>JARCFY010000013.1:37800017-42600017 GCA_029233225.1 Lepidodactylus listeri
GGGATGACCAGAGCTGTTTCATTCTGGCTCTCTGTGTCTCTATATTTATCCACACAGTGCTCACATTGAGTCCTGGTTAGCTTTTAGACATCTTAATTTAATGAAATCTAGAGGTGTGCCTTTGATCCCTAGTCCATTTCTTTTTATATTTGTTTTATACGTTTTTCAGTAGTTCTCTGACTTTCTGTTCAGTTCTTGTAGGTTTGTTTTGTGTACTCCTATTGTACAATTTTTTATATGCAACTCATACATACAAAGTACACCATTTATATGCAAAATATACATATAAATGGTAATGCTGGTTTATTGATGCAAAAAAGAAACACTGAAAAACGCATACACTTGTAGGGAAAATTCAGTATAAGGAAACAGAATGACACAGAAATCATGGTTTGATTTGTACAAAAAAGAAGGAAAAATGAAGCAGGGATTTTCAAAATGAAAGAAAAATTACAAATCATCCCTATGAAATCAGAATAGTAGATATTCTTTGGACAGACTGAAAAGGCTCCTGATTTGAGCCTTCATATGCCATCTGAAATAGTCACTATTTTTTAGAAGAAACAATTTCAGGAAATTATGAAGAACTGTGCCCGGCTCAGATGGTTTTAAGCCTCAAATTTTAATTATCAAAACACTATTGGTGCTTTTTCCTCGGATGATCCCTACCAGCTGGCATTCAGCAGACAATGCTTGGCTGCCATACCCATTTTTTCCCCCTGACATGTCTGCAGAAGTTTTCATTGCCCTACAATGACCAAACCATCTTTGTCAAAATGCTGCCATTTCTGCTACTGCTCAGCTGCAACAAATCCTTGACAAATTCGACAAACAAACATCAGGAGGATGTCAAAAGCACCTACAATCATCCTGTCAGCAGCTCTGTATAAAGATCTGCTAGGGGAAAAGTGAGTGCCAATGGATTTCTCTTGCACTTGTTCGCTTCTAGGTGACATTCAGACTTCCTAAAAGGAGATGAAGGATGCCTTGACGATCTAGATGTGGACCATACTTTGAAATCATCATTCATTTAGTACACATCTTAGTAAACCAGGATTTCATTTTCAGACACAGTAAAAAATATATAGTGCTTAAACCCCTCAGAAATTTACTGCAGGTGAAGAATCACAGAAGGCATGCCCCAACCCTCACCAAAGCGCAGCAATGATGAGGGGGGGCCGATTTGCCTCCTGGAGGCAAGAGGGAAGCGGGAGGGGGGGTGGAGCCAGCTAGTTATAAGCTGGCTCCTCCCCCAGGCTCAGTCTTTTCATGAGCGTGCTTGGCCCACCCTCCCACCCTGTAGTGCAGGTCATACCGGTCGCCTTTTATGGGGCCAGGTAGGAATTTTTCGCTCCTTCCCGATTGGCTGTATGGGAGGGGGTGTTTTTGCCTACCTTGCACTATATGCGGAGGGGTTATTGATAGATTTGGGGCATCTTATGCTGGTGGACGGTCACTTATGTATGGGTGGGGTAAAGCGACCAGAAAATATAAATGGTGAGCACCTAAGCATTGTAATGGTAATTAAGCAGGCATCCAGGAACGGCTCTCAAGCTTGGCAGCTCGGGGACGGGAAAGGAGGTCCTGCTTGAAAACAACCTGGTTCGGCTATCCTAGCAGGCTTTGGGGCCTCGGGGTGGTGGACCAGGTGTAGCGGCTACAAGTGCCAAGCTGCTGGTCAAGAGTCTTGGTAAAAAGGCTCTAGATCAGGGCAGGTGCATCACCCAATATGATAAGAAGATGGTCAGGAATATGGACACCTATCTGGTACGCAATACCCAGCCCCTCACCATAATCAAGAATGTGTAACTTAGGTAATAAAGTGGCCCTTGTGCAAACCCAATACTTGGTGTCAGTCTCTTTCTTGCCGGTTCAGGGGGCAATGCAACTTTCTTCCTTTCCCCCTCCAGCAGCTGCCTGAAATACCCCCTCCTATTGTGGGGAGGGAAAGGGGAGAAAGTTGCACTCTATGAGTGCAAAACTCTCCATCCATGGAAATTCCCCAGGACATCTAACATGGCAAGCTTACCGTGATTTGTTCCCACTGTAGATTTGATCAGGGATGATTTTTTGTGGGTTGGGATGATCACACATCTCTTGCCCAACCGCTTGCATTGTACGATGAGGCTCCAGAAACTGTCCAAGTGGCGGTGCAGCACATTTTTGTTTTTGCACGTGCACAATGATTTTTTTAAAAAAAAAAATTGCCGCCCCAAACAAAATGAACTGTTGAGCACTGTTTTGTGTTCACTTGAGCATTCATGCATTTAATATATTCAGCACAGAAATGGTCATGCACACAAAGATGAAAGCCGGGGGGGGGAGGGGGGGACTACCGCAAGAAGGACGTCCAGACAACTTAATCATGATCATTGCAAGAGATGGCTGTCCAGGTCGGCAAAATAATGGATTCAAAGTGCAAATACCCAGAAAGTACTTGATTTTCCAGGTGTAGGAAAACTCGCTAGGGAACTGGGAGGATGATGTGAGTGAGCCCGCTTCAGTGCAGGAGGTGGATGTGGCTGTCTGATCAGCTATTTTAAATTTGAGAACAGCAGTGAAACCTGATCAAAATGACCATGTGACCACAGCCTAAATCTGGGTCTTTCACCATGTATGTGCAACTTTGGGCTGTCTGGATAGCCTAGAAGCTGAAAAACCCAAAGTCCTCCTGGGCCATGTCAGCTACTGTCCCCAAACAATGGCGGTAAGACACAGGAAGGGGAAAACAAACTTGACCCAAAAATTGGAATAGCCTAGAAGCACCTGAATCATTTTAACTTTATTTCGGAGTCCCCTTTGTTGTGAAAGAGAGGTGCAGTTACCACCTTTAGTCCCTTGTTTTAGTAATTAGGGTCATTTAGTAATGAGAGTTATTATCTGAGACACTTCAACCACCTAACTAATGCAGAATTATCCATTTGAGGAATATACTCTTTGAGGCAGAATTGTAAAAAAAAAAATGTGCAGTTTTCAGCTTTCAGGGTATCTGATAGACTCCCATGCACATACTGAATCACAAGGCTATTCTTGGCTATTTCATTTGCAGACTGAAGTGTGTAGTAGTGAAAAACAAAGGTCTACAGGCAATGAACAAAATCCTCATATGGCCAAGTACATGTGATGTCCCACCACTTCAACCTGGCCATTGCCCAGAGTGACTCCCATTCCTTTGTTTCCACAGACAAGCTTATTTGGAAGGATATATATGCATTTATGACATGGAATGTCCACATATTTTTTGTCCAACGTGCTTCTCCTGCCAGACATCTTCTTCTGAAAGATAACCCATCATGAGTCTCGCCAAGACTGTCATGTAGATGCTCATATAGATGGCTTTCTTTGGCGTGCTTATGATATAGCAGCATGGTGTGGAGGAGGGGAAATAGATTGCATTCTAGCATTTCATCTCTGTTCCTCCAGAGTATTGAAATAATATGTTAAGCTCTGTGTAATGAGAAACAAACCAAGCACTATTAAAAATAAAGCAAAAACAGCAAGTGGAATTGCTGGTCTAGCAATGTACTGTAATTAACAATTGGATGTAAGAGAAGATGGAGGAAGACAGACATTTGAAAGTTCATGCAGCAGTCTTTTGAGCCTTGTGGCTTATCCAATCTTTCTTTTGTCCAACTTTGAAAATATTTGCCATTATCTGCACTCATTAAGACTGCAGTGTTTTAATTTGACACCGGACAATTCTAGACTACTGTCTAAAGAAAAGGGTTAACAGTCACACTTGATATGCCAGTCTTATGGGACGTGCTTCTTAAATTAGTTCTGCCCAATCAGGAAGCATGCTTCACATTCTGAATGGGCTCATTTGAATAACACAGCATGAAGCCACATTTGATTGGCTTTGAAACATTATGATAACATACTGTCTGTTATGTGATCCCCAATTGGCTAGAATCTCCTATGGTCAAAAATGAAAAAGAAAGACATAGCAACAAAACTAAATAGTTTTGTCACAGCAACATAATGGCTAGATATCAACTCTAAGCTCCCATGTTTCATCCGCCTTTTCAGAGTCCTGAACTTAAGTAGACAGAAGAAAATAAGAATATAAGAGAAGCCAATGTTGGATCAGGCCAGTGGCCCATCCAGTCCAACACTGTCACACGGTGGCCAAAAACACCAGGTGCCATCAGGAGGTCCAGCAGTGGGGCTAGGACACAAGAAGCCCTCCCACTGTTGCCCCCCCCAGCACCAAGAATACAAAGCATCACTTGCCCCAGACTGAGAGTTCCTATCTATACTTTGTGCCTAATAGCCACTGATGGACCTCTGCTCCATATGTTTATCTAATTCCCTCTTGAAGCTGTCCATGCTTGTAGCCGTCACCACCTCCTGTGGCAGTGAATTCCACATGTTAATCACTCTTTGGGTGAAGAAATACTTCCTTTTATCCATTCTAACTTGACTGCTCAGCAATTTCATGGAGTGCCCACACGTTCTTGTATTGTGAGAAAGGGAGAAAAGGACTTCTTTCTCTACCTGTTCTATCCCATGCATAATCTTATAAACCTCGATCATGTCACCCCACAGCTGTCATTTCTCCAAGCTAAAGAGCCCCAAGCGCTTCAATCTTTCTTCATAGGGAAAGTGTTCCAACCCTTTTATCATTCTAGTTGCCCTTTTCTGCACTTTTTCCAATGCTATAATATCTTTTTTGAGGTGTAGCGACCTGAACTGTACACAGTACTCCAAATGAGGTCGCACCATCGATTTATACAGGGACATTATGATACTGGCTGATTTGTTTTCAATTCCCTTCCTAATAACCCCCAGCATAGTGCTGGCCTTTTGCATTGCAGCCGCACACTGTCTCAACATTTTCATTGAATTATCTACTACGACTCCAAGATCTCTCTTTCTTGGTCAGTGTCTGCCAGTTCAGACTAGAGACTCTAGGCAAGAATGGACAGCTATCCATGGCCCTGATAGGTTGTCAGGCCCACCAACTGAAACCTGACATCTAACACAAATCCTAAAGGCAGAAAACAGGATTTAAAAAATGAACATTGTCAGACTGCTTCAGGAAATATTGTGGCACCTCCCCAAACTGAAATATTTATTGCACTCCTATTTTTAATATTATTCCAGGTGGATCTCGTTGCCATTTAACAACCAGGCTTTCCACACCCCATTAACTTTCTGGGTTACCTCTGCCAATCACAAGGAAAGTGAAGTCTGAAGAGTTTCCATAATATTTTAACAGCAAGAATAAGACTTTTTATATCCTTTTCCCTGATACTGCCATTTGGGAGGGTAAGGATATTGAGTATGCTAACCATGGTGTACATTTCTTAAGTTAAGCACACTAACTCCTTTCTCATTTTCACCAAAATTTAATGCATTAAATAAATTCTCTGGGATGTGCTTGCAGTGGCAGGATGCAATTTAATGCTGGCAAGCAGCCACCACTTATCCCCCCCCCCAGCCCAATTAAAAAACATTTGATGAGGCTGTATTCCTTAGAACAAATGCAGCTGCTCCAGGTTACAATAAATTTTAAAATCTGTTTACAAAGCAATTTCCCAGACTTTTTTGCATCACATAATTAAAGAATCTACCAAACCCAGATTGAACTAGTTGGTGGACAAGTCTAACCTTCTCAAAAGTCTTCTTAAGGACAAGGACTTCAGTCAGTTGGGGTTGATAACAGGAGCTGCTGATCAATGATTAGGGATAAATGGAACTGTCAATTTTGGCCACTTTGTTTAATGTTCACAGACTCCAAATCCATCCATCTTGGTTTGCAAAACCTGGAGTGTAGCTGTTTTGCCAAATTTTAATCATTCGCTGTATGCTTGTCATTTTTAGTGTTTAGCACTTTTCCTGTTCATTGTAATATCTCCTGATATGTCAGTGAAGTCAACTGTTGTATAATTAAAGATTATATCCTTTAAAGAATGTAAAAGCCAAGCATACTGCAAAGTGATTTCCTTTGAACAGAAAATTTCCAAAAGGGGAAATTAATCCCTTCCCTTCCCAGAACCTAACCTCTCAACTCCTACTTTATAACCACTGAGAAATATTGGCCAATTGCTCTGAGTCATCAGCAGAACAAAAGAATGATTAGTCAACAGAAATGCAGGTTAGGGAAAAGGTTACTTTGTACCTACGAGTTTGTTGACTGAATTTTGAAAAAAAATCTGAAAGGGATGTGGATGGCAAAGCCAAAAGTCTTCTTAGCAAATGCAGTGACATTACACATGAAATAGTGAAGTATCAAAATTCCAGTTTGCCAACAGCTTCTTTAAAAAGTATTCCTGCCTGAAAATCAACTTTCCTCAGTAGCCATCATTTCCAAAATGTTGAATGAATCTCTTGCCTTCTTGTTTCTCTTATATTCTAATATAAAATATGCTGATAATTGGCTGGCAACATCTCTTTAACAAATGGATTGATTGATCAATTGATTGATTGATTAAAAACATTCCTGTGCTGACTTTCCACCCAAATAGGACCCCCAGGGCAGCAAACGTCAAAACATTTTAACATTACAAAGCATTTAAATAAAGTATATCTAAAATAAACAATTCATGTAAACACACAAACACACAAAACAACCATGCAGGAGGGTCAATAACAGTTACTGGGGGTGTGCCAAACAAAACCAAAAATTCTTCCCTTTCTGGCTGAAGAAAGCTATAGAAAGAGACAGATGAATTTCCTTAAGGAGGGAGTTCCTGATGATTAGTCAGCAGCATTGCAGGTTTAATTTTTTTTTAAAAAAAAAACCTATTTAACCTCTAGACATCAGCATTGATGCTTGATTGATTGATTGGGCTGGGCTGGGCTTAAACATTTAACACATTTGGCAGCCATAATTTTGTCCCTTCAAACAGTGCACCTGAAAGCAGGGGCGTAGACTTTTTAAATCCGGGGGGGGGGCTCTCTCGTGCGCGCGCGCGAAGCGCGGGCGTGCGCTCGGGACCATGTCCTCGCTGCTTTCCCCCCCGCCCCAGGGAGCCGCCGCTTCCCTCCCCCGGGCCGTGCCCGTCCGCCTGCCGCACTCCCCGCCCCCTCCCTCCCTCTCCCCACTCACCTCGGGCGCCGGCAGCCGGCGCGTCGCCCTTGCGGGCCCCTGGCTCCTGCTCCGCTTCGTGCTCGGGGTGTGCCTGGGTGGCGCAGATGAGCGCCGCCTCTCTCCCCCCCCCCCACCCTAGGGAGGCAGGAGGGCAGGCCGGGGTGGGGGGGAAGGAGAGGCGGCGACGGCCGGCTGACCGGCCACCGGGCGCTCCATTTTGCCGGGGGGGGGGCTCGAGCCCTCGAGCCCCCCCGTAGTTGATGCCCATGCCTGAAAGATCACATTTCAAACTGAACCAGGGTCTGAGCTTTAGAGACTTATCACCAAACAGCTCATCACAGCCTATATGTGCTGTACAATCTACTGACTCAAACCCTGGATCCAACACAATTCCTAATTCACTCTCTTCCATTCCTATTCTATTGCAGGGAAGATATGTTAAAGATGACTGAAATGAGTCAGTGACATACTTTCTCTGGGGCAGGAGGATGACCTAGTACAGTTTTCTTGGAACCCTCCAAAAACCTGGAGGCAGGACAAAAGAAGCAGAGATGATCTCTCACTGATTGTGATAGGAACCATCAAAGGTGCTTTCACTGATTGTCCTTCAAAAGCACTCCACTCCCTTCCCCATAATATCTCACAAAAGTTAGTTCTTTACTAAAGAGGAACTAACCCCTTTTCAATTAGATGGAGCCAATGCTTCCGGCAGACCCTCATCACAGCAATTTCCCAGCCCTCCTGATTCATTGTTTCTCAAATACAGGTCACTCATCTCTACTCTTCCTGCTATAAGCAGGTCATCTTTCTTTAACCAACACTTCTGCTAAAAATCTTCATCACAACATTCTTGTATTGCCCAAGACTTACCCAATTTGAAACCTGTACTCTGAAAGCTTGTTTTAATTGGCCTCCTCCTACTTGCAATAATTTGCCCCACTTTTATGCCATTGTCATATTAGAATTATTAGTGTTTACTTAAATTCTATTAAAGGTACATGTCACTAAATCCAATAAATATGTCATTTAACTCCTCTTTGTTTTGCTTGAAATAATAAGAAAGAATCTCCACTACTGCCTATGCTTTTCTTTTTCTTTCATTGTTTCTCTTTGCAGCTTTTTCTTGGCTAACGTTCACACCGTCCCATGGGCTCTCTTTTTCCCATCACCCACCTTCATTACTTTTCTGGCTCCCATGTTATCTCTCTCCTCAATCTTTTTTTTCCCTTTGACACACAAAGACTTAAAATATATAAATCAGCCTAAGTTGTGTGACTTTTGCTGACTCCTCTGACCAAGAAGACAGCTTGTAGTTTATTTCACAGGTTGTGGATATTGCATTGCCTCATGACCCTTTGATAGCTGTACTACACAAATAGAAATTGCTCAGCTCCAGGTGCTGTGGTCTGAACTCCACTGGTGTTACAGAAGAGCACTTGAAAAATGCTGTAAACAAACAAATGGAATAGCTTGCTTCTGAAATTCTCCTCATTCAAAATTTTCATTGGAATTTGGAATTCCAAATTATCTGGTTCAAAATGGAAACATTACGAATCCTCCACTGTTTTTTTTGTGTGTGTGTGTGTGTGTTTGCAAACATTATACCAAGTATGAATGCATTGCAGTGCTGGTTCCAGTTTTTGGGAAGAGCTGGGCAGACAGTGACCAGGGCCCCCCTACCCACCACCAGCCCCCCCCCCCATGCCTCCCTTTCCACTCATCTACCTGTCTGTGTCTCCTCCTAACTGGGAGTCCTCCTCTTCTCACATATGCAGTCACAGCTTCCTTCACCACATTCATACTCTTTCTCCAACAGTGCTGGCTGTTGTGTGCTTTGTGTATCACCAAAAATTAATCTCCAGTTTGGTTAATATAATGATTACCACATCACCTTTCTGTTCTCATCCTTTTAAGGGACCTGTGTATTTTGTTTGGTGTCAGTGAGACATGTGATCAACTGCTTTTTTTTAATGGGTTGGATCCAAGCAGATTTTACTCTGGCAGAAAAGAGAGGAGAAGTCCCCTTTGACCATCATAAAAGGTATGCTGGAAACCTTGGGACCTGCATGTACTATGTGATAGGGACTGTAGTGAGAAGAGGAATAAGGTGAGATCAAGTGAAAACACTGGCTGGCTCCAACAACATATTTTTAACTGAAAGCTGCCATTTTCTCACATTCTTCCTAGAAGAGCAAAAATGCAGCCTCATTTCTGCTCAGCACCACTTTATTTATTCATATCTGTGTGAAATTCCACACAAGCAGAAGTGCGAGGTCTCCCTCTATAGTGCGTGAACTCTTGGCAGCAATCTGAAAACCATACTGCTTGGTAGGATAGTGAGAAGAAAAAAATCGTCAGAAAATCACCATTGGTGTGATGCTCTAGGATTTACTGGAAACTCCATGGTACAACTCTTAATGGTACAACCATAGAGAATCCTAGAATGTGTGCTGACCATATCACCTCACCTCTGAGTTAACCTCAGAAATGACATCACACTGTTTCCATGATGTCACCCACCCTGACCCCCCACCCCTATTTCCCTGCCCTCCTAGTCTCCTGCTATGTGCCAGCAACTGGTTGGTAATACTTCATGCAAAATGATTTTTATGATGAAGGCCTAACATACACATCCCCTTTCCTAAACATCTAGTCTGATGATGATGCCTAGAGAAATCAAAAGTTTGTATACTGTCTCATGTTATTTGGTTGGCTCTAATAAATGTGCAAATGTTTTTTGTGTGTGTGTTAGGATTATTGAATTAAGCAAATTTTATGGATTTCTTTTGTCATACCTTGGACTTTCTGTGTATGATTACTGGAATTAAACACATTTTGCTTTTTCTGAAACATGGTGGCAAGCTAAATGGTCTCTGATGTAGAATTTATGCAGCTTCAGTATCCATGGCTATGGAAAAGGTAAATGTGTATGTGTGTGGGGGGGGAATCTCTGTTCCTAGCTCAGAAACCATGCCAGGCTTTTATTTTGCAGATCAGGCTCAGTTCCTAACAAATGATCAGCTTTCTTAGGCATTGAAGTCTGTCAAAAAAATTCTGAGAAACAATGATAAAATTGTCCATTGTTCATGAACCAGCACTATAGATAAGTGTATCAATGGCTCAGGAGTTCTACCGACTTAGCTCATCTGAGAATCAGTTAATACTTGAGAACGCTGAGTGCAAAAAAAGTGGATTGGCTACAGCTTTCGAAAATGAAAAATACTTTCATTTGGATTTAAGACATGGAATGGGTAAAGACATCTTGTTTATTCTATCCTAGCCTGGCCCACCATGATCCAGGATGAATACCTTTTACTGTTTCTGGAAGATGCATGGTCTTAGACTTTGGTGGGTCCCCATGGGAAGAGAATCCTGAGAAAGAGCAATTAGAAACACAATTCTTTGTGCTTTTGCAGCCCTGGCCTGAGGGACAAACCATGCTATCTTAACATTCTTTCAGCCTATAACAAACCATGCTATCTTAAAATTATTTCAGCCTATATTTATTTTAAAGAATGACTTCTACACAGGTCAAACTAGAAAAAGAAGCTGCAAGATATGACTGGATCTCTATTATACATTTCCTCAGTAAATAGCAGCTTGATTTGCATTGGGACTGTGGCATGGAAGAAGGGAACATTCAACTCTTACACCCACACAATTTTCTTGATTTCAAATGCCCCCTGGATAGAGCTACTGTTAGCCATGCTGGATTTAAATGCAGGCAATCAGTATATTTTTCTCAACAGAACAAATAGCAAGGGAGGCATTTAAGTTTGGGAGTGAAAGTAGAGGGGAAGATTTAGCTCCTCCCTCCGTACCATAGCTCCAATCTGAATTTTCTATTTAGTTCTATGCCTAGCTACTTAGCCAAAAAAACAAAACCAAACAACCATCCAAACAAACAAAAATGAAACAACACACACTGGAGATCTAACCATGTATTTTCCAATCTCCTCTGATTAGGTTATTTTTAAAAGGGGGGGGGGGGATCCATTGGACTGATTTCTAAAAGAAATGTCAGTGGTTCTGGGTTTTCAGTTGATCAGCTAGATTTCAGCAATAGAGGAAGAAAAGCTTTAGGCAAGAACAAAGAGGGAAAGATGTTCAGCCTGATCTCTTGATCCAAATAATGTAAAAATAATAATCTTGGTACAAGGGAGTAAAGCTGTCACCCAAAGAGACTTGCTTTGAGCTTCCTAATTTACATGCCAATCAAGGTCTGCCTTGAGGTGTTGTTTACTCTTGAACAAAAAAAATACAGTGAACACATGACCACATTCAAGCATTCAACCCTAGTGAGTTGATCTGCTTGCACGAAAGAGATGAAGATGTATAAACAAGAAATTGATTGCAGAAAGGTCTCCCCCCAAATATACAAGGTCCTTGAAAGACTTTGATGCACCACTGATGTAGTAAACCAGGAAAGGTCATGCTTCAGCAAACTGGTTAGTCTTCAGGGTGCCACAGGATTCTGCTTTGTTGTTGTCACCCAACCTGGCTAGTCCTCTGGCATTTGGTATGCCCTTAGAACCTATTATTTTGAGAGAAGAGGGAGAACATGATATATTTTTGTCAGGCTTGCTGTAGGCCCCACACATGCTAGGTTCTAGCTGACACAGTACATATTTTTATTACTAGTTAAATCCATCAGCAGTGACTCTGTGATCTCTGCAAACACTGTATTTACAGTACTCGTTTTGTCTTAAGTTGAGCACCATATACTCTCACACTGACTCCAAAACAAGCAGTATTTACCAAAGAGTTGGGGATGGATTGCTAGAGTGCTGCAGCAATGTATGACACCACTGCTGATTACCCAAGTGGAAGTGAAGCGATGCAACACCTTGCCCCAAACTCCTGAGGGTTGTCAGCCCTTGGCTTCTGTCCTCAGCTGGCAACTTGGGCTTCCAGCTGGGGGCTGACACCTGGCAGGAGACTGGGGGGAGGGGGAGAACATGGTGGGGCACCATTGTGTTGATAAAATAACATCATTTCCAGGGCAAACACCTCCTCATAAAAGGTATCCATAATACCAGAGCCACCAAAACAAACAAACAAAAAGGCTACACTGTGGCCAACTGAGCAGCTTAAAGGAAGGGTTCAAAAAGGACTGTGAAAGAATGATAGAAAATAAAGCATTCAGGGGTGGCATTAAGGCAGAAGCCGATCCTGCACTCTGGCCTCAAGGCTCTCAGCTATAAAGAATCATCTGACAGCAATGCTGATTGTGTGAACTTAGGCATATCATGAGAAGGGAGGGCAGGAAGGGCTGCATCAGTACTTAGTTCTTGTGTCCCTTTCTTGCACACCCAGGGGAATGCTGATCACACTTTGGGTTCAGGCAACAATTTTTCTCCAGGCCAGTTGGGTCAGTGATCCTGGAGGCTTTCTGCCATCTTCTGGGAATGGAGCAGGGGTCACTCTCTGTGTGTGTCAGAGGTCCAACCCACAGTGAATTTCCTGCATTGTGCAGAGGGTTGGACTAGATGACCCCGGAGATCTATGGTTCTATTATTCTAAATCTTCTTCTCTGCATAGTTGAATCCCTCCATCACACTAGAATTTTGGAATTGTTTCTACCTCTAAAAGACTAGACCCTGTGAGACAGAAGGCAAAGGAAGGAGATTGGTTTGAAAATGCTGGAGTGGTGGGGAAAAGTGAATTTCCAACAGGTATTTAAGCACCTCTGTGGAAAGAGCCAGGCAGATACCAAGAATTCCAACAGCAGAAAGCAGCAAAGGGGGGAAAGGGGGCAGCTTTCAAAGACAAGGAGTCAGAAACTCCCCCTCCCCAGTACACCCAAGCCTTTAAGCGTGCTTAAAATAGCTCTTTGGAACCCAGCTTTCAAAATTGTAACCCCTTTTCTGTGCACAAAAATTGATTCAGACAGAGGCCTTTTGTGGAGCATCTCAGTTTTCTGGCCTTCTCCCTGTGAGCTCCCCATCACTAATTATTAAGGAGCTGGGAGACAAGTTGGAGTGTCATAATAAGTGCATCCAGATAGCATTGCCAGGTGGAATTTGTACTGCTAATTAACTCATTTAAAGGCTTTAGGGATCAGCCCATCGTTTCCAATTTTCTGGACAGCTAGACTCTTCTTTGGTATGAAATGAACAACTTGGATGATTCATTGAGGTCACAGCCAGCCTCCATCCCGTTGATATTAAAAAAAAAAGGAAAACCAATTTGAGAAATCGTTGGCCCAGCCCTACAGCCATGGCAGCTGCTTTTCAAGCTGAAATATAAATGGTGTGGGTGGCTCACACAGCTTTGCATTGGGGAAGGAGTCTGTAAGTAGTTTGCAGAATCCAGTACCAAGATACCTGCCCTCCCCACCCCCAGTAGGCCTCCTGTTATGTCTGTTCAATATTACCTCAAGGTCAAATTCAAAAATCTGTTTATTAAGGTTTCAGGCAAATAGCAGTTAAAACACATTCCTACAGTTGCCTTTACTCCCACTCCCTCCATCCAACTTATATACACCTCTTCCCATAACAACAATTCTCTTAAGAAGAAGAACAGATTGGATTTATACCCCGCCCTTCACTTGTAGTCTCAGAGCGGTTTACAAACTCCTTTCCTTTCCCCTCCCCACAACAGACACCCTGTGAGGTAGGTGGGGCTGAGAGAGCTCTGAGACAACTGACCTTGAGAGAACAGCTGGTACAGAGCTATGGCTTGCCCAAGGTCATCCAGCCAGGTGCAAGTGGAGGAGTGGGGAATCAAACCTGGTTCTCCCAGATTAGAGTCTGCACACTTAACCACTACACCAAACTGGCTCTCTAAAGAAACATGCACACATCTATACCATATCCCCCCCTCTTCTTAACCTATAACATAGTCCTTCATCCAAACAGGTGGTCATCTCATTCTTGCTTCCTTTTTCTCAACCACTACAGCACATGGTATATCTTAAAATCATGATAATGGCAATGTCTCTTGAGATGTCTCTAAAGGTGCCAACTGAAGATCTGAATTGACCCCATCATGGTCAAGCCCAACCTCCTTTTGGATTACTGGTAACAAAAGAGTTATCTGGCTCAGAATCGATTTCACTCCCATTAGACTACTCAGGTACCAAACGGGAAGCCTTCCATACATGGTCATCCAACAATCTATAGGTATATGGTCCTTTCTTCTTCACAATCTTATAAGGTAAATTTACATTCCCTGTTCCACAGGATCCCAGGTCTTCTTACTCTTACAAATGAACCACATTCAATTTAACATCCTTAGCATCCCTACTTTTATTTATTTATTTTTGCATTTTTATCCCGCCTTTCCAGCGAACTGGCTTTTATCTGCATAAGCCTTATACTTCTCTTGCTTCTGAAACACCCTTTCTCTCAAATTAAATCCTAACAATACATCAGACCTTGGCTTTGAAAATCCAGTAATATTTAATTTAGTATGCATCTCTCTCCCATGTAATAATGCCACCGGTGATCTTTGCATTGTAGCATGTCACGTTGGCCTATATACCTGCAAAAAATCAGTAGTAAAAGCAGTCCATGCCTTCCCTTCCAGTTTAGCTGTCTGCAATCTATCTTTCAAACTTTTATTAAATCCTTAAATTTTCCATTCACTTGTGGGTAACATACTGACAACCTCCTTTGTATAATATTTTGTTCCTCACAAAAAGTGTTGGACTCCAAAGAAGTAAATTAGGCACCATTATCAAAGATTAACTCTTTAGGATCCTGTTCCCTACTGAACAGACAAAAATTTGATCACAGCAGAAGTAGTTTGTGATGTAAATGCTATCTCTGGCCACTTACTAAAATAATCTATTAAGGTAATAGCATAACACTCAACAGGAGCAGTATCAAAAGGTCCCACAATATCAATTGCAACCTTTTCCCATATAGAATATGGAGTCAACTGGACTGGGATTAAGCTCCTCCTCCTGAAGCTGGGTCAGTCTTGTTGATTGATCCAGTTGGGGGAGGGGCCTATCCCCTGGGACTGCCCCAGTCATTTCCAAGCCACAATTTCCCCCACAGTCCATTATCACTGGGAAAAAAATGCTTCCCTGATAACATTGATAAACTTCTCATTAAAATATATATATATATCTTGATGTGTATCATGGGCAAGGTGTATAAATGTAGGTTACAACTCTTTTGGAACAAGTAGTCGATGTGTACCTCAAAAAATACAACCATTTTGTAATGAAAGCTCATCATGCACTCTAAAGTAAGGCAACAACTCTGAATCAATTCCCTTTATGTTATTATGCCATTTATTCATCAAAAATCCCCTTCTTTCTGGATTGGGCATGCTAAACATGCAGCTTGGAATGTCTCCTGTGTAACTGCAACTGGGATACCTGAGACAAGTGCTATGACTTCTATGTTGCTTCTGACAAAATGTCTGATGATGGCAAGGGCAGTGGAGACAATCAGCCAGCTGTTGCATTTTCCATTCTTGGTTTATATTCCCTCTTATAAGTAAAAGAAAGCAACTGTGTTGACTGGTCCTACCTCTCTGCCAGTGGGGGGATCAACAGTCCTTCCCAGGAACTTCTGCCACATGTGGAAGTGATGTCATCATGCTGCCAATGTCTCACAGTGATGCTCTAGTTTTTTGGGCAAAACTCTATTGTTTGTGCCAGGTTTTACCATACAGTTTTGTCCAAAAACTAGAGCATTGTCAGGCAACATCAGTAACATGATGATTTCACTTCCAGGTGACACTATCACACCACATTTTGGGGCATATTCCCTCGATGGCCAGCTGGCTGGTGGTAGGGAGGAGCCTGCAAAAAGCAAGGGAGCCCCCAACCAGACTGAGAGGCTGGCAACCCTACATGTTGACCACCTAGCAATTTGATTCCCGGCCATTTCTGATCCTTTTGATGTCAACAATGTTGTCAGGGGACTATAATCAGTATGTAATTTAAATGCATGACCCCACAAGTAAGTTTTCCACTTTTCTGTGGCCCAAACAGATGCAAGTGCTTCCTTTTCAACAACAGAATACTTCCTCTCAGCCTGAGTAAGAGTTTTTGATGCGAATGTGACCATCCTTTCCACCTTACCCTCATGCCATTGAATCAACACAGCTCCTACCCTGTATTCAGAAGCATCAGTTGTCACAATTATAGGCAATGTTGAATCATACAATGCCAAAACCAGACTATACTCAATTAAATCTTTTATAGTATCAAAACTGTCCTGAGCCACAGGTGACCATACCAAATTTGCACTTCCATGTAATAACACTTTAAGTGGTTCAATAACAGAGGCATAATTAGGAATAAACTTCACATACCACAGAGTTAACCCCCAAAAAGAATGCAAATCTTGTAAGTTGATTGAAGCTGGTGCCTGTAAAATTGCTTCAATGTGATTTAAATCAGGTTTTAACCTAGCTGAAAAGACAATTTGCCTCCAAAAGGAAAGTCTGTCTGCTTAAATTTACATTTTTCCCCTGTTAAGCTTCAACCTAGCTGCACTAACACAGCTTAATATAGACTGTAAATTTATCTCATGTTCTTCAGAGGTCTTTCCAAATATAATAATATCATCAAAATAACACTGCACTCCCTTCTGACCCTGAAGTATCAAATACATCATTCTTTGAAAAGCAGAAAGTCCAAGCTAACCCATATAGAACACATTTAAATCAAAACAGTCTGTCATGGTTAAGATCTCTACTCTCTTCATACAGTTCAACTTGATGATATGCACTCTGTAGAGCAAGAGTAAAAAACATTTTTGACCCTGCCAATTCAGAAAATACTTCTTCTATATGAGTGGCTTATCAACCACAATAGCCTTATTTAGTTCTGTTAAATCTACACAAAGACTATGCTTCCACCTTTCTTCCTTATCATAAGAACAGTTCTCTTAAAGAAACATACACATACCTACACCATACTTCCTTTTGTAGCCACAGAGCAGGTAAATGACCAACAGGTGTAGCTTTCCACTTACAACATTGGCAGACCAGAAGACACTTCACCTGTTGAATATCTGGCATGTGAACAGCCATGCCAGAATGGAAGGGGGAAAAAAACTGGTACTACATGGATGGTAGCCCAGACCTAAAATGAAAAGTTTTATGTAGTCTGACTCCTCTCTTTTGGATGAAAACTTACAATACAGACTCCTGTAAGTTTCTATCCTCCAGAAGTTCTTCCAAGAATTGCAACTGATCTCCAGACTACAGAGATCAGTTCCCCTGGAGAAAACAGCTGCTTTAGAGGGCTGGCGTCTACAGCATTATACCCCACCGAGGTACATCTCTTCTCTCAACCCCCCTGGCAAGTGTGCTTAGAGGGACATTAGGGAAGACTGGGGAGACATCAGCATTGTGTTTGTTTCTTCATTGCATTCTCTGGAAAAGCTCACAAAGAACCTGACTTTTGTTTGGAGATCCTCCCTCCATACAAGAATTCTTAGGAACACTCAGTAGAATCAAATGGAACCTGAGGTTCATCCAGAACTAGCAATGAAGCACAGAACGGAGAACATGTTTGTTTCCACTCTCCTACATGGAATAGATTGGGAAGTGTGCATATTTTCCTGCTGAGAGACATCTGTGTTCCTACCGAGGAGACAGATGGAACATGTCTGGCTAGATGCATAGGTTCTCATATAATTTATGGTGGCCCATACAGTTGTCTACATGCCTTATTTCTTTAATTGACAGTTATTTCTTTAATTGGCAGCTAAAGGCCTTAAAATGGGCCTCCAGAAATTAGCATGCTCCTTATCTGATTGCCAGTTTAACTACCACCACCTGGCAGTAGATAGTGTCATTTAATGGTTAAAATGTTAAACTGGGAGCAAGAAGATTAGCTATAAAAAGCTCACTGTATGATCTTGAGCTAGTCATTTACATTCTAACCTACCAAATAAGCCATCGTGAAGACCCATTGGGCCAACAATAAAGTCAACTGGTATCAAGTTATTCTCTTTTTATATCCCTTCTCCTTCTCTGATCACATCCAAATCTCAGCATGTGATGCTTTTGAGGGTCAGCTGAGCAGGGCATGGGAAGCTCCTGCAATCAGCAGCCAATATGATTGTATGATGGTGCTATGAAGTGCCCCAAAGAAATGATATGGTCCTTATATGCTGTTAAAATGCAGTGTTTATTTACAAATGCAAAGATGAAAGCCACTTTCATTCTTTATAAGGACTGTATATTCTGAAAAGGTACTTTTTGTTACAATGGGAATTCAGAGAGATCCTTCAGGTTCCCCAAGGTGATTCATTTGGATTGTCAACTCAACTCTAGCTTAATGAATTCCTGGAGGTGGTCCTTTTGAAGTTTTTCAAGGTGACAACCTAAGGATTAAGAAACTAGTATACCAAAAGCAGCCAGGCATGAAAGCTGGTACACTGGTCACAGCATTCGTCCACAGCCTTTCAAGCCCCAGAACTCACTGAGCTGCAAGAATGATACAGAAAGTCATGTGAAATCAAAATCATGGGACTGGAAGAAAGAGAACCAGATTTATGATCTCACTGGCTTCAAAACCAGGACCATGAAGACCAGACCAAAAGAGATGGGGACAGGAATCATAAGCCCAACATCAGGAGATGTATCATAGTGAGGAATAATCCAAAGGTCAGATCTGTGGATGAATATTTCCATCACTGAGTGACAGACCTCATCTTGCCAACCTGCTGCTCCTCTTAGCATGTGCATCAAGAGTCAGGTGGTATGAAACCCTTATTCTCCATGCAGGCACACTAGTATCACATCCTTCCAAAAGGCAGTAAAAAGGATGGGAGCTCCATAGGAGCTTGTAAACCAGCACAATTGTATTCACAATCCACTTGAAGATCCTGACCCATGAATCAAAGATCACAGGTTTAGAGTATTTGGCTAAGACTAGGGCAAACTGTGTTAAACTCCCATTCAGTCATGAAACTTCCTTGATGACCCTGGGTGAGTCACTCTCAGAGTCCAACCTACCTCAAAGGGTTCCTGTGAGGATAAAATTAAAAGGGGAGACCCAGCTAGGTTGTTCAAGCTCTTTGGGGACATGTGGGGAAGATGTGATAGATGCATGACTGAATCTCAAGTTATAGAGCAAGTAGAAGGATATACCTCTTCTCACATTTTTCAACAGTACGCAGAAATGTAGCTAAAGAATGCAATTGTGAACAATGCTCTTAAAAAAAAAAGATGCATATGTTTTACAAGGTGGTTGATGGGGTCAGAAGGAACTCTGATCTCCATAACAAGTCTCCAACTACTTTTCTT
The DNA here is from genome assembly GCA_029233225.1 of Lepidodactylus listeri. Lineage (NCBI taxonomy): Eukaryota > Metazoa > Chordata > Lepidosauria > Squamata > Gekkonidae > Lepidodactylus > Lepidodactylus listeri. The sequence goes on from JARCFY010000013.1 coordinate 37,819,279, forward strand.
CAGGTGCCACCAACCTATTCATTTATTATGTATTTATTCAATTTTTCCTCCAAGAAGCTCAGGGCAGGTTTGTCCTTTCCTGTGTTATCCCCACAACAATCCTGTGAGGTAATTTGATTGAGAGAGAGTGCCCAGCCCAATGTCACCCAGTAAGCATTATGGTGGCATGGAGGGCAGTAAGCATTATGGTGGCATTGTCCAGCTCTTTAACCATTTCAACATACTTACTCTCTACAACTCTGATTTTTATCAATATATGTCAACAAGATTTTCTTCTCCATGGCAAAGAGCTGAAAATGTCCCTGAGCTGTGTTTTAATGAAGTTCTGTTTTAAAGTTTTAATGAACTTCTCTTTCTAAAGAACTTTTGAGTTCTTTTCAAAAATGGAGTTGTTTATAGTTAATATTTCAGATGAAGGATTTCACGTTGCAGAATGTCATATAAATTTCCTAACTTTGTTGTCATATTGTGTAGTAATAAAAGGTAAATCAGTGAGCATTAGGAAGAGGCTTGCCATTTAATTACCAAGTCAGTTCTAATTTGATTTTGATACGTAATAATCCATCATATAAAAATAAGTCTCAGTCATCAATGACTTGCATAATGCTCCTCAGCCCAGGAAATATCCTTTTATCTTACCAGCCACAGGGGTTGGTAGGACCGTAACAATACAACAGAAATGCACTGTGGGACTCTTGCTCCTTATTGTGGCCTCAGATTGGAAGCAGTTCTGTAGGGTCTCTGGCCAAGGTATATATTTCTTTACACGGTTGTTTTTAACTGGAAATGACCGAAGGTGTGATCTTTTTTTTTTTTTTTTTTTTTGCATACAAACCATGTGCTTTACCACTGAGCCAAAGCCCCATCCACATATGAATCTGCCTCTCATAGGGTTTTCAAGGCAAGAGACAAACCGCGGTGGTTTGCTATTGCCTATCTCTGCATAACAACCCTGGACTACCTTGGTGTTCTCCCATCCCAGTACTAAGCAGGGCTGATCTTGCTTAGTTTCTAACGAAATCAGGCTAGCCTGGTCAAGATGAATCAGTCTCATATGAAGCAAAACCATTTTGCAATGATATGTGTGATTTAGAGACATTACATTGTATTTTACAGGCTTACAGTACTGGTAGTTTTTGGACTTGTCCTAAGATTACATGAACTTAGTTCTAGAACAAGGCTTAGCAACGACTAACCAAGATAAGTGTTCTCATGCTGAAATTGTTTTAAGCCTTCCCTATTTATCTGTGGACTCAGAAATAGCACACATTGGTCTACCGAGTTCAGCACGGTTTGTTGTGACTGATAGCTTCTCTCCAGAACATGATGCAGAGAAGAGCTTTCCCAACATCAGCGCTATGAAATCCTTCAGTTGGAGATGTTTGAGTTTGAACCTTGGACATTCCACATGTGGTGCAGGGGTTCTACCCCTGAGCCACAATTCTGCTTCATTTTCATCTCACTTTATTTTTTTTTAGCAGTGTTAAGGGGAATTTAACACAAATGGCTGCTAAAAATATGCATCCTAAAGAACCTGAATTAATGGACTACATCTCTGAAAAGCTCTGTTTAAGCCACATGTAAGACATCAAGGCCAGGAAAATTCAGCCTTGTGAGAGGTATAAATTATGCTAAACAGAGAGGTGGGAAAATATATCCACAGATGCATACAAATGATGTGACCCTATATTGATCCCAAAGGTCAGCCCCACTGCTCAGTTGTCATCCCCTGTTTAATTTAGGGCTGAACTAAGAACTGGACCCTTTTGTGAAACATTTCCTCTCCCACTCCCCCACTTCTCATTTCATCAACCTTTACAGGATCTCACAAATAGAGTGAAAAAAATATTTGCCTGCTTTAAAGTGGCCATTGCCCCTTTAGGGGAGGCAGTCCATGCTGGGATGCCCAGCACACATTTTCTTAAAGGAAAAAAAAAAGGAAAGTCACAATATCATACTGAAATACTGTTTTTTTCTTTAGCTTTGTTCCAGTACATTTTGTGTGTGTTTGTGTCGCTCCTTTCCATGCATGTAGATCCTCCATCTGGGTTCTCTCAGGGGTTCTCCCATTCATTTCAAAGGATCTACATGCATGTTCAGACATGCTGTCTCCATGTGAATGAATGAGGCAGCTGAGTATAGATTCCAGGAGGCCATGGGAAGATGCTATCCAACCCACCCTCACCCCCAGGCCTAGCTGTGACATAAAAAGGGCAGGCACATGAAGCAGCTCCTGTTCTTGTCTGCCACCACTTTTGCATAGCCCCTTCATCCAGTGTGTGGCCACCAGGTACTAAAGTGATCTTTTTCTTCTGAGTCAATGAGTAACATGCACTACTCACTGACTATCTGGCTGGGAAGGAGGGAACAAAGTTCTAGGTGGCATGCATACTAAGAGAAGAAGGATGGTTAGTCAGGCAGGCCTGGTCCTTCCAGAAGCCCCAAGTGTAACTCTTGGTCCTTGAGGCCTTGGGCGCTTTGGAGACTGGGGCTGGGTAGGGCATTGCTAGAGTATCACAACAGTTTGTAACATCACTTCCAATTAAATGACATCACACTGTTTCCATGATGGCATTTCTCCCTCCCGCCCAATTTTCTCCCACTGCTGAATTGGACAGTGGAGCACAGCTGGAGGCAGAGGGTGGGAGCTCTTTTGCTGGTCTCCCTTCCACGGTGTCACCATTCAGAAGGTGGCAGGATCCAGTTGTTGTGGGTGATAATTCCCAAGCACCTGTGGCCAGTGTTCCCTCTAAGCTGAGTTAGTGTGAGCTAGCTCACATTTTTTAGTTTCTGGCTCACACATTTTTGTCTTAGCAAAGGAAACATGGCTCCAGAGCAAACTAACTTATGCAGCAGCCAAATCACTTGTTCACAACTTTAATGCCAGTAGCTCACAAAGTAGAATTGTTGCTCACAAGACTCCACAGCTTAGAGGGAACATTGCCTGTGGCCGTAGCAGCTGTTCTATGAGGTTTATCCTAATGCCATCTCTGAAAACAGCCTAGGCTTACAGGAGCACCGGATGCATATTATAGAAGCAAAGCAGTCAACAGGCAGACTGCCTTTGTTCAGTTTGGGTTGACTTGCCAACTGCGGCCATGACTGGGATTGTTCTGTGTTCTAAGATCACACTCTGCTGTCTCCTCCAGGCAGCCCTCACAATGGGCTCAAAGGCCCCGGCAACTCTGCACCTTTCTTCCTCCTCTAAGACCCAGTCAACAAGGGTGTGAAAAAGAGTTCAAGAAAGACAGACAGTGTGGTGTAGCAGTTAGAGCATCAAGCAAGGGATCTGGGAGATGCAGGTTGGAATCCTCACTCTGCCATAATGGAAACTTACTTGGTGACCTTGATCTATTATACAATTAAAACAAAAGTCCAATGGGACCTTAAAGACTAACAACATTTATTTCAATATGAGCTTTTGTAAGTCAGAGCTCTTTTCTCCAGATGCACTTGGGGCTGTTGTTGTGAGGATTAAATGGAGGAGGTGAGAATGATGCTGTAAGCTGGTTTGGGTCCCCATTTGGGTCAAAAGTGAGGTATAAATATCTAAATAAATAAGGAAGTCAAATGTGGCTTCCTCAAGAATAGCCACAAATAGTGAGGGAAGATATTGCAACTGGAGGGAAAGGTGACCGTTTGTGGTTGGGGGAGAGGGACAGAGCCACTGATAGGAAATGTGGCTATCTATGGGTATGATGGTAAAGTGAATTATGATGGCGGGATCCAGGGATGCCTCATGCCCAAGGGCCCACAGACATCTGTGATTGCTCCTTTCTCTACTTCCTAGTCTCTGGCATACACATACACACACACAAATCTCAGAGTCTCTTTCTCTCTTCCTGTGCTATAAGGAGCTACAACTCTGCAGAAAGACTGGTGAACACAAACTACTGCTTGGTAACTTTTTTGTTGAAAATAAAAAGGATGGTGTGTCCCCCTTCCTTGCAGAAGCCAGGTACAGCATTTGAGAAAAGTGGAACAGAATAAAATAATAATAATAATCCTTCTTTAAGACATCTCCTCATGCTGGCACAAAGCTTACCTGTGCTACATGGACTGGATAGCATGGGTTTGTTAGAAAATATTTCAAAGGCTGACACACAGTGACAACAGATGGAAATATACTGCTTTATTAGTGGCAGGCAATTCTCGTGGGGGCCCTGCCATTCTGGCTTATGTTCAGAGCGATGATGTAGAAGCCTTCCTTGACAGTGGTCACAAATAGGTGTCTAAATCTTCTTATATTGAGAAATGTTTCATGTCACTGTGGCTTAAACAGATAAACAGTTTCAAATGGCATTAACTTTTAACTTTGAAGGAACGAGGTGCTCTTCCTTCAGGAGTTTCAGCATTGGCTCCTGATGTGCTTCTAAGTCCCCTCCCACACTGAGCCAAACCTTCTTCCCACAACATTATTCTCTTTATGGAGGGCAAATCAAGGTGTTGGTCCCTATTAAACCAAAGGCTCTGGTGATGAGATTTTTTCCCCAACAGGGACAACTTGTCTTTCTGACAGGTTTAAATTTCAGGTTTACAGTTAATGTCACCCTCTGAGCTGCTGTTCTAAAAAACAATCACCAGGGCCAACCCTCAGTCAATTCCTGGTGTTTTGTTTTGCTTCCTCCCACATGTGCTTTGCCTATGGATGCTATGACAACGGCCCTGGTTGTCATAGTTGCCAACATTTCACAGATGAAAATAGGGGCAAGGGTCTAGTTCTCACCGAGGGACTAAATGAGGGACATATGATATGCCCATTTTCATTTTTTTTGTATTTTATGAGACTTTCAGTTCCCCCCCCCCACACACACACATACACTTTTGTTAAATTCCTTTAAAGCCTTTTTATATTATACGTATATTATCCAGGAGTGTCAAACTCATTTGTTATAAGGGCTGGATCTGACATAAATGAGACCTTGTCAGGCCAGGCCATGTGTGTCATAAAATGTAATGCCAGGTAACAGAGATATAAACTTTATAAAGGACTCAGGCAAACACAAGTAAAGATTTTTAAAACTTAAAATAAAACATGCTTAAAACATTAGTACTTTTTCAATAACTGACACCTCTTACTCTGAATTATTGCATCAAAATCTGGAGACAATGTCTGTGCTGTAGCAATATTGAGTATGCTGTTCAGGTGTATATCTGTAAGTTGCAAACTTACTTTTGATTTATTGATGTTCATTAAAGAAATCTCATGGTCAGTGCTCTGAGCCTAAGACCCAGGAGAACACATGAAATGGCTGGATATTGTGAGCTTTTGTATATCTTGCTTTGTGTGCTGGTCAAGAACATATGAAGACACCATGACACAGACTGAAAGCTATGTGCTTGTCTACAAACCTATAGTATCCCCCAGGGAAATATCTACAACTCCTGTGAGGCAGTGCAAGAACAGAGAGACAGCAATGTATAGTGGTCAGTATAAGCCCACTATCTGCGAAGTCTAAGTTCAAAATCCCCAGTCTACAAAGGAAATGTGCCGGGTGAACTTGGTCTGGACACACACTTTCCGTCTAATCCACCTCACTGGTTTGTTGTTATTCCTCATCTAAATAGTTCACATTGCTTTCCTACAGAGATCATGTGGGCAAGAATACAGTGAAAAAGAGGAGGGGAACCCAGTTGTACCCAGGAGAGCCCTGGCATAACGAGTCCAACAAAACACTCTCTCTCTCTCTCTCTCTCTCTGTGTGTGTGTGTAGAAAGGCAAAAAGCTCATACCTTGAGTAAAACTTTGTTGGTCTTAAAGGGTGCTTTCTACCTCTGCCATGTGACTGAGGGAACTAAGCAAAGTAAGCTCTCGCTCTTTCTGTCCATTTTCCTCTCTTCCTCCCCAGGAGAAAAGGGAGGGGGGCTTGGCTCAGTAGCTCTGCTGTGTGACTGAGAGAGCCTGGCAAAGCAAGCTCTCACTCTTTCCCTCCCTCCCCTCGGCTCCTCCCCCAGGGAGAAGGAGGGGGAGGAGCCTCAGCCATTTAAGCCATTTAACCCCCTGCTTTCTGCTCTTCACTAAAAATGAAAAGCCATGGGGAGCAGAAAGCAGGCGGCTAAATGGCTCCGAGCCATTTCACTCCCAGCTTTCTGCTGGCTGTAGCTTTTCACAGCGAGCAGAAAGCAGGGGGTGAAATGCCTTCCAGCCATTTCACCCCCTGCTTTTTGCTCACTGCCAAAAGCCACAGTGAGCAGAAAGCTGGGGGTGGAAAGGCTCAGAGACATTTAAACCCCATTTTCTGCCCATAAATGTGGTTTATGCCCATCCCTAGTCTACTACCTGGGAAGCTGTATCCATTGCAGTTGGCTGTACTTGCTCCCATTTACTGGATTAGCCGTTTGCTGGTTAAGTAGGAATATTTTATTATTTTTTATTTTAAAAATTAAGCTGAGTAGCAAACAACTTTTAGCTCAAGACACCAACAATTGATTCATTGAGAAATATGGAAAGGGAATATTAAGGCTGCAGTCTTAACACCTGCATCATGTAAAAACTGTGAAGAGTTTGACAAACTCTGCTGTATTCACACTTTCCCTTGTTCTTTCAGCAAGGCTACATTTCTGCTATGGGCAGCAGAAAGGAGTTAACAGGAAATCTTTTGAAAAGGGAACACAGGGAAGGGGGCCCTCATAACTGGTTTATCTCTGTACAAACTGTTCCCTGAAGCTAGAGAAGTAGCAAATTGGAGAAGGCTCAGCTTGACCACTCTCCCCATCTTCTTGTTTTCTAGTTTTCACAGAATTAGGCAAAACATATGTACTCAGAGTACCCCTATCCTGCACTTGGAATCACCATCTTAGCCTACCCTTCTCTTTTACTCATGATTCACTACTCCTGAATAAATAAATACATTGATGCCCAGTTTTTGCCCTTTTAACATTTGAAGGGTTTTCTTATTAGCATATTTAAAAGAACACTGAATTTCACAATGGATCTAGATGTACTGACTTAATAGGGTAGCTGAAGGTCAAAGGCATTCGGCAGCAATGGCCTTCTGGTAAACAGTCATGATGGGAGATGGGAGAAAAATGAATGCTCATTACACTTTTGGAGTCATCCCCAAAAAACCCCTGAAAGGTACTAGCAGGACTACATGGGGGCACTGCAGACCACATTGTGTGGGATCCTGGAGCTGCATGATTGGAAAGCTGTGTGAAATCTGTCATCCAAAAGCAGCCAGGAGAGCCAATCTGAACTGGAGTGGAATGTTGGAGAAGGGGTGAGAGATGGATCTTGGACCAGCCAGTATCTCTACCTCACACTGTTACCTTTCGGAAGGATTTCCTGGTATTCACTGAAAATCTACTATCTTGCAACTTAATCCATTAGATCTACCCTTACTCCCTCTGGACAAGCAGAACACAAAGTCTCACCCCCTTTGGTCTCATTGGTGGTGGTGGTGGAAAATGCTGTCCAGTCACAGTGTCTTTTGGTGACCCTGTAGGATTTTCTAGGTAAGAAACATCAGAGCTGGTTTGCCATTGCCTGCCTCTGTGCAGCAACCTTGTACTTCCTGGGCGGTCCCCCATCCAAGTACTAACTAGGGCCAACCCTGCTTAGTTTCCAAGATCTGGCATGATTAGGCCAGCCTGGGTTTCATTAGAAGGACTTTAAACTCCTGACACCAGACCTGTGTTTTCAGGAAACAGTTAGAATTGAGCTGGGCTGGTCAACTGCAGACTTTGGATCATCCTCATTTAGAACAGGCCACCTATTTGTTTAGAGGCAGTTGATTCAGTGATCAGAGTGGAAAAAAAAGAACCTGCAAAAAAAGAATAAAACAGGAACTTGTCAATGCCTGTACCTGAAGCCATGCTAGATTAATTTTATACTGCAGAAACAGTTAAGCCTTCAGCAGCAGGCGGACTAAAAAGTCATTGACAGCTGATAGGGAAATTACTTCTGCACAAGCTCAGTAGAGTTCTCTTACCTATTAGGGCCTCAGTGGAAAAGAGATACGTTTGCCTTAAGCTTCTTCTGGGCTTTATGCCAGAAGTTTGGCAGAGTGTACAGGAGAGAAGCTGAGCTCCTGGCTTTGCAGTCATTCAAATTTGGATTTGGTGTTTGACAATGGTCTGCCTTACAGGAGCAAAAGCAGAAAGGCAAAGGGAAGGGGGAGGGAAGGAAGGGAACAGAACGAGTGATTTGCTTTGATTACACAAATCCTTGAGGTGCAGTAACTCTGTGAGAAGTAATTTAACGAGACAAAATGTACACATTTCTGAGAGATGTTTCAGTGGAAGAGAATAGTGCACATTGGGTGATGGTAATATTAAACCCAGAATTAACTGAATATAATCAGGGCTGCTTCAGGTTCAGATGTGCAGCCATGTCAGTATTACTAGCATTGTTAGTGAGCATTGCCCCCTAACTCGTGTCCTGGTACTTTGCGAAGGAGCTGTAGCTCAGTGGTAGAGCATCTGCTTGGCAAGCAGAAGGTCCCCGGTTCAATCCCCAGGATCTCCTGTTGAAAGAACCAGATAGTAGGTGATGGAAATTACCTCAGCCTGAGACCCTGGAAAGCCACTGCCAGTTTGAGTAGACAGTACTGGCCTTATGGACCAATGGTCTTATTCAGTATAAGGCAGCTTCATGTGTATGTGTCTCCACTGGATCCCACAAACAACTGAATATAATCAGAGCATAAGGAGAATTCTGCAAGATCAGACCAGCAGCCCCCCTTGTCTAGCATCTTCTTCCAAACAGTGGCCATGCAGATAGCTCACAAGTAGGACATGAACGCAACAGCCTTACCATGCTGGTTGTTGCCTATGATTTTTGCAGTAGGGTTTGCATGTGTCTCAGAGGAGAGCCAGTAATGGTTAGGCCATTGGGCTAGACCTGGGGAAATCCAGCTTTAAGTCTCAGCTCAACCATGAACGTCACTGAGCATCCTTGGACTACTGTTTTGTAGTTTTGTTTTTCATTCAGCTTAAAATACCTCCCACATAGTGTTTTGAGGATAAAATGGAAGAAGAGAAAATTATGTATGCCTCTCTGACTTCCTTTGAGGAAGGGTGAAATGGAAACAAGACAGACTGATGTAAGTCTTACAGACTTGTGCTATTTCACCATAAATGTGTTCATCTCTAGGATTCTATGGGACTTTTTACTCTTTTGGCTACAAGAGGCAAATGCAGACACTCATCCACAGTTCGTTACTCAGCCTTCATAGATGTCTTCCTTGCCAACCAACACTCTTTGGTTCTTCCATCTAACTAAGAGTTATTCTGTTGTTGTTTTTACCTCCCAGCTGCTGGGAGATTTCACATGATAAGTGAAAATAAAGTGCTGCACAGCTCTCCTCAGACCAACAGGGCCACCTTCTATGAAATCAGATGAAATTTGTTTCTCTGTTGACAGAGGCAACAAAAACATATTGGGAGAGTTGTCATCAATAATGCACTAGATTCCCCTTGTGGTACCGTTCCTTGCTGTGCCATGTGGAATGTTTACAGAGCTGTACACATGCACGGCGGCATTCACACTGTGAGCAGGGTTGCCATACGTTGCTCATGCAAGACAGATTTTTGCAGCTAGTACCTGTAGAGGCTCTGCTTCATTATTTCATACCAGCAGAGGGGAAAAGAATAAGCCCCTCGGGAAATTACTCTCTTTCCAAACAGCATAAGTAGCATTTGCTGCTCTGCCAACACATTTATAAACAGATACAGCCAACTTCTTGACGGGCGGGCATTCCGTTTGTGTCAGTATACAGTGATTTAAACACTACGTATTTTAACCAGCCTTTAACAATGGACACTAAATTCACATCTCTTCTTCTGGGCTACGATGCAGTCTGCAGAAAAGAAGGTGCAGGCAAAACGATAGCATCTTAGCCTTTACTTAAGAGTGCAATTGGGTGACATTGGGTCAGGATTGAGGCTTTTCATGGGGCCCAGTCATACACCACTGGCCTCTGGTGTCATCTAGGCTTGCCCACCCATGATGGGCAAATCTCTGCTGTTGGTCCCCATCCATTGCCCTCAAGAAACTGAGGAGTAAGAACATAAGAGAAGTCAATGCTGGATCAGGCCAATGGCCCATCCAGTCCAACACTCTGTCATACAGTGGCCAAAAATAGCAAATACTGTTTTTACCAAATAAACAAAAAAATGGCCAGTAAATTGCCTCCATATGCCATTCTCCCCAAACATCATCCTCAGAATCTTCTGGCATTTGTCAAGGCAGTGCTAGTAACCTTACTAGGGTCCCAGCTACCAGGAATGGACTGGGGAGCTAAAATAACCCTGGATAAAACCAAACTGATGCCCCTAGCAGCACTAAAAGACAGCCTTGTGTGGGGTACTCAAATCAGCATAGTTAACAATGAGCATTACCTCATCCATTGTTTCTTCCCACAAACTGGAGGAAGCTCTGGAGGAGGCAATCGATAAGAGGACACCACTTATTATTGCTGTAGAACAGTCCCAGCCAAGTGGCTACCAAGTTCTGAAAGAGTTTTGGGGACTTGACCCTGCTTGCACCAGGCCATCAGTAACCTTCTAGGGCAGCAGCCTACCTGGGGGGGGGGGGAGGATCCTGTAAGTTGTGGCCAGTCTGGCTTAGGGTTTTCATTAAATGTAAGGTTGTCAGCTTCAGCTAGCAACCTGCCTTCAAGGATTTGGAGGGTGAAGACATTGCCCCAACACACAATGTCATTTCTAGCAAAATAAACCTGGTTCAGCCATAGAGTTTGGGATGAGTCCTAGAGTATTGCCTTGATGTCATAAAGTTGCCTGGTACCTGCTGGGGGAGGGAGATCTCCCAGCTCTCATATATGATTTATAGTGGCCACCATTTGTGTACTGAAAGAAGATCTATGTATTTAACAGTTCCAGAACAAGTTGCAACCAATAAACCATATAAAGAAAAAGCTTCTGCTATTGATTTCTATTTGTCCTGCAGCTGTTCTATACATGAAAAAGATGGGACTCATGAATGTATTTGAGCCTTTACTACCTACTAATGAGGAATACAGACTGATAAGTATATTCAAAACTGGGTGTGTGTTTGGGAAGGGAGAAAAGGTAGGAAACAAAGCTAGACAAACTGCATCAATCTCTGCAGAATTCAGTTATTTGGGTTCCGAAAACAGTCCTCTGCTTTTCACTTTGTGATTATATGGCTGAATAATTCTTGTAAATTATCTTTAAATCCATTTTATTACAAAATATTTGCATGTTAAATGCAATTGTTTCCTTTTAAGCTCATTTAAAATTAGGGTCTTAACTACGTTTCAGGAGTGATATATTGAGTCGAGCGGCACTGCCATACGTTCCGGGATTCTGCTCCATGAATAAAACCATTGGAGTAAAGCAACCAATAACACTCTATCTTGACATTAAGTTCTGTATAACAAATAAATCTCTGGAATCTCAGCAGACCCAGCAACTTCATTAACAGTTATGCTGCAGCAGGGAATGAAAGAAAATCAATTCACTGACTCCAACATGTTCGTTTTTGTACCTACCTGGATCATGTACATTTCCATCCTTTCCTTTAGTCTTTAAATTTTCCTAACCACAGAAGGCAGCAAAGAGAACAAGTTACAAAAAAGTGAATATGTTGGAAATGACTCATTGAGGCATGGATCCCCAAACCTGTTGAACTCATGGGCACTTTTGGACTTCTAAGAACTGTTTGTGGGTGCACCACCACAATGACTGCAGTGGGAAGGACATGCAAGCAACCATAAAGTAGCTGCCATGAAAGCTGGGACCAATAAAAAAATATTGAGAAATACCAAGCCAGGTGACATCCTATCATAGAGAGAGCTGTTTCTGAATGGGTGTTCATAAGTTCACAATACACAAATATGATCTCTCCTGGGCTTTTTTGAAACATCTCCTGTCCCAATGAGAGGGAGGAAGAAGAAGAAGAAGAAGAAGAAGAGATTGGATTTATACCCTGCCCTCCACTCCCCGAGGGAGTCTCAGAGCGGCTTACAAACTCCTTTTCCCTTCCCCTCCCCACAACAGACACCCTGTGAGGTAGGTGGGGCTAAGAGAGCTCTTTCCCAAGCTGTCCTTGAGGGAACAGCTGGTACAGAGCTATGGCTTGCCCAAGGTCATCCAGCCAGGTGCAAGTGGAGGAGTGGGGAATCAAACCCGGTTCTCCCAGATTAGAGTCCACGCACTTAACCACTACACCAAGCTGTGGTTCAAGGTGTGCTTTTTGGAAGAGAAGTTTTAGGGAAGAATGATGTTGGCACCAGGGTACACAATGATGGGAATCTACAGGTGCTATGTGGGGGATCTCTGCAATAAGCTGATTCACACGTTCAGATGTATCCATTTGAGAACTTAAGAGTGAGGTGGACAATGATCACTTTCATGGCTGGATGCTGTACCATGTAAAAAACAAAACAAAATAACAGTGGTAGGTAAATTGATTCCAGCTTAATTTGGAATTAGGTTTTAGAATGGTTTTAAATTGTTATTATGTATGTTATTATGTATTGAGAGGTATTTGGTACTGTAACTTATACTGGTCTTATTGGTTTTATGTGAGCTGCCCTGAGCCTGCTTCGGCAGGGAGAGTGGGATAAAAGTTGACATAATAAATAAATAAATAAATAAATAAATAAATATCAATAATAATAGAAATTGTGTGTGTGTGTGTATATATTGCTAATTTTTTATTGAGCTCAACTCTGAATTAAATAATCCATAGCAGAGCCAACTGTTGCTTTGAAGGGGGATCTTGGTTAAACAATTTCCAGTGGACCAACATATATAAAGGACAAAGGGGATCAGTGCCCTTCATTTACAACCAAGTCCTGCCCTCACATACATGTTTTTGCCTGAACATAGACACAGTACTCTATGTGTCTACAAGACATATTCATGAAGGCCTCATCCCCATGATTCAGAATTCCACTTTCCCCTATGTTTTGTTCATCAGGATACTGCCTACAGGCATCCAGTATATATACAGGTAGGCACTCCAACAGTGGGCATTCCCACTTTTCTTTTAAGTCTGTTGCCCCATATGCTATGTCATGTGTACAGGGCTTCTCTTTGGGGGCACAATGGGCCCCAAAACTGGTAGGCCTTGGGGAATGCCACTTTTGTCCACTGGATAAAGCAGTCATGTCCCATTATGCTCCAGAGCCAGTTTGGTGTAGTGGTTAAAAGCACAGATTCTAATCTGGGAGAACTGGGTTTGATTCCCCACTCCTCCATATGCAGCGGCTGGTGTGACCTTGGGTCAGTCACAAATTCTTTCAGAGCTGTTCTCTCAATGACAGTTCTTGGGAGAGCTCTCTCAGCCCCACCTACCTCACAGGGTGTCTGTTGTGGGGAGGGGAAGGGAAAGGGATTGTAAGCTGCTTTGAGACTCCTTTGGTAAGTGAAGTGTGGGGTATAAATCCAACCTCCTCCTCCTCCTCCTCCTCCTCCTCCTCTTCTTCTTCTTCTTCTTCTTCTTCTTCTTCTTCTTCTTCTTCTTCTTCTTCTCTTCTAGTGAACTGCTGGAGATATAAAAGTTCTGTATCCCTGAACTCTCCCCTCTCTCTTAGCATTGTCCAAACTTTTCTGGTAATATCAGTTTCAGAGCTGCTGCAACAATATTTTTTCCAGATGCCTCTGCCTCCTTCCCTCTCTTAGGTGCCAGTGCTGCAACAGCAATATCCCAGGCAATCAGGGAGCCAGGGAAGTGTAATTCTCCATGAGTTCATACTATGGACTCACACCATGTGCAGAACTAGCTTTCTTGGGGCTGTTTGTAATAGGGAAAACACAGGTGCCTATATGACATAAGTACCACCCCCCTCCCAGTATTAAAAGCTACTTTAGAGGTTGATTTAGGTCAGAAAAGTGTGGGATGCTGCACCTCTCCCCTGACCAAATGAACAGTCTCCTGTGAATGCTCTGGAATATAGGAAAAAAATAGGTGGGGACATCTGTTCAAGGATCTCTTGTGTTGCATCTGATTTATTTATTTATTTTAAAAAGTCTAGACTGCAGTTTCTCAGCCTGCATCTCTCAAGGCAGTTTACAATCATAAACGATAAAATGACAACCCTGATAAAGCTAGATATTAATCAGCACAACAGCAGCAATTTTTTAATATAAACCTCCTGAAAGATGCACAAGCAAGCAGAAAGCTGCATAAAAGAATAAAACAAACAATAGACCCAGCAACAGTCAACATTTATTCCACTAAAAGTAAGCAAAGAAAGAGTTCAGAATTACCAACTATGGACTCTGTTGAGTCAGACCATTGGCCCATCTACATTGACTGTCTGCAGCTGTTCAGAGAAAAAGGTTGCTAACGCCTGCCACCTAGGGTTGCCAACCTCCAGGTGGGGCCTGTGGATATCCTGCATTTACAACTGATCTCCAGCTGACAGAGATCAGGTCCCCTGGAGAAAATGGCTGCTTTGAAGAGTGGACTCTATGGCACTGTACCATGCTGAGGCCCCTCCCCTCCACAAACACCACCTTCTCCTGGCTCCATCCCAAAGTCCCCAGGTATTTTCAAACCCGGACTTGGTAACCCTACTGCCACCCATTGACATAAGACACCAGGGGGAAAAAAAAACAACAACCATGCTTTATCACTGAACTACACACGCTTCCTTTTACAGTGAAGTCTCCAGCATCAAGAAGGAGAAGCCTCAAAGGAAAATGTCCCCCCTACTGAAATAGACATACCCACAGGCTTGGCTCAGTCTCTCTCCCCCAGGTACTAGCTGAAAGCCAACTTCCAAGGGGATTTCTGGCCTGCCCTTTCCTGCACAGCAAAGCTCCTGGCGGGTTATGACAATGCAGTGAAACACCATAAAAAACAATTAACCCTACATTACAATCAATTACCCTACATAAAATTGGTTGAATCCTAGTCTATTAGCAATTCATAGCGCAAGTAACAGTTACTCCAGTACATTTTCTGGCCCAATAGAAGACACTGGCTTTGAGCCAAGGTATTGCTTTAGGGTTGCCAGGTCTGGGTTGGAAAATACCTGGAGACTTTGGGGGTGGATCCAGGAGAGGGTGGGGTTTGGGGAGGGGAGAGGCCTCAGCATGGTACAATGCCATAGAGTCCATCCTTCAAAGCAGCCATTTTCTCCAGGGGAGCTAATCTCTGTCAGCTGGAGATCAGTTGTAAAAGCAGGAGATCTCCAGGCCCCACCTGGAGGCTGGCAACCCTATATTGCTTTTATGTGGCAATGTTTTGGTTTCACCTGGAAATTTACACCACTGACTTTTTTTTTGGTCCTTTATTCAGAATATTTATAGACCTGCTTCTCTCCCAAACAAACTGGAACCCAAGGCGGGTAACAAAATGATTGCCCTATTAACAGTGTTGTCCCTGCTCATTTTGATATTGTGGTTTTCAGATCCTAACTGACTTACTGTAATAATATTGAGCATACGTAAGGTGCCTGGTTAGTATTTGGATAGGAGAACACCAAGGAATACCAGGGGTGCTACGCAGAGCCAGGCAATGGCAAAACAGTTCTTGTTTTCCCTGTGGCCTTGAAAACCCCATGGGGTCACTGTAAGTTGGCTGTGATTTGATGGCAACAACAACAAAAAATAGTGCTGTCAAGGTCTCAGCTGACTTATGGCAATGCAGTAGGGCTTTCAAGGCAAGAGACAAACAGAGTTGGCTTGCTATCACTTTCCTGAGTTGTTCACTGGGCAGGCCTCCCCCTACCTTGTACCAGGATTGTGGAATGATCTACCAGAGGGGGTTCAGAAAGCCTAAGACACTTCCCCCCCCCCCCCTCAGTGGGCTTTTCCTCTGAGGGCTCTGTTTAGACTTGAATACAGACTGGATTAATACTTTTGTGGTGGGAAGGGGCTGATCTATCTGCTTATGTGTTGCTCATTTTCAAACTTTTGGAACTTTTGCATTTCAGTTGTATTGTTTTAATTACATTGCTTGGTCTCGGGGTCATTTCTCAGCAGCCTTGCATTAAATAGGAAGGGCAGGCTATAAACATTTTAAATATGAAAACAAAGCAACCTGGGAGAAGGTGGACCTTCAGACCCACCAGTGAGACTGATAACCTCCAGGTGAAGCTTGGAATTCTCCCAGGATTGCGACTGATCTTCAGGCTACAGAGATCAGTTCCCTTGAAGAAAATGGCAGCTTCAAAGGGCAGACTCTATGGTATCACACACACCACTGAACTCCCTCCCCAAACTATTCCTTCCCCAGGCACTAACCCAAATCTCCAGAAATTCCCCAAGCCTGACTTACTGCCCCCTCCCCCATCAGTTGGAGACCATTTATATAAGGGTGTCAAACATACAGCCCACAGGCTGGAACTGGCCTGTCCAGGGCTCTTATCCCACTTGCAAACAACTGGTCATTATCTTGATCGCCAGATGACAGAGGCTGTGCATTGTGTCCCTGTATACTGCCCCAGTGCTAATAAGAAATGGGTGGTAGAAGTGGGAGGGTGAGCATCAGGGAGATGCTGTAAGGAAATACTGTAAGAGTATTTTGAGTTTAAAAAATCATTAATTAGGTTTGCCTCTGTCATTTATAAAGTTTATATCTCTGGTAGCTGGCATTACATTTTATGGCACACATGGCCCGGCTGTCACCGGTACTCTGGGCTCAGAAGGAAAGGGGCACTCAGCGTTGCTCTTTTTGAAAACTGGCAGGGTATATTCTTGGAACTGCATATTTCTCCAATTGAAGCTTCTGTGAAGCCTTCAAAGGTAGGCAGCCCCATGCTGAGCGTTTTGCAATAATCTAACATGGATGTGATCAGAGAAGAATAGATAGCTCTGGCTAGACTGTGCCTGAAGCTTGCTGAGATATATGTGCAACTTGGTCTTGAAGGCAGCACAAATTTCTTCCATGCTTCAAAGAACTCGGCCACTAGTGGATTTTGTGAACTTGCAAACAAACAAAAGCAAACCAGAAATGGGAGTGGTGAGAGCAGAAGCTTATATCCATTATTAACAGCCATTTAAAAACCCTGAGCTGCATCCATACAATTGCTGCATATTGTACTGTGGTTAAGTGACAGCAGACCTTCACAACTGGATTTCCCTGGGTGGGTAAGGCAGTCCATTTGCAAATAATTGCACAGTATCCAGTGATGTGTGGATGCAGCTCTGTTCTTCCTACTAGAAGCTCGGCAAAGTCCTCATGTGCCCCCCCCCCTCCTCACTTTATCCTCATAACAGCCCCTTGAGCCCTTTGAGGTAGATTATTCTGAGAAAGTATTACTGGCCTAAGATCACATAGTGAACTTCATTGGGGGAGAAGGGATTTGAACTTGAGTTTCCCAGATATGATGTTTTAACCACTATGGCCACACTGGCTCTCCTTTTTCTAGCATGTTCAAGCACACCTTTTCAGTACTGTTTCTGTATGCAATCTTTGTATGCCAACACATGTTTTAAAGCAAAGCCAAGTACTCTTCTGGAACTCTGAGCAAGTGTTGCCTGTGTAGCTTAGAAATGGCTTCAATGCTGGATATTGTGTGCAATTTAGAGTGGTGTATAACAGCCCTTAACCACTAGCTTTTCTGAGTAGTGGATTTAGATTATTAGAAGCCACAGAGCTACTTGTAATGTGAAAGGAAAATAAATTGGTTGAGATTAGCAGACAAGTGGTAATAAGAAGAGTTAATGAAAAGCAAAACAAAACAAAGCAGCTCATTCTGTGTTGATGTGTTACAAACAAGTGTGGAAATGCAGCTTCCTATTCTTTCTTTTTTTAAAAAAAATAACAATAATTGAGATATTTGAAAAGCCTTTCCCTCAAGTGCCAGTTCTTTCTGCAAGTAAAGTGAGGACTACCAGTTCAGCCTTTGTTCACTGTGGTGCTTCAGACACTCCTCAGTAAAGGTGCCGGATCTCTTTCCCAGCATTCAGTGGTGAAAGCTCGTAGTCCTCCCACCAATGGGTATTTGAGCTACTGGTAGGCTTATCAGGTCCCCCCGGCCATTGGTGTGGGGGGCAGGGGGTCGGACTGCCAGTTCCAGGTTGAGAAACACCTGGAGATTTAGTAGCGGAGCCTGGGGAGGACAGGGACCTCAGTGGGGTAGAGTGCCATAAAGACCACCCTCCAAAGCATCCATTTTCTCCAGGAGAACTCTTCTCTGTAGTCTGAAGATGATCTTTAAGTCCAGGAGATCCCCAGACCCCACCAGGAAGAGCAGGAAGAGGAGGAGGAGATTGGATTTATACCCCACACTTCACTACCCAAAGGAGTCTCAGAGCGGCTTACAAACTCCTTTTCCTTCCCCTCCCCACAACAGACACCCTGTGAGGTAGGTGGGGCTGAGAGAACTCTTCCCCAAGCTGTCCTTGAGGGAACAGCTGGTACAGAGCTATGGCTTGCCCAAGGTCATCCAGCCAGGTGCAAGTGGAGGAGTGGGGAATCAAACCCAGTTCTCCCAGATTAGAGTCCGCGCACTTAACCACTACACCAAACTGACTGGCATCCCTAGCCACTGTTGGAAACTGCACACCTCTCATTTAAGCTTCCCTTTTGCTCCCCTCCAGATTGCTCTCCTATTTCTCCTTTGTGTCTGTTTCTGCTGTGGTATCTGATGAAGAGAGCTTTGACTCTCGAAAACTTATGCCCTGAAAATCTTGTCAGTCTCTGAGATGTTACTGGACTCAAATCTCCTGTTCTCCTGTGCGGTAATCTCCAGGATGTGGCTTCTGCAGTGACAACTCCAGTGGTGCCGCAGTGGCATCTGCGGTGAGGGAACTGACAAATAATTAAGATGTTTGAGAATGCCTTTCAGAAAGCTTGCTGTGATTCACTGCCATGGTAGCTCGAAAATTAATAACTCGGGTCCTGTGGTAACGTTGAGCAGAAAGGTGATGTATCACTGTCAGAGGCAGGAATTACTTTCGAGATCACCAATAATTACGATTTCAGCTGTAATATTTGAGTTGGATTGTGGAAAGGCTACTTGGTGAATTTTAACACTCCTTCCTCCTCCCCTTGCCTCAATTATGAATGGATTCACACAACCATGACTTGCTTCCAGCCCTGGAAGTAAGGCCTAAGACACTAGCCTGGATGTAACAAGAGCTGGCTCAGGCATGCATGCAAATCACTCGATGACAGATACATCATCGAGATGACTGCAATACACTCTACAGTGCTGCTTTTGAAGATGGCTCTGAAGCTCCTGTTGGTGCAGAGTACAACAGCATGGATGCTGGCATTTAGTGCTGGTTATGATGCATGCCATCTCACTGGTCCTCACTGAAGTACAGCAGTTGCCCCTTTGCTTCCAGGCATAGTTCAGGGACAAACTGGGGTTGACAACTCTGGGCTGGGAAATTCCTGGAGATTTGAGATTGAAGCAATGAGAGATCAAGGTTTGGAGAGGGACATAGAATGCCATACAGTTCACCCTACAAAGCAGACAGGGCAACTGATTGCTGTAGCCTGGAACAGTTGTAATTTTGGGAGGTCTCCAGCCCCACCTTGAGATTGGCAACCCCAAGACAAGATACTTGTGTTGTGTATGGATTCCACATCCCCACTTGCAGACTATCAGCCATACATCATGTAGGTGGAAACTCATTTCATGATGTGCAGGCCCAGATACAGATCAGCACCACAGCATGGGGAAGAAGAGGCTTAAGGCTTCTCTTCCATGCCATTATACTGACCCAAAATGGCCCTGGAACTGTTATTTGGCCTTTTGGGAGGGCTGGACATGTAGTGGTTGGCTACATCTTTAAAACCCTAACTGGCCTGGTTTCAGAGTACTTAAATGGTCACCTGCTGTCAATTGCCCAAGAATTAAGCACTCTCTTAGTGAAGTCCTCCCTTGGGCTCCCTCATTGCCAAAGTCATTTCATGACTGGCCTTCTCAGTGGTGGCACCTCAGCTGTGGAACTTTTCCCCCACAGATGTCCACCTGGTTTATTTTATCAGATGACTACTTCTTTGTTTTCTTTTAATTCTCTTTTCTTTGTTGGTGTTACTTCTTTAAAAAAGGAAGGATTTTAGGAAGGGTGTTGACAAGCTCGAGCGTGTCCAGTAGAGGGCAACCAGGATGATTACAGAGTTGGAATCCAAATCTTATGAGGAGAGGCTGAAAGAGTTGGGTATGTTTAGCCTGGGAAAGAGAAGGCTTAGAGGGGACATGATTGCAGTCTTCAAATATTTGAAGGTCTGTCATGTAGATGATGGAGCCAATTTATTCTCTTTTGCTCTGGATTCCAAGACTAGATCTAATGGATGGAAATTATTGGCTAAATATCATGAGGAAATTCCTAAGAGTGGTTGAGCAGTGGAACAGACTGACTCGGGAGGTAGTGGGTGCTCCTTTGCTGGACATTTTCAAGTGTAGGCTGGACGACCATCTTTCGGGTATGTTGTAGGGCTATCTTTTGGTTATGCTCCTGCAGAGTGCAGGGGGCTGGACTCGATGACCTGCAAGGTCCCTTCGAACTCTAACATTCTATGGTTTTAAAGGGTTTTGTTTTTACATATATGGGTATAAGTGTGGTGTGTGTTGTTTTTACTGTATGGCTTTAGTTAGTGTGGCTGAGGTGGGTTACATTACCTACCTGGCTATTCTTCATATTTGCTGAGTTGCCTGAATATGTAATTTATGTGGATTTTAATTTGGAAGCTGCCCTGAAAGCCTTTGCCTGAGGAACTGGGTAGAAATATTAAAGTAATAAAACTCCACAGACAAAACCTTTGATATCTCTATTTTTTCATTCACCATCAAGATGTGCCAGGGTGGGCCCAGGAAGATCTGAATGTTATAGTGCTGGGTTATGACCCAGTAGGGAAAATGTCCCCAACATGGTGCCCACTGGAAAGAAGGACCCAGCTGAGCCCTGCAGAGGTTAGAGAAGAAGGCACCCAGTCAAGCCCCATTTGGCACAGGACAGTGATAGGCTGGCTGGGCAGGCGGTTTCTCCTTCCCTTTCCCTCTCCATCAGGGGTGGGGCCCTTTTCCAGAGGCATTGTTTCCTCCAAGACCACCCCTGACTGACCCCAGCACCCAAGAGCAACCATTTTGGGGTGACATCCATCCCCTGTTCTCAAAATTCCAAAAGTACCCATGGGCTCAATGAGATTGGGGCACTCTGTACTAGGAATTTGGCACAAAATGGTGCCTGTGACAGAAATCCTCCAGGAGTGCCACCTAGAGTGTCTGGGGTCTCGGACTCAAAGAGATTCCATTAGAATGGGTCATTCACTTCCATTCCCCACTGGACCATCCGGGCAGACTTAATCCCTTTTGGACAAAAGACAATCTGGTTTGGACCAAACCATCTATTTGTCATGGAAGTTCAGGTGCTTGATGATGCTGGGACTATATTGTATATGGCTGATTGGTAAAAGTATCTTCTGACATCAGAGATGGGGATTTCCTTGGGCCTAGAGAAATCCGTTTGCTATTCATAGAAAAGAGGCTGGCTTAGGTCTAACTGCATTTAGCATAGATATTCAGACATTTGGGATTTTTACTTCAGTTTTCAGTGAGAAAAGACACCATTTCTCCCTTTCACTATATCAGTTCCCTAGGTTAGTAAAGAGTTCCTGGGTTCTTCACTGATTGACTGTGTCCATCCACACAGGTTACTGGCTAACCAGGAAGGACTATAAATGCTTCTTATTTCAGCTAGGGCATTGCTTGGGAGATATAACTATTCGCTGGCTCCTTTCTGTGAGTCCTGATTTCCTGCACCTAGATCCTAGCTCTTCGACAGCCCAGCTTCAACAGATACAAAGCCTTTCACTGACCTCAGTTCATATATTCAGCTACCAAGCTACCAATATATGATAATTCTAACATGAAACTCCTCCTGTCCAGTGCAATTAATTAGTGCTCTACAAGACAGCAAAAAGCAAGCTGCTTTTTGAATTGCTTTTCATCTATCTGGTCAATGGGGAACCCAGTAGAGACCACAGTAGAAATCCAATATCTCCTTCAATATCCCAATCTTGTGAAATGTGCTGAGGATCTTGTTGTCAAGACTGCTGTTGTCCAAAACTGCTGTTGTTCAAAACTGTCAAGACTGCTGTTGTCCAAGGGCAATTCTGCATTGGCTTTTCCCTCCATTGTTTAACCGAAGGTGCAGCTCAAAACCACATTCAAATACCCCAGGGCAATGTCTACTAACTGTGAAGTCACCCCCGAATGGCCATAAATCTCTGAAGAAGGTACCGTAAAACCCAATGATCAAAGAAAGTGAAAGTGGCATGCAGTGTAGAGGGTACCATAAAATCGGATGATCAAAGAAAGAGAAAGCATCATGCAATGCAGAGGGGAATTTCTGTTCCAGCGTGGTAAAACTATGGAATGGAAAGCCAATGCAGAATCACTCCAAATCCATTCCAAAACTGCACCAGTCCTCGGAGAAGACCTCTTTCTACCAGCCCATGGAACTGGTATGGAAACATGCCATATTTTCCACCAGTCTACAAGGATTGCAACATTTAGATCACAGCAGTGCAGCCTTTCACCTTCAGCCTTTAGAACTCATCCCTTTCCATCCTGTAATTCTGGAGAAATCTCTTGCAAATTACATTTGAAATACTAAACCTTTCCTTCCATATCATGGCTTTTTGAATGACATTGACCTATTTTTAAGACTTTGGGGTAGGGTGGGGGGAGATCATTGTTCCGCTTGGCACTTCTCAGTAATTATCCTCAATGGAAATTGACTTTCCCCCCACTGGAAATAAAGGCAGTTGGAAGTGCTAACTCATTAACTCAAAATTCCTCAGCATCTCTCCCCCCCTCGTCCCCCCCATTTTGCTAGTAATAGGAATCACCCATGTAGACAGACATGCCCATTCAGCCAATTGCTTTTTATTCTAAAAAAGCACTTAATTTCTTGCCATGAACTTGATTAACTGTGAATTATTGGCTCTGTTAAATTAATAGCTTAAATTCTTAAGATACTTTCAGTAATTTGGAAACAAGAAACCAGGCATGCTTCCATAATCTGGGTCCTAAATAGTTTGTCATGACAATAAAGCATTATATAGGCAGCGTGTAAAAAAGGAGAGCAAATAATTATTCTTTGGTCACAGCTAGTATAAAAATCCG
This sequence comes from Lepidodactylus listeri, assembly GCA_029233225.1. Lineage (NCBI taxonomy): Eukaryota > Metazoa > Chordata > Lepidosauria > Squamata > Gekkonidae > Lepidodactylus > Lepidodactylus listeri. The sequence goes on from JARCFY010000013.1 coordinate 37,842,303, forward strand.
CATTAGCATTAACACAAGAGATATATTGCAGGGCATTATTGGGTGGCATGAACATATTTGGCATTCAGTAATTCTATGATATAGGAAGAAAGGAATGATTTATCAAAATCCACCGGGTGATCAATTCATAACAACAAAATAGATGCCTTTGTTTGCCTCACTGCAGAAGCACTAAATCACTGAAAAGCACTGAACACAGTAGCTACATAAAATACAGCACCCGGGAGAAGCTGCCTTATGGAAACCTGACTTACACCAGCCATCTTTAATAGCACTGCATTTCCTGAGCAAAGAAGGGCAGATACATCTCCTCTCTGGCTACTTCATTTGTTGGTAGCACCTTTGTGCAGTGCTTCCGTCAACACACATAAATGGTCACATCCCAGTGAATGTCCAAAGGGAGAAACCACCCACTATTCCAGTGGGATTGCTGACAAATAGTCAAGAGAATGGTCAAAAATGTCAATGCAGAATTAGGTAAAGGTAAAGGTTTCCCTTGCTTGAAAGCCAGTCGAATATGACTCTAGGGGTGCGGTGCTCATCTCCGTTTCCAAGCTGAAGAGCCAGCACTGTCCAAGGACATTTCCGTGGTCAGGTGGCCAGCATGACTAGATGCCAAGGTGCATGGAATGCTGTTAGCTTCCCACCAAAGTGGTACCTATTTATCTACTTGCAGTGTCTTGCTTTTGAACTGCTAGATTGGCAGGAGCTGGGGCCAGAGACAGGAGCTCACTCCGTCATGCAACACTCGGGTCTGCAGTTCAGCATCTTAACCACTTGAGCCACTGCAGCCCAGTAATTCAGAATTAGACCCCCCCAAATCACCTTGGTGATATGGTGAGCAAAAGGAGAACAGCTGCTGGGGGTAGGATTGCCAACCACCAGGTGGGGCCTGATATTATGGATTTTATGGCATCATATCCCACTGTCCTCCCCAAAACATGAAATCCCCCTGGCTCTACCTACATATCTCCAGGGATTTCTCAACCCATGGCTGGCAGCTCTTGCCTGGAGTGCCATGCAAATATTTGTGGAAGAGCAGGGTCTATACAAGTTCTCATGCTGCAGAAGCTTTTGTGCAGGGCCATACACAAACAGTAGAGCTACTTTGGATTTTGTTTCACTTTTATCATATAGCACTCTAGCCTAGCCTTGCCATGAGTAGAAAAGAGTCCATATGAAGAAGAACACCTTTAGATTCAGCTCATTGCCAACATTGCTTCGTGTGGCTACTGCAGTTGAAATATTCAGCGAAGTATGCAACTGTATGCACACCCAATAGAAACAAGTAATAACAATTAAGAACTCTGGAGGCACATCATCTTATGTATCCCTGATACGAATGAAGGGGTAAGATTCTGACGTGATATGGCATGCATCCAAACAGCCTAGGCCTAGGATAGCTGAAGGACTACCTGCTCCTGTGCGAACTTTCACATTCCTTCACTTGATCACCAACAATCTATGGGAGGTGAGGTGGTGCTGTTGGACATCCCTTCCTCAAAGGTCAAGATGGAACTGTCACTGTGGACATTTTAATGTTAAGCAGGGATGCTGGAGTCTGAGAAATGGGAGGACAAAATTCCAGGAACCCAAATCAGCTTGAGGTCCTGTTTTGGGGGCTTTCTGTGATCCCTTTCAACTGGGTTTGTGGGGCCAATGAACCATGAACCAGTTTGGTTCACAAACACATTTTCCTGGTTTGTGCCCATTCCTAATAGAGAAGCCTCAGGGGCTGACACAAAGAGAACAAGGAGGTTTCCAAAACCTCTAACTGATGGAAGAGGAGGGTATTTTCGGCAGGAGTAGCTTAGCTGGAAAGAGATGAAGAAAGCTACCCCTGCTTCTTTTACACAGTTATGGAGGTGAGTATAGATATATAAGTTATATAAACATAGAGGCATATAAACTAATGAATGATGTGAAGAAAATAAAGAGTGAGATTAAAAAAAAAATGCTGCCTCACTGTCAGAGTTCACCTATAGTGAACTTAATTGGTAGTAGGTTCAGAACAGCCAAAGGAAGAACTATATCACATGTAATATAATTAATTTTTCAATAAGCTACTATAAGAGGTGACATCTGCTAGTTTGGAAGACTAAAAGGAGATTTGCCAAATTCATGGAGGCGGACAGGTCCACGAGTGGCTATTAGCAATGATGACCTAATAGAGTCTCCATTTTCAGAGGCAGCAGACTCCTGAATGCCAATTTTTGGAGAGAACTGGGTGAGGTGGCTGTTTACATTATTCCCTGGTATTCCCAGAAGCATTGTTTGGCCAGGCTGGGAAATAGGACACTGAACTTGAGAAATCTCTGGTATGAACCAGCAAGCCTCTTATTTTAGGCTTATGAAAGGTTCATGGCATGTAGTTATATCCTCATTATTTAAAATGGGATTTTAAAATATAATTCAGAGGTCCCAATGTTCCTCTTCATCTTTAAGTATGTTCCTGAATTGCTAAAGTGTGTAGGAAGAAAGGACATTTGGGGGGAGGTCCCTTCAAAGCTAAGGGAAAGACATTTTGTGCATGCCCAGAAATAGTCTTCTTCTTAAAGTTGTCCCATGCTGAAAATAAACTTGGGCTAAACCCTAGTGAAATCTTAGGTAAAGGTAAAAAGGTAAAGGTTTATCTTGCTCGAAAGCCAGTCAAATACGACTCTAGGGATGCGGTGCTCATCTCCGTTTCCAAGCTGAGCCAGCATTGTCCAAAGACATTTCCGTGGTCATGTGGCCGGCATGACTAGATGCCAAGGCGCACAACATGCTGTTACCTTCCTACCAAAGTGGTACCTATTTATCTACTTGCAGTTTCTTGCTTTCAAACCACCAGGTTGGCAGGAGCTGGGGCCAGAGACGGAAGCTCACTCCGTCATGCAGCACTCGGGTCTTGAACCACTGAACTACTGACCTTGGTCTGCAGTTCACTGTCTTAACCACTTGAGCCACTGTAGCCCTTAGCACAGACTAATTAGAAGAGTCAAATTCTAGATGCATAGCCATATTAGTCTATTGTGGCAAAACTAAAAAACTATCTTGTATGCTGCCTTAAAAAACAATAACAGATTGTACTTTCAGGTTTCAATATTAGAACTGTACTTCATCAGATGCATGAATATCTCAGTCTGCAGATATTGCTTGTTTGTAAGGAAGGAAAGCAGGTATCATTCCCATTAAAATGCAAACTGGAGAGCTATGATACTTTATAATGAATTAATATTATACATTAAATTAAGCAAACAAAAAACACACTCCAGACAATGCATATGCAAGGCAAACAGAAGACCCTTTGATCTGTCAAGGAATTGTACTTTCAACCTTTGCAGGAGCACCAGTGGAGCCACTCTGGAAATTATTTCCAGGGCCATTTCAATTGCCCATTCTGCTCTTCCTTCCTTCCTTGGCAGGAGCGGGGAGGGGAAGGAAGATAGAGTTAGTTGGGTTTCAGCAGTAACAGAAAGCCAGGTTGTTTTGTTGTGATATTTGTTTTGGATCAAGTTCATCTGGAGGCTCTCAGGAGGCTTGGTTTAGGCACAGACCTGAATATTTTCATATGTCTTTACTGTATCCTTTGGTTTGGTATGGCTAAGTTTTGTTCATTTGCTATGCTTTTGCTGTTTTTCTTACATTTCTCTATTTAATGTTAGTTTTGTTGTTTTGCTGCACACATTTTGTAAGCTGCACTGGACAAATTATTGAAAAGCAGGATATAAATATTTCGATAAATAAACTAATAATCCCTGCAATGTATACTGTTATTTGAAAACCAATCCTCACATTAGTGATTTGTTTAATATTTAGAAGAAGTGCAGTTTAGGATGTCACAGGGTCATCATGATGCATTCAGCATTGGTGGATGTTCATGGTTTACTGGGATTACATATGTTCCAGGATAAGCGTTAGGATTGCCAGTTTTGGGGGGGGGGGGGGGAAATATGTGCAGATTTTAGGGGTGGAGCCTGAGGAGGGCAGGGTTTGGAGAGGAGTGGGGCTTCTGTGGGGTATAATGCCAATCAGCCTTTTTTACCAGATAAACTGATCTCTGTCACTTGGCAATAGGGTTGCCAGGTCCTCCTTGGCTACTGGCAGGGGATGGGGGTAGGGCTGCCAGATCCAGGTTGGGAAACTCCTGGAGATTTGGGGATGGAGCCTGGGGAGGAAAGGGACCTCAGTGGAGTACAATGCCATAGAATCCACCCTTCAACACCTCCATTTCATCCAGGGGAACTGATATCTAGCCTGAAGGTGAGCTATAATTCTGGGGGATCCCCAGGTACCACCTGGAGGTTGGCAGCCGTGACCATCATAACCATTTCAGATCTTCTACCTTTCAAGTATATATCCTGCTTTTGTGCCTACATGTTGGCAACAAATACTGGGCTGGATCCAAGTCTGAAGCCTTCATCCAGTGTAAGGAGCATCCCTCCAATTTAAATGGCTTTCCAACTGGAGGAAGGGACACTTAAATTGGAGGAAGGCTCCTTGGAGGATTATTGCATCCACCCTATTCTGCTGGCATACAGTCAGAATTTACTGGATTGACCTTATGCTCCCAAGTGCAAAGTGTTTGGAATCCATTTAAGAACACTTGATGAATACATTCAGCTGTGAGAATCAAAGGCAAAAATGGGAAAGGCTGGAATAACTGGAAGATGTGTCATGGAGCTGGAGCACTTGGACATTACATTGCAAGTGGAGATTATGTCTTCACTTTTTATTTAAATATTTATATCCTGCTTTTTGCCAGTTTACAAACAATAAAATGTATTTGCAACAAAACAATACAACTAAAATGCAAAAATAGTCAGGAAAGACTTTCTTTTTTTTAGGCAGGTGGGTTAGATGGATACAGAACAGAGCCCTGCTGTACAAAAGCAGGGTGAGCATGCACATTTGCTATGCAATTTAGAGCAATTTTTGGCCACACAGTGAAATGCACCCCCCCATTAGTGCTGCTCTCAGGTTGTGATCGGATTGTGATTCAAGTGGCAGAGTGATTGCATATTTCAGGCCTAGACTTATTTGTTTATGACTAATTTAGCATCTGTGGGTTAATCCCAAGTGATTTCCATTGCTTAGTGCTCAACATTCAAAGCTTCAATAAGTTTTGGAGGAGCAGCAGTCTTGAGCCATAAATTGAAGCGAGGTGCTATTCATTTACAAATCTATTTTGGAATGTATTCTCATCCAGTACAAAGCATTTTTCCTGTTTCTCCAGGGGAGGGCATATTTTAAAGGACCTGATGTTCACAACTCTCTTCAAGGTTTGCCATTGACTTCAGTGGGCACAAAGCAAGGTCAGTTTGGAAGGCTTTTGAAAAGCACAGCGCCAGTTACCTGCTGAGCCATACGGATCATTTTCTTTCTTGATTTAACCTCTCATACTTTCTTCCTACAGTGCTGGCAAGGCCCACTGGTTGCCGCCCTACTGTGTCCAAACTCTCTGGGGGTTTTGAAGAACATGTGGAATTTCCAGAAAGTGTCTTTTTACAGATTAGCTGAAGAAATGTGCAAGACAGTGTTCCCTTTAATGAGATCCCCAAATTAGGATTCAGAATTCACATAAATTAGAGATGAGTGAATGTTCCTTGTTCTTTTATTTTTATGTTAGTTTCAATTTCCCCACAGCCCAATTTTCCAGCTCAGCCTGAGTTCATCAGACTTTGGAAGCTAAGTAGGGTCAGCCACAATTAGTACTTGGATGGGAGACCACCAAGGAAGATGAGGGTTGCTGAGCAGAGGAATGCAATGGCAAACCAGCTCTGCTCATCTCTTGCCTGGAAGGCCTTGTGGATAGGGTTGCCATAGGGTTGCCAGCTCTGGGCTGGGGAACACCTGGAGATTTTGTGGGCAGAGCCTGGGGTGGGCAGGGTTTGGGGAAGGACTTCAGCAGGGTACAATGTCATAGAATCTACCCTCCAAAGTAGCCATTTTCTCCCAGGAAACTGATTTTTTGTAGTCTGGAGAGTATCTGTAATACTGGGAGATCTCTAGGTCCCCCCTGGAGGTTTGCAACCCTAGGTCACCATGACTTGCTTATGACGCAGCAGTATGTTCTTTGTCAGTTGTCCATTTTTGTTGGTTTTGTTGTGTACATGCTAGATACTTTATATGCAATTTATGCAGTATTTTATGCATGCTGTGTATTATGTACACATCATATATATATATATATATATATATAATGTTGGGAAGGACATACATTTTACAGGAAAGGAGTCAGTACAAGGAACCCAGATGACATAAAACAGAGAATCTTGAGTTTGATTTGCACAAGGAAGAAACAAAAACAAAATGTGGAAGCTTGGGTTAAAACAGCAAGGACAGAGGAATTCAAAATCAATCCCATTTTAAATGAAAGAATTGCAGAAGCACTTGTGTGCCTTTAATTACAATTCAACAAATGGATGAATATTAGAAAGCTGCCAAAACCCCAGTTCATGGACCCCCCCCCCCACACACACACACAATGATAATTGTACTATTAGTATCTGCTGATTGAAAAAATAAGAAAAAAAATATTGAACTGAATATGGATTCACAAACTCCATGCAATAACTCTTTGGTCTCCTAGTGGTCCCTTGCTCCCAAATTGGGATCCACGCCTCTAGGAGTCCCCCCAAATTTGTATGGGGTTTACCACAGATGTTTTGGGGAGGGGGTATTCCTAGAGCATCAACTGGAAGAAGTGTCTCGTGCCCTGCCTCCCAAATCTCCCAGAGGTTGTAAGCAGGCACAGGCATCTCAGACCACTTCTGCTGTAGTGAAATCCCCCACATTGACATTTTTAAAACTGTTTTAATTTTTAAAAATTATGTGAAAATGTCTGCACTAGATTTTCCTCACCGGTTGCAGACCCAGAGTTTTCTCCTGTCACCTCACACTTTTGGAATCCCCAGTTTTAGCAATTTACGAAAATGTGGGGTAAGAAGGAGAAAACTTCGGGTCTGTGCCCAGTGAGGAAAAATCTACTGTGGAAATTTTAACATAATGTGCAGTTTTAAAAACATCAATGTGAGGTATTTCACATGGCCTAAAGATTCCTCTGCCTTTTCTTGCTTTTCAACACCCAGCCTGATGAAGAGTTCTGGAGAACTCAACAGCTTGCACAATGTGTTGTGTTATTTTTGTTTGGTCTAAATAAAAAGGCATTATGTGGCTTCTGTTTTAGGCCACATACATGTTTGTGCTGTCATCTGCTGCTGAAGTGAAATCGGCCTTTATTTCAGGACTCCCTATTAAAAACCTGTCTTTGGTCCCTCTCTATTCAAGTAGCCCCAATCACTGGTGATTGCTTCGCTTGAGCTTTTTTTAGGAGCATGGGCTGTTCATAAACAACCCTGTTTGCTCATTAATTCTGTCTGCAAAGCTTTCCCTTGTCTGGATTTCACTGCAGGTTTGAAGGCCATACAGTGTAGATCATTGTTTTTCTCCATTGCCATTCTTTTGTGATCTGCAAGATTAGCTATTTACATTTTTTCTCTCTCTAACATTTCTAAAGACATTTGTCCTCTCAAAATGGGACGCTGTCAAGGAAGTTTAACTACCAAGGATTTTTAAACATCTGGGTTTTAAAAGCCTGTCAAACTTCTGAAAGGAAATGAGATTTTCTGTGGGTTTCTTTTTTAAAAAAAAAACATTTTTTTTCTTCTGTATTTGTAACCTAGATATGTGTTCCAATACTGCTAGAGCCCTCTTTGAACATCCTAGGGAGCTGGGATGGCTTAATGGCCCAATGTCGATTAAGGCTGCTAACTGGAGATTTGGGGGTGCAGCTGAGGAGGGGCTTGGGGAAGAGAGGAACCACAGCAGGGTATAAAGCCATAGAGACCATCCTCCAAAGCAACCATTTTATCCAGGGGAACAGAGCTCTGTAGTCTTGAGATCAATTGGCATTCTGGGAGAACTCCAGGCTCCACCTGGAGTTTGGCAACCCCATAGATCCAGGACTGGCACAGCCTGATTGCAAATTCCCATTCAGCTATGCAGCTTATTATGCAGCTCATCTTACGCTAGTAGGCAACTCTACTTAACCTACCTCATAGAGATGTTGTGTGGCGAAAACAGAGGAGAGGACAATCAAGTACCTCACTCCAAACTTTTTGGAGAAATGGCGGGACAAAATGTAGCAGATATAGATTTCAATCCTGGGTTAATGTCTAATGGTGGCTGTTCCATGTGACAAGTTATTGTGTTTACTTTTGAGTATGACTATAAAAACTCATTTCTCTGAGGAAAGAAATAGGGATGTACATATGGAATGGGGGAGGGACTATGCCAGCTTCTTTTTGCCATGCTCAAAATTCATACATTTCAAGTGAGGTTTGCACAAGTACCAGAGACAATCAGAGAGTGTGGTTCTTTGCTGCTGATCATCCCCTCTCATCAGGCAGTCTAACAGACCTTAGTGAGAGGCCAGGGGTTTCCTGTAGCTACCACTCTATTATAGAATAGCATTCCTGTGGTTACATATCATATTCTGACCCTCTTGATCTTCAAAAAAGTGAATAGGGCATGGCTGTTCTAGAGAGCCCAGCCTTCTGACCACAAATCATGTGTTCTACCATATGTTCAGCTGCTGGGATAGCAAACCAGAGAGTTCAACCACTCCTCTACAGATTCTTCCTTCCATAATTGAAGGCAGCACCATGGAGAAGTTCCCTTTGCTAGTGCCCCTCACCTAGGGCTGCCAACCTCCTGGTGAGGCTGGAGTTCTCTCAGAATTTTACCTGATTCCTGACAACAGGAGAGAATGGACTGAGAAAATGGCATCTTTAGACAGTGGACTGTATGGCCTCACATCCCAGCTGAACTCTCTGCCATCCCCAACTCCACCCCCAAATCTCCAGGAGTTCTCCAACCCACAGTTGGCAACTCTAGTGGACATCCATAACATGGCTTGTGTCTGAAGGATTACTTCTTCATGTGTCAAGAACCATGTGTGCTCCTGCAGCTGTTTCTCCTCTGTGGTGCTCTCCTCATATGCCACATGCAGCCTCTGTACATTCCTAGGCCTTAGCAATCACCTCTTCTATGTTGTGGAATGCATTACCAAAGGTGTTTAAATATGTTTTGTTATGGGAGGGTTTAATGTGTTATTTTTATTTAAATTGTAATTATTTATTTTTTAAATTCATGTTCTTAGACACACCCTTTTTCAGAAGGTGGACTATACACATTTAAATAAATAAATCTTTATTTTAGATGTCTAGTCATGCCAGCCCCATGACCACAGAAACATCTTTGGCCAGCGCTGACTCTTCGGCTTGGAAACAGAGATGAGCACCGCATCCCTAGAGTTGCATTCGACTGGCTTTCGAGCAAGGGAAACCTTTACCTTTACCTATGATGGGACTACAGAGCCAGAGGCTTCTGGTATTTCTAGCATTACCTTATCAGTTGCTTTGTGCTTGAGCTTTTCTTTTTCTTTTAATTTATTCCCCTAGAAGAGTATGGACTGCAGTCGCCACTGCATTTTGACAATGGTAATAAATCTTTCCAATCACTAGGTGTAAATGTTAAATTATGTAAATTGCATTCAGATGAAAAGAGGAGGGAAATCTACACCAAAAAGACCCAGATCTATGCATCAGGGTACTGAGCTTACTCTTCAGTATGGCCAGAGAAAGTCTTCTGGGATAGCAAACCAGAGGAGCATCTATTATGTCAGTGTGTGGCAGGGAAAGGTGGAATATGTAAGTAAGATAATACAGAATCCAGAGTGTACACTAAATGGCCATCATTCAAGAAAATATTAACTGCAGTCACCGAGAAAGACCTGGCATAGTTTCTCTCCTCAAAGACTTCCCAACTGAATTGAAAACAGAATACCTTGGCAGCATCAAACAGTAAATATAAGCAAGGGGACAATGTGTCCTCTTCAGTGGATTGAAGGAATGGCAGACAATTATTAAAATTGTATCTTCTGGCTCAGTTTGCAGCTGAACCTCAGAGGGGATCCCATTGGTAGCTAGACACACAAGCACAGCAGGCATTCCTTTCTATAGTTTCTGCCTACCAAATTACCTGTTCTTTCCATAGCTTGGCAGCGTGCAATTTCAAAAACAGATAATCCACAGGCCTAGGATCAAGGTCTGCCTGATGACATGGGCTATCAACCTCCAGGTGGGGCCTGCAGATCTCCCAAATTTACAACTCATCTCCAGGCAATAGAGATCAGTTCTGGAGCAAATAGCTGCTTTGGAGAAAGAACTTTGTTGCATTATACACTGCTGAGCTCCCTGTCCTAACCCAAACCCCACCCTCCCCAGGTTCTACCAGCAAAATCTCCAAGGATTCCACAACTCAGAGCTGGCAAACCTATGTGAAGTCTGGTGGATTTAGAGTGGTCATGTTTGGGCCATTCAGTGGGGCAGAGCTGGAGGAACAGTTAATACAATATAGTGCCTAAAGTATGAATCTAGAAGTCTTTTGATCCAATTTTGCTTTCACAATTAACTTACTAGGGGGCTCTTTTGCACCCCAGTTGGTGATGGCAAGTGAACAACTGATTTTAGCCCAACCTGTCTACAATATGGAGATGAAAATAATGTTCAACTACCTTCCAAGACTGCTATAAATAAAGGAACATGATGGGTTAGATCCTACCAGTAGTTCCAGTGGTACAAGAGGGAGACAAGAGAAGCCTGCTCCATTCCCCTGTTGACTGCAACCCATAAGCAAAATGACTTTTCATGTATACTGGTCCCATCAACCCAGGCACAGCTGGGGGGGGAGGTGTCAAAAAGGGCCCCTACTCCAAGTTATACTGGCTAAAAAAAATGTGTCCAGCCAAATGTATATGAATTGCTTTGACACTGGAAAGTGCATTTTTTATTTTTATTTTAAATATTTCATTTATGCCCTGATTTTCTCCTTGTGGGGACCCAAAGCATGTAATTTTCTTTTCTTCCATTTTATCCTCACTACAACACTGTGAGGTGGGTCACTCAGGCTGAGTGTGTGGGAACGGCCTGAGGTCACCCAGCAAGCATTTCTATTTGCATTTATATATTTTCTTACCCTTTTGCTCCCCAGTTGGACCTAAGAGTGTCTTAGAATGCTGTTATCCCCTCCTCCATTATTTCACAACAACAATGTTGTGAGGTAGGCCAGGCTGAAAATTTGTGATGGGCCCATGGTCATCCAGCAAGTTTCCATGTTAGAAGGCAGGGTCTGTGGCACAGTGGGGAACCACGGTCTTCGAGATCCTAGTCTGATACACTAACCATTATACCACACTGGATGATGATGGTGGTGGTGGTGGTGGTGAATGTATTGAGGTGTGGCCTTAGGAAAATGTGGGGGGGGATGGAACTATAAATAGTAAGCTGGAATATTAGGCCAAATGCCTTTCTATAGTACAGAAAATTTCTTGTTGTTGATAAATCCTCCAAATCTTGTTGCCTGCCTGGGATGGCTCTCATTTGGGATGGTGACATATTCAAGCCTGATGCTGTGGAAACCAAATATTGGGACTTCTGTCAAACATCCTTGCTATGGATATACAAATGTCCTTTGTTCTTTATCTTTGCACATGTTGTTGTGAGGCTGGTTGGTTCACTCATTCTCTTTGCTGGCCTTCCCAGTTCATTTGTTTTCTAATTTGCTTTCTGATCCTTCATTTTGCTGTCATTTATATACCACCGATATACAACAGGTACAAAAAAAAATAACATAGAAAGTTGCATAAAGGCAGTGGGAAAAAAACTAGTGTGAAGAAACAGAAAATGCTACAAAAATTATTACCTCTGGGCTTTGGTTCACACAAGGGAGAACTGAAAGGAAAACGGGATTTTTTTTTTAATCAGAACAAAAGGAATGGGAAATTTGAAATAATCCTTAATCCTTTCTAACACTCAAAGAGAGTCTCTTTTGGGCAGGCTGAGAATATAATCCTTGTAACATACTCAATTATTTCCCAATTCCCACATTACGTTCATGCTGTGATTTCAGCATATTTTTTTCTCTAATACATTTCCAGCATAGACTGGTGGTTCCCTTGATATTACTATTCTATCACTACTTGAGTTGAAAAGCTGTTTCTTTCTGCCATTTATCCAAGGTGCCTCTATGGCTACAGCCTGTTAATAATGTACCTTTCTCTGCCCCATCACTACCATACAAGGTTGCTCAGTTCAGATTTTCTGTTTTGCTTGCTCTTCCTTGGTTCCTCCACCCTGCAGGGAATAGGATCACTTCAGTATGCTGAAATTTAACATGGCATGCCACAAACCTAGCAGTGGTCCAAACAAAACTCTTTCTAGTTCTGTGAGCTCCCTCAAAAGGACTCCACTGATTTACCACTGAGTGATAAAGCATCTGCTTTGCATGTATAAGTCCCAGGTTCAATCCCCAACATATCCAGATAGTTGGTGATGGGAAAGACCTTGGCCTGAAGCCCTAGTCCCATTAGACAATACTGCCAGTCAAATTAGACTATCCTGACCTTGATAGGACGATGGTCTCACTTGGTGGTAGGCCGCTTCATGTGCTTGAATTATTTCACATCTAGGCTTGCCAGCCTCTCACTGGGGCTAGATGATCCTCTGTCTTCAGATTTCATATCCCACCACCACCACTATACAAGGGCATTACAATAGTGGTCATTTTATTTTCAAGACCTTTCCTAATAATTCCCAGTGTAGCGTTTGGCATTTTCACCACTGTTGCACACTGGGATGACATTTTCATTGTGCTTTCCACTACAGCTCAAGATGGTGATGAGAAGGAGGAGGAGGAGATTGGATTTGTACCCTGCCCTTCACTCGAAGTCTCAGAGCAGTTTACAGTCTCTACCCCTTCCCCTCCCCACAACAGACAGCCTGTGAGGTAGGTGGGGTTGAGAGAGCTCTGGGAGAACTGCTCTTGTGAGAACAGCTCTGGGAGAACTTGTTACTGACTTAATGTCACCCAGCAGCTGCATGTGGAGGAGTGGAGAATCAAACCTGGTTCTCCAGATTAGAGTCCACTACACCAGACTGGCTCTCAGTTTCATTCTCAGTCTCAGCCAGTTCAGACCCTATTCACATGTATTTAAAATTAGGATTTCTTTTCCAATATGCATCACCTTATTCTTACCCACGCTGAACTTCATTTGCTACATTATTGCTCACTCACTCAATATAGAAAGATCCTACTGTAGCTCTTGACAATCTTGACAATCCACTTGGATTTTTGCCATCCTGAATAATTTGGTATCATCTGTGATCTTGACTACTACACTGCTCACCCCCAATTCCAAATAATTTATGAAAAAAGTTAATGGCACAAGGCCTCCAGGTGGCACCTGGAGATCCCCCAGAATTACAACGAATCTCCAGACTAGAGATATCAGTTATCCTGGAGAAAATGGATGCTTTTAACCTTTTAACTGCCTTCTGACTAGTTCCCTCATTTAAGCAAAATTCCCTCTTTTGAGATAAAAAGTGATCATCTTGGACTTTGAAGGCAGCTTTCTGTTGACATGCTTAATAGCACTGTAGTCACCTTTTCCCAACTAGTGCAGCAACATTTACTGTTCCCAACTAGTGCAGCAACGTTTACATCTCATTTTATTTATTTTTCCCCAGAAAGCAGCTGTATGGATGTTGCCTTAAATGGATATGTATTTCCTTAGAATCCAGGTTGTCCCCCTCCAGTTGCCTAAAGATGAACAGAACAGGATGGGAGATCTGTGAAGGCTCCCTGAAAATGAAACATAATCCAGTCATAATTAATTTCCTTCAATTTTCATGTGCATTGGCTTAAAACTTCTAGTATGAGCTCCTATCCATCGTATATAGCCCTTGGGTCAAAACTATTCAAGGATATTCCTGAGTGACTATGGAAGGCAATAGGATCCAAGACTGGCCAGCTACGTTTCCCAGCAGAATATGAAGTCCAGACCTATACTGACATTGGCTGTTTGGCTGTGAGCTCTTCTGATGGCGACATTCATCGTTTCAAGAGAATTATCTGCAACATTCCTTTGTCGTCTTTGTAATAATTACACTTGAATTTAAAAGGACTGGGAAATTAGAAAAATTCCAGATAATTGACAAGAGGAGAAGAAAGACTGATTCAAAGACATTTTTTTCCTCCCTCTGCCCATTTTTGTTTAATTTGACTAAGTTAAAGTTTATGAAAAAAAAGTTTAGAATCAGAAACGGAATTGAATTAATCAAGCTGAGTTTTAAATTAATTTAATAGTGACAGATAAACCCTAATGCAAATGAGATGTCTGTCTCTTGAGGCAGTTCTGGCAAATACAATTTTAGATTCTTAAAAAAAAGGAATGGAAGATAAGAAATCAGTCAAATTCTTTTCTCATTTACATCTGTGAAACCCCACTGACTTCTTCATGGTAATGCTGCACCTGGTAATTTGAGATTGCGTACTGTTATTTTCATTAGATTTTAACTCTTTGTAATCATCCTGGCTCTACTATCTACACAATACATCCTCTTTGCAATATTATTGTGCAAAATAATTGGAAGTCATTTTGAAAACTGCAACTAGTCCAGAATGCAGTGGTCAGATTACTGGTAGGAATGGGTATGAACCAGGAAAACAGTTCGGTTTGTGGTTCATGGCATGCACAGTTCACGAAATACAGACCACCACAAACTTTTTTGTACTAGACAAACTGGTTTAGTTTGTGAAGTTTGTGATGTGGTAGGATCTCTTTCCCCCCCCCCCCCCAGCATGCTAGAGACACCAAACTGACTTTCCTTTACCTGGTGCAGATTAGATTTATGGGGTCTGAGTTACGGCTCTTCAAAAGAAGGTGCCCCCAGAAAAGTGCTTTCTGTGGAATGACAGGAAGGGGTTCAGAAGATTAAGGAGTGTATAGAATGGATCCTGTGCAAGTTAGAGACACCAAGCTGATAAAGGATCTCCAGTGGATTCTCCTCTACCTGCCCTCCATGTTTGGTGAGGATTGAATTTAGAGGGTCTGAATTATGGCCCCTCAGAGAAGGTGCCCCATCTTCCATTGTTTCCAATGGACTAAAGTTAAACCAGATAATTTCTTAATAGAAATGTGGTGGGCATTTTTGCAAGCCCTGCAGAACCAGTGAAATGTGTTCAGCAGAACCAGTGCCACTGTGGCACTGCAAACTCAACAGGACAATGGTCAAGCCAGGAAAATGATTTTGGGGGAAATATCAAGCACAGGTTCAAACGTGTTTAGAATGGACCCCCTGCAAGCTACACACACCAAACACACAGGGAACCTCACCCTGCAGCCTGCTCCTCCACAATCTCTCCAAGCAGAGGGTGGGTTACATTTCTGGGGTTACAGACAATCAAAAAAAAAAAAGGTATCCCTAGTGCTCTCTGTAGAAATGACAGCTGCCGGTACAAGAGTCTATAGAACAGCTCAGGAACAAGCCAGTGGCACCAAACTCATAGGGAAACTTCACCTGGGCAACCCCCCCCCCCCCCAGCCAGACACTGGAAGCAAGGCAAGTATTCCCCCAAGGCTCACAGTCTCTAAAGGCAGATTCTGAAGGACAGAAAGGCAGACATCCCTAGAATTTCAACAGAGGCTCCCCAAAGTTACCCCATAACACCTTGGCAGGCACTCCAGCCCCACCAAAGCAGTGGAAATCAGACTTTTCCCATTTAAAGTGATTGATGATACAATGACAGAAAGGCAGACATCACAAGAGACTTCTGACAGGGACTCCCCAAAGTTACCCCATGATAGCTTGGTGGGCAGGTCATCCCAGGCCTATCAGACCAGTGGAAACCAGAGTTTCCCACTTAAAGGGATTAGTGATGCCAGCCATGATAGAAAGGCAGACATATGACAGGACAGGAGCTCCCTGAAGTAAGCCCATAACAACTTGGTGGGCAGGGCACCCCAGTCCCACCCAGCTACTGGAAGTCCAGGATATGCTGGTGTTCAGGCTCACTCCTCTCCCCCTGCCTCTTGCACAGTAGATGGGCAGACATGATGGTGTGTGAGAAATGGTTAGCCAGGCACCAGCAGGTCTCCAGAAAGGCCCTCATCTTGATGGCGGCAGCATCCCACGTGGTCCTGACAATGCACCCCAGAGCATCCTTCACTACCAGGTGAAGTATGTGCACCAGGCAGATGATGCCCTTGAGGTACACAGCTTTCACTGCTGCCAGCACGTTGGTACTGGCATCTGTGACCATGTAGCCACAGGTGAAGTTGCCATCACCCACCCACTCCCTCAGATTACACTGTATCATGGCAGTGATGTTTTGTGCCATGTGATGAACCCTGAGTCAACCTAAGACCCCCCCAAACTCCAGCAGGGGGAGAGGAATTACAATCAAAATGTGGGCCCTCAGCTGAGGAACCCACTAGCTAAGTCCGTCTGCTTGGCAAGAGCAGAGAGACAGTTGGCTCAGAGCCTTGAGTCCACCTTACACCAAAATCCCAGCAGGGGGAGAGGAGTTCCCAATAACAAGGGAACATCCTCTGCTAGTTCACTTATAATAAATTCCCTGCCTCTTTCTGTAATGGTGAACAGCTGAGAGAAAAGAGGCTGCTGAGCTGAGCATATATATATATATAGCATCCTGATTCCATAGGATGGAACTCTCCTGTTGCATGAGAACTCTCCTGCTGGCAGCCAGCAGTGCCTGTTAAGCTTTGGAGGACTCCTATTGGTGTTGCCAAGGCTGGAGAATTCTGCCCCCCCCCCGGTTGCCAACATCCTGTTTTGTAAACTGTTTCGTAAACAGTTTAATTGAGCAGAGACAGTCTGCCTGGAAAATGTATCCATTCACGAACTGCCATGAACAGCGCCAAAGTTTTTGAAATGTTTGTGCTGTGTGCCCTTCCACGAATATTGCTTCGCAAACCATGGACCAGCTAAATTTTATGATGAACTTTAGTTTGTGAGTCACTTTGGGCCTATCCCTAATTGATGGCAAAGAATGGCTTTGGGGAACATGTGTGGTTCATTTTGTTTCATCTCTGATGGTTGTCAGTAGATTTCTGGGACCAATTCAAAGTGCTTTTCATGATCTTTAAGGACACAGCTGTAGACCGTGTAGACAGTGTCTACACTGTCTACAATACAGTGTCTCAAGGACTGTATTTTCCCACATATATATTATTTTTGGGAAATTAGATAATGGTGGTCTCCTCCATATCTTCTCCATCATTTGAAATATTAGTAGGTAACCACAAGACACAGAAACATCTCCATAGCAACTTCATCAGTCTTTAACACTTTCTCCTTCTTGGCTATTATTTTTCTGTCTTCTGTCAAGGTAGTGTTTGGAGAGTTCATCAGTGATGTGGTACCATAGAAACTGCTGCATCCACCAGGGAAACTGATCTCTGTAGTCTGGAGAAGAGTTGTAATTCTAGAAGAACTCAAGGCCTCACCTTGAGGTTGGTAACCCTAACTGAATATGGTCCCTTTTGAAAGGACCTTTGGTCTATTAGTTGCTGACCCTGTTATTAGTTTGGCACTTGAGCTTTAGAAACAATTTATTTGTTATTGTTTATTAAATGTATGAATTGCCCCATCCCTGCTACTGCAGGGCTCTGGATGATGCACAATAACATTAAAAGCAATAACCAGATAAAACAATAAATCATATTAGAATACATTTTTAAAAGACAGATACTAGTACTTATTAATTAAATGTTCCCATATTACAGATTGTCGGCCACTTCACGGGCAGGGGAGAAGAGGTCAAGACAAGTATGAAAAACTGAGGAGGAAGCCAGCTGAAATGAAAGCCATCGCTGCACTCAACCAAAAACCTGGTGGAACATCTCTGCCTTCTGAGACTTCTTGAAGTGTTTTAATATGGTGGCAGTCTTTTTTTTTTTTAAACACCTTGTATCTGTTTTTCTGTTTGGATGTGATATATTATTGTACATGTTGTGGTTTTATATGGATTTAAATTATTGTCTTGTTCAGTTTCGAATGGAGGTGCAGGTATTAAATGAGGAGGACATGAATAAACAGGATGAAAGCATCAGCATGTGCAAAGGCAAGTCTATGCGATCGGGCTCTTTCTTTGCCAGACAGGAACTATACCGGAGGAAATAAGCCATGAGAAATAAAGGTATACTGTACTATGTAGGCTTTCAGGCTCTGATGTTGTTTGTTCTACCATGAAGACTATTCATAGAGATCTGAGAGAGATCTATACAGAAGAGTCCAAAGAGTTTGCCCTTCCTGTTAACTTCAGAAATGTCAGCTGATTTATGTTTCAAATGATGCTGTTGAAAAAATAATTAACACACCAGGTGTGCCAACAGCATCTAGAGAAACATGATGACAGTAACAACCTGATAATTTGGATTTGGAATTAGAAATACAGTACTCACAGATAGTTTGAGCAATTAGGAAAAGCAGGTGCTTAGACATTTGGCAAATTTGAAATGATGGAAGCCCACAAGTTGTTTTTGTGGTTTTTTTAAGCCTACATCCTGGCTTTGATTGTTTCAGTAAAATGACATGTCCCCACTGAGAATGTGAGGATAGTTTTGGATCAGTTCCTTTAAATATAATATTATTCAGAGCTATTAAGGAAAAGAATGTTCTCATACAGCGAACTACAAAACTCTCTCTCTAATTTTATTGATTTATTTAACTGTTTTCATCCCACCTCGTTACCAAAAGTGGTTCTCAGGGCAGTCAACAATAAGGTGATGAGATAAATAGATAGCAATAAATGTCATCAAGGTCCAAAAATGACTGCAAAGCAACTGGAATAACGGAAATAATTAAAGTGGCTTCAAAGCCAGCATTCATTTTACAAAACCATAAAATATGTAAAATGTATAAAACAAAGCAAAGAATAAGTCACCTGAGAAAACCGATTAGGGAGGCTGGGAGGCTGCGCCAGCAGCATTGCTGCACCTCACAGATGGTTGGTCATTCCTGATTTCCTCAACTGTCCTTAGCTCTCTGCAGTCTCCTGCAGTGTTCCCTCTAAGCTGAGTTAGTGTGAGCCAGCTCACAGTTTTTTAGCCTCCAGCTCACAGGTTTTTGTCTTAGCTCAGGAAGGATGGCTCCAGAGCAAACTAATTTATGCAGCAGCCAAATCACTCGCTCAAAACTTCAATGCTAGTAGCTCACAAAGTAGAACTTTTGCTCACAAGACTCCACAGCTTAGAGGGAACATTGGTCTCCTGTAACTGTTTTTACCCCAGAACACTGAGCTCTGCATATGACCAGTCAGAGAGTGGGGGATGTAAGGAGGCAGCACCCTGGTAGCCACATAGGAATCATGGGGGGTGCACATTTTCCCCTTTTTGACCCACTTAGAGGGTCGAATTTCTAAAAAAAATCCCTTCTTAGTGAGCACCTATGGCAGGGGTGGGCAATTGTTTTGGCTCGAGGGCCACTTTGTGGGAGCGGAGGTTAGCGGAGGGCCACACCTTTTAAAATGCTTGCATTCATTAGTTAACCTTGCATTTCAAAAAAGGTATACATTGTATCATAAAAATCAATAAATATAAATTAAATAAAATAGTCGTAGTTTTATTCAATTTATTTATTGTGCTAATTTCATATCATCTGTAGCTGCAAGCACATTTAATTTTAGAATCAGTTCAATGAGACTAATGTACCCTATCACACTTTTCTACAATTTTTTTTTAAATCAGGAATGAGATGGCTTGTTGAGATTCTCATCACAGCCTGCAAGTTAATGTCTGTCAAATGTCTGTTAATGTCTATATTTACTCTTGTTGATCTTCATGCAAGAAAAACTTTGCTCACAAATATACGTAGACCCAAATACAGAGAACATTTTCCCAGCAAATTTCTTCATACATGGAAACTTTTCAGCAGACAAAGATTTGTAAAAGTCAACTAATGGCACAGCGTTAAACATTTCTTTCACAGTGTGATCTGATTGCATGTAAATAAATTCAAGCTGCAGCTCCTCAGGTGCTGACAGTGGCCAACTGTCTTGGCGGGCCACAAAAAACTCTGTGGCAGGCCGCATGTGGCCCCCGGGCTGCCATTTGCCCTGACCTATGGCATGGTAGGAGCGCTTTCCCTGAATGTGGTGTTTCTAGGTCCAGCGGTTTGCCCTGAGCATTGATTTTATGGTGAGGGGACTGATAGATAGATAGATAGATAGATAGATAGATAGATAGATAGATAGATAGATAGATAGATAGATAGATAGATAGATAGATATTTGCCCATGCAAGCCATAAGGACCAACCTAACAATGTGGAATAGGTCAAGGCCATAAATTGCCCCTGACCCCTCCCTTGCCATATTGGGTGAGCCACCTTGCCCCTGGCAAAAGCCATCTTTATGTGGCTCAGACCTGGGCAGCATAGCAGGCTACCCGCCTGGAATGCCAGACACCTAATCTGCACAACTTGAGAGGAGGATCTATCCAGGATGGTACCACAGTCTGCACCCACTCTGAACTGCACAATCCAAGGCTGATTCTGACAGACCCCTTGTCTCCCAAATTGTGGAGGTGCCAAATTGTGGAGGTGCTCACCCGTCCACTTTCCCTTTCTCCTGCACTAACCTGCCAAGTGACCAAATCTATTTAAATGATACCACAGATGACAGTGTAGGGTAAGCAAAAACATCCCGCCACCTAGAGTCAATCAGTGAAGGGTGAAAATTCCTACCTGGCCCCTACAATGGTGACCAGCAGAAGCCTGCACTGCATACTGGGTGGGAGGGTGGGCCAAGCACGTAGCATAACTGAAGTGGCAGGGGTGGAGCCACCCTTCATCAGTCAGTTCCAACCCCTGCCATGCACCCTGGGAGCAGCAATGCCATTCCATGCTTCTTCCTCCTTCTGAGGTGGCAAAGGTGGCTCCCGGCTGCAATTGCTACAAGGGCTACTGCAGCTGCGTGGAGCCGGATTAATTGACTAGTTTCTTTTTCTTTTCTTTTTTGTCAACTGTATATGTGCTAATGACACATACAATTTATGCAAATATAACATGAAATGTGTACATTTATCAGGAAAAATTCAGCACAAGGAGACAGAGAATGGCACAAATATCATGGTTTTGATTTATTTAAGAGAGTGGAGGCAGAACAAAACTAGGATTTCTGATTAAATCAATGGGTTTGTCGCATTTGGTTACATCTCTGCAACAGATCTTCATGAAAGGGTGAGTACCTATGGGAGAAGGTGATATTTTAGATAACTTGTTTCTAGGCCACTGAGGACTGTCAAGGTAATAACCAGCACTTTGAATTGAATCTGGAAATGAATGGCCAATCAGCACAGTAGTTTTACAACTAGTGAGATGTGTTCTCTGCAGCCTAGCTGCCTTGTTCTGCACCAGGTGAAGCTTCCAAAGTGTTTCAGTTTTCTAACCTATGTGTGATTAGAGGTGGATAACCATGCCCAAATCCTACTTCTTTAGGAATGTGGCATGCCAGCCAAAGGTGGCTAGAGATGCTAAGTACTACAAAGGAGATCAATGTTACCATCTCAGGGTTCACTAAGCTGTGAACCAGCTCCTTCAGGAATCATCTGGAATGGGCTGACACCACTACATTCTGTCATCAGCTTTACTTTTTATTGACAGCATCTCCCTCTTAGATGAACTGAGCTTCAGTTTGGTGGCCCTCATTGAGCCCATGAGTGCTTCCTAGCAGTGGTTCAGGACATCCACGGTCTTAACTGATTGAGCTGAAAAAGAGAAGCACAGATGGGTGTCACTGGTGTATTGTTGTTGTTATCCGTGTATTGATGATACTTTGTTCCAAATCCCTAGACTCCCACAGTGTTTTCATGTAAATTTTACAAAAAAACCCAAAACAAAACCCACATATAATCCCATAGTTTAAACTTTATAGCCTTGAACAATTATTGAACAACTAGCTAAACACTCTCAGAATTTCATTAAGATGCAAATTCAAGTTCAGTATTCCCTATGGCATTTAATATTTAGATAAGGGGATCCAGCCAGCTTTTCTAATAGACCTTATCCAATTCCCCTATTACAGCCCCAACACAAATTGCTGTTGTTCATACAGTCCCATGATCCCCAGCGTTGGCTTGTTCATGACCAGATGGGACTCCCTCTTCTCTTTTTCATCAGCAGAAAAGTTGGGTGGATCTAACCCAAGATCTCAAGTTCTGGAGTGGTTGTCAACCATATGATGATGGCACCCGCCAAAATATTTCTGTATCTAAACCTCCAATTGTCTCTTTCATGAATTGGTGTTAGGAAATTGTTGCAAGTAAAGTGAACAAACTAAAACTGAGTTCAGACAAGGAGATGTTGATTGGGAAAGTGGATCTAACCTTGATCTTTGGAAAGCAGTTGAAGTTGTTTTTAAGATTGCCTTTTAGCATCTGCATCTGATTCAGAAATGTTCATCCCATCTTGACCTGGCCATACTTATCCAGTGTAACCTTTAGAATGGATTACTGAAATGCATTCTGTGGAGCTACCCTTGAAGTTAGCTTGGAAAGTTCGATGTGCAGAATATAATGGCCTGCCTTTTGACTCGGACTGGCTGGAATTAATATATATCAATCTTTTAACAGCTATATTGGCTACTGATTTGTTTCCAGGCACAATTCAAGCTGATAGGTTTAAAGCTCTTCATGATCTGTGGCCCACAAACCTGAAGGATGGTCTCTCTATATACATGGCTGCCTACCAAGTTAGGTCATTCAAACTTTTTTTTAAAGGATAGTTTACATCTTGGAGGTCTACTCTTGGCCTCTGTGAGAAGCTTGGCCTTCTTTATGGTAGCACCGATGTTGTGGAATAACTTTGAGTGGAGGCATGAAGACCGCCTTATCTATTTAGATTTTGTAAATTTTAAATGCCAGTATCATTTGAATGATATATTTCTACCTGAGCTCTCAGGAATTTGGACTTTGATTTGGTATTTAACAACACTTCATGTTTTGGAGCTGCTGATTTGGTTTTCAGGGCTGCTTTTCTGAGGTTTAGGTAACACTGGTTGTTCTGGAGTTTTAGATTTATCCTTTTTAGATATATATATATTCTATGATGGTATCTTGTGATGCAGAATAGTACCATCTTCTATACTGACTGGCCAAGTATGAGAAGAACCTCTGGAGTTCAGTGCCCTCAGCCAGCTGGAAGGATACTATGGTCGATGATATCAAAAGCCACTGAGAGGTCCTAGAGAATCAACAGGATAGCACATCCCCAGTAAACATCATCCATCAGAGTGTTTAGAGTGGAAAAAACCTTGTTTTATCCATCTGCTTCAAAGAATGTGCAGTCACATACTTGGAGCTATCATCACAACAAATCTGTGAAGTAGATTAGGTTGAGAGATGGCCATCAAGTGACTGTTAAGACATTTTGAACCTGGGACTATATGGACCAGAGGCAACACTATATCTACTGCTGCCTTTCTATCCCAGACTTAGCTGTGAGGATCCCTGATTCAGAAAATTGGTTAGAGTTCAGGTTTCCTGCACAAAATGTATCACTAAAGTGAAAAAAATATGCTACTTCCTTATCTGACATGATACCACAAAAGCAAGAAAACAGCCACATGAAATGGCATCCGGCCATGTTCTCTGAGTGGTAAGAGCCTTTATTTATCTCCATTCCATTTTATATTTCAGCATTGTGGAACCATTTGAAAAGTGTTTGTGGGTGAAAGAAGAGTGTGCTACATTTTCTTTCTTTATCAGCATAATTTATAGGGCACAATTTCCAAAACTGCCATTTCTGCTTACTCTCTCTTTTTCCCCCTTCCTCAGCAAAATAATCATGAACATTACTCACAAGCAGCAGCTAGAAATTAGTAACCCTCCCACTTTCCTCAGCATTGGAGGAACTGTGCTCAAATTAGATTTCTTTACATATTAATTTCCCTCTGTCTGCTCCAAATAGTTTGCCTTTGTATATGAATTGTATTAATAGTGCCTTTAGCTTTACAGTAATTAAATCTGACAAGCAGCGATGCCAATATCAATTTATCCAATTGATAGTATAATCTGAAGGAAGGACTAGCAATCCCTACTGAAAGAAAGCAACAACATTATGGGGAACAAATGCATGTCTTGGAATGTGAAATGACCCCATTCTGTGGTTTCCGAATCTTCCTGTATTTGCCAGCCATGTTTCAAGCCTTGTAGCTCCCTTCCAGCCATCTGGCTACTTCACCTCTGGAGGACAAATCAAGTGTCAAGAAACAATTCCAGTCTATGGGGAAATCAATCACTGCATACAAGTTGCAGTTCTGACCTCTTCTGGGGGAAAATAAACAAGGAATGCTTTATCTTTCTCAGTGTTTACATCACTGCATACCAGCATACGTACAATCCACTTTAGGCAATTCCTTTAATGAGTGATGTATCGAATATATATGTTGCCCCTTGCCTAAGCTGTTTCTTCAAAAATGGGGAATATGGCTGATGCAGCATGGAAGGTGAGAAACAGCCACTTTAAAATTCAAATTAGAATTCTCGTTCCTAGAAATGCAGCCATTGAATTTGAATGATCAGTAGATGCACAATTCCCTGTAATTTGGACCTTGGGAGGTCATAAAGGTGCAGAGCAGAGGCAATTCACAAAATATATCAGGCATCGGAGGAGTAGCAGAAAAGCTGGGAGAAGGGAGGGAGAAAAAGTAATGCCATGCATTTGTTAATACATACCACAGTTTAGTTCTTGGGGACTGCGAAGTCCATTCCTTTGCTCTTTCTTAATTCTTTTCCTTCCTCTTTCCACATCTTTCCATTTGACAGACTTCATCTGTTCTTCATTTCTTCTTCTGTGAGGTCCCCACGTTCTGGCTATTTATTTTGGTATGTATCTGTTTTCCAACATTTACACACAGAGAACAACTTTGGCCAATCGAAGAATGCTGCAGAGAGGTGAGAGGAGAGAAAGGACACATGGCATGTTTGACTTTGTCATATCTCTGCACTTAAATAGTGCAACCCAACAAATAGTGAACTAAAATAGTGCCACCAAATACAACACACAAGGCTTCTTATTCTCTTCTTATTAGCTTGCAGATCCTCCTTCCTACATGACAGAATGATAAAGGTGACCAGTGGTTATTTATTACTAGTAATAGGCAATAACAGCTTGCATTTTTGTGAGCGTATGTGTTGATCACTAGAAAATGCTTTCTGACTCTTTGTGGATGTTCAACAGGGACACTCCCAAAATTCAGGTTTGCCTGTTGCCCTTCCTTGCCAGTTCCTAAACCACACAAAGCAATACACCTTACCTTTCCAGAGAGGGGGTTAGAGAGTAATCAGCCTGAGCCAGTTTCAAAATGGTTCCCTCAATTTTTTTGAGCTGGGACCTACTGAAGAACCACCCCCCAAAGTCTTGCTATTCCCCAACTAGCCTCTGGGAGGTGGTTCTTCAATAGCCCACAAGTGGGAATTCTCAGGGAACCATTGTGAAACTGGGCTAGATTCAAGAGGTCTGAATCCAATTCAAAAATGGTGAGAGTCTTTCAGTCCTTTGGGGTTCCCCTTCTCAGAGTTCATACACCCCACAAGATATCACTATGAAAAGGCTTCTATGTCATCACCCATTTTCAGTACACACATTTTCTGCATCTCCCTTTCCCCTGTCTTGTATGTCGTAAACTCACTGAGGCAGTGACCAGAACAGTCGGCATTTATTATGCATTTAGCATTCACTGCAGAGTTAGTAACTTGCCCTTCAGTCCCACTGAAACTGGCCAGCATAGCTTACATTTTTAAATGAAGGATGCAAGCAAGTTCTAAGGGAGTGAGGTTGGCCAAAGCCATAAGTAAGATTTAGTAGTGCAGTCTAACCACAAAGCACCAAGCAACTCCCATTAATGCTGGGTTAAAAATATAGCTCAAAGCAAGGATCTGGGATAAATACCAGATGTGGGAAATAAAATGTATGTTTTAGTCTATCTTTCATCAGGACACTCCTTCCCAGGTTCTGTGTTTTACAAAATGCTCACATCATTGTCTTATTACAACTAAGGCCATCTGAGGCCATCAGACAGTGGGCTGGACATTGCCAGACACGGTGCTATCATACCTGGTTCAAGTTCCATCTGAAAGCTTTCTTCCCATGGTTTCTGGCAACTGTCAAATTATCCACCAGACAATGGGGGCTGGAAGCAGCCAGATGAGAATCCCATCACAAGGGAATTTTTAAAATCTCC
Organism: Lepidodactylus listeri; assembly: GCA_029233225.1. Lineage (NCBI taxonomy): Eukaryota > Metazoa > Chordata > Lepidosauria > Squamata > Gekkonidae > Lepidodactylus > Lepidodactylus listeri. Next base: position 37,868,390 of record JARCFY010000013.1, read on the forward strand.
CCTCCCCATTTGTTAAGGTTTACAACATATTGTTGCTGGTTTAATTGGAATTTATACTGTTTTTAGATTGCTGTGAGCCACACCGGAAAGCAATTTTGGCTGAAAACCAGAAAAGAAAATTATAATAAAGAAATGAACAAATAAAGTTTCTTCAGAGCTAGTCTAGTACCTGGCACAGTGGGATGGCCATGCCAGTCTGCTCCAGCAGTACAGTGTGAGCTGGGCCTAGATTACAAGAAGTATTTGGAACAGAGACCAGACACAGCCTTCTGATAAGAAGCAAGTTTAATAATGTTGTAATCCCACCCTCAATTCATCATGGATGTCCTGTGGAGGCATGGAACACATATCAAATATGTATGCAAAATGTGTATAAACTATACTTCCAAATGTGCATTGTCTAAACAGCACCTGATACTGAAACGAGGAACAAGTACGGAACTGAAGAACAAAGTTTGAGTGCAGTGGCATCTTAAAGACCAACAAAGTTTAATTCTGGTTATAAGCTTTCATTATACCCAGAATTAAACTTTGCTGGTCTTTAAGATGCCACTGAACTTAAACTTTGTTCTACTGCTTCTGACCAACACAGCTATGCTCCCTCTAAACTGTGGGATCTCGTGAGCAAAAATTCTACTTTGTGAGCTACTGGCATTAAAGTTGTGAGCGAGCGATTTGGTTATGGCATAAATTAGTTTGCTCTGGAGCCATCTTTCCTGAGCTAAGACAAAAATGTGTGAGCCAGAGGCTAAAAAACTGTGAGCTAGCTCACACTAACTTAGCTTAGAGGGAATGCTGCTACCCACCTGAATCTATGGAACTGAATGAATGACTTTCCTCCAGTTCTGTCCCTTCCTATGTATCTGTGTAGTGTGCAGGAACATGACTGGAACTTAGAACATGCTACCACCATATAAATGCCATATCCATGCTCATCCTGACCTTTACCACTCCCTTCCATTTTATGCTCAGAATGAGTATTTAAAGTGTATTGAAAAGTATACATTAACAGTCCATTGGATTCCAACAGTCCTTCAAAGCTATTAGGATATATTATGCAAATATGTGTTTAGGAAGATTTCTGCTCTCTTCTCCAAGTGGATACAGACTTCCACGGGGGGGGGGGGGGGGGGAGGGACTTCTCAGTGTACTTAAAATGCAAGCTTCATACTGGCATCTTAAACTAGTTGGTCACATAACTCCTCTTCAGCAGGACTGCCTACTTAAAATTCCATGTTAAAATGACATTAGTAAAACAGAAATTACAAGCGCATATTGCTTTCCAAACAGCATGGTTTTTTTGCTCTGTGCCTGTGTTGTTTTATAAGGAAAGATTCTATTTTATTTCCTTCAGCTTTGCCTCCCCCCCCCCCCCCCGGAGCAGTCCCTCTATCCTGGTGGCTTTCCCTGGCAAATAAAGAGTAAACTACATATTGCAAAATAATAATGTACAAGAGGGGACCCACAACAGAATGTTGCATAATGAGCTACTGTTATTTCTTCTGTCTTCATGCATGTTTCCCCATGTCAGATGTGACCAGTTTTATTCCATTTCAAAACGGCCTCTACCACTTGCACCCAGCAACTTCCAGTCCCTTTCTCTTTGATTATGTCCCCGCCCCCATCATTTCACCTATGGGCACTGTTGTACCTCTAGCCCCACTCCTTTTTCTGTTGTTACTTTTCTATCCATGGAGATTGCAGACTTCCTCGGTGATCTCCCATCCAAGTACTAAATAGGGCTGGCCCTGCTTAGCTTCCTAGAGCAGGTCAGCCTGGCCCATCAAGGTCAGAGTATCCATAACTACTGAAAGACAGCATTAAAAAAATTTAGTTACCAGACAACTGCAAAATTTTCATGTCCACTTAGCAGTAAGTGTACTATAATGTCGCATCCATAAGCAAGAGCCTGTAAGACCAAGGGATATGGGAGACATTAAGAGGGCATCACAAAGCATCTCCTGCAGACTGCTGGGGATGGGAATTACTGGGCATAGCAGTAGAATGTTCACAGCGACCCTGTGCATCAGAGACCACTGCAGCTGGTATCACCACCCTGGTATTTAAAAGGTTAAGAGTGCTACAGTGGGAAGGGAAGAAAGAAGGTGAGCTGGCAGAAATGGGGAACTGCAAAAAACTTCGGGGGGGGGGGTATTCTCCCACCTTTGCTTCTTTCCCCCTCCCCTTCTTTAGCTTTCTTTCTCTCCCCAAACCCCCTTCTTTCCCTTTCTCTCTCCCCCCAAGCCTAAATACTAAAACACATTTTCTTTTCCTGGCTCCCAGATGGCTTGAGGAAAAGTCATGGCCTGCCACTTCAGTTGTTTGCAGTGTGAGTGCAGAGTGCAAAGTATGAGATCTCTAGACCCTACTTAGGAAAGAGATTGAGGGGAGATTTTAACCTAATGGTTATTTGTGTCAGAGGCGGGGGGCGGGGCGTCGACTCAGAGGAAGCCTGACGTGCAGAGACTGAGCTCCTCAACTGTTCTCCCTCCTCCTGCTAAAATCGGCACAGAACAAAACTGTAAGTAGCCTCAAATATGAAGAAAATTAATGGAAACAAAGGCAAGCAAGCCTCTAAGCCTACTAAACTAGTTCAGAGCCTCTTATCCTCATCTAGCCTGGCTGCTGATTTAAGCACTGCATTGCCACAGAGAGACAAAATGGCCGCCACTGCATCTTCCGAGGCTCTGCCCTCCCAGACACTTACTGCGTCTGACTTCCATACCACTATAATTTCTTTGAAACAAGATATACTAAATGATATTCAAGGTATAATACAGCCTTTGGCTGAACAATTGGAGTCTTTACAATTGACTATTCAGGAGGTAGCCCAAACAGCCAATACTGCAATGGAAACAGGCATAGCTAATCAAGATGGAATTAGGAGCCTAGAAACTTGGGAAAAGTGGACTACAGAAAAAGTTCTTACCTTGTAGAATAAGCTGAGGGAGCGGAATTTGAAATTTCGTGGGATTGCAGAGAAAGAAGAAGCTAGTACAGATTTGCAGATTTTTATGGCAACGTGGCTCTCATCAGCTCTCCACTTAGAAGAAGGCATTGCTCCAAATATACTTAAGGCATATCGAGTGGAGATCGGTTTTCCAGAGATATACTTAAGGCATCACGAATAGAGATCGGTTTTCCAGAGATATTATCATAGAACTTGCAAAGAAAAACTTTGCGAGCTTTAAATCTCACCGTGCCAATGGATTGTGATAGATCTCTCAAGAGAGAACTGGATTTTATTTCACCATTTAAGTCCAACAAAATACCTGTAAGAAAAGCAAACTGAACTCTTTTTTTTATTATTGACTGATGGCTACCTACTTTATGTGAGATTTTAATTCTGTGTGAATTAGGAGGCTTTATAAGCCTTTTATTATTTTGATTTTTTTTGTGGGAGGGGGAGGCATTTTGGAGTCTTAGTATTTGTGCGCTCCCTAAGGAAGAGGGACAAGTTTGCGGAGTGTGTTACACTCTACCCTGACAAAGGTTTTATTTGTTCGGGGTACAATGGTTCCCTATATGGCAAATAGCGACTTCTGGGCTTTCTGGTTTTTTTTTACTTTTTCAATGGTTATGAAGTTGCAGTTTAATAAAGTTATGTGGGTGGGGATGGGTAAGTGGGAGGGTGTGGGAGGGTTTGGGGAAAGCAAGATGCAACCTTTGAGTTTTGACTGTTTAATACCAGAAGGTGCTTTGCATAATTTACTGGTACTTTTTATTTTATTTATGACTATGGGACTTCAGTTTAACAAAATCCTAAGGGTGGGGGTGGGAAGGCGGGGAGTGGGGAGGGAGGGCTGGAGGAGCTGGTTGCCACTTCAGAGTTTAATGTTTCTTGTTTACAGCTTTTTTGGGGGACTATTTTGTTCTGTTTCATGTTTTAGGGTTAGTGGAATAAGGAGGGAGGGATTGGGAAGAAGAGATATAGCAATGAATGCTATATGTGTATTAGTTTTTTATTTAAATACTGGAATCAACATTTTGTATTATTATTTGAATTTAGAGGAGACCTTTAAAAATAAGAGGTTATTGGGCTTTTTTAATGCTGCAACAGTTGTTTATTGGTATTTTAATCCACAAAAGATGTGTTGCTCTTTTTTGTTTATAGTATTATTTATGGATAGACTGATGAAAGATTCTTTTGGTAATCTCTTTTATAGATTTTTAAATGGCTACTAATGTTAAGATCCTTTCTTTAAATTGTAGGGGGATTAATAATATTATTAAGGCCAAACGTATTCATCAGTATTTAAAACAGCAAAAGGCAGATATTGTAATGCTTCAGGAGACTCACTTAAAAAATCATGTCAATTTTATATTTAAATCCAAATGGTTTATTTATTCTTATTCAGCACCTGGATCCTCTAAAGCTCGTGGGGTTGCAATTTTAGTGGCACGTACACATAGATTTAAATGTTTAGATGTAATTATAGATAAGCAAGGTAGATATTTATTTGTTAAAGGCACTTTAGATGAGCAACTTTTGACATTAGCATCTGTGTATGCACCAAATTCTGGCCAGTTGGGCTTTACTTCAGAAACTTTGCATAGACTTCAGACTTTTCAAGAAGGTACTGTTTTTTTAGGAGCTGATTTTAATTATATTATGGATTTGAATTTAGATAAAAAAAACAATAAGGAAAAAAACCACAGCTTTAATCCTGATACTGGCCTTAAAAAAATCATTCATCAATTCGGCTTGATTGATTCTTGGAGGATACTGCATGAAAATGAACGTGATTTTACTTATTATTCTAGTAGATTTTTAACTCATTCAAGAATAGATTATATTTTTATATCTAATTCTATGATTGATAAATTAGTGGACGCTGATATACATCCAAAATGTTGGTCTGATCATGCTCCGGTAACGTGTGATGTAAGAATGACAACTCTTCAAACTTGAAGTTTTAGATGGCGCTTTGATAATTTTTTATTAAAAAATCCAGTGGTAATTCAACAAATAGAATCAGAGATACAGGAATTTTTTAAATATAATTTAAATGGAGAAGTTCCATTGCATACAGTCTGGGATGCATGTAAAGCTGTGCTCAGGGGTAAAATCCTTTCTATTTCTTCAGCAATAGCTAAAAAGAAAAAAGAAATGAAAACACATTTATTACAGACCATCAAAACGTTGGAGAATCAGCATAAATTAACTTGCAATACTAAGATATATACACGATTGCTAGAAGAACGCAAAAAGTTAGAAGCCTTAGATAGTCATCACATAGAAAGAAATTTGCTTTATTTGAAGCAATCATATTGTTATAAAAATCCTAGATCAGCACATCTTTTAGCTTGGAAGGTTAAAGCCCGGAAATCGGAATCTGGTATTCAATTGATTCATGATTCAAAAGGTAATACCCAAACTTCTACCCAACGCATTCTTGCAGTTTTAAAGAGTTTTATACAAATCTATATTCTTCAACTAAGCCCTCATCAACATTAATTTCTCAGTTTTTAGAAAATATTCCAGGATTACCTGTATTAACAGAAGCTCATAGGCTATCTCTGAATCAACCCATAGATTTTATAGAACTTCAATTAGCAATTCGTTCTTTGAAAAACAATAAATCTCCTGGAATAGATGGCTACACTTCAGAGTATTATAAACAATTCCAAACTATTTTGTCCCCTTATTTATTGGATCTTTTTAATTCAATTTTAGATACAGGTACAATTCCTGAATCCTGGCATATAGCTAATTTAATAGTAGTACCAAAACCAGATAGAGATGCTAGAGATCCTAAATCTTATCGGCCTATTTCATTGTTAAATAATGATTACAAACTTTTTACCCATATTTTGACTTCTAGACTTAACAAAATTGTAGGACAATATATTTCATTAGATCAAACGGGCTTTATTCCTTCACGCGATATGACAGACAATGTGAGAAAGGCTTTAAATGTCATTCATCTTTGTAGAGCTAAAAATCTTCATGACACCTGTATTTTATCCTTAGATATCGAAAAGGCGTTCGATACTTTAGAACCAACGTATCTTTCTGGCCTTTTGAATCAAATGCAGTTTGGTGCGAAATTTATTCAAACTATTGAAGCACTTTATTCATCCCCACGAGCTATGTTATATATTAATGGCCTTTATTCCTCAATGTTCCACTTAACCAGGGGCACTCGTCAAGGGTGTCCCCTTTCACCGCTTTTGTTTGCAGTCGCAGTGGAACCTTTAGCTATTCTTCTCCGTATAGATCCAGGTAATCCAGGTATAACGTTAGGCCCTCATTCTGTTAAATTAAGCCTTTTCGCAGATGATATGATTTTATATATTTCAGATCCCCAAACCTCTTTTCCTATTATTGAGTCTCATTTAAAATTATTCGGTGCTGTTTCGGGATTAAAAGTAAATGAAGATAAAACTCTTCTATATCCTATTTTAATATATCCCCAAGTAGAAACCTTTATCAGGCAATCTTATAGATACCAATGGGTGTCAGATAAATTTAAATATCTAGGGATTCAAATTCTTTTGAATTTAAAAGATATTGTGAAGGCTAATCACCATCAAATCACCATATCAATACAAACGCTTTTAAAGCAAATTTCTTGTAAATCATTGACTTTGATAGAGCGTATAGGTGTGGTTAAATCAATTATTTTTCCAAAAATGTTATTTTATTTCAGAGCACTCCCAGTCATTCTTCCTAATTCATTGCTCCAAAAATGGCAAACTGATCTTAATATTTTTATTTGGCAGTCTAAAAAGCCTAGGATTAATTTCAATACTATCAGACGTCCTTTGAAATTTGGAGGACTGGCGGTACCTGATGTCAAATTTTATTACTTTGCTGTTATTTTATCTAATTTGGTTAAACATTATCGGACTTCTTATTTGGCTGATTGGAAGTGGTTGGAAGATTTAGATTTTGAAATAGGAAATCTATCTGATCAAATGTGGCATTTTTTTGCTTCTAAGAATTTAAAGAGATATACTAATCCTTTCTTATTATCTACTTTACAAACTTGGTTCAGGTTTAGATCTGTTTTAGCACCGAAGTGGTCTTTGCTCACAACTTTTATTGGACAACCATGGTTTATACCGGGGATGGGCCATGGAACATTTTTGCAATGGAAAAAGAAAAATCTAACTAGATTAATAGATATTACTACAAAAGGTTTCTTGAAACCAAAAGCTACTCTTGAATATGATAATAATGTTAAGCTACCTTGGTTTGAATACCACCAGCTAGCAGATTTACTCCATAATAAAACTTTTGATAGTTTGCGATTGATTTTATCGCCCTTTGAAAAAATTCTTTATTCAGACTTAATTCCTATCAAAGGTTTAATTTCTCAAATTTATGTTTTGTTAAATGAAGCTTCTTTTAAGGAGCCAATGTATTATCAGAAGGCTTGGATGTTAGATATAGGTCAGGAAATTACGCCAGACCAATGGACACAAATTTGGACTTCACCTACTTTAGTGACTCCTGCATTGAACATACAAATTCAAACCTATAAAGTACTAGCACGCTGGTATCTTACACCCATCCGGATAGCGCATATTTATAAATCTGCCTCTCCTCTATGTTGGAAAAATTGTGGCCTACCTGGAACGTTTTATCACCTTTGGTGGACATGTCCAGTTGCACAATTATTTTGAAAATTAGTTTTAAAAGAGATTTTTAAGTTTACTGGGATTCAACTTCAGGCTGATCCGAGGATAATCCTTTTGCATTTGTGGATAGGCAAAGAGCCACCTGTTTTAGTTAAAAATTTGATATTGGTTATGTTAGTTGCAGCAAAAAGTGTTTGGGCCTCCCGTTGGAAAGAAACTTCTCCATCTATAAATGTTTGGTTGAGTAAGGTTTGGGAATATTTTATATTGGAAAAATTGACTTGTGACCTAAATATTTATAGTTCACCACATGTTAAGTTAAATTTTGTTAAAAAATGGATGCCCTTTGTTAAAAAAGATTTTAATAGCACGCATTCCTATTATTGGTCTAAGCGATTTAAATTAGATCATTTTTTATTATTGCAGTGAGCTTAAAATGTTTATTTTATTGCTCTTGAGTGGCAGTATGATTTCAGTGTAATTTCTTTTAATGTTAAAATTGAATTCAAATAATTGTATTAATTGTGTAATATTGTTGTTGTATGTTGGTTTGACAAAATTTCAATAAAAAAATTAAAATTAAAAAAAAAAAATTGTGTCAGAGGCATCCAAAAAGCTGCTTGTGCCAATCCACCCCTTCCCTGGCTCCCTCCCCCCCATGCCCAAAGCAGAGCAGGCAAGGTGGGTGAGTGAGTGAGCTCATTTCGGGCACTGGAGAGGGAGAGAGAGAGCAAGCGGTGGTTTCTGCAGAAGCAATAGCAACTTGCTTAGGTCTAAGTTCTCATCAGGAAAAGTGGGCAGGCAGGCAGCTAGACGGCACGGGACTGGGGAAGGCAGCTTTGAGTCTCTGCTTCCTAACATCTCTATTCTTGCTCTGCAGTCCCAGAGTCAAGAGAAGCATCCCCCTCCCATCTCCACATGCCAAACTGAGGAGGGTGTGTGAGTGTGTGGGCGCTCTGAAACCACAGGAGCCAGCCCCCTATTGTTCCTTCAACCCATATTCTCTCCCTGTCCTCCAACCTGTGGGTGTTGGAGCTATGGGAACCTGAGGGGGTAGGAAACATGCCCCCCTCTTTCCACTTTTCAAGCCTCTGTCCCACGCTGCCTTCCCTGCACACACTCACTTGCTTCTCACTCCCCTTCCCACATCGACTCCTGAGACCTTGAGTTTCCGTGGTAGCAATTTCTTCCCCTCCCCCCAGTACCGTGAGGGAGGGGGGGAGAGAGAGAAGGCTCACCATCCTCTGCAGGAACCTCGGAAGCCTCTGGCCAAGTTGAGTCTACCCACAGAGCACAGATCTGAGGTGGTGGTTTGTGCGGCAGCACAGATAGCTGTAGCCGGAGCGCTTGTCCTCGCAGCTCCAACGGCTGCTCCTAGCATTCTAATGGGGATCAGTAAGTTAAGAACGTCGTTGAACCTTTGGGGGGGATTTAAGTATCCCGCCTATTTTTTTTCAACATGTCAGATTTTTCTGCACATCTGGGCAGTGCCTCAAGTGTGCAGGAATGTCTATTGAGCCTCCATATGCCCCCGGTCTATGGAAATAAGTATCCGCACAGAGAACGGACTTTGGGAATTAGATATATAGATGCAATAATGACCACTAGATGCACTTTTAAAATAAGCAAAGCTGACATAGCGTGTTCATTTAACACACATGCCCGTCAAGTTATCTTTTTTAAAGCAACAACCAGCAGGTTTGCAGTGTTGGAGAAACAGACTAGGACTTCCGTTGGGCAGAGTGACAATGTGCATGAATGAAATGCTGACAAGGACACTGTAGAGTCTGAGTACATGAAAAGTAACCTGCTCCGTAGGCTGGCACTGGTCCTAAAAAAAGCCAAACTGCTCAAGGAAGAGAGGCAGCATAGTGTAGTAGTTAAGAGCGACAGACTGTAATCTGGAGAACCGGGTTTGATTCCTCACTCATCCACATGAAGCCAGCTGGGTGACCTTGGGTTAGTCACAGCTCTTTCAGAGCTCTCAGTCCCCAAAATAAGTCTAGTTTGCCACCTAGTGGTGCATAACACTAAAAAAGAGCTAGAACTTAAAGCTGCCAGACAATTTGAAGATCTCCTGGCTATAGTACACACAATGCCATATGGTAATTATAATTAATTATTGCTCAGTGAAAAAAAAATCAGTTCTGTATTTGCAACTGCTGAGCAGAATGCAATCTGAACCTGCATGTATTCAGGAATTTCTAATGTTTAAACACTGAGAGGAGAGAAAAGACAGAGAGTGGATGGATGATCTGGAGCAGAGAAACAGGACTCAAGAAAGAGTCATGTGTTCAGTTATTTATTGGATGAAAGTGCATTCTGCCTAGAGATGCCCAGACTCCTGTGTGATATTCGCCAGTTGTGACTATTCCTCCTGATTTATCAATGATCAGACAAGGTATTTGATGAGCCATTCTTTGGAGTTCAATGGTTCCTAGGGCTAAACTGCACCTGAGGTAATCATATGTGCATGTGTGCTGTTGTGCCAGATGTGCATTATGTTAGGTTGGCTTTCACTCATATGCTGTTTAGCAAAGGGCCAAAGGGCCTATTCTCCCCATGCACATAGTCAGCATCCCCTCAGTCGCTACATCCTGCATCACTCTGGCATGGCCATGGCAGCGCAGTGGGTACTTCTAATGAATCTGCATATAAAAATGAATACATTTGTGCTTTGTTAGTGGATTCATTGAAGAGGGGCAGTGGCTCAGTGGTAGAGTATTAGCTTGGCATGCACAGAGTCCCAGGTTCAATCCCTGGGCTTTCCAGTTAAAAGAACAAGTTAGGGGGTGATGTAAAAGACCTCTGCCTGAGACGCTAGACAGCCACTCTCAGTCTGAGGAGACAGCATTGACCTTGATGGACCCAAGGTCTGATTCAGTATAAAGCAGCTTCACATGTCTTCATTCACTCAATGATTTCATCTGTGAGATAATGTGTTGTAAGGACCAGAACTTATGGATTTCAAGGCTGTCATTAATTATGACCAAGCTGTAAGTTTTTACATGCTACTTGCAGCCTGTTTGGGCTGAGCATTAATTAAAAGCACCTGGGGGCCTTGACCAGCTGGCATAAGATGTTTCTATTTGGTTGCCCGCTAACAACAGAGATTAACCTAACTATGCCCTGATTGGCTAAAGGGGACCATTAGGGTTGATGAAAAGGGGATGCTGGAACTGTCCAGGGGGGAGGCTACCTAACGGGACAGCAACCACGCCAGAGAAGATGGAGGTTGAGGCCTCTATGACTTCAAGCCAGAAGGACTGTCCCAGTTGGAGTGGATTCTCTTTCTTAAGCCTCTGGGTAAGAGACGGGAACCCCAAAAGCATTCAATATTTCCGGCTCAGCCTCTGCCCAGCACAAGCATAGTGTTATTGTTGCTTTGCCATTGTTATGATTTGAGAGCAGTTTCTGCCTAGCAAACACTCTTTGTTTTTTGAATAGTTTGAATAAATGCAGAGGTATTTTTTAAAAAATCTGATGTGTCAGGAGTATTTGCTAAATGTCTGCTTACAGCCTTAAAGGGAACATGAAAGCTAAAAAGTCTCAACAAAGAACCAGGACCTGGTGAGATCGCTCCAGGTGGCTGTGAATTCAGCACCTGAGAATGGGAGAGGGATTGTCCTTTGGTCCAGACACATGTCCACCAGGTCAGGGATATATTTTCCTCATTCTTTCTCCCCTTCCTGCTCTTCTGCCTTCCAGTGCCACCAGATGCAGCTGAAAACTTTTTCCTCCTGCTTCCGAAACAGTGTGCCCCTTAATCTGCATATCCAAGGTGCTCCAGGGCTCCACTCCACAAATCTTTCCTCCTGGACCCAGAATGACTGGCTTCACCAGGACCTCAGGCCCATCTGTTAATAAGGCCCTGAGATCTACCAGCTGATACAGCTACTAGCAAGAATGCTGCTGTTTGGTTGCCAACCAAGTGTTAAGGAGTTCAGTACATTTGCTGCACCAATGAACTAATCCCAGGATCAGTTTACCAGAAGGCCTGACATTGAATAGTGTGAGTTTATTGGGCAAACTCATTCTTGGTGAATACTGTGGTGTCCCTAATCCTCCCTTTCTTCCATAATGGAACTCACAGCAGCTTATGTAAAATTCCCAGGAGGCCCATCACCCAGGCACTGAGTAGATCTAAATCTGCTTAATTTTTATAAAGCCAAATTCAATTTAGAGTGTTCTAAATTGGATCACGCCCTGGCCTGGATAGCCTAGGCTAGCCCAATCTTGTCAGATCTCGGAAGCTAAGCAGGATCGGCCCTGGCTATTATTTAGATGGGACACCTTTAAGGAACCACCTCTGAAGTCTCTTGCTTTAAAAACCCTATGGGATTGCCATAAGTCAGCTGTGACTTGACAGCACTTTCCACCACACCAAATTGAATCACAAATACTTTGTGCATGCACAGTCTTGTATCACAGCTCAAGAGCTGTGGTTTATATGTGGAGAAAATACTAGTCCAGAATGTAGCCACACAGATCCCACTTAACCCCATTCACTACCAGCCCAGCCTATCCAAAAGAGCCAAGTGTTCATCAGGTATTCAAAACTGGATCAAGTGCTCTTTAATTTGTGCATGTGCAACATAGCACTGCTCTTGGGAACTGTGGCCTGCATATGAAGGAAGGCACTGCATTGCCCAAGCAAGCATGCAACATCATGATATTTTGCCCTGTGATTCTGAGCATATTGTTGGCTAGGTACCTTGTGTGGTGATGACAGCAGCTGGGAGCACAGATGAAAAGGCTGCTTCTGGACTTGAAAAACAGGTCATTTTATAACATGAACATATCAGCACCAGTTTCAGATGATCATCTTGAGAGAAAAACAAGCAGTGCAATCTGATTAAGTTCAGTTTCCAAGTATGTTATTTGTGCAAGGATTGCCACAGCACTATTTGTTATATCATCCAGAGCCAATGTACAGTTGGGCCTAGAGGACCTAGGAGACCCAGGTTCGAATCCCCACTCTGCCATGGAAGTTTGCTGGGTGCCCTTGGGCCAGTCACACTCTCAGCCTAACCTACCTTCATAGGGGTGTTGTGAATTAGGATAAAATGACGGGGAGGAGAACAATGTTAACCACTTGGGGTCCCGATTGGAGAGAAAGGCAGGTAATGAATGAAGTAATAAACAGAGAAATAAATAATTGCCCTCCAGCTCTGCTGTAGCCAGCATGGAGTGATGGAGCCCTTAGAAATGTCTATTGCTGTTTTGATCAGATTCCAAAGTTTACTTATAATCATGTCGGGCATTACATATTGATCCTTCAGGGTCAGATAAAATGCCCCTGAAATCTGCCTCTAGATTTTGAAACTGGAGCCCAAATAAATCACGTTTGACTGTCTAATTTAACTTTGGAATTTTCCTGCACTGGCATTTGAATGAGTTCCTTTTCAGTGCTTGCTAATGTTGTTAGAGATTCCCTGTGGAGCCCTTTGTAATAGAGGTGAACCGAGGTCGGCTGTCGATTGCAGGATGTCACGCTGCAGGGAGAATGGGGTGAAATAAAGCTGGAAAGTCCAAAATGGGTAGAGACAAAGGGCAAAGTCCTCTGGGATGGTCTCCTGAATAAACCTGCTTGAAATGAACAGGAGCTGCGTAGGGGAAGAGTATTGTGCTGCTTGTGTGTGGCCAACCTATGGCATAAGGGGCACAAAGGACAAGGGAAGAGGGAGTTTGTGGCACACCTGGCTATGACACAGAACATGCCTGCTGCCCACTCAGCGATCCAGAAGTAAAACCATCCAAAGTTATGGCAGGATTTTTTTAATGTATTGTACATTCGACAGGTCCAACATGAAGCTGTTCCAAGGCCCAGCAAGGTTCTTCCATACAATAGTGCACACTTTGGTCTTTGTTTTTAGTACATTTGCCAAAAAATATCAGCCACCATTGTGTTGAGACAAAAATATGTTTTCAAAATTCACTGGGTGGCACACACACTAATCCTTCCTTGAGCTAGATTGCAGGATCCTTGGCAATTATGTGTGTTGAGACTAGGGAAAGCACATCATACTTTAACACCCATTTGGCACATTAGCTGACCCCTGATGTCTTTTACTATCCAGGTAGTGGTATGGCATTTGAATGATCCTTGTGTCTGGAACCAAATTCCCATGGGACACATGGTGCCATGATTTGGATCTACAGTATATGAGGACCACAGCATATGAGGAGAGAGGATTCCCACACTAAAATAGCCCTAGGGAACTGCTATGTGCCAGGCTAGGGAAACATGAATCCAACCCATGGATACATGTTTCTCCAGGGGTGCAAACAGCAGTTCCTTGGGTCCATTTCAGGTCAAAAAAAGGTACAAAGGAGAAGTTTTAAGCCAGGGCTGTCAAACATGGCCCATGGGCCAGAACCAGCCCATCCAGGGCTCTTATCTAGCCCATGAGCCACTGATTACCTTTATTGCCAGTTGACAGATGCTATGCATTGTTTGTTTGTTTGTTTATGGGATTTTTATTCTGCCCTCCCCAAATGGGCTCAGGGTGGATCACAACAAATTGAGTCAAAGACTTGTTACAATAAAATCACATTAAAATCATGAAAACAATAAACAATAAAATTGCAGCAATATAAATCTGTTGGGGCCACAAGGTGGAATCAGGTGGGCCCTTTCAGCAGGCTGGTAACTAAAACAGGGAGGCTGAGGTAGACACCTGCCACCTCAACTGAAGGCCTGGTGGAACAGCTCCATTTTGCAGGCCCTGCAGAATGATAAAAGGTCCCACAGGGCCCTGATCTCCAGGGGGAGCTGATTCTGCCTGGCCAGGGCCAAGGTAAAAAAAAACTCTGGCCCTGGTCCCAGGCCGCATAAGGCTTTGACGATTAGTACCAACACCTTGAAACAGACCCGGTACTCAGTCGGTAGCCAGTGCAAGCAGCACGATACCAGCTGAACGCATGCCCGCACACATGATGCTGTCAGCAGGTGTGCTGCCATATTCTGGAATACTTGGAATTCTTGGATCAGTCTCAGTGTTCCAGTGTTAATACATAATGGGTGGTGGAAATGGGATGGTGGGTGTGATGTACTGACCTCCAAAAGCAGGCTGCTTAGAGCATCACATTCAGGGAGCTGGGAGTTATGTGCACCCCCCCTCTGATTGGTCAGTGTGAGCTGAGGAGAGCTTTAAGAACAGCTGAGTACTGAGGAAAAGGCTCTTGCTTTGACTCTACTGTCTTAATGTATAAGTGTATTTTTGAATTAAAAATAATATCATTAATTGGGTTTGTGGGTGTCCTTTATAAAGTTTATATCTCCAGTACCTGGCATTACATTTTATGGCATACATAGCCCAGCCAGACAAAGTGATATTTATGTCAGATCTGGCCCTTGTAACAAATGAGTTTGGCACCTGTTTCAAGCCCCCTTTCCCTGTACTCTATGGTCCTCATCCAAATAGGGCCTCCTGCATACCTGGGGAATTCTGGGCATAGAACTCCCAGTGCACATCTGGTTTACAGGATCCACTGCAGATGTGGAGGAACAGGAACAATATGTACTACCTGAGGTCCTTTAACTGGAGCTGTAGAAGACATATAGGCTCCTGTGAACCATGCATTAAGGTCCCTAAAAAACACACCACTTTTCTGAGAGTAAGCCTCATTTAATAAAATGGGACTTACTTCTGTATAAATCTGTTTATGATTGCTCCCTAAATGACAAAAGATATTTTTTTTCTGTTTTGGTTACACAAATGTGGTGGGGTACAATATTTGGTCCCAAGCTTAGCTTTCAACTGAAATCATACCTTCTTGGAGATGCATAGCATCTCTTATCCTTAGCAGGTTGGTGTGAGCAATACCACACAGAATCAAACCCTTGTTCTTCTAATCTAAAAAAGACTGTAGTTAAGAAAAGCTAATTCTCCCCCTCTCCCCTTTAACTTTCCCCCCTTTTTCTCACTTCACTCCTACTCAAGGAAAGGGGGGGGGGTCATTTAGCACGCCTCTGTTTCAGCTTCTCTGCTGGGCTCAGGTTTTATATGACAGGTTTCGTCAAACACTTGAAGAAGTGGCTTGACTCCATTATTTTTACATATAATGAAAAGACTCTCACGCAGCATTAAGTACATCAGCATGTACTACACCACTACAGTAAGAGTTGCTTTAATTTGGCAAGGAATGAATAGATCGCTGTGAATCAATTACAAATTTAATAAGGGGCTTATTGTAAAACCCGCTGATAAGATGAAGTGCCATTGTTCCGAACAGCATGGCATGGGAATGACTTTTTAAAAAGTAATACTTTGATAAATATTTGATATTTGATCATTGGTGGGTATTTGGAAATGTTTTATCTCTGCTGCAACCTTTGGACGGCATGTCACATTGCCTGCAATTGCCAGTGGTGCACAGTGGGGGACAATGGCATCTAAGCCACAGGGCTCCTGGGCTGAGTCCTGTAGTACCTAGAAAGAGGACATAACTCAAAGTCATTTACCATGCCATAGGTATGACTCATGTCATAGATATGGCTCCAAGACAATTAACCGTGCCATAGGTATGTTTTTTAGACATTCATTGTAAGCCACCTTGAGTCAGACATAGTAGAAACATGGATTAGAAGTGAGTAATAGTCAGGTGGAATGTACTTTGGACTACCAGGCAAGAGAGAAGCAACTGGATAGGGCAGCAGACTGCATTCCCTCCTTGTGGCCTTCCAGGATGCTGGCTGCTGTTGGAAACAGCACTAGGTTAGATGATCCTCTTCTCTGATCCAGCAGAAGTCTTCCTGGGTGAAGTGTATCTGTGGGGGAGGGGGGGAGAGTGGCTGATGCACAGCACTGTCAGAAGCAGAGTTACATGCTTCTAATTCCATTGAATTCAATGGATGTAAGAGGGTATAACTCTGCTAATAGGTTTGGCCCTGTTTAGTATTTGGATGGGAGACCACCAAGGAAGCCCAGAGTAGCTATGCAGAGACAGTCAATGGCAAACCACCTCTGTTCCTCTCTTACCTTGAAAGCCCTATGGTCACTATAAGTCAGCTGCAACTAGATGGCCCTTACCACCACCAACTCTGCTTAGGATTGCCTTGTTATAAACAAAATCCCAGAGCACTGTTGAGTACGCAGGTTCCCATCACAAGGGCTGAAACATCGTGTATTTCTCTCTGCCCATTCTGATCTTTCTATGGAAACTTTCTCTTATGTTTCTTCCTATTCTGGTGCCCTATACTTTGGTCAGTTCTACTCTATGTGCATTTAGTGAGCCATATTACAAGACCAGGCAAAGTCTTATGAGCAAAACTTGCAAGTAGTTATGTTGATCCACAGATATAGAACACAGAGAGAGAGAGAGTTATAAACCCAGCTGCCACAAAGCAGTAAACAAACTTCCAAATCCACCAGAGCTTTTATCATGCTGGGTATTCAGTACAACACATACACACACACACACACATTGGGGGTGGGGAGTGGAAAGGAAAAGAAATTGCCAGCCCTGATGGAGAAGCTCCAAGTCTACAGCTTGTAACTCCCTTAAAATAAAGCACAGAAGTTATGCAGACTAAATTTGACTATATCAAACAAGGGCAAATTACAGCCTGGAGGCCAGATCTACCCCCCCCCCCCCAGACTTCCATAACTGCTCCACACTTTGTAAAGAACATTAGCCCACTTTATGGCTGCCAATTCTGTGTTAAAAAAAATCCTGGAGATTCAGGGGTTGAGCTTGGTGATGGCAGGGTTTGGGGAGGGGAGGGACCTCAGGGGGATATAATGCAATAGAGGCCACCCTCCAAAGCAGCCATTTTCTCCAGGGGAACTGATCTCTGTAGCCTGGAGATCAGTGTAATTCTGGGAATTCCCCCAAGACCCACCTGTATGTTGGCAGCCTTTACTGAACTGCAGTATTGTCCAGTGGGCCAATTCTCCACCAAATTTGTTAAGTAGCTTAAGGGTCAAGTATTGTTAAGAGAAACAGAACAAGAATGAGGGCTTCCTTTTGACAATGGCTTCTGGCAGCTACCTGGCATTGCCAGCTTACCTGAATGAACACAAGAGCCTGATGATACTGAGCCAGGCTGTGGCTCTATTAAGCTCATTATTATCTACTGTGACTGTCAGTGGTCCTCCAGGGTCTCAGTTAGCTGGAAATACCAAGGATTGAATTTAGGACTTTCTTTGTGTAAAATGTGCACCACCACCACCACCACTGCTACTAGATATGTTCCATTCCCAAGCCATGGCTACTTCCCATGTAAAACACATCAAATGTAATGATATGGGACTGCCATCACTGGAAAAAAGGAAGAACCAGTCTAGAGCCCTCAAAAGCAAGTGGATACTTAGTTGTGGCTCAGCCTGAAAAATTGGCCCACCCCTGGATTAGATGGTGCCCAGTACAAAACGGAGCTCATTGTAACTAAAGTTAACAGGGCAAACAGGGTAGGGGGAGATGACTATTCTTCCTTTGAAAATATAAACACTATCAAGGTTTATGAGCAGATCAGCTGCTTGATACACTTGGTTGGGACTCTGGAAAAAAACCATTCCTCTCCTCCCTGCATCGCTGTGACAAGTATGTCCTGACGCTATTAGCATACAGATCTCTTCACACAGATGCACAATGGTAGCTGAAATCAGCTGAAGACTTCTCCCAAGGAGAACATTTTTTCATATTAGCGCCCAATCAGTCATTCGCAGGGAGTTGCACGCAATATTGCTTCCCATTATATAACTTCATTAGAGTTCACCGAAGCAGAGAGAAAGAAACACTCAGACTGACACCAAAGCTGCCTGTAGCACAGGTTCCAAGAGAGAGTTATTGTGTTTTCCTCTTAAACATAAATTTAGAGCATGCCATGTCTTCATAGACCTATCAAACCACACTTGCTAGATATCTGTTGACTGAAAAAAGCTGTTGGGGTTTTAGAGCAAATGCCTCCCTGTGGTCTAGATGCTTGTCTGTTATTTGTCTGAACTGGTAGTCTGGAGGAGAACCGATACTCAATGATGTTTTACTCTGTGCCTGACCAATATGTTGTGGCTTCCAGGTGCAAACACACTGGACCCTAGTATCACCGGATCTCTACAGGACTATTAGCAGCAATACTACTCTCTGGTGATGTCCAATGGTGAGACTGTGGACCCAGCAGTCCCATCCTCTGGAAAGCTGTCGTGAGCAGGGCTCCATTAGGGCCGGGGCGCGCCGGAGCGCTGCTCCGGGAGAGGGGAAGCCGGGGGGCAGGCACATGATAAAGCCCCACCCCCCAGCTCGCTTTCCCGGCCCGCGCTTCGGCGCAGAGCCGGAACAAAGCCTCCTCCCCCGCTCATCCTTGCCGGGCCGGCGGCAAGCACCGCCGGCCTGGGAAGAAGGCCCTTCCTTCCCACCCCCCCCCAGCTCACCCTTCTCTCCCCCCCAGCAGACTCTTCCCGGGCGCGCGGCAAGCACCGCTGGCCCGGGAGAAGTCCCTGCCCCTCCCCCTCAGATCCTTTCCGGGCCTGGCGGCCAGCGCCACCAGCCCGGGAGAAGCCCCTCGGCCCCCCCAGATCTTTCCTGGGCCTGGCGGCAAGCGCCGCCGGCCCAGGAGAAGTCCCTCGCTTCCCCCCAGCAGACCCATCCCGGGCCTGGCGGCAAGCGCCGCCGGCCCAAAAGAAGCCCCTCGCCCCCCCTGCAGATCCTTCCCAGGCCTGGCGGCACGCGCCGCCAGCCCGGGAGAACCCCCCCACTCAGATCCTTCCCGGGCCTGGCGGCGAGCGCCGCCAGCCCGGGAGAAGTCCCTGCCCCCCCCCCGCTCAGATCTTTCCATGGGCCTGGCGGCGAGTGCCACCAGCCCGGGAGACGTCCCTGCCCCCCCCCCCCCCCGCTCAGATCTTTCCATGGGCCTGGCGGCGAGTGCCACCAGCCCGGGAGACGTCCCTGCCCCCCCCCCGCTCAGATCTTTCCCGGGCCTGGGGGTGAGCGCCGCCAGCCCGGGAGAAGTCCCTGCCCCCCCGCTCAGATCTTTCCCCCAGCTCAGATCCCCCCCCAGCAGACCCTTCCCGGGCGAGCGCCGCCAGCCCGGGAGAAGTCCGTCGCCCCCCCCCCAGGGAGAAGTCCCTCGCCCCCCTTACTGCCAACATTTGTCCCTTCTCCAACTTCAGAGCTCTAGACATCCAGAGAGCCCTTACCTTCCTGTTCCTTCCTTTCCCCCTTCCTTCCCCTCTCCCTTCCTTCCTTTCTTTTCTCTCTCCCCCCACCTACCTACCTTCCTGTTCCTTCCTTCCTTCTCTCTCTCTCTCTTCCCCCACCTACCTACCTACCTTCCTGTTCCTTCCTTTCCCCCTTCCTTCCCCTCTCCTTTCCTTCCTTCCTTCCTTCCTTCCTTCCTTCCTTCCTTCCTTCTCTCTCTCTCTCCCCCCACCTACCTACCTACCTTACTGTTCCTTTCTTTCTTCCTTCCTTCCTTCCTTCCCCCCTTCCTCCCTCCTTCCTTCCTTTCTTCTCTCTCTCTCTCCCACCTACCTACCTACCTTCCTGTTCCTTTCCTTCCTTCCCCCTCCCTCCCTCCCTTCTTGCCTTCTGACACACTGCCGATGACATCATCACTTCCGGTGATGTCAGGGGGTGTGGCATATGCAAATAAGTTATGCTAATGAGCTCCTGCACCTCTTTTTTTACAAAAGGACCCCTGGTCGTGAGCCTGGGTTCTGTTTGCCAGCATCTTCAATTTAGGGTCGCCAATTCTGGATTGGGAGATTCCTGGATATTTGGGGGTGGAACCTGGGGAGGGAAAGAACCTCAGTGGGGTATAATGCAAGAGTCCACCCTCCAAAGCAGCCATTTCCTCTTGGAGAGCAGATATCTGCTGTCTGGAAATAAGTTGTCATTCTGGGAAATCTCCAGGCGCCATCTGGAAGTTGGCAACCCTAAGTTTTGGATCCTTAAATGCAACTCTAATCTATTGAATTTGATGGCTTGAGGCTGGAGTAACTCTGTAGGATTGCACTGCTAGTGATTTATATTGTTGCTCTAAATAGCCATTTCATGTTCCACATTAGACTAACCAAGCCTCTTTATTAACTGAACCTTCCCAGCTCTGTTAATCTCCCTGTCACTCCAGCAGACAGCATCTGCGTTAGGGTGTGTGTGGTTTTTTTGTTTAAACTGTGATTTAGAAAATAATGCATGCATTTAGAGGCACATGAAAAGAGGTTAAGGAGTAAATGACGTTTCACTATCAATGAGAGATAAAGGTAATGAGTACAGTCGAAATATAATTAACGAAACAAAATTATGCATTAAGAAATGGCTTGCTTGGGCAAAGTCCTCATGATAGATAAATGGGATGCTGAATACAAGCACAAATTGATAAAGTTGTTCAGAGATAATATGAAGAAATCACCCTTGTTAGCCCCCCCCCCCCCCGAATACATTTCTCTGTCTCCCCCATGCGAGGCGGTGAGACAAGCAGTGTATAACTATGGGTAGTTTGTACAAAAGGGATTAGAGATTTTTTTTAATTGTGATTTATTTGTTGTGGGTATATGAAGTCAGAAGAAAGATTAGAAGTGACATTGCTTGAAGATGGGCATTGGAGGAGAAATATGAAACACTGTGAAGCACTGCCTGAATGGTAGGATGCTATACCATGTTTTAGCAAACATTTTATGTATAGCAATGGACTTCAACCATTCTAGACTGAGGACCCACCCAGAGATAGCACTGGACACAATGACTTACAGCCAGGGGTGGATTGACCATTAAAGCCACCATGGAAAGTCTTGGTGGGTAGATGGCTTGGGGATTCAGCTAGGCTTAGCCCCCATAAGGAGGGGGGAACTGCTACCGCTGCAGGCTAGCAGTCCCTACCCTGTACAAGTCAGACAGGCATACATCAAGCAGGATCTCTAAACTTGGCTGGGCTAAAAAGGAATCCTCTCATTGGTTGATTAACCTCACCTTGCTGCCCTGCTGCTCTTCTTGCCATTGTGTTGTATATGTTTGAAAGAACAGCAGATTCTTCCAAAAGGAGTAAAAGGAATAGTTTTTCAGTAGGGTCAAGTGACTCAGCAGATGCATCCATGATGCATCTGAGAGTCCCAACCCATGGGCTGAAGACCACTAATCTATATGCTGTATTTACCAAAGGCTGAAGATAGGACTGGTTATTACAAGTCAATACATGAACATCTCCTTTGTAGGCTCTGTAGCTCCTGGACATGAGGACCCCTTGGCTTTTCCCATCATCTTTCACAATTTAACTGTCAGATTCATCCTTCTTACTTATCAGTCCATCAACTAATCTTTCCATCTATCTATCCATCTTGCTGTGTCTACCTGCCTGTCTGTCTGTATGTCTGCCTACCTCTTATCTATCTAGCCATCCATCCAGGTACTTCCATCATGCCTAGCTCCTAAAGAAAATGGTACCCAACTTACAAATCTAAAACAGTGAACACAGTATCATTAAAAAAAATTCAATAAAACATAGTAAAATGTAGTTAAAGGAAAAAAACAGCTCATTGTCAAGTTAAACATTTTTTAAAACATTATGTGTATATAGTATACGCATCACCTGGAGCTTCAAAGATGTTCACAATTATTTATTTATTTACTTACTTCATTTATACCTCCTCCCAAGGTGATCCAAAGAGACTATCATTGTTCTCTTCTCCTTAGCCTTTCCAATCTCTAGCCACCCTACTCCTTTGATGTAGTAGTTAAGTGCACAGACTCTAATCTGGGAGAACCAGGTTTGATTCCCCACTCCTCTACTTGCACCTGCTGGATGACCTTGGGCAAGCTGCAGCTCTGTACCAGCTGTTCTCTCAAGGACAGTTGTCTCAGAGCTCTCTCAGCCCCACCTACCTCACAGGCAGTGTTCCCTCTAAGCTGCTTTAGTGTGAGCTAGCTCACAGTTTTTTAGCCTCCAACTCACACATTTTTGTCTTAGCTCAGGAAGGATGGCTCCAGAGCAAACTAATTTATGTACCAGCCAAATCACTCACTCACAACTTTAGTGCCAATAGATCACAAAGTAGAATTTTTGCTCACAAGACTCCACAGCTTAGAGGGAGCATTGCTCACAGGGTGTCTGTTGTGGGGAGGGGAAGGGGAAGGAGTTTGTAAGCCGCTCTGAGACTCCCTTGGGTAGTGTAGGGCAGGGTATAAAGCCAATCTCTTCTTCTTCTCCTCCACCTCCTTCTCCTTCTCTATAGGGTTAACGCATACTACTTCTGGGAAATGTGGCCAAAAAGGACTAAGTAAGGTTGAGATATAGAATTAGCCCACCTGATCAGTACCAAGGTCAGCTCTACAAGGAGCCAAGCTGAGCCGGTAAATGTTTCAAAGGTAGTGGTCTGCACTGCTACTTCCCTGGCTTGCCTCTGGCTTGCTCTGCCTCCCTCTGACTTTTCTGCCACCACTGTTAGCTGTGCCCACACCAGAGCAACTCATGTTCTTTCCTTTCTCTCTTCCCCAGTCATCTTTAAACAAGACATTTGTGTCCAGTAGGCATTCCCTACCTCTGGCAAGTCTCCTTGTCAAAGGCAAAGAGTGGTGGGTGGTGAGCAATGGAGAGCAGTGGCCCCAGGCAGCACAACCACTGATCTGATCACACATTCCTCTTTAAAAACATGTGAGTTTTGCTATCAAAACACAAAGAACAGAATAGCAGTCAAGGAACTAAAATGATCACAAGAACTATAGCTGATAATACTTGCTCTAGCTACTATAAAAAAGCTAGTAGGGCATATCTTATATAGATGCAGAAGATCTGTGGGGAAACACAGTAACTGAAGTTAAAAGATCAGCAGAACAATCCTATGCAGAGTTACTCCCGGCTAAACTCATTGAAATCTGGAGTAACTTTACATAGTACTGCACTGCTAGTCCACCTCTGCCTCCCAGCAAAGATTCTGTGTGGAATCAGAGAATATAGTTTCTTCTAACTCCAAGGTGAAGACACGCTAGAGAAGACTTGCATCTTGGGGTCAAATCTGATGCAATACTTTAGGGAGTCTCCATTTTCCTGCCAGCAGTATTTTGGGTATGAGGACTTGGGAAACAATCTCATGTGACATTGCAATGTCACTTCCAGTTGAATACTCAGAAGTGATATCACAATGCTATGGGAAATCCTCAAGCTCTATGGTAAAACCATAGACATTTTAGAGAACTCCTAGAACATTGTGATATCACCTCCAAGTACAACCAGATATGTTGCAACATTGCTTCCTATCTCCCATTTTGGGGCAGGAGATTCCCTACCACCCCTAGGCATGGCATTCCTATGGTTGGGGCCATTCAGTGGCTGAGGACAGACTGGCAATTCGCCCCGGGACAGCTGTGGGGGCGGAAGCTGCGCAGGAAAACGAGTGCGGGGCGTCCCGTTCGCACTGGTTACAGTGCTGCGGGACCCTACCGGAGAGGAGGAGGAGTGGCGCGTCCACACCGCCAGCTGTCCTCTGGAGCCTCCTCTGCTGCGGCGCGTGGCTTCTGGCTGGTCCGGCGAGGCGCAGCTGTTTGCATAGCTGCAGCTGCCAGAACAGCGCATCCACACTTCTGCCACCGCTTCCTGTGTGCCGTAGACCCGTCCACACCGTCAGGAAGCGGCAGCGACGCACGCCCAGACAGCCGGAGACCTGTTTCAAGCGGCACGACGGCACCTCGCGGACGGGTGAGTCCACGCTGCCGACAGGGGACAGCTGCAGCAATGTGCACGGCCCCTCTTCCTCTGCTTTTAAAGCGGAGGCATAGCGGCCCACGTTGGCAGTCTGTCCTCAGCCAGTGTTTGCATACAGCCTTGGCCTGTTGAACTGAAGTCAAGCGAGCTCATTCAAATAAAAACTAATAGATTATTTAAATAAACTAGCACTTTACATTCCAAGCTCTGTGCTATGGCCATGGTGACTCACTCAGTAACAGATCTGCAGAAGTCTTAGGGTCAATGCAGATGGCTGTTCACTAAATGGTAACTGCTTTTGTAAGTGATCATCCGCATTGTCTTGCCAAGGAGAATTTAACCACTCTTCATTCTATGAGAAGCACAACAATCCTTAATGAAGTCTGCGAGAACAGTGAGGAGGAGGCAAATATTGCTCAGAGCTATCATTATGGT
Organism: Lepidodactylus listeri; assembly: GCA_029233225.1. Taxonomy (NCBI): domain Eukaryota; kingdom Metazoa; phylum Chordata; class Lepidosauria; order Squamata; family Gekkonidae; genus Lepidodactylus; species Lepidodactylus listeri. The sequence continues at coordinate 37,893,048 of JARCFY010000013.1, forward strand.
TCCTCAGATTCCAGGGACAACTTTGAGAGAAAAAAAAAGTTTTGCTCCTGGCAGAAGTTTAAAAAGCCACAGGGAGACTTATAATTTGTTGTTCTGAGAAATGAGCTTTCCTGAGGGCCTCTTCAGATGCATAAGATTAGCCCACCTTATTCCAATCACTTTTTCCTTCAGCTGAATCAGCTTTGCATTGCACAAAGTGGTACCAGCATGCCTAGCATCCTCTGGAAGAACAGAGCAAGTTGTTGAATAACCCCTTTTATTTTTATATTTATTAGAAATTGCAGGAACAAAGAGGTTTTTGGCCAAAGCACTTTCTTCAGTGGTTTCTATCAAGCACACCTCGATATGAGGACCATTAATGGTGCCTGAGATGATGAAAAGACAACTTGTTTGTCATTATCAAGTTTACTTTGTGTAGCCTGAGGGGAGTGTTGGATATGTTTTGGAAAGCCCACGTGGCTTGTACAGAGTGACAGCTAAGACAACCAACACTGCAGGTGTCAGGAAGTGGCATTGCCAGGTTCAGGAGCAGCCAGCGAGGAGGAGGAGGAGGAGGAGAAGGAGGAGGAGGATTTATATCCTGCCCTTCACTCACTTGGAGTCTCAGAGCGGCTTACGAAATCCTTTCCCTTCCCCTCCCCACAACAGACACCCTGTGTGAGGTAGGTGGGGCTGAGAGAGCTCTGAGACAACTGTCCTTGAGAGAACAGCTGTGCCAGAACTACAGCTTACCGAAGGTCATCCACCAGGGGCAAGTGGAGGAGTGGGGAGTCAAACCCGGTTCTCCCAGATTAGAGTCCGCGCACTTAACCACTACACCAAACTGGCTCTCTGTGGGTTAACTATGGGTTAACCGGTGTGGCTAATCCAGTAACCACTAGTTAGCAGTGTGCTTAAATAAACCTACAAACACAGGAGTGTCACTTTACCAGGTTACTCAGCTTACAAAGCTACATAGAGTCATGTTGCAAGTTTAGAAGAGAAATACTTCTTTCTTTATTTGAGAAGTACACTTTGGATAGGAAAGAGTAGGGATATGATAAGAGTACTAACTTACTAGCTAAAGAATGGAAGCAGATGGCAAGAGCCCCACCTGCCTCATAGTGCCAAGAGAGGACCGTATGTCTCTCCCTTGGTGCATGCAGGGAGAGAGATAGTCTTCAAGTGAGTGAGACAGCGGAAGGAAGGGGAATGGTCCTGAGAACACAATCTGCATTTCAAAGGGGACAGTGGCAGAAGAGTAAAGACAGGAAGAAAGGTCAGTGTGCCTATCTAGCTATTTAGCCTCTCTTGCCACAGTCTGGAGGTCTGAGACAGGGGACACCACATCTGGAATTTCCAATAAGAACCAGAAAGGCTGGGTCACCTCTATAGTATTACTAGCCAGAGCTAGAAGAACTACTGAGTTAAGAAAAGGCCAGTGATATGAACTAGAATTGTCATCTGCTTCTGCTGACAGTGCATCACTTTTGCTAACAATGCAGGGGTGGGCCAAAGCTGATCTGACACCACTCACTGAAACCTCTGGTCCAGTTTAAGTTGAGTGGCCACCAGCATATCTGGCATAGCCCCTTGGGTTTTACTTTGCACCTGGCTACCAGTAGCCCATCAGGAATTTTGATTTAGTAAGGGGAATGGCCAGTCTGCTCCCGTTCAGGCCCAAAAAACCTTGGCAAGGCCCAGCACCAACCATTTACTCCTTGTAAAACAGAAATAACTGCCTCTGCCATCACAATTTATTATTATTATTTTAATTAAAGGTCTGGACAGCAATAAAAAAATATGGGTAACTTTAGAAAGAGATTTTCAGGTGTGCAACTTTGATTTCATACCATAGCCTATATGCATTTTAAAAATGCAGGCACAAAACTTTACAACTCAGGGCAAGTCAAATACAAAAACACAGTTTTCCATGATGCCTGCAATACAGCATTCACCAGCTGGGGGAAGAGCACAGGGGGGAAGGGAAGACAACAAAATCAAATAGCTCCTGGCAGAGAAGACAACTTATTTTCTGAATACAGCTCTGGTTGAGATGAACCCTTAACAGGTGTGTGTGTGTGTGGGGGGTACCTAATAGGTTTGCCCAAATGTTGTCCCCACTCCTGGCACAGCATTGCCTATGGCAAGTTAAACTGAGGACATGAAAAACAAAAATCCCTAGAAAGAGACCTCACCCTCCTTCCCCCAACAGGGGAAAAATTCCTTATAAACCATTTTTCAAACTCCCGAAACAAAATCAGTAGAGTAAAAAACATATAGTAGAAATGAGTGGACAGCATGGCAAAATGGCACAAATGGAAAGGGGGAAACTACCTTTTACCCTACCCCTGGGATAAAGTCAAGGAACCAGAGTATTAGATGAACTCAGGTGGTGGTCACATGCGTGAGATAAAGCGGGGGGGGGGGGGGAGCAAGGCTATTTCCTCTGGCGTAAGTTGACCCGCAGTTGCGCGATCACATGGAGGTTTGTAGATGCAGGTGCAGCCCGCCACTGCATGATCAGACACAGTGAGTTGGGAAAGGGGGGGGGTTGTTGTTTGTTTCTGATGTGCTGACACAAGGAATCAGTGAATCACACCTCCACCCTGAGGTCTCCCTATGGAATGTGTGGGGATGTGCACTGATGCTCATAATGTGGGGGGGGGGGGGAGAGAACAACGGCACAAAGTCAGGATAGCCTGATCAGACTATCCCAATGCCATGGGAGCACACTGAGGTGATCAGATGCAGGAAAGTCCATCTGTGGCCCATCATGACCCATTTGCCACTGGACTTTCCAAAGTGTTTTTTAACTCCGCTTCTACGGTGGAGCAAAACAGATTGCTGACGGCTGTGGGGCACTTCACAGATGTTTTTGTCTGATTGCGCTCCTTTAATCCACCCATCATTTGCTCCTATATCAGGGCAAATTGGGCATGTAATCGCAATCTCAGAGGCCTATTCAACCTAAAGTGGGAAGGAAAATCCATCTTGCCCCAACACAGAGTAGGGAGGGAATCCGTAACAGCCCCCAAATACCAGGGTGAGGAGGGGCAACTACACACTTAACAACATTTAAGGAAGAAAAGTGGGGGATTAACAATAAACCTGGCCAGGGGGAGGGGGGATGATTTAACTTGGTCAATTAGATGTTACTTTTTTCATGTTCACTATGGGAAACTGCAGCCATACAATCTACTTGTGCTAACTGACCCCACTGAGTTTGAGTGATTAAGCACTGATAGCAAGTGGAAGGAAAGAAAGCTCCCTTTCTCTCCCTTTCTCTGTAGAGTGGTAGCTGCTGCTGTTCCTGTTCCTAGTATATCTCACACCACTCATGTACTGGTCAACTGAGCACCAAGTAGCAACATTTATCTGCTTTTTGCCAATGCCATGGGTTGGGGAGGATGTGGAGATGGTTTTTTTGTTTATGGTGCACTTAGTGGGATGCCACCAGAAAATAACTTGACCCATTTCTGAATCTACCAAGATTGCACATGTCCCAGAAAGCACTGTAGAGAAGAGGGATTCCATGGCCACTATACAAAGGCAGGCAAGTTAATATGGAAAGGTCTTCTGATGAGAAGAAGTTTAAAACTGCTACAATGATATGAAGGGGACAGAAAGCACAAGTATTTCCCACTTCCTGTTTCTCTGCTTTAGCCTGTGCAGATGATGGTTTTCATGGAGTCATCTCAGTGGAGAGATATGTGTGCTGTTATGAATAAACAGGGAGGCTCAATTTCTCTCCCACTTAGGTTTCCAATTATAAGGCAAAGTTGAGAATGCAGAAGTGGTGAAGTTTATGCCACCGTTGGCATGATTTGGAGATGTAAGGTGCTTTGAAACTCACCAGCAGTTTCTGGGATCCTAAGAGCTGCTTGCTTCCCCAGGGATGAGAGCCATAAAATGCACCAAGAGCAGAACAGTAAGAGCAGAAATGTTTTTCATAAGGAGTTAACCATTTGTTGTAAAACGTGATTTGGGTATTGAGATGTGTAGGAAGTGCACCCTGGGTGGATTGGGAGATTGGGATTCACCTTTCCCAGGTGGATTGGGAGATTGGGATTCACCTTAAATCTGGATTAGTAAAAAGTTTCCCACCAGCTAAGGCAGGAAGGTTGAAAACATCCTTGTCAGAGTCTGGGCCCTCCAGGGTTCTCCTTTTCCCTCCAATGTGCCCACAGCCAACCTTAGACAGCAGCAGGAAGGATGGGGGGCTGGCTTTCACTCAGTTCCCTCTCTCCTATGACTCCAAGATGTTCTCCAGTCTTTCAGCCACAGTTTGCCTTGGCATAGCTTTTTAAAGTTCCCCCCCTGGACAGAGCCTCCCTAGACTCATTGGCTCCCCTCTCGGGAGGATAGGGCTCTGCCTCACTGATTAGTCCCTTTGCCTCTGAGAAGCTGGCCACATGGTCCTGCTTCCTCCTTCCTGGTTCTTGCCCTTCCCTGTAGCCTTCTTTCCCTTTCTCCCATATGTCGGCCAGCTGTGCTTGTTTACTTGCAGCCACTGCCAGCCCTGAAGAGTTCCCCAGTGAGTCAGAGCTTGGGTGTTCTTCATCGCAGCCCCCCTGACCCCCCCAAAGATCCTTCCTCAGCTGCTTGTTGGGTTGTGCGGGCTTGCCATCACCTGCAGCCCCAGGTAGCTCTGTCATTGGTAAATGTGGGAGGCTGGATTTTAATTTGGAGCAGTGGCAAAAAAGAAGAACATGTTTTACGTGCACATGAACATGCTGCACACATGCAAAGACACATAGACCCAGGGCAAGTTTATGGTAGTCATAACCTCAGAGTCCCTCTCAAGATCAGTTAGATCCACTTAATCTTTGATAAATGTGATGTCCTATAATTTGAATCCATATTAATGGTGGTCATATGTGATTGCAGAAGGCTGTAGCCCTGCTGCCTTGGAAGTAAATCCCATTGAAATCCATTGGGCTTACTTCCTAATAATTCGATTAAGTTGCTTGGAAATCCTCCAAAATCAATTCCTGGTCCAAGTGTAAACAGTGATAGAAATGAGCATCATCATCTGCCTGGTGACTTTTTATTTTATTTTATTTTTTCACATTATTTTTGTAACAAGAAGCTACTGGCCTACAGAAAATTGCCTAGTTGTTCATTTGTTCACTATCTTGCCCCGGGCAAAGCTGTGCATGCATTATTTACTAACCTGCATTCGTTTAGAATCTAACTTAACAAATTGCATCTGAGCTCAGGGAACAGGAGAGATAATGAAAGACAACCTTCTGCAGCACCTTCGAAGTTGGTACCTACCTTTACCAACTCTTTTTTTTTTAAATTGATTTTTCTCTATAACTACAACTATAACGCTACAATCTAAGCTACATATACCTTATACAGAGAGTACTTTATCATTTGCTTAATACTACCTTGTTACATAAAATAATTATGAAGCATTTAAAACCTTGGATAAATTTCAATTACTTGTTACTGCTACTATAAAAGTTATCAAAAACTATTTGGCAGGCACGCCCACCTAGAGAAATACGGTTAATTAAACCATTTATAATACATAAGTGCAATGCTTAATAAAACAGTTTAATCACTATTTCTTTTTTCGTCCTCTTCTTGTCTTAACAGTCTCAACTATTTTTGGAGCTGCAGCTCCCTTTTCCGAGTCAGACACTTCTTCTTCACTCTTTGAGCTATCAAATCCATACATGCTTTCTTGCGAGGCCAGTGAACCATCTGAGTCTCTCCCAGTTTTCTGCTCTTTGCTTTTTTCCAGAAATTTTTTCGCTTGTTGAACAGAGTCAATCTTATACTTCTTATCTTTGATGCTGAAGCATAGTCCTTCTGGAGTATTCCAACGATAGATGATAGACTCAGACTGGAGCCAAGATGTCAATTTTCCATAGGCTTTCCTTCTTTTCCTTATTTCAAATGGGATATCCTTCATCACTTTTACTTCTTCTCCCAGGATCTTCAGAGCTGCTTTGTTTGTGGTCCTAAGCACCACGTCTCTTGTAGATTTTTTGGAGAACCTTATCATAATTTCACCAGGCAGGCTTTTCTTTTTAGTGTAATTTGGATAGGTTCTGTAAACCATATCCATATCACTTTTTATATCCGCTGCTTTCATGCCTGTCACTGGTTCAAGTGCTTCACTTAGCAAATTTTTAAGGTCTTCTCCTGTGTTTTCTGGCACATTCTGAAGTCTTAGGAAAAAATTCGATCTATCCATTTGTAATTTCAAAAGCTGATCGTGGTGGAAGGCCTTTTCCTTCTCTGCCTTTTGTAGTCTTGCGTCTTGGTTTTTTACTGAAGTTTTTACTTCCAGAAGTTCTCGCTGCAGCTTCTCTGTGGATTTATTCGACTCTTTTAGTTCTAGCTGCATTTTGTCCATTTTAACGTTGAGAGCTGTCATTTGGTCCACTAGAGGTCGCAATAACGAGGAGAACACCGCACTCATCTCCGTGGTATCAACCTTTGAACTTGGAGCTGTACTTCCTAGTTTGGGGGAAGGTTTCGGTTTCCCCGTCATTGTTGAGACTACGCTCTTTGTTTATAGATAGATAAGATGAACGAAAGGAGCAAATTTTCAAACAGCACTTATGTCCTTCTAAAGTTTATATCTCCAAGTGAGCGATGCTGCCATCTAGCAAGGCGGATGGGCTTTTATTCCTGCAGTAACGCCACGTAAAGAGTCTCGTAAGTACGCTAGTCCCGGAGGGGGGGGGGTTTCACTCCTCCCGCTGTCTTCCCGTTGTGTTCTGCTTTTCTTACTTCAGACTCACGTTTTCTCCATGCGTAACTGTCAGTTCCAGCCTCATTGCTTCGCACTCTCTGCTGCTTCTCGGATTTGCGCTTTCAGCCATACGGCTCCCACGGTGGGGGAACCTATGGGGGTGATGAAAAGGGATCTCTATCCCTCGGTCGCCACCGTAGGGAGAGATCCCCTTCGGACCACCCCAGGCAGAGCCCCCTCACTGGGGTCTCTGGGGGCTCGGCACCAGTCCAGAGCCCCTTCTTCCCACCGGGTACGGATCGTGCTCCCTGCAGATGCGGAGGAGCACGTCTGCCATGCTCACAAGTCTTGCCGGAAGTCCCTACCTTTACCAACTCTTGACTGTCAATTCCCCATAGCGACTTTAACTTGGTACTTCACAAACTTCTGAAATCTGAGTCACACATTTCTTTTCTGGATTAAAATTGGAAGCTTTATTTTTGAGAGGATTCACCAGAGGGAGCCAGCCTCTTTACTGGGAAAGCTCCCAATGGGCCATGGGCCGTGTTCCCTCTAAGCTGAGTTAGTGTGAGCTAGCTCACAGTTTTTTAGCCTCTGGCTCACACATTTTTGTCCTAGCTCAGGAAGGATGGCTCCAGAGCAAGCTAATTTATGCAATAGCCAATTTGCTCACTCACAACTTTAATGCCAGTAGCTCACCAAGTAGAATTTTTGCTCACAAGACTCCACAGCTTAGAGGGAACATTGGTCATGGGTGTGGAGGGTCATCAGAGGACAAAGGCAATCCAAAGTGAGCCCTCAAAGCCCTGAAGAGGGCCTTGGTTCATCTTGTTCCTAGGTCTCAATCTGCTCGGTGTCATCTGTGTTGGTGCAGCTCAAACATTCTCAGGGCCTAGAGTTACCAGGTCCCCAGTAGCTGCCAGCAGGAAGTTTTTAGTATGGTTGCCAGATTCAGGTTGGGAAACTCCTGGAGATTTGGGGGTGGAGCCTGAGAAGAACAGGAACCTCAGTGGGGTACAATGTCATAGACTCCACCCTCCAAAGCATCCCTTTTCTCCAGGAGGTCTCTGTATCTGGAGGTAGGTTTGCCAGGTCTGGGTAGGAAAATACCGGGAGACTTTGGGATTGGATCCAGGAGAGGGTGGAGTTTGTGGAGGGGGAGGGGCCTCAGCATGGTACAATGCCATAGAGTCCACAATTCAAAGCAGCCATTTTCTCCAGGGGAGCTGATCTCTGTCAGCTGGAGATAAGTTGTAAAAGTGGGAGATCTCCAGGCCCCACCTGGACAACGGCAGCCCTATCTGGGGGTGAGCTGTAATTCCGGTAGAGTTGCTAGGCCCTGTCTGGCAGATGGTGGGGGGATCCTTGATTTTTTTTTCTGGGATCTTATGCTGTGCATGCACATCATGATGATGTCACCCCAAGTGATGTCATCATGTCACTGACATAAGAAGATGACACTATAATTTGGGGGGGGAACTTGGGGGACCTTGGAGGATGCATTTAAAGTTGCTTTCTTTATACCTCCACCTCCCTCATCTATTTGCTTTCTTTCCACTTTCCTTCCTTCCTTCCTTCCCTCTCCCTTTCTCCCCTCCCTCCCCATCTAAAGTTAAATGTGTTCTCCAAGCCCTGCCCCACTTCCACACCTGCTGACTGGTTTGGCTTGGAGAAGGCATTTGTCTCTGTAAATCCCTTCTCCAAGATAAGCTGGCAGGCATGGGGGTGTGGAGAGGGGATTGGAGAACACATTTAAAGTTAAAGTTGCTTGCTCTCCACCTCTCCCTCCCTCTCTCTTTCCCCCTTCTTTCCTCCCCATCTCTCATCTATTTGTTTACTTTCTTTTTCTCTTTCTTCCTTCTTCCTCCCCTCTCTCCCTTCCTCCCCATCTATTTGCTTTCTTTGTTTCTGTTTCTCTCTCTTTCCACCTTTTTCATTCTTTCCACTTTTCTCTTTCTTTCTTCCTTTTTCCCTCCCTCCCTCCTCCCCATCTATTTTCTCTTCCTTCCTTCCTTCCTTCCTTCCTTCCTTCCTTCCTTCCTTCCTTCTTTTTTTTCTTTCTCTCTCTCTCTCTCTCTCTCTCCCCCTTCCTCCTTCCCCTCCCCCATCTATTTGCATTCTTTGTTTCTCTATCTCTTTCCACCCCCTCCCTGCCTCCATCTATTTGCTTTCTTTCCACCTTTCTTTCTATTTTTCCCTCCCTCCCTCCCCATATATTTGCTCTCTCTCTCTCTCTTTCCACCTCTCTCTCTTTTTCTCTCCTAGACAAATAAATAGCATTAGCAAACAAATAAATATAATTGAGCAAATAAATATTATCAGCATCTGTATTTACCCCTTTTATTTTTGGCAGTCCCATTTAATATTAGTAAAAGGCAAATTCACATATTTTTCAATTAAAACATTTGGAATATTTGTTCAAGTCTTGTGACTCTCAAATATCTGACATTCATTCTATGCGGCTCTTGTATTAAGCAAGTTTTGCCCAAAAACTAGAGCATTGCCACCCGACATCACCTGGCATCCCTAGCATTCTTGGCATCCCTAGGATCTATGAATGCAATCCATGGATGCCACTGCCATTTTAACAGGATTTTAAAATGCTATGAGGGCCCAATCACACAGCGCATTAGGCTGTGGTGCTCTTGTCCCCCTTCCCTACACCTTTCAGTGGGGAAATGGTCAGTGTGTGCATGCAGCTGTTTCAATACTTGAAAAGGTGCAAAGAAGGGATGGGGGGCAAGAGTGCCTTAGCCCTCTGTGCCCAATCCTGTGACATTTTAAAATCCCTTTTAAAATCCCTTTAAAATGGTAGCAGTGTCTATGGGTCAAACCTATGGATGTCATCATGTTTAGTTTGGCCCCCAGGTTGAAGGTTGTTTCTCCCTTTGTGCAAATCAAACCCACGAGACTTTATTTTCATCCCATTTTTATTTCCACATTTAAACATTACCCATTACTTTTGCACATTGTTTATTTTATTTTGTGTGATTCTGGTATATAAATAGTAAGCATCATATCAATCCTGTAAAAAAACTGCATGAAAGACAGAAATTTATTGAGCTTGCCAGCAACACAAATGAGTGGAAAGGGGAAAGGATCATAAAGACAACATGTGTACATAAAAAGAAACAGAAAGGAGCTTATTTCTACCTCCCTAATGGAAAAAATGAGAGCTACACACCCTCATAGGCAAAAATATTTTATGTTTCTGCAGGACTCTCTGCCTGGTGTGTGCTTGTGCAATGGCAGTATACCAGACCAGCACAGAAACTCAGTCAGAGATGAAATACACACCCACCTTGTGAGGTGAATAGTGATTTTTCTCTGTGTTGAAGGTACAGCCCTTTCTGACACAGTGGTCTTGTTCTACCTGTGGCAGAATTACCTGTAGCTTGCAGAAGTGGTTTGGAAGGAGATGCAAATAGCAAATCTTGCAGAAATGTGGCAGACATTTTCCTTTGAAGACAGAGGCTCTTCAGTTATAGAAACTTTCAATAGTTTTTCCCCCCCTTCCTAACTAAAAAATTGCTTCCTATTAATAATACTCCAGATCATCCCTCTAGAATTCGTTCACTCAGACAGAAGGACAGCCCCAAGCTGGAAGCCCCGCCTCTTATGATTCCTTCTCAAACAGCCTGTACAAGCAGCTATAGTAAGTGGCCTTTTTCAGTAGAGGTTCTTTTTTAAAAAGAAAAGAAAAAGATTTACAGTTTGTTTAGATTCTCAGCTGGTGTAAATCCATGTGATTCCAGCCTTTCTGCATCCCCACTCAGTGTCGACATGCCAACTGCAGGAAAGCATACGTAGGTGGAAGGGAAACATCATTTGATTTTGCTCTGGCTGGGTCTGGAAGTGAAATAAACACCCTGATATGATTTACATTATTGTTTAAAATATTTGGTTGATGCAAATAGAAGCAGAGATGTACTTTTTCTGTATATGGCGTTGCCCAGAGCAAAGTACAAATACCATGACGAGTCGGCTGAAAGCTGTCATGTTATTTGTGTTCGGTTTGCAGAACAGGATATAAAAAGGCAGCTGCTGACAGATTTCTTGAGCATCAGTAGTAATCCAGGGTGAAAAAATAAAACAAACGGGAGAAAGAAATTGAAGGGGGGAGGGCTACACACCCACAGCAATATCTTTCTTACAGCGAAAGTCCTTTTTTCTTATCTGTGATGCCAATCAGCCATTTGACAAAACAAGAGAAAATCTCCCCAGTCCCCTCAAATGTAACCATTTTAGCCTCCGGAATCTTTCATCATTCTGCATGTGACATTACGCCAATCTCCTAATCAAAGGAGATAGTGCATGAATAATCCTCCTAACCATCTTTAAACGATAAACCCATCCACCAATTATAAACTTGACATAGATGACTAAAGACACCTCAGGAAACCTCTGCTGTGAAGTTGTTTTTTTTTTTTAATTATTCTTCCCAGATTTCTTTTGAACAAAGGTGTTTCAAATGCCAGGTAGAAACAATTGAACAAGGAGACACAGGCAGGACAAGATAGCATTGAAACAAAGGACACGGTTAGACTTGAAAGGTCATTGAAGATGTCAAGACTCTGGTTGATCCTTGTGACAATTACAGGGAAGGGGGGGAGAAAATAGGAGGCAAAACTGTATTTTGTCTCTTAAAAAAATAGACTACCAGAAACTGATTCTTTCTCTTTGGGTTTTTGGCTTGTGCAGTTTATCCAAACCATGTTGCTAACTGTCCCATTAACACACCAGGGGGGGAAAAGGAAGTCCACTAAAATAAGTCTTTGAGGGGCTAAATACTCATGTAATAGAACACAAAAGCATTTTTTTTAAATATGTTAAAAAGTAGCCTTGAGAGAATATGTGTTTTAGCAAAGAAGCACCAAGGAAACTTACTTAAACTTTTCCCTCCCAACAATTTATCTGATGTCACTTTCCCCAATTTATCCTCCCAGCCATACATTTGGAATCCAACAGGAGAAATAGTATAGTATAGTTTATTATAACAGTCATAGACCAGATAAAAAAATAGCTAAGGATAAAATACAAATCTCCCTTATATATAATTCTGTTTTCGATTAGCAACGTTCCATGAACTCCCAAATCAGTTGGCTCCATGATGTGTCACTCAACCTGTCCCTATCCACTGGTTGTGTTGCCTGAGTCTCGCCTTTTGTATTCTAAGCAGTTTGCTGTTCCTCTCCCCCTCATAGCCAGTCAGGTCATTTGCATATGTGGCCTGATTGGCCTTTGCCTCTAATATTCTAAACAGTTTGATGTTGCTGTTGGGAGACACTGAATGTGTCCTGAGGTAAAATACATACCCCAATCTTCCCTTAAACGGTCACTGGAGTCAGCCCCATAGCTAGGGATATTTTGGGGAGGGGGCCTGGGGGAGGCCACCAGCTAATTAAATCAGAGTTAATTAGTGAAAGAAGCCAGCCTTCTTCTAAGGCAGCCCTGTACCCCCACCAGACTCCAGGGCAAGTGAGGGGTGTAATGCCCAACAGCCGTAGCTTCCTCTCTCCCCCAGAGCACTGCATACCTACTCAAGTTGTAAAGCTAGGCAGGGAGAAGCAGGCAGTGAGCAGCAGCATCCAGGAAAAGGACTGGCAGGGAAGGGGGGAGAAAGAGATCTGATGGTGGGAGTGGGAAGAGGCAGCAGGACATTCTCCCCAGCCCACTTACTCAGGCTAGCCCAGCAAGTCCACCAGCCCACTCACCACACCACTGAGCAAGTCAGGCACCTCCTGCTGCTGAAACTGCCACCACCTCCATCACCACTGTTCTGGATGTCACTGACTGGGAGTGGAGTGAGGCCAGTGGGGAAGCAGCCAAGGCACTCAGTTGTCTGGCAGCCAGGTTGGAGGCAGCACAGCACAGGCAGCAAGTAGAGGTACTTTGATGCTAGCCTGGGAGGGAGGGGCCCAGAAGAAATGCTAGGGGGCCGGGCCCTGTGGGCCCCATGTTAGCTATGGGCCTGACTGGAGTTGCCAGTCTCTCTGTGGGGCTTGGAGATTTCCCAGAAATCACCATGTTCCCCAGTCACAGCACATCATGTCCCCTACAGAAAATTTCCCAGCTATTACAACTGATCTCCAGATGACCAAGATCAGTTCTCCTGGAGACAATGGCTGCTTTGGGCAGTGGACTCTATGGCATTATACCCTGCTGAAGTCCGTCCGCACCCCAAACCTGGCTATCCCCAGGCTCTACCCCTCAAATCTACAGGTATCTCCCAACCCAGAGTTGGCAACCCTGTACCAGGTTATGGAACTGCTTTCCAGACACTTGGAACTCAGAAGACATGGCATAGGAGGAGGTGCTTTTCTACCTTACCTGCCACTGCATAACCCCTAATCAGCATAAGTCAGGGGTAAAGGGAACCATACCTGTTACCATGAGGCTGTCCTTCCATACTACCCACTTGGGGAAGCAAAAGGACTTGAGACAGCCCTCTCTTATAGCAAAACAGAAATAAACATGGCTTGCCTCCCTCTATTTTCCCCTTCCCTCTGCTGCTCCACCAGCCACAGCTGGGACACTCACCTGGAGCTTCCTTCTAGAACCCGATGTATTTCTTCCCACAATGGGCCTTACTCCTAGTCTGCCATAAATATACTACTAAAATGTACATCCAGGTTGTAACTGAACTAATCCATCAATAATATATATAAATAAAATTAATATACATATGGTCGTTCATATATTGGCTCCTCAAAATCAGAGAGCGAAGCTCCTATTTAAACTATTCTTCTGTTTAAACACTAGGGCACAGAGCCTAGCTGTCACTCTAGTGACTGCTGGTATTTCATCAAGCAGTAATTCCTTCAAGGCTATCTTATCTGATAAAAACATGGACTGTTCCAGAATAGGGAGAATTGTCTTGTCCCTGACTTCCTTACAAAAGGGACAATAAATAAAAATATGTTCTAATGTTTCCCTCTCACCAAGGGAGCATACACATATCCTTTTAGTGTATGGGATCTTCTGATATGCCCCTTCTGTTACCTTGGATGGCAATACATTACATCTAGCAAGGGTAAAAGCCCTCCTGTGAGGGGGATATTCTACGTTTTTTTAGATATTGGAATAGCATCAAGGGTGGAGAAGATTTGGGTGGGGAAAGATGTAAGTTTCTTCTCTCCCCTTCCAAAGAGACTTTTTTTTTAAAAAAAAGGAATAGACTTAGATTTTTCCACTCATGGTTGTATCATGTTATCTCCAGAGAATCCGAAAAATATTAGGGCAGCATTTTCAGTTTGATGGGGACATAGGGTGACTGCTTAAGTTGGTGGTTCACCAGGAAGCTTTCAACTGCATTGTGGTCTGCAAATAAAAAGGCATGGTGGACTTCACCAGCTCCACTAATGAGTGATAGCTTTGAATTTTGGGTAGTGGATGACAATGATCACAGAGACATAAATATTAGAGTAACAAATAACTGCGGTTTTCCAGTTCTGTTTGGGAAATCCATTGATTTCTGTCTGATCAGCATGCTGGACAATGCTGGCCTTGCCCCAGCAGTAAAAAAAAAAAAAAAAAGTAGCACAATATTATGGAGCACAAATCATGGAGGCAGGGCTGGACCACCCATAGACACCATTAGGCACTTGTTTGGAGCGCCCCCTGGAAGAGAGCTCCACACTGGCCTGCTGCCCCTCCTCTCCCAGCCTCTCCCACATGCCTCACCACCTGACAGGGAGAAAGAGAGGCAAGCAGCCCTGCGCTGCCTGGTCAGTTCCACTCTGATGTTGCAGGCGTCCCTCCCTAGTGACCCTCAGTGCCCCTCCAGGCGCTCCCAGGTGAAGGGCCAGGGGGGAAGGCCAAGCGAGAGGAGAAGACTGGCATGGCTCAACTCTTGGTGGGGAGGGGGGAAGATGAGATGCAGCTTTCTGGTGCCGACACTCACCAGCGATCCAGACGTGCATGCAGGCTGTGGAGGCCCCAGCAGTGCTTTCCAGTAGGGATCAAAAGACCAGAAGGCAGAACCCACTGCCCGCCCCAATCTCTGGCTCTCCCCCCTAACTCCTCTTGCCTCAATCACCTTCTGAGGCGCGCGGAGCTTAGCACACCTCCTATCTGCCCATGAGCCAGGATTTCACCTGGCAGATGTTGTGCGGGGGTCACCGGCTGGCCTGCCCAGGGGGGGGAGTTCAAATGAGGCCCACCTTGATCCCCCCAACTAGCAGCCTAGCAGCCCAGCTCAAAGCCAGGATTGATTGGCCAGGGAGGGGCAGGAGGACAAGATCATAAAGAAGCAGAGGGAGATCCAGGAGGGGCAGCCCTTTGATCTGAAGAAAGAGGTCCCAGGGCCACCCCCCATTCTGGTACAGTATTCAGCCTCCTGTGCCTGAAACACACCATTTCTGTGGCTGTTAATAACCTTCATTACATTCTGTATACTTTCGTGCTCTGCATGGTACATAGTACTGGTATCTCCTGCCCTGCTTATCCTTTTGGTCTCACTCTCTCTGTGTGTATGTGCATCTCCCCCCCCCCCTTTCTCTCTGCACTCACAATTTATTTACCAGCTGACTTAATGTAGGCATCAATAGCTCTTCCTCATAAGAGGAACACTCCCAACACTTAAAGCCAATTTTGGCTTTCCTCCACCCCATTTGATGAAAGGTGCTTCAGAAGAGCCCAAGAGGCATTACCTTTGCCTCTGCAGGAAATATCCATTTGGAAACAGCTGCCTCTGTCCTAGGAAGATACTTGGCTTGGAACCACCCAGATTTTTTCATGACTGGCCCCAGCCTTCCATGGCATTTATTTTGTGACTGGCCCTTGCCCCCATGGTTGCTGTTTTGTGTTGGCGCCCACTCATCCCAAATCCCATTCTCAACATCCCAACAATTCCCACAGGGTCACCAAGATGGGGGGAATTGAAGGAAATGTGGGAATTCTTCCTTCAGTGCAGAATTTTCATGTAAGGGAAGCTAAAAATATTTTGAAGATTAATGAAATTTCTCAAGGGGTTTCCACACATCTCTGCTGGGTGTTTCCACATCTGTGATTCAGGATCAGCATAATTAATTTCCTAGTACAGTGTAGCATCCATTACTTCTACTTAACTTTATACCACTTATCCATAATCAGAAAGATGGATAGAGTTTTAGCATTTACACTCATTAATTACACACTGCCTAATCAAACCAGGAGAAATTCAGCTGATAGACTAACTCCTGTCAAGCATGAAAGGATCATAGGGTATTTGACTGTATTGTATGTATGAACAATGGACCATTGCTTCATCTAATCACCTTCCTGGTTCATGTTCCTGACAGCAGTCTGACAACTGCCTTAACATTTAATGGAGCTCAACAGCTGCTCATTGAAAGCCAGCTTTCTAGGGTTCCTTCCAATATTTTCTTGAATGGAGCTGAAAGGACAAGAAAACTACAATTTCTATAATCCTCCCAGGAAATGATGACCAAGGAATATAGGAAATGTGTCACTGAAGGAAGGATAGGGCCAATATTTCATGAACCCCCTCTGTTCTTAGACATCCTCCCCACTTTGAAGAGAAACACATTTTTATTAGTAGGGAAGAGGGGAAATGGTAAGGGAGGAGGTTCCCAGAAACAATCCTAGTTGAACTGGAATTCAAGGAGAAGTAGAATAGGGTTGCCAGCTCTGGGTTGGGAAATATCTGGAGATTTGGAGGGGGGATGGATCCTCAGGAGGGCAGGGTTTGGGAAATAATGATAACTTCCAAAGCAGCCATTTTCTCCGGGTGAACTGTTCTTTGTCACCTGGAGATCAGTTGCAATAGCGAGAGATCTCCAGCCACCACCTGGGGCAGAGGGTGGCAACCCTACAGCAGAATGCAGTGCAAATTAACTTTTGAAACAAAATAAATAAATAAAATTGAAATGGGGAACCCACACTCATCCCTATAATTGTCTTTTTACATTTAATTTCCATTGTCTTCACCATAAGATTGCTAGTGGTTCAGGATTAAACTACATGAGATGCTGGAGATTGGTGGTCAGATCATAGCGTTGCCAACCATCAGGTGACACCTGGTTATCTCCCCCTATTACAATTGATCTCCAGAAGATCAAGATCAGTTTCCCTGGATAAAATGGCTGCTTTAGAGGGTGAACGCTGCATTATGTCCTGATAATGTCCCTGCCCTCCCTAAACCCCACCCTCCCCAGGATCCACCCCATATATAAGCCCTGTTAACTCTGTGTGTGCTTTTGCATTTGTAAGGACAATGTTGCCAAAATGGGTAATCTCCCCCTTGCGGAAATGGCTCCAGTGGTCCTTTGACACACTCTTCTCTTTTGCCTGATGTAACGAACAGGACCTTAGATGGACCTCACAGCAAGCAGCAGAGCTGGGTAAGCAGAAGAACAGTTGAAGATAGTGCCAAGTGTTGAAAGTTTCAGCAGTTCATTTGAGGAGGCTGCATGCCATTTGTGGGCCAAGGAATCCCTATAAATAGCTTGTATCCATAACGTTCCAAAGATGCAAAGCAATGAGAGGTGTGCCACCAAATTGCTATTTTATTATATTATACTTGCATGTTGGAAGCTGACAATTTTGATGATTTGATCAACTCCTTTATTGGAATTCCAGCCAAGTTGACTCAGCTCTTTGTCTTCCCGAGGGTGATAAATTGAGTTTTGCAGATTTTACTGTGGGCGGATCTTTTAACAGGCAACTTTATATGAAAGAGAGAACATTCTTGTGTGCCATAATGATATTACTCGGCAAAGCTTTAATTCCTTCCTTCCCTCCCTCTCTTCTTTTTTCATGGCGGAAGGGAAACGATGTGTAGGTGTTGCTTTTACGTGATTCCCTGCATGGATGCACATTGCAACAATTGGCTAAGCCCACTGTAAAAAATGTTGTGAAGTCCCAGTAAGGTATTTAAGCTGGGTCATGTGATGCTACAACCTGACCAGGTCCCATACTGGGTGGCCTTGTTGCCTGTGAACACAGTATTGGCTGCCTTGAGCTCCCTGGAAGGAAGGTGGGGGCATCAATGTTAGAAAATATATGCATTGACTTAGAAAGAATAAGTAAATAACATGGAAGGAGGGGTCAATTAGGTCCAAGAAGATTCCTTAGGAGAAGGTAAGGATTAGATACTTCCTCTACCAGCCCATGGCCTCAAGCTGTTGAGCTTCCCACCTCCACTGTCACACAATGTGACTTCCCCTCTTTTAAAAATATATGGGATCTCATCAGGGGCTGAGGACAGACTGGCAGTATAAAGCGCAAGGGAGGCAGGGCAAAAAGACCTGGGCCAAGTTGTGCCGGGAATTCCCAATCACACTGCACTGACTGATGCAACAGCATACTGGGCAGAAGGTGGAATAGAGCAGTCACACTGTGGGGCTGCCCCTGGCACCACCGCGGTTGTGCATGATTTTGGTCTGCTCCGCTGATCTGTGCGTAGGCGCATGGGTGCATAGGCACAGCAGCAATTGGGGCTTTAACTCAGTGAGCCGGAAGCATCCCCGTGGGTGGTTGTGCACTCAAACACACAGTATGCATGGGTGGTTATGTGCATTCCTGCTGCATCAGTGGGTTTACATTACCAGTGCCACTTGATTGCCACTTTTTTACATGCACACTTCCGGGAAGCACGATCAACGTGCCCTTCACAGCTTGCCCTAGCTTTCACCTGGTACTTTTTTAAAAGTGGGAGTGAATCGCTAAAGGACAGGGTGAGTACGGCAGGGGAACGCCAGACAGCTGTGGCTGTGTGAACAGGACCACTTAATCCACTTGTAAAAGGTGCCTATATCGGGCCAAACTGCCAGTCTGAACTTGGCCAGGGATTCAGCGGCATCTGGTCATGTCCTTAGTGAGCCATCATATATGTCTGAGTTTTATATGTCTGGTGAGGCACAAGTTGTGCAGGTTTGCCATGACACAGCACATGAAACTGTTCTTAGTGGTACAGTGTTATGACCTTAAATCTGGGGTTGAAATGATCCCATCTAGCTCTACCTGTTTAGGTACTGACAGAACTGAGATTTAACATTAAAGCTGATAAAGCCCTCACTGTGAAAACTGTCAGATGTAATGTGGTACCATAAAATCCCTTTTAAACTAAGAAGAGTTTGAGTTTTACTGGGGCACTGCAATTGTTTTATCTTCTAAGTGCATGGGAAATCCCTTTTCATTTTTAATAGAAAAAGGACCAGACAGGGAGAGAGAAATGGAGAAGAAAGGGTGGGAGATATAGCTTGGACAAAACAATATCACTCATTCCATTCCATACTGGTTTTGTAGTTTTACTGCAGATTTAAGTTCTGTATTGTTCTCATGTTCTACTATGAATTTTTGTGAACTTTGTGTAAATGTGCACATGATGTGCATCTTGGTATATATCAGACAGCTGCTAAACAGCTTTGCGGCTGAGCAGGAGCTGTAGTGTTGGGTTTTCATTGCCTTCTGCCATGTGGTTGCTTTTTAGGGTTGCCAACCTCCAGCTGGTGGCTGTAGATCTCTTGCTATTGCAAGTGATCTCCAGGTGACAGAGATCAGTTCACCTGGGGGAAATGGCCACTTTGGAAGTTAGACTCTATGGTACTATACCCCACTGAATTCCCTTCCTTTCCCAAACACAGCTATCCTC
Source organism: Lepidodactylus listeri (assembly GCA_029233225.1). Classification (NCBI taxonomy): domain Eukaryota; kingdom Metazoa; phylum Chordata; class Lepidosauria; order Squamata; family Gekkonidae; genus Lepidodactylus; species Lepidodactylus listeri. Next base: position 37,912,337 of record JARCFY010000013.1, read on the forward strand.
TGGTCCTATCACCAAAATTTCCAAGTATTTCCCAACCCAGAGCTGGCAACGCTAGCATTTTTTCATCTGCACTACAGGTGAAACTGATTCTTCACCAGAGTGATCTATGGTTGGGTCATATAATTAAATGACAAAGGGAGGATAGGACACCAATAAATCTCTGCTAAAAAAACACGCGTGCAAAATAACCTACATATCATGGACTTAAGTGTACACCAAATAGTACCACTTTTTTTAATACACAAGGCATTTATTAATACTCACTGGCTGACTGGTTTGCTCAGTCTTTATTTACACAATTGGCCACTAAGCAGCATACAGCTTGCATGGGGGGGGGGGTGGATTAGGACTCCCACTGAGCTGTGTGAGAACATGCATGTGTGACATTTTGTTTGAATATACAGAAAGTAACTCAACAAACAGACAGACTGCTCAAGAACAGCCAAACTGCTCACCAAAGAATTTGCATCTTTCTCACAACTGGAGAGCAGAACTCAAAGGGAAACTGGAGAGTAGTCAGGTACCCTTAATTTTATACATTTGCAATCTACACTTCCATAGTAGTTCCACACTGCTAATATGTGTCCAAGTACACATACAGTAAACCTTCCCCGCCTTGGTGGGTGGAGGAGAGACATAAAATGAAAGAAAAGAAAAAAAACCTGTTCTTTAGCATGGACAATTGACATGAAAACAGCAGAATCCAGGGACAATATTAAGCTAATAAAATAGCCAGTTGGGGGGCACTGCCAATTTTAACCACTGCTGTCATTGCTTATTTGCATGTCTACACTACTGTGTGAAATAGTTCCCTCCTTTTATCTTTTCTTATTCATTGTCACTAGCTTTGAAGTCTATCATTTAAAAATAAGCCATGGAGTCAGACTCTTTCCAGCTTAATATCCTATCAATAGAGCTATTAAGATTTAGGTATATTTTGTGGAGCATTCTTAGCTCATAATCACAGCACACATCTTAATAGCTCCACCGGGGCTCTCTTGCAAATGCCTGGAAAGTCACATGTGTTCTGTATATGAGAGATGCCGAGGAGAGTTGAGTTTTGTATATCTTTTTCTTCATGTTTCTAGTATCTTGGAATGCACTGTAATGATGCCTCAGGGAGATTGTAGATATGCATTTTTTTAACTTTATTGATCTCTATTCCACATTTATTATTATTGCTTTTGTAGTTTACTTATAGAGCATTTGGCATTTTTATACTCAGAGATTCTAGTCAAGTACTTTCTCTGCACAAATTCTTTGAGAAATGAAAAGTGCACGATTGGGAATAAAAGTTGCTCCTGATAAATTTAGCAACTTTTTCTTGCCTCCCGGTCTTCCGACAACAACTATCCGCTGTCCACCCCCATATCAGTAATTCCCAGACTCTGAGCCAAGGCACACGACTATGCTGTGTGAGGCGTTTGAATGTGCCACAAGTAGCTAATGAAATAAATAACTGAAGACTCCAGAGAGCCCAAAGTATCCACTCTCAGGGGAGGCTGTTTACCGTGTCACTGAGTGATTCTGATCCTGTCAGCTTTCAAACAGCTTCTGCTGGAGATGGTAATGATTGGTGCATTCAATTACTCCTGGTGCTCCGAGACGGTAGAGTGACCTGCCTTCAGAAGAGGCACATGCAGTACAGTTTGGGCCACTGTTTCCCAGGCTTTTGATAACTGAGGCAGATTTTATTTTCTGAATTAATACTGGAGGCGCTTTTACACCTAAAAAGGTTTAATGTGAACTACTTGTATTCAGATGAGCCCCTTATAGCTCTTCATACTGTTACCTTGGAAGTATCTCCTGACTGAAAAGAGGCATGCCCAGAATGTACAGGGAAGCAACAGGGACCCTTATCTGAGGGCAAGTCTTTCTGTTGCATCTTAGCACTGTATGTGTTTAAATGCTCCAGTCACACCCAATGCAGAGAGCAGTGCCTCATACAGAGATGCAATGGGCAGCCTCTTCCACAAGTGAATGATTTGGCCTTTATATTTTTAAAAATGCTTTCATGGCACATTTAACAGATCTTTGTTGAGACATGCCAATTTGGGAACTAATAAAGATGGTGGGGGAGCCAGCTAGATACTATGTTTGATGTGTATCTGGTCAGGGACCTGTCTTAGTTTGGGAGTATGGTGCAGGTGGAGACAGGGCTTCAGGCTTCTTTCCTGCACTAATTTCCCAACACAAACCAGCCATAGGGAGAAGGGTCTATTTGCCTCACTGTGGGTCTGCATGTGCACCAATTGCAACACATAGAGCCCCTGTGGCTGTTTGGTTTGGGGAAATGGTGTGGGAAGGAAGGCTGAAGCTCTCCTTCCCCTGCACTATGCTCTCAAACCAAGTCAGGCCTCGGTGTGCTTGGGGACTTTAGTTCCCAGACATCATGTGTCTCTAAAAAAGAACACAACTGAGTCAGGGTTCCCCTAGCCTGACTCGTGTCAAAGGTAATGTGTAGTTTAGCCCTTAGGGAATTACTGATCTAAGCAGATCACAATGAACGTAAGATCTAGCATGTTGCAGTGGGCAGGGAATTGCTGGAATTGTGTTGTTACACTTCATTGAGTAAAGAAAAAAAAATGAAACAGCGTAATCAAGCCCTGGCTGCAAAGGGCCTGATTATATAATATTTGAGTCAGAGCAGATTGGATAATTTTCCAATTAGATGTCCTCACTACGTCCGAACTGTGAAATATCGGTAAGTATAGAGCTGTCTGTTAAAGAGGCTGGAACTTGCTATGCTTCATTTGAGTTAACATCAGCTTTGGATTAATTTGCATTAGGGACAAAAAAAACCCAAAACCCACATACAATCTTCTTAGGGAAAAATATATAATGTGTGTAGGCATTGCCGGAAGCTGGTAGCATAGGCTTGCTGTTATGCCATGATGCATAGTTGAACCTTTATTCTAGTGTAACGATCTGGTCATTCTGGTATTTCATAACAGCATAATAGTAATGTGACTACCTGAAAGACTTAACACATTTATTACGGCATGATTTTATGAGGTAGAGTCTACTTTATCAGATGTGTGAAGTCTTACATTCCATCGGCAGACAGATTTATACCAAAGGCTGCAAACAGAAACAGATCAGAAGGCCCAGTTTCCCAGAACAGGCTATTTTACAGTACACTGCAGCCCACAAATGAAAATGAGACCCATTCAAAAGAATCATCATGTCATTGCAATTGTAATCGAAACAAAGCAGGATGAATCTGAATAGTGTATATAAACCTATATGGAAAAATAATGAAGTTTAAGACCAGCATCTTGGCTCTGAGTGGCCCCTCTTAACAGCTGCCCCCCCCCCCGCTTTTTTCCTGTAAGTAATCCTTGAGGCAATTTTGCTTCGGTTTATCTGAAGAACTGTGCTTTGCACATGCAAGCTTACACTTTGGGTAAAACCTTGTTGGTCGTAAAGGTGCCACTGGACTCAAACTTTGTTCTGCTGCTTCAGACCAGCACAGCGACCCACCTGAATTTTACTATATGGAAAAAGTAACTTTTTGGGTGTGGCCTATTATGCTAATGAGTTCCTGCCTCACTTTTTTCTACAAAAAAGCCCTGGCTGCACATGTGGACACTCCTTGATGGGCTAGGGTTTTAAATTTGGTTCAAACAGTGGCAACAACTCTAATAACCAATCGCCATGGTGTTCTCCCACACATGTCCATGATACGTTAGCAATTCTCTGTCAGGTTTTTGGGGGGCACTTTTGCCTGTTGGTTACATTGTTATGTTGTAATGTAACCACACATGCACTTTAAAAAAGGGGAGAAAAAGTGGGGAGAGGAGGGGGCAATGCAGTTAAGGGCATGGGGGAGTGGCCAAAACACAGTCAAATGTGGAATTCCTGACCCAAAGCAGGAGCCAGCTGGCTGTGGGGCTGATGCAATAATGCAGAATCCATTATCAGACTTGGCACAATTTGGCCTGTGGAGAACTGGAGGCAAGTCCCTCATGCAGAATCACCCTGAATGTATCAAATCTGTGTATACATTTCAGCTCAGCTGCTTCTTACTGGAGTCTCCCTTTGAAACTCTTGATCTAAAATGCTGCAGCCTCTAACTGGGCAATCCTAAGAAGACTTTCCTGGGAGTAAGCCCCCTTCAACAAATCTGAGTAGGATTTGGAGTAGGCTTGCTAAGAGTGGTACTGATAATCTATTAGTGAAAGTTCAGGGAGGCTGAAAAGCCACTAGTCTGGTTTCTGGGTATTTCCATTTTTAGTATCTGATGGTTCGCTTTCATAGAGATAGTGCTGTGTGGTCAGTGCTGGTGGCCAAAGGGCATTGCTGATGCAAGAGAGCCCATTGCAGGATATGTGGTTGATCAGCCTTTGACAGCTGACAGAAATTTTCAAAATAGATGAATAAAATATTGTTTTGTCATGTGATGATAAACCGTCACAGTTTGTTGTAGGGACTAGTCCTTTTGGCTTGTATTTCTATTGAACAGTCTATTATTGCTTGTGAGTTATTGTTTCATGTTAGGAGGCTGTCTATAAACAACCAAGGACTGGCTTTTTCCTCAAGGGTTGTGATTGTGAAGAATAATTTCCCTGGAGGAATTGTAGATACCCAACGATGTGCTGGAGAAGTTTTAGCTAAGAGCTGTAGATGGCATTTTATGGCTGTCCCTGTTGGGCTATGCTGTAGAAAATGACTCCAGAGTATAGCCTTGTCAATCTCTTCAAATAAGAGCTACCGTTTTAGGAATAACTGGTATAAAAAGAAATGAAATTAAAAGGGGTGTCAGCTAAAACAATTAACTCTCCTAACAAGCAATTTACAAACATTTAAAGGTGTTTTATCCTATTTTATTCATTATGCAAAATTGATTCTGTCATTTATTTATTTTATATATATATATAGAAAGTCGCCTCACCGTAAAATCAATGCCCAGGCCAAACAGCTGGACCTAGAAACACCAAATCCAGGGAGAGTGCTCCTACCATGGCGTAGGTGCTCACTAAGAAGGAATTTTAGAAATTCAACTCCTAAGTGGGTCAAAAGGGGAAAAATGTGCTCCCCTCATTGATTTATATGAGGCTGCCAGGCTGCTGCCTACTTGCACCCCCCCCACTCCCTGATTGGTCAGCTGCAGAGTTCAGTGTTCTGAGGTAAAAAAAAAAAAAGCCAACAGTTACAGGAGACTGCAGACAGCTGATGACAGTTGAGGAAATCAGGAGTGGCCAACAACCACCTGTGAGGTACAGTAATGCTGCTGGTCCAGCCTCCCCATAGCTTCAAACACACACAAACACCTTCTACACCTGACAGGCCTGTCAGGTGCAGCAGTGGCTGCAGGGTGCTTAAAGCCAACAGAGGACCCCCCCAACAGTAACACCTTAGTGATCCTGCTGGCTGAATTATTCAGAAGGGCACTCTTACACAGGTGATAGGGCCACACTGTAATGGAATGGTTCAGAAATATATCTCTTTCAGATTTCTGCCATCCTAATCCTATTATATTGCTTATGAGCATTTCAACCTAACAGCAGGGCAGGTGCGCCCATCAGCCAGCCCCGTAGCTAGGAATCTTTTTGTTAGGGGGGAGGTTTTAAAGTCCTTAGGGGGTGGCAGCAAATTAAATCAAAGCTCATCTATTTAAAGTTAATCATCTTTAATTTAATTAGTGATTGTCCGCAGCATGAGAGAAACATGCTACGAGCCTGCCAGCACCTGACATCTCCCCCCCCCCCCGCCCCGCTCCTTACCCCAGCCTTCCCTTCCTTGGCCCACCCAGAGCTACCGACTGACCTGTGCTGCCCAGTGGCGAGGAGGCAAGGCTGGGGTGACACGGAGGAGCCTGGCAATGGTATGGGGCCTCACAGCCGCAGCTCCTGCTCAAGGGGAACTGTGCACCAGGCTCAAGCTTTAAACGTGAGCTGCAGCTGGTCTTCGGGTGGCTTTCCTCATGATGCTGCTCCCGTCACCTCATTGCTGGCTCCCTCAGGCACCGGCACTGGGTGGCTTTCCATGTCTCAGAGCATAAGCGGTGGAGTCGAAGGGGCCGGAGGGTGGGGGTGCAGCAGATTCAATAGGGAACACCACTAGGGTTGCCAGGTCTTGAATGAAAAATACCTGGAGAGGTTTGGGGGTGGATCCAGGAGAGGGTGGGGTTTGGGGAGGGGAGGGGCCTCAGCATGATACAATGCCATAGAGTCCACCCTTCAAAGCAGCCATTCTCTCCAGGGGAGCTGATCTCTGTCAGCTGGAGACCAGTTGTAAAAGCGGGGGATCCCCAGGCCCCACCTGGAGGCTGGCAACCCTAGACACCACTCCCAGCACCCCACCACTGGCTATGGGCCCATTGTCAACTGTGAGGCTGAAATGGCTGGCAGCTATTTCATTGGTTCGTTTTGGGTACCTATCCGTTTTGGGTACCATATTAGGTACCTATCATTAAACACGTTAGTTTCCTTAAAATAAATGCAATAATTATGAAAGGGAGAGATTAAAAACAAACAAACCATTTTTTTCAGACAAGTTTGGCAGATGAACGGCAATGCAGTTCAACTTCAGCAGTATTAACAGGCGGATCCAGCAGAAACTGACATGGAAATAACTTTTGCACAGTTCATTGGGACTTCCTCCCAATTAAGGGCAGCCTAAGAGTCAATGGATTCTGTTCCTGCAACAGTTGCTCACCTTTATGCAGACTTCTGTGCCCGTCCTTTGACAGTTTGATCTTCAGACAATGACACTTTAACCTTCATTGCTGGAAAAGTTGCACCTGTTCTATTTTTATACCACCCTTCCTCCAAGGAGCAGCACATATGACTCTGCCCTTCTTATTTCATCCTCTCAACAGCCATGTGAAGTAAGTTAGGCAAGAGAGAGAGCAATTACCCCCCCCCCCCCGCCACCGCAAGTTGAAGAACAGAGTGGGAATCTGAACCTCTTGTCTTTTAGTCTAATGTGCTAACTCTCTCAGTGCAGTGCTTTGTTTTACAGCATATTGGTTGCTGCAGATTCTACTGCTGTTCAAGGCACAAGAACAGGCTGGGCCACTTCTTTCCTGATCAGTTGGCAACCTCAGTTCCAGATCTGATTGTTTTGCCAATGCCTTATCAATGGTATCAGCTCTCACCCAAATGATAATCAAAACTATTTTTTAAAAAATCACTGGGGTTCAGATAGTAAAATCACCCATGGCATTTCTGCACCGGGGCAATGTTCTTCCCCCCTTTAAATCAGCTGTCAGAGTCTGAGGTGGAAGGTGACAAAACTCCAAAAGACTCAACAGATGGGTACTACTCATTGTCAGTTGCCTAATCTTAGTAATTTATGTTAAAATCCAGCATTTATCCTTGTCTCACTGAAAAGGCAACTCAGAAGAAGCCTCACTAATTTTTCAATTGCACTCTGGATTAAATTACCCTCTCCAGTATCTTGGAAGGATATTATTACCGTATATTGGCAATTGAAATCCTCAGATCAAATTTGCTTCTTCATCCTCCACTCCCCTTTCTGGAAATATCAAATCATTAAATCTTTTAATTTGTTTTTTCACTGTTGTTTGTTCCTTACACTGTGATCTGGTGGCTAGGATATTGGATTTTGCCTGAGCTTCAAATCGCTGAGTCGGTAGTGCTGGACACGTGATATACTGGGGTCTAGGGTCAACATACGTTAAAAAGGGAGAAGAGGCCAGAGCACCGGTCTCTGTCTGCACTCATGACTGTCTGCTGGCACCACCCTCTCCTACATGGGTTTGTTATACATAGGGACAGGCGGACAGCACTTACATACATGCTAGTTGTGTGTGCCTAGGCTCTGTCCCTGCAATGAGAAATGGTGTGCTCCTGCTTTTCTCCCCAGTGGGAACCAAAAGCAGCTTTCAAGATCATTCCCTTCCCCTCCTTTACCTTCACAACAGCTTGGAAGGTAGATTAAGCTGACAGAGAGTGACTGGTTCAAATTCACCTAGTTAGTTTTCCATGGCAGAGGGGGGATTTGAACCTGGGTCTCTCAGATCCAACACAATATAAAACACTACACCACACTGGCTGAAGCCTCCCTTTCATACAAATGGAGCTTATCCAGGTGTCCAAACTAGATGCAAGAGATTATCTCAACAAAGGATTTGGGAAAGTAAAGGTGTGGGGGGGGACGGCCAAGGTTTGCCAACTTCCAGATGGTATCTGGAGATCTCCTGCTATTACAACTGATCTCCAGGCAACAGAGATCAGCTCACCTGGAGAAATGGCTGCTTTGGAAGGTGGACTCTATGGCATTACACTCCACTGAAGTCCCTCTCCTTCCCAAACTGCTCCCCCATGATCTCCATGTATTTCCCAACCTAGAGCTGACAACTCTATGGCCTACCAGCACCTTGTTCTCCTTCCTCTTGCAGAGGCTGCTTGAAGGCTGGAACCAAAGAGAACTCGATTCCAGGCTTGTAGTTGTGCAAGTCTGTAGCAGCCAAACAAAACAATGACATCTGGGGACTGGCATCCCTAGTTTCAGGTAAGCAGCCATGTTGGTTTGTGCACCAGCTCTGAGTATGTGTGATGTCATTTTCTGAATCACAGCTAGATTCAAGTCCAGTAGCAACTTAAAGACCAACTTAAAGATTTCCAGGGCATGAACTTTCAAAACTCCCTTTTAAGTGAGGTGGAAATAAATGAGCACCTTCCTTTAACCCTTGATTCGGCGGCTTTGCAAACTACAAAAATTTCTCACAAAGGGTTTTGGTTTTTATTGCATTTGGAAAGAGAACCCCTTCATTTGATACAGTACTCTTCTCTGTGTATATATGTATATATTTTGTTAAGTCTCTGGAGATTACAGCCAGAGAGACCTGGGTTTTAAAGCCCCCAAATGCCAAAATACCATTTTCTAGATGATCTCGGTATTACTTTCTCTCAATCTAACGAATCTTATAGGGTTATGGTGCTGGGGTGGGAGTCAATGCTAACTTGTGGTTTGCATTATTTCACGGCCATCAATGACTCTGAGGTGATGATGGAGAAACGTCTGAACATTTATTTTCCTACCAAGGGCAATTGCCTAAGTATCCTCTCTATAATCAACACTCTATATTTTTTCCAAAATGTTTTCTGCCTGTTGATGTATAGCTACCCTGAATCCCCAGTGAGGAGAGGGTGTGGGGTATAAACAAACAGATAAATTGAATTTATTTAATTTAATTACAAAATTTATATCCCACCTTTCAGCCCAAACATCTCTGCAGCAGTACCACACATGCTGTTGATATGTGGGTATGGCCCATTTCTTTTTATATAAAGAATGCCTAATCTCAAAATGGCTCCAGCTGCATTTATAAGTAACAGCCACAACATCCAGCAATATTTATTATCTGCAGAGACTACATGTGCAAGTATTGATGAGTGTATGCATTAGAGCCAAGATGCATCTATTGTCCCCCAACCCGTCAGATATTTAACCCATGAAGGCAGGGTGAAAAATTCCTGCCAGTATACACTAGCAAGATTTACAAAGGCACTCCCAGCACCTTCCACAAAATCAAGATATTGACAAAATAGGTACAGTGATTTACCAGGAAGTGGTACCAGAAAATGGGGACTGTGCATGGTAAATAGGGTATGCAAATGTTTAAAATGGGAAATCTACAAGGACTTGTGGAAGGCATCTCATTCCTTCACCCCCTCTGTACTTTGTCTCCAAGTTTTTTCCTTCCTTCTACCTGAAAACTCCTACAGACTCTCACCTTTCCCTCTCCCTAGCTACATACCCTTTTCTGTTCTTCCCTCTGGTCTATCTCCCTTCTCTCAATTTTTTTCTGCTTCTTTCTTTATCTCCCTCCCACCTTTTACCTCCCCCCCACCCTTGGACACTAAGTCATGGAGGCCTCAGCAATTTTGCTTCAAGTTGTCTATCAATGGCCATGATGGCTGCCAAGAATTCACAGCATAGTCTAACAAGATCTCAGCAAACATTATTTTCTAGATGGTGTGGACATCGTTTTTGGTTTATGTAGCGTTTTTTTAAAAAAAAAAAAATCAGAGAAATCCCCCTCCTTTTTGTACCCAGCCCTACTGTGTAGCTTTCTTGATCTGCACTCAGAGTTAAATATATAGATATATCTTCTGTTGTTCCTCTAAAGTTGAGTACTCTGCACAATTACTGACAGATGAACAAACATATATTTGAGAGAGCTTAAATGAAAGTGATTTAACATTAAATACAGATTAAACCCAGGGAAACAAACAGAAATTCACTTATTACCAGAACAGCAATACAGGAATTTTCAAATAAGACTGTGGATTGCGCCTGGAAATATTTGACAGAAGCTAATGATCCATCATCATAAGCAAGAGGGTGTTAGGAATCGCTGTGAAGCACATCATTTTTTGATTAATTTCTTTTTTTAGATTTTCTTGAGGGTTTTCCTCCCCTAAATGTGTATGAATTCCAAGTGTCTCTCTCTCTCCAATTTAAATGGGGAGCTAATGGCTTGTGACCATGTAATGAGTTGTAATATTTAATTCAAAATCTTTGCTCCCAACCACACTTGGAAGTTTTGATATATCCGTGTTCTGCATACACTCCTGGAGAATGCCTTGTGATTAGCTTGGATCCATTTTTTTTTTAAATAGCCTGAACTGATGACAGTGCCATTTGTTACTAGGATTGGGCCAGATTACCCATAGGTTATGCTTTTGCTATGTACATGTGCATGCCTCATGGACAAGACTGGCCATTGCAACATGAGCTCCTGCTGTGCTTAGAGTTATCGATGTAAGCTAAAACTGGGATCCTCCCTTTGCTCTGAACTAGGCATGTCTGAAAAATTCTCAGTGTGCCAAATTTCTCCTTGAATTCTGGAATTCCAAATTACCTATTCTTATCTCCACAGCTGAACTGATGCACTAGGTATCTATATTGCATTTTTAATTTTTTTGTAACATTTGTTGTAGCTTTCAATTCCAAAACACTGCACACTAAGAAATCATTTTAGAATTGTTTATGTGATGGCTTCAGATTTTTTTTTTGTACAATGTTGTACCAATGTATGGAAACACATGAGCACATCATGAAAACACAAAAGAATCTTGATGTGACTATATGTATAATCGTGTATAAGCATATCAGTAATGGAGGGGGAAATAATGCAAATGATCCAAAGTCCTCTTAACTATATTTTAATTCCACTGCTCTTTTGAAGAGCTCAGGGTGACATGCATGCTTTTCTTCTTCTCAGTTTCATCTTTATAACAGCTCTGGTGGAGAGAGTACAGCTATCCCAAAGGTACCCAGAAAGTTTCACAGCTTTTAGTCTGACACTCTAACCACAATAGGACACTAGAACTTAAAGCTGCACTAACCAGCACATTATCCAATCCCACAATTAATTGCAGAAGTTGACTTTGTTAAACCAGAATTATGGAAGATTGGAATATAACAGAGTGACTTTCCAAAGCAACATTAAATAGGACATTAAACAGGGGGACCCAAAGCAATAGAGACAAACAAATAGCAAAAATGTGGAAGAGCCCTTACTTTGTTCACATAATTGTTGCAAAAATTAAATAGAGGATAGAGGGGGGGGGGAACTATGTACATCACCCTAAACTTGTGGAGGAAGGGTGGGCAATATGATATAAGCCTTATCTTTTAGAGCTTGATCAGATGTTTCCATAGATGTCCATGGATCAATTGGGGTTGTTGTCTCTTACTCTACAGACTCTTTAAATACCCAGTGATAGCAATAGCTACTCATACCTGTTTCCTTCCTAGTCTTTTATCTGGGATCCTTCCATGCCTAGTTGTGCAGCACATCTGGAGACCACTGCTTGCCCCAATGGGAGGAGAGTGGGAGATGACAGGACCAGGAAGGAAATGGCTGGAAAAAGACCCAGCTGCCATTTTCCCCTACTTGAACTGGAGATTTAAACTTTATGGCAGTATTTCATTAGGGATGGAATTGACCAAAATTGTGCCTTGATGGGCTATCCCCCAATCACCAATCATTTAAGTCCCCACATCACACACAGATTCTTTAACTGTACCCTGCAAAAAATGCCCATTTCATTTTTTTTTATTGTCATGAGTTTCTTTTAGCCAAATTTTCTCAATTTCTTGTTGTTGGTTTTGAAGATAGTGTATCCATGTATGTTTTTAAATACACTTTATAGGCTATGATATATACAATGCATGCACTTTTTAAGGAGAATATTCAGAGTAAGAAAACAGAAAATTGTGTGCAAATAAAGAGGCAAAGGATGGAGTCATTTAAGAGAGCAATAAACCCATCCTTAGTGACAGCCCATCCATACTTGTAAATTATCACTTGATGTTGCAGTCATCAAACAATGTACACAAATGCATGAAGCGGGTCTAGATTTCCACTGGCCAGAGTCCCTGGAAATCTCACACAAACCTCACCAGGGCCTCACTTACAGGAGTAACATTCATTATTGCAATGCTGGGCAGAAATCAATAACAGGTTAAAGAAAACAAAGGCATTAATTATTCATAATAATAAATGCCAATAACTGCTTCTGGCTAGAAAATGAAAGGGGAGAAGGAGCTGGTGGTCGAAGTAGATTGTAGATTGATTGAAACAATGTAGTAGTTTTCCTTCACAAACAAAACCTGAACATGGGGAGGAAAGGGGGAAGTAAGGCAAATGGATACTGTTTAGAAAAATCTGTAACTTTCTTTTCTGGGAATAATGAAGAAGTGCCAACTTAGTGGCGAATAACTCCCACCTGCCTTGCAGACATTTTCAGATATATGACTTCTGGATGCTTACTTTTTTTTACATGTTGTAACATGGTGTGCATAACACACACTAGAAATGATATTGCTTATGCCTGCTATATTTGCAAACATCATGATTTTATGCACAATTTTACTTTATTTTACAAAGCTTTTAACATGCCTGTCTTCCTAAAGGAGAATGACAAGAACTCCAAAACTGCAAATAACAAATAGTAACCAGCAGAGGTCATTTCGAGCAGGAGCTCGGGGGAGCGCAGCTCCAGGAGTTGATGCCAGCCCCCCCCCCCCCACCGGCGGGGGAATGCCTGCTTGTGTCATGGCTGCAGAAAAATGACCCCGTCCCCTGGAAAGGTCCTTGTTCCTCCGACCAGCCTTCTGAAGGCTTCAGCCATCACTTAAGCTATCCTCCCAGAACAGTGGTATTTTTGAGGCTGGGATTAGTAGCTGTCCTCTCTCTGCCAGCTCCTTCCTTCCTTCCTTTTTCTTTCTTTCTCTCTTTCTTTCATTTTATTTCTCTCTTTCTTTCTCTCTCTCTTTTCTCTCTCTCTCTCTTTCTTGCCTTCTGACATACTCCTAGTGATGTCAGGGGGTGTGGCACATGCAAATAAGTTATGCTAATAAGTTATGCTAATGAGCTCCTGCACCTCTTTTTCTACAAAATAACCCCTGGTAACCAGACTAAAACTCCGTTTCAAGGCCCTGCTAGCCAGCCTTCTATTCAGCTAAGCAATGAGTCACTTTTAAGTGCCACACAAAGCAATGAAGCCAATTTATAGCATTCAAAGCTCCTCAAAACAATGCTGCCTTGCAGATTTTTCTGAATGCCAGAAAACCTGGGACAAAACAGTCTCTGGAAACTTAAGAAGAAGCTGGCTGCTAAAAATGACCAACACTGAGTAGTGTCAGTTCACACCACTTGGCAAGACTGATTAGCAAGAAGGCCCCACAGAGGGGAACATTTGGATCGCACAGGTTTGTACTGGAAGAAATGGGGCCATGAATGACCTTGAACTGATCCTGGAAACAAACAGGAAACCACTGAAAGGCACTGATGTTATATGGGCATGGTGCTAGGTTTGCCAACACTGAGTTGGGAAATTCCTGGCGATTTGGGGTGGAGCCTGGAGAAGGAGGAGTCTGCAAGGCAGTGGGTCTCTGTAGCCTGGAGTTCAGTTGCAATTTCAGGAGAACTCCAGGTCCCACCTGGAAGTTGGCAACCTATAGCTATTCATTCCAGTCAAAAGTAGAATGCTTGAAGGACAGTCCCATTAAGAATGCATTACAGTCATCCAGTCTCAAGGTTACTGTGACATGGATCAATGTAGCTAAGTCACAGGATCCCAAGAAAGAAGGGGGCTAATGCACAATATGTGGCTGGGGTGGGGGTACAGTTGCCAACTCCAGGTTCAGAAATATCTGAAGATTTGACAGTGAAGCCTGGGAGGATGGACTTTAGGGAGGCAAGGGACCTCAGTAGGGTATAATGTCATACAGTCCACCTTCTGAAACAGCCATTTTATCCTGGAGAAGTTGGATAAAGGTTACAAACAAGTAACAATAAATAAGTGATATATGTAGCCCAAAGATCCATTGTAACTCTGGGGAATATCGAGACCCAACCCTGGTGGGGGAGCAGCTGAAGCATTTGCCATTAACTGGTTTGTCCTAATACACCCAAGCTCCTAAGTAGGGTTACAGACCTCTCTGTGGGCCTGGAGTTGTCCCAGAATTACAAGTGATTTCTAGACTGTGTGGAATTGTGGCTGAGTGGTAGATAGGGTTGCTAGATCTTACCTTCATCCCAGTGTGGGGGGGGGGGGGCTTGACTACCCAAAGGAGTCTCAGAGTGGCTTACAAACTCCTTTCCCTTCCCCTCCCCACAACAGACACCCTGTGAGGTAGGCAGGGCTGAGAGAGCTCTGATAGAAATTGTTCTTTTTCAAGAACAGCTCTCACAGAATTATGGCTTGCCCAAGGTCATCCAGCAGGTGTAAGTGGAGGAGTGGGGAATCCGCACACTTATCCACTACACCAAATAAAATATGAGTAAAATAATCGATCAGATATTGTTTATATAGAAATACTGGTAGTTTTTGTTAATTCTTACTGCTTGGTGCTTAAGTCTACATTATTATCAAAATTATTTTGCATGTTTTCACACAGCCTTATGGGAGCTGTAGTTCCCCACAAAAACATTATTTAATTGCCTGACCTGACCACCGATGACTCTGAAGGAGATTTGGTTTAATCTGAGCCCGTTCGTGGGGAGGGCGGGGTATAAATGTAAAATAATAAATAAATAAATAAATAAATACACAGATGCAACCACTCGCAAGGAAGGCAGAAGGGAATAAAACTCCAAATACCACGTTTGCTGTGCAGCCACAAAGCTTTTTGCCAGCTGTTTGAGTCAGACGGCAGCAAAGTGAGGAGATCCGAGGGTCAGTTCACTAGAGATTTTGGCTTTCAACAGTAAGTTTACTTGTCAAACCATTTTGCCACAAAATTCTCAGCATCCTTAATCCTCTTGTCTCTGCCTCTGTTACAGGTACAGTTAGTCTGCTCTCTTTTATGGGAGACCCTAAGAAACCATCAACTATTTGGATCAGCGTTGGTTTATGTCTGCAAGCATTTCTGACAGTGATAACTCTGCCAGTATAGCAGCTTTGCAAGAGGTCTGGACACTGAGATTCTTTCCTGGTTGAATTTCTGCTTGTTGTAAGAACTTTAGTATTTTTCTACCAACAGAAGCCCCTGCAGTGTCCTATAGCTTCCAACACACTCTCCTTTCCAAGCTAGAATGGTACAAATAGTCAGACTGAACTCCTCGGGCCATGGATTTATCTCTGAAAATCACATAGATAGCAGAGTTCAAATAAAGAGGGGAAAAAATCTTTATAGATGGATGCACAAAAGGAAAATTGTAGCTGGCTATAATAGCAGGCAGCCCTAGAAATTGTCATGAAGCTTTTATTTTTACGATGGATAACAAAACACAGTTTTTTAAAGGAGCAAATGCATTTTCTTCTTCAGCCACACTGTCAGGAACATAGGCTTATCAACTTCCAAGTGGGAGCTGGCATTCTCCCCCACTTACAACTGATCTTGAGAGTACATTGAACAGCCCCCCCCCCCCCGGGGAGAAAATGGCAGGTTTGGAGAGGGGGCTATATGAAATTACCTTCCACTGAGCTCAGTCCCCTCCCCAAGCTCAACACCCTCCCTAAACAGTGCCCCTGGATCTCCAGGAATTTCCCGTGCAGAAGTTGGCAGCCCTAAAATGTGGAAGGCAAGTCAGAAGCCCAAAACACCATAGAAAATTAAACTTCCTCCTCCATTGATTCCTTAGAACTTCTCGCATCTCCTGGCTGGAACATATCCCCCCCCCCCCCTTCATGACAGTGGGTTGGTAGGGAGACAGACATACAACATAGCTTTGGGTGTTCTAAACAAGCAGAACAGGAATAGCAGTCAGCACTTTGTGTTCCTTGGCTTACCTAGAACAGTGGTGGTGGAAAGTGCTGTTAAGTCACAGCTGAATTTTCAAGGCAGGAGACGTTCAAAGGTGGTTTCCCATTGCATGCCTCTGCATCATGACCCTGCTGTTCCTTGGAGGTCACCCACCCTAACACTAGCCAGAGCTGACCCTGCTTAGCTTTCAAGATCTGACGAGATCAGGCTAGCCTGGTTACCGACAGTACCCATAGCCTTTGTTAGAACAGGCCCGTGTGCTATAATGAAGTGAGCAGTCACAGTTCTGCAGACACTTTGTACCTAATGAATCAGATTTAAATTCCTTACTCCCCACCAGCCTGTGGCCACTTGCCTCATTGTCTTTGCCAGCCTTGCTGTGCCTTTCTCCTCTTCTGTCCAATTCCTCTTTGTTTCCAGTTAAGTACACAGCTTAATAACAGGCTAGATAATGTGCCAAGAAAAGCATCCAAGCGTGTAACGTATCCATATTGGTTTCTGGGGTGGCCCAAATCTCCACTGTATTGTAATAAGGAAGTATAGCACGCTGTGCATGCACAAATATTAGTTAATTTCAACCGAGAAGCACAAATGCAAAAACTGTTATGCATGAAGTGGGGCAGCGAGCGGAACTGAAAATTTCGTAAGCAGAGCAGTTTCACAGGAAAATCAGTCCTGTGATCATAATTTTAGAAATGGAACCTGTCTGGTATATTGTGTGAGTCAGTTAATTGGCTTTTCTTACTTTTCCCCCTTCTGTTCAGAGAAAGATGATTTGTAATAAATGGAACTTTCAAAAATAATAAAAAAGAGAGATTTTAAGTTTCCAGTTCTAAACTCAACTACTAAACTACTTTAGTTCAATTGGCCTTATTTCTGAGTTGGGAATTGGGTTGAACATTCCTTCCAAGTCTTTTATAGGGAGGATTCTGAGATTCTCCTTATCTAAATTTCAATGTGGGTGCCATCATGGTTTGTCTTTCTTTTACAAGTCAGCCCCATACTTCTCTGTGCACCTTTGCCATCTTGTGTTACACCAGTGTGCCATTTTGCCATCCTCCAGTAAGTATGGGGTCTGGAGCCCCCATAAGTAAGTACTGTAAGTAAGTAAGTACTGCCGATTCCAGTAAGTATGGGGTCTGGAGCCACAGTACCCTCCAACTCTTCCATGGGGGACCTTCCCAATGCCTCTAAGGCTGGCTTACCCAGCTCTTCTCATTGAGCTTTTACACCACCCTCTGGTGCCTCTCCAGCCTTCAATCTGATCAGCCCTCCACTCTCCTTTGTGCTCACCCACCCACCGGCAGCATTACACTACTCATGGCCTGGCTGTGTGTACATTTGATTGGGCTGTTCAGAGAGCTCTGCAGCTGGGCCATTCAAGGAGTACCATGCTTCTCCCACCCCCCACCTCATAGTGGATTTGAAGCTCTCAATTATCTGATTTTGTTTGGCAAAGGAAGAATCAGGCTGTGGTCACACAGTTGAATTGGAGGGGGAGAGAGCCTATTTCCTCTGGAGGAATTTGACATGCAGTTGTGAGAGCACACATCCCTTTAAAGCTGCGGGCTCAGCCCATCATTATGTGATCAGATGCAACTGTGAGTGAGTCTTTTTTTTGCCGTTTGTTTCCCTTCTGCATAAATGAGGAATTGCACCTCTGCACTGAGGGCCCACTATGGAGTATGTGATGATGTGCATACTGCAAGGGGGGGGGGCATGGCACAGTGTTGGGATGGCATGATCAGACCATCCCAATGGCATGAGAGTGTGCTTGAGCAATCAGACAGGGGAAAGTCCATCGGTGGGCTGTCAGCAAGCATTAGGACAAGACTTTCCTCAGTGTCTTTTAACTCTGCTTCCATGGCGGAGCAGCACAGGTTGCTGACGACTGTGAAATGTTTCCCAAATGTTGCTGTCTGATCACTCCCTTTAGATTCATCAGACATTCACACCTAGGTTGGATCTAAAGGAGCGTGTGATTGCAGCCTATGAGTCCTCCATTTATCCTGTCCAATTTTGTATAGAAACACCATTGTGCATAGATTCAGGAGGGTAGCCATATTGGTCTGAAGTGAGAGAACAAAGTTTGAGTCTAGTGGAACCTTTAAGACCAACAAAGCTTAATTCTGTGTATAAGCTTTCATATGTATGTGCTCGACAGCTTATACCCAAAATTAAACTTTGTTATCTTAAAGGTGCCACTGGACTCAAATGTTGTAGCACTGTGTGTATTATCTATCACAACTGGAAAACTTCACCCTGCCTCTGAGGAGCTCGAGTAGTATAATATAGATGGTTTTCCTTTCACCCATTTAACCCTTCAACAAACCTCTAAGATAGGTTGGGCAAAAAGAAAGTGGATGACCCAAGGTCACCCAGTGAGCGTCCACAAGGCTGAGTGGGGATTTGAACCTGGATCACATGAACACATGAAGCTGCCTCATACTGAGTCAGACCATTGGTCTGTCAGGGTCAGCACTATGTACTCTGACTGGCAGCAGCTCTCCAAGGTCTCAGCCTTTCATACCTCCTACTGCCTGATCCTTTTAACTGGAGATGCCAGGGATTGAACCTGGGACTTTCTGTGTGCAAAGCAGATGATGCTCTGTTTCTGAGCCACAACTCACCCAGTCTTCGTCTAGGAAGCTAACCACCACATCCTAGTGGCATGTAACTTCTGCTGTAGTTCATTTAGTTCTTGCAAATTTCCCCTTGGGTGCTACTGATGCACACTAATAAAACCCTGCAAAAAAACATTATTGATGTGATTGTATCAAAATTCATTTTCTGCGATGTTTTACCAATGCATAGAAGAGCACATGAAGATTTGTAGAACATTGCTGGGGGGAGGGAATCTGGATGTGATTGTACATGTGACTGCATCAAGATTGCTTTATATATATATATATATTGCTGCCAATGCAAATGCAATGAGATAAAGGGCAAATGAACTGAGCTAACTCTAGATGAAATGATTCCAGAAATAATTTTAAAACAAATCTTTATTAAAAAGAAATTAGGGATGAATGTAGAGCAAAACAGTGCGGAGAATGCACAATTAACAAAAAGAACAGAACAGTGGGAATTCACTGATCCATCTCTTCTGCTCTTGCTTGAACTGAAGATGCAGAATAAATTATTATCAGGCATGCTAACAACAATATGTTATTCTGTAATAACACAGCGACACAGCATGGTGTCATTGACAGAGGGCTGAACTAGACTGGAGTGTCTCCGTTCAGACACACACAGTTAGGATCACTGGGTGACCTCGGGTCAGTCTCTTTGCCTCAGCCCAACCAATCTCATGCAGTTGTGGGAACTGGCAGAAGGAAGGCTGAGAAGAGTACAAGTTGAAACTAAAATAATCAAGATGTTTTTCCTAGCAAAAGTTTGTGTAACCAAGTTTACCCAAAAGGACTTCTTCCATAATTGTGCCAGTTCAGCTAGGATAATAAAAAAGAATAATGATAACAAGAGGTTATAATATTATAAATGTTCAATAACAAAATAGTTTGGGAAGCATTCATTTCACCATTACATTCCTTTACTTAGCATGGTGATGTTGGTACTAACATCCTTTCCCAATTCTACATTGTCACTGTGACAATGTTCTAGGACAGGTTACTTCGTTACAAGTTCTGCCGGTCATATTTTTATCATTTCCTTCTTCCAGGGATCTCAGGGTAGCACTGGATCTCACAGTCTATCAGGGGGAGGGGCTGATGGTTGTGGGTCATTCCGGTGTCCCCTCTCCGCAAAAGTTCCAACCCTAGGAAAGTTTAATAGCGGGTGGAGAGGCTGTAGTGAGGAAGGAACAAAACCACTCTTTCTTCCTTTTCCTTTAGCATAACTCTGCTGATCAAAGAGGGACAAGGGGGCAGTTCAATTTCGCCTCCCCATTACCAATTCCACTGTTGCTTCCTGATTCTTGTACCTGTTATTCAATGAGCATAGAACAACTCCAGGAATAAATTTTCTGAATATTGGGAAGGCTATAGGTGGGAGGGAAACATAGGAAAGAGTTATAGTTCTTACATCTGTAGGTTGCTGGATACAAACCTGTGGTCTCCCTATTTTATCCCCACAACAAACCTGTGAGATAGGTTAGGCTGACCCACACAGTTTACTTTCATGGCTGATTAGGGACAGCCAGAACACCCCAGTTTTAGTTCAACTCTCTAACCACCCCACCACACTTGTTCTATTTGTTTGCAGATGTCAAGAAAGGGGGCTTAGGCAGATTTCCAAGTCCGCATGAGACAAGAAACAATTTTCATCTCATTACCAATGTTGACTTTTCTTCTTGTTGAATTTTGGTTTTCAAGCAAGCAGCAAGGAAACAGTTGGTTTTGGTGCATGCAACATGTAATGATTAATAATTACACACAAAAAACCCCTCATTTCTTAGCTGTCAGTTTAAGTTCCCGATGGAATGTGCTAGAGACCATGATTTCAGATGCTAATCTCTTCTGTTTACAAATGTTTGATGACATATAACGCAAGTAAACTTGCAGCTTCAAATTAATTGATAAAAAGGGTTTGGGGGGAGGGAAATGGAGAAAAGCAATGAAGCATCTGTAGGTTCATAATGCAGTTGGCAGATAAAAGGAACTTATGAGGGGTTTGTTTAGGTATATAAACACCTGCCTTGTAAGGATCCAAAAGACAAGGCTCTTGATTGCATTTGACAGAGGATAACAGTTGTAAAATTTATCATGATTATGAGAGGCATAGAGAATATCTTGCTAACTGGGAAGAATGATGCATGCCTGGTTCACTTTGTTTATTTGTTTTTATTTAATAGGGAACTGGCAATTAGAAGTGAGTGGATTTCCCCTTTCCATTTTTTTTCCATGGGCACATCCAGCTATGCATCCCACTTCTCTTGATTTCCATTTTAACTAAGAAAATTGCTATAATTAATTCTGGAATAGGAATATAAGCAATTGCTTCCACTCTAGGGATGGGCACAAGCCCAAAAAGGCTTGCCATGGCTGGGACTGCCCTGGATGGGACTTCCTTTCCACCTGGCCATGGCTCGCTGGGGCCAGGAGAAAGGTGGGGGGGATCAACCAGGAAGAGTTAAAGGTTGTTGGCCATTTAAACCTAACAGCTGAGCAGTGGATCATTTAACTGTTTGGTTTTGCTCCCCACCACTTTTTTTGGAGGGGGATAACTCAAGTGTTAAATGGATCACAGCCATTTAAACCTAACAGCTCCATGGCAGTGCTGGGTCCAGCTCTCAGATCAGGGGGATGACTTGTCCCAGGCTGGCCATATGGGCACAGAACATGTTGGTAGTGCCCTGGAAAGGCCTGAGGACACACATCATTTGAGAGAGGGGCATCCAGTTGTTGGAGCTGATGCTGAGCTCCTGTTCTCCATGAAGGATGGTCATGAAAGAGATGACATCCTGTGCAGCACTCTTCTACTCCACCAAATGCACAATCATAGCATAGGTGGAGTTCCTCATTCCCATCCCCTGCCTCTCACCCAGCAGGGCACCATCCCAGGTGGCCTTGACACTGCTCTCCAGCCCCAGAGATGCTGCTAAGATGCACACACTTCACCTCTGCCAGCATATTAACACTGCTGTCCACGACCATGTAGCCATGGACAATGTTGCTGCTGACCACCCACTCACTCAGGCTACTCTCTATCACATGGCAGTGATGTTTTGCACTGTCTGGTGTGTATCCATCCCCTGCACATGCAGTAGAACCACCTTGTAGCCCAGTAGCAGGACACTCCCCTCCTGGGGTCTGGGCCATGCCCCAGCAGTCCTGCTGGCTGCTCTGGAGGTCTGCCATAAAGTGCTCAGTTCTGCCTTGAGCTCTGGAGAGCTGAGCCTTGACCATCACCACTGCAGCCAGCAAAAGGCTATGTCTCCTTGAGGGAGAAGGGTTGGCCATCCACAGCAATCATCTTGCTGATGATGAAGCGAGTGACTGTTTCCTGGGCCCTCCACGTAGCCCCTTTGACCTCTTGGAGAGTGGCCTGCCTTGATGTCTCACCAAGAGTAGCCTGAGTGTGGGGAACCTTTCTTGGAGTGGCCTCCTGCCCCCCCCCCCCCCCCCCCCCCCCGCTTCTCCCTGCTGAGAGAGAGTGGGCCTATTCTTACTCCTGCTGGTCATCACTCTTTCCTCCAGTGGCAACATAGTTGGTGCATCCTTTGCAGGTCCCACTCGTTGGCATTCTTTTGGGGAATCCCTTTGCTGGGGAGGCACCAGGCACACCTCTCCAGTGAAGAGAAGGTGTTTAAATATTAAATACCTACTCTTGCTTCTGGAACTTGTGCTGCCTCTTTAAATACCTTCCCTTGGCTGGGGCTGGGGGCAGGCTGGGTAAGGGACAGGGAGACATTTAAACATGACTTCCTGCTCTCTCCAAGCTTCCCAGTCCACCTGCCTTGATAGATGGGCTGGGGAAGGTATGGGGAGGCATGTTTAAATGCTTCCCCATGCTTTCTGGCTTTGGCGGGCAGGCTGAGAAAGGGACGGGAAGGCAATTAAATATGCCTCCCCACTCTCTCCAGGCTCCCCCAGCCTGCCTGCCTCGACAAACAGGCTGGGGAAGGGATGGGGAGGCATGTTTAAATGCCTCCCCGATATTTTTTTCCCATCTCCAGCTGGGCTGCCACCAGCTGGAGAAAGGCAAAAAAATTCCAGAGGCATTAACCTCTCCTCTGAAGTAGCTCAGGGGGAGCAGCCGGCTTCCATCACTGAAGGGAAGGCAAATTGCCTTTCCTTCAATAAAGGGAGAATGCTACCTCTGCGGTGCAACTCCAGAGAGGGGGGATTTAAACTTTAAACCTCTCAGTCTGGAGCCGCGCCACAGAGGCAGCACGCTCCCTTCATTGAAGGGTAGGCATAGGGTATAATTGAGCTGGATATATTCGGGAAGTCCAATCATTCCCGAACCCCAGTATCATACCGATACTGGGATTTGGAAATATCGGCAAATACCAAAATCTGATTTTTTTTGTATGTGTGCACACCCCTAGTCTCTGGGCAGTGCTAACAACTCTTTTGCCTCTGTGAAGAGCCCCAGGAACAGATCAGGGGAAGTAGGCTCTGAGACCCCTGGTGATGCCCTGCTAGAGCTCAGCTCCAGTGGCCTGGCAGGATGGGTTTTGTGTCCAGGCATGGGGACCTGTGGTACACAGGGGGTGAAGGATTTCTTTTCCCCATTAGTAAGTACCGTTTACACCCACTTTCACCCTCATGGCACACAGAGGTGTTCAGGAATCTGAAGCAAGCAGACAAGTAGCTTTTAACACTTTGTTCTGCATAACATAGGCGTCAACTTCAGGGGGGCTGGGGAGATGGAGCCCCCCCTGAACTTTTCCAGGAGGTGCTGAGCCTCCACCGGAGACAATGGACTGTAATGTCTCTGGCCCAGCCCCAGCCCCCCCCCCCCGGAAATTGGAAAGTCTACGCCCTTGCTGCATAAACCATATTTTGTAGCACGGGGAGAAATCATGAGAGCTAGCTTCAAAAACCACTCCTCTGCTTGCTTCAAAAGCCATTCTTCTGCTTCCTTGCTCATGTGGTGTAGCTAGGGTGCCCTCCAAGGTGTCATGGGATTACTTTTGGGAGCCTCTGTTGGAACTCAGGGGATGTCTGCCAATCTGTCCTTCAGAACCTGCCTTTGGAGATGGGGGGGGGGGGGCTGTGAGCATAGGGGGAATGTTTGCCTCGCTTCCAGTGTCTGGCTGGGGGCGGGGGAGTCTGCACAGGTGAAATTTCCTGAGGATTTTTTGTTTGTTTGTTTGTTTTTTGGTCACTGGCTTGTTCCTGAGCCGTTCCATAGACTCCTCTAACTGCTTCTGTCCTTTCCAGAAAGAGCACTGGGGAGACTTTTTTGGGGGTCCATAACTGGGACCCCAGAAATGTAATCTGCCCCCCAACTTGGAGAGATTGTAGAGGAATGGGTGGTGGGGTGAAGTTCCCTGTGTGTTTGTTGCATGTCACTTGTGGAGTGTCCATTCTATACACTTTTGAACCTGCATTTGACATTTTTCCTGGGGGCACCTTCTTCGGGGGCTGTAACTCAGACCCCCTACGTCCAATGTGCACATAACTTGGTGGGCATGTAGAGGAGCATCAGGGGGAGGTCCTTTATGAGTTTGATGCCTCTAGCTTGCACAGGGTCCATTCTATATACACATGAACCTCCTGAACCTGTGCCTGTCATTTCCCCAGAAAGTACTTACTGGGGGCACCTTCTTTGGGAGGCTGTAATCCTCACCAAACGTGGAGGGCAGGTAGAGGAGAGTAATCTGGATATCCCCTACAAGTCTGGTTTTTCTAGCACACCAGGGGAGGGGGCTCTACCGTGTCACAAACCTCACTGGTTCATTTAGCCCTGAAAAGTTTGTGATGGTTCATGGTTTGCGAACTGGGGATGCTACAAACTGAACCAAACTGCATTTTTCCAGTTCATGCCCATCCCTAAACCTTCTACTGTACCCCTGAGCTGAGACTTCAGGCCAAAGCCCAGCACAGGTGGCCCCAATGGATCCACATGTCATTAGCTATTGTTATTAGCTGTTTGGAAAATCTTTTTCCAAGTAAATCACACACACACCATGCAGAAGGGGCATAGAAAGATGTGAATGAAATGAAGAAATGACAAAGGACTGTACACATACAGCATTCTGCAAATTTTAGGAATAAAGAAACATTAGAGGGTTTCTCCATACTACTTTGAAAACACGATGGGGTAACTTGTATGAATCTGAATGAACTTGGGGAACCAAATGGAGGCATACTGTGGGAAGCCATGAGCCAATTATATAAAACCAACTATTATTCAGTGTCCTACTGATGTCCATACCCAGGATATACCATTTATCATGGTAATCAATCTAATATCCCATATGAGTTCTAGCTGATACATTTCCCTTCCTATTTGAGATCTCACAATTAACACTGTATGAATCTTTTGGTGATCTCCCAATTAACAATTTTTTGTTTAGATTTTGTGTGTATAAAATTATTATCAGTATTAATACTGATGGATATTCATTTTATACCAGACCATTAAAAAATGTGTGAGAGATAGTCAGTTTCTGCCTGGGTCAAATTAAATTTTTTGCAGCACAAATGTTTTGGGGAAATCTTTACCCTCAATACTAGCTGACAAGGGTCCCTAATTTGCTTTCCATTTTTATTTTATGGGTCATTGATTTAGCACACATGCAGATGTTTAGCTTGCAAAAAAAAAGAAAACTGTGAGGAGACATGACTAGGGCTGGTAACCAAGTATTGGCAACCAGTGGGAGGGTGGGGGATGTGCAAATCACCTGTGCTCTGATGGAGAGATGTCACTTCTGGCACAACCCCTGAAATGATGTCACACTGTTGGAATAATTGTAATTTATCTCTCTCTCTTTTCTCCCACCACCCTACTGAATGGAGAGGAGCTGTTAGCAGGATATCTCCCTCTATAGCAGGAGACTTGGCAGCCCTAGAAATGACTGTATTCTTCAAATACCTGAATGGCTGGCACAAGGAAAGGGACAAAGACTTGTTCTTCCCTCTTTTGGAGGACAAGAGTAGATCTAATGAGCTTAAGTTACATGAAGGCAATTTCAGTAGAACATTAGGAGAAACTTCCTAATGATAAGAGCAGTTGGACAATGGAATGAATTGCCTGGAGGGAGGCAGCTCTCCTTTCCTTCCGTCTGTTGGATTTGCTCTAGCTTTGGATTTCTTGCCCTGAATGGAGTCAGGAGGGTCAACTAGGTGACATACATAGTCACTTCCAGCTGTTAGGACTCTATGAATGTATGTATCTCCAACCACCTGTAAAAGGCAAATTATGTGCCAACATATGCCCCGTTCAGATCACAGGAGAAAGGATTTATCCCTTCAACCATCACTCTGTTTTGATAATCAAACCCAGGCTCCATTTATGATTGTTGGTGGTTAAAAAAAAGAAGGGTCCTTTAAAAACCAACAACAGTCTTTTCCTCTTTAAAAACATGAATAGCGACAAGGGAGGCCTGGTTTTAATTAGCAAAACCAATTAAGGGTTGAAAAGTTAAACCTTTTCTCCCTTTTCCATGTATACCTGATCTGAATTGAGGCTGTGTGTGCAATTTGCCTTTTACAGATGGACAAAGGTCTTGGTCTTCATCATGTCCATTTATATCTATATTCTTAATGGATTACACCACAAGAACATTCAATCCCCTCCAGAATTTGTTTTTCATCCATTTTTTAAAGTGAAGTTTATTCAAATTTGCATTGCATCTCAGTAGATTTTAATCATGTTAGTGGTATTCAATTTAACTATCCTTTTATGGTTTTCCACTGTATGAATATTAATAAAGGCTGGAAATGAATCAGATGATTTAACAGGTTTCAATGAAAAGGAGTTTGGGCAAAGTGACTTTAATCAAGAGAGTATTTGTCTCAAAATATCAATCCCTCACTGGAAATTTGACATTTTCACTCAGTAAGATATACAGCTTGGTAATATAACAGAACAAAAACCAGTCAATTAACAACCAGAGTTCTTTCTGGTTATATAGCTACAATACCACCCCCCTTCGACTTCCCTCCCTCAGAGGCAAGATTTTCCCTCCATTTTTCTTTCCCTTTACTGACTGAGCCAACCTAATAATGTGTTTTCTTCTTTGCTGAAGAACTCTGGCTGTCCCACCCTGTCACAGTACAATATTTTGGCTGTTGGCTTAGCCCAGAAACCTGAGAGAAGAGATATCATGAGGCCAATTTAACTTAAACAATTTAAATGGCACTGAAGGCATTTTGCAATTCAAAAATAATACAGTGGGAAAGGTGAAATCAGGGTTGAAAATTTCTGAAGTAAAATCAGTACATGCACAGAGTTTAGTGTTTATGTTTCAGGCTAATGAGAATTTCTTAAGTGTTTCACAGTGACTTACATCTTTATGTTGAGAGGTTTTTGTTCCAGTGTTTTCTCCAAACACTCTAGTATACTTTCTTTGAGTATTTGCTCATTCTTTTGGTTTCCAGAAGGCTGGCACACTCTTTCCAGTACCCAACTCCCTTCTCTTGAAACACAGTACTCATCTTGAGTTTTTAACTTACTCTTAAGGTCTTTAAAGGCAGTTTCTAACCACACCAGACCAGGGATCTCTGCACTCTTCAGAGCTAACTCCCTGTGTGTGGCTGAGTAGGGAATTTTCCCCTCTCACTAGAAGATCTATCCCCTTTCCTTGGCCGGAATGGGAGTCTCCATCTAACTACCCACTCATCCTTGCCAACTTTCCCCAGTTCTCCTGTCTGTATTATTTATTTATTTATTCAATTTATACCTTGTCCTCCCTGCCACTGCTCTCAGTCATGGCTGAATTTTGAAGCTGACAGTACTCGACTCTTCTTAGCTAGGGCTGAAATCAGACTGAATTCTCCTCAGCATCCAGTTCAGAAGTCTTTCTCTGTTCAGCTGATCGTAACCAATCAGATCTCTTGGAACAGCCTGTCACTCAACTCTCCATTTCTGTGAAGAATTAGCCCTTCACAGTCCTTTAGTTGTCTGTACAACACTTCTAAAATTTTCAAAAGTTTAGTCCATCACAGTAGGTAATTAAAACTGTCAATCATTTTTTTTACTCAGTTCAACATTATTTTCATATAAAATATGGATAATTTTCACTGCTCTTCCTCTGCCAAGTTCTAATTAAGGCTTATTGTCAGAGGTGCAAATAAGTAAACTCACTCCTTGCATTGGAGCAAAACATATCTGATGAAGTAGAACAGCCTTAAATAGCCTTGCTGCCCTGAGGTGGCACTTATTCTTCCCAACTCAGCATCTGGTGCATTCATAGCTTCCCAAGGGGGGATTTGTGGCAAAAGTGTCCCTGAAGCAATATGTAGGAAACACGCTTCTATATAAAAATGGTAAAGGAGAGAATGGCAGGACATGGGGGTAAGATGAACTTTATGATCTAAAAGTATGTACTTCACAGTGCAATCCTATGGAGACATACTCAACTGTAAACCCACTAAGATCAAATAGACTTGAGTCTGGAGTACCTCTGCATAGGATTGCACTGTCAACCACTTTGCTGAAACTTGAAAAAAAATGTTGCTGTTCACTGCCTATATGAGGTGCCACACAGGATCCCTGTTTTCAGTTGCTTGAAGGTACAGTGAGATGTAATAATGGTCAAGGCATGTTTCTGGAGGAGCATTCAGTTATGCAAGTCTCCAAAGTATGAAGCACTACAGTCCCTTTGCCATCTTTGTGAGAACTATGCCTCTTGTAAAGGGGATCTAAACTGTCAAAGACTAATAAAATAGCTTTAGTGGAGTTGCCAACATCCAGGTGGAGCCAGGCAATCTTCTGAAACTAGTACTGATCTCCAGATTACAGAGATTGGTTCCCCTGGAGAAAAAAAAAATGCTTCAAAGAGTGGATTTTATGGCATTATCCCTTCATAGTCCATTCCCTCCCCAAACTCTGCCCTCCCCAGTAATCTACAGGAACCTAACACTAATAACCCTAACCCTAATTCTAACACTAATAACCCTAACCCTAATAACCCTAACCTTAATAGGGCCTCTTGACTCTCACAATTGACAGGAATGGGGGAACCACTATGTAAGGCAGATCAATACACCCTATTTCAAGTGTCTGAAAAAGCCATGTAGCTTTCCTAAGCTACCTTGTGAGGTGGTGACAACAGTGGGATTTTATGGGGGGGGGGGGGGAGTTACCATTCCTGGCTCACATTCTTCTCCATTACAGTACACCAGCTCTGTGTACAATAGTGACATCCATATCTCAGCTATATTTTGACAAGACCAAGAGCTGTGGTTTGGGATTTACTGGGGTTGTTTGCTCAACAATGAATTATCCCCCCCTCCAAAGGGGGAAGGGGGAAATCCCAAGAAGCCTTCTTCCTGTCTGACACTTGTTCAGACTTTGTAAGTAAACATATTTCACCTGTGACAGTCCTCAGTAAATCGGAGACAGCAGTACCTTGTCTGATGTAAACAGCTTTTAGTTACTCCCTTGTGTACAGTGATTTTTTTTTAAGGCTTTACTGTTCAGACAACATCATTCACAGCATGGTGCTTCTCCAGTATGTCCATGTGAGTTGTCACTTATTCTTTTCGACAGAAGGGCCACAGGGGACACTCCTCCCCAAAAGCCAGTTGGGAAGGTGGAAAAACAACAACAACACCCAAAATTTCTGAAGCCTTCAAGAGACGAAAGCATTTTTCAAAAGCAGGCACTGCCTGAAGAGTGATAGATGGAACAGTGATAAGAAAAATAAAAGAGCACATTGAAGGTGCTGGTCATGGTTCTGGTGATGGGCTCCCACCCTCATCACTCAATACTGACTGCCTCAACTATTATTATTTCTGATTGGTCCAAGAAGCAAACAGCTGGAATGGATTTGGGATGTGGGAGCATACAGCTTCAAAAAGTACTGCCAGATGTTCTTGATAAAGGCTGTGATCCACAGAAGTTGGCACCGACTCCTCCGCACTCATGCCGGCTTTAAAAAAAAAAAACAGTTTGTGAGAATGTCATGGCAGTTTTGTGGTAACATAAAACATCAAGATGCTCTGCTGAGCAAATCTAAAGCTTAGCATTACCAACTCCAGGTTGTGAAATTCCAGTAGATATATTCTCTGAGTCTGTGCCTCCTTGATATGCATGGCACAAATTCAGACTGTGACTACAGCACGTAAGAAGACTGTTCTGAAGCCAGTCCATGCTGTTTTCTTGATCAAAAATGGGCCTGGGACAATGCTTTGCCTCACTTATACTACCCTGTCAGAACCTATGAAGCCCCCAATGTGGGTGATATAATTGCTCCTCCAGGGCCATTTCAAGTTGGGAAACTGAAGCAAGGAGAAGGCTTAAGAGAAGAAGAGGAAGGAGAAGAGATTGGATTTATATCCCGCCCTTTACTCACTTAAGAGACTCTGAGTGGCTTACAAACTCCTTTCCCTTCCCCTCCCCACAACAGACACCCTGTGAGGTAGGTGGGGCTGAGAGAGCTTTTTCCCAAGCTGTCCTTGAGAGAACAGCTGGTACAGAGCTATGGCTTGCCCAAGGTCATCCAGCCAGGTGCAAGTGGAGGAGTGGGGAATCAAACCCGGTTCTCCCAGATTAGAGTCCGCGCACTTAACCACTACACCAAACTGGCTCTTAAGCCCCCGTGTCATGGTCCTGATCTAAAGCAGGTCCACATACCCCCATGAGGCGTAGAGTCCCTGAACACACAAATCAGCCCAGTCCATGGATATATCTGGGAGAAATAGATCACATGCTGAGTCAGACACCATTGCAGAGGCCCACATGTGACATGCCACCTTGTCTGATGGTGATGAGACACAACAAATGACTGCACTGATGGCTAGATAATGGGTGTAAGAGAAGTTATAGTGAGTGTTTGCCCTTTATCGAATGCCTTTACGAGACTCTGAGCAGAAACTTCAGTCAGACATATATGAACCATTGTCTAGCAAGATGGTTTATGCAAACAAAGCAAAACTTAGCAGTTCTGTATCATAGTACTTGTAATGCAAGAATTATGAGGACCTGTTGACTCCCAGAGCTAGGATCAGATGGACCATCCTAAGAAGAGGAGTGTGATGTACTGACCTTCAAAAGCAGGATGCTTAGTGCATCAGATTCAGAGAGCTGAGAGATTAGGGGTTAATTCCTCCTTGTAAAGCACATTTTGATTGACAGGCTGCTGCTTGTGTGCACCCCCTTCTCTCTGATTGGTCAGCACCAGCTGAGGAGATCTTTCAAAAGTCTTGTCAGCGGGAGTCAGTCATTGTTTGGACTCGCGGCATGGCAGTTGCCTGTCAGGAGTATGTATGTTGGTCTGAGGAAAACAGATGTTTATTCAGTCTCCAGAACTGGAGTTTAGGTTTGAAAGAAGAGACTGGAAAGGAGGTTGAAAACTGCCAGTCTAACCAGACAGAAAAGGATTATCACTACTAAAAAGAGGAGGATATTTCTTATCCAGTTATTCAGATGGTTCAACTCAGAGGACCCCTGGTTTGTGTAAAAAGAGAACAGGTTTTAGACTCCTCAAGAGTATAAAAAGAAAAGTTATAATCCCACAAGGGAAGTATTTAAATACAGGAAGAAAGTACTAACTTCCAGGAAACTAAAATAGTTTTATGAAACTTTAGTTAAGACACGTTGCTGAAAAAAATCTCCAAGGCAAACAAACCTCTCACAATTAAGAACTAAGTCTCTAAGAATGCAAGCTTCAGCTATACTGTTGCCTGTTCAAAATATCATAAGTTGTATAAAGAACCAAATTTACCTCAACTTCTCATCCCCTGCCCTATTCCTAACTCAGCTGTGCCTGTTCAATAAAATCAGCATTTCTGTTTGAACTTTACTTAATGTCAAGTGCCATTTTGAAAAGGGATTTATAAGAGGGCTCTTGGTTAGTTACAAAATATCTCTGGCCTGGGCAAAAGCCAAATAACTTCTCTATCACAGGGTGGGACATGCAGAAAGTTATAATTCTATCATTAAAATATGCTACTAAGAGGCTCTTCAGTCAGAGTGGGGAACAGTGTTTTGGCCAGAAAATTTTCCCTCACCGAAAAGAAGTGGGGGTCTATCATAAGGAGGACCAAGTATGTGCAGGGTTTAGAGGGAGTCAGATTTGGATGCTGTCCAGTCCTTGGAAACTGTGTAACCTAAGGACCCACTGCTCTGGACTGGACTCACTCTCTAGTTGTGGTCCCATGCCCTCCCCCCAAAGAGAGAGAGAGAGAGAGAGAGAGAGAGATGGCTGTGAGCCAAGCTGAAATGATCATCTGATATCCATCTGACAAACTGTCTACCATGAGGCAGTTGCAATATGACAGCACATATTTGACAATTCTGTCAAAGCACCTCTCTGTTTGTCAGTGCCAGAGTTGTCTACTGGGCCATTTTTGGGAGAGGGGAATAACTAGAAGCAGCTTTCCAGGATCTCATTCCCAGCTCCCTGCTGTTTAGCTATACAAAATGTGATTTGTTTCCAAAAGTCCACAGCTTTATTACCTGGCATCTATATTTTTTAAAAAATCCAGAGCCTAGGCAACCCCAGCGAGTGGTTTTCAAAGCAAGTGAGAAGTAGAAGTAGTTTACTGTTGCTTTCCTTTACAGAGTCTTCCTGAGTGGTCCCCCAGCCATGTACTGACCTTGCTTAGCTTCTGAGATCTGACAGGGTCAGGCTACACCATACCATTTCACACACCCCTACTGCTAGATAGGGGAGACGATATTAAGCTAAATAGACCAATGCTGTGACACAGTATAAGACCACTTAATATGCTGGTATGTTTTTAGAGAAATACTCTGGGAAGCTTTACTTTCTTATTCCTTCTTTGTACATTTTGCCATGGTATAGTAAGCTTGGTTGATTTTGCTGCTTTGATTTCACTGAAATGCTTTAAATTATTTGTTTTATTTGGTGCTAAGTGCTGCATCTATGCTGTGAACTTCTAGGGCTCTTCAGATCAAGAGAAGCATGCTCCTGAGGAACAATGCTCAGTAGTCTGAAGAGCAAATGCTCTCTTCCCTCCCTAGATGATATCCCTGGCAATTCTGTCAAAGCACCTCTCTGTTTGTTAGTGCCAGAGCCCTCTGCTTGGCCATTTGGTGGTGGTGGGGGATAAAAATCTAAACTAGATCGAACTTCACTCAATGAATCACGTTATTCTTTTAAATCCCTCATAACAACCCTATCTTCTGGAAATGAAGGCCAATGGTGTTTCTGGGGTTTTTTTTCCCTTTGCTTTATGAAGAAATGAATACTAATCATAGCAATGTAATACATATTTGGGGAATTGCTCAGAATTGCATCACACAAACAAGGAGCCTTTCTGAAATCCTCCTGTTAATATTTCCTTAGATACAGAACTTCCAAATCACTTCATCTTGGTTTTGAAGTGGAACCAACATATTGAGAACCCCCCATGGTTGCATTTAAAAAAAAATAAAAATCTGAATTTTGTCCAGGGTGCTGAACGTGCACAGGTTACCACAGATTTCAGTGCCTTCCATTCAGTTCCACTTCATATATTATGGGTGTCCACATGCAAACTGATACAGGATTGCAAAGCAACTCCAGTCTTGATCCGATTTCAGGCCCATGGTACTGGAAGGGGAACTTATTCATGTGCTTGAGTCTCTGTGTGTATTGGTGAAACAACTTCACACATAAAGAAACTGGATGAGCCATGCATACAATCCCATCAATTTTTTTGTAGTGTTTGATCATCTGGTCCGTGTGTGGGGGGGATAAATGGAATTTAAAAAGTATGCAGCCTAGTAGCTGACAATTCACAGGAGTGAAACTGGATGAATGAAATGGGAACAACCAGAATGGCTTGATAAGAACCGGAGTTTGAATGGGATGGCACTGAAGAGCGTCGCTGTGTCAAAAGTAGATGCATCTCTTGAATGAATTGTATGTTATCATTCTTGGTAAATCACCATGGGGATCTTTTGTCTGGATTGAAAGACAGAGTTGAAATCAGATCAGTCAATATTGATGTGGACCTTGGCAACGCGGAGTATGCAAATGAATGGAAGGTGATAAACCACAGGCCAAACTGTGCATCATCCAATTTTGAAATTAATTTCGATAAAATCTTTCTAATTAAACTGGATTAATAGAAGGGTGGAACAACACAGAGAAAAATTCTGGGATGGCAGAGAAGGAGTTCTTCTCATTTCTTCTCATTTCTAGCACAAAAAAAGAAAAGGCATTAATTTCAAAAGCTGGTGATGTAGTCCTGTCCAGTCGCCCCCTGTCTGGCAGTTTCATAACTTGCATGAACCCCCTCCCCATTAGTTCTTGGTTTCATTTGCTGCATCTCTTTCTTGTTAAGGGGGCTCACAGAGGTGCCTTGCCTGAAGGCTCCCCCCAAATCTTGGAGCTGAATTATTTTATGCTAAGCTATGTGTAACACTATAAAGATGAAATAGGAAGATTTTTGACAGCCACCAGAAACTTTCCCCCCCCGAGTCCCCATTACATTGTAGCTAGCAGGACTGCATGTTGAATCCACTATTCCCACGTTGTGAATGATGTTTTTCAAAGTGCTCTCTTGAGTCTGTGTTTGCTGCAGCTCATTAAGCATATTTCATTTCTCAGCCTGGTCCTTTCCGCACAATGTCCTCCAGACTGTGGTTGATAAATACCTCCCTTGGAACTTCATCCTCTCTGCACATTTTGCACCTCTGGATAGAGACAACAGATTGCATTACTCACAGGTTGGTCGGTTCTGAGAAGTACATTCCTGTATCATGTGCAGCATTCTTCAGTCCTGTATTATAAATTAAATGTAATACCAGTTAAATGGGTGTTATGTCCGGTGCTTGATTCTTTGTCTGCAGCCAGGGAACATGTCTGGGCATGTTTGCCTGTAATGGGATGTGATAACAACAGAGCTTCCTTCTCCAGAGAACAATGGACCTAGGGATCCTGCCGGTCCCCCTATCAGAGGCTGAGGATATTTGAACGGACCTATGATAGCCCCTGGCGGGAGAATAATCCCTGTTGGACCAATCCCCCTTAAGGGGAGGATGGTCAAAGTGTGGTTTACCTGTAAATATAAGTGGCTTCCCCATCCCTTTGCCCCTATGCTCCATCCTGACCTGCAAGAAACCACCATGCTGTATATATGATCCTGACTCCCTAATAAAAGAGCTATGATTGAAATCACTCCACTGGCCTCCCGAGTCCAGTACTTTTCAATGGGAAAACCTTACATTTCATTGGAGACAAAGGAAATTATGTGACATTCCTGGTTTATGAACCATGAACCATCCTACACTTTTAGCAGCCAAATGAACCAGTTCGGTTTGTGACCTGGTAGAACGGATCCTGTGCAAGCTAGAGACACCAGACATTGAAGGGAGATAATTTTGACAGGCACAGGTTGAGGAGTGTATAGGACAGATCCTGTGCAAACTGGAGATATAAAAGTCGCAGGGTGCCTCCCCTGGACTTTCCAAGTTACATCCCCCCCCCCCCATTGCTTTGAAGTCTGGTAAACATTTAGACTGAGCAGAGACAGTCTGTCTGGAAATGTATCCACTGACGAACTGGCATGGAACTCTACAAACAGTTTGAAAGTTTACAGAACATTTGTGCCAGTTGACCTACCATGAACTTCACTTCTCAAACCACGAACTGGCCAAAATTCATCACAGACTTTAGTTCATGAGCTGGTTCATGTCCATCCCTACTCTCAGAAGCTGGTTAACTTGCTGGTCTCTAAGATGAACTGGATTTAGGATTGCCAGCCTCCAAGTGGGACTTGGGGATCCCCTAGAATTACAGCTCATCTCCAGACTGTAGAAATCAATTCTCCTGGAGAAGATGCCTACTTTGGAGAGTGGATTCTATGGCATTGTACCCCACTGAGATCCCTGTCCTCACCAGGCCCCACCCCAAAATCTCGAGGAGTTCCCCAACTTGGAGCTGGCAACCCCACCCCCACCCCCTGCTGGTGGCCAGAGGGAACCCTAACTGGATTCAAATCTAGCTCTTCTACTGCAGATTTACACACCTACCCACCAGAAAGTTGGTTGTATGCACATGTATGCAGGTTGTATGATTTTTTTAGTATAGGAACACATTTCTGCTCAGCTTCTCCTTATTGTTCCTATATCAGACTGCAGAGAACCCTGGGAGGATTTCATATGAAATACACACACATTCCAGATCACTGATCCACACAGATGAAGGGAGGGAAAAGCCTCTCCAGGCATTAATCTTCACATTAACCCTTTGCTTAACTGGAAGACATGGCAAGTGCTCTCTTGCTACAGAAAAAGTGTTTGCTATGATTTCAAGTCAGCAGCAAGTTAAATGACTATGATCTGGAAAAGCCAAGTTTGAATACCCATTCTGCCATCGAAGCTAGCTGGGTGACATTGGGCTAGTCACACAGTGTCAGTCTGTCTTACCTCTCAATGTTGCTGTGAAGATAAAATGAAGAAGAGAAGAGTCATGTATGCCACTTTGGATCTCCATTGGGGAGAAGGGCAGGGTATAAATACAATAAGCAAGTATTTTAGACAGGCTTCCAGTGGCCCTGAGGTTACGGGCATTTTTCCAGGTGATAGCATGAGAGCAAATCGAGCCCCAGGGCGCCCGGCTATGCCGTGGAGCCCGATCGGGGGCTCCTTTGCCACCTCGTTGCTTTGGGAGGCAGCAACGGCCTGCGCGCTCTCGCGCGCATACGGGCACTTCAGGGGGGCGTGGCTTGCCGGCTTGAAGCAGGCGCCTCGCCCCCGACACGGCAGTTGCTCCGCGTGCTCTCCCACCCGCCCGCCTTGTTAGCAGTGTAGGCTTTTGCTGGTCGCCTATTGGGGCCAGGTAGGAATTTTTATGCCTTCACCTAATTGGCTGTTTTGGGGGAGGTGTTTTTTGCCTACCTTGCACTGTGATAGGGGTTAAGGGCATAGATGGTGGCGAGAGTTAAATAGTTGGTCACTTGGCAGGTTTGTGCAAGCAGAAATGGAACTGGTGAGCGCCTCACGGCATAACCCGATTGGGAACAGGAGGTCATCAGGAACCACTCTAGGGCAGTGCGGTCCGGGGCGGTGAATGGTGCCTCCTCTGGGAACCTCTCAGGCTAGGCTCCTCCCTGAAGTTCCATGCGGTCTCAGGGGTAGGCGGTCCTGGGGGGGGGGGATGCCAGTATGCTGGGCTGCCGGTTATGAGCCAGAATTGGCTGGCTTCAGGCCGGAGCTAGGTGTCCCACCCATGCTAAGGGCAAGGAGGCCCTGTCTAGGAAAGACGCCTGCCTTGCCTGTTCCTGTGCTTGCGTATTTTTTCCCCGTTGCTGCAATTTCCTGTAAATAGTTAATAAAGTGGCCCTTGTTTAATTCCAACCTGTTGTCTGTCTCTTCTTTGCAACTGGGGGGGCAAATGAGGTTGGTGGACAACTTGATTTATCAGTGCTCTCAAAGCAATCTGGTCCCAGGTGATTCTGTTCACCAAATCCTACCCTGGTTAGTATTTGGATGGGAGACTGCCAAGAAATATCAGGGTCCCTACACAGAGGCAGGCAATGAACATCCCTTGCCTTGAAAACCTTATGGGGTCTCCATGAGCCAGCTGCAACTTGACAGCTAAAATCTCTCAGTGGTATCACAGAGTGATTTCTCTCTCGCTGATTATGGTTTCTGTTGTGCAAACAGTCATTAAGAAGAAAAGTATTTTTTTTCTTGGGGTGTGTATTAATATGTAGGCTTATTTCTGATCATTTTATTGAGCTGATTGTGATCCACTTCGAGCCTATGGGTTGGATCCAGACTAGATTTTCTGCTAGAAGGATGGGTTCTAAACACTTTAATTACATAAATAAAGGATATATAGTATCTGTATACACAGTGGCTGGCATTTATTTCACACAAGTTCACACCCTCTCTGGAAAACGCCCCTATTGGGGGGGAGGTGGGCGATGAAAGAGAAAATGATTCAACTAAGAAAGAATCCCAGGTTTGCTTAGTGCAAGAGTGAAGTGAAATTGAAATGTAAATTTTCAGATTAAAACAGCAGGGATGAGGTCTTCAAAAATCTTCCGTCAAAGGCAGAGAGAGCTATACAGTGGCCCAAATAGTGAGTTATACCCATTGGTAAAACAAACTCCAATCTCAAGTCTTATGAGCTGGATACTCTAGAAAAATATAAGAAGAGAAGTGAGTTATATTCTGGGCTTTCAGGATTGAGAGAAAATTGTAACTAGGAGTGAATTTATGCCGGTCCACCCCCTCCTCCTCACCCACAAGGCAATTTGCAGGTCAAATTTTTGGATCTAGGTCACTTGAGAATAAAAACAGATTAACAACATTATATGGGGTAAAGAAAATGGAAAGTGTTAACTCCACACTTCACAAATAACATTCTTTGTTTAAATACATTTGTGACTTGGCTGTTCCCTGTGTACACATATATATCAACCTGCCAGTAACTTGACTTTGCTTGAGTCACGTCGACTAGCACAGGTGTTAGAAACTGAAGTGTGTTGAAGTCAGACTTTCCTATTTGGTAATCGTATCCTGTAGCATCCCTGATTTCTGAAGTGTATGACAGTTTCAAAAATAGCATGACAAACATGACTCTTGATTTAATTACAAGTGTTGAGAGAAGAGATACCACTGCTTACCTCATTACTGGCCAAAAATTGATTTTATACACAGTATGTTGGTTAGATCTGTTCCCCGCCACAATTAAGTTTCCTTTTTTTAAATCCTGTCTTCATAAAGATAGAGATATATGACATGATGGACTTGAAGAACAAAGACCTAGTGCTTTTTACCCAATGCCGCACTGAACAGTAGCTGCAATGTTTTAATAACATTATTGCTGCTGATAAGGTAAAATGAAAAAAAGTAACAAAACATAGTACAGGCATGAGAAGAGACACTTGAATCAGGGAATGCAGAAGAAAGGAAACTGCTTGAAGTGATGACAGACAGCAAGAGGTCAGGGCAGCCTTAGGTTGCGGTCACATGCACCAGTTGAGGTGGAGGGGAAGCTAGGCTATTTCCTCCAGAGATCACACCTCCCTTTGAAGCTGCAGGGCGCAGCCCATCAGTATGTGATCAGACACAACTGTGGGTGAGTTGGGTGTGGGTTTTTTAGCCATTTGTTTCCCATGCGCTTAAACAAGGAATCACACCTCCGCACTGAGGGCTCCTTGTGGAGTTTGTGATGATGTGCATACTGCGAAGGGGGGATGACAACAGCACAGAGTTGAGATGGCCTTATCAGACCATCCTGATGGCTTGAGAGTGCACTTGAGTGACCAGACAGCGGAAAGTCCATCCATGGCCCATCACAACCTGTTTACTACAAGATTTTCCCCAGTGTCTTTTAAATCCGCTTCTGCTGCAGAGCAGCACAGGTTGCTGATGGTTGTGGGATGCTTTCCAGATGTTGCTGTCTGATTGCTCCCTTTAAATCCACCTGATATTCATGCCTATGTCAGGTCTAATGGTGTGTATGATTGCAGCCTTAGCCTAGTGCCTCACTTGCAGTCAGTACAGATGGGGCCAGATCAGCTGATTATATTCTAACCAGTCAACACCCAGCAAAAAGAAGGCAGCAGCATCTGACATTTGCTGTAGCTTCAGAACCAACTCTGTGTGAAGTCCAATACATAGCATATTATAGCAACGTGTTATAGCAAAGCCCAGTACACAGCATATGCAATATATGATGGCAACATCAAGTACAGAGAAACAAAGATTGTGATTCCAAACTCACACAGAAGTAAGCACCATGGCATATAAAAATAGTTACTGTGTATACTTCCTAGGGCTGAAAATGTAGGAGCACTTTTTGAACAACACATTTTGGAAGAAAGAGAAGAAGAGAGATGAATTTAGTGTTTCTGTTGTCCTTTTTTGGGGCGGGGGGGGGGCGGCAGCAATTCTTATAACTCAACAGAGAAATGCACTGCATTTTTTTCGGAAAAAAATGAGGAATGAATGAATGAATTGGGGGAAGGGAGCCTCTATCACCATTTCCTTCTTGTTTTGAGTCCCCAGCCAATCAGAGATCACATAGCTATTGTCAGGATGTTGTGATGCTCTGTAGTGTATTAGATTACTTATGTCAGCATCATCACTAAAGGTGAGTAGAGCGGCATTGCTCTTGGTCAGGAAATAAAGGAATGCATCCCTGCACTGCTGAGGCAGCAAGTTGATGCTCCCTGGCTCCCCATGCTGTACTGCAGCATTTTCATTGTTTCAGATTTTCATTACACTCCTTCATTAGTGCATCACAGGGAGACAGGGAGCATCCTCCAGTTGCCTAAGAAGAAGAAGAGTTGGTTTTATACCCCACCCTTCACTACCCAAAGGAGTCTCAGAATGGCTTACAATCACCTTCCCTTCTTCTCCCCACAACAGACTCCCTGTGAGGTAGGTGGGGCTGAGAGAGCTCTAAGAGAACTGTGACTGGCCCAAGATCACCCAGTGAGCTTCATGCAAATCAAACCTGGTTCTCCAGATTAGAGTCCTGCCACTCTTAACCACCACACCAAACTGATTTACCCACTAAACCAAACCAGCAATTGCTCTCCACCTCAATATCTTTTCCTGCACTAGAGACGAACACTTGCTTTGCCCCATTCCCCCCCCCCCAAAAAAATATGAGAGATAGATGTTTTTGATAGGGATGAAAGCTTTCTTAAAACTTCCTTCT
The DNA here is from genome assembly GCA_029233225.1 of Lepidodactylus listeri. Taxonomy (NCBI): domain Eukaryota; kingdom Metazoa; phylum Chordata; class Lepidosauria; order Squamata; family Gekkonidae; genus Lepidodactylus; species Lepidodactylus listeri. The sequence goes on from JARCFY010000013.1 coordinate 37,952,739, forward strand.
CCCTCAGCCTAGCTTGGCCCAGCTCTAATTCAAGACAAACTAACTAGAGCTAAACAATTGTAGCTCAAGCTCCTGGATGAAACTTTGTAGACCGAGAAAATGGATGTCTGACATCCAATTGCATGTGTGTTTTGCCTGCTGGCAGGGCTGGTTCCAGGTTCTAGTGGTCCTGGGCAGAGATTCAGTTTGGTGTTGTAGGTAGGAGTGCAGACCCTAATCTGGGAGAACCAGGTTTGATTTCCCACTCCTCCACATGCAGCTGCTGGTGTGACCTTGGGTCAGTTATAAGTTCTCTCAGAGCTGTTCTCTTGTGAGCAGTTCTCAAAAGAACTCTCTGTGTCACCTACCTCACAGGGTGTCTGTTGTGGGGAGGGGAAGGGAAAGACTATTGTAAACCACTCTGAGACTCCTTCAGGTAGTGAAGGGAGGGGTATAAATCCAATCTCCTCCTCCTCCTCTCCTCCTTTTCTGCCTCAGCTTCTATCACTCACACCTCTCCTACTGCCTGCTCGCCTTCTCCTCCTCTACTACCTAGCTGTCTGTCCTTCTGCCACTCACTTGCTTGTTTTCCAATCCTCAGCCAATCCAATTCCAACATTGGGCAGCATCTGCAGCTCAGAAAGTGGATGGTGGGAGGGCTCACAGCAAGCAGATGGGCTGCAGGGATACTGAACAGATGGAGGGGCAGCACCAGTGGATCCCACCAGGAGACCTGGGCCTTGGCAGCTGCTTCACCTCAGGGTATGCTGACACTGGCCCTGCCTGCTGGTACCAGGCCTTGGCATGGGGATGAAAGATACACAAGTTCCTGACTCATTAACAGTTTATTCTGGCTGGGGGGGGGGATAAACAATGACAGTGGTGGGGTTATGGTCCCTTACGGTGGTGTGAGGCAAAGCACCATAATTTCCCTCAAGAGTTAATACGATTATTACAGGACCTAGTCCGGCTTGCAGGTGTTTGTGATCTGAGCTTTCTTGCAGCTTCCATCCTTATCTTGATGGAAGCCGGGATGAGTGAAGCAGTTAAATCACAAGAAGCTGTGCTCAGCTGTATAATCAAATGGATGGGGGGCATTAGGAGCAGATGTTTAAGTCCTCTGAAAAGTTCCATCAAAAGGGATTCCTGATGGGATCCAAAGGACCACCTGATGGCAGAAGGCAAAAAGCTATGATAAGGATAGACCAAAGGGAAGGTATGCTAACGTTACACCAGAGGTTCCCAAACTTATTCAGCCCACCGCCCCCTTGTCAGAAAAAAAAATACTCAGTGCCCCCCTGGAAATCTACCTTCAAGAAGTGGACAAAAAGATGCAGGTAGAGTCCACCATGATCTACGCAGCCAGGCAGGCCAAGGCAGGCACAGAGCAGCAGCAGCTGAAGGCTTGAAGCCAGAGGCCAGCAGCCGCCACTACGCAAGAGCCCAGCAGCAACACCAGCCTTACAAGGGTGCACACTGCAATTCGCAAATGCATGGCTGTGATTGGCTCTGGGGATCCCTCTTCACCACCCCCTCCCTGATCCCAGGGAAGACCAAGAGAAGGCAGGAAAAAAAATCTGCTTTAGATCGTTTTTGGAATCTTCTCTCTTTCTGCTTCTACCACCCCCTTATTTTTATTCAGTGCCCCCCAATTGTACCCAAGGCTCCTACCACCCACCTGGATCATTCCAGTGCCCCCCAGGGGGCAGTATTGCTCACTTTGGGAACCAGTGCTTTACACTTAGGCCATGCTAGTGTGCTTTGATATGTTATGCTACATCATAATGGACTGCAACATACAGAATGCTTTAGGTGACAGCTGGGACTCTTCTGTTGCAAGAAGGTGTGCCATCTAATACCAGGTACCAAATGTATTAGATAGAGAAGTTAGCTTTTTAATGTCTCTGTTGCTAAGCTATAGAGGCTATACTGCAAAGAGATATCTTTTTGTAGAACTCTGAATAAACCTTACATATTTTTTTTACAAAATCTGCTTTATTTGTGTGCATTTAACCTAAGACTGGGTACTGCTCAAGCAACAAGGAGTGGTGACCCAGGGGGACCCAGGCTTGGGTCTCTGACAGGTGGGTGCCACCCACTGCAATCCTATATGTGGGCATCCATGCCAGCTGCCTTTCCAGATGCTATGACACCTCCAATTGAAATCACTAATTATTTTTAACAACTCCATTAAGTAGCTCCTCTGGCCTCCGGACATATTCCTGCGCGTGCAATATTCACAATAAGCACAAAGGTAGCAGCAGAGCTCTAGAGTGCCTTAAGGTTCTCGTGCACTGTAATAACCAGTTGTTTTACAAGTGGTAGCCTGGAGCCATTACAGGTCTAGCTTGGTTTTTGTCCCTCGTCCTGTACAAAGAGAAAGCTATACAACTGCAAATATGCATTGCACTTTCCTCCATTCCAAAAATGAGGCAAAGAGTATGGAAAGGGCCGCTCAGACATCAACACATTTCTGCCTGAGGGTGCCATGCCACCAGCTCTTTGCTGTGTGGAACAGGGATGTCTCTGGAGCATATGCAGCTTGAACAATTAGCAACCATCCCTTTGACTAATGAGCTGACCTCCAGTGGCTAAAGGGGGGGGGGGGACCCTGACAACTGAAAGATCATCTCTTCTGGACTTAATTCTGTTATCTCCCTCTGCCCCTGTGAAGATCCCTTGAGGTGGTTCCAAACTTCTCCCTAATAGGAGCTTTCCCAGGAATGCACCATTCTGATCATGCTGCAGACGAGAACTGTAGGTCTATTCCCATGATTCCTGCTCCTATATATTATTGTTATGAAAGTAGTGAGAAACTATTGACTGCAACACAAATCAAATCCATATATAATATTAAAATGGGTGCTGTGTGTGAATCCACCCAAGCAAATTTCACAGAAATTAAGTAGATCATCTGAAAGATACAGAATAGAATCCTTGCAGCAAAACTATGGGAGAAATATAGAATGGAATGAGTGTCATTCATCCAACCCTAAATTTCCAATCTTACTCCCCTGCTTCTGTGTTCTTTCTCGCTTTATGCTTCATTGTGCTCCTCCTTAAATAGGGTTTAACTAGAATAACTGCAGAAATTAATTCTGTAATTTGATCATGTAACTTTTGCCCCAGCTTTTAGTGCCTCTTCCAATTCATTTTAATCCTTTTCCATCTCTGTATTACTGGCACTGTAAAAACTGAAATAAATGCAATCTGTGATCATAAGGATAAGTGTATCAAATCTGTCATGTGCAGTGCTTTATTGATAGTCTTGTAGTGTCTCAACATGATGACTGAAGGGTCAAAAGTGACAGCTATGGGCGATTTTATCCCTAACAATGGGCTTGAACCCCATGGAGAAATTTGTATGTTGAAAACCTCCTGTTTGGTCCCTGCCATCTCCATTTGAAATATGTTTTTGACATCAGGTTCTTTTCCTGAGACCTGGAAAGAACCACTGTCAGCCAGAGATGAAATTTTGTTGTAATAGTGTGACCAGGTCTAAAGCATATATATTTTACTCTATATTTTCTCATTCCCTGCTTTGCTTCTTCTCAAAAGTCAGAGTCCAGGAAAATCTACTTTGGAGGGCCGGTGGTGGTGGTGGGGGGGGGGGGGGCAACAACTGCCCCTTCAAAAAGAAACTGTCTCATACAGCAAATCTTCAGCATACGCTGAGATGTTACCATTAATATTCTAAAATGTTTCCTAGTCAAAATGCCTGTTGCAACCGCCTATAGCCTGCCAGCAGCAGCTTGGTCTTGGATGCTGAGTCATTGCATCCCCTTAGAGGATGCAATTGCTGAACAAAAGCAGTGCTGCAGAATTTCACCGTATTTACTTTTCAGTATGTGTTTCTGAATCCTGCAGAAGATGTTGATAATAGAAATAGTTATAGCTGTCCATGGACAGCAACTTTGTAAGGCAGGTGGCTGCCTGTGTCTCCATACTGAAAATAATAGTAAGTTGCCTGTGTCTCCATACTGGAAATAATAGTCCGTTGAGTTAAGAAATGAGGCTTTCTTTTCCACTAAGGTGTGTACCCTATGAAAGATGCATCCCTGAACTGAGACGTGTCCTCCCCGTGTCCCTGCCTTCCCCTCCTGGTCTACCGTTGTATTTAATGTATACTTTGTACTGTTTAGGGTTTGCTAAACACTTCTCTCTTTTTTTCCTTTCCCTCTTGCCTCTTGTACTGCCTCACTGCCTGTTAGCAAGGGCTTATATCCTGAACATCTCTCTACTATTGGGCTGGAATGCCTTTCTTTTTTTGCCATCAAGTCACAGCTGACTTATGGCAACCCTGTAGAGTTTTCAAGGCAAGAGACATTCAGTGGTGGTTTACCATTGCCTGCCCTGCACCATGACCCTGGTATTCCTTGGAGGTTTCCCTTCCAAATACTAGTCAGGGCTGGCCCTGCTTAGCTTCTGAGATCTGACGAGATGGAGCTAGCCTGGGCTACCCTAATCAGGGCATTGGCATGCCTATAGTTAAGTCTTCATGCAAGTCTGTTGTTGCAAGAAACTTCATAGACTGCAACTCTGTATGTGGGGGACTGGCCTAGTTCCCCTCCCCTGCTAATGGGGCTGAGACCTGGGAGGCACAGTTTCAAATATCTACTTTCTTGAGAAGCACATTGGGTGACCGTGGGTCTGTTACTCTCTCTTTGCCTAGCCGAACTCACAGGGTTGTTATAAGGATAAAGTGGAGGCAGGAGGAAAGGGTGATGTAGACCCTCCTGGACTCCTTGGAGGAAGGCTGAAATTATAATGTACTAAATAACAAATAAAGATGATATGGACTCATCAGTAGGGCTCAGCAGTAGGGAAGGGGATGTTTAATCCTCCCCCCCCCCCCCCCCCCCGGTACCATTTTCCCACTCAAAAGTGTCTCCTCCTAATTGCTGTTCGCAATATAGGTACCTAGTTTTCAGGGGCAGAGAGCAGCTTGGCAGATGATTCTGATAAAGACCATGGTTAATCCCTGCCCCCCACCATCCACGTAACTCAAAATCCCCCTTTTGCTTCTCACTTGTATGAATTCAACCAAGGATTCGTTTTTGTGCCTGCCATGCCAAATTTTGTCATGCCAAATTTTACCCATTCAGTTTGTACAATTCCATTCACCACCACCACCACCACCCCGCCAATTTAGTTCAATAATATTTTTGCACCAATTGGGTGCAAATGACATAAAAATGCCACAGGGGGAAAAAAATGAATCAGGCACACCAGCATTGCAAATGGGCAAAACGAAAAGGCTCACAATAACAAAACGTGGAAACAAAAAGATATGAAATGAAATTTCATCCCTAGTTACTCGATCTTCCATCCGTGCAGAAGGCCTTTACTGATGGGGCAGGGAAATGCTGTATAAATCAAACATATGATTACGGAGGAGCAAAGAGGTGATCCTTTCCCCCATATTTTCCAGGAGGAATTTAAATTTGCAGCCAGCAAAGCATTACGCCTGAAAGGGATCTACTTTTGTGTGTGACGGTCGCCCTCTTTATTAGAATTGATGTATGCTTATGCTGACAACGACATGCACAGTTGTTCAGTAACATTAGCACGTCCCACGTCTACATCACTCACAGGCCTCCTTTGTTCATTTCTTGGAGGACATAAACCATCATGAACATGTGACTTACCATCCTCTATCAGAGCTTGTCCCTCTTAAAGACTGGGGGAGGGAATATACAAAACTGACCTTGGGAAATCACGACCAGAGGCAAAAACAGTCCACCCTGTGATATTATTTTATCTGTTGCATTTGATCTGCTGCAGAAAAAAAGCAAACCTACAAGAAACCATTAGAAATATTGGTGTTTTTTTCATCATGAAAAAAGAGATTTTACTGCCCTGATGGGGTATAAGTTTCTAAATCCAACACTATAATTGGAGAAAGGCAATTTGACAGACTGTTGGTTAGTTAGGTGCAGGATGCAGGCATGCATGCACACACACATACACACACACAGAGATTCATCCAGCTACTTCCTTCTTCACATTTTATGGGCTCTCCAAGTGGCAGAAAATTCCAGAAGTCACACTGCCTGAGTTTGGTTTCATTTGTGAGAGAGAATGCTGGGGATATGGTACCTTTACACTATTTCCTTTATGTACAAATATAAAGGTGTGTATATACATACAGATAGAGGCAAAAAAGATGTATATATACCAACAGGTGGATGCAAAAAGGTGTATATATACATACAGGTAGAGGCAGATCTGCTATGCCACATCAGATCCCCAGAGAGACACTCTGAACTCAAAGGTTTTCTCTTTCCACTCTCAGCCCTCAGTGTCTGCCATTATTTCTGCTTGTGCCTAGCTGTGTTTACTGCTGTTTCTTCACACATCCTCACACACCTGTCATTTCCCCTCAGCAGGAGGGGCTGCATCTCCTCCGAACTCTAATGGGTCCTTCAAGAAGATCTCTTGTACAGCATCAATCAGGCGATTGTCTCCTTGCAATCAGTTCCTGCTGAGGAAGGTCCACAGCCATTAAAGATTGTTATTGTTCTTTTGTCAAAGGCCCCCAATGCCTTCAAGTATCCCCTTAGGTTAAACCATAAACCACAATGACATCCCATTCACAGGATTTAGACAGTAGCCTCATAAAAATCACCTGCATGATCCAACTTCTGTCACTTCTTTCAAATCCTGCCTCAAAACTCACCTTTTCTGTGAAGCCTTCGGCCCAACCCATTTGCCTCCCTCCTTTACTGAGAGACTTAGCCTAAGTAATACTCATGACTAGAATTAACTGGTTTTCTCTCTCTGTTTATCCCCTCCTCCCTTGTGTCATTTTTTAGATTGTAGGCTCTTTGGGGAAAGGAGCCCTTGTGCTCAGCAGAGTGCCATGCAAATACTACCACCATAATAACTGATCACACTTTTTGTCCCATCCTTCCTCCAAGACAGCTGGGTATACATAGTTCTCACCTCAAATTTTGCCCTCACAACCTGGGGAACCAGATTAAACAGACAGGCCCAAGGTCACCCAGGGAACTCTTTGTGGCAGAGCGGGGGATTTGAACTGGGTTTCCCATGTCTTAGGTCCAGTCTGCATTGGTATTTTGCACTGTTGTGCCAATGATCTCACATCATCTCACAAATTTCTGTCTGCATTTCATGCCACATCCACTCTCCTATTTTTTCATCTGTCTGCGACATTTTATTGCCATTTAGTGGTGACTCTGAGGTTACTATGGTGTCTCATCGCCTTATCTGGATTTGGTTTTAAGGTTCTACAGGTGCTCCTCCCCACCCTCAAGCTGCTGTGAGCAAAAAGCTGATAACTGGAGCCAAATCCTCCCCCAACTTTTCTATGGAGATATGCAAATTGTCACAAAGGAAACAAGTTAACTGAAAATCCAGTTTTCTGCATTTAAAAGCAGCCAGGGGACATTTTTCTTTGATCATATGGGGGGGGGGGTTTGCACTCTCCCTAAACAACTTGTGTCCTGATGCAGACAGAAGAGAGCTTTATACTGAGCCAAATGGGAAGCTGGCGCCACAGCAGCACGGAACAGCTTTACATAGCAAATGCAGATTGGGCCTATGTCTGACAGACTAACCACTGAACCACAGTGGCGCACAGTCACAATAATGTCATTCGCACCACTGCACGGTGGTAGCAACATTGCCTGTTTTAAATTAGTTCACTGAGATTCAGAGAAATGAAAAACAACAACAACTAAAGGAGTGTCAAATATAATTTGGTTTCAACTTTGTGGAAACGTTTATGCTATTTCTTCATACAGATATCAAGAAGAGTTAGCTGTTACGTGCCCTGACTTGGATAGCCCAGGCTAGCCTGGTCCTATCAAATCTTGAAAGCTAAGCAGGGTCGGCCTTGGCAAGTTTGTGGAAGGGTGACCTCCAAGGAATACCAGAAGTAGGCAATGGCAAACCACCTCTGAAAAACAAGTCTAGTTCACCACCAAGTGGTGCATAATGCTAAAGAGCTGGAACTTCTAGCTGCCAGACAATTTTAGGATCTCCTGGCTATTCTACATACAATGTCATCCAATAATTATTATCATTAGCTGTCACATGCTGGTCCCAATCTCCTTCCAAGGAGCACAAGACAACATACTGGTTCTCCCTTCCCTTGTTTTATTCCTGCAATAACCCTGTGAAGTTGCTGAGGCTGAGAGCAAGGTCACCGTGAGTTTTGTGGCAGAATGGGCATTTGCACTTAGGCCTCTTCAGTCCTAGTCTGTGACCATACACACCTTTAGATCCAACATAGCTGCAAATGCCTGATGGATCTAAAGGGCACGATCAGACAGCAACAGCTGGGAAATGTCCCACAGTTGTCAGCAACCCGTGCTGCTCCACCACAGAAGCGAAGTTAAAAGACACCGGGGAAAGTCCGGCTCTAATTGTTTCCGATGGGTCACAGACAGACTTTCACCCGCCTGATTGCTCAAGCATCCTCTCATGCCATTGGGATGGTCTGATCATTCCATCCCAACTCGGTGCCATCCCCCCCCCCCCCGCCCTTCACAGTATACACATAATCACATACTCCATAGGGAGCCCTCAGTGTGGAGGTACAATTCCCCATTTATGTGCATGGGAAATAGGTGGCAAAAAAAACACCCTCAATTCACCCATTGTTGTATCTGATCACACAGTGATGGGCTGAGCCTGCAGCACAAAGGGATGTGTGATCTTACAACTGTGTGACAAACTCCTCCAGAGGAAATAACCTTGCTTCCCCTCTGCTCCAACTGGTGTGTGTTACCACAGCCCTAGTATGACACCTCCATGACTACATGATGTTGGCTACATCAACAAGAAATTCACTAGATAGTCCCTTGTACTGGAATGCCTGTCCCTACCATTTCTTTCTTTTTTTCCCTACTCAATGTCACTTTTAAGTGATCAAGAAAGCTTAACAGCAAGAATGCCAGCTGAGTGCTTTGAGGAACAGGCTGTGCATGATTAAAAGGGAAGGCAGTTAGTAACTAGAAAGCTTGATGTGAGGGGCCTTTTTTTAAGCCTTTGCTTAGTGCTCCTTACTGTTAAATCCCCCACCTCTGATGCCTGTTTTATCCTGAAATATCATTTCCCCCTCCCACAAATTCTGCCAACACTGTTCGTAACACTGATGACTAAACTTTCTAGTTTCAAGAAATCCATTCCATCACTTCGACATCTCTGCTGAAGAACTTCTTCTGCTCCAGAATACCAGTATGTTGCAGAGGATTCTGGGGTACACACCAATATTCTGCATATTGACTAAACCTGTTAAGTGTCAGTGAGGCTGCTCATGCACTTTGGCCTGGTGATACAATTGATTATCTTTGAAGTAAGTCCTAATATGCTTGCGCTGCTGATCAAAGAAGACCCAGTGTTAGCATATCAGACTAGCACCTGGGAAGCCCAAGTTCAAATTCACCCCAGAAGCTTTCAGTTGAAGAGGGCGTCTTGCTCAGTATTGGCTAGCCTGGCTACTAATGGCTCTCCAAGATTTGTCCCAAGCTCTAAAATGCTGCAGATTGCATCTGGGATCTTCTGCAGTATTTTTAAAACTTCATTTACACCTCACCTTTCTTCCTAGTGAGGACCCACATGGGTTTACAATATTGTTCCTTTTCCACTGTATCCTCACAACAACCCTGTGATCTATGTTAGGCCAGGTCCATAGCTTTGGTGGCACCTGCCCCCCCCCCACTTCCTACCAAGGCCCCATGATTTCCAATAAAACCCACCCCCCAATTCTCTGGGCTGTCTGGAGCTCCCAGGTGAGGAAGCGGTACCGGGCAGGTAGGCAGGCAGGCCAGCAGGTGAGGTGGGGCCAGCTCAGGGATTGGGCTAAGCTGGGCCCTCCCCTTCTGAAGAACTGCGTACAGAGAGAAAGCCTCCCTCGCTCCATCCACTTGGGCAGAACTTGACTCCTGTGCATAGCGGCAGCAATGGCGCTCTTGAGGGGCTGGGCTGATGCACGCCACCGCCCCCTGCAAGGTAGACTCCAGGGGGACTTGAAAGGCAACCAGGCAGGTGGGCCAAACTTAGTTCCTGTGTGCAGCAGTGGCGATGGCACTTCCGAGGGCCTGGGCTGATGTGTGCTACCTCCTGCAATGTAGACTCCAAGGGGGCTTGAAAGGCTGAACAAGAGGGAACTGGGAGAATGAGGAGGCTGTAGTGAAGCTGCGAGGCTGGAGACTGGGCACACTGGGGGGAGGGGCTGGGGGTACCAAGCTGGCAGCGGCCGTGGCATGGGGTTCCCAGATGAGGAGATGGCACAAGGCAACCATGCGGGGGGCCAGCAGGTGAGGTGGGGCTGGCAGGAACTTTTGGCGATGCTCAGGAGCCGAGTGGGCTGGGCCAGGGCACCTCTTCCTCCTCCTCTGCCTGTGCCTGGGTGCCCTGCCGGAGCACCAGTAGAGGCCAGCTCCGTGGCACTTGGCTTCCAGGGCTTAAAAAACCCCCATCCTTTTACATTTTAATTTCAGTGCCCCCAACTTATTTAAATGCCCCCTGATTTAACAAATCCTGGCTACAGCCCTGTATTAGACTGAGAGTATGTGACTAGCCAAAGGTCACCCAGCAAGCTTTCATGGCTGAGAGTGGATTCAAACCTGGGTCTCTATCAGACCTTAGTCTGTGGCTATACCACATCCCAGAACAGCTCTGCCACTGAATTATGACTTCTCTGGATAAGTCAACAGCATTTCTCACAGGTACTTTTTTAGATCACAGGAACTATAAACCAGTTAGGGGGAAGGGATAAAGGGATTTGTGCTTTTGGTATGCGTACTCGGCACAGAGTCCCATTAAATTGCTTATAGCAGCAATCATAGTATGCAGAATGAGTGAACTGATCACAGGTATAAGTGTGCTCAAAGAACGTTGACTCAGGTGTGGTCAGAAACACTGTGGTGTGTGTGCATGTGCACAGGTGTGTGTGGTGGGGTGCTGCCTCTCAACCTCTTAGGACAAGTCCATCTTTTCTGCTTGTTATTTATTTGATTGTCAGGAGAGAGAAAAACAAACAAGCTCCCTGTAAAGATGCACCACCCCTTGAAACAAATGGGGACACTCAGCTGATGAGTTCTGAAGATTATTGTCCAGGCATTTATTTTCCCTAGCCCATACACTGGTGGCCGCATCTTTGAATCTGTATCTAATCAAATTCGCGCTCGGTTTGGTTGCCTGGGAAACAATCGCACGGTTAGTCATATCAACAAACTGCTGAGAGGGGAAGAAATGGGGGCTTAAGTGGAAGCATGTAATGTTCAAGCACTGAGCATTATTGGAGGAACAAACATAAATATGTCCTCTTTTGGGGAGGAAGCAAATCTGAGTGAATAATGGAAAACAAAGGAGGCCACTGATCCCCCCCACCATCTACAAGAAGGATAAAGATGGCAATTGGGGGGGGGGGTCACAGATAAAGGAATATGAAATATACTGTTTCTGTTGCTTTTGCTACCTGCTAGTGTTTTATTCCACAAAGTGCATCTTCAGTGAGCATCACTATCAGGACTGAGCCATGCAGGTCTTCCATCAAGGGGGTGATCTATTTTTGAGCCTTTTTTTCCCCATTTCCACCTTCTGCATCTTTCTCATAAGCCTCTCAGGCTCAGCTTAATTGATTTGCCAAGTTTTTTAGTCTTAATAATACACAATAAGAGAGAAAGAACTCCTGAATGGTATTTGGATAACGCTGGGCTACATAGACAAAGGCAAACTGTTGCTACGGCAACCTGGACCATGTGGAAGCTCTCGGCCAAACTTTACTTCCATTCTTCTCCCCGCCCGCCCTTGCCAAACCTCTCTGCACTCAGATTCTTCTTATCACAGGTGCACTTGCAGTAATCCATCCACTAATGGTGGTTTGGAATGGATCTTGCCAGCATAAACATTATAAAACCAGGTACCTGACTGTTTTGCTTGATCCCTCCAAGATTTTAGCAGTGTCCTGGCAGTGTCCTCTGTCATGCCCATGGTCTCAAATCAAATCAAGCAAACTATAGGCTTGCAGTGATGGTTCGTTCCCATTTCAAAATGAGTAATATTTTGAGTGGTTTTGTGTTTGCAGCATGGCAGCTGGCCAAGTACCCAATGATGCTCCGTTTATTGGATTATTGGGCTAGCAGGTGCCCCGGCCTCATCATGGGCAGGTTATAAATCACTGAAAGTATGTTTTTGCACCAGTGAAACTTGCTACATTCACTGATTTATCAGTATTCATTATGCTGGTACATGCCCAAAATGAATTGGATTGAACTACAATTCCCAAGTGGCAGTGTGAGAATGTGTAGTGTGTTTGCAATCTGATTTAGAACATTCAAGTAGCATGAACACACTTCACTTTGGGAATCAGGCAGGAAAATTGGACAACTTGAGAATAAAATGCAGCAAAACTGGATCAAAACAGATTTTGGAGCACCTGTTGTAACCATGAGAGGACACCATTTTATCCTTAAAAAATCTGTTTGCCTTCAGAAGCCAAAGCAGGTTAAAGAGTCCACGTGAAAGGGACTTTAGTCATTGAGTGAGCTTTTAAAATAACTTGATTGATTTAAAAAGTCTCCCAATAAATCATGCAGCAGATTATCACTTTATTTAGAAATTTCAATTGCTTTTAATACAAATACTTATGAAAACAATGGACAGCAGGTACAGTCTTAGAAGAGGAATTCCCTCATATATTATACCCTGAAGGAAATGCTTCTTCCAGAGCAGTACTGGCTGCTGAATGCACAGACAACACCAAAAAAGAAACACAGAACAACAGCAATGAACACTATCATTTCCTTCATTATGCAGATTTATACCAGATTGAATTAAAGAATCAGTCAGTTAAAACTTATCAATAATCACCATTCTTTCTTTCTTTATTGAAACGCTGGAAGACATTGTTTTGGCACTGGATTCTTCTAAAGATTTTTAAGCAGACAATTGAACACTGCCCGATTCAAAAATAACTGGCTATAAGTATCAGTACTAACAAAACATAATGTTCTCCCTTGGAACTTTAACAGAGATACAAACCCAGATGCTACTGAGATAAGAAACAGTGGTCTGGAAATGATGTTCACACAGCAACACAGTTCTCATCAAGCTGAAAACAACAACACCAACCCTGAACTATCTGTAGAAGCAGGATACATTAGTGATGTGTGAAATAGGTGAGGTGTGGAATTTTGTTTCCAGTGCCATTTTCTAATCTAGCAAATAGCAGTTTTTGTGGAAAATCCATCTGCCTATTTGAGTATTGGCTGGATCTACTGTGGTTGGAAACCAATCAACATTGCCAGTTCCATTTCAGTTAAAAGGCCACAGATACTTTTACGCAAACATTATTACTTTCATGTACAACACACTGCAAGTCTTCAGAATTCACAGACATTTAGTGTCACAAAGACATATTTCTAAGGCTGGTCACAATGCATCATGGGTGTTGAAGTCTTAAAGCTTCACTATTTTGCTTTCCTGAAAACACATGTGAGACGGTTTCCACTAGTCCCAAGAAGGAACCAGGCTGCTGGTGCTTAAAATCAAAAAGGTGGCAGAGCAGTTTTTAAACTAAATATTGGGGGGAAACCAACAGGAGATGAAAAATCTCTGGTTCGGGATGGTTCATCTCAAAGAGATGAAGGGGTAGCTGTTACTTTCCTACAAGGATTAGAATTGTCCACTGAGACTGCGGCTAATGATAGGGACTACCTGGCAAGGTCTCGAGACAGCAAGAGAAAGGTTGTGGGTTTACCATGTATGGAAAACTACAGATGTTTATATACTAATGCTAGAAGTGTCTGAGGTAAAATTGGGGAGTTGGAATGCTTGGTGTTGGGGGAAAACATATACATTGTGGGTATTTCTGAATCTTGTTGGGATGAGGAAAATCAGTGGGATATGGTGATTCCTGGTTATAAATTATATCAGAAGGGGGGGGAGTTGGAGGTGGGGTGGCTCTGTATGTCAGAGAGGGCATACAGTCCAGTAAGACTGAGAGGTAAGTGAATTGGATTTGCTTCTTGAAATGCTATGGGTTGAATTAGTGGGCCCAAAAGGAAGCTTAACACTGGGAGTTTCTTAATGCCCACCAGATCAAAAGATAGCGGTGGATTATAAAATGATGAATGAATTAAAGATAGCGGCTAGTTTAAAAAAAACTGTGTTATAACAGGTGACTTTAACTACCCACACATTGATTGGGTCAATATGTGTTCGTCGGGGGGAAAAGATTGAATTTCTAGACATTCTCAATGACTGTGCAATGGAGCAGATGGTCACAGAACCTACCAGGGGAGAGGCAATCCTGGATTTGGTCCTAAGTAACACCCAAGACCTGGTGAGAGATGTTACACCGCTTAGGAACAGTGATCATAATGTTATTGAGTTCAACATTTGTATAAATAGGGAATTGCACAAAAAGACTGACACAGCCACTTTTAACTTTAAAAGGGGTAACTTCTCTGATATGAGGGGACACGTGAGGAGAAATCTGAAAAAAAAAGTAGAAAGGGTAAAAAGCATTGGGGAAGCTTGGAGACTATTTAAAATTACAATCCTAGAGGCTCAGAGAAAATATATACCATGGATTAGGAAAGGCACAAATAGGTATAGAAAAAAGCCTGTGTGGTTAACAAACAAAGTAATGGAAGCTGTAAAAGGTAAGAAAGATTCCTGTAAGTGGTGGAAAACTAGTCTCAGTGAGGCTGATAAAAGGGAACACAGGCTGTGGCAAATAAAATGCAAGTCTGTGATCAGGCAGGCAAAAAGGGAATATGAGGAGCATATCACAAAAAAACAAACAAACATAAAGACCAACAATAAAACTTTCTTCAAATACATTAGAAGTAGGAAACCAGCCAGGGAAGCAGTGGGACCCTTGGATAACCAAGGGGTAAAAGGTGTACTGAAGGATGATAGGGAAATGGCTGAGAAGCTGAATGCATTTTTTGCCTCTGTCTTCACTGTGGAAGATGAGAAGTGCTTGCCCACTCCGGAACCACTGATTTCAGGATTGGTGCTGAAAGACCTAAGTCAGATTGAGGTGATGAGAGAGGAGGTTCTACTACTGATGGACAACTAAAAACAAATAAATCACTGAGCCCACATGGCATACATCTGAGAGTTCTGGAAGAACTCAAATATGAACTTGTGGATCTCCTGACAAAAATATGTAATCTTTCATTAAAATCTACCTCCATTCCTGAGGACTGGAAGGTAGCGAATGTCACTCCCATCTTTAGAAAGGGTTCCAGAGGAGATCTGGGGAATTACAGGCCAGTCAGTCTGACGTTGATACCAGGTAAGTTGGTGGAAACTTTTACTAAAGAAAAAATTAGTAGGCACATTGATGAACAAAATCTCTTGAGGAAGACTCAGCATGGGTTCTGTAAGGGAAGATCTTGTCTCACTAACCTGTTAGTGTTCTTTGAGGGAGTAAACAAACATGTGGACAAGGGGGACGCAATAGATGCTGTTTACCTTGACTTCCAGAAAGCTTTTGATAAAGTTCCCCATCAAAGGCTCCTAAGTAAGCTCAATTGTCATGGGATAAAAGGACAAGTCCTTTTGTGGATCAAAAAAACTGACTAATTAAAAGGAAACAGAAAGTGAATATAAATGGACAATTTTCTCAGTGGAGGGAGGTAAGCAGTGGGGTACTGCAGGGATCAGTACTTGGTCCAATGCTTTTTAACCTGTTTATTAATGATTTGGAGTTGGGGATAAGCAGTGAAGTGACTAAATTTGCCGATGACACAAATTTGTTCAGGGTGGTGAGAACCAGGGAGGATTGTGAGGCACTCCAAAGGGATCTGTCGAGGATGGGCGAGTGGGCATCAACATGGCAAATGGGGTTCAATGTGGCCAAGTGCAAAGTGATGCTCATTGGAGCAAAAAATCCTAACTATAAATACACGTTGACATAGGCGTAAACTACCGGGGGGGGGGGCTCAAGGGCTCAGGCCACCCCCGAAATTTCCCAGGGGGACTGAGCCCCCCCGGCGAAACAGAACGCCTGTGGCCACCTCTCCCCCCGCCTCCCCAGGCCCTTCCTAGGCCTGCTGGCCGCCGCCAGAGTCTCTTTCTTCTTCCCCTCCAGCTCCCCTGTACCCACTCCTCCCTCCCTCCCTCCCTCCTTCCCTCTCCCTCCCGGGGCTCCGGGTAAATGCCCAACATGATAGCATCACCCGGCTATCACACTGGGCATTCACCCGAAGCCCCAGGAGGGAAAGGAAAGGAGGGAAGAGTGGGGGGGGGGAGAGAGGTGGCAGCAGCATCGTTTCGGAGTTCGTGTGTGCTTCACATGCGCATGAGCCCCCCCCCCCCCGGGATTTCAAAACCTGACGCCCCTGCACATTGATGGGTTTGGAACTGGCGGAGACTGACCAAGAGAGAGACCTTGGAGTCGTAGTAGATAACTCAATGAAAATGTTGAGACAGTGTGTGACTGCAATGAAAAAGGCCAACACTATGCTGGGGGTTATTAGGAAGGGAATTGTAACCAGATCAGCCAGTATCATAATGCCCCTGTATAAATCGATGGTGCGACCTCATTTGGAATACTGTGTACAGTTCTGGTCGCCACACCTCAAAAAAGATATTATAGCATTGGATAAAGTGCAGAAAAGGACAACTAGAATGATAAAAGGGTTGGAACACTTTCCCTATGAAGAAAGGTTGAGGCGCTTGGGGCTCTTTAGCTTGGAGAAACGACGGCTGAGGTGGTGACATGATCGAGGTTTATACGATTATGCATGGGATAGAGCAGGTAGAGAAAGAAGTCCTTTTCTCCCTTTCTCAGAATACAAGAACTCGTGGGCATTCCATGAAATTGCTGAGCAGTCGGGTTAGAACAGATAAAAGGAAGTTCTTCTTCACCCAAAGAGTGATTAACATGTGGAATTCACTGCTACAGGAGGTGGTGGCAGCTACAAGCATGGACAGCTTCAAGAGAGAATTAGATAAACATATGGAGCAGAGATCCATCGGTGGCTATTAGCCACAAAGTATAGATAGGAACTCTAAGTCTGGGGCAAGTGATGCTCTGTATTCTTGGTGCTTGGGGGGGCAGCAACAGTGGGAGGGTTTCTATTGTCCTGGCCCCACTGGTGGACCTCCTGAGGGCACCTGGTGTTTTTGGCCACTGTGTGACAGAGTGTTGGACTGGATGGGCCATTGGCCTGATCCAACATTGCCTTCTCTTATGTTCTTATGTTAAGAGTCCTCCCTGTCCCTGAGCCCTAGCTGACCCATGACAATTTACTTCATTTATACCCTACCTTTCTCCATAATGGAAACCAAAAGTGCTTTTCATTTCCCTTCTCTCTTTCATTTTACTGTCACAACAACCCTGTGACTAGTGTTACCAGGCATGGCTTGGGAACCAGTGGGGAACTAGGGGGTGGAGACATGGTGGGTGGCCAGCAGTGTGATGTAATTTCTGGGAAAACCTGTAAGTGGCATCATGCTTCTAGGAATTACCAGGAAAACTATAGACTTTCCATTGTTTCTTGTTGAGTACTGATATCACCTCTGGGTTTTTCGTGGAAGTGAGATCACACCATCATCCAATATCTATTGTTATTATTTCTTCTTTTTATTCTAGTTATTTTTTATGGTTTACAGCATGCCAATCTTTCCCTGACTTTGAGCCCAGGCAATTACTTCTGCCACACCTAACTTTTATCCACCTGCTTACCTAGTGGTATGTCCAGAAAAGATGACCATCCATCCTCATGCACCAGCCAAAATTAGGGTTCAGATGATTAAGTCCCATCCCAAGTGTTGCCCTCTCCTCACCCCTGATTAATCAACCATGAGAGGCTGGCTTGAGAAACCACACTACATCCATAGTGGCCTCCTCAGGGTGCTCACCATACATACTTATTGCCAGCTATATCCTCACCCTATTCCAGTCCACCCATTGTTCTGGAGTCTCCCCAGACTGAAAACCAGGCTTATTTAAATTAACTATCTCAAAACACAGCCCTGGCCTGTGATTGTTAGATCACAGAAGCTAAGCAGGATCGGCCCTGGCTAGTATTTGCATGGGAGACCTCCAAGGACTGCAAGGGTTTTGATTCAGAGGCAGGCAATGGCAAACCACCTCTGAACATCTCTTGCTTTGCTAACCCTATGGGGTCACCATAAGTCAGCTGTGACTTGAGGGCACTTTGCACCACTACCACCCTCCCAAGACATAGCAGCATTTAGTAGTTGGGGGGAAATCCCTTTCAACAGCTAATCAGAAAGTGTCCTAGCATTTTGCTCATCTTTGAATTGCTGGAGTAAATGGGTGGGAGAATGGAGCAGCTCTAAACAAGTGGTGAGTGAGTGGGGTGAGTAAATCAACACTTTTCCCAGAATTCACCCCAGCATCTTCCTTTCATGGAAGTGGGGAGAAGGCAAAAGCAGGTCCTCTATCATTGCTGCAGGGCAGGAACTGAGCTTTTGTATGTTCATTAGTTGGTCATAGGCTAATGACACCAGTTCTCCTGCTGTACTGGCTGCCAGGTGGAGTGGTAGACAGGCTTGCTATGTCAGTTGGGTGTGTGTCATTTTACCAAACAATTCTTGCCAATAAATCTGATCTGTGGGCAGGATGAGGAGGGAATCCACCCCCCACTTTAATGCATGCCAGGAGGTTGGTGCTCTGATATGCACTCATTTTGTTTTACAATGGCATTTTGAGAGGAAGAGGCTGCGATAAAGAAACTGCCTGGATTTATTGCCTGTGCTCCTGAGACAGCATCGCTTGTAACAAAAAAGTTTCAACCTATTTGCTGTGATGACTGGGGGGGGGGGGGGGGGGGATGGATCCAGAGTAATGACAAGGCTTGAAGTCACGCTTACTTCTGACTTGCTGCTGCTTCTGTGCTGACACAGAGAACAATATTCAGTCCCACCCACCAAAGGCTATCACAGCCTTGACAACAAGAAGTGGAGCACTTGCAAAAGGACAGGGTTTCATAAATCAGAAAATGGAGTTTGCGGTCCAACCTTGCCCATTTTGCCCTGTATGGAAAAACGATGTGCTGTTCTAGTCACCCCCTCTCAATAGGAAGGATGTGCAAATGTTCCTGATTTTGTTTCTTACTTTGTTCACATTCTTGTTAACACTTTCGGTTCTCCATTCTTCATACGTTTGTATAGCCGACACATATTGCATATTTTTAAGACACAATGGCATGTTCAGTGTTCATTTCTTCATATATCTGTAATGCTAACTGTTGCTGCACCAATAAGACTGAAAAATGGATGCACAGTAGGGGAAAAATTGAGTGTGAGGAAAGAATAGTATGGAAATAAAGAAATATGGGTTCAACTTGGACAAGGAAAGCAGCAAATTCAACACAGGGATGTTAGGGTTGAAACAGCAGGAATGAGAAATTCAAATGACAGTCACTGAAATGAAGTAAAGAAACAACATCATCCTTACTTGACAAGAAAAGTGTTGAATAGGGAATGGTGCAGAAAAGTTTAGATGCTGGAGAACCTTTCGTATGAGGAACGTCTCAAGAATTTAGAGCTTTTTAGTTTTTAAACAAAGGTCAAAGGGAGGCATGTGGTCAAGGTTTATAAAATTATATATGGTGTAGAGAAAGCACACTCTTGTTAATGTTACCTCACCTTTTCAGGTGAGTTAAGATAGGTGAGTACCTTCTTTACCATGGCCTCTAAACATTGGGATGTCCTTCCCACAGGAGCTGACATATCACTCAGCCTTCTAACCTTTAGACTTAGAAGACACAATAAAAAGTAAGTATCCCCCCCCCCGAGTGTTCAATTTGCAATAAAATGATAATTAAAATGGAGGAGTAGTCACTCACTGTTGTTAAAATCTTACTGCATACTTAGTCTGAATTAGGGGTAGGGTTGTCACACGACCACTGGGATCTGAGAGATCTCTTGCCCCCAGTGGCCAATCGGAGAAATATTTTTAATCGCTGTCACTGTTGGCATGACATCACTTCCAGAAAAATCCAGGAGTGACATCATATCCTTTTAGGAATCACCAGAAGCTTTAAAAAACAATGCAGAAGCTTATCTTCTAACAAAATAAACCAAACTGAAACTATAGAGTTTTCAGCAATCCCTAGAGAGGACTGACATCACTTTTTTAGTTTTCCTGAAAGTCATGCTATGCCATCACTCAGGGCCATAGCCAGTGGAGGGGCTTTAGGGGCTGAGTCCCCTATTGATTAAGACAGAGCCTCATCATTGGCTCCCACTGCTACCTTCTTCCCTCCCCCCCCCTTAAAAGTATGTGGCCTTGCAGGGCTTGAGCCACACCACCTCATGCTGCTACCATGCTGGCCCAAAGCCCTTCCTTCTGTGTGCAGGGAGGGGGGAGGGAGCCTGGGGTGTGCAACACTACTATGTCATGCTGCCTCCCCTCCCCCCCCATCGAAGTACCTGGCCTTGTGTGGCAAGCCCAAAGGGATTCCATGGCTTGCTTCAGGCTGGCACACAGCAGGGGACTCACTGGCTGACGACTGTTCAGAGAGCTGAGTCAAGTGAGAGGGCAGCCACCCAGCTGCCTCCTTTTCAGCTGTTCCCTCTTCCGAATGAAGAGGAAAGAGGAGAGTCATATGACACCCTCCAATTCCAAAGCCCACGCCTGAATTTTTTTCTGGCTATGGGGCTGCTGTCACTTATGGTCTCCCAGTCTCCCACATGTTGCCATATAACTTATTGGTGGTGTAAAAATGACGTCAAAGAAAAAAATTGGAAGGGTAGAAATTGCCAAAGACAATAGAGAGGCCAAGAATAGTCTTCCTGACCATACATGAGAATGAAAAGAAATTGGGGGGGGGGGTGCATCTTTACACAGCACTGCCTCAACAAAAGACAAGTCTTGCCAATTCAGCCCAAGGATGCTGCTGTAGCAACCTGTTTCCAAATCTTTATTAGAAGCCCCTACCACAAACCCAGTTATAATGGGACAAGAAGGACTGAAGTCCTGTTGTGATGTTTCTTTGCATTTTAATTTTTTTTCTTTCTTTTTAAAAGTGGAAATGAATAAAGAGAGGACAAGCTGCACCTCTCTTTGCACACACACACACACTATCCAGTTCGCTAGAAAGGCGGGATAGAAATGCGAATAAATAAATAAATAAATAAATAAATCCACACATACAATGGAGCTGTGAAAACCCCAGGGCTGTAGCCAGTGGTGGGGCTTTAGGGGCGGAGCCCCACTGCGATTAAGGTGGAGCCCCACTGCAGCTGGCTGGGCTGCAGAGGGGGGAGAGGAACACAGTGTAGTCCACAGCTACAGTCTGGCTGGAGCTGCACAGGGCCTGCCTACCAAGGAACCCTTAGAGGCAACAGAGGAAACTGTGGTGCAGGAAAGCTGCGGAAGTCTCACGGGAGGGGGCAGGGTGCGAGAGAGGCAGGCCTGGGCCACTTCAGCCAGAGTGCTTGGCTCCGAGAAACCTGTTAGTATTCTTTGAGGGGATGGACAAACATGTGGACAAAGGGGACCCAATAGATCTTGTTTACCTTGACTTCCAGAAAGCTTCTGATAAAGTTCCTCATCAAAGGCTCCTAAGTAAGCTCAATAGACATGGGATAAAAGGGCAAGTCCTCTTGTGGATCAAAAACTAGCTGATTAATAGGAAACAGTGAGTATAAATGGGCAATTTTCACAGGGGAGGGAGGTAAGCAGAGGGGTACCGCAGGGCTCAGTACTGGGTCTGATGCTTTTTAACTTGTTCATTAATGATTTGGAGTTGGGAGTAAGCAGTGAAGTGGCTAAATTTGCGAGTGACCCTATATTGTTCAGGGTGGTAAAAACCAGGGAGGACTGTAAGGTGTTCCAAAGGAATCTGCTGAGGATGGGCGAGTGGGTGTCAACGTGGCAAATGGGGTTCAGTGTAGCTAAGTGCAAAGTGATGCACATTGGAGACAAAAATCCTAACTATAAATACATGTTGATGGGGTCTGAACTGGTGGGGACTGACCAAGAGAGAGATCTTGGAGTCATAGTAGAAAACTCAGTGAAAATATCTAGACAGTGTGTGACTGCAATAAAAAAAAAAGTTCAGTGCTATGCTGGGGATTATTAGGAATTGTAACCAAATCAGCCAGTCTCATAATGACCATGTATAAATCGATGGTATGACCTCATTTGGAATACTGTGTGCAATTCTGGTCACCATACCTCAGAAAAGATATTATAGTACAGGGAAAAAGTGCAGAAAAGGGCAACTAGAATGATAAAAGAGTTGGCAGCAACTGGCATTGTTTGCAAACCAGCACAAGAGACCAACAGGTTAAACTAATAGCACCTTCAAAAGACTAAACCACATTTGTTCCAATAGAAAACTTCCTGGTGTCAGAATCCAGGGAATCTGGTCAGCAGACAAAAGAACTGCCAACCCCAGGGGCGGGGGGCACACATCTCAGGTGCATCATTAAATTAATAACTTAATGAATTTTAATTAGTGTCCCCTGGAGCCCCCATAAAAAAAAATCCTGGCTACGGGGCTGGAAGACCCAGTGGGAAAGCAGTTCCTCTCATTTTTCCTCGCAATGCGTGAGGTAAACACAAACTGGATCTAATAAGGCTTGCTCCTCTGAAAATATGTCTAAGATCAGACTGTAAACATGATTCTGTTTTTCAGAATCTGTTTTTTTTCCCCAGAACAACTAGAATACATCACTGTCCCCAAATAGATTACAAATTCAAATTTAGATAGAATGGGGAGAAAACAGAAGGAGGGGAGAGAAGGGGGAGGCCACATAATAAAACCACTTATAGAATATCCACTAAGCTCACGGAATATTCTCTTTTTCAGTTCTTGTTGTAGCAGTTCTAGCAGTGAACATCACTTATACATCCTGCTGTGCAAACAGCCACATTCATTCTTGAACCAGGGATTTCTCTGCAGTTTCTCATCTATAGTGCAAAAGTACTTGAAGAGCCAGATTGCACTGTAAGTTTATCCAGATGTGTAAGGAAACACATTTTGGTTGAATGCTAAAACTCTTCAAAAGGAGAAAAAAAAGGAAATATTGTCCATATTCAAACTCCACAGTCTTTCTCCTTGTAATGCTACTTTTAATATAGGCCTATTATGCATGGGTGTTTTCCCTCACTTTCACCGTGCATGTCTGTTGAGTTTTCTTTGTCATTCTGCATTGATTTTCCTCCCTTCAGCACTCAGGTCACTTTGTGATTGCTGCTTCCCTGGGTTTTCTGAGAGTGTTTTTGTGCCACTTTTTTCTTGCTTCACTTCCAAGCCAAAGGTAATTCAAAAGCATACAGATTCCCTCGGATCCCCCCTGTCCTTTTGCCACCCCTCAAATGTCACTCCCTGCCCACATCGAGGTTGTTTTGCCCACTCTGCATCTTCTGCCATCCTCTCCCCTTCATTGGTATACAAGCTCCATTTTCTCTTAGTAGTCAGTGAGGAATGAAATTGGCATGAGATGCAAAGAGAGCAAGACACTAGGATGGGAAGCCTAAAGCTTTGAAAACATTTTCCCCTTTAATGCTTTAGTGAAAAAAAGTTGGGGGGGGGGGCATTTTGGCAGTCTAACATTAAAATGGCAGGTGAGCCACACGGACCTTCTGCAAACCACTGAACATAAGGATTTCCTGGAATCAATCCATTTGGAAAAAGAATGCAATCTGCACATGACAGGCTTTAAAAAACCTGCCAAGATAACGACCAGTGTGCAAGATCAAACTGAGAATCATGAAGAGAAAACCATGCAAATTTGTGAGGAAGGGCAGGAAATTAGTGTTACTATGCAGCTGTGCTAGGGCATTGGTGAAAATACCCCCTCATATATATATATATATATTCCAGTTTAGTGGCACAAGACTAAAAAAAGCTCTCCTGAGCATCTGCCAGAGGACTCCTTCCCCATACAAATTGCAGCCCTGTGCCAAGTGTGGTGGAGTTGCAGCCAATTTTGCCCAGGCACATGTGCATGCACACACATGCATGTTACCAACAATCACTGCTTGCAATGTCAGTGTCAGGGTTCCTCTGAGCATTCTGTCCCCTCAACATGTTCCTCCATGTTATGAGACTGTGTGACTCTTTCCCATTTTTTACAGTGCAGTGATAACAAAGCAGAGAATTCCCTAGTGCTTGGCAATATGGAAAACAGCTCTGCAGCTGCTTGTCAGTTTCAGAAAAAGACTGGTCAGTCTCAACAGTGGGTCCCCCACCCTTTGCTGGTGTTCTTTTCTGTTTCCTTTCATTTAAGGAACTAATGCTAAAATACATGTGCAGAACCTGAACAATGAGGATTTAAATTGAAGGTGCTTGCTGGATGCTACTGCACAGCTGCAATACGGCAATTGTGTATTTTTTTATTTTAAAAAAAAGAGCTTTGGACGCCCCCCCCTGTCAGAATCTACTAATTCAGACATTATGTTATTCATGCCTGTACTTTCAAAGTAGTTATCTGTCTTTCTTTTTCCTATGTAACTGTTGTATACTGATGCTTGTCCAGACCGGGAGGGTGACACCAGTGAATTATGTGAACAAGGAGGCCTCACATCCCTGCCTCCGCATTCCAGCTGCTCCGGCAGAGACTTCAAGGGAGGATGCCTCTCATCTCTTATCACATGCAAAAAACCTTGAGGCCATTGATTGTTATGTGAACTGGTAACATCTGAGGGGTCTGGTTTGGGAGAGGAAATTTACAGCTTAACACTTCACTCTTTTCCTGTGGGAACCAAACGGCCAGAACACCTCTTTGCCCGCCAATTTTCCCTTAAGGTGATTGGCTACCTATGGGTAATTCAAACTCCTTGGAATGGTATAATAGACCTGCTTGTATTATCTGTCTCATCTCTGACAATAATCCGAGACGCTGTACTAATGTAGAGATTGGAAATAAAGAACTGTGGTTAACCAACCAAGATCTGATCCTTGACTACTTTGAGCAGAACTCTCACACACACACCCCCAATTCTACAAGTGATATTCCACCCTATGATGGACCCCTGCTTCTTCTTCTCTGTGAGGCAGATTTTTCCCACCAAAATTCTTAGTTCTTTTCAGGTTCTGAGCTGGCCCCCAGTAGTGTGACAATATGTGGTGCTTTATAAATCTTAATGTCCCATTACGGAATTTGTTACAGAATCTGATTTGGCGTTTGCCCAGCTGTCTGGAGAAAACAGGTGGCCTCTTTTTAGATGTGTTGAAATGACACTGGAGACTGTGTAACAGTGAACAATAATAAAAGTTTTATTAATAAGCAAAGATCGTATGGGGTAGTCAGGAATTGAAAAGGCTGAGGTAAAGGTTGTTGGTAAAACTGTATTTTTCACTTGACAGACAAGATGGTGTTGTAGCAGCTTTTTTTTTTTTTACAAATTCTTGGTTTTTATCAGTGAGAGATGGTTGACTAAGAACTCTAGTTTCAGTAACAATGTTTCTGCACATAGTTTCCTAATAACTGTTCAGGTTTGTGTTATTGTTGTTTTTTTTTGAAAGGTCACTTTTTAGCGCATTAAATTATTTCACCTTTTCTGAAATCACAATGTGTCTTCTTTCCCCTGAGTAGTCTACAACTGTTTCATTTCACACCAGACAAGGTACTGCCTCAGTGCCAATTCCCTGTATAACTGAATAGGACTTATATTTCCTCCTTGAAAATGCAATCCTATTATTTTTGGCCTGATTGGGAGCTTCAGCCTGCTACCCAGTCACTCTTTGCCAAAATCTCAAACCCCCATTCTTGGCATCTGTGGAAAAACATTTCAGCATAAGGTGACACTAGACTCTGAATTCTTAGATGGAATTCTTTCTCAGGTTATATTTAACACAGCTTAGACCAGGAGTCACTCCATTTATTCAAAATGTGAACCTTTGTGACAGACTTTTAGTCAGACTCTTCAGACATCCACTCCTTTATCTGAACTTTTATTTTATTGAACAGTAACTGCTGCTGAACTCAAAACCAACTAACTCTTCCCTCCAAGGGCGTAGACTTTCCAGTTTCCCAGGGGGGGGCGAGGGCTGGACCAGAGGGGGGAGGGAGGGGGAAGGAGGGAAGAGAGAGAGAGAGAGAGAGAGAGAGAGAAGGGTTGCCAGGTCTTACCATTTAGAGAGGAGTTCCTCGTGTGCACGGACGCTGGGATGATGCCACTGCAAGAGCCTTTCCCCCCCATCTGGCTCCCCCGCACCCCTCTCCCCACCCACTCCTCCCTCCCTCTCTCTCTCTGTCTCCGGGGGCGATCCAGGCGACTGCCCAGCATGATGACATCACCCAGAAGTGATGTCATCATGCTGGGCATGTTACCGGGGTGACGCTCTGGCAATCGCCCTGAAACTCTATGGTGCCCAGCTAGAGCATCGCCTCGGCAACATGCCCAGCATGATGATGTCACTTCCAGGTGATGTCATCATGCTGTGCAGTCACCCAGATCACCCCCGGAGAAGGAGGAGTGGGTACGGGGGAGCCGGGCAGGGGGGAGAGGCTCTTCCGGCAGCTTCTTGAAGGCCTCATGCTAGGCAGTGGCTGGGGGCCTGGAGAGCCGGGAGGTGTGGCAGCGGGCACTCTGTTTTGCTCCGGGGGGCTCAGTCCCCCCTGGAAAATTTCAGGAGTGGCCTATGCCCTCGAGCCCCTGCGTAGTTGATGCCTATGCTTTCCTCAGCACACAGCTGATCTTATATTTCCTTCAGCTGATGCTGGCCAATCAGAGAAAAGGAGCAGCCTGTCATGCAAGTTCAACATTCCAGAGCAGAGTTAACTATTCATTTCCCTTCTCTGATTTTGCTGCATTAGGAAAACAGCATTTTAAATGTAGTCCGTCGGATGCCCCAATTTAGAAAAGTGTGATTTTTTTTTTAAATGTAGCTGCAGAATAAATACACTAGAGGAAAAAGAATGGTGTGTAAGCTGGGCCCAGAATCTGAAGTCAAGATGAAAGGCTTACTGCTCTGAAAATCTGCTGTAAGATGTGTGTGTTTAATGGGCCATAGCTTTAAATCCTACAGCCACTTTTTTGCTTTCTGCACATTTGGAAATTCAGCCCTATGCTCACCAAAATAACAAAACAGAAAATGCTACAAGAATCTCATCACCTTTAGAAATATGGTTCTCATGTCTTTACTGCTTCAGCCAAAAGGAAGTCAAAATATCTTGATCACAGTGTCCAGTTATTGATCATTGTTGTGGATTTGCAGTCTTGGTTACAGCAAATATAGATCTATCACTATGTTCTGCCCTTATAGAGCTCAGAATCTCAGATAAAACAATGTTAGTCATGACCTTTCAAGGCTATGTGTATAGTTCCTCAATGAGAGGTGCTTGTTAGGAGAGGTTCTCTAGTAGCTATAGAATGAAATATCTGTAAGAGTTTGTAGAACGTGCTACCCTCCAGTTGAGGAGAAGCAACAAGTGTGGAGAACTCAAGGTTCTAGGGCTGTACTGAGTGCTTTGAAGACTAGACTCCTGCACTCTTAATCCAGCTAAGAATGAGCTGATATGGCCATTTTGGTTTCATTTTGGACACATGAAGCCGTCTTATATTGAGATCATTGGTCTATCAAGAACAGTATTGTCTGCTCTGACTGACAGCTGCTCTCTATGGTCTCAGTCTGAGGTCCTTCACCCCATCTTCTATCCAATCCTTTTAACTGGAGATACTGGGGACTGAATTTTGGGATGTTCTGTTTACAGAGCAGGTGTGTTGCCACTGAGTTACAGTTCCTCCTCATTTGATTCTCTATGCTGGTAATATCATTGCTATGAGCCACCTTATTTTTCCCACTTGTAATTATTTTATGTCTTTCATTCATATATGCTATTTCTAGATCTTGACTGATACAAAAAATAACATTAAAAATGTGTATATTTTTATGGCCCTAACCTGGATGGCCCAGATTAGCTGGATCTTGTCAGATCTTGGCTGTTAAGCAGGGTCAGGCCTGCTTAGTATTTGGATAGGAAACCACCAAGGAAATCCAGGGTAGCTGTGCAGAGGTCTCTTGCCTTGAAAACCTTACAGGGTCACCATAAATCAGCTGCAACTTGACTGCACTTTCTACCACGACTATCATATTGTTATGGCAAAAAGGGGCAGGAAGAAACAGAACAGTGCAGAAAACAAAAACCCACCATTTTGTTTCACACAGAAGTAAAACTGAAGGATATTAAAATCAAATACTGAAATAAGTGGTCTCATCCCTAAACTAATCTCTTCTTCAAATGAAGGCACACTAGGATTACTGTCATGAGCTGATTCCAGCTGGATGACAAGATTGCTGGGAGGAGGAGGAGCAGCAGCAGCAGAAGAAGGAGCAGCAGAAGCAGCAGCAGCAGCAGCAGCAGAAGAAGAATGTGCCATCAAGTCATAATCAACTCATGGCAACCCCATCCACAGGGTGTTCCAGGCAAGAGATGAGCAGAAGTTGTTTGCCATTGCATTCCTCTGAATAGTGACCCCAGTCTGCCTTAGTGGTGTCTCATTCAAGTACTGACCATGACTGACCCTGCTTAGCTCCCATAGGGTTACCAGGTCTTCCCTGGACACCAGCAGGGGATGGGGGCATAGGGTTGCCAGATCCAGATTGGGAAACTCCTGGATATTTGAAGATGGAGCCTGGGGAGGACAGGTAATTCAGTGGGGTATCATGCCACAGAGTCTACCTCCAAAGCATCCATTTGCTCCACGGGAACTGATCTAAGTAGTCTGGAGATGAGGTGTAATTCTGGGGGATCTCCAGGCCCCCTCCTGAAGGCTGGCATCCCTAACCAAGTTCCTGAGCTTGCTGGCACTTGAGAGCTAAGCAGGGTCAGTCAACAAGCTTGGGGTTACCTGGGCTATTCAAGCCACTGACAAGTTTGCTAAGCCAGGAGCAACCCCCCCCCCCAACAAAAATAGAAGAAGAAGAAGAGATTGGATTTATACTCCACACTTCTCTACCCAAGGGAATCTCAGAGTGGTTTACAAACTCATTTCCCTTCCCCTCCCCACAACAGACACCCTGTGCGGTAGGTGAGGCTGAGAGAGCTCTGACAGAAACTGCTCTTTTTCAAGAACAGCTCTTGTCAGAACTATGGCTTGCCCAAGGTCATCCAGCAGGTGCAAGTGGAGGAGTGGGGAATCATACCTGGTTCTCCCAAATTAGAGTCTGCACACTTAACCCCTACACCAAACTGGCTCAGTGATGGGAATCAACCCAGGTTAATAAACAAAACGTGGACATCATACATCTATTATTACTCTTAGTGATGAATAAGGGTGTGTGTAAAAAAAAGAATATTACAATTTTGGATCTGGGCTTCAGGAGGCAAAAAATTACTGTGATTGCTTTGTTTCAGGTACAGCACTCCTGGTTTAGGTTTAAATATGTGCCCTGTTTTGTGTGTGCGTGTTCTAGATTTTCAGGACCATGTTCTGCACACATGCAATGCAGACACCATTCTTTTCAATGAACATCCAGTTTGAAGATCTCCTATGCAGCAGTCGTGGCACATAAGGCCATCAAAATAGTAAGGAATGCAGTCTTCCCTCTCCTATCCAGACCTGCTGAATTTCAGCCACATGCAACAAAGCAGCTCCATTTTACTGTATCCCCCAAAGTAGCCCATTTCTGTGCATGCACACTGCATTCCCTCTCTGCAGCTTGTCTGCGAAGGTGATTGGCTGAGAATGCTAGATCCTTGCCAGGATCCAGTGCATGTTACTGCTGGCTTAAGAAGCACCCAAAACTGACCAACACAGATTTTGGGGGAGGGTAGTTTCATTTTAGTAAGAATTCTAGATTCCTAATATTTTTCTGGGAACCCAAAGTAATTACCAGAAACAGTGATTTTTATGTATATTTTTGGCTCCAGAATCCCATTATGCACACCCCTAGTGACACACTTGATATGTGTTAATAGTGTTCTGGGGATTCCAGTGTTCTGAGTGTTGTAATAACTTGCAACTCAACAGTTTCTCTTTCTAGTCTGTTCCTGAACTTCCTTTGAAATAAGCCACTTTGAGGTCACCCATTGAATGTTCTGGAAGTTTGAAGGGTTCTCTTACAGGTTTTTTTGATCTTAAAGGTGACGCTGGACTCAAACTTTGTTCTGCTGTTTCATACCAACATGGCTACCCACCTGAATCTATAAAAAGAAAGGATGCAAGGAACTCTACAATCTAGATAAGCCTACAAACTATCAGGTGCTCAAATGTGATTGGGTTTGTCAAGTTAGTACAGTACCTAGTATCTTTTGCACTTTAGCAATTCTCATAAAGTTGCCCATCCTGGCTTGGGAAATTCCTGGAGATTTGGGAGCAGTGTCTGGAGAGAATGGAGTTTGGGGAGTGGAGGGAATTCACTGGGTGTGTCATGTCATACTAGGACTTCCATTTTTCCTGGTATTTGGATACCATAGAGTCTGCTGTCCATTCCTTCTAGAAGAATTGATCTGTGTGGGATAGAAATCTCTCAGATGGCATAGTAGTTAATTCCACTTAAGGGTGATGGATCACAGAACTGGTGGCAAATGATCTTCTAGCTAGCCAGTCAATTCAAAGGTGGGCAAATTTTTGAGTTTCACTGAATTCTTGGTCAAATAAAATGCATGTTCCAGGATTTAATAAGAGGTCATCATAGAAGCTGACATTTTGGTTACAAAGTTTATTGTCTGACTTCCCATTATAGCTAGTTCTCCAGTTTTAGAAATAAGACTAAGGAAGAAGATCATTGAAGCCATAGGAAACTTTTAAAGAATGTAAAAATATCAATATATTCAATTTTCCTTCCTCAGCTCTCCAGCCCCCAGGCAGCTCGCCTGATGTGGGGAGGATAGCAGGAAATACTCCATTCATATGACTTAGGATGCAAGTAAGGCTACAAAGATGGGAGAGAAATAGAAGCAGCTATCCAGGCTTTGTCCACTCTCTTGTCAGCAATAGACAACCTGTCTGACCCAAAGAAGAGCTGCGGTGGCTCAGAGGTTAAGACGCTGAGCTGCAGACTGGAAGGTCAGTTGCTCGGCAATTTGAGACCCAAGTGCCACGTGATGGAGTGAGCTCCCGTCTCTGGCCCCAGCTCCTGCCAACCTAGCAGTTCAAAAGCAAGAAATTGCAAGTAGATAAATAGGTACTGCTTTGGTGGGAAGGTAACAGAATTCCATGCGCCTCAGTGCTTAATCATGCCGGCCACATGACCACGGAGACGTCTTCAGACAGCTCTGGCTCTTCAGCTTGGAAACAGAGATGAGCACCGCCCCCTAGAGTTGGATTTGAATGGCTTTCAAGCAAGGGAAACCTTTACCTTTACCTTTTACCTGACCCAAAGACAGTGTGCATGAATTAATTAAACCTACTTGCATTCTGTACAAACTAGGCCTTTATCCCTATGGTACTAAGTACACATTTAGCAAACTAAATGCACTGTAGGTGTTCTGCTGAATTTTACAGACCCTCCATTTTATCACAAAAATCCATGTTTCAATCTTGTACAAATGTAATCCATGAATCACTTATTGAAAGCCATTTTCTGTTTCCTTGCATTGAATTATTTTCTCTGAGATATACTTATTTGAATGCTAGTTTCATGTGATGTTGGTGTTTAATGGCATACAAGATGGTCTAGAAATACTGTAACAGTACAAACTGGAAACAGCAGCTAATGCACTAAATGCACTGAACAAAAAAGATCATGATGGCAGCATATGAAGAAAGAACAACAACAAAAAAGTAATCTCTGTTCATCGTTAATGAGATGCAAGAAATCAGCAACCAGGAAGATCTCTGAGTTTGTGAGAGGTATTGATTCAGGCCGTAGGACCTTTGTCATGTCATATAGAAACACTGAGAAGCCACACCTTTAGCCCAAAACGAATCTCCTTCCAGTTGCCATTAGACCTGAGAAGAAAACAAGACAAATATATATTTACATGTAACTAGAAAGTTTTTTTTTTGTAAATAATTTTTTATTATTTTCAAACATTTTAACATATTTTCCTTATACAAACCCTTTTTCCATATTATATCCACTTTTTCATTCTATTGTATAATCTTGTTCTCATCTTATATTGGTGGTTTCCCACCACATCTGAAGCATATCACATTTTCAGCTTTAACCATTCTTTAAATGCATATATATGTTTTTACATTTCTGGTAACGACTTAATCAACTTTAAAATAGTTATACATTATTTAAATTCTTATTTTCTTATACAATTCTAAAAATATCTTCCTTATCTAACTACCATTTATACATTCATACATTTCTATTTCTTTTTACTATTATATCCACGTATAAATGTAATTTTTCATGTCCCAATATTGTTCAACATATTCTTTCAAATCTTTCCAATCTTCCAAAAAAGTCTCTGAGTACAGATTATTCAATTTTCTTGTCCATTTATCCATTTCAGCCATATACAACAATTTTTTCAACCATTCCCACACCTCTGGTATTTTTTCATTTTTCCAATTTTGCGCGTACGCCATTCTTGCCGTTGTAATC
This sequence comes from Lepidodactylus listeri, assembly GCA_029233225.1. Lineage (NCBI taxonomy): Eukaryota > Metazoa > Chordata > Lepidosauria > Squamata > Gekkonidae > Lepidodactylus > Lepidodactylus listeri. The sequence continues at coordinate 37,985,141 of JARCFY010000013.1, forward strand.
ATATACCATACTAATGTTCTTTTTTTTACATTTATCTCTTCTAGTTTAAGTCCAAGCAATAACATTTCAGGCAATTTCTTAAATGTACATTTCAAAACATTTTCCATTTCTGTATGTATCATAGACCAATAGGTCTTTGCTTTATCACTTGTCCACCACATATGGTAAAAAGAACCTTATTTCTTACATGTAACTAGAAAGTTGATTGGCATCTAGTTTTTAAATAATAATGATGATTATAATGATCATAAACATCAGAAGCCAACTTGTGCCCCATCCTACTAACTGCTTCAATTAATATTTGAAGCATATTTTCACCCAAGCAGGCCCTGACAGGAAAGTCGGTTGGGTTACAAGAAAAAAATGTTGATGGAGCATGGTAAGGCAAGGTGAGGGAGGCTCAGATTTGGTTTCCCTTTTCTGTGTGCTCTGTTTTTACTTTTAAAAAACCCAGACTTTTCTACATGATACTTTTGGGAAATGAAGGAAAAACTCTGTGGCATGCTGATTTACTCTTGCCTATGTATACTCTAAAAGTGAGGATTTTAATTGCCTGCAAAATAGGAAGGCTTTTTCCGATGCAGACTCTCCCCTGAGTAAATGGTGCAGTTTCTGAGAATTTCATCCCGAATGGGAGAGGTGGGCAGTTATACCAGCAATGTGTTTCCTGTTGAAACCAGTATAAAGGACCCTCTGATTGGTTTCCCGATACAAGTAATTCCAACATTAGAGACTCTGACACTAGTCAGACGTTGAGCAGCTGGAGGTCTGAAATGTTTACTTATCCATAGTGTTCTTCTGTGACTCTAGTATGGTGGGTGGGAGGGGGGGCAATAAAGCAGGGAGGCTCTGAAGAGATCTCTCATGCATTTTTTTGAGAACATTAGTCAGGCTAGGCCTTCTGGAGTGTTTATGCTCATGGCTTTTTCTGGGAAATTATTCTGGAGTCCTGAAGGGTCTACTCGTTCAGACACACGCTCACAGTTTTCCTGTCTGCCAGTCATTCAAATTAGGCAATACAGTTTCACCATGACGAAAAGTTTCTGCAATATGTTCTTTTTCCTTTTTCCTTGTAATGCCAGAATATAACTGTCTTTGCTGCCACCATGCCCCCCCACGAATGAGTCATTTTGAGCAGGATTTGTACCTGTAGTATCAAAAAGGCACTCTGTTATGAGCATTAGCTAATGAGTAAAAAATTAAACAAGTGCTCATACATCAAAACAGGAATTAGTTAAGAGGACATTTATGTAAAATACTGTGCTGATTTTGACCTCTGATGAGAAAAGAGATTTCACAACTATTAGCTATAATAGAACCGCCATGCTCAGGCACAGTATATCTCCGAATACCATTTTGTAGAGGTCAAAATACAGTAGAAAGCTCTTCATGTGTTCATGCCCTGCTTGTGGGCTTCTTGGAGCCATCTGACTGGCACTGTTGGAAACCAAGTGCCACAACTGATTCCTTTGTCTGATTCAGCAGGACTTGTCTGTCAGTGAGGCACAGCGGTATAAATATACATGTGTTTAATTTCTTTTCATTCCCGTGTATGGTGAGGAAGACCATATTTGTCCTGTCTATCTTATTTGGCAGTTCCCCTGTTTTCATCTGTTTCTTTATCATTTTTACACCTCTGAGATGTGATATGGAATGCTTACAGCATTTTATATTCCACTTATATGCAACATTGCATATAATGGGTCCCATATACCCCATTTGAGGTAAGAGGAAATATTTTCTAAGGTGATTTGTAAACTTTTGTATATACCCAACTTCCACTTGCCATATGTACCTGGCAGCCAAAAGTGATATGTTTGGCCCCTCCTGTTGCTAAGTTCTTGCACTGAAGGGGGAGGGAGGAATCAGCCCAACATACCCCTTGCTTTGCTGCTTGTTCTTCCTACCTCCTGCCTTAAGAGAGAGTAAACAACACTGCACCCATTGTCTTTAAGGTACTGTAGCATTATTTGTGACCTTTACTGAATTCTAGATATTTAAAATAAATTCTGATGCATATGGAGGTTCAATGAATGTGAACCCATTTCCTTTTCCATTTGGAAGAAAATATGGAGTTGGCTTAGCCCAGAGTGACAAAGGTGTACTCCTTTGTCTGTTGTTTGTGATAACTATGTCATATATTCAGGTGCAAGAAGGGTGTTCTTTAAAAAAAAGATAATACAACCCACGTACCAAGTCAGCATGATCAGCTAAAGAATCCTAGAAATGGAGAGCAGAGCTACAGCTGTCTTGCATACTGGGCTAAATAAAACCAGCCCCAATGCAATCTTAATTATGGTACCAATGTCAGTGGATGCTGCATTAAACTGACCTTCAGCGTTGCACTTGCTGAAGGAAATGAATTCATTTGAAAACTCCAGAGTCCTGGCAACAAACACAGGCATCTCCAATCCATTTGCAGTGTGATGTTGTTACTACAGTGCCATCTTCAGAGCATTATCCAAAGTAGAGTTTTTTTTCTCCCCCCACCTTTCCTCTGTGGATTTTTTTTTAAATGTTCTCTGTAGTCTATAGATATTAAACCAGAATCCCAGATAGGAATAACAGTGCAATTGCCCATCCTGTTTGGCAGAAGCTGGAAATGCAGAAGGCTGGGGGAGGGGTGGAGATTGATTAAACACATTTTAGAAAGTCAGGTTACCAAAAGTGGTAGCCAGTGGAGAGCCTGACATGATTTTTTGGTGGCAAACCACAGACATTCAAAGATGAAAGCATGAGTTTATTTGCTTTTTGTTAAAATGCTAGAAATATCCCCATTACTGCTCGTTATGCCAGGTTTTCAGCGAAGTATTCATATACCGAGACCACTTGTAATTACAACACCACAAGAAATGCATTAGGGAGTCAGTAAGGGTTTTTTAATTTCATAATTTCAAGCAGTGTGTGTGTGGTAGTTTTCTTAAACCACAAAGGTTTCATTTTCCTACTGCAGCGCTGATGCTTCTTCCCTCATTCTGTCTAGTACTCTAAACCTTCATTCTTGCAGTGGTTTAATGGCCCCGTTATCTTTGAGCCATGGTTACTAATGCTGCAAGCTGCTCTCTCTAACTGGCTCCCATGCTGCATCCAGAAGCATGGATTTTTGTATCATGTAGATAAGGTGGATCATGGGGGACATATCTCACGCTAACGTCTTTCTTCTGTCTGGGCAGCAGAGAATATGGCAATATGCTACAAACACCCATATGATAAAACAGAGGGCTTGACCAGGCAGACATATGCTTCAATGGTTCCCATTAATCAGGGTCACTCCCTATTTGCTGGTTGCTAACCTTCATAAACCATGTGTCCCTGCTCTGTCTCCTCTAGGACCATATACTGTTAAAATGGTAACCGATGTAGTTGTTCTTCATTTACTTTCTTTTTAAGGTCACTAAGTATGCTTCCACACAGAGGTTTTGGTCTGGTTGGGCATCCAAACTGGTTGTTTGTTTGTTTTTGGAGGATCACATGTCATCATCCCCTAATTGCCTATTTCCCAACATTTTATTTAGCTTGATGCAATTTTTCCTAAACCTAGTTTTATATGATGTTTCTTAAACTTAGTTTTACACAATTTGTGTGCCAATTGGACTGGAAGGTATGCATTTATGAAAGTCCTACCCAGTTTTTTTCTCTTCTCTTGGTCCCTGTGGTCACCAATCCCCCCCCCATCCACAAAAATGGTGGGGTTTTTTTTGGGGGGGGGTTGCTTTTTAAAAAGTCAGTCCTGCATAGTTGTAACACCATAACACTAGGAATAAGGCCTGTTGTGGAAATAAATACAGTGGGCTCTAGAAAAAGGCTCTGGGCAGGTGCCCTGGCCTTGGGCACTCAGCCATCAATTTGCTGTGGTGACCTCAGCAGCGTATAATGACACAGAGTCCACTGTTTTCTCCAGGGGAACTGATCTGTGGCCTCTACCCTGCTCTGAAGCCCTGACTGCTACGTCACACTGGCTGTCATGGTGGAGGGGGGGGGGCATCTCAGCAGGGTATAAGGACACAGAGTCCACCATTTTCTACAGGGGAACTGATCTCTGCCATCTGGAAAGCAGTTGTAATTCTGAGTAATCTCCAGCTCTCACCTTGCAGCAATGGTTACCCAGGAAGAAAAGTAGTCTTTCTCTGCACAAAGCAGCTTACATCATTCTCCTCTCCTCCTTTTGATCTGCACAACAACTCTGTGAGGTTGGTTAGGCTGAAAGTCTGTGACTGATCCGAAATCACCCACTCAACTTCCACAGCAAGAACCTCGGTCTGGCAGACCCTGCTCTGAGGCACTAACTGCTATGCACAGGGTAGCCATCCTCCAGGTGGAGCCTGAAGATGGCTGAGTATTACAACTGAACTCCAGACAACAGATCTCTCACCCCCCCCCCCCCAGAGAAAATAACTGCTTTGGAGGGTGGGCTCTGTGGCATTCTATTCAGCTGAGGCCTCTCCCCTCCCCCAAATCCTGGCTTCTGTAGACTTCAGGACAAAATAGACTCCTGCCTTTGCCTTTTTACTGACAGAACCAAGCTTGGTTGCCTAGCAACAGCCACTGAGGGAAAAGTTAGTCCCACAGGAGCCAAGCAGGAGAAGTGTCTTCATCAGGAGATACAGCCATTTTGAGTTTGTTTGTTTTTCTGTGAGGGAAGAGTGTCCAGGCTGACATGGGTGGGGGAGAGGAGTGGACCCAGCACCCAGCCAATGGCACACAAGTACTCTTGAGTGGTGGTTAATGGGCCAATGACTGATGGGGTGCACTGCTCAGCCAATGGGAGAGTTGGAAATGGCCAATATATAAGGGAATTGTTATTAAAGATTATAATGATCTATTGCCAAAGGGGATTCTTTTTTTGCTTTTTTAAAAAGTCAGTCCTGCATTGTTGTAACATTATAATGATTTATTGCTCCCAGATTTCCTTTTTTTAAAAAGAGTCTCTAACCCTTTGCATTCTAAACATTTCCTTTCATATCTCTGCAACAAAAAGGGATATACTTATTTTTTTAAAAAAAATGGAATGCTGGGATTTAATAGTTTGTGCAAACAAATTATTATAATGTTCTAACACTATGATGATGAAAAGTGTAATTAAGTTAGAGCCAAATTATGGCAACCCCATAGGGTTTTTAAGGAAGACACAAACAGGTGGTTTGCCGTTCTTTTCCTCTGCATAGCAACCCTGGAATTAATTGGTGGTCTCCCATCCAAATAATAACCAGGGCCCACCCGGCTTAGCTTCTAAGGTATAGCTACCCTGCACCACCCAGGTCAGGGCTATAACACTACAGAGATCTAGGAATTACTGATTTAAAAAAAGTCCCCCCCAAAAAAACCCTCTGAAGGCGTGTGGGGGAAATGGTGGCTGTAGGAGGCTGAGGAGGATTCTGTGTTTACCTTGTGAATGCCTGCATTTTCAGCAGCAACAGGAGCTACACAGACAACCGTTGCTGTGTAAAAACAGCCTAAAAGTTATGTATCTGCATAGTTGGGTGGATTAATCTTGAGTACATGCATGCAAATATATGTGGATGAACAAAAGGATACCATGCACCAAGCCACCTGATGTTTCACATACTCCTGTTGCAGTTCCCAGTTGTTTTCAACCAAAAGAATCATCACCCTACTGGCTCTTAAATCAGCTGAGGAATAAAGATAGAGTACAGAAGGTGAGCAAAACCTTCAGCATTATGAAAGGGAGGGGAACTCTGGCAATGACCCATGGCATGAGAATTATATGTGTGTGCATATACAACATATACAATTATAAATGCAACATATACAATACATATACAATTATATATGCATATACAACAATATACAGTACTGCAATATACAAAACACTGAAATGAATTAGGTGTGATTTTTCATGTCTCATTCCTGTTGATTCAGTAAAAAAAGTTTTGCTTTGGCTTCTTGGTTGTGTGAATTGCAGCTATGTTCTTAAAAGTGCCATTGGACTCAAATGTAGTTCTCACATCTGTTGTTAACTCTTTTAACATCTGTACAGTAATTTACTGCTGTCCACAGATCTTACCTACTGCATCAATCCAATCTTAGCTGTACTTATTGCTCAGTTACTTATGCATCTGGACTCTAACCAGCCTTTCCTGACCACTAACCCTCCCTCCATCCTCTCTTGAGGAAGTATCTGAAGAAGTGTGCATCTACACATACTAAGTTCTGGTTTATACCCGGAATTAAACTTTGTTAGTCTTAAAGGTGCCAATGCACTCAAACTTACTTCTCACATCTGTTTATTAACTCTTTTATTTGTATGCTAATTTGCTGCAATTCACAGGATTTACCAACCTTTTACATACAATCTTAGCTATACTTATTACTCAGTTCTTAAACATCTTGACTCTAACTAGCCCTTCCTGGCAGCCAACCCTGCCCCCCTCCACACCTATACCTAAGGCTTCAGGAAGTCTGTTTCAATGTATCTGAAGAAGTGTGCCTGTAGATGAAAGTTTATACCAGGAATTAAACTTCATTGGTCTTAAAGGCGCCACTGGACTCAGACATTGTTCTATTGTTTCAGACCAACACGGCTACCCACCTGAATCTAAATCCCCCCCCAAAAAAGATGTACACCTTTTCCAGTGTTCGTGTGTCAGTAACCCAACAATATACCTTACAATATATGGTATGTATAAAGCATACACAGTGCACATATGCACATTATATAAACACTTCTGCACCCTAGGCCAGCTGCTAGTGTCATCCTCTGCCTTGGTGCCCCTTCCCGTGTATGTGGGCCTGCCCATCTGCTCTTCTTCCCTCCCTCCTTTGCGGCAGGGTGGAGGAACGCAGGCCAAGGGAGTTGCCCTATCCCATGTCTCCATGAAACAAGAGGGAGGGAGCACAGCAAAGCAGAAACCTGCCTGTGCCTGCTCTTCCTCACATCCTCCCTCCTTCCTGGGGAAAGGTGGACAGAGTGAGCAGAGTGGCTCAGGAGGTGGTACCAGGGCCAGGGGTACTGTTCAGGGGTTCTGCTTATCCCAGCAAGCATCTTTTGGTGCTCCTGGTGCCTCTGGCTACTCATGCCCTAGCCAATTGCCTAGGTTCACCTAGTGGACTGACCACCCCTGACTGGCTACTAGGGTTGCCAGTTCCAGGTTGGGAAATACCTGGAGATTTTGGGGGTGGAGCCTGAGGAGGGCGGGGTTTGGGGAAGGGAGGGACCAATGGGATATAATGCCACAGAGTCCACCTTCCGAAGTGATCATTTTCTCCGGGTTAAATGTTCCTTGTTGCCTGGAGATCAGTTGTGATAGCAGGAAATCCCCAGCCACCATAGGTGTCAACTTCAGGAGGGCTGGGGAGCGGGAGCCCCCCAAAAAACTTTTCCAGGATGTGCTGAGCCTCCCCCGGAGACAATGGCTTGTAATGTCTCTGGCCCAGCCCCCCCACCCGAAATTGGAAAGTCTACGCCCTTGCCAGCCACCACCTGGAGGTTGGTGACCCTACTGGCTGCTAGCCCTGCTGGTCTTGGCTTGGATCCATGGCAGTTGCTTTATGATCCTTCTGTGAAACTCCGACACACTTATGCTTTGTTTCAGCTTGGCTCCAGCTTGGCTCCAGTTCTGTTTCCAGGTTTTTCTGCTTATTTTCAGGTTTCTGCACTCCAAACCTCTATCGTGTTGTTTACGGAATATCCCATTCCTGTTGCTTTACATTGTCTCATGCTGTGTAATCCATCTGGAGTCTCAGTGAGGCAGGCTGACTACAAATGACACAAATAAATGGTGTAAATAAAAAAAGAAATGCCAGTTTGGGGTAGCAAAATACCTTGAACCCTGCTTCTCTCTGCAGTTGGTGATGCTACAGGTGGTCACAGAGGCTGTAGCCATCTCTGGGTTTCCAGCCCTTCCTGATTACAAAGATAACTAATTGGGCAGGAGATTATTTGAATCCATCCATTCCCAGGTGGGCCCTAGCATTGCTGCAACTGCATGCAGTCAAATCAGATGGAAGGAAAACACTGATAGGATATTAGGGACAGAACAGAGTTCCAATATGCTGGCGGATATTAGGAAAGGAACTGAAAATAAATCAACCAGTATCATAATGCCCCTGTATAAATTGATGGTGCAACCACATCTGGAGTACCGTGTACAGTCCTGGTCGCCATATCTCCAAAAAACATATAGCATTGGAAAAAGTGCAGAAAAGGGCAACTAGAATAATAAAAGGGTTAGAACACTTTTCCTATGAAGAAAGGTTGAAGTGCTTGGGGCTCTTTAGCTTGGAGAAATGACAGCTGAGGGGTAACATGATTGAGGTTTATAAGATTATGCATGGGATAGAGCAGGTAAGAGAAAGAAGTCCTTTTCTCCCTTTCTTACTCCATGAAATTGCTGAGCAGTCGGGTTAGAACAGATAAAAGGCAGTACTTCTTCACTCAAAGAGTGATTAACATGTGGAATTCACTGCCACAGGAGGTGGTGGCAGCTACAAGCATGGACGGCTTCAAGAGGGAATTAGATAAACATATGGAGCAGAGGTGGCTATTAGCCACGAAGTATAGATAGGAACTCGCAGTCTGGGGCAAGTGATGCTCTGAATTCTTGGTGTTTTTGGGGGGGGGGGGGCAAGAGTGGGAGGGCTTCTAGTATCTTGCCCCCACTGCTGGACCTCCTGATGGCACCTGGTATTTTTGGCCACCGTGTGACAGAGTGTTGGACTGGATGGGCCATTGGCCTGCTCCAACACTGGCTTCTCTTATGTTCTTATGTTCGAGTATTGACATTGAATGCTGTGCAGAGAGCTGATAAATATTTTTTAACTGCCTTAATTGTTATGTTCATCCTCTTCTATCCCAAGATTTTTGTAGTAATTTGGATCGAGCAGATCTTTTCTTAACTCAAGATGAGTTCAAGCATCCACATTTTCTCCTGCCTGCGTGCCAAAAGTAGGGCTCTTTTTTTGTAGCTAAGTATAAAGAAAACACAACAGAAAAGAAAAGAAAATGTGTACAGCAAAAATGGGCAGAAGGCATCCATTCATCCCTGGTGCTTATTCTGTTTCTGAACAGAACACTCTCCTGTGTGCAAGCTGGTGGTATCCCTATTGTGAAATTGACTGGGTGCCGATAATGCTCATTATTTGCATAGGGCTTTCATCTCAAAAGCATATTACAAATATAAATTAGGCTTCATAACACTCTCTTTCAAGTATTTGAGCATTATTATCCGTGTTTTTTTTTCAGATAGGAAAATCGATGTCGGATGTTTCCGCTGGCTTCCTCAAAGCCATGGGGGGGAGGGGGAGAATGTGTGTCAGAGGCAGGATTAAAAGAGAGCGGGGCTGGATATTCACAACAAAGTTTGCAGCTATTAAGTTTAATGGATTCAGATGGCCAAAAATCCATACACAAAGGCCTGTTTGATTTCCTGTGCCTTGAAAATGAAGGTCTTACTGGATTTCCCCAAACATAAGGGCAGACAGAACTGCATGTCCACTTGAAACTGCTGTGTCTTACTGATCTTTTTTCAGTCTTCTGCAGCTTCACAGCAGTTGATTCACAGCAACTTCCAGCAGGGTTGCCAACTCTGGGTTGGGAAATTCCTGGAGATTTTGGGGGTGGAGCACAGGGAGGAGAGGGACTTAAGGAGGGTATAATGTCATAGAGACCAACTTCCAAATCAGCCATTTTCTCCAGGGGAACTGATCTCTGGCATCTGGAGCCCAATTATAATTCCAGGAGAACTTCCGCCACCACCTGAAAGTTGGCAACCCTAGCTTCCAGACATATTGTTCTCCCACAATAGCCTTTGCTGTTTTCCTGTAAGGGACAATGAAGGAGCTGGGCTCAAAGATAAACACATATAAGATAAGTGGTTTGCTGCTGTTTGTACCAGTGATTTGCCTTCGATCTTCCCAAGAGTTATTTTGTAAATAACCATTTCCAGGTGAAGGACAGAGGTGTCCCATATTGAGTCTCACCGTGCATTGATTAACTGATACTATGTCAGCCATTCTTGCAAAGTAACCTTTCTTTTCTCATTTATAGATTTTCATTTCCAGGAAGGAGAGCTTTTAAAGAGCCAAAAAGCTGATGGGAGAGATTTCAAAAATAAACAGTGCAGTGCAGTCCACAACAATAAAAAGGGCATCTATGTGCCCACTCAAGGACCTGGGGATGCAGAGTGGGGGTTTTGGGGGCAACAATACACATGAAGCTGCCATATACTGAGTCAGACCACTGGTCTGTCAAGGGAAGCATTGTCTATTCTGACTGGCACTGGCTCCCCAGTCTCTCATGCACTTCCTGGCCCTTTTAACTGGAGATACCAGGGACTGAAACTGGGGCCCTTCTCTAAGCATTTCAGATGCTCTGTCACTGAGCGACAGCTCTTCATTTAACGATAGATCCCACCTTGTGCCACTTTTCACCATTTCCTTTCCCCGACTGGGGAAACTGCCCATTAAACAGATCTTCAATTGTTAAAGTTCAATTTATGGGTGCTTATGGTAGAATTTTTTCAGGGACATCCCCCCAGTTATTGACCAGACCTTCTTAGAAAGATGGCCAAGAAACATATCTATGTCGCTTTTTTCACTAGATTTCTCCCACCTGTTGTTTTCCGCCAGCACTTGGCATTCAGAGGTACTATTCCTCTCAGCTTGGTGGTTCCATTCAGCCAACATTCCTACTAACCATCGAGGGACTTTCCTTCTTCAGTGTGTCAAACCCACTTTTAAAGTTAGAAGCCATCACTACACCTTGTGGCAGTGACTACCTTAGTTGTGCATCATATATAAAATACTTTCAACATAAAAGACTTTTGACACAGTATGAAGATCTGTAGTGTATGAAATAAAAAGTACAAAGCTTCATTGAAAGAAGGGGGATTAGATTTGTGGCTACAGAAAAGTGAAAATGCTTTCAATATTTTTGAAGGACTAAGAATAATTTATCTACTTACTTTATGTCTTCAGTAGGTAGACTGTTCCCCCCCCCCCCCAAATTTGCCATTCCAAATGTGGCACACAATGAAAATTAAATATATATTCTATTATAAAAAGCATCCTGATCCTACTAAAGGGGTGTGTGTTTGGGGGGGGGGGTGTCCTAGATATAAAATCAGTAGTCTTCGCATATGACCTCCAAGTTCATTGCTGGAAAAAATCCATGTTGATTTTGTCAGTATTTGTCTCTGGGGGAACTGAGGGATATTATAAAGCTGGGATTGTTTTAGGGACATTTCTCTTCCACTTCCCCCACCACCACCACCACCACCACATTACTGGATATTGGATAGACTTCACTTCAAAAATACCAACCATTCCCTTGAGCCTTTCTGTTTGTTGTTCTGGAACAAAGGGTATCATGCAGAGAGGGACTTGCAGAATCCATGCAATCCTGTTAAGGAGCTGAGAAAGCCAATGCATGCTACATTGGCTTCCTGTGGTTCCTTCCACTGAGTTATCTGCAAAATCTGTCAAGAAGGTCTGTGTTTTGCTCATCTCCCCACTGAGATGTACTTATACACCCATGGTTCACATGCATACAGGTATGAATGCACAAAGCACCTGATAAACAAATCCAGATTGGAGAGCATGGGAGACCTTTTTTTAAATCCATATCTTAAGTCCTTTTATCTTGGACTGACAAGTCAAACAAAGGTGGTTCAGCATGAACAATCTAAGGAACAGTTTAGAAAGTGGAAGGAAACATTGCACAGCACCAAAAGATCAATCACACAGACAAAGAGGTAGAAAAGAGCAAGAGTCCAGTAGCACCGTAAAGACTAACAAAATTTGTGGCAGGGTATGAGCAGCAACTCACAAAAGCTCTTTTTGTTAGTCTTTAAGGTGCTACTGGATTCTTGCTCTTTTCTACTGTTACAGAGAGACTAATACAGTTACCCATCTTTTTATCTACCTACATGCAAAGAGGGTTTGGAATCTGAGCTTCTAATCATGTACTGTCTAGCATGCTTACAAAATCCTCCTCTCCAAGATACCTGCTTTTCTTTGAGGACCAGGACCAGTGTGTTGGTTTTTTATGAAGATTGATGGTCCATCCAGCTCATTGTTGTCTAGTTGGACTGGCATCTGCTCTCCAAGGTCTCCGGAAGACAAATGCCTCTAACCAAACCTATGTTCTGATATAGTTTTTTTAATTAAGATGCCAGGGACTGGACTTAGGACCTTCTTCAGATCAAGCGTGTGCTCTACCACTGAACTACAACTTTTTTCCCTAATAGCAAAACAAAGTTGGAGTCCCTAATAGCAGTGAGTCATCCTTCGTGTTTGGTTTTTTTTTTAATTTCTGGACTTTGTTCAAACCACTGTGCTTAATCACATAGGCTTGCTGCTATTTACAGTTCCCATTCCTGCCCCCTTCCTTGTAAGTTAAGAATGCACACAAACACGTAAGTGCATTCATTAAAACACTAATGCCAACGGAACCTTGATCAATAATTGCATCAAGATTTCATCAATAATTTTCCTCTTTATGCATTTTTAACCATTGCGTCTGAACACTAATGAATGTTGGGCGCTTGTAGGGAAACAACAAAGCAAAACTAAGATGTGACCACAAAAATACGGTGAGTGGTATATATACCAGTCATGAAAGTAACTGTAAAAAAAATTGCAGGTAAAGGGAAATGAAGAACAAAACTAAACAATGGAACAGTAATGGAAGAGAATGTGGACACATTGCTCCATCCTTGCTTCTGTCAGATAATCAGTGATATCTTTGAAGCCAGCAAACTCCAGGTAAGTTCTGTATGGGCTCTTCTCCAAACCCCTAAGATTCTGTTTCTGACTGGTCAGATTTCTCCAGTTCTGTACATGTTACATAGTTCTTGCATTTATTTGTTAATGACACAAGGACTTTGTATCAGATGTGTGATGGGGAATTCTATGCCTCAAAGATGCACCCCAGCCCTTTTCTGCTAACAACCATAGCATGGGTGGGTGGGAAGCCACATCAGCCTCCCTCTAGTGGTGTTTTGGCATCCTCAGACTGGCCAACATTGCTGCTATGCTGCAAAAATTATGAGTTGCCCTTGCCCCATAGTAACAGGATATCATGACTATCATCTGGTTCCACTGGAGTGTTTGTTCCTTTGGCCCTCACCCCATTTGTAATCCAATTTTCTGAACCTCTAAACCAAAGTTTTACAGGCCAACATCAATACTCAGGTTAATTCATGATACTGTGTATTAGTTTGCATGTTATACAATTGGGGGGGGGGGGGGGAAATTATACAATATTGATGTTCTATGACTTATTATGTAGTCTTTAAGAGTAGCCGGGGGGGGGGGAGCACAGTGCTGGACAACATTTCCTAATTAATTTGACCTATTGTCCTCTTCTAAACCCTGAAGAGTTTTCCCCCACTGGGACTTAAATCAGCTGGAGCAGGAGTGGATATCTGATCAAGGCAACATTGCCGGGGAGAGTTCCCAGCACTGCAGCCCTATTCCAAATCTGGACACACCCCTTCGGGCGAGCCAAATTACATAGCTGGATTTCCAGTCATGGAACTTCAGCTAGTATAGTTTCACTGTAGGTCTGGGAAATATGAGAGATCAAAGCACATCCACAACAAAGAACTCCATAATTTAAAAAGAGACACTTCAACTATATGTATATGCAATGGAGACAAGAAACATCAATGCAATGGACATCATGTTCTTCCTTGTGCTGAAAGCCTGAAGGACAGCTTTGTACTAATAATCTGGAAGTAGTGCCTAATCCCTTCCCCAGAAAACAAAGAATGCAAATCATGGAAGATATGTTCATGTTCTAGAGGAAGGCAGGTGATAAAGGCGGTAGATTGTCTACAGAGCAAGAATTACATTTGTTGTTGGGGAAGCTACATATCTCAGCCTAATAATTCTCTTTCATGCTGTCCTGCTTTCATGAGATGAACAGGCCAATTCTGAACCCAATATTTAGTGGTGGCTCAGAGGTTAAGATGCTGTGTTGCAGACTGGAAGATCGGTAGCTTGGCAGTTCGAGCCCCAAATGCCGCATGACGGAGTGAGCTCCCATCTCTGGCCCCAGCTCCTGCCAACCTAGCAGCTGAAAGCAAGAAACTGCAAGTAGATAAATAGGTACCACTTTGGTGCAAAGGTAACAGTTTTCTGTACGCCTCAGTGTTTAGTCATGCCAGCCACATGACCATGGAGAAGTCTTTGAACAGTGCTGGCTCTTCGGCTTGGAAACAGAGGTGAGCACCGCCCCCTAGAGTCAGATTCAACTAGCTTTCGAGCAAGGGAAATCTTTACCTTTACCTGACTGTGACCCTCCCTGGCATAATGAATGGCCAGACTGGCACAAGCAATCTCAGTTCTAGGATATGGATAGATAAACTATGAGAAGCACATTAGATATGTCTTAACATATTTGGTCATCCATATTTATTACCGAATAAGTATACAGGCTAATAAATATCAGAATATTTGCATGACTTGCATTCTTCTGTTGATTTTTGTGTGTCCTGGATCAATACTTAGCTATCCTACATCAGGCAACCTAAAGGGCTTTGACATTCAGAATGTGCTGAGTATGTATCCTGTTTGTGGAGGGGCTTCCTTTTCTTGAGCAACAAGTTAGCCTTCTAGCAGAAGGATCAGGCACAAGAGTCAATTGTGATGCAAATGGTGGCAATTTTTCTACAGATGTTTAAAGGGCCAAGAATAGCAGCACTGGTTTGTGTAAAATTATCTTGCATTCTCAGAGAACTAAGCAGTGAATCTCATCCATGGAGTGAAAAGGGAACAAACTCATGTTCTAGGAAATGATAATGTAATGCATGTTGCCACAGCCAATCAGATTAAATGAAACTGAGGGCAAAGGAGGCCAAGGACAGTGAGACAAATGAGGCCAAGATCAGTGAGGGCAAAAAAAAGCAAGAGAGAAACATCTCCGTCGTTAGTTCTGCTGCATGCAATGTGCTAATTTTGAAGGAGATATCAAAACCGGTCAAAATTCATTTTGGCCCTAATCCCTACACTGTGCGCTAGAACTGGTTTGAATTTCATAACATTTACCAAGTAACCCTTGAATGGATCATCTTTCTAAATTAGCTCTCACATGTGCAAAAGGATCGTCTTCAAAGAAATCACACATCCAGCAGGCAGAGCAGTTGACCCAAAGCTGGTGTGTGAAGATGTATTATTGGGTGAATGAACTGCCTTCTCTGAGAGTTCTATGAACATATATATTTCGAGGTAACTGGGATCTATGCATCCACATCCTCCATTGCAGGTGAGCTAAGATTTCAGAGAAGACATTATGGACAGGTTTGGCTGGGGGAGAGGTGGAACCCTTGAGTGCAGTAGTGTTTGTACAACCTGCATATAAAGTATCTTTAGCACTACAAATTTATCAACAGTTATGCAAGGCTAAGATTCCTTCCAAGAAAACCATGGCAGATAAACTGTAACTTTTCAGCAGTCAGTGTCCTAACTTCAGCTTTTCTGTCAGTGACATCTCCGCTGTTTGATTTCATATCTATGAAAAAAGTCACTGAATACAATTTTAGAGCTTTACACAGTTTTATGCATCTTCACCTTATGCATTGACAGCATGTTTTGATTTGAAATCCCTAAGTATTTTTGTGCAATGTGGGGAACAATAACATATGAAAATACCACATCTTTTGAATTTTTAAATTACAGGAACACAACTCTATTTTAAAATTCAAGATAGAAAATTACTCTTTGCTCTTAGTGTTGAGTTCTCCCAGTCTTTAAAAAAAGAATGATATCATAGATCTGGAAATGATACAGAAAAAGGCAGCCAACATGATCAAGAGTTTGGGCAGTTTCCCTACAAGGAAATGATAAAACATCTGGAGTTTTAAAATTAGAAACTAACTAAGGCAGGGGAATTGTGATTTTAAAATTATAGATGGGCTGATTGGATAAAAAGTGATGCCTCTTTCTTTATCACGTAAGAATTTGGGGCTTAGGACAGTAGGTTAAGCTGATGGTAAAGCTATACAATATAAAATACTTTCCCACACAATGCACTATGGAACTCACTGTCCAAAAATATGGTGCTGATTTTGGTGGCTTTAAATGATTATTAGATAGAATTCATAGAGGGCAGGTCTAGTAATGGCTATTAGCTGTTGTAGCTAAATGGAACCTCCATGTCTAAGGACATTCACAGTATATCTCAGTATAGATCTACCAGGGACACATAAGGAGAGGCTTTTGGTGGGCTAAAACTGGACACTGAGTATTAGATTAGATAGGTCCTTGGCCTGATCTAGCAAGGCTCTCCTCCTATTAAATGCGAGCTCTCTGCCAGGAATCATCTCAGAAATATTTTTTTTACAGAATATCTAAAAGCTGCAAAATTAGTGGTTGATCATGGTAAAAGAAGCTAATGCAGCTTCAAATATTCTCTAGTTTATGCCATCAGATTTGCTGCTTGAAATTTATGGATTGGATTCCTGTATATTTTCTATTATGATCTGATTGATTTTTGTTTCATATTAATTCTGTGAAGAAGAAATAAAACAAGCAATTACATAGGGAGGCCATCTACAAAGCCTGAAACAAAATCTATTGAAATCAATGGGGGAAAATAGCAGGTATCACTAGAAGAGTATTGGGCAAACAAGTTATAGATTTTCTTATGGAACCTTCCTCATCTATTCCTGTATTATATCAGATCTTTTATGCTGATTGAGGGGTTTTCCTAAGCATTTATATTCAACTGTTTGGGTTTTTTTTAATGATTCTATCTATCTTTCTTCATTTGACTTCTAAATTCATTATACAACATTCCCCTGCTCCTACCAGAAAAAAAAAATCAAAACAAAGCAACCCAAGATGAAGTTGAAGGACAAGAAAGTATATATTATCTCCCCATACCAACTTATGCAAATCCTGTTTCAGATCTCGCAGCTATCCAGAGGGATGCCATGATGGTTTCGATATACTCCGATATACCTCAGACAGCACTTGTGTATCACCAATTTGCACACTGTGCTTGCAACATCCATACTGTCCACTCATACAGATACAAATTTGTCAAGTGCTGAGCGATAGTCTAACAATAAGAAATGCAAATATATATAGGTGAAGAAGTTCATGGATCGATGGCTACTATAGGGCAGGTTGACACACTCAAAAATCCTCCATGCAAAAGAGGCCAATAGACCCAGACACATGGAGGACACAAGGTGTGAAATGGCACAACCTCCTTGAAAGCTGGCACTTCCTAACAGAAAGTCACACAAGTTGGGTGGCCAGCCACTCATTTCCAAAGATGGAAGGACAACAGTTTTTGCCAGTTATCTTCTCCCACTGTAGACACCCACTTTGCCCCCTCTGCTGTACCTGAGGAATCACTGACATATATCCCACAAACACAATTTGTGGCTAAAGCAGGGGAGGCAGGAAAGTCTTGCTTCATGAGGTCTGCTCTCTGATCAGATCCCATTGGATACAAGCCTTTGATCCTGAAGCAGAACCAGCACATTAAGAATTCTCTGTGGATTTTTTACTTCCCAGTTTTTCTACAGAGTGCTGCATGCATGTCATTTGCCTTTTCCCATCCTCCTCAATCAATCTGATCATGATTGTCCATACAAAGGCTTTATTTTTTTTTCCTGCATCATGATGGTTTTTACAATATTTTATTAAGATGCACATATTGATCATGCATAACGGGAGGGGGGAGAGACAAATGATCTAAAGGATCTGACAGATGGACTAAATTGTACGTACAGTCCCAAATTAGAAATCCTCCAAGAGTAGAAGACAATATCCAAATTAATGAAGAAACAGAAGAGAAGGGAAATCTACTCCTCTTTACATTCAACATGGTCATACTTTACTATTGTGTCATGCTTTACTGTTGGACATATCTATTCCTGTGCATTGGTAAAACTCCTGTTACATGGATTGTTCACACATGCATTTATATGACTTACAATGAAATCAAAAGCAGAGCTGTACCCTTCAAGTCCACTGAAATCAAGGGGCTTAGGAAAGGGAAACTCTGGCTGAGGACAGACTGGCAATCTGGGGTGGGAGAGCTCCGCTTGTAAAGCAGGGGAAGGGAGCCCGTTCAAACAGCCGCAGCTGTCCCCCGGCTCCCTTCTGTACTTACCCGCTTTCATGCTGCTTCCCTGCCGCTTCAGAAGGACACTGGGTGAATGTGGTGTCCAGGGGCCATCTGCCACTTGTTTCCCGCTTCCCGGCAGTGTGAACCAGAAGAAGGTGGGATTCAAGCGGAGGCGGCAGTGTGAATGTGCCGTTCCGGCAATGTGCGCATGAGCGCTCATGCACACATTGTCGAAATGGCTCTGCCACGAGCCGCAGAGGCCGGCCCACCTGGGCCTGTTTTGCAGCAGTCTGAATGCTCCGGTCTGGTATGCTAACGCAGGAGTCTGGCCAGTGTGAATGGCCAGCCCCGGAGCAGTTTCCCCCCGCAACTTTCAGCCCCGCTTTCCTCCCGCAGCAAATTGCCAGTCTGTCCTCAGCCTCTGCTTAGGATGGCACTGTCAAGTTCTTTTAATTAATCAACACGTGCTGACTCAGAGGTGCATGTGTGAACTGATGCCATTGAACTGGCTTTTCTCCAAGATACAGCATCCTGAACTAAATATCATGGGGCTGATTCAGGCGCTCTACAAACACATGCAGAAGACACAGTTGATTTATCACTATACCTAATAGGAAGTTAGCTGTCCTATGTAGATAGCGAAAGCCACAAAACTAGGCCAGTTAAAGACAATGTAGATGTCCCTACCTACTCAGGAGACTCCCCAGGGATGCAGAAAAGTGTGACTGTAAATTAACCAAAAGAATAAAAACCCCTCAGTTCCCTGATGAGGACTAAAGAAGCTCAGACAAGGATGGGATGTTGAAAACAGCTGAGTTTAAGGTGGGGAAAGGAGAAACCAACCTGATCATGCCCCCAACCACTTATAAAAGCTTAAAGGGAGAACTTCTGAGGAGTAGGGTGGTATAATTTTTGTCCCCTCCTGAAATTCTTCACAGGACCCCTGATTGTTCACCCTATTCTCTCACGTTACAGAACCACCCAGTTGTCCTGTTCTAACAAACGTTGGATGAGACAATAATCCAGTTTCTGGAGACTTCAGACTTTTTGTGAGGCCTCAAGTGACTGAATGCTGCTCCATCCTGCACACATAGAAATCAGATGCCAGGAATGAAGGTTCTAGTTTAGGTTGCTCTATGATGTGCCAGTGTTCTATGTGAAGGGATGCTTTTTGTAAGGGATGCTTCACCTGAAGTTATCAGCAGTCTAGGCTTATCGTTTAATCTGTTGTTTGTGACAATAAGGCCCTAACTGGAAGGTTATCAGTGGACCATCTGCAGATGACTGTCCAGCTAAATAGCAGCCATGAGGGCGTTTTGAAGGATCTGACCTGAACCAAATTCAGAGCATTGGGGAAGAGGATATGACTCTTTCTGCCTGCACTGCTTCCCTGACTGCTACTGGGTGCCTGGGACAGCTATTCTGTATCGTTATTGTATAGTGCAAAATGACAGTCCCAGCAAGGGAATGAAGTGGCAGTCAAGGCTGGACCAACAATGTTGGGAGAAACTGCTAACCCTTACTTCAGGGTACAGAAGCACATGCAAAAGGCTGCCTTTTACTGAGTCAGATCCTTAGCCTATCAAACTCATTTCTGTCTATTCTGACTGGCACTGGATCTCTGGAGTCTTTCACATCACCTGCTACCTGGTCCTTTTAACTAGAGATTCCGGGGATTGAACCTGGGATCTTTTGCATGCCAAACAGATGCTCTACCACTAAGCCACAGCCCCTTTGAGGGCTCCATCAGAGCTGCTGTTTAGCAATAAAAGCTTATATGGTGTACTGGTTAGAGAGGCAAACTATATTTTGGGAGACCCAGGTTAAAAATCCTAGTCACTATGAAGCTCACCAGGTGACCTTAGGCCAGTCATTTTCTCTCAGTCTAACCACCTTACAGTGTTGTTGTAAGGATATGGAGGAACTGAGAAACATGCAAGCCATTTTAAGCACTGTGAAGGAAGAGCAGGGTTGTTTTTTTTAAAAAAAAGATTGTACTAAATCAATCAATAAAAAATGCATCAGAGAGAAGTTCACAAATGTCTTTCCAGTATCTTGTCTGGTTTGACCTTCAAAATATCCACTTGTACAACCCAGATGACGGCATCTGACAAGCCAAGAACAAGTGCACTGCAAGAGATGTTTAAGAGAACCATCACTCCTGAATAAACCGGCAACCATTCTTCCAGGGTCTTTGCTGGCCAGCAAAACCCATAAATAGACATTCTTCCTGTGATCACACTTTACTCATTTCTTTTAGCTAATAAAACCCAGACATTTTCTCAGAAAAGTTGTGCTCATCTAGTTCTGGAAGGACATGGAGTCTGTTTCAAACATCAATATATACCCCCCAACACACACACACACACAGGAAAATCACAGTCATGCAGCTATAACTACAATAAAGACTCTTCCCATCAGGCATCCATTAATTTGCATAAGTAACCACTCCTCTATTATGGAACACCAAGGAGACGCTGTGATCATTGCTTTCTGCTCTGTTACTTATAGTTCTACAAGGGAAGGACATTTAAATGTCCATGTGGCCGCAATTTTCAACAGCAGCCATTCCCTAAAGAGAACATTTGCTTTGGGCTTGGGGCCTCATTCACGCAAAAAGCAGACAAGATGATAAAACTGTTCCCGGAATCTGCCATGTCAGATGGTAATTAACAGATTGCACAGTGGGAACATAGAAATCTAGAATCAGAGAAGAGAGGGGAGACCAGGGTATAGCTTTCCCCCTTTGGCACAGAGTTGCCAACCACCAGGTTGGGCCTGGAGATCTCCCAGAATTATAGTTGATATCCAGACAACCGAGATTTATTTGTATGGAGCAAATGGCTGCTTTGGTGGGTGGACTCTAGGGCATTATACTTGGTGAGGCCCCTCCTTTCCCCAAACTTCACCCTCCCCAGGCTCTAGCCCCAAACCTCTAGGATTTCCCGACCTAGATTTGGTAGCCCTAACTTGGCATCTGGAGTCACCCCAGGTGTTCATCCATGTGGTTCCTCACTTCTGTACTGAAATGCAAAAATATAGAGCTGGAAGGGACCTTAAAGGTCATCTAGTCCAATGCAGGAAATTCACAACTACCTCCCACCCACCTACCATTCCCTAGTGACCCCTACCCAGAGGCAGACAAAAAAAACCCCTCCAGGATCCCTGGCCAATCTGGCCTAAAGGAAAATCCCTTCTTGACCCCAAAGTGGCGATTGACCTTACCCTGAGCATGTAAGAAAAAGGCCACGAGAGAACTGAGCACTGGCTCATCGCTTCTTGCCCTCCCTCTCATGATCTGCCTAAATTCAAAGAAGTGGGTCAGTCAAGGAATAATTTAACCAGTTCATTTGCCCTTGCCATGCACTGTACCCGAGACTTCAGAGAGAACGGACTGCTTGAAAAAAAAACAGCCCTAAACTGTGGCACAGGTAAGCCGAAGAACACAGCTCCTAGACAGCAGATACGAAATAATATACTGGTTCCATATTTCTTAGATGGCTGAATCACTACTAAACTTCATCATACCTTTGGTATTTAACAACACAACAGAAACAAGGATGCCTGCCTGAGGCATTGCAAAAAAAACCCTGACTTATACTCCACTCCCACCCCCCAAGGATACTCAAAGCAACTTACAACACCATTTTCTCTTCCATTTTACTGTTCCTACTACCAACTTGGAATGACTGGCCCAAAGTCACCCAGCTAGCTTCCATGGCAGAGTGAGGGTTCAAACTTGGTTCACACACTTTAACTATTATATTATGCTGGGTTGTCAAAGACCTGACGGGCAGCGACAAGTGCCCTGTGTTCACTTGGTAGGTCAGCAGTTGTATAACATGGACGGAGGCATATTTTATAGCACACACAATAGCGTAACAGTCCTTTTTGTGATGGATGATATACCCAAGGAGCAATTTGCAATACACCTAAAGTGGGAGCATTTCTGTGTATTTTATCTTTTTTTAGGAAAAAAAGTCAACTAAAGCACAAAGTCCTGACATTTTAAAGCTACCAATGGCAAGCAGAAGGCCTGGCACACAACTTGAAAAAGTTCAGACAGATATGGCTCTAGTGAAAACAAATGCATCATAGAAGTAGCATATCTCAAATAAGATCATCTGCTAACTTCACAAAAGTAGTACAGAACATAGTTTTATTATTATCATTATTATTCTTAGACCTGATCACACCGACTCTTGAATAAATCTATACATTTCATCAATAGTTTCCGTTTGGTATATTGTTCTCTTTTTTTTAAATTATACTGAATGATTAATGCATCTTTGTGACCAGGAAAACAAATCAGGCATATTTAAATACATATTGAGTACATAATTTCTTCCCTATTTAGTATACAAAGTATTTTCATAAATATGAATTATATTACAAAAATAATTTCTGAAACGCTCACACAGCAAGCAAATTTTCTGAAAATTCTGGACAACCTTTCGGAGGTTGAAAGGAGTCTCATGTCACTGAGAATGGTTCACTGGGGCTGATAAGCTGTATCTTAGTCTCACGTCAAGTATTTACTTCCAATTGTTCTGAATGCTGATCCTTTTTGTGTGTTGCGTTTTGATGCCATTGTGGCTTGGTTGGTTCCATTATGCCGATTCATGGTACGCGTCAAACGGTCCAATTTTGATCGGTAAGGATACAACGTGTCGTATTTCTGAAACAAAAGATTTCTGCACAATTTAACGTTATAAATCCAGCGGTTTCAAGATGCAGGCCATAAAGGCAACCAATTTTACACATACTATCAAATGTTCTTTCTTTTGCATGCTTTTTTTTAAACAAAAAAACTTTTCAAGTAATCTCTAAAACAGTGCCGCTTACAACACCACAAACCAAAGGGATAGACTGACACCAGTTCCTCCTCCAACTTTAATCCACGTGCAAGATGGATGATGCCACTGAAGTACAATCACCAGGACCAGTTTCTTCCTTTCCTTTCCTTTTCCTGTTGTTGTTGTTGTTTCTCGTGCATTTGCTTTAACAAATCACAAGGAGATGAAAGTTTTGCAATTAGGGTAGAAAACATATATGCCTCTTGAGGTTAAATTCAGTGTAATATGTGTATAAAGCAACCTTTTTTTTGGCAATAGAGTTTGCAGTATCCCTTACAGGGATTCCACAGGGCAAGAGTTATATGAAATAAAACCTATTTGGAGCAAGAGTTTTATTAAATACCCCTGGATCACCTGCCTCTATGCCTATACCAGTAGAATATCATATTTGGAAATTAAAAGTCAACAAAAGGCACTTGCATCATTAAATAAATGTCCTCAGTAGGAAAATGAGATTGCATGGACCCCTACATTTTGTTCAAAGCTGTTTGCTCTTCAAGGACTTGTAAGTAGTCTGGAGAGCCCTGAAGTTTTGCTTTGAGTTCAAAATACTCACTCTTTCTTTGCTCCACTACAATCTTACTGTGATTGCCACCTATTAAGGATTTCTTGCTTTTCCTGTCTTGTTGTTTTTCTGGGTAGCGTATTTCAAAGCCACTGACCCCTATACTATTGTATTCCTTTTTACTTTCGAGAAAATTCTGAATAAAGACATTAGAATCCCGTCCCGGGAACAATTCATCCAGTTCATCAATTGTGCTAAGTCTTTTCCTGCTATCCATGTGCAATAAATCTTTATCCTTGTCACTGATATTTCTCAGGATGACTTTCTGCCCTGGCGGTTCGGCAAACATGAAGCCAGTTTCTGTTTCCTTTAAGCCGCATGAGTGGCTTTTGCTCATCTGCTCAATGGTCTGAGGGATGAAGGCCTCGGCACCTAGAGTGTCCTTTTTGTTGGACATGTGGTCATGCTTCCGCAGCTGCAGTTGCATGGAGCTGCACTCCTGGCTCCCGAGGCCTTCATGCTTCACGGATGGTTTTTTGTTCCGGCGAAGAACAAAGACGAGGAGACAAAAAGCAACAAAGACGGTTAAAATGAGCACGACCAGAATGCTTAAGATGAGGATCGACAATGGGACCGGACCACCTGGAGGACTCCGAATGGGGCCCAGGGGTGTCGTAAACGTGACAGCAGGTGCAGGGCTAGTGAAAACAGCAGATGGCTTGTTCAATAGTTTGGGGCACAAGACCTCATTTTTGAGTGACTTCAGTTCAATGTTTGCAAACTGCACCGGGGTCTCGCACTTTAACTCCTTCACCACAAT
Source organism: Lepidodactylus listeri (assembly GCA_029233225.1). Lineage (NCBI taxonomy): Eukaryota > Metazoa > Chordata > Lepidosauria > Squamata > Gekkonidae > Lepidodactylus > Lepidodactylus listeri. The sequence continues at coordinate 38,009,365 of JARCFY010000013.1, forward strand.
GCCTTCATTCAGTTTTTCCAGCCAGAGTTTCAGAGCGACCAAGTCACATGTGCAGTCCCACGGATTCCCTTCCAAATCGATCTGAGTCAAGGATTTCAGCTGATCGAGGACACCACTCACGGGCAGGTACATGAAGTGATTGTTCCTCAAGTTGAGCCGAGCAAGCGGCGCCCCAGCGAAGATGTAGGCTGGCAAACTTCGCAGGAGATTGTTGTTCAAGTACAAGAGCTGCAAATTTGGCATCAAGTCAAAAGTGTTGCCTAAAATTTCCCGGATGACATTGTATTCCAAATACAGGTACTGAAGGTTATGGAGGCCGGCAAACATTTCGGGACTTAGCCGCTCAATCTGATTGCCATTGAGATACAATCTCCGTAAATTTGTAAGGTTGCGAAAAACTTCCCCTTTAATGGTAACAATCCGATTACTACCTAGATGGAGTAAATCCAGCCCATCAAATTCAGCAAAATCGGAAACGTCCACATCCTTAATATAATTGCCATTCACATGCAGTTTCTTGGCATTCAATGGCTTGGGGACAAGTTCAGCCAATGACTGGATATTTCTCTCTTGACAACTGACACTTAATCCCAAATCTGAAGGATGTGTTTTGCAAACACAAGGATGAGGACAAGGAGTCAGAGGTGCTCTGGTTTGGAAATAGACTATTTGACTGAGATTCCGGTTAGAAAGTGATTTGCCTGCTACAATTCCCGAGATCTTGGAAGGGTTTGTTGTTTTTGGAGGCTTTGTGACCAATCTGTGCATTGATGTTTGTGTCGTGTGGCCATTAGGTGTGCTGTAACCAGGTTCCAGCTGTGATGGAGGCAGAATGCGAACATCAAAATCACTCCCCGTCCCCATAGAACACAACTCTTGCTTGTTAGTTTCTTTCAAAAGCCTCCCGTACAAATCACTGGGCGTCTCACAAATGGCTTCTCCAATGTAGATGTTATAGGGCATATTCTCCAGCCACGCCTTCAGCGGCAAGAGATCACAAGTGCAATTCCAAGGGTTGTCTTCCAGCTGCAATTCAACGATGCGTCCAATGTGCTCCAGAACCCCAATATACGGCAGCTTCTGTATTCGATTCCCACGTATATCCAGGTGGGTGAGAGAAGCAAAACGGAAAATATTATCAGGAAGGAAAGAAATCAGATTGTCGTTAAGGATGAGGACTTTCAGCTTGTGAAGCTTGTTGAAGGATCCCCGTTCAATATATTTGATTAAATTGTAGTCAGCTTGGAGATACTCCAAGTTCTCAATGCCAAGGAAAGTGTCAGCTCGGAGGACCTTTAATTCATTGTTGTTCAAGTGCAACTGTTTTAATGCACTGAGACCCAGGAAGGCTCCTCCTTCAATGTTCTGCAGTTTATTGTTACCCAGCTGTAGCGAGACAGCATGAGTAAAGTTCAGAAATGTATTTGGGTAGAGGATGATCAGGAGGTTGTTCTGAAAATTGAGGTGATAGAAATTAGACCAGGGTGGTTTCAGCTGGTTTGGTCTGTAGACTGCAACCTTTTCACAGTTGACATAAAGTACATTCTCCACCGACACACAGGAGCAAACATTGCAAATTTCCACAGATGAGTCAGTCTCTGGATCCGTACAGGAAGCTGGGCTGGACAAAACCAGAAAGAACCACAGAAGCATCTTCTTATGATCAGCAATCAAAGCTATTGCTCCTGAACAAAGACAGACAAATCTACAAGAGAAGAACAAAAAGAATATATTTCAGTCATCATCATTCTAATTTCCTTTTTCTTTCTTTCTTAAAGCATTTAGGTGAAAACTATACACAGAGCTAGTGTTGTCGAGCAAGGGCAGCTACAGCATGACAAGACCATAAAATATATTGCAGCAATTCAAATAGGGCACAGCTGTACCTTGCATTTGAAATGATAAACTCCCTGCCCATTTTCTATCCATGCGTGCACACACAAACAGAAATTATATACAGATCCAGTACATTTCTCTGACTTGCCTATGACATGGACTCCAAAACAAAATTAAAATCAGCACCACAGCATTTACAGTTTCATGTATGTTTAGCATCCCAATTACTGTCCATTTATGCACAGCGTGAAGGATTTAGATCACATCTTTGAAGGCTGTGCATGATACAGGGGGAGAGGGGGTTTCTATAGGAAAATGCAAAGATGCAAGCAAAAGAGAGTGAGGCACAGATCCAGGGAGCAAAGACAGGCCGTCCAATCTTACACAACGCTCATTGCAAATGCATGCTCTACTCTATTGATTCAGAGTTCTGTGCCAGCCACTGATACATGCCTGTCACTTTTGTTTATATTTCTGCTGAAAAACTAAAACAACAAAACACGGTGCCACAGGAGGAGTTAATTAGTCCCTATATAAACCATCCTGGTTAGTTATGCATGAATAAAATGAAATATAACAATTGTGGGCAGGGTGCCGATACATCCACCATCCCAAAAGGGCACCTTAATTGGTAGTGCAAAACAAAATCATAATTCACTAGGGTGACATCACCCAAACTGTCTACCAACTTTTTCTCCCCCCCCCCATGCAGAAGCTTATATAATTTTCCCGGAGCCCCTGCATCGCCACAGGAAATAGGTTTTGCAAATCTTCCCTACACACCTGGGGCTGAATCCAGCTCCCGACTCAGGCTCCACATGTCCTTCCTTCCACCCTGTAAGGTGGGTTGATGCTGGATGGCTGAGTCCATTAATTGCTCTCTTTCTCCCCCCCCCCCCGCCTTTTTTGGGGTTATTTAAAACATTTCCCCCTCTCCAGTTGTGTGGGTGCGGGTGAGAGGAAGAAAGAGAGTTGCCCAAGGAAAAAGAGGTCCAGAAGCTGCCAAGGAGAACAATGGAGAGGAGCTTGGCAAGAGACTGCAAGAATGAAAATGGGGGGTGGAGGTGGAGGAGGGGGACAAGCAGGACGGGGGGCTCCAAGGAGAGTTTGAAGGAGCTTGGGAAAGGGCCGCAGGAAGGATAAGGAGGGGGGAGAAGAGCCAAGGAAGATGCCAAGAGGACAGATGGATGGGAAGAAGGAAGAAGGGCGCCGCAGAGGGGCTGTTGAACCCGGGAGGGGAACAGGGGAGCAGTCGGGGCGATCGAAGTGCCGGGTGGGGAACTGAGGAGGAGGAGGAGAAACGGCAAGCCCAGGGAGGGACGGTGAGGGTCCGCGGAGGACTAAGGCGGCAGAAGATGCTGAAGGAGGGTCAAGGTGGGAAGCAGAAGTAGGGAAGAGGCAGGCGCCGGAGGGGGGGGGGGAGGCAGGCCGGACCGGGCAGCAGGAAGAGGCGCGGCTGGGAAGGGAGCAGAGGGAGGGAGGCTGGGCTCGGTGGAGCTCGGAGGCAGCAGCAGGGCTCTTCTCATGCTCTCAGGACTTGCAGGGAGAGGCGGACTGGCGAGGGGGGCTGGGCCCCGGGCAGGAGGGGAGGCCTCTGGGGCAGGAAGGGGGTAGGCTGCTGCCGCGGGGGTGGCGGCCAACGAGGCGGTGGTGGGACGAGGACCCTCGGGAGGTCCCCGCAGTCGGGACCCTTCGCCCCCCTCCTCCCCAGACGGCCAGGCTCCCTCTGCCCTCCTGCCCCCCTCCCGGGGCCCTCCACCGCAATGCTTTGCCGCAGCCTCGCCGCTCCCGATCCTCTGGCTCCGGCGAGCGGACAACTCCGGGGGGGGGGGGGTTGTCTCCGTCTTTCACTCTCTTCCTCCCGCCCCCGTTTCCCAGGTCCCCGCGGAGTAGTGGGGGGGGGGGGAGAAGAGGAAGGAGGCGCAGAGGAGCACCCCCCCCCCGGCGTTGTGCGAGGGGCTCCCCGTCAGAGACGGCGGGGGAGGGGGGCACTAGCTAGCTCGCCTGGGGACACAGAGAACGCCCGGTTGAAATGCACCCCCCCCCCCCTCCGCGCAGCCTTCCTCGCCTTACCTTGCCCGGCAGGCTCCGGCCACCCCAGCGGGGCTCTCCTGGCTGGCTCTCCTCCTCTGCTCTTGCTCTGCAGTTTCTGGGGTTGTCTCGCTACGTGATGGGGACTTCTGCCTCTCCCCCCCCCCCCAAACACACACACACACACACACACACAACTGAGACAGGCAGAGGAAGACACAAGGCGAGGGAGCCCCCCACACGCTCAGCGCCACTTCGCCATGCGCCACGACGCAGGCAAGGGAGAGACTCCGGCGACGGCCAGCAGCCAGCCAGCCGCACACACCCGCGCCGCGGCGTGCCCCCGATCCGAGGGGAGAGTCCGGCCGCCGAGCGGGTGCCACACGCGCCGAGACACTCCAGAGAGACACCCGGGCGCGCCGGCAGGCATCTGGCAACAGTGCCAGGCAGGGCTCACACGCGCGGCGTCGGGGTAGGCAAGGCACAGCCGCAGCACCGGGTCGCATCGAGAGCCCGTTCACACGTGCAGCGGGGACCACGGGCGGACAGACACGAGGCGAGAAGAGCGACGACACCCAGGGCCCCCTGGTCGCCACACGCGCCAGCTCGCAGCTCCATCCTCCGCTTCGGCCGCTATGCCGCCGGTCACACGGCCGGCCCGCGCTATTCTGCCCCTCTACGCTTGGAGAGCTGCCTTGGCAGGAACACGCAGAGAATCCCCTCTCTGTCCAGACCCAGAAGAACTCCCCCAGTTTCGCATCCCAGCCTCCCTCCCCACGATCCTCCTTGCATACATTAAAAAAAAGCAACCCAAGACATGCTGGGGGGGGGGGGGGGGAGGAAGGAATCCTATGCAGAAACGGATCTCTCCCCCCCCCCCCTCACCCGCCGCCGATGTCTGCTACATTCCCCGCCCCCGCCAGCTGGGAACCCGGGGTCAGCGTACCTTCGTCCGATCGGAGGTGTCCCTGATGCAGTCAGCCAAAAGAGACGTACCAGATAAGGGCGAGGGGCGGGGGGGAGACCCTCAAATACCCCCGGCTGCTTCCTTGAAACGAGATGCCTTGGCGAGGAGCTGGAGAGCCTGTCGCGTCATCCTGAGCCAGAACGCGGGAGGTTTCGGCGAGACCCCCCCCCCTTCCCCAAGAGCAGCAGGGCTCAGGTATTGCAGGGGGGGAGAAAGGAAGAGCGCGCCTGACCTAGGCGACTAGCCCATCGCGTTCCCAAAGGGGGCATCTTTCCCAGCTGGAAGAAGGAAGTCTCCTTCGCTCTCTCTGCATCGCAGCTCGGCACCAGGGGAAAGGAGGAGGGGGAGGAGAGCCGGGGGGGGGGGAGCGCGCGCGAAACCTCCCTTCCCCCATCCCCAAGAATTTAACTCCCTTTGCAATAACCCTGGGGGTAGCGACTACCGAGCCAGCTATTCATCGGGAGCGGCGGCGGCGGCAGCAGAAGCGGCAGCCGCGTTTCCCTCCTCCTAAAGAATCACTTTCTATCTCTCCCCCCCCCTTAAAACAAGAAAGAGATTATCTTTGCAAGGTGGATATTCTTATAATCCCCCCATGCCACTCTTTCTTTACGCCACGGCAACAGCTGCAGCAGGGTTGGGGGGAGGGGAGGAGGAGAATGGATTTTTTTTATTTTTTTTTAAAAAAACAACTTTTTTAATGTTAGTGGAAGCCAGCTCCCACCAGCTAATTAAGACCTGTCATTTATTTGGTTTTTCGTTTGCTTTGCATGCCATCATACTATTTAAAGTGGCGATGAATCCCGCCCCCCACTCCACCCTGCCCTCAGGAATGGAACAGATCTGTCCCAAGGCAGAACAGGCAAGTAGTCCAAGCACAGCTCTTATTTAGAGTTGTCAGATCCAGAAGAGAGAGAGAGAGACCATGCAAATATGCTCTTAAAGGGGAGGGAGAGAGTGAGGGTTTTAAAGGAACAGAACAATCTTAGTTTTCAGCACTAGAAGAAGAAGAAGAAGAAGAAGAAGAAGAAGCAGCCTCCAGATTTGATGACAGCGCAAGTGCCTCTGTGTAAAATAAGGGAGGGGTGTGGGCCTGCATTATGGAGGGAGAGCTGAGCACTCAGTCCCCAGTAGCTGCAAATGATTTGCATATAACCGGGGGTCCGTTGGAGCAGGAGCGCACAGGAGCGCAGCTCTGGGAGTGAGGAGTCCAGGGGGCGGGCACATGACCAAGCCCCGCCCCCTCCTTGGCTTCCCCGAGCAGTGCAGAGGCGCAGCGCCCCAGGGAAAGCCCTGCTAGGGTCTTTATTGTGTTTAATGTTTTGTTTTAATATTGATAATTTTATCATTGTTCCTTTTATGACTGTGTGCTGCTTTTCCAGAGACTTGCTCAAGGTGGCATATAAATTTTCGAAGTATACCATTTTTTATCTGGGCACATGGCACATAAGTACTGGAGAAATTTCACCAACCCTTCAGCAGCTTTCACCCCATCAGTTTGGTGTAGTGGTCAGGAGTTGGACTCTAATCTGGGAGAACCGGGTTTGATTCCCCACTCCTCCACATGCAGCTGCTGGCGTGACCTTGGGCCAGTCACAAGTTCTCTCAGAGCTGTTCTCTCAGGAGCAGTTCTCAAAAGACCTCTCTCAGCCCCACCTACCTCACAGGGTGTCTTGTTGTGGGGAGGGGAAGGGGAAGGGATGGGTGGTGCACATGTCCTGGGTATCTCAAGTCTACTTGAAACCTGGTGGTTTCAAGGGAGCAGGAAGAGAATGAGGGTGTGTTCTTTACGCTTATTTTTATTGCACAAAGTATTGGATGGGGAAGGGAATGGAGGAAGAGCAGGTCAGTTTCACTCACCTGTGGAGTGGAGCCTGAGGGGTGGGTGTTGCCTTCTGACACACTTCCGGTATGTTAGGGGGTGTGGCATATGCAAATGAGTTATGCAAATGAGTTATGCTAATGAGCTCCTGCACCTCTTTTTCTACGAAATGACCCCTGCATATAACCATAGATCAGATGGTGCTTGCCAGTTAAATAAAAACAAAATAAAACCAAAATGCCAAAATCGTCCCACTGAGCTTGACTAATGGGAATGTCTAGTCCAAAGTTTTCAGCAACAGCCAGCCAGATGCCTCTGGGAAGCACATGAGTCCTAGATCGTCAAGGCATTCGCCTCTTATGTTGCCCAGCCTCAAGTGTACAGAGGTATACTGCCTCCGAATTTGGTGGTTCCATTTTTCTTTGTTGCCATTGGTAAAACTCTTATCTTTGTGTACTTACACATTCCCCATTATCTGCCTAGTACATATTTATACTACTTTTCCTCCAATGAATTCATGGCAGCATCAACAGTTCTTGCCTTCCCACTTTATCTTTATAACAGTCCTCTGAAGTAAGGTAAGCTGAGAGACAGAGAGAGTAACTGGTCCAAAGTCATAAGACGTGCTTCATTACCAGAGCAGGGATTTGAACTTGGGTCTCTTGGGTCCCCAGCCCCATGACCAGATCACAGTGGCTGTGCCATGAACAATAACAAGGAGCTTTCTTTTGTCTGCCCTAAATACTTTCATAAGGGAAGAACTAATTCACAGAGTAAATGCACACGTACGTGTGTGTGTGTGTGTGTGTGAGAGAGAGAGAGAGAGAGAGAGAGAGAGGGAGGGGGGGGGGAATGACTACCAGAAAAAGGACTACCAAGAGGTACTTCGAAGGATGGCAATTTTATTGTGGCAGGGGCTTCCAGGGACCAGGATCCACTTTGTCAGATGCATAAAGTATTACCCTTCATGCAATGTGCTTCATACATCTCGACCACATGGACTTTGGTTTCCAAAAGGTTATTCCATCATAAATTTGCTAGTCTTTAAAGCACTGGAAGATTCTTTGTTGTACTTCAGGAACAATTGGCAACATTTTCAGCGTAGGGAAATGTCAGCTGTGAAGTGACTCTTCAGCTGTGGTTATAACTTTGGCATTTTAAATGGGCTGTAATGCCTTGTTTCCTTTGATAAAGGTTCTTTCATACCTATAGGACAGTTTCTGCCCACCCCACCCCACCCCACCTGCCCTGCACCTTTTCAGTAAAAGATTGTACAGTAAAATTTAATAGAGAGATATTGCCTGCTAAGAACTGATCCATAGTTACATGACTATCAATGGCCAAAAAACAAAACTCAAAACCTTGCCAGGAAGCACTTAAGGGGTAGATCCACCACTGTGTGGTTCAGAGCTTTATGGATATATTACCGAGGTCTCCCATCTCCCCAAAAACCCCTGGCTGCCACTATATAATAAATCAGGCCTTGTTTCATTTTGGAAGCAAAAACTCAATTGTAAATTCCAGCTGGAGTTTGTTTTCCAAAACAAAGGCAACACACATTTCCTTGGCTTGACTCTCACATAGAAGTTACGTGGGAGAGAAAGGGTGTGTGCGATTTTTGCTGAGTCTTCCTCACACAGCAACCCAAGATACCCCTCAAAATGCTCCACATGGCAAACCGGGACCCCTAGGAATACCTTGGGGGGAATCTGCAAAACTTCCCCCCCTGCACCTATGGAAATTTTAAATGGGATCCAAACCATTGTTATTATATAACAATACTTGAAAATCTTCTCTTGGTCATCAGAATATGACACAATGGTCCTGCTGACAAAACGTTTAGAACTGGACATTACTAACTTGCTAGTATCCCAGATTCAGAAGCCATCTTGCCCACTCTGTTTTCTCTTCTAGTTAACATTGACTGTTTTTCTTACAAGTAGGGTTGCCAGCTCCAGATTGGGAAATACCTGGAGATTTTAGAGGTGGAGCCTGAGGAGGGTGGGGTTTGGGGAAGGGAGGCGCTTCAGTGGGGTATAATGCCATAGAGTCCACCTTCCAAAGCAACCATTTTCTCCAGGTGAACTGACCTCTGTTGCCGGGAGGTCAGTTGTAATAGCAGAAGATCTCTAGAGACCACAAGGAGGCTGGCAACTCTACTTATAAGTCAGCAACTGTTATGTATTGGGATTGAATCACTCTATTGCTTGGAGCACAAGAACAATAGCCGACCAGGACTCTGGAGTAAACCAATCAAGTAGTAATGTTTTGTAAATAGCCTATCACGGGGAGTGGGTGTGTGGGGGGTGGAGTGTTTTGCATGCATATAAGCAGGGCTTCAGCCCTGCTAGTGTTGTCTTGTTCTGGCTTAACTCACTGAATAAACTATGAGCTGATCTTTACACGTCTGAACCCAGTATATTTCAGCAACTAATAAGATCTGAAGATGCTCTTCAGACTTTCAAGACGCAGGCTACATGCCTCTGACTGAGGTTTCCATTCTTGCTGAGCATAACAGCATGATCGGTCCTGACTTAAAGTACAGCTAAAGTGGGTGCTGGGTTTTGTTTGAAGTGAACGTCAAGGTGGAACAGGTGTAATTTCCTGGCAACATACATGTTTGAATAAGCTCGAAGGAAGCTTTCATAGGTATTTCTTCGTGGGCAATCCAGACATCTCCATAGAAAGTGAGAAACTTCTGGTTGTTTTGTCTCTCCCTCTCTGTTGAGGTGAAGGGAGCAGTGATTTAGCTGAAACAATGCAGAGAAAGCAGTGTAATTTGAGCTACAAAAATGGATTGGTTGGTCACCAGATGAAGCATATTGGTTGCCTCCTCCCCATCCTGGAGTGTCCGCAACAACACAATTTAGACCAAACAAGTCAGCAACATCTTCTTTCCATCAGGCGGAGCCGTAACGATTGCCACCCTTTGCAAGCAGCACCTGCTGTAACCAAACACAACAGTGTTTGCACAAGGCAGTCTTGTTTCTTCGGCTGACCGGACATGTCCTTTTTAAGATGGCAAAGAGAGCACAAGCCTGCCTCTTGGCCCTTCCCTTCCTATATTGAGTCAATGGCCCATCAGACTATCAAATGAGGGAGGGAGGCAGAGGTGGAGGGAGGGAGGGAGGGAGGGAATTCTTCCCCGAAAAGCCTGGACAGAATCTGTCTCCTCACAGGCAACCTTTCACAGGGCCGATGTGAGAGGAAGCAGCACAAGGCTGTAAATACACTGAAGGCAGAGCCACGGCAACCGAGTGGTGTGCCAAATAAAGCAGAAGAAATGCCATCAACTATATGTCTCCGCATGGTTCCCGATTACTTCCAGCTAGCTTCCTCCAGTTTATCCAGGAGACCTCTCCCAGCTACAAGTAACCTATCGCCTGCATCAAGGAGGCAAGCTTCAACCGAGAATGCATTGCTCACTGGCGCCTCAGAAGGCTAGGCCGGCTGCTTCTTTGGTTGGATCCATTATTCACAACCAGTTGCCAACTTTGAAGCGGGATAACGTTTGACAAAGGGGAACTACGGTTCATGGGGGGGGGGGGGGGGAAATCCCTAGTCTTTTTTCTCCCCTCAGCTGATCTGATTGATTCTGATTTGCCAGACACTCCGTATTTCATTCCCTGCAATGCACTTCAGTTCCAGAGTTGACACCTTTGGGCTGTACATCACCATTAACCATACATTTAGGATCTTCTCTGTCTTCTGGTTGTCACTGGGAAGCAAGAGCATAGGGAAGAAATGCATCGCTGGAAGGCAAAAGGGAACAGACAGAGGCAAGGTTCCCAAGGAAGCTGACTAATGTTATGGCGAGCTTCTTCTGAGAGGATTCACTGTGATTCGACACCAAAGAAAGATTGAATTCAGTACATAGGCCTCAGTTGCTTGTTGGGACAGACTGGAGGTTAGGGATGCCTCCTCAGTTCTCTATGTTTTTTTCCTTGTTTCTTAAATGGAACCAAATGTATTAGAATGCTCTACTTTTTCGATCCTCATATTTTATGGATTGGTGTGCATTTGTCATTTGTCTCAGCTTCTGGCACCTTCCATTCATTTGTGTACCCCAGCCCATTACCAATGGCATATTGAGGAACCATTGCAAACATTTAAGGCGGGTGGGGATCTTGATGCCGTTTTAGCTACAGTTGTTTCAACATTCTTCTTGCACAAATTACATGTAATTACCACCCAGGACTGCATGTTCCCACCCAAGAGCCACTGCACAAAGTGATATTAATTATTTCATACCTATGATCAGCTTTGGTTCCTTCCATTCATTTATATCTTCCCCACTATATAATGGAGGCCCATGTACACTTTCATGAACGACTGCCAACCCCCCCCCCACACACACACACACAAAGTTGATGTAATCATGCTCCAAGGTTGTTCCAAGATTCTTGCATGGATTATAAATATTTTAAGTACATCAAATTGGAATTCCATTTAGAAACTCTTCTAGTGAAATCAGAATTCGAGAAGAGTGAAATGCAGCACAGTGCAGGAACGAAACAAATGATCCAAGAGAGGCTATTTTACAGCCTGGTGCCACCACCAAGGAGGCACTGTTTCTGTAAGCTAACCACCCACTGGAGGACCCTGGATGGTTTCTTCAGTAAATAAGGAGGCTCATACAGAGAAGGTGGCCTTCTATTCATTGGATACTTCAGGGCAGGGGCAACTACAGGTTTATTAGCAAAAACTTTCAGTCAGGATGTCACCAGTGGATTCCCCTTACCCTGCAATAGCTGTGGCAAAGCAGATCAAGGATTCCCTCAGGCTGCCCCTAATTTTCTTGGGTGCTCTATACACAGGGAGCATGGAAGCAAAATACCTTAGGGCCCTCGCAATACCCAGCTTTATTATATTTGTGCCAGCTCTGTCTTCTGACAAGTTGATGAGACAGCAAATCACCTCTCTTTGGCTCAGGGTTTGTTTGTTTTTAGGTTGGTTTTTTTGCCATCAAGTCATAGCTGACTTATGATGACCCCATGGAGTTTTCAAGGCAAGAAACATTTAACGGTGCTTTGCCATTGCCTGCCTCTGCATCAGGACCCTGGTATTCTTTGGTGGCCTCCCATCCAAATACTAGCCACGGCCAACCCTGCTTAACTAACAAGATCATGTTAGCCCAGGCTATTCAGGTCTTACAATCTATTCATTCTACTTATTTTTTTTCTCTTTCTACTGTCTTTCTCAAGGTTATTTAACATATCAACTCATTAGAGGATGACTGCAGAATCCCAGAAAATAATGGCTTTCACATATGAATGAGCACCCTATTCTGTTATGCCATGACACAACAAGTGCTGGAAAAAAGAGATTGCCGTAGCATCCTTGAACAAACAAAGGAGACACCAACATATAAGTTAAACTAGGTTTCATACATGACGGATCTGTATAATTATTAAACAATTCCCTCTGTTTTATTGCAAGTCACACTTTGTGGACAACCTCTGATGATAGCTAGAATTTGGGCACCTCCATTTTACTCCAAGCTCATCCAGTATCATTGCTGACTCAGTTTGTTCTAGCCTATATACACATTTGTCATCCCACCTCCAGCAGAACAGAGAAAGACTTCTGGATTGGATCCTGAGGAGCAGGGCTCATTTTGTAGCAGGAGCTCCTTTGCATATTAGGCCACACACCCCTAATATAGCCAATTCTCCAAGAGCTTACAGAGCTCTTCTTACAGGGGCTACTGCAAGCTCTTGGAGGATTGGCTACATCAGGGGTGTGTGGCCTAATATGCAGAGGAGTTCCTGCTATGAAATGAGCCCTGCTGAGGAGAATTAAGTCTGATTTCAGCCTTAGCTGAGGGCAGTTTAACACAGATGGACAACTGGGGGAAAGTTGGCAAGGAAGTTTGGATAGTAGGCAAAGACACCCATTCGGGCCAAGGAAAATGGATAGATCTTCTAGTGAGAGGAGAATTTTCTATCCAGTCAAACAGGGAGTTAGCTCTAAAGTGTAATCCCTGGTCTGGTGTGGTTAGAAACTGCCTGTAGAGACCTTAAGAGTCAGTTAAAAACTCAAGACTACTGGTGTTTCAAGAGAAGGGGTTTGGATACCAGAAAGAGTGTACCAGCCTTCTGAAAACCAGAAAAGTCAGAGAACACTCAAAGAAAGTGTGCTGGAGTGTTTGGAACAAAGCCTGAACAAAAAGCCTTTCAACATTAAGAAAGTAACCGTGAAATGCTTAAGAAATTATCATTAGCCTGACAATGTATTACAATACAAGACAATGCATTACAGGTTTCTGAAGAGTTGCCAGTCTCCGGGTGGGGTTTGAAGATCTCTGAGATATTTCCAGATGACAGAGATCAGTTCCCATGGAGAAATTGACTTGTGGAGTGCACATTCAATGGCATTATACCCCATCAAGGTCCCTTCCCTTCCCAAATCCCACCCTCTCCAGGCACTACCCACAAATCTCCAGGAATTTCCCAAACCAGAGTTGGCAACACTAGGTTCCTGGTATCCTTCTAGTGGGAGAGGAAAACTAAAAAAAGTGAACTTTAGGAAATGTTCTTGATTCAAAACTTGTGTCTACCCTGACCTCCTTAAGTGATGTTTCCCATCTTTAGTATGGGGTAATGTTGCTAATCTACAGACAGGGCTAGTGGGGATGGCAACAATATGATCAGTGTGGATATACTATCAACAAACAAGTGCATCATCTTCAAATAAGCCATCCCACGTACATAACATTTTCAAATGTGGAATACAACAGTCTGTTCTTACTAGGAACTCAATTAAATGAGTTGATTCAAACTCATTTTGATTTCTTTAAAAACTGTGCTCCTCAGTTAAAGAGGCAACCGAGTTTAAATGTCAAGTACTTGTAAAAAAAAGTGCCAATGGCAAGTGTCAACTCTCAAAGAGGCATTCCTTCCTCTGCATGACAAACAGATGGGTGGGGGAGATACTTTTTCTAAGGTGAGCCTCTTATAACCAGGGGTGCTGACAGTATCAGCACAAACACAATCGGCTTTTTGATGTGAACTGCAGCTGGTTCTAGGCTTTGGTGCACCCTGGAGAGTTCCCAGGGTTGCCTTCCCCTCCACTATCAAAGCCCCTGCTCATGCCCTTCTTCCCTCCTACCCACTTGCATGCCCCTCAACTCCCTGTATGTCCGTCCCCTGTCCACTTGCAGGCCCTCCCACTGCTCGTACTCAAGGCTTCCTGACCCCCTGCTGCTTATTACTACCATTCTGCAGACACTCCATTGGCTGCCCATTTGCTACTGGACTCAGCCTAAGGTATTGGTTATCACATGCAATGTCCTTCATGGCCGTGGTCTCTCTTACTTGTGGGACCGCCTCTCCTCCTATGCTCCACCATGGCAACTTTGCTCATGTTTGCAGGTGCCAAAATCAACAACTGCCTGTATTGCCAGCTCCAGAGATTTTGGAAGTGGAGCCTGTAGAGGGCAGGGAGGTGGAGGGACATCAGTGAGGTATAATGCCATCGAGCCCACCCTCTAAAGTGGCCATTTTCCCTGGGAGAACTGATCTCTGTCACCTGAAGATCAGTTGTGATCCCTGAAGAACTCAAGACACCACCTGGAGGTTGGCGACTCTACTGTACACATGCTTTCTTCATTGTGGCTCCCAGCTTATGGAATGGTCTGCCCAATGAGGTCAGGAAGGGTCCTACTGTCCTAGCTTTCGGCACACTATTCAAAACTGAATGGTTCAAGAGGGCTTTTCTGCACTGGTCACAGTGTTGCAGGGTCATGGTGGCTCAGAGGTTAAGATGATGAATTGCAGACCAGAAGATTGGTAGCTCGGCAGTTCGAGACCCTAGTGCCGCATGACCGCCCCAGCTCCTGCCAACCTAGCAGTTCAAAAGCAAGAAATTGCAAGTAGATAAATAGGTACCACTTGGGTAAGAAGGTAACAGCACTCTGTGTGCCTTGGCATTCAGTCATGCTGGCCATATGACCACGGAGAAGTCTTCGGACAACGCTGGCTCTTCGGTTTGGAAACGGAGATAAGCACTGCCCCCTAGAGTCGGATTCAACTTGCTTTCGAGCAAGAAAAACATTTACCTTTAATAGGGTTGCACTGTGCAAATGGTTCATAACCTTACTTGGATAAATGTTAAGGGACTGTGGTCTATCCTTTGTACAGCTTACTGTAAGGAGGATCCTATTATGTGATTTTTGCACAGCTTACTGTGTCTTGTTAATGCTTATGCTATGCATCTGCTCTATCTTTTAGATTTTTGGTTGGTCCCAGACTTCTGCAATCCTAATGCATTGTTTATTAAATTGTTTCATTTGGTTGACTGTATTGACTTAGTCTGTGTAGTCCTCCTTGAGTCCCTGTGAGAAAGGGGGACTATAGATAAATAAATGTCTGCTGGCAATGGCCATATGAACAGCTGGAAGCGTGGTTTGCTAGCAAGAAAGTGGGCAGATGTAGGGGGGGTCAACAGCATTGGACCCTGCTGGAAACCTTGATCCTTGAGCTGCCCCACCTCAAAGTATGCTGAATGATTTTTTGTGTGTATCTGTTCAGAGTTCAATTTCATGTTGAACAGCTTTGTAGTGACCCAGGAGTTATTCTAAAGGCTTTCCTACATGAATTTCTTCATATGCTATAAAGTCAGAAAGATGACAACCAGTCAAAGAATGTCTTTCACATTCAGAACTGGAGACCAGTAGTTGCCCAGAGAAAATAGCTCTTAAACCAAAATGTAACTACAGCTTCCATGAGGCGGTGGTATGAAAACATGCATGCACAGATGCACCCATCAATTAATTTAAGGCACACGGATGCATCTGTAAGTCACTATCCTTTTTAAAAAAGAAGAATGTGGCAAATTGCATGGGAGGTGGCAACAGAGGAGACAGTGGCAGCTGGGAGGAAAACCCATAAGAAGCAGTATGAGATCATGTATGCACAATTAGCTTTTTAATACAATCAGACATGTTCTGATGCTTTAAATGCTGGCGAACAGTTTGTCGAAAGCTCAAGTGCGCTAATTGCACCTGGCAAACAGACCGCAAGCTGAACTGGCGGGTCGTCAAGCGACCATGGGTCTGCACCATCCACAAAACAAGAAAGCCCATTTGTTGTCTTTGGAATGATTGCGTATGGAAGAAAACAAAAGCTATGCAGACTGAATGTGTTTTCATTCCCCCAAACTCGTGCACGCAATCAGATACAGTTTCTTTCGGTCAACAGCAGTTCTGATTCCTTTGTGCTCGTATCAGCAAGGCTTTTTTGTAATATAAGAAAGAGCCCATGCCATTTTAGTGAGGGGGGGGGGAGAAAAGGATTCCTTTCCAATATTTTTTGCACAGCTTTAGTAGGTCAAAGCAGACAGCAGATTTACCTTCCTCTGTCTGCTTTGCCTTGGGAGCCTACCTCTGTCAGACAGTGATGCCTTCTAATTGTTGTTTGTAGATGACATGGGGTTTCACATTCGATTTTTTGCAGGTTTGTTCTGAAAACCTTTATGGTGTGCTCTCCCCCTCTTTTCTGTATTTCCTTTCCGGCCTGCTGACCAAAGTGGGGGGGGGGGGGACGGACGGACAAATCTAACATGTGGATTTGGGTAAATGTCACTCAATTGACATCATTGTGTTTGTTTGTTTTTTCAAATGGGGTGGATCCTAATAGCAACGTTGTGTGCTAGAGAATGGATGTCTTAGTCCAAATGCTGAGGCACAGCAAGTGTTCAAATGTCTCTTTTGTGATGTATATAGAATGCTTTTTGTGTGTGTGTCTCACATTACATCAAAGCAGAATGAGCACCAGGAGCAGACTGGGATGTGAAAACGGCCCCCGAAGTGAGTCAAGCTTAAATGGCCCCAGGGAGCAACAAGCCATCACTGCAGGGCCACTCAGCTTAGCAGGGCCGACAGTTGGCATTAG
Organism: Lepidodactylus listeri; assembly: GCA_029233225.1. Taxonomy (NCBI): domain Eukaryota; kingdom Metazoa; phylum Chordata; class Lepidosauria; order Squamata; family Gekkonidae; genus Lepidodactylus; species Lepidodactylus listeri. The sequence continues at coordinate 38,025,911 of JARCFY010000013.1, forward strand.
CTCACCCATTTCATTATCCCCCAAACAGGCAGCAGTACAGAGGAGACAACTGGTGACCTGATACTAACTGCCATTACTGATGAGGAATCAGAGTCAAGCAGTTTCTGAAGCTTGGCCCTGCTTGCTCATGGCTGTAAGTAGTCCTTTAAGGCAGTGGCCCATTGGGGAATTTCCCTGTAAGTCAAATCGCCAGCCCAGCCCCGAAGAATACCAGGAAACCTGCTTTTTTCCACTTTGTGTTCAATGCTTGCAAATGTTTCCCATCAAGAAATGTTTACATGTTCTTATCCCTTACTTCAAAGATCTCAGGGCCGTTAATATTATGCTTACAATGACCTTGAGGCTTAGGCACAGCCAAAAGGGAAGGACAGCCCGCGATCATTAAATGAGCTTCATTATCAAGAGCCCAGGCTGCATCAGTCACGGTCTTACCTGCAGCTCCCAACACCTTCTAAAACAAGACTGTAAGCCTTCCTCATGGAAGCCTTCCTCATCACAAATGCTACCTTAAGAAAAATAAATTTCAATTATATGTTTTTTAAACAACAACAACAACAACAACAGATAGAACCCTGAATTATAAGTGGGCAGGAAGAAACTATATTGGCAAGTTAAAAAGACAGGGAAATGGAAACATGAGGAATTTGTACATTCTCACTGTTAAATGGAAGGCAGGTTCTTTTCCCTTCGTACTCCAGTTTGAGAAACTAGCCAGTTTTGTACATTAATTAAAAATTCAGCTATTTTGAAATCTGGCATAATTTTAGAATGGTGGAGTCAAAAGCTCAGAATTTTAAAAAGGAAAGCTGCTTTTGCGGGTGGGGTTGATTTTGTATCTTATTTTTTAAAAGTTTGTGAGACTTAGTGATATGAAAGCAAACAATTCTGTACCACATTGCTGAATCAATTATCCAGGCACACTTAAAAATACATTCCAAGAGCATGATTTAAAACACTGGAAAGAATTGATTTAGGGGGATAACAGAATGCTTGCAAGCAAATGCGAATTGGCAGCAATTCCTTTAAATGACACCCCCCCTCCCCCCAAAAAACACACACTCACATCCTGGTTCTTCTCTTCCAAGAATATTCAAAGTGCCACTGTTCCCTCCAACCCAAGACTGCCTACTCTGACTGGCCGTTGTAATCCCCTGTTCCCTGAGCTGCTAAGCAAGCCCTGAGAACAATGGTGAATCAACTAAATGTCTTCTCTGTAAAACAACAACAACAAACTATGCTAGGCCACTGTTCTATGGTCCCCTTGCAGAAGTTAGTGGAAAAACCAGACACCACACAGTCCACTTTCAGAAGTGCTTGGTTGTGTGCAAGGGGGTCTTTAAATACCAAGAACTGTTTTTAGAGACCCCCACTCCTAAAGACACAGCTTTTTAAAAATATGATTCTAGAACCAAGATCTCAACATTCAGTAAAAGAATACAGAGGACAATATTCAGAGCATGCTCCTGTATGGAACATAGGCTGGAGAAAGAAGGGTGGATAGAAATGTGGACAGCACATCAGTATGCTTTTCTAGGAAACTGCTACCATGCTTTGGTGCTTATGGGGATCAGCCCCATATGGATGTGAAGCTATAAATCCGAAGGACAGATAATTGCTTCCCCACAGAATAGATAAAGAGCCCGGATAACAATATGCAAGTTAAGGGGCTATCAAGTGGGTTCACCAGCATTTGGGATGGATCACTGTAGCTCAAAGCATGGAGCCTGGTATCATAACCAAAACCTTTTCTGCACACCAGAAGCATGCCAAGAGACACTGTTCATCAGCACCATTTCAACCCAACACTGGCCAGCATGCAGGCCCAGGTAATGACATTCAGCACTGATAGAACTCCTTCCTCAGGCTCTGGCACCGGTCATCCTGCAGCATCTGTCTTCAGTAACTCTCCCTGTCCACAAATATCTCAAGGTGTTTGCTAATCTAATGAGGCTGAAATACCTAATACCCACTAATCTTGTTTACCTCCTAGCTAGGACATAACCATAGCTAAACAACCCCTCAAACAAGCAGTGTGAAGGAAGGGGGGGGGAGAGAGAAACTTATTTTCCTAGCCATTTTTTTTGTATTTTTTAAATATGTGCATGTGTGTATGTGTGTGAGTGTCTGTGCACTTGGAAGTCATGGTGACCTCTGGTGACTGTGTGTGCACCTGGAAGTCATGGCAACCTCTAGTGACTAACCCCTACTAGGGGTCTGAAGGATATTCAGAGAGGTGGCTCTGCCCCCACCTCCTGTCTCTGGTATTCCAAGGAGGTCTCCCATCTAAGTACTTGACAGAGTCGACCCTGCTTAACTTTTGAGAGTGGACAAGATCGGGCTTGCCTGGGCTATCCAGGTCAGGGCTTTGCCTAGCCAGTTTTCAAAGATCTCAAGAAGGTCCTACTTGGCACCTAAAGCAACCAACTATAACCCCAGTTTTCATGAAAGACAAGATAATGGGACATGAAGAGCAATGCTCCCTCTAAGCTGTGGAGTCTAATATGAGCAAAAATTCTACTTTGTGAACTACTGGCATTAAAGTTATGAGCAAGTGATTTGGCTGTTGTATAAATTAGTCAGCTAATTAGTCAGCTCATACTAACTCAGCTTAGAGGGAACATTGATGGAGAGTTAGTATTAGCCAGAAAATACTCAAGAATTCTAAATGGAGAGGCATTATATAGACTTCTCCCAGCCTCCTTCTGATTGGCCACTGAAAAGCCCACCAACTAGGCTGACTAAGGCCGTGGTCACACGGCCCTTTAAATCCGGGAGTGCTCCCGGATTTAAAGGGACCACGTTCCCCCCCCCCCCCCGGGTTGGGATGATTACACATCCCAAGAGGTGCTGATTACACATCCCAACGCCCGACATCAAGGGAGGCAGTGTGCGGCGGTGGCAGCAGCTGGGGGAGGCTTCCCCGAGTCCAGGCAGTGGCATGCAGTAGCAGCATGCAGTGGTGGCATGCGGTGGAGGCAGTGGAGGCTGCAGAGGCGGCTGGCAGCAGCAGCGGCCAGGAGAGGCACTCTTTCTTAAGCCCTGCTGGCTGCCTGGTAAGTTTGGGGAGAAGGGGGGAAGGCAGTGGTGGCCGGCGGGATGCGGATCGGACTGGGTTCCCCCCCTTTTTGCACTTGGGCACTTGAGTGCCCAAGCGCAAAAATAGGGGAGGAACCCGGGAGGGCCGATCTGGACATCCCTCTCTTGCAATCATTGCGAGAGAGGTATGTTCAGATCGGCCCATTGTGGGTTTAAAGCGCGACTCCCAGGAAAATAGTTGATTTTCTCAGGGTTGGAAAAAGCATTTTGAACCCGCGCTGGAGCCCGCTTCGCCTCGGGAGTAGCTGTGGACGGTCTCATCAGCCCCTTTAAATGCGGGTGGAAACAGCAGTTCCTCCCGCATTAAAGGGCCGTATGGCCGCAGCTTAATTTCTGGTGTCATAATTTCAATGCCCTCAGTGAATGAATCCCAGCTGAAGGCTGGACCCATCTTTCTGTCATTGATGAAGACCAAAGAGAGGATTTTCTCTAGGGACACAATGGGTTCCCTTGTCAAATAGGACCAATATATTGGCCAGTGAGAGCCCACTGAGCTGCAGCAGTTTTGGCCCTGGGTACAGCCAATTAACAGTCAGTCCTTGGGCTTCCCAGGACTGATTAGTTCAAAGCAAAATACCACATGCCTGAAACAGCATGGGGCAGGGCCTTGAGGCAGAAGCCCCAAATATCCAATACTACTTGAGAAGCTGCTCAAAAGGAAAAACACTCTAGGCAATTCAAGGGGAGGGTCATGACTGTGGTTGCCAAGAGGCCTGTCCTCTCCCTTTAATAGAGGCTTAATGTGTGGAAACAAGCAGCTGAACCTTTTTCATGAGTGGAGGTTAATACCATCTCCTGGTAAATAACATCCCTTCAAGCCTCTATTAAAGGGACACAGTCCCCCCTCCCCTCCCCTCCCCGCAAGTCATTTACAACCTTAAGTCATCAATCTTTTCACCTTCTGAAGAAAAGTACTTATTACCAGGGCTCCGTTGGGGCCGGAGCGGGCCGGAGCGCCGCTCCGGGAGAGAGAAGGCGGGCCCCGCCCCCTGCCCCCCACCAGAAAGCCTCCCCCGTTCAACCCCTCCCTCCCCCCCCAGTCGCCGGCCCCGTCTGAGAACCCGGCCCCACCTGAGAGCCCCCTCCCTCGACCAGGCGTCTTCCCCGGGGCTCAACGGGGGCGGGAGGCGGTGGCAGCGTGGGGTCGTCCTCGTCCTCTTCCTCCTCCGTGGCGGCGGCGCCTCCCTCGCAGCCCCCTCCATCTCAGCCAGCAGGGGCGAGCGGGTTGGAGGCCAGCACGGCCGCGGGGGCAGCGGCAACGACAACGGCGGCGATGACGACGAGCACGCCCAGCAGCAGCAGCAGCAGTCGTCTTCGCCCAGTCGTCTTCCTCGGGGCCGCGGCTGGTTGCCGGCCCCGGCCCCGAGTCCCCTCCCTCGCCCGAGTCCCCTCCCTCGCCCGGTCGTCTTCCTCGGGGCCGCGGCTGGCCGCCGGCCCCGGCCCCGAGTCCCCTCCCTCGCCCGGTCGTCTTCCTCGGGGCCGCGGCTGGCCGCCGGCCCCGGCCCCGAGTCCCCTCCCTCGCCCGGTCGTCTTCCTCGGGGCCGCGGCTGGCCGCCGGCCCCGGCCCCGAGTCCCCTCCCTCGCCCGGTCGTCTTCCTCGGGGCCGCGGTTGGCCGCCGGCCCCGGCCCCGAGTCCCCTCCCTCGCCCGGTAGTCTTCCTCGGGAAAAAACCCCTCCCTCCCCCAGTCACCATTCCCAGGGCCACCATTCCCGGGGAGGGAGAAGCCGGGCCTGAGTGGCTTAATGCCACTCAGGCCCAAGCAAGGGGGGGGAGGGAAACGCCAGCCCTAGTGGGGGGAGAAGCGCCCCTCCCTCCCTCACTCCCTCCTTCCCTCTCTCCCCCCACCTACCTACATACCTACCTGTTCCTTCCTTTCCCCCTTCCTTCCCCTCTCCCTTCCTCCCTCCCTCTCCCCTTCCTTCCTTCCTTCCTTTCTTCTCTCTCTCTCCCCCCAACTACCTACCTACCTTCCTGTCCCTTCCTCTCTCCCTTCCTTCCTTCCTTCCTTTCTTCTCTCTCTCTCTCTCCCCCCAACTACCTACCTACCTTACTGTTCCTTTCTTTCTTTCTTCCTTCCCCCTTTCTTCCTCCCTCCTTCCTTCCTTCCTTTCTTTCTTCCTTCCCCCCTCCCTCCCTCCCTCCCTCCCTCCCTCCCTCTCTTTCTTTCTTTCTTTCTTTCTTTCTTTCTTTCTTTCTTTCTTTCTTTCTTTCTTTCTTTCTTTCTTTCTTCTCTCTCCCCCCACCAACCTACCAACCTTCCTTTTCCTTCCTTTTCCCCTTCCTTCCCCTCTCCCTCCCTCCCTCCTTCCTTCCTTCCTTCCTTCCTTCCTTTCTTCTCTCTCTCTCCCCACAACTACCTACCTACCTTACTGTTCCTTTCTTTCTTCCTTCCCCCCTTTCTTCCTTCCCCCCTCCCTTTCTTTCTTTCTTTCTTTCTTTCTTTCTTTCTTTTTCTTTCTTTCTTTCTTTCTTTCTTTCTTCTTTCTTTCTTTCTTTCTTTCTTTCTTTCTTTCTTTCTTTCTTTCTTTCTTTCTTTCTTTCTTTCTTTTCTCTCTCTCTCCCCCACCTACCTACCTACCTTCCTTCCTGTTCCTTTCCCTCCTTCCCCCTCCCTCCCTCCCTCCCTTCTTGCCATGACGTCAGGGATGTGTGGCCTTTTGACACTTCCGGTGACGTCAGGGGGTGTGGCATATGCAAATGAGTTATGCTAATGAGCTCCTGCACCTCTTTTTTTACGAAAGGACCCCTGCTTATTACTATTATTATGAAAGGTTCTGGAATTTAAACTAGGGTTGTCAACTGCCTGGAGGGGGGGGGGAATGTCATATGTCAAGCCTTATGCCTCTTCAGTCCTTTAGCCCTAATCCCAGGTTTCGAGGAAGGCAGGGGCAGGCTCTTGATGATGGTTGTGCCATGGTGCATAAAAGGCCTTCTGCCATGCTTCCCAGGCTCCCACCATGGTCAGGGGATCTCCGGGCTCCTGTTTCCCACCACCACTTCCATGGCCGGGGAGGAGGGGGGGGATTGCTGTCACACAACTGAATGATGTCACTTCTGGGGGAAACCTGGAAGTGGTATCAGTCTGCTCTAGGGTTGTCATATGACTGCTGAGCATTGCCTGCCAGCACTCTAGCAGCCTGTGTGTGTGTGTATGTGGGGGGGGGGGGGGTGTTGGTGACAGCATGACATCACTTCTGGGAAAAACCCAGAAGTGACACCAGCCCTCAAGTGACTGCCAAAATCCCCACAATTCCTAAAGAGGAGTGATGTTGCTACTGGACTTTCTCAGGAGTGGCATGCTGCCATGAGAGCCAGTTTGGTGCGATGGTTAGGAGTGTGGACTCTGATCTGGGAGAACCGGGTTTGATCCCCCAGTCCTTCATGTGCTGCTGCTGGTGTGACCTTGGGTCAGTTACATGTCCTTTCAGAGCTGTTCTCTCAGGAGCAGTTTTTGAAAGAGCTCTCTCAGCCCCACCTACCTCACAGGTGTCTGTTGTGGTTGTGGGGGGGGGAAGGGAAAGGAGATTGTAAGCTGCTCTGAAACTCCTTCAGGTAGTGAGGTATAAATCCAATCTCCTCTCCTCCTTCTCTTCACCAGTGAGTGCCCCTCCCATAACCCTTTCTCCACCATCTACTGCTGGTTGCCAGGCCTGACAAACCTTCCCTAGGAATCTCTGGAAATTCTATGGCTTTACCGTAAAGTTCCCAGTGATCATCCAGTGCCCATTGCCCAGTGGTGCCCTCTCATGCTCTTGCCCCCACACTCTCCCACGCCATGCCTGGCAACCCCTACATTCAGCACATGGTTTGAGGAATGTGCTGCTTTACAGATGTAAATTACAGCAAGGTCATTCATAGCTGATGGCTAAAATTAGATACCAGGCAGAGTGAAACTGAACCAACCCCTGAGGCAAATTTCCCACCACAAACAGTGGGAGCAATTCCAAAAGAGTAGATATCTTCAGTTTCCTGTCCAGTGTTCTTGGTTATCACTGTGGACATTAAAAATAAGACAGACAAAGAAGAAAGAAGCAAAGGGGCTTAGAGAGAAAAGGTGAAGGGAAACAGAAGATAACAATGAATAGCCTCTGGAAGGGATTGATTGCTTCAGTCTCTCCTGCTCCTAGGTGTCAGGTGATCTTAGGCTGTGATCATTCACACCAGAGGGAGGAGGAGGAGGAGATTGGATTCATACCCTGCCCTTCATTTGGAGTCTCAGAGCGGCTTACAAGCTTTTTTTCCCTCCCCCTCCCCACAACAGACACCTTGTGAGCAGTGTTCCCTCTAAGATGAGTTAGTGTGAGCTAGCTCACACATTTTTGTCTTAGCTCCAGAAGGATGGCTCCAGAGAAAACTAATTTATGCAGCAGCCAAATCGCCTGCTCCCAACTTTAATGCTGGTAGCTCACAAAGTAGAATTTTTGCTCACAGGACTCCACAGCTTAGAGAAAACATTGCCTGTGAGGTGGGTGGGGCTGAGAGAGCTCTTTCCAGAGCGGTCCTTGAGAGAACAGCTCTGACAGAACTATGGCTTGCCCAAGATCATCCAGCAGGTGCAAGTGGAGGAGCAGGGAATCAAACCCAGTTATCCCGGATTAGAGTCCACACACTTAACCACTACACCAAACTGGCTCACCAAACTAAATATTCCACTTTCAATCCACTTTCAGTGTTGGATTTTGCCAGTTCACACAGTAAAATCCAGTTGGAAAGTGTGTTGGAAGTGGATTGAAAGTGGATTATTTAGTGTGTGTGATCACAGCTTTAAAGACCCAATCCCATGCCATTTTCTGCTCTATATCTCTTAGGGCTGTTGTGTTGCTTTTGGTAATCGGATACTGAAGAAATACTCAATTTAGGGACTGTTTCTCTGCCCTACCCCCGTGTTTCCTGACCAGGAACATTAGTATTGGCTTTGTATTTTCACTGGCCTCCAAGCTCCCTCTGCCTCTCAGTCCCTGTACTTTCTCTAGCCTTTAGATCCCAACCCCACCTAACATCTGACCTCAGACACGAACTTTCTTGGTAGACCTGGGCACCTCACCATTGACCTGGTTCCAGCTCTCCTCATCCATATCCCCTCTGCTGCCCATCCCAATCAGAAATATGAGGGTGTGAACACTTTTGGCCGACCTCACCGGGCAGGCTGTTGCAAGGCTTACCAGATCCTTGGCACTGAGAGAAAGGCTCAAATGCACCACTGAAGCATTCTCAAGTGGCTTTTTAATGCATTGCACACTAGTCCCCAGGCATATGTAATTCAGCACCAGGCAAAAGGATTATCACTTTTCTCATGAGCAAATTACTTCACAGGTCAAAGTCAATGTGTGAGAATGTGGAGATTCCCACTTAGATTCTGCAGCTTCTCCTTTCAGGGCCCGAAACCACTCTTAATTAGTCATGAGCTGCTAAACAGCCATGGGCAAAGCAGGGGGGGAAATGGCAATTAGGTTTAATTTACTTGGAATGATGAGTTGCTGATGGTAAAAGGGGAACAATAGCTGTTTTCTTATGTTATTGCAGGCTCCTGATTTCGCAGAAAATCGATCTGGCAGTTATTGATATATTGGCTGATTTCCAAACTTATTTGGCCTACCGCCGCCTTTTCAGAAAAAAAAAATTACTCAGTGACTCCCTGGACATCTACCTTCAAGAAGTGGACAAAAAGATGCAGTTTGTGGATCTGCACCTGGATTGTTCCAGCCCACCTGGAGGTCTGCGTCTGTGCATATACCACAAAGGCTTAAAAAACTCCCCATCCAGTGTGAGACGGGATGCAGACGGGATACCAGTGCTTCTGCGATCTGATGCCTGCCTGTGCCCCACATTTTCTGGAAAATACTGCACTTTCAGTGGTATCTTTTAACTCCGCTTCTTCAGCAGGGTGATACGAGTTGCTGCTGGGTGCGGGATGCTTGCCAGATGTTTTTGTGTGATTGCACCCTTAAAATCCGGCCGACATTAGTGCCTATCATGCGGCTAATGCTGCATGTGATCGGACCCTATTGATGAAAATGCAAACTATTGTAAGAAGAAGAAGAAACCTAAAGAGGAGTGGTTAGAGAAACTAAAGAAATAGTGGGCAGCTGAGTAAACTGACCTGTATGTTACATGGTAAAAAGTTAGATAAATTTGACAGACTGAATGAATAGAATGGCCAATCGAACCCAATAACATCTTTGAGATTTGCTTATAAACATAAACATATGTCTGACTTCAGATGTTGGAGGAACCTGCAGCATGGCCTCCAACGATAACCATAGTGGTCTAGTAGATTCATATGGATGTAGGTGGTCCTCAAAGGATATCGGTCCTGTGCCACAGAAGGTTTTAAAGGTCAATACCAGCACCTCAACTTGGGTCTGGAAGCAAATCGGGAGTCAGTGTAGGTGGAACAAGACTGGGACAATGTGATCTCTGTGGTCCACTCCAGTAATCCCCCTATAGAGCACACCATGAAGGAAGGCATCTGGAAGTAACTGCCCACATTGGGCATTACATTCAGAGAGGTACTATTGAGGTGAAAGAATCACCACAAGTTCCCCCACCCCCTGATATTCTTTTGCAATGTAAAGGATCTGGGTAAGACAGCAAGGCAGAGCATCCTGAAATTAAGAGCGCTACTGCAATCCAGAGTACTTCTATAGGGACAACAACACATATCCAAAGACATATCCAGTGTGTACCCCCACCCCATATCCAGCAGAACACCAACAGAATCTGGGCCAAAAATACGCCTGCACTTCCACTCTGCAACATGGACAACTTGAATCAGAAAGATGCTTATTACAGGGAGAATTCTTACTGGAGAGGCATTTTGGAAACATCCCTATACAGCTGTTCTCCACTGCTCAGTCTGCAAATCTGATTGCATTTACTTATTTCTATTTTGTTTTTAGGAAGGATATATAGTAGGCTCATCTGCATTGTATGTAATCTGCAGGTATTGTAACCAGTTTCCGTCCCGGTTTCACAAGACCAAGAAACAGAAATATAGTAGGCTCATCTGCATTGTATGTAATCTGCAGGTATTGTAACCAGTTTCCGTCCCGGTTTCACAAGACCAAGAAACAGAACCCAGCATAGGTCTTTGCAGACAGGGACTGGCCAGAGGCATTAAGCAGGTTGGAACTTCCACACTTATAAAACCCTGAATACATCCATGTAGATTCTCAATGAGTGGCTGCTGCATATTCCTGTGTGGGAAAAGAAAGCATTGTACTTGTAGTAGTAGGAAGACAGTTATGTGCAAGGGGAGAGAAGATGTTTATTGGGTGGAGAGATCCAGAGCCAGAGGTGGATGATTTAGGGGAATGAAAGAGATATGGACTGTGGGATTATGGAAGAGGTAACCAGAAGAGCATTTCCAGAAGGGATGGGAAAGGAGGGTGGGAGTGAAGAAGAATTAGATCCAAGTGGCTCAGGTGGTTAAGACACTGAACTGCAGACCGGAAGGTCGGTAGTTCAGCAGTTTGAGACCCGAGTGCTGCACAACAGAGAGCTCCCATCTCTGGTCCCAGCTCCTGCCAAACTAGCAGTTTGAAAGCAAGAAACTGCAAGTAGATAAATAGGTACTACTTCGGTGGGGAGGTAACAGCGTTTTGTATGCCTCGACATCTAGTCATGGCAGCCACATGACCACAGAAACATCTTTGTAGAGCGTTGGCTCTTTGGCTTGGAAACGAAGATGAGCACCACATCCCTAGAGTAGTATTTGACTGGCTTTCGAGCAAGGGAAACCTTTACCTTACTTTACCTAGTTGGTCAGAAGGGCTGAAGTTGGGATGCTAATGAATTCAGGAGTCCCACCATTTTTTGCCAAAAGTCCCCTTTCCATTTTGTTTCTCCCTTGTGCCAATCAAGGCCGCACAGCTTTCTTTTTGACACTGTTTTATGTTTCCTCACATCAAAGTTTCCCATTAAATTTGCACAGCTTGAATATTACTTTTGTGTTATTTTGATATATGAATGACATATAATGTAAATGACATCAGATGCTGTAAAAGAAACAAACTGGGAACTAAAGCAACGACAAGAAAAATGTACAATACAAACAACCACCTCATGGTGAAAATGTACAGTAATGACAAAAAGCGTATTCAATTCATTATGTCTCTAGGATGGAGATGTAACGTCACTAAGGTCTCTTCTCCTCCCCAAGAAGTTTCTCAGGCTTTTTGCAAGTTGACAAAAAAAAGAAAAGAAAGAAAAAAGGCTGGTCTGTTGTCTGTGGTCCAGTGAACAAGATCTGTTCCTTGATGTGCTCTCAGATATGTGGAGTCTGGGCATCATTTGCCTTCAATCTCAAAGTCCTCCAAAATATTGCAATTAACCCCTCCTGGATTAAATGTCAGGATTCAGATTGGGTTAAATGATTGTGAATCACCGTTCAGCAATAAAGAAAAGCACAGTAAAAAGAGAATAAAGATTATAGTTCCCAAGGCAATCGAATCCTAGAGAAAAATATCATTCCAGTCCTTGGTCAATATCCTAGTTTGGAGACAGCATTTAAGACTCTGGGAAGAAAGAAAACCAAGCCGTAACCCTCTTCAATTTGTTATGCTTGTAAACAATTAGTTGCATAGAAATCATCTCAAGGGCAATCACTTAGCTGAGCGTCCATAAAGTGTATCCTCCGAAGGCCATTAATAGTGTGTGAGAAATGGCTAATTCTTTGCATATGGAAAGAATAGAGTAATAAATCTTTTTGTGGTCTAATGCCATTTGTGAACTTGTGTACAGAGCTTGGTTTTCCTCCAGCAAAGGTGTACAATGACAGTTGTCCTAATCAAATCAGGCAGTCAAAGACAAGAGAGCAAATTTTAAGAAGCGAAAGCCAGTCTTAACTGTTTGTAATTAATTGAACATTTTTAGCCACCAGGTGGCAGCACCTTTGCCACATCGGTTCCATATAGGCCTCATTGTCATTATTAGGTGTGCAAGTAAACTGAACAGAATAGATGACAATGAAACTTTCAAAGCATAACTGGAGAGGGGTTGGCAAGATTATGGCTGAGGACGTTACTGGGAAGTATTGAAGCTTCATAGCAGTATGCTTAATCTGTGAAACTTCTGGACTTTTTAGTGATGCTGGTAGCTGGTTGAACTTCAGCTGCAGTTGGTCCATCTTTGAGCAAAGTAGGCTTCACTTGGAGGCTGACATAGGAAGCAAGCAAAGAGCCACTCAAAGCTATTCTGAACCCTCTGGAATAAGGGAAGCCTGAACTTTCTGTTAGTCTACATATGTTGTCTCCATGAATCTTTTTTCCCCATCCATTTTCATGGCTGGCAGTTCCCAATTTGATCATTTTTATTTGTTTGCTTTCCCTGCTGATTTAACTCCACCTGTAAGTTATCAATATACAATTTACACAACAGTAATGTCTGAACTGGCTACACTTAAAGGGGGAAAATGCAGCTGGAGGAAACGGACACTGGTGCAAATACTCATGGGTTCAGTTCCCACAAAAAAAATATGAAAAAAAAAAAATGAAAAGGTAGATTTTTGTGCTGGGCTGGCAGGGTTGAGAAATATCCCTACTTGAAATATAGGAATCCTTTCCACAAATCTGGCCTGAGATCCTAAGAGCTATATGACATTAGGTTGTGTCAGAATCCATGGTGAAATTGCAGCATAAAGTATCAGACTAGGACAGGCCCGTAGGCACAGGGGGGCAATTAGGGGCCGTGCCCCTCACTCATGGCCCATGCCCCACAACTCTCACTGTGGGAGTTGTGCCAGCAGGTAAGGAAAGATCCTTCTCTTCTTCACCAGCCTGCCAATGGGATCTCTCTCTCTCTTTCTCTCTCTCTGCTGCTCCCCTGCCCCCCCCCCCCCAGATTTCCCAATGCCCCACCACTCAAATTTTTCTGGCTACACCCCTGGACTAGGATCTGGGAGGCCTGGGTTTGACTTTCTGCACTCTGCCATGGAAGGTTGCTGGGTGATGTTTGTCTGTTACCTCTCTGCATAACCTGCCTCATAGAGTGGTCATTATGACAAACATTAGGAAGACCTTCCTGACAGAGCAGTTCCTCAGTGGAACAGGCTTCCTTGGGAGGTGGTGGGCTCTCCATCTTTGGAAGTTTTTAAGCAGACGGGGCCACCTGACAACACTGCTGATTCTGTGACTCACTATGAATTTAGGCAGCTCATCAGAGGGAGAACATGAAGGGATAAGTGATTGTCTCTTGTGGCCCTTTCTTATATGCCAAAGGTAACGTCAATTGCTACTTTGGGGTCAGCGAGGAATTTTTATCCAGGCCAGATTGGCCCAGGGATCCTGGAGATTTTTTTCCTTCTTCTGGGCATGGAGCAGGGGTCACTGAGGGAGGGGGGGACTGTGAATTTCCTGCATGGTGCAGGAGGTTGGAATAGATGAACTTGGAAGTCCCTTCCAGGTCTATGTCTATGAGGATAAAATGGAGGTGTGAAGAATGATGTTATAAGCTGCTTGGATCCCACTGGTGAGAAAAGGAAGGTATAAATATCTAAATAAATAAATTTAGCTCATCATCTTGACAGTTTGTCTCAAAATCACTTTGCATGAAGAGAAAAGTCCAGATTTTGTCACAATTTCAATTTAGACAAAAATCTATAGCTTAAAATGGATTGTGTCAGTATTGGTAGCTTCACAAAGGACGCCTACAATTGCAGTTTGCTTACTACATTCAGGTTACAAAAACATATTTGCCTGAATTCTGGAATTTAAATATTTTTAGAGGAGAATAGACACATTTCTGCATATGAATTGGGCAGCTCACATAGATACTGTACTTGTGTCACCTGTGATTGATCCCTACATTTCCCCCCCTTTCATAGAAAGAGGGATGGGACAGGCTGTGTCTCAGTGGCAGAGCACAAGCTTGGCAAGCAGATGGTCTGAAGTTCAATCCCTGGCATCTGCAGTTAAAGGATCAGGTAGTGTAGATGATATGAAAGAACTCTAATGGAGACCCTGGAGAGTCACTGCCCGTCTCGGAGTCAAGAACGCTGACCTTAGTAGACCAATACTCTAACTCAGAAGAAGGCAGCCTCCTGTGTTCAAAGAGGAGTGGAGTAATTACAAAAGAATGGTGAGGGGTCCCTATTGCGCACCTCCTATTTTTTGTTATGCACAAGGAAGCACATAACAGCCCATGCTGGATACTTGTGTATCTTGTGTGTGTTTTCCTTCCCTGGTCTGCTGATTTTCAGTATAATTCCATTTTTAGTTCTTATGCACTTCAGTTTGCATTGACTTCATTTTATTTCATCGGTGGTTTTACTTAATGTGACCGGCCATGAAACTTCAGCATTTCTGATTAAAGCCGCAAAGCACAATTACTCTGTGTTCAGCTGGCAAATTTCGGTCACCTTCTTCTCTTGGAAAAGGAGAAAGGAAAATGCCTGTTATTGCTAATGACTCTGAAATAAGTTTGACATTCACATATCTAGCACTGGCAGTCCCAGATTTTTTTTTTTAAAAAAAGGAGTAAATTCTTTCCAGGACAGAAGCAGGAATCAAATTCCTAAGTCTATATCAAAAGGGGAAAAAATGAGCAAACACCCCCATCGTAAGATTTAACATTTAGATGCCTCTGGATTCCCACACACATCCACACAGAAACACCTAACAGAAAAATGGATTTATGCCTTCGGGATCCCCCTGTCCTGCCCATTTAAGATTTTGTTAGTAATTTCCTTCCAGAACTGTTCAGGATAAGAACTTTATATCCATTCCTGGGTTATGCCTGGAGTCCAAAGAACTCTGCCACCCTACCTGATGGATCTGGATTCTGGACTGCAGTTTGTGCATCTGACGGATTCTGGTGGCAGCCCTGCATTCTGCTGACTCCTGTAGTCTGCCAAGCTTAGTTAAGAAGTTGTGAATGACAGCGAGACTACTTCCTCTCCTAGCGACTCTAGCTTTCCTTCCACTAGGTTACTTCCCATTGGTATCATATCAGGGTAGCCAGCTGTCTCTTGCATCATCATCCCTCCAAGGATCTCAGAACAGCATGTATGGTTCTCTCCTCCGCTATTCCATTTTATCCTCATAAACACCATGATAGATGGGTTAGCTGAGGGAGAACAACCAGCCCAAGATCACCCAGTGAGCTTCATAACCAAGTGGGGACTTTTGAACATGGGTCTGTTTAGTTTTAGTCCAACACTCTGACCACCACACAGCATGGGGTTTCTTAACTTCTAGGGGTGCATCAGGACCATTTGCGAAGATAGCGTGATGTCTAAAATCCATATTTCCTAACATGATTTGGAAAAGCCTTCCAGTTCCTTGCCTGAAAATTGCTCCAAGACTTCTCTTTACCTTGAAATAAAAGAGCAAATTGCCCCTCTGTCTCCTGCTTTGAAAGCCCAGCCACTTCCGAGCACAGAGGAAGCAAGTGAGAGCAGAGAGAGGAGCAGCGGATAATGAAATGAAATTGAGCCGGGAAAGTGCAAGCTAATGCAGCTATGGAAATCGATAACGCAAATGAAAAGGTGTTCAAGCAGAAGGACAAGCTGGGAGCGGCAGAAATGGCAAATGGACAAACGGTCGTAAATTGCAGCAATGCAAAAGGAGGAACAACATTGACAAGGTGGAGGGAAAATCTGCGGACTCTCGCTAGACTGCTTCCTTGTGAGATCAACAAAGAGAAACTTTGCAGAGAGTCTCAAGTTAGAATATAAGAGATCTGGCATTTTAATGCAGCTGCAAAAGGGGTGGGTGTGTTCAAATTTTATCAGAGCGGTGGTGGAGGGGAGGTGCAATTAATCCTTTCTCTGCACACAGTTTGATTGCTAAAAAAAAATGAACACACACCCCAGCTGATTTCCTTTCCAAATGAATAAAAGACAGGTGGACTCCATAAATTTTCTTCATCAAGGGTAGAACGGAGCTGAGAAGGGTTAAGTTTGATCAGAAAAGTGGGCCGGGGAGGGGGGGTGTCTCATTCTGCAGCCTCCCTTAAATTGGTAAGTGCCTAAACGGAATAAGGGATGTGTGGGCTCTGGACCCCTCTTGGGCTTCTCATTATGTTCATAAGCCCCCCCTCGCTGCCATCTTATATGCTATTTTTAAAAATAAAGTACAAAATTGATCCCCAAAATCTGTTAAGGCAAGGTCACCATCCTTCTCATCAGCTGCCCTGATTCTGTGGAATGCTTTGTTGGGAGAGATGCAGAGAGTTCCCCTCTCTAGCCACCCCCCCCCTTTTTTAAATAGCAACTATGTAAACTTTTTAAAGGGGCTTTTCATGTTCTGTCTATATGCATAACCTTTCATTTCTTCATACATACACCCTAATTACTAGTGTTGCCAGCCTCCAGGTGGCAGCTGGAAATCATCTAGAATTACAACTGATCTCCAGATAGAAAAGATCAGTTCACTTGGAGAAAATGGCTGCTTTGGAAGGTAGACTCTATGACATTATACCCCACTGAGGTCTCTGCCCTCCCCAGGTTCCACCCCCAAGTTTCCAGGAATTTCAAAAACCAAACCTGGCAACCCTACCTAATTATGCATCCAAGAACTCAACTCAGGTAAGCTGGTAGTAAGAACCACCGGTGCAAACTTACTCCCTTTGCCTGCATTTGGTATTCCTGGATTTCAGTGGGACAAAACAGGCTAGAGTCACCAAGCGATGAACAGACTTGTATGAACCAGTTCCGATGTAAGGAGAGCCCTGCTGGATCAGGCTAAGCATCCACCTGGTCCTGTTTCATCTTTGGTCAGCCAGATGACAACAGGAAGCTTAAAAACAGGGCAGGATGGTAACATCCTTTCCCCTCTATGCTTTCTCTCCTCCACCAACTGGTCCTGAAGGACGCACCAACTTTGAACAGGGAGATTTCAATGAGCCACATGGCTAGTAACCAATTTATAGACACATCCTCTGCTCTGGATTATTTGCAGCTGTATGCATGAACTGATCCTATGATATCGATGTTCTTTCTGTTGCATGTGATCTGGAATGGCTCATTCACTTGAAGTATCCTAATAGTGAGTTCGACCATTGCTTCATCATGGTGAGTTTTGTCTACTTTTCTTTCACATAGCCTTTTAAATGGAGTTGCCAGGGACTGGACCTGGGACTTCTTGTATGCCCAATAGATGTTCTACCACTGAGCCAGATCTCCCCAAATCATACCACAAGTATATAGTTCTTTCAAATGCAAGCTGTCATGGAAGTTTGGGTTACTGGAAGAATGATGGGGCTGTTGCAGTGGCAGATTGGGGCCTCAAGTAATTTTTGATTTTTTTTAAAAAAAAGCCCTAGAGACTTTTCTTCCTTAAGCGCAAAGGTATCTTTGAAACAAGAATCACTGACCAAATTCAATGTTAACACATTTTCATTTTGTTTCCACCATTTTTCTTCTTCTCTTTTAACTTGCTTTAGATGGTACCCTCTTATTAGGTTTCTTCTGCAGATATATTATCAAAATGCAGCTGGCAATTCACAACTGCCGAGATGCCTATGGTTGCAAGCTAGCTATCCCATAACATGTGGCAATGTGTAGGCAACTCTGAAACTTTAGACCAATGGCAGTAGCCATGAAGCCAGTGTAACAACTCACTAGCTTTTATTCCTTTTAACTTAGCTTCACTGTGAAAAGTTCTTTTACAATTATAGATGCTCTCTTTAAACCCTTGCAAGCTAGGGAACAACCAACATACAAAGGGGACTGGCAGTTGTGGGGAGGGCTCTCAAGGGCACCTAGAAAATGTCTTTGTATCACAACAGAAGGCAAGTATGTCAATAAAAGCACATGGAACACAAGAGGTAAAAAGAAGCTTATGAATAGGATCCTCTTTCCTCCAAGTAAGTACAGCCAGGGGTCCTTTTGTAGAAAAAGAGGTGCAGGAGCACATTAGCATAACTCATTAGCATATCTCATTAGCATATGTCACATCCCCTGACATCACCAGAAGTGTGTCAGAAAAGGAATGTCAGTTTCAGCCCCATTATATCCTATGGGCCGTTGAAATCAATGGCAAAAACTCATAGGGTATATGAGGGGCTGGAGGAAAGGGGGTTTGAGGGAGAGGCTCCAAACCTGCAGGGTAGCTGCTGGGGCCTGTCCTCGAAATACCCACTAAGTTTCAAGAAGATTGGATCACGGGGTCCAATTCTATGGGCCCCCAAACAGATTGTCCCATCCCCTCCATTGTTCTCTATGGAGGGAAAAAATGTTAACTTTTTTCCTACATAGAGAACAATGGAGGGAATGGGGGCAACCTGTTTGGGGGCCTGTAGAATTGGACCCCCTGGTCCAATCTTCTTGAAACTTGGTGGGCATTTCGAGGAGAGACCCCAGCAGCTACCCTGCAAGTTTGGAGCCTCTCCATCAAACCCCTCCCCTCCAGTGCCTTTTAAAGTTGCCGCTGAAATTCGGCGGCGAGCTGAATCAGATTAGAGAATCTGATTCAGCCTGTGGCTGCCCTACTGGCCAGTCCTGAGCTGGCGGAGCTTCACTCCGCCTCACTCCGGCCCCAACGGACCCCTGAGTACAGCCATCTTTTATAATGCAAAAGAAAGAAGGAAAAGGACATATAAAGAAATCCCCTCTTTCTTTCTGTAATTGATTATTACATTATTTGCAAGCAACTTCGAACGAGAATTGATTATTAACTTTTCCTGTCCTCTGCAAAAATACTATCAATCCTAATACAAAATCTCCACTCCCCCCCCCCCCCAAATTGGTGGCATTGTGCCATGAATGAAAAGAAATCATGTTGATAGAACTGGAGAAGAGTAGTCCAAACCAACCTTTAGGGTTTGGGGGAGGGGAGGGTGCCCAGCCACTATGCTGACTGCTATCATTCCATCCCAGCAATTCAAATGTTTGTGAACATTCTGTGACTTTGCAATTCAGCTAGTTTCTGAAATGTTGTGAAATGGCAATACCCTTTTTTTTTTTTAAATGTTCTCTCTATCAGCTTATTTGAATATAAGCCATATTTCTGCAAACAAATTTAAATGAGTGATTATTCCAGAATTGTTGATGCCTTGATAAATATAAATAAATCATTTCCTTAGAACAAGGAGATAGCCATGTTGGTCATTCATTCTTCTTGCAGCAGTTGTAACTGATTTTCGGCACTCCAGGCTTGACTCTTCCATCCTACAGTTCCAAATGTTTATGAACTGTCCATAAAATTGCTTCAGCTCAGCCAATGGCTGCAACCCCATAGAATGGCAATCACAGCAGAGCCAATTTTAGTTTATTGTCTGCCTATCATCTGTATATCTCTGTATGTTCTGCTATCTACTTACCTACCTATCTTGATGTTTCCCATTTTCAGATCATTACCTTACTGCAGTGCTGGATTTATCAGAGCCAAATGTGATTTATTTTGTTTTCAGTCAATGGAGAGATAAGGTGTTTAACGCGAGAAATGGCACTTGGAGAGGCAGCTAAATGGTACTTTAGGAGTTGTGGGATGTGAGCTCAGCACACCCATTCAGCAGAGGTACAGCGATATTTTTCTTTAATATCCTTGCTTTCAGCATGGGCACGTACTTATGCACAAAATTATAGACCAACCATGACTAAGGATTTGGCCTGAGCACAGTGGCTCAGATGGAAGGTCCATTAAAAAAACCCAAGCCCAAATCAAACCTTGTAGATTCAGCAAGCTAAGGAGGTGTTGTTGTTGTTGTTTTAAAAAATCAGACTGCAGTCCCAGCCCTCCAAGTATGCCCATGGGGCATAGGCGTGGGTTATCTACAATTTATCTTCAGGAACTCAAACCATCTGTTTAGTTCTGTCTTCATATTTATTACAGGAAAACTGTACCTCCTCCTCCTCCTCCTCCTCCTTTGTCTAGATACAATGAGAACTCAGACAAGAGTTGTGCACAAGCCTTGGGCTGATTTTGAAGCCTCTTGGGAAGTGTGCCACTTCTGAGCTAATGGCCCAAAGTGAAGATCTTGGCCTCTTGGGAAGAGTGCCATTTTTGACCTATTGGGCCTCAGAGAAGATCACAAGCCTTCGGAGCTGTTGCAGTTGCTGCACTTGTCCATCCAAACCTTAGGAAAGCTTCCCAAAGTTAAAGCCTCAGCAGAACCCCCTCTCTGTAAACCCCTCTCTCCAACTCCCATGACTATAATCAGGGCTGAGGTAGGTGGGGCTAAGGCGGGCTGCAACACATTACATAAGCTTGATGGGCTCAGGATTGCCAACTGCTGGTTAGGAAATGCCTGGAGATGTGGTGGGTGGAGCCTGGGGATGAGAGGGACCTCAGCAGGGTATAATGCCATAGAGTTCATTCTCCAAAGCAGCCCTTTCATGCAGGGGAGCTGATCTATGTTTTCTGGAGGGCAGTTGTAATTCCAGGAGATCCCCAGGCCTTACCTTTAGGTTTGCAACCCTAGATGGGCTTGATGGGCAACTGATAAGGTGGTTTCTAAAGAGTATCTTTCTAAGTTTTAGCTCAGAGCCAGTTTGGTGTAGTGGTTAAGTGCGCGGACTCTAATCTGGGAGAACCGGGTTTGATTCCCCACTCCTCCACTTGCACCTGGCTGGATGACCTTGGGCAAGCCATAGCTCTGTACCAGCTGTTCCCTCAAGGACAGTTGTCTCAGAGCTCTCTCAGCCCCACCTACCTCACAGGGTGTCTGTTGTGGGGAGGGGGAGGGAAAGGAGTTTGTAAGCCGCTCTGAGACTCCAAGTGAGTGAAGGGCGGGGTATAAATCCAATCTCTTCTTCTTCTTCTTCTTCTTCTCTATAGTTAGGAGCTTCCCTAAGTTTGGTAGCAGAGTCTCAGGACTTAGAAGTGTCCCTTGCCCCCCCTCTTCAGAGAGTTCAGAGGTGCTGAGCTGCATCAAGTATTACCCAGTTTGGGGATTTCCATACAGTTTTGGCTGAGTCAAGGCTCATTACTTTGGGTCTGTACAAATACTACCATGCCCCCCACCCCCAATCTCATCCCATAATGTCACCCTTTTTTAAAAAATCATTTTGATACCTAAAATGATACAAGTGGACTACCTTTTAGTCTAAGGTGTTTTCACTGCCCCCCCCCCCCCCAGGCCCTGATAGAAAAAAATGCCAATCTAGGATTGGGGAAAACACTCGAGAAATAAGGTTTCCTCCCACTGCATACCACTCAGTAGTTTAGTGTCACCATCAATAAGCATGCAAATTTGACTGGGTTCTAATTTATCTTCACATAGCTTAGACTGAGAAATCAGGACTGGCTCATTGCTGGCCCCGAGCTTTGCAGACAAATGGGGATTCAAACTCAGTCCTTCCATATCGAAGTCTAATGCTGGAGTCAGAATGCAGTATGCTAAGTACATCACACTGGCTCACAGTTCTAACTTTGCCGCATTATATTCCAGGGTTCCGTCACACTAGATTTATTGGACAAAGTTATAGAGAGGAAGAAGTAAAACTATAAACCACATCAGTGGAATTATTCCAGATTCCAAAGCCAATGCACTGGAACAATGAAGCAGAAAGAAATCATCTTATCTATAAGTGTGTGAATTAGGTATGCCATTTCTAATTAACGTGTTGGGGCAGTCACATTCCCCACATTCACAATTCTTTTTTTACAAAGATACAAAATGTGAGTTCTTGTTTTGAATTTTGGGCTTCACTTTAGTTGAGTAGCCTGAAAACAATTAGGAAACTCCCCCCCCCACCCCCCCAAATCATCCTTGGAATCCAGATCATGTTACCAGGGCAAGGGAATTCTGTAAGGCAACCTGGCAGCAAGAAAGCATTAAATACACAGTCTGGTCTGACTGATTGTAGACAGGTAGCTTTTGAAAGGCCTGGAAGTCCAGCGACTCTCAAAGAAGAATACCCAGAGCGGTCACATGTCCAAAGATCTTATTATTATCTGCTGAAGAAAAGGAATCCCTATTATGGATGATACAAACCGCTCAAAACTAGCCCAGCTATCATTTCAATTCTACAAGAGTTGAGAAAGTGGACAGCTTGAGGGTCCTAAAAAGGGAATGCTGAAAAGAAATATGCAAGGCCATGTACTGTCCTTGACAGTTCTCTTCAGGCATTTGTGCAACTTGTCAGGTTATTTTAGTGGCGCTTCTCATTTGTACATCTCCCCCTATATGTAGCAATGAGCAAAATGTCCCTGGTTTCATTTCTGTTTCATTTTTTCCCCTCCACCTTTTGGGTTCTCTGCTGTTTTGCTCTTGATTTTGAAGATCAAGAGCAAATACATATATGGTTGTATATGTACAAATACATATGTGATCATATGTATGTGTGTGTGTGTTTGTATCTTTGTTTTATTTAATTTTTTTCTTCATGGCTGGGAAGATCATAGTCCCAGGCACCCTGCAAATGGAGACATGAGACAGCGGCATGGGTTTAACTAGTTTATTTAAACAACTGATCGATGCCAGCATATTAAATATGCTACCATATTTAAAACTACAGGTTGTGCTAGGTAGCCTGACCATGGTTTCCCTTAGGGTTGCCATCCCCCTGATGGGGGCAGGGGTCCCCCCTTTCAGGGACCCCAATCCACCCCTGCCCAGCTGGCTAGTAGAGGGAGCCCACCCAGTTGGGCGGTGACCTCTGGGTGACATCACCACATGTGTGCCAGAGGACTCAAGGAAGAAGACTAGAGCCCCCTGCTGGGACACATAAGGACCTGGCAACTCTAGCTTCCTTTGTTGGGTAGATCCACCCTGACTCCAGACTTGGTCAGTGTCTTTTGCTGGCCTTATTGAACTACACCTGCACATAATATACTGAGAGATGCCCTCTCCCAACCCCTCCCCGATGCACTTCATGGCCACCATAAGGTTTGGAAAGATGTTGCTCAGCACCAAAGGTACTCCCTCATAAGTCCCATCCTACAATAAGGCCAGTGACATGCTGTTCCGGATACACCCTCCATCACTCTTGATGCCTCAGTGTGCTTGCCAATCACCTGAACCTATCATGAGCAACCCACCCTATCCCTGCCAAACTAGTTATGGCCTAAACAATCAAAGCCCAGGCCAGTTTAATCTAACTTGCTTTGTGACATCACAAAGCAGGTGACATCACAAAGATGGTCAATCAAAAAAAAACCCCAAAAAATCCCTGCTGGGCCCCAAATGGTAACCAGCGAATCCTGTAAAGTCTACAGGGAGAGAGCATGGGTCAGCAGACAGCAGCAAAAGCCTGCTCAGGGGTGGTGTGGCAAGAATATATGTCCATCAGTCATGCCTCTCCACTGGCTGATTCCTGCTTTGGCTGTCCAATCCAGGTCATTCTTCATTTGAAACACATGGCCAGGGCAAAGGAATCCCCAGTCTTGATGCTGGGAATTCTTTTATACTTGCCTAATGTCTTACTTTATATATATATATAAAGTATATATAAAGTATAAAGTGTATATATATATATATATATATATATATATATATATATATATATATATATAATCATTTTTATGGCATTTTCATACATTTTAATTAAAAAAAGTTATGCCAACTTACACTTCCCACCATTTTAATGCTTTTTATATGCATGTCATGAGACCTGTCAGTATTACGGGCAGTATTACTATCAAACTTCATTGTTTGTGGGAAAGACAACTTTATTTTCATCCAGAATGTGAGGAAACCATAAAAGAAATGTGAAATTTTGGACAGAACCAGAGTAACCTCGAAACCCATTAACATCCACATTGTAAAGAAGAAAGTAATTTGTGGACTTTGCTGCCACGGGATGTAGAGATGGCAGAAGTGGGAGGAGGAGACTGGATTTATACCCCACCCTTCACTCGGAGCCTCAGAGCTGCTTGCAAACTCCTTCCCCCTTCCCTCCCCACAATAAATTAATAGAAGAAATCCTTCAATGGTTGCTAGCCATGATTATTAAATGTAACAGACATGTTCAGAAGTGGTAACTCTATGTGTGTTGGTGCTGGGGAGGGGCAACAACAGGGAAGGCTTGGGCTTTTGTGCTCTGCATCTACTTAGGGTTGTCAGCTACAACTGATCTCCAGACTACAGAGATCAATTCTCCTGGAGAAAATGGCTGCTTTTGAGGGTGGACTTTATGCCCCTGCTGAGGGCTCACACCTCCCCAAATCCTACCCTCTCCAGGTTCCAACTCCCAATTTTCCAGGAATTTCCCAATCCACAGTTGGGAACCCTAGTAGGCCTTCTGAAGACATCTGGCTGGCAAAAGCGTGAAACAGGATGCTAGATGAAGTGGGTAATTGGGCTGGTCTGTCACAGCTTCTTCTGCGTTCTTTTGGTCTCTAGATCTTTGTGCATTCTGTATACATGCAGTATGGTTTTTATACTCAGTTTATATGGTGTTTATAATTATGCCTTTTGGTCATATACTATAGTATAATATATAATTCAGCTTTATTGCTGTTGGACATTGTGTACACTTTATGAAGCATATTTACTTTAAGGAAACAGGATGATATGAATGAAGAATCCTGGGTTTGGTTTACAGAAGGAAGAAGTGAAACTGAAACGGGGATTTAGGGGTCAAAACATCAGAGCTGTGACGAACAGATTCATCCTTTGCCAGCTTCTGTGGCTTGGCTCACCAAAGTTTAACTAGTTCTCTCCCCCCCCCCCCCCCAAGTTTTCAGAAAGGGAATTCAGGCCTAGTTAAATCATTTATTTTAATATATTACTGCTGTTTTCCAAGCTCAGAGTATTGCACAAGGGTCCCATAAATTAGTGACTCATTAGACAGACAATGCATACTATATATTCTACCTCAATAAAAGTCAAAAGGTTGAAAAAGAATATCTACTTCATTTTTATAGCCATGATCTAGGTGGACAGTGGATGTGTCACTCTCATTGCAAGAAGTCAAAACAGAAGAGGCTTTCTTCTTCTCTTAGGAAGGTAAACCCAAAGGTTAGGGGATCCTACATAAAACTCCCAAACCCTTGCAACCACTGTTTTACCTGGCTGAACCATGAATGGGGCTTGCAGACCAGATCTTAAAAGTAGGCTCATATGGTGAGATGGTCCTTCAGGTGTGTGACTTCCAGGCCATAAAGAGTTTTAAAGGTCAATTTACACCAATATTTAAACTCAGAAGCAACCTGGTAACCAACAAAAAGAAGCAGAACAAACTCATATGACCATTTGCCCAGATACCAGATAGAAGATGGATACTTGCCTTCAGTACCAGTTGAAGCTACCAAATTACCTTTAAGTGCATTCCTGTGTCATGCACATCACACTAGTCACTCCTGGAAAGATGAGAAGCAAAGAAATCAAAGGGAGCTACTTCTTATACAAAGGAATAATAAAGATCTTTCAAACACCTTTTCCATTTCATCGAAGGAGCAGAATTAGCCCAGCAACATCTGGGAATATGTGTGATATTACTTCCCCCCACCTTTGCCATCAAGTTTCAGCTGACTTATGGCTACCCCACAGGGCTTTCAAGGCAAGAGGCATTCAGAGGTGATTTGCCATTGCCTCACTCTGTAGTTTCTTATGCCTTGATGGTCTCCCTTCCAAATACTGACCAGAGCTAGTCCTGCTTAGCTTCTGAGACCTGTTGAGACTGGGCTAACTTTTTTCCCTGAGGAACCCAAGTTTTATAGACAAGGAAAGAAACAAAGCACAAATGGTTGGATCCAGCCACCTTTTCACTGTTTCAACAGATTCTCCTCATTCCTAAATCCCCTGCCTCAAATGGTTTTTCTCCATGCAGGATCCACAATCCTCATATCAATTCTTATGCTCAAAGTACACCCCCTCCTGTCTTTTTAAGCAGCAGAAAAGTTGGTTGGCTCTGACTCACAGAGTGCAGTCCTAAGCAGAGAACCCTTCTGTTCTCATTGAAGCCTTTGGAAGAGTAGAATTTAGGACTGTACCATAAGACTGTAGTCCTATGCTTGGTTTTAAGTCCCACAGAACTCAATGGGATTTACTTCTGAGTACACATGCATAGGATTGCACTGCAAACTGATCAACTCCAAACTGAAAGAATTTCCCTGGGGTTTTGCAAGGGTTTATTTCTTATCTGCTACTCCAAATTGATGCTTGCATCTTATTTATTTATTTATCTAATTTATACCCCGCCCTCCCCGCAAAGCAGGCTCTTGATGTACTTTGCCTTATTCATTAGACATTCTGGATTGTGTGTGTGTGTGTGCTGTTGTTCAGTGTTTGCTTTTAATCTGCTTGGAATGTGATTTGTTCAGATCTTCATGTCCTTTCTCCATTGCCATGGATTTATGCTTTTGATGGATTTCTTTTCTCCTCAGTGAACAAAATGATAGCAAAGGTCTCTTTAAAGCCATTATCTCAGAAGCCTAAGGAAGGATGAAAATACAGACACACATTTGTTGAAGTGCAATCAGAAACGCCACCCCATAATCTCTTCAGTAACTCATCTTCAATACATAGCCCTTTTTCATTATTTTCTTTTTGCCTTCTGATTCTGTTTCAACTGACTGCCACCATTTGTTGGTATGACTTTCTGGAATTCTGTAAGTCACATTCACCATTCAACCTCATTTTGGCCTCTTTTGTCTCTGGCTCATTACAAAATCGATCCGTAGGATCTGTGGTGTTTATGAACATGTTTATCTGGAAAAAGCCAAAATATGAGCAGGCCAAGGATGTTATTTCACTTCATAAAACTTCTCAAAGCAGAAATCAGCAAATGACATTGAATGTTTA
The DNA here is from genome assembly GCA_029233225.1 of Lepidodactylus listeri. Classification (NCBI taxonomy): domain Eukaryota; kingdom Metazoa; phylum Chordata; class Lepidosauria; order Squamata; family Gekkonidae; genus Lepidodactylus; species Lepidodactylus listeri. Next base: position 38,052,636 of record JARCFY010000013.1, read on the forward strand.
CCCCTGCCACATCTTCCAAGGTGGGGAACCAGGACAGTGCAAAAGAAGGTCCCAGATTATGCAGGCAAAGCAAGGAGACCGAGAATGGGTACAAGAGATACATACCTTTTTATTAATCAAAATGTGTCCAGCAGGCATTTCCCCCTTCTGCACGACCTTGGCTTGCTTATCAGTCTCTACTCTGCTTTCTTAGAATCCCAGGTGTATATTGTAGTTTGGGTTCCCTTAGCATTTCATCATAGGTGAATGCTGCCACTGCCTCTCACCAGTTTGGGACCTGTCTGAATCTCCCTTGTGTTCTGCTTGATGCGATGGGAGTCATACACCTCCCTTAATTAACCATTCATCTCTCCTTTGCTCTGAAACACCTTTTTTGAACACTGTTCCCTTGTGTTGTATTCCAGGTCAGCTTGCAACCCAGAAGCATCTCTAGCTGACATCATTTCTGGGTGCCATCAGCAATGTTCAAACCAGGTAGGTACTTGAAAGAGCAGCTCTCTCACGGAGTCCCACCTACCTCACAGTGTCTGTTGTGGGGAGGGGAAGAGAAAGGAGTTTGTAAGCCACTCTGAGATTTCCAGTAAAGGACGGGGTATAAATCCAATCTCTTCTTCTTCTTCATTGGCATGGAATTGGGGTAGGCAGGCAGGACTAACATTCTAACGCAGAGAAAATGAACCAAGGACTGAACCCACTGCTCTGTTTCTGTAAAGTGACTTCACCCAGCAGTCTACTTACATGTACCACATCTGAACTCACCACCAAGAATTACCATGTGGTTTTGCACACTGCATCTAGACAGTTCTACAGATCTTTAAAGGAAAATTTAGCAAAACTTCTGTGACAGTTACTTCTCAGGTACATCTACTTTGTGGCATTAATTTCTAACAAGGTCTGCTTCGCACATGCATTGTGCTCGTGCATCATACATAGAATGGCATGCATGAAACATGGCTTTAACATCACTAGTAGAACTTTCATAATATCTGCATCTGTGTGCTCTTCAGAGGAGTCATTTCACTATCAATCAAGTACAGAACAATCAAATGATACGCATGACTGAAGAAGCTGCTCATATTGAGTACTAGCTATGACTCTTCCGCAAGATACTTGTGGGGAATGCAGTAGGTGCAGCTGAAATAAAAGGGGCATGTGTTGATTTATAGAATCTCTAGTAAAACATAGTTCAACCAATGTCATCATCTCTCTTTCTCTCCCCTCCACCCACCTGTATAACACAAATTAAATTAAATGCCCAATGGAAAATTAAATACACACTCCAGCCCATTCCAGCTACTCAAACCATCCAATGGATTCAGTTTACAGTGCATAAATATATCTGGAATCTGCAAGCAAGATAGGAAAAGACTCCTAATGTGTCTGGGGACACTTTCATATAGAACTGTGTGGGTTTAAAAAAGAAGAATATTTGCACTATAAATAAAATGATGTGTTCTTTGACTTGGAGTGACATACTATGAATTACCCCCGAAGAATCTCACTTCTGAGGCTGCAGATACATCTCCTAATGTTCCATCAGGAGTAGTAGATCATCTGTCTCATAAAACGATTGACACATATCTTTAGGGCTCTCGGTGATAACAATACTGTGCTTTATGACATGGAAACATTTCTCCAATATAGTCTTGAACTGAATAAAGACATTTGAGTTACATTTATACAAATAACATCCAATTGTACACAAGTACCATAGAGCAGAAATATCCATTCCACTCTCCCTATGCAAGACTGATCTTTGGGAGGAGTTGTGTTTTTGTGAGAGAGGGTATGTTTTGTATATAGAAATTCTCAGTTTTAGTAGCCAGGATCTCCAGTTAAAGGAGCCTCAGGTTAGCAGATACCAGGGCTCATTTTGTAGCAGGAGCTCCTTTGCATATTAGGTCACACACCCCTAATGTAGCCAATCCTCCAAGAGCTTACAGAGCTCTTTTTACTGGGGCTACTGTAAGCTCTTGGAGGATTGGCTACATCAGGGGTGTGTGGCCTGACATGCAGAGGAGCTCCTGCTACGAAATGAGCCCTGGCAGGTACTAAGAAAGACTCCTCCATGCCTGAGAATGTGAAGATCTGTTCCCATCACAATTGATAAGACTGGCCTAGATGGAACAAGGGGCCCCTTTGGAATAAGGCAGCTTCATATGACTTCACACCAACCCAATATCTATGGGCAGGACCCATAACACAATCTCAGAGCATACACTTTGCATGTAAAGGATTCACCAGTGCCTCCAATCATAGGCTCTCAGATAGCAGGGGCTGGGAAAGACCCTGAAGCTGTGCAGAACTGCTGCTGCCTGACAGAGAAAACAATTTGGAGTTAACAAATCAATGACTTGACTTTATATTAAATTATTTCCAATTCAAGGAGGGGCTGTGGTTCAGTGGGAAAGCTCTAGCTTTGGGTGCAGAAGGGTCTGGGGTTTCATCTACCACATCTCCAGTTAAAAGATCCTGGGAAAGACATTTCTCTGAAGTGCTGGAGAGTTGTTGCCAGTCAGAGTAAGTGAGATTGAACAAGGTGGTGTCAGGCAGCTTCATTTGGTTATAGACCATCCTTTGAAGGTTGCTTCCCATATTTCAGCACAACAGTCCTCCTGTGAGATCTGAAATGCAATCATTTCAAATTTCATCTCAGCCACAATTTCAGTAGGCAAGCCACTCACCAGATTCAAACCTACAGCTTAAAAAAATGGGGATAATAGTGTGGGCCAACTGGCCTGCAGTGTTATATGTAAAGAAATTAGAATGTTGTAAAATAACTATATATATGCCAAGTATTGTTATTTAGCTTCACTTCTATAGAGTGTAAACAGAGAGGCAGGTAAATTGCCATGTTTAAACTGGCCAAGAGGAGAAGGCTTTAGAACAGTGTCTTGATATCAGGAGTCCATCATACCTGAGGCCATTATTCATTCCAGGAGAGATATTGACTTCCGTGGCTATTTCCATGAAAAATGTGTGAAGAAGTGTCCTCTTCAAGAGCTGATGGCCATCAATTTCTAAGCATTCATCTCATCGTGTAGTGCCGCTTGGTTATTTATTTTTATAAGAGAGCTGTTTTAACCATCATTAGTTATAGGAAGTGTCTCTGCATGACCAGGTGAAATCAATGCACCCTTTGATTGGAGATGAAGAAGGAGCAGGGAGAATGGGATGGATATCTCAATACAAATTAAAATTTTCCCACTGGCTAGATGCAAGGATCATTCCAATTATGTGGGATGTATTCCATAAGTTTTGTTGACTGATGACCCCCTCCCCCATTTTAAAGTTAATTCTGAGACAGAAACCATAAGGGAAATTTGTGATTTAATTTTCTTGAACATATAACCAAAGGTCATTGCAAAACAGGTTGAAAATCATTGCTAAATAATAAGGATTTCACACACAGATAAGTTAACTTGATTAATAAAATAGAGAAATCATGGACATGTATCCAGATTAGTAAAGGTAAAGGTTTCCCTTGCTCAAAAGCCAGTTGAATCCAACTCTAGGGTTGCAGTGCTCATCTCAGTTTCCAAGCCGAAGAGCCAGTGCTGTCTGAAGACATCTCCGTGGTCATGCGGCTGGTATGACTAGACACTGAGGTGCATGGAATACTGTTACCTTCCCACCGAAGCAGTACCTATTTATCTACTTGCAATTTCTTGCTTTCAAACTGCTAGGTTAGCAGGAGCTGGGGCCAGAGACGGGAGCTTATTCCGTCACACAGCACTAGAGTCTCAAACTGCTGAACTACTGACCTTCCAGTCTGGAGTCCAGTGTCTTAAACATTCAGCCACAGTGGCCCTTATATCCAGATTAGTCTAACTCTAAAGCATCACCTACATTAAAATAAAAGCTGCATTTTTCAACCACTGCTTCCCACATATGTTTCTTTGAAGTTCCTTTGACGCAACTGCAAATAATGCTGCCTGATAGGATCTACTTTCCTTTTCATCAGACAACAGATAAACAATTATGTCCTGTGATGACCTACCAATGAGTTGAGAAATATAAAAAGACAAACATATTCCTCTTGTTGAATCATGCTGTGTACAACCACTTTAACATATATAGAGTCTCTCTTTAATAAGGATATGTTTATATTTGCCCTCTAAATATTTTGAAGGCATCTATTGGAATCTCAGTTCTGTGGATGCTTTTCTTAAATCTGCAAAAGAGATGTTCTGTAAAAACCCAGAAATATAATTGCCTTTTAAAATAGCTGCAAACCAATTAGAAGACCAGTTATTATTTATTACACCCTTATCCTAGTTTACATGAAATATATAGATCTGTTTATGAAGGTTTTGTTGAAACCTATAAATAATTGCTTGTTGTGGGGATGTTGAATATTGCCTCATTTTATCTTTTGTAAAACCTGGGTCCAGCCTTCCCAGTCTCATTTGCTCACACCATCATTTCTTTGGTAACCTAGAATCTTCCATATTATTTCATCTTCACTGGACTGAATCATCCATTTATTTATTCTAGATTCCATAGAGGAAAGACTTGTCTCTGATCTCAAAATATCCCAGATACTGAAAAGTTGCATTGCTTTATGAAATATCAGTCTATAGTCCATTTGCATTTTTCAGACCTCTTTCAAAAAAAGCACTACCTTTGTTTTAGAGTAATTAATTCTAAACTACTTCCTTTTATGGAGAGGGTCAACATTAGGCAGCATGCACCTCAGACCCTATTGATAACTAAACCATGTCATTGACGTACAACAAAGATTGAAATTTCCTCTGATTCCAAAGTTGGAGGAAAAAAAAATAAAGACAGACCATCCCATTTACAACATCGTTGTCGTCATCGTCGTCATAATCTTCTTCTTCTTCTTCTTCTTAATAACAACAACAACAATAACAATAATTTAAATAAAAGAAGAGCTAAAATGCAGCCCTAACATCTCATTGAATGTTATGTTGTTGAATATAATATAACCACATAAGAGCAGTCATGATGGATCAGACCAATAGTTCTTCAAGCCTAACATGTTTGTTCACATAGTGTATAACAAGCTGCCCTTGGAAGGACTTGAAGTAGGGCATGGAGGGCCAAACCTCCCCTTTTTGTTGCCCTATCACAGCACTAGTGGTTCAGAACATATCTCTATCATGGGAAAACAGGAAAACTTTGGTCTTAAGGAAAATGAAATGAGATTGTTGATTTCAATATGGAAAAAGAGAAGGGGACAAAAGTAGGCTTGCCAGCACATCAGTGGCAGCTGGCAGCATGCTGAGGGGGGCAAGGAGGGACATGCAAATAGGACATTATTCTGATGCGGCGATGCCATTTCTGTTGTGATTATAGAAATGATGTCAGCACGATGCTCCAAAACCCTCCCCCCACAAAGTTACTATAGAGTTTTGGGGGAGTCATAGAACATTATAGGCATCTATCAGAAGTAGCATGTACCAGAAGTGAAACATATTCCTCCCATCTCCCCCATCCCGGTCTGCTCTACCAATTGGTGGCAACAACCAGGGCTTCTGGCAGGAGCACCACTGCTGCTAGCTCCTCCTTCTCCCCTAAACCCCATCATTGTTGCCATTGCCTTCAGACTCTCCCAACATTCCTACTGCTGCTTTCTCCCCCCTTTCAACTACTCTTTAATTTTTTAAAAAAAAAATATCCTGGAAGTCCTAGCTAAAAAAGAAGGAGGAAATGGAAGGACAGGATAATAGAATCATAGAATCACAGAGTTGGAAGAGCCATACAGGCCATCTAATCCAACCCCCTGCTCAATGCAGGATTAGAAAGTCTGGTTTTGTTCTTGGTATCTAAAGGTCTAGAAAGGCTCCGGGGGGAAAGAAACTTATCAGTCAGATGAACTAGACTGTTTGCTAGCCTATCTTTAGCAAGGTAAACCTGATCAAATTCCAGACATATTCAGGCCTTTGGTGCTTGTGTCCAGGTATATGGACACCATATGGATGCCATCCAGCTCTGGAGCATGGCAGAAGACAAGAGGGCCTGGCATGATGTGGTCCATGGGGTCATGAAGAGTCAGACTCGACTGTATGACTGAACAACAAATATGTATGCATATGTGCGTTGCAGGGTCCCACAATAATTTTGATTCTATATTCTAGAGCTTCTGAGTGGGTGCTCTTCTAAATACCAGGGTGCTATGAGGACAATCACTTCCCTATGCAATTCATAAAACTAGTAGACCCATTTTTGCCTTGACCCTATTTACATATTCTACCCATGTTATCTCCCCCTCCCCATCTGAATAATGGATGATTTCCACAAACAGACTTGATTTGCAATTATTTTCATCCATTCTGTCCAAACTGATCACAGTATATTTCTTCAGAGATGTAGTCAACCTGAATTCAGAATATTTCTTTATTATTTCTGCTGTGCAAGATCTCACTGTTAGTCATGTTTCATTGTGGGCATGAGATTTTGTTAGCTGCAATTCAAATAAAATTTTCCGGGCTACAGAAACGTTGAACTGTCTCATGCAATAACTGTTTCTAGTTTATTCTTGGAGAACAAAAGTGTCTTTGGAGATTCATTACAACTTTCTGCTCTGCTCTGATTTCCAAGCATTAGATGGAAATTATCCCTAGCTATGGCATGTTACTATTTGGCTTCAAGGGCTTGGATAGGACTGAAGAGCAGAGGCATCCAAACCTGCTGACAAGACCTTACAAATGCCTATGGGGGATGAAATTTCAAGGGAATGTGATACTTGCAGCAGAAAGATGTGATAAAGACCAATTGTTATTGCTTATATATTGTCTTAGAAATAAGGCCTAGAAGCTCAAACAAGCAAAAGCAGATGGGGGCTGATCTATTTTTAAGAGCTTTGGAACACACTGCAGAACCTCAGCAATTAAATCAAGATGAAGACTGGGCTAGTCTGCTTATGTCCTTCCTAAAATTAAAATACAGAATGTTATAATCAAAATGGCTATTGTTCATAAAGCAAATAAACTGAAACTGCATTGAAGCCACCTGGAACTTTCTGATATGTCAGCCACCATAATATAACTTTGCCTACAGGGATATTTGAATATGCATTTTTCCCTATTTCTTTTCATGTATGTATATGATAGGAAAGAAAATGTTTATTCTACCCATTTGGCAAATTTCCCCCCAGATATCTAATTCTGAACTTGGCATCATAGTGTTGATCAAGAAATGGGCACAATGAGGCTGAGTACAAAATTCATGTATGTATATGATAGGAGCACAATGAGGATATGATATACATGTATGTATATGATAGGGCACAATGAGGCTGAGTACAAAAAGGGGAGGAGCGTCTACAAACCTGGAGGAGTTTCTAATGCCCAAAAGTTAAAAATGGGCATTGAAACACCCTCAAAATAAAAAGAAGCTTGTGCACACATTACAGCTAGTAATTTTTAACACCCATCAGTTCATGTTGTGTTGGCTAGAAGAATGTGCTATTGAGTTGCAACTGATTCATGACAACCCCTTCAACAGGGTATTCGAGGCAGGAGATGAGGACGGTTTGCCATTGCCTTCCTCCGTGCTGGTTTTGATGAACTGTTTGTCTATCGACCTACTCTTGGCTGTTGAGTCCAGCAGGTTGCTTCAACATATTCAGGCAGGTTTTCACATATGCATATTCTCACACTGCCCAATTGGGTTGTATCTCCCCCCCCTTGCTGTGCTGTTCCGTTTGGAAGGAAGTTGTTTAAATGAAAAGATAAATCAGTCAGAAATCGTATAATCAGTGATAAATGAATCCTGTGCTTTTGAAAAAAAAATCCTATCATTTGGAGTTTGTCTAAATAGTCCTTAATAACTTTAATTACTGCTGATCAATTTGGATCGGTAGTGTTTTCACGCATGCACAGTTCGGAAGGGGGGGACCTGATGCCAGCCCATTCAACAGGACTTGAGCGGTTTGATGCTGAACTATATTGTCTTGTGGCTGATTGTCACATTCAAGGAAGGCAAGTTTGACTGTCAAACATCCTTGAGTCAAAATTCCTAGCATCCATAATTGCAACTAAAAAAAAAAGATCTTACAAGATCATGGATGAAATAATTGGGTTGCCTAGCAGCCCTATACAACCAGGATACCTTTCTAAAAATAATAATAATAATAATAATAATAATAATAATAATAATAATAATAATAATAATAATAATAATGAGTAGTTGAAAGGGGGGAGAAAGCAGCAGTAGGAATGTTGGGAGAGTCTGAAGGCAATGACAACAATGATGGGGTTTAGGGGAGAAGGAGGAGCTAGCAGCAGTGGTGATGATGGAGACAAGGAGGATAAGGGGGAGATGGCACCAGCTGTGGGATGGTGGGAGAAGGAGGAGCTAGTGGTGGGAGGATGGTGTCAGCAGTAGGAAGGTTTAGAGGGAAGATGGGATAGACAAGGATGGTGTGGATTGGGAAGTGGCAAGAGGGCAGAAAGCGGGATGGGTAGGATTTTCTGTTGTTTCTTGTCCCCCTCTTGTTGTTTTTTTATGCATGTCACACTATTTTATTCCAATTTTGTGTCATTTATGTTCAATTTGTACACAGCTGATACAAAATGTTATTTTAATTGCCATCTTAATTGCTGCTGTCTAATTACTTTTGAAACTTCAGTTTTTTTCCAGATTTAATTGTTGTTCAACTATCATTGTTACTATTGCTTTTGAGATTTTAAGTACTGCTATAATTGCTGTATGAATTGTAACTTTCACTGTGCTAGTACTATTTGATCTGTCCTGGACTGATAGTGTTCTGGAAGGGTCAGTGGGATGCATAGGAGTAGAGTACGGGGGGGCTCGAGCCACCCCTGAAATTTCAGGGGGGGGGCTCAGCCACCCCCAGCAAAACGGAGCGCCTGCAGCCGCGCCTCCCCGGGTCCTTTCAAGGCCCAGCCGTCACTGCTGGAGAGGGAGAGGGAAGGGGTGGCTGGGGGGGGGGGGAGAGAGAGGCACCGGCAGCAGTGGCTGGCGGGCCTCGGAAGGGCCCGGGGAGGTGAGGTGGTTTCCCAGAGGGGGGAAGAACATCACCCCAGTGAGCGCGTGCGCAAAGCGCGCACGCTAAGGAGCCCCCTCCCCGGAATTTCCAAAAGTCTATGCCCCTGGTAGGATGTGTCTCTTGGCTTCGGCTGGGAGGGCCTAGAAGAAACCCTCCCTCTCTGTCTCCATCAGCTCTGATCTGAGCCCGTTCTACTCCTGGCTGGCTACATTTTCCCTATATTTTTGGGACATTTTGGGATCCCACCCCATTTTATCACCTTCTACCTTGTTTTGTTCTGCCCCCCAACTTGACTGGATTTGCTTTATGCATTCAAATTTGTTGTTTTCAAATTTGGAAGCTTTTACCTAGTTCTAATGAGCATCTTCCTTTTAAAAAGAATCTCTTAAGCTATACTTCTCCTATCTTGAAGCACCCTGCCTTGTTCCCAGTAGCTGAAATCAGAATGTTTTAAGCATGGTAAGAAAAGAAAGATTTTGAAAAATCCACTCTGAATGGAGGAGGAGAGGAACCATGGATAGGCAGGGATGGCGGGGCAGGTAAACGTCTGCAGCCCTGTCACATTGAAGTGATCCGGCCATCACTATTCAAAAACACAGAAATTGTTTTTTAAGTCTAACAACAAGGTCTTGTTTCAATTAAATATGTGACACCACCTTCCACTGAAACAAAAGGCAAGTTTTTTGCAGGAAAAGAAAGGTGAATTCATCTACCCATGGAACATACCCTGGCTATGGCCCTGCTTGCCCCTCACAGGTGACAGCCCAAGCAAAGCCAATTAATTCAATTAGCAAATAGTGTCCTGATCAAAGAACTACCAAGTTCTTGTACTCTCTTTGCCTTGAATCCTGTGACTGGATCGCTATTTCACCAAGACTTGAATGTTGTGACAGAATAGCATTTCAAACACAAGGTGCACGAGAGCCTTGTGGGCAAAGGTGTATGTTTGTATATTCTTCATCTCTTAGACTGGAGGAGGATCCTGTTCCCGCCTGTTGTGCTCATGATTAAGTGGAGCCGACAATGTGTGAATCTGCCAGGTGAGTCGATGATATTATTTGATTCTGCTCCTTCCAGCATAGCCCTCCATCCTTGTTCTTAATTTTTAGTTCTCAAGCTGATGTGGCTTTGAAGATATGAACAAACAATCACTACAGGCCACACAGAGCAATTTCTAGTTCGTGACAAAATAGAATCTGAAGTCAGGTGTGTGTTGGCAAAGGAATTCTTTTTAGTTACTTTTTGACTGCAAAGCTGCAAAAACTCAGATTAAGTAAAGCACAATCCGCAGAAGTCTATCAGTTGGTAGTTTTGGAATGTCTACTCAAATAAATCAAGAACCAGCTCTGTATATGTATCTTTTAAAATAAAGCCTTGTCTGCAAATGTGGCTGGCTGAAATTACTGTGTTTGGGAAATCCATAATATAATAATTCACTCAAGTGAACCTATGAATATAAGAAGTTGCCTTATACTGAGTCACTCACTTGGTCTAAAAGGGCCACTGTTGACTCCTCTGACTGGCAGCAACTCTCTAGAGTCTCAGGTATGGGTTCTTTACATCACTGGGGGCACTTTAACTGGAGATGTCATGGATTGAACTTGGGACCTGCTCCAGGCATACCGGATCCTATAGCATTGAGCTCTAGCCTCTCCCCATTGGGTCATGATGAGAATCTCCTACTACCACCCAAGAGGGTGATAGGGGAACATCACTGCTTGCCTCATGTTTAGGGTGCCATTAGTAGCATTGTGGCATCAGTAGCCATTGTTTCAAGGATCAATGCTCCCTCTAAGCTGTGGAGTCTTGTGAACAAAAAAACCCTACTTTGTGAGCAACTGGCATTAAAATTATGAGTGAGCAATTTGGCTACTGCATAAATTAGTTTGCTCTGGAGCCATCCCTCCTGAGCTAAGACAAAAAGTGTGTGAGCTGGAGGCTAAAAAACTGTGAGCTAGCTCACACTATCTCAGCTTAGAGGGAACACTGGTTAGCATGCTTAGCAACTCACACAGCATACCTTAAAAAAAGGGGGAAAGGCTTGCAGGTCTGATTGTGTGGCCTGTAGTGATTCAAGAATCAATGTGGACATGGCAGAGGTGAAACTCACACAATACTTGTTGCCCTGCTCCTGATGGCGCCAGATACAAATTAAACTAGATGTTATTAATGACTGATCTGCTATATAATGAACATTTATTTCCCTTTGTTTCCAGGAGGGTTACCTCCTAACAAACAGCCTCAGCTAGCTAACATCACTTAAGATGTACAATTAGTACATCTTTATCCTAACTTTAGCCCAAGGAGTTCATTTCCCACCACCTCCATGTCACCCTCTCAAGAATCCTAGGAATTAGGTTAGGCAGAGAGAGAGAGTAATTGACCCAGGGTTACCCAGCAAGCTTCCTGGTAAAGTTGGGATCTTAGTCCTGCTTTCTGAGCCCTATGCCACATTGGTTCCAAATACAGGTGGCAGCAGCAGAAGAAGAAGAGGAGGAGAAGGATTTATACCCCACTTTTCTCTAACTGAAGAAATCTCAAAACAGCTTATAATTACATTCCCTTCCTCTCCCCACAACAGGCACCTTGTGAGGTAGGTGAGGCTGAGAGCACCCTGAGAGAACTGTGACTGGCCCAAGGTCACCCAGCTGGCTGCATGTGGAGGAAGAGTGGGGAATCAAACGCGGTTCAACATATTAGAGTCCACCACTCTTAACCACTACACCAGGGGTGGCCAAACTGCAGCTTGGGAGCCACATGCAGCTTTTTCACACATATTGTGTGGCTCCCGGCAGGGCGGCTAGGGAAGCAAAAGGGAGGCATGCCTCCCCAACTGGTCTTCTTCCCCAGCCAGTGCTCCCCTCCCTGGGTAGGCTTGAGGCAGGGAGGGGGGAACAGAGAAAGCAAGCAAGTTTAAATGCATTCTCAAAGGAACCAATCTGTCTAGTCTGGAGATCAACTGATATTCCAGGAACTCCATGCACCAGTTGGAAGTTGGTAACTTGGGTTGGCAGCCCAGCAATGCCAGCCCTGGGAGATATGGAGGGGGCTACTGACAATCAGCATTGGGTGATATTCTCTTTTGGGTGAATTCTGGAGGGTCACTGAGCAGCAGCAGGAGAGGCGGGGCCCCAGGTGGAAGATCTCCTAGTATGATATTGTACAGTCCACCTTCCAAAGCCTCCCTTTTCTCCATGAGAAGTTATCTCTGTAGTCTGGAAATAAACTGCAATCCTGGGGAATCCCCAGGTCCCACCTGGAGTCTGGCATCCCTACTAAACTTAACTCATTGGTCAGAAACAAGGCCTGTTTACTAAACCACAAGCTTGCAAGGCAACATAAAACACGAGAAAATAAATTATCTTGAAGGGACACCCCCCCCCCCCCCACAAATTCCTGCTTGGCTCAAGAAGAGCTTCTCACACAGAGCCTCATTCTTCATTTGATATGGGGAAGGGATGGAATCCCTTGCACCTTAATGAGGAAGAAACAGGCTTTCTACTACTTGGTGGATATATATATATATATATATATATATATATATATATATATATATATATAGCAGGAAGAGAGTCCTTGTTAATTAAAAAGGGTCAGGCTTTCAGAGAGAGGGAAGGACTGATCTGCCCACCTTTACCCCCATCCTATCGATATCTATGCAATTTTTAAATTCCTCAGTCTAGTCTATAAAATACTTTCTAACAGTTTCCTGTGATAAAGCTTTCATATTTCTCCTCCAAATGTCTGCTGATCTTAATGGCAATTTTGCTGACTGGTATATGTAAGGAATTCAGAATAGGATTAGCTAATAATGTTATCACAGATCCCCTTTGTTATACCTCACCAACTAGGAAAAAAGAAAGAAATGGGGGGGGGGGGGGGAACCACCTTGAGCATCTCAAGATGCCAAAAATCTTGCTGAAACTTATTTGTGTTATATTCAAGCCTCACAACTTTTCCCAGCCCTGTGCTGAAGACTGGGGCTGTTTCAAAAATTAATAAACTGCATCTTGTAGGTTCTCAGAAAAAATGAGTGCACAGTGTTTTGGACTTAAAAAAAGAGCAGTGTTTATACAACTATGGAATCTAAGGATGTTTAACCCACACTTCCCTGCTGACTTTTCTTGGGCCCTTCACAGGTCACTGTGTCTCCTTGTGGAACTGGGAACTCACTTAATACTGGCAACAACCGTTCTCCCAGTGTGCTGACTATTCATACCAGGCTGAAAGGGAAGTGAATCACAAGTCCTTGATCTTGCCAAGGGTCAGTGCCTTGCTTTCAAGCTCTGATTCATCCACAAATAAATTGGGAGCTGAACTGAACTGGAGTACTGTTGTCCCAGGATAAGAAAACATGCCAACAACTAAAACTGATTGGTTCAGTTAAAAATATCTGTGGACCAAGCTAGACGTTACATATGGCAAATGTTTGCCATGGAGACTTGCAGCTACACTGCAGCTGTGAATTCAGAAGCTGGGTCCATTCAGAAGCACTGTGGGACCCAGCTTGTATTGGGACTGCAGTGTGGGAGGGTGAAACAGCTCCTGCCTTACCCCTAGACCAGATGTCCCCAACCTTCTTGAGCCTGTAGGCACCTAAAAAGCCAAGGATGCAACTCTCTCTCTCTCTCTCTCTCTCTCCATCCATCCATCCATCCGTCCGTCCGTCCATCCATCCATACATCCATCTATCCATCTATCCAATTAATTTATACCCCATTTCCCCCACCAAAGTGGGCTCAGGGCGACTTACATAAAAGATTAAAACACATAAAACAACAATTATAAAACAATCATAAACAATCCAAACTATCATAAAGTGCTAGTGACAATGAAACTAATAATGATAGTATTGCATAGAGATGGTCGAAACAATCATGATGGAATAGTTAAAGTGGGATACAGTCTGTGTTGATGAAATGCAATGGGACGTCTGAGTAAATCTGCATAGGATTGGGCTGTGGCACATCGATAATAGCAACCCCCCCCCCCCCGGGTATAGTCTACTAAGGATGCCAGGAATTTCACAGAAAGCATGGTTGGCCATTAGAGTTGCCCTGTTTAACACTTATGATCAAATGAGTGTATGAAAGATAGGTTCATCTTACACAGAGCATCTGAAAAGCTGCTGAACAAGTTTCCCGTGGCCCGTTGTCAGGAGCTGGCTCAAAGCTGATTGGGGGCTTCTGATTTCCTAGAAAAACTGTGGTTCACTTTTGCTGTGTAGATCATTTGTACATATAAAGTATAATTCTGTTTTACTGATGTGCAAATAACATTGAGTAATGCATATAAGGAAACCAGAAATAGACTGAAAAGAAAGAATCACAGGTTCGTTTAAGACAAGAAAGAAGCAAAATCGGGTCAGAACAAGAGGGACAAAACATGTGGAGTCATCTATACCTTAAGCAGACTTGTGACCAGGCTCTCCTGAGGATCACTTTCTCCCATATGAGAGAAATTCAGCTTATCAGCTGAAATTGTTGCTAGAGGCCTTCCTTCAACCCCCCCCCCCCATTTTGATGGATGTCTATTGGAGACAGAGCCTTTTTTGTGGCTGAAACTCCTTCCTGAGCAAACATTCAGTAAGGACCATCTTTTAGCAATCCTGTCCTTTATCCCTGAGTTTAAGGCAGTTAAGTTTTTAACAGTGCAAGCCTAAGCAGAGTTATACCCTTCCAGGCACATCAGGCTTACCAAGGTTTAACCTGGCTTCGGAATCCACTGGAAATCTACATGTATGTATGTATGTGTTGATAATCTTGAAGTCATGAGGGTTTTTCCCTTTAAAAATATTGTTGCTGTTTTTATCAATGCTCTCCAGTGTTATTTAATTGTAAACTGGCATCACTTTAAACAAATGCTTACTTGGAAGTATGTTCCACTGAATTTAATTGGATTTAGTGCATATTAGGTATATACAGAATTGAAATTCCAGATTCTCATCACCTCTGACTGATTGACATCTCTTTGAGTAGCTGGCATTGTTTACCATTCCAAGCATGTGCCAGCAATTTCAACAGCTCTTCGTGGGCTTTGGCTGCATTACAAAAAGAAGAAAAGACAGGCCTCTTTGGAAAGGAAGGAAGGAAGGAAGGAAGGAAGGAAGGAAGGAAGGAAGGAAGGAAGGAAGGAAGGAAGGAAGGAAATCCAATGCATAAAATATATTAAGTAGAAATTACTCCCCAAGCACCAAAACAAATGGAACACACACACACGGATTCATAAGTTATACACAATATTTTGATCAAGATGAAAACAACAAATATGTATATACAATGATACCACAGCATTTATATTGGTATATAGATTTATAGAAAGCTGGCCAAAGTCAGTTTTAGTCAAGTCTTCAGAGGTAAGAATAGAAGAAGAGCTGTACTGCATCAGACCCTGTGGTCCACCTAGTTCAACATCCTGTTTCACACAGCAGCCAGCCAGTTGTTCTAAAGGTCCAGCAAACAGGGAATTCAGCAATGAGCTGTGGAATCCCAAAAAAAGCATAGGGATAGGGTTGGATCCAGACTAAATTTTCCATTGGTGGAATGGAACTTTTCTGACTCCTCTCTCCCACAGCAGCCATGATCTCCGTGAAATGCTTCCCTTGGGGACAGGGAACTTTAAGGAACAACACAGGAGGGGGTAGGGTCCTGCAGCAGGAAAGGCCAGTTGACTCTGGGTCCATACGAAGACAAAAAGTCTTGGATCTTGGTTCAAAATGCTTCATAAAAATAACCAACAATACATACTCACACAACAAAATTAATCTAATTAGAAACAAAAAGATAAAGCCACAAATATAAGAAATAATATGAATAAAACAAAATATTTTAAATATTAAACTAAAAGCTGCAACTCCATATGGAAAAGGCCCATATACTGCCCAATCCACTAGTTAGGATCCTCTGCTCAAGTCTTGCTCTCTGTGCTTCCACTTGAAGAGGGGAGAAGAAGGAGGGGGATTATTTATATCCCACCCTTCACTCAGAATCTCAGAGTGGCTTACAATCTTCTTCCCTTCCCCTCCCTGCAACAGACACCCTGTGAGGTAGGTGGGGCTGAGAGAGCTCTTTTGAGAACTGCTCTTGAGAGAACAGCTCTGAGAGAACTGTGACTAATTCAAGGTCACCCAGCTGGCTGCATGCGAAGGAGTGGGGAATCAAAACCAGTTCTCCAGATCAGAGTCTGGCACTCTTAACTGCTACACCAAACTGACTCTAGGTGGAAACTAGAGATGGGGCTTTTTCAGTGGTGGCATCTCACCTCCTCCTTGCATGGAATCTACTTCACCATCCTTTGGGTTCCAGATCAAAGTATGTCTCTTTAGCAGGGCTTTTAATTGAGGAGTTCAGACTTTTTAGCTTTAGAGGGCAGTTACATGAATATCATTTTAGGCTGCTTAATGTTGTGTTTTCCTTGACCAAGCCCAAATTATTCCAATTCCAAGCTAAGCAGGGTCAGCCCTGGTTAGTACTTGGATTGGGAACCATCAAGGAAGTCCAGGAGTGCTATGCAGAGGCAAGCAATGGCAAAACACTTCAGATAGTCTCTTGCTTTGAAAACTCTACCTTGTCGCCATATGTCAGCTGTGGCTTGACGGCACATTTCACATGCTGTATGTATGCCTTGTTTTCTATGACATTGATACTGACAGTTTTGAGGTTGTTTCTATTGCATTTGTTTTGATTTTATGAGCCAGCCTAAGCCAGTTTCTGAAAAGATGGCATATACATTTTCTAAATACAGTAGTAAAATAAACTAATATAACTTGCGTTTTGGTAATTAGCATTAAAACCAGTTCAGTCTAATCCTGGAAGTGCCAATCAGAGCCCTTTGGAAAGCCTAGGAAGCAATATTGCGTCATGTGAATTAGGCTGACTTTGCTTTTGAATGAAGTTGTATATACAGTGCCCGTGGGTGGGTGCAAGCACATTTTGGGAGAGATAATTGCTGCTGGGGGTGGAAGTGAACACAATGGAGTTGATATAACCCAATGTGACTGACGCGCTAAAGCATTACGCAAGTTACACAAATGTCAGGGTAGAAGCCTGCAAAAAAAAAATAATTAAAATGTCTCTTAAATGTTGTAAAAATCCTCAGGCTTCATTTTGACCATCCCTACACAGAAATAAAACAAGTGTGGTATCCACTCCTTTTTATGGCTGCTTCACTGCACACTGACTCAGAATGTGGGGAGGAAATGCTAGAGCTGGGTGTGAGCTGAATGACTTAAGACTCCCTGGCAGTCTCTACCTTTTCCTCCCCACTTTGCTCCCAGATGTTAGGCCAGCTGTCCAGCTGGTTTAACACGCTACACCCAAGCTCCGAAATACCTGGGCCGATTCCATCCCCCGATAAAACCTGTGGCAGAGCAGCAGTTCACCACTTTTTGCCCCAGGTCAGCAGTTGGCCTGAATCTAATCCTTGTTCCCCCCAGATCTTCCGTTTCAGGGATTTTCAGGTTTCTTTTTTGGCCACAGGGTTGAAGTCGGGGCATTCTAGTGGGGAACTCACAAATCCGGGTTTCTTGCTCCACCCCTTTAACGCCCCTCTGCTTCTTTCCCTCCCCTTTCCCACCTCTCCTCTCCCTTTCCCCTCCCTTTCCCGCCCTGGTGTGAGTGAGGGTTTTTTTGCCCCCCCCATCATTGCATTACAACACCATGACACAACACTGATCCATCATTGACCAGCATTTATATGTCTTTTAAAATGTACATTGAATGTTCTGGGCCCTGCTGAGGATGACTGGATGATTGAGGTGACACGTTAGGGAAGAAGGAGAGGCGGCTGAAGCGTCCAATTTCGATCTAAATACATACATGTACACACTGTTTAAAGGGGAGGAGTCTAATTTTGTATTTCTTCTCTCCCCCCCCCCCACCGCCGCCATCCTTGCAGGAATGGAAAGGAGCCACGAAGATGGAAAGCTGTCTCTGTGCTAACCCGGAGACGGGGGGGGGGGGGGGGGGGAATTGGTGGTGGGTGTTGGTGGCAGATGCCCGGTAGGGAGGGAGGAGTGTGCAATTTGGTGTTGCTTTGTTGCCTTTCCTCACCTGCCTGCCTGCCTATAGAGGATTTTTTTTTTTCAAACCCAGGATCTCTGAGCTCGGAAAACAAACAAAAACCATTGGGCGATTCATCTTTTCTCCCATTCTCTCAGCAGTGGGTTACGGGCTGAATACCTCCGGTGGTGACAGTCTCCGCTCCGCCTCCTCCCCAAACCATTGCGTTACAATGCAAAGCACGCCTGTTTCCCAAAATGGGTGGTTTCATTGTAATGCAGCCATGCCTCCCAATCAAAAAAAAGAGGGAGAAGAGAGGGAAGGGGACGCTAGATTCGGGGCAAGGCGATAAATGCGGAACTCCCTCAACAGAATCGGGCCAATTACACTCGAGGGAAACGGAGAGCAAACCATTGGTGCGGAATCAGCCCTGAAGATGTGTTTAGCCAGTGTGTGAGAGGCACAGATACAAGAGAACCAGTATAGGCAGCAAAGAGAGAAATCACCAGTGTGCCAGTAGGGATCCTTTTGAATTTCTCATCCTTGCTGTTTCAACCTATACATTCCTGTTTTGTGTTTGCTTCTCCCTTATGTCAACTGAATCCCTGGTTCATTATTATTTTTAACATTTCTGTTTTCTGATACCATTTTTTCCTGTAAAAGTGCTCATAACTGTGTGTCAATACATCTACATTGTATGATGCAAAAATACTGTAAGATTGTATATGAAATCATACAAGGTGCATGTAGAATGAAAAGAAAGGCCTATAAAGCCAGCAGCAAACAATTGAATAGGATCCCTTGACCAAAAGGAAGAAGAAATACAAAAACACCAGAAACAGTGGCATGTCCCCTTATTTGTTTATTTATTTATTTTACTAAATTTGCATGCTTCCTTTCTGCCCAGTCAGGGTCTCCAGGGCAGCTAACAGTTAAAACAAAATGTTATAAAAATATCATAAAAACAATTTCTAAAAAAACCCAATTCAAATCAAAACAAAAATACACATAAGAGAGTAATTAAACCACAAAGCAGGAAGGAGGGATCACTAAGGAAATGCCAGATGAAACATTCCTAGTCTGGGACCAAGGATAATTTCTGCATAATACAGCCCTCTTATACTATCTATTTTATTTCTTTCAATGGCATCAATTTTGCTCATCACAGTATTAGAGTTGAGTTAGGCCTTCCTGGACGCCATCAGTAATATATACCTTTTACTCAGACCAATAGTCCATCAAGGTCAATCTTGTCCACTCTTACTGACAGCTGCTCTCTAGGGTCTCAGGCAGGAAATGTTTTGCACCATCTGCTATCTGTTCCCTTTAACTGCAGGTGCCAGGTATTGAACCTGGGACCTTCTACATACAAAGCAGATGTTCTATCACCTAGCTGCAATCCTTCCATTAATGTATCTTTGAAATATAATATTACTTTTCATCTGCATGAAGGTGGCATTATACTGGTGTGATTAAGGTTGGTGGGGTGGATCAACTATACCTTCAAATGATTTATTTCCCAAACTTACATCGGTGTATAAAAGCAACTCTCAAAATAGCTTTATTCCCATTCCTTTCCCTCTCTTTGTGACTCTGAGCATCTGTGGGTTGCCTTGATTCACCTTTGTGCTGGTAGGTGCGATATTAGACGTGTTTGGCTTAAAATGTGCTTCCTTCTGTGACAAAGTTTACTAAGTATTGATCTCCCCAAATATGCAATGCACATCTTTGAGAAGAAAGGGAAGTGACATTTGGAATTGCCATTGCTGCTGCTTGTATAAGTTCAGGAAATTCTAAGCTGGTAGATGTTGTAAAATAAACCTAATTGATTTTTGGGGTTTTTTTGGAATAAATTGGTTTCTTCCAGGGCCAGTGGAGATTTACACACCACAACCAGTTTATGAGCTTGGTTGTTTGTATCAGCACAATTGCAAACTCTTATTTCCTCCAGGCTGAAACCTGAGCAATCTGATCAGGAGATTCACATTGGGAGCTGCTGCTGGAGGACTCTGAAGTGAACTGTTCAGTCTGCAGGTGGACAGTCAATCAGGTTTCAGTATTACAGTATATATTAGTAGGGTTGCCAACTGATCACAAAAAAAGCCTGTCCTGTCCCTGTGCCTTTAGCAGGAGGTCACTGGATAGAGAACAACAGCCGGGCTTCTATATGGTCAAGTTCAGGCAGGTCAAGTTCATGTTAAAGGTTTATCTTCCAGAGGTTCCAGGTCTGCCACCAGAAATTTTAGGGGGGGGCATGATTGTATGAGGGGGAGGTTTCTAGGTCCCTATCAACCTGAACCTTGAGACTCATTCGGCACGACCTCATGAGGTTTCAGGTGACATTCAACAATTGTGATGTCCCACTGAATAGTGGTATTGATAATAGTACTTTCACACCCCACTAAATATGTCCCGGATGGTATACCTGTTTAGCCTCAATCATGTGGCTTTGAAGAGATGGACTATTTGCCAGACTAAAGGATAAAAAGGACATGGTCCTACCTGCTCCTAAAACAAATTTCCCACTGCAAGCAGAGGAAGTAGCCCCCAGATAGTAGAAATCTCAGCCCCATTTTCTGCCTAATGTTTTCACTTGTCTCTGTGGACATTAAACAGGAAAGAAACAAACAAGGTGGAAGCAAAAGACCCAGAGAGAAAAGGTGATGGACCCAGATGAAAATGATCAAGAAGGCATTAACTGACTCCATTCCAGCCAGTGTGCAGATGCTCCCACCCCTTCCTTCACAAGCAAATCTGGACACAAACAGCATGCATATTCCTCCTTATATTTTTGCAATCAAAAGGACCAGAGTCTTTAAAAAAAAAAAAAACACCTCTGAAAGCTGGGGATTCAGAGGTTGGGTGTGACACATTTCTGTGGGGACTTTACCCTCCTCTCCACAGCTATGAGTACCCCCCCACCCGAGCTATGAGGATGATAGGCTGGCTGGCAAGTTGGCACAGTGCCATGAGTTTTGTTAATATCAGCCTCCATTCAGAGTCACTTTGTGAAATGAATGAGTTTTAACCAACAACGACCATATTTTTTTTTCACTGAAATCCATGCTGAATGGAGTAATTTATGAGGAAAAGCCAAGGGGCACCATTCCCAATGTCAGAGGTGATGGAATAAAAAGATTTTAGATGGAGGAGAGTGACAAGGTCCAGAAGCTTGTCTTTTGATACTTGAAAGAGAAACTGTAAATAAATCAGTGTATTCTAAAGAGTGTTTCAGTGTTTGCAGCCCATAGCTTGAACAGTTATTCCTTGAGATAGATCCTACCAGTATTTCCAGGGGTGCAAGAGAGCCGTTTGACCATGGGGATGCTGGGGACTTTGGGACCCATGTGAACAAAAATCAACAAAAGAACAAAAAGCAACACGAGACAGGGATGCAATAAGTAAGGAGGAGCATCACCAGAAAAATCAGTAGGATTCAACCCCATGAACTTTCAGCAAGACGGTTTATGCCTTTAGCAACTATACCTAAGCATGCAGACCCATGTAATTCTTCATGGAAACATCTCTTAGTCTTGGGGTGCTATTTTGTTGTTGTTCAGTCACACAGTTGAGTCCGACTCTTTGCAACCCCATGGGCCAGATCACGCCAGGCCTTCCCATCCTCCGGAGCCCGCTCAACTTTGTGCCCATCCCATCGCTAACACTGTCTAACCACCTCATCCTTTGCTGTCCCCTTCTTCCGTTACCTTCAGTCTTTCCCAACATCAGGGTCTTCTCCACTGAGTGTTCCCTTCTCATTTGCTGGCCAAAGTATTTGACCTTCAGCTTCAGTATCTGTCCTTCTAGGGAACAGTCAAGTTTGATTTCTCTTGGGGTGCTATACACCACTGCAAAGGTTCAGATAGGACTCCCTGAGAGCATCTGCTAAATTCCATCCTATCAATGCTTCTGGTTGCAGTGTGAGTCATCCTGGATCAGGCATTGCACATCACGCACAGTACCAACAAGTCAGAATGAAACAATATATATTGAACAATCACATTTATTCAAGTGACATTGACATATATACATAGGCAAAAGTTCTAAACATGTAGATCTAAAATAAAACAAAAGACCTACATGATACTAATGTGGCCCTGCCAATAACTGATCTGCTCAAGTGGCTCAGTCACTGGAGTTGCTTTTTTGCTGAAGAGGCAACAGCGTGTGAGCATTTTGATTGGTGTAAATACTGATACAAAGTGTGTTTATTCCATCTGAACTCTAGGGAGAACTGTAATTGATACTTACTTCTGTTGAGAGTTTTCTGAATACTTCTCTTGTTCCCCCCCTCCCCAGCCTCTTGTTATGCTTCTTTTCTGCCTGTAATATAGATCCTGGAGGTCCCTCTGCTACTGGAAGGCCGGCAGTTGGTTAATACTTCTTTCAATCCTGTTGTTGCAGTAAACTTTATAGAATGCAACCCTACACATGTGAGATAGGTTTATTTCCCCATCTCTGCTAACACTCTCCCAAGTTCTTATTCCTGGTGTGGCAGTAGGGTTGCCAGTGAGGAGCATTTGGGTGTGGAGATGGGGAAAACAACATATGGTGTCAGCAACACTCTAGGAATTTCCCTAAACTCTATGATTAAAACCCACATAGATTAGGGGGATCCCTAGAGCATCTCAGATACTATGACATCACATCTGGGTAGTCACTCAGAAGTGATGTTGCAGTGTCATATGAAATACCTCAATTTTTTGCTACTGTTACATTGAACAGGGGCAGGGGCTGGACCATGGGTGCAGGAGGTTACATGCTATAGTGGGGAAACTGGTAAGGCTATGTGGCAGTGACATGCTAGCTGCAAAAATGACTGTAATCTAGCATACCCGGTGATCTATTCCTGGGACCTTACACACACCCATTCCCAAAAAATAATAGACCCTAATGAACTAGCTGGTTGTTCTTTAATCTCACTTTGTGTTACTTGAGATCACCAAATACAAAAATAAAAGAAATAGTAATACTACTAATAATAACAAGCTGGGTGGGACATGATGAATAGCAGGTGGGAGAAACAGTTTGGAAATTCCAGGATTCTTTAAATTGTCTCTGAGTTCTGAGGAAGCTGATGACTCTCCTGCCTTCCCACCATGTTTAATTGATACTTGGATCATATTCAGACTTTCAAAAAAAAATCTTGTGGTTAAGTCACAAAGTCATAGTTTAATGCATTCCTAGGGAGTCCACATCTATCCTGGGACTTGCAGTTAAAGTTTCAGCTGACAGGTGCTGTGGAAGACCTTTCTCTACTTCAGACCTGAAGAACCTCTGCCAGTCAGAGGAAGGCGATGCTGGGCTACTAGCTCAACTGATGGTCTGGCTCAATATAAAGCAACTGTGTGTGGCTGCACAATGAACACTAAACCTCAGAGGGTTCCCACCTGGAATATTTCTGATCATTTCACTGTCCTACCAGCAACAGGCAGTTGATTTTATTTTAACTTATTGGGCCAGGATTGAGCACTACATGAAAAATGAAAGGAAGAATGATACCGTGAGCATTCTTTCTCTGTTGTTAACCTCTGTATTAAAATGCCATATCTGCCTAGATCCAACAGCTTATTTGTAGCATGTAGATTTTAATTTTAAACTATTGAACACTGAGGATGCTTGTTGGGTAGCCATTAAACAAACAGTCTGATTGGAAGTCCTGGGGAACTAAAAAAACTTGCACATCTTAATAAATGCCATTGCATGACTTTGGTTTTAGGTAGATACCTGCAGTGCAATCCTAAGCAGAGGTACATCCTTCTAAATCAATTGAAATCAGTGAGCTTAGAACAGTGTAACTCTGCTTAGGATGGCATTTTTCAATCTTCGTAAAGCACAATCTGAAGATTCTTTCTCATGCAAAAGCATCCATAATTAGTGCACAGTGGATACAGGTTTCTTAAGATGTCTGCAGGGTGGAAGCAAATTTGCCCTGGCAAAAATTGCCTAGGAAGCCCCAAGAGTTCAACGAAGTTTAACAAAACATCTCAGAGGGCTGCTCCTCCCTAGGGCATCACATCATGCTTCTATACCTGAAGAAGGAGTCTTGGGGAATTACACATTTAGATTCGCACATCCTTCAGATGCAGGAGCACTAACTCGAGCTATTCACCTGCCACTTGATTTCTGAAGATGTCTTTCCAAATCCATGACACTCAATAAAATGATAGAAAATGGAAGTTTTAAGCAGGCTTCCTCTTTACATTTTTGACACAAGATCTACAATATGAGAAAGGAGCTGCTCATCAATATAGGTCATCTTTTTTTATATAAAAATGACACTTTGTTTCTTCTTTGCTGAAGGCGTGCCTAAGCCAAGAGAACATCAATAGACGACCCAACCAAATAAATATTCACTCTAGCTAATTAACTTGCTACTCCGCCACTGCATGGTGTTGGTATCAAATGTTTTATGTCATCGGATTTCAAAAGAACTTTTATCTCATTTCTGTACAGGAATAAGGAAATGTGAGAGCATAAATATTTCAAACTGCTCATAATTAAAACTTCATGTGTTTGGCACAGAAACCGCTTTGGCAAGTGGAGCCAATTGTTTCCCGCACTTGTGCCCTGCCCACAGCTTCTCAGGTTAATAGCTGGGCAGTAAATGTGGCATGGCATTGCACCCCTAAAATGTCCTCATTATGCCAGTGGAGGTAATGAAATCTTCCCCCTTTTTTGTATGGCGCCATTAATATTAAAGACCAAGAATCAGGTGTGTCGCTAAGGTGTTTTCTATTCAGTTTGTCATTGGCTAACATGCAGCATCTTGAAAAGGAACAGTCAGACTTCCCACCTGACTCTTGTTATATGAGATACACACTGCAGAATGATGAGGTGGGGGGTGAAGATAGTGGAGAGAGATGGGTGAAATCACAGAGGGAATTCAATGATAGAGCCGTGAAGATGTATTCCATCAAAGAATCTCTTTGATGAAGAGTGCCCTTTGGATGCCAATAGCCTAGGTGAACGTCTCTTCTCAGTTACATCAGTGAAATACTAATTAAATTAATGGGGGGGGGGGAATCTTTGCTTTTGTTCCTGATGCATTTTAACAGTAATTAGTAGGAGAAAACTTCAGAACATCACCTTGGAGTTTTTTTTCCTCTTAGAAGATGTTGATTTATCTGCCTGTTATGAAAGGGATGATTGAATGATCCCAGTTTTGTTTCTTTTGATATTCATGTACAGTTTTGTCAACAGTCTTGGGCTTTCCACCTTTCATTGCTGGCTCTGTAGATTTGTTTATACATGCATTTGCAGAGTATTTATTTATTTATTTATTTAGAATTGTATCCCGCCTAGCCAGCATAGCTGGCTCATATATATGTATGATGAATATCATATATACATATGCCAATATATAAGGACATTCATTTTCCAGGGGAAAAAAATGTAGTATGGAAATGGAAAATGGCATGAAAATAGAGAACCCCAGTTTTAATATACACAATGGAGAAAGGAAATCAAACTGAGGATTTTGGAGTCAAAGTATCCAGGATTTGAAAATATGCCTGTGACTGGGAGACAACTGCTTAACTAAACTGAATTTTCCCTGTAAAATGAACACATTTTCAGTGTTACTTGTGCATAGATACATCCTCATTATTTGTAAATTATAGAGATAACTGATGAGCATATAAACTGTGTATAAAAGCCATGCAACATGTATATGTGATATAAAACAAATCCTTAAAAACCAGCAGCAAACAAACAGAGCCCCAAAAACTGTTGCCAAAAATTTAAATGAATATCAAAAGATTTTTTAAAAGAAACCAGATTTCTCTCTCTCTCTCCAGGAAGAGCTTCTCAAGGCAGCTCATGACAATCACATTAAAACAAATACTTCAAAATAGTAACCAATAATGAAACAGTTTGCAATAGAAACAGTTAACCCAGGAGTAATGCAGCACCCTCTATTACAATAGCAAAAGGGCTTGACTACAAAAAAGGAGCGTTCATTCCTCTCTAATTCCTTTATTGTTTTTTTTTTAATTTTCCTCTCCACAGCATTTTGCTATTTTAAAAAAATTGGGTTTGACTGAAAATTTCTAAAATTATATCTAGAACTAGATCATTCACAATATCCATCAATCAAACAATTGACCTTTATTGGCATAACATGGCTCCAATATTCATCAGTGTTTCAGGCCATCCAGTTCATTTGTATATTGTCTCCATCTGTGTTACTATGGCTATATTTGTGGCGGCAATCATTGGCACCTTTTTTGGGGCAGGGGAGGCTCTCCCGAGTCCTGGGGGAATTGGTGAGAATAGATGCAACTATATATATGTACCACCTCCGTTTTAACAAAAAAGTACTGTGTGTTGCCAATATATTTATGCATTCTGGAAAACACTGCATGCACAAATGCACACACATACACATGTTATAAAAGCAAACTTCTATTTATCTATTTATCTGTCTGTCTGTCTGAAAATTTTCTAATGCAACAGTTCCACTTTGGAAACAAGACTCGTCACCTCCTTTACAGATCCAGAAATCCTGTGCAGTTACTCCAGTTTAAACCTACTGAAATTAATCAGTTTAGGTTGAAATAACAGATACAGGTGGGTAGCCATGTATATGCCTGGGCTGCTATTGAGGAACTATAGCACACGAGATTTGTTGTTTTTTTCTCTCTCCTTCTCATATACATCCCCCCTGACCAGTTTTACCAGTGTTCATGTGTGCCATGTTAAAACACTGCCCCTCAAAGTTAATTTGATCCTATATGATGTTATCAATATTCTTTTTGTGTCTAGTGTTTCAAAGATGCATCCAGGAATATTTCTGACAATGCTATATAAAAAGAAGATTTTAAGTACAATTATGAAAAGATCTGGGGGGATTTGCTGTGTTTTGTCAGTGCAGCTTTGCACATCAGTAGTGTAGCACTGGAGGAATTATACAACTAACAGGCAAAAGCTCTGGCAAGCTGTACATACACAATATTCTGTATCCCCCCCCCCTCCAGGAGAATTTCCAATGCATTGCTTGCCCTTAGAAACAAAATAAGCCACTTGGAATTCCAAAGTCTAGAGAATGATTTGGAAAGGGAGAAATTAATCTCAGAAGCATTCCTATATTAAGAGCAAAAATTTCTGTGAAAATCAACCACCTTTTTACATTAATTGCGACATTTCCCCCTAACTATAGCTGACTTCCATGATTTCTCTTGCATAACTGCTGCAAAATTGTTCTGTTGATTATTGAGCCAAAACACGTTCAATTAACAGAAAGCAGTGAGCTGTTCATTTAGTATACTTATAATGATTGTCATTCTTCCACACACTGAGCAAAGGTTAAGGTCAGTGGCATGCAATTTGTTTCTCGCTTCCATTCCAGGAATACTCAACTGCTTGGCAATTTTTGTGTATCACATATTTTCATATTTGATGATGATATTTTCAAGAGGGTGCAACCATTAGAACAGATAAAAAGAAGTTCTTCTTTACCAAATGAGTAAACACATGGAATTCATTGTCTCAAGAAGTGGTGATGGCTACAAGCATAGACAGCTTCAAGAGGGAACTAGATAATCATATGGAGCAGAGATCCATCAGTGGCTATTAGCCACAAGGTATAAATGTCTGGGACAGTGATGTTCTGTATTCTTGGAGCTTGGGGGGAAACGGTGGTAGGGTTTCTGGAGTTCTGGCCCAGCTGGTGGACCTCCTGATGGCACCTGAGTTTTGGCCTCTGTGTAACAAAGAGTGTTGGACTGGATGGGCAACTGGCCTGATCCAACATGGCTTCTCATATGTTCTTATATTCTTATTCTCCCAGTTTGGTCCACCAGTCTCCTAGGGGAGAAAGACTACTTCACTTCCTGCATCCCTGATATATGGAGGACTGATTTACATATCTACACACATCATTTGATGGCTGCAAAATGAAGTGGCAACAATTTCCAGAGCTTCCCATTTATTTATTCTACAGCAATCGTCACGTAATACCAAATTAAATGGGACTCCAAGCAGGTAAGAAAGTCAGTGGTTTATGCAGCTGACATCATGTTTCAACTTGTTTATCTTGTTGGCATTTCAGGGATCTGTTATCCCAGTGACTGCTATATTGTATACTAATGCTGCACACCTAGTGGGGGAAAGCTAGAGCTCAATGAGATGCATGGAATACAACACAGGTATTTTTTTTTCCCTTACGTGCCCAGAGTCACATTTAAATTAGGCCGGAATATGCCAGAGAAATATATTACTACTGATGTATGACCTGTTCCCTATGAGCTTACCTTCTAGCTGATTTGTTTTCCTGTAAATATTTAAACAAAAAGGTAAGATTTTTTTAAAGCATTCTATGGAAGACTTGGAGAAATAAGTGGATAAAAACTTTGGATAAAAATTGGTGGGAAATGTATTGTCCCTCCCCATCAGTTACCCAGTTTGGTTCAGTGGTTAAGAGTGGCAAACTCTAATCTGGAGAACCGGGTTTGATTCCCCACTCCTGCACCTAAAGCCAGCTGGGTGACCTTGGACCAGTCACAGTTCTTTCAGAGCTCTCTCAGCTCCTAAAAACAAGTCTAGCTCACCACTAGCATAACGCTAAGAGCTAGAACTTGTGACTGCGAGACAATCTTCAGATCTCCTATTCTACACACAATGTCATATGATAATTAATTAATTACTTACCAAGCCAAAAGCCTTACCTTTGAGACAAGGACAAGGTAACTAGGGACAGTGAAGCCCTGCTAAGCCCCCATGCTCCTTGCTGCAAAAGAAAACACATTTTTGCATCAGAAATGAGGCTGAAGGTGTCTAGACTTAATTCACACTGGGGTTATAAAATACTGAGTTCTAGGCATAGTGATTCAGCTCAGATCTTTATTAGTAGAACATCAGGAACTAAGGTGAACTCTGGCCAAAAAAGGGCCAACTTTATACAGCTCCTGAACTCCACCTCCTGGTCTCATTGGCGGCTTTAAACTTCCCGGCAAAGTTCCTATTGGTATCCTGTCGTATGTTCGGGATCCTTGGCCCCTATTGTTCACAGGAGCCAAGGTTGGGTTGAGTCTCACTGGAGCCTAGTGGTGGTCAGCGGACATAACATCCCTCCCCCCATAGTTTGAACCCACCTATGTAACATTGTCTTTAAGGTAGGTCAGGGTCCAGCACTCTCTCGATGAGTGCCTCGGAGCTGGCGTTGGTGTTGGTGTAGGTGTTAGAACACTCTCTGGACTGCTTGTTTGTTGGGGTATCAGAATGTCTCTCTGTTCAGCATTTGGGGAGGGTACCTGGTCCGTCGTGGGGCTGGGGGTCGGTGCTTGTACATCTGGTGTGTTAAAGTTGGGGATGTATCACTGGCTTTCCGCCCCGTGCTCGGGTGCTGGTAGTCCGACCTCAATCAGTACCCGGTGCCACCATAGCTGGTCCATGTGCTTCTTGAGGACCTCTGTGGAGACTTCATACGATACCGGTCCAGTGGGGCAGATGACTCGTCCAGCTAGACACTGGGGTCCCTTTCTAAAGTTTTGTGTATATATGGGGTCCTCTGGGAAGAAACCCCTGGGAGGTTTGGTCTCATGCAGCTTAGTGCTTCCAGAGCTCTGTCAGGGTGCAACCAATTGAGGGGTATCATTGGGCAGTAGCCCATCAGCAGTTCAGCTGGGCTGCTGCTGTTTACTGGGTTCAGGGTAGTGTGT
The DNA here is from genome assembly GCA_029233225.1 of Lepidodactylus listeri. NCBI lineage: Eukaryota > Metazoa > Chordata > Lepidosauria > Squamata > Gekkonidae > Lepidodactylus > Lepidodactylus listeri. Next base: position 38,082,275 of record JARCFY010000013.1, read on the forward strand.
TGCACCAGAAGGAAGCAAGCCAGCCTAAACTCCCAATCTCCCTCTGTGATGCAGCTGAGGGCCTCCTTTGTGGTTCACACCATGCATTCTGCCTGTCCATTCATTGCAGGATGGAAGGGGGCTGACCACACATGCCAGATGAGATTGCTACCGAGGAAGTTCTGGAACTCGTCCGACATAAATGCTGACCCGTTGTCGGAGATGACTGTATCTGGAAGACCGTGGGTCACAAACAGGGAAAGCAGTACTCATATGACCACTTTGGAGGATGTAGTGGCGATGGGGTTTACTTTGAGCCATTTTGAGTAGGTGTCCACCATTGCCATGAAAAGAAGACCATGGAAGGGGCTCGTGATATCCACATGTAGCTGGGATCAGGATGTCCAGGTTGACTCTCAGGCTTGCATAGGGGCCCTTGGGGGGTTTGGGCAGACCTTCTGGCACACAGCACACTCCTTCACCCATGCTTCAATCTGTGCATCCATCTTAGGCCACCACACATAGCTCTGAGCCAGGGCCTTCATTCAGACAATCCCTGGATGTGCTTCATGGAGGGCAGTGAGAACTCAGTGGCACAGAGCTTCAGGAACCACCACCCGGTCACCCCATAACAGACATCCCTTGTAGGCAGACAGCTCATGCTGGCGGGATGTAAAGGGGGTGAACTCAGATCCCTCAGCCATTGCTGGCCACCCCTGGTGCACCCATCCCAGCACCCAGGAGATGACCAGATCTCTGGCCGAGTGACAGGCCACATCTCTTGCCTGGAGGGGTTGGTCCGGAAAGTTGTCCAGCAGCAGGACACAGTCGGCTGGGTCCAGGTCAATGGAGGGCAGTGGCAAGCGGCTCAATGTGTCTTTGTGTCCCATCACCTTCCTGGGCCTGTGCAGCAGTGTATGATTGTAGCCCACCAGGAAAATGGACCACCAGAGGACTTGGGGAGGCAGAACTTGTGGTGTCTGTTTGTCTGCCGCAAAAAGGCCCAAGAGTGGCTGGTGATTAGTGACCACAGTGAAGGGCCTCCCATACAAGAAGTTGTGGAACTTCTTAAGGCCCACTACGATTGCCAACCCTTCACAATCTATTTTGGGCATAGTTCCACCCAGCTGCCAACAGGGTCCAGGATTAGTAAGCAATTGGTACCTCATGGCCATCAGGAAGTTGGTGCCCCAACACCGCGCCCATGCCATATGGAGAAGCATCACACGCTAGCACCACTGGCAGCGATTCATCAAAGTGGGTGAGCACTGAGTTGGATATCAAAAGTGCTTTTACAGCTTTAAATGTGCCTGCCTGCTTGGGCCCGCAGACCAAAGGGGCTTTCTTGTCCAACAGCCAGTGTAAGGGTTCAGCCACGGCAGCCTTGTGGGGAAGGAAAGTGGGGTAAAAGTTCAAGAGTCCTAGAAATGCCTAGAAATGCCTAGTTCTGCCTTCAATTTGGGCACTGGAGCTTCTACAATAGCTTTGATTTTGTCATGGGTGGGATGGAGGCAGAAAGCATCAATGGTGAAGCCCAGGAAGTCTACCCTATCCAGCCCCAGGAGGCACTTCTCTCGTATGACTTTGAGCCCGGCATCCCAAAAACGGCTGAGGATGACGCGTAGTCAGGCTTCAAACTCCCCTCACGTGGCTGCCACGATCAACACATCATCAAAGAATGGGGTGACTTCGGGAATTCCTTTCAAAAGAGAGTCCATTAAGTTCTGGAAAATCCCCAGCACTAAGCTTACCCCAAACTGTAATCTATTAACCTTGAACGCTCCCCTGTGCATCACTATCATTTGGGCTGCCGCTGTTGGCCCATCAGTCGGTAATTGTTGGTAGGCCTGAGTGAGGTCAAGTTTGCCAAAAACGTTTGCCTCTGCCAATGTAGCCAGTACATGGCTTACTACCAGCACTGGGTAAGCATGGTCCTGCAACACCCAGTTAAGCGTGCATTTGTAGTCCATGCATATGTGGATGTCGCCATTGGGCTTGACCAGTGTAACAATGGGGGTTTCCCACTCCAAGTGTGATACAGGTTCCTGCACCCCTTGTGCCTCCAAGCGGTCAACTTCAGCATCGATTTTAGGCTTCAGGGCGAACAGGACACCCCTAGCCCACATGCGTATGGGCCACTCATTGGGGTGGTTGCGTTAGAGTTCCTAATCTGAATTCCATCACTATTACTAATTACAGGAAATGGAGTGTTTTTAAGACCATTCTCATAGACATTCACACTCACTTGTACACCTAGTCATGTGATTCACACATACCCTAGTTGCACCACATTCATGTGCCAGTCCCAAATAAGGCTTGCCATTTGCCTTCCCATGGTGGGTAAACCCCCACCCTCAGCTCCAATCCCCCATTCTCCAGAAACTGAGAAACCTGAGGGGGTGGGGAATAGCTGGAAAATGGCCTCCATAGAGATTTTCTAGGAACTTTCTTATGTCTCTATGGCCTTTACCACAGATAATAGGGGAAATTTCTGGAGCATCACCCAGAAATGAGCTTGCATCCTCCTGAAACTCCATCATCCCTAAGCATCACCCTCAAAATTTCCCATCATTTGTTAAGGCATACTGTTTAGTCTCCTGACAGTTGATAACCGCCTCCTTTCTTTTCTCATCTTTTCAACACCACCTCTATTAGTGACTGTCACCTCTTTAAACTCCTCCTGATCTATTGGGATGTTGGAATCTAAATGACAGACTGCTCCCCAGTTTCCAGTAGCCATCAGTGAGACCATCAAGAGGGTGGGGAGGCAGCAGACCAACACCCTTCCATCATTTTGTTCATATAATTACTTTAAAATGTATATCCCACTTTTCCAGATTTGTTCAAAGCTGCTAACAATAAACAGCAGCAAGGAACGACAATAGGGGGGGGGGGGGGGAGAGAGATCAACAGTAAATCCAAGGTTCACATACCAGAAACCAGCAAAATCCCAGCAAACAAGCAGCTGCTTGCTCTCAAAACTCTCAACCAAATGCTCTTTGGAAAAGAACAGCTTCATAAGCTCACTGGAATGACAGAAGTGTGGGGGGGAGCTAGGTTTCCTCCAGCAACCTGTTTCACTAGCAAAAACTTACCTTCCAGCCTAAGTTGGTGGGCAGGCATATGTATGGAGATAAAAGTATGGAAGAATACAAGCATTGATTCCAGCTCCACCTGAAAGTCCCCCCTTCCTCCCAACAGCTTCCAGTTCTATCCATGGGGTGATCAGAGGGTGGAAATGCATCTGGCAGGCACCTCTACTTCTGTTTGAACACACACACAGAGAGAGAGAGAGAGAGTTTTACATATTTATTTAAAACCCTTAGAGAAAATGTTATGTTGCAAGGTGGTATATAAATAAATAATGATAACAACATTAATGAAGCTAATGCCTGGGGAGGTTCTATTTTGATATAATAAAGCCAGACAGGCAATGTCAAGAGAAATCTCAAATTCTGCATTTTGCACGGGTTTTATTATCTGGTTTGGAGGGTAAATTAGCAAAATCATACCCACATGCACACTTTTGTTCTTCTACAATCTATGAATTAAATTGTATCAGTCTTATCAGTTACTGGAGAAGAGGCACGTATCCCCTGTAGTAATCTCTGGGTTATTACATTGACCTACTTCTTGAGCATGGAATCTCTTGCATTTCATCCCCAAATGCAAGCACAGGATCACTTACACTTCGTCAACTCTTTCTGCCGCTGTAGTTGGATACATCCAAGTGACTGCAAGATTAACTAGGTTCATAGACAGATAATGAAGGCCCATAGAGACAACTATATAGTTAAATAACAACTTAAAAATTTCACACACACAACTAAATTATTTTAATAATTGGGAATATGGGACTGTCAGCTGCAAGAAAGAAGTCTAAACATAGAAATGTATACCTCTGTTATATCAAAACAACTTAGCAAACAATTAGCTTATGATTGTGAGCAGGACAAACCAGTGAGTGATGGAGTTATTATGATGAAAATCAATATTCAGTGTCCTGATCTATATGACCTGCATACCAGACTCATATTCTTATGCACCCCCAAGGGGAACAGAAAGGAATGCAGGCAAAAGGAGAAAACCCACTGTTGAAACTGACCAGACTTTTTCTGAAACTGACAAGCAACTGCAAAACCCTGTTTTCCATGTTGCTGAGCACTAGGGGATTCTCTGTCATGTTATCGGCCACTGCGAAAATTGGGAAAAACTCACACAGTCTCATAGTATGGGGGAACTTGCCAAGTGTACAGAATGCACGGTAGAACCCACTGACATTGCAAACTGTGATTGTTGGTGTGTGTGCATGCACTCACCTGTGCAAAGTTGGCTGCAACTCCACTACACTTAGCACAGGGCTGCAATTTGTATACAGGAGGAGTCCTCTGGCAGAAGCTCCGGAGAGCTTTATAAGTCTTGTGTCACTAAAAAGCTAAAAGCCTTCCCTAGACTGCTATATAGTAGTGACATAAATTGATATGAGTGGACTGGGAAATGGAAATAGTCCTGGAACAAGCCAAGCTGAGTGCCCCTTACAACACTACAAGCCAGGGCTGCAGGGGCCACTCAGCCCAGCAGTTCCAGCAATAGACATTAGCTCATCAGCTGCTTCCTCTTTTAAACTGACAGCAGTGCAGGAGACAATGACTGAGCTGAAATCACTTACTAATGCCAGTGATCTGAGCCAAGTGGCCCCTGAAGCACTGGCAGAGTTGCTGGGACTTGGCTGTGCATACCTAGCCACCAGAGTCCCTCTAAGTCAGTGGCCCAATGGGAAATTCCCCTGTATGTCAAATGGGCAGTCCACCCTGATAAATAATATAGTGTGCTTTTTAAAAAAGCTTAGACTTGTCCATGAAATGATAAACCATTCTTTTTACATCCATACTTGTCTTCATGGGGGCCTGCAATTCCCACTGTGTTTTAGCAATTAGCACAATGGAAAAGGTCAAGAAGTTACCATTTGGGGGAAATAATTAAAATGGGGTATTGAAAATGCATCTAGTGCTACTCATTTTCAGTTGAAAAATGCCTGGTATTGTGAAAGTTGGTTGGTACAATTCATTGTACCATCACCAAATGAGTTGTCATGGTGAAAGTAATGAATGCATATTAGCAGCAATTAGCTACCCAAGGTTATTCAAGGGAACTGACCTACGATGGAGGCCCATTGATGCTAAGCTAATCAAATCACTGCATAACCTTAGCCCTATTATTTAGCAAACACAGTTGATTTATGCATACATGATGAATGCTTTTTGATGTATCTGTCGCTTCTATGAGACACATCTCTCTCTGCGGGTTCATCTGAGAGTAGGATTTTCAAAGTAACCAATATATTTTATTCATCTCTTATGCCTACATCTACTTCATGGCAGCTAGATTGTGACGATGGTCTGGACTTGATGATGTGCCATTAGCCAGATCTGTCTCATAGTTTTCACCTTTCTTCAAAATCTCCAGTTAGATCAGCTTTAGGATTTCCAGTTCCTCATACAAGATCCTCATACATTAATGGGACCCTTTATCCAGTCAGAAAGTAGTGAATTATGAGAATTGCCCAGGGCTGTCAAGAGTCACCAGGGGCCCCTAGACAATTTCTCAGTGTCTCTCAGCAAGCCACCCAGATCCAATCGAAACATCATATGAAAGCAAATCACTGAACTTGCTGACTCCATGGGACTCCAAAGTGATGAAGGGCTTTATTTAGTTTTTCCCTTCTCTTCTTTGTCAATGATGTACATCCGAAGGGAGTCAGCATTGTGTAGTGGTTAAGCTGCAGACTCTAATCTATAGAGCTGAGTTTGATTCCCCACTCTTCCACATGAAGCCTGCTGGGTGACCTTGGGCCAATCACAGTTCTCTCAGAGCTCTCTCAGCCCCACCTCACAAGGTGTTTTTTTGTGGAAAGAGGAAGGGGAGACAATTGTAAGCTGCTTTGAGACTCCTTAGCACAGAGAGAAATGGGGTATAAAAACCAGCTCTTCTTCATTCAGTTATTCATTAAAATAAAAATTATACCCTGAGTTTCCACTTTAGAAGACCCATATGAGGCTGATGGATGTTTTGGTCCTTCTAATGGGAGGGCACTTTTTATTCCTTCTTTAAAAGAGGTCAGGATAATTGAACTTGATATAAGAGCATTTGCTCTAAGGATAATGGGGCTTCTAGTGAAGTGAGGGCTATATGTCCCTCCCCCCTTTTTTTGCAGTGTAGAAAGAGGTGTGAGGCAGAATTAATTTTGAGGGCCTTTGGAAGAATGTGGTTTTATTTGTGGCCCCTTGTTATTTCTGGATATTAATTTCAATTTATTTAATTTATTTAATTTATTTATTGGACACGGGAATCCACTTTGAGTTGGATATTTTTTAAGGGGAAGTGATATATAGATAAATATATAAATCCACAGTGGCTTCTTACATAAATTCTAAGAGATCTCAGCTAGTGAAAAAATAAATAAAACTAACCTACAATAAAATGATGGTGCCAAGGCAGTCTTCTTTACAAAAGAATTTCAAATCTGGGGTACCACCACGGGAAAGGTTTTCTATCTAGTCGACACCAATGCTCCCTCTAAGCTGTGGAGTCTTGTGACCAAGAATTCTACTTTGTGAGCTACTGGCATTAAAGTTGTGAGTGAGCGATTTGGCTACTGCATAAACTAGTCTGCTCTGGAGCCATCCTCCCTGCACTAAGACAAAAATGTGTGAGCCAGAAACTAAGAAATTGTGAGCTAGCTCACACTAACTCAACTTAGAGGGAACATTGGTTGACACACACTTCATCTGTAAATGTGGAGGGTCCTGGAAAAAGGCTTCAGGAAATGATTTTTATTACTGGGCAGGTAGTCTTCTAGATGTGTTGGTCCCGGACAATTTAAGGAATTGTAAATCAAGACAAGCACCTTGAAAACTGCTCAGAATTAATTCAGTAGCAGCTGAAAAACTTTTTGTGTTGAAATGATATGATCATTACTGCATGCCTCAATCAACAAATGAGTTGTCTTCTGAACCAGGTGAAGTTTCCAAGCAGTTGACAAGGGTTCCCTTATATACCACACACTGCAGTACAAGCCCGCTATCAGGAGATCTTGGGTTTTGGGTCTGCTACTGGCAAAAAGGAACATAAACCCTGGTGAACTGAAAATAATGCTAAGGTCAAGGTGTGTCCATCTAACAGACCCTTTAGACACCTCTGTCCATGCTCCCAACACCAACATGAGGGCACCATTAGTGGCCTTCTTTCATCTTCGCCCTGCCCTTGAGTAAATGATGATATGAAGGTTTCTCCAGCCCATACCTTGTTACACCTGAATATACCTGTGGCTGAGTCATGTAAGTAAGCCAATTGTAATGCCAGATCCTGAAGATTTGCACTGAGCTGTGCAGTTTATTTCTTTCAACAGATGTATTAAGAAGCCTAGTTAAGAGGAAAGAGAAAACAATGACTTGTTCTGTTTCCTTAGTTGGGCTTATTGCTCTGGCATCTAACTCACTGTGCTATTCTCTGAACCCCCAAAATGCTTCTTACTAAGGAAGATATTCTCAATTGTAACTGGTACAAGGTCAGTGGAAATTTAAGAAACAGCCTGGAACATGGCCTATAAATGCCCATCAAATGAAACATGATATCAAGAAATGCATAGCTTTATTGTACCATGATAGTGGATGGATTCAATCATGCCTCGCTTACTACTAACAAATTAACCTACCCTTCAAGTAAAACAAACCTTCTAGGACTTTCTTTCCTTCTTACCAATGAAACCGATGAACAAACAAGCTTAATTTCAGAGATCCTGTGCTCTGTGATAAATCAGGCAACTCTTCAAATGGAAATGGAGAAGCTGACATCCCCATAATAGATTTTATTTTTTTTAAAAAAAGCCATGACAGGAGCAGAGCGTAATTTTCTCAAGACACCATGCCGCCTCAAATCAGTTCTATCCTTCCTCTCCCAGAAGACATTTAAACAATTTGTAAATTATCTCCTGCCTTGGCAGCATATGGTAATACCACTTGCTGATGTCGCTTCAGTCATATTGGGGGGGAATTAACATGCTAATTAGAAAGGCATTTTGTGATAGGACACAATCTGCTATGCTAATTGTCACAGGTCTAGTTTTGTCTCCCTCTGAAATGGTAAACAAACTGCATGATGGGGGGAAAGAATAACAAGGAACCAACAGGATTTCATCAGGAGTTGCTCCTCAGCCTTGTCCTGGAATGTGAACTCACCTGACACTGTGTTCTGACCCAGCCTTTCATTATTCTTTTATATATATATTTATTTATTTATTTTTGACATCAAGTGGCAGCTGACTTATGGAAACCCATCACGGTTTTGAAGATGAGAGACATTCAGAGGGGGTTTGCAATTGCCTGCCCCTGCAGAGTGACCCTGGACTTCCTTGGTGGTTTCCCATCCAAGTACTAACCAGGACCAACCCTGAGTAGCTTCTGAGATCTGGTGAGATTGGGCTAGCCTGGGCTGTCCAAGCTTCCATTAGCCCCTATAAAAAGAAACAAAAGAGTGCTGGCAAGTTGGTCAACAGCTTGTGTTTGGAAGACCTAGGGAAGGTTCCTGGCTTCAGGTTTTAGAAAGGGGAGGATAAAGAGTCTGCCACATTGAACGCACACTTGGTAGCAAACCCTCTGTCTTCTGTGGCATTGTCTTTCTTTGCCTTGAATTTTGCTCAGTGCTTCTTCCTTGACTGGCCTAATTTTCACTGTAGAAAGGACTGGATCATAGTGGTGATGACCCCATCCTGCGTGTTTTGTGGGGGGAGGTCTTAAATAAAGAGAGATGGCAGCACACTGGCACTCATGAATGACTCTTTGAATATCTGTTGGTGCCAATTCATAATGTAATCAATGTGCATTTTAATTTACTCTGCATTTTATTGCTACAGCCCTTGGTTTTATGCAGGCTCTGATAATGGTCAGCGGATGCAGAGGACAATACGAACATCAAGAGCCACTAATGTATTTTACGGGGAATTACTTCCGTTCATTGTAATGGGAGAGAAAAGGCTTTTGTATGTTTAATGACTACCACATGTCAGCTTAATGCCCCTCCTGGAATGGGATATGTGGATCTTCACTTTTATAGGAAGCGGTTTGCCCCATATTACCCACTTGTTCAACGGATGATAGATGCTTGTAAATTGTAGCTGCATGGTTTAAACGTATGCACAGCATTTGCCATACTGAAATCTGTGAGACTAATCCTCTCTTCTTGGACCCTAAAATCAAAATGCAGCTGTGTCACCCTCATTCAATTAGGATAATTCTCTTCATTCATTGGTGGATCATGGACAGTGATGTGAAATATTGTAGAAGGCACAGAAGCCTATCTAAATCTTTACTGTCGGCCTTCTGGTTAGAATCTGGCAAATCTCTGGTGTAATTTTTGTTTTAAAAGTGTCCCTTTGTCTCTATCATGTATTGCCTTCAAGAAATCCAATGTGGTAGACAAGGCTTTCCTTTCTTCCATTTAGCCTAATGATAAACTTGTGAAATAGATTCAGTAAAGGTAAAGGTTTCCCTTGCACAAAAGCCAGTCAAATTCAACTCTAGGAGGCGGTGCTCATCTCTGTTCCCAAGCCAAAGAGCCAGCACTGTCCAAAGATGTTTCCATGAATAGATTAGGTAGGGAGAATAATTGTTACTGGCTCAAGGAGCTTCATGGCTAAGTAGGGTTGCTCATTCCAACTTGGGAATTCCCTGGAGATTTGGGGACTGGGCCTGAGGAGGACAGAGTTTGGGAATTGGTGGGAGTTTAGCAGAGATGTGATGCCATAAAGTTCACTCTCTGAACCTGCCATTTCTTCCACATGTCTGTAGTCTGGAGACCAATTGTAATTCTGGGAGGATTGCCAGTCCTGCCATAAACCCTGTGGTTGTGTAGGCACTTGAAATCACACTTTATATTTTATTCAGGCTTAATAGCCAGAGGCCATACACCAAAATACCTGAAATCAGGTTCCCTCGTTGGTCACTCTAATCTCTACCCCACACTGACTTGAAAAATCCCATGATTTGTGAATGCTCAGAGTGATATTTGCAAAATATCCAACTGCTCACACATTGGTGCTCTCTTTTTTGTTTTCCCAAAAGACCTTCACATCAGCACTTCCAAACACAGGGAAAACATATTTAAAGGCATTGGGGAAACTAGGATATAAAGAACTGAAATTTCCAGGAAGTATTTTTATTGATTAATCCTCAGTTGAGATTGGCCTTCACACACCAATCATCCTCTTTTTTTTGAACAGGGATAGCAGCTGCAGAGATCCAGCTGTTGTTCTTTATCAGACAGGTGTTCCTGCTTTTATTATCTGCTTGATGTTAGCTCCTTTGTTTGCATCTCCATTGTGCTTTTGGGTTACAAAATGGTACTTTTAAAGATCTCTTGTTAATAATATATGGCTGATGATGGGGTTGTAGCTCCCATCTGCCTCGGAGCCAAGAGGGATATATGTTGACAACCTGGTTGTGTTTTAAGAACACACAATAATTATTCTAATGACAGCACAGTACTGTCAAAGAACAATTAGCTGTCAATGTGATGGTATTCTCCAGACAATTGACTTGTGCATCCCACAGTGCAGAGACATCAAAAGAAATTGTGCAATGGTGAAAACACAGCTGTCTGAAGCCACCCCATACACTGTCATGTTCCAGTCTTCTGATGCATGAAACAACATCCCCAAGGTGGAAAGAGCATCTCCGATGCCAGTCAAACAATCTGGTTCAGGGACCCCCAAAGCCTCCAGCATGGCAAGAGATACAGTCTGAAGGGGAGTACCATGCAAGCCAACCAGGATCGGGACTTCAGCTAATTCTGCCTGAATGTGTCCCTGAAGGTTAGAGTTGCCAGTCCTCCAGTGGGAGCAGGGGCTTCTCTGCCCCCAGTTCCTATATCCCACCGCCACTCTGAGTGGAAGGAAGAGAAAAATAAAATTAAAAAATGGCCATCAGGCCTATGGTGTGATGTCACTTCCAGGGAAAACCCAGATGTGATGACACATCTCTCTAGGAGATATGTGATAGAGTTTTCAGCAATTCCTAGAGAGGACTGATGTCACTTCTAGGTTTTCCCTTAAAGTGTTTCAGCAATTCCTGTAAAGGCATGACATCACTTCTGGGGAAAACCTGGAAGTGACATCATACTGTTGCTGATGGACCCCTCTGCACAATCTCCCACTGGTTGCAACTCGGACCTAGCAACCCTACTGAAGGTTCAGACTGTTCATGTGAGTAATCAGAACCTGCATCTCCAGGCATCTTAGTATGGTCTGTTGGTTGAGATAAAAACTCTGTCTAGTCCAATATCCTGGTTGCTGTTGCATCCAGAAAGTTCACAAATAGAACATGTGATTCCCTTCAGCACCATTTGTTTCTCAGTAACTGGTATTCAGATATATACAGCCTCTGAACACCAATTGCCCAAGGCTCTCATTTCCTTGTTCATAGAGATGCTTGTTGGAAGTACAACTGGAGGCTATCCAGAAATGTCAGCATGCAACTCTGTGCCAGTACTTTGGCAGTGGCACCTGTAAACCCTTGCCAGTTTCCAGATAAGTGCTGTGCCCTACACATGATCTTCTTTTTAGAAATTCAGACAACTGAGCTTGGAGCACTATGGAGATGACAGCAACTCTGAGAGCTTACACAGCCCCAATAATGACTGCTCCTTCCCTTCTGATCTGAAACCTGAACCAATTACTTGCTGTTTTACTGCTGGGTGATTCCAAATCCAAATCACTTCCCCATAAGACCTTATATAGTGCCCAACCAACTTTCAATGCCACACTTAGTAATTTTAGTGTGATGGCCAATTTTAGATCTGGGTTGCCAGCTCTGGCTTGGGGAATACCTAGAGATTGGGGTGGAGGGTAGAGCCTGGGGAGGGTGAGGTTTGGGGAGGGACCTCACCAAGGTACAATGCCATACAGTCCACTCTCCAAAGCAGCTATTGTATCCAGGAGAACTGATCTCTATGGTCTGGAGAACAGTCATAATAGAGGGACGTCTCCAGGCTCTACCTGGAGGTTGGCAACCCTAGGTAAGAGCATAAAATGCTGTCACTCAGGAATATGCTGAGAATAACTTTATGCATAGAATAAAGAATATAACTTTATTCAACAGAAATGGTACAAAGCAAAGCAAAGACAAGGCCTATCAGAGTCCATCATAGCTGTTTGCCTAGATCCAGATTATCCGGAGCCATGAGTAAAATTGGTCTGCAGCTGTTTCAGATCCCAGTGTCCTGGAATTATAACAAAACATCACATTGATTTGTGCATATTACAGCCTCCACATGACAATCCAGAAGATGCAGCTTTGCAATTTGGCCTCTGTTGATGCACGTTATAAAAGGAATTTAGGAAGATCTTCCAGGTTCCCCAAAGAACTAATCCGAGGCATTTGTGAAGGAATGCAGTAGGTTTTCTTACACAGAACACAATTTGGGCCTAGAAACTCCAACTGCTGCAACTTCAGCAGGTATCTTAACAAGGAAAGCAATTCATGCAGGAGGCAGGTGGCTTCTCTTCCAAATATTAACTGTATTTTAACTCTATCAACCTTTCTCACTCTTTACCACAATCTCATACATCCTGGGAGTCAGTGTGGTGTAGCAGTTAGAGTGCCAAGCTAGTACCTGCCCCAGTTATTCTACTGACGAATATCCCATACCGTGTTGAAAGAAGGGTCATTATTGGCATGAGTGAAAGTTCACTGTTAGCATGACTACCCTACCTCATATAATGTTCATTTGTTAGATGACTTTTCCCCCTAGCTCCAACTTGCTGCTAAAAGTTCAAAAGGAGGAGCATTTCCTTTACATCCAGCCTTCGATGACCTCACCAGAACTGTGCAGTTCTTTATATTCTCTGATATATATTTCTTTTGGATTCCCAGCATTTTTTCCCTTATTCTCAGTTTTGGCAACTTTTTTTTTTTTTTTGCTTCCTGCTTTTTGGGCGGCTAATCCCCCAAGCCCACTGATGTGGAACTTGTCATTTGGCACCCTTGAAATCTCTTTGTCAGAAAACAATGCGCAGAAGATTCCTTCTTGTCTGCAGCAGCGGCATCCTCTTCAGAGAGTCTCAGATGATCACTGAAGCATAGCTATGTTAGTTTGAAAGCTTGCAGGTTGGCTTTAATTAGAACTCCCCCCCCCCCCAGCTGTTTTGTTATTCCTCCCAAGACCGCACACACACACATATACCCTTCTAGCATTGTAAACACAAGTGCTTGTACAATATAGTGCAGCGCACCAGAACGTTTCTCATCCATATTTAAAAATTAGCAGCATCATTCATTTCTAGACCTATCATCAAGGGATGCCACCTTTTCCCCCCCTCCCAGTTCTGCTCCTTTGACTTTAATAGAAATCTGATGTGCAGAAGCGTAACCAAGGAAGCTTTTTTCTAGTTTGTAGCTAATGATGTGGGGAAATTTCACCTACTTAATTTCTGTATGTTAGAGGTGCAGCAGACCCAAGGAGAGAAAGAAAATGGGGAAAGTGGCCAGGCTATTGTCAACTGATTAAAGCACAATTAGCAGGTTAGTCACATGTCTTTAAAGAGAGTCACAAATCACTAAATGCAAATGCAGGCATGCATCCTGTAAAACTCATAATAAGACCCTGCAGGGCTGCTCCATTCACTAGGCACACCCAGACAATTGCCTAGGGTGCCAGAGGTGGAGGAGCACCAAACCCAGTCCTTTTGCTGTCTCCCACCCAGCCCACCTACTGTGTTGAGGTCTACTGCAGAAAGTGGCAGGCCCAGTGGGTGACCTGGCCCCAGTGGGTGACCCCTAGCAAGCTTGTGGGGACATGGAGAGACCCTCTTCCTTTTTCCCTCATCCTTCATCAAGGGTGGGGTTGTGGGTGGGCCAGAGGAGGCTCTTTTCCAGGGCCAGCCTCCCAATCTGTCCCTGTTGGGCATGGCACCACTGCAAGCTCCAGCCCTGGTAAGGGCAGCATAACGGGGTAGTTTCCCCATAGTGCTGGGGGAGGAGGGTGGTCAGTGACTTCCCTGCCATGTGGGGGGAGTGGCAAAATCATTTGCCCAGGGTACCAAAAATGCTTGAGCTGCCCCTGACAGCCTGTAAGGAACCAGACTCCTACTGGCTATAGTAGCTAAGGTGCAGCTAGCATAACATTCTGATTACCATTTTGAGAAGCCCCAAAGTCCATTTTCCAAGACAGCTTGTTTGTTTTATGTATGTCATCTGTAAGTGTCACATACCTCAAAGGACATCTGACACCTTGGTTTTCTCAGCAAGTGTTCATTTACCCCACTGCCTGGGTTTGCTGTCTACTAACTCAACTGAAGACTGTTCCAGGTGGTCACCCTTGTTGGTTTGAAGGAGTAGAGCAAATTTAGAGTCCAGTGGCACCTTTAAGACCAACAAATAAACCTTTGTTGGTCTTAAAGTTGCCACTGGACTCTAAATTTGTTCAACTGAAGACTATTAACACAAGTCTCCCTGACTGGCTTATCATACACTTTGCCCTTTTGCTACTGTTTGGTCTATGTTATCACTAGCAGCACCCTTCACTTATGCTGACAGGTTTAGATTTGAAAATAAATAAATAAGTGGGACTCTCATTCTATCATTTTTTATTGTTTTTTTCCTGTGACTTTTAAAAAACCAACAAATAAAGACACATAATATTGCTGATGTGGGTAAGATATTTTACCTTTAAATGCAGGGACAAATTGGGGGGAGGGGAAGCACCAGAGAAGGAGTCCTGCCCCCAGCTAGCTCTGTCCATCCAAGGACGGAGGGCATGAGAGACCGACTAGCCAGCCTTGAAGAGGAGGTCCCAGCCAAGCTGCACAGCTGGGTAGGGTGAGGCAAGGCAGAGACATCTTTTGCCAGGTGGGGTAAGACTGGGCCAGGCCTCTCCCTGGACAGGCACACTGAGATAGGAGGGTGCCTTTCTTGTTGTGTTCATGATGGGAATGGCTAGGAAGGCACTTAAAGGTTGTGCAAGGTGGGTACATCCCATTCCTTGCTGCAGTGAGGCTGTGCCAGAAAGACATGTCCTCTCCCTTGCCATGGGCAGGCCATGCTGGATGGGTGCATCCCTCACCATGATAAGCCCTCGTTCATACCTGAGGCTTCTGCCCACCATCTCTTAGTGCTGGGATGGTCCCACAGGAAATGGCCCTTGGTTGGGATGGACCCACTTGGGGGGAGGTCCCCTGAACGATCAGCCCACCAATATTTTTCTAGATGGTCTTAATGGTCAATCCACCCCTGTTTATCTGACAAACCGAGCAGCTGCTAGAGGCCTACAATTGGAGCAGTAGCAACTGATAATGATAGTTTTTATGCTTTCTGAATTTTGATTGGAAACTGAGGATGCAAACAAGGGGTAAAGCTTCTGCTTGATAGCTGGGTCTGCCACAATATCTTTATGAGATATTAAAAACAGGTTGTCATTTACATTTTCTGGAACAGAAGGGACCATTTATTGTCAGAAACTTGTCTTTAATGTTTGCTTTGCTTTTCCTGCTATGCAAACACAGCAGAACCAAGAGTCTCCAAACATAAGCAAATGAACTTTCAGACCGAATGTCTATTCGTCCCAAGCAGTAGAACTGAATCCCACCAATTTATGGATGTTAGGTGATTAATCTATTGATCCAAGTCTGTTACCCTAGTGATTTTGCCTATTGCTACACCATGTTGAAGAAGTCTGCTTCTTTTTGCTGCTGTCTGAGTAACTTTTTCATCATCAGGTTTACTTTTCACACATTCATTTGTCTGTTTTGAAAGTTCAGTAATAAACATGGAGTGTATATTGGAACTCAATACCCAACAGCTCTTCTTTCCTAATCAGTCTCCTTCCAGCATTACAGGAGATCCACTATCATCATTACGTGAGGCATTTGAAATAATCTTCAAGGCTCCACTAAGTACACTCATCCTTAACAGGAAATTAGAGATCTAATTCAGCACAAACAACCAATTAGTATTTATGGAACAGCTTGAAAAGTAGTTGAATTGTACCCAGTAATCACGCTGGTGAAAATACTTGCTTGCAACCTTTGTTCTTTCTACTTTTTGCCATCTTTTTGCCCTTAACAATTAGATTTGCCACCAATTTATTGTTAAGGTGAAACTTTGGAAGTTCTTCCTAGGAGAAACATTTGTTTAAAAAGGACTGCACCCAACACTCTCCAATTTCCATTTGGTAGTTCAAAATAGTGACTTGGGGCAGTGGTGCCACAAATATTTTCAAAACACATTTAGATTGTGCAGATGTTTCATTTGTTTTGATCTTGGTTGTTTTCATTTTTTTTCTAGTTGTTCCATACTATTATCTCATTCCAGTAACTAAACTTTCCCCCCTAGTCATGGGAGATTCCAGGCAATCAGGGGTCACATAGTCAATAGACTGATGGCATAACCTGCCATAACAAATTGTATTTGATAGCGTAGTGAGAGCCACTGTGGCATAGTGGCTAAGAGTGGTGGACTCTAATCTGGAAAACTGGGTTTGATTTCCCCACTCCTCCACATAAAGCCAGCTGGGTGACCTTGGGTTGGTCATAGTTCTCTCTCTCAGCCCCACCTACCTCACAAGGTGGCTGTTGTGGGAGGGGGAAGGAAATGTGATTGTAAACCACTTTGAGACTCCTTAAGGTAGAGAAAAGTGGGATATAAAAATGTTCTTCTTCTTCTTCTAAATAGACAGTAAGGGCAGTGTTTCCTGAATTAGCCACAAGGGTGATCCCATTAATTGGGGATTGTGTAGTGTTAGCACGATTCTACTGAACTGTAAAGACAATCAAGAACTGAGAAACTGTAAGATAAATCAGTGTAAAATAACAGATCATCTTTTTTAAAAATGCTGGAAAATCATTGAAAAGGTCAGGACATTTTTCAACAGCACTGTAAATGCTTCCATAACTAGAGATGTCAAGGCTAGTGTGGGCAGCTAAGAATACAGGTAGGGTTAATTTGCTGAGCACTGTGAAGCATCTAACAATGAAGGACCATTTCTAAAGCAGTCCATCATTTGCATGAGCACTAGGTTGGTTTTGGGAGATGTCCCTGGTGCTGAACTGTATTAATGTTCCCTTAGTGCTTGAGTTTCATGCTTGGTGCCTCTTAACATAGTAAATGTGCAGGCTAGGAGAAACAAGGCCAGGAGAAACAAGGCCAGAAATAACATTGGCCAAGTTTGCAATCAGTGTGCTGTTGCCCAAATAGTAATAGCCAGGTCTTACCTTAGTTGCTACCTGTATTTAAATACAGTGAAGAGTTTGATTATGCAGATTTTCCATTTAATAAAATGTAGTTGAAGCCATCTATTATCATCTTATGTCTTCATGGGGTATGTGGGGGGAGTGGGCTGGTACACTGGCAATAAACAAGACTTTGTATGTCTTGTGGCATTTTCACATGATCTGCAAGCATTCAATGAGGCCACTCCATAGCCACAAAAAAGCAGTGTTCATTAAAATAAATGTATCTCACATGTTCTCAGTTAAAAGTTTTCAGAATAACTTACACCATCCTACTCTCCTTCCACAAACTTCTCTCCTTCTCTGCTCCTTAGCACCACGCCTCTGACCTGGTTCTTGTTAGAACAGGTAATGTATGGTGAGCAAGAAGAAGAGAAAAGATTCTGCATTGGGGCAGCATAAGGAGAGCTAGTAAATTAGCATAAGGAGAGCTAGAATGTGGGGGTCTCCCCACTCATTAAGAGACATTTCCTTATGTGTCTCCGGAATGCTTCTCTCAGGCTACATCCTGCTTCTTCTCAGAAGTGGCACCAATCTCTCTCACTAGCTAGTCATGTAGCAAGTATGCTATCTCTGTCTCTCTCCTTTCCTATCCAGTATGTTTCCTTTAATCTTTAATACGTTCAGGTTAAATATGAACAGACGGTGTGATGCAGCAACAAAAATGGGCTAATGTGATCTTAGGGTGTATCAACAGAGGCGTAACATCCAAATCACAAGATGTCATAGACTCGCTGTACACTGCATTGGTCAGGCCACACCTGGAGTATTGTATGCAGTTCTGGAGCCCTCACTTTAAAAAGGATGTGGACAGAATGGAGTGGGTGCAGAGGAGAGCAACAGGGATAATCAGGGGCATGGAGACCAAGAAGCCCTATGAGGAAAGGCTGAGGGACTTGGGAATGTTCAGTCTGGAGAAGAGGAGGTTGAAGGGAGGCATCATTGTGCCCTTCAAGTATTTGAAGGGCTGTCACTTAGAGGAGGGCACGGAGCTGTTCCTGTTGGCAGCAGAGGATAGGACTTGCAATAATGGGTTAAATTAAGGGTGGGAAAGTACCCACTGGATATTAGGAAAAAAACTTTTTTACAATAAGAGTTGTGGAATTTGTTGCTGGGGGGGGGGGGTGAGCTCCCCCTCACTGTCAGTCTTTAAGCAGTGGCTGGACAAACAGTGGTCAGGGATGCTCTAGGCTGATCCTGCATGGAGCAGGGGGTTGGACTAGGTGGCCTGTATCGCCACTTCCAACTCTGTGAATCTATGATTCTAGGTGATAGCTGTTTTGCACTCACCCACAGTTCCTGCACCCTCCAGCATCCCCAATTATCCCATTCCTGCCTAGGGATCTCATATTCCACCACATTTGAAGCTGCCTTATACTGAATCAGACCCTCAGTCCATTAAGGTCAGAAGGACTGTCTACTCAGACTGGCAGTGGCTCCCCAGGGTCTCAGGCAGAGATCTCACCTACTTTCAGTGTCCTTTGGGGGAAATACACACACCATTTCCCTTTCTTTGGTGGGTTTTTTTTTTTGGGGGGGGGGAGGGGACCAGTCGTGGGTTGGACCCACTTTTCAGTCATTTAAATCTTTTGCAATTGAACATTATTACTGTACTGCCATAAGTAAATTGCTGCCTTGTTTTACCGTTGAACTACTCAGAACTGCCACTTCTAGAACTATCCCCGTATCTGCCTGCTTTAAGCAGATCACGATTTGGAAACTGCCTCTTTGCAACTCTGTATTCGTGTTAGGACAAAGTTGCCATCTGGTTAAGTATTTGCCACTCTCTCTTTCCCTTCTGAAAGGATATTAAGCTTAGCCATATTTGGGTATTCATGGACTAGAAGATCCACTTGGAGCTGGGGTCTGGGATTTGCATGTGTTGGGAAGCTTACATATACATGCCCTGGCACAAGTCCCCTTTTCATTTTAAAAAAAAAATAGCTAGCAGGTAAAGCTGTAAATCTTTCCAAACCAATAAAGATAGCCACCAGCAGATAAAAATATGGACACAAATGTATATAAAGCAACCTCATATGAGGTTTATTTGCAGAACAGAAGACAGTCTGGGGAACTGACAGGCCTTAAAACTTCTTGGATACCTGATGGGTAGTGTGACGGTGAAAAAACACACATCAGATACACATCAAAGTGGAAACTTAGTCCTTCCTGATTTGCAAAATTTCCAAATCAGAACTTTCCTTTCAAGCCACGTGTGGTGGAGCGTAGCTTGGCCTAACAAGGCAAAAGGGACAGAAATATGTTACATTGATACAACTCATTTCCTTCTCAGGAAATGTGCATTTGCTGTTTGTTAATCCAAGAGCAGAATCACCACTTGAACAGCTGACCTCAGCACTGATGCATTTCGAAAATAAAATCCTACCCAATGGAATGGTGTGAGGATTTCTTAACCTGTTTAGCTGCAACTGGCAGGATTTTAAGCACACAGCCTATGGCCATTATTGCTCTGGTCTTCTCAGGCTTTTAACCTGGTAGTTCAGGGATGGGCTACTGACTCAGAAAGGATTCACCTTTGGAAATTTCGTGTCTCAGTGACAGAACACATGGTTTGCATATAGAAGGACCCAGTTTAGGGAGATCAGGTTTCCTGGTTTGGCAGGAGAGCCCCCCCCCCCCCCAGTGCTGGTTCCAGCTGCTATTGCTCAGCTGGGCCGTTGGGGAAATATGCCCAGGGGAAAATTGGGCGTGATAGGCATCATGCTAATGCCATGACATCACTCTTGGTACAACCTGGAAGTGACATAATTGCATTGGGGAACACTCTAGCTTTTGCCCCAAACTCTTTTGTTAAATCAGAGAGTTTAGGGTGAGTGCTAAAGTGTATCTCTGGTGCAATGATGTCACTTCCAGACCACTGTCCAGATCACTCTGGAAGTGATGCCATGGTGTCAGTGGAATGCTGAAAATGTAAGTGATTGCCCCTGATCTTCCACTGGTTGCCAGCCCATAGCAACCAGTGGGAGCTTCAGTCCATAGTATTCCCCTTGAAAGGTTTTCAAGTTGCAGGTACTGAGAAAGATCTTTCTCTGTTTGTGGAATGCAGCTGCTATTTAGGTAGACAGCACTGAGCTAGCTGGACCAATGGTCTGATGCAGTGTAATACAGCTTTCTATGTTGACCCATTTGGGGTAGCCTGTTTTTGAATGGAGCACAAGGTTCCTACTGGGCCAGGGACGAGGGTTCCTAGTCATCATGGAGCCCGGCCAACCACTGGGTTTTTTTTGGGGGGGAGTGGAGGTTAATTTGGGGGGAAGTGGGGGAGAGCCAGTTTGGTGTAGTGGTTAAGTGTGTGAACTCTAATCTGGGAGAACCAGGTTTGATTCCCCACTCCTCCACGTGCACCTGCTGGATGACCTTGGGCAAGCCATAGCTCTGTACCAGCTGTTCTCTCAAGGACAGCTTGGGAAAGAGCTCTCTTAGCCCCACCTACCTCGCAGGGTGTCTGTTGTGGGGAGGGGAAGGGAAAGGCGTTTGTAAGCTGCTCTGAGACTCCAAGTGAGTGAAGGGCGGAATATAAATCCAATCTCTTCTTCTTCTTCTTAATGAGAGTGCCACCTCTCTGGAACAGGCATTTCCCCATGATGTCTATTGGGGGAGGGGGCAGCTGCCAGGTGGTGGAGTGTCTGCGAGGGAGACATGAAGAGACAACTGCTAAGTGGTGGTAGGCCTGTGGGAAAAGGGGAGGCATGGGACATGTCATCAAACAGTGGGCAACACTAAATCTCTGAGGAAGAGGGAGGGTATGATGAACAGGCCCAGTTGCCTTGCAAGCATCAAGAGTTTGGCTTTCTGCTCACAACTAGCAGGTAGGGGTTGAGCCAAGCTGGTGCTAATTTTTAATATAGATTAGCCATTTCTTTTTTAGAAACCCCTAGTTTAACCCATGCACTTAGTGTAATGTCCTCGTTTGAGGGTATGGCTAGTTTGAGGGTATGGCTAGGACCACATACAATACACTATTATTACAAAGAGCAGCCAAGGACAAAGCCAGTAAACAAGTGTTCCAGGCTAGTACACCCAACATGGAGTCCACTGAGGCTGCTGTGCTTATGGGTCCAAATCCAAGAGCAGACTGGATAGCAGAGTGTCATGAGACATGATCTTGATTAGTTTGGAAAGGTGTGGCCCAGACCATGGTAAAGAGCCAGAGTGCCCCACACTACCATACTACTAAATTAATAGAGTAGCTTTTAAACAGATCATCTGAATAATATGTATTATCATTCATATTTGTGGCTTTGAGGTATTTTTGCAAGGGTGAAATAAAGCGAGAAAGAACAGATGGAATGGAAAAGGAACACTGAGATATTAATCAAGCTGATTTCAAACTATAACTCTGAGAAATTAGATCTGGATTGTAACTTATCGTTTGTTCTTTGTCGAAACATTAAAGTAAGTTATTCCTTGTGCTCTGCCTGTGAAACAGATACATTTTTAAAAATCAACCCAGTGCCAGGAGGAAGGAAAAAATGTTTGTAGCAAAGTTGTCATGGAATAGAAGCTTTAGCCACTAGCAGAAATGCATATGCACATATTGTAATTTAATGACCACAAGATCTGCATAGTTTCATAGTGGCATAATGAGATATCAAGACATTTGCAGGTGAGTTTTAAAATAGGGGTAGTCTGATTCTGAATAACATGGGTCTTTGGAAACCAGAGGGAGAGCTCTGCTACAGTTTTGCCAATGTTTAAATGGAAAGAGCCTAAAGGTCAACAAGGCACAATGATGAAGGATCCACAAATGTCTGTCCCAACCATTTTTAAAAAATTGGTATCTTGCTGCCATGTGGGGGGTGAAAGTCAGCTCATGGCTGCATCACATAGGACAGAAGCTTTAACCTTTTCCTCCCATGCTATTTTCCTGATTCACAGGCCACTATTTGTCCCTTGAAATGGGAGGGCGGTGTAATTGCTTCTCTGCTTGTAGGCTTTCCCCCCCAGTGGGGTAAAGAGGATCTCTGGGAAGCACTGGAGATAGGGAAAATGGTGGCAGAAAGAGATTATACCTCCCCTATTCATATAGTGGGCTGTGGTGGCTCAGTGGTTAAGATGCTGAACTGCAGACCAGAGGGTTGGTAGTTCAGCAGTGAGACCTGAGTGCCGTATGACGGAGTGAGCTCCCATCTCTGGTCCCAGCTCCTGCCAACCTAGCAGTTTGAAAGCAAGAAATTGCAAGTCGATAAATAGGTACCACTTTGGTGGAAAGGTAACAGCATTTGGAGTGCCTCGGCATCTAGTCATGCTGGCCACATGACCATTGTCTTTGGACAATGCTGGCTCTTTGGCTTGGAAATGGAGATGAGCACCATACCCCTACAGTCGGATTCGACTGGCTTTCAAACAAGGGGAACCTTTACCTTTACCTATTCATATAGCAGTTGAAAGCAGCAGGAAAAGAGAAAGGCCCAACCTGAGATGGTTTGACTCAATGAAGGAAGCCACGGCCCTCAGTTTGCAAGACCCAAGCAAGACTGTTAATGATAGGACATTTTGGAGGTCATTAATTCATAGGGTCACCATAAGTTGGAAGTGACTTGATGACCCTTAACACACACAGCCTCATGGCAGGGCCTTTATCCAAATCCCCCACCTCATGAATTCTATTTACCAATAAAAAATGATTTGGAGTATAGCATCAGAGTTTGGTGTAGTGGTTAAGTTAGCGGGCTCTAATCTGGGAGAACCAGGTTTGATTCCCCACTCCTCCACTTGCACCTGCTGGATGACCTTGGGCAAGCCATAGCTCTGTACCAGCTGTTCTCTCAAGGACAGCTGTCTCAGAGCTCTCTCAGCCCCACCTACCTCACAGGGTGTCTGTTGTGGGGAGGGAAAGGGAAAGGAGTTTGTAAGCCACTCTGAGACTCCAAGTGAGTGAAGGGCAGGATATAAATCCAATCTCCCCTTCCTCCTCCTCCTTCTCCTCCTCTTCTTCTTCCAGCTTCACATCTTTCTTGGCTCTTAGATAAGCCCTCCACAGATAACATTATCTGCATGTGCATAAGGGGTGGGGTGTGGGTAAGCAATAATCATGCTGGCTCTGCTTAAGCATGATCACCAACACATGAGTCTATTCATGTAGGAAATCCCCATTTGAAAAGGCAGCATTCCTGTTCTCAGAGAGGGAGCTGGTGCATGCTGGGTGGTGCAGCGATCCTTACAATGAACAGGTCTGGCATACCGGAATGTAACAAGTTCAACAGCTGTGATCATTCAGTTATCAGCACTGGCTGACCAGTGTTTGCTCACGGTTTATTTATACAATTGGCTGCTGAATGAAAAGTGGAACCTGATTTCCACAATAATTTAGGCACACCTCATGTCTCAAATAAAATCTGTGGTTCTCAAAAATTACCTTTTTTTTTTTTTTTTGAGAACCATAGATTCTATTTGAGACATGAGCTGTGCCTAAATTATTGTGGGAATCAGGTTCCACTTTTCAGCCATACAACTGAGGAATAATGCTTTGAAACATCTGGCATACCTAGGAAGGACGTTTTTGGCTGCAGATTTACCTTTGGGACATCCTCTGCCTTTTTTGTGGACTTTGAGATCTTTATTTATTTATTTATTTATTTATTTTTCACATTTATATCCCGCCCTCCCCGCAAGCGGGCTCAGGGCGGCTTACATGGGCCGGTGGCCTAATTGTTACAATAACCTATAAAATCAATTAAAACATCATAATAAATATCATTAAAACATATAAATATTCATAAAAGCTTCCATATACAGCGTCGGATGGCAACCCTGTGGCAGGTTTGGGCTCCACCCCCTCGGCCATGGCCGAGGTCGTGTTGGACCAGGGTACAGCATGATGGTTACATTGCCGGATGGTATCCCCAATATCCTCGGCAGCGGCTCCTATTGATAAGCCTGGCGGAAGAGCTCCGTCTTGCAGGCCCTGCGGAACTGCATCAGGTCCCGCAGGGCCCTGATCTCCTCCGGGAGCTCATTCCACCAGACAGGAGCCGCCACCGAGAAAGCCCTGGTCCTAGTTCTGGCCAGCCTGGCGTCTCTGGGGCCGGGCACACATAATCTGTGTTCCGACCCTGACCGTAGTGCTCTCTGGGGTTGATACGGAGAAAGGCGGTCCCTAAGGTATGTTGGACCCTGGCCATATAGGGCTTTATAGGTAAGAACCAGCACTTTGAAGCGAACTCGGTATGCTATAGGCAGCCAGTGCAGCGCTGCCAGCACAGGCCCGATGTGATCCCGCTTTGCGAGTCCCATCAGCAGCCTGGCCGCGGCATTCTGCACCAGCTGCAGCTTCCGGATTTGCACCAAAGGCAGCCCCATGTAGAGAGCGTTGCAGTAGTCCAACCTCGAGGTGACCGTCGCATGGATAACTGTGGCAAGGTCATCCCGGTCAAGGTAAGGAACCAACTGCCTCGCCAGCCGTAGATGGTAGAAGGCTGACTTGGCAGTGGCTGCTACCTGGGCCTCCATTGACAATGAAGGCTCCAGGAGCACTCCCAGACTCCTCGCCCTCGGCGCAGGCACCAACGGCGCCCCGTCGAAGCTCGGGAGCGGGACCCCCCACTCCGGACCACAACGACCCAGGCACAGGACCTCCGTCTTCGCCGGGTTCAATTTCAACCTGCTAGACCTGAGCCAGTCAGCCACAGCGTGCAATGCCCGGTCAAGATCGTCTGGGCCGGAGTCCGACCGGCCGCCCAACATCAGATAGAGCTGGGTGTCATCCGCATACTGATGACATCCCAGCCCAAACCTCCGGACAATCTGGGCAAGGGGGCACATATAGATATTAAACAACATCGGGGAGAGCACTGCCCCCTGGGGCACACCGCACTCAAGCGGGTGCCTCAAGGATTGCTGCTCCCCTAGCACCACCCTTTGTCCCCGACCCTGGAGAAATGAGACGAGCCACTGCAAGGCCCGCCCACCTATTCCCACGTCGGCAAGGCGGCGGGACAGCAGCTGGTGGTCCACTGTGTCGAACGCTGCCGACAAGTCGAGCAGCAGCAACACCGCCCCACCGCCCTGATCCAGATGTCGTCGGAGGTCATCCGTTAGAGCGACCAATGCGGTCTCCGTCCCGTAACCCGGGCGAAAGCCGGACTGAAAGGGGTCAAGAACCGAAGCATCATCCAGATACCTCTGTAACTGTAACGCCACCGCCCTCTCTATTAATTTGCCCAAATAGGGCAAATTGGACACCGGCCTATAATTTGCCAATTCTGCCGGGTCCAGATGTACCTTTTTTAGGAGTGGGCGGACCATCGCTTCCTTGAGAGCCTCCGGGAACTTCCCTTCAGCAAGGGAGGTGTTAATTATTTCCCGGGCAGTACCTCGTAACCCCTCGTGGCCCGATCTTATAAGCCAGGACGGGCACGGATCAAGGAAGCATGTGGTTGGGCGAACAGTCAAGAGCAGTCTGTCAACTTCCTCAAGGTCTAGCTGGTCGAACCCATCTAAGCCCGGAAACGAAGACGTGCAAGGGGCCTCGAGTTCACTCACTGTCTCATTTGTGGCGGGGAGGTCCCGGCGGAGTGACAAGACTTTCTCCGCAAAATAGCTCGCAAATGCCTCACAGCCGATTTCCAATTCCCTAGAATTTTCTCTGCCACATGGCAGTACTGTTAACGACCGAATTGTCCTAAACAATTGGGCTGGGCGTGAGCTAGCGGATGCAATCTCGGCAGCGAAGAATTCTTTCTTTGCTGCCTTAGTTGCCATCTCATAGGCTTTCATAAGCGTCCTATAAGATGCTCTTGACACCTCATCGCGAGCGCGGCACCACCGTCTCTCTAACCGTCTTAGCGCCCGCTTCATCTGGCGCAACTCCTGGGTATACCAAGGGGCCAGTCTGTTGCGAGGGCGAAGAGGGTGCCTGGGAGCGATCTCGTCGATAGCTGTAGCGAGCCGGTTGTGCCAATCTTCAACCAGCTCATCCAACGAGCCGCCAGGGGGCTTCGGTTCCCGCAGGGCCATCTGGAACCGCTCCGGGTCCATTTGGCTCCGCAGGCGAGCCAAAATAGGCTCACCGCCTTGGGGCCGGGGCAGGAAATTCAGACGGGCCCCCAGGGCAAAGTGGTCCGACCAAGGCACTACCAAAGTGGTAATTCGGTCCACTGCAACCCCCATGGCAAAGACCAAATCGAGCGTGTGTCCTGCCCGGTGTGTAGGGGCCGAGATGTACTGAGAGAGTCCCAGTGCCGCCATGGATGACACCAGGTCCACCCCCTGACCCGAGGCCGCATCATCAGCATGGACATTGAAGTCACCCAAAACCATAAGGTTAGGGTGCTCCAACGCCCAGCCCGACACGGCCTCCAGCAGGGATGGCAGGCTGCTGGCTGGTGCATTAGGCGGTCGGTACACCAGCCACACAGCCAGACTCTCTTCAGCCTCCCACACCAGGCCGACACATTCAATGCCCGTGATCTCTACCGATGGGAGTGCCCTGAAGGAGAAAGCCTCCCGAATGAAAATCGCGACCCCACCCCCCCGCCCCGTAGTCCGTGACTGGTGGAGGACCGCAAAACCTGGGGGGGGCATTTGGGAGAGCGCTACCTTCTCTCCCTCCCGGACCCAGGTCTCGGTCACGCATGCCAGGTCGGCCTTTTGGTCCTCCAGGAAATCCCGGAGGATCGCAGCCTTGTTGTTAATTGACCTGGCATTGCACAACACCAGTGACGGAGAGGGTTTAGGACACTACTATACACTAGGACACTACTATACTCTTTAGGACACTACTATACTGAAAAGATATAGAGGAGTTGCCTGTTGGATTCTTTCTATTTGAATTGTTATACCTTCTCTTGTTAAATTATGTCTTCTATTCTTTTAATTGTTTTTTTTATAAAGTTTTATTGCTTTTTCTAATATCTACATCTAAACACTATTTACTATGCTACATATACCTTATACAGAGAATACTTTAAAAAATGCTTAATTATATCTGATTATATAAAAAAAAACTGAAGCATTAATAAAACCATGGTTAACTACAGATTACATTGTTACTGTTTCTACTATAAAAGCTATTTGGCAAGTATGCATACCTTAAATAAAGCACTTAATAACATGGCTTATACATCATATTAGTGCACATGCTTAATATAACGATTTTAAAAAAATCATTTCTTCCTTTGTCCTCTTCTTGTCTTCCTGGTCTCAACTTGTACTTTTGGGGCTGCCGCCCCTTTTTCCGAGTCTGAAATATCTTCATCGCTTTTAGAACCATCGAAACCGTACATGCTTTCTTGCGAAGCTTGCGAGTCATCTGAGTCTCTGTCTTTTTTCTTTTCTTTATCAATTTCCAGAAATTTTTTCGCTTGTTCAACAGAGTCAATCTTATATTTCTTGTCTTTGATGCTGAAGCTTAGTCCCTCTGGAATATTCCAACGATACACAATAGACTCAGACTGAAGCCACGTTGTTAACTTTCTATAGGCTTTTCTTCTTTTCCTTATTTCAAACGGTATGTCCTTCAAAACTTTCACCTCTTCTTCTTGGA
Source organism: Lepidodactylus listeri (assembly GCA_029233225.1). Classification (NCBI taxonomy): domain Eukaryota; kingdom Metazoa; phylum Chordata; class Lepidosauria; order Squamata; family Gekkonidae; genus Lepidodactylus; species Lepidodactylus listeri. The sequence goes on from JARCFY010000013.1 coordinate 38,110,039, forward strand.
TCTTCAGAACAGCTTTGTTTGTGGTTCTTAAGACCACATCCCTTGTAGATTTTTTGGAGAACCTTATCATTATTTCACCAGGCAGGCTTTTCTTTTTAATATATTCAGGATAGGTCCTATAAACCATATCCATGTCATTTTTATATCCGCTGCTTTTAAGCCTGTTACTGGTTCCAGTGCTTCACTTAGCATAGTTTTGAGGTCTTCTCCTTTTTTTTCTGGTACGTTCTGAAGTCTTAGGAAGAAATTTGATCGTTCCATCTGCATTTTTAAGATCGAATCTTGTTGAAAAGCCTTCTCTTTTTCTGCTTTTTGTAGCCTTGAGTCTTGATTTTTAACTGACTTTTTAACTTCCATGAGGTCCAGCTGCAGCTTCTCTCTGGCCTTATTTGATTCTTTCAGTTCCATCTGCATTTTATCCATCTTAGTGTTGAGAGACGTCATTTGGTCCACTAGAGGTCGTAATAATGAGGAGAACACCGTGGTCATCTCTGTGGTATCGACCTTTGCACTCGGAGCTGTACTTCCTAGTTTGGGGGAAGGTTTCGGTTTCCCCACCATTGTTGAGACTACGCTGTTGTTTACGATTAGATAAGATGCACAAAGAAAGCAGTTTTCTTAACGGCACTAAAATCATTTTCAAGCTTATGCCTTCAAGTATGCGATACCGCCTGCAAGCAGTTCGTAGGAGCTTTTGTTTTCTCAGTAACGCCGTGGGATCGAGCCTCGTAAGTACGCCGATATGTACGAGAGGGGGGGGTTCACTCCACCCGCTGCTTTCCCGCTAAGTTCTGCTTAGTTTTACTTCGAGACTCACTTTTTCACCGTGCGTATCTGGAATCTTGTGCTTCTCTACTTCATATTCTCTGCTGCTTCATGGTTTGCGCTGCTGCCATTACGGCTCTGCGACGGGGGAACCTACGGGGGTGATGAGGGGGATCTCGATCTCGCGGTCGCCACCGCAGAGAGAAATCCCCGCTTGTACCACCCCAGGCAGAGCCCCCTCACTGGGGTCTCTGGGGGCTCGGCACCTGTCCAGAGCCCCTTCTTCCCGTCGGGCATGGATCGCTTCCCCCACTGGTGCGGAGGGAAGCGTCCGCCATTGCTCGCAAGTCTTCCGGAAGTCCTATTCTTTTAATTGTTTTGGAATTGTTATCACTTATTCTACTGTATTAATTGTCTTACTGTGATTATGTTGCAATAGACTATTGTCTAATAGTAATGTGAAATTTATTTTGATGGTCTACCCTTGCATTTTTCATCTCTCCACCAGGAAGATGGCAACCCTAGTAGGTAGGTGTGGGATCACTTCATTCATGGCCACTGCCACTCTGTGCAAATTAATTTCAATATGTGTAATGTGGTCTGTAAAGAGCTATATACTTCCTGCTTCCTAATCTACCATTGGTGGGACTTTTACCCTTATCGGCTTGAAATGTAATACAATATACAATGCCATTCAACAAAGATATGTTTAGTTATCTCAAAACCGCTATGTTTAAATGCAGTATACCATTGAAACCAGATAATGGAGACAAACGGTGAGGGAGGACTCTTGATTAATGACCTCATTCTGAACTTCCCATTAGCATCTATCTGCTCCCTGTTAGAAATATGCAGTGACACTGCAGCACTGTGGAAAAGTAGGCTCAAAATCAAACACACGGAGGGCCTGTTTTCTTTCAAGGCAAGAAGTGCAGCCTCTAAAATTGTTTATTGGTTTGCAGTCTGACATGTGCTGTGTTTTACGTGTACATGCATCTACCCAGTTGGCAGCATTTAGTATAAGAAAGACAGCTGCTATTGCTGCTTTATATAAACGTGCTGGATTGTTATGGTTAATAGAAAGTGTACTTTTCTCTGTCTTCTAGTTGGGATATTAAACACACATGATGCTGCCTTATACTGAATCAGACCATTGATCCATCAAAGTCAGTATTGTCTACTAAGACTGGCAGCAGCTCTCCAGGGTCTCAGTCAGAGGTCTTTTGTACCATCTACTGCCTAATCCTTTTAACTGGAGAAGTCAAAGATGGAACCTGGTACCCTCTGCATGCAAAGCTTTTCCACTGAGCTACAGCTCCTAGCTCTAATAATAACTGTGACATCAAGTCACAACTAGATTTTCAAGAGAAGAGATAAGCGGAGGTGGTTTGCTCTACATAGCAATCTTGGTCTTCCTTGGTGGTCTCCCAATCAAGAACTAGCCATGGCCAGCCTTGCTTGGCTTCCAAACTCTAACAAGACTGGCTAGTCTGGGCTATTCAGGCTATATATAAAACTATAATTTCCATCCAGCCCAGTTGGAATTCTTGCTGATGAGTTTCAGTTTACAGGTAAGATAGGCTTTGGTCAGGTATATCCTTTGTTCAAAGAGTCATTTGCCATAACAAGTTACTTGCTCTTCCTGTCATAGAAACAAAATAGAAACATAATTCTGGACTTGATGGGCCATTAGTCGAATCTAGTGATGAACAAACCCTCAAGCATATTTCAAATGCTAAACACAAGCACCATTCACAAGAGATGGTTAAGAATATTACATTGACTCATTTTGGTGCATGCACATTCTGAAAAGCCACTTGGGATGAGTAGTACCTAAGCAACTGTACAGCACTTCTGTGATAATGATTAGATCACTGATGGAATTAGCCACAGCTCTTTAAGTGATACTGCCCTTTAAGAAAACCTAAAGTCAGTTTCAGCTTTTTGAAAGGAAAGACATTTTCTTAAGGAGACCAAGGAAGAGGTTAAAGTATCCTTAGCTTCAAAAGTAATTTTGTGTCAAAATACATGATATATAACCTGCATGTGCAGACATTCCCTCCCACACCCCAGTCTAGTGATGATACTTCCCAGGGCCATTTCAGACTGGGAAAACAGCATGGAGAGAAGCTGAAGTCCCCTTTTACCCCCACACTGCCATCCTGATCAGCATTGGGCCCTGCAATGCTTGAGAAATAAGTTCCCTAGAGCTGCTATCTGGCTGTGAGGAATGCAAGTCAGGCTGGGGACCTGTGTCCAAACGTATTGCGTAGTTTGGAGCTCAGCCTCACATGTCTGGACTGATGAATGCGGACCACAGAGCTGCAACCGCCGTGCATCAGTTTGAAATCACCCTGTTATCAGTTACAAACAGAGTAAGGGTTGGAGGGCAAGGCTACCCTATTTATATCAAATGGTGTTTTATGAGTAGTGACAGTTCATATTACAATTCTGTTATTTGTGAATTTTGTCAACAGCTAGTCATTTGATGCAACAAGGTTCTTTTTATGTTCTTGGATGCCTGTGCAGCAATTGAGAAAATCCTGTGTGTTGCCTTAGAATTAATAACTGTATATCACATCTTTAACAACATTATCTGACCCATGTATCCACTTTTGCTAGCATCAGCTGCTGGGAGAAAAATGCAGCTTCAGCTTTGAGGAAGTGTACAATTAACGAGATGACTCCTTTGACTTCAGCGCATGAGTAACCTCAGCTTATCAGTTCTGAGTGTCAGTGACAACAAACCAGCTGTGAAACTCTTGCATTGTGGTTCAGTATGCACCTCATTCCCCATGTCAGGAAATAATCCAATTGTATTATCAATATGAAGCTGGTGACTGTTCCACTGTGCAGAAAAACAGCCAGTTTAATGTGCTCCCCCCCCCCCATGAATCAATGGGATTTAGTTTCTTTAAATGGAATCTGTGTGTGTGTGTGTGTGAGAGAGAGAGAGGTGCTGTCGAGTCACAGCTGATTTATGACAACCCCAGCAAGGGGCTTGCAAGGCAAGTGAGAAGCAGAGGTGGTTTGTCATTGCCTTCTTCTACAGGGTCTTCCTTGATAGTCTCCCTTCCAAGGACTGACCCTGCTTAGCTTCCAAGATCTGACAAATGGGCTATACCATGCTGCCTTTCCTCCCAAAATCCCCTTAGCAATCATTCATTTAGTTATTTGAAACAATTCAACCCTGTTTCCCCAGTCTTCCGAGGCTTCCAAAACAATTGGCCATGGAATAAAATAAACAAAGAACAACATTATAACCAAAGTGGCACCAGCAAAAACAGCAGTAATTTTAGTGACTGACAAAAAGTTTCCCTCGAGGAGGTATAATCCAGAGAGCATCTGGTAAATCACAATGCGAGAGAAGACCAAATTTCAAAAACTGGCTTGATTTGAATATGCCTGTTTGGATTTTCTTTCTCCCTTGTGATAATCAATTCTATGACTTTTTATTTTCACACCAGTTTCTCTTTTCCAGCAAGGGAGGAAGGCTGGGGACATCTTTGCCAGCTGAATAACATCTGGGCTGAGATTCTGTTCCTTCTCCATTATAGGTATTCAAGCCTGGGAATAATTGGAGGCAGAAGATGGGCAAGAACCATAGCGCTGTTAGTCTGTCTCTCAGTTTATGGCCCTGAGTAAGCTGGACCAGCAAAAACAGGACCAACCTAGGATGTTGGAGCATACATGGTTTTGTTTGTTTAAACTGTATTTTAGCACATATTTTGTAAACTTTTTTAAATTCCCAGATCTTGGGGGGGGGGGGGGAGTGGAGTAGATGCACTTAAGTAAGCAAATAAATACACTTCCCAAAGGCAATTTACTTCCTGTTAAAAACGTAACAATTTTCAATGCTATTTGTTGCATTCGTTGCATAGAAATAACATGCAAATCATTTATAACACACAAATGGATTAAAAATGTAGGTGCTGTCAAAGCAGCAAAAGAATCACCAGTGACAGCAACATGAAGTGGAATTAAACCAATGATAATTATGAGCTATTGGATCAAAACCAAAATGGTCAGGTTGGATCAGTTTGATTTACAGTCAAACAAAACTAACAACTTACCCCAGAAAAAAACATTAAACCAACCAACCCACTAGGTCTTTACCTTGTACCTAATCACAGAAGCAGAAGGTAACGATTGTTCCACAGCTTGAGTGTCACCACTGAGAACACCCAGGGTGTTGGCCTGGCTGGGAATCTGAAAATAAAAGGTAAAGTAAGGAGGAAACTAGGAAGTATGGTGAGAGCCAGTTGGGCTTACTGGTTAGAATGTTTGTCTAGGTCTGTAGAGACCTGGATTCAAATTCCCACTCAGGCATGAATTGCCCTGGATAAACCTAGGTCATCTAATATCTTTTACAGGGTGCTATAGTCAATGTGAACCTTATTCTATAAGAGACTGTACACTCTACACATTAACAGAATTACTGCAGGATGATGAAACTATAATTAAACTGGTTATTACACCCCACCATTCAGGCAGTCCTCCACTATATTGTCATGTGTGACTAATGCAGTAACGATAGAAAATTGAATAATCATCAATCTAGCTGGCCCTCATTGTTTTCAGGTTTTAACAGTGAAGGCGTCCAGTGAAGAAGAGCTAGCTAGCTAGCTAGGTAACACATTGCCCCAAACACTGGGTTTTTTTTAATGTTCTTTTCTTTCAACCTTGCTTAAGTTTATTACCGATATATGGAAAACAACATCACAGAGTGAATACAAGCTTGAAGAAAGGGTTATGCAGCTGGATGAGTCACACGAAGATGAAGATCTGCTAGCTAGTGATTCATTAGAGGAATCCTTTGAGCACTGCTAATAATGTCTCTGCAATATGCTGTTTACAAAGGAAACATCAACAAAGCTTTTGTGGGTCATGGTTGTATGGCATGCACTCAAAAATGCATCCGCTGTTCTTTGTTCATCAGTACAACTGAGATTTGCCAATACAACTTGTACACATCTTGAAGGTCTTGGTGGCCCACATGTTCAGCAAGTGACAATAGACAGGAGTGCTATCTGCATCCTTCTCCTTTATTGCTGTAATGGAAGAGTCAGCCTCATCACTGCATAGCCAAATTAACCATTAAGCAGACTAAGCATGTGCTTAGGGCACCAGGGCCAAAGGGGGCACCACAAAGTTGGGGAAAGGGTGAAAAGGAAAAAAAAATGAATGAAGATTTGTAACAAAAAATTGATAAAAGTAGTGCAAATTGATCATGGTGCACCCTAAGGTTATCTTCTATTTTTTGTAGGTGAGGTGCAGTGTCATAGGCTATGTTTAAAAGTAAAATGCATGTGTTTAAAGTAAAATAATGGAGCTAAATTCAGTTGTCATGACAGTCATTTCAATAACCCTCTCTGCCCCTTTTTAATTTTTCAGCCCCATGCAAATGTCAAAAATGCATGTTCAGTTGAGTAGTGCACAAAAGAGAAAACATGCAAAAGAAAATGAGCAAAATAATCCGTCTGTTGTAGCCAAGACAGGAAAGCTGACAGATTTCTTCTTACAAACTGCAGAGAAAGATGATCCAGATCAAAACCAGTGTCAGTATTCAGAGACAGGAAGTGAATCAAATCTATTTCCTTCATCAGAAACAGGCAATGTTGGTGCAAGGCCAGATTTTCATGATGGTGTCGCACATGATGAAGTGCCACAACCTGGACATACTTCCACGACAAGATGTGTAAATATTTTTGAACTGTCCAAGGAGTTTAGAGAACTGACCAAGGATGAAATGAACAAAGCTAAGGACCCAGGGTTGTGGGATGAATTTTATGGTGATGATGTGACTTATTGGGTTTCTTGTGAACCCAGTGAATGTCAACACCACAATGGGCCATTTGACAAATCGTGTTGCAGTTTCATCAGCGGGAATCCAAAGAGATACTGTTCATAGAAGATTTTTTTTTGAATAAAAGCCAAATGGTGAACACTACAAGAGAGAGTGGCTGTTGTACTCTCCTTCAAAAGGATCAATTTACTGTTTTGTTTGTAAAATATTTGCGTCCAAAGGGTCAACGCATTTTGCTAAAAATGAGGGATTCAGTGACTGGCGAAACACTGCTGTAACTGACAACCATGAAAAAAATACAACTCACCGAGATGCCATGTTGACATATTTAACTCGGAAACAAGGCTTAGGCATGACACAGCCACTGGAAAAACAAATTGAAGAGGAGTACAATTACTGGGAGAATGTGCTTTGGTGTGTAGTAGCAGTCAGTTGCACACTGGCTGAACAAGGACTGGCATTCTGAGGAAAGATGGAAAAATTTGGGTCTCTCAATAATGGGAATTATTTGGGGCTACTCGAATTGATGTCGGTTTGACCCATTCTTGGCTGCTCACATATCACAGTATGGCAGTGCTGGAAAAGGCAACCCTTGGTACCTGTCCAAAACAATATGTGAGAAACTTATTGAGTTAATGGCAAAGAAAGTGCACTCTGTCATCACTGGTGAAATTAATGTTTCTGGGTACTTCAGTCTGTCTGTGGACTCAGTGCCTGATCTTTCGCATGTTGACCATCTGAGCATAGTGCTCAGATACTTGCAAGATGAACAGCCAGTTGAATGATTTATCACATTTTTGGAACTACAAAACCACACTGGTGACGCTATGGCACAACAGGTGTTGAAGAACTTATGAGATGATTGTAAATTGGATTTTGCTAAATGCAGAGGGCAGTCATATGACAATGCTACCAACATGTCTGGACGTTACAATGGCATGCAGCAAAAACTTTTGGATGCAAATCAGTTTGCCTTTTATGTACCCTGTGCAGCTTCTTCACTAAATTTAGTTGGACGAAGTGCTGTGGATTGCTGTCAAGTTGCAGCAGATTTCTTTTCCACTGTACAACTGTTCTGCACATTCTTTTCAGCTTTAACTCCTCAGTGGAGAATTCTCAAAGATTGCACTGGAAATGAAAAAGTGTTGAAATCACTTTCAGACACCAGATGGGAAGCACATGCTGTGGCAACTGCAGCAATTATCAACTCTTTCTTCAAGATTCTGGAAGCTTTGGAAGATTTATCAGATGACAGTTGCAAAAAGGTGACACTAGAAGGGAGGCAAAGAATATTGCAAACAAGATACAAGAACTGGAATTTGTGTTCATGCTGAATTTTTGGAATGAAACTTTAGAAAAGTTTCATAGAACAAGTCAACTTCTTCAAAGTGAAAATGTGATCTTGTAAACATGTGCAGATTTGTATTCATCATTGGCAGACCAGTTGCACACATCAAGATATGAGTTTGAGAGATTTGAATCACTTGCAAAGGACATGCTCCCTAATGTAGAATACAAAGCAACTCAAACGCGTAAGCATATAAGAAAGGAAATGCCCAACTATGGAAATGCACCAGAGGTCATTCTCAGTGTCAGAGACAAATTCCGTATCTCCACTTTTTATGTAATTGTTGAAAAGTTAGAAATAGAAATGAGGAAGAGATGAAAGGTGAACACTACAATAGCAGTCAGATTCTCTTGTCTGACAGATGTTCCTAATGCCACCCAACAAGGTGCTAATTCCCAATTATCAGAAAGTGAAAGGTATTCAAAGACTTGTCAGACACTCATTGATGCTTATCCAGATGACATGAACACTTTGTCTACAGAGCTTCAGCAGTTCCATTCATATGTTCTTCATAAGTTTAAAACAACCAAGAAAACATCTTTCACTCACATGGAACTTTACAACACAATTACAGAAGACAAACTAGAGAGTGCTTTTCCAAATGTTGAAATTGCCTTAAGAATATTTTTTAACATTAATGGTCATCAACTGCACAACAGAGAGGTCTTTCTCACAACCGAAATGTGTAAAAAACCCAAATAGATCAGTTATGCTTCAAGAAAGACTCAACTCATTGTGTATATTAACAATTGAAGCAGATATTCTGAGAAGTATTAATTTTAAGGATATTATCAGTAATTTTGTGAAAATGAAATATAGAAAAATGCTGTCAGGTCATGAATATTGGAACTTTGATACATTTAACTTGTGAAATATTAAAATAGATGTTGTATTGCATTTTTGCAGAACTTTATGTAGCCCAAGCTTGGCTTAGTTTGTACAGTATATTGTGTTATCATATGAATAAAATTTTGTATTGCTGCCACTTAATGAAGAGATAATCATGAACACTTGCACAAGTCTTTCAATCAAATTACAACAGTTCCATGGACATCACAATACACAGAGGGTACTTTTCTATTGCTCTTCTGGTACCATTACTATTAGGTACTTGCATTACTTTCCCAAGTAAAGCAAGGGATCATGTTGGTTTTCCTATTCTTTCACTTCAATGAGCTCTTTCTGGGGGATATTATTTCTGTAGGAACTAACATGAGAAGACTCCTTAGATGCCAACCAAGTAGGTCTGGTGCTAGGAAAAGGGGGGGGGGGAACAAAGGACAGAAAAATATCTTACTGTGAAGTAGTGTTTTCTTTACTTTGCTTTCCTATGATCCAAGGATTTGGCTTTAGGTCACCTGGGACACATTCATTCTTGATGCAGATGTTCACCCCCCCCCCCTTGGCCCCAGGGTGTAGATTAAAACACAGAGAGAGAGAGAGTGGGGCCAAGTGCAGATTGGGGAGATCAAACTCCAGAGATGATTAAGGTATCTTTTAAAGGAGGAGATAAATATAATGGCTGTGATATTTTCATTTTGAAAATCAAGGTGAGTTGGGGTGAAGGAGGAGTGGGCAGTCAGGAAGGTCAAGAAGGAAGATGGGGGTGCAAAACTGGAGGAGATAGGGTAGGAAGATGTGAGCATGGAAAGAGGAGAAACTGTGAGGCTATAAGGGTGAAGGAAGAAGAGAAAACAGATAACATAGGGAGGAGGTCCAGCAGTTGTGATATTTCACCATCTGAGCCTGTGCGGGCCCTCCACATGTTTTCCTGCTAAAGCCCCTCCTCATACACCACTCAGTAATGTCTCAGCCTCATGTGCTGAATTCTCAGACATGCTGGAGCTGGCCTTACCTGTATATAAGCTAGTAGCAATTCTTTCTGCAGACATGAGGGTGCCTCAAAGGGAAGGATTTGGGGTATTGCTGGGAGAGGTATCCTCCATATATGGCCTCCCTGTTGCTTCTGCCTGGGAAAGGGACCTCAACTACATTAGAGATTATAAGACCCAGACTTCTCCCAACACACTGTTTGCAGGATTGCTTAATTTAAAAATGGCATAATCTTTTTTTTTCTCCCTGTGTTGTATTTAGAGCATCCATTAAGGTGAAAAAAGATAGATTTAGTTGAGAGTTAGGTTTAGCTCCATGCTGTGAGCACCAGCTCTCCAAATAAAACCACCCACTGTTTTTATTGCTATGTTTCTCCCAGCCCTCTAGCCAATATTACAGTAGACATCTTTTCTATTTTGAAATATGAAGCAACTTATAAAATAATTCATTTCTTTGTGTGTGTGTGTGTTTGCAAAGTACCAAGAGGGTACACTCTCAACCTGAACAAGCTTTCACATTTGTTAGAAGATTTTCTTGTTAGTGCAATATTGATGATTTCTCATAATCTGGAACTGTAATTTGGAATATCAACAGTTAAGCATGTAACACCAATGTGGCTTGTTTCCCGCAAAGTGAAGCAGCACTTTTTTTTTTTAAAAAAGGTTGTAATTAGAAGGAGTATGATAAAAAGATAAAAGAGGCACAGCCTGATTAAGAAAGTAGACATCTATTGTGTGAAATATACTGCTAGGAAACAGGTAGATGTAATATATCACTTACCTGGCCATATTAAAGGTAAAGGTAAAGGCTTCCCTTGCTCGAAAGCCAGTTGAGTCCAGCTCTAGGGGGTAGTGCTCATCTCCATTTTCAAGCCAAAGAGCCAGAGCTGTCTGAAGATTTCTCCATGGTCATGTGGCTGGCATGACTAAACACCGAGGCACATGGAACCCTATTACCTTCCCACTGAAGTGGTACCTATTTATCTACTTGTAATTTCTTGCTTTCAAACTGCTAGGTTGGCAGGAGCTGGGGCCAGAGACGTGAGCTCACTCCATCATGCAGCACTAGGGTCTTGAACTGCCGAGCTACCAACCTTCCGGTCTGCAATTCAGCATCTTAACCTCTGAGCCACCATGGCTCCCTGGCCATATTAGCTAGCAACTGTTCCAGCCAAAGTAGTTTTCATTCCCTACACTTCTATTAAACCTATTGGATCATAAGAAGAAGAGAGAAGAAGAGATTGGATTTATACCCCACCCTTCACTCACTTGGAGTCTCAGAGCGGCTTACAAACTCCTTTACCTTCCCCTCCCCACAACAGACACCCTGTGAGGTAGGTGGGGCTGAGAGAGCTCTTTCCCAAGCTGTCCTTGAGAGAACAGCTGGTCCAAAGCTATGGCTTGCCCAAGGTCATCCAGCCAGGTGCAAGTGGAGGAGTGGGGAATCAAACCCTGTTCTCCCAGATTAGAGTCTGCACACTTAACCACTACACCAAACTGGCTCTCTTTGTACTTTGGAATCCCTGCCCCCACACATACACACAAAAACATCATGTATAACCACAGTTTATGTGTGTATTAGAGATGGGCATGCACCAGGAAAATACAGTTTGTTTTGGTTCATGGTGTGCCTGGTTCATGAACTAAAAACTGTTTCGAACTTTTAGGGGCCAAATGTACTGATTCAGTTTGTGAGGTTCATGGTGCAGTAGAACACACACAAACATCCCAATGAGCTAGAAACACCAAACTTGCAGGGAATCTCTGGCTGACTCTCCTCTACCTGCCCTCCATGATTGGTGAGGATTGGATTTATGGGGTCTGAGTTATGGTTCCCAAAAGAACGTGCCCCATCCTCCATTGTTTCCAATTGACTAAGGTCAAACCAGAGAGTCTCTGCAGTAGAAACTGAAGGGGGGGGGGGGATTTTTGCAAGCCCAGCAAAACCAGAGAAATTTACTAGTGCCCAACAGAGAGGTATTCTAAAAGGAATAACAGGCTTGCCCACTGGAAACAATGGGAGATGCTTGAAGGCCCATTAGAGATAAATGGGAGCCAGGAATGCCAATTGACTTGCATGGAGTCCATTTAAATGCATTAGAACACAAAACAGTTGCAGTGAAAATGTGGAGATGATTTTCAGTTAATGTCTCTGGAGCCAGATAAACTGCTCTGGGTCTGGAATAACAGGTTCCGGAGTGGAAAGAGGGTCCCCAGAAATACAATTAGTGTCCAGCAGAACCCAGTGCCATTGTGGTAATGCCAGCTCAACAGGACTGATGTGAAACACAGAATCACACACCAAGTGGTGTGTGTATGCAAGCCAAGCAGAACCAGTGCAATGTACCAGTGCTCAGCAGAATCCAGTGCCTCTGTGGCACTGCAAGCAAAAGGAGGACTAATATCATACCAGAGAATCTCTTCAGTTACAGTGTGCAGTATGCCCAGCAGAACCCAGTGCCACTGGCATTGCAAACTTAAAAGGACTGCACTCAAAGCACACAGTCACAACAAATCCAAGCCAGGGTGTGTGGGGAGGAATGCAGGAACCCTAGCAAAGGTGGGGAGAACCCTTGAAACTGACATGACTAGTCAAACTATTCAGAGTGCTTCCAAGGCTGGAGAATTGGGGGGGGGGGGGGCACACTGAAGTTTGGTGAACATTTTGACTGAGTGATGACAAGCTGTCTGGAAATGTATCAATTCACAAACCCGCACAAACCTCCATGAACAGCATGAAAGTTCGTGGAAAGTTTGAGCAACTTGACCTGCCACAAACTTCACTTTGCAAACCATGAATTGGCCAAAGTTCATCACAAACTTTAATTCATGAGTAGGTTCATGCCCAACCCTAGTGTGTATATGTTTTGTACACACTTCCATGTGGATGTCTAATCCACATAAATATGCAATCTACCATGATGATCACTGTTATGAACTTTTCTCTTACTGCCATTCATTTAGTTCTCTCTAAAATCTGAAAAAAGGTTAGATTTTAAAAAGTTGTGTCAAATAAAATTTATCAACACCCCCATTTTCTCTGCAAAGGATTGCTAACTCTAGGCTGGAAAATTCCTGGAGATTTGAGGGTAGAACCTGTGAAGGGTGGAATTTGGAGAAAGGAGGGAGCTCCTCATGTGTGTGATGTTATGGGGTCCATGCTCTGAAGCTGCTATTTTCTCCAGGGAAACTTATCTTTGTAGCCTGGAGATCAGTTGTTATTCCAGGAGAGTTACAGATTCTACCTGGAGGCTAGCAACTCTACTGATCCACATGATACATTACACCCGCTAAATCCTTTCCTGGATTCAGCTGTGAAACGTGCCTTCCCTTGCAGTAGGTTTGGTTGCCCTGTCTCTTGAATTCCATGGATACCTCTAGCTAATTCCATAAATCTGACAACTCTAACTATGTTGCTTGCTCTTTGGACACCACTTCTTAATTTACTGCCCAGGGTTCCATTGGAAAGTATAACCTTTTAATTCATGTGCATAAACCAGTGTTATAGTTCTCAATACGTTCCTCCTGATACCCCAGAAAGGAATATATCCTTCTTGTCTGAGTACAACAAAATACAATTTCTGAGTTTAATTTCCCCTCCAGGTATTTCTAAGGTTAATAAAACAAGAGTTCATTGAATTCGTACGCAAGGTATAACCTATATTATGAAATTTCCCTTCAGAAAATGCCATGTTCTCCTTAACTTTTTAAGTAAAATTTGCTTTCAAGTACAACTCTACAAAGAAAGTAGGCAAAATTGCACCAAGTTATTTAGCCGAAATAAGTCAGATTCTTTGCACACACAGCTGGCCTTCCAAAGGGACAGAATCATAGATTCCTGAAGGGACCTTATGGGCCACCAGGTCCTACTTACTGTTCCATGTTGGAATCAAGTCCAGTAGCACCTTAGAGACCAGCCAGAATTTCAGGGTATAAGCTATAGAGAGTCAAAGCTCCCTTCATCAATTACTAGAGAAGTCAGGGATGGAACCTAGGACATTCTTTACAACACCCCTCCCATCTTCTGACTGGAATAAAAGGACTCAGAGATCTACTCTTGTCTGACAAAGGGAGCTTTGACTCTCAAAAGTTTATGGTTCTTTTTTGGTCTCTATGGTGCTACTGGGCTCAGATCTATTTTACAGAAAACCAACACAGCTTCCCTCTGAAACTGTGCCATGTTGAACATCCAGAGCTGGAGCATTGTACCCGTACGCAAAATGAACACCAGTTTATGGCTTAAACTGGACTTCACATCACATCACATCACAGACCTTTATTGGCATAAGGACTTATTAATAGCAGTTCTTCATTTAAAACATTCAGAACAAGGTTACATTATAGTAAGCTTAGTTGATTGCTAGCATTTCCAGGCAACACCATTTTAGCTCCAAACCCCTTATCCCATGTGTCATGAAACTACTAAGGGTTTAGCTGGTGCTGGCATCACCTCTGCACACCCTGGCTGCACAGCCAATTATCATCTGGCATGGGAAAACCTCCCTTCCTCTTCTGATGTCCCATGGTGCTCTCCAATAAACCCTACATAAAATGCTAATAGTCCATGCTGTTCTTGCCAACCTAGCTAGAGCCTAACTGGTGAAAAGCCTATTAAGTATAACTCTCTCCTACTTTCAGTGGAAAGCAGGCAAAATAGACTCCCTTCTGACAAAAAATGAATAGTTAGCCCCTCAAGGCAATCAGTGAATTCTCCTGAACTTTAGATCTCCTAAGATAGTTGCTCAGTTTTCCCCACAGCTGAAGTTCTACCACAACTCCCCATGTCTGTTGCGTCTTTGGCTCTGTCTCTTTGTCATTCAATTCCCTTGATTATCTTCCAGTTTTAGGATACTTCTCATGCACACCAAATGATTCCTGAATGATCAGGAACATCTTCCCAGCCTCCAGTTTTCTTCTCCTTAGTGGTGCTTCCATTCTCGTCCCACTTCTTCACATTTTTTTTTGGAATTCCAGACTATCTAACATTGACTCTAAAGTGGAATTCTTTAATTAGAGATCCTGTATTGTTCTATTAAAAATCACACACCAAATTTGAGTAAGAAACTGTACATATGTGGTTGACATCAGATTTCAGGCCCTTCAGTGCATCTCTGTATATTTCATAAGAGCATCCATATTGAATCAGTGGTCAATCTAGTCCAACACACAGCAGCTAATGAGATGCCCCTTGGTAAGCCTATGAGCAGGGTATCTATGTCCAGCACTCGCACATTGTTGCACTGGTATTCAGTCATATTTATCTGCTGAACATTTATCCCACCTATCCTCCAAGAAGCTCAGGGTGGGGAACATGACTATCTCCATCCTCCATTTTATCCTTATAACAACACTATGAAATGTCTTAAGCTGAGAGAGAGAGAGAGAGAAACCAACTTCACTCAATGAGCCCCATGGTTGAATGAAATTTGAACTTTGGTCCTCTAAGTCCTAGTCTGACTCCCTAACGACTACAGCACAACGACTCTAATTCAGTTGTGCTCCTCATTTTTAACAAAGCTCACATCTTCAGGGAAATGTCTTGTGATCACTGGCCTCCCAGTTAATTTCCTGATTACTTGTGAAGGCATCCTAATAATGTCCACCAGTCTAGCATCAGCCCAGAAGCCTGGAACAACCCTGCATCAATGTGAGGGCTTTTTGAATTCTTCCAATGGAATCATAAAAAGAAGAGAAACTCACTAAAAGTTGTAAAATTCATTTGCAACACTTGTATCATAGAAAACAAAGGACCTAGTTGAAAAAAGGTATTAGGACATAAATTCCTTACCCTATATTAAAAACATCCTATATAAGCATGTTGATATTGATGGGTAGCATCTCTTGGCCTAGCTATGTGTGCAGGCAAGTATAAGAGACACAAGTACAGCTACTTGCCACTCTGAACTAGGGTAGGGCTTAGGGTTGCCAGCCTCTAGGTTGTACCTGGAGATCTCCTGCTATTACAATTGATCTCCAAATGATCAAGACCAGTTCCTCTAGAGAAAATGGCTGCTTTGGAGCATAGACACTATGGCATTATATTATGTAGAGGTCCCTCCTCTCCTCAAACCCTGCCTTCCCCAGGCTCCACCGTCAAATCTCCAGGTATTTCCCAACCCAAAGCTGGCAATCTTAGTAGTGGTCATCAAGTTTATTGTATGTGGTCACTGGCCATTACAAATTAAAACATACTACAATTTTAAAATACATCCATCTTTGAATATTTGCTTTCACAGTCAGAAATGCTGATTACCTTCCATTTTTACAAAATAAACATCCATCTCCACAGATTCACAGGCAGGTTCAAGATTACATGTCAGGACATTACATTTCATTTAGCTGCTTTCTTGAGAACCACCTTTGCTCTGACTTTCCTAGCTGCTAATGCAAAAAGTGTCACCTTGTTAAAAACAAAGGAGTCCATATCTGACAGCAAAAATATTTATTTATCTGTCAGACAAATTGTATAGTTGAGTCAAGAATTTATTTCTGAGTTCTGAGTAGAATGGGCAGACCATAACAAAATGAAAAAGATCTTCAACAGAGTTTCAGAAATGCAGATGCATTGCTCCTGTGGAATTTTTAGATATCGTTCAGTGAGTAGTTCCACTGGCATAGCCTGAAAGCATAATGCTGTAAATGCTATTATATGGGCAATTTTAGTAGGGTGGCCAAGTTAGGTAGCTTCTTCTCACATTTGGAATAATTTCTCCTGGTTCATTTCCATAAAATTGTGGATTCCCAGTAAGGTGGTGTTTTGTTTTGTTTTTAAATGTTGTAGTTTTCTGCTTGTGATAATTTCAATAGATTCTTTGTTGCTCCATAAACATTAGTCTTGTGTGCCTCATATAAGCTTTGATACCTCTCGCTTTTTTATGGAAAAAAAAAGCATTGCATTGTCTCATCTTTAGCTGGCAACAATTAGAATATCTTTGAAGTCCAAATCATTCACAAGAAAAATCTCAAAACCATTTTTTCTCAACCTCTAAGATCAGCTGCTACTCACCTGGTTGTACAACCTATAGGCTTCTCTGTATTTTGACATCTCACCAAGAAAGTTGAAGCCTGTTACTTTACTAAGCATATATCAGAGAGTCATTTTGCAGGTGAAAGATAATTCAGGCTAGCCTGATCTTGTTAGATCTCAGAAGCCAAACAGGGTCAGTGCTGGTTAATATTTGAAAAGGAGACTACCAAGGAAGTCCAAACCACCTCAGAATGTCTCTTGCCTGAAAACCCTATGGGGTCATCATAAGTCAGTTGCAACCTGACGACACTGTTCACCACCACCACCACCACCAAAAGAAATACATAAATAAAGCACAATCAAGCCTGTTTTTATGTGCCATGCCACTAAGTGGACAGATCAAATGTTAGCTTGATTGCCTTTAGTTATATTAATGTTGGAGGAATTTATGATATTATAAATAGAGCAATCAGCAATAGGAAGCATCTACCTATGTATACAGGAGTCCCACTCCTTCCAGAAATACCAGAAAAGGATGCAGAAACCAGTTTCAATTAGAAAGGTTTCTTTACTGGATAAATCTTCACACTCAAACCATACACAGTCTCACACTCAGTTACACAGAACTAGAAAAAACAGATAGATAAAAGATGTGTGCATTAGCAGGTAAAACATTGGTTTCTACATTGAGGGCAATAATTACCTGTCTGGCAAGATGACACATCCCAGTAGGAAAAATGATGAAGGCAAAAAGGGATTAGGGATCGTGTCCTGAGCCAGCAGAGACATGTGGAAATTCTGGTTGTGCAACCAAGAGTCTTACAGGACAGGGTAGGGTTTATGATAGAAAAGCTAGAAAGCGAACATGTTGCTGGGTAGCCTCTTTTATTAGGGGGCTCTGGGGGAGGGCTTAACTGGACACCTCCCTTGAGACCACCCCTTGGTGGTCTGCTCCAAAAGTCATGTCCACAATGGGGAGGGGGCTTAAGGAGTTGGGCAATATTAAACTCTACCTGAAACTATGACAGAGACACCCAGAGGACCAATGTGACTCATCAGCTAAACCCTTTGTTTTGCTGATTGGTCTTATTGTTTCAGGGCAGAACCAGTTTCTCAGCTGGCCAAGTCCATTGTCCATGGAAGGCAGGAAAGAGTATTTTGTGCCTTCACAGCAGAGAAGGTTGGGGAGGGGGGTTTGCCTGCATGATGAAGAAGTGCTTCTCTAATGACATCTGGAAAGACATGTTCAAACCACAATGGTGAGTGGCTGTTTCTGTGTGAGTATCTGTGATAAGGGATGTCTCTGGAAGTTGGCGACCTTGGGAACTGCTGGCACATCATCTGAGGCTTTGGCTGGCATGTGTGTACAGCTGGCATTGTGATCTGGTCACACTACATCTCAGTCCCTCCTACACATTTGTCAACACAGTCCATTATTAACACTTAGAGACTTTTCATCTATAAGTGCGCGTAAGTGCCTTGCAGGGCAACACAAATCTGATGGAATAATGCAGTGGTAAAGACAATTGGGGGTGTCTCTAGAGCCTTTCCCACTCAGGCACCTCCCAATACTCTACCTTTTCCACTGACTGTCCTTCTACTCACTGATTTTTTTTTTTGTAGGTTACAGTGTAAAATTGACAACAGTGGTTTGCCTCTTCAGCATGAATTTTCTGGCTTGGCATGAGAAAATTCTGGCTATAGCACTCCTTATTTTCATCATGGTCCCATGTGCCCATCTGAGGGTAGACCACTGATAAATGGTGGCCCTTCAGCCACATTTTAAGAACCACTGTACCAGGTAACACAATATATTTAAGGGAGGAATGTGGCATTTTTTTTGTCTGTGTAGGCCTTTTTTGTACTGGTAACATTTATCTAATTTAATATGGAACTATGTAACCACTCTTTAATCCTTTCACTGTCTACGGCATCTCTAATCTCATGCGTCAACAATTTTCTGACACAGCTGCTAAGGAAATTCAAATGAGATTTGAGATATACGACCCAATCTCTAATCCGATCACTCTGATACCCTTGCTCATTTCTAGCCATCTTTTTTTCTTCCTTAACAGAACTACTTAACCCAAACTTTGCTGCAGTGTTGTGCAAATAGTTGTGTGCAGATTTCATCATGCCTGGACTCTGCTTCGGCTGAAAGTTCCTGCCCAGCTACCACTGTTAGATTACATCATGACACTGGCCACTGTTGAGACTATAAGAGGAAGAGGAGGGGGTAACAATGTAATGCTCCATCATGCTTGGACCCAGCTCTGACAGACAGCTTCATCTTTCTAGCTCCCAACTGCTTCCAAAGACACCCTTAGAAGGGGGATTGGAAGCAGCCAGAATTCCTCCATCATGCTTAGGCCCACTTCCATGTGTGCTGCTCTGTTGCTAGCTTGGATGTTTTGGTTTAAATGTCTGTCTGTCTGTCTGTCTGTCTCTCCATCCACACATATATAAACCACTCTAAGAGCCCTTGCATTTTCAAACAAATATTGTAAAGAAGCACAGGAATAAGAAATATGCATACGTATCACATGCTGTTGCATAACGGGATAGCCGTAAGTATTGCAAGGGACATTTAGAAGTGAGGCTTCAGATGCTGATCCCCCCTTCACTGCACAGTGTTACTGGTGACACAGCATCTCCTTTTCTGTGCTGTATCCGGCCAGCTGGACATCTGTGGTTCCAAACAACTACCGTTAAGCGTAGTCTCCCACCTTTTTTTGTTTCACTTCCTGCTTTCAAAGCTTTTCTTGAAATAGGTTTGTAAGGCTGCCAAAACACTATACTATAATTAGGCGCATACAAAAGAGAGTACCTTGTGAGAAACATAGTGGGAGGAGGGAGAGACTACATTTTCTCATAATCCTAGGAAACAACCAACAGTTTCAGGGATGCTGGAAGTGACACAGTCTTGAAGGCGCCTGGATTCTGCATTTAATTTTCATATTTGAGACATAGAGAACAACCCTAAGCAGGTAGAATAATAGAATCACAGAGACTCATCTTCAGACTCATCTAGTTCAACCCCCTGCACAATGCAGGTAATTCACAAGTACTCCCCCCACAAGCCCAGTGGCCCCTGCTCTATGCCCAGAAGATGGAGGGGCCCCTCCAGAATCTGTGGCCAAACTGACCTGGAGAACAATGGCTTCCTGACCCCAAAGTGGAGAACAGCATTTCCCTGGGTGTGTAAGAAAAGGCCACGAGAACTAAGCATTGATGCAACTCGTCCTGCCCTCCCTTCTTATGATCTGCCTAAGTTAACAGAACCAGCATTGCTGTCAGATGGCCATCTAGCCTCTATCTGAAAATATCCAAAGAAGGAGCGGCCACCACCTCCCAAGGAAGCCTGTTCCACTGAGGACCTGCTCTAACTGTCAGGAAGTTCTTCTTAATGTTTAGCCAAAAATTCTTTCGATTTGATTTCAACAAGTTGGTTCTGGTTGGACCTTCTGGGGCAACAAAAAAAATAGCTCTGCACTGTCCTCTATAAGACAGCCCCTCAAATACTTGAAGATGGTCTGACATCCTACTCTGGTCTATTCCATGAGGTTTACTCCTAGGAATATTTCCTTAGGATTGCAGTGACAGAGAATCAGTACACCACAAGGGTCCTGTCCTCCTGGAAGAAGATGGACTTCAGGCTGTATCACTTCAGACTGCAGATGGAGGGGATACGTGATTGACTGCTTTTCAGTATATATATATATATATATATATATATATATATATATATATATATATATATATATATATATATATATATATCCCTTCACATAGAAAACAAACATGTCAAGGAGATGGGCTCTAGCCTAGACTTTTCCCTTGGAGTGAGGCTGGGAAGAAAAACAAAGAATAAGCATCAAAGTACAATTAGGCAATTAGTTCCTTTCACTTGAGTGCTCATTGAAGACAATTAGCACCTCAGCCACTTTTGCTTTTAAATGAGAATGGGACAGAAATATGAACAAGTTTGATCCTGAAAACTGGTAATATTTACTTTGAGGAACTAAGCATGAAGTGTGTATCCAGTTTTAATTCATGAAAAACCAGCCTGTCATTACAAGTCTGAAAAGCCCCTTCTCTAGCACATGATCCATCACTTAGTAGTTTAAGAAGTAAGGTGGATTTCTTTTCCTAAACACAGATCGACAGCCACAACAAAATTCATTTTAAAAGAATGAAACCCACACAAAGGAACCAAATAATTGTAGCAGATAATTAAAATCCAGAGCTGATGAACTAGATAGATTCTTAATTCTGCCGCTGACAATTTCTATTTCCAAGTCCCATTATTGATTCCAACCGTTTAGACAAAGAGCACTTTTGGCGTTATTCATTTGGGGGCGGGATTGATAGAGAGTTTGAGATAATACCATGATTATACCACACACATTCGCCTTTGAGCACTGGGATCTCTTTATATGCAGATTTCTCTTTGACCTAAATGGGAGTTTGTGGATGAGGGAAATGTCAAGGTTTGCAAACCAGCTTAATGACTTCTTCCCGTATCCTTTGTGTAGTATGAATAGCTTGATTGACAGAGAAATCCTTTTCTCCAAGGATTGCTCCACAAGGGGATTTGTGAACACTTTGTGTTGTGAGAATAACTGCAGTGTACCTTCCTCTAAGTTGCAGCTTGCAGTGATCATTCCCACCAGTCAAGTCTGAAGAAGAAGAAAAGAAGAGATTGGATTTATACCCTGCCCTTCACTACCTGAAGGAATCTCAGAGCAGCTTACAATCTCCTTTCTTTCCCCCTCCCCATAACAGACACCCTGTGAGGTAGGTGGGGCTGAGAGAGCTCTTTCGAGGACGGCTCTTCAAAGAACAGCTCTGAGAGAACTTATGACTGACCCAAGGTCATGCCAGCAGCTGCATGTGGAGGAGTGGGATCTGTGCTCTTAACCACTACATCAAACTGGTGCTCACTGAGAAAAACACCGTTAGTAGAATGGGCCCAGAGTTTCTGATGTTACCATTGCAGAGTAGGTAAGAGCCACATTGCAGCAGTAGCTGAAACCTAGAGCAGCTCTGTTGTTAAGGAAGATGGGCTGCAGCATTCCAGACAGCTGGATGAGAGTATCAACTGCTTTAGGGTTAGTCTCTGGTTCTGGCACTGAGGCTGAACTGTTTGGTCAATTTTGATTATGCAAGAGCAGGCAGAATCCAAGAGCCTAACAAGACTATATTCTCCATAGATGAATGGAAGTGTCATACAGATCTACTTTTAACTAGACCCATCACTTCCGTTTAAGCTGAATACTGCCAATTAGCAGCTGAGAGGGTGGACTGCCACTGCCTTCCTGGGCTCATTCCTGCCTCCGCTAAACAGCACATGCAGCTGCTGGTGTGACCATGGGTCAGTCATAAGTTCTTTCAGAGCTGTTCTCTCAAGGGCAGTTCTTGAGAGAGTTCTCTCAGCCCCACCTACCTCACAGGGTGTCTGTTGTGGGGAGGGGAAGATAAAGAAGATTGTAAGCTGCTCTGAGACTCCTTTGGGTAATGAAGGCAGGATATAAATCCAATCTCCTCTTCTCTTCTTTATAGACCCCACTGCAACACCAGGCCTTATTTGACTAAGCAAGGAGAAAGGGGACTGGGAAGGGAAGAGGGCAGGATCAGGGAGGGAGGGAAAGGATGGGCAGCATGGGGGCTGCATTCTCCCTATTTTATAACATGATGAGGGGATAGCTTTACCATTTGCACAGTGGCAGTGGCAGTCTCCCACCCTTGCTCCCAGTCCTCCATCCTTGATCATTTGAGGCCTGGAAGAAAAACAATGGGATGGTGATGCTCTAGTACTTTCCCCCAACATCTATGGCAGAGACCATGGGGGTATTACTAGAGAGGCACCCAGAAGTGATGTCCTATCCATTGACCCTCCACCCACAAATGATGTTACATCTTCCTTGTGACCAGGGCTATTTTTGAGTGGGAACACACAGGAACAGAGTTTCGGCTGGCTTCTGAGTTGGCCATGCCTACAGCCTCCACCACCCCCCGCCCCCGGATTCCCCAGGCACTTTGCAAGCCGCAGGGCACCTGGGAAAGCCAATCCAATCCAGGGAGGTAAGGCACCTGGGAAAGCCAATCCTGGGAGGGAACTGTGCTGTCAGGGGTGTGGCCTAATATGCTAATGAGTTTCAGCTGTTGGGTGTGGCCTATTATGCTAATGAGTTCCTGCGAGGCTTTTTCTACAAAAAAAGCTCTGCTTGTGACTCTAAGAATTCCCCTAATATCTGTGTTAAAGACCGTGGAAATTTTTTGAAGATTCCTAGAAGTGATAGCATATTCCCTGAAACTCCACTCTCCCCAGGCACTGCCCCCAAATCTCTCATCTTTTGTGGGTGCAGGACTGGCAACTCTGGGGAGATAAGAGTGTGCCCATGGCAGTAGAGGAGGAGGAGGTGCTTGCTAAGAGGACAAGGCACTGTCATCATAGTCCTTCCTGAGTTTGTCCCCCACTGCCACCATCACTGTTCTTCCTTCATCATTTCCCCCTCCTATGCCATGGATTGTCAGGGTGTGTGAAACAACCCATGTTCCATCTATCTTTCCCCCTCTCTCCCTACCCATCTTGCCTCTTAGACACCAATAGATAATTGTAGAATCTATGTTTGAAAGTGGCTGTTATGAAACTTTGTGGCAATGAATTCCAGAGGTTGTTTTTGCTTTGTTGATATCCTATTTGGGAACCGGATTATGGTTGGAGCAATTAACAGCTACATGTTGAAATGGACACTAAAAGTGATGCTTGTTTTCATTTAAACATGGTATATGATGTATAAAAGAGGGAAATGTGATAAAAGGAATGAATGAAATATGAAAATGAGTAAGGGAAATAAGTGGGATGAAATTTTACATACACACACACTATTCTAATATACTAATGTAGAAACTAAGGGGTTTTTTTCCCGCCAAAATTCCCTTGTACCTTCCAAGAATTGCATCTCTTCCATTGAAATTCATCAACATTTGCTCCCAATTTACTCTACTGTCCATGAGATTAGAGCAGGGCACTGCTTGCTCTGCAATTAGCTCATCATATCTGTGTTGCTCCAATCAAGATCATAATAGTCTCAGCTGAAACATATAATTGGAGCTAGCACAGGGTTACGTACACCAAGAGACCTTTTATCTTTGGGGAAAGTATTTTTAGTTCTTTTTTTCTCATGCAAATATACAGATGTGCATGCTGGCTTGCACTCTACTGAATGAGTTATGCCATCGTTGACAAGTGTCACATCTTTTTTAATTACAATGTTTAAGGGGGAAATTGTTAAGTAAGTTGCTACACAGAAAACAGAAGAGAATAAGGCTCATATTAGCTCATGCAAGGCTTGATTATACCAACAAGCCCATCACTGTGAATGGAAAGTGATCATAAAGTTGAAGGCCTAGAAAGGTCAACAACATTACCGTGAACTCCACTGATGAATTTACAGTCGAGTCAAATGGATTTATAGTTCCAGCAAAAGCTATAATTGAGAAAAGGCAAACAGGTCGATCATAAGAAGAGAAGGGGGAGACACCACCACAATCATGTCGATGCCCAGGACAGAATCACTGCAATGCATGCAAAGTTCATATGACTACTGCAAAAGAGGGATCGCTGTGAACATCCATGATTTACTCCCCCCCCCCCCCCCACACACACATTATTCACGGTTGTAGATCAAGTATGCCAAACAGAGAGCAGATTTAAGGAAATTATTCTCAGGCCCACTGAAAGAAAATAAATAACCAGAAAAAAATGAATTATTAAAAAAAACACAAAGAGCTCTCCCCATAATCAATAAAATGTTGTGCACAAAGAAAGAACTGAATCTGATAGTAATAATAGAATTTATTATAAATGCTTGTTAAAATGAAAGAAGTGATGGCGACTATGAAAATACATTTTTACCCCTGCCAGTGGAGGCTAGGGGACAATTTTCACTGATTCCACTGTACGCCCCCATGCTTTGCTTAGTGATGCTGCTAGGAGTCCCCTAAACTCCAGACAGTGTTTCAGGGGACAGACTGGATGACAGTAGGAGTGGGAGATGGATCTTTCTATGAGATAACATATTTATGTGCATCAAGTATTGCATTCATATCTACAGTACAATGTTATATACCTAAGATCTATAAGGCTGACTTATTCATTCACAAATAATGCTGAAAGAGACATACATTTCATGGGGGGAGGACCTAGAAAATTAAAAAAAAATGATGGGAAATAATTATTTTTGGATATTATTAATTATGTATTATATATAGTTCTTTGTATGTAGGGGATAATCATGTCAATCCTTTTTATTATCCTTTATTAATGGTAGATTGCATTACTATTTCACAGATGTTTATTTGGGGAGTTTTTCTTCATTTTACTATTCACTGATTCTTCTAAGTGTTTATCGTACATTAATTAGATATCACAAACAGCCATGTTTGTGTATATGATTCCATTGCAGAAAAGAAATCTAGGATGGAAAATACAATGCACAATTAAGCAGAGCACACAGACAATGTCCATTAGTAATTCAGTTCTCCCTCCCCCCCATCTCTGCTTTTCAGTAAGAAACATGATGCACAATTAAACCAGCTGATAATGATAATATGTAGGTGATGTGAAAGAGGAATTACACTTGGCAAATATATTATTGAATTGAGAATGTACTATTGCATTGAGAATGTAGACTGCAGTTAGGTGTATTGTGAGCATATATCTGTTAAAGGCTTTTTTAAAGTTACTCATTTGGCAATTGATAGATAGCATTGTTATCATTGGCAGGGGAGGAAGTAGGGAAGATCTTCCTAGCCACCAAATACCACCCAGTATAATGTAATTATAAGGAGTGGAATTTATTTTTCCGAAATTCACTTTTGTAGTTATATATCCATTGATTCCTCTCCACTCTCTTTTTCTCTCTTTTAGAATAGGGGTTTCACCTTCATTTCTCTTTCTACAGAATGAAATCTTGAAAGTTTACAGACCATCTTTTGCTGCCTCTCATCTGTTCAAACTTCTCTTTGATCAAAATGGAACTGATTAGAAACTGACTCCAAATCCCCCCCCCCCCACCCAGAAAAGGAGGTAAAGAAAACAGTATTTGAATTACAGGGAGAAACTGGGTAAAGAGGAATTAAGAGAATGTCTCTTAACAGCCCTACTCTGGGTTGTGTTTGTTTTCTCATCTGCTTCCAAGCACTCAAGTCTGGGCATAGCCAACGCTGTAAACCAAAGGGCAAGAGACAAAGGGCTCCTGGCCTTTAGCTCTTAGCCTGTGGTTCACAGCTTTGGGCCTGCATTAGCCAACCCAGTGAATTAGGACCTGCCTACAATATGTTTGTAGAGGTTTTGTTTGTTTATTTGCTTTATATCAATTGTGTTGTTTATACTGGCTGTCTTGTACTGTGGTCATTTCTATAAGCCACTTTGAGTCCCTTTGGAGAGAAAAGGGAAGCAAAACAAATGGTCTGACAATACAATTGCAGTTGGCTATTTCCAGAAGCAGGCCTTCAAGCCTTATTGAAAACCTCCACCTTCCCGATCTTGTTGTCTTCTTCTATTGAATTCTGAAATGATACCCCTGCTGGGAAATGCAGTGCTCTGCCTTCCCTTGGCAGATTGTGATGGGGCTGGGGAGAAGCACCACATTCATGCCTCTAACTTCCAATTTCTCGTTAAAACTGAGTGACCTCCAGATGAGAGCAAATCCGTGCGTCTTTGGGTATATGCACGAGTGTGTGTGTGTATGTGTGTGTGTCTGTGTGGTATTTTGACTTTCTGCTTCAGGTGTTGGAATGTTTGAGGCGAGTGCTTTCTCGGCAGGTTTTGCCATCTGGAACTTCATCCTTATAACTTTCCACCTCATTGACTCTGCAGCCTATTTCCAAACACATCCTTTCTCTGATGCCTGCAGCTCTTAATTTTTCTTTCCCTCTTCTATTATTCATTACTTAGCACTGTCAATCTATTATTTACTGTCACTCTGTATCCCAGTTTTGAACTAAGGGGCTAACAAAATGAAGATCTCCCCCCACCCCAATTTTTCTAAGGTTACGCTCTCATTGAAGGCAGCAGGATGAGAGGCATGCCTTTGCAAGGACTGCTTGTGCCTGGCTAGTCTTTCGGATTTATTTTATCTCCAAGGGGCATGCTTCTCTTGCATTGTATTTGATTTCCCTTTTCAGGAGAACAGCAACCACTGAAGCCTGCACCAAGGGCATTAGCTAATTTTAGTACATTTCTTTCCCTTATTGGCCATCACATCCTGCTGAGGTTTCTTTAATACAGTTTTTTTGTAAGAAATAGAAAGGACCAGAAGCCTTTGTCGTAAGCAGAAATTAGGAATTTGGACATAAGGTTTTACTTCCTGGAAGTGTAGCTTCCTATAAAAGTTTGACAAACTTAGGCTAAACCTCCACTAGAACTCTGGTGAGTGGCTTGTCAGGGATATAGACAGCTGCAAACAAAATCCCATTTGATTTACTTAAATAAATCCCAAATTCACTGGTATTCTTCTTAAGCCTGGGGTAGAAATGCAAGCAACCAGTCTCATTAGCATGTGCAAATTGGATGGGTTTACTTTGTCTGTGATTGACAAGATGGAGGTAAGCTGGAAGTTTTACCCAAGCCAGCCACCGGGATACTTCTGAAATTCTCTTCAGCCCAATACCTAACTGGATCTCTGAGCTGCAAAAGGCAGTCTTGTTCCTGTAGCTAAACCGATGCAGTAATTGTGTACATGTTATTCCACTGTTGTTGTTTTGCTAATTGTGCAGAGTTCTCCACTTGTTCAGTTTGCTTCCTATTTTACCCTCTCCATTTGTCCCTCTTATTGTCTTAGAGATATACATGTGTGCACTGACAAACTCCTATATATATATATATATTGATGGAGGGGGACATGGCTCAGTGATAGAGCCTCTCCTTGGCATGCAGAAGGTTGCAGGTTTAATCCCTGGTATATCCAGTAAAAAGGACCAGGTGGTAGGTGATGTGAAAGATCTCTGTCTGAGACCCTGGAGAGCTGCTACCAGTCAGAGTAGACAATACTGACTTTGATGGACCCACGTTCTGACTCAGTATAATGCAGCTTCATGTATGTTTATGTGTATGAGGATCACTTCAGTATAGTGTTTTGCTAATCCACAGGTGTGCTTTCTGTGCATTGGTAAAATTCACATTAAAAATCCTGATGCAATCATAGCATGAACAAATCATTATTGCCTTTTGCAGTGCTTTATCTATCACATATTCTTGTCCTCTGTTTTACTGATGCACCATGCAAAAACTCTACAGAAATGGAACCATGATATTAATGTATGATGTGTCAATATTATGATGTGTCAATATGTGTCAATATAATTGTATTGAGATTATCTTGGTGCATTACTTACCATGAGCATCTTTATGCAAACATAGGAGCTCACTGGGAGTGTTTCCTTGCAGTGTTTAATCAATGACCTTTTCCAGTGTGTGACTGCAATGAAAAAGGCCAATGCTGTGCTGGGGGTTATTAGGAAGGGAATAGATAACAAATCAGACAGTATCGCAATGCCCCTGTATAAATCGATGATGCGACCTTATTTGGAGTACTGTGTACAGTTCTGGTTGCCACACCTCAAGAAAGATGTTATACCATTGGAAAAATGCAGAAAAGGGTAACTAGAATGATAAAAGGGTTGGAACACTTTCCCTATGAAGAAAGGTTGAAGCACTTGGGGCTCTTTAGCTTGGAGAAACGATGGCTGAGGGGTGACATGATCGAGGTTTTGTGAGACTTCTGCTCAAAGTAGTCAAGGATCAGATCTTTGTTGATGAAACACAGTTCTTTATTTCCAGTTTCTACATTGGTACAGCTTCTCGGATTATTGTCAGAGATAACGCATATGACAGAAGCAGGTCTATTATACCTTTCTAGACAGTTTGAATTACCCATAGGTAGCCAATCACTAAAGGGGAAAAACGGCGGGCAAAAGGGGTCTCTGGCCATTTGCTTCCCACAGGAAAGAAAGTGAGGTGTCAAGTTGTAAATTTCCATTCCTAAACCAGACCCCTTAGATGTTACCATTTCACATAACAATCGATGGCCTCGAGGCTTTCGCACGTTGATAAGAGATGGGACTCGTCCTCCCTTAGAGTCCCAGCCGGGACGAATGGAATGCGGAGGCAGGAGTGTGAGAGGCCCATTGTTCCCATACTTTGAAGTTGTCATCCTCCCGCTCTGACAGTTACACAAACCAGGCCTGGTCAGGGTCATAAACCTGGGGTCACATAGTCTACATACATACTGGCCAAAGTGAGGGTTTACCAAAAGGAGGGGGCGACTACATGGCAGGTGTTATGAAAGCAGCTATAACACATACATGGCAATAGGAGTATAGCATGGCATACATGTAAGACAATAGAAAGCATAGTACTAATACAGAAGGCATAGCTGTAAGCAATAGAAAGACTTTGTCTGAATCAGCAGATTCTGACAGGTTTATAAGATTATACATGGGATAGAGCAGGTAGAGAAAGAAGTCCTTTTCTCTCTTTCTCACAATACAAGAACTCGTGGGCACTCCATGAAATTGCTGAGCAGTTGGGTTAGAACAGATAAAAGGAAGTACTTCTTCACCCAAAGAGTGATTAACATGTGGAATTCACTGCCACAGGAGGTGGTGGCGGCTACAAGCATGGACAGCTTCAAGAGGGAATTAGATAAATATATGGAGCAGAAGTCCATCAGTGGCTATTAGCCACAAAGTATAGATAGGAACTCTCAGTCTGGGGCAAGTGATGCTCTGTAATCTTGGTGTTTGGGGGGGGGAACAGTGGGAGGGCTTCCTGCCCCCACTGCTGGACCTCCTGAGGGCACCTGGTGTGTGACAGAGTGTTGGACTGAATGGGCCTTTGGCCTGATCCAACATTTGCTTTTCTTATGTTCTTATATTCTAAGGAACATGTTATCAGATGTTTCTGAGTTTTGAACTGGCTGCTGCTCTGTCATGCTGCAAGACGAAGCATTGAGGTGGTAGTGTGCTGTCCAGTTCCACTGGCTATCTTTAGCTCTCAGAGAGGTTCCACCCATATAATAGGGCTGCTGACCTCCAGGTGGTGATTGGAGATCTCCTTGGATTATGACTGATGTTCCCCTGGAGAAAATGGCTGCTTTGGAAGGTCCCTCCCCTCTCCAAATCCTGCCCTTCCCAGATTCAACCCCTCACCCCCAAATCTCTAGACATTTCCCAATTTAGAGCTGCCAACCCTGCCATCCATTGGCTCCCTGCAGCAGGAAACACTATAAAAGCTCCAGTGAGGATGAAGGATTCCTATCTTGCTGTTGGTCCAGGTTACTGCTAATTATTTCTTCCTTCCTTAGCTCTGACTTTTAGTTTCCTGTGGCCTAAGTTCCTGTTTTATGGTTTGATATTACCTCAACTTCTGTTCTTTTGCTGTTTGACCTTTGGACTTCCCCGTTATCTGGAGTTCTAACTCACCATTCATCAGAGGTTCATTTCCTTCTCTACCTTGATTTGGCATTCAGACCTTCTGGTCACTGCAGCAACGGCTTATGATTCAGCCCGACCCTTGCTGCCCCTCTAATTATATTGACCCTGTCCCTGGCTCCTGGTTCTACATCCTCGCCTCTGCCTAGATGGTACCTACACTCATGGACATGATGGATGTCTGTATTTAAGCAAGGAACTGAAGACACTGGCAAAACTGCACAAAATCCAAATGTGGGATTAATTTTACAAATCCTTTAGGTAAACTGACAGAATTACATTTGTGTGGAATGCAGGACAGAACAGCATTTTTGAATGATAAGGTACAGAATGGTGTTAGCAGGGGTCATTTCGAGCAGGAGCTCGGGGGAGCTCAGCTCTGAGAGTTGGTGCCAGCCCCCCGCCCCCCCCACACGGGGGAATGCCTGCTTGTGTCATGGCTGCAGCAAATGACCCCCGTCCCCTGGAAAGGTCCTTGTTCCTCCGACCAGCCTTCTGAAGGCTTCAGCCACCACTGAAGCTATCCTCCCAAAATACTGGTATTTCTGAGGCTTGGATTAGTAGCTATCCCCTCTCTGCCAGCTCTTTCTTTCTTTCTTTCTTTCTTTCTTTCTTTCTTTCTTTCTTTCTTTCTTTCTTTCTTTCTTTCTTTCTTTCTTTCTTTCTTCTCTGTCTGACTGTCTGTCTGTCTGTCTGTCTGTCTCCTTCTGACATACTTCCAGTGATGTCAGGTGGTTTTGTATATGCAAATAAGTTATGCTAATGAGTTATGCTAATGAGCTCCTGCACCTCTTTTTCTATGAAATGACCCCTGGGTGTTATGCCATAAGCCTGGAAAATCCCACTGCAGTATCTCATTTCCAGAAGCCCAGGAACAAACAGGATAGTGGTTCCGAGCAAAAGCCTGGACAAGGTGGAATTTAACAACCTGGTTAATCCAGTTTAGCAATGCCAGCCTCCAGGTGGGACTGGGGACCCCCCAGAATTACAGCTCATCTCTGGTCTAATGAGATCAGTTCCCTGGATCAAATGGGTGCAGTCTGCTTGTTATTTTGCACATTAAGATAAAATTCTCATAAGAAGAAGGGAAATGTGTTGACCAACACTAGGTTTCAGCAAGGGGAGAATGCTGATTCCCCTAGTCATCTTTCTTAGGCCTCTGGGAATTTATATCATAATTGGCAATCAATGGAAATTGTTGTGATCGGATGAACATTTCTGATGAAGGCAATCTAGCATAGCTATTAAGCAATTTTCTCCTCTCTGATTTGTAATTTAGAGTGCCAGACTCTTCATTTTCAAAGCAATAAAATTAAAAGGGCAAAATCATATATTTTCGGGGGGGAAAGGCTTCCTGTTTTGGTTTGGTATTAATTGGGGGGATCACAACTCTCCCCCCAGCATCAAGTCACCCCTAAAAATAGCACAAGTTTCTGCTTGACTGATTGAGAAATTGGTACTTGCACACTCATACTGCAATTGCTTTACAGAGCTTGTGTGTATGTGTGTATGTATAAATCCCAGGATGCTACCAGACAGGGTGTATGAATATGAATGTCAGTCAATAAAAGAAACATACAAATCTAACCCTCCAAATAAATTATCTTTGCTGTATCTTTATTCCATATGGTCTTTGAAAGAGGACACAGACCAATCCTGGAGAGTGGAGGGAAATGCTCAGTCACACAGCATATATTTTTTTCATGCAGAAGGCTCCAGATTTTATCCTCAACATCTCTAGATAAAGGATAGTAGGTCCTAAGCCAGGCTTTTTATCTGCCTACCATCCAGGAGAGCTTTTGCTAGTTAAAGCTAGAAGTGTCTTGGTAGATGGTCCAATAGTCATTGTGTTCCTTAACACAGTGAATTGGGGAGAGGGGATCTCAGACCAATAGTCTTCAAGGGCAGCCCAATGCACAGCACATTTCAGTAATCTAATCTAGAAGTTACCAGTGCATTCACCACAGTGAGCTACTGGCATTAAAAGTTGTGAGCGAGTGATTGGGCTACTGCATAAATTAGTTTGCCCTGGAGGCATCCTTCCTGAATTAAGACAAAAATGTGTGAGCTGGAAGCTAAAAAACTGTGAGCAAGGTCACACTAACTCAGTTTAGAGGGAACACTGTTGGCAAGATTCTTTCTGTCCAGGAAGGCTGCAGCTGGCTCATCAGCTGCAGCTGCTGAAAGGCACCTTGGACACAGCTGCCACCTGCTCATCCAACAGAAGTCCTGGGTCCCAAACTATGAGTTGCAACCCCATCTCTGTTATGAGCACAGAGAGAATCCATTACCTGCATCAGTACCAGTAGAACTTCGCTTTTGTTGGGATTAAGTTTCAGCCGGTTAGCCCTCATCCACTCCACCAAACAACATAAAGAACACAATTAAAAATACAAAAGTCAAGTAATAACCTTATGGTTTTCCATGCAAGAGTGTCCAACCATTTAACTCAGCAACCCATTTGCTGTACTGCTACAGGGGATGGTCCTGTGGCAACATCGCAGTAAATTTATTGAGATGATAGCCCCATGTGGAGTAGAAGAGGTAGTCAAGTAAATAAATCCCCTGATCAATCAATTAGTCAATCAGGAGAAGATCTATGTGTATTTGAAGAAACTATTTTTAATCATCCCACACCTCATATATAGACATATAATTCAAGTGATAGATCTATTTGTGTTGCAAAATACAACTGATAAATGTAGTTCAAAAGTAACTGGTAAATGCAATTTAGATTTTATATTCAGTTACATGTCCTTAAAAAGAATTTAATTGATAGTTGGGCCCCTATGGGCATTGATTAAGGGACTCCCTAATACACTGACCCTCTATTTTGACTTCTGTATGGACCAGTAAAACAGCTTCATTCGATCATGGACTCAGTCATGGAGCCTGTCTTTTGCCCTGAGAAAGTCCCAGATTATCTCTGTCATCTCCTGTTAAAGGATATCAGACAAATTATCTGAAAAGCCTGTGACAGCCAGAGAACTAAATGGGCCAGTGGTCTGATTCTGTATAAGCTAGCTTCGGATGGTCCTATATATTTGCTTTTGCTGTGATGAGAATACGAAGAGTTGGAAAGACCTGTGAGCTGCTATGTGGGACAATTGTTTGCAAAGGTGTTTGCAATGACTCCTTATAGTTTTCTTCCTGCTCAAGCCAAGAATAGGCAACTCCCTTAGAAGCAGGCAGCAGGCCTTATGCGAGAAAGTAGGCTGACAATTGGAGATGGAGGTCACTGATGCAGGGTTTCCTTGACTGAGAAAAGTCAGCAGGTATGTGAAGCTTTCTGTCCCTCAAGCTGTAGATGCTGGAATGACTCGCAGTCCCCCTTCATCGAAACAGCAGCAACAGTTTCGCAAGGAGCCAGTACCTGATCCACAGAGATCTACTTCGTTCAAACTATGTATGAATAAAGCATTGATTAGTTTTAGGCCGGGTTGCTCCTAACAGCCTCTCACAGGTGCCAGTAATGTGAGCCAATCCACCATGTGTTACCATCAGTTTTATTTATCCCAACCTGCACAAACAAAATTGTGCCAAGAAGTGTTAAGCTTCATCCCACCACAGACGTTGTTCAAGCAGCTGAGGTCTTGGTTGAGCAGTTAAGGGCTACTCAGCGCTAAAGGGATCCCTGGCTTCTCCGGTCAACGATGAGCAGACCTGGGGATGGCTCTTCATCCACAGATGCCTCAGGGTGCTTGTCCAATACCCCTACCTAAGGTCTAGCAACCTTAGCTATGGCCTACTCAGTCAAAGAGCCAGCCTAATTATAATCCATTTCAATGCAATAAACAGTGAAATGCTGATGACCCCCCCCCCCCCCCTTTGAGACCCACTGGAAGTGAACCTGAGAATTCCTGTTTGACCCCTTCAGTTGACCAGCTATTATCAAATTATTCAGAATGGGTGGACAGGGGAAGGCAGCTCATGGCAGATACTTGCTACAGAGAAGCAGAGTTGTAAAAAATACTCACTTCCAAAATCCTTGCCTCATCCCAGGCCCTATGGGAGTTTTGTGCTCCATTCAGGAAAAAACGGGACAAGCACAATGGTTTCCATTCACTAGAAAGTGGGAAAGAACTTATCACAGTGTCATCAGTTTTGATGCTTCACAAAGCTGTGTGCAAGTGTTCTAGGTTTGGTTTTGTTTTGTTTTTCCAGTTAGGCCAAATGCTCACAACCTTTATTGATGTACCATGAGCAAGTGACTACTGCAAAAGGGTTTCCTTCTATTCTTCTTCGCACACACCCCCCCCCGCAAGCTTGTTGCAGCACTAACCAAATACTGCCAAGCATGACTTGGAGTTAAGAACATCAAACTTCTTCAAGTTGAATTCAAAGCTATTCTAGCGATTTTGAATCCACCATTATTAGAGCTAACTATTTCTCCTTCCTTAAAGAATGGGAGCAGGCACAATAACAGACTTGGGGGAGGAGGGCTTCATCAAAGCACAAAAGCTTTGAAGGATGTGATGGTGTTTCAATAGGATCATTATGATGCCTTATAGTATGTCATTACCTTCTTGGCAATTTAGCTTAAGATGTGCATCATCGGTGCTATAAGTTAACACAATGCTGCTTTCAAAGCCTTTATGTTTTGTCATGTCAAGGGCTGCTTTTAACAGGGCTTTAATCTCTGCATCTGTATATGCTGAACAACTGTGTGCCTACTACCAAAATAGTGGCTAAATAGGGGGAATATGAGCTGATATAGCTAACCATAATTTTTAGGGGGGGGGAGTACAGACTGCCTAATTCTACATATTACTGTTCATTGTGTGTAAATAGAGGGTTGTGATAAGAACATAAGAGCAGCTCTGTTGGATCAGACCAATGCTTTGTCAAGTCCAGTATCTTGTTTCACACAATGGCCAAGCAGTTGCCCACAGAAGCTATGGCCTCTCGTCATTGCTGCATCCCAGTGACAGATATCCAGGCATATATTGCCTGTGAAAAGGAGCTTCCATTGAGTTATTGTGGCTAATAGCCATGAATTGATCTAATCCTCTTTTAAAGCTATCAGCACTACAGGGCATCACTATATCCTATGGCAGTGAGGACTGCAAGTTATGTACCAGCTGAATGAATAAAACATCCTTTTATCCACCCTGAATCTGTCACCCATCATCTGATTTGGTTAAAGGACCGCCTCAGATGTTATCTGAAGCACAAAACAGGTGGCTGCATATAGTGCAGTGCTGGACAGACACTATAACACATATATACTTTCACACAGCCAGAGATGCTGATGAACTTTTCCCCATTCAAATTTCACCTGGGATCTCAGGGGTTCTGGATTACCTGATCACTGTTATGCTGTATGGCACTGATGCATTAATGACCCAGGCAGTCTAATTCTGGACTTTGTTCAGACTGCTGCACAGGTGCATATTTAAGGTAAAGGTTTCCCTTGCACAGGGGTCATTTCGTAGAAAAAGAGGTGAAGGAGCTCATTAGCATAGCTCATTAGCATAATTTATTTGCATATGCTACACCACCTGACAGCACCAGAAGTATGTCAGAAGGCGAGAGAGAGAGAGAGAGAGAGAGAGAAGGAGCTGGCAAAGAGGGGATAGCTACTAATCCAAGCCTCAGAAATACCACTGTTCTGGGAGGATAGCTTCAGTGGTGGCTGAAGCCTTCAGAAGGCTGGTTGGAGGAACAAGGACCTTTCCAGAGGACGGGGTCATTTTGCTGCAGCCATGACACAAGCAGGCACTCACCCGCGGGGGGGGGGGGGGGCTGGCACCAACTTCCGGAGCTGCGCTCCCCCAAGCTCCTGCTCGAAATGACCCCTGCCCTTGCTCAAAAGACAGTCAAATCCAACTCTAGGTGGTGGTGCTCATCTCCATTTCCAAGCCAAGGAGCCAGTGCTGTCTGAAGACTTTCAATTTTTGATACAAACTGTCCCTTTAAAGGGGGATGCTCAGGTGGAGCTGCATCCAGGCAGAACAGAAGGTTGCCTCCTCTCCCTCTGATGGGGACCATAGATGAGACATCTATGGCAGATGAAAACTAGAGGGAGGAGAACTCTCAGTTGGAAATGAACCTATGCATGGTGGAGAGATGCCTGGCTATTCTCTCTCCTCCTTCTGTTGACCTGGTCAATGACAGTTGGAAGACAAAGGGAGGAAGTCCTCAGCTAGAACTGGGTTCCATCTTGTTAGAGATGCACCTGGCTGCTGCCTCCTTTCTGATGCATTTGGAAATTCCCCAGCTGGAAGGTGGGGATAATATGAATCCAAGACAACCTTCAGAAAAAATAACAACAAGAGAACAGAACATTGGATCAACTCTGTTAGCCTGCAGATAGAGTGAGCAATGTCTTCAGATAAGACTTTTTTTTTCAGACATCCACAGTGAACAAAGGAAGGCAATAGTTGAAGGCCCTTGCCATCCCATTCTGGATTGACCCATGGGGTAGAATATCCCTACCCTGCCAGAGCAACATGGAAGGGAGAGGTAGTGTCCTTAGCTGTGAGCACTGTGAGGTGATGACAGCTATGAGGGCCCAACTGTAGCATTATGAAGGGTGTGTCTACTGAGTGGTGAAAGGAACCTGGTCAGCTATGTAAGTTGTTGGCACCGGGTTCTACTAACCACTCAGTAGCTGTACCCCTGAACAATGCTGTAGCCATAAGCCAGAAATGGTTGACACCTCTCAATATCCAAGCCTCTAATATCTGTCACTGTGTCCCCCTTCAGCAAGGCAGGCACCAGGGTGGCCTAGGCTACGACACTCAAGCTATCCTCCATTTTTCTCCCCCACTGCCATAGGGAGGCAAGAAGATGGTGACCACCCTCTGCCCCCCAGTGCAACAGTGAGATGCAGAGATGATGAGGTGGCATCTACCCCCATCACCCTATATGCAGAAGAGATGAGGCAAGGCATGGAGGCAGCAAGGCGAGGC
Organism: Lepidodactylus listeri; assembly: GCA_029233225.1. Lineage (NCBI taxonomy): Eukaryota > Metazoa > Chordata > Lepidosauria > Squamata > Gekkonidae > Lepidodactylus > Lepidodactylus listeri. The sequence continues at coordinate 38,147,171 of JARCFY010000013.1, forward strand.
ACCTCCTATCCTCATCAGTGCCCCCCCCAACTGAGGTGAGGAAGTGAGGAAAGAAGGAAGAACTCCAGGCTTGCCCCCTCCCCCATGTGGGTGGGAGGACAAAAACAGGTTCCCTGTCATCTGGCCTTGCCAGGTATCTTGCTGCAACCTGTTGATTCCTGCTGCATGGAGAATAACTAAACTTTCCCAGTCAAAAGTAAATACAGCTTTAAAAGCCACTTTCAAACCACTGTTGCAGTCAAATCATAGAGTTTCTGCTGAATCCCGGAGCTGTGTGACATCACTTCTGGATTTGGCCTGGCAAGGAGGTCATGGTGCAGCTGCAACAGTGCCCCCCCATGTCCCCACCTCCCCTTCTGGCTGCCAGCCAATGGCTGGCAACCCTACCGCCAGATGCCCATTGCCAACTTGTATCAGCAAACCCCAGCACCATTGTCAGGCTGGTGGATGGTGGGCAGGTGAGGGCAACAGGGCTCATTGCTGCCCCTCCATCTCCAGTGACCTAGAGAAGAAGAAGAAAAAGAGATTGAATTTATATCCCGCCCTTCACTCACTTGGAGTCTCAGAGCGGCTTACAAACTCCTTTCCCTTCCCCTCCCCACAACAGACACCCTGTGAGGTAGGTGGGGCTGAGAGAGCTCTGAGACAACTGTCCTTGAGAGAACAGCTGGTACGCAGCTATGGCTTGCCCAAGGTCATCCAGCAGGTGCAAGTGGAGGAGTGGGGAATCAAACCCGGTTCTCCCAGGTTAGAGTCTGCGCACTTAACCACTACACCAAACTGGCTCCTAGGCAACCACCTGGGTGCACTGGGCTAGCCCTGCTTTTCTGGGGTGCTCAGTGGCAGGAGTTGAGATACTCCTAGGGTTCCCAGCCTCCAGGTGGGGCCTGGGGATCTCCTGCTTTTACAACTGATCTCCAGCTGACAGAGATCAGCTCCCCTGGCGAAAATGGCTGCATTGAAGGGTGGACTCTATGGCATTGTACCCTGCCAAGGCCCCTTCCCAACCCCCCTCTCCTGGATCCACCCCCAAAGTATCCAGGTATTTCCCAACCGAGGGCTGCCAATCCTAGATACTCCCTAAGACCCACTCCATGTTCTACCACTGCCTTTCCCTGGTTTCTCCCCCTTTGAACATTATTCCAAATGCACACATAGTTCCAGATTCACCACACACACAAACACACTTGTTGACGTGAATGATTTGTCCCAGTTAACCTTAAAAGTCTACTTGTGAAAGGGGCTGAATTTGGGCCTATTCACTTATAAGCAGCAGCTTATTAGACTGGAAATGAATACCACCTCCCACATCGGGGAGGGGGGAATCAATTCACAGCATTTGTTTCTTTTATGAACTCTTGAACCTTCTGATAATTGCATCAGAACTGTTTAATTCACAGTTCCCCGTATTAGCTAAAATCACATTTTGTCTTTGCGTTAGTCATTAAAGTAACAATTAATTCGAAGGTAAATGCTAACTCAAATTCTTTGGCTGGGTTTGGCATTCAGAAAATTTGTTAGGACTAATCATATTAATTAAAGGCCAATACAGCTTCTCTGCACAAATGGAACTGGGGTTTTCATCCAGATATTGTGCAATCAGAAATATTCATTCAACAGTCTATATTTTATCTAGGGTTGTCAGCCTTCAGGTGATAGCTGGAGAGCTCTTGCTTTTACAGTTCATCTCCAGGCAACAGAGATCAGTTCACCTGAAGAAAATGGCCACTTTGGAAGGCGGTCTGTATGGCATCATACCCTGTTGAAGTCCCACCGGTCCCCAAGCCCGGCCCTCCTCAGGCTCCATCCCTAAAATCTCCAGATAATTCCCAACTCGAAGCTGGCAACCCTAATTTTATCCCTGTTAGTGGACACCAAAGGCAACCCCGGGCAATGGAATCAGGCGCAGGAGGTCTCTCCTGAGGAATGTGCTCATATGTCATCTGCAAGCCTCCAACACAGGCTAAAAATCTGAGATACAGGCTGAGGCTGCAGTTGTAATTCCACCATTCCCTTATAGCTTCATATAGGCTCTGGCAAGAAACAATGCGCCAGTTCACACAAGAGAAAAGCAAAATCAAAAGAGATTTTTTTTTGCATTGAAACAGCAAGGCTGAGATATTCAAAATCATCCTGGTTCGATAATAGCTGATATTATAATGAACTTATCTATAGTGTGGCCCAGCCCCATACTCATTTTTTTTTTGTTGGGGGTGGCCCAAGGGGGCAGTTTAGTACAGTGGAGCTGACTACATCACAGGGTTGTTGTTGTTAGGGAAATACAGAGGAGGAGAGACAGGGCTAGGCAAGAGTTGACAGGTAAAAATGGGCGGGGGGAGCAGCACCTGGGGCAGTTCGGAAATAATAAAAGTCAAGATTTGTTCTGGGAGCTGTATTCTCTCTGAAGCACTGTGCATTGCTCCAGAATCAAAGCCTACCCCCCAGAAGATCCAAGATGTCAGGCAAGTGTTGCTGAAGGAGCTGGGAGAGCCCCTCAAGGTTTTACAGGCACAACCTGGTTCCATTGGCTAGCTAGCTAGCAGCAGCAAAACAACCCCCCCCCCCAAGCTGCCCCTTAACCCCTGGGGTTAAGGGGCTATTCTCCACATCCCCTTTCTACACCCCTCCTGCCTTTGCAGGCAATCCAAGAGGGAAGCAAAGACAGGGAGTTCATCTTCCACATCCCGAAGCAGCTCAGGCATTCCAACTGTACTGGCAGCAAGCACTTCCCCTCCCCTGGCAAGCCAGGAGGGTGCTTCACAGAGAGGGGGAAAGGGGAAGGTACGGCTGTTTGGGGAGGGTGCTGGGTGCACCCCCATGCATACAGGCCTGGTTTGGCCTCATTTGGAATACAGTGTACAGCTCTGGTCATCATTATCTCAAAAATCTAAAGCACAGAAGAAGGCAACCAAGATGATTAGGGAGTTAGTTGGAACACCTTCCTTATGAGGAAGGCTGAAGAGTCTGGGACTTTTCAGCTTAGAAAAGAGAGGTTTATAAAATTATGCACAGGGTGGAGAGACTTGACAAAGAGAACTTTTTCCTCCTCTCCCAAAATATTAGAAATTGAGGTCATCCAGTGAAGTTGATGGGCAGTAGATTCAGGACAGACAGAAGGAAATATTTTTTCACACAGCAAGTGATTAAAATGTGGATTTCACTGTCAGAGGATGTAATGGCCACACAGGCACAGAATGCCTTAAAAGGAGATTTGATAGATTTTATTTATTCATTTATTTGTTTGTTTTATTAATGATTCGTGAAAGATAGGTTTATTAGTGGCTACTAGCCATGGTAATTAAAGGGAGCCTCCACATTCTGATGCAGTCAACCCCTGAATCCCAGTGCCAAGAGGCAACATCAGGGGAAGACCTTGGCCTCTATGACCTGTTGTTGGCTCTCCAGAGGAGCTGGATGGCCACTGTGAGAGACAGGATGCAAGACTGGATGGATCACTGGTCTGATCCAGCAGGGCTTTTCTTGTGTTGTTATGAAAAAGCAAAAACAAAACCTACACCGATTTCCCACAAGCAGCTGCTCCGGCTGGCTCTTCTCTTTCCCCTAATTGCATTAGTCAATTTCCCACTACTTGATGTGCGGCCACGTTTTGACCCGCAGCATCCCCCAATTTTCCCCATGTCTTTGTGATTCTTGTTTTTTTGAGATTGCGAAGACACAAGGGAAGTTGGGGGATGCTGTGGGTCAAAATGCAGCCGCGCGACAAGTAGTGGGAAATTGACTAATGCCATCAGGGGGAAGAGAAGAGCCAGCCTGGAGCAGCTGCTTGTGGGAAATCGGTCCTAGTGTTGTCTACATGTAAAAATCAAACAAATCTCTGCAATGCCAATCGACCAACAGTACGAAAAAATGCACTAGAATTTCAGGCTCTTTTAAATTCCCTTTTTCAACCTAAATAATTATCAGTGTGGCATAGTGGTTAGAGAGTCAGACTAGAATCTGGGGCTGTAGTCACACACACTAAAAATCCACTTTCAGTCCACTTTCAGTGCACTTTCCCACTGAGCTTTTACTGTGTGAACTGGCAAAATCCAATTCGAAAGTGCATTGAGAGTGGATTGAAAGTGGATTATTTAGGCTGTGGTCACACGGCCCTTTAAATCCGGGAGCCCTCCTGGATTTAAAGGGGCCGTGTTTTTTTTTTTACCTCAGGTTGGGATGTACATGCATCCCAACCCCAGCGGCGGTGGGCGGCAGTGGAAGAAGTGGCAGTGGCGGCGGGTGGTGTTGTGAGGCATTTGGCAGAGGAGGAGGCGGTGGCTGGCAGCGGCTTTTTTTGGTGGCGGTGGGCAGTGGCGGCTGGGGGAGGCACCCTTCCCCAAGCCCCGCCGGCCACCTGGTACGTTTGGGGTCCCCCCCTTTTACACTTGGGCGCTTGAGTGCCCAAGTATAAAAGGGGGGGGGAAATGGAGGACGGGACCATCTGGACAGCCCTCTCTCGCAATGATTGCAAGAGAGGGCTGTCCAGATAGGCGCAATTGCGGGTTCCTCCCATGACCACTGGGAAAATATTTGGTTTTCTTGGGGTCGAAAAACACATGAGGATCCCGCAACTGAGACCGCTTCAGTGCGGGTCTAGCTGCAGCCATTGTGGATGATCCCTTTAAATGCGGGAGGAAACAGCACTTCCTCCTGCATTAAAGGGCCATGTGGCCGCAGCCTTAGTGTGTGTGACTGCAGCCTGGGAGGCCCAGCTACGACTCCCTGCTCTGCCACGGAAACTTGCTGGGTGACCTTAGTCAGGCTCACAGCCAGCCTACCTCACAGTGTGGCTCTGAATATGAAAAGGAGAACAGAAGAATGTTGTAAGCCACTTTGAGTCCCCATTTGGGACAAACATGAGATATAAGTGAAATAAACGTTTGTTTGTTTGTTTTGGGGAAAAAAAACTTTTTTCAGCCTATATCTTTCATTGCAGTCTTCCATTTTGAAAAAAAAAAGTGTGAACTAGATAAGGCTGGAAAAAAAAAAAAGGAGTTGATCCCCTTGATACCCCCCAAGCAAGTGAAGGGCTGGTCAGTGCCCGCATGGGAGACTTCTTCATGGAAACTATCTGACTTCCATGCTGGAAGAATGGCAGGCTATAAATGTAACAGATGAAGGTGGGTTTTGGAAAATTATTCCCCTTACTCCTTGAGCTCCTATTCTGCAATTGTTCCCCTATTATGGGTTTGGGATAATGAAATCAATATTTTCTCCATCGAATAAAAATAGATCTGCATAAGGAGACATTAAGAAAGAAAGGAGGCTAACACAATTTAGCAGCAGCTTTTTGTTGTTGATGATGATTAGGTCTTTTTATAGGCTTGTCCAGGTCTCAGTTACCTAGTAACCGAAATCACCATTCTTAGTTACATTCGTGCGGGGAGGGGGACAGAAAAATGCATCATAAGTGACCCTGACTCACTCGCTTCCTGTGCAGCAAAGACAAACAACCCACCTGGAGAGTCTCGTAAGTACAATTACAGCTTGCAGTTTGCAACCTTGCACAGGTATCGAATAAGGTAATTCACAGTGGTTTCCTTAGGAGAACATATTTTTAACATCTGGGGTGGGGACTGGGAAGAAGAAAAAAAATGGGATAATTTCCTAAAGCGTTCTTTAGTTTTTCAAGGTACAATGGGACAAAGGCCCAATGGAAACAGTTCAGCTCTTCTTGGTGCATTTATCAGCTGGATGATCACCAGATAGGCAGAGGTGTCTCACTGACCCTCCATATGAGTGCTTTACTGTGAGTTAGTGACACAATTGATGTGTAGGCATTCAATTATCTCACAATGGTTATAATGTGGTAGGTGCTGCCTTACTTTCAGAAGCTGCTGGGAGTTTTTAACTAGCAGATCTTCGGATGAGGAGAACAGCTGTCTTATACTGCATGCCATTGAGATTGTGGACATGGCCATTCCCAGGAGCTATATGGGTCTCTTCGTCTCAGAGAATCACCATTTGTGCACTCCCTGCAGCAGGAAGCACTGTAAAAGGCTCCAAGGAGAAGCCTAGGGATTTCTACATATTTCTGAAAAGAAAGGAGGCGTTTTGATACAATTGTATGTATTATTATTGTATCAAGCTTATTTTACTGATATGCAGCAACACATGTGCACCTTGGTAAAAGACCAGCCCCAAACCAATCTAGATACAACTGGATGCATAATCGCATCGAAGTGGCTCATTTGTGATGTTTCAGTGACACATACATGCGTATCCATAATACTGAGAAAGGGAAAATATACACATGGATCCGTGGAATTCAAGCTAAGGCTATCCACATGCACAGTGCTGTGTATAAAGTCTGGAATGCATTTACTTGGAACATTTTTAATCTTCCTTTCTCCAAAACCAAACTAATGATGATTAAAACAAAACATATGATTAAAAATCAGAACTAAAGAGCAAATGAAACCATAGAGGATCCGTACATAAAAAAAAAAAAAGATGTAGTAATTCAAAACTCCAAAATCCAGGAGGAGGTAGAACCCAACAAGTATCAATAGACCTAACTACTTTATTTTTATGGCAGTACATCTCCAAAGGCAGGAAATGAAGGGGAGGGGTTTGGGGGGACATTTACTGAAGATTATAAATGAACTATAATGAAAAATATTAAAGGCAAGAAGAAAAGGTTTTTTCTTCCAGGCCTCTCTCTGTGCTCTGCCTCTGTGCTTCGAAGGAAAACTAAGAGAATTGTGAAGGTCAAGAGGATGCCAAGAGTGGTCTCTAGATTCTAAAGTTCAGATGTAATTGCAGGAGGTAGAGTTCACTTACAAAAGCTTTTGCTGCCTTGAGGGATATTTCTCTCTGTATTTTGAAGATAAGCCCTTCTATCCACAGGGCGACCAGGTTGGTTTTGCGGTCTCGGAGAACTGAGCTGCAGCATTTGTGCAGCAGCAGCAGCAGCAGCAGCAGGAAACCCAAAGGAAAATGTACCCACCAAGTGTTGGTTTTCTATTTTTTTTAAGGAAAAGAAAGAAGAAATAAAATATTCCATTTATTCATCTTGCATTCACAACTTGCTATGTTTGGCTTTTTAAATAGATTTTTCATAAGGTCCAACAGTGATATCTCTCCTCCCCGAGCTCGTTCCCCATCCCAGATTACCCCACAAGGATTATCTAAATCTCCAGTCAACAACTGAAGCCTTAGTGCAAAAGAAGTCCCAGAAGGATGGCATTACTATGCATGAACCAAGGATTTCCTATCAGTTTGTACCAGCTATGAGAAAGCAGCTGTCAGCCAGCTTGACAAACCAAGGCCTGGTGCCTTCCTGATGCCCAGAAAGAAGAGAGGTGGCAGCCAGGCACACCTCCCATTATGTCTGGAACCAAGAGCAGCTGACAACCACCTATCGTTCAGCTACCAGGTATCCTTATTGCAACCATCAGAGGGAGGTGAGGCACCGGCCAAGCACCCTTCCACTGGGCCAAGAATCAAAATCCAGTTGAGAATCCCCTTTCTCCAGTGTCCAGTTTCAATTTTCACCTGCTCTTCTTTGCTTCTCAATTTTATGACACACCAGTGCATGAAAGAATCTCCTAGGAATGATAAATCAAACAACTGGAGACTACAGACTCAGAAAAATCTATGCTGTTATTGTTGTGCAAATTATACCCTTTGTTTAGGGCCAAATGGTTTATTATGAATACCATGAGCTTTATGACACTTTTAAATATATATATGTAACATTGGAAAAGCGTCTATCTCCTAATAATCATAAATCACTTTATTTTCTCTTTAACAGAATGTTGGCTTTTGGAAGCCGGTCTAGACTCCCAGGTTGTAACTCCAAGTGTTTTATCGCTCGCTATTTTGCAGACTTCAGCATCCATTTGCTACCGACTCTGCCCCTTTCTTCCTGCAAATCTGCACAATAAATAATCCCCAAACTCCGGCTACCTTCTTGGTGTCACAACAGCACTAAGAGAGTTTTGATTTTTTTTTCACTCTCCAAAATGCAGTGTAACTTTCAAAGTTCTATTTAAACCAAATTACTCTGCATAAAGTGCCATTGATTGACAGGAAACATGTCATTTTCACCATCTTCATCTCCATATTGCCCCCAACATGCCATTTCTTTCTCTAAACACAAAGCAATTTTGGAATGGGAATCTTCATATGAAGGTTGTAACAATTGATCGACAGCTCTTCTTGTTTACTCACTTGCTTCTTAGGAACTGCAAACCAATGGGTGTCAGAATGGAAGCCCAAGTATTGTTCTGGTATCTTCCAGTAATGGAAGTTTGTATTCCTCCATTGTCTTAATCATTTCATGTAGGAATCTGTCATCCATATAATATTAATTTAGCCCCATTTCTGATTATACCTCTGTTGATCAGGCAGCCAAGTCCTGTGAGGCTCCTGTTCATTAGGTGATCTCTTGGGGACTTACATGATATTCCTACAGGCCAGCAACCCACCTTACTGCATCATAAAATCATGTACTGCAAATTCTCTGGTCAAAATTAACCTTCTCACCATGGAAACTGAAGAGGTAGTATTCCTAGTCATTGCTCCAATTTGAAAATCCTAGCCACAAGACATTATTACTTGACTGTGCAGAAAATTTATAATCCCTGCAGGATTAAAATTTTAGAAGAGAAATCTGGATATTGTGCCACAACTGGATTCTGGGAGCTGATGTGTTATAATGGCTAAATATACAAGCTGGGTAAGTGCATCATTTTAAGACATCTTCTGTTTTACCATCCACAGTCCCTTTCCCTTTATAAAGCACCTTCCTGAACTATTCTGTTATAGTACAGCCCTATAACTTTTATAGAAAAGCTCTTTTGAATGACATCATTTTATATAGTGTGTGGAATAACCATGCATTCACTGCTTTTGTATGCACAACCTGACTACTGGATTGTTCATGGTTCATGTTCACTCATACCAAGACTGTATACACATTGTCCTTGTTCACACAATAGGGTGGACCATGTATATCAGGATGATTGTGTGTAGCAGGTATTCCCACCACATGGATTCTGGTACATGTAACTGTACCATCTGAAAAAAGTTCCCTACTCTCTCTTGGACTCAGAATGATCTGTATGATGGTAAAAATGTTAGTCTGCCTTGTACAAGTAGTGTAAGGACTACAGGATAAAATCTGTCAAATGTCTTGCTATATTTGCTAAGTGTTATTACCACATTGCCATATAATCATATGCAGTCGAAGTGAAAGTCATGTTTTTGACTTAGGGAGGCTTTGCCTGGCAACAGGATGCACTCAAGACTACCTTAGTTGAAACAACTAGCAGCTAGGATGTCCCCAGAACAAACAGGATGGGGCAGCAGACTCTGGGTTCAGTGATAGGGCTTGGCAGTGTCAAATGCGGTTTCTCATTTGCCACAGAACACAGTGTTATGGGATCTCTAGAGCTGGGATTCCTAAGGGGTGTGTGAGAGAGTGTGTGAGTAGGGGTGCACTCTGTTGTAGTGGCTGAGCAACTATTTTCTAAAATCCCTCCCTTCCCTGGGACGATGAGCAACAGTTGCTGTCTCTGCTTGCTCCGCAGTTATAGATAATGTAATGATAGGCTTGCAGGTGGGGGCTGGAGCGTGCAAAGTCTAGGCAGGCTGAATGTTGGCTGTGATTGCACTGGACTGGGGAGGGGGGGCTTGTTTGAACTTTGTATAACTTTGGGTCTTGGCACCAGAACATCAGTTCTGACATGGAGAAGTTTTAGCTTGAATCATATTTGCTACTCAATAAGCAAATCACTGCCAAGAGAGTGTTGTTGAGAGTAACTTTGTTTGAGGGTCTGACCGGCAGCCAGGTGGAGCCAGTCCCATCACCAAGCCCTGCCCAGGGAAGGGAGCAATCCAGGAGACAGCTGCAGCTGAGACAGGGCTTCACGACACTTCTGTTTGGGTGAAGGGCAAGAAGGAAGGAAGGAGCAAGCCAGGGGAGGGATTGGGAGGGTTTATTTAAAGAGGATTTGCATGGAAGATGATGTATCCCTGCTCAGGCAGTGCATAAGGATACAGAAAGGAGGAGGGATAAAGTAGTGTATCCTCTCCCCTCTCCAGTCTGAGGCCATGCAGGTCCTCCATGGTAGGGAAAGTCACAGCAGAGCAAGCACAATGTGACCTTGATCAGAGAGAGTGTCACAGGCTTGTGACAACCAGTCTCACCTCCCCACAAAAAAACCCCTCTTCTTTCAAGAAAGCAAATATTGTGCTGTTATACCCCCAGTAGCCTACCCTTTGTTATGGCATAGTGAAAAATCAATTTGATGGTGCCCAAAATGGATTTAAGCTTGTAGGCCTGGAGACTCTGATTTCTGTAGCTGGTGTGAAATTGTCAGCATCAGCAAGTGATGTCATCATAGTCTAGACTCTTGCTAGAATTCATGAGCAGAAATTTATTCTTATTGGCTGCATTAGCCCTCAGGAACACACAGCTGGAGTCCAGAGTCTGTTATATTCTCTAATGCCTTACATAACTCAATGCCTTATATTTCCATTCAAATGGTATGGTACTACCTTTGCCCAAGGCTTGTTATTGGGGTTTAATGAAATCATCTTGTTCCCTGAATGCTGGAAAGTGCCAGCTGACAAAGAACTCACACATCTCTAAGAGAGCTCCCCACCCCCATCCTTCTAATTGCAACCATTTGGCTATATCATTCCACTCTTCGCTAGAAGCCTGGAGGCACCATCAATGGTTCTAAGTCATTGTCAAGCCAGCGCAATTGTTGACTGCTTCGAATTGGTTGCATTGTATTCCTCTGAACCAAGGATGGCTAACTGGTGGCCTGTTGGTCCAAACTAGGTCCCCTAAACACCTTCAACCAGTCTCCTGGTGGCATTTCAAATTTTCATTAGGATCCTGTAAACATTTGTTCTAAGTTTTACCAGACACAACAACTTCTCATGGGCCTCATTGTACTGTAGATGGTGAATGATGTTAGCCTGCGGCAACCAAAATATAACACAAGAATTTGGTGGGACCAGCTACTGCCAGTCAGAAGAGAGTACAACAGCTGTGCCCTTAAAACAAACAAACAAACAAACAAAAACACCTTTCTCCCCTTTAAGATTTCTAATAATAGCCCAGGAAGCCCAGTTTTGTTTAGCAAAAGCATGCAAGGGTTAAAGGGTAAAATCATCTCTTCCCTTCTTGTGCAGCTCTGACCCCAAATCATGGCTGTACAGACATGCTATTTACCTTTACTGGACTGAGGGAGAGTGTGGATTTCTATGACACCTGTTTTGACCACAGTATAACTTCAATAGGCAAGTAAGGTTGTACTAGGAGAGACAAACTAAATACACATTTGGGACTGAGCTTCAGCAACCTGGGGTTGGACCCAACCAGCTTTTCATTTAATCTTGCACAATTCCTTTCCTTTTTAGAGTCCCCATCACACAGGGCTTTTGTCCATGGAAGTCCCATGATCACTAGCATAGTTTTTTTTTGGTGGTTAAAAGGGACCCCCTCCTCTCTTTTTCAACAGCAGAAAAGCTGGTTGGATCCAACCCAGTACATCTCTCAGTGGGCTTTGTAACGCAATTGTCTTTCTCACTAGGCTATCTGATTGCACCGTTGTTTATTCCGACAGAGGCTTTTAGCAATGCTCAGAGTATTTTTATTTCCAGCAAATTGTGACTGTACATCATTATTTTGCCTCCCAAGTCCTCAAAATGAGTCAAGATTTGTCACAATATCACTTAGCGCTTTTTAAAAAAATGAAAGAGGAAAGAGAATGTTACATTTGCAACATCAATAGCAAGGAAATATTTTTTAAAAGCATAATGATTACCAACATTTACAGAGGGGAAGGGGAAGAGATAAAATTTGGGCATTATTTGGAAAGGCAGCATTTTCGAGAGACTAAACACAAAGAGAAATCAAGTAGACCCAAGTGAAACTGTTTGCAAAAATGGCTCTGTGTATATTAGGGGTATGCAATTTTTTTAAACTGGTATTTTCCAGTTCGGGTCTATTGTACCCCAAAAAAATTCAGGATTCCTGAAAAATCTCGGGTTCAAATACTGGTATTTTATTTGGAGCCAGGATTTTTGGGGAATTCCAAAATTTTCATGTTTAACAGACCCAAACTGAAAATGTTGGTAAAACACACTAGCCCAGTCCCAGCTAGACTGCCCTCTCCTGCCACATGGTTTAAACCAGGTGGCAGGAGAAGGCAGTGCAAAGCTCAGCTCCCTGAGGGCACAGCAATTCCAGCTGGGCTGCACTGTCCTGCCACCAGCTCTCAACTTCTCACCGATCCAGCTGATCTTGGACTGGCTTCTCTTGCAGCCTGGTTTAAACTGGCTCATCTTCGGGCTGACTTCTGCAGTCTCTTTAAAGTTTGCTTGCCCGACAGATGGCTGAAAGGTGGGAGCAATCTGCTCCTGCCTCTCCACTGTTTTCAGATCTACCCAAAATTCCTGAATATATCTGGAATTTTCTTTTAGTTTTCCTGAGAAAACCCAGATTCACTTGGGAAGGTGTAATATACCCAAAAAATGCGGATAAAGATATATTTTCAGCTTGTGTAGATCTATATGCATCATCTTCAGGGGGGCTGAGGAGCTCAAGCCCCCCCCCCCATTTTTTTCCAAGGGTGAATAAGCCTCCCCCGAGGCAATCAGTACCAGTTTAAATTTCAGAATGTCAACTTGCTCTGTGCTGTTTCCAGCATCGCAGCTCCTGTTCTCCAGCATCTCCTATTTTCTCTTTGGGAAGAAGAGCGAGAGAAAGCCTTCCTCTGATTGGCTGAGGGCTTCTCCCCCTCCTCTTCTGGGGAGGGAGGGGGAGGGAAAGAACCAGAGAGGGGGGAAATGGAGTCGGTAACTTTTAAGAAGACTAGCAACTTTTTCTTCCTGCCCCAATGTTTACGTTCTGGAGACTTCCAGGACACCTGGATACTGGGAAGCATGCATGAGTTTGTGATGCAAATCTGAAGGTATAATGGAAACTAGAAATCACTAAGCTCATTCAACTGCAAGGATTGTTTGCTTTTACTGTGGAACCTTCCTTGAAACCTAGCTTAGGTGCTCCTCCCCTTTCCTGCCGGCAAAGTAGAGCTGCTTAAAGAGATCTTCTTTGTGTTTGTCGCTCTTCCTGTGAGTTCCATTTTGGCTTTATGGGTAGGTGGCTCAGAGGTGATGCAAAGCTGCTTGGGTTTCTCTCTGTGCACACCCTGCCCATGAAAGGGGCACTGTGGAAGGTATATCTCGGGTAGTAAGGCAAAGGGTTCAGCCTCAAGAAGGCTTGTGGCTTTGCTTTTTTGAAGAAGGGAACTTTTTGGTTCCAAATGGAGGTTTGAATCAAACAACTGTTTTCCCCTTTCTGTTCACATCCCCCTTTAACCTGTTTAACTCTATGAATTTTATTGCATTGGTTTGTATGGGCTGTTACCTGTAGTGTGTGTATATAAAAAACCATGCAGAAAGGTAATTTTACCTACTAAGATATCATTGAGAAAAGAACCTCCATGATCAGGGGTATAGAATGAATCCAGCTGATTGCTGGATATGGGGGTATAGAATGAAAAGTAGAGATGTGGTTGTGAGACCTTCCTATGGCATCTGCCTGCCTATTAGTGGGGACAGAATTCAAAGCTAAGTGGACTCTTCATCTGGTCCAGCAAGGCTGTGTTTGCTTTCAAGTTTCTTTCTTCTCAGTGATGTAGAATTACCAGGTGTGTTTGTGTGTGCATGCAAGTGTTTATTTCACAAAACTTTAAAGTGATCTGTCTTCTAGACAGTTGCTAAAAATCCTACAGTGCAACTTTTACAAATATGACCATCCTATTCTATGTAGGGTTGCCAGCCTCCAGGTAGCACCTGGAGATCTCCTGCTATTACAATTGATCTCCATGAGACCAAGATCAGTTCCCCTGGAGAAACTGGCTGCTTTGGAGGGCATTGTACCCTGCTGAGGTCCCTCCCCTACCCATAACTTTCCCTCTCCAGGTATTTTCCCACCCAGAACAGGCAAACCTAATTCTATGTATTTAAGGTATGTGTTCTGGTGAACAATATGAATTATCCATTTTCTGACTTGGCTATGAGAGCTCCAAATAGTATGTTATGCATCACGCAGGGGTATGCAAGATGAAGCTGTGTCACCACAGAACTAGCTCCTTTTTGCTCCTTTTCCAAAGAGTATTGTGGATTGTTCAAGTTTGCCTGCTGCTTTATTTATTTTATTTATTTATCAGTAGGTCCATCAAATAAGATAATCATATTTTTGACAAGTGTGGCTATTGTAGTCTTTATAGAAAATACTTAAAAAAAATCTAGTTGCACCTTTTAAGACCAATTTTTAATTGCATGTAAGAGAGAGCATATGGTGGAAAGGTTTACTCAGGAACTCTTAAAGGAACATTCAGTAATAAAGGTTATGCATCTGTTATGGTGTGAAGCTGTAATCTCTGTTTGAGCCTTATTAGATCTCTAACTATCAAACAAATTACTGTTCTACTAATTGAAATTCTGTACTATCCATCTGAACATGGCATTTGGATGATAGCTGCTCTGAGGTCTCCCAGAGTAGGATCCCCTAAATTTCTGGGGAGCCTCTTTCTAAACCCCACATGGTTCTGCCTCCATAGATAGTGACAATGGCCTATGATGTCACTGGCTCCTCTCTATGATGTCACTGGGCCTCGGTTATTTTAAGGACCTACTGTAGCAATGAATCTGGCCCAGCCCCAGCGCCCCCCCCCCCCCCCGGGAAATTGGAAAGTCTACGCCCTTGTGTAGATCCAAATGCACACCCCTAGAGCACATCAGAACAATGAGATCTTCACTTTTCCTCCACACTTTATACCTTGTTTAATGATGGGATCAGTCACTATTGCCAGATTCTTATTAAAATTGTTGCTGATAAAAGGCAGCAGAAAGGTCCCTTTTGAAATTGTGACTGTCTACTACAGAGGTACTCTCAAAAGCCACCTTTTTGATCCAGTGGATACTTTGTTGTTGTTGTTCTTCTTCTTCTTGTTACAAAGGGTAGCCATAGAACAAAGTTTGAGTTCAGTGGCACTACTAAGACCAACACAGTTTTATTCATGTTGGTCTGCAGTAGAACAGCTAGATTTCAGTTCAGTAACACCTTAGAGACCAATAAGATTTTGGGGGTATAAGCCTTGGAGAGTCAAAGCTTCTACTACTGGACTTGTATCAGCTGTCCTTTTTCATGTCCTATCATTTTCTTAATCCACTGCAGAGTAGTTTCAATTTGTGAACTTGATTATCTATAAGAGCCATGCTTAGGTAGAGAGAGTCTTCGTACCTGGGATGCTGTCATACCAACTGGACAAATATGCTGCTGTGGTAAACCTTGAACCACTTGCTCCAAAATAGCACCACTGGAATTAGTAGTTTGGGAACGGAACCTGCCATCCTACAATTCCCTGACTGCCAAGCCATTCCAGTGGTTTCCCATAATCCTGCCCATGAGTCTTTGGTTTATCATTGGCAATACAAGGGCCTTCCCCCGCCTTCTTGGCACCTGCAAGGATTTCCCCACTGACCCAGATAGAAAGACTTGGCCTTTCCATGAAGCAGCAATCCAATTTCATGGAGTTTATAAAAAGGCTAATGCCCCTCTATCATAATCCTTCTCAGGCATGGGGGATCCAATATGCAAGGGAAGCTTTCCCAAGTCTCCTTCCCTACTGGAGAATCACCAATAGAATCACTTCCAGCTATTTACCTGTTTCATTTTAGAATCCTGAATAGGAATGAGCATGAACCAAACCATTAAGAAAAATTCATCACAAATATTGCTCTGTTCATGGTTCATGAACCTAACCTTTATGAACCTTTATGAACTTCCATGGACTTTTGAAGCTGTTTGTGGTGGTTCATGGCAGTTTGTGGACAGAGCAGAAAGCAGGGGTTTATAGGGACTCTGAGTCCCTTTAAATCCATGCTTTCTGTCCCCCACAGAAGCTGCATTTTTCCAATTCATGCCCATCCCAAATCCTGAAAAGAACTATTCATGCAGGATTGGGAGGGAAGTTTTTGAGCCTCAAAAGGAATTAAAATATCTTTATAAATAAAATAAATGCCTTCACAGCATACAGGTTAAAAAAAAAAGGTACTCTAGACAGGGTTGTCCATGAAGATGGTCTGGAGGCTGTAGCTGGTAAAGAATGTTAACATCCAACCTGTGTCAGTTTTATGCCTGGGTCATAGGGACATTAATGACTTTTTATTTTAAAAAGAGATAACAAACTCAGTTTATGACACCAGGACAGGCATAAGACACAAAATCAAGCTCACAACAGACATTTTCCACTGTTATCTTCAGTTCAGTTCCTCACGCCAACCTGTCCCCTGGCTTTTGGAAACTCTTCTAGAGATTGTTGTTTCAGATACTTCTACTGATTTTCTTACAAAGGTTTGCAACCAAAAATGGAACCATATTACAACAAAAACTAGACTGCAATGTCTACAATTAGGTAGAATATAAATAGATGAAACTGGGCAAACAAGGTGTCAGTACAATAATTTAAATATAATTTCAACAAAGCAATAAGATACAACTTGGTAATGACTTTACAACAGTGTAATATACTACATTAGTCCCCACAATGAAGCTCTCAAATCACTATAACATGAAGCTCCAAAATCCAGTTCCAACGAAGAATCAAGATACAGCCTTCGTTTCATATGTCATCTTTTTCCAGGAACTACAAAATTATAAAAACAAATATCCAAAATCATCATATACAGCTAATACAACATTCCCTCCACCGTTACTACATCATGAATACATATTACCTAGAAGGACTGCAAAGTAGCAGCTCACAAAAATCAGTAGCTTCAAGGGAACAAAGTCTCCTGCAAAGGAACCACATATAAGCAACAATATTCCATTTACATCACAAGAGAATGTTATTTTGACTTGCAAAAAAAGTCCCAGAGTCTCTCTTAACAATCACCTAGAAAGTTTCTACTTGAGGGCTACCATATAAAATATTCACAAGGGGAACTCGTCCTCCACACCTCCTTAGCAGGTATGCCTTAATCATGCAGTCCTCAAGGGACAGCTATGTAGCAAACCAATCTCCTGTAGCTCCAAACTTAAAACAAACAAACAAACAAAACTTTTAAAGGGGCAGGCTATCACAGTCAGTGCTATTTACAAAAAATCATGCACGATAAATCCAATAACTTTCCCTTCTAGATGTCTGGACTTTGCAGTCCTTCTAGATAATATGTATTTATGATGTAGTAACGGAGGAGGGAATGTTGTATTAGCTGTATATGATGATTTTGGATGTTTGTTTTTATAATTTTGTAGTTCCTGGAAAAAGGTGACATACGGAATGAAGGCTGTATCTTGATTCTTTGTTGGAACTGGATTTTGGAACTTCATGTTATTGCGACTTGAGAGCTTCATTGCAGGGACTATTGTAGTATATTACACTTGTAAAGTCATTACCAAGTTGTATCTCATTGCTTTGTTGAATTATATTTGCTTTATTGTACTGATGCCTTGTTTGCACAGTTTCATCTATTTATATTGTATTTTTCACTGTGTATTCCACATTGTTTTCTACAATTAGGTAGAAACAGTGATCCAACGTAAGTAATTATTATGTTATATTTACTGTAGGATGATCCCAGTTAAGGTACAGTTCACCTGGCACGACGATGAGAAGAACCTATGTTAATTATTGGGATATTAATTATTGTTTTATGTTCTTTTAATATGTATTTTAGTTTTGACTTTTATTGTTTTTATGCTTTTTAAATAATGTTTTAACTATTAGCTGCCTTTGCAGCTTCCTTTGGCCATGAGTTTCATGGGGTTATTTTGTGTGTGTGTGTGTCCATGTCCACATGTGATGATAGTTCTTTGGGCAGCTGGATTCTCGCATTTATTTCCAGCTTCTTCCCTTCCCACTCCTGGTAAGTGCACCTTCATCCCCTGCTCGCTCCTTGGATGGACCTGGCAACCCTACATAAACAGAAGAGGAGATTTGATTTATACCTCACCCTTCACTACCCAAGGGAGTCTCAGGCTGAGGACAGACTGGCAGTCTGGTTTGCTCTGCCTCTGCTTTAAAAGCGGAGGCAGAGCAGGCATCTAGACTGCCGCATCTGCCCCGTGGAGGCGCCCTGGACTTACCTCGTCCGGCGGTGCGCTCCTCCCACAGTAGCCGGGCACCACTTCCAAGTGGTGTCCCGGCGGCTGTGTGCACATTCCACCCACTTACGGCGGGTGTGAACGCAGGTGGGTGGGTAGAGCTGCATGGTGTTCTGCCGCCACTGCCGGAAGCTGCCCGCAGTGTGGACGCTGCGGGCAGCTTCCTTGTGGCAGCATCTGAACGCCGCACTGCGGGGCAGTTCTCCCCCGCCTTGTTCTGCCGCACTCCTGTAGCGCGGCAGAACAGTAGTCTGTCCACAGCCTCAGAGTGGCTTACAAACTCCTTTCCCTTCCCCTTCACACAACAGACACCCTGTGAGGTAGGGGGGGGGGCTGAGAGAGCTCTGACAGAAACTGCTCTTTTTCAAGAACAGCTGTGCCAGAACTATGGCTTGTCCAAGGTCATCCAACAGGTGCAAGTGGAGAAGTGGGGAATCAAACCCGGTTCTCCCAGATTAGAGTCCGTGCACTTAACCACTACACCATATTGGCTCTCTACATAGAGACCAAGGCCTTCCCAAGTTTTTGTCTCCAAGCACTGGTATTCCAAAGTTTACTGTTTCTGGATATGGAGTTTCCCTTTAGTTATCACAGCTACTAAACATTGATTATAAACCTCCTATAAACATTGATTATAAACATCTTAGTCATCTTTTTGTTCCTGTACTAAAAGGATCCAGACAAAAAATTGTGAGCTGGAGGCTAAAAAACTGAGCTAGCTCACACTAACTCAGCTTAGAGGGAACACTGCTCCCAATGTACCGTATTTTTCGGACTATAAGACGCACCTGGCCATAAGACGCACCTAGTTTTAGAGGAGGAAAACAGGGGAAAAATATTCTGAACCAAATAGTAGATAGTTGGGGGGGGGGGGGGGAGAGAGAGAGAAGAAAGAAAGAAAGAAAGAAGGTAGGTAGGTAGGTAGGGGGAAGAGAGAGAAGGAAGGAAGGAAGAAAGACAGAAAGAAAGAAAGACAGTCAGAAAGACAGAAAGAAAGACAGAAAGACAAGGTGTTCCCCCCCCCCCTTGCTTGGGCCCCAGTGGCTTAATGCCACTCAGGCCCAGCTCTTCCCTCCCTACCCCCCCCCTGCAGCCCAAGAATGGTGAGCGGGGGAGGGAGGGGGGTAGGTAGGGGGGAGAGAGAGAGAAGGAAGGAAGGAAGACAGAAAGGAAGGAAGGAAGAAACAGGAAGGTAGGGAGGGAGAGAGAGAGAGAAGGAAGGAAGACAGAAAGAAAGACAGACAGAAAGAAAGTACCAGGAAGGTAGGTAGGTAGGGGGGAGAGAGAGAGAGAGAGAGAAGGAAGAAAGGTAGGTGGGGGGAGAGAGAGACAGAAGGAAGGAAGGAAGGGAGGAAGGAAGGAAGGTAGGTAGGTAGGTAGGTGGGAGGGAGAGAAAAGGAAGGAAGACAGAAAGACAGACAGAAAGAAAGGAAGAAACAGGAAGGTAGGGAGGAGAGAGAGAAGGAAGGAAGGAAGGAAGACAGAAAGAGAAAGAAAGAAAGACAGAAAGACAAGGTGTTTCCCTCCCCCCCCTTGCTTGGGCCCCAGTGGCTTAACGCCACTCGGGCCCAGCTCTTACCTCCCTACCTCCCCCCCCAGCCCAAGAATGGTGAGGGGGGAAGGAATGGGGTGGGAAAGGTGAGCAGGGGAGGGAGGGGGCTTCTGAGGGGGGTGGGAGGGATGGGGGCTTCTGAGGGGGGGTGGGAGGGGGGCTTCTGAGGGGGTGGGTGGGAGGGGGGCTGGGAGGGGAGCTTCTGAGGGGGGTGGGAGGGAGGGGGCTTCTGAGGGGGGCTGGGAGGGGGGCTGGGAGGGGAGCTTCTGAGGGGGGTGGGAGGGAGCAGGCTTCTGAGGGGGGTGGGAGGGGGGCTTCTGAGGTGGGGGGCTTCTGAGGGGGGTGGGAGGGAGGGGGGCTGGGAGGGGAGCTTCTGAGGGGGGGAGCTTCTGAGGGGAGTGGGTGGGAGGGAGGCTTCTGAGGGGGGGTGGGAAGAGGGCTTTCTTCACTGGGGGGGAGGGTGAGGGAGGCGGGGGCATGCTCCCGGCCCGCGGCGCTCGCCGTGGAGCCGGGATCTACACTGGGGGGGAGGGCGAGGGAGGTGGGGGCATGCTCTCGGCCCGCGGCGCTTGCCGCGGAGCCGGGATCTACACTGGGGGGGAGGGCGAGGGAGGCGGGGGCTTGCTCCCGGGCCCGCGGCACTTGCCGCAGCCCCGGGAGCTTGAGCGAATGGGGGGGATTCGCACCATAAGACGCAGGCACTTTCCCCCCCACTTTTTGGGGGAGAAAAAGTGCATCTTATGGTGTGAAAAATACGGTATTTTATAACCAGATAACCTTGCATATTTACATCCAGTAAATACATACAGCTGCCCAATTATTCCTAATTTATTGCTCAGTTCAGTCTCAGTGTACTTGTTTTAGCCATTAGCCATTACCACGCCTGTACACCATGTAATAGTAATTTCAACAGTTTACAAATGAAAATGTACTCTAGTCTGATGCACAATCCAAAAGCTAATTTATTGCAGACTCCTGATCACTGGATTTGAGCTTTCTCTTCTTTTCTTCCTTTTTTCCCCCTTGTAGCATAGGAAGCCAATATGAGGGGGAGAAAATGATTTGTATTATTGAGCCAGTTTTGTGCCTAAGAGCAGTATGTGGAATGAACAAGCTATTAGTAATCTAATTTTGTTGTGCTGAGAGATGCTAGACACCAGCATCCTTCCCCTATGCCGGTCAGCGTGCTATTTCAGATGATAATGCCCAACACTGAGAGAGATACCTCCCTCAGCCACTGGGCAGCCACAGTCCAGACACAACCACAGAGCAGCTGCAGGGAATGTGATTTTAAAGATCAGAGTGAAGCTTTTTTGGCTTGGAATTGTGGTGTGGGGGAGAGGATGTGCTCCTGCCTCCCCTCATGTCATTTTCAGAAGATGAAATATCCCTGGCAGAGGCTCCGGGTGGGTGCCCTGACCTTGGGCACTCAGCGCCAATTTGTTGTGACGACCTCAGCAGGGTATAATGACACAGAGTCCACTGTTTTCTCCAGGGGAACTGATCTTTGCCTTTTGAAGAGCAGTTGTAATTCTGAGTGATCTCCAGGCCTCACCTGGAGATTGGCATCAATGGTTCCTGATGAGGAAACGGCTGGCTTGGATGGTGGACTCTATGGCATTGTGCCTGTCTAAAGTCCCACTCCTCCTCAAACCCCACCCTCTCCAGGCACCACCTCTCAAATCTCCAGGAATCTCCCAACCTGGAGATGGCAACCCTATCTCCTTCCTGGCAACCATCAACATACTGCTATCTGCCCCACTTCTCCCCCATTCTTGCAGCCTTTACCTAAGAAAAGTTGTAATTCTGAATGATCTCCAGCCTTCACCTGGAAATTGGCAACAATGGATCCAGGAGGAAAAGGCTCAAAGCAGCTTACATCATTCTCCTCTCCACCTTTTGATCTGTACAACAACCCTGTGAGGCAGGTTAGGCTGAAAGTCTTACTGGTCCAAAATCACCCATTCTGCTTCCACAGCAAGAACCTGGGTCTGGCAGACCCTGCTCTGATGCGATAACTGTTACACCACAGTGGCTGTCCAAGGGGGGCTGCTGCAAGTGAACAGGAGCAAGCAGCCAGACCTAGTTAAGTCATGCCAGTCAGGTATCATCAAGTCACCCAGAGGCAGCTGCCAGGCCTAGGGTAGTCGACCTCCAGGTGGAGCCTGAAGATTGCCTGGTATCACAACTGAACTCCAGACAACAGATCTCTCTCCCCCTGGAGAAAATAACTGCTTTGGAGGGTGGACTCTATGGTATTCTATTCAGCTGAGGCCTCTCCCACCCCCAAACTCTGGCTTCCATAGACTCCACCACAAAATCTCCAGGAATTTCCCAACCTAAAGCTGGCAACCCTAGTCAGGACTGGCCCCAATGAGTTCCCCACAAAGGGCAAAGTAGGCCTCTTGCCCCTGCCTTTTTACTGATAGAACCAAGCTTGGTTGCCTAGCAGAAGCCACTGAGGGGAAAGTGAGCCCCACAGCAGGAGGAGAAGAAAATGGTTTGGCAGTCAGTGACTCACCACAGTAGCCAGCCAGCCACAGAGGAGCCAAGCAGGAGAAATGGCAGCAATAGAAGCCTCTTCCTGAACAGGGAACAGCCATTTCAGTAGCCAGCCAGATGCAGAGAAGCAAAACCGCAGCAGTAGAAATGTCTTCATCAGGAGAGACAGCCATTTGGGCAGTTTATTCAGACAGGGAAGAGTGACCAATCCAGCAGCGGGCAGGGGAGAGGAATGGACCCAGCACCCAGCCAATGGCACGTGAGTACACAGCACAGCCAATGAGAGAGCCAGAAACTGTCAATACACTAGGGTTTACACACACACACACAGAGGGGTCATTTTGTAGAAAAAGAGGTGCAGGGGCTCATTAGCATAACTTATTTGCATATGCTACACCACCTGACATCACCGGAAGTATGTCAGAAGGTAAGAAAGAAAGAAGAGAGAGAGAGAGAGAGAGAGAGAGAGAGAGAAAGAAAGAAAGAAAGAAAGAAAGAAAGAAATCATCTTTGTGAAAATGTGGTGCAAAGAAACAGAAAACTGTATGGAAATAAAAACTCACACAATGGAAAAGCAGTAACAAAAAAGGGGAATTTGCCTTTACCATCTGTTGCTTTCACAGATTCATATAAATTGAACTTGGAAGGTTCACTATATGGCAATATACCCTACTGAGGTCCTTCCCCTCCCCAATCCCTGCCTTCCCCACGATTCACACTCAAAATCCCAAAATATCTAGGAGCTGACAACCCGAGAGGCAGGGCATGCTTATGTAATGTTCCACTGTCTAACCTATATGTTGGCTGCTCATGCCACTAGGTCCAGCAGTGCCTCCTGTGCTGCCTTGTGTCCCCATTAAATGCAAGGGCTTTATAAGTAAATGCCACCAATGCTTCAGAGGGGGCAGTAATGAGCTTGCAAATAACTTTGCATATAAACTGTACTTCACCCTATGGGCCTCTGTTCAACCATCTGATGAGATCTGAGTGCAATTTAGGGCCGCCAAATCCAGTTCGGTAAATTCCTGGATATTTGGGGGTGGGGGAAGGAGGAAAAAGGAAGAAGAAGAGTTGGATTTATACCCTGCTCTTCACTCGGAATCACTTCAGCATCACATTTCCCCAGTTGTCTGGTTCAGGGGGAGGGGTAGGAGACTAGAAATGTGATGCTGAAGTGCTTGGGATCTGAAAGCGCCTTTCTCCAGTTGTCTGGTTGGGGTGGGGGGTGGGGGGCTAGACTAGAAAGGCAATGCTGAAGTGGGGCAGAGAAGCTTGGGGGGGGGGGAAGAGGCAAGCTTCCATGCCTGCCCTGTGCTTTCCCAGCCCCCACCTAATATGCTAATGAACTGTGCTGTCAGGGGTGTGACCTAAAATGCTAATGAGTTCATGCTGTTGGGTATGGCCTATTATGCTAATGAGTTCCTGCCTGGCTTTTTCTACAAAAAAAGCCCTGGTTACAACTCTGTTTCTCTGCAGATGTCCCCTCAAAGTCCCCTATGCAACAGTCAAGTGTTCTGCCAACACACACAAAAATGAAGCTACTTTTTCAGATGTTTTCTCTTGCATGGCAGTTAGCACCAAATGACTTTAATACAGATTTTAGACACACATATATTTGCAAGCCATTCCCAACAAGACACAACAATTAACTAGTTACACTCAGGCTTCAAACTTACTTTTCTTAAACAGAAGATGCCATGAGAAAACTAAAAAGATTCTCAAAGATTAAAGATACCATCAAAACCAGCATTTCCTGGGCTCTCTGCTTTTTTACATTCCTTCCTTTTTCCAATATTTTTTTTTTTAAAAAACACAAAGAACAAAATGAAACAACAAAAAAGAAAGAAAGAAAGAAAGAAAAAGAAAGAAAGAAAGAAAGAAAGAAAGAAAGAAAGAAAGAAAGAAAGAAAGAGAGAGGGAGGGAGGGAGGGAGGGAGGGAGGGAAGGAAGGGAAGGGGGTAGAGAGAAAAGAGATGGGGGGAGGCACTTACTGGGAACAGGGAAAGCATAGGTGTGGCAAACCACGACAGGGCAAGCCAGATGCAGAGAGCCACACCCCCGTGCTCAATCTCCGTGCAGAGATCCGGAGTGCAGGGCTTTTTCCTGCCAGCTCTTTGCACGTAAAGGCCAGGCCTCACGCTCATTCTCCACGTGGCAATCTGGAGCGCGGGGCCCCTTCCCGCTAGCTCTTTGGACTTAAAGGGAATGCTCCCATTGAGTACAAAGAGCCGGAAGGCCAGGCCTCATGCTCGTTCTCCGTGAGGAGATCTGGAGCATGGGGCCCTTTTCCACCAGTGGGGAGGGGCAGGGTGGACTCGGATGCCAGCTGGAACACCATTACGGTGTGTTCTGTCCCAAAAAGAGCCCTGGGTTTCCTTGAATCTATAGTTCTTCCATGTTATGATTTAGCTAAAATATATTGTCATGGTACATAGAATGAGAGCAGTTTCTGAGAGACGCCTCATAATGCAGCAAGGAGCAAACACTTAACCAAACTGCATTCATTTCCATTCCTCTTGATGATTCTAATGTTTAGCAAATGGAGTGTTTGATCCCTCAGCTCTACTGCTGTCTTCCTCTGTCAACTCTATAAATCACAATGCTGTCTTCCCCAGTGCAATGTCCTTCTCAAATATTGGCCCTTTCTGCACTCTCCTTTTAATCCATGATCACCGTGGTGTCCTCCAAGCAATTCTGCACTAAAATCGAATTCAAACTTCTTTTTAATCCAGCCCCCCCCCAATTTTGCACTAAAATCAAGTTAAGCCTTCTTTTTATTCTGGTCCCCCCCCCCCCATTCTGCATTAAATTTCCTCAGTGGTCAGCCCACTTTCAGCCTGCTGTTACTCTGCGTTATTTGGATGCTGTTTTGCTGTCGACTTAAATTGCCTCGACTTGAATACTGTGAAAATCTGGAGTGGCAGGCAAATGCGGAAAGGACCATTCTTCTACCTGGGCTGCCACCTTGATGGATCAGTTTTGGGGTAGAGAAGTTGTTTTTTTTAAAGTTTGACATTTCAGGCCCACAGACAATTTGGAGCAAGTTGGTGGACCACTCAATCCAAGAACTGTTTTATTTGACCTAAGAATGCTTCAAAGAATAAGATGCTCAATGTGTGATGTAACAGATCCCTTTTTAAAGAATACGTCCTTTCCCTTTTAATAGGACCATTTCCAGCTAAACACACATATTGGAGTTATATTGGGTGTTGCCTAAGAGTGTGGATAATCAACCCACGTGATCAGTTGAACTATGCCAACATAGACCCCATCATTTCCAGCATGACCCTTTTGACCATCAAAAAGGATATTCTGGGACCATGATACCTCCATGGACAAAACCCATGTGGGATGGGAAATAAGGTGAGACTGAGGTCCTTTCCACACTTGGATCTCATCCCTGGTTTTATCAGAGTTCAATTCATGACACAATACCTTGCATTTATCCCTGGTTTATCCTGGGACAAGTGTGGGGCGAAACCGGGGTGATGTCAATGTAATATGGAAACAACAACAAAAATAATAATCCCAAAATAATTACAGGGGTGAACTTGAGTTTAGTGTAGAATGTAAAAATACCCCGAGGTAATTACAGGGGTGAACTCGAGTGTAGTGTAGAATGTAAGTTTAGGGACAGGGTTGAACCAGAATTTAAGATCTAATGGGGAATCCGGCTGGATCCAATCCTATGCTCTTATGCCTCTGTGTGAGGATTTCTGGCATTTCTCACTGCAAGAAGGAGATGAATTATACCACTGTGGTTGGATGTCCTGGAGTACAAAGCACATATCATCTGCTTTCCATTCTCTCTGCATGTCCTGCCTTTGGTTGCTGTTTTTGCTGCCAAGTTACAGCTGACTTATGGTGACCCCATAGGGTTTTCAAGGCAAGAGACGTTCAGAGGTGGTTTCCCATTGCCTGCCTCTGCATCATGACCCTGGCATTCCTCAGAGGTCTCCCATCCAAATTCTAGCCAGGACTAATCCTCCTTAGCTTCTGAGATTGGGCTAGCCGGGGCTATCCAGGTCAGGATATTTCATACCTACCTATCACATTTAAATCCCTCCCTGCCTCCAAGGAGTTCAGGGCAGGACAAATGGGTCTTTCCTATTCCCCACCACAACTCTGTGAGGTAAGTTAGGCTGAGACAGAGAGAGAGTGACTGGCCTAAAGTCACCCAGCACACTTCAAAACTAATTGGTAATTGGACCTCAGGTCTCCCCAATCAATTTATCACTCTAACCATTGTACCATGCTGGCTTTTTAAAATACGCCAGACTGCTGTCTGCCTCCCCTACCCTTCAAACAGCATAAATTTTATGTTGCGGTTTTTATACCCTTTTCTGAGCTGTGTTCAGCTATTTTGCTGGGAGAAGCAACTACCTTGGCCTTGATTGAGATGCTGAGAATTTCCTGCCGCATAAGTAGGAAGTCAGCCAGGGCAGAACTGAAAAGGTCACGCCCTCCCCACTGGCTTTACATGAACACAGAACTCCAGTCACTGGGTGACAGAAACTAATAATGTTTCCCTAGACAAAAAGAGTGAGCAACTTAAAGAGATTTAATTTAAAATCTAGCAGGGTGACAGCATTCTGGTGGCAGTTTTCGAGAGATTAGAGCAGTCACTATTAGGTATTAATTTGTGCCTGTGTCTTTCTTTGCTTGATTTCCCCCATGGATCATTCAAACTGCGTTTGTACCTCTCTCATAAGAACATAAGAGAAGCCAATGTTGTATCCGGCCAGTGGCCCATTCAGTCCAACACTCTGTCACACAGTGGCCAAAAACACCAGGTGCCCTCAGGAGGTCCACCAGTGGGGCCAGGACACTAGAAGCCCTCCCACTGTTGCCCCCCCCCCCAGCACCAAGAATACAGTGCATCACTTGCTCCAGACTGAGAGTTCCTATCTATACTTTGTGGCTAATAGCCACTGATGGACCTCTGCTCCGTATGTTTATCTAATTCCCTCTTGAAGCCGTCCATGCTTGTAGCCACCACCATCTCCTGTGGCAGTGAATTCCATGTGTTAATCACTCTTTGGGTGAAGAAGTACTTCCTTTTATCTGTTCTAACCTGACTGCTCAGCAATTTCATGGAATGCCCACGAGTTCTTGTATTGTGAGAAAGGGAGAAAAGTACTTCTTTCTCTACCTGCTCTATCCCATGCATAATCTTATAACCCTCGATCATATCACCCCTCAGCTGTCATTTCTCCAGGCTAAAGAGCCCCAAGTGCTTCAACCTTTCTTCATAGGGAAAGGGTTCCAACCCTTTTATCATTCTAGTTGCCCTTTTCTGCCCTTTTTTCCAATGGTATAATATCTTTTTTGAGGTGTGGCGACCAGAACTGTACACAGTACTCCAAATGAGGTCGCACCATCGATTTATACTGGGGCATTATGATACTGGCTGATTTGTTTTCAGTTCCCTTCCTAATAACCTCTAGCATATCACTGGCTATTTCCATTGCAGTTGCATACTGTCTCGACATTTTTGTTGAGTAATCTACTATGACTCCAAGATCTCTCTCTTGGTCAGTCTCTGCCAGTTCGGACCCCACCGACGTGTCTTTATAGTTAGGAATTTTGGCTCCAGTGTGCATCACTTTGCACTTGGCCACACTGAACCCCATTTGCCCTTCCCTTCTGTATTGCTTGCTAGAGAAACATTAGGAAGATTTGGGGCCCATTCTGAGTTCATATCACCCAGAATTCTATAGCCTCGTTTTTGTTGATGGACTTTTCCTAATGACTGAGGTTCTGCAGCTTGTCCCTAGTGAATCTGTGTGGGGGGGACCTATCCTATAATGTTACCACAAAGTGTTTGTGCTTACATCTAATAGCCTTATTCAAGTGTAGGAGCATAATATGACTCCCTATGATTGGCATGTATTACAGGGCTTTTTTTTCTGGAGGAATGCACTGAAACAGAGTTTTGGAACCTCTTCAACAAAATTCTTTTTTTTAATGTTTAAAAGTTCATGAGTTTTCAGTATATGGATTGAAAACTTCATTTTTTTTCTTGAGAGTTCTGGCACCTCTTAAAAAAAAAAAAGCCCTGATTATGAAGCCTCAGTTAGCTAGGGCTACTGCCTTTGCCTGGTCAACCAAACAGTGTTTATCAATCACATATTTTGCCCTTCTTGCAGAAAGCTCAGAGCTGTCCCCTGCTTTTTGGCCTTCCAGGGGAATTTGGTTGGCCACTGTATGAAACAGGATACTGGAGTAGATGGGCCTTTGTTCTGATTCAGCATGGCTGGTCATAGATTCTTATGAATGACCTGGATTTAGTATACCAAAGGAAGTCTTACTGTGATATATTTCTTCCTTGCCCCCTTTGATTTGTTGGTTATGGTTGCTTATGTAGCATCATCGATGTGTATGATGTAAGATAGGTACTTACAATCCAAGATTTGACAGAGGATAGTTAAAAGCATAAGCAAATTTCCCTAATTTTGTTGCATGTTCAATTTTTGCATATTTTGTCAGTGATTTCAGGTGTATGCTTTTCACTCTTGGTGTTACAGAATTTCTCATTACACATTTTTGCACAGTTTTATATGCAATTCATACTGTGTATGCAACTCATACGCATTATAAATATCACCTATAATGCTGGTTTTTATTGGTGAACAAATCATGTTTGGGAAAAGTATACGTTTTATGTGGGAAATTCAGTGTGAGAAGACAAAACAAAGAGTAACAGTTGATTCACAAAGTGTACTAAAATCAGAAGTAGAATTTTCCAGGTTGAAGCAGCAGGACTGAGAAATTCAAGAATCATTCCAGGTAGAGATAGAAGTCTGGCTAAACAAGACAGGAATATGCATGATTACTAATAATGTCCTTAAGCTTAGCTTCACTAGGGGACAGGAACTAAGGAATTGTGCCAATGAATTAATGGGAAAAGTAGACGTTGAGGACAGATTTGAAGGACACTTATTAACACTGCCTTATTCTTTGTTTCTCTGTTTATAAAAAGAGAGATCTGTGGGAATTTTGCAATGGTCTCTTTTTATGGAATAGCCAGTCAGCAAAATCTATCAGCATGCATGAAATGAGCCTTAAAGACAATTGACAATACAGTCCTATGCAAAGTTACTGTAATCTAAACCCACTGATTTAAATTGGTTTAAACTGGGGTAAATCTGCATAGGATTGCACTGTAACAGTTCAGTCCTAAGTAGGGATGCTATGAATGTATGAGTTTTGCCACAAATGTATTCAACTGCCAAACTTACCATGTTCAGAGGTGTCAATCAGATTTGAATCAATCACCCAAGCAGTTTGATTTGTGCCGAGCAGCCTGCCAAACTGGTTTGTATTAGAACTGTGCTTGCTCAACAATGCTGATGATTCAAACTGCCACCATTAGTGTCACTAAGGGCTACTTTGATGAGCACCAAGTTAAGGATTTTATGGAAACACAGCATTTCTATGTGGATGGTTTATATGGTTTGTGATTGATCTAATTGTATATTTAAACAATTGCTCACAGGGAGGACCAGTTATGCAGGAAGAATGTGGGAGCAGTAGAAGTCAACTGGGCCATGAAAAGTCAATTGTAATGCCCTGTAGGGTTAGGAAGGAATATGGTGATGAAATAGGGTTGCCAGGTGCTTACCATCTGCTGGTGTGGGGCCCCTGCCTGCTGACTGGGATCTCCTGGTGCACACACTCTGTGCGCACACCACAATTACATTACCCGGAAGTGATGTCATCATACCAGGCACATTGTGTAGGGGACACTCTAGCATTCAGCCAAAAACTTGATGGTCATCACAGAGTTTTTAGCCAAATGCTAGAGCATCCCACACATGATGTGCCTGGCATAATACATCACCTCTGGGTGATGTCATTGTGCCAGGCATGTCAGAGCTCTTCAGGGCAGGGCTTCTCCTGCTGGCCAGCTGGCAAGCAGTGGATTGCCCCTCCCCAAAAAAATTGGGGGGAAACCCGCTCCCATCAAGGGAATGGCAACCCTATGAAGAAATCTGTCCAGCACCAATGAACAGATAGACTATTGAACCGATCAGTTAAAAATCAGTTCCGTGTTCATGATGGATGAACAGGACATGAACATTTCTAATCCTAAACTGAGTTATACCATTCTAAACCTATAGTTAGAAGGCTATATCTGTCGGCAGAGTTTAAACATGCAGAGGAACAGAACACCAGCTCTTTAAAGAAAATAACTCAGGGTGTGATCATATGCACCCATTAGCCACGTGAGAGGGGCGACTCACCGGTGGATCAAAGTGGCGCAATCACACCAGCACATCTGGGAAGCGTCCCACAACCATTGGCAAGCCGTCATAAGCCATTTTGATCCACCGGAGAAGCGGATTAAAAAGCTACTAGGGAAACTCCGGTATCAAACGGTTTGCTGCGGTGCACAGCTGGACTTTCCCCATGTGATCGCACCAGTGCGGAAGTGTGGCATCAGGGATAGTCTGATCACAGGCTATCCCAACACCATGCTGTTGTTTCCTCCCTTCTCAGTGTGTGCATCATTGAAAGCCCTTAGGGTAGAGGAGCAATTCATCAATCCCCTGTTTAAGCGAATCGGAAACCAACCACACACACAAAAAAATAACTCTCCCGCGGTTGCATCTGATCATGCAGTGGCGATTTGCGCCAGCAGGTCCACAGACCTGTGTGATTGCACAATGGTGGGGCAAATTGCTCTGGAGCAAAAAAGCCACGCTTCCCCTCCGCTTTATCTCGCTTGTGTGGAGGGGACCTCAGTTTATTAAAAAAGAAATAAACTCTGATAGAACGGGGGGGGGGGGATTAACTAACTGACAATTTATGTGAGAGACAGGAACAAAGGGAGGGGAGGGCTCAGTTGGAGCAGGGAGTCTCCAAAGAGCCAATCAGGAGACAGGAAAGACAGAATTTGAAATTGTGGGAAGTCCCTAATCCAGCTATCATAACTAGCAGTCCTTCAGCTGTCCCCTATAGGCTGTTCTTCTGATCTTCTTCAACTAGGTGCACTATAGACCTTGTGCATTCCAACAATAACCCTGCTCAGGACCACACTCTATGGGACTGTGCTTCACATTAGAGCTTTTTAACATTGCTAATTAGTAGCAGCAGAGTCTTCCACAATATGTTTCCTATCTTTGCCTCCATGCTTCGTAATCTGTGGATTTAAATCCTGTATCAGCCACAAAGAGACAGAGAGCCCACTTCAGCCAGGCTGCAAGTATCACAGCTGGAAGGAAGACAGTGAGAAGGTTATAAAAGACAGAATACAATGATCATTCTACTTGTTTCTTTCATTATTCTCTCTTTTCTGCAGCATGGGGAGCTCCAGAGAGGTATGTCAGTGGCAGACTATCTAAAGGAATTCAGGATTTATCTTTTTATCTTTTTTTGCTGTCAGCCTCAGACATCTGTGGCCATTACTGATGGAAATTAAGAAAAATGAGCCGTCCGTGATCTGCGGCATTTGAGTGGGAGTCACCAGCTTCTCCAGCAACAAAGCTTTTATGGTTCTTTTATATATTTCTCTTTCAGTTCCTTTATCTACAGATGTCAACAAGGACAGCATTTACAGCTGTGCCCTGTATAAATGGGCAAGGAGAGGGAGACCTGTAACCTTTACCTGAGGACTCCAGCACCTTCGGATCACAACCTAGCCCAAAGACATTCAGAAGAATGTTTTCAGGGTGGAAACAGTTGCTATAGGAAAACCAGAAAAGGTACTGGCCATTTGGGAGGCTATAAAAGGCCAAGCTGGAGGTGATTGTTGTTGCTTTTTTTTGGTGGGGGAGTGTCCCCCATATTGTGTGAGCCAAGTTGAAGAATGGATTTTGGATCACAGCTGTTTAGGAGGAACAGATAGGGCAAAGAGGAATGCCAGGTAGGGAAAGCATGTCCCTGTGAAAGAGCAAAGGTATCTGAGGAGAACAAGTAGGAGGGGGCATACATAGTGAAAATGAGGGATATGGGGGATGCCGCTTTGCTAAATGAGAAAACATGAGATAAGACAAGGGACAATTTTAAAATAATTTAACATCCTCTCAAATTCTGTAGAATAGTTCAAGGAATGGAATAGAACAAGATGGGGACCCACAAGGACTCACAGGGAACAGGAGATCCCCATGCCTGGGTTTGGAGGAGGAGGAGGAGGAGAAGAAGAGATTGGATTTATACCCCGCCCTTCACTTGGAGTCTCAGAGCAGTTTACAAACTCCTTTCCCTTCCCCTCCCCACAACAGACACCCTGTGAGGTAGGTCAGGCTGAGAGAGCTCTGACAGAACTATGGCTTGCCCAAGGTCATCCAGCAGCTGCAAGTGGAGGAGTGGGGAATCAAACCCGGTTCTCCCAGATTAGAGTCCGTGCACTTAACCACTACACCAGATTAGAGTCTGTGCACTTAACCACTTCACCAAACTGGGAGCAAAAATCCTCCCTGACCATACCTGACCTCATTGCATAGATTTCTTTCTTTTTGACCCACACTCTGAAAGCCAGATCTAAATTTGGATATAGGATTGAATAGAATAGAATGTATGAATAAACTCTGTTCTAATTGCTAGTTCTTCTGACGCTGCAGAAGTGAGAAGAAAAGGATACTGGCCTCTGTCACTGGCCAGAGGAATTAAGGGCCATAAGATAGTTTATTTATCTATAATTACTTCATTCATGCTCCGCTTTTCTCCCTAATGGGGATTTACAGCAGCCTACATCATTCTCCTCTTCTCATTTACCCTCACAACAACCCTGTGAATAGGGCTGCCAAGTCAAACTCACCTACTGGCGGGGGGGAGTCCTTCTTCGCCCGGGAGCTGCCCGGGAGCCTCCCTGGCATGCGCGCAAAGCGCGCGCGCCCGGTGACGTCACCCGGAAGTGACGTCACCACGTTGGAGGCGTTGCCAGAGCATCGCCCTGGCAATGTCTCCAACGTGGTGACGTCACTTCCAGGTGATGTCACTATGCTGGGGAAGTCGTCCACACTGGACGACTTCAGGGGTGGGGTTCCCCCCGCCAGCCGAATGCCGGCCGGTGGATTGGGAACCCCTATAGCAGGGGATCCCCCGCCCCCCGGGCTGACTTGGCAGCCCTACCTGTGAAGGAGGTTAGGCTGAGAATGCAGGACAGGCCCAAGATGACCCAGCAAGCTTCCATGGTAGAGTAGGAATTTAAAGCTGGGTCTTTCAGGTCAAAGACCAATACTCTATTATTATTATTATTATTATTATTATTATTTATTTGATTTATACCCCACCCCACCCTCCCTATTGCACCCTGTTTTGTTTCTTTTCTTATTCATTTAGTGTCTTTCAATTGCTTTCATGTCTGTTGGTATTCTAAACTAGCTTGTATTATGTATGCACATTGCTGGAATTTTGATATACCATTTATATGCATAGCCTACTACATTGATATGCATGCTATATGTACACTGCTAATCTATTAATACATAAATAATGTTGGGAAATGTGATTAACAGAAGAAACCTGGAGCAAAGAAACAGAAAATGGCATGAAGCTGAAGAATCACAGGTTTGATTTGCACAAGTCAGAAGCAAAAGTTATAAATGGGGATTTTCAGTCTGAAGCAGCAGAGATGAGAAATTTGAAATCATCCCTACACAACAGCAAAGATCACCCTCCCATTTAAATATTAACTATTATGATACTCCTCTTTCCTTGAATGTCTGGTTTTTTGAGCTTGTGAGCCTGAAGGCAGGATCTCCTGTCTTGTTACAAGGGTGAGTCACCTTGGGAGACAAGTGGTGACTGAAATGATACAGTCAATAAGCAAATGCCCATCACATGCAAAGCAGTAACTTGCAGGAGTGAATGAGCTGTCAATTATTTATTCATTTAGATATTTGCATGTTGCTTTCCTCCCCAATGGCATCCCAAAACAGCTTGCATCACTCTCCCCTTCTCCATTTTATCCTTACAACAACCCTTTGAGGTAGGGTTAGGTCCAAGTCACTCGGTGAGAAGAAAATAAGAGATTAGATTTATATCCCACCTTTCACTACCCAAAGGAATCTCAGAGTGGCTTACAATCCTTTTCCCTTCCCCTCCCCACAACAGACAGTCTGTGAGGTAGGTGGGGCTGAGAGAGCTCTGACAGAAACTGCCCTGGAGAGAACAGCTCTTAAAAAACCTATAACTGACCCAAGGTCCCACCAGCAGCTGCATGTGAAAGAGTGGGGAATCGAACCCGGTTCTCCCAGATTAGAGTCCACGCTCTTAACCACTATACCATATTGGCTCTCATGGGACAGCCTTCACAGGAAAGTGGGGCTTCGAACTGAGGCCTCCCAGGTCCCAACCTGATATAATCACTACACCCTCCTGGCCAATGGCTCAGAGGGCTGTCCTATTGACTGACACCACGTCGCATGCAGTGCTTTTGAATGGAGTCAGCACTGAGTCCATCACAAATAGACAAAAAGTCTGCAGATCTCTCTTTTAATACAACAAATTTATCTCTAAGCAACAACAAAAAGGGCAATAGTGTTTTATACAGCAGGTTAACATTATTTTATTCTTGGAGCAATGTCTTAAATAAGGGGTATATACTAAGGGGGAAAAGGTTATCATTTTGACTACATTTAGTTCTTATGGATGTGTGTGTGTGTGTGTATATGATTTCCTGTAACAATGTGACATTGTGGTGTTTTCCATTGAACTCAAATGTAAATTACAATTCAAAGCCGTTGCCAAGTAACATTCCATATAATATGTTTTTTGTCACTGTGGACAGCTACAAGGGAGATGAAAAAGAATTGTCATCAGATTACAAAAATGGACCTTATGGCCATTTTTACAAGAGATGTTTAAATCATCTTTTTTTGCCATTTTCATGACTGCAGTTCACTTGTAAAACCTACCTTGGCAAGAAAACATACGTTTGATTTGAAAATGGCTTTTATATCCTGTATTAACACTGTTCCCAAGTGGCACATTTCAGGCTGAAAGGAAAGCCAGTGAGAAACTGCCCTGTTTGTCCAATCAGCTTTTACAAAGGGGACGTTGTTGTCTGTCACCAATATGATTGATTGGTGATACACTGCAGGTCAGTCAGGGAGTGGCAAAGGCTCTGTCCATCCCAGTGGACAATAGGTGGATCACTGTGCTGAAATTCTTCCAAAGCCTTTTGGTAACAGCCACAAGCTTCAATTATATTGTACAAGCTTTGAATGAGACACATCTTGTCTGAGCGACTTTTCTTTATAACTTAATTTTTA
Organism: Lepidodactylus listeri; assembly: GCA_029233225.1. Classification (NCBI taxonomy): domain Eukaryota; kingdom Metazoa; phylum Chordata; class Lepidosauria; order Squamata; family Gekkonidae; genus Lepidodactylus; species Lepidodactylus listeri. The sequence goes on from JARCFY010000013.1 coordinate 38,182,584, forward strand.
TTAATTTTCAACTTTAACCATCAACAATAATCAAACTATTAATAACTACAAATTTTTAACATAAGGCTAGCATAACATACATTACAATTTTCTTCCATTTTCTTACACAGTTTAACATAGATTGTTCAATAAAATAAAAATTTGCTATATCTATCTGGCATTACACTTTGCTTATTTTTTGCTTTACTCACAGGCTGAGGACATACTGGCAATCTGAAGCGGAGGCAAAGCGGAGAAAACTGGAGCGGGGGAAAAAACCCACGGAGCTGGCCGTTCACACTGGCCAGAGCAATGCGGATCAGCGGCGATACGGAGCATTCAGACTGCCACGGAGAGTTCAGACTGCCGCATAGCCAGCGCGCGCGGCTCGCGTGTGCCGCTGCACTTTTTTTGTTTTCCTTTGATGTTTTTCGCATATGCGCACATGCGCATATGCGCAAAACTTTTTGCCGGTGCCTCCCGGATGCCTCCCGCTTCTTCCAGTTCACACTGTTTGGAAGCAGGAGGCATGCGGAGGAAGGCCCCTGAACACCGGGAAAAACCGGTGTCCGGGTAAAGCAGAAGGAAAGCGACTGGGAGACGGGTAAGTACGCAACGGAGCCGACGGACAGATGCGCATGTCTGAACATGCTCCTTTCCTCCGTTTGCGAAGCGTGCCTGCCCCGCTTTAGATTGCCAGTCTGTCCTCAGCCACATATTCAAAAAAACGAAACCATTTCTCCATAAAATTATTTGGTTTTTGTGGATTTTCCATTATTAAAAGTTGTGTTGCAAGCTTATCCATTACAACTATGTCCCATAACTTTTGAAACCATTGCCGAGTGGTTGGAATTTTTGGTATTTTCCAAACTTGTGCTATCAATATTTTTGCTGCAAGAAAAAATAGTGATAACAGTTCTCTATTTGTTTGTGTTAAATTTAGGTCTGGCCAATAATTTAAAAGAATAGATTCAGGGCTAAAGGGGACCTCAATAGACAATATACTTTCCACCAGTTTTTTAATATTGTGCCAAAAAATCTGGATCACAGGGCATCCCCACCAACAATGAATAAACGTACCTGGACTTCCACATAATTTCCAACAATTATATGTTGGTTGTTTAAAAAGATAAGCTATTTTTTGGGGCGTTAAATACCACCTTGTGTAGAGTTTAAAGTTTTGTAATTTCATGTTTAATAAAGGTGTTGTATATAAAGTGTTGGTCCAGATTTTTTTCCATTGTTCTATGTCTAATGAGATATTGCAGTCTTTATGCCAAGAAAATTGTATTGCAGATAATTGGTTCCATTTTTTATCTTGTAATAACATATAGATTAAAGAAATCACACCCCTAACTGATTGTGTGTTTGTTTTAATTCTTGATTCAAATGTGGTCAATGGTCTGTTTAAAATCGTAATTATGTCTGGGTTATATAGAAAGTGCCGTAGTTGAGTATATTGCATCCAGGGTATATCGAAATGGTATTTTTGCTCTAAGTATTGTTTGGAATGCATTTGGGTTTTATTGCAAAGGTCGCCTAAACGAATTAAATCATGTGCTGTCCAAATTGCATAGGTTGTTGTTTCCATTCCTGGTTTAAACCAGGGTTGTCCTGTAAAAACAGTTAGTGGCGAAACTTGCGGAGCTAACACTGTTCTAAATCTATCCCAAATATTTAAAGTTAATAATAAGTATGGATTTTGTATATGTTGTTTAAATTTTCTATATTTAGCAGGAGTCCATATACTTTCATATAAATAACCTATTTCTAGTGAATATTGTTCAATCACAAGCCAATCTTTCTGGCACGTTGGTTGTGCATAGTAAATAATATTTTTTAATTGTGCTGCATAGTAATAAAATTCCAGATTAGGTAGTCCTAATCCTCCTAATTTAATTGGTTTAATTAAAGTCATATAGCTAATTCTGGGTTTCTTCATAGCCCACAAAAATTTTGAAAAAATTCTTTTCCAGTCTTGAAACATACCTGGAGTTATTTTAAGAGGTAAATTTTGAAATAAAAAAAGAAATTTTGGAAAAATAAAAGTCTTAATTGTTTCTATTTTTTCTATAAGTGTCAAATTTAGTTTTTTCCATCTATCTAGTGACAATTTGGTTTCGGCAATCAAAGGTTCATAGTTTACTTTATAAAGATTACTAATATTTGTAGGAATATTTATGCCCTAATATCTCCATTGAGTTGATACCCATCTAAAAATATATTTATTCAATAGATCTTGTTTAGTTTGCGCTAACATGTAGATTGGGTATAATTCTGATTTTGTATAGTTAATTTTAAATCCTGAAACTTTGCTAAAGGCCGCTATTTGGGCCATTATTTTTGGAAATGTTTGTAATGGTTGTGTTATAAAAAAAGCTGCATCATCTGCAAAGAGATTTAGTTTATGCCTTGATTGTCCAATTTGTACTCCTTGTATGGTTATGTCTGTTCTAATTGAATATGCCAATGGTTCTAAAAAAATTGCAAAAAAAATAGGTGAAAGAGGGCACCCTTGACGTGTCCCTCTTGTTAGCGTTATAAGTTCTGATCTGTAATTATTGGTCACGATTTGGGCCTTAGGATTACTATAGATTGCTCTAAATGAATTCATGAACTTTTCTCCAAAGTTCATTCTTTGTAAAAGCGTTTGTAAATACAGTGTTTCTACTCTATCGAACGCTTTTTCAGCGTCAAGGGCCAAAATAAGGGATTCTACTTTCTTACTTTTACAATAGTCTATTATGTTTAATGCGCGTCTAATACTATCTGTAAGAGAGCGACCTGAAATAAAGCCAGACTGGTCTGTATGAACGTATTTTGCTATTATTGAATTTAAGTGTGCAGCTAAAACTGAAGAAAACAACTTGGAATCGTGGTTTAGTAATGATATCGGCCTATATGAAGAGGGATCTAACTTATCTTTCCCAGGTTTATGTAAAACTATTATTTTGGCTTCCAGCCAGGATTTAGGTAAGTCTCCATTTTTCATAACATGGTTACAAGTGTCCACCAAATTTGGTAAAATTAAGTCTTGAAATTTTAAATAAAATTCATTTGGCAGGCCGTCTGTTCCTATAGCTTTATTAGGTTTTGCTTTTTGTAAAGCTTTTTTCAATTCTTCTACAGTAAATGGTTGGTCTAGTAGGTCTTTATGTTCTTTTGTGAGTTTTACTTCGTATTGGGTAGAGTCTAAGTATTTCTGGATGGCATCTAGTGCTGGTCTCTCTGAAGTATATAGCTCTTGAAAAAAGGTCAAAAAATTAGAGTTTATCTCTTTTGATGTTGTATAGATTTGACCTGTCTTAGAGCGAGTTTCATGCATTAAATTTGTGTTGTGCCGTTGTGTTACCCTTTTTTTAAAATAATGTTTTCGATCTGGGTGTTTTTGTTAAGAATTTTTGCCTAGTATAAAGTAGTTGTTTTTGGATTTTTGAGATTTCCAATAGTTCCAATTGTTTCCTTGTTTGTGTAAGTTTACGTAAGGTCTTTTTCCCTCCAAATTTGCTATGTTTTTGTTCTAACTTTTTAATTAAATCAGTTAGATCTGTAATAATTTTTTGTCTTTCTTTTTTATAGGCAGAAGTCAATGAAATACATCTGCCTCTGAGAACTGCTTTTAAAGCGTCCCAAATTGTTAAATTGGAGACTCCACAATTCTTATTAAAATAGAAATATTCTTCTATAGTTTTCCTAATTTCTTCACAGGAAATATCACTTTGTAACAGCAATTTGTTAAATGACCAATTTGGGCCTTTACCATCTGAGTTTTGTTGTGCCATAAGTATTGATACCCACGAATGGTCCGAAATAGTTCTAGGACCTATATCTGCAAAAGAAAATTGGTTTACTATATTTTTTGAGACTAATAAAAAATCTATACGCGTATATATATCGTGGACATTAGAGTAGTATGTAAATTGCTTATTTCCAGGATTCAACTGTCTCCAGAGATCACATAATTGAAAGTCATCTAAAATGCTGTTAAGTTCTGTGGGTCTAAAATGTTTTTTAGTCTTTATATTATGGGTTTTGTGTGTCTTATCTATATTTGGATCTATGATGTAGTTCAAATCACAACCTATTATAAGAGGGCCTTCTTGAAATTCTTGTAAAAGTTGAAGTGTATTCTGTATAAAGTCTATTTGTTGTAAATTTGGGGCATAAAGAGATGCTAGTGTCATAGGGGAGCCATCTAGAGTTCCCTTTATAAAAAGGTAGCGGCCTTTTAAGTCAATCTTTGTGTCCTTACATTGAAATGGTGTGTTCTTTGAAATTAATATAGCTACACCTCTCGCTTTGGAAGTGCCCTGTGCTTGGTAGTTTTGTGTAAACCAATTTGTCTTTAAAATGCGATCAACTGGCTTCTTAAGATGTGTCTCCTGTAAAAATAAAAAAAAATGGTTTTTCCTTATACATAGTGTTTGAAATTTTCCTCAATTTTACTTGGTTGTTCATTCCTCTACAATTCCAAGTTATTATTTTGTGGGAAGAAGTCATTTTTATATTTTACTATTCCCTAGCCTGTTCCTAAACTTACTCTATATAAAAGATACAATAAACACTTAACACCTAACCTACTACTATTGATATAACTTTTCTTTCCAAAACATACACAAAAACACCCTTTTAAAGGGTGTGGTTCTAGAAGTATCCCCCACCCCTTGTGAAGGATTCAGGGAGAGTGCAATGTCTCCCTATCTAGATACCCTAAAACTTAACCTAAATGGGGGTACAATTTTCTTGTTCTTTTTCCAAAACTTTCCCCCCCCCTCCCTCCCTTTTGAAGTTGTTAACACATTTTTTTAAAACATTTCACTTATATCTCTATATATGAACTTGTCTTATACCTTAAATTGTATTTAAGACCAATTTGTCTTATAATACAATTTAACCATATAAAGTTCTATTTTTCTATCACTAGTTTTCTATGTTTATATAAAATAGCATTAAATAAAGTTTTTCCTACATTTAATTAAAAATAAACTTTTACTACTTTTCTTAACAATTGTTAAACATACTATACATATATTTGCTTACCTATAAAAGTTTCTATAACATATTACTTATCTTCCTTATAATTACACAAACAGCATTAACTAAAGTTTTTCCTATACTTAACTTAATATTTTACTTCTACTATATTTCTTATTTATTTTCTAAGTATATCTCCTATATAATTTTTAACCAAAAATTTACTATAACATCCTTATATAACTATATCTTTTCTTATATCAGCTTTATGGCTATTATCGCCAAGTTTTTAATAAATTGTTAGATATATTTTCTATATACTTATGTAACTATAAGGTTCACTATAACATATTTCTTGTTTTAAGCTAAAGATTTTTTTAACCAGTATTCTCTTTCTTATAAACTTTAAAAAATGAATTAAGAATAGTCAACATATTGTGCTTAATTTGTCTGCTTTAAGCCTCATGTTTTAAAAACAATTAATAAAATTATCTTAGTTCATGTGGTTTCCAAGTTGTTGCCTTCGTCTCTTATAGGTATGTTCAATGTCTTCAAGAAGGCTTTTCCTGATGCTTGGTCTGTAATTTGGTGTTGTATTCCATTTCTAAATATCTGTATATCTGAGGTTGGGCTCCAACGAAAGCAGATTTTGGCTTCATATAGTTGAGTTGCAAAGGATTTTAATGTCTTACGTTTCTCCAAAGCTTCCATAGACAGGTCTAATAAGGCAATGATTTTTTTCCCATTGTAAATCAGTGTGTTTTTGAGTCTAGCTTCACGTCGAATTTTATCCCGGGACCTGGGGTACAGAAAGTGCACTAGAATGTCTCTGGGTCTGTCCTTGCTGGCTCTTGCAAATGGGCCTAGTCGGTATGCTCTCAAGATAGCTGGAGCCACACCCTGTTCTAAGTCCAAAGATTTGGCCAGCCAGGTAGACATAAAGGTGGCTAAATCTGCGCCATCTTCTGCCCCCTCTTCCAGCCCCCTGAATTTTAAATTATTCTGTCTCCAACGGTTTTCCAGGACCAAAATACGGTCTGTTAAGTTAGAGTCTGAAGTTTGTAATTGCTTTACCTCTTCTTGCAGCGTCATGGTGAGTTCTGAGTTGTTTTCTGCCAGTTGAGAGGTTGCTTTAATTTCGTTCGTCAGGCTGGTGAGAGTTGTTTGGATTGGTTGAAGAAATTCTTCTACTGCCTTGGATATGGATTGCTGTATCCATCCTTGGATTTCTTTTAAGTCCCTTTTTGTTAACGGTGCGTCTTCGTTTTCCTGGCTGTCCGTGGCTGCCGGAGCTGCCGTTGACGCCATCACTGGGCTCGCCGAGGTGTCTGGGCCCGTTTTTTCGCCGGTGGTTCCCGGGGTAAAAAATTGTTTTACCGATCCGGTTTCTGTTTTTTTCGGTGTGGCTTTGGGCTTAGAAGGTTTGCCCATATTTTTGCCTTTGTTTTCTTTGTGTTGCTTTGAGTTTTCGCTGGTTTGCGGGAGGGAAAGGCAGGAGCTCTGCTAATACGCGTCTGCCATGTAACGACGATGCTCCGCCCCCCGTCTGAGCGACTTTTCCTCCAGAAATAGAAGTCTCCTTCGACACAGAGGGAGCACAAAAACAATGGACCTCATCTAGCCCAGGGCAGGATATGTTGCCTTTGTGCATCACAGAGAATTATAGATTGAGAAATTGCATTTAATTCCTCCAATATGTGCCAAAGAACTTTTCAGTTCAGGTGTTATATCAAATGCCCCAACTGATGGAGTTAAGTTAAAGACAATGCAGCACCTGCATTACCTGGCTTGTTGTATCTGAATAAGCATGTCATTACACATTCTAAGCCTTAAGTATAGGGTGGGAAGAAAGATGCAATGGAGAGGTGACACAGGCAGAGGAAGGAGAAACTGGACAGAATAAGAGGCTGGTGGAATATGGTCCAGGTCTTGGAGCAGGTGGCATAGGCATTCAGGAATAAGTAGTTCTTTGATTGGTATGGAATAATTTATCTGTTAGCATGGGCCTCCTCATTAGTACGTGGTGGGAATTCACTGGGATCCTATTGCAAAGTAGTTCTGAGTGCATGAAAATGAAGTCAACGCTCCCTCTAGGGGTGGGCAAACTGTGGCTCGGGAGCCGCATGCGGCTCTTTCACATATATTATGTGGCTCCTGTCAGGGTGGCTGGGGAAGCTAAATATCATTAGCAAACAAATATCATTGGACAAATTAATATCATTATCAATATCTGCTTTTACCCCTTTTGTTATTATTTTTGGCAGTCTCATTTAATGTTAATAAAAAGCAAATTTGCTTATTTTCCAATAAAAGCAGGTAATATTTGTTCATGTCTTGTGGCTCTCAAACATCTGATGTTTATTCTATGCGGCTCTTACGTTAAGCAAGTTTGGCCACCCCTGTTCTAGGTGGCTCTTACGCTGAGCAAGTTTGCCCACCCCTGCTCTAAGCTATGGAGGCTTGTGAGCAAAGATTCTACTCTGTAAGCTACTGGCATTAAAGTTGTGAGCGAGTGATTTGGCTACTGCATGAATTAGTTTGCTTTGGAGCCATCCTGCCTGAGCTAAGACAAAAATGTGTGAGCCAGAGGCTAAAAAACTGTGAGCTAGCTCACACTAACTCAGCTTAGAGGGAACACTGCATTCTACCCTGGCCAAAAAATAAAATAGCTTCCTTTAGTGCTTCAGAAGTTATTTTTGCATAGGCTTCCACTTCATAATTTCAGTTTAGTTAGAAGTTTTAAAATTAATTTGAGATTTTTGTGTGTGGTATTTTGCAGATGTGCCCATGTAACTCATTCGTAGATCACCGGGGGGGGGGGGGGGGTGTCTTGATACACTCATCTGATGCTATTAGCATTTTTGGCACTGCTTTATCAATTCACAGATGTGTATTAGTAATGTAGAGGAGGAAGGGAAAGATGCAAAGGAGTAGCAAACTACACAGGCACAGATATTCTGCATGAAATTCAGAAATTAAAAAAGCAGTGGAAGGATGGAGAATTCCTAATGCATCAGTTCCACTTCAGAAACAAAACAAAGTTATCTGAAACTCCAAATCCCAGGAGATATTGTGATTTAGGAGAATCTAAGAAGCAATCCTAGCCTGCTCTAATATCAATAAACTGTAATTAACAGCACAAATGCTTAAAGATTGACTGGGGAGAAAAATGTATTGGTCCATGTCGGCACAGAATACTGGTCCGTGGATTCAACCCTGTGCTTTCAGATTAGATAATAAAGGATAAGCATTTCAGGATGGTCATTTAACTATGAAATTGTTCATGAGGCCAACATTCAACTATAGCCTTTGTATAAACGAACCACATATTCTTAGTACTCTTCATCCCCTATCTAAATAGCTTAAAATTTATCCAAGATGAAAATGAGTTTTGACCATTTGCACCAGTGATTGCTGATCTCTTGCTGATTAACTGAACAATTGTAACTAGGGATGGGCACAAACTGGGAAAGTATGGTTTGTTTCAGTTCAGGGTTTGTGGTGAGCCTGGTTTGTGAGCCATGGACCGTCATGAACTTTTAGGTGCCAAACAAACTGGTTTGGTTTGTGAGGTTCATGGTGTCCTAGAACACCTCCCCCCCCCAGCATGCTAGAGACACCAAACTCACAGGGGCTCTTCAGCTGACTGTTCTCTACCTGCCCTCCAAGTTTGGATAGGATTGGATTGATGCCTCCCCGAAGGTGCTACCAGGAGAGTGCTTTCTGGGGAAATGACAGGTGTAGGTTCAGTAGGTTCAAGAGTGTACAAGCTAGAGGCATAAAACTCACAGAAGACCTCCCCCTGATGCTTCTCTACATGCTTTCCAAGTTATGTGCATATTGGACATAGGGGGTCCAAGTTATGGCTTCCAAAGAAGACACCCCCTAGGAAAGTGCTTTTGGGAAAAATGTTAAGTGCAGGTTCAAAAGTGTATAGAATGGGGGGGGGGGACCCCTCAACACACAGGGAATCTCACCCTGCTGCCTGCTCCTCTACAATCACTCCAAGTTGGAGGTGGATTACATTTCTGAGGCCCCAGTTACAGACCCACCAAAAGGGTCTCCCAAATGGACTCTGTGGAAAAGACAGCTGCAGTTACAGAAGTCTATGGAACAGCTCAGGAACAAACCAGTGGCACCAAACTCACAGATAAACTTCACCTTGGCACACACACCCCAGCCAGACACTGGAAGCAAGGCAAGAATCCCCCCTACCCCGAGTCTATAAAGACAGGTTATGAAGGACAGAAAGATTTTGACAGGGGCTCCCCAAAGAAACCCCACAGCAACTTGGCAGGCACCCTAGCCACACAAGACAAGCAAGGGAAGTATGCCCACAACTTTCTCACACACACACACCAAGACTGGAACACATAGGTCCAGAGCACACCCATCAACTAACCGGGGTGTATTCTTCTATGCAGCAAAGGAACAGAAACACATGTTGAGCTGGCAAGGCCACCCCAAAGTCTCCAAAGGCAGGTTCTGAATGACAGAAAGCATTTCCACAGGATTTCAACAGGGGCTCCCCAAAGTAATTCCATGGCAGCTTGGCAGAGCCCCCTGGCAAGCACTGAAACCCAGCAAGGCATGCCCACAATGCTTCCAGCCCCCTCAGGCTCAAACAAATAGATCCCCTGGTCACAGCCCACTTTTAGGTGACATTTCTGGTTATTCACCATTAGTGGAACACATTGTACAGATAAGAGATCACCTGTTGTGAGTTGTACAAATGCAATGGAAAGGGGTAGTCAAACAGAGGCTTGCTTGTACAGGCAGATGTTTGTTGAGGTAGATGTTTGCTGAGGTGGATGTTATTCCATGATGTAGGTGTTGGGTCATAAAGTAGATTAGGGTTGCCAGGTCCCCCCCGGGGGTGGGGAAATCCCTGCCCGATGGGTCTATTACCCACCGGCTCGGATTGGATAGAGTGAGCAGAGAGGCAGGGTGGCTCAGAGTGCTGAGTCCACCTAAAACCCAAACACCACCAGGGGAGAGGTGTTCACAATTAGGAATAAATGAATGTGCTCTCTTTATCAAGTTCCCTGCCTCTCTGGCTAACTGCCAACAGAGGAGAGGGTGCAGTGCTGAGCAGAGGGAATATGTAGCATTTTGATCCCATAGAGCAGAATGGGAACTCTGTTACTGGCAGCCAAGCAGTGCCTGTTAATCTTCAGAGGGCCCCACTGGTGTTTCCAAGGCTGGAGAATTCCATCCCCCATGGGTTGCTTTGAAATTTGATAAACATTTTGATTGAGCAGAGATAGTCTGTCTAGAAATATTTCCAACCACCATGGTCTATGGACCTCTTGAAAGTTTGTGGAAAGTTCATGCCGGTTGACCTGCCACAAACTTCACTTCACAACCCATGAACTGGTCAAAATTTGTCATGTACTTCCGTTTGTGAGCTGGTTACTGCTCATACCTAGTTGTTACCATACTTATAATCTGCCTTGAGGCCCAGTGAGAAAGGCTTATTATAGATGATGATGATGATGACGATGACAACAACATAAATTATGCATCACTAAAGGTGATGATGCAGCCTCATTCTGTTTGTACTTGCACCCTAAATGACAACAGAACATCAAATGGATAGACTAAAGTTGAATTTTATGATTAGTCTACACCAACCGAATACTCCCCTCACTTTTATGTGGGCTGTTGCTGGTAACCAGCCTGTCATGGCTACCTCTCATGGCTCATGCTGTGGACAACTCCACCTTGCCTCCAAACTTGATCAGCATTATGGCTGACTTCATGAATCTTAGGGTGCACACACAAACACACAAAAACAGTCCCAAAAGATAGGTTCAAATGGGTAGCCATGTTGGTCTGAAGAAGCAGAACAAAAGTTGAGTCCAGTGACACCTTTAAGATCAACAAAGTTTTATTTAAGATATAAACTTTTGCATGCAAGCATGCTTCTTCAGATATCTGAAGATGTGTGCTTGCACGCGAAAGCTTATACCTTGAATAAAACTTTGTTGGTTTTAAAGAAGAAGAGAAGATATTGGATTTATATCCCACCCTTCACTCACTTGGAATCTCAGAGCAGCTTACAAACTCCTTTCCCTTCCCCCCCACAACAGGCACCCTGTGGGGTAGGTGAGGCTGAGAGAACTCTGAGACAAATGTCCTTGAGAGAACAGCTGGTACAGAGCTATGGCTTGCCCAAGGTCATCCAGCAGGTGCAAGTGGAGGAGTGGGGAATCAAACCCGGTTCTCCCAGATTAGAGTCCATGCACTTAACCACTACACCAAACTGGCTCCACTAGCCCCTAGTCTCCACTAGCCACTAGTCTCCACTAGTCCACTAGCCACTAGTCCCCAAAAGATGTAAATTATCATGTCTTCTCCTACATGAGCTGTTCAAACAGTGAAGGGCTTGGTTGCTATTACTCAGCACTAAGTGTGTCCCTCTCTCCTACCCACACAGCTAGTAAGTCAGTGATAGGCTGGTTTGGGGTTAGCCCTTTATCTGTAGATTTTATTTATATATTTAAAACATTTTATGCCACCATTCCACCTAATCAAAGTCCACAAGGCAATTAATCTTTTAAAAAAAGCATTCCAGCAATTAACAATGCAATCAAAATTATAAAACAATTTTATTAAAACACATAGATGACACTACAAAGAGGGCCAATAACTGCTATTGGGGCAATGCAAAATGGGGGGGGGGGGGGAGACACCAATAAAGGCACACAGATGAATCTCCTTGGGGAGGGAGTTATAAAGTTTAGGTGCTGTAACTAAGAAAGCCCTTTCTTGACACCCATCTAGCTTCAGGTGGCAGGGGTGACTGAAGCGACTGAAGCTGGGCCTCCGAAGATTACCTGAGTGTACAGGTAGGTTCATATGAGAGAAGGTGGTCCTTAAGGCATGCTTGTCCCAAACTATATAGCACTTTAAATGTCAATACTAGCCCCATGAACTGAGCCTGGAAGCAAATTGGGAGGCAGTGTAGGTGGAATAATACTGGAGTGATATAGTCACTACGAATAACTCCAGTCAACATTCTGGCCACAACATTCTGTACCAACTGTAGCTTGCAGACAGTCTTCAAGGGCAGCCCCATGTAGAGTGCATTGCAGTAATCTAATATAGATGTTACCTGGACATGCACCACAGTGGTAAGATTTCTCTGGTTTTCGTGAACTACTTCTATATTTAGCAACCCACACTGTTTGTGATGTTCATAGTTATGGCAATGACTCCAAAGGACAGACCAAATTATAAGTATCCACCACCACCTCTTATAGCTGCTCCCACTCCTTCTCTCCCTTGGCCATGCCACAAGAGACAACAGGGCCCAGCCATAGCCCAACGAGAGCTTTGTGGGTAGGCACAAAACTGCACCCCAGCTCAATAAGCTTAGAATTAGCTAATCATACAAAGGTGAAAGAAAGCCGTGTTTTTTTCTGAAACCAATATCAAGATTGCTTCTAATTTATATGAGCTTAGATTGCATGAAAAAAGATGTAAGAGGACTTTGGGGAGAGTAAGGATTTATTTCTGAGTCTGCCTGTACAGGAGGTTTATGACTGCTATGTGTCCTTTGTTACTCCCGCCCAAAGCATTACAAAATACAAGGTAATGATCAAGCATTTTTTAAATAGCTGCCACATCATCATTTATAAACAGCCATGCATCAAAGCAAGCAAGTGTGAATGTCATTTACACACTTGTTTGCATTAATATATGGATAGAGCAGATCCTGTGAAAAGATAATCATCACACAGGGAGGAGTTGGAAGAAGCCGGTAAATTCACAAAGCAGGCATATTCCTTTTCTGATGGGAATCATTCCATTAGAGTTAAGAGGGAAAGGGAGGAAATTATGGCCCATCAAGCAACACCTGAACATTTTAGAAAGTTCTCCCCCCCCCCCCCCCCCGGCCAAAGTAATCAAATCTGAAAGACTCAGTTGAGGAAAGTCACTAGCTACTGTGATTAAATTTAGAGAAAGTGACTAGAGTATCTTATTTGGTTAAGTTCCCAAAAAAGTAAGAATAAGACAGCCATAAAAGATCAAAAATTCAGTGCTGTGAATTCCTTAAAAAAGAGGGAAGGGGGGAGGAGTTCAGTCCTAGGAAGAATCATCCTCAGAAATAGCAACTTAGGTAGTAAAGCTGTTGCAATCCTCACAAACAATAGGCTTGAAAATTGAACTTACCTTACTCATAATATTCATACCCTATATTAGCTCCACAGACTCAAGACACTGACAAAACAGCATAACCTGCAACAAAACACAGATATCTAACCAGCTAAAGCCAATACACCATTAAACAGTTAAAAACCATTACACAGTGTTTAAAAAAGCCACAAAAGTTTACCCTCCACCAAATGCCATCTTGCATGCCTCCCTGATTGTGGAAGTCAAGGTGACCCAAACATTTGCTCTGGTAGGTCATTCCGGAGGAACTGACCCAACCCAGAGAATGTCCATGGCCAAACTATTGCCAAGGAAACCATCCTGAACCAGGGTGCCACCAGGAGAAGGCTGTCAGAGGAGAGCACCTGGCACATGGGAATATATCTGGTCTGGAGATGTTCTTCAAAATGTATGCAGGTCTAAGGCTGTGAAAGGCTTTAAAGGGGCTCACCAGCACTTTGGAGTTTGAACTGGGCCCAGAAGCAGATAGGCAACCAATGTAGTTGATGCAGCACTGGTGTTATAGATTTCAAACACCTGACCCTGGGCCAGAGTCTCGCTACCAAACTCTTTACTAATTGTTCAAGATGTCTTCAAATGTACCCCGTATAGCTCACATTACAGTCATCCAATATGGAGGTTACAGTTGCATGGAGCATCATGACTATGTCAGTGGGGGCCAGATTATGAGCCAGGTATAATGGAAAGAAGATGATCATAGCAATAGCACTAACCTGCATATCTGTTTCAAATGGAATTTTATCTGCATAGTAGGTGGTATTCCCTGTCACATTAGCAGTCAGTGAGTAGCTGCTATTGGCTCATGTTCAGAACCTCATGTTTTTGAATTTTGGGGCCTGATGGATTCCCTGCTCCCCCCCCCCCCCAGCCATCCCTCCTGTCCCTGACAATGCAGGATCATATGAGACAGGCACAATGCCCCATAGTTCATATATTCATTTCTTTTGGTTTGGATCCAGCAAGGTTTTTCTCACCAATCCAGCCCCCAACTGCAGTCCCTGGCTCCCATTGCATTAGTCAATACAGATCCCATGATTCCTGGTGTAGACTTTTTGTTGGTTGAATGGGATACCTCTTTCCTTTTCACCAGCTGAAGAGCTGGTTGGACACATCCAGTTGTTTCCTGCCTTTTTCTAATCAAAGCCATTTCTGATGACAAAATATTACAAAAGACATATGACCTGAGGATGTAGTTTATTCATGCAAAAGAGGCATCATGGATACAGCCAAAAATAAAGGGGGGCAGTTACTGGTCTTCAAGGATGCTTCTGCAGTCCAGAAACAAGACTGATCTGGCCTTTCCACTGAACACACCAACTAATTAGGGAGTCCAGAGACCCAAAATAAAACAGCCTTGGGAAAGAGTAAAGAACAAAGGTATAAAAGAAAATATGGCCTTTAATAGATTTAGAAATAATTACATCAATAGATACTGATGGGGACCAGCAAATAGGCATAATTCCAACACAATGACGAGGTCCTGCAAGCCTGAAATCTGCTCCATTTTCCTGTGCCGATACATGACTTTGCTCATGGCCTCTGGGACTCCCCCCCACCACCAGTAGGGAGCTGATGACAGTCCTTTTTAATCACCAGGGTAGAGGTCATCTGGGGACCTTCCAGCCGGTGATCTCTTTACTCCTGTCATACTGGGTCTTCTCTTGCCCTGGGTCTCCAGCCCAGACTCACAGTCTCATTCGCTCTCTAATTCATTCAGCCCTTGTCAATGTGCAGAGAGGTTCTGCACATTATAGGTTACGTGAATTTATTTCTTAAACTGCCACTGACACTTTATTAATTGTGAGATGCTATGCTTAATTCCTTTGACAGGAAGTCAAAAGCAAACAGTCAGCTTGTGCTGTTAGTTACACAGAATATACATTTTCAGCTTCTGCTTTGGCAAGCTGCGTAGGTTTTGACCCAAATGTTAGCCGAAGCCTGTTAAAACAACACAGTCCAAATTTCATATTTTACATAAGGTGCCCAAGTCCACTAAGTCTTCATGCTGTACAGCCCAGATGTGTAGCCTGGGAATTCAGGAATGATGGAATGCTGTGGAGGCAGACCTTCCACCAAGGCACGGATCCGCGTGGTGATAGACAAGAAAAATACATCAATGCTCTACAATTATACATTTACTACAATGGACTATTTTTCCCCTGTAGGGTCAAATACATCAGTTCAGTTTGAATCCAAGCCTTATCCTGAAAATATTAGATCAAAGATAAAAATATAAAGTCAAGCATGATAGGTGCATGCCATGCCTCCCTTGCATGCCTAGATGCCATGTGGCTGTTGTAGAATTATAACAATTTTTTAAAAAACAAAAAAATCCTTGATATTTGCATTTGTGAATATTTTATCACTGTGTGCACAGCAGAGGAGTAGCTTGTTTCTCCTTAATTGTGCACAGAGTGATAGTCAGACATGCGGGGGTGGGAGAGGAAATGTAGACCTTTCAAAAGGAAACAATAGCAGCACACAAGGAGCTGCATGCTGGTCCGGCAATCTGTTGTGTGGGGGCTGGTGCAACAGTTGCACAGAATCCCCACTGACTTCAGTAGGAGCACTGTGCAGGGA
Source organism: Lepidodactylus listeri (assembly GCA_029233225.1). Taxonomy (NCBI): domain Eukaryota; kingdom Metazoa; phylum Chordata; class Lepidosauria; order Squamata; family Gekkonidae; genus Lepidodactylus; species Lepidodactylus listeri. Next base: position 38,198,298 of record JARCFY010000013.1, read on the forward strand.
ATGAAATCTGCCTTTGAAGGTTCTCAGCCGTCATTCTGGACTGCCAAAGTGAGTCAGGCCTCCCAGTGGATTCTCACTATATTCCTTCCCACTTGCTTGGAAAGACTCTAGTAGATTTCTCTCTCCACTTAGCAGGGATGTGATGATCTGCACGAATTCTGTCCCTGTGTATAATGTCCCTGACATTTTTTTTCCCTGTGAGGAAGACAATGCCTACAACATACTGATCTCACAAGTTTATGTTTTATTGGCTTAAACCTGGACAAAACATTTTTTATTTTCTCTCACTTTCAAAGACACCCCCCCACACACACTGTTTTGATAGATAAAGAATGCAGATTCCAATGATGGTGAAATATCAGAAACAATATTGCCCCCCCCCCCCCAAGTCGGAAGAAAGAGTCAGATACAAAGGGCTGGGTAAACTAAGGGCCACTTCATTAACATGTTTAAACGGTAAGAGCAAACAAACTAATTAGTGGCACAGGCAGGGCCAGGGGTCATTCACAACCCCACCTCTGCCAAATAACAGGCAAGCCACCCTGCCCTTGGGTACAGCCATCCCAAAATGGCTCATACTCAGCCAGCACTGCAAGCAGGCTATGCCCTGGAGTTCTGATCCCCAAGCTGCACAACTTAAGGGGAGTACCGACCCAGGGAATCCCAAAGGCAGCCTGCATTCCTCACCCTGGGCCACATAGCCTGCAAAACTCCTAGACCCCCAAATAGGGGAGCTGAATGGTGCTCACAGAGCTGCATAACAATCCCCAAATACAATCCTGCCAAACCAAAAAGTGACTGGCCTTTTTAACAGTGCCACCCAGGCCAATTCCACAGTCCACTGAACTACAGGACAGGGTAGGCAAAAACACCCCTTCCACAAGCCAATCAGGAAAAGGTGAAAAATCCTACCCAGCCCCCACAAAAAGGGAGTGACCGGCCAAAACCTGCACTGCATACAGGGTGAGGGGGTGAGCATGAGGTGAAGACTGGGTAGGCGAAGCAGAGCTGACCATTAGAGAGCACTGGCTCCACCTCCCACTCCAGGACCAGGATGCCCTGCACCCTGCCATTCTTCCTCCTTCCAGTGGAGGCAAAGACAACCCCTGTCAGCACAGCCAGATGGCCGGCAGCTAGATATTCTTTTCATACCCTAGAATGAAGAAACAAGGCATGAAAATACAGGATAAACTGCACTTTATTTCTGGCTGATCTTTTAAAGTGGGTGTTGCTGCTAACAAGTAGCCTGTAATGGATGCAAATATTGTGGGAAAATACACCCTGACTCCCAATGTGGCCAGTGTAACTATTTATTTGTTCAGTACACTTTTATCCATCCCTTCCTCCCAAGGAGGTCAAGGTGGCAGGACATGGCTACACTGACCCATCCAATGATCACTTCCAGGCTGTAACTAACTTTACATGGGTTTGCCCCTGAGACTGATCCAGAAACTCCATCTAATGCAAAATGTGGTGGCGGACCTGCTGACTGTGACATCTGTGCAGGTATGCATTCAGCCAGTGCTACACCAGTTGCACTGGCTACCAATCAAGTACCGGATCTGTTTCAAGGTGTTGGTATTGACCTTTAAAGCCCTATGTGGCCTGGGACAGACATATCTTAAAGACCACATCTCCTCATGTGTCCCCTGGAGGGCCTTTCACTCAGTGGACCGACACAAAGGACATTCACTTAGCCTTGACCAGGACCAGAGCTTTTTCTGCCATGGCCCCAGCCTGGTGGAACATGCTCCCATCAGAGATCAGGGCCTTGCAAGACCTATTGTGGTTTCATAGGGCCTGCAAAATGGAGCTGTTCCGCCAGGCCTTTGGTTGAGGAAGTGGATGCCCAATCATTTGGCCTTCCTTGCTGAAGCCCTCCAATTGGATTTGGAACACCTTTAAGGAGATCTTTGTTCTCAACCACCCCTAACCTACTTGTGGGGAGGGCAGGATACAAATCAAAATAAATAAATAGATAAATAAATAAAACTATTTCCATCATTAGACACCTAGGCGTTGCCAACTGCACTGCACTGACATCCCATATTATTCTTGCTGTCCCTAGTTAGAGCCTAATCTGTCTTCCCATCAAAGACCTTAGAGATGTGGAACAGGTTAAAAAAAAATCTTCAAAGCCAAAGGGAAAGAAGAAGAAGAAGAGAAGAGATTAGATTTATACCCCGCCCTTCACTCACTTGGAGTCTCAGAGCGGCTTACAAACTCCTTTCCCTTCCCCTCCCCACAACAGACACCCTGTAAGGTAGGTGGGGCTGAGAGAGCTTTTTCCCAAGCTGTCCTTGAGGGAACAGCTGGTACAGAGCTATGGCTTGCCCAAGGTCATCCAGCCAGGTGCAAGTGGAGGATTGGGGAATCAAACCCGGTTCTCCCAGATTAGAGTCCGCGCACTTAACCACTACACCAAACTGGCTACACCAAAGAGACTACACCAAACCACTACACCAAAGAGACCCTGAACATTCCTGTTTTGGCCCTAATGGTAACTGCCTACTCCCATATTATTCGGATAGGGTGGGCAGATGGGTTAGCAGCTGTGGCAAAGCATTAGTGAGCCAAGAAGCATTAGTGAGTTTATAAAAAATGCTCCAGTTCTACCTTCTACTGGCTAAGCTGCAGATGACAATAGTCCAGCACTTTCCCCACGGGAGCACCTTCATGGGGAATATAAGAAAAGTCCTGCTGGATCAGACCAATGGTCCATCTAGTCCAGCATCCTGTCTTGCACAGAGGCCAACCAGTTCCTCTGGAGGGCCAACAGAACATAGAGGACAAGGTCTTCCCTTGATGATGCTTTGTGGTTCTTGGATTCAGAGGTTTAATGCCTCTGCATGCGGAGAATCCTTTCAGTCACCATGGCTAGTAGCCACTGCTAGACTTATCCTCCATGAATCTATCTAATCCCCTTCAATGACTATCACTACATCCTCTGGCAGAAATTTCCACATTTTAATCACTCTCTGTGTAAAGTAGTATTTCCTTTTGTCAGTTCTGTACCTACTGGCCATCAACTTCATTGGATGCCTTTGAGTTCTAGTATTTGGGGAGAAAGAGGGGGGGAAATCTTTGTCAGCTCTCTCCACACCATGCATAATGACACTTTCATTGAGCTATCCACTATAACCCCAAGAACGTTTTCTCCCTGTGTCTCAGTAAGTTCAGACCCCCATTAGACTATACTTGAAGTTGAGCCAAATGTTCCTCCCACTTTCCAGTGGTGGAAGGCAGGCTTGGCTGAAATCATACCTACTCTCATCCTAGGCCAAACAGGTTCTGCAAGTTTTCAAGGCACTACAAACATGCAAAACTTTTGGGTCCAATAGAAGGAGGTGCTTCAAATGAACCCTGACACACAAATACCTTTATTTAGAAGACAGTGTAAGTTTGAGCTCCATGGGCAGTAATACCGTGTCATATCCCATCCAGCTCTCTGAAAAAAAACTCTGTTTTCTGCTTAACACAAGAAGATAATTTAGTGGCATATAACTGCCTTTTACAACCCAGACCTTCCTAGTCAGATGCACTGCTGATATGAATAATATAGAATTGGTTCTAAAATTAAATTTGACCAAAAACATAGAAAGATTAGAAGAACTAATTCAGATTATACATCAGTTAACTTTGCTGTGGATGTGTTCTACAAATGAGCTGTGCAATGGCAAAGGAACGAGACTGTGTGTTTACTTACATTATATGAAAAATTACCCAAAGCCTAGCATTCTGCTAAAGTAGGCTATTAGTGAAAAGCATACATATTCCACCATTAAACCATCATGTCTTCTCAGCAAGTTGGTTGCCTTCAGGTGTCCGGCTTTTGGCATTGCTAAGCAACCACTACATTCTCATTAAAAAGTTATATATTCAAAGAGCCCACCTGTTCCCATCTGCCAAATTCTGCCATAATGTAATGCACTAGTGCAGTTCAACCACATGGAATCTACAGGCGAATACTGTTTGTCACTGGGACAGAGTTTATTGTAACACATGGGTCATTACTCATAAAAATTATGGGCTCTGCATGTTACAAATAAGGAGAGTGACGGATACAAATGTGTCAGTCCTCCTTGAAAATGATTGTTTTAATGGAGGTGCTGAGCTGGAGGGAGATTAGTCTGGTCATATGGCAGATGGGAGCAATATACTGTCATTTCTTGGAGAATCAACGGCAGCGAAGATTTATCGTTCGGCAGACAGTTGGTCCATCCTACCAATAATTACATTTCTAGCACTGTAAATGAATGAATACGACGACCTCACGTAGACCAAATAATATTTGTGTCACCTCGCTGAGATCAATGCTAACATAATCAGATATTGCTGATGCTTGAGTTTATTACCCAGCATACCATTTGGGATGGGGCTCCCAAAAGGAATTCAGATCCTTTCCTACAATAGAGTTCTTGGGCATGAAACCAGTGTTATTTCTAAGGCACTCTGTTGATGTATGTCTCAGACTCTCCTTCTGTGTGATTGATAATAGCACAGAGCATTCAAAAATACACTTGATATCTCTTAATACCAATATGCAGGAACAGCTGAACAAGGAACCCTTGATTCATGTTACTATTTCTGAATATAACTGCCGTAGACTCTTCATAGGATGTACTGGTGTTCTCTAACAACAACACTCTCTGAGTACTCACAGTTATTGATTGATTTTCTTTAGTGTCCTTTAATTCTGCTTTTCTACTGAGATGTCCAGGGTGGCTTATAATAATTAAAACATCAGAACCCAGAATTATAAACAAATTGGATCACAATACACTTAGCACTAGTTTTTGACTGTAAGAACAATTAAACCCATACAAATATTAGTTAGGATTGCCAGGTCCTCCCAGCACATGGGGATGCCCAGTTTCCAGTGCTTCTTGCTGGTGCTGGCCAGCTGGCCAGTGGGGGAGAATTACCACTCCAAACATGACATGCCCACCTCACCCAGAAGTGACGTAAGTATGTCGGTGATGGCACTCTAGGTTTTGGGCAAAACTCCATGGTAGAATTAACTTCAAACCATAGAGTTTTGCCCCAAAACCAGAGTGTCACTGCCCCAAATCACCAACTTGCTTATGTCACTTCTGGGTGATGTAGGCATGGCATGCTTCTTCCCTCCCCTCTCCTGGAGTGTTGTGCTAAGTCCCCCACTTGTCCTTTGGAACTGGCAACCCTAATATTAGTGGAAATCAATAAAACTATGTGGATCCTACCACATTTGGAGAGTGAAGGTATAAAAGCCTCTAACATACATGGTAACAGGCACTTCAAGCAGGCATCCTCTGAGGATTTCAAACTACCTCAGTCACATACATTCACATGATAATCTAAATGTTGACCCAGAAATCTTCAAAAGGATAATAATGGAAACAACCTGTTTGCAAAATTGAAACCATGTGTATGTTTGAAATATAATCATTCTATGAAAATAGGGATGCCTTCAGAATTTTACTTATCCCAACTTGTAGATTTGTGCATTTCTTTCATTATTAATTACAATAATTATAAAAATGAGATATCTGCAATTATCATAGTTAATATGAAAACAAAACAAGTCCCCTATCTAAAAAGCCTATAATTAAATAAACCAACCAAAACACATGATTTTTGTTCTGTTCTGGTGGGTTTTTTTTGTTATTGCAGTCTCTGCCTCTATTGGTTTCACTTTTACAAGGCAAAGAAGATTTTTCTAACAAGGGCATAGAGAAAGTCCAGTGTTTCAGGGTGGTGGTGGGGAGGCAGAGGCTTTGGGCTTTCTGGATTGATTGTCAGCTGTAGACATTAGGATTACATACAGGCGTGAGGCATTCCAATCTTGAAAGGTATGGTGTGGAACTTTGCTGTCTTCTTTCCTCCCAGTACCCACTCTGCTTAACCAAATTTTGTCTTGCAATATCTGCACTCTCCAAATTATTTGCCCCATCCAAGCAAATCTACTTCAAGGCCTTCCTGCTGCTGCCTGCCTGCCTGCCTAGGTGCTTTACCTCCTTGTGCTCCTAAATGCCCTTTCCTATTTGGTCTGCCTGTTCCTTGTGCTACTGTTCTTTAAGCTAAATGGCTGCCATTCTGGCTATGATATTGTTTGGAATCTCTCCTATCAATCCTCCCATAGACATTACTGTTAAATCTGGGTGCCTTTCATTGCCTCAGAAAGGGGTGGTGGTAATTTTACTTGTCTGAAATTTGGCAATGTGAAAGTCCTTAGAGAATACTACAACCCCAGTGAGTTTTGTCCAGCTTGGACAGAAAACCATGAAGGTTCAGACCCCCCCCCCCAAGGGGGAGTCATCCATTGAAACCAATGGAAAATAATAGAATTATGAACCTAGAACAATAATAATGAAATGAACAATAATGAAACAAAACTTTATGAAACAACTCAATAACAAAACAGTCCCTTATGAAATTAACAACATAAACAGAAAAAATGGGGGGGGGGGAATCCATACACAACTCTACTAACTTGAGGGTTCTGAATTATATCCTCCCCCCCCCCGATCAGATACATTAAGAATTATGCTACTATAATATTTTTAAGTCCAAATTCTGCATAGTCCACTCTGGATGTACCATTTGCCACACCTATAAACTCCTGTAGATTGCAAGCATATCCTCCCAAAAGATGTTTGTGAGCACTGGAAAAAACACTGCAAAATGGCAATGGATGTGATTGTACAGAGGGATTTATTTATTTATTTACATCATATTTACCCCACTTTTCTCCCCAATGGGGACCCAAAGCAGCTCAAATTGTTCTCCACTCCTCCATAACTAGAGTCTTTATGTGAGGGTTTGTTTTTTTTTTACTTATGCACAGGACCCTGTGAACAAACAAGCAGAAGAATCCTGATGCATTTTTACAACAGACCACCTTGAAAGCACTTCCCTGTAGTGTTCTGTCACCACTCTTGTGTATGTCATATGGAAAACTGATGCAGATTAACTAGAGGGACTGAAAACTGTGGTAATCTGTCTATGTTCCAATTCTGGAATTGATTTTAGAAATTCTGCTAGCTATATTGGAATGAAGGAGGAGGAAAACAGCACTGCTAGATTTGCCTTTTGTTTTAAATAGTTACACCCCATTTTTAAATGCATTTTGGTGAGCCATGAGTTGTGTGGGCTAGTTATATCTTACAGTCATGCTTTGCTGGCTTGCAGCTCATAAGATTCAGATTTCTGCTTTGTTTAAAAAACAAATGTGTGTTTACTTTTCCCAGGTTTGTGGGGGTGGAGGCTGGAACGTTGGAGAAGATCTATTTGGAGCAAATCAAATTTTGAAATGAATTTGCTTTGTTTAGAAAGGAATGCAAATTGGGTAAGCTCAGAAATGTCCTTGCTCCCAAACACATTTCTGAGCCTGATATCCAGTGCATAATTAAACACTTTCTATACTGATGTATTGCAAGGTCATCCCAGGTCACTGCTAAGGGTGGATATAGAATACTACTGAGGGTAGGCAGGCAGTGGCCTTTTGATGTTTTGAACATGCAGGTCTTTTGGGTCCAAGAGAGGGAGGTGCTTCAGATGAACCCTGGTGCACAATCATGCCTGTATTTAGAAGAGGCCTTTTACAGAGATCAGGATGTTGGGGAAACTGCTCACCTTTGCTGCTTGCTGGAATCCTCTCTCTGATTCCTAATGGTACATGAGCTGCAGCACCTGAACTTCAGTGTCTGGATTCACAAGATCTAATTGAAAGTCACTTTTGAAACATTCAGTGAAGGATCACTCTGCATTCTAAAATAATCATTACTGTCTTTTATAAACAGCAGGGAAAAAAAGGAGGGGAAGAAAATTAATCTTAGCCAGTCTTGCCACTTCAGTGTATTAAATCAAATTGCTACTGTCAAGTCACCTTATTAGTCATCGGGCTAAAAATAAAATGAATTCTTCAATATGATTCATCAGGTTGCTTCAGAATCTGTGGTAAATACATTTTACTCAACTGGACGGTAGAAGTTAGGAGTGAGCAAAGGAACTATGTCTTGGACTCTACCATTTTGTTTCATCAGTGATGGACTATTCTTCCAGCACAAAGACCCTTTCATTGATATAAGACACTCTTACAGTAATTACAAATGTATCTGACATCAGTGGAAGGATCCTGCACTGAAAGACTGCGTGATTGCCCACAGAATGAAATGGTATGATCTAGCTATGTGCACCTCTTCTAATTTCAGGAGTGCTTCCAATGTTTGCCTTCTCTGAATTTCTTCCTGAATTTTCAGAATTATCTGCATTACTATTTTCTGTTTCCAAAGTCAAATCAATGTTCAGGAATGTTTTTTGTTGTTCTCTTTAATCTTTCCACAGCCTTATAGAGTATTTGTACTACCACTTTGAAGCTAGTTCCGTAGGGTAGCCATGTTGGACAGCAGTAGAAGAGCTAGATTCGAGTCCAGCAGCACCTTATCAACAAGATTTTCAGAGTATAAGCTTTGAAAGTCAAAGCTCCCTTTGTCATATATAGGTAGGAATAGAGATCCTTGATTCCTTATATCTCAGTCAGAAGTTGGGAGTGGTGTTGCAAAGAAGGGAGTTAGGATGCAAAGGTACAATCCACAATGAAATAAGCAAAAATAATAATCTTTTCATGATTAATCTGAAAGAGTCCAAAAATTCTTGCTTGGCCTCCAAGAAACCAGTTATTCCTACTTTTCCAAAATACATGAATGGGAGGGTGGGCAGCTCCAAATGGCAAGGGCTGTGGCTAAAAGTGTGGTTGGTCCAGCTGCTGGAGTTGAAGCCACAGAGCAGGAGGGACTCTAAAGGAGTGTGCCAGCCCCATCTGGTGGAAGTTGGCGTGACCGCCCTCTGGGATTACCCTTGGCTGTTCCTGTTGTGGATCTCTCCACTGTTTTGGCATCCTTCCCTGTTTGTCAATGGCAAGTCCAGTAAAGACTAACCCAGGACATCGAGATATAAGGAGAGCCCTGTTGGGGGAGTCCAGAGTGGATCATCTAGCAGCAGCATCTGTCCCAAAATGCTCCCTCCCCCCCAGACTTCCATTTATACCCAGCCTTTCATTTTTTCAATCAATGCAGATTTGCAATACATAATGAGAATAATTCAACTGTTTTAGAAGTACTAAAACTGGAACCACAGTCTAAAGTACCAATAAAACGGTTGCAGAAAAAAACAAAAACAAATGGCAAGTGTGGTTTTAGGGAGAAGCAGGTTATATCTGCTTTGTTCTCAGATGTGCTTCTTCCTTTTCAGAAAGGAGTCCAGCAAAGGTGGCTACTAAGTTATGAGAGGCAGGAGCAGGAATCCAGGTCCCCAGGAATTGACAAGGGCAACAAGTTGTTGGTCAAAAAGAGACAACAGTTTGCAAGTGGTAACTGCTGTTTTGTATATCCATCCTGCCCATCCTGCCTTTCTAGGCACACAAGTAAGGTCTCAGAAGCCCTGCTATGGGAAAGAAGTTGTTTGGAAACCCAGTAATTGCCCCATGGGATCTTTTGTTTAGGTTCATCACCATCTCTGTTCTTGGAGTCCAAGGGGGTGATTGTAGGGTTCTTGAGATGGAAGGTGATCCCACACTCACAGTAAGTTCCCACAGATTCCAAGGGTGGGGCATCCTCTCCTGCTGCTACTCTGAGGGCCCCTGAAAATATGCTCCCCTCTCCCTTTCCCCTGAAGGTAACATTCCATCGAATTCCATCCAGTGCCAACTCTGGAAGCTGACAGGTCCTTATAGCCATTTGGATCTTAGCCACTCTCCTATAAAGCCTTTCTCACAAAAGGCATCAGCAGTTCCTCCAGTGCAAATCAACTCTGCAGGTAGGCAGCCTTTCATTCAACATTGCAAACATGGCAGTGATACAAAGGAAGACAGCTGTACAGACAGCCTTGTATTTCTGTTCTTGCAAGTGCAGATGTCCTGACATTTTTGGAACCGTCTCTCTGAAGGTTTTTTTTTTTTGGTAAAGGTTTTTGCCTTTCTTTTAAACTTCCCCCTCCTTAACAGAGTTTGACTATCTGTTGACCTGCCTTGTAAAGTAGAATTCTTTGTACATGCACAGGGAAAATTGAGGGCTTGCTCTTGTAAGCACGTTTTTCTTGACACAAACATTCTTCTGATACGCTTGGGCAATTTCTAGTGCAGAAAATGGCTGTTTCTTTTCGCTGCTTATTTTAACCTAAGTGGCTCGAGTGAAAGGAGTTATAAGCAAATCACCAGGTTCTTGTTCTAAATATGCCCAGGATATGTTCAAATCATTGTCTAGTCTTTTTTTTTTTTTAGATTAAAGAAGAGGGAGAAATCAATTTGGAAATGGCAGCTTTTAATTTGATTTACTCCCTCTTCTTTCTTGTATGTATCAAAGAAAAACCCTTCGCTGACTCACAGTTCGGCTGCAACTTCTTCCGAATCAGAGGTTGCCTATTTGTGGTGAACTTATTAATATGTTTTTTTTTCCCCTCCCCAAGGAAATTATAAACTAACAGCTTCAGGTGACACGCAACCTCCCACATCACAGATCTTTAGACGTTTGTAATATGGGAAACAATGTTTGTCTTTTGTAATTGGCTACCCTTTTCAGGCTACCCTGTCCGAAGCAAATCCAGACATTTCACTAACTCTTGCTAAAGAAGGTGGCAAGCTTGAGCACATACCAGGACCCTCATGAGGAAAAAAAAATAATGGTCCACTGCCTCAGTAGGCCCTCTCTAACAGGTCACTGTGTAGGTCAAAGACAGTAAAAGTGGATTCTCCCATATGCATACTCTGCATTTTCCTGATGAATAAGGTCCATTAAATATGCTTTGTTTAAGGGTCCCCAGTACCATGAAACCAGCAGTTTGCCTTGGTATATAATGGCAGACTTGCCATTTAAAAAGCATTTCCAGGTTTGCATTCTTGATAAGCAAACTCAGAACATTATTTTCTCATTGACTGGAGTGGGGGGGGGGGGCTTCTCAGTTCCCTAAGTACATTCTGAGTTGGGACACAGCGAGACAACTGCCTTGGCTCTTTAGATTCTGGCCTGCCCACAGTTCTTGGCTGAAAAGGACAAGAGCAAACTCTTCCGCAGATTTGACTACCTCAATCAGATTGTGCTTTACAGCCACTTCTGTCTTCTTTAACCTGTCTTGCCCAGTCAGTATTCTTACTCGCCCCGTCACTCCCTCATCGGTCCTCTTCAATGTGAGACTTCTCATAGATTATTGCTCATTTTTCTTGTCTCTTTGGTTGGCTTTCCTATTTCTCCTTGACATGTCTCCTACTGTTCCTCCTTGACATTTGTTTTTGTCTTGACGACTTTACCCCACCTTATCAGTGAGACCTGATTCTGCTAAAGCTTACTTTTTGACTTCACACACAAATATGACCCTCTCCAGGACTAAAAAAGATGACAAAGGGGAGGACAAGGTATCAATGAAATGACGGGTTGCAGGGACAGGGTAATGGTATGGTATTGATCAAAACTACTTTGCCCCCCTCTTTTACAACATTAGAACTTAAGCCTGAGTGGGTACAAGACAGCCAAGAGTGAAGAGTCCTGCACATGATTAATGTATGAAATGCAGCAGCACAGCAGCTGAGGAGAACCAGTGGCTAAGCCAAAATTCAGAATGTTATTGGATTTCATGACAATTTTGGTTCACTCTAAAAGTTCAACTTTCTTTTATAGTTTCTCCATTCTTGGCATGCAATTATGGCCATCCTTTCCCCTCACTGCATTTATTTATGAATTAAAAGACTATTTAGACCAGTTCTGACCCTTATTCAAGGTGTATAATTAGTAGTACCTTTAAAATCTGTAAGGCATGGATTCTAATGAGTGCAAATAGGTCATGCTCAAGGGAGGTAAATTACCAGCCTCCCCTTCCCATTGCAGTTTTCAGTGCCACTCCCAAAATTGTGGACCTCCAGGAACAGTGTGGGGGCAAAGTGGGGGTCTGCAGCAAGTAGGAGGAATCAACAAAAAACACCCACTCCTCCCATCCAAATGGAAGTGTCTTTCTGTTAGAGGAAATGCTTCTGTACCTACATCTACAATGTATAGGGCAGCCCGGTCCCCCAGGGGGAGGGGTGTTCCCCACCGAAACAGCCCTCAATCTGCCAAGCCAGATCAGGCCGGCGGGGGAACCCCACCCCCAAAGTGCACAGCTCTGGCCACCACACCGGGCATGTAGATGCTCTAACAATCAGCCTGAAAACAATATGGTACCATAGAGTTTCCAGGCTGATTGCTACAGCGTTGGTCAGTGTTGTGCCCAGTGTGATTATGTCACTTCTGGGTGATGTCATCACTCCATGCACACACTTTTCATGTGTGTGCATGTCCCAGAATGGGACCAACTCTCCCCCGCTGTCACGGGCTGGGTGCCAGTAGGTCAGGAGCCAAGTCTAAGTCCGAGACAGTCCAGGGTCAAGCCAAATCTGGAATGAATTACCAAGTCCAAAGCACAAACCGAAAGCAGAGTCAGTCCAAGCCAAGGTCAGAGAGGGAAACTCATGAGCAAACCAGTCCAAGGAGTCAACCAAAAGCCAAAGTCAAACAGAGCCGAAGTCACGAGCCAGAGGGTCCAGAATCAAGCCGAAGTCAGACAGAGCCGGAGTAATGAACCAGAAGGTCCAGAATCAGGTTTAGCTGATGCAAGCCGAGCGGGTGCAGAGCTTAGCCAGAATGACTTGTTGCTAGCACAAGTTGGTAGTCTCTGTGCTGTGCCTAAATACCCAGCCACTTCCTGTGCTCGTTAGCAGCTGGCAGCAAGGTCCCGGCTCCTCCTAAAACTCAGGGCTGAGTGATCTGCAACCATGCATGCATGCCTCTTTTCTTCTAGCAGCTAAGTCTTGCCTGGATCATGACTTTAGCCGTTCCACCCAAGGAGGTGAATCAGGTGAGCTTGAGCTTGGCTGGGGCTCAGCTGCTGCTGGTGCTGGGGTAATGCCCTGAGAGGCGCTTGCTTGAGCCTCGTCAGCCTCAGGTGGAGGCTCCTCTGGAGCTGGAGACTGATCCTCCACTGCACTTAGGTCCACAAGAGGCAGGTCCTCAGAGGCAGTCCTGACACCCACCATGCCAGGTAAGTCACTTGGCAACCCTAACAGTGTAACATAATAAAATGTCATTTAAAATAGCCTCAGCATTTAGCTTAATGAGTTATAAGTTGAATGCAACATCATAAAGATCCCAGTACCCTCATGTGGTACTGAATTGTTTCCTCAAGGACAACATCATGGATCTTTCCAGACCACTTTGGGAAGGACATTTCAGGTAATGTTATGTCCATTCCCTAAAGACACTAGTTACTAGTAGGGAGGTCTGACTTTAGAGAGATATTGGATCTATACAGCAAAACCGGGTCATTCCTTCAAATATGATGGTCTCATTATGGAGAACTTTGTAGGCAATAAGTGGCACCCAACAAAAGGAATAAGCAACCAGTGTGGTTGTTCCATCTTTCGTGATGGATACTCATGGCAACTCATGAATAGCAGCATTTTGTATATTAACAGAATTCAACAGAACTGTTGTTTTTGGTATCGATTGTGTATCAGCTTTGCATGCATGTTGTCTAAAAGTGCCGCAGAAAAAGCAAACAGAGTCGTGGAATCTGCTAGAAAAAATAAACATGGCAAAAATGACCTTTCCAACAATGCACAAAAATGATTTTTTAAAAAAATAAAAATATCAGTACACTCCCAGTCATGATAGCTGAATGGAATCTCCATGATCAGGGGTACAATCAGTTCCTGAACTCCAGATGCAAGGGACAGATTGCCTTCCTGCTCTGCTTGTGGGTACCCTGGCTGACACTGTTGGAAGCAAGATGCTGGACTGGCCCCTTGGTCTGACAACCTCAGGCTTTTCCTGAAAGGTCTTGTTGCTAATTCCCTATCCAGATTGCAAGCTGATCTCAAAAGGAAAACTTGCCAGTTTTAACACACACACACACACACACACACACACACACACACACACACACACCGATCTCAGTGCTGGCAGTCTGATTATGGTGGGTGAAAAAATATACTGTGTAAATGAGGCTCTGGACTATGATTCTGTTGCAATTAGCATTGGATGTAGAAATTTGAAACTCCGCATTCCCTTCCTCTTTATATATGCCTTTTTTCCTTGATGCACTGATTAAGATCAAAACAGCAACTTTTGTGTTCATTCCCGAGAGTTCCCCCCCATGACTCCCACAACACAGTGGAAGACACAGCAGCCCTGACCACCATTCCAGTGCCAGCTAGCAATGGGACACCAGTTAATAGGACTGGGGTCAAAAGGTTTAGAATTTCAGAGCTGCATCACTAAGTGCAATGGAATCATAGCTTTTAGCCTCATTAACTTGGAGGGCATTCAAGTAGCTTTCACCAACTATAAGCAAGCTGGCTGTTACTAACTAAACATGTCTACCTCTTCTCCAGCATCTTTAATTTAATGAGCCCTCTACATCTTTGACCTCAAGAGGTGGAAAATTAATGCTCTGAGAGGCATATGTTGAATGTGGTAGGGGCATTTTTGAAAATGGGACAAATACTTTGAGCCACTTGACAGCTGATGCTATGAAGGTTTTCAAAAAGACGAGTGACATTTTCCAGGGAGTGTCTTTATAAAATGGTCATTGTAAAATAAGCAATTAATACATGAAGATGATCACAGGCATACAGATGAGCAAGATTTGGGTCTTTACACAAGGGTTGTTGATATGAGTGGGAAGAGAAGAGCCATGCAGACTTAAGGTCAGCACATTACAAGTAAATAAGTCCCTTGTAAAACGGAAATGCAGCTACCTCTTACATCGGCATGGCAATAGCCCCACCACATGAGAACAGAGACCCCTCCTGTTCCATTTCTTGATTGTTCCAGAATTTTACTGTATTGTATTTTTTCACAATTCCAGTTTAACTTGCAGAGTTTGTAATGCTCATTCTGGGATTAGAGCATGTACAGTTTGCTGCAGCTTTTCATGCCTTTAGTTCATTTGCAGTGTGCTTGTGCATACTAATCCGAAAAAAACCAGCCTTGATGCAACCATCCATACATCGGCATCAGGATTCTTGGCTCATGGTGTTCAAGGATGCATGAATGTTCATTGATTCCAGTCTCAAGTTTGATCCCAAATCCCAAGCAGCATCCTGGAATGCTTGAAAAAAAATCCCTATTTGGAATGCTTTAATTGTTTAAATGGTACTGCAAATGTTCTGTGCCTGCACATTCTCTACCTGGCTTCCCATGGCTCTCCCTGTCCTCCTTCCCCTGCTACCATCTGCCCAACTCACTGACATAGTAACCTTAGGAAGGTGATTTTCTTGGTACGCTTGAGCCTGCTGGGGTGGCTTCTTTCGGTAGTATTCAAGTCTTTTCCATTTTACTCTCCTGACTTCCAAAGACAAGCATGTTCATGTTAATTGAATGTTCTAAATCAGATTCCAAGTATGCCACATGTTCTTGCACTGCTGCCAGGGAACCTGTAGTTTGATCCAGTAAGTTCTGTGCATGTATGTATGAATGAATGCTACCAGCTGCTTGATATTGTCAGCTTTACAGGCCCAGAAGTAGATCAAACATTTGGAATGCTGCTGCTCATAATGACCCTGGGCCGTACGTAACCCCAGCAAGCCAGTAGACTATGATCATGCACAACCAGGCGATGAATCTTCCAGTTTTGCAAACCATGAGCAAAAGAGGTAGAAAGCAAATGTTCTAATGTTCCAACCCTCTCTTGCAAGCCCTGTTGCCAATTGCAGTTTTAGACTATTGACCTATTTACATCAGAGTGCTCAGAGCTAGAGTAATTAGTTTATTTAATGTAACACACCAGTAAATCTTTGCCTTTCAGTTTCCTGAAAGAGCCATTTAAAGAAATCCTCCTTGAAACTGTATACTGTTTAGAGTGGAGATGAATATTCACTCATTTTGACATTCACTTCAAAAGGAGCATATTTAATGAACTCAGATAAGTTACCAACCACTCACTCAACCCTTCGCTTGCCAAATAAGTACATTGTTTTGATATGATTTGATGCCTTTTGTTCTTCATGATGCTGCTGTTGGGTAAGTAACATTCATTCTTCCTTTGATTTGCCCTTGTTGCCATTGGCCTCATTTGTTCATACTGCTGTTTAGTCCAACTGGCTGTAGTCAAGGCTCAACATGCCCTGAGGTTGGGAAGCTGCCAGGATCTCTGGCAGGTCATCCCACTACTGCAGAGCCCCATCCCTATCACATGCCAGGGAAGGACATGCAAATACTGTATAATTGAAGCACTCCTGATGGACATAGTAGTAGTGTTCCAATCACCATGCAGCACCTTCAGTGGAAAATGCATATGGTCAATGAGAAGGATGCACAGGCAGGTAGGGATGTGGGTGGGCTGGAAGGAAGACATGAATGGGGATCCTGGTTGTGGTTAAAGGAGGAGAGGGGACCGCTGGGTACCCTCTGCCCAGGATGTCCCAAAACTTGAAACAATTCCTGGCTTCAGGGACCCATGTGATCGTATCAGTAATGTTATGGACACTTGCAATGGGTCACTTCCCCAACTGGATCAAAGAACAGCATGGACTGCAATGAGAAAAGCAGACAAAGAAGGAGAATGAATGTGGTGACAAAAAGCAAGGAAGCAACGCAAGTATGCTTCCAACAAATGTTAAAAAACAGCTATACATTCAAGTGACTTCTTGACACCCATGTAAACGAACATACAAAGTAATTAAGTTGTTTTAGCTCTGTTCAGATGCTGACTGAATAGAATTAGGTGCATCATTGTTGACCGTGCTTGTGAAATCACTTTGCCTTTTAAACTCAGAAGGGCACAATGTGCTTGAGTGCTTTTCTTTGTAGCTAATGGAATCTTGCATGATAATCACTTAATCTATCTCCAGCTTGCCCGATAGCAGCACAGGTTTATCTAATCTATATAACTGTCATGACTTTAATTGACTAATGGTTAATAAGGATTTCTAAACAGATTAAATTAATGGCATTAAGCAAAAAGACAGCTTTCTAATGAGAGCCATTGATTTGTTGGTGGATCCCCCCCCCCCCTTGTGGCAAGTGCAGGAAACCCAGTACCAGACTGGTTCATCCTAGTAAGGGGGTCACCGCTGTTATTTAAGATGCACTGCACTGATTATGAATCATGTAATATGAAATAATTTGTTGTGTTCAAACTGCAGAAAGCAAGCAAGCAAGCAAGCTCAGGGATGTTTATAGGTGGTTGTCAGGTTTGAGGCACTGTAGGTAAAATGGGCAGTTCAATAGGTCCTGAAACAGCAGTAGGGCAGTCTTGGAACAGCACAGTTGCCCTGAACAAACCTCTCTGAATACCTAGCAACTTTATGTGACCAGACTGCACCCTGTTGGCTCCTTGCATTGTCTAATGTCTGCTTTATTCTTAGTTGCAGCACCCACTCCCAGCCATATGCAGTGCTCACCCTGCTGTACAGTGTGGTGAATGACCAAGCCAGTCTTGAGCTGCGAACTGCCATAGTGGACCAAAGAAAAGTAGCTTGAGCCCTGCCACCACGTCGGATTCCCAGGTCTTGCATAGGAGCAATTCAGCTCAGATAAACCAGCAGAAATATGTTCTTTGCAGTCAGACCATTCCCCGTTCACCAAATATCTAATGTAACCTGAGATTGCAACAATCATAATCGTTATCATCATCATGTGGAAAATCTGTTAATCTGTTGCAGGTCAAAGGAGACCACTCTGAGTCATCTTGGTCCTTGCAAATAGGTACATCCTTACTCACTTGTTCAAACACACAAACAATGGGTATGTATGTGATTATACCCCTGGGATATATTTTCCTCTTATTTACAAACAATATCATTTTTATAGACAATATAAAATCAAGACACAATGCATCAAGTATCCCATCCATTTCCCAGTTCCCTGGCGTTTCTTAATTCTCCCCTTCTTCTGACTGCTGTAGATTGCTGAAGGCGTGAACTGTAGAAGATCAGGATTGTAGATTGGGCAGAAGCTCTGAATCTGATGTGAGTCAGCTGGGGACATACATCTATCATTTCTCTCTTCCCAGGAATAGGGGTGCTACAGACAGTGTAAATGAGTATTTCAGATTGGTGGGGAAAATCTCAGGAGGTTCTCTGTTAGTCAGCAGAGATTCAGACCATCACATCCTGTAATTCTGAAGGATGCTAGATGGTGCATAACTCTTCATTGTCAATCAGTGGCTAGTGTATAACTGCTGTATTGTCTATGCAGCAATGCAGACAGTCCATTATCTTCAAGTGGAGGCCATCCTGCACTTTGTCTACCAATATCCAGCTACTATCTCAATAATTGTGTGGTCCCAGACAGATCAGCTCCTGGTAAGTCTATGAGAGGTCCAGAGCTGCTACAGAAATGAACAATCATTTTAAATTGTCTAGCCATAAAGAATTATGGATCCAGTTGGTTTCCTGATGACCCTAGGAGTACATCTGTGTGTCATATCTGGCAGTCCTATAGAAGTGCTGGTTGGTGTCTGGAATGAAGAGACATCCTGAGTGGTGGACATTTTTGAACCTCAACATTCTGTTCCATTGGTAAGAGTTCATTTGGTTCTTTGGTTTACTGGGAAGCTTGGAGCAATAAAATGGTAGGGACATTGGCTAGAACAATGGTGGAGGAGTTAAATACACACACAAACACACACACAAATCTGATAAATATGGGTTAGAGCCCATTTTAGAGACTTCACCATGGCAGTGATGCCTTATCCTTCCTGTGACTGTCTGCCTCTTCTTCATGCTACTGTTCTTCAAACTTAAATGACTGCAGTGTTGTCTGTGATACTGTTTCAAAACTCTCCTATCTGTTTTCCCATAGGCTTCAGTGTTAAACATGGTGCCTTTAGTGCCTCAAAATGGCAGGAATTTATTCTGTCTGCCTGAAATCTGACAAAAAGGTGTCCTCAGGTCCTCTCCCCGAGTTTTGCTCAACTTAGGTGGAAAACCATGAACATACAGGCTCAGGGAGGGGTCTTCCATTGAAACCAATGGGAAATGTATGAAAATGAAACAACAATGAAAGAAACAATAATGAAGCAGTCCCCTTTGGAACTAGTAAGAAAAACAGCAATTAAAGAAACTCCCATGCACAAGTCTAGTTCTGAGTGGTGCGGAAAGTGTTATATGCTGTGCCCAGGGGGAGTCTGTGGATCCCTCAGCAACTCACTGTGACCAATTTGCTAAGCACTTTGACTACAAAATTGATCACATTGATCCAACCTGGACTCTACATTAATTACAGTTCAAATGATGGATGTTCCAGAGGCTTCTGCTTGTCATGTTCTTATGGATCTTTCATCCTGTGCACCTTGAGGATGAGGACAGAATCCTTGAAGAGAGGAGGACTATCAGCTGCGATCTCAACCCTTGCCCCTTTTTGACTAATTAAGTCTGCCTCAAAATGGTTGACAAAGTGGATAGGACAGATAATTAATGCCTCGTTACAGGAAGGGTCTATTCCTGAGTTACTGAAAGAAGCTGTAATAACACTTCTGCTTAAAAAAAAAAGAGGGTTCTATCTAATTTGCCCCTCCTGGACAAAGGCACCCAAGCAAGAGGCAACAAGTCCAGGTAATTCAAATACTGGGAACAAACAACTGTAGATGATTGTAGCTTTTGAAGTCAGCTTCTGGTCTGTCCAGAGGCATCTTTCCTTGCCAACCAAATGGAATGTGGCACAAGATAGACCCTCAGTGTTGTTTTTTGCTTCTGTTTTATGCAAACATGTTCCTCACCCATTTCACCACTAGCCTTAGACAGGTGATCCCATCTTTCCATCTCAAGAAGCTCCATTAGATATCTCTTCCCCTTCCAATGGCCAGAAATCCTAGCTTCCAAATGAAAAGAGCTTCAGAGTGAAAAAGCATTGCATCTAGCAAAGCTTAAGCCCAAGCAGTAGTTTTTCTAGAAACTAGGCCCCAGGGCTCACCATTGCAGGAAAGAGAGCATAGATAGGGTTGCCAGCCTCCAGGTGGGGCCTGGGGATCTCCTGCTTTTACAACTGATCTCCAGCTGACAGAGATCAGTTCCCCTGGAGAAAATGGCTGCTTTGAAGGGTGGACTCTATGGCATTGTATGCATGCTGAGGCCCCTCCCCTCCCCAAACCCCACCTTCTCCTGGCTCCACCCCCAAAGTCCCCAGGTATTTTCCAACCTGGACTTGGCAACCCTAAGCATAGAAGATAATTGGTTTGCATTAGAGACACTTGCTTTCACTAGCCAGTCATTCTTGCTATTGTAAAATGTGCAAAACTAACTCTGACTCGCATACAAAAATACCATCACTTTCTCTTTCTATGGGAGGAGAGGAATTGGCAGCAGCAGACAGTGTAGAATACAAATACACCCTGCAAGATGGGGAAATATTGGCTTAATTTACAGGGTTGTTGTAAGATTTATGATGTGAATTATTCTTCATGTCAGTCTATAGTAAAAGGGAAACAATGGGGGAAAGTCTGAGGAAAATTGATACAGTGATTAATGGTTGGTTTGCGCAGTGGAAAGTGCTGAGGATCAAGCCTCCCTGGGAGTCACATCAACCACTTTGTGGAAGCACTCCCCCCCCAAAGAAAATCAATTATAACTTTGAACACACATAAAGCTGCCTTTATATCAGACATCCACCAATGTCAGTATTGTCTACTCAGACTGGCAGTGGCTCTCCAAGGTCTCAGGTCAAGGTCTTTCACATCACGTAATACCTGATCCTTTCAACTGGAGATGCTGGGGATTAAAACCTTGGATCTTCTCCATCCCATGCATATGTTCTAACACTAAGCCACAGCCCTCCCCTTTGGATCCCTACCCCCAATTCAAAAATATTCATTTCCAGCCATTCATTCTCCAAACCAGTTTTCCATCATGCAATCCAACCCCAAATGTCTAATGAACTGTTGACTCTAATGAATTTAGGCAGCTTATATACATTCTAGAGAGAAATTCATTGCACAAATGGTCACAGAGGTGGGCAGAGGTGTGGCACTT
The DNA here is from genome assembly GCA_029233225.1 of Lepidodactylus listeri. NCBI lineage: Eukaryota > Metazoa > Chordata > Lepidosauria > Squamata > Gekkonidae > Lepidodactylus > Lepidodactylus listeri. The sequence continues at coordinate 38,219,272 of JARCFY010000013.1, forward strand.
GTTATGTGGAGGTGGGGGTGGGACAGAAGGGAGATTACTGGTCACTGGGACTGAAAGGTTTGGATAGAAGAAGCCTTGTATGCTGCTGGCCCCTGTGGATTTGGACACTGAGGAGTTAACAGCCACTAGGAAGCTAACAGGGTTATCCTATGCAGAATTACTCCAATCAAGCCCACTGAAATCAGCATTACACTTTTACGTTCCTAGGGCCCCTCGGAGTTCACTGCCTAGCTGGCAAAATCCAAATAGGACAATAAAAACTGGTTTACAACCTAAGCAAAAGGTAATTGAAGATACCTTTAAAATGCAAAATGATAGGCAATTAAGAGCTCCCAAAAGTCTTAACATGGAGTATCTGCCTTTGCACTCCAAATCTGCTTCACTTGGGTTTGTCAAGGGGGAAAAATCCACTTGCTTTAATTATGTCTTCATATTCTCATGTCAGATTCCCCGGCTGTTTCTCCCTAGCAGGAATCTTCCAAATTTGCCTCAGATTTTCAGTCTGGGCTAAATTTGGCAGCAATTCAAATCCTAATGTTTTCTCCTTTAGTGCCAATCTACTTGTTGACTTCTGTCCATGAGGCAAACATTCTTATGAGTTTTGGCAGAGTCTTCCCTCCTCCCCCACCACCCCTTGCCTAAATATCTTGCATAGTACAGTGGGTTTTTCTACTGCTGTTTTGAAAAGACAGTTCAGTTGCTGGTAAGTTAATTGTATTTATTCCTTTTTAAAATGTTGTTTTGTTTTGTATGTAATAGTGGAAATTATCTCCTCGATGTCTTTTTGAGATCACCTCTAGCACTGCTGTGCTTTCACAAATTATGCCCAAGGGGTGGTCTATAGACCCCTGGGGAAAGTATGGGGAGGCAAAATGGGGGTTAGTGGTGAGACAGGGAATCAAAGAAAATTGTTCCCTTTTCCAATGGTAGAAGTACCTTTCACTATCAGAAAACATGGTTACTATCTCAGCCAAGGAGTTCCAGCAAATTAATGAATAAAATAACCAGTAGAGAAAGAAGTCTGCAATAAGGACTTTAATTATGTGCAAAGTTTTGTTCTGCTTTCCATTTAATTCCTCAGATCCTTTCCCTCCATTACATTTTTTCTGATCCCTTAACTCTGATGGGCTCATGCCTTCAATTTCATCCATGCTCCTTGGTAAATAAAAGAGTGGGGTACAAGGAGAGGGCAGAAAAAAGATGTAATGAATGGCAAATTCATATATTTGTTGGGCCACATGTTGATGTAACCCACTTTGCACTGGTTCAAGGATGGTTGTTTTCTCTTAAGGCAATAAATTGGAAATCCAACAAATAAGGAAATATGTCAGAAGTCATCTTACAAAAATCCCTTGTGGATAAGCAGAATTCTGCTTACTTATTTGCTTATCTTAAAAAAAAACAAAAAGTTATATGTGCACACGCAAACACACACTTTTTATAGTTGCTGAAACTTTACTGGTTTGGAGTAACTGACGGTCCAATCCTATGCAGGGTTCCTCTAGTCTATGCCCATACTTAGACTAGACAAACTCTGCATAGGATTGCACTGTAAAAGGAACAACTTTATTTCCTATTTATAAAATAATCAAAACACTTTATTTGACTTTCATGAATTTCATATGCGATGGAACTGTGGACAAGTAGTCACCCTGGATGAAATTCAATTAAACTCAATGCACTTTGAATAGACCTCCTCTTCTGCATGGATTTTAACTAGGTGACATGCTCATAATAAATTTATAGAGTTGTGTAAAGCTTTTATGGTCTAGTCTCTGCCATTTAAAACTGAAGCAAAAAGAAAGTAAATAGCAAACAAAGGCAGATAAGTACATGTGGAGGAGTCTTCCATTATATATGATGATTAAAAGATACAAAGGATCATCTCCGCACATACCTTCCATTAAAGATTAAATTTCTATCACAAGATTCATTTGACAAAAGGGCTTGTGTGTGGTGGTGTTTGATGCTGCTGAGCTTGTTGAATGAATGGATTTGCTCACAGATAAAACCGCATTGTATTTAGGATAACATCCTAGATGCTTAAGTTTTAGAAGGAAATTTGCCTGGCATCTCAAATGGTGTTTTGCTTACACTAGCTGCTATTAAGCTGCATCCATAGAAGATCAGAAATGAGGAGAGAGTATCATATAGCTGTTATGGAGAAGATCCAGGTCCTAATCTTCTTCCATCCATGGAATTTGCTTGCTGACCTTGGGTCAGCCACGGTCTTTTTATTTAATCTATACTACAGGGTTGTTGTGAAGATTAAATGGAAGTAATATTGTTACAGGGAATGGGATTTCTTTTTTCTGAAATTCACCTTTTAAAGCATATAGCCATTGATTCCCATTATTTGATTTTCCTCTTTCAAAAGAAGAGTTTAATGTTTGTTGTTTCCTGTCATACCTTCATGTACCCTTTCAAAACTTCTGCCCTTGTGGGGATATTTTTAAAACGTAATGCACCACAAAGGGTGCTCTAGCAAAAGGGCAGGAAGGTTTGGAAAGACATTGCCTGCCTCTGAGCATCCGCAGAATGAAATTCTGAAATTTTGTAGACCTTGCCTTCCTGTCCCTCAGTAATTTATCTTTTGATCAAAATGGAATTGATTCAAAACAGATGGCAAATCACTAAAAAGAAGAAAATAAAGATTGTTGGATTCCAGGGAGAAAGGGTTAAGGAAGAATTAATAGAATTCCTTTTAATAATGCTAAATGGTAGAGGCCCTGACCTGGATGGCCCAGGCTAGCCCAGTCTAATCAGATCTCAGAAGCTAAGCAGGGTCCACCCTGGTTAGTATTTGGATGGGAGACAACCATGGAATTCCTGAGTTGCTATGCAGACGAAGGCAATGGCAAACCACTTCTGTTAATCTCTTGCCTTGAAAACCCTATGGGGTCACCATAAATTGGATGCAACTTGACTGCACTTTATACACAAATGGAAGAAGGGAAAATAATGTACACAATTTTAAACTTCACAGAGAAAGCTTGAGATAAAAATATAATAGCTAATGATGGACAATCTGCTTCACTACTTATTATCAAAGCTCCCCTACCATGTAGAGGTGTTGAGTGTGTGTCAAGACTAATTTATTCCCTAATTTCAGTTCATATAGAAGGACAACACAGCCCTTCCTCTTTGGGTAATGCCCCACATGAACAGAATGAACCTTTTAGAACATGCACCAGAATCCAGTGGCATGGTTGGGGTTCGTTTCTGATGCTCAAGGATTCCCCTGAGGGGGGGGGCAGGGTTCCTGGAAGGAGCAAAAGTTGAAAACCACCAGCTTCTAGTATGGATAAGCAGTGAAGTGCTTGAGTACTGACAAGAAAATGCAACCAGAAAATATTACTACAGAGTTTTTGAGAAGATGGTCGATTTAGTATTTCTTCCTTACACATCTGGATATGCAGGCAGAAATCAGAATACCAAAGCAGGGAAATTGACATAACTCTCTCCCTCTCTCTGCTTAAATAGGTAACAGAATCGAGAAATGATGAATACCACTCCCCCCAAAAAGACAGGAGACTCAGTTCCCATTTAACATGGGACAAATGGTGTTGCTATTATTAGATGTTGCTGCAAATCTGGAAACACTTCTAGAATAAGGAACCTAACTGTACCATCGATCTGTCTCAGATCCAACACACAGCTAGCACAGTATAGGAGTGTCTCCACAGAAGTTCTATGCTTCTCAAGAGCAATCTGGTTCTGCCAGACAAATTGGTTTTTCAGGACTCAGTCCAGACAAGAACAGTTTTTTTTTTTTCCTGTCCAAGATAGAGTTGTGCCAAATATTCTCTATTTTTTTCCATCAGTCCTTAAGTAGTAGATTTGACTTAGTCAAAAAGATTGCTGGAGGGAAAAAAAAAACTTTCTCTGCTGAACTTCACATGGCTTCTCTACTTTTGCTGCCCTTTTGATCCCCCCACCCCAGTTGCTGCTGCTGATTCTTGGAACGATCACCCATCTTCTGCTTTGCCCTCACCCTTGTTCCTGTTCCCCTGACTTCACAGATGTCAATTCCATCTGACTGTGGTGATCCAGATGATTTTGCTCATGAGCTTTTGTGAAGTCACTGGCAAAAAAAAGCACATGGCTTGCCACAACAATGGGATTGTGAAACAGAAGCATGTTGGCAGAGGATGGTGAGGGCAAAGGAGATGAAACAAACAGTGTGGAGAAGAAACAAAACAAAACAGCTGTGTTTTCCACAAGAACTGACAAAAAAAAATCTTTGAAAACAGAAGGTACTTTTTGACATGAAAAAATATATCAAATTAAGGCAAGCTGTTGCAGCTTTAGCCCTTCTACTGCCAGCCAGGTGAGAAAGCTCACATCTTCCAGCCTGGATGGATGCTGGAATAAAGCCATTTTCGGACCCTCCCATCCCATCTAGGAGACAATGACAGCAGTTAAGACACATCACCGTTCCCTTTGTCATATGGGAAATAATGATCCTGTAGTGATCTGAGGCCAAATATATATGATAGAACCATTAAGAAATCCTGAGCTCATTACAGAATGTCCATGAATCAAGGTTTAGTGTCTCTGGGCCATAATTTTCATACCAAATATGTAAATACTTAAATCTAGAGACTGGCGCCATGGACAGACACGACAGATCTTTCTTCAGACCTCAGAAAAGCCCGGGGCATACAGAAAAATATGAAATCTATTTTTAAAGAGTACATTGGTGATTAAATCCCCAATTAAATCCCCAAATAATAGAAGTAGTACCTGTACCTTTAAGAAATGAATGTCCTCAGTAGCTATTGCTAGGCAACCATTATGGTATTAGCTGGGTTCAATCCTTGGTTTCTGTTAGTAACAGGTGGGGCCAGGGCATTTTTAGGGCTATTTTGGCCTTTGAGGGAGCCCTGCAACAATCTCCAGGTGAGGCCAAGTAGCAATCACCAGGCAACTTGCTACCATGCCTGGCTGGTTGTTACTCTTAGACTGAACCACCACACAAAAGCCAGTGTGGTCTAGTGGTTAGCGTTTCAGACTAGGTTCTGGGAGATCCAGACTGAATCACCATTTTACCATGGAAGCTTACTGAGTGACCTTGGGCCAATCATGCACTCTCAGCCTAACCTACCTCACAGGGTTGTTTTGAACATAAACTAGAGGAGAAGAGAATGATATAAGTTGCTTTGGGCCCTTGTTGTGGAGGCATATGTGGCATAAATGAAGCAAATAAATAATGGATATAGTGGGGTCCAGATGAAAGGGAGGTGGGTGAGAAGGAGAAAATGGAATAGGGAAAGGTGAGAATATGAAGACTGCCTGGAGGAGGGAAATAGTGATGAAAAATGGGGTAAAAAGGAAAATCTGATGCTCTCTGCAAGTCCTGGTGGGTTCCTCACCCTGCAACTTGCCCATCACCAACTGAGCCCAGCCTGGAGGCTGGAATCACCCAACTTGGTCCAGCCTGCCAACTGGCTCCATGGCACTGGGCCATAGTTTTCCCAGGTGGAGGCTGCCAGGGTAAGGGAAGGGGGGGGGGGAGATGAAGACTGAGGGCAAGTGGGAAGGAGAGAAGGAAGCAGAAAAAAAGGACAGGTTATGGGTGCTATCAGGGAAGGGAAATATTAAATAGTGGTGCAGGGGAAGATTTGATGCTTGAGTCTTCTACTTATATCACTATAATTTTTGTCTGAGTCAAAGTGCTTTCAATAGCAGCACTCTCACCAGCCATTTTTCCCCTTTCCTCTGCACCAAATTAATTAGGATTTTTTTTAAAAAAATGCACTCTCTCTGCCTCCGCAGGCTTGCTCCATATACAAACTACTCCATGGTACATACATAAATGTAGTTCATGGAGGACAAGGATGCAGAAATAAATTCTGCATTAGATGGATAGCCCAATAGTGGAGCTGGATAATTACTGCCTCTTTCTTCATGAGAATGTCAGAGACTCTGGAGAAGCCTGTGAGTCTGTCTTTTGCTTGCAACAGGGAAAAAATGATAATGAGCTGATTTCCATTAAAAGCTGTGTAAGCTACTGATAACATGTAAACTTTAATTCTTTTCATTAAATGGGATCTTAGCCTCATTACCAGCTCAAAAGAATCTAGGGTTATTCATCTTTTGCCATTCTGATTTGTTTAAAACCAGACAAGTTTCAATCAGTTCTGTTGCCTGTGTTGTAACCAAAATTTATTGTTAGAAACCCTGATCCAGTCTTTCTTTCTTTCTTTCTTTCTTTCTTTCTTTCTTTCTTTCTTTCTTTCTCTCTCTCTCTCTCTCTCTCTCTCTCTCTCTCTCTCTCTCTCTTTCTCTCTTTCTCTCTCTCTCTCTCTCTCTCATCTCAAAAGAAGTCTCAAACAGAACAAAAAGAGCAGGCTCATACACTTAAGGGGCTGCAGATAGTTCAGTGAGGATTGACTTGAATGGTCAACATGCTTGGGAATCTTCTGAAGTCCATGGCCTCATACAGGCTCTGCCACCAACCAAGAATATTTATCCCATCTGCTCCCAACAGGAAAGAGCAGATTGCCCATGCAGGCCTGTAGCTAGGAATTTCTAATTCGAGGAGCATTTAAAACTATTGGGGGGGGGGGGCACTGGCTAATTAATTAAAGTTAATTTACTTAAAAGTTGAAGATCATGGGCTGCCCAGACAGTCTTTACTCCTCAGTCCTTCCCATGGCATCCTCAGGCACTGACCCTCTGCACTCCCTCCTGCTCCCGCTGGCCCTCATCTGCTCGCTGGGGTAGCCACACAGGCCCCCCCTGGCTGCTGAAGAGGTCATCAAGGAGGTGCAGGTCGAGGCCAAAGCTCCTTGGCCTGCCATCTGTTGTCCAGAGGTTGCAGCATGAGCGTCCATGGACATGCTGTGCTGGGACCAGCTCCCAGTTGGTTGCAGAGCAGGCGGAAGTGGTGGTGGTGCACTGTACACCACTGGAATTGGGCCCAGGCCGGCTGCTGGAAAGATGGGTGAGCAGCCCGCTGGTGCCTCACCTGTTACATCTGGGTCCTTGGCCATAGCACCCATCTCTGGATCCCAGCTTTGGGTGGAGAGCAAAAGAGGCCACGCTGCCCTGCTCCTCCAGTGTCAATCCACATTCCCAACAGTGTTCACCAGGAGCCAGGTGGCCAGTGCTTTCCTAAGCCCAGCAGTTAAGTGGAGCTCCAGCTTAGGGTGGGAAGTCCCGCTGCTTTGCCAGGGAGGACCAAACCATGAGGGGCTCCGGCGGGCAGCACACATGCCTCTCCCCTGGCCATTTAGCCATGGGGGAAGGCAAGAAGAGGCAGCAGATGGAAAGTCATGGGGCCTTTGAAATAAGTTGGGGGGCCGGGCTCTGAAATGATCCAACATAGCTATGGGCCTGTGCCCATGTAGTATTACAGAAGCCTCTGGGATGGCTTCCTATTTCCTGCTGGAAAAGCCCCTGGAGGAGTCAGTGGATCATGGCTCTTTCATACAAGAACTGTACCCCCCCCCCCCCCCCCGGGCAGGCAACTCCCATCATGAATTGCTATGTGTAGAAAAGGTCACAGGTAGCAAAGCTGGGAAAGACTCACCACTAAGACCTGGAAGAGCTATGTCAGAGTAAACACTACTAAGCTGGCTGGGAACAATGGTCTGATTCAATGCAAGGCAGCTTTGTACGCAGTCTTTTGGGGAGATGTGAAAAAAAACCCCTCCCTAAGTTTGGCTCAGAACACAGTTGCTTAGAAGGCAGCTGAAAGTGGACTGCATCTACATTAGCAAGATGATGTAAAGAAGCATTGTTGCAGCTAAATGGAGGCCGGAGTACCTATAAGAGTACTTCAGATTCAATTGCTCTGCATCCAAATGTTGATGAAAGAGCACCAGCACCAAGAGAACCTCTGGGACTTCACAAAAGTGCACAGCCAATGATATATGCACTAACTTTAATTAGTTTTGTGACCTGCAGATGACATCCTCAGCCCTTGTATAGCACTCAAAATGTTTTTGTCTGGGTACAATAAACAGGAGCAGCTTGAAGATTTTTAAAAAAACCAAACATTTATTTGTGAGTCGGAGGCCAGGAGGCATTTCATCCAATCTAAAGAGCAATCAGTACAGTCAGAGTAATTTGTCTGGGCAACTGATTTTGGTTATAAACTCCCATTAATTTACTTATTTTTTTACATTTATTAAAACACTTATATTCCACTTTTCCTCCTGTTTCAAGGCAGCTTGCAATAATAACTAAAAACATTTTCAGTTGAAATGAAAAGTAAAATAGCAAACCCCAAATAACCCCCCTTAAAATATGTCGGCCTTTCAAAACCGCTCAAAACTCCTGGAAACACGCAGGCCTTGCAGTGCTTCTTGAAGATCTCCAAGAACCACCTCCTCACACTCCTTCAGGAAGCCCGTTCTGCAGAGCCAGAGCCATGGTGGAAAAGGCTTGGGCTCTGGTTGATGCCAGACAGGCCACCCTAAGTGGTGGGACAGGCAACAGACTGGTGCCTGACAATTGTGGTTGGCATGCAAGGACATACGGAAGGAGGCAGTCCTTCAAATATATGTAGGGTTGCCAGACCCCCGGTTTGGTGGGGGTTGCCCAGTTTGGAGGGGCTCCTTCCCACCAACCAGCCAGCTGGTGGGTGGGGAAACCCCCCTTCAAGAGGGACCACCTGTCCTCCTCCCCAATTCTTCCCAACAGCATTTAAAGACATCTGCTGGGGAGATGCAGGAGGCATGCACCTGCACTCTGAGCCCAAAATTTGTTGCTCAGACTGCAGGTGTGCACAGCCCTCCTCTCCCCAGCAGTTTTAAATGATGCTGGGGAGAGGTGGGGGCCATGTGCCTGCAGTCTGAGCCCCAAATTCGGGGCTCAGAGTGTAGGCATGCACAGCCTCCCCCCACCTCTTCCCAGTTCTGAATGATGTCAGTTCTGAATTCATCATGCTGGGGACTCCACACCACCGCCATTAATGCCCCCCAAAATCCCCCACTGGGGACTTTGAGGGACCTGACAACCCTAAATATATGGGTCCCATATCATAAAGGGCTTTACAGGTCATAAGAAGCACTCTGAATTGACTGGCAGCCAGCATAGCAGTTTCAAAACAGGCAACATTTGATCCCAGCAGCTAGCCCCTTACAATAGTGAGGGTGCCACATTCTGGACCAGCTGTAGTTTCCAGGTTGTCTCCAAGGGCAGCCCCACATAGAACACATTGCAGCAATCCAACCACAAGGTTACAGAAGCATGGGTTACCATGTCAGGATTGGCTGAGTCTAGGAAACAAGAGAGTTACAAGTCAGATACAGCCGATAGAAGGCACTCCTGAAGTAAATTGTCTTTTTTACTTGAGAAGGAGGAGGAAGAAGGAGAAACTGGATTTCTACCCCACCCTTCACTCCTTCCCTTTCTTACCCCACCACAGACACCCTGTGAGGCAGGTAGAGCTGAGAGAGCTCTGAGAGAACTGCTCTTGAGAGAACAGCTCTGAAAGAACTGTGGACCCAGCTGGCTGCATGTGGAGGAGGAGAGAGGATTCAAACCTGATTCTCCAGATTAGAGTCTGCTGCTCTTAACCACTACACTAAACTGGCTCTCGTTTGGTTTAGGTTTGGAAATATACCTATTATATTATTATGTCTGCATTACTGCTTCCCCATTTTTCTAACCTGAAATGGCACCAGGGGGTGCTGTTTGCCAGCACAGACCTTACTGTCATTTAGGGGCAAAAAAAGAAAGAAACCAGCATGGGGGGCGGGGAGGCAGCAGCCCCTCACTTCCTCCCTGCCACAGTGATCCCAATCAGAATCAGGCCATGCAGTACTGTTAAAAGGAGTTCCTCAGTGGGAACTCACTCTACAAAATGGCAGCACAGCCTTGATGTGAACCGGAGGACACCATCTTGTCTGGTTTGGCTCTAAGTCATGGACCTTTCTAGCAGGGATCCGCCATACATCCACTCCAATCAGATTATTGATGTGTTGACTTCATTATTGTCTCCTTGGGGCCTGCTTCTTTCATGGCATCTTCCTCTCATAAGCAGTAGCAACAAAAGACAATGACAGCCCCTCTGCTTCCTCTTCCTACTTCTTTTGCCAGAGATATAAGGATGGGGACCAGCCCTCTGAAGGCCCCACTAGATGCTAGGTGCTAACCCTGACTCTGGCTTGATGAATCCTCTCATTGAAACCAGGACTGAGTTCTGGGACCCCTTTGCATTATGTACCATCCCATACATGAGTATGAGTCACTCCATGAGTTTACTCCTAAGTGTGTGCATTGGCATGGCATGGCAGCCTCACTTTGGCTTCTCATGTTGTGTATTGTACTTGTGCCCAATTTCTAACTACATAGTTAGACCTCCTACTCCCATAAGAAGTTACCTGACCACTCTGGTCATTTTTGGAGGCCTTGATTTGAGTGTCCTAATTGTCCTAATTGTTTTAGGCATATGGTTGCCAGCCCACAGGTGGGAGTGGGGGAATCCCCTGATTTTGCGGGCTCCTGCCCACTGCCAGCCAGCTGGCTGGAGGGGGAAGCCTCACCCCCACCAGCAACTAGGGTTGCCAGGTCCTTCCTAGTCCCCAGTGGGGGACTTTGGGAGCATTTCTGGAGGGGATAGGGATGTCCCCAATGTGATGATGTCATGCAGAAGTGACATCATCACATTGGGGACCGGCACCCTGGTACCTGTACTCCAAGCAATGAATTCACCACTTGGAGCGCAGTCATGCATGGCCCCCACTTACTGCCAAGAGCATTTAAAGGGTCCCTTTTTAAATATTCTGAAATGTTTCAGTGTTTGGAATGTTTTTAAAGTTCTGCTGTTTGCTGCCTTGGTTCCCCTGTATTGGGAAAGGCAGCATAGAAATGTTTTAAATTAAATTAAATTTTATGTGCATGTGTAAAATTGTGTTTCCTCCCTAACAGCCACTGAAAATGCTTTCTTTTCTACATGACTATTATAAGTTACCTGCCCCATTATTGAAAGGCTGGGCATCTCTGTTTGGAAGCCTATGAGGATATCTAACTAGGATAATTGTTTCCCAGCAAAATGAAAACAAAATAAAGAATATTTTTTTAGAATCTCATCATGTTATGTTTCTGGTAGTAACTCTGTGCTTTTAAGAGCTGTGTGGCAAGCACAAATTCAGGAAGATAAGCTTTTAGTAGGACCAAGAGGATTGGAGTTTCATCTGTTGAATTTCTGCCTGCTGTAGTGCTGCTGAAGGCTACTCTGCCAGAAAATGCAGGTGGTAACCCTCTTTACTGTGCTAGAATGGAAGCCACAAAGATGCCTCACTTTATCTCACTGCTGGCAGACTCAAGTAGTTATATCTTTTCCGGGTCTGACCTTAGAAGAAACGCAATTTCCTTGTATTCGAGACAGTAACCTTAAATGTCATTTGAGTAAAAGTCAAAGCAATCATACCCGGCACAAAGCAGCTGATTTGACCATCTGATATTTAGAAATAAAAAGTCTTATCTCCCCCTTTTTTTAAGCTAAGCACATTGGATAATCAATACTCATATAAAACATATTGCTTCTGCTTCCTCCATTGTTTGTAACTCGGATATTGCCTCACTACAGCCAACTGACACTGCTGCTACCAGTAACAAGAGGAGATTTGGGAGTAAGATGCTTGTAAATCTCCCTGTTCCACATGAACACATGCCATGTGGGGGGGGGGGGGGGAGACAGTCAGTTTTCTCATCTCCATGCAAGCATGTGTGCCGGAAACAGGTTTTGCTAACTGTTGTTCAAAAATGCCCAAGCCAGAACTGTACAACATGGATGATCAAATCAAACACAGCCCACCAACTCTATACAGAAGCCCTTCAGAAGGTCCCCGAACCTCATTTTTTTGTTGCATGTGTGGAAAATAAGGTTGCCAGGTCTGGGCTGGGAAATACCTAGATATGTTGAGGGTGGAGCCTGGGGTGGCCAGGGTTGCGGGAGGGACCTCAGCAGGGTATAATGCCCTAGCATACATCCTCCAAAGCAGCCATTTTCTCCAGGAGTGCTGATTTTGATCATCTGGAGATCAACTGTCATAGTGGAGGATCACCAGGTACCACCTGGAAGTTGGCAACCCTAGTGGAAAAACAAACAAAAATAAAGTAGCTATAGATCAGTTGTATGCTAGGCTACAATTATACATGGCTTGGTAGGTTCCATGTTGTACAACACCCAAAACAAATATGTAACACTTTCTAGGCAGGGACCTTTTTTGGCTATGTACGATGTGTCATGTATACTAACTACATATACATTTACCTATCCCATTTTTTGTTCCATCCTTCCTCTAATGACATCAGGGAGGTATGAGCATCTTCCTTCTTCCACTTCATCCCCACAACAACCTTGTAAAATGGGCTAGGGTGAGAGGCCCATTTTTCAACCAACCTTCAACTGGCACCATCCCTTTAAGAAATAAAATGCACACCTGCAGAAGGCAGGGTTAGAGCTGCCTTGTGTCACCTGGCCAACTGAAAAGGAACCAAGAAAGGACTTTGTGTCAGGCTTTTGCCATGAAGCTGCCCATTCCCTCACTTTTCAGAAGAGGAATGTGGTCTTTTTCTTGTACTGAAATGGGAGGGGGGGGTCTTCGATTGGAGAAGGACCTCTTTTGCTTCCTTCTCATTGTTCCTGAGAGACTGGAGAATGAATATGGCCTGATCCTTTGGACTTGGTTAGGTCTTAACTTGGGAGTTTGGAAGGATCAGTGTGGGTTATGTAGTGGGAATTAGTTTAAAGTGACAAGGTTCCAAGCTACAATCTAAGGTTGGCGGACTCCCAAAGCTGGTCAAGACTGAGGGGGGCTGAGGAGGGAATACTCTCAATGACGGGTACTGTGACAATCTGGCAAGACCCCAAAGATTTGTAAGTCTCACCAGATTATTGGTAAGATCCCTGGGAAATAAAGATTTAAGTCTTAAATAGAAAAAAAATAGATTTATCTTTAAACAACTGCATTCCTTCAGTAAAGGACTGTTGCCAAGATAAGGCTTTAAAAATCACTCTCCCTATTAAAATTGAAAGGCCAAATTTCCCTGTTCCTCCACTGCAGCAAGTATTTCATAGGCTTACTGCTGGAAAATGTTCTGATTGGCCTAACCGCTTCCTCTAGATGCTGGTATAGGGCTACTTCACAGTTTTTTCCTCCTCACTGGGTCAGGCGCTGGTCCCATCTCATCAGGCTGACTCAGCCACAGATGTTTAGCCTCTTCTAGGCAATTTACGAACTTTCTTCTGCTTTCTCCTTGATGATGACTCCTTCTTGCCATCAGTCTCTGACCCACACAGCTCTTAGAAGGCCTTGGCTGGTAAACTTCTTTCTGAAGATCTTTTGCTTCCCACCTGCTTCTCTCCCAACTGCTCTCAACTCCTGCCCTTCTGCCCTCTCCCAAAGGTGCCATTCAATCAGCTGCCAGCACTTGCTCAGGTCTTGTTCTTATTGGTTCAGGAATCTAGACTTGAGGGGCCCCCTCAAAGCATCCCTCCTAATTGAAAACCTATTCTGAGCTTGAAAGCTCTTCTTTCGTGATTTTTTAACCTCCCCTTAGCAACAGTTACTCGCTTTGCCAACTTGAAAATGCATTGCTTAACCATCTGAAACACTTCTGCTATCCCCTTACAGAACTTCTATGTGTAAACAAAACAGCAGTAAGAACAACACATATTTCAAAATTATTACAAAGAATATGTTTCCCCCCAGGATGAGAACTTGTTTCTCCAGAGTCATCACTACAACGAAAAGTAAGGCACCGTGGTTTTGCCAGTCTGAGATTAGAGCCAGGGTGGTATAGTCTGGGTAGCTCTAGTTTAATCCATCTTTATTTCAGGGTGTGAGGGAAAGAGTGAGTGGACTAAAATAATGCAGTGAGCTTCGTGGGTGAGTGGGCATTTGAGCTTGGGCCTCCCCAGTACTCCAACAGTCCTCTATTAATTGCACAGCATCTGGTTCTCCTATGTTCTAATTATTGTTAGGGATGCCTGAGCATCCGACAGCTTGGCCTATAACCTGCCCACTGGTCTCCCCCCCAAAAAAAAACAAAGGGAGCCAGCGCCTTGACTGGCAGATTGGCTGCCTTCAGGGCATGCCCATTAGTCAGGCAGGTGTCCCCTCTCTCACAACACCTGCCACTGCCGCATTCACACTTTCCTAGTGACCTAAGGATGCCAGTCCCTAGGTGGAGGTAGGGGTTCTTCTGATTTTTGGGTCTTCCCCCAGATGCCGGCCAGCTGGTAGGGGGAAGCCCCACCAACAGTCATCCATGGCCCTGCTTGAAAAGAGTGGGTGCTTTGCATGCCTGCCCCACAAGCTGTGAATTCACAAGCCACTCTTTTCAAACGGGGCCTACCTGCCCCTGCCCTGCTGTTATCAAATTTGCAGCCTGCAGGGCAGGCATGTGAGGCATCCATTCTTTTCAAGCAGGAGCTATGTATGCCTGCCCTGCAAGCCTCAGGACAAGCGAGTGTGGTAGCCCCATTCCCCTCCTACCATTTAAAGGGAAGTTTCTCTTCAAATGGTTGGGGGAATGGGGGGCATCATTGTATCAGGTATGGCTCCTCCCCCTCCTGGACCACCCCCAAATCCCCCCACCAGGGAGAAGATGGAACCAAACAACACTCCTTTCAGACCCTCATCACCACTCAGCAAGGCCTTCTGCATGACTTCAACTCCTAGCCCTGACGCTACTCACCATTCAGCAGCTGTTCAAGTTTAACTGTGGTAAGATGGGGAGGTGAGACAGTGTGCTTGTCTGCCGAACCTGCTGAATACCAAGCCCATGGCACTCCTGGTTGTTTGCCCAGAAGGCAGAGCATGTTTCCTCAATATGTGCTAGAACTCCTGGGGCAGTTATGGAAACACTGAGGTGGAGGACAGACTGGCAGAATGAAGCACAAGGGAAGTGAGGCCCAGGTCAAGTTGTCATGGGGCTTTCTGGTCACACTGCATGGCCTGATGTGGGACCATATTGGGAAACATGTGGAATTGAGCATTCACACTGCAGGGTGGCCCCTGGCGGCTTTGATCCATTTCACCGAACTGTGCATAGGTGCATGGGCGCATAGGCGCATATGTGCAGCAGCAATTGGGGCAGGATCCCATGGCTGGGAGCTTTAACTCCGTGAGCCCAAAGCATCCCCACAGGCGGTTGTGCGCTCAAGCGCACAGCACACATGGGTGTTTATGCCGGATCAGCAGGTTCACACTACCAGTGCCACTTGATTGCCGCTTATTCACACCCACACTTTCAGGAAGCAGGATCAATGCGCACCCAAATGGCTTGCCACTGCTTTCACCTGGTACTTTTTAAAAGCGGGATCAAAATACTTCAGGATGGGGTGAGTACAGCACAGGAACGCCAGACAACTGTGGCTGTGTGAACCGGCCTACTTAATCTGCTTGAGAAATGTGCCAATATCGGGCCAAACTACCAGTATGAACTCAGCCTGAATATAGCAAATACGTATTGAATCAACATTTTTCTTGAGTTTGTAAAGAAAGATATTCAATAAATAGCAGTAAACTTGGTAGCGGTATCTGAATTAGTCTATGTTAAGTATTGCACATTTCCCTGATTCTCTATCAAAACATGTATGGTTGTTTTAGTCAAAATCAGCAGCATATCATAAACTCATTACAAATGGTCACAGACTAAATGGAATTTGATCCCCTTGGATTGTGTATTTAATTGATAGTGTTGTCTTATAACATTAGTCTTTCTAGCTCAATGTTGTCTACTCTTCTGACTGGTGATGGTGGCTCTTTAGTAGAGAAAGTTCTTTTCCAACAGCCACTTAGGGTCATTTTTATCTAGCAATAGCAGTGATGGAACACAAGACCATCTGTGGGTCAATCAAATGCTCTGAGTCATCATCCCATCCACCCTATAGACAATGAGCTTGCCAGACCTAACTGTTATCTGTCTTACTTGAATCTGGTATGAAAATGAGGATTTATAACTGACTCTTATCATTGTGTGTTGTTTATTTGGGGTGTATGCATCTGTCTTTAAAAGATATGTCCTGGATTATCCATAGTATGGAATTTATTTATTTATTTATTTATTTATTAGATTTCTAAGCCGCTCTTCCCGCTGTTGCAGGCACAGAGTGGCTTACAAGACTTGGACATGTCAAGATTCATAATACAATAAATACAATAAGAATTAAAACAAATTAAAACATTATAAAACATAGCAATATTCAATAACAGTAAAGTTAAATGGTGAACCATCTGCCCCAGCCTTTCAAGGTGTGAGAGTTCTGCTCGAAGTAGTCAAGGATCAGATCTTGGTTGGTTAACCAAAGTTCTTTATTTCCAATCTCTACATTAGTACAGCTTCTCGGATTATTGTCAGAGATGAGACAGATAATACAAGCAGGTCTATTATACCATTCCAAGGAGTTTGAATTACCCATAGGTAGCCAATCACTATAGGGGAAAATTGGCGGGCAAAGAGGAGTTCTGGCCGTTTGGTTCTCACAGGAAAGAGAGTGAGGTGTCAAGCTGTAAATTTCCTTTCCCAAACCAGACCCCTCAGATGTTACCAGTTCACATAACAATCAATGGCCTCAAGGCTTTTGCATGTGATAAGAGATGAGAGGTATCCTCCCTTGAAGTCTCAGCCGGGGCAGCTGGAATGCGGAGGCAGGGATGTGAGAGGCCTCCTTGTTCTCATACTTTACCGATGTCACCCTCCCGCTTCATTTGCTATAATCTCCCGGTCTGGTCAAGCAGTAGAACAGTAATATATAACAGTTACAAGCACAGAATTAAACATAGAGCTACTTAGAAGGTACAGGCATGATTATTATAATGTCTGAATTAGCAGATTCTGACACAAGGCCCCAATGACAATGGCAATGTCAAGGAGCCAGATGGTATTCACTGAGGCCCCTTATAGATGGTAATAACATGGGGGAGGAAAAAAGGAGGCAGCGACCCCTATTCGAAGGCCTGGTGGAAGAGCTCCATCTTACAGGCCCTGTGGGCCCTGATCTCTTTTGGAAGCTTGTTCCACCAGGAAGGGGCCACCACCAAAAAGGCTCTCCCCCACTGGCAGCGAGCCTGGCTTCTCTGAAGCCTGGTACAACAAGGCGGTGTTGGGCCCCAGACTATAGTGCTCTCTGGGGTGTACACAGGGAAAGGCAGTCCCGCAGGTAGGTCGGACCCAGGCCATTTAGGGCTTTAAAGGCAAGTACCAGCACCTTGAAGCGAATTCGGTTCACTATAGGCGGCCAGTGCAGTGCTGCCAGCGCTGGTCGAATGTGCTCCCATCTAGGGAGACCCATCAGCAACCTTGCCGCAGCATTTTGCGCCAGCTGCAGCCTCCAGATTTGCGACAAGGGCAGCCCCATGTAGAGAGCATTACAATACTCTAGCCTCGAGGTGACCATTGCATGGATCGCTGTAGCCAGGTCAGCACGGCTCAGGAAGGGAACTAACTGCCGTGTCAGCCTCAGATGGTAAAAGGCCGACTTGGCAGTGGCTGCTACCTGGGCCTCCATAGTCAGAGAAGGATCCAGGAGCACTCCCAAACTCCTAACCACCGGCACAGGCACCAATGGCGCTCCATCAAAGGCCGGGAGTGGGAGCCCCGGCCATGGCTTGCCCCACCCCAAGCACAGGACCTCCATCTTCACCAGGTTCAGCTTAAGCCTACTCAACCTCAGCCAACCAGCCACGGCGTGCAATGCCTGGTCAAGATCGTCTGGTCCAAAGCCAGACTGGCCACCCAACATCAGATAGAGCTGGATGTCATCAGCGTACTGATGACATCAGTGTACTGATGACAACCCAGCCCCACCCTCCAGACAATCTGGGCAAGGGAGCACATATAGCTGTTAAAGAGCATCGGGGATAAGACAACCCCCTGAGGCACTCTGCATTCAAGCGGGTGCCTCCAGGACCACTGCTCCCCTAGCGCCACCCTTTGTCCCCAACCCTGGAGAAAGGAGATGAGCCATTGTAAGGCAAGCCCCTGTATCCCCACGTCAGCGAGGTGACGGGTCAGCAGCCAATGATCAACCATGTCGAACGCTGCCAACAGGTCAAGCAACAGCAGTACTGCCATGCCGCCCTGATCCAGATGTCTCTGGAGGTCTTCCGTGAGGGCCACCAGAGCTGTCTCGGTCCTGAACCCCAGGCGAAAGCCTGACTGGAAGGGATCTAACACCAAAGCTCATCCAGGAAGCTCTGGAGCCATATCGCCACTGCCTTCTCTATTAATTTGCCCAAATAGGGCAAATTGGAAACCGGTCAATAATTACCCAATTTGGCCAGATCCAAGGATGGTTTTTTTAAGAGAGGGCGGACCATCGCATCCTTGAGTGCACTCGGGAACTGCCTTCAAGGAGGGACCAGTTGATAATCTCTCGCAGTGCACCTTGAAACCCCTTGTGACCAGCTTTAATAAGCCAGGAAGGGCATAGATCAAGGACGCATGTGGTTGGACATATGGTTGCGAGTAACCTGTCAACTTCGTCAAGGTTGAGCTGGCCAAAGGAATCCAAACCTGGATCAGTAGATGTGCAAGGGGCCTCGAGTTCACTCATTGTATCAATTGTGGCGGGGAGGTCACAACAGAGCGCCAAGACTCTATCCGCAAAATAGTTCGCAAAAGCCTCACAGCCAATCTCCAATTCCCTACTATTTGGTTTGCCCTGGTTTGCCCTGTTATGGACTGAATTGTCCTAAATAATTGTGCCGGGCGTGAGCTAGCGGATGCAATCTCGGCCACATGATAATCCTTCTTAGCGGCCTTGACTGCCATCTCATAGGCCTTCATAAACGTCCTATAAGATGCTCTTGAAGCTTCATTGCGAGCGCGACGCCAATGTCTCTCTAACCGTCTGAGCTCCCGTTTCATGAGCCATAACCCCTGGGTGTAACAGGGGGCAAGCCTAGTATGGGAGCACAGAGGGCGCCTGGGAGCGATCTCATCAATGGCTGCGGAGAGTCGGCTATGCCAGTCCTCCACCAGCTGATCCAATGAGCCGCCACAGGGCCTCGGATCCCTCAGAGCTGATAGAAGCCACCCTGGGTCCATCACACTCCAGGGGCAAGCTAAAATACACTCGCCGCCTAAACAGGGTTGGAGTGGAATGCTCAGACGAGCCCTCAGGGCATGGTGGTCCGACCATGGTACTGCCGAAGCAGTAATCTGGTCCACTGTTACTCCCACCATGAAAATCAAATTGAGCGTGTGTCCAGCCTGGTGAGTGGGGGTCATTACAAACTGGGAGAGTCCCAGTGCCATCATGGACGACGTCAGGTCTGCCACCTGTATGGAAGCCGCATCATCGACGTGGACGTTGAAATCACAAATGATATTTGTAATATCATTATTTTTTTGATAAATAACAAAGAACACTATCAAACTGATGATTCAGTCACCATATTTTTTCCCAGTGCTTTGAACAGCTGATAGACTAGCAGAAATGTAGCAGGCAACGTTTCCCCCATCATTTCATCTCCATGCCAGGACACTCACCACCCACCGCATTTTCTGCCCTCAGCTAACTTTTAAAGGCACAGAAGCTCTCCTGGCAAACAACACTAAAAACAGTCAACAGGCAGTTTTGCTTCAGCTGGGAAGGAGCCATAGGATGTGCAAATGTGTTGCACCTAGTGCTCTGTGCAAGACTGGGAAATGGAACAACAGGCACTCTTGGAGACCCCACTCCTCTTTGGAAACAAGACCTGGTCATTCAGAAGACCAAAACTCAGAAATCCAGAAAAGTTAGCCATGTTAGTCTGTTGCCGCAAAATAGTAAAAAGCCCAGTAACACCTTTAAGACTAACAAACTTTATTGTAGCATAAGTTTTTGAGAAACACAGCTCTCTTCATCAAATGCATCTGACAAAGCTTGCTGTAAGAACATAAGAGAAGCCAATGTTGGATCAGGCCAATGGCCCATCTTGTCCAACACTCTGTCACACAGTGGCCAAAAATACTAGGTGCCATCAAAAGTTCCAGCAGTGGGGCCAGGACATAGAAGCACCACTTCTAGATGGATAACATCACACACAAAATTAACATATCCAGGGGTCCTTTCGAGCGGGAGCTTGGGGGAGCACAGCTCCGGGAGTTGGTGCCAGACCCGCCCACACAGGGGAATGCCTGCTTATGTCATGGCTGCAGCAAAACGACCCCGTTCCCTGGAAAGGTCCTTGTTCCTCCAACCAGCCTTCTGAAGGCTTCAGCCACCATTGAAGCTATCCTCCCAGAACAGTGGTATTTCTGAGGCTTGGGTTAGTAGCTGTCCCCTCTTTCTTTCTTTCTTTCTTTCTTTCTTTCTTTCTTTCTTTCTTTCTTTCTTTCTTTCTTTCTTTCTTTCTTTCTTTCTTTCTTCCCTCCCTCCCTCCCTCCCTCCCTCCCTCCCTCCCTCTTCTTTCTTTCTTGCCTTCTGACATACTTCCGGTGATGTCAGGTGGTTTAGCATATGCAAATAAGTTATGCTAATGAGCTCCAGCACCTCTTTTTCTATGAAATGACCCCTGAACATATCCCTAATGAAGCCGGTGAAGTCCAAGTTTGACAAAAAAAAAAATAGTTTCCAGTACTTGACTTCTTACCACAGAAAGGATTACTATCTTCTGACTGGGCACAGCTGCAACAATGGTTATGATACTTGATCCTTATTCTTTGTGATGGTCTTTTCATACGGGTACCAACAGTGGTTCTTTTAATCAATCCTTAAGAGGCACTCACCTATACCTCTACACCCAGCATTTGTTTCTAAAAACAAGCACCTACAACATCAAAATATGAGCTTGCAGCTTTCCTAGCTTCTCAAGTACATCATCAACTAATCATAACATCTCATAGAGTATCAATGCCGTTACTATCTCAAAACACAGCACTATAACATATTTGGAACACAGTTACTATTATCTGTTTTATAAAGGTTCTTATTATACTTGCATTCTTGTTATATTTTGCTAAGATTGTACTTACTGATCCTTATAGTCACTTGTACCAAAACAAAACAAACAAAAAAACTTTGTTGTTATTCACGTTTGTTTTATGTTGTACTAAATAAAAAATACAAATAAAAAAATTAAAAAGAAGCCCTCCCACTGTTGCCCCCCCCCCCAAAGCACCATGAATACAGATCATCACTTGTCCCAGACTGAGAGATCCTATCTGTACCTTGTGGCTAATAGCCACTGATGGACCTCTGCTCCATATGTTTACCAATTCCCTCTTGAAGCCATCCATGCTTGTAGCCGCCACCACCTCCTGTGGCAGTGAATTCCATGTGTTAATCACTCTTTGGGTGAAGAAGTACTTCCTTTTATCTATTCTAAACTGACTGCTCAACAATTTAATTGAGTGCCCACGAGTTCTTGTATTGTGAGAAAGGGAGAAAAGTACCTCTTTCTCTGCCTGCTCTATCCCATGCATAATCTTGTAAACCCTGATCATGTCACCCCTCAGTCGTCATTTTTCCAAGCTAAAAAACCTCAAGCGCTTTAACATTTCTTCACAGGGAAAGTGTTCCAACCCTATTATCATTCTAGTTGCCCTTTTCTGCACTTTTTCCAATGCTATAATTTCCTTTCTGAGGTATGGTGACCAGAACTGTACACAGTATTTCAAATGAGGCCGCACCATCAGTTTATACAGGGACATTATGATACTAGCTGATTTGTTTTCAGTTCCCATCCTAATAATCCCCAGCATAGCACTGGTCTTTTTTATTGCAGTCACAGACTGTCTTGACATTTTCAGTGGGTTATCTACTACAACTTCAAGATCTCCCTCTTGGTCAGTCTCCGCCAGTTCGGACCCCATTAACGTGTATTTATAGTTAGGATTTTTGGCCCCAATGTGCATCACTTCGCACTTGGCCACACTGAACCCCTTTTGATACGTTGACACCCACTCACCCATCCTTGACAAATCCCTTTGGAGTGCCTCACAATCCTCCCTGCTTTTTACCACCCTGAACAATTTTGTGTCATCCACAAATTTAACTACTTCACTGCTTACTCCCAACTCCCAATCGTTAATGAACAAGTTAAAGAGCATCAGACCGAGTACTGATCCTTGTGGTACTCCACTGCTTACCACCTTCCACTGAGAAAATTGCCCATTTATACCCACTCTCTGTTTCCTATTGCCAGTTTTTGATCCACAAGAGGACCTTTTATCCCATGACTATTGAGCTTACTTTGGAGCCTTCGATGAGGAACTTTATCAAAAGCTTTCTGGAAGTCAAGGTAAACAATATCTATTGGGTTCCCCTTGTCCACATGTTTGTTCACTCCCTCGAAGAACACTAACAAATTAGTGAGACAAGATCTTTCTTTACAGAACCCATGCTGAGTCTGCCTCAATAGTTTTTGTTCATCAATGTGTCTACTAATTCTTTCCTTAATAACAGTTTCCACCAACTTACCTGGTACTGAAATCAGACTGACTGGACTGTAATTTCTTGGATCTCCTCTGGAACCCTTTTTAAAGATGGGAGTGACATTCACTACCTTCCAGTCCTCAGGAATGGAGGCAGATTTTAATGAAAGATTATATATTTTTCTGTTTCTCAAAAGCTAATGCTACAATGAAGTTTGTTAGTCTTAACGGTGCTCCTGGACTTTCTACTGTTTTAAAACCCAGAAAGAAATTCTCATGAGCTGGATTTCAGAAACATACCTAATGTTTAGATACTATTGTCAATATGAATTACAGTAGCACTTAGATTGCTTTATCCAAAATCACTATATTCTTCTAAATAAGGATGCTGCAGAGGGGGCAAAATTCCAAATTCTTCTCTGCTGCTCTGCAACATTGTTGGGGGGGGGGGGAATCAATTGCTCCAGGAGTGGGGTAACATTTCTCATCATTACAGGAAAAGATGTTTTCCCCAAAAGCAAAGCAAACAGACAAAAACCCTCTGGCAGTGGCTTTCTGTTTTCCAAAAATGGCAATGACGATCTAAGGCAGGGGTCCCCAAAGTGGTGCTTGTGGATGCCAGGGTGCCTGCCAACATTTTTCATGGCGCATTCCAAGTGTTTATAGAATGTGGGTGGGGCCAGGTGTGGGTTTTGCCCAGCCAGGCTTCTGATTGGCCACTGGAGATTTGATTGGCTGTGTAGATGTTCAAAAATGTTGCTGTGGTAGCAGCTGCCACAAAAGTGCAAGGATCTTCACTATGTAAGTGAAGGTAAACTGCAGCAGCCATTTTGTGATTTGCTTTGCCTCCTGTGGCAGCCAATTTTTTATGTTCCCCCCACCCCAGTGGTGTGTCTGAATTCAGAATTTGCCCACAGGCTCAAAAAGGTTGAGGATCCCTGATATAAAGGCATGGTGAAGCTGGTGAGTGGTATCCCCCCCCCCCCAACCTCCTATACATATGTTCCTGTCTGTGTACAGGAAGGGAGAGAAAGGACAGACAGCTTCAGTAAAGCAGGACAAGACCAGCACTTTCAAAAATGGTGAGGAGGTTTTATACAGTCAATAAATACCAGATACTGGATTCACTTCAAGGTGCTGGTTCTTACCTTAACCTGAAGGACCGCCTTTCTCCATATATACCCCAGAGAGCACTACGGTCAGGGAATCAAAACTGATTGGCCCTCCCAGGCCCTGGGGACACCAGGCTGGTTGTAACTAGGGCCAGGGCTTTTTCGGTGGTGGTTCCGTACTGGTGGAATGAGCTCCCAGAGGAGATTAGGGCCCTGCGGGACCTTTTACAATTCCACAGGGCCTGCAAGATGGAGCTCTTCCACCAGGCTTTTATCTAGGAGCCGCCACCACCACTGGTAGCCACCATCACTAGTAATTGCCATCACTAGTAACCATCATTAATTACAACTGTAGAGCCTGGTTCTGGTGAATTATTGACAGCCTGTGTGTGCCGAGTAAGATCAGTGCTGGAATTGAACAACATATGGTATGCAACTTTGTAGCAACACCACTGTTATCTGAACACCATTGTTAACATTGCTAGCACTTTACTGTATTGTTTTAATAAATTGTTTTAATGGGTTTGGTGATTCGTTTGTTTTAATTTGTATTTTATCTTGTGTAAACTGCCCCGAGTCTGCTGTGGTGGGGTAGCATGGGATATAAATTTGAATATAAATAAATAAATAAACTGCAGAAATGTTAGGGCTGTAATATAATGTAAGAGAGCCAGTGTGACATAGTGGTTAAAAGCAGTGGACTCTAATCTGGAAAACCTGGGTTGATTCCCCACTTTTCCACATGAAGCCTACTGGGGGACCTTGAGTCAGTCATGGATCTCTCAGAGACTCTCAGCCCCACCTAACTCACAAGGAGCCTGTTGTGGGGAGAAGAAGGGAATGCTATTGTAAGCTGTTTTGAGAATCTTTAGGGTAGAGAAAAGCTGGGTATAAAAGACTCTTCTTCTAACTGAAACAAAACAAAGTAGTAAGTGAACTTCTGAATTCACTATAATCCTTGATCAGCTATGCAAGAAAACAAAATATGAGATGGGGTGGGGGGATATTGCAGGACATGGTATGAAAGCCCCAGCCTTGCTGAAACCTGCAATTTGTAAGATTTTTAAAACATAATGAAGGTGATGTTACACAAAGTAATCATCTGCATGTTCACTCAGAAGTGAGCATCACTAATTGTGTTCAGTAGGACTTAATCTCAGGAACATATGCATCAGATTCATGCTTTTTACTGAATTAGACCATTGGTCTATCAAGGTCACTGCTGTCTACCCTGACTGGCAGGATATTTCACATCATCTGCTTTCTGATGTTGGTTTTGTTGTTGTTTTTAATTGGAGATGCTGGTGATTGACCTCGGGACCTGCTGTATACCAAACAGATGCTCTGTCACTCCCAACCCAAACGTTGTCATGTTGCACAAAAAGTATGTCTGGATCATGAAACAATAGTTGTCCTCCAGCTGTTCAAGCCAGCAATTTGGATTTGCCTGTAATCTTAATTAGATCATACAAATCTCTTGTAAAAAATATAGATGCTAATAAAAACTGTGTCAGGGTTTACTTTAAGTGGCAAACCTGGATATATATTTTTAGGTGGCACATTAAAGGCAGAATCATGGGATTTGTTATGATGCCACGATTGGATCCAGGTGGTGTACAAGAAGAGCCTCAGGTGAAATCTTTATGTGAGGGCTGTGCTGCAGCTAAACAGATAAAGAATACTTAAACTGTCAGGTGGCACAAAAGGACAAGTAGGGTTCCACATAGCTCTATAAATGGTCGGAGTCTGACATGTTGTTCAGTCAGAGCACTCTTTGAGTAGGTGCTATGAAACTATTAGTGCAGTTTCTGTTCTGGGATATCTCCTAACTGCCAGCTGTTAAAACAGGGATATTTGGACTTAAAACTGGGTTTTCCCACAGATTTCTAGAAATATAGAGGCTCCTGTCATAGTTCAGTATAATGTGCTTATTTAGGAATTCCCATATTCTTTTCTTTTTTCTTTTCTCCTCTGTTGGCAGTCTGATGAGGGTATGGTCTAGAAATCATTATATGATATGCTAATTCATCATATTTGAATTGGCTCTGAGTCATCCTAATGCAGTTCAGCTGGGCTGTGGATTGGCTTGTTAAAAACAGTGAGGGACTAAATATAGAATATAAGAATGCAGAATAGTCAACTTAATATGGGAAATACCAACTATATATGAATGAAGCACGGTTATTATTAGAGACAGGTCACTTTCTGTGGTGGCAACTCACCTTTCAAATGTTCTACCCCTTGTGGCTTGCCTGGCACCTACTTTACTTTCTTTTAGGTGTCGGGCTAAATTTAAAAAAAAACAAAAAAAAAAACCTGAGGCTTTTAATTTAGGAATTAATCTTAAAGCTTTTTAACGGTCTGCTGTTTTGTATAGATTATTTTTTAAATGCTGCTTATGTCCAATGGCTTGCTTTTATACTGTGGTTTTTTAATTGTGAGACACCTCAAGAAGGACTCTGAAGAGTCGTTAGAAAATACTCTAAATAAATAAACATGTAAGTAATGAACTACACTTTTTAAAAGCTTAGAAATTCTGTACGAACAGCTAAAGGATAGTGAAGGGTTAATTCTCCACAGAGTGGCAGGCTGTTCCAAGAGATCAGATTGGTTAGCATCAGCTGAGGAGAGAAAGACTTCTGAACTGGATACTGAGGAGAATTCAGTCTGATTTCAGCCTTAGATGAGAAGAGTTGAGTACTGATAAAATCTGAATCTAGCTCTTCCAGAAAAAGGGTTTAGTGCTGACAGATTTGAAACTGAGTCCTGACTGAGAGCAGAGGAGAACTGGGGGAAAGTTAGCAAGGATGAGTGAGTAGTTAGATGGAGACTCTCATTTGGGCCAAGAAAAGGGGCTAGATCTTCTAAAGAGAGAAGAAAATTCTCTACTCAATCACACAGGGAGCTCCAAAGAGTACAGAGACCCCTGGTATGGTATGGTTAGAAACTGCCATCAGAGACCTTAAGAGTCAGTTTACTGACCTTAAGAGTCAGTTTAAAACTCAAGATGAGTACTGGTGTTTCAAGAGAAGGGGTTTGGGTATGTTGAGAGTGCACCAGCCTTCTGGAAAACAAAAGAGTCAGAGAATATTCAAAGAAAGTGTACTGAAGAGTTTGGGGAAACACTGGAGCAAAAGCCTTTCAACATAAAGATTCAAGTTACTGAGAATAGCTTAATAAACTCTCATTAGCTTGAAACATAAGAACTAAAGACTATGCATGTACTGGTTTTACCACAGAAAATTCAACCCCTGATTTCATCTGACCTTTCCCTTCTATGTTAAATAAAATATTTTGTTTTTGTTTTTGTTTTGAATTTCAAAACTCTTTGAGTGCCATTTAAGTTGTTTAAGTTAAAGAGGGCTCCCGGTCATTCCCTCAGGTTCCTGGGCTGAGCCAACAGTCAAAATATCGTACTGTGACAGAGTGGGACAGTCTGAGTTCTTGAGCAAAGAAGAAAACATGTTACTAGGGTGATTCAGTCAGTAAAGGGAAAGAAAAAAATGAGGGAAAATATTGCTTCTGACTTAGAGAGGGAAGTGGACAGGGCAATCATAGTAGCATTAGCTGGTTGAGACTGAATATACATCCAGTGGAATGAATGGCATTGTTGAGAATGCAAGACTTTATATAAGTGTCTTAAATTCAGAATTGTTAAAGGCTTGGATCAATGTGTGCCCAGGCCACGAATGTTCTTTTGTTCATTATTCCTGAGGAACTGGATAAATAAATGCTTGATCACAGGGAGAACCATTCAAAAGGAAATTTCTCTTTGGAAGTATGACAGGAGAAATTCACCACATGGTAGTCTTTGGAAGTCATAATTTGAGTTCATGTTTAGTGTTTGTTCTGCTTCACACAGACTTCTGGTAATGCCTGGCCTTCTGTTAGCTTGTTTAACCTTGACAAGAATGAGAGCTTGTTTTTTTGTTTTTGTTTTTTTTATCATGGCCCCAACCTGGTGGAATGGTCTGTCTGAAGAGATTCATGACCTGTGAGACTTGTGCAGGTTTCTGCAGGGGCAGTAAGACAGTTATTCCTCCAGGCTTGGTCTACTATCACCTTTTTTGACTGTTGTGCCAGAGTGCTGGTGTGTTAAATTGTGTGTGTGTGTGTGTGTGTGTGTGTGTGTGTGGTTAACTGTCTCTAGCCCTGATTGCTGAGGGGGGGGGCAAGATAAAAATATAATTAATTAAATTAATTAAAAAATTAGTAGTTTTAAAATTTTCACTAGCTGGGATAATTTCTTTTTTTTTTTGTGGCTCACCTGTCTAATACCTGATCTAGTTAAGAATATACAAGCAGCTATACTGGATCAGAGCAATCATCCATTTAAGTCCAGAATCCTCTTTAGGGTTGCCATGTCCCCTTTGGCTTTCCAGTGGGGGGATTTGGGTTGCATTCCAGGAGTGGGTAGAAATGTCATGTGATGTCCCTGATGCTATAAAATCACACATAACTGACATCATCACATCGAGGATGTTGCACGGCAACACTCTGCATTTCCATAGAATCACAGAGTTGGAAAAGGCCATACAGGTCATCTAGTCCAACCCCTGCTCAATGCAGGACCAGCCTAGAGCATCCCTGACAAGTGTTTGTCCAGCCACTGCTTAAAGACTGCCAGTGAGGGGGAGTTCACCACCTCCCTAGGCAGCTGATTTCACTGTTGCCACAGGAGGTGGTGGCAGCTACAAGCATGGACAGCTTCAAGAGGAAATTGGATAAACATATCCAGAGCAGAGGTCCATCAGAGGCTATTAGCCACAGGGTATAGATAGGAACTCTCGGCCTGGGGCAAGTGATGTTCCATATTCTTGGTGCTGGGGGGGCAACAGTGGAAGGGCTTCTAGTGTCCTGGCCCCACTGGTGAACCTCCTGATAGCACCTGAAAAATTTGGCCACTGTGTGACAGACTGTTGGACCAGATGGGCTATTGGTCTGATTCAACATTGGCTTCTTTTATGTTCTTATGTTCTCATCTTGTTCACACACACACTGCTATCTAGAAGTGTATCCCCCATCCAGAATGCATGTTCCTCATTTTTGTTACCCAGATGTAGAACTTGGCACTTATCCTTGTTAAATTGCATTCTGTTCACATCTGCCCATTTTCCCAGTGTGTTCAGATTTCATGGAATTCTACCTCTATCGTCTGATGTGTTTGCTGCTCCTCCCTATTTGGTGTCATCTGCAAATTTAATGACTAGCCCCTTCACACCCTCATCCACATCACTTATAAAAATATTGAAGAGTACCAGGCCCAGAACTGAGCCCTATGGCACCCCACTGGACACCTCCTTCCATTTAGATGAAATGCCGTTGACAACTACTCTTTGAGTGTGGTTCTCCAACCAGTTCCCTATCCACCTAACTATCTCAGAGTACAATATACAGTCCTCTTGTTTACCCATCAGAACATCATTTGGAACCCTGTCAAAAGCTTTAATGAGATCCAGGTAAACAACATCAACAGGTTGGTTTGGCAGGACCTGTTGGGGATAAATCTGTGCTGACTTCCTTGGATAACCAAGTTGTCCTTTAGTTGCTCACAGATCAATCTCTTTAAAATCTACTCCAGCATCTTCCCTGAGACAGAGGTCAGACTGACTGAAACCATAGAGTTTTGCACATAAAACAGGGTGCCGCCATGTGATGTCCCAATGTAATGACCTTACTCCTGTGTGATGTCATCACATTGGGGATGTCACTGCACAATGTCCCTGTTTGGGAGTGGAGCTTCCTCCACCAGCCAGCTGGCCAGCAGCAGACAGAAGCCCAAAGAATCAGGGGAACATCCACCTGGACTGGGGGTCTGGCAACTCTAATCCTGTTTCACAGACTGTCCAAGCAGAGAAATGTCAAAGGTGTTTAAGCAGGGCATGAGCATAAGAGCCCTGCAGGAGCAGACCAATAGTTCATCTAGTTCAGCATCCTGTCTCACAGTGTAGCTAACCAGTTCCTCTGGACAGCCAACAACAGGGCATAGAGGGCAAGGCCTTCACCTGATGTTGCCTCCTGGCCCTGGGATTTAGAGGCCTCTGAATGTGGAGGTTTCCTTCAGTCACCATGGCTAGTAGCCATTGATAGACTTATCCTCCATTAAGCTATCTAATCCCCTTTTCAAGCTGTTTATTCCAACACTATATCTCCTGGCAGTGAATTCCATATTTTAATCACTCTTATGGATGGCAAAGACTTCTTCTTATTGCTCCCTACCATTGCTGATGAGGCGGGGGGGAGGGGAGGGCATTGAACCACTAGCAGTACCTTCTGCTGCCCAATGGTTGGTCAGGCACCCAAGATCTTGTGAATGGCTCCCAGTGGAGCTTTTGCTGGCTCTTTTCACTGCAGCAAGCCACGCTGCAATTTGAAAAGATGCATGGGTTCATTCAGAACAACTCTAGGGAAAAAAAAAAGGAAAAGAGAGCAGTTTTCAAAATGTGTTGGTTTGGTGGTGCAGAAGAATAAGGCAGACAGTAAAAAAGTAATAAAAGAAAACCAAAGCAGACTCCTTTATTATTGAAGGAGAAAGTAGTAAATGAATCTTAAGCTTGTGTGAAGAACAATGCTTAAAAGCAAATGAGAAAGCTGTTAGAGACTGAGACTTGGAAACACAGCAAGATTTACAGTGGAAGAACGATTTGTTAAAATGAGAATGAATGAACACCTTTATATGATATTAATTTTGAGAGTAAACAGTGAGAGAGATGTTTATTTCCCCCCAGAATGAAGGTGGACCCATCCTATATATTCTTTACAAAATAACTTCAGTATGCAGGGCTCTAAAGTCATGGTGTGCGGAAGACTGATCACAGTTCTTTGATGGCCCATTGGTCTCTTTCTAATGGACCTCCAAATATTTGCTGGTTGCAAAGACTGCTGATTTAGCAAGACACTTGTTACATTCTGACGAAACAGAGTTTCAGGATCAGTTAACAGAGACAAGTTATATGTCTGCTGTTTGAGAAAGCATGGATATGTGCTCTTGCTTTGAAAATTTAGAGCATATTCCGGGGCCTCTGGGATTCGGATGAAGCAGGAGGAACCTACAAGATTGAAAGTGGTCTAGTTCAACTCAGAAACACTTATAAGGGCTGTGAGTGAATAAACTTTCACTTTTCAAATTTGATTAATTTATTTTATATGCTGCCTCACCATTAAAAAGAAAGAACGAAAACAATGCTGGATAAATCAAATCATTAATAGCACAATTCTAAACAGACTTGCACCATTAATTTCAGTGAAGTTGGAAGACTCTAACTGTTTAGGATTGCACTGTAAAAAGATCACTAATATTTAGAAATTCCATTATAAAACTAAAAAAAAAAAATAGGTAGCAGGAAATGAAACTCAAAATTACATCTGTAATTACAAAATTACAGAAAGCCAACTTGGTATGAGAACCGGTATGTTGTAGTGATTAGAGTATCAGACTAGGGAGACCCAGGGAGTCTCAACTCTGCAATGGAGTTTTGCTGAGTGACCTAAGGCCAGGCACACAGTCTAGCCTACCACACAGGGGTGTTGTGAGGATGAAATGGAAGTAAAGAGAACAGTGTAAGCTGCTTTGAGTTTCCACTGGGGAGAAAGGTAGGGTATAAATGGAGATCTGTTTGACATTAATGCTCAATAACAAAACCCAAGTCCAAGGGTAGTGTAGGTGTAGTGGTTAGGAGTGTGGACTCAAATCTGGGATAATCAAGTTTGATTCCTCAGTCCTCCACATGCAGCTGCTGGCATGACCACAGGTCAGTCACAGTTCTCTCAGAGCTGTTCTGGAAAGAGCAGTTCTTGAAAGAGCTCTCTCAGCCCCACCTACCTCACAGGGTGTCTGCTGTGGGGAAGGGAAGGGAAAAGAGATTGTAAGCTGCTCTGAGACTCCTTTGGGTAGTGAAGAGAGGGGTATCAATCCAATTTCTTCTTCTTTTATATGCAGAAACATATAAAACATAGGAATGTTTTGCAAGGCAGAATGCTCAGGCTTCAGTCCTTGTCATCTCTCTTTCAAAGAATCTCAGGCTAGTAGAACTGGAGGGGGGGGGATTCTCTGTAGTCAAATATACCCTTTGCATTCCTAACATTCCATGTTGAAACCCCAAAATTAAACTTAAAAGATCTCAGGAAACAGAATTAGGTAAGGATTTTTGCCTGTGATCTTACACAACTACTGTCAAATCAGAATAGACAGAGTAAACTAGATGGGGAAAAAAATCATTGGCCAGTACAAGGCTGCTTCATGAGTGTTAATTTTTCAACCCTTCAACACATTTAAATATATCAGTCACAGGAAAGAATGCTGAAATTGGACTGCATTTACTTTTACCGGGTGGTGTAAAGAGCCTCTCATACAGTTAAACAGAAATCTATGTACCCGTAAGTGTGCTTCAGATTCAATTACTCTACATCCAAATGTTGATGATCCAACAGGCACACAGAAAGAGCCCTTGGGTTTACAAAAAAAGAAAAAAAAAAGAAGAACAGCCATTGATATTCACACTAACTTCAAGCAGTTTGGAGTCTGACCTTTCAAAGTACTCAAGAGCTTTTCTGGGCAGTTGACTCTCCACTGTGATCAAGAACTCCCATTAGTTGTCTATTTACTTTGGGGGAGTTTGAAAACAAGCCTGTTATTCTGATGAAAGCATCCTGCCCTTCAAAAAGGGGGTGGGGCCTTATCTCAGTGGCAGAGCACCTGCTTTGAATGCAGAAAGTTCCATGTTTAATCCCTGGCATCATCAGTGAAAAGAAGAATGGAGTAGTGGGTAATGTGAAAGACCTCAGTGGGAAAGCCACTGCCAGTCAGAGAAGACAATCCCACTGCCACTGTCAGGGGAAAGCATTCCATGAAGGACTGAGTTATTCTACCCACTCAGCCTTCGGATGCTCTTTTAGTTGTATTATTGTACTGTGATTTTCTATCATGTTTGTATCTTTAGTTTTATAAGCTGTTTTGAATCCTGTTTTGCAGGGGGAAAGTGGAATACAAATATTTAAATGATTCCATGAAATACCAACCTGGATGGACTAATGGACTGATTCAGAATAAGGTCGCATTCACACAGCCAACTTGATCCATTGCCGTTGCAGTTCCTTTATGGATTTAAAGTGCATGATCAGACAGCAGCATCTGTCTGTCATGCCCCAGTCGTCTGAGTTCAATTCCCCCCTCCCCTTGCCCTGTGTTTCTTTGATACCCGAGAAAGTCCAGTCCTGTTGGTCTGAGCTGCTTCCAAAATGGATTTCCTGTTGTCTGGTCAGTCTGTTGCACATCCAAGATGTCAGGTAGGTCTCACTGATCTGCTGTTTTCCAGCCACCACCCCCCTCCCCAGTTAGTGAGGATCACATGACTGTATATACACACCTCTCCCCCTCCCCAGGGGGGCTGCTCAAAACCTTGTTTTCTTTTGAAAAAACTCTCAAAGACACCCCTGTTTGGCAGCTTTTTAATATCATTTGGAGAAGGGGTAAATTGAAAAGATTAGAGGGAGGACAGCAGTGAACTCCATTTCCCAGCAGTCTCTTCACTGCTTGTAAGCTTGCTCTGTGGACTAGCTTTAAAAAGAAAATGGTCGAAAGCCCCATGAACTCCATATCCCAGCATGCTCATGAGTGCTTGTGGACATTGATGCTTCATGTTCACTCCAGAGTTGGCCAAACCTAGTTGCATGCAAGCACTACCCATGTAGGAGAGCACCATTTACAATGGAAAATAGAATTCTGTTCTAGCCCAAGTTTGCTCTATCCTTTCTAGGGCTGGTGACATCGTAGTGCCTCTGGTCCTTCTTTGCTCTTTATCCATCTCTTTTGCCCTTCCAAATTACTGCTCAAATGTGGACACACCCAGTTATTGCTCTGTACCAGATGTTCCCTTTCACATCTGTGTTGCCCCTTTGCCAGACTCCTTTTGCTATTTATCTTTGCTATCTCAGGATAACTTCTTCTTGCAATGGTGGTGGGAGGGAGGGAGGGAGGGAGGGAGGCTTGGCTTGCATGGAGAGGTTTCTAGCACTTCACATGCACCATGCCAGAATAGAACTATCTGTTCCAGGGCCAGGAGGCGAGATCCTTGGCCTTCATGCTAGATGATACTTCTGCTGTACATACATACACATTTCTCTCACACAGTTGCAAGCATTCTCTATTTTTAAGCATGGCTTAGAAAATTTCAGGCTAAAGTTGCTGAATACATGGGCGAGTTCATGGACTGTTACAATTGCAAGTTAGTTGTTTTTCTTCACCCTGCAGACTTAGAAGCAGACACATAAGCATTTAATGAAGCATATTCTATTAGCAGCCAGTGCTAGACATGGAATCTGTAATCCATGTCTTGTGCAGCTTCATGTGTATTGGTTCATGGGACACCATAATTATCTCTTCTATTTAGAATTAGGTCATTGCATCAAGCAGAAGCCATCACCTACCTGGTTTATTCCTGGCTAAGGAACTCCACCACTTGTGATTCCAAGTTCAGAGGATCAATCATGTTATAGGGTCAGAAGATCAGGCAATTGAGACCATAGGTCAAAATGCATAAAATGAATTCTGTGTACAGTGCTGTGTTCCTAGTCATTCAGATTTCCACGAAAATATTTGTTTGTGCATTCACTAATTACCTGGTTTTGTATACACTCCACAGAGTATTTTTTGATTGTTCCATTTAATTTACAGCAAGAGAGTGCTGCTGTCTGTCACAGGTTTTATGTTTGAAAGCCACATACCGATACATATGATTAGTTCACACAGTGTTCCAGTGTATTCTGGGTTTTGCATTCTTAAAACATTTGTCCTCTTGAGTGACTCAGAAGGAAATGATTTCAGTGGAGTTAGCATGTTAAACCGCTTTCTTTAGCGTGAAAATATGATACTCTGTGGCTGGATGAGATTAGCGACTAAAAAAAGTAGAGAATGATTCTTCTGATGGCATGAAAGCACTAATATGATAGATACTTTCTAGCTGACTGGAAGAGTTAATGGCCGAGGACAGACTGGCAATCTGAAGCGGGGCAGGCACGCTTCGCAAACGGAGGAAAGGAGCCCGTTCAGACATGCGCATCTGCCCATCGGCTCCGTTGCGTACTTACCCGTCTCCCAGCCGCTTTCCTTCCGCTTTACCCGGACACCGGGTAAAACCGGTGTTCAGGGGCCTTCCTTCGCATGCCTCCCGCTTCCAAACAGTGTGAACTGGAAGAAGCGGGAGGCATCCGGAGGAAGTGTGAACGCACGGCAAAAAGTTTTGCGCATATGCAAATATGCAAATATGCGCATATGCAAAAAACATCAAAGGAAAACAAAAAAAAAGTGCAGCAGCACGCGCGAGCCCCGCGCGCTGGCTATGCGGCAGTCTGAACTCTCCGTGGCAGTCTGAATGCTCCGTATCGCCGCTGATCCGCATTGCTCTGGCCAGTGTGAACGGCCAGCTCCGTGAGTTTTTTCCCCCGCTCCAGTTCCCTCCGCTTTGCCTCCGCTTCAGATTGCCAGTCTGTCTTCGGCCAATGAAATCCTTGCAATTTTGCAAGAATGTCTGAATTTCCAGAACAACTTTCTGAATGAACAGAGCCTCAAAATTTGAACTGTGTTACACTATTGTCATATACTGGTGGTGACAGTCCTAACTGTGCTCCATACTTGCAACTGGATTCCACTTATTGGAAGTGTTTGACAGTAGACTTGGTTGTGCCTTCTTGTAAGCTCTAGATGAGAATGTGGGCATTAACTAGGGTTGCCAGGTCTGGATTGGAAAATACCTGGAGACTTTGGGGGTGGATCCAGGAGAGGGTGGGATTTGGGGAGGGGAGGGGGCTCAGCATGGTACAATGCCATAAAGTCCATCATACGAAGCAGCCATTTTCTCCAGGGGAGCTGATTTCTGTCAGCTGGAGATCAGTTGTAAAAGCAGGAGATCCCCAGGCCCCAACTGGAAGCTGGAAACCCTAGCATTAACATGTATATGAAACCCACTAATTCTTCTCCAGTGAAACCTATGGTCCTAGTAATTGGCGGGATGAGTCCTTTGGTTGCTTCTTCCTTGCTGTTTCTTTCCCAGGTATATGTGAATGGCTGTGGTGATTCACTAATCCATCATGGAGTCATTGGCGATGGTAATAGTGATCCCCTGTACTATCAGTGGTCCAGCTTCTGAAGACCAGGCACTGTGAACAAACATCTCACTTGTCAAATGGTGTGTGTGTGTGTGTGATCCTGATCATGAACCATTTTTGTGCAGCTGCATCTGAGTCTTGCAAACAAAAGGATCGATCAGTTAACCACTGCAGAGTAATAGAGTGGTTTGGACGTCTCAGTTTCTATACCTCATTGGTACCCAACTGGAAGAAGTATCTGGGCACATCTTTCTATAAGATGTTCTGATAAATATAATGAATTTTTCATCAGCAATAACGATGCCGTAAGAACAGAGGCTATGTTTAGTGCTGCTCATATTACACAACATTTGCTTTGATGGCTGCTTTGGCAGATCCCTTCAGTTTCACTCAGCTCATAGCTCCACCCCCCCCCCCCCATTGCATTTTACTTTTTTGACCCTCGTTTTAGCAAAGTATATAAGAAAACATGCAGAATAATGCATTCAAAATCATTCAAAAGTCAAATATAGGTCATTGATTTCACTTTGTGCAATAAGAATGGCTTGATTAATGCTAAAGAATACTTGGAGGAGGAATAAGAAAAGCACATAAATAAAATTTATAACACCATAATATCCTCTGGCATTCTCCCTTTTCATACTAGGTTATAGTTCCAGAGTCATTAAAAAAAACTTTTAAAGAAACATATATCTTAACTCTTTACTGGTTAAAAACTTTGTTTGGGTAATCTGCTATGATATTTATAGAACCATAATATAGAACTGTGGTGGCTCAGTGGTTAAGATGCTGAGCTGCAGACTGGTAGGTCAGTAACTTGGCAGTTCGAGACCTGAGTGTCGTGCGACGGAGTGAGCTCCCATCTCTGGCCCCAGCTCCTGCCAACCTAGCAGTTCAAAAGCAAGAAAGTGCAAGTAGATAAATGGTGGGAAGGTAACCGCATTCTGTGCACCTCAGCATTTAGTCATGCCGGCCACATGACCACGGAAAAGTCTTCGGACAGTGCTGGTCCTTTGGCTTGGAAATCTTAAGGTAGCCAGTCGAATCCGACTCGGGGGGGGGGTGCTCATCTCTGTTCAGGGAGTTTGCCAACCTTCAGCTGGGGACTGGAGATCTGGAATTATGCTGGATCTTCAGACTACAGAGATCAGTTCCCCTGGATGAAATGGCAACTCAGGAGGGTGGACTTCATGGCATCATATACCTGCTCAGCTCCCTCCTCTCCCCAAACTCTGCTCTCCCCAGGTTCCATCCTTAAACCTCCACGAATTTCCCAACCCAGAATTAGCAGCAAGCTTGGCGTTTTGTAGATGGTAACAGAAAACTTCCTACTAACGCTGAACCAACAGAACAGAGCAGAGAACTCTAAGGTGAATAAATGAAAATGATAATATTATTCATTGGGTGATGATAGGGCATTTGTTTAGTCTGGCATACCCCCAATAATGTATTTTGGCTCTCCTTCTAGCTTAATTTGTTTATGTGTTTTTCATTGAATTTGATATTTTAAACTGTATTTTAATTGCTTTAATGTTTTATCTTTGCCACCTTGTGGGCCCTGATTGGGTGAAAAGGTGGTATAAAAATTTGGAATCTTGTTGGTTCCATTAGAAATCATGTTGGGCTGCCTGGGAATTAAAACTGAAACATATTCCTCAGAGGGCTTGAGAGCCAGTTTGGTGTAGTGGTTAAGAGTGCAGACTCTAATCTGGGAGAACT
This sequence comes from Lepidodactylus listeri, assembly GCA_029233225.1. Classification (NCBI taxonomy): domain Eukaryota; kingdom Metazoa; phylum Chordata; class Lepidosauria; order Squamata; family Gekkonidae; genus Lepidodactylus; species Lepidodactylus listeri. The sequence goes on from JARCFY010000013.1 coordinate 38,256,534, forward strand.
AGGTTTGATTCCCCATTCCTCCACATGCAGCTGCTGGTGTGACCTTGGGTCAGTCACAAGTTCTTTCAGAGCTGTTCTCTCAAGGGCTGTTCTCAAGAGAGCTCTCTCAGACTCACCTACCTCACAGGGTGTCTGTTGTGGGGAGGGGAAGGGAAAGGAGATTGTGAGCCACTCTGAAACTCCTTCGGTAGTGAAGGGCAGGTGATAAATCCAATCTCCTCCTCTTCTTCTTGGCATCAGTAGTGGTGGGCACAGGCTCTTCTGATTAGTGTTGCCATAATTTGAACAAGGAAGGATAGACTGGGTGAAAGCAAGGCCCAGTTGCACTGATGGCACTTTCAAGAAGGCTCAGAGAACAGAAAGTATGCTTCCATTTTCCAGCTGAAAGGTGCACTGAGCTTCTTCACAATTCCCCTGTGATCCCCTAACAATCTGCTGTTGATTGAAGCTATGCTTGCTGAAACAGTCCTCCCTGTGTCTCTTCCCAAGCTCCTCCCCCTACATTTGATTCCTATTCTACCCTTGAGTGGATACATTTACAAATGTATTTAGAAATACAATGTATGATTCCTAGATTCCTAGAGGAGTTAGATTGTAAATTAATAGGGAACTTTTGTCTTTCAGTTGGGCCTCTGCTAAGATATATTAGGCACAAGGATAGGATTTCTTAATTTCTTGAATTTAAGGTTATGAATGCTGAGATAGCAGTTGTGGCTGTTGTGATACACTCATTACATCTGCTCAACTCTTTGGGGTTGGTGTAAACATGAGGCAACGGTTGAGGGGCTGAGTAAAAATCTTTTATAAAGCTAGTCGCCTTGTTCGTACTGCTGATTTGTACATAATTCAACCTATTCAAAAGTTCCAAATGTTTACAATTCTGTATTCAAAGGTTCACAATTTTGAATTCTGAATCTGAATTTTGGTGTGTGATATACATCCATACTAGAATACGGTAGCTTTACTCTTCCCACACATTAGTACTGTATATTTGTAACAGTTTTGTGCAAGTGCAGATATGCAGTATTTGCAAGATATAACTGTATCTTTATTGTGCATTGCATAGTGTACTGTTATCCACAATATTCCCCATTCAAAAAGCCCAGTATGTCTCTCAGCAGTATAATGTGGATTTGAATTATGTGGTGCATGACCTGAACAATTAAGCTAATTGTTCAGTTGTTTGTGAAACCAACTGCAGTTTGTGTGCATGTGACTCTTCTGAGCATTTCTGCAACAGTAAATACACACTTTTTGTAATGGAAATAAAAATTGTAATTCAGTCTAAAATCTTGAAAGATATCTTGAGGAAGGTAGTCCCAGGTGGGCAGCCATGTTGGTGTGAAGCAGTAGAACAGATTTAGAGTCCAGTAGCACTTCTAGGACCAACAAAGGTTTATTTAAGGTATGAGCTTTCGTGTGCATGCACACTTTTTCAAATATTCTGATGAAGGGTGGTTCTAGGTTCTAATTTGGGCAGCACCCTTTCCTGAGGCCATGTTTACCAAAACAACTTCAATGGGATGATAAAGGAAGGGTACTTAACTCCTCCATGCATGCAATTGCCATCAGACTGATATTTCTATAGATATGGGTTTACAGTCACTGGAGGGTGAATGCTTCCACATTTGAAGCCTCGTTTGGGAAAAGTGACTTAAAGGAAAGAAATGTACGGGAGAATCAGAAATGGGGCAAAGCCAAGAAGCTTTCTTACACCCACCAGTCCTCTCATTCAAATATCCCCTGCTTGTATTTACACAGGTTATTTGGAATCAGCATGGGCGTTTTCGCACTAGCGTTTGCCCTGGTTTTGCCCTGATGCTTGCTCAGGAGCTTCTGGTCAATTTCCCACCAGTTGCTTTGGGCTCAGGGTTTGCTCAGGAGTATCACAGTACTGCTCCGGAGCTTCCCCGGAGCAAGAAAATCCTGTTTTTTGCGGTGTTTCCTGTTTGCTCCGGTGGAGAAGCCGAGATGAAAACACACCCACTTGCCCGCCCTCCATCTGGCCCGCCCCGTGGTGGGCGTTTCTTCAATTTTTTTTTTGAAACGAGCCCTCCTAACGTTATATCAAAATAAGGAGGCAGGGAGCCAAGATCCCACCATAGGGACTGCGTTGGCGAGGTGGATTTGCCATTTCTTGGTAGCAGGAACCGGGCGCCATTGGCCTGAGAGCTCCCTGTGCTTGGAGATGACCGCTGCCCTGTGTTTGGGCTGCCCCGGCAACAGCCCCTGCAGAGCTGGCGGTGGGTGCTTTCCTCCAAAAACCTGCAGAGAAGCCGTGGCAAGCAAGCGGGCGGGCCAGGGACGCGAGTCTTCCTTCCTGCTCCCTGTGTGCGGTCCTACGATCCTGAAGCATAACTTCCCCCCTCCTTTTTTTTTTTTTTTTAAAAAAGGCCCTTATAACGTTATATCGACATAATGAAATATTGATGCAGCAAGGGAAGATGGCACAATTGTTGTCTTTTTATAATACACACACGTTCACATCTATTTGGGGGGGGAATGTTGTTCGGTGCTCCAATTCAGCATGCGTAGCAGGGAGACTGGACTGCCATTGATGCCACTCAGCCTCAGCTGCCGCCGCCTCCGCCACCACCATTTTGGATGAAATTGCCTCCCGTATTGTCTCCTTTAGATGTCTCAATTTTCAGGTTTTTAAAGTTATTTTTATTTAATTACTTTACCCGGACCAGCCAACACCATATTGGCTATCCACCATTTTGTCCCTGTGCTCCCGCAGGCAAAGCAGCCGACATTTTAGTTCAGAGCGGAGAATCCACCAATCAGAACAGAGAATCCACCCATCGGGGGGGAAATCCTCCACTGACATTTGCGGTCCCTGTAGATAGCCAATGGTTTTGCTTCAACCAAGAGTGGTGGGAATAATTGATTAGGAAGGAGGGAGTTGTTGAATTTTGGGAAGAGGAAGGCTACCGCAAGGTGGGCGGGGGATGCACTACCGTCATGTCACTATGACGTTATAACGTTACCATGCATGTGTTAAAAAAAAAGAAAGAGTGGGGAAATGAGGGAGGGGCGAGGGGGGTGGGAGGGTAAGGGGAGGGGACATGGACAGGGGAGCGGCTGAAAGCATCGGGGCAACCGCTAACTGTGAACAAAAAACTGTGGGGTTAAAGAGGAGCTAAATCCTCTAGTGAAAAAATGGATACCGTTGCTCCGGGGGGAAATTTCCAGGGGAACTGAGGAGGAAATGAGAGGCAAATGGCATGTGCGAAATCACCCCATGTCTCTCCTGCAGCATGCACTGCTTTCCTTTACTGGCTGCTCCATCAGTTAAAGCCAGTGAAGCAATTCACTGTAGGAAGATACAGCACTGATGAAGAAAGGTAGAACATTAGCTACAGAGAAGAGAAGAAGAGAGATGGCTACAGCCATAGGCACCCTTCCTTAAAACAAACTGACAGTGCTATCCTAAGCAGAGTTATGCCCTTCTAAATCCATTGAAGTCAAAGGATGTAACTCTACTTAGGATGTCACTGCAATAGACAAAAATAGTCTTGGCTTCCTCTGGCTATAATTCCTTACTTATAAGCAAACAAGTGACTTTTTCCAAACTTGCAAGAGAGAGAGAGATACGTTATTACATAAAAAGTCCACACTTTGTAATATGCAGTTCTTTTAAAATGTCATCAGTCTTGCTAGTCCAAGTGAGCCCCACGGGCACCTTCCCCACGAGGGAAAGTCAGAAAGGTCAATAGTCTTTGAAGATTCTTGAGGGGAGATCAAATGCTTCTGGAATTAAGGCTCTTTTAATGTTCTCTGTGCTCCTTATTAGAACACACTGGGCTGTTTTCAATGGATGTCTTTGGAAAACCTGCACATACCAAGCTGGGATCTTAAAATCAAATGACAACATGTAACCTGAAAGAAATAAGCAGGATTGTTTCAGAATTCTCCTGGAGTATGGAGGAATAAATTGAGATTAACCTTGGAGAAAAGGCAAGGCAGGATTCTCAAAATTAATTTAGAATGATGCATCAGATTGAGCTTCTAATCAGATTGCTGCCAGTTCCACCCTGTCTTGTAAATTCTACTCTTCTATTATTGTAGTGCATAACTGATACTCAGGCTGGTTCTTAAATTTTAAGAAATGTCTTGCTGGATCAAGCCAAAGGTCAATTGAGGCTACAGTCCTGTTTCCAGCTGCAGTCAGTTTACATTTTTTGAAATGTTTCCCTGTGTCAAGATGATGTACCCCCTCTTGAATTATGAACTGGTACAAGTCTAAGAAGGGCTGTGTCATGTGAATCAGAATGTTTCAATGATCCCCTTTTCTCTGTTCTTCTGTTTTAACATCCCATTATTGGGAGCCTTTCCATTTTGCTTATCTTCCTTGCTGGCGTTCCTGATTGATCTGAGTCTTTGATGCCATTTATCTTGCCCTTTCAATGCAATTGATGCATAAATAACATTGAAAAAATGTGTACATTGATTTTACAGGAGGTGGGGAATCAGCCCCAGGAAATAGAAACTGGCAAGAAAATTAAGATTCAGGATTTGATTCCCATGAGGGACAAGCAAGACTGAAACAGGGATTCTCTTCCTATGTGGCAGTAACACCCCCCCCCCCCGAATCGATTGCTCACATTTTGCTGCACTGTGAACTTTATGTTAAAGTATGGGATGTTTTAATTAGTCCCCTTGTACACAATGGGCACAGCCAGGGGTCATTTCGAGCAGGAGCTCAGGGGAGCTCAGCTCCGTGAGTTGGTGCCAACACCCCCCCCCCCCCCGCAGGGGAATGCCTGCTTGTGTCATGGCTGCAGCAAAATGACCCTGTCCCCTGGAAAGGTCCTTGTTCCTCTGACCAGCCTTCTGAAGGCTTCAGCCACCACTGAAGCTATCCTCCCAGAATAGTGGTATTTCTGAGGCTTGGATTAGTAGCTGTCCCCTCTCTGCCAGCTCTTTCTTTCTTTCTTTCTTTCTTTCTTTCTTTCTTTCTTTCTTTCTTTCTTTCTTTCTTTCTTTCTTTCTTTCTTTCTTTCTTTCTTTCTTTCTTTCCTCCCTCCCTCCCTCCCTCCCTCCCTCCCTCCCTCCCTCCCTCCCTCCCTCCCCTTTCTCTCTTGCCTTCTGACATACTTCCGGTGATGTCAGGTGGTGTAGCATATGCAAATAAGTTATGCTAATGAGTTACGCTAATGAGCTCCTGCACCTCTTTTTCTACGAAATGACCCCTGGGCACAGCAATTCAGAAGAAAGGCTTGTCTCCTTCCTTTTATTGGACCAGTGCCCCCATACTACCTTCTCAGAAGCGAGTTATTTCTCAATTATTATGAGGATTAGGAAATATTTTATTTATTTTATTTATTTATTTTGCATTTATATCTCGCACACCCCAAGAACAGGCTCAGGGAGGGTTACAACAATTCGATAAATACAATAAAATTTAAAACATGTCCAAACATATAAAATCAATAATCATGCTTGCCATAGGGAGAATCCAACCCATTGATGTTAACTAGATATGGCTAGTTATCAGTGGGTGGGAGACTGCAACTTCGGGGGTGCATATGTGGATGCCCACTGCCTCAGCCAAAGGCCTGGTGGAAGAGCTCCATCTTGCAGGCCTTGCAGAATTGTAATAGATTCTGCAGGGCTCTTATCTCAGTTGGGAGCACGCTCCACCAGGTGGGGGCCAGGTCAAAAAAAGCCCTGGCCCTGGTCAAGGCTAGGCTCTGGAGCAATGATTGTCTTTTGTATATTAAAATTGTGGTTCTTGTTATGCTTTCAATCTATGCCAATAAAGGTACTGAACTGTTCCTATGGCTGCAAGTCTCTATGGCAATCACATGGTATAGGTAACATGTAGTTGGACCTCAGTTAAGAAGCTTCCTGTTGTCAAATGCCTGAAAGGTAGAGGCATTATCTGGACACCAATACAACAAGCTTCTCCTACAAACAGAATATTTGCCGGGGGGGGGGGGGGGAAGGAACATTTGAAGAGCCACATTACCTCAGGAAAATGGGCAATTCCAAAGAATTTCTATTTCAAGTGTGTCAGTGTTGAATAAAGTGCTTCATCCGCCTAATTGCATTTTCTTTCTTCCTCCATGATATTTTCCAGATTATATCTAATTGAAAAGAAGCAGTCTAATCATTCCTGAGCCATGCTGTGCAAAGCCATATCGATTCCCAATATTCATAAGGTTCATCTATTACGATATTATTTCTAGCCAAGGTGCCAAAATGAGGAAAGCCTCATTAATCTCCCATGTGCACCCTCTCAATTAAAATCTAGTTGGTATTTTAGCTACATGACAAAAAAGGGGGTGGGGTGGAAATAACCCTCCCAGCTTTCCTGAATTAGAAGAGAAAGGTCTTCCTATGTCATGTATTTGTAAGGGCTCACATCAGGAGGCATAGCTGAGCCATGGTGTCTGGCAGGCCCACTCGAAGCAGAGTTACACCCTTGTAAGCCATTGGATGCAATGCACGCCACTGAATTCAATGAATTTAGAGGGAAGTACCTCAGGATGGGAGGGTCACGGTGGCTCAGAGGTTAAGATGCTGAACTGCAGACCAGAAGGTCGGTAGATCAGCAGTTCAAGACTCTAGTGCTGCGTGACAAAGTAAGCTCCCGTCTCTGGCTCCAGCTCCTGCCAACCTAGCAGTCTGCAAGCAAGAAATTGCAAGTAGATAAATAGGTACTACTTTGGCAGGAAGGTAACAGCATTCCATGCACCTTGCCATTTAGTCATGCCGGCCACATGACCATGGAGAAGTCTTTGGACAGAGCTGGCTCTTCAGCTTGGAATTGGAGATGGGCACCTCAGGATGAATTCAACTGTGGAGCAATTCATGTCTTCACAGGAACTACATGCAAATGTTCTCCACTCAGTGATGTCTCTTCTGTGGGCCTTGGTACTTAAGAAAGGAGAAGTGGTGTCTCTCCTGCAGTGTGAGGTTCCAACCCATAATTATGGTTTCTGTCCTGGAGATGATCTTCTGGATCGTTGTCCTTGTGAAATATATATTGAATATATCTGAATATTTTTGACACGTTATTGCTTGTGAACCAAACTGGGCTGTCCTATCAGAGCAGAAATTTGGTAACAGAAATAAATTTATTTGCTTGTCTGTCAACACCCTTTCCCTTTTAGGAGTACACACATTTGAATTAGGAATACACAAATGGTCTCTGTTGTGTTCAATTTATATTTATTTATATTTTTGCCCACAGTTTCATTTTTCCACTTTCCACTATTAGTTTCTTTGTATCAACTGCGTACAGTGTACTGTGTCTGTACATAGTTTATTTGGTATTTATCTAAATACTAATAGTGATGTGTGGCCCCCATTTGCAGATACCTAAATCTGTGGATCAGGGCCAAAGAGGTGCTATACAGATTTTTCTTCAAACTTGGGGTATTTGGGGGACAACACTCTGACCTGATCAGAACAAAGCTGCTCTAGCCTGGTGTTAGCCTGACTGCTCTTTTATGTTATTAATATTTGGGGAATATTAGCTCTTATCAATATGCAGCAGGCTTACAGGACCTTCACCAGCGTATACAGAGGCGGCACTAAATGATACTTCTGAGAAACTGACACAGACTCAATTTACAAGGTGTAAGATAGTTCGTTTACTAAAATATAATGAAAGGTTATACAAGACAATGCGGTTTTGTCATTCATACATGCATACAGTACTAGGAAGTTAGATGGAAGTTACAGAGACATGTACATGAGCAGGTAATTGATGGTTTCTGTCAAGGGTGATATTTACCTCTATAGAAGCAGTGGAATCCGGCTGGAAAACGAAGATGAGAAGTCCTTGGGAAGGAGATAAGGGATCATGGCTCTGAACTGGCAGAAGACCACGTGGCGGACCCCAGTGGTGCACCCAGAGGTCCACGAGGGAGGGAAGGAACCAGGACAGGAACTGGAACTAGACTAAGACTGGGCACTCGAATCTTGGGGAACAGCTTTTATTGGGAGGTGGTACTTGGGAGGATGGCCAGATATGATGCCATCCCTAGAAAACCTATAGAAGGTCCGTTAGCTATCTCTAGCCATGAAGGGGGTGCTAAAGGAGTGGTCAATATTCAAATCTATCTGATGGTCAGGGCAGGATGTCGCTGCCAGCACCGATCTTCTGGATCACAGGAACGCTGGCCATGGGAACCGATCTTCAGGAAGCATCCTGGTGTCTTTGCACCCAGGTGTGAAGTCCTTTGATGTAGCAAATGGAGATGAAGGCTGGCAGGAGGGGGCACAAGCAGGCATACGTGCAAGGAGTGTAAATCTGTATGGAGTTGCTGGTGTAAGTCTGTAACCTCATGGCTTTGAGTGAGAGAGTGTCTTTGTTCTTTGTGTCAACCTCCCGCCTGGAGGTGGCAACCTCAGAAAATGGTATTCTGATCCTGTAGTGTAGGTATCTATTCCCATCTTCCCACTGGTCACCTAGTGTACTCTCATGTCCCACATAACTGATATCATCGTCCATACGCTGCCCCTATAAATCAGAAAAGTCCATAAGAATGCTGCTCAGCCTGACACTGGGCCAGCAGTAGATGCCAGCAGCCACTCTGGGCCCAGCCTCAGCATCAAAGGATGCCAGCAGCTGCTTCAGGCCAGCCATTGCAGTGGAAGATGCCACCAGCCACACTGAGCCCAGCAGCAATGCAAGAGGACACTGGGAGTCATGCCAGGCCTGGAGGTGGCAGCAGAGGATGCACAGCAGCTGCACTAGGCTTGGCAGAGGTAGCAGAGAATGCCTGGCAGTTGCACTAAGGAAAGCTGTGGCAGAATAGGACACCAGCAGCCACACCAAGCTTGGCTGTGGCAGAGGAGGATGCCAGAAGCCACGTCAGGCCCAGCAACAGGGGGGGGGGGGGGATGCTGGGCTCATTAGTAGGTGGTGGGATCTGGAGTTGCACCAGGCTCTGGGGAGGACATGAGATTCCCCTCGTGAATCTCCCTCCCATCACTGAGCCACAAGGGGAATTGGCAGCGATAGGGGAGGATTCCCTCTACCATGAGAATGGCGGGTTCCCACTTGTCATAGCTCTAATTCTGAACCTAGACCACACTGTGTGGACTGAAAGACATACAAAATGGAGCCAGGTATAGGCAAGTGACACCACCCCCAAGTTTGCAAAAAAAACCCCAAAAACCCTCATTTTTTAAAAAAAAAGTTGGGAGTTTATTTGTTTATTTGGCTTCTAGCCTGCCCTCCGCCACTAGCATACTCAGGAGTGGGTTACAACAGCACTAAATAACACAATTCAATGTTTAAAACAATAGTTATAAAACTGGATCATAGAAGGAACAATTTTAGGGGGGATCCATGTTGGAGAAGCACTGTCTGCACAAATGCTGGCAATGTAAAGATTTTTGAATATGAGTGCTGGCAACAGAGAGGCAAACAAGGAGAAGAAAGCAAGAGGGCGAGGGAAAGGAGGGACAAGGGGGACCAGACTGAGAGCAAAGAAGTTGGATGGTGGTAGGAGCCACAGCAAGCCAGAAAAGAAGCCAGATGGGCAACTAGGTGGCAGCAGCTGAAGGAGGAAACAGCAGTGTTGACTTTTCCTTTGTTCTAAAACCGATGTTCCCACCAAGGACTGAAAGGAGTGGCACACGGGAGGAGGAATAGAAGGAGACAGAGGTACTGCTGCTGCATATTTCTCTTTTCCCAGACTCCCATTCCAGTGCAGGAGAAAAGGCAAGCAAGTAGAAGTGGTGGTGGCTGAGAGACGGAGATTGTTTTGCTTTCTCCTTTCTTCCTCCCCTTCCTGTTGTCCCAGCCCCCCTCCCAGTGCCAGAAAGAGAAAGTGGGCAAGCAGCAAGGAGGGGAAAGAGGCTTCCTTCCATCTCTCTGTGAAGTTTCTTGGAGGTCCCTGCTTGAAATTCTATAATACATGCATGATGTTGGCTTGTGAATGCACAACTGATTTTGGAAAATGCATATATTTTATAGTGAAAATTCAGTCTGAGGAAGCAGAAAATTGTGCAGAAATTGGACAGTGAATACCAGAAAGGAGTTAAATCCACTCCCCCCCCCCCCCCACGCCTACCTTGGCAGGCCAGCTGGGGAAGGGGAAGCTTTTGAAGATGCCCCCCCCCCTATTTTTGCTTTCCCTTCTGACGCACTTCCAGTGATGTCAGGGGGATGGCATATGCTAATGAGCTTCTGCACCTCTTTTTCTACAAAATGACCCCCCCACACACACACACACACCCTCTCAGTCACATAAAGGTGGTTCAAATGCTAGTTTGCTTTAACAAAGGCTGTTTTCATCACCTTTCTCCTTCTTCTACTTCCCTACCAAAGACCCAATGACACTGGAGCAAGTGTCACCCCAGGGAACCAGCCAGGATTAAGGCAGGATGCCCATTTTTGTGTATCATTTAAACCAAAAGTAAGATTAACTGTCATTAATAAACCAGTTTCAAACCATGGTTTCGGGTTTTGATTTGGACAGGACTGCCAGGTCTCCTTCTTGGCAGCTGTAGAACCAGCCACCACTCAGTAGAGCACCGGGGAGAAGAAAAAACAAAAACTGTTGTTTTAATGATGTGAACCCAGAAGTGACGTTGTGCCTTGAAGTGATGAAATGAACCCAGAAGTGACATCACACAATTGATGCAATGGTGCTCTCCCATGCCATGTTCCCTCTAAGCTGAGTTAGTGTGAGCTAGCTCACAGTTTTTTAGCCTCCGACTCACACGTTTGCCTTAGCTCAGGAAGGATGGCTCCAGAGCAAACTAATTTATGCAGTAGCCAAATCCCTCACTCACAACCTTAATGCCAGTAGCTCACAAAGTAGAATTTTTGCTCACTAGACTCCACATCTTAGAGGGAGCATTGCCCCCATGTCCCCACCAATTTGGGGTATGCTAACTAACCATAAAGGGCTGCAGTGGTTCAAGTGGTTAAGACGCTGAACTGCAGACCAGAAGGTCAGTAGTTCAGCAGTTTGAGACCCAAGAGCTGCATGACGGAAGAAGAAGAGATTGGATTTATATCCTGCCCTTCACTCACTTGGAGTCTCAGAGCGACTTACAAACTCCTTTCCCTTCCCCTCCCCACAACAGACACCCTGTGAGGTAGGTGGGGCTGAGAGAGCTCTGAGACAACTGTCCTTGAGAGAACAGCTGGTACAGAGCTATGGCTTGCCAAGGTCATCCAGCAGGTGCAAGTGGAGGAGTGGGGAATCAAGCCCAGTTCTCCCAGGTTAGAGTCTATGCACTTAACCACTACACCAAACTGGAGTGAGCTCCTGTCTCTGGTTCCAGCTCCTGCCAACCTAGCAGTTTGAAAGCAAGAAATTGCAAGTAGATAAATAGGTACCGCTTCAGTGGGAAGGTAACAGCATTCCATGCGCCTCGGTGTCTAGTCATGCCAGCCACATGACCATGGAAATGTCTTTGGACAGCACTGGCTCTTCAGCTTGAAAACAGAGATGAGCACCGCATTTCCAGAGTCATATTCGACTGGCTTCTAAGCAAGTGAAACCGTTACCTTTACCTAACTAACCATAGTTAGTGGAGTAGCCTGCATTTTAATGGTCACCGGGGCTTTTTTTGTAGAAAAAGCCCAGCAGGAACTCATTAGCATAATAGGCCACACCCAACAACAGAAACTTATTAGCATATTAGGACACACCACTGACAGCACAGTTTATTAGCATATTAGGCCTCACCCCCATGTTACCAGAAGAGTGGTCTTCCAGTCACACCTACCTTTTGCTTCTTATTCTGTTTACCTCGTTTGTTGTCAAAACCCAGGGCTTTTTTTGTAGCAGGAATTAATTTGCATGTTAGGCCACATACCCCTAATGTAGTCAATCCTAATGAGTTTCTGCCGTTGGGTGTGGCCTATCATGCTAATGAGTTCCTGCTGGGTGTGGCCAACTCAGGAGCCAGCCGGAACTCCGTTCCTGTGCGTTCCTGCCCAAAAATAGCCCTGATGGTCACATTAACATCATTTAATTAAAGCATAGCTTTGCATGATGTCTGATCTGACCCTGAAGGTGAGGTTTTGGCTTTCTCTGCTACATTCAAAGATGTGTGAATGTGACTCTTAAGAGTGGTGAAAATGTTTACCAGACAGTTCCAGGCATGCTTCCAAAGTTCTCCTCAGCCGAATTTCCCCCAGGATTTTGGAGTTTCAAGTCAACCTGGTTTTGTTTCCAAAGTAAAAATGATCTATTAGGAACTCTCTATTGTTCTTTTTTTTAAATAATAATAATCTGGCTTTAGTACAAGCACTGTGCATGTTTGTTTTGTCACAGCTTTCATTGTATTTATGTCTCTCCCCCCCTCACCTCTGCATCACCAAATGCATGTCCACATTAATCAAGCAGTGCAAAAAAGCCACAATCTTGGTTTGGTTGCACTTACCATTTTATCAAGTCTGTTTTTGCATGACATTTATCAGTGTAAAACAACAACAACAATGCACGTTGGTGTAACCATGTATACATTTCTTTCTTTCTTTCTTTCTTTTTTCTTTCTTTCTTTTTTCTTTCTTTCTTTTTTCTTTCTTTCTTTCTTTTTGCAGCTTTGCATAGATGAAAAAAATATAATCTAGGAGAGGGGAGAAATGTGCATGTGCTTATTGATCACACATTGAAAAATACTAATTTTGGTCATTTAACCTTGCAAATTTTGGAGATGGAGGTGGTGCCTGGGGAATATGGAGACTGCAGAGAATAGGAAGTTCAGCAGAGACAGAATTCCATAGAATCCACTCTCTGCTGTTTCTTCCAAGGGAACTGATCCTTATAGGCTGGAGACCAATTGTCATTCTAGGAGAACTCCAGGTCCAGGCCCCATTGGGTAGCTGATAACCCTAGCTGTCACCTCTTTGACATCTACAAGGCATCTGTATGCTATTTGTAAGTATTTTGAGACTCGGAGATTATCTTCCCATCCAGAAGAAAAGAAATTTTCAATGTGATTGTTCTTGAAGCAGAAGAGATCAATTGGCGCCAAATGCCAAATTTCTCTCCAAGGTGCCAGTACTTTCACTGGCAATGCCCCAGGTATGAATATGTATCCTACTGCCTGAATGAAGAACATATAAGAGGGCATTTTGAATTCTTTCCTATACAATGGGGAGATGATTAAAATATCTTATGCTTATAATATGCCATCCTTGTGTTAATTTACTTTCACATTAATTCAATTTAACTATCAAATAAATGACATTTTTGGCCATAACATGCTCCTCTTGGGCAAAATGCAAAAGTTCATCTCTAAAATTATCTCTACCTAGGGAGCTGTTACTATTCATCATTCTGTATTAACTTCTCCAGTCATATTAACAAAGCAGGCTGCTGCTGGTTCGATCATACAATACCATTCCCTGCAATGGAAAACATCATGTTTGAGGGTCAGTCACTAAGACAGAAAAAGGGTCCCAGCTGAAGACATAACTGGGATTTCTGCTTGTTTGGGGGGGGGGGGGGGACTCACTAAGTATGAAGAAAAATATTAGGTGGTGATTAAAAAAAAACATTCCCAATAAATGGATGCTGAAGACTGATCAGGTGTGTTGCCCCCAGAATGTTGACAGAAGTTGTGTATCAGTTAAGAAAAAAGGGAAATCCCTTGAGAGAAGATGCTTGTTTGATTGTCTTCCATGAGGGGAATGCTCCTTCCATCAGAGGAAAGCACCTTCACTAATGGAACAGATCCAGCACCTTCACTAACGGAACAGATCCACAGGATCCAACCAGTTGGGCAGAGGATTTGAATATAGAGAGAAGAAAACTCTCAAATAATACTACAACATGGATGATCTTATCAGATGAAGAAGAACTTTGAATACAAATATAAGGCTTTTTTCATGTAACAGATGAGGCCTTTCTAGACATTACACAGATGCCAATTTGGGTTGGCCATCCATATGTACACTCAAAATGGAACTAGTAGCCATCATGGGAATTAGTTACGCATGATACAGAGAAGTGCTTTGGTCTGCCCTTTTGAACCTATAGTAAATCAATTCAGAGTCTTAGTGCAAAGAAAGAAAGCAAGAAAACTGATATAGATGTTATTGCCCCCTCATTCCCACAGTGGAGAAAGAAAGCACCATGTTTGAAAATCAGGCAGAAGGAGAGAGAGAGAGAGAGAGCAATTCACATTGAGATACTGCCAGCAGGCACAAGATAAAAGCTGATAAAAATAGGTTACACCTATCAGCTTAATGATTTTCAACAGCTGGTGAATATAGACCCTTGCTGGTGACAATGAAGAAGTGGCAAAGACATAAGCTGACGCTAATGGTTATAATATAGCAGCAAAATGCTTGTCATTATACCGACCTTGTCTATTGCATTGAGGGCTTTTGTATCCCAGTGCCGAGACACATTGTATACCTACACAAATGCACGCTCATATAGGACATATTTCACTGAAGGCTAAGCCACCCAGGTCTTGCTTTCACCATGTCAGTGTCCCTAAAGTCAATATTTAAATTTTCTCATTAGGAATTAATGGCAGCCATTTACTCATTTGTAAGAGAATACAGCAGCATACACACAGTCAACATCAGGGTTGTAGCTAAATAAGCTCCCATCCCCTGGTGACACCACTAGCTAAGAATGAAGCCTGCTCATTTCTTAATAGCTCTGCTCTGTCATCTACATAGTTCCATTCTGGATTCCGTCTTTCAAGTGAATCACAGCATCCCACCTAATAGGTTACAATCCCCACAGAGGTATCATTTTTGCTGCTTTTTGTAAGGACTTGTAAAGGTGTCATGCCTCCCATCTGTGTGTGTGCTGAAAGGAGCAGTAGGACCATGAGTCATTTGGTAATAAAGATAATCCATCCAGGTCTCTGACTCTTGTTTTGTTCCTGACTGATAGATCTCCTGATACTTGGCTTGTGTTTCTTGTCCCTGGCTCTCTCAGTATGCTGTCCACAGTCCTGACCTTGATGGTGGGAGATCATAACTTCGGCTTCCCTGTCACATGACTGTTGTGTCACAAGATGGCAGCTCACTGGGTCCCACACTGCAGCCTGGACATTAAGTTCTGCCTATGGAAAGGTTGAAACTCACTATTGTAGAATGATTGGAAAGTAAGAACTCTGGCCATGGCAAAAGACTTTTATTAATTGTTATCTGGCCTTTTCATTGAGTTGCAGGGGAAAATATTCAGTCTTTGGTTAGCTAACTTGCTATAAGCATCTTCATTGCATTCAGCATAATTACTTCTGTCAGTAAAATGATCCATCATATATTCAAGTACATAATTACATCAGTTAAAAGCTAACAGCTAGCACTATCCTGATGCAAATAGCTTGCTGCTTTATAACACCTTGAATATCCTGGTTGAAAACACTACCAATTTTATTCAGCTTCAAAACCTTTATTGTATCATCTTGGAATGAATGCTTCCCCCTTCCCCATGCAGTAAGATCACATAACTGAGCATTCAGGAAAGCTTCAGAAAGTCATGAGAGGAGTATTTGACAGAATGTGTATATTTGATTGACTGATGCATATATCTGATTGGCAGATTATAATGAAATACTTTGTCCCAGCTAAAACCCCTAATAATTACAATTTGCTAATCAATATAGGTATTTATCACTGAATTGGCAAAGGTTTGGATCAAGGTCTAATTCAGATCCTAAAAAAAGTGAGCTGCACTTTACTTTGAGGGGCCATTACATAAGTGGCTAACATAATGACCTGTGGTCATGGAGGTCCCCAGTTCAAATATCACTTCATACAAGCTGCCCTAACTACGTGGTGCTCCCTGATTGGCTAGAATAGCCTGCACAAGTAATTCCAACTTTGAATAATTTTGTCAGATCACTTTTACAATAAGGGACAATACTACTGGCCTTTTACAAGGCTGTCATACAGATTGCAAGAAGATAATGTGTGAACATTGCAGTTATTTAAATGCTGTCATTTTCATTCATGAATCAAAAGTACACATACTTTGATGTTTTCATTGTGCTGAAAGACAACAAGGTTTTTGTTTATATTTTTGTGCCCACCTTTTGCAACATTCTATTGATTTTAAGGGACTGAAAAACAAACACCTCTTTGAGTTTAATGGGGGAAGGGCTGTTGCTCAGTGCTAGAACCATTGCTTTGCATGCACAAGGCATCTCCTGGCCTCTCAAGCTAGAAAAGGATCCTTTCAGATGTGCTGGAAAATACCTTTCTGTACTTGAGAACTTGAAGAGTCGCTGCCAATCAGTGTAGACAAACTGATCTAGGTGGGCATGCTGGTTTAGCTTAGGATTTTGGCACATGCATACAGCTGAGGTAGACTTGTGTGGAAACAAGAACTTCATGGATTACATCCTCTGTTTTAAAGTGAGTTCTGCGGAATTCAATATATTTCTGTTACAGACTGGATTTAGAATAAAATAAAAGCCATATCCATCCCTTTAAATATTTGTGTCGAGTACTGAATATCTAATTTTGTTGCAGCAGTGAGAGGTGTGATATAAGCAATTAGTCATTCCACCAATGCATGCTACTTTCTAATTCCAAAGCTTCATTTCCAGCACAATGTATTGCAAGCTATTTGTCAACCTTTAGGTGGCATTATTATGTAACTGGGGTATATGGTAATATTAATATATGTGCGTTCAATAGATTAACTCATCCTAAAATTTGCTTCTAAATTATGTTTTTGCTATCAATGTAACAGAAGAATACTCTTTAAGACAATGAGTGTCAATCTCAAAGTGTGCCCAATTTCTACAATTATAATAATTATATACTAAATATGTATAAATGCTGAAAGGAGTGAGAGTTAAATATACTGGAATATTCATATCACACACACACAAATAATAATGGAGAATAAGCTAAAATACTCAATTTAGATGTTAAGTGTAAGGACACAACATTCTTATGGACTTTACAGCTGATTTCTCTGAGAAGTGCATGGACTGTGATGCCAGTTATGTGAGATATGAAAGTACACTAGGTAACCAGTGGGAAGATGGGAACAGACACCTACACTATAGGGTCAAAACACCATTTTCTGAGGTTGCCACCTCCAGGCGGGAGATTAACACAGAAAACAAAAGCATTCTCATACACAAAGCCATGAGGTCACAGGCTCTATCAGCAACTCCATATAGGTATGCACTCCAGGCATGTGCACAGGCTTATACCTCCTTCTGCAGGACCTCATTACCATTTCTACATCAGAAGACTTCACACCTGGGTGCGAAGACAGCAGGGTGCTTCCTGAGAATCGGTTCCCATGCCCAGCACTCCTGTGATCCAGAAGACAGGCACCAGATGCAGCTGATGTCAGCATCCTGCCCTGACCATCAGGTAGATCTGAATATTGACCACTCCTATAGCACCCCCTTAGTGGATAGAGATAGAGAATGGACCACTTATAGGCTCTTTTGAGATGGCATCATATCATGCCATCCTCCCAAGTACCACCTCCCAATAAAAGCTGCTCCCCAAGAAACACGGCTAGTCTAAGTCTAGTCTAAGTCTTCTGGTTTAGTTCCAGTTCCTGCTCCTTGCCTGTTCTTCTTCCTCCCTCACGGACCCTTGGGTGCACCACTGGGGTCTGCCACATGGCTTTCTGCTGGTCCAGAACCACAATCCTTTGTCCTCTTCTCGAAGACTTCTTCCCCTCGTTTTCCAGACGGATTCCACTGATTCATATAGAAGTAAATATCACCTTCAACGGAAACCATCAAATCTCCTGCTTATGCAATCGTCTCTGTATTTCTTACCTATTTTCTTAGTTCTGTATAACTGTGTGAATGACAATACAACACTGTAACATTGTTTATAAATCTTTTATTATACTTCTAGTAAACGATCTATCTTTTACATTTTAACTTGATTCTGTGTCAGTCTCTGAGAAGCCTCGGTTTAGCGCCGCCCCTGTATACACTGGCTAGACCCCGTAAAGCCGGCTACATATTGTTAAGAGCTAATATTCCCCAAATATTAATAACATAAAAGAGCAGTCAGGCTAACAGAAGTGTGTCCTAAAATGCATTTTTTTTGGCAAATATCATGTACTTAGAGGGCTCAGCCAGGGGAAAAGATAGTGAAAATTTCAATCAGCATTACATACAGACTTTTTATGTGATTGCTTAGAAATAGAACATGCTTTTCCTATTCAGGATGCAATGCTATTGTTCTGAATGGACATTGCCCTTTAAAACCGTTGGTATACAGCTAAATCTGACTGGCTGCCCAGGACTGTGAAGTCTTTCTTAGTACTACATGATCCCTGATTTGTTTGCATCACCCACTCAGATAATAATCCTTATCGGAATTTTTGCCCAGAATTGGAATTATGAATGGCCCAGTCTTGTTTCTACAATGAAACCGGCATATTAGGAACACCCTCCCCCCCCCCCCCCCCCCCAGAATCTTGATGTATCAACTTTACTTTTTATTGGGATGCGTGAACCTGACATTTTCAGTCTGGTCAGAATATAGTCCAGATTCTTCCCACCTGAATTTTTGCATCTCTAGTACTACCCATTTTGCCTGCCTGATTTCCAAGGATGAGGAGGTTTATGTTAATCAGGTGTTCTAAATTTAGCTCACAAATACTTTGTGTGTTCTCACAGTGCCACCTGGGAACTAGAGTTCCATTTGGTAAGTTCTGACTGTGAGCCAATGTGATGAACCCCACAGGGTGATGAATGCCACCAACTGCATAGCTGCAGAAACAGAACACAAACTCAAAGCGTAGCTGATTTCAGGTGATGGATGATGAGCCCAGGTATAATGACCTGAGGATATATCTTTCCCAAGAAAGACAAAAAATGGTGATCATCTACTAGCCACATCACCTCACTACATACCAAATGCACAGATACAAAACCATTTACAATGTTGCTCATTTAAAACTTGGGGGGGGGGATTAACATTATGGTGATAAGGACTTTCTGACTTGAGAGAAAATGGTTCTTGCAACCCAGGTAAATTTGATTGTCAAATTGTACATTTGCTAAAACAGAATCCACCCCAGTCACAATATGTAGATATGAGCTGCACTTTGTAAGTCAAACTAATCAGAGCTGGCTAAACTCATGTCAAGGTCATGTGACTATTTTTCAGCCAAAGGCATTTCACAAGGTTGCTATGGGTAAAGTTGCCCACCTGGAATTCCTGGCTGAGAGTGAAAAAGAAATGAAATCAAATGAATAAACACATACCTTGTCAAATGTTTCTTCTACATGACAGCTTTTTAAAAAAAATATTGGAAGATGTTGTTCCCTTTCTCTTGTCTGTTGCCCTCTTCTTCTGGGAACATTTTCTCAGAGATGTGGTGCTCCCTCCCCCCTCCCCCTCCCTCCCTCCCTCCCCCCCCTCCCCCTCCCTCCCTCCCTCCCTCTTTCTTTCTTTCTTTCTTTCTTTCTTTCTTTCTTTCTTTCTTTCTTTCTTTCTTTCTTTCTTTCTTTCTTTCTTTCTATACCCTATGGAAAACATAACCACTTTGAGTCATAAGTGGAATTCAAAAGACTTGCTTCTTCCTACACTTTTGCCTTTTGAAAGGAAAATGTTGCTCATTAGGGAAGCTACTACCCACCTGATGTCAATTAGAAAGGTTAGTAGTATTTTTAGCTTTCATCCAGACAAATAACTTTTGTTGGTCAGCTCTTTAACACCATAGGTTAAGCACTGCGTGCATAGTTTTGGAAAGGGTGCTGCAATTGCATTGACTCAGGTCTTCAATGACTTAGCCTGGATATTTCATTCCAAATCCTCCTCTCTGATATTTTGTCCTTTACAGAAACAACTACTATGCCCCTGCCATATTCTTGCTGCCTCCCTGAATCCTCACTTTATGTGTGTATATGATTAAAATCCTAATGGAGGAGTACATGCCTATGAAAGATATGAGATGTGGGGAGACCATGAACAGCAGGGGATGGGAATAGACAGCAGAGGCCATATGGAACCAGTCAGACATTTATATTGTAGCAAACCAGAATTCTGGATAGGTCAGAGTTAGTAGCTAAAACTGACATAAGCAATAACACTTCTCCCCAAGGGATCAACTCTGTGGTTGCCACACTAAGAATAAGATTTTGGAAGAACTTCTAGTCAGTGGCAAATATGATAGTTTGAGATGAGCTGATAATAGGCTTTATGGTTAGCATGGCTGCCATACAGAATGCATAGAGAAGGAGCCAATATCCAGCTTTCTCTGATACACTCAAGAGGCCAAGGGATACAGTCACACTGTGCAATGCTAGCAGAGTTTGTTGATGAAAGTGAGTGTGTAGGGCTCTTCAGATGTTATGATCACATATGCAGGGATGCAGCAGACAGTCCTACAGAGATCCTCCTGAACTGTGCTGTCTCCATGTCCTCTGAATGGGGCAACATATGGATTTTTAATTTTGGGACCCTTGAGCCAGAACTCTGAGAAAATCAAGTTGATGTAGTATGTACGCGGGCTTAATGTGTGGACCTCTTTCAAACAAGATGATCAGGGTTTGTGTGCACTATCCAAACACAGGGTTGGCAACCTCCCAGTACATACAATTGTAACAGCTGAAGAACCCTACTTACAATTACCAAAATACCCCTTTTGACAGAAATTCCACACTCAGTTATATCATATGGCATTGTCTGCAACAGTAGACTGAATTATATCAGCTGGTTTGGAGCCACATGCAGCCTTGTTAATGCTTCTGATCTAGATGGCCAAGCAACAATTACCATCTCTGTGGAGTCCCTTTCATGGGCAATTTGTATGATTCCTCACTGTCACTTGTCTCCTGTTGACTCACCTTACCAAGATTTTTAGGATGGGTGAGTCAAGTCTGATCTGCACAGTTGTGCACATCGCTCTTTTAATTACCACTTGATGACTGAGTCACAACTGAATGTGTGGACTGATGTCACTGAGAGAATGGCAATGCTGAACTCATCTCTGCTCACATTGGAATCGACTTGCCGACTGGATGCAGCAATTCGCACATGCTAAAAAGGAAAAAAAAGAAAAGAAAATCATATGTGTGTGTGTTTGTGCAAATGTGTTCTGCACTGTATGCTAGGAACTAGAATGGGGCCCAGGGAGGGAAAGCAGTGTAGTGATTTGCCCACATTGCCTATATGTTGTATAGGCACTGCCCCAGAACATACCTATTTTTTTGGAGGGGTAACATAAATATTCCTAGTGGAATTGATCTTTTTTTTTGTTTTTGCAATTGTGAACAGAGTAAGGAGTCAGTGTGATGTACTGAATGTGTGGTGTCAGTAAACTACAAGCTTTGGGCACCTTTGACTAGCCTAATGACAATTGGCCATGAACAATTTAGGCCCTAAACCTGGATTATATCTCAGTTGTAATTACAAAAAACACTAGCTATTGCATGGTTATCTGGCTCTTCATCCCAGGAGCTTGGGGCACTGTTCACGGTTCTCCAGCTGGGCGTGTGCAGATTGACAAGGAGCCAAAGCCCCAAAAGTCTCTATAATCCCTTGGGCAACTAAACATATAGAGTTGATCGGATGCATGCCCAATCAAGCCATCAATTTTGGGCAGAACCCACTCTATTCATAATATTTCTATTGAACTATTCCTTCAAGGTTCTCACCTCTCCTCCTCTTCTAAACCTGTGTTAGATTTTGATAGACCAGTGATCACATTCAGTATAAGGCAGCTTCATGGTTTCATGTTGTTAAATGAGCTTCTGAGCTGAATCAATAAGAAAGTAGGACTGGGCAGACACAGTTTCAAACACTTCCAACTGCTATACTAGAATAAGAATTTCAGGCTAGGGAGAATATAAAGTGGGGGGGGGGTGATCTTTTCAGTCCCTGAAACTTCAGCAGCAACAAACTGAAGAGCATCAACATTCTTTCAACAGTAGATGGACAAATACAGTTTCACTAATAACACATATATAACACATATATACACCAAGCACACTTGATCTTTTCTAGCAAAAGACCCCATTCTTTCCACAGGCTGTTGGCTGATTGTGTTTTCCACTCATCAGAACTATGTCTTGAATTCATTGTTTTCAGGGGAGGACTGGACAGAGAGAACATACAGTTCACCATTGATACCAGTTGTAAATAGCGGTTCCCAGTATTTTCATGACTCATGGAGACACCACTGGCAAACTCCATAGCCTGCATTTGTAGGAGACCAAAGATAAACGAGTGACCTTTTGCTAGATGTAACAAGTACAAGGGAACACAAATAATTCATGAAGACAGCAGTTAGTTCTTCATTAGGAGTTCAATTATGAAACAGTGACTCTTCATCTCTCAGTGGGAGACTGTTCAATGGGAAACTGGATGAAAGAAAACACTGAGTCAGATTTCAGCTATGTCTAGTCCAAGCCTCAAACCTGGTCCTACTGTTAGATAAGCAAGGGCCAGATTAAGGTGGCCCTATTAAATTGATACAGCTCAATCAGTGGGGGAAACCAGGGCAGGAATTAGTTGGATTGTCTCAAAATGTTGCAGTACAGAGACACGTGATTTTAAAAAATTGCAGTGGTTA
The DNA here is from genome assembly GCA_029233225.1 of Lepidodactylus listeri. NCBI lineage: Eukaryota > Metazoa > Chordata > Lepidosauria > Squamata > Gekkonidae > Lepidodactylus > Lepidodactylus listeri. The sequence continues at coordinate 38,278,997 of JARCFY010000013.1, forward strand.
AAGACCTTACTTTTTTTGTTTATACTCTTGTCTGCCATGAAAGAGCTACTGAGTAGGCTTCTAAAATTTTACAGAATGTTCATAAATATTCTAACTGTGGGTAGGTGGTCCTTCCCCATCTTCTGGAATTGAGCTTGGTAAACTGAGCTATTTTATGAAAAATAATAATAACCCCGTCCCCCAGTTAAGTTGGACTCTTAAATACATATGCATGGATTCTATGAGAACCACCATCATCAGCTCATACCTTATTTAAATAGTTTGAGGTGGTCAACTCTATTGGTCTGAAGCAGTGGAATAAATTTAGAGTCCAGTAGCACCTTCAAGACCAGCATAGGTTTATTCAAGGCATGAGCTTTTGTGTGCATGCACATGAAAGCTTATACCCTGAATAAACCTTTGTTGGTCTTAAAGATGTCACTGGATTCCTTATATGGGCTGCAATCACACACACTAAATAATCCACTTTCAATCTGCTTTCAGTGCACTTTCCAATGGGATTTTACTGTGTGAACTAGCAAAATCCAGTTGGAAAGTGCATTGAAAGTGGATTATTTATACTGTCTGACCACAGCCTTATATATTTATACACCACATTTCTTTGCAATGGGAACCAAATCAGCTTACAACATTGCCCTCCCTTCATCCATTTTATCCTCACAAGAACTAGTGTATGAGTTATAATAGGATTGGACCTCAGTTTCTCAGATCATAGGCTGACATTCTAACCATTACACTATGCTGCAACCTTAAAGGTTGCGGGGGGGAGGCTGCAATCTTTTCGCCATATTATGAATAATAGCCATGCTGGAATTTTTGTTGGTTTGTTTTATTTTAGTGATGAGATAGTTTTAGGGAGAGATAACCTTCACTGCTTGTTGTTGTTCAGTCGCACCGTCAAGTCTGACTCTTCACGCCCCATGGACCATATCACGCCAGGCCCTCCTGTCTTCCACCATCTTCCAGAGTTTGTTTAAATTCATATTCGTTGCCTAATCTAAACTACTCTTCTTTCCATAGCTGTGTTTTTTAAAAAGCCTTTGAAAAAATATTAGATTGTTATTACAAAGGACTCACACCTCACCTAGTTTGGTCCTAAATCTGTCTCTCTCATTTTACTGATTTCTGCGCACTCACATTATTAAGAGAAGATACTGAGAGGCTGATACCGACTTGCACTTTACCTCTGACCCCTCCTGCAATCTGCAGTGTTGGTTGCATCTCAGGAGTGCATGCAAAGCATTTGCTTCTGTTTACCACAGTGGCAGCACTTCCTGTTGCATATTGCACATCCCAAGCACAGGTTGTGCAGTATGAACAATAAGTGAGAGTTCCCCTTATGAAGCATCTCAACTGATCAATGCTGTGTACAAGCTACAGTGGATGAGCAGTTGATGGGCTTACCCGGAAGACTTTCCAAAGCCTCTGTTGCTGTTTGTAATGGGGAGGAGATGGTTAAAGAGCCCTTTGACCCTTTTCTGGGCTGTGAGTCAGTGGGCAGGGTCAATGTGGCTACCCCATCTGCTTTTGCTCAGCTGAAAATAGGAACCTGTTAACAGACAGCCCTTTATGGAGCTATAGAATATGGGCTGGCCCTAGTGAAGTTACTGGGTGTGGGTTCAGACTAGAAGGGCTGTTGTCCCAGGAGAATGGCATTACTCAGCCAATCCAGTGGGGTTCATATTTAATAACGATAGCCTGACTGCACCAGCAATTGGCCTCGAGAGGGGGGGAGGCTGCAATCCTAATGCAACCCTAAAGCAGAAAGCATCAAAGGCCTTCCCAAGAGTCAGTTAACTGGGTGAGAGTGAAAACTACAAGGGAAAAAACTGAGTGTCTTTAGACGGGAGACTATAGTATGTAGGGATGATACACAAATATCCAGTGCCCTTTGAAATATAACTTTGTGGCATGAGGTCAGAGCATCTGATGATCACAAATGAGATCAGCCTGTTCCTCCTGGAAGAGGCCAAGCCTGCAAAGATGAGTGGGAGACTGAAAGGGTGCTCCTCAGTAAAAGCCTGTCAAATGATTCCATTCTGAACATTTACCAAAAGCCATAGATAGTTAATATGGATTGGACATAAAGCTATTGTTACTTTTTTCAAATAGCCCTACAATGTGAAATTGGAGCCAATGTTTTCAAAGGAACTGTTGGTGAGAGCTAACGAGTTCCACCCCCAAAATTCTCCAGTTTAAAAGCTTTGAGGTGCAATCAGGGAAATCCCTTTGATCTCTAATGGCCCCATTAAATCACCAACAGCAGCAAACTTTTTTTTGTTACATTTTTTCCAGCAAATCCTGCCTTAAAACATGAGTCTCAAAATAGGACGTTTCCACCTCCGCTCAATTTAATGGGAGCAGTTTCTTTCCAGGTTCTTCAGATGATGTACTGAAATGGCTTTGTGCTTTTAAAGTAGTTTTCATGCCCATACTTTAAATTTTAGAGGGCAGGGAGAAGAGACATATATATATATATATATATATATATATATATATATATATATATATATATATATATAAGCAGAAAGGAATTTCTAGCACTGTTAACCAAAAAATGAGAATCTTTTTTCTTATGGGTCACATCTACAATATGGTTTTGGAGAGGGCACATAGGGTGTCAGGAACTAGCATAACCAACCAGCTGCTAGGGCCCACCACTGAGTGTCTAGGCACAAGGTCTTAGATCCAGCATGAGGAAGGATGGGTCTTGAAGGTGTACACCTTTGTGGTCTTCCCAGTTGGAACTGGAAAATACTCATGGGAGCCCCTCCTACATTGCAGTGCGGCAATCACTCATTTGTGGCTATGAGAGGTACCCATGGGTAAATTGTGACTCAGCTGTGTGCAGTGGTAGGACTTGAACAGGGTAGGAGAACTGCTCAGGGAAAAAAAAACACAGCATGGCTCTCTTGTTCTCCTTTAGCACCACTATGCCTTCAAGGGCATCATGTGACAGTTCCTCCTCTGGAAGTAAGCGAGGTTGTATGCATGGATGTGTGCAAACAAACTTTCACAGAAAATCATTTTGCCCAACTCCTCCCAGCAAAGAGGCACATGTGTTTCTAGATCACAGTCAAGCTCTGTGACCATGACTATTCCCATACTGATGAATAATGTTCCCACTCTGCATGTGGCCTTTTGAGGTGCTCCATGCAAAGTGAGAATGATAATGCTGTTGGGGTGCTGGACCCTTGCAATCCTTTGGACTGAGCTCTGTCCCTTTGACATACATTACACGGGTCTCATGACTGGGGAAGAGAACAAAAATCTGGATTCTGTAAAGTCTGGCCTTTTTAACAAGTGCTTTGGGAAGAGGCTGGGGTCTAAACAAGTGAACCCAAATAAAAACAACTGATTGCCATATAAACATACAGATTTAGATTTAAAGGAAAGAGTTGGTTTTAATATCTGGACACACAAAAATTCAAAAGCACTTTGTCATTCCCTCCCCTGCACATGCCATTAAAGTCTACCTTCCTAGGTCCTAGTCATGGTGTTTCATTGGATGAAAAAGTCCTCTCTGCAGATTTCTCTGCAGCTGAGGAGCATTGCAACAAGTCAAGCTCAGCTGATAGCACCACCATATATGGAATCCTATACTTTGTTCTTCAGAACTCTCGAGATCAGCCTTCTTGCTCATAAGTGATAACACTACTAGTGCTTGATAAGAGAAGCCCATTTTAGAATGCCACAGTTCCAGTTAAGAAATAAATAAGCCAGAAGTGACAATCCCAGTTTTGGATTTCAACACAACAGTGATTCAGCAGGTAATAAACCTTTATCCTTCTCCTTACACAAGACAAACCTCTAAATTCTCTTTCCCACCAGCTGTAGACCTTACACCAAGGTTTCCCAGCTGTCCTCAGGAAAACTCTCTACAAACATTATTATTTACAACCCTGAGAACCCTTATCAGAATCTTGCCCACCTGTCCTCTTCATACCATTCATGTTCAAGGTGAACTCAATGCTGAAGGCCAAAGTAAACATGATATGAGTAGACTAGCTTGCTTTAAAAAAAAATAAAAAAATAGGGATGCTATAAATTCCACAGTGAATACTACCAAGCAAGATCAGGGATGAGTTGCCAGGGGACCCTTTATTCTTACATATCTTCCATGATTTAAATAGCCCCTTTAAAGTTGTAGCTAGCTCTGTGGAAAGAAAAAAAGACAGGGAAAGTACTAATTATGTTTAACAAAACACACCCAAGAGATTTAAATCACTAAGATCATGTTCTGAATGTGGCTTGGTCCTCTATTGTCCCCCCCCCCCTCATAGAGCCTTGTTAGAACTCAGTGTTGTTAAAAGCACCACTTTACCTTTTAAAATACCCAAATCTCAGTCTTGTGTTCACATTTTAGATGGCAGTCTAAGGAGGGGAAAGAGTGCTGGGCAATCACAGTTGAGTGACATACAGCATGATGAAGAGCTGATAAAAGTACTTGGATGAAAGGATCAGAAACTCAAGGAGAAGAGGCTCCCAGGCTCCCAGCTCCCAGAAAGTCTGTTAGATAAGTGCTGCCATGGCTGATGGTCCTGATGCTCTACATGCACAGGGAATTGTAGGGTTAGACTGTGATGTACAGTCTGCAGTGAGGAGGGCTGTCATGGAGACAGAGAAGGGACAGCAGCCATTGGTTCCATAGGAGGCTTAGAGAGAAGACTTTAGTCACCATCATTGGCTGTTGTCATGGATGAGGAGGAATGCAGAGGAGAGAGCCAGTCCTGCCAGCCAACTGCTTGGCCTGCATAAGGTTCACCCAACTCAACATCTAGATGGAATACAAAGAACAGCCACAACAGGTTTCAGGAGCAGATTAGGACTAAAGAGATCCATGCTTAAATCACCACTCACCTATGAAGCTCATGGGTTAGGCTTTGATCCAGTCACTTTCTCTCAGCCTAACCTACGTCACTGAGTTGCTGTATGAGTTCAGTCAGGTAAAAACAAACTTCTGGGCAGAAAAAAGGAATCTATTCTGCCCTAGAGGAAGACTGAGATTTTTAAAAGTATGAAACTTTATTTGAATTATGTATTGTTATGGATTTGAAGGGTCACTTGCTATGGATGCTAATCTAGATTAAAAGTGTGGTTTAGATAAAACAATACATAAAAAATGCTGGGATGGATTTTTCCAGTCATTCTACCGACAGAAAGGCTATTGATTTTCACTGATTTCCCTTACACTGATTTTTTTGGGGTGGGGGTTCTCCTGTCCCTCAGGAGCAGCTTTGTGGGGAGCATTTTGGGATGCAGTGGGAGAGGAAGAAATTGTGCTTTACTAGTGGGTATCCTTCTATCAGTAGAGATTTTCGGTGGGACCTAAACCAAGATATAAATCCAGAGAGATGATTGTATGCAGTTTTGCTTCCCAAAGAAGGACAGCTCCTCTATTGGCAGACTTTTCTAGATGGACCACAGAATCCTTGATGGATGGAGGAGTCATCCAATGCAAACAGCAAGTGGAATACCTCCAATTTTTAAAGCATTTCTGTTTCTATGGGAACAGAAAATTGCCTCAAGATCCCTGATGAGAAACTACTAGCAGAAATCTTCTGTGGAGAATGAGAAAAGAAGTATCTAAAAAGTGAAAGTAATGGATACAACACTGAATCAAATAGGACTTGTCCCCCCAGTGAGGTAGATGAGATATGTGGCAGCCCAAATTAGGGATTTTTCCTTGGTGGCCTCACTCCTACAGAATGGGTTGCCCAGGGAGTTAGGATCATGACATCTTTGCCTCTTTTTTAGAGTAAAAGATGTAAAGCTGAATTTTTAAAAAGAGAGTCTTTGACTAATATCTGAAATTTCATTTTGATAATGTTTTCACACTCTTGTTTACACAACTGGGTTGGAAATCACTTGGAGTGACAGAAAACGTGGTATACACATTTTCTTAAATAAAGACTGTGCTAAATTTCAGGGTTGTTTTCATGAATATGTCAGCATCCCTGAGCTCTTTGAAGGAACTGCGAGCTGATGTGGCAGCTCTGCTCTGACAAACCTTACCTGGTTTCTGTAAATAGCCTGTAATATTCTTTTAGGGAAATTCAGTGATGGGACAGTCAGTGGTTCTTAAAATGCAGTTAGTAGGAACTCTACTTTCTGAGAGAGGGATTATATCCAGATGTTGACCAGCAAATGATCTGCTTCTATGGCCAGCCTAATTTTCTGATGAGAAAGAGATGCCATGAGATGCCAAGGCTGGAGAGATCCATAAACTTGCTTTCTGCAGGCTTAGCACTCATTAGCACTGCCTTTGATGTTAAAGGAACTGCCTCCTTTGTCTTTAGGAGTCAGTTTGGTGTAGTGGTTAAGTGCGCGGACTCTAATCTGGGAGAACCGGGTCTTGATTCCCCACTCCTCCACTTGCACCTGGCTGGATGACCTTGGGCAAGCCATAGCTCTGGACCAGCTGTTCTCTCAAGGACAGCTTGGGAAAAAGCTCTCTCAGCCCCACCTACCTCACAGGGTGTCTGTTGTGGGGAGGGGAAGGGAAAGGAGTTTGTAAGCCGCTCTGAGACTCCAAGTGAGTGAAGGGTGGGGTATAAATCTAATCTCTTCTTCTTCTTCTTCTGTATACCACTAGCATGCAGAAAGGTCCATGTGCTCTTCTTAGCTTAAAACATGATTCCAGGACTTCTACACAAATGGTATGACAATATTGTAGCAAATACATGCCATGGCAGGGTGGAGTTTCTTATGTGATTAAAAATCAATACTGTACTTTTAAAAGGTCTTACTGCTTGGTGTTCATTAAAGTCCACATTATTATTGAGGTTATTTTGTGTATGTGGATTTTCACACAGCCTCAAGGGAGTCATAATAGTCACCCATGAGTCACTTGAATTACCCGACCCAATTGTCCATGGAGGGAGAATTGGGTTCACCAATGGCCAGAAGCAAAAGCACCTGCAAGGCAGAAGGAAATCAAACTCTACCACCAGAGCTGCTGCACAGCAGCAAAGCTGTTCAGCAGCTGTTCAGGTTGGAAGGTGATGAAGCCAGGAGATCCAAGACTTGGCTGACAAGGGATTGTGGTTGTCAGACATGGCACGTTCACTTGCTGAACATGCTCACAATGAATTCCTCAACATCTCTATTTAGTAGAGGACATTGCTACAGTGAAACTTATCAAAATATAAGTGAGAAAAGCTACATCAGCTGAAGTCTATTATGATCCCTCCTGTAAGAAAATTTCAAGGGACACTGTTGAAGATGTGGGTTTATTATGGATCATTTTGGAAGAGTTTTGCTGAGAGTTGTACTTCACTGAAAACTAGGGATAAGCAAATGTTCCCCTTTTCATTTTTTTTTGTTTCAGTCCTCTGCTTCTTGTTGTTGGGTTTGTACATTTGTTTGGATTAGGTTCAGACATGGAATGATTTTTATGTGCAGTTTGCACAGCATTGGTACACACAATATACATCATTTATATATCTGACATATGTATAATGCTGATTTACTGATGCAGGGATGTTGTTGAAATGCACATATTTTACAGGGAGAAAAGTCAAGGAAACAGAAATGGGCACAAAGATAAATCACACAGATTGATTTGCACAGGGAGAAAAGAAAGCAAAATAGGGGTCAGTGGGCTGAAAGAGCAAAAGATTTCAGTATTATCCCTTCCTTACACCCACCCACTCCATCGAGATACAATAAATTTGTTCTATCAAGCAAGATCCTATTAAAAATACAGTAAGATGTTTCCACTTATCCTTATATCTGGGAACATTTACACTTCTATACAATTTCCATTATTTCCCAATAATCTTGTATGTAGTCACCTTCCTCCCCCACCACACCTCAAAACAAACAAACAAGCAAACAAATGAACATATAGGATGACTGTCAAGAGCCAAAGAAAAATCAAGACTGCACCTGGCCATGAACAGAGAACATAAAAACAACATTAGGTAACATAGAGCAGCCTAAAATGATGTTCATAAATCACTCCTTAGGCTGGATGCAGATGATAAAAACAGCTTTAAAAGATGGAACCCTTCAGTTAGATCATCAGACAAGCTTCTATGGGGAATGACATTCCATAGGCAAGAGACCACCTCTAAAAGAGCTTTGTCTGTGGTCCCCCCCTTCCTTACTCCCAAAGGTGAAGGCACAGAGAGAAGGGGTCATAAGGAAGAACTTAATTTATAGAGTGAAAAGTATGGGAAGAGGTAGTAGTCCCCTGACCCCAAGCCATTTGGGGCCTTAATGGTAAGAGCTTTGAATTGTGTCCAGAAACTAATGAACAGCCAGTGCAGATCTCTGAGTACCATATCCAACTGCAGCAACACCATAGCTGCCACTCTTTAGACCCAATGAAATTTCCAAATAGTTGATGGGAATCATCTAACACAGCGCAGTTTGTTCTGCCTAGCAGAATCTGTCTGGCTGAGGGACTTTCCCAAGAACAAATCCCTGAGACCTGTCAGTTGCAGATGCCATGGCTGGAAGTTGGGACCTTCTACATGCAAAGCACATGCTCACACTCACCCCAGGGGGCAAGAGTCACCAAAGAACAGGGTCCTGCGCCCTAAATAATTGTGCAGAAGAGGGCATTTGATGGGCAGTGCCTTCTGGCACCCCAGCACGACAAGCTGCACCTGTCAATGTGTCTTCTTTTATAGAAAAGTATAGGAGCCGCGCTCTTTTTATCCCTGTGCTTTTGTCTCTGGTCCACCGTGATCCCTGGCACAAATAACATTGTTAAAGCTTCAGAGAGATTGATATCTGCACATTAAGCAGTTTACTTACTTTCGATATTGTTTGCTATACATTTGCATGAGGCAAAAGACCAGCATCTTCCAAGGAAGACCAATTTATGTTGATGGCACATGTGACAGCTGTGCTTGTAAAATTCACAACCCTAAACAAATACAGATAAATCAGTTTGTTAAATGTAGTCAGGGAGGGGAAAAAAAGAATAAGTGCTAAACTGTTTTCCAGTCTATAAAGTCAGTATACTAAGCAAAGATTTGGAAAACTGGGATGAAAAATAATGCACACATATTAAAAAGCTCATCCTTAGGGACATAAATAAACAGGAGTCTTTGGGCACCGTGAAGACCAAGTGGCATTTCTGCATTCAGATGCATCTGACTGAGTCCATGTAAACTTATGCTAGAACGAAACACTATGCACATAAATGTACATACATTAGCTGACCAATGCAAACTTTTCAATGAATACATAAAGGTTTGGGCATAACCTGCTGCTGTAATCCTGCTTCCCACTCACATGAAAAAATGTCATCTGAAAACCTTGTAAAACATGCAAAATCTGGCCTCCAGTCCAAAGTGAAACCATTTAAGACAGGCTCAACCTGCTGCTTGTATAAACCATGTAACAACTCTACCTTCTGTGGGCTGGGCTTTCAGTCAGAAGTGTTCTGATGAAGATCTAACTCAAGAAACTCCCATTCATGAATCCTTCCAGTTCTGACAGAGTTGTTCCTTATATTCAGGGGTCATTTCATAGAAAAAAGAGGTTCAGGAGCTAATTAGCATAACTCGTTAGCATAACTTATTTGCATATGCTACACCACCTGACGTCACCGGAAGAAAGGAGAGAGAGAGAGAGAGAGAGAGAGAGAGAGAGAGAGAGAGAAAGAAAGAAAGAAAGAAAGAAAGAAAGAAAGAAAGAAAGAAAGGGGACAGCTACCAATCCAAGCCTCAGAAATATCACTATTCTGGGAGGATAGCTTCAGTGGTGGCTGAAGCCTTCAGGAGGCTGGTCGGAGGAACAAGGACCTTTCCAGGGGATGGGGTCATTTTGCTGCAGCCATGACACAAGCAGGCATTTCCCCGTGGGTGGGTGGGGGCTGGCACCAACTCTCGGAGCTGCGCTCCCCCGAGCTCCTGCTCGAAATGACCCCTGCTTATATTCAAGAGGATTTTAAAAAGTTCCAATATACCTGTTTATTCTGGTACCTAGTTTCATTTTCCTTGGTATTGAGATGTTGAATGGCTGTGGACAAGAGAGAGTGTCTGGGAGGATACGTGTCTGACAGGGATGTCATGTAATCAGAACAGTAAACTGATATTCCAGCCAAAAAGCTCATAACATAATAGGTTCCTGAAGAGAAAATTAGAAAGCCCAGCTTAGTTTTCCCACTATGCAGAATGGAAATCTTTTGTTGTGTCCCATGCTGAAACCATGCCAAAAATTTCCTGGATGGGACACCAGCCAACCAAAGCAGTTAGCTTATATTCCCATCAAACAGGATTGTCCCAATTAGTGAGTTTCAGAAAGTGCAAAACAAGGGAGCTTAGCACAGATTTTTCACTCTGTATGATGGAATTATCTGTCCTGCACCATGCTGAAACCATTCCAAAAGTAGTTAAAATAAAGTCCAATTACAGCTGCTAATAACACTGCAAAAAATGTTTCCAGATTAGTTCTATTACCAGCCTCTGGGATCAAAATATGCTTGATTTTGTGAGATTTAATGAGCATCTGTGCAAATTTATGATAACCTACTGCCTATCATTGCTTCACAATTATTTTTTTTAAAGCGAACTGGCAAACCTAAACCATACCAGAAAGAAGAAATAAAAGGAACAAGGCATAAGAAGTAGCATCTCCTCCTGTCACTGTCCTCTGTTGTTTTCGAGCAAGCCATCAATGTCATTCAGGCATATGGTATCTATCTATAGAATGTGCTCCTGCAAACGGAAGCGTTTGTACTCTCCTTATGGTTGTTTAAATGTTTCAGTTGGTGGATTTGCTGCACTGTCATCTTGGAACAGGTGTTAAGAGGCAGCCATGTTAAAGAAAGTGATTACACTGGAAAGAAGAGAGAGGAAAGAGAAAGAAACAATTAGACTTGGGCATAGAAGTTTGTTTCATTACTTTCATTTTTGTTATGAACAAAGGGAAGTATTCTGTTATTGGGTTGTTTCATGTGGTTTTGTTTAGTTAGTTTCTCCTTTTGTGTGTGCATGTGTGTGTGTGTTTAGTTTTCATAATTCCATTTTGTCATTATTCTCCGTTGATTTCAATGGAAGACCCTCTCTCCTTCTCTGGTCTGTAACTTCAGAGTTTTCTATCCAAACTGGACAAAGCTCAGCAAGATTGGAGTATTCCATGAGGATATTCACACTGTCAAATTTCAGAAAGGCAGAATAAAGGGGTTTCCCTTTCTTAGGCAATGAAAGATAGGCGTGTTTAATAGGGATGGGCAAGAACCAGAAAAATGCAGTTTGGTTTGGTTCATGGTTCGTGATGTTCCCCATACACGAATTGTCACGGATTTTTAGCTGCTTTATGAACTGCTTTGATTCATGAGGTTCGTGAGGCAATAGAACACAAACACCCTGGCATGCTAGAGACATAACTCTCCTCTACCTGCCCTTCAAGCTTCGTGAGGATTGGATTTATGTGGTCTGAGTAATGCCCCCCCCCCAAGATAATGCCCCCAGGAAAGTGCTTTCTGAGGAAATGAGTGCCAGTCATTTCCCCAGAAAACACTTTCATGGGGGCACCTTCTTTGGGGAGGCTGTAACTCAGTCCATATAAATCTAATCATCACCAAACTTGGGGGACAGGTAGAGGAGTCATCCAGAGATCCCCTGTGAATTTGGTGTCTCTAGCTTGCATAGGATCTGTTCTTTACAGTCCTGAACCTCCTGAACCTGTCCCTGTCAAAACAACCTGTCATGGGTCATTGGGACAGGCACAGGTTCAGGAGTGCATAGAACAGATCCTGTGCAAGCCAGAGACAAGTAGAGAAGCATCTGGGAGAGATCCCCTTAGAGTTTGGTGTCTCTAGTTTGTACAGGATCAGTTCTATATACTTCTGAACCTCCTGAACCTGTCCTGTCAAAGTGACAGCGGTTCAGGAGTATATAGAATGGCTCCTGTGCAAGCTAGAGACATCAAAGTCACACGGGACCTCCCCTGGATGTTCCTCTACATGCCCTCCAAATTGTTGCTTTAAAGTTTTATAAACATTTTGATTGAGCAGAGACAGTCTGTATGGGGATATATCCATTAACAAATCTCCACGCTCCTCCACAGACAACCTCAAAGTTCATGGAATGTTTGTGTGTTTGCCCTGCCACAAACTTGACTTTGTGTCCATGCCTAATGTTTAACATTAAAGTCTACAGGAGATCTGATAGGAAAGACAGCAATGAGGGCTCTTAGCTTGAAGTACAATAGCATAAAGAACAGGCAGACTGACAAGGCAAGGACATTTGGTGGGTGAGGCATCTGGACAATCAGACAGAAGCAATAGGACCTTAGGTACAGATACAGGTTAAAGTACAGATAAGGGGATACATAGTGGAGTGCAGACTGCAAGGAAACATTTGAAATAGCAAGGCAGGCACTAGAAGGAGAGAGGAAGGCAAAGTCTCATCCCACATTCTTCAGGATTAAAATACCTCACACATGCATGCAATCCTAGTGGCTACAGTTTGCAGGGAGGAAAGTCCAAAGTCTCCCCTCCCCCTTGTTAAGTAACTCTATGCCTTTTATTAGGAAAATGCTGGCTGCCTTCATTGGTGTCTACGGCCCCAGCAGTTTTCCAGCTCTGTTGTAAGGAACCCTTGGGTCTCTTAGATACTTAAGACATTTGCAGGTAGATTTGAGTCCAGTAGCACCTTAGAGAACAACAAGGTCTGGGGGGGTATAAGTGTTCAAGAATTAAAGTTCCCTCACAAATAGTCAAAGCTCACTCCTAAAGAGTGATCAACACATGGGATTCACTGCCACAGGAGGTGGTGGCAGCTACAAGCATGGACAGCTTCAAGAGGGAATTAGATAAACACAAGAAGAGGGACCCGTGATACTTGCAGGGGGAGGGAGTATTCCAATCCTCCTCCAACCCCCCCCCCCTCCCCAGCAACAGCGGTGGTGGCAGTGAGGAGGCCCACTGATCTTCCTCCCCCCCCCCCAGCGACAGGACTGCCAAGAGTAAGCCTGGACCTCCAAAGATTCCCTCTGGGATCTCTCATATTCAGAAGAGCATATTGTGCCTAGAATAGGCATGGTGCTCTCCACGGAAACCTGCCTCCCTGACTTTTGTATCTCTAATCATCTCTAAGTGATCTCTAATCATCCTTGAGTTGCCAGGTCTGCCTTGGCCACTGGTGGGGTAGGCTTGCCAGCTCCAGATTAGGTAATTCCTGGATAGAGAGTCTGGGGAAGACAGGGACCTCAGTGGGGTACAATGCCATAGAGGACACCCTCCAAAGCATCAGTTTTCTCCAGGGGAACTGATCTCTGTAGCCTAGAGATGAACTATAATTATGAGGCATCCACAGGTCCCACTTGAACCCTATCTTCTAATGTCCCTATCTTCTAATGTCAGTCCTGCTTCCAGCTCATAGTCTATTCCCTCAGATCCAGACCCACATCTTCAAGCTTTGTATCTGCAGTCCTTGGCAATGTTATTTCTTCCATGTGGCTGGGTTTCATGGGTACAGCCTTAGGGTGCTACTGACAGGCAGCTTCTCACTGGAGGAGCCACGCAGCTCAGGCCTTTCAAGGTCAATACATCACAACCACTGGACAAACACTTTTTCTGCAGTGCTGGCAGAGCTGCTGGGTCTGGGCCACTAGCATTAAATGGCCAGCCTGTCCAAGGAAGGCAACTTTTGGAGTATTCTGTGGTTGCTACCCCCAAAGAAAGGCAAGATGCAAGTTCAATAAGCAGACTGTCGTTGTTTTCAACTGACATGGGCCTACCTTACAGGGCTGTTGTGACAGTGACTGAGATGCAAAGTGTTTGGAATGGTGGAAAAGCCACCAGCGAAATGCCACGAGTCGTGCTTATAACAAGGGTGGCCGAACACGACTGAACCAAGGCCAGGTGTGGAGTGGGAGAGGAGCAACCCTGGGCCTAACCTGCCGCGCATCCCCCCTGACTTCCCCAAGCTGGGGATTACCCTGAGCAACCCCAGATCGATGCTCTCCAAGCTCCTTGCCGCATAGTCGCTGGCCATGCTATCAGCTGCAACAGCTCGCCCTGCACTTGGCAAGCCCTCCCGGGGTCAGGCAGAGGTGCTGCAGAAGCCCAGCTGCAGAATGCCACTGCTGCTGCAGAACCAGCCCTGAGGAGGATGCCCGAGGAGGATGAGGCGGACGGACTGCTTGGCTCTGCTGCCCCCCCACTTCAGTTTCCTCACCAATCTCTAATGGTCTCCCCGTCGTCTCAGCTCTTGCCAGCTCTCCCGGTGACAAACACAGCAAGTCAGAAAAAAAGAACATGCCGGGGAGGGGGGAGCCCTTCTCCCCCCTCTCCCAGTCAGAGGGCGAGGAAATAGCCCCATGGCACCGGCTTCTGGAAGACAAACAACTTTTGCAAAGACAAAGTTTGCTAGTAAGGGATGTGCCTGGAATGAACTGGAACAAGATGGGGGGGGTGCTCTGGTCTTCCCTCCCCCTTCCCCTAGTTGCCATGGTGAGCCACCAGGCCGCCACAGTTCTGAGAGCGTTCCTTGCATGTGTTCAGGGGATGCTTTTTAACTTTTGGGGGAATTTAAATATCCCCCAAATATTTTTTAAAAACTTTTTAGATTTTTCTGCACATCTGGGAAGCCTCCCAAGTGTCTAGAAAAATCTCCCTGCCCCCCAGGTGCCCCCCTGCGTGGATTTAGATATCTGCACGCAGGGGGTGCCTTCACTATTAGTATATAGATATGGAGCAGAGGTTTATCAGTTGCTATTAGCCACAAGATATAGATAGGAACTCTGGGGCAAGTGATGCTCTGTGTTCTTGGTGCTTGGAGGGGGAGGCAACAGTGGGAGACCTTCTAGTGCCCTTGCCTCACTGATGGACATCCTGATGGCACCTGCTATTTTTGACTACTGTGTGCCAGAGTGTTGGACTGGATGGGCCATTGGCCTGATCCAACATTGGCTTATCTTATGTTCTTATGTTCATCTGGTGAGTCTCTAAGGTGCTACTGAATTTCAATCTAGCTGTTCTACCACAGACCAACACAACTACCCTCTGAAACTACCCTCTGAAACTATCTTCAGTTAAGATGCATGGTTTAATGAGAAAGTGAGTAATATTTGGGAGGGAAGGCACCATAGTAATATCCTGATTTTGTCAGATCTCAGAAGCTAAGCAGGGTTGGCACTTGGATGGGAGACCACCAATGAAGACTCTGCAGAGTAAAGCATGGCAAACTGCCTCTGCTGCTCACTTGCCTTGGAAGCACCATGCTGGGGTCATCATAAATCAGCTGTGAGATGACGGCTATTTACACACATAAGTAATGGCTTCGTTGAAGGGCAGGTTGGTCACCACAAGACCTGAGCCAAGTGGAAAGGCCAGTATAAATATTTTATTAAGCAAAATAAAGGAGGGACTATCTTCTTCAGTGTACAGACAATATGAGATTTCTTCTGTGGGCTTATTCTCAATAGAAAACATTGACTCCCAACAAGCTTTAAAAAAAGCTGAGTGCTTGATCTAGAATATTTCCCAGAATCTTCTGCCAGGAAATGACCTTCAAGGTCTCTCCAATAAATGTACTGAGTTGGAAAAGGTTTCCTAAAAGCATAAAGTCTGAAGACCTCTGTACTATGCTATTCCAATAATGAAGCATTTCTGAGTCACTGTAACCTCGTGTAGTTGTCTCCTTCAGAAGTGCTTTCCTTCCCATGCAACATTAAGTGCAAATCTCATTTTCTCTCCCTCCTGACACTGTTAACCTCTTAAACAAGGCAATATCCACACTTCTGTGAACAACTTTTCCTCTGTCAAATAAACCACTGAAAATTAAATCGATGCAATTCATAGCTGCATACCAAATCTGTTGGAATAACTGCAAGCCATCATCATTATGCCCAGAGATTATACTTTTATTACCGGGAGCATTCTTGGAATACAGCTTAATATGAGTCAATAAATCTCTCATTAAGTAGAAAAACAATGGCATGGCAGCATCAATAGGCATTTTCTTTTAATTAATTAGCATCTGTGTCTTATGTATGCGAAACTCCAAGAGGGGCTGTTAAACCAAAAGAAAAGATTCTCTACTCTTTTTTTTCCTCCATTTTGCTCTGTTTTTACACCCGGATCTTCATTGAGTATAGCTGCTTCAGTAACTGATTTATGTTTTTGTTTCAGGAGAAGGTACAATAGCATCACCATTTATGAAGAAAGAGAGAGAAATGTTTGTTCTGCCCTTTTCTATCAAATGAGGTTATTAAATGAACGCTCAGGATGTGTTTTGTATAGGGGTCTCTTGTAACGAGAAGGCAAGGTTTCACCTGGGCTACTAACCAGGCTGGCTGAATCCAGTGAGTTCTAGTAGCCTGCCTGATCCAACCATGAAGCTTTGCCTCAAAGAGACCAGGAAAGGTCCAAGTCTAACATCCATCTGAAGAAAGGAAAACTATCAGTCTGATACTCTGATTATGTATTACTGTGATCCTTAAGGACAGAGAGCACCATTTGTAGTTAACTATTTTATGTATTCTGGTGCAAATAAAATTGGGTTTTGCCCTTTCTCTTTGTCGGCCAGATTTCTGTTTCAGTTACACTATATGTTGTGCCACAGAATAAAGGAGGATCTTGCCTGTAGATATGAAGTAAATTTATTGCTCGTGATTACCACCACCCCAAACAATCATGTGGAAGGGAAAATGTGGAACCCACGGATAGTAATTGTATAATATACAGAAGCTTGCTGGAGTATCCAGAGACTTATATGAATATTTATTTACTTATTACAAGCGTATCTGGTCTTTCTTCCATGGAGCTCAAAGCAGAGAGGAATGAATTTGTTTATGTATTTATTAATTCTTAGCATTTCTAACCCAATTAAGGACCATCAAAGGCCCTTAAAGTAGATTATGGTCAATAAGCAACAATTTAGACAATGAACAATTCCAGCATAATAATAATCAGAAGAAAGCCTGGGTAAATAAGTACTTTCCTAGCTACGGCTGGAAACTTAGCAGAGTTGGCACCAGCTACATATCTAACAGGTGACCCCGCCTCTTGATGCTGCTTGCCTTATTCTAGGTAAATTGTGGCCCATGGAGTTAAGCTTTGAATGGCAGGCACAGTTGTCAGACAGGGTCATCTGAGACTCTGTAGCCCACTCCCTATGTTATTTCTTTTCATACTTCTATCAACCTTTTCGGTTTTCTGTTTTTTGCTGCTGGTGTTGTAGATTTGTATACATTGTTTTTGGGAGGGAAAGCAGCATGATATAGCCCAGTCTTGTCAGATCTTGGAAGCAATGCTCCCTCTAAGCTGTGGAGTCTTGTGAGCAAAAATTCTATTTTGTGAGGTACTGGCATTAAAATTGTGAGTGAGCGATTTGGCTACTGCATAAATTAGTTTGCTCTGGAGCCATCCTTCCTGAGCTAAGACAAACATGCATGAGCCGGAGGTTAAAAAACTCACACTAACTCAGCTTAGACGGAACACTGCTTGGAAGCTATGTGGGTTCAGTACTTGGACGGGAGACCTCCAAGGAAGACTCTGGAGATGAAGGCAATGGTAAACCGCCTCTGCATCTCACTTGCCTTGAAAGCCCCTTGCTGGGGCTCTGACCTGGATAGCCCAGGCAAGCCCAGTCTCATCAGATCTTGGAAGCTAGGAAGGGCAAGTATTTAGATGGGAGACCTCCAAAGAATACCAGGTCCAGGAAGCAGAGGCAGGCTATCAAGCTACTTATCTGAAAATTTACCATGCCCCAGTAGGAGTCACAGAGGTTACCATGACTTCCAGGCACAGGCATACTCACACACGCATGCACACACACACACACACACACACAAATGCAAAAATACCAAAAAAAGAAAAAGAAAGAAAGCCCCTTGCTGGGGTTGCTGTGAATCAGCTGTAACCTGACAGCTGTTTACACATGAAAGTAATGGCTTCTTAGGAGGGCAGGTTGATCACTATGAGACGTGAGCCAAAAAGAAAGGCCAGGTGCAAATATTTTAAAAAATAAAATAAAGGAGGGACTATCTTCTTCAGTACAGACCATATGAATGTGTTCTGTGGGCTAATTCTAGATTCACAATAGGAAACAGTGGTCCCGATCACACACAGAATTAGCCACGCAAGAGGCATGACTCCCTGCCGGATTTTAAGGGCATGATCACAAGAGCACATCTGTGAGGCATCCTGCACCCGTTGGCAAGCCACTGCTCTCTGCCGAAGCAGCGCAGTTAAAAAAAAAAAAAGTAGGGGAAATCCAGTATCAAATGGGTTGCTACAGGCCACAGACGGACTTTCCCCATGTGATCGCTCCAGTGCACATTTGTGGCATCGGGGATAGTCTGATCAGGCTACCCTGATGCCATGCCATTGTTTGTTTCTCCTTCTTACTGTGTGCATCATCGCATGCTGCCACTGGAAACCCTCAGGGTGGAGGTGTGATTCATCAATTCCCCCGTTTAAGCGAATCGGAAAGGAACGGAAAAAAAAAACCCAACTTGCCCATGGTTGCATCTGTTCATGCAGTGGTGATTTGTGATCACAGCTTCGCAGAAATGTGTGATCGCGCAACTGTGGGTCAAAGTACTCCATCACAAAAAGCCTCACTCCCCCTCCGCTTTATCTCGCTCATGTGGCCGGGGCCAGTGACTCCCAAACTAGAGCCAGTTTGGTGTAATGGTTAAGAACGTGGACTCTAATCTGGGAGAACCGGGTTTGATTCCCTTCGATCAGTCACAGTTGTCTTGGAGCTGTTTTCTGAACAGCTGTTCTTGAAAGAGCTCTCTCAGCCCCACCTATCTCACAGGGTGTCATTTGTGGGGAGGGGAAAGGAAAGGAGATTGTAAGCTGCTCTGAGACTCCTTCAGGTAGGGAAGAGAGGGGTATAAATCCAACCTCTTCTCTCATCTTCTCTTCTTTGGAAAAAGCTGAGTGCTTGATCTAGAATATTTCCCAGAATCTGGCGTCATCATAAATCAGCTGTGACTTGACGACACTTCACACACACACACACACACACACACACACACACACAGAGAGAGAGAGAGAGAGAGAGTCTTTACATAAATTCAATATTTATGTGGTATTTGTACACCAGTCATTGTATATGAACACAGCTGATGCACAGATTATGTTGAAAAATGTATCCATTTTATAGGAGAAAATCAGTACAAAGAAACAGAAAGGGGAGGGGCTTCCAGGACAGTTTTTCAGTTATCCTGGTTATCAGTTCCATAACACACTTCAACATCTAGTTTTCTTACATGCGAAAGGAGATTGCCTGGGATTTTAACCTCCTGATTAGAGTGAACTAACTAGTTGTACACCTGGCTGCCTCACTATCCAAGCCTACCCCACCAGGGATGGGCACGGACCAGGAAAATGGAGGTTCGTCTCAGTTTGTGAGGTCACATGAACCACAAACCTTCATGAACCTCCTTGTTTAACAAACTGGTTCATTTTGCGAGGTTCGTGATGTGGTGTGTGTGTGTGTGTGTGGGGGGGGGTCTTCCCAAGGCCAGCAGAATGGGAGGGAAGAAGATCTTGCAAAAGCAATTTAAAGGAAACGTTCCATTTAAATGGCTTTTGCAAGCAGTGCCATGTGAGTGTGAAGTCCAAGCAGTGAGTTCACCACTTCCAGGTGAACTTGCCACTTTGACTTCACTCGTGCATGATGCCTGCTTGCAAAAGCCATTTAAAGGCTAAGTGAAGTGAAGACCAAGCGGCGAGTTCACCTGGAAGTGATAAACTCTCCGACTGGACTTCACACTCACGTGGTGCTCACTTGCAAAAGCCATTTAAAGGGAATGCTTGGGAGTGGGAGGGAGCAAAAGGGATTGCTGAAATGGCTTGCACCCATTTCAGCCTAAAAGCTGACGGGCACACCAGTTACACTGTTAGGCTGCAATGGATGCAAGCCATTTCAGCAATCCCTCTAACTCCCCCTGCTTTCCACCATAAACCCCACAAACCTCTGAAAACCACACGGAGGGTCATGAGAGTGTCACGGATAGGGATAGGCACAAACCTTGGTTTGCAAACCACAAACCAGTGATGTTCATCACAAAATTATATTTGCAATGAGGTTCATGCCCATCCCTAAACTCCAGATCATTGACAGCACTGGTTCTTTGAGGAACTACATGGCTCACTTCTCTTCACTGCACAGTGTTTCTACTTATCAAAGAAAAAGGAAGAATGAAGAAACTGGGGGGATCTAATGCAAATATTTGTTATTGCAGTTTGTGAGCCCTCCCTAGCCATTGGATCTGCTACTGTGACACCTTAGAAAAATGGATGTCATGTCTCCTACAAGCATGTGGTTCTTAGCCCACCCGCTCGAGGCCAAGTTTGATAAATCTTAGATGAAAAGAATGACAATTGGAAAGTGACATTTTGGGAGAGACTAGTAGTGCAATCCTATGAAAAGTTACTTTAACCCCATCAAAATTTAGGTTTAGACTATAATAATTCTGCATAGGATTGTGCTGTCAAGGTGCCAGGTTGTGAAGAGAGAAAGCCTCAAATTATGCAGTGCATTGCCATGACTACTTATAGGAAAACAATCCTTCAAAAGTTTTCATAATTCCCTGGTTGGGATGTGACTCTCACCACAAAAGAGATTTGAATCATTTTGTGTACCCCTGATATATTTCTGCCTCAGAAATCCTCTGCTAGAAAAGGGCCATCTGTTTTCCATGGGAGAGCTGCAAACTAAAGTCTTATTTGGCATTTCTGATTTGACACATCAGTTTGTGACCTGACGTGTGTTAATGAGGGAAGCCAACAATATTTCACAATTAATTTGACCAGTCATCTCAAGAGGTTAAAAATAGATTAATGCTGTTAATATTTGTGTGTGTGTGTGGGGGGGGGAATCATAGGTCTAAGAAGTTGTTTAAATACCTTGGTGGCTTTCAACAGTGATGATCAAACTCATTTCATTCTTGTAACATTCTGGCTCCCTCAGGTTTGTTTTCTTAAAAAAAATAATAATAAACTGGGTCTGAGGTGGAATTTAACGTTAGATAGCTGAAAATTTCCCCTTCCAGATTTAACAGACTCAAACATTGACTAATGTTCTACATATGTTGAAGTGAATAACAAATGACAGTCAATTACTTCACATTTTTACCCACATCTATTCAGCGTGGTCAACAGCATCCCAGCCATTAAAAATATGACCATCGTTTCTGATTTTTTCAATGTACAGCTTGAGAATCAGGGGAAAATGAACATAATTGCCTATGGCAATTTCCTACAAATGACTCAGACTATAACCTCTTTAAATGGTAAGGACCAACCTTGGAAAATGAGAGATACTAACAATAAGATAAGAATAAGGTATCCCCCTCCCCCAGACAATTTGCGTAATGGGTTTATCCCACTGTTCTGTCATTTACATCAACACCAAACAATCTGGTTTGAGAGAACAGAACTTCACATTCTTATGACCTTCAACATTTTACAGATAAAAGTGTTTGCAACATTCCAATCCTCACAACAAAGAACAATGCAAGTCCTTCCACATACATATACAAACTAGGAGTAAGGCATGTTGTGGGAAGAAATACAATGGGCTCTAGAAAGAAGCTCCAGGTGAGTGTCCTGGCTGTAGCTGGTGGGATGGCAGAGGGAAGGGGGAAATAGAGGGAGGCAAGCCATGTTTATTTCCTTCTGTTTAGCTATAAGGCAGGGCTGTCTCAAGTCATTTTGCTGCCCTAAGTGTGTAGTATGGGAGGACAGCCTCACGGTAATAGGTATGGTTCCCTCCACCCCTGACTTATGTGGATTTGGGGTTATGCAGTGGCAGCTAAGGTAGAAAAGCACCTCCTCCTATGCCATGTCTACTGGGTTCCAAGGGTCTGGAAAGTGGTTCCATAGCCAGTTACAGGGTTGCCAACTTTGGCTTGGGAAACACCTGTAGATTTGAGGGGTAGAGCCTGGGGAGGGCAGGGTTTGGGGTATGGAGGAACTTCAGCAGGGTATAATTCCACAGAGTCCACTGCCCAAAGCAGCCATTTTCTCCAGGAGAACTGATCTTGGTCATATGGAGATCAGTTGTAATAGCTGGGAATTTTTTCTGTAGGGGAAATGATGTGCTGTGGCTGGGGAACATGGTGATTTCTGGGAGATCTCCAGGCTCCACAGGGAGATTGGCAAGTCCCATGACCATTTAAGGTAATATTGGGATATGCCTTTTACCTCAGGACACATTCAATGACTCCCAACAGCAACAGCAAACTGTTTAGAATGTTAGAGGCAAAGGTCAATCAAGCCGCAAATGCAAACGTCCTCTGTGTTCTGACTGGCTATGGGGGGGAATGGAACAGCTAACTGTTTAGAATGCTGGACGAGGCAAATGAGGCAGGACTCAGGCAACACAGCCAGTGGATAGGGACAGCTTCTGAGTGACACATCATGGAGCCAACTGATTTAGGAGCATGTGGATTGTTCAGAAAGTGCCACCCCACTACTCAATTATATACAAGGAGAGATTATTACAAGTCTGCTTGCTTTAAATACATAATATTTACTTGCTTTTCTTTAACAGGGAGACTCCAGCAAGACAATATGTTTGACTGTATTAACCAGGGATTGAACAGAGCTCTTTTCCTAGCCACAGATGTTAAACCTCTGAATTTAACTTGATTAACTTGCATAGTCTGGAGATCATTTGTAATTTTGGGAGATATCCCAGCCCCACATGGAGGTTGGCAACCTTATTTACATAGGAATATTACAAATTTCTGAGCTTCATAGGCTTTTGATTCCAGTTTTCTTTCATCCTGCTGTGTATATATTTCTGAAAACTGAGGCTTCAGAAATGGGTTAGTTGCCATTTTATGCCTTTAAAAATAGATTAACAAACAACTACTCCATTATAATGAAATCAAAGAAGATAGTTGTTCTTATGGTTACAATATACTAGAAAGACAGAATTATTCATCCATGATTGTCAACAGTTCCAAATATACCTCAGTACTTTCAAGGTGTGAAATTGTAGACTATGTAGTATGTGGAATGAGACGTATTCACTTCCCACAAAGAGGTTTAGAGTGCCATTGACTTCAGTGGACTCAGAAGGGTGTGAGTCTGTTTAGGACAACATGGATAATGCTTAAGGACACTGAGAGGAACTTGAAACCCGAAGAATGCAATTCACACAAATACATTTTTAACAGAGTAATCTCAAAAGGCAAAAATTGGGACAAAATGGAGAACATTATTTATGAGGAATAAATTCCAGAGGTGTGACTGTGTTGGAAAGCAATTCTATGAAAAGTTATTTCAGCCTAATGTGCAGTCAATCTAGAGCCATGGATTTCCACAGGTAACCGACCTATTCTGCAACTCATTGCCCCAACAAAGATTTATTTGTGTGTGCATATTTTTGCTGAGAGTTACAGTGTACCATAGGATTCTGCATTCCTAAAATATAATGTGAACTACAATAATAATATTTATATAGACATGAATGCAAATAACTTTTAAAAGATTTCTGAAAATAGATGACCCCAGTTGCTTACAATCAACAGACCAAACTTAAGGAAGTTTGTATAGGTAAGGAGGTTAAAAATGGAGAGGAAATAATGATCAGGGAGGAAATACATAAGAAAAAAGGTGGGTCTTCAGCTACGGTTTAAATACATGATGTCTCTATGTCAGGAGAAAGAGCATTAGATAATATAAAAGGGCAGTAGAAAGGTGCCATTCAGAATGGAGAGAACATTGTGAGGGGACATGGAGCAAGAACAGAAATAATGAGGGACTGAGAGAATGGAAGTAAGGAGCAAAAAAAATTGCAATGTGGGAAGGGAAGCCAGTGAAGAGCAAAAGGGGGGGTGGGGAGAGAGGAGAAGTACAATCAAGCTGGATGAAAGAATAGACAAAATGGGTAGAGATTTGAGAATGGAAGAAAATGCCTGGATATGAAAATAAGGCAAGTAAGTAAATGGTAGCAAATGGATTTTAAAACAATAAAAGAAGTAGCCAATGCTTTACCTGTAGTCGACATTTGGTAATATTCAACACATGAGCATGGCAGACGGTAGCAGGGACACAAGTAATTAGGTCAGTATCAGTATAAGTTTATTTAATTTGGTACATAACCAGCACATTTCAGTTAAAACAATTTTAAGAGCACAATCATTGAAATTTAAAACATATCAAACATTTAAAACATATATAAAAATATTACACATGTAAGAATCACTGTAGATTTAAAACACCCTGTGATAAAAATACATAAAACACAGGATACATCTAATTTACTTCTACTTTCATCTGCTTTACTTCTTTACTTGTTCCTTACAAATTCTATAAACTGCAGCCAAAAATCTGGCACAATTTAGTGTGAGCTGGGGGTTAGAATCAGATAAAAACTTCTTACTTTATCTCTGGATCCAGATAACCGAGGGATCTCCCTAATAAAGGCTGAATAAACTTCCTTTGAATTTCTTGGCAATAACTCCAGTGTAGCAAAGTATGCTCAATCATCTCCACTTTTCCAGAGCCACAAGGGCAAACCCACTCTATCATTGGCACATTTTTATACCAACCTTCCACTATTGCATATGGAAAAATATTGTATCTGGCCATAGAAAAAGCCCTACAATAAGATGGAATTTCTAGAAGTGATCAATAAGTTCCTGGAGTACCCATGTATCTCATTTTCTGAGGGACTCTACATTTCGATATCAAGTATCCTTTGCTTGAATATGGCCCTTGCCTGGTCTAGGGCCATTATCTGAAGGGACTCAAAAGAAAAACCAAGCAGATGTAACTTCTGATAAACTGCCTTAAACCAAGTTGAACAAAAACCATCCCTAAGAATGAATGAAGTAATATCAGAGGGACTATGGCTTATCCTAAGACAGATATTAATAGAGGTGAGGGTGACCTTACCCTCTAATCTAACTAGTCCAGTTTCCACGCATAGATTTGCATTAGAAGCACTACGAGGAAAACAGAATAAAGCTCTAAAAATTTTAGATTGAGTTTTCTCTAATGGGGCAAAGCTTGAAGTAGGTGGGCCCAATATAGTCCCGTACATGAGTAGTGTTACCATTTTGGACAGATGTAATTTAAGGGCCACAGGTATGAAGTACCCCCCCCCCCTTCTGTAGAAATGAATTTAATAAAACCTTCACCAGATTTTTGTCCCACATTTGCAGCATATTTGAGGTGGGCCTTCCTTGCCCCGAAAGATTGAATTACAAC
The DNA here is from genome assembly GCA_029233225.1 of Lepidodactylus listeri. Lineage (NCBI taxonomy): Eukaryota > Metazoa > Chordata > Lepidosauria > Squamata > Gekkonidae > Lepidodactylus > Lepidodactylus listeri. The sequence continues at coordinate 38,304,147 of JARCFY010000013.1, forward strand.
CTCTAAAAACTTAAAAGTTAACACCTGAATTGGCACAGATCTTGTAACTGCTGGTTGAATTCTTACATTGTATCATACATTTTATACTCCTAAGAATGCTCTAGAAATCATTTTGAATTTCTGATCATCCCTGCAGTTTTCAGTCTAAGAAACTCTGTTTTGGTTTTGTTTCTCCCTTATGTGATTCAAAACCTGTAATTCTTAATTTTCATGTCTGAAAATTATTTTGAATGCTGGATGTTTGTTATCCATAACCAGAACAAGCCCCACTCAAGAACATGACTAAAAGGGCACCGGGGGGGACGGGGACTGGTCAATAAATGGGCAGATCCCCAGGCTTGTGCAAGCTCAGTAAGCCATCCCTGCAAAGGCTAGTAAGAATGAGAGCAGGAGATGCTTTCAGGCAGTAGGAGGACCCTGTGAATAGCATGAACTGAATTGCAAACTGAATTTTGCGATGAACCAAGCCAGCTCATCGATTGCAAAATGCAGTTGGTGCAATAGTGCTATTTGTGAACTGCCCACAGACTGTCATGGTTTTTGTGGCAGTTCATTCAGTTTGTAAGAGGGTTCGTGGGCTTGACATGCTGGTGCCATCAAAGTTGACTTGTTAAGTCATGTGTCGTGGACCAGTCTGCTTTAACTGAAAAGCACTCAGCTGATGCTGATAACAGCCCTGTCAGCACCTCTGAGACTCAGTCAGTTGACGCTCCTGAGACAGCGGAGGCAGGTCCTAGTGCCCCAGTTGATGAGGACAGCAGGCACTCCAGCCCCATGAGCACTGGGAACACAGAAGAGACAACCCAGAGAGGCCGCACCTCAACAACCCAAGTTCTTGGGGAAACTTCACAGGCTGCCTCACTTCCTCTTTCCCCAGAGCCAAGGGAATGTAGGAGGAGGTGTGCATGCTTAGAGCTCCTCAAGAGGAGGCAGAGCACATGCCTTGCTGCCCAGAAACTGCCAGATCAAGAGAAACACCTGGAGTTAATGGACAGTGCTCTCACAAGCAATGAGACCCAGCTGTGAGCTGCCAATAAAGGATGGGGTTTCAGAGGGGGAAGGCATGGGAGCAACTCGTCACCTTCCTGGAGATGTGTAACCAACCCTCCAGGACCTGTTTCTGGCAGCTACTCCTGAACCTTTCACTTTGACCTTGGACCTGCTTGATTATGCCTCTTGGACCTGCTTGAACTTTGTTTCTTGAACCCTTGGCTGGCTTACCTTGTGTATGACTCTTGACTGACATTTCAGGTTAGTGATTCTGTCTCATCCCCTTGGTCTTGGCTGAGTCTGCGCTGACCCAGGACAGTATGTCACTGCAGTAGCACAACACGAATGAGCTCAGAAGGCATTTCTGAGCTGCAGCTTTAAGGGGGGAGGGAGCAAAAGGCATTGCTGAACTGACTTGCATCTAATAGATTTCCCCAATTTGTGCCCATCTCTATTGCTGACTCTCTTAAAGAGTAATATTCTATTTGACCAGCAGGTGACATCATAAATCTCAAGAAAGAAGCAAGGGACCCTTCCAGTAGTTGGATGGGCTTGGGACAGCGGTGTCTTGATGGATGGAGACATTGAGTGCCTCAATCTCTTTGAGGGACCAAAGAGTAATGGTACTCATGAGTCAGCGGGATGTTCTATAACATCATGCAGTGTTCTTTTTTTCTTATGCCAAAGTTTTGTTTCTGTTCTCCCCCCCCCCCCCCCCCCGGGAGAACATAGAGCTTTTTAAACACTGTTCGTGCATAATGAATTAGTGTAAGTATATGGTATGTATTGCATGTACACATCCATTGTATGTAGAATGATGGTATAAATAACATCCACTCTATGTATAGTGACAGTATAAATTGCATAGAAAAACTAAGCAAATTGTGCATGCAATATTAAAGAATCTAGAAAAAACAGTAGCAGAAAGCAGAGACCAAAAGGAAGCAGGGAACAATCACTTACTCCTTGGATACACACACACACACATACACATACTACTAAGAATGGGGGGGGGGCACCCAGATCTAAGCCAAAAGAAGAAGAAAAATCATCCCTGGTTACTTTCCCCATTTTAATCACTACATACCAGGTTCCTGGCCTTTTGGTGACAAGATCTGCCTTTGATCTCCTTTCAAAGGAAAGAAAGTCTTGAGAGCAGGAGACAAACTATCTTGTACAGTATAGCTATTTGGAATGGCAATAAGAGCTGCTTCCACCCTACACATGTCTCATGGAGCAATGTGGAGTTTCCCAGAGGAAGTGGAACTGGAGCTGGTTCTTCTTAAATTAACTCAGGCACCTTTTTTGCCTGCTTCTCTCTGTTCATGGATATTCCTGCCTGCCTGCCTGCCTTCCTTCCTGCCTTCTCTCCTGCCCGCCTTCCACCTCTTCCTCCTCCTCCTCCTCCTCCAGTTTCTCTGAAAGTACAGCTCCCAGGCCTATCCATACAATCTCCTGGAGATGTCTGAGGACTATTGCATCTGACTCCGAAGCCCAACGATAATCTAGAAACTCCCCCAAATATCTATGGTAAAAACCATAGAGATTTGGGGGGGGGGGGTGTTCCTACAGCATAACTCAAAAGTTACATCACTTCGGTGTCAGCACACACACATTTTTTCTTCTTCCACAACAAACATCAGTGGCAGCAGCCACAGCAACAAAGTGCATGTGGTGATGGGGGATCTCATGCTGGAAGCGGGAAAATAGTGACCATGTTTCAGAGAGGTTTATGGAATTTTAACTAAAGGTCTAACTGTGGGTTTGGAAGAATTTGTGTGGGTATGTGCTTTAAGTTAATTTAGAAAGTCAAGGCTTCAAGTTTTAGGACATTTTCATGGGCGTGAGCCTTACTGAATAATGTGGGACTCACTTCTAATTCAACCTGTTTAGGATTGCTCCTTGAATCATCAAAGAACAGAGGGACATGCCCAAGCAAGAAATCCATAGCTGATGAAAGCCAGGGGACTGGGGAGGTAATTCCATCCATGCTGGGTATCATCATTTGAACCCTCATGCAGACTGGCATAGGGAAATGGTGTTGATAAATAGTGCTTCTTGGCACAGGTTTATTTGATGGAAAGGCAAAGCAAGGAGCAACAGAATTTCCATTCTGGGTTTGAAGAAGGGGGGGGGGGAAACATTGTCAGCCCTTTTGAGCTTTTTAGAAACCTGCAGTAAAGAAATGGATGAAGTTAAGTTGCACAGTCCAGTTGTTAATTTTAATAAACCTTAATTTAACCCATGACATCAGTTTAAATATCTTCCTTTCAGGCTGTGGAGAGGGACAGCAGCTGTTCACTCTGTAGAAATACAGAGCTGGAGAGTATAAATTTTCTATGTTATTGGATGACCTCAGTCCACACAGCTGGTAGCATTATGATTGATATTTGATTTGAAACTGTTTATTGCCCAGGTATTCATGAGTTAGAGCTCACTTGATTGGACACATTGATATGTACATCCATGGGGGGGTGAGATGTTACAAATGAGGACAGTTTAAAACTAAGTTTAATAAAAAATGTAATCAGTTCTCTAAAGAAGGTTGATGGCACAATTGTTTCCTCATGTGCATAGAAGCTATGTGGGTTAGCTTCATCCCATGACTGGGAATGCAAAAGTTTGTGATCAGGGGGTGGCATCTCCTTGTGTACACTTCCTCCATGCTCATGAACATGCATAAGGATGGGGTAAGTCCAGTACCTCTATGTGGGATAATTTCAACTCACATAAGGTGGTATATTGAGAACTGCTGAAATGGATGGTTACAAATATCTGAACGTTTAATGACAACTGATTTCGGGCTTTAATTTTTATTAGGGAGGGGCTGGCAGCTCAGCATAAGACAGCATGCTTTGTACTCAGAAAGTCCCAGGTGTTAGAGAGAAGATATACAAAGATCCACATGTGGGAGAGAATTTGCCCTTGTGGTGTTGATGAGGTGGAAACAATCAAATATGTTCAGCTTTATTGTTGTTTTTATCAGGAAATTTGCCTAGAGATTATTTTTCCATTGCGTAGAAGGTTTCCTGGCCATTCCGACTATGATATTTTTAAGGATGTTCCTTATGGGTGACACCCCTCAGACTACAGTCTGTTGTGTGATTTATTATTTTTTTGCGGCAGCCTGTAAAATTCACCAGGAAATTTTGCATTCTGAATTTAAAATTTGGCTAATTTTATAATTTTGATTTTGCATCTGTGTATTGGTTATTATGGTTGACTCTTTTTTTGTTTGAGTTTTCTTCTTTTGTCTGTAACTTGTAATGTTGCGATTTGTGCTGGTCATTGACCAAATAAATTCAATTGATTGCTTATTTGATTGATTGATTGATCAAATAAAATAAATATCTCAAGTTTAGCCCACAGGTGTTGGGAAAGGCCTTTCTCTGCCTGGGAGTCTACTGAGTAGCTGCCAATCACAGCAGAGAAGACCGAGCTAAATGGACTGACTGTTGTGCAAGTCCATCACCTCCCTGTATATGTCTTCATTCTAAACTACAGGGGGAATCAAATGAAGCAGGAAACACATGTGCCACCAATTTAATCAGTAGCCCCTAGTGTTTTTTTAAAGGACTAATAAAATCTCACAAAGTGGTTCCCAAAACATGCAGATTTCTGTCTTGCAAATGCATAATTTCAAAGTGTACAATAAAGCTGATAATAATCTTCCCTAAAACACATTTTTGGAAGGCATTATTAGGCAATGGATTTCTCCATTTGATAGACATTCATGTCCTACTAGCCCTGACCAATACTGTATATTAGTATCAGACCACAAGGGAAGAACACTTCGATTGAGTGTCTGACGCAAACAAAGTGTTGGAGACCTGTCAGCCTTGTTCTGCATGTGCAAAGCTCCCTGACAAACATTGCCCCATCTTTAATTCAAGATCCTACTTAGCTATAAATATATCAGCTGAGCTGTTTTTGTACTGTTCTCACATTTTGAATCCAAGATATGCCAGTCTATCTGCAAAGAACTGATAGAAAAGATTCTGGCCGTTGCTTTTAAGAAAGAAAGAAAGAATAACAATAACAAAACAACCACAAGCAGCTCTTGATCCCACCACAGAGCGGACAGTAACCGTGTCACCATAGAGACAGCAGCATGGATTCCTGTTGTTCAACAAGGCTACCCTAATAAGGCATACTGACAACTTTCTTATGCGACCCCGGAGGATGTTCTCTGCAGCTATCTCATTTGTCAGCCGAGGGGGGGGGGGATGTATATTCAGAGACAGATGATTAAATTCAATACAGTGAAGTGGTTTTTTGTCCTTGAATGTGTTGGCCTCTGCAAACATCAGAGCTCAATACATCCACCTCCATCTACATTCCCTTTGGTTGTTTATGCCCGATCAGAAGATGATAATGCTGCAGGGTGCTACAGATGGCATGCCTGTGATGAGTTGATATAGTAATTTGGGGCCAAGGAAGAGGTCGTAGATACAGGCAAATTCTAAAGAATTATTATAGAAACAAGTGAGAACATAGTGTGAAAATGTTTGACTCAGGGCTGGTCTGCATGATCCGTTCTGGATTTATTTTAAAACGTTAACCCATTGGGTCAGAAACTCATTTTATGCACTGGCTGTATTTCTCACTCAGCCAGGGCAGAATGACCAGAAGTATTAGATCCATCAACTGACTTCCTCCCACATGAACTGAGACAAAAGAAGTCTAATCTTCTCCTCCCACTACAGAAAGCAACAGAGATGCAGAGATCTTTCTATAGGCATCTCAGGTGCCCTCAGCCATATCTGTTTTGGCTTGCACAGTGATGTGAGCAGCTAAGAGGCATCCTAAAGGGGAGGGCTTTGGGTCAAACTAGACACTACAGTTTTTAATGCCTTGTGTTTGGGTTCTCCCAACTCTATTCACTTCCTCACAATCAGATGGTGGTCGCAGGGAAATAATTTTAAAACATCACAGGGGTCCTATTTGGACTAGAACCACAACATGGGGGAAAGGGCTTCATTCTCCCCACTTGTGCCATTTTCCTGACCCCAGACATTCTTGAATTGGCATTTAGGTATGAGCATGAACCAGGAAAATGTGGTTTGTGATGGTTTGTGTTTCATGGCATGCCCAGTTTGTGAACCATGAACCATCATGAACTTTTATGGGCTAAACAAACTGGTTCAGTTTGTGAGACTTGTGAAACAGTAGAACACCCCCCCCCCCCCAAGCAGGCTAGACACACCAAACTTTCAGAAGTTCTCCAGCTGACTCTCCTCTACCTGGCCTCCAAGTTTGGTGATGACTGGATTTATGGGATCCATGTTATGCCCCCCAAAATGTGCCCCCATCCTCCATTGTTTCCAGTGGAGGGGAAAACACAGCAAAAAAGGAAGGGTAACAGAAGCCCAGCACAACAGAATAAAAGTCCCTAAGAAAGGCTGCAGTAGAAACTGACGGTGAGGGGCATTTTTGCAAGCCCAGAAGAACCAGTGCAATGTACAGAGTACCCAGTAATATCAGTGCAATGTGCAGAGTGCCCAGCAGAATCCAGTGCCATTGTGGCAATGCAAGCTCAACAGAACTGATATGGTACAAAATCATGATCCAAGCAAGGGAGGGTCACAAGCCCAGCAAAACCAGTTCAGTGTACAGAATGCCCAGCAGAACCCAGCACCACTGTAGCAATGCAAATAAAAGAGGACTAATGTCAACCCAGAGAATCCCTGCAGCACAAACTGAAAGGGGAGGGTTTTTTTTTCAATTCAAGCACAAACAATGCAGTGTACAGAATGCCCAGCAGAACCCAGTGCCACTGTGTCACTGCAAGCTTAAAAGGACTGATCTCAAAGCACAAGGGTCACAAGAAATCCAAGCGGGAGGGGGATTTTTGCAAGCCAAGCTCAACCAGCTGAAATGTTGTTGTTAGCAATTCAGTCGTGTCCGACTCTTGGCGATTCTGTGGGCCAGGTCTCTCCACATTTTCCAATCTTGTACCATTTCTTTGAGTTGTTCCATGCTCAGGCTGGTGTTGACTTTTATGGTGTCTAGCCACTATGTTATTTGGTGGTCTAGTTTCCTTTTGCTGCTAACCAATCCAAGCATAATTGCTTTTTCTAGTGAGTTCTTCCGTATGACTTGGCCGAAATAAGTCAGTCATGGTTTTATGATTTTTCCTTCCAGTGACATGTCTGGTATTATGCACTCCAATACTTGCTTGTTTGTCACCATTGCTGTCCAAGGAATGCACAGGAGCCTTCTCCAGCATCACAGCTCAGTAGTCAGGAGATTCTAGGATTGTCTGGTAGCCACAAGTTCTGGCTCTTAGTGTTGTGCTAAACACCTGTTTTTAGGGGCTGGGAGAGCTTTGAAAGTGTGTGACTGGCCCAATGTCACCCAGCTGGTTTCATGTGGAGGAGTGGGGAATGAAACTCAGTTCTCCAGAATAGAGTCCACTGATCTTAATTAGTACACCTAACTGGCTCCCCACAATGTGCAGAATGCCTAGTAGAACCCAGTGCCACTGGCATTGGAAGCTTAAGAGGACTGTTCTCAAAGTACAAAATTACAACAAATCCAAGCAAGGGGGGGGGAGGGATTTTGCAAGCTCTGGGCAAGAAAAAAGGAAGGGAACACAAAGGAATAAGGCAAAGGAGAGGGAAAACCATCTTGAAACTGACAAGACTAGTTTGAAACTGACAGGAGTGTTTTCAAGGCTGGAGAATCTCCCCCCACCCCGTTGCTTTGAAGTTTAGTAAACATTTTGTTTGAGTGGAGACAGTCTGCCTGGAAATGTATCTATTCACAAACCAGCATGAACATCTACAAACTGCTTGGAAGTTCATGGAAAGTTTGTGCCAGTTGACCTGCCACAAACTTCAGTTTGCGAACCATAAACCAGCCAAAATTTGTCACAGATGTTAGTTTGTATGCTGGTTCATGCCCATCACAAGTGCCTTTATTTGCCCTATTTTAGAGTTTCACTTGCATTGAATACGGCACATGCAGTTCCCAAATAGAGCAAATAATGCCCCTTAAGGCTGTTTAGGGTCAATAAAATTATGTGGGGAAAAGAAGAAGCCCTGTGACACCCCATAACACATTCCTTATTGGATTTGGGTCTCTGTGGCACTATAAAAACTAGTTCCTTGCAGTTGTCATCTAACTCTGGGGAAAGCAAGCTAAGATGCAGGGACCCAGATCTGACTTATTAAAAAAAAAGTAACATCTAGTTTGAACTTCTATCAAAGCCTCATCAGAAGGAAGTTTAAGAGTCTGTTTTCCATATATCAGCTGGAAAGAAGATGGCTGAGGTCAACTGTTGAGTGACACACCTATAGCTATGTGTGAGACCAGATCGGAAGTCTTTGGTTCTCAGCTTCTAGAACACTTGGAATCACCCTGGTCTGAATGACAGAAGTATTCATCTAGGTCTCCAGTAAATTTATATGGACCATCTATAAAGTATATAATTGTTTAAAGAAACATTTTAAATCTTTCCCCCCCTTTATACTATTTGGCCTCATTATATTCATTTATTAACTTTATATTCATTGATAAATAATGTTAATTTATCTGTTTGCCTGTTGCTTTCCCATCCAATGGATCAGCAAGGCAGCTGACAGTCATACTAATCTTTTTAACCACAGAACGGTGTAATAAAGCATCAACATTTGAAACATACAAGAGGTGTGCAATACATTAAAAAAAACATCAAAAAGTACAGCACCTATTCTCCAATGGCTGGGGAGATTATTAAACTATCTTTGATAAACGCAGGAGAAAAGGAAGTACATGAGCCTCATGGGGGGATACCCTTGTAATTGGGGTGCTATCCCTGAAAAGGCCTTCCTCCTTGAGATGCCAATATCACTTCAAGAAACCACTCAAACACAGCCTCACCAGAAGATCTCAGTTTAAGACCAATATGTTTCAACACCCAATTGCTCAATCCATGTAAAATGTAAAGATGAACACCAGCATCTTAGTCGAGAACCAAGCAGACAACTGTGGATATTAGCATAATATATTTTGTGCAGACTGTTCTCAACAGTCTTGATGGGCAACCTTCTGTAAAATACCTGAAATAATCTAATTTATCTGTGCATATGTGATGGTTTTTAGGTTCCTTGTTTTCCCAAGTAAAAACACAGCTAGAAAATCAGCTAAAGCTGGAAAAAAAAATACATGCAAGGATAACAGCTGTCACCAAAGTTTCTAGATGTGGATCCAGAAATTTACTTGATCCTTAGAGGAGTACAGAGTTTCACCACTGGCTTTTCCTTTGGACCCTTGATCTCTCATTTGTCACAACTTCACTAAGGGTGTGTTCAGATGAACAGCTAATCCTGCCATTGGCCCGGCTGTAATATGAGCTAGACCTGTTTGATCCAGCATTGCATGACCAGACGGCTTGCCCATGAAGCACTTTACTCTGCAGTGGATTGTCTAGATGGCATCCACCACAAGGAGCCGTGCAGTCAGCTTTAAAAAAAAAAATCCTGCCTGCACATGTGCATATGCGCCTCACCATATACTTGTTTTTCCACGCATGCATGGACTAAAATGGTAAAAGCACCACCAGTGGTACCTTCCTCTAGGTACCATTTCAGTTTAAAAAGTTGATAACATTCAGGGGACCATCAGAAACACAAAATTGTTTGGATCACTTGAGTGGCGCTCTGGGGACGTCACATATTTAAGCTGTTATTTGCACATTGCTAAGAGGTTTTTTAAAATGGCAGCCATTTGGGATGGTCTGGAGACCATCCCTACAGGCTGGTTGTGCTCTGGAGGTGGATGGTGGAAAGTCCAGCATTGGCCCGTCAGCCAGCTTTAGACCAGACTTTCACTACTATCTTGTAAGTATGGATCCCTGACGAGGACCAATGGGCTACTCACAGAAGTGGCACGATTCCCAGATGTTGTGATCTGGATGTGCACTTAAAATCCACCAGGCACTCAAAAGAGCTGTATGAATGCACCCTAACTCATTTGAAAACAGTTTAGAATACATGGTGAACTCAATATACATGTATGGTGAACTCAGTGTGATACTGCACAGAGTCCTGATTCATACATGCATACACAACACTTTATTTTGTATTACCCAGGAACTCAACTGTTGGGACTGGTTTACATGTAGAGGTTCATCACTTGATGATTGGACCATAAAGTGATGGCTTGCATGTATTGATGGATGGTACAGAAGCAACCTTGCAGAAAGAACTTGCCTGGCACCCAGCATCACATCAAATGCAATACTTCCCAGTGCAGTCAGCGCACACATTCATGTGCCAGTCAGCAAAAGTACAATAACTAAACCTAGTGATACTCATGTATGTCTGAACTATCTCTTATAGTTCGTCATGATTATCATCACTTGGAAACTACCATTAGCCAAGTTAATTCCAATGAGACTTAAAGAAGAATGATCCTCCTCTGGATTATAAATTTGTCGTATCTTCTTTAAAATAACCAGGACAGTGTACTCATAATATTTTTGTGTGGGAGGAGCTTTGCTTATCTGGAGGAAACATATGGAAGAGCTGAAGTTATTTGTCTGTAAAATGATGTGAAAAAATAAGAGCAACCTTTATTACAGTCGGAAAAAGTCTTCTTACAGTCAGCAGGATTGACTTCATTGCATTGTGTTCGTTGACACTATAAGCAATAAAACAGGGTTCTGCTGGAAAGGGAGACTGGGGTATCACGAAGGTTACTGTCAGCTCAATGTCAGCTTCCAGTGGATCAATATATATTTATGAAATTTTCTGTCTCTCCATTAGTTTACCAATCACATGGTGTTAGGATTCGCAAACAACATGGTTCCTTCCCATTTTTCTCAATTGTCAGGTTTTCTCAACCTGAATTTTTGTTCCCTTCTGATTATTCTGTCTTTGCAAAACAGAAAACAGGCCTATGATTGGAGAGGCAAGCACTATCAAAGGGAGAGAGAAATTAGCCCAAGGGGAATTGTTTCTGAATTTTATCTGAAGTCAGCTTTGGGAGGAAATTCGAGGTTCTGCTTGTGCAAAACACTGAATTAATTTTGAGGGAATCAAAAAGAGTTTTAATTAGACAGTTCTCAGGGAAGGTTGCTGGGATGGAAGGGCCTTAGGATAGAAGTATATTTTTTGTACGTAGGAGGTCTTAGGCTCAATCTCTGGCATCTCAAGCTTGATAAACTTGACAGTTTGGCTTGTGTCCTGCTTACTTGTGATAATTATTGAGGCTAAAACTGGTGTGATTAGTCCAGTCGCCATTAGTTAGCAGAGTGCTTAAATAAGGCTACAAATGCAGGAGCGTCACTTTACCAGGTTACTCAGCTTACAAAGCTATACAGAGCCATGTTGTAAGTTTAAAAGATAAATACTTCTCTCTTTATTTGAGAAGTACACTTTGAATAGGAAAGAGCAGAGACTAATAGATTACTAATTTACTAGCTAAAGGATGGAGGTGGATGGCGAGAGGCCCATCTGCCTCATGATGCCAAGAAAGGACAGTATGTCTCTCTCTTGGTGTGTGCAGGGAGAGAGATCATCTTCAAGTGAGTGAGAGAGTGTAAGGAAGGGGAATGGTCCCTGAGAACACAATCTGCATTTCAAAGGGGACAGTGGCAGAAGAGTAAAGACAGGAAGATAGGTCAGTGTGCTGATCTAGCTATCTAGCATCTCTTGCCACTCAGTCTGGAGGTCTGAGGCAGGGGACATCACATCTTGAATTTCCAACAATAATCAGGGACCCAACATTTGAAGAATTCAGATGCATTCAAATAAATTTTTGAGTGTCCATTTGTACAAGTAAGACTGTTTCATCACAGCTAGCATCAATTCCCTGCCTTCAGTGCAGCCTCCAGTTGTCAATAGGTACATAAATGAAAGGGGGGGGGGATGTGTTGTGTTTTTTTAACTGAAGCTTACTACTCAGAATGTCTGCATGCTTTCAGTTTCTGCCCATTAACCAACTAATGTTTGGATTTGTTCTGATCACAGGAGAGAAACCACAGGAGAGAAGCCACAGGAGAGAAGCCACTGACTATGCAGGCACAAAAAGCAGGAAATATAGGCATTGTGGGGATAGTTAAGGGATAGTTAAGTATCTGAGGCTGCAGTCACACATGCCAGTTGGAGTGGAGGGAATTCCTCCAGAGGAATTTGACACGCAGTTGTGAGATCATGCAACAATTTGAAGCTGCAGCTGCAGCTCATCACTGTGTGATCAGACACAACTGTGGGTGGGTCTTTTTTTGCCATTTGTTTCCCTTGTGCATAAATGAGGAATCACACCTCCGCACTGAGGGCCGCCTATGGAGTATGTGATGATGCAAAAGGAGGGGGAGAGTCATGGCACGGAGTTGGGATGGCTTGATCAGACCATCCCGATGGCATGAGAGCATGCTTGAGTGATCAGACAGGGGAAAGTCCATCTGTGGCCCATTAGCAAGTATTAGGACTGAACTTTCCCCAGTGTCTTTTAGCTCTGCTTCTTTGGCGGAGCAGCATGGGTTGCAGACGACTGCAGGACACTTCCCAGATGTTGCTGTCTGATTGCTCCCTTTAGATCTGTCAGGCATTCACACCTATGTCAGATCTAAAGGAGTGTGTGATCACAGCCTGACTTTGCTGATGCAAAGAGGAGAGACTGATTCATGCTTAACAAATAAGTAATTTTCAATGCAATCCTAAAAAGAGTTACACACCTATAAGCCCCGGAAGGTCAATGGGCTTTGAAGGGTTATAACTTTTCTAAGGATTGTGCTGTGGTGCCCTGACCATGGCCCTGTGAGATACATATTTCTTCTGTAGCAATCAAAATAATTTAGCCCATGGTCTGTTCAAGTGCAAGATGAGCAACAGAACCTGGTTATTAAGGCATAATCTGGCCCCATAATTAAAGTGTGGCTTCTATGCAGGAGTGAAACTGTTTGGCATGGTGCTCTAGACAACTCTTGATATAAACCTTGAAGCAAGAACTGACATTGAGCACCTTTGATGTCAAAACTCTAAGAATCCCTAGTCACAGGCATTGAGAAAGACCTTTCTTTTTCAGTAACTCTGGAAACCCTCTGCCAGTCAGAGTATATGATACTAGGCCAAATGGACCAGTGGTCTGACTTTGCAGAATGAAACTTTGTACATTTGGTGCATTCAAGGTAGCCTCTGAGTTTGTCTTGTATATGATTTTCAAGGCACATCTGAAACATCCAAGAGTGTCAGCCAAGGAAAATCTGAGGGAAGTTAAAAGACCATTGGACCATCTACCCAGCATTTTGATGAGACCATCCCAGTTGTTCAAATAGAGCTTCCTAGGTTAAAGTAATGGCATGACCAAAATAGTGACAGCATTTCTCATCAGTTCCAAGACTTCACAAGGTATAGGATGTGTGGAAATTTTACAGTGCTTCCAGAGACCCCCAAGGTTAGGGAAAAGCCATTTTTTATTTGTGGCTTAAGCTGGTTGTGTCAATAGAAAGCTAAATAGGCTAAGTTATTAAATTCTAATCAGTTGGTTGAACAAAAGCTTGCTTCATCAATCAGTCTTTAATAGCCTGTCTAAAATTTCACAAGGGTGCTGCAGCTGTACTGCAGTGCATCTCTGTCAGTCACCTGGCAAGTACTGAAATGATTCAGCCAGCAGTTAGACCGGGAAATAAGCCCACACCAGCCTGGGTGTGGCAATACAATATCGTTTGGGAAGTGAGTGAATGACCATGTGTGCTGACTCAGTTCTATTGAAATTGATGATCTTTCACTGTAGAAGTCGAACAGAATATTTGCCTGGCTCAGCTGGAGGCAAGCATAGTACTTTCGAGGAACAATATATCCCCCTACCTACTGTGCACTTCCTGTTTGTCACTAAAAATTGGCTGTTGTTTTAGTGTCATTGGATTGGATCTAGCCTGCATTTACCAGTGGTAGAATGGAACTTTTCTCTCTCCTTCCTTCTACAGCAGCCCAAATCTCCACAAATTGCTGCCCCCGCTTTAGCAGATTTCCCATTTTTCTGTGATTTTTGTTCTGTGCTGTGGTTTCCTCCTCCTCATTTCCAGTTAACACTTGACAATTTCTAAAATTAATTTGAGCTTTTCTTTCTTTCAACTTATGTGTCTGCCCTACCCCCTTTAACTACGGTGTGTGCATGAACATGAATGAAAACAGCACAGACAGGGCCAACAGACAGAAAGGGGTGAAGTGCCTCCTGGGAGGCACTACTTGATGTGGCTTTCCATGGCCAGCAGACAGGAAGGGCTGAAGTGCCTCCCAGGGGGCATATCACCCCCTCTTGTCTGCTGGCCAGGGAAAACCACAGCTAGCAGACAGGAGGCGCTGAAGTGTCCCCTGGGAGGCACTTCACCCCTTCCTTTCTTCTGACCATGGAAAGCCTCCCAGGGGGCACTTCACCCCCTCCTGTCTACTAGTCATGGCTTTCCCCAGCCAGCAGAAAGAAAGGGGTGAAATACTGCACAGGGAGTTAAATAGCTTGTTTTTTCTCCCCCCTTGCTTCAGAGCAATGGTGAGCAAAACTGGAGGGTTAAAGGATGGGGAGCCGCTTAAATCTAACAGCTGAGTGGTGGGGTCCACCTCTCCTCTGTTATGTCTAAATGGTTACCTGCCATTTAAACCCTCCTGATCTGCTCCCCACCTCTTCAAAGTGATGGGGAGCAGAACCAGAGAGTTTAAATGGCTTGGAGTCATTTAACCTCCTGCTGTCTGCTTCATTCTACTTTTGCGGAGAGCAGAAAGCAGGGGTTCAAACTTTAAGCAGCTCATGGACCTATATGAACTGGTTTGGTTTGTGAACTAGCATAACAGTTCGTGTAGGTTTGTGGTTCAGCAAAAATGTGGTTCATACCCTTCCCTAGTTTCAGAAGATGCTTATGATATATCCTCACAAAGCAAAACTTCACGTCCTTCTTGGGCTTCCTGAATTTGTTGTCCTGTATTTTGGATCTTTACAGCAGAGATGTTTTATGACACCTTTATTACAGAAATGCATGATATATAGAAAGTGGATTAGAGAAAACTATATCTCTCTTACACACACATACACAAAATGCTAGAATTCTGGATCACTTGTATAAAATTGATGGGTGATAGATTTAAAACAGACAAACAGGAAATACTTCTTCAGACAACATTAACTTAGGTAATTTACTGACACAACAGGTATCGCCACTAGCTTATTTGTCTTTAAGAGGTGACTTGAAAACTACCTAGAGGATAACTCTATCAATGCCTGTTAACTCATTGTGGCTACTTAGAATGCCCATGTTCAGAAGCAGTGTAATGACAATAGGAGGACTCTCAAGGCCCATTTGTGGGCTTTCTAGAGACAGATTCTGAACTAGATGGGCCTTTGGTTGGATCATATGGGGTTCTTATATATATTTTTTCCAGAATTGCAGTGATGTAAGAAAAAATCCGTACCACCCATTTGTAATTTGACTTCTGAAAAACTGCTTGACTGATTAAATGGATTCACATTAGGGATGGTACAGAGCTGAGCATAAAGTCTTAAATAACTGAGCCACTGACCTGAAAGGGAGCAGAAAGAAGCATCATTTTTTTTAAAGGATTACTTGCAAGTGTTATGGGGAAAACATAAAGGAGCCATTGCTGCAACTTATATCATGATTTCTGGGACATTCTTGAGTCCTCCCCATTACATTGGTTCCATGATAAATTATACAAGCAACACCATTATCATTAATGTATGAGGTGGTAGTGATGAAAATTTGTAGCTCTAAACCTCTGTCAGAAAAGGTTCCTATCTGTCCCTCGGCTGGTCTCACTTTTTCTCTTCCTACATATTTAAATCAGAGATGAAATGAATAGCTTTCAAGAAAATCAGTGACTGGGGACGTTGTTCCTCTTCCTCCTTATCCCAGGCTGGGGAAATGGATTTTCAGGGTCACCTGCTTTGTGAAGTTGTAGTCATGCACAGATTCATAAGATGAGGTGGCATGGTTGGGAAAGCAGTATTCAGCAAAGCCAGCATAGCACAGCGGTTAAAGTGTCAGACTATAATTTGGGAGACCCAGGTATGAGTCTGCTCTGCCACGGAAGCTTCCTGGGTGACCTTGGGCCAGTCACTCATTTTTAACCTAACCTACTTTACAGGGTTACACATGTGAAGTTAAAATGAACAAAGGGAGAGCACTGTTGTAAGGCACTTTGGGTCCCCACTGAGGAGAAAAACTAGGTATAAATATCTAAATAAACAAATAAATCCCTGACTCACACATAATTTATACAGATGAAGCTTCCTTATATCCTTCTATGAAGCTTCCTCAGTCCACCTGACTCTGTATTGCCTACCCCGAGTAGCAGCAGCTCTTTAGGGTCTAAGGAGAGAAAGGTCTTTTCCAATACCAGCTATGTGAGATCCTTCAAATGTCAGGAATTGGACCTGAGACCTTGCACTATGAGTGGTTTTGAATGTCTCATTCCTGCTCCTTCAACCTGAAAATCCCCATTTTTTATTTCACTTCTCGCTTGGGTAAATTCAGCCCACAATTCTTCATTTTTATGTCATTTTCTGTTTCAAGGCAGGTGAGAAATGGGTAGAATGCCTATAATACAAGTAAGCTAATATCAGATTTATACACTCTTACCTATGAAAGTACCAGATGCTCAGCTTCCCAAACAACGAGTTCAGAATAATGATTATTCTTTCTTGACTGTTATCTAATAGCACAAACCTCATTCAACAACAGAGCTTATTTCCAGATGTTGTCACTTTATGGGACATATTTCTAGGAGTAAGTTTACAATGGAAATGGCATTTCTGGCATATTTAGGAAATTTAGTTCATTCTTGGAGGGGGGATGGAAGCCAAAGAGTAAATCATGTCACTGATAATCCACCACTTGGAACTCTAGATTTATTTTTCAAATACCTCAGAGAATCATTCTGTTTTATCTGGTATGGA
Organism: Lepidodactylus listeri; assembly: GCA_029233225.1. Classification (NCBI taxonomy): domain Eukaryota; kingdom Metazoa; phylum Chordata; class Lepidosauria; order Squamata; family Gekkonidae; genus Lepidodactylus; species Lepidodactylus listeri. Next base: position 38,321,031 of record JARCFY010000013.1, read on the forward strand.
GATTGCTAGGCCGTTTTTTCTGCAAGCACAATTACACCTTGCACATTTCTGTGTAATGCAAAGCTTTTAAAAATACTCAGCTAAAGACAATTTAGAGTAGAGTTGGTGTAGTTTTGTAAAGTTTTAAATAGCTTCTTTTTAAAAAAGAAAGATTGGAGAGAAAACTCTCAGCAACATACCTATTCCATTATGGGAAGGGTTTTGTGTGTGTGTGTGTGTGTCCCTCCTCCAGCTCAAACAGAATATTGGCTCAATCCAGAACAATCCTGAGAGCAATTCAGAGCAGATACAGAAGCTATAGAGCTATCAACAGCATGGCTGTCGCTTTTTTATCCCACCTTCCTCCAAGGATCTCAAGGTGGTGTATGTGGTTCTTCCGCCTTCCATGTTACATTCATAGCCATCCTGTTAGGTAGGGTTAGGCTGAGACAGAGTAACTCCGTTCAGACATGATGTGAATCCATGGCTTAATTAAACTAACTACAATTAATAGACTGGATGAACTTATCAGGTGCCTTTAAAAAATCATGTGTGGACATGATATTAGTTATCTAGTATAGATGCAAGACTAGAGAGCCAGCATACTGTAGTGGTCAGAGTGCTGGACTAGGGTCTGTAAAACACAAGTCCGGATCCCCACTCTGCCAGGGAAGCTTACTGGATAAGCTGGGACAAGTCATGTACTCTGAGCCTAACATGCCTCATGGGGTTGATGCAAGGATAAAATGGAAGATTGGAGAAAGATATAAACTGCTTGGGTCTCCATTGGGGGAAAAGGCAGGGTACAAATGAAGTAAATAAATAAAAGGGGTCTTAGGTAGGCCACTCTACTACCTATGGGGTACTCTAAAAAAGCTTCACGTTTTTGGTGTAGTGGTTAAGTGCATGGACTCTAATCTTGGAGAACCAAGTTTGATTCCCCAATCCTCCACTTGCACCTGCTGGATGACCTTGGGCAAGCCATAGCTCTGTACCAGCTGTTCTTTCAAGGACAGCTGTCTCAGAGCTCTCTCAGCCCCACCTACCTCACAGGGTGTCTGTTGTGGGGAGGGGAAGGGAAAGGAGTTTGTAAGCCACTCTGAGACTCCAAGTGAGTGAAGGGCGGGATATAAATCCAATCTCCTCCTCCTCCTCCTCCTCTTCTTCTTCACCCTTAAAGTGCCACAAGACTCCTGTTTAATTCTGCTTACCATGATTAGTTAGGACACTTCAAAACATGATTTGAAACCATGATTTATTAACCACAGTTAGTCTTTTTAAATATTTTTATTGCTTTTATCCTAAAATCTACAAGAAATCAAAAGGATCTCCTCACTACTGCCACAGCACGGTGCAATCCCCTCGAAGCGCCGAGGGGATACGTCTGCCCTCCGAGGTGCCAAAGCTGAAACCAACCACAGTTATTCTTAATTGTGGTTTCACATTATGTATGAATGTGTATACCCTGGGATAATCCTGACTTGGTCCCCAATGCCACCTTCACTTCAGTGCTGGGTCTCTGAAAGATGGGGAGGGATAGAAATGACAAAATAAACATTTCTCAATGCAAACCAGCATGTAAAACCAAATTCTGGCTTCACAAACAAACCATAGCTAAAGTGAACTAAGGTTTTTCACTATGTTTGAACCATGGCTAAAACAGCCCCAAAGAATAGGGATGGGCACGAACCAAGAAAATGAGGCTCAGTTCATGCTCCGTGGCATGCCTGGTTTGTGAAGCATGAACTGCCACAAACTTTTAGTGGCCAAACAAACTGGTTTGGTTTGTGAGCTTCATGACCCAGTGGAACAGACCTTGTGCAAGCTAGAGACCCCAAACTCAAAGGAGATCTCTGGCTGACTGTTTTCTGTCTGCCATCCCAGTTTGGTGAGGATTGGATTTATGTGGTCCAAGTTACAGCCCCCCAAAGAAGATGCCCCTAGAAAAGTAGTTTCTGGGGAAATGACAGGCACAGGTTCAGGAGGTTCAGGAGTATATTGAATGGATCCTGTACAAGCTAGAGACACCAAACTTGCAGGGGATCTCTGGATGACTGTTTTCTACCTGCCTTCCACATTTGGCGTCCAATTGACTCTACCTGTCTTCCAAATTGTGAGCCAGTTTGTGCTCATCCCTACCAAAGAATTTGAACACACATCTCCCTAGACTTGGTATGATACTCTAACCATTAGCTCAAACTTGCTTTTCCACTGTAAGATGGTGAGGTTTGCAACTGACCTGACCAATTACAAAAAACACCCAGGAAGGGCACTTCAATAATAAAACTGCAATAAAAAGCCATAGGCCAGGGAGTACCCCCAATTTCCTACTTAACAATATAATTTTAAAAGACCCAGCATTAACACTAACACTTTCACCAATTTAAAACAGCATCATTTAAAATTAGCCATTCATTAAATAATAGCTTAATTTTACATATGGGATTAAAAGGGGAAAAAGAATAAAATTTCCCCTTCTTTAAATCCAGTAGGTGACTGCAAATGACACCTTTTATTTTAAAATATGTTGAAGTCTGTAACAGAGTATGCTAGGCATATTCTGCCTTATAGTACAATCAAACATTATAGATGAAAGCAAAGTAAAGAAGAAGAATGGTATTGATTGAGAATAGTATCTGTTAGAAGATATTTTATCCCATTCCCCCACCCTCCAGTATGTCTGAATTGCATGACAATTTCTTCTTTTAAAAGGGAGAAACTTTATGTCTCTCTGCTGGGCACTGCAAAAAAGTTCTTTGCTATAACCCAGAAGAAGGGAGAAGTTTCCCCCCTCCTGTACTTGGGTATGATACACATTCATTCAAAAGTTTCAAAAGTGCATGCATATACACATTTTTCAGTGCTTCTGACTGCTTGCATGTATTGTGAACTTCTGTGAACACTTCACATATTTCATTTTATACTCAGATATACCCATATTTATTTATTTATTATTTTTATTTTATTGATTTTTACCCCGCCCGTTCTAGCCTAGCCCCCCCCTTGCAACCTCCCCCCCAAAAATGAGCATTGGCCCAAAGACATAAACATAGGTAGGGCTGGGCATGTGATTCTGTTCGTGTTTCGTGGTTCAGCCGGGAGGTTGGTTTGCGAACCAAAATTAGAGGTGTACTCTTGATATATACAGAGCCAGGGCTTTTTTTTTTTTTGTAGAAAAAGCCCAGCAGGAACTCATTAGCATATTAGGCCACACCCCTGACATCACAGCTCATTAGCATATTAAGTGGGGGGCTGAGAAAGCACAGGGCAGGCACGGGGAGGGAAAGAAAGTCATTTTCAATGTGCTTGGGCTCTCTGCCTGCCCTTTTCCAGCTGCTGACATGTCAGCTAGAGAAGGAAAGGCAAATAAAGGCTTTCCCTTGTCAATTTCACTCTCAACTGACTGGTGGAGAGTGAAATTAACAAGGAAATCCCATGGGCTCCCCAGAGGGAAAGATGGCATTTTAACATGCAGCCTTTTACTCTTGTGGGTAATGTGGGGAGGGCAGCATGCTTTGTAGCCACGCATGCCAGAGGTTTTGGTTGTAGGTGTGGCCAACTCAGGAGCCAGCCGGAACTCCGTTCCTGCCCAAAAATAGCCCTGTACAAAGCCGATTAAAAACCTGGAAAATGAGCCATGTGGAGCAAACTGTGAGCTGGTTTGTGCCCATCCCTAAACATGGGACTGATTTATACATGCAAGTCAAGCCCCAAATGACTGCAGCATCCAGTTATACCTTGTAGGTGCAAATGAACCACCACACATCTAACACTGAAGCAGAAGTTCCATATCAGTTCATGTCATGCTTCTGAAACGGAAAGGGATGCTTCTGAAATTCTCCTCATCCAGTTTGGATTAGTGACTTTCTGGTGTGGAACCAGTGATTTAAACACTGTTCTGTTCCCTCTTCCACATTTCTGAATCCCGTACCATACACCGTGTTAGTTTCATTTGTTTCAGTTCCTTCAATCCACTTGCATTTTCTTTTTTGTCCTCTGTGTTTCTGATGTCCATGTGCCCACGATGAAAGATCAGTCTTGATGTGACTGCATATGCAGCTCTGTTGAGATTCTTTTTGTACACATGTACATTTTAAAAACACCACAGAAGAAAAAAACTTGAAATAATCGTGCACAGAATTGCCTCAAGAAGATTTTTTTTAAAAGTTTTATCAAGGGAACTTTGCTATTGGATTGAATGGCATACGTACTGACAACAGTGAACGCTTGTTGAGCACCTGCCTTTGCTTCTCCCTCTTGCTTCAGGCTGGCTGCCTACCTTTTTTATTTCTTAACTTGTCATATTGCATCTATCTGTTCTTTGCCCCCTTATTTTTAATGCAAACTTTTAAAAACAGCAGCACTGCTCCATGCATTGGTGGAGACATTTCTGAGGGCCAACATGGGCTCCAGACCAGCCAGTCAGCACCTTCCACAGCCAGTTATTTTGTTCAGAGTTCAGCTCTGGAACAGAATGGTACAGCTGGACGCTAGCAGTGTAAGGGCATCCAAACCGGCTCCGGTGATCGAAAGATTCAATGTTGATCTTTATCTGAACTCCTGCATATATGAAATCAGAATAAGGAAACCACCTCAGGGATGCCAAGATGCCAACAAGGTGTCACAGAGATATTTATAACGGCATTCCCTGTTAACAATCACTTCAGTGCATCAAGCAGTTAAATACTTTATTCTTTATCAGAGGAAGCAGCTGATCCTATCTTTGAATTTTTTCATACTCAAAGTCAAAGTCCAAGCCTTTTAGAACAACATTTTAAACTCCTTTTTTTGTTTTTGCAAATTGTTTCATGCTGAACTTTTCTGGGACCTCAGATGCACTGTGAGGGAATCCTTGTTTAATTGAATATGACAACCAATTTAATTTTATTTTAGCGGGTATATCCTTTCTTGGATTCTTTAAATGTGAGTAATAGAACTGATGTGTTACCTCCTAACCCAGTGCTTCTCTGCAAGAAATATTGCACACTGGAGTGTGCTAGCATGTGCTAGAGCAACAAGGATGTATTTTCCCTTAAACATAACTTATTGCTTTCCATTTTCCCTAGGCTGCAAAAAGGTTTTGTTTTAACTAAATAAAAAAAGTCCTGGGGAAATCGAAGTTATATCAGGCATCATTTCAAATTGATTATGTTTCAACAAGAAATGCCTTGAACCTCACAGCAGTCAGTTTCACCCAGAGATGCTCAATTTCTGTGACCATCCATAGACTGGGCCTTGGGTGTGCTGGCCTAGCTCTATGTCAGGCAGCCGCCAAGTAGTGGGCAACTTGGTAGGTCTAGAGAACATCGAGAGACCTGGTGAGGCTGCTGAGGGGCTTCATCCCTGTTCATCAGGCCACTCCTCATATGTAGCATGTAGCATACAATAGGCTCAAGAAAAGGTCCAGTGAACAGGTTTGGACCCCTGACAGCAAGCCAGTCAGTAGGGATGTGCACCTGGGGCCAAAGAAAAAAATCAATTTGGATGTTACACCTATCTTATAGTCTCTCCATAGACTACCAATTAGTTGCCAGGTTCAGTTCAAGGTGCTGATTATTACCTACAAACATGCCTACAGTACAGTTTCACCCAATGACCCTGCAATGACAGCTGCATTCATCTGAGCAAGGCTTCCTGAAGATGTCCCCCTGCGAATGGGTAAGAACAAACATTGCTTGTATCTAAGGCTTCTCTGTTGTAACTTCCACTGCCTGCCTAACGAGGTCATGACACATTTTTACCATTCTGCAGAATACATAAAATGAAATTTTTGATTTATTTTGATTGATTGCTTTAATTGTTATTCTGATTTTATAATACATTCTCGCATAGTACAGTAAACTGCCTAGTCCTCCTGAGATTATAGAAGCATCCTGCTTTGAAATACTTTTTTTTTGTCATGGCCTCTGGTCCCTTTCTCAGGGGCTCTTTAAGCCTGCTTTGGCTTCCAACACAAATTGACTTTTAGAGGTTTCACACACCTAAATGGTAAAGTGCACACAAACACACCCTGACCCAGATCAAAACAGATTTTGGGTAACCTGGATTAAGGCTCCATTAACTGTAGGAGGACAGAATTTCTTTCCTTAAAATGTTTGAAACCTTTAAAAAAATCTGTTTGCCTTCATGAACCAAAGAAGGTTTTTACAACTGAGGTGCATGAAACCTTAATATAAAAATCTGCTTGCTAACAGCCCATATGAAAGAGACCAGTTTGGTGTAGTGGTTAAGTGCGCAGACTCTAATCTGGGAGAACTGGGTTTGATTCCCCACTCCTCCACTTGCACCTGCTGGATGACATTGGGCAAGCCATAGTTCTGGCACAGCAATTCTTGAAAAAGAGAAGTTTCTGTCAGAGCTCTCTCAGCCCCACCTACCTCACAGGGTGTCTGTTGTGGGGAGGAGAACAGACAGGAGATTGTAAACTACACTGAGACTCCTTTGGGTAGTGAAGGTTGGGGTATAAATCCATTCTTGCCTCTTCTTCACTGACTTTGTTGTTGTTTTTTAAGACATCTGGTGAGGTGATTCAATGCATTTCAAACCCCCACATCACCTCTATACCTCCCTAATTATTTATTTTCACATTCTTCTAGGACTGTTACTGAATTCAGATGGGAATCCCAGGTGCCAGCTAGTGTGGTAGCATTTTCTGAATTGAACTACAGTGGGTACTAAAACCCTTAAGAAAAACTGGAGTTACATAGCATGTGAGTAAGGATTATAGTGTGCAAATGCCTGGAAAATATTACCCCACTAAACCAGACCTTCTACTTATATGCTCTAAAGCATCCATTGTACCTAGCAGTTGTGAAAACAATGACCTCCAGATGTGCGGGATGTGTCATGACAGGATAATTCCTCAGATGCCCAAATACATTCAAAGGATCAGGGAATTAGGGTTTCCACTGGTACATTGCCAGATGGCTTGGAGAGTAAAAGATCCATCTGCCATTCAGGCATTGTCTGAAAGGAAATAGCTGCTACAGTCAACCGGAGGCTTTTGTACATACAAGAACTGGTTATGGGCTCCTACGTGTGAAATAGACATCAGAAGATCATCTTTTAAAGAGGAAGCAATAGGAGACTTTATTTATAACTGATAAGCGGGGCCTTGCAAAATGTTTGTGATCTTGCACATTATGGCAAAGGAACATGCTGTTGTTATAAAGAAACCAGCTAACTTCAACATCAGTGTGGTCATGTGGTTCCATTTGTGGAACTGCAGCTGCTAAATATTAAAGGTCCCTATGGATATAAATCTTGATTACGCTGTGCTGAATCTGGTGAGGACACACTCATTTAAGCCAAGATTATATTGCCTATCCCAAGTGGTCAATATTATGTAGTTTTATTGTAGCTCTGTTGTTTTTCGCTCTTTTCATAAATTCAAAGGAGTGTGCAAGGAATTAACAGTGGCTCTGTGGGATAAGAAATTAACCTTATGCCCCCTGTAAAGCTTTACTAGAGTAGCTTTAGCACAGCAGCTAATTAAAGGTATGCATTTAAACTTTTCCTTCCTTTTTTTTTTTAATAAAACCAGCATGACTGTATTTTTAGCCTCCCATACATAAATATGTCTGTGCAGATACGGAGGAGAAACAGTATCTTCAGTGATTAATGTGGTACCAAAACATGGAAATATAACATTCTTTCACACACTAATGTGTTTAGTGATGCTTCAGTGTTTACAAACAGCATGTATAAAAACGGAACATATCCTGCTTGCAATGCTTATTTTCTCTCAGAGCAAGCACTCTGTATGTTCACATCAATGATTTATTCATTTAAAAAAAAAAAAAAACATGAGCAGAATTTTGAGCTTATTTGCATTGGCACAGTTAGCAGCATTCATTGCTTCATGGGCAGAGCGCTAGCAAGAGCTGCTGACACATGCTCAGAACTTAGTGGATTGTGTGGATTGATGGGATGTGTAGTTTTCTCAGCTTCCTATACCAATTCAAAAGATATAATTGCCCTCACCACCAATGCTCCCTCTAAGCTGTGGAGTCTTGTGAGCAAAATTTCTACTTTGTGAGCTACTGGCAATAAAGTTGTGAGAGAGCAATTTGGCTGCTGCATAAATTAGTTTGCTCTGGAGCCATCCTTTCTGAAATAAGACAAATTTGTGTGAGCCGGAGGCTAAAAAAACCTGTGAGCTACCTCACACTAACTCAACTCAGAGGGAACACAGACAATAGATAGGCCATAGCAGTAGACTATCCACAGTTTACAGCCAACCTCTATAGCCAGTTACTATTTCTTATTTGAAAAGATTTGTGGCTGGCAGATGTGTGTGTAATAAAGAAAGGAAAAGTGGTGTCGAGAGGGTGGACACAGGTTGGCAACTGTGTGTGCGCCTATGTGTGCAATTTCGACCATCTATGATGCACCATCATCTATGATGCACGCACCCTAGCACCTGACAGGCCACCCTCTTTCCAGACTCAGACAATCAGCCCTTGAGCAAACAAAAAAGGCACAGCCTTTCAGAAGCTAGGGAGGAAGTCATTTTGATGAGAGTATCCCATTCATTCCAGCAGGAATCTTTTGCTGCTCCCCAATCTCCTCTCAAGCAGGGGTTCAGAGACTTATCCTTTGGTGGAATAAAGTTTGAGTCCAGTGCCGCATTTAAGACCAACAAAGTTTTATTCAAGAGATAAGCTTCCGTGTGCATGAACACTTATTCCGATACAGTGGAATAGAACCTCTCTCCCCAACCATTACTTACAGGGGGTGGAGGTAGTTGTCAGGAAGGGCCAGTTAGAGTCAAGATGCACAAGTACTGGGTGATTATAGCTGAGATAGGATGTAAAAAAAGATCTGTGACCGGCAGTAAATTAGCATACAAATACAAGAGTTAACGAACAGAGAGCCAGTTTGGTGTGGTGGTTAAGAGCAGCGGACTCCCTAATCTGGAGGATTGGGTTTGATTCCTCTTCATGCAGCCAGCTGGGTGACCTTGGTCCCAAATTCTCTCAAAGCTGTTCTTTCAAGAGCAGTTCTCTCAGAGCTTTCTCAGCCCTATCTACCTCACAGGGTGTCTGTTGGGGGGAGAGGAAGGGAAGGAGATTATAAACCACTCTGAGACTCCTAGTGAAGAATGGGGTATAAATTCAATCTCCTCCTCCTTCTCCTCAGAGATGTAGGAATGAGGTTTGAGTCCAGTGGCACCTGCAAAACAAGTGAAGTTCAATTCTGGGTACAAGAGAGAACTGTGAGATTTAGTATGTACACTAATTCAGATTCACTGAAACAGATTCCCTCAAATATTACATACTAGGAATAAGGCCCATTGTGGGAATAAATATAACGGGCTTTAGAAAGAGGCTCTTGGAGAGTGCCAAGGCCTTGGGCACTCAGTGTCAATTTGATGTGGCAACCTCAGCAGGGTATAATGACATAGAGTCCACCATTTTCTCCAGGGGAACTGATCTCTGCTACCTGAAGAGCAATTGTAATTCTGTGTGATCTCCTGCCCTCACCTGGTGACTGGTGTGAGGCTTCTGCTCCAAGTAGGCAAGGATCAGATCTTTGTTGATGAAACACAGTTCTTTATTTCCAGGTTCTACATTGGTACAGGTTCTCGGATTATTGTCAGAGATAACGTATACAATGGAAGCAGGTCTAATATACCCTCCCGAACAATTCGAATTGCCCATAGGTAACCAATCAACAGGGGGGGGGAAACCGCGGGCAAAAGGTTCCCTGGCCGTTTGCTTCCCACAGGAAAGAAGATGAGGTGCGAAGCAGTAAATTTCCCTTCCCAAACCAGACCCCTCAGATGTAACCATCTTCACATAACAAATGCCTTCCTCAAGGCTTTCGCACGTTGATAAGAACTGGTCCCTGCCCTCCCATCAGGGATGAAAGGAATGCGGAGGCAGGAGGGTGAGAGGCCCATTGTTCCCAGGCTTTGAAGTCGCCATTCTCCCAGACAAACAGTTACATAGACCAGGCCTGGTCAGAGCCATAAACTCAGGGTCACATAGCATACGTTCACATGGGTCAAACTAATAAGCACTAGGTATGAGTAACTAGTTCATAAAGGGACAGGCTTACATAGCTTAGCAAAGTCATGTTACAATACATAGCATTAATTCCCAGAACCCTTGTTAGAATCTGCAGATTCTGACAACTGGCAGCAGTGGTTCCCCAAGAAGGAATAGCTGGTTTGGAGGGCAGAGTCTATGGCATTGTACCTGTCTGAGCCTCCACCTCTCCTCAAACCTCACCCTCTTCAGGCTCCACCCCTCAAATCTCCAGGAACTCCCCACCTGGAGTTGGCAACCCCATCTCCTTTCCAGCCAAGCATCAACCTACCTTGCTCTGAAGCCCCTCTTATAAACACAGGTAACTGCCATTTCGTTTCACCTACCAACAGCCCCTGAGGTAACAGTTAATCCCCCCACAGGAGGGAACCAGGAGATGCGTCTTCGTCGAGAGATAACCAGTCTGCCAGGAATTCTGACAGGGCACAGAGTCTGAAGGAGTGGGCGGGGAAGAGGAGCAGATCCAGCCAATGGCATGCGAGTATTCACAGCCAGTGGATAGGGGCAGCTTCTGATTGACAGGCCAGGGGACCAAAGGCTGGGGTGGCGTGTGGAATATTCAGGAGTGTGCCATCACCATGCAGAGAATTATGTATAAGAGAGAGAGGTGTGTGTGTGTGGTGGGGTTATCCTTTGGTAGACTGCCACCACCTTTTGCTCCCCCCATCACCAGGTTGGTGCCAGGAGGAGCATCCAAACTGGAGCTGCTTTGGTAAAATTAGGCAAAGGGGCACAGGTAGGAATCAAGGCCATCACTTTCTCTTATACCAAGACAAGCTTCATTCTACTGGTGAAACTTTAGAGAAAATATAGGTTACTGGACCATGGTGCAGAATAATAAAAGAAATGAAACTGAGAAGGATTGTTAATGTAACTTGGAACTTACACATCGTGAGCATCTGATCTGCCCTCCCTGCTGGAAGATTCAAAAGGTTGTACGCATAAAGAGGATGCTGTCTTTTGTGTGGTTATGCTCCCCTCACGGTCACATACACACAGAGAAGGAACAGCTCCTTTTCAGTTCTCCCTCCCACATGCATAAAAGGGTCTTAGCCAATCTGGCTCTTTGGTTCTGGCAGCAGCAGCCTACCCAAACCTACTCAGCAAATAAAGAAGTGCCAGGATATAAAAGATGTCCCCATGTTGTGCTCCTGTTTTAAAAACCCTTTCGATAAGTGCAAGTTGAGAGTTTCCAGCCCCGTTGTCTCCACCAGTGCTGATAAATATCAATAGATGATGCTCCCTTCTGCTCTCATCCATGACACCATACCCTAAATGACCATCTCACAATTTCAAGTGATGTTTGCAAAAATCTGAGCAGTTTCAAGTCAAGCACACAGATATTCATCTATTATTAAGAGGGAATAAGAAATAGAATAGAAGACTATACAGAAGCGTGAATCTTGATGTCTGGGGTCAAAAGTTCTGGCCCTACGTCAACGGCATCCCTGAATATACCTTCACTTTCTTCTCTATATATTTGTTTTCAGGGGCATTACACTTGGAGACACAGTTGCTGTACAGACAAAGCACACTTATCCCTCTCCAGGCGTGTCGAGTTTTAAAATACCCAGGGGGGCCATGTCCCCGCCGCCACTGCCTCCCCCCCCCACCTGGCCACTCCTGCTTCCATCCCTCCCTCCATCCGTCCAGGGGCTAGCTGGGCATTTGCTTAGCTGGCCCCTGAACAGACAGAGGGAGGGAGGGATGGATGGAGACAGCCAGGCCGGGGGGGGGGGGAGAGAGAGAGACGGCAGCGGCCCTAGGAAGGGCCCAGGGACACGCAGCAGCGGGTGCTTCATTTTCCGGGGGGGGGGGGCTCAGTCCCGCCCGGGAAATTTCGGGGGTGGCTCGAGCCCTCAAGCCCCCCCATAGTTGATGCCTATGTCCCTCCCCAAATGAGGGAGGCCTAAGATCAGGAACCTGAGATGGACAACATACCACAGAAAGGCAGAGTCACTGCTACCATCATCATACCAAGGTCACTGTGATTAACTGTTCCTCGTTCTTTTCTATTTATTTGCTTAAAGGTAAAGGCTTCCCTTGCTCAAAAGCCAGTTGAATCTGACTCTAGGGGCGGTGCTCATCTCCATTTCCAAGCCAGTGTTGTCCAAGACTTCTCCATGGTCGTGTGGCTGGCATGACTAAATGCTGAGGTGCACAGAATAGTGTTACCTTCCCACCGGAGCGGTACCTATTTATCTAGTTGCAATTTCTTGCTTTGGAACTGCTAGGTTAACAGGAGCTGGGGCCAGAGATGGGAGCTCACTCACGCAGCACTAGGGTTTTGAACTGCCAAATTACAAATCTTCCAATCTGTTTTTTTGCATTCTTTCCTTCCCCCATGCTACTCAGGATAATTTACCCAGTTCTTCCTTCCTCTATTTTATGTTGTGCAATAGTTTAGGCTGAGGAAGAGTAACAGCATTAAGGGTATACAATACATTTCATGGCAAGTGGGGATTTGAACTTGGGTCTTCATGGCCCTAACCCTACACTCGAGCCACTATACTAGCCCCCAGAGGAGCCCTAAAGAGGGTCGTTTTGCTAGCTGTTGATAAAATTGCACTTCTGTTTACAAAGAACTGAAGGAAAGATATTGGCATTTGAGGAGGGATTGTCAATATTCACTATGCTGGCATACCTATTTAATTAAAGTCTTCTGGACCTTTAAACTGTATTTGGAGAAAAGCAGTCTATCAACAATTTATTCAAATATATCCAAAAACTTAATTACAATAGCAACCAAGGTGAAGCTTAGCTTAACAATCAGTGCATAAACAAATTGACTAGGCCCTCCAGCATTAAGAAGGTTTGTTATTACATTCCTTTTCTTTTTAAAATTAATCTTGGTGATTTGGAAGAATATTAGAACGACATAAAAATAAACAAACTCATTATCCTCCCTGTATTATGAAGGAGTTTGGCATCATTGAGTTGCAAGGGGGGTTTCTTTCTTGCCCTCATGACAATTAACTGACTTTCTGTGAACTTTGCATGGATGCCCGCTCTGTACACATTCCTACCAATACATTATGCATGTTTTACATGCATTTGATACAAGTAGCAGTTCAGCCTCCTAATCTCGTTCCATAATGATAGAACAAATCCCAATGTAACTCTAACATATTTATTTATTTTTATGTCATTTTATTTGTTTAATTTGTATCCTGCCCTCTCCACCAAGGCAGGCTCAGGGCGGCTTATGTATATTGGTGGTGGTCTCTCAACATCCAGATGGTCACTACCACCATAATCCAGGTTTTTGCCAGGCTGTTGGTTATTAAATTGGTGCTGATGTTGGGGCTAGGGCTACAATATTGGAAGGTGGCACCCTAGTCAAAAGCCGGGTAGAAGAGTGCCATTTTACAGGTCCTGTGGAACTGTAAAAGCTCCCGCAGGGCCCTGATGTCATCTGGGAGCTCATTCCACAAGTCCAGTGGCACCTTTAAGACCAACAAAGTTTAATTCTGGGTATTAGCGTTTGTATGTGCACTTCTTTCACTGTTTTCCTCCAAGCCCTTCACGGCCTGCGACCCACATAGCTGATGGATTTTCTCTCCTCTTATAAATAATTATGCCTCAAAGTTAAATGTTTATTGAAGTTACCCCCTCTTAGAGTGGCATGGCTGGCCACTACCTAGTGAAACAAGTGGTGGGAGATGCATTAGAGATCTCCTCCTTATCAACCCACAGAAGGGCTGTAAAAACGGTTATATTCTAGAGGGCATTTGTATGATTTTAATAATAATCTCTGGGCTGTTGCTGTGTATGAGGTCTGACAATTTTAAATATACTGGGTCTTTTTGTTAATTTCAGGGACTGGCTGCATCTATACACAGTTAAAGGCTGAGTTCAGGCTGGCAGTTTGGCCTGATATAGGCACTTTTCTCAAGCAGATTAAGTGGGCTGGTTCACACAGCCACAGCTGTCTGGCGTTCCCATGCTGTACTCACCCTATCTTGAAGCATTTTGATCCTACTTTTAAAAAGTACCAGGTGAAAGCTGTGGCAAGCCATTTGGGTGCACATTGATCCCACCTCCTGGAAATGTGGACGCAAATAAACCACAAATAAAATGCAAATAAACCACAAAGCACTGGTAAAGTGAACCCGCGGATCTGGCATAACTGCCCATGATGCTGTGCACTTGAGCACACAACCGCCCACGGGGACACTTCCAGCTTGTGGAGTTAAAGCTCCCAGCCATGGGATCCTGCCCCAATTGCTGCTGTGCCTATGTGCCCATGTGCCTATGCGCAGGTTGGCGAAATGGACCAAAGCCGCACACAACTGGGACGGTGCCGCTAGGGACCACCCCACACTGTGAATGCTCCATTCCACCTCCTCCCCAGTATAGTCCTGCATCAGTCCATGCAGTGCAACTGGAAAGCCCTGCGACAACTTGGCCTGGGCCTTTTTTCCCCGCTTCCCTTGCACTTCATTCTCCCAGTCTGTCCTCCGCCAAAGATTGTACTATCATTATGCTACAAGAACCAATCACAACTGGGTATGTTTCTCCACATAGGTACCTGCAAATGATATAGCACAATGACAATTCTCGACAAAAGCCATTGGGCTCATTCAGGAAAGGAGGATTACACAGCTTTCAAACCGGTAAATGTGCATGTAAAGTGCCATGAAGTTGTAGGCAACTTATAGCAACTGCATAGGCTTTTCAAGGCAAGAGACATTTGGCAATGGTTTGCCATTGCCTGTCTCTGCATAGCAATCTGAGACTTCATTTGAGGTATCCCATCCAGGTACTAACCAGGGTCGACCCTGCTTAGGTTCAGTAATCTGACGAGATCGGACTAGCCTGGGCCATTCAGATCAGGGCGAATAAGTAAATACATAAACTTTAATAAATACAGATGCCATTGGGAATAAGAGCTGTGCTACCACTGCTGTGCAAATCCACATTCTCTAGTCCAAAGACTGATGAAGCATGCCAGTGAGGGAGGTGAAATTTGGTTTACTTCCTGTTGCTATGATGGAACTTTACACCATAAGTTTCAGGCAAGATGCATGTAATTCCCAACCTTTTATTAAATGTCACATACCCAATCAATTCCCCCCCCCCAAAAAAAACACCATGTATAAGAGTTTATACATCTAGCCATGAATATTTTTCCCCAGTGGTAATTTAAATTAGAATCAGACATAAGGAGGTGGTAGTATTATTGTGTTCAGCAGCAGACATTCCACCCATTCTCAGTCACTGCAGAAATTGTGTGCACATGTTCCTGTGTTAACTTTGATTAGCCATCTCTCCCACTTTTGAATTTTGGCTTGCAAGCTCCTTGGGGCAGAAACTGAATGCAATTCTGTTAAGTTATTGAATATTTGCTCATCTTGCTTACTGTTATAATTTTATTTTTTAAAAATCCAATGATGAAACATGGATAGACCAAGTCAAAATTATGCAGTTGAAAACCTAGTCAAAATTATGCAGTTGAAAACCTAGTCATTTCATAAGGGATGCATGCAGCACAGCATGCCATTTCCATAGCTCTTCAGCAATCTGTTGCACTCATTCTGTTCAGCATCATCTTCTACCCCCCAGCTTGAGATGTGTGACTTTGGCGATGTTACAGTTGTTGCTAGAGAGCATATCACTGAACAACCATCTGCTTGCATAGAAGGGGGGAAATGAAGATTATGATTTATTTATTATCAGGCATGTCTGTTGTCCCCTCTCATAGAAAGGTAGGCCAGTCCACCATTGGACAGCACAGAGAGACATCGTACACAAGGTCAGTCCAATGGCTGTCTAGTGATCTTGGGTGACACTGCTGGGCTAGCAGCCATCGCCACATCCCCCTGCCTCACTTCTATTTCCCTCTCCACCTCCAATCTCTTCTCTGCTCCTTTCGCCACTACCATGTCCAAGCCAGAACAGCTAATGCTTCTTCTCCACTGTTTCCTTCAGGTATCTTTAAATGCTAAGCAGCAAATTGTGCTGTCCTATAGGGGTCATATTTTCTCAGATGCCTGCAACAGTTTGGGAAGACCTAGTTGGCTTGCTGCAGTGTGCTACACACTGTGTTGGTTTCTGCACAGGAATGTAAGAGTATGGTCAGCAGCACACAGCACAAACACTTGTGCCAGGAAGGCAGAGCTTTTATTTAAGGCAGTCTCTCTAGCCCAGCCAATAGTCCCTTGCACCTCATTTGAACTGGCACAGTGACTCTATAGTCACCCTATAGTCCTTTTCCATGCAGCCCACAACCTTTTTCAATAACAAATCACACTGTAGCAAACATGCATCCTTGTATGAAATAGCTAACTGGTCAGCTTCTCTGTTGATGATGAAATGGGACCTCCCATAGGCAATGCAAACATCTCTATGTAACTGGGGGACATGCCAGGTCTGCAGAAAATTATGACTTTATTTAAATACTTATTTCCCATCTTTCTTCATGGTACAAAGCAGCTTATAAATAACAATTTAAAACAGAGAATAAAACAAAACACCAAATAACTGCACTCCCCTGAAAGATACTTGCAGTCTATGCTCCATTAAAAGCCCAAGCAAATAGGATGGCTTTGCAGTGCCTGCTAAACACTTCTAGAGACATCTATGGAATGGGAGCTGTAATAAAAAAAGTCAGGGGTCTTATTGATGCCAGGCAGGCTGTCCAAAGTGGAGGGGGACAACTAGCAAGGGGATATGAAGATTACAAATGGCACATGGGAACATATCAACCAAATGGGAGAAAAGCCCTTACACAACATGTCCTAGAAGGGATGAGATATTGAGAGTAGTTCAGAGACATTTAAGGACAGAGGTATAGAAGAAGACCTCTGCCTGCTCAAACCCTTGGTGGTGAGGATTTTGAGGGGTAGGATTTCCAAATTGTCCTCCACAGAGATTCCTTGCCCCTCAGTTGGTAAGCACTAAGAAAAAGATGGTTGAATGATTTAAGGCTGTTTTTACATCTGACTTTCCCGCTGGAATCATTCTAGTTCCAAAAAAACCTGCCCACACCTCTGTGCGGTGTGAAACCGTGCTGCTACTGAAATGTCCACATCTACTAATTGCCCTCCTGTGGTCAAGCTAGTATTCAACCAGCTTGATTCTGCTTTAAACAATTGCTGTTGATTAGTCCACTTAGACCCCCTGGAGTGAAATTTCACACCACTGTGAAATCAGCACAGGAAAAGACAGCAGTCAAACTACTTTAGAGGGGAGGTGTAAAATGAGACTCTGATGTTGGTGTTATGGTACAATGTACCAAATCCAAACACACCTGCCTATACTGGGATATGATGTGTGTGTCTCAAGGCAGGCACAAGCCATGCATCTGGCCCACATGCACTCACTTTCTCCACACATCCACTTGTAGGCATTAAAAATCATTAAAACATTATAATAAAAGAGCCAAGGCAGAGAAAACCAAAGAACATTCCCTTTGGACAGTTAATGCAGCCGCCCTGCCCCCCCACCTCTCCTGGCAGTGGATTCCACAAAGATGGAGCTGCTAAGAGAAAGTCCTGGATCATACTGGCATTGTCCTGTACTCCATCAGAAAGGAAACAGGAAGCAGGTCTTGGTGAGAGAAGGGGAGACACTTTACAGGCTTGTATAGGGAGAATCCTATGAATGTTTACTAAAGAGGCAGGTTCTTGGGCCACCTCAGCATGCTATTGGTCTAAATACTGTGCAGCAGTACATGGGCTTGCTACACAACCACTCCCTTTCCATGGGCTATGTTAAACCAAAGCAGACCAGAGGGTGGTGCTGGCAGAGGAATGTGTCAAGTCTGGCAGTGACAACTCTTACATCCACTTCTTTGTGTTGCTTCCATACTCCATCCACTAGATTCGGTAGGCAAAATTAGCCCACCATACCTGCCAGTATCAGCCACAGCAGAAAAGAGAAGAAGCATCTGCTGTTCACTTTGCTTCCAACAGAATCCATCAGCGGCAATGCTGTGGCTCAGTGGTAGACCACATGTCTTGCGTGCAGAAGGTCTCTGGTTCAGTCCCCAGGATCTCCTTAACAGGTCTCAGGTAACAGTTGTTGAGCCTTTCTGTGCCAGAGATGCTGCCAGTAAGAGAAGACAATACTGAAAGAGATGGACCAGTGATCTGACACAGTATTTAGAAGTGACATACGTCCCCATTAGGAGTGTGCATTCGGGTTTGCCAAGCTAAAAAAATCTTTTTCGGGGGGGTTTCGGGTTTCAGGATGCCGGGAAGGTGCCACAAAGCATCTTCGGCTTTCCAAAAAAAATCCTCCATTTTTTTTCAGGATTCCCGATTTGACCTGAGTGAGTAGTCAGGATGAGTCAGGATTTGACCTGAGTGAGTCCTGTGGGGTGGGCACTGACTGGCACAGTGGCACTGTTTCTGGGGGGCAGATTGCACAGGTTCTGCTGCTAGCCTGGCTGGCAAACATGCTCCCTCAGTCCGGATATGCTGCAGGGATTCTCCAGTTTGACCTGAGTGAGTCCTGTTGGGTTTGGACACTGACTGGCATGGTGGCACTGTCTCTGGGGGGCAGACTGCACAGGTTCTGCTGCTAGCCTGGCTGGCAAACATGCTCCCTCAGTCCGGATATGCTGCAGGGATTCTCCAGTTTGACCTGAGTGAGTCCTGTTGGGTTTGGGCACTGACTGGCATGGTGGCACTGTCTCTGGGGGGCAGACTGCACAGGTTCTGCTGCTAGCCTGGCTGGCAAACATGCTCCCTCAGTCTGGATATGCTGCAGGGATTATCTGGTTTGACCTGTGTGAGTCCTGTTGGGTTTGGGCACTGACTGGTACAGTGGCACTATCTCTGGGGGGCAGATTGCACAGGTTCTGCTGCTGGCCTGGCAAACATGCCCCTCAGCACCTCAATTACTTTCTTGGACAGATTTTTGGGGAGACACTGTCTGCTGCCTGCCTGCCTTTAGTTTTTCCCATAGGAAACAATGGAGAATGGGGTCACCCTTTTGGATGCCCCTGGAATTGGACCCCCTGGTCCAATCTTTTCCAAACTTTGGGTGTCCTTTGGGGAGAGGCTTCAGCAGCTACAGTCCAAATTTGAAGCCTCTACCTCAAACCCCCTCCCCCAGCCCCCTGGAAACTTTTCAGAAGTTTTTTTTGCCATTGATTACAGTGGTCCCATAGGGTATAATGGACCCAAAAAATTTGAGAATCCTAAAAAAAATCAGATTTTGGCACTATTCCGATAGAAATATTCGGGTTTTTTCAGGAATCCCCCCAAAATTGGTGTCTAATATACCCAAATCCAGAAAAAAATTATTTTTTTTGCATACCCCTAGTGTGACTCTTTCCAGATGTTCAGGCTGGAGGTTTGTTTCTTACTTAAAATGAAAAATGCAGAGGTGTGGCGAAGAAAAAGAAAGAGATGGTTTTAAAGAAAACTTTGATAGAGCCTTGGTTATACAATCAGAGACAGAAGTGGAACAAAGCTAATGCCTAGTGACAGATCAATGTAAAAGAAAGACAAGACAATGGAAATTATATGAATAAATGTGTCTCATTTGCAGAAGTGGAAGTTGTCCAGAAGTGCTGGATGAAAATCCCATTCCACCCCCACATGGCTCAGCCTCCATCAAACATTCTATATGCAGAGGGCAGTTTGATACAGAGACTGGAGCTACTTGAAAAGCTAAGTAAGATCAAAGAGAATATTCCTAGAAAAGAAGTAAAAAGTCATTAATTTTTCAAAGGCAACACAAAACCAAGCGAGCTAAACAAATTAAAGACAAGAGGTATTTGGTGCCACAGGAGGTGATGGGAAAAAAACAACCTCCATTGGTCCATTGAGCAGTACAGGGTGGAAACAACCAAATCAGAGGTGTGGAATGTATCCAGGAAAAGGACAGAAGGAGGCCTGCTTGCTTGTTAACTTGTGCAATTACTACTAGACAAGGGTAGATATACAGGAAGGGGAGCCACCTTTCTATGTGCCAAAGAAGACCATGTCACACCTTTCAAAGTAACATACAGGAAGCAATTGACAGTGCAACCCTAAGCAGAGTTACACCCTTCTAAGTCCTGTGGCATTGGGGGGCTTATAGAAGTGTAAGTCTGCTTAGGATCACACTGTTATTTTCTCTGTTGACGAGGGTTAAGGATTACAACTAAGAACCACCTCAGAAAGCAGAGGCAGCAAAAAGCTTTCCTAACCTCTTCAGACTCTGAAATCCAGGTCATGGATGCTCTGCATGACAACCAATGCAACAAGGAAGTCAAAATATAATTCTCCAATTGATTTTTCTGACTCAGATTCCCCACTGCTTATTTATTTTTTTTAAAATCCGATTATATCTTGCTGGCCTCTATTGGAAACAGGATGCTGGACTGCCCCCTTGGTTTGATCCAGTAGGGCTCTTCTGATCTTGTTATATAACTTTGTAGTTTGTGGATTTCTCAACTCCCCCCCTCCCCCCCCTAAATTATTTCATATATTTAATGGATTCTTTTTCATTCATTTCCTATCTGGATGGGTCCAGCAATTGCCTTTAATTTTTAATCCACAGCCACAGCATACATTTCTTATGTTGTTCCTAGGGAACCAATTACAGTCTTCCAGGCATCTTTTTTTCTGCTATTTTTCATCATTACGAGTTGGAACTGGCTGAAATATAGATGGCAGAGGGACCCACGTTTTTCATTGGTTACTCAAATGTCAGAAATACTGTCCCTCAGCACTATTTTCTTCTTCCAGACCTTGTTCTTCTCTGACCTTCCAATGACCTCCTTCTCTCTACTTCTATAGCTCCATTAGCAGATATTTGACTTCCAGTCCCTTTCAGCAGCTCTACTATAGGCTGTTGGTACATGCATAGCAAACTGTTCAACAAACAGCAGTTAGGAATATAAAAGGTTTGTCACCTTGCCTATTTACTGCAATTGTGACTCTCTAAGCATGCATTTATACTACAGGAAAAAAATTGGGAGTAGAGGACTTTAGGAGCCCACATGGCCTCCATGATCTACATAGGCAATTGGTCATTTGACCCAGTTTATGTTAGTGTTGCATCATAGGCATCAACTATGGGGGGGGGGCTCGAGGGCTCAGGCCACCCCCAAAATTTCCCAGGAGGGACTGAGCCCCCCCCCCACGAAACAGAGCGCTGCACCTCCCCACTGTGCCTTCCTAGGCCTGCCTGCCACTGCTGCCGCAAGAGCCTCTCTCTCCCCACCCACCCGGCTCCCCTGCACCCACTCCTCCCTTTCTCCCTCCCTCCCTCCTGGGGCCATCCGAGCGAATGCCCAGCATGATGGTGTCACCCGGAAGTGACGCCATTATGCTGGGCATGTTGCTGGGGCGACACTCTAGCAATCGCCCCAAAGCTCTATGGCATCAAAGAGTTTCAGGGTGATTGCCAGAGCATCACCCTGGCAATGTGCCCAGCATGATGACATCACTTCTGGGTGACGCAATCATGCTGGGCAGTCACCCGGATGTCCCCTGGAGGGAGGGAAAGGGAAGGAGGGAGGGAGGAGTGGCCAGCTGGGGGGGAGAGGCAGTAGGGACATCGTCCCGGTGCACGTGCAAGAGCCCCCCCCCCCCCCCGGAATTTGAAAACTTTATGCCCCTGTGTTGCATTGTCTCACATCCAAACTGTTCCTCTTTCAACAGGTCCAGTCTTCTGCAGTAGCAGACTTGTGCTCCTCTTCTCTATCATGCAATAGTAAAACATGTGAGGCACACAGATATGTGTCTGTGAGTGTGTGTGTTTCTATGCTTCACACAAAGTGTGAATGGAAAGTTTGAGGGGTGAGCAGATGCTTCTCTATAAGAAATGGATGGTTTGGTATGGAGAGGAGGCAGTCTCTGGTCACCTACCGTTTTATGTGATGCACCCAGGAAGTGTCCAATTGGTATTGTAGTGACATCTTGTACTGGATGGAAGCTCTGGAATCTAAAATCCATCTCATTGGGTGCCCTTTCATTAAGGAATCGTTGTAAGTACAACATATATACTTTCTCCATGCAGCTAAGAAGTCACCTAGGCTGACTCAGAGAAGCATGTCCATCACTTAATAATCACTTATGAATCATATATTTGACAGAATATTCACATCACTCACCTCACACAAAATGCTGAGGACTCAGCACATACATTCAATTGCACATACATGCATAAGAATCATGCGAGTCAGAACGAGGTGGAAATGAGAACTCGGAGGCAATAGAACGGAAAGAACTACTTCAGACTGCAGGTGAGGGAATCACATATTGAATGCTCCCCTATATAAAAAGCTTTCTCTGCCAGGAGAAAACTAGTGTAGTAGATAGCAGACTTTCTCCCTGATATGCTAGATTTCATCATTTTTTTTTCTTTTTTAGTTATTTGATTTTAATGGTCATCTCTGGCCTCAAGCCAGTCTCCTGACCTAGGGATCCAGAAATTCAGGCCAGTCTCCTGACCTAGGGTCAGTTCCCCTATTGATCCTCCTAGGCCTCCTTGGTGAGAGGTTACAGTTGTCACCAGCTGCAGCACCACCTGGTGTGGAATTGCTATCAGTCCTGCTCACCTAAACCTGATCTCTGTCAGCTGGGAGGAGGAGATCTTGTTGCCTTTTCCAATTGCCAAAGGGATGACTCTCCTTGGCAACAATTTCCTAGCAGGTACACAAATGCATTGTGTGGCTGGCCAAAATGAGACCTGCTCACCCACTGGCTTCTTGGAGTTACTTTCATTCCTGCTGTGTTTTCTTCAGTCTAGGATACCTGGGTCACTTCAGTGCCACTCAGTTCGCACAGGGCCTTTCAGCGGGCTACAGTATTGTTGTTGTTGTTGTTGTTGTTGTTTTAAGGAGAAAATGGTTCTATCACATTGTTCTTCTAAATATATGGACCAGGTCTTTGCATTGCACAATCAAGCAGTATGAAATCATGTCATGTTCATGTGTGTCATGTCATGCACATCCAATCATGAGAGTATACATAGAGATATCCACATGCATTTGGCTTTAACAAAGCTGCCGATAATGAGTAGCCTTCTTCTGTCTGGTCCTATGGAGCCACCTAGTGTGTCTTAGGGCACTGGTTTCCAACCTTTTTGTATGGTGATCCAGAAATTCAAATTTACTTGATATGGTGACCCACTGATTTATTGCTACATGAGTTTTAGACTGTAGGTTTTTGATAGCCATTGTTTCCATGTATTTAACTGCAGCTTTACCTATTTTATAACCATTGCTTAAGTTACCCAAGCAAAAATTTAACACACCTATTAAAGTGGAATTTATTGAAATATTTATTGCACTTACATAAGTTATTCAGTTTTTTATGCAAATGTAAGAACACAGGTTATATCTTCCTGAGCTATAAAAATTATAAATGCAGCAAACTGACCTTGTTGAACCTTGAAGGCTTCTGTTTATTCTTTGGTACTTGAATTTCATTTTTTTTTTTAGAAAAAAGCACAAAGAATTAATGCATCTCTTCCACACATCTGTCAGAATGCACAATCCTATGCCGGTCTACTCAGATGTTTCTGCATTTAACAGGGCTTAGTCCAAGGAAGTGGGCATTGGATTGCTTTATAAGAAAACTCCACTGAATTAAATGGGATTGACTTCAGAGAAAACTCACAGAAGCAGGGGGGATTTGGCCTGGACTTATAGAGCCAGGGTCCCTGCCACCTCATTCACTTCTTCTCTAAAGCAGAGACTGAGAAACCAAAACATGGAAAAGAGGTTGGGGTGTACTTAGGTTGCTCCCTATTTAGCTGAGAGCTTCAGATTTCAACCCTGAAGCTCCTCTTTCTTAGAATACTGTTTTAGAACTGAAGGATCTCCCCCGCCCCAATATTCTATTTAACTTTAGTGACACATTTCTCCTTTGGGAAACACATCTGTTCTTAAACATTAAGCACCTTCTGCTTTCTTCTGATCATCAGCCCAGACGAGTACATCCTATTCAGAGTCTCCACATTCTGTCTCTGTCAATGACTGGTGTGAAGGAGGAACTGAAGCTGGTGTTTTAAAGCTTCTGAGATACAGGCTTGGAGAGCGCATCAAAGAGATCCTTCTTGGACTGAAAAATAATGTACACTCATATGAAAAGAAGGTACAAGAAGATCACTCCATTCCTCCACCGGTGCTACTACACTGATCACAAAACTCATCCAGCAAAAAGGCAACTTAACAAGCTAATGTTGCTAGCCAGTAGTTCATGAATCAACAGAGCAGACTTAGTTATCTTAAAAAATGAAACAGAGTATTAGTTTTGTATTTAACAGCTGCTAAGTGCTCATCCCCCTCCTGGATAGGAACAAACATAGCCCCCAGTCTGCATTGACTCTTTCTTTGCAGAAGATTGAAGAGGTAGTGCTGAAGGTGTATATTCATCATGTCTTCCCAACAAAGGATCAGGGACAATGAGTCAACAACAGCTTCATTCTGATGTTTCTCCCCTGTGGCATACCAAAGTAAAATGATCTCTGTGGACTCCCAAAGTATAATAATCTCTGCACTATTGCCCATGACTCCGCTCACCCCTGACAAGCACACAAGCACACACAGCTGGGAGCTGCTGCTGCCCCAAGCAAGGCTGGAGCAAGTAGCAGCAAAGAAACCACACATCTGAAACAGGGAGGAGCAGCGCCCCAGCAACTTTCTTGGTCAGTCCTTTGGTCATTTGTTGCAACTGCCACAATAGGCACAATTCACAAACGGCTTTTAAAATGTTCCTCAGTGACCAACTGCTGAGCAACAGCTATGTGGTATTAGTGTGGAAGGCAGGCAGGCAGGCCAGGGATACAGTGAATGGAAAGCAAACTGATAGCTGAGTAGCCGAAAAGGGATGCAGAACCAAAAAAGAAAAAAACTGAAGGTGAAAGTGAGAGGAAATGCAGAACAAAATTTAAAAGTTGACTGAGATGCACGGGAAAAGAAAGAAAGAAAGAGGGAGAGAGAGAGAGAGAGAGAGAAAGTAAGTTTTAATGAAGGTCTAAGCCTAATTGATTTGTACTGTCAGAATCACTCAGTTCAGGCAAAACCATTAGCAAGTTGCTCCTGCTACAAACAAACTCAGAAGAGCCCAAAAGGCCAACAAGGATGCATCAAGAAGGGGCCCAAAGCCATTCAGAGGGCTGTGGCAAAACAGTGTCCCCAGGGAAAATGGGGGGGGGGGGGCTTCAAAGCAAATGCTAAACTATCCTAACCCAGGTGGGGTGGATAGTCTAAGCAGCTTGCTATCTCCCACTCGCTTCTGCCCACACTAGGGTTGCCAGGTCTAAGTCGGGAAACTCCTGAAGATTTGGGCATGGAGCCTGGGAAGGACAAGGACATCAGTGAAGCACAATGTCACAGAGTCCACCCTTCAAAGCATCCATTTTCTTGGGGGGAATTGATCTCTATATTCTGGAGATGAACTGTAATTCTGGGGGATCAAGAGGCTGGCCTCCCTAGCCCTCACTGCAGTGTCCAGCCTCTCTCTCTCTGCTTCTTCCTATCAGATGGCAAATAAAGGGTTCCCCCTTCTGCAGCAGAAACTGCCACTTAATGTGTTTTGCAAGAGCCCGAGAGTTCACCTCAGCTTCCTACTTAGGAGGAAAAGGAGGGCAATGATGGAGCAGTTGCCTCTGTGCTATGCAAGAAGATATGTGTACTCGTTTCCTGGCCCACAAATGCAGCTGCAACTTCAGCCTGACTTTCTACAGATCACTGTTTGGCTGGCTTGCTATGCCCTAGTGTCTCCGCCACAGAGAGTCAGTACGAGTTCAGCTGGGCACCGGGCAAGGAGGGGAAGGGAACAGCTGCCATAAGCCAATAGGAGCTCCTGATCTACTTCTGCAGGCTTTGTGACCCACTTGCAGTTCACAACCCACAGGTTAGGAAACACTGTGTTAGGGTAACAACTGGGGATGTAGGGATGCCCAGAAGCAGATATACTACAGTATTAGTGCTGTAATGAAGTTGCATCTACCATAAATACATGGGTGGTCAAGGCTGAATCATTTTCCATTTTGAAAAAAAAAAAAGGAATTGCAAAGTGGAAAAGAGCACATGCACACTTAGTTAAAACCAGATGAGGCTCAAAGAGAATTGACTTTGCCGAGTGGAGTCGCAATTACCTTGCTGGGTTGGATCACTCTGCCTTCTCAAGCAGAATTTGTGTTGTTTTTTAAAGCACGTTTTGGGGGGCTTAGTGTTGCCTTTTGAAAGAGGTTCATAAAAAATACCAGAGTTCTGGGTATTCTCTTTTGCCTCATACAAGGCTTGTAAAATGAAGCAACTTTTCCAAGCAAACAACACGTAAACAAATAATAGAGGCTACAGTAGAGAGGATAATTTATAGGACATTTATTTTTCATGTCATTTGATAGCCACTGCAAAGCTCCAAATACCATGTTGAAATTTTGGAAGGAAGGAAGGAAGGAAGGAAGGAAGGAAGGAAGGAAGGAAGCCTAATTGATGTGTACTGTCAGAATCACTCAATTCAGTCATAATCATTGCCTTTCTTTAAATGTAAACAACAAATGGTTGTGAAAAAGGGCAAAGTGAAAAAGGGCAAAGCCTTTAGGTACAATCATGATCCTCCCTTCACATGTGAAACTCATCTCTGATAGAAAGTCTTCACAGCATTAAAATATTTATAACCTGGAGGCAAATGGGTAGCCAACATACCTCATGATGAAATATATTCCTGACAACCCATGAGCAAGCAACCTGGTATATGTTGGAGTTTCCAAACAGTATTTAAAAGCTGATCATGTAGGATGCATTGCAGCAATTTAATTTGTATCTGGTCATATCTCAAGATGGGTAGCCATGTTAGTTTGTCTATAGCTGTAGAAAAGAGCAAGAGTCCAGTTGCACCTTAAAGGCTAGCAAAATTTGCGGCAGGGTATGAGCTTTTGTGAGTTGCTGCTCACTTTTTCAGTAAATTCTTCAGTGACTCACAAAAACTCATACCCTGCCACAAAATGTGTTAGTCTTTAAGGTGCTACTGGACTCTTGCTCTTTTCTACTTGTATATGGTCAGAGAAAGAATAATCAGGGCTGGATGATGTTTCACGAGGAACAGCTGCAACTGGCATGCCAGCTGAAGCTGACTAAATGTGTGATGTTCTGCAGTGAAGGTCTCAGCAATTATCCATTGTTCTTTAAGGACATTCGATATGGCTCTTGGATGCTGCCATGAAACTGGACAAAAGAGGTACTGCAGCCTGCTAATGGACATGTCAATGCTGGCATAATATAGTACCTGAGTTTGTCAGCTTACATTAGGATCAAACAAGGTGCGAAGTTGTCCCATAAATCCCAAACTGTGGCCTGGCTGTCTTGGCTATGGCCCAAGAGTTTTTATAACAGACCCAAATCGTCACTTTGCAATGTTCTCCTACCCTTGTTTAACCCTATCATTTTTTCTGTTCCTAGCAATAAATAAATTTCCATTTTTAAAAAGGCTGTACTCTATTTCAAGAGATGAAAAGCAATAACTGCTTAAATTACTTGGGTAGACGCAAACACACTTACATAAGCTAATTAAATTTGTCATTGATACATTTTTTAACAGGAATGCCAAAGCGGCTTGGAGCAAACATTTTCTTGAGGAACTGTATCTATTTTGTACCATTTTACACATGTAGATGCATTGCTAAATAGAAAACAATTACTTGAAGCCTGAAATGTTTTTATTTTAATAACACTGTAAATATCTATAACATTACCAGAATTGGTACATGCTGTGGAATTTCTAATATGCTAACTGAGATTTAATCAAAGAACATATACTATACTTAAAAATAACTGTGTCATTTAAAATCGGAATAGATCTTTCAAGGCAAGATAGAATAAAACACGAGACAAGGAACCAACGTTCTGAAGGTTAAAACACAAACACATTCAGCCACCTCTTCAAAATACACATGTGCACAACAGTGAGGAGAGCCAGTCCTGGAATTTTTCTTGCTGTGTAATCTGAAATAGCCCTGATCTGGTTAGCCCGGTCTCATCAAATCTCAAAAGCTAAGTAGGGCTGGTCCTGGTTAGTATTTGGATGGGAGACCACCAAGGAATACCAGGCTGCTAGGAAAAGGCAGGCAGTGACAAACCACCTCTGAATATCTCTTGCCTAGGAAACCCTATGTTGCCATAAAACAGCTGAGTTGACAGCCCTTTCCACCACCAATCTGAAGTGAGTCGGGGGGCTCTTCAACAGATGGAATGTCTCAAAAATGATTCACGCACCCACATTCCTGAGATGGGAGTAAGGTTGGGAAACTGACTGTAGTACTTCAAATGACAGGTGGAAATATCATTTTTTCAGTATAAAGAATTCCAAGGAAACCAGGGCACTGCGGAGAAGGGTTCTACCCCAAGCTTCCTCCAGTTGTGCTAATCTATCTATCTATCTATCTATCTATCTATCTATCTATCTATCTATCTATCATCTACCTACCTACCTACCTACCTACCTATCTAATTTATAGGCCGCTTTCCCCGCATGCAAAATTTTCTGTTTGTAGAGACTTTTTAATACAGGGGAGAAGAGAAAATGTTCCCTCCCCTTCTTCCCATTGGGCTGTGTTAACCAAAATATTTCACATCACTGTCCTGTTTGGCATATCTGTTATGGACTGATATATTGGAATGAAATTTTGTGCCCATTGTTATGACGAGAAATGTAGGACACAATGACTAACCCTGATCTCAGACACAACATTCTTTCCTGGGGAATGAAACAACAAATTCCAGAGATTTCAGTCAGAGAGATGAAATTTTTTTTTGGAGTCCATTTGCCCACTTGCCAGGACGAGGCAAGATAGTTGGCTATTTGGGATATCCTGAATTGGGGATCAGGGTTTTGGAATGTGTGCCTTAATCTGACCGGAGAAAAGATACATACGGAAATCCGTTTCTAGTTTCATGATAGATAACAGTGAAACCCTCTCACTTGGGACAGATTTGGACACCCTGTCAGAAGCATGCAAGCCATAGACTGGGGAACAGAGTTCAATGGAGTGAAGCTGTTTTAGGCCCAATTTACACCTCCCCTCTGAAGTAGTTTGACTGCTGTCTTTTCCTATGCTCATTTCTTGCTGGTTTCAAATTTCACTTCCTGGTTCTGAAGAGTACTAAGCAACAGGATCTGTTTAAAGCAGTATAATGCTAGCTTGACCACAGGAGGTCAATTAATGAATGTAAACATTAATTTTTAAACTAGAACAAGTATGGTTTGAAACTAGAAACAGGTATAAATGTTTTTGGGTTTTTTTTTAAAACTAGAATGATTCCAGCGGGAAAGTCAGATGTAGATTTGACCTTAGGCCAAATCTATACCTCCCCTCTGAAGTAGTTTGACTGCTGTCTTTTCCTACACTCATTTCACACTGGTTTCAAATTTCACTTTGTTTTTTTGTTTTTTTCCCCCTGGGTCATAAGAACATAATAACATAAGAGAACCCAATGTTAGATCAGGCCAGTGGCCCAATCAGTCCAACACTCTGTCATAGATAAATAAATAAATAATAAACACTCTGTCACACAGTGGCCAAAACACTAGCTTGACCACAAAAGGGCAATTAACGAATGTAGATGGTGATTTTTAAACTAGAACAAGTATGGTTTGAAATTAGAAACAGGTATAGACGGGGGTTTTTGAAACTAGAATGATTCCAGCAGGAAAGTCAGATGTAGATTTGACCTTAATCACCCTCACTTTTAAAGGTTCTTATGGGTTTGTGTCCATTTCAGGGAAGAGAATGCCAAGGTAACAGCAGCATCTGTACAGTTTAGGCCCATTCTACATCTAGCTTTCGCTCCGTCATTTTACCAAATCCGTCCTGGAAACAGAAATTCCCCTCTATATTGCATTCCACTTTCACTTTGATTGATTGTCGGATTTTATGGCAGTGTCCAGACTGCATGTCACTTTCACTTTCTTTGATCTCTTGGTTTTATGGTTACTGTCTGCATAGATTTATGGCCATTTTATGGTGATTCAGGGATGACTCTGCAGTCAGTAAGGCATTGGCCCAGGGTATTTGAATGTAGTTTTGAGCTGCATCTTTTTTCTGTTCCCGTGTGGGTTTGATAAAGCAATGGAACAAATACTAGATGCAGAATGGGCCCCTGCTAGCTTCATATATTTGATTTCTTTTCTTATTTCCTTAAAATCCTGTAATATGTTGATCTAACTAGCCCCCCCCCCCCCCCAGTACTTTGGTACTCTAGTGAACTGAGGTTGCATTTTAGTAAGTAAAGATCTTTGTCTTTTAAAGCTCTTACAGTGTGATCAAAGATTTCATCCAGGGCACCTGACTACTCATCCCATGAATAGACCAGAAACTTCAGACTGGGCTACAGACTAGGGTTACCATATTTTGAAATCAAAAAAGAGGACATATTTCCTGACTGACTACTTCAAACAAGCACTCACTATGAAAAATCTGATTTTATATACACCTGTGATTTAAACTGTGATAGTTGCTACTAACTAGGAATATTCCTAATCTTCCAACCCCAAAAGAGGACATTTTCCTCAGTTGTTTTTTGTTTTTTTAACAGCCCAAAAGAGGACAGACATTTTCCATTCTGAGTTATACCAACAGCACAATGCATGGACAATTGTGCAAAATGTAGTTTGCTGAACATAATGATGATAATCAGCCAATACAATGCCAGTAACTAAGCTACTGATCAATAATGCAATTAAGGATGTTGACTTGAATTTATTAAGTCTGCTATAGTTTCTGACCTAGATATCTTGGGTGCTGAAACTGCTTATCAATTAAGCTGACTGGCAATACAGGCCTGACAATAGAATATACTTCTTCACACAATGCATAATTAATAGAATTTGCTGTCTGGAGGTGATAGCCTTTAGTTTAGCTACCTTTAGAAAGATTTAGACTAAACATGCCATTAAAATGTATATTGACAATGATAACTTGAAAACTGCTAGATATATTACAAGAAGCAAATTTATACCATAGTCAAGGTAAGTATTAAACAGTAAAAAGATAATGTCATTCTTCTGCTTAGATTCTTATGTAATTAGAGTGTTGGACAAAGACTAGTGGGAGACCCTTGTTCCAACTCAGACTCTATCATGAAGCTCACTGGGTGACCTCCAGCCAGTTGCTTTCTCCAAGTGGCAGACCAAGCCTAATCTGCATCATGAAGTTATTGATGGAATGATATGAAGGATGGGAGAGCCATGTATACCTTTCTGAGCTCCTTGGAGGAAAGATGGGACAAAAATGTGATAGGCAGATAGATTCCCTCCCCCCCCCCATTGAAATCTCACCACTTTAAAACACAGGACAAAGATACATGTGTATCAGTTAAATACTCCTGGTTTGTTAATTTGTTAGTTTATAGATGTTGGAGGTTGTAATCTGTAAAACAACAAATATATATATATTCATTCAAATATATATATATATATATATTCATTCATTCTCAATATATGTTTGTTCACAAAGAGAGAGATTGGCCGAACATCCCCCACTTCACCCAAACTGAGTGTCCTTTACAATAATTAACAATATATGTTGTATTGCTATCTGAAACTTTCTTTTATCTTCTTAATAGACTTAGGCTGTGATCATGTGCACAATTAGACCTGACATAGGCATGAATGCTGGTGGATTTAAAGGGACTGATCAGACAGCAACATCTGGGAAGAATCCCACAGCCATTGGCAACCTGTTCTGTTCCGCCACAGAAGTGGAATTAAAAGACACCAGGGAAAATTTGGTAATAAATGGGTTTGATGGGCCACGGATGGACTTTCCCCTGTCTGACCACTCCAGCATGCTCTCATGCCGTCAGGATGGTCTGATCAGGCCACCACAACTCTGTGCCGTTGTTTCCCCCCCCCCCCCCTTCTCAGTATATGCATCATCACAAACTCCATAGGGAGGTGTGTGGAGGTGCAATTAATCAATTCCTCATTTAAGCACATGGGAAACAAATGGCAAAAAAAAAAACCCTGACTCACCTGCAGTTGTGTCTGATCACACACTGACAGGCTGTGCCCACATTTTCAAGGGAGGTGTGATCTTGCAACTGCGGGTCAAATTCCTCCAGAGAAAATAGCCTCACTTCTCCCTCCCCTTGCTGTATCTGGCATGTGTGACCACAACCTCCCTGTGCTTTCCCCCAGTGATATTTAAACATGTGGAGGCAGAGGGGCATGATCATGTTTGCTCTCTTTTGTTCCAACTTCCATGAAGACATACAGTATTACTGGTCATACAGTAATACTGGTAATCTGGAAAGCTCCCTGTTGAATGCAGCTGTACACAAGTACACTCATATCTTTAACTCAACATCTGGAAATCAGGAGCAAAGACACAACTGCCTTCTCCTCACTGCCATCTATTGAAATAACATGTGAAGACCCCTTTACACCTCCACTGATCTATCAACCACTTTTAACAGACATAATAAGTAGTGGTTGTCACTTTTACAAGTGATTATGAATTGCATAATTTAATTATGCACTGCTTAGAGAAACATTTCCTTTTACAAATCTTGAGCGTATATTGACAGTATTGTGGTGCTGGAGAGGAGAAAACAAGTTGGACATCTCCCCAACAAGTTATTCACCAATGGAGCAATGGCATATAAAAACTTAATAGCACAATTTTGCTAGCATTGTTAAGCACAACTGAAAGAAGGCTTTGGTTGTAGGAACAGAAGGGAACACAGCTGAAGCATGTGTTTGCTTAGGGAAGAGACTTCTGGTGTCTGCTCAATTCATCACCATCCTTTTATGATGTTCTGCAGACTTGTTTTGTCTCAGTGTTAGTTTATAGATGTTGGAGGTTGTAATCTGTAAAACAACAAATACTTTTTTCATTCATTCTCAGTATATGAGCTCATTAATGTGAATGAGTTATCCTACTGAGAGCATAATTCAACAGTCTTTGTTCAGCTATGGTGTACCAATTGGCTAAAGTAAAGATTCCTTTTTCAGATTTTCATTTGTTTTTGCTATGTGGAGATTTTAATGTGTATGATTTATTTATTTACTTTAAGAGGTTTTATTTTTTTAAAAAAAAAATCTTGCTTCATGGCTCAGTCTGAACCCTCCAGGTGGTTTACAATATTAAAAACACACAATCATATTTATAATAAACACCTGTGCAATACAAAGCTAAAATGAACCCCCACCCAACAGCTAAAAGCCTATATGAAAACATTTATATTCAGCTATCACTCCAAGCAAGTTTTAACTGCTTTTAATGGGTAATCATTTTTGATGTTTCAATTTTTTTTGCAAACCATTTTCATTTTGCTCACAATGAGTCTTTTCTCTTGCGTTCACCACTCCAGATGATTTCATTCATAATTTAAATCAATCCGTGTTTTACAAGGTTTTGTGTACGTGGAGCTGGCAGCATTCAGAAGAGCATCTGCTGTGCCCTCGGAGTAGATTGGTAGGTCATATGCTTCAGATGCACACTGTCCCAGGTTCAATCCCTGGCATTTCCACTTAAAATGACCAGGTAGTGGACAGTGTGAAAGACTTAACCTGAGGCCATGGAGAGTCACTATCAATCAGAGGAGACTATACTGACCGATGGGCTAATAGTCTGACTCAGTATAAGGCACCTGCATGTGTTCACACGTGCTAACATACAGCACAATGAGTGGTCAGGGAGCTACTGTTGGCACACACTAGTAGTTTATGGACTTCTTGAATAACATATTTCCCAGAATAATTTGGGGAAGGTCTTTTATCACTTAAAACAGCTACATTGTACTGTTTTGTGCCTGCAGCAGTCAGTGACATGTGTTCCGTAAGGACTGCCTTCTTCCAGATGAACCTACCTGACCATTCTGGTCATCTTCAGTGGCCCAGCTTTGGGTGCCTCCACCATCAAAGGCTGGATAAGTGGCAACCTAAGAAAGGGCCTTGGTTGTGGTGCCAAAAACTCTGGAACTCCCTACACAGAAAGATTTATCTGTCTCCTTATATTGTTGTCTACCATGACTGAGGGAAGACTTTTTATTTGTTTGGTTTGGTATATCCTTACTAACTCTTATTGACCTGTTTGTGCATTTTGGTGTCTGTGTATTTATATGTTTTATGTAGTTGTTGTAAATATTATATGAATTTATATTGATTTTAACATTATTTTGGTTGGTTGCCACCTTTGGCTGCATACAAATATTTCAAATAAATTAATGCTGTTGCATGACCAGACTTTAAGGGACTGAAATAAAATCCCCACAAACACCTCTGCCAGAATTCATAAAACAGTTTAAAAATGCTCAGTTAAGATGAACACTTTGGGATTCAGGTGTGTAAAATGGGCCAGGAGGACAGAACACTAGAGAGACTAGGGCTACACTTTCCATCTTTTATAACTTAGAGCCAAATTACACATTACATGTTTGGATGACTTGGGCCCTTGCTTTCCATGCATTCACACAGCAATTATGGAGAACACCATTTTTTTTAATTCCTCAGGAGCTTTATTGGGCTTGGGTTGATGGGGAGGGGGAAGAAAGAGCTTCTGTCTTCCCCCATACCAGGGGTGGGCAAATTGTGGCCCGCGGGCCACATGCGGCCCGCCACAGAGTTTTTTGTGGCCCGCCAAGACAGTCTGAGTCTGTCTCTCGTAGAATTGTAGAAAAGTGTGATAGTGTCTCATTAAACTGATTCTAAAATTAAATGTGCTTGCATCTATAGATGATATGATATTAGCACAATAAATAAATTGAATAAAACTACCACTATTTTATTTAATTTATATTTATTGACTTTTATGATACAATTTATACCTTTTCTGAAATGCAAAGTTAACTAATGAATGCAATCATTTTAAAAGGTGCAGCCCTCCGCTAACCTCCGCTCCCACAAAGTGGCCCCTGAACCAAAACAATTGCCCACCCCTGCCCCATACCATTTTCCTGAGCTGAAACAGCCAGCAAGGGGTTATTTCCCTGTCACTGTGGAGCAGTCAGAAATGCTCCCCCAGTCATATAATTCCAAGAAAGTGCGAAACAGAAATGTTCAGGAGGGTATTCTTATAATAGAATCAGAACAGAATTAAATTAGAACACTCTAGAAGACCCCTTCATATGGGAATAGGTCTGTAGCCCACTGCAATGGCTATTGTTGTTACCATCCATTATTGTAGGCATCATCTGGTTTTTACTGAGTTTCTTGTATTTTGTAATCCCAAATTCTGCTTTGCTCACACAATACCTTTGCCTTAGGCAGTTTGCTGTTCTTAGTGATGCCCACTTGGTCCTTGAATTCTGTATCCTTAGTTCTATTGCTTTGTTCTTTGGATGTCTTATGTTGTATGATTACATTATTCTCTCTCCCTTTTTTAATTGTATAATCCACCTTTAGTGCCAGCTCTGCCAATGGTGGGAAAGCAAGAACAGACATGCTCAGAACATTTCCAATGCAATGTAAAGGCATTTTTAAGTGCTTGATAAAAACAGCTCCTTTTTAAAAAAAGGTTTGAAGATACTTGTACTCAGGTGTCATTTCGTAGAAAAAGAGGTGCAGGAGCTCATTAGCATAACTAATTAGCATAACTTATTTGCATACGGTACACCACCTAACATCACTGGAAGTATGTCAGAAGGCAAGAAAGAGAGAGAGAGAGAGAGAGCTGGCAGAGAGGGGACAGCTACTAATCCAAGCCTCAGAAATACCACTATTCTGGGAGGATAGCTTCAGTGGTGGCTGAAGCCTTCTGAAGGCTGGTCGGAGGACCAAGAACCTTTCCAGGGGACAGGATGGGGTCATTTTGCTGCAGCCATGACACAAGCAGGCATTCCCCCAAGGGGGGGGGGCTGGCACCAACTCCCAGAGCTGCGCTCCCCCGCGCTCCTGCTCAAAATGATCCCTGCTTGTACTCTGCAAACACATTGTCATTCAAGCAAAGAAAGATTTCCCTCTCGCTAGTTGTAAGTTTTAGCCCACGTTTAGAAAGGTAGTCTAGACTCCTTTTGTCACGTCTTTTACCCTACAGTGTTTTTTCTGCTGCTCATGATTTTATTGGTTTTAGTTATTTATGATACTGTTTTCTATGCTATTCCCATTTTGTTATTGCTAAGCCACTTCAAGCATTTTTCAAGAATGAAGTTACTAAGTTTCCTGAAGGGACAAAAGTCCAATTCAAACATGAGAAATGTATTTCACACTGTGGAAGGCAAGTGTGACAGGATGGATTGTAATTAGGCCTGGTCTGGGATTTGACAGGCAGTTACTGAATCAGACCCTGCCTTGCTTGGCTTTAGCAGATTTCCTAGCTCGTATAGCTCCAGGTCATACCCTGGACCCATTTTCACATTTTTTGTCAATGCATTGTTAATGGAGGCTGCCTTGGACACCCTGATATCACACACATTTATGGTGTTCCTTTTTTCTGTAACACTATAACAATTTTTTTTCTAAACTTGGTCAATACATTATTCTCTGTTAATTCTGAATTTTTCCCAATCATGTGTAGTAAATCAGTTTAAGATCCGTAGTTGCCATTCATGTCTGCTTTTAAAATGTTTTTTGATTTAATTCAATCCCTCTGTCTGCCATGACATTATTGCATCTCATTTCAACAGATGTTCTTCCCAGAGTTAAAGTGAAGGGTTTTCTTAAATATACTTTACAGTGTTTATGTAAATCCATCTTCTTTGAGGGATGTTTATAAGGATAGTTCAGTTCAGCATCAACTGCTTTCTTTTTCATATTCATCATAAGTGGGTAGATAGCATCGGTAGCTGGGTAGGCAAACTGAAATAAAAAAAGACAGAATCAACATCAGTTTCATAAAGAAGGAAGGAAGGGAGGGAGGGAGGGAGGGAGGAAGGAAGGGAGGGAGGGAGGGAGGGAGGAAGGAAGGAAGGAAGTGTTGCCTGGTCCCCTTGTTACTACAGTGTGGGGTTTTGGGGGTGTTCTGAGGGTAGGTGGGGATGCCCCAAGCCCCACCCCAAGCCCTGCCCTCAAGTCCCACCCCCCACCCACTTGCCCAGCCACCCATCTGCCTCCCCTCTTGCCTGATTTAAAGGGCTTCAGCTGGTCGGCAGGGACCATGTGGCCCACCAACCAGCTAGAGGGTCCCCGTGATAGACCCTTTGTGATCTGGGCATGTGGCCCATGGCCACCCCTCTCCCTCCCTCCTGCTAGATTTAAAGCCTCCTCCAGCTGGTTGGTGGGCCACATAGTCCCTGTCAATCAGCTGGAGCCCATTTAAATTGTGCCGGAGAGGAGGGAGAGGGTGGTTGGTTGCTCTTGGGGGTGGGGCTTGGGGGCAGGGCTTACCCCACTGGCCAGCTGGCCAGTGGTGGATTAAAGCCCCAGAAATGGGGGAGCCCCCACCTAGACCTGGGGGCTGGCAACCCTAGTTTTCTCCTACGGATTAATATGGATATTAGTGGACCTACTCCAGCTTGCAGTTGTCCGTAATTGGGCCTCTCTGCCTATACCATCCTTATCTCTTTCAAGGCCAAAGTCAAGAATGATCTCCTGTAATCAGAGATCTACCCTAGACAGACGACATATGAAGCTAAATGGTTTCCCTATCTGGATTATATTAATTCTAACAGCATTCTACCTTCTAACCCCATCTATCAAGATGTCCTTTTATTTTAAAATATATTCCTCTTTACTTACCTCTCTTCTGCCTTCTTCTAATCTTAAAGTATCCTCATGATATCTGAAGCAGATGAAATATTATTAGTTTAAATGGTTCATAGGTCATCAAAAGGGTAGCGGTTTATATATGACTGGTTATAACTGCTTGATAGTTACATTTACTTGTTGTATGTACTTAGTGGTCGTTAATTGCTTACAACTTATTATAGTTTCTTATTAGCTGTTGTAGAAATGTTAAGTTTTATGTTTTATATTTATGCTGTTTCTTAATAAAATTTTAATTAATTTTTTAAACTACTACTACTAATAATAATAATAAGGATGTAGTAATTAGTTCTTTTTGGAAACCTGTGATCCGCTGGATGGGAGTAGGAAGCAGGAGCAGTGTCATAATCTTCTAGAGGGTTCCAGTGAATGTGCACCCTAATTGGATTTGGAACATCACCTGAACTATAGCCTGGCCCGAGCATGGAATACTGTGCACTGAGTACAGAGCCCGTAAACATCTGACGGGTGGCATGTGATTGACTGTATGATAAGGAATTACTAGCACTTTAATAGGTATTGTAATCTTGGTTTTAAATTTTTTATGAACAGATTTACATTGTTTTATTGATTTTACATAGTTGTATTGTCTTATACTGTCATAAGCCACCCTGAGCCGGCTCTGCTGGAAGGGTGGGGTAAAAATTTAATAAAATAAAATAAATAAAACAATTTCTATGCTGCCTTTGAACCAAATTTGGTCTCCAAAGCAGCAAACATCAAACATTAAGATTTCAATGCTAGAAACATTTAAGTTAAAGTTTAAGTTAAAGTAAATATACAGTATTTCAGTTAAAGTAAATAAAATAAATATACAGTATTTCAGTTAAAAATGTATAAATACACATAATACCAAAAACAGGGAGGACCAATAACAATTTTTGAGAGTATGCCAAACAGAACAGAAAACCCAGTAACAAAAGACAATAGAGACAGGCAGACAAATTTCCCTGGGGAGGGAATTCCAGAACTTTTAGTGCCATGGTCAAGAAGGCCCTTTCTTGTGTTCACATCCATCCAGCCTCAGACGGCAGGGTCACCTGAAACAAGGATGACCGGAGTGATCAGGTAGGTTTGTATGGGAGGCCAGAATCGGTGGGTAGGGAGAAGGTGGTCCTCAGTTGCTCAGAATTAGTTGCCCAGCATATACACATGAGGTCCTACACATGTAAGGGACATTTTTGCAAGTTATAGCCCCTCCACAAGTACCTATTTGGGTAACACAGCAGGATCATGGAGCTGGATGAATGAAGGTTACACTCAGGGATGTATTGGGACATGACAGTGGTCAGATTATGGGTGTTATGCCATGGACCACCTTGAAGGTAAGGACAAAGTGTTTCTGCTGTTTCTAGGAGTGGACAGGACAGCCACTATTGTATAATGCATAAAGTGAGTGACTTGGATATGAAGATTCAAGCTTAAAACCCTGCTCAGCCAGGGATCTCACTTGACCATCTATTGTCAGCCATTCTGTCTCAGCCTAGCCTACCTCACAGTACTGCTGTGAGGATAAAAATGGAGCTCCTTAGAAGAAAAGTGGGATAAAAATATAATACATTTCCTTTTATTTCCTTTTATCCAATAAAAGCTCTATGATGAGCAGTGAATAGTTGTTGTTAATCATGTAGCACCCAATAGACAAAAGGAGATAAAAAAATTACAACTGCTAGAGTTCTTTTTGTATCCCTGTCAGCTAGTAGATATGTAAGTAGGTCATAGGAATAAACATCAGAATAAGCTTGCAAACATGGTAAAATATAATGCCTTCTGAGATTAACATACAAAGGACACTCCAGAAAGATATGTGCAATTGTGTTGATCTTACCTAAGGAGCAGGGGCAGATTTGTTCTGAATAGGGTCAATGTGTGAACCTACTCCTCATAACTGCCAAAGATTGAGCATGTATCTTGCCAGAATGAACATCCTTAAAAGGCTTTGGGAAGTCAACAGATAGGTATAGGAGGAGATTTGGGGTGAGGGGAATACCAAAAAAATGGGATGAACTGGCATGGCATGCTCTAAAGGCAGAGTTTTAATTTTACACAATTTCTCACCCAAGCAAATGAAAGCCCAGGTCATGGTTAGTGTCCAGGTTCACACACAGAGCCAGGAGTGTCTTAAAGACAGTCTTAAACTATATTGACCTATAGGAGTCTTCTTTCAGGAGTTCCAGGTAGCCCTTGCTGCTCAGATATGATTTGATGAACAATCTAAATGGTTGTAACCAAGCCTTTGCCTCAAGGGAAGGTTGGCCCAGTTCTGAATAAAGAGCTACTCTGGCTACACAAGGATGGATGTTTAATAATATTCACACAAAAAAAAATAAATGACAATGGCCAATATTTTTATTTGCTGAGGCAATCCTTATGGTTACTCCATAAATAATAATAGAGATGATTTTTGGGTTAAAGATCTGAACAGCACCTGGAACACAGTTTCCACCTCCATGGGGGGGGGGGACTAATATGGTTTTGGCACAGGCTTTAGCTCTTTTCCTTTTATCTGTAACTGATGTGGCCCCCATTTTAGATGAAAAAAGGATACCCAAATATGAAAATTTCTTCACTTGTTGGATTTCTCCAGGATTCAGTCCATCTGAACACTGAAGGATCTTCCTTCCTTCCTTCCTTCCTGTAGTTTATTTTATGGAAGTTTATTTTCAGGCCTTCCTTAATGCAATATTTGGAGAAAACAATTAATGATCTCGGCAGACCAGCTCTCATACAAAAGAGCAGAACAGTATCATCAGCGTATAGCAAAACTAGACTATTGCAATTGGCCAAATGGAGTGGATGACAAAGCTCATTAAAGAAAGTCGAAAGATCAGTCATAAATAGGTTGGACAAAAATGGGACCAAAAGGCAGCCCTGCCTAACCCCTTTATCGAGGTTAAATGGCTCAGTCAGCTCACCACCATAGCCACAGTGGACCTGAGCTGAAAGGTCTGCATGAATTTGCTGCATGAGCCACAGCAGCCTTTTATACATTGTGGAGTGTCACAGCTTTTCCCAGAGTCTTGTTGTAGAGATGCTATCAAAAGCCCATTTCAGATCAATAAATCCTACATAAAGAGTGCCACTTGGGAAATTAGTGTATTTTTCTAGAAGATGACATGGAACTAAACAATGGTCCAAAGTTGAACTATCCCTCCTGAACCCCATGTACTCCTGGCCCATAATGTCACCATGTTCAAGACGTTCAGTTAAGGCATCTAACAAACATGAAGAGTGTTGTTTGCCCAAGCATGATAATAAGTGACAGCAGCTATGTCCGAGCACTGACCTTTCTTGAAGATTAGAACTATTATTGTGGGCCTACAAAATTGTGGGATGACCCCAGGCATGTTTATTTGCAAAAACAGCAGAGCAAGGACCTCTGCCCACCAAAATGGATTTAATTTGAATAATTTGCTTGGGATAAGGTCTGCTCCAGGGGCCTTCCTGGAGTGGATCTAATAAATATTTTAAAAATGAAGTCTATGTAGGGATGTTAGGAGAGGAATCACGTAGTCAGAATGATAAGTCAATGGACAAGTCAGTATGAAAATAGGCATCCTTTTGCTTCTCCGGGCCAAGCCATTTAGAGCTTTGTAGGTCAAAACCAGCTTGTCAGTTGGTATCCAGAGAGCTAGATATGCATTTAGCAAGACCAGTAGGACCCCTTTGAGCATCACA
Source organism: Lepidodactylus listeri (assembly GCA_029233225.1). NCBI lineage: Eukaryota > Metazoa > Chordata > Lepidosauria > Squamata > Gekkonidae > Lepidodactylus > Lepidodactylus listeri. The sequence continues at coordinate 38,362,336 of JARCFY010000013.1, forward strand.
ATGATAATGGAGATGCACATCTTTATTAGCTCTGGGTGCAAGAGGCTTCTTTATTGTGCAGAATGATCTGTCATGCTAGATTGGGACATGTGTATTTTATCACTTTATAAGCTCAAAGTTGTGGCTGCAACCATGTAGAAGAAGAAGTTTTTATAATTCCATTTTAACCATTTGTATTTGTTTAATAGGAAAAAACAAGGCTTTCTACTGCATGTATTTATGGTATAGTAACCATAGTTAATTGTACAGTAGCATTTGTTTGCTCCAGATCTCATAAACTCATTAAAATGCAAAGGAACAAGATTGTGCATTAAACATTCTGTGAAAAAGGATATTTATGGCTCAGGGGGAAGTAGCCAATGATCTGGAAATTACCAAGATTTTTTTTTAAATAGTATTCACAAAACCAAAGTAGGAAGTGTTTTTCCTTTATGAATGACAATACTTTAACAATAACATACTAAATCTGAGGGGAAAATATTTAAGGCAATTTTTGGAGAGGCATCTACATGCTGATTCATTAGAAGAGATGAAAAATGTAAGTCCTTAGTGGGTTCCTTCAGAAGGAAAACCAATATTATTCATTAGGGCTTACTCTAAAGAAAATATCCTTAGAATTGCAGCTACATGATTTGGCCATGATGATTCATGTTTTATCATACTCAGGTTAAAACTACTTAAATGCACTCTGTGGGGCTGCTTCGTAAAACTGTCCAAAAGCTTCATTTAGTCCAAAACATGGAAGTGAGTTGCTGTTGGTGGTTAAACATAAGGATCATGTCACCCTTGTGCTGAAAAATCTACAGTGACTGCTGATCTGTTCTCACACACAATTTAAAGTGTGTAGCAATAAACATCTGAAGTCCTGATAGCTTGGAAGACACACTAACCAACTCACCACTTTTCCCACACTAACCTACTCACCACTTGTTCATCATCTTAAGCTCTGATCCCCCTACCTATGAGCAGCAACTAGAATCAGTGGTAGCACTCCATCTTTTGAAAGCCGCTTATGACAGCTCCATCCACTTCCCTCCCTCAGAGACAAGATTTCCCCTCCATTTTTCTTTCCCTTTCTGACTAAGCAGCCCAAGTGGTCTGTTTTCTTCTTTTCTGAAGAACTTTAGCTGTCCCATCCTGTGTCAGTATGCTTTTTTACTGCTGGCTCAGACCAGGAATCTGTGGGTCAGGATTGCCCTTAAACCACTGAAAATGGCACTTGAAATGTTTTGAAGTTTAAAATTAACAAAATAACATAGAGGGGAAAGCCCAGGTGAAATTAGGGACTGAAACTTGTGAGGTAACTCAGTATAGATAACTCTGACTTTAGTTCTTGTATTTCAGGCTAATGATAGTTTCTTAAGCTATTCACAGTTACTTAAATCTTTATGTTGATAGGCTTTTGTTTCAGTGTTTTCCCAAACACTCCAATACACTTTATTGTCTGACTCATTTGGTTTCCAGAAGGCTGGTACACTCTTTCCAGAACCCAACCCCCTTCTTTTAAAACACCAGTACTCATACTGAGTTTTAATAAGGTCTCTAAAGGCAGTTTCTAACCACACCCGATCAGAGTTCTTTTCACTCTTCAGAGCTAACTCCCTGTTTGACTGGGTACGGAAATTTCTTCTTTCTCTGGAAGATCTACCCCCCTTTCCTTGGCTCAAATGGTAGTCTCCATCTAACTACCCACTCATCCTTGCCAACCTTCCTCAGTTCTCCTGTGCTAAAACTGCTCTCAGGTGTGGTACTAAAGTCCCAGTTCAGTGGTAGACCGGCCACCCGTGAAGCTTTGGCTCGATCTCAATAAGGGTCAACCAATTACCACAATGTTACTAATATTTTAATAAGGAATTTCTTCATGCCAGTGTAAGAAGAACACAAGCAATTAATAAATATTGCTTAATGTTTTTTTATTGTTTTGTAAGCCCTCTCAGGTAGATTTCTAGAGGGGTGGCATAAAAATGTTCTCAATAAATAAATCCCTCCTTGCCCTTAAAGCCACCAGCTAGTCCCACACTGCTTTATGAAAGAAGAGAGTGAGGGCCAATTTTAGTCCACAAACAAGGCAAGGCCTATTAGCTCTGACAGGCCTTGCCAAATTGTACTCTGATAGGCCCTCAGAAGCCCAGCATAAGGCTGGCCAATCCATGGCATCCCTAATTTGGAAAATGCATGTCAGCAACCAATGGGTTGTTGGCAAAAGTTAGGAACCATAATTCCAGTTGATCATAAAGCTCATAGATGCAGGAAGGAGGCAGCCTCCGAACTGAGTAGGATTTGTTTACAGTAGCAGAAAAACCCTAGAAAGATTCCCAAATCTGTGGACAAAAATTAATTCCAGCAGGTAGGCACCTAATAAAGCAGAAACCTCATTTCCCTGTTAAAATGGAAAGGAAACTATGTCTTTTAATAGCTGCATGTATTTCCTCTGCTAGATATTGTTCTAAAAAGAATAGAATAGGAAAGACCCCCTGGAGGTCTCCAAATTATCTTCTGCTCAATTAAATATTGATAAGATGTTATAATGAATCTTCACTTCTTCCCTTTGTGGGACTTTGCAGAGGGAAGTGCTCCCCCCACAACCCTAAATCACATTGAAAAGTGGGAACTGATTCCCCTTTCATTATTTTCTGCTTTATTTACTTTCATTACATGTTTTTATAGTGCTCTCCCTCCCTCTGATCTGTTCCTTTCAGTGACTTCATGTGTGTGTATTTGTCATGCAGCAGAAGAGAGCGCTGGATGACACAGGAGATTAATGTACAGGGCTGTTTCAACTGTGATTGCATACCAAACAGTCTTTTTGGCTTTCCTTTCATCACTAATTCCAATGGGGGAAAATAAGTCTTACACTTGAGTTGTTTTAATCTTGCTAAACATGGTTCCCTTCCCTTACTTTCTGGAGACCAATCACAGTGGGGGTGGGGGTGGTGTTATGTCGGGTTCATCTCTTCTTATTCCATGTTTTCTTCCAGTCACTGCAAAACGTCAGAGGTCTCCAAGTAGAGACTTCAGCGGCAGGATCCAGACCCTGTAGCACTTGTGTCTGGCCTTGGACCAAATACGCCAAGCTACTCCACAGGATTATTGCAAAAATAATAAAGAGGAGGTGAAAATCACTTTGAGTTCCTTGGAGGAAGGGTGAATTAAAACTGTGATCAAAAGTTACAGAAGTCTGCATCCTCCACATACTATTCCAGATAAATATAGCCGTGCTTGTTTAAATACATTTGAGATAAATATATTGATTTTTTTTCAATAAGTAAAACAAAAAGCAGTCCTAAACAGGCCTATGTATATCTGACTCAGGTCAATTCAATAGGGTTTATTCCGGGGCGGGGGGGGGGGGGATTCTTAAAAGTGAACTGATAATTACCTTACAGTCCCCCCCAACACCCACACAGAAATATTTTCCTTACATAAACTATCATAAAACATTGTTTATAAAGAGAACAGTTAATTAACTTTGTAAATGCTTATGATAGTTGACATGCTAAAATATTTAAGAAGTCCAGTTGTTCAGAATCTTTTTTAGTACAACATTATCTGCTTCTGGTTATAATTTCTGGTCAGTGCTATCATCCAAGCAGCCATTCATCTTCAGTTATTTCAAGTTAAGATTGACATTTCTTGTTTTGACCTAATTTGTGTATGACAGACTGGCTTCCAGGTAGGCACAGACAGAATTAAATCAATAATAGTGCATAGATGGGTTATGAATAACACCAAATTTGACAAAGGAATGGCTTTGCCAAGTGGTTGATTTTTGTGATCAATCTCCATTTTGCTAATACCAGTCAGATAATTGAATGAAGGGAAACACTTACTCAGCCTTGGCTTCGATCTTCTCATTTTAAAGCAATAGATCCAAGAATTCCCTTTCTGAATAACAATTTGGAGTCATAAGTTGTCATTATATATGTTTGATTGCACTAAATTCAACATTCAAGGAAACTACTCTTTGTCAAAACATAGTGGTTGATCTTTGTATCTGATTTCAGAAAACATAGGATCAAATTAAAATAATTTTAGAGGCCAGTTTTTCCTGTTCTTCACCACTTTATACAATAATGGTTTTCTCTTTGTGTGGCTCTTTTCAGAGATTTCTCAGTGGAAAAGTCAGTAATGGAAGATAGACTGCTACCATTGTCCCCAAAGATGTGTCATTGCAATGACATTTCAGGCATTGCTGAAGTGCATGCAGCTGGAGAAATGGTGAGGTCCAACATTCCCAACTTGCATCCTACTTGAATGGAATGTGTGCCATAGAGAACTTCCCACAGTCCTCTGTTAACATACAATGATTTGGTCACTGATGCTCAGGGCTTCTTCAGCAGAAAATGGGTTCTTTGATGCCAAGAAGCTTCATAATCATCTACCAAAGATTCATCTTGACTTTTTTCTCATCATTAGAAAACCCAAGGAAATGGACACTGTGATTTTGAATGATTGTAGGTAAGAAACAAAATGAAGAAACTCTTTTCTATCTCTTCAACTATGGCTCAGAATAACCGTTGATTTTTTACCCCCTGTACATATTGAAGGAAGTATTCCTTGGATAGTCTTCTGTCATTCTTAAATAGTCAGTCAATCTAGTCAGGAAACACATCTGTCCCAGGTGAGTCTTCTGGCTGTGAGTCCAATTACTTATCTTGCTGTCTCCATAGCAAATCTGAACTGGACCCTACTTTCTATGCCCCACGTGCATGCTTGACCTAATTCCAAATTAGAACCTTCATTAGTCTTTTGGAATAGTCACCCCTGAAGCTCTTAACTAATTAATGTATTTGTAGGTGCCAAACCTTGGAATATCGCCTAACTTCAAAGACTCCAGTATGCAAGCAGAAGACTTTTAAAGAAAGTTACAGATGAACAATTATATATATTATCCAATTATTCTTTTTTTCTCAAAAAGATCAGTTATATCTTATATTGTAAAAAAAGAAAAGAAACCTACACAAGATCCCTATAAAATTCTGCTCTAAACAAGCTCCATTATAATCTTGTGATAGGATGACTGGTTTTCTATGTCCTCAGGGGTCTCTGGTTCAATAGAGCATGCATCTATATTGTTAGCCAGTTTTGTGTAGTGGTTAAGTGCATGGACTGTAATCTAGGAGAACTGGGTTTGATTCCCTACTCTTCCACTTGCAGCTACTGGATGACCTTGGGCAGGTCATAGCTCTCTCAGAGCTGTTTTCTCAAGGACAGTTCTGGAAAGAACTCTCTCAGCCCCACCTACCTCACAGGGTGTCTGTTGTGGGGAGGGAAAGGGAAAGGAATTTGTAAGCCACTCTGAGACTCCAAGTGAAGGGCAGGGTATCAATCCAATCTCCTCTTCCTCCCCCTCCTCCCTCTCCTCCTCCTCCTCTTCTTCTTCTTCTTCAAGATCTATGGAATGCAGTAGTGGATACTTCTTTAGGAAAGTGTTCAAGACATACAGCAATTACTTTGAACTCATGGGAGTGGCACAGGTATGCTATCTGTCATTTTGAGCCTTCTAAGGAATAGATAATATACTGTCCAGGTTTACTGATATTGTTTAGTTTTAAAAACCCAGTGATTACATTCTCATATTTACACCAAGAGAAACAGGTATATGTCTCACACATTTTGAACATACTCTGTACAATTTTTTGTTCCCAGGAAGTAGAGAATAAGATGATTTATAGTTAATGAATATAGACATAGCTGGATGAGAGGGGTATGTACTTTTCAAGGTATGTCTTCAGACACTGAGCAAGATCCAGTGGCCAGCAAGATCACTGCTTTGGTATGAATTAATGTTTGAAAGTTCCAAGAAGACATCCGATTTGTTCCATTCAAATTCAGGAATGGCAGTGTGGGTATTCCTTAGAAAGACCAGTGCATCTAACCTTCACTGAATACTCAAAGGCTTCTATTGAGGCACATGAGATGATATAAATCAAGGAAGTGGCCAGATAGCTGGAAGGACAGAGGTTAGTAAAAAAATGCATAAGGCCAAAGTTCCACAGAAGGCAGGATTTAGGCAGAAGCATAGCCAACATCAGAAAAGAGGTCAGAATCCAGAAAACAGTCCAGGACAGAGGCGACTAGGTCTTCTTGGCCTGTGTAATTATGTCTTCCCTATGGCTCTCTCACTGTATCCCTCCAGGCAGAGTGTGGTTCTTCAATTGGCCATCTGTGTGAGGGAACTAGGCAAGCAACTCTGACTGAAGTAGAGCTGCCAGGCCCTCACTGGGGGTGAGGGATCCCCTGCCCCAAGCTGCTGTTGAAAAAAAAACGGGGAAAATGCCTATTGGGCTGATGGCATGAAATCACTTTTTTTTGGGGGGGGGGGGGGTTTGCTGTTGGTGACAGTGTGACATCCCTTCCAGGGAACACCTGGAAGTGATTCTCAGAATCAATGGAAACTCTATGGTTTTACCCAGAGAGGCATGATGTCATGCCATCACCAGTAGCGCCCCCCCCCATGTTCCCCTGATCTCTTGCTGGTTGCCAAGCAATGCCAGGCCAGGTCATAGCAGGCCATGCCTGGCAACCTTGCTGTAAAGGCTGGCACACAGAGCAAGGGCAGACATGCCCCTTCCAGACATTCAGTCTCTTGAGGGAGGAGGCTGGAGATATCACTACATAGTAAAAGGGACATTTTGTAGCATTTAGCACAGACTGGAGTGGTGATGACACCAGCCCTCCCATAGCACTTCTAGGAAAGCAAAGGGAGATTCATAGGCCATAAAAGGCCCACTTCAAATAAAATAGACTTAGAGTTCATTCCAGAAACGCTTCTGCCTAATCAGAGTTCGGGATTCTGGCTCGGAGTCCTGTTGGTCCAGATTTCCACCCCCATCCCCAGTCCAAGAGTTTTAACCATCAAAACTCTCCCTCAAGTACATGAACACCTGATAATGTATTTTATCTATTTTTAAAGAAAGCGCAAGAACTTCCTGCTTTAAAAGGGGGAAAATAAAGCATAAATGTAAACGCAAATAAAGTTCTGCTCTTTACATTTCAGGCAGTTTTATTTTATGGGTGAAATGCTCAGGCAGTCTTATCTCTTCAGGATTAGTGATGTTCTATCAAAAGCCAAGGGAATATTTATCTTTTTCAGCTCAGCAGTTTAAGAAGATGGAGATAGAAGGAGCGGTTTGGGTGTTTTTTTGTGTTGATTATGGTCTTGAATAATGTAGATCCTTCTTTCATCTCACTTGAGCAATCTGATTGAGGCAGTAGGGGGGCTATAGGTTTTAGAACTTCATCTTATCATTGAGATTCCGTCTATGTATCTGGAGGAAAATTAGTTCATAAAAATAGGTCCTGGGATAAGATGTATTTCAGGATGATTACGCAAATGCCACCACCTGCATAGGAATGATATCTGAGTCTGTGAATGTTTGCATAAGATGACATGTGAAATGGAGCCCTTAAAGATAAATGGGGGAAGGATCCTTCTCAAAAGAATCATGTGATGACTATTTAACCAACATTTGTTCATTGACAAGCAATGACCTGTGAAGGCTAAACAGAAACTCCATGGTCAAAAGTAGGATAAATTTGAATATTTATTTCATTTATACCCCACTTCCCTCCCCGATGGGGACACATAGTGGTTTACAGTACTCTTCTCCATTTTATCTTCACTTCAATGCTGTGAAGGAACAGACTGAGACTGTATGACTGGCCTGTGTTTACCTAGCAAGCTTCCTTGGCAGGTGGGGATTCCAACCCGCATCTCCCAGATCTTGGTCCAACATTCCAGCCACTACACCACACTGATTATCATATGCTGGGGCAAACAAAGTAAAACTAGGGTGGTGGTTACCCTACTTGAGATGCTTTTGTTGTTCTTGCATCATTGTATTCCTTGCACAAGTTAGTTTGTGTTGGATGTAGGACTTGCTGGGGATTCTTAGGTTCAACATTGCCTTTGATTCTCAGGTTGCACTTTGGCACAGATTTTCTGATTTTGCATTTGTTAGTCTTACAGCAGCATTCCTATTCCATTTGGCTTGCATAATTCTTGGATTTGCCATTGGGTTGGACTCTCAGATTGTGCATTTGTTGGGTTAGGTTTGCCACAATGCTCCACAGTTCTGCTGGGATTCCCTGGTATTGCATTGGTTCTCTGAGCTTGTTGGTTCTGTTTGAGAGGTTTTGCTTGCTTTTGTGTCTTTAGCTATACTTTGTCATGGAGAAAGCATGGAATCCCTCCATAGGAAGCAATGGAGAATGGCTGGGGGCATCTTATTTGGGGGCCCATAGAATTAAATCCATTGGTCCAATGTACTTGAAATTTGGGAAATATTTCAAGTTCAGGCACCAGCAGCTGCATTGCAATTTGGGTGCAATTTTATAACAAAAACAGCCCATCCATCCCTTCAGAAATGTTTCTGATAGGGACTAATGCATCCAAATAACACTGGAATAATTGGGGGGGGGGTGTACAAAATGATAGAACACAGTAAGGATTCTGCTTCAGGACATAAGAGCTCCTCTTTTAAAAACTAGGAACCAGTAAACAATCGGCATGGAAATGAACTGAGAACCAGAACAAAATGCCTTGCTTTAATTTTTTAAAGGAAATTAATCCTAATGTTTGTTTATTCATTTATTTTAAACATATGAAGATCACTTTTCTATCTTTCTAGCTTATTTGTATCATGTTCAGAGTAGCATACATGGTTCTCACTGCCTTGTTTTATCCTCACAATCCTGTAAAGTAAGTTAGTGTGAGACCAAGTGACTGGCCCAAGGCCACCCAGCAAGATTCACGACAGAGTAGGGATTTGAACCTGGGACTCCCAGACCCTAGCTAACTACACTACATCAGATTTCACTTTTGTTCCATAGGGATCCCAAGAGACTGTCAACAATAATTAAAAGACAATAACAACTTTCTGACTGCTTCGAGGATTAGAGCTGCCAAGCCCCCCAGTGGGTGTGAGGATACCCTGCCCCCAGCTCTTGTTTCCCACCACCACTCAGAGTGCTGGCAGGAATTTTTTTTTAAAAAAATGACTAATGATATGATGTCACTTTCTGGGGAAACTACAATGGAACATTAGTCCCCTCTAAAAATTGCCAGAAACTGTTTTACCATAGAGTTTGCAGTTACTCCTAGTGAAGACTAATGCAACTTCTTGGTTTTCCCCAGAAGTGATGCCACAAGATCACCAGCAGTGCCCCCATGCCCCCCCCATCACTTTCTTGTTCCAGGCATGGCCTGGCAACCCTAAAAAGGATGGATGCCTTCTTGACTCAGGATGACCATCCTACAACATAGAAATCATTGGTGTAGAAGCCCCAAAAGGAAGTGGCAGTTCTCATATACAGGAAGGAGACACTGGCATTAAAACAAAAACAACAACAATAAGCCGCCAGTATGATCAATAAAATGTGACTGATCAATAAAATGTGATATCTTCAGTGGAGTGCCAGGATCACATGTCACTGATACTGTTTGTTTGTTCTGTGGTTTTGCTGCATCAGATATCCTTTCAAAGACCCACTACAAATTTGTGTGTGTATTACACTGTGGTGGGCAACCTCCTATGCCTTGTGGTGGGCAGCCTCCTATCCCCACCACCTCTTCCCTGTTCTGCCCTTGAAACAGAAGAAAAAGGGGAGTGGGTTTGATATCATGGATGATGCAATATCAGATCCAGTCTTCATGTCTACAGTGCTCTAGGGATTTCCTCAGTCTCCATGGACTTTACCATGAAGTACTTCCCCTCCCCTGTGTCCCACCCCCCCAAATCTCTTGGGATTGCCAGGCATGAGCCTGGGTCGCACTGTGCCCGTACACATTTGAATATGCACTGAGACGTTGTTATACCATGTGGCACCTAAGGTTGCCTAGGGTAGGGAAATTCCTAAAATATTTGGGAGTGGAGCCTGAGAAGGGTAGGGTTTGACAAGGGAAGGGACCTCAGCAGGGTACAGTGCCATAGAGTCCATCCTCCAAAGCAGCCATCTCCTCCAACAGAACTGGTCTCAGTAGTCTGGAGATCAATTGTAACTGAAGGAGATTTTCAGGCACCACCTGGAGGATGGCAGTCCTAATGGCACCACAGTTTGGAGGAGGGAGAGGTGAAGAAGGGAGAAGTCATAAGCGATATAGCACTTCAGCTGCATGGAAAAGCCAGATTACTCTTGCAGTAGTCATCAAAGAGATGGATGGGGAAATGGCTGCTAGCACTAGCCTACCCAGAAGTAAAGGTCTGCTCAGGAGTAGAGCAAGAGAACCAGAAAATGGGTGTGGCAGGAAGGAAGCTTCTAAAAGGCAGAGGCAAAAAGTGTTAGAGGAGGAGTTAATCTGTCCTTACTGGTAGGAAGCCTGAGAGAAGTGAAGCTAGCAGTGCCTGAAGTCTCCACAAACTAGGAAGAACAGTGTTTATTGGGGACAAGGGCAATAATAATAATAATAATATTCTAGGCTGGCAGGCAGATCTGAGGACTGCTCCAGCAGGGACAGTTGAGGAATAGCTGCCTCAGGGCTTAACCCTGTGGTCATGATCCAGAGGCCTGAGGCTGTATTAACGGATTCTACCCTAGAGAGCAAAGTTAGAGACTGGGCTCAAAGCAAGCAACTAGGAGGATGAATTCTATTTGGCAAATAGGTCTTGTTTGTTAGGTGTTTGACGATCAGGTACTCCTATTAAAGGTAATTTTCATAGAAAGACTTCCATAAGGGAATGGGGAAGAGGCAAATAACCCAGAGAGCTCGGGGTGTGTGTGTGTGTGTGTGTGTGTGTGTGTGTGTAGAGTGTCATCAAATCACAGCCAACTTATGGTGACTAGGGATGGGCACCAAATTAGCCACAAAGCAAAATTCATCACAATGTTTATCCTGTTCCTGATTCACCATCATGAACTTCCATAAACATTTTAGGCCCAATTTACACCTCCCCTCTGAAGTAGTTTGACTGCTGTCTTTTCCCAAGCTCATTTCATGCTGATTTCAAATTTTACTCCAGGGGGTCTGAAGAGTACTAAGCAACAGCATTTGTTTAAAGCAGTATAATGCTAGCTTGACCACAGGAGGGCAATTAATGAGTGTAAACATTAATTTATAAACTAGAACAAGTATGGTTTGAAACTAGAAACAGGTATAAACAGTTGGTTTTGGGTTTTTTTAAACTAGAATGATTCTAGCGGGAAAGTCAGATGTAAATTTGACCTAAAGCAATTTGTGGCAGTTTGTTGAAATCAGTCCTTTTAAACCCCTGTTTTGCTGTTCCCCATGAAAAGCTGTTCCCCATGGTTCAGCTGTTTTGGGCTGTCTTGTGCAGTCCCTTTAATTTTAAAGGAACTGCATAAGATAACCCAAAATAGCTGAACCACAGAAGCAGGCTGCTCCCCACTGATCAGCTGTTTTCTGGGCTTTTTGCAAACCCCATTTAAAGGGACTGCAGTCATTTTCAGTGGAGTTTGTGGTACCAAGAACCAGTTTGGTTCACAAATGAATGTCCCGGTTCCGTTCAAGTTGTGGTTGAGTCCATGGTTTGGCCATGAACTGCATTTTTCCAGTTCATAGCCATCCCTAATGGTGACACGAGCAAGGTGCTTTCAAGACAAGTGAGAAGGAGAGATGGTTTGCCATTACCTTCCTCTGTAGGGTCTTCCTAGGTGGTCTCTCTTCCAAGTACCAAACGTGCTTAGTTTACAAGATCTGATGAGATCGGGCTATACCATGCCACCTTCCCTCCCCAAGGCCCCTTGTTTTCTAGCAATAAATAGGTGAATATTTTTAACCCCATGCTACCAAAAGATTAAATTTTAAATTTCATCACATCAAAGACATAGAAGTTTGGTCAGGTCAGATCCCCCCTCATAAGTTAGGTAACCTTAGATGCCTGAACATAAATTTCAATGTTCTGTTGAGGCAATAACCCTGAGGATTTGTGAGAGAAGCAATGAAAGTTTTGACTAGTGAGACCCTTAGATGGATATTGCACATGCATGAGTTAACTACTGGACTCCACTTAAAGCAACATTCAGAGGTTCCTACTCTTTCGGGTTTCCACCTAGAGCTCCAGAATATGGAATGCACTGTCCTTTTAATGTAACTTTTTTGCAGTTCTGCTGCATTTCTTCTTTTCCATGATATTTTCTGAAATAGATAAGGAATAGTTCCTTGAAAGAAGTAACATATGGCAAGCCTATTACGTTGGCAAAACATCAAAAGAATTTGGAAGTAAACTTTAGGAGTTTCAGTAAGACCAATGGGATTTAGGACATGAATTTCTATATCACAAATTAAGCAACTAACTGTAGTGAGTGTTAGGTACAATTTGTTTATTTCAAACGTTTATTAGCCACCTTTTTGCCTTGCATAACTTAAGGCAGCATACAATTTAAATAAAACAACAGTTATTTTTTTTAAAAAAAAAACCCCATAAAATACCATAATATAAAAATCTCAGTTAGGACTGCCAACAAATACAAATTAAATTCGTCAAATGGAATCCTAGATAAAACTGTCTTCAACAGCCTTCTAAAGATCAAAAGTGAGGGGGTCAGGCATACTTTCCTGGGGAAGCTCTTCCATAATTGTGGGGCTGCCACAGAAAAGGTCCATTGCATGCCCACCAGATGGCTTCATTAATTGGTGAGACAGTCAGAAGGACCTCTCCCAGTGATCTTAATTCATGGAAATAGTGTATTAAGGCTAGATTACAAAATTAGAGGACAATGTTAAAAAAAGGCATAATATTAACAATATAGACTACCTTCAGAAGAATCCGGGACTATTTTATTATGGAGAAAATCTCAGATCAAATTTCACATTTGGAATCTCAACTGTACCAATCTAATTTTATGGAACAGTGGTTCCCTGTCACAGACTTCATGGCAAACAGCAACAACATAAATAACTCTCTCTTAAGTAACCTTTATTATAGCAACTTAACTTACTTTTAGATTTATATCAACAATATGTTATGGTTGGCCTACCAAGTTCAATCTTTATACTCTCAAAAATGATGTGCAATCATTTATTTAGATTGTATATTACTCTTCCTTAGATATGCATTTTAAAGTAAATCTTACATCATTGTATATCTCACAACCATTTTTTTCTTAATCATGTAGTTTATTGATGTATTGTTTGTATTTGTAAGTCTGTTTTAAGTGTTCTTGTTTATATTCTGAAATTTAACCATTAAAAAGTTTTTTTTTAAGACTATTTTAATTTTTACATTAATTATATATTTTCTTGACTTTATACAAATGCCCGCTGAACAGTTCCATTTTACACATTCTGCAAAATGGTAGAAGTGTGCGAGCCCTCCTGACCTCCTCAGGCATGGTGTGAGCTTCTACAGAGAAGATTTGGGTACGGCAGCTGTTGAGCTTCACCCCTTTGTAGGGCAATGTGTGCAGAAGTGAGTGGAGCTGCCTCAGCATAGCATAATGGGAGAGGTAGTCTTGCAGATATGCAAGTCCTAAACCAAGGGAGGACTGTGTGGATAAGCAGCATCTTGAATTTTATGTGCCCCTAGCTCTCTGGGGATTCCCCAAGCCATAACTGTCAACCTTACACCTTACTTGTAGGCCTTCTCAGTGATAAACAAGATGTTGGACCATTGGTAGTTCAGTATGGCTATTCTGTGTACTTCTTAATCCCTCCCCCCTTCAAATGTAGCCTCCACTCTGCACTTAAGTGAGTAGCTTCAGTCAAACTACCATTGTCCCAGCTCTCTATGCAGTGTGAATATTGTAATTAGAGATCTTACCAAATCTTACAACTGTTCTTGCTCTGTTTGGGAATTGGAGTTTATTTATGTTTCTTGGAACAAGTTGGGACCTAATTGGAGCCAAATTTTTATGACAAAAACATTGATGGTAGAATTGAGACTGCCCTTGATGTCAGATGACATATTAGTCTCAAATACAGTGTCAAAATGCTGTACAAGAAATTAACAAATGGAAACAAAATCAGCATAGAAAATTGGGAACAAAAATTCTCTCTAATTTTTTAATGGAAATAAAAAAGGGCCATTTTCTGTTAGTTACAAGATTTATATCCTACTCTTTTGATAGAGCAATTCAAATCACACTTAAAAAGCAATGATACACATGTCTAATTCAACAGTCCTTGAAATACAGTCCCCCAGTTAAGAAACTTTCAGATTTTTTGTCCCTCAGTATTACAGAGGTAAAATCTCAGCCCTCAGGAGATGGTTGGGTAAAATAGAACATTTTTGATTGCCTAAAAGGGGTGGGACTTTTTGGAAACCCATTTCAGAGTGTGAGCACAACAATAGAAAAAAGCTCCATCTTCAGTGAGGTCATCACAGGGAATAATTGCTAGGCTGATTGGAGTGGATGTGTAGAGGCTTGCTGGGTAACCTTAGTCCAGTCATACATTCTCTGCCTACCCTTCCTCATGGGGTTTTTGGAGGCCATTTTCTGTTGCCAGAGGAAGTAAAGGTAAAGGTTTCCTTTGTTTCAAAGCCAGTTGAATCTGATTGTAGGGGGCAATGATCATCAATGTTTCCAAGCTGAAGAGCCAGAGCTGTCCAAAGACTTTTCCATGGTCATGTGGCCGGCATGACTAAATGCCAAGGCACACGGAACGCTGTTACCTTCCCACTGAAGTGATACCTACTTACCTACTTGCAATTTCTTGCTTTTGAATTGCTAGGTTGGCAGGAGCTGGGGCCAGAGATGGGAGCTCACTCCATCATGTAGCACTTGGGTCTCAAACTGCCGAGCTACCGACCTTCCAGTCTGCAACTCAGCATCTTAACCTCTAAGCCATTGTGACCCTAATGATGAGGAAGGCAGGTATAAATGAAGTCAATAAATGAATAAACATGTCTAACCAGTACGGAATAAGTCAGCTGATGCAGAACTATGGATCCAACAAAGATCCCAGGGAGTGTTGTATCTAGAAGTTAATTTATGAGGAGTGAACTGTCATTGAAAGAGTACCTTAAAAATGTCTCAGGTCCATAGATACCAATTTTGGAATCATGCAACCCCAAATACAACCCCATTCTTACAGTTTAATATCTACCTGTAAATCCCTCTACTACTTCCATCTGTATATTAATTGCGTATCATTTAAAATTCATACTGGCAATATTTGTTTCTGGTTAACTGATGGTTACTAATTATTAATTCAAAAGACATCATAAGTCTTAAGCCATCACCCTTTCTCAATAAATTATTCTATATATATATATCTAATCGGGGGTGGTGGTGGTGCACAACCCTGTGATAATGTAAGTAAATAAATAAAACTCTCGGAAAAGAATCATGAATGATACATATGATCTGCCCTGGCTAGCAACAGTTCTTTGAGGTCTCAGGAACAGAGAGGTCTTTCCCAAGAACCTACTTAGTGAGATTCTTGCCAGGGATTGAACCTAGGACCTTCTGTATGCAAAGCATGCCGTCTGCCACAGAACCGGAGACATCTGCCTTCTCATTCCACAGCTTGGTGAGAAATCACCTTGTGCTATGTAGAGAACATTTATGCAGCAGAGGAGATAAAGATTATTCTAGTCGACATTCAAATTCACTTGTGGATTCCTTGCTCGAGACCTCTGGGTTAGTAAATCTATAAAGGGAGCCCTGATGCCATATGCTTTTAATACAAGCTACCATCAACGTACATTTTTTCTGTTCAAATAAACATTTTTTCACTCTCGTTAAAAGTTTCCTGCGATTACTGATGTGCTTATCTGATTTAAATCCACAGAGCTTCTGAAGAACTTGGCAGAGTGAGAAGCCCTAAGATCTACTCAAGTAGCATATATGATGCCTTATGGGACAGAGTTCCACTTAATAAAACCAATCTTTCCCACTATTGCTGTAGCCGATCAGAGAGAGAAAGCTGAATACAAGAAAACCAAGTAACTGAAATGAGCCTCTTCCAATGTATTCAAAAAATACAATAAAGCAAACCAAATGCATAATATGGGTCATTCCATGCATTGCAAGCAGAACTCGAACTTTTTTTAGTGTTGGCTATGGAAGGGAGATACTGTTGAATTTCTTGTCCTTGCTGGTTTGATTCAGAACTCCCTGTTTCTGTTTTGCTTCTCCACTGTGCAAATGGAACGTTTGTGTTTATTTTTTGTGCAGATTTCTGGTTCTTAGGGCCAACTGTTTCCTCTGAAATTTATTTTAACGTCATTTTCTGTCAGTTGTGTTTAAATGGCATTTAAGTAGGGTTAAAATACAAAAGAAACAAATCAAAATAGGGATGCTGAAAACTTTGAAACCAATGTGATTGACATTTAAATGTACAGTGATTAAATTGTTCATTTACACATGACTGAGCTTCTCACTGGATTGCCTCAGTGTTTTAATTCCAAGTTGAAACCGAACACCACGTCAAACAGCTTTGCCCCTGTGCAGCAGCTACTTATACAGGCTTTCCTATATAATTGCTTCATATGCTACAAGGTCATGGACATGTGAAGGCAGCAAAGCAGAGCAGCTCTTTGTCATAACACAGGAGGGGAGTCATGCAGTTGTCCAGGAAACAACTGTTCTTCCCTAGGAGGGGGGGGGGACTAACTACAATTCCTATTAGACAGTGCATGAGCACACTTGTGCAAATTAACCCACATCTGGATCATTTACTTGCCTATCATATTAACAAACACTAAGATACACATGCCTGTAAATTCAGAAGAGGAAGCAGTGGCAGACAAGAGGGAAACCCGTTGGAAAACAGTAGGAGATTGTTTATGCAGAATTGACTTTGTAACACATATTTGAACTGTTCAGACACTGATGAATAGGTTGTTGAACACTTCACAATGTTAACTGGAACTATTGAACAGGCCATGAGATGTACTGGTGAGTCAGTTTGGTGTAGTGGTTAAGTGTGTGGACTCTAATCTGGGAGAACCGGGTTTGATTCCCCACTCCTCCACTTGTAGCTGCTGGATGACCTTGGGCAAGCCATAATTCTGCCACAGCTGTTCTTGAAAAAAGAGCAGTTTCTGTCAGAGCTCTCTCATCCCCACCTACCTCACAGGGTGTCTGTTGTGGGGAGGGGAGGGGAAAGGAGTTTGTAAGCCGCTCTGAGACTCCCTTGTGTAGTGAAGGGTGGGATATAAATCCAATCTCTTCTTCTTCTTCTGGTGATGGCTGCCCTAGCATTATTAATCAGGATCATCAACAATAAAAAGGAATGGCACAGAAAGTGTCTACAGGAAGAGAAATCAATAGAAAGTGGCATCTCCATGGATTCCTGCAGTTGAGTGACTTAGCTGTAGGGTTTGATATCATTCCTTCTTGAGAAGTTTCAGAAAAGGATGGCTAACTTCTGTGTCTCCAACACCTTCTATGTATTCTACGTGGTGATCCAGTAAAATGGACCCTGAAGAGGAAGAAATATATCTCAACAGAATGTAATGAGGCTGCTTTTACTCCAAATAGACCTCTTTATCTATGTCACATTGGTATCTACTTTTTATATGCTTCAGTTGTTTTTACTTTCTATATCTGTCACATCTCTCTTCCCCCTTCATGGTCAATTCTGGGCTTACACAAATTTGTGGAATGCATTAGAAACATGCTTCATTGCTGTGGATTTTTTTTTTATTGTGAGTCATTGCCAATACACAACAACCAAGAAGGTAATTATTAGCAGAAATGGAAGAGGAGATTCTCTGTAGGTAATAATCAGGTGTGACACTATAACCTCTGGAAGTGAAAGGCAAGTTAGATAGGTGGGATTCATCTTGGTTGTGTGTGTCTGTGTGTGTGTGTGCTGCAGCTTAAACACCTGCCAGTGAACTAACAAGGCCTGGATGACTCCTGACAGGAAATGCGTATCAATTTAATTCCTTTTCATACTTTTTGCCAGCTTTTGTTATTTTATAATTGATCCAAAAGACTGGCAGGTGTGGCTATCGACAAGATTTTTCAACAGCATTACAGCAATCTGAACAAGTGCATCAAAGCAAAAATAACAGATAGATCCAACTTTCCCCAGCACGAGATGTTCTGCCAAAAGGGGGGGAAATAAACACCCAGCATGACGGCAATCAATTCCCCTTTGCATGGATCTGTGACTACAAATTAAGGCTCACTAGCATGCAGTCACCTGTAGATGGACATTTGAATTTGATATTAAACCAGACAGCAGTGAAAGGAAAGTAAAAGAATCTCATAGGAACTAGAACATTTGGGTCCCTCTTTGTAATTTCCACTGGAGTCAGAAGCTGTTAGGCATGATAGTTAAATGATGCAGCCATAGTAACCTCCTTGAACACCAGATGATGAGGGCAAACAATGGGCAGGAAGGGGAGCTCATGGTCTGTTTGTAAGCTATGCACAGGGATTGGACCATGGCTCAGCAGTAGAGAAGAAAAAGAAGAGAAGAGATTGGATTTAGACACCACCCTTCACTTGGAGTATCAGAGCGGCTTTCAAACTCCTTTCCCTCCCCACAACAGACACCCTTGTCAGGTGGGTGGGGCTTAAAGAGCTCTTTCCAGAACTGTCCTTGAGAGAACAGCTGTGACAGAACTATGGCTTGCCCAAGGTCATCCAGGAGCTGCAAGTGGAGGAGTGGGGAATCAAGCTTGGTTCTCCCAGATTAGAGTCTGTGCACTTAACCGATACACCAAACAGGCTCTCATCTGTTCAGCATGCAGATAGTCCAGGCATCTCCTGGTGTGAAATGATGATGTGAAAGATTCTGGAGAGCCACTGCCAGTCATTGTGGACAGTATTGATGTTGATAAGCCAAAGGCCTGACTCAGTACAATAGTTCTTAATGTGTTCAAGTTTTCCATAGGCACATGGCATGGTTACTGCTTGAGACAGAATGCTGTATTAAAGGTCTGATCCAGTAAGGCTGCTCTTGAGCTAGTTCTGACTACAGAGATAAACTTGGATGTAGGCTGTATTACTTCAGATTGTACCATGTCAGATGTGGCTCATGTGATTGATTTGTCTTCCAGGGTAGAAAATACACTATCTATAGAAAACTAGCATGTGACAGTGAAGACAAACCTAGACATCTTCTCTTTGATATTGAGCATCCTCTGGGTAGGGAACATTTTAAACTGAAGTGGTCTCCCTTAGAGAGCCAGTCTGGTGTGGTGGTAGGAGTGTGGAGTCTAATCTGGGAGAACCGGGTTTGATTCCCCACTCTTCCACATGCAGCTGCTGGCGTGACCTTGGGTCAGTCACAAGTTATCTCAGAGCTGTTCTCTCAAGGGCAGTTCTCAAAAGAGCTCTCTCAGCCCCACCTACCTCACAGGGTGTCTGTTGTGTGGAGGGGAAGGGAAAAGATATTGTAAGCCATTCTGAGACTCCTTCGGGTAGTGAAAGGCAGGGTATAAATCCAATCTCCTCCTCCACCACCACTACCACCTCCACCACCTCCTCCTCCTCCTCTTCTTCTTCTTCTTCTTTCACCTTCTTCTCTTCTTCCTCTTCTTAGTGGTCTCCCATCAGTCATGTAAACTCCTACCTGGAGTATAAAATGGTACCCGTCAATGATATGTTTATGCCACTCTTGGGCCGGCTAGTTTAATATTGTTTACTCAGACTAACAATGGCTTTCCAGGATTTCAGGCAGAGAAAGGTTCTTCCTAACATCTGCTATCCAAGTTCCTTAAACTGGAGATGCTACAAACTGACCTGGGAAACAAAGCGGGATACATAGTAAAGAGCAAGGAAGCAAAGCAACAGAATGAACCCGTGTAACAAAGGACGCTTCAAAAATGCAATATATTCAAAATATTCAAACAAAGTAAAGATCAATCAAAGTCACAATCCATAATCCAGTACAGTCACAACATGTGTGGAAAGTACAAAGGAGTTATGGTGCAAAATTAACAGCACAAAGTCACAACAAAGAATCCAGATATATGGATACGTATATCCAGCTATATGGGAATGAAGCATATATCTGAATTCTTCATTGTTGGGGGCGGGGTTGGGCTGGGATGTCATCAGTATGCAGATGATACCCAGCTCTATCTGTTGATAGATGGCTGCCTGGATTCCACCCCAGAAAATCTGGCCAGGACTCTGGAGGCCATGGCTGGATGGTTACAGCAGAGCCAGTTGAAATTGAATCCAACTAAGACGGAGGTCCTGAACTTAAGTTGGGGGGAGTAGGGTCAGGAATCAGGCTGCCCACCTTGGATGGCATGCCACATGCCAGCCCAGAAGGTGAGGAGCTTGGGGGTGGTTCTAGATGGCCCACTGACTATGGAGGCCCAGGTCACCACAGTTGCTAGGTCTGCCTTTTACCATCTTTGACAGATCAGGCAGCTGGCCCCTTACCTCTCCCCCCCAGGATTTGGCTACAGTGACCCATGCAATGGTCACTTCCAGACTTAATTACCATAACTCACTTTATGCAGGCTTGTCCTTGTGGTTGATCTGGAAACTCCAGCTGGTGCAAAATACTATGGCACACCTGCTGCCTGTGTTGCCTGTGCGGGCACACATTCGGCCAGTGCTCCGCCAATTGCACTCGCTACCGATTAAGTACCAGATCTGCTTCAAGGGATTGGTATTAACCTTTAAAGCCTTGCACAGCCTGGGACCCACATAACTAAGGGACCGCCTCTCCCCATCAGTGTTCCCTCTAAGTTGAGTTAGTGTGAGCCAGCTCACAGTTTTTTAGCCTCCAGCTCACACATTTTTGTCTTAGCTTAGGAAGGATGGCTCCAAAGCAAACTAATTTCTGCAGCAGCCACATCACTCACTCACAACTTTAATGCCAGTGGCTCACAAAGTAGAATTTTTGTCACAAGACTCCATGGCTTAGAGTGGGCATTGCTCCCCATATGTGCCCCAGAGAGCCTTGATCAAGACCTGCTGGTTGTCCCCAGCCCGAGGGACATCTGTTTAGCCTCCACCAGGGCCAGGACCTTTTCTGCCCTGGCAACGGTGTGGTGGAACGTGCTCCCATGTGAGATCATGGGCCTGCAGGATCTTTTAACATTCTGCAGGGCCTGCAAAACAGAGCTGTTCCACCAGGCCTTTGGGTGAGGTGATGGGCATCCAGGAAAAAAGCTTTCCCCCCCCCAGCTGAAGATACCATCTTATGCAGCCCAGGCTATATAGCCTTCAATTTCAGCAACACCAGTATTGGGGACTGTACAAACTGATGTGTATTGTTTTAATGTTGTTTTAATGGTTTTAATTAATTATTATTATTATTACTATTTTGTTAGGCCATAAGGCCTAAGAGTGGATTGTGATCTGCCCTGAGCCCACTCGCGAAAAGGGCAGAATATGTGAAAAATAAATAATAAATTAATAAATACATGGCATCTGACTGGGTGGAAATCAACCAACAAGGACTGATAATGCAACAGGAGACAATCTAGCATGGTCTCTTCTTTGTTACAACTTCTTAAAGTTAATAATTTAGAGTAAGATGATCTATAGGTGGAGAATGTGAAGAACAGAGAGATTAAAAGGTCTCATTTTGGATGATTCACTTGTTTGCTGTAGCCTTAGTACATTTCCTGCTGGCACTTTTTAGAAACAGGAGGAAGCAAAACAAAACAATGTTGTGTCTATCTGCCGTCATGGATCCTTCTGACTCAGTTTTGGCAGCTTCAGCTTCACTTTTTTCTGTGAATTTGACATTTTTTCCAAATGATGTTGTGTCCCTTTATGTAAGAATATGTAAATAGTCTATTTCTTTGCCCACCTTTCTTTGCCACCTAGCTGTATCGGCTGATGGACAGACAGCCTGACTCTGCCCCAGAAAATCTGGCCAGACTTCTGGAAGCCATGGCTGGTTGGTTGCAACAGATGGAAGAAGTTCCAGATGTGATGTCCCCTGTCTCAGACCTTCAGACTGAGTGGCAAGAGGGGCTAGATGGCTAGATAGGCACATTGACCTTTCTTCCTGAATCTACTCTTCTGCCACCATCCTCTTTGATATGCAGATTGTGATCTCAGGAATCAACTTCCCTTTTCCTGCTTCTCTCTCACTCTGAACGAAGACCTGCACACACCAAGAACGGGACATGCAGTCCTCTCTTGACACTATGAGGCAGATGGGCCTCTTGTCATCTGACTCCATCATTTAGCTAGTAATTTAGTAATTTTTTTCAATCTCTGCTCTTTCCTATCCAAAGTGTACTTCTCAAATAAAGAGAGAAGTATTCCTCTTCTAAACTTGCAATGTGGCTCTGTGTAGCTTTGTAAGCTGAGTAACCTAGTAAAGTGATGCTCCTGAGTTTGTAGCTTTATCTAAACATTCCACTAACTAATGGTGACTGGTCCCAGATGGAACAGCATTCGCTTTTTTCAGAGCAGCTTAAAATCATAGGGCTGTTCATGGACCCCACCTTGCTATTTGAAAAGCAGATTGGCATGGTGGCCAGGAGTGCCTTCTGTCAGGTGCATCTGATTTGCCAACTTTCTTGTTGCATAGACTCAGCTGATCTGGCCACACTGATCCATGCCTCTATAACCTCATGGCTGGAATATTGCAATGTACTCTGTGTTGGGCTGCATGCTTGAAGACAACTTGGAAACTCTGGCTGCGGTCATGCGGCCCTTTAATGCGGGAGGAAGGGCTGTTCCCTCCCGTATTTAAAGGGACTGTCTAAAAAGGCCGGGGCTAGTCTCGCGTCAAAGCAGGCTCAAATGCAGGTTCCTCCCACATCTTTCGACCCTGGGAAAATCGACTGTTTTCCTGGGAGTCACGGGAGGAACCCACATTTGAGTCATCTGGCCAGCCCTCTCTCGCAATCATTTTGAGAGCAGGGCTGTCCAGATGGTCCCGCCTGCCATTCCCCCCCCCCTTACACATGGGCGCTTGGCCACTCAAGTGCCCAAGTGTAAAAGGGGAAAAAAACTCCAAACTTACCAGGTGGCTGGCGGGGCTTGGGGAAGAGTGCCTCCCCTGGCTGCCACCGCTGAAAAAGCCACCGCCACCACTGAACACCTCAAGGCCGGGCCACCCATCGCTTCTTCCACTGCCACTTCTTCTGCTGCCGCCTCCTCCTTTGCCTCCTCCTCCATCTGCTGCCATCATCTGCCACCTCCTCCGTCGCCGCCTGCCACTGCCTGCCGCCGCAGGGGTTGGGATGTGTAAACATCCCAACCCGAGGTAAAAAATGCAGCCCCTTTAATCTGGGAGGGCTCCCGGATTTAAAGGGGCTGTGTGACCACAGCCTGTCAGTGGTCCAGAATGCAGCTGCCCAACTGCTGCCAGGGGCTAGCTGCAGGGAACATACATTACCCATTTTGAAACAGCTTAATTGGCTGCCAGTCTGTTTCTGAGTTTTCCATCATGGCTCCTGCTCTGTGGAATGGATAAGATGGGCCCCTTCCTTGAAGATCTTCAGGAGATGCTGCAAGTCCTGCCTGTTTGCCAGGGCATTTGAGGGGGTTTGAACAGCAGGCATCTTTTAAGTGGGGAGGAGCTTTAAACATGGCCACATCCAAGCCAATTTCTCAATCCACTGCCCCAGTACAAGGTAGGTGAAAACACCCCCTCTGTAGAGCCAGTTCCGGAAAGGGCAAAAAATTCCTACCTTACCCTCAAGTGGGTGCCCAGAAGAAGCCTGTACTAAAAACAGGGAGGGAGGGTGGACCGAGCAGAGGGCGAAGACTGAAGCTGGGAGGATGGGAGCAAGGTACAAAATGCCTCTGGCCCCACTCCCCCATCAAACACCCATATGCTGTTTTTAATGGCCTCTCCTCCTTGCAGGGAGACAAAGGCAGCCTCCAGGTGGCACAGCCACAAGGGCCGACAGCCAGAGGAGCCGGAAAGTAGTCCTTACTGATGCTAATGGCTGCTGATCAGTTTGAATTGGCAGTGTCTTTGTGCATAGACAGTTTTGCAAAGACCCAATGCAAAACAGTTTTGCAGGCATCCATGGCTGCTCAGCATGAACCAAACAGGCTGAGTGACTGGCTCATGTCTGATTGCCACCTTTGAACACTGCAAGTTTGATTGCTGAATGTGTTCACTGAAAAAAAAATGCAGTCTACCTACTTTACTGTGTAACACAAGCCAGGCAGCCCAGTCAATCTGGTAGGGGGCATTTGTAGAGGTGATTTAAGGTGGTTTGTAGCTGCACTTCAGGCTTGTGCTGCAAGCTGGATGTTGACTAATGTGAGATTGGGCAGTAACCTCATGGGGACAAGTATGATTTTGGGGGCGGGGTCCCTTCAAACTGGCTAGAATAAAGGTTGTGTTCACCTCTTCCACATTGTTTTTTTTGGGGGGTGGGGTTTCTATGTGAATATTAATTAGGTTGACTGGATGGACTGGTTAGGCCGTCAGCAGGAATGGCAGGAATAGTGTGAGTTGCTAGAGTATAGATAGAGCTATTTGGTGAGTATCCTGAGGCATCTATGGAAGAAGGGGCATTCCCAAGTCAGCCTATGATTGACTTGTGTAACATGCTGGGCTTGGGAGGAAAATTCCTTGGTGCTGAATAACACTAACAAAGCCCTTAGCTGTTTAGTGTTTTCCTCAGCACACACCTGTAGGGTTGCCAGACTCCTCCCAGTGGAGGCAGGGGTCTCCCACCACCAGACCCAGACCCCTGCCACTGATCAGCTGGTCAGTGGGGGGACTTACCTAGAGAAAGACCCAGGCCTTGTCACCAGTGTTGCACAGGAAGTGATCATACCAGTGATGTGCAGGTGACACTCTGGTATTTGGACAAAGACTCTATGATAGAAGCCAGTTTTACCACGGAGTCTTTGCCCAAATACCAGACCATTACAGAAAATCTACAGCCATAACCTCAGCAGACACTCTGTGTAAGAGAGCCCTTCTCTTACTTCTTGTAGCAACTGTAGTATGAGTTCTATAAAATGGCTGATGTAGAGAAAGATGGTGACTGACTGGCCCTGCCATTTATTATGATGTTGGATGAGGCAGCATCTTGACTCTTCCATTTCCCTAAGCCATTCTGTTCCCAAGTAACTCTTTTACAGTGATGAAGAAGCTAGAATCCAGTAGATTATGCAAAGTTGTTCAGTTTCTGTTCAAGCATTTCCATCTTCGATTCAAACTCAGATTCTAAAATTTCTGAAATGTCCTTCCCATTGACCAGAAATGAGACATGCTGTGCCAGATTTTTAGAATGGCTGTTGTAACATAATTCATCCTGATGCTTTTTTTCCCTAGGTAAAAATATTTAGGGAGAAATCGGTCAGCACATACATTCTATCCTGTTGTCTCTGGGACTTCTTATTCTTAGAGTACTAGAAGGATGTGTTTCTTACCCTTTCCATCATCTCTTCCAGTGCCTGCTGGTTTGTCTTACTGGTACCCATATCATTGGACTGTTGCTACATGTACAGATGTTATTGAACCAGTGTAGTAGAGACACAAGGAAGTGAAAACCAGATTGCTCCGTTAAAAGAAGAACTGCCCCAAAATTATTAACTCTATTATGATTTTAAGTAGCCAGTTTTCTTGTGAGTACAAACTCTTTCCCAAACACAATCATGTAATGAAAACAATGGGCTATAGATTGATTGTAACCTACTTTCCAGGTTCACACATGGAGACAGTTGGCAAATACAGCATTGTAGGCCCACTGAATATAGTGTTTGTGTTTTTATATATATATATATTTGTGTGTGTGTGTGTGCACACATCTGTGTCTGTGTGTATGCCTGGAAGTCATTGTTGACTTCTGGTGACCCCTAGTGGGGCCTGGACATTTCAGAGAGGTGGCTTGCTATTGCCTGCCTTTGCGTCCTAGCCCTGGCATTCCTTGGAGGTTTCCTTTCCAAGTACTTGCCAGGGCCAGCCCTGTTTAGCTTCCAAGATATGAAGAGATAAGGCTTGCCTGGACTATCCAGGTCAGGGGACTTGAGTAGTTTTAGAAGGGTGTAACTGCTTGTAATTGCACTAAAAGTCTATTTTTAGCTAGGCAGGCTGAGAACTCATTAGCAAACAGGATTGCCTGGTGAATATGTTGTGTTCAAACTCCCTCATGAGGCAACTCCTGATCAGATCACTTTGTGGTTCCCTCACACAGCCTGTCTCAACTTTACCACTGTGCCCAGCAACTCTGCACCTGCACAGTAACCTTTTGGTTGCTACAGTCTGCAACTATTTTTGCCCAATCCAAGAATGGAAAAATCTCATTTAATAGAGAAGAGGCAGTATCCCCTGGGTCCATAATAATTTGGGTTATTAAACTGACTGACTTGTATAAAGCACAAAATATCATGCAGTCCATCCACTTTTTGGGCATGTACAAGCAGACACATTCTTTAAAGACTAGCATCAGATGAAATGCATTGTCTGCTTTTTGTGTGCCTATGTAGCTGGGGTCATCTATTTAAGAAGTGATCACAAGACCTAATTGCAAGGTTATCTGGGTTCATGGGCAGAGACTGAAGGCACAATGGGACACATAAGTAGTAAGACTTAAAAAACTCATACTCTTCCCCTCCTTTTACTATGTGCCTATGAAGAGGCATATGTTAGAGGGGCAGAAAAAGCTGCTGCTGCCAGAAATCCATCTAACTGCATGAGAAAACAGCATAATTGTGCAAATGGAATGCACATGAACTTGCTCACATTATTGGTGTCCTGTTTGCAACCAGCAGAAGTTCAAGTGGCACTATTTTTTTACCCAACTTTACCAACCACAAAGATTTCTCATGCTCTCAACAGCTCTATTAGAAGCTACATTGGTGAAGAGTTTAATAGTCACAAGTAATCCAATATTCATTTTATTATTTTCTCAACAGCTGGTTTGAATCCTTTAACTCTTGTTATTCGCACAACAGTACAATGTAGTATGCATTTCCTCAGCACAGAACATCTGCTACAAGTTCATTAGTTTACGCAAAACTGCAACATCTTCTGTCTGTTGGTTCAGAAGGGGTGGTTGAGAGAGGGAGAGAATTAGCTCTTGCATGGTCTTTGGAGATAAGCACTTCTTCAGATAAACGTGCAATTGCATATCTAAAGGAAGGCAGTAACACCCTAATCACGTTACTAACTCAGGTAGACTCCACTCTTTCAGGCAATGCAGATTCTTGTATAATACAGGTAGCCAGGGGTCCATTGGGGCCGGAGCTCAGGACTGGCCAGTAGGGCAGCCACGGGCTGAATCAGATTCTCTAATCTGATTCAGTTTGCCACCGAATTGCTGCTGAAATTCGGCAGCAACTTTAAAAGCAACTGGAGGGGAAGGGGTTTGAGGGAGAGGCCCCAAACTTTCAGGGTAGCTGGTGGGGCCTCTCCTTGAAATACCCACCAAGTTTCAAGAAGATTGGACCAGGGGGTCCAATTCTACAGCCCCCCAAACAGGTTGCCCCCATTCCCTCCATTGTTCTCTATGGTAGGAAAAAAGTTAACATTTTTTCCCTCCATAGAGAACAATGGAGGGGATGGGACAATCTGCTAATGAGTTATGCTAATGAGTTATGCTAATGAGCTCCTGCACCTCTTTTTCTATGAAAGGACCCCTGCAGGTAGCAGTCAGCATTCTCCATTAGTGATGGGTAGAGCTTCCCCTTCCTTGCTTAGCAAACTAAGCCCATTTCTTTAGCAAAATCAGAAAAGACCTTACTTTGTTAGCCCAGTTCCCAAATATAGAAATTTCACCATGCATTCAATATCATCATTGCACATCCAAATGCCACTCCTGTGACACTGACACACATTAGGGAAATCAGGTAATTAAAGGCCAGTCAGCCTAACATCTGTCCCAGGATAATTAATAGAAACTGTAATCAAAGATAGAATTGTTAGGCACATAGCAGGACAAAACCTGCTAAAGGAAAATCAGCATGGCTTCTACAAAGGGAAGTCCCACCTCACCAACCTTTTGGAGTTCTTTGAGAAAGTGAACAAGCATGTAGACAACAGTGACTTGTAGACATTATATACCTGGATTTTCACAAGGCTTTTGACAAGGTACTTAGCAGTCATGGGACAAGAGAACAGGTTCTGTTATGGATTAAAAACTGGTTAAATGACAAGAAGCAAAGAGTAGGAATCAATGGACAGTTTTCACAATGGAGGGAAATAAGCAGTAGGGTCCTACAAGGACTGATACTGGGCTGGTACTATTTAATTTATTCATAAATGATCTGGAAGTAGGGATGAGTAGTATAGTGGCCATCAAAAGCAGTGAACTGGGAGATTAGGAGTTAATGTCTCACTGTAAAGCACAGTTTGATTGATAGGCTGCTGCCTGTGTGTACCCCCCCCCCATTGGTCAGTGCCAAATGAGGAGAATTTTAACAAGTCTTGTCAGTCTTTTCAGGGAGAGTCAGTTGTCATTTGGATTTTGGCTTAGTTGGGAGAAGTGGGTGTATTGGTCTGAGGGAAACAAAGAAGTTCACTTGGGAAGAGAAGAGACACAACTCCTTGCCCTTACTATGTGCCATTACAATTGATGTAAAGTTCAGAAATCAGAACTTAAAGTCAGCCTTAGCTGAATTCTGTTTATTCACTGGCTGCGGTCACACACGCTAAATAATCCACTTCCAATCCACTTTCAGTGCACTTCCCAAGTGGATTTTTACTGTGTGAACTGGCAAAATCCAGTTGGAAAGTGCATTGAAAGTGGATTGAAAGTGGATTGTTTAGTGTGTGTGACCGCAGCCACTGTCTCCACAATTGGGGTTTAGGTTTGACAGAAGAGACTGGACAGTAAATTGAAACTGCTAGTCTAGCCAACCAGAAAATTGTTGTTGCTCCTAGAAAGATGAGGATGTTTCTTCCCCAGTTATTCAGTGGGTTCAACTCATAAGGCACCCATGGTTTGTGAGAAAAGGGAAATGGTCTTAGACTCCTCAAGACTAAGAAAGAAAGAAAGTTATAATCCCACAAGGGAAGTATTTAAATACAGGAAGAAAGTGCTAGCTTCCAGGAAACTCAGCTAAGTGAAACTTTAGTTAAGACACATTGTTGCTGAAAGAAATCTCCAAGGCAAACAAACCTCTCACAGTTAAGATCTGAGTCTCTAAGAATATAAGCTTCACTTGTACTCTGTTGCCTGTTCAAGATATTATAATTTGTATAAACAACAACAGTTACCTCAGCTTCTTGTCCCCTGCCCTATTCCTGACCCAACTGTGCCTGTTCAATAAAATCAACATTCTTGTTTGAACTTTACTTCATGTCAAATGCCATTTTCAAAGGGGTTTATAAGAGGGCTCCTACTTAGCTACAATAAATCTCTGGCCTCAGCAAATGACAAATAGCTTCTCTATCACAGGGTGGGGCATGCAAAAAGTTATAATTCTATCATTAAAATATGCTACTAAGCAGGGGCATCGAGTTTTTAAATTCCGGGGGGGGGGGGGGGGCTCTTGCATGCACGCACACGAAGCGTGCGTACCTGCCAGGACCATGTCCCTGCTGTTGCCGCCGCTCCCTGCCGCCGCCGCCCCCCCCCCGGCCTGACCCCTCCTGCTTCCATCCCTCCCTTCGTCCGTCCAGGGGCCAGCTGGGCATTTGCTTAGCTGGCCCCTGGATGGACGGAGGGAGGGACGGAGTGGCCAGGCCGGGGGGGAGAGAGAGAGATAGTGGCAGCCCTAGGAAGGGCCCGGAGAGGCGCGGTGGAGGGTGCTCCATTTTCCCGGGTGCTCCATTCCCCCCCCCAGGAAATTTTGGGAGTGGCTCGAGCCCCCCCCCCCCCCGGTTGATGCCTATGCTACTAAGTGGTTGTTCGGTCAGAGTGGGAAACAGCGTTTTGGTGGGAA
Source organism: Lepidodactylus listeri (assembly GCA_029233225.1). Taxonomy (NCBI): domain Eukaryota; kingdom Metazoa; phylum Chordata; class Lepidosauria; order Squamata; family Gekkonidae; genus Lepidodactylus; species Lepidodactylus listeri. The sequence goes on from JARCFY010000013.1 coordinate 38,391,979, forward strand.
ATCTGCCTCACAGTGAAGAAGAAGCCGGGGTCCATCATAGCTGCAGCACTGAAAAAGGCAATCCTATGTTAGGGGTTATTAGGAAAGGGATTGGGAATAAAATGGCTGATATTGTAATGTCTTTGTATAGGTCTATGGTGGGGCCTCATTTGGACTACTATGTACACTTCTGGTCACTGTATCTCCAAAAGGACATTGCAGAACTGCAAAGAGAACAACTAAGATGATTAAGGTGTTGGACCACCTTCCCTATGAGGAAAGGCTGAAGATTTTGGTATTTTTCTGTTTAGAAAAGAGACAACTAAGGGGGACATGATAGAGGTTTATAAAATTATGCGTGGGATAGAGAAAGTTGAAAACGGGAATTTTTCCTCCCTCTCCCAAAATACTAGAACTTGAGGGCATCCAATGAAGTTGATGGGCAGTAGGTTCAAGACAGACAAAAGGAAATACTCTCTGTGTAGTGATTAAAATGTGGAATTCTGTGCCAGAGGATGCAGTGATGGCCACAGGAATAAACAGCTTTAAAAGGGGATTAGATAAATTAACAGAAGATAAGTCTTATCAGTGGCTACTAGCCATGGGGACTGAGGGGAATCTTCATATTCAGAGGCACTAATCCTCTAAATCCCAGAGCCAGGAGGCAACATCAGGGGAAGGCCTCAGCCTCTATGCTCTGTTGTTGGCTGTCCAGAGGAACTGGTTGGCCACTGTGTGAGACAGAATGCTGGACTAGATGAACTATTGATCTGATCCAGTAGAGCTCTTCTTATGTTCTTATTCTTTTTATTCTTTTTCTCAACAGCTGGTTTGAATCCTTTAGTTCTCGTTAAATCTCGTGTAGTGTTATGCAAATACTACAATGTAAAATTCATTTCCTCGACACAGAACATCTGCCACAAGTTCATTAGTTCATGCAGAACTGCAACAAAAACTGCAACATCTTCTATCTGTTGGTTCAGAAGGGGTGGGTGCGAGAGGGAGGGAACTGGCTCTTGCATGGTCTTCAGAGGTAAGCACTTCCTCAGATAAAAGTGCAATTGCATTTCTGAAGAAAGGCAGTACACCCTACTCCACTCTTTCAGGCAATGCAGATTCTTGTATAATACGGGTAGCAGTCAGCATTCTCCATTAGTGATGGGTGGACCTTCCCCTTCCCTGCTCAGCAAACTAAGCTCATTTCTTTACCAAAATCAGAAAAGACCTTGCTTTTTCAGCCCATTTCTCAAATATGGACATTTCACCATGCATCCAATATCATCATTGCACATAGAATGATACTCTGACTCCCATAAGCTTCCAAATATCCTCAGTGTGTGTCTGTAGCAACAGGACAAGGAAGGGAACTCTCCTCCCCCCCCCCCACACACACACATTGTCCAGCATTATGAACGCTGCGGTATTCATGGCACCAGCCCTGTACACAGAAAAAAAATGTTTGGGGGACCCCAAGGGGGCAGTTTAGTGCAGTGGAGCTGACTGCATCACAGGGTTGTTGTTGTTAGGGAAATGCAGAGGAGGAGAGATAGGGCTAGGTAAGAGTGGACATGTAAAAACGTGGGGGGGGGATTCAGAAATAATAAAGAAAGGTCAGAATTTGTGTCTGGGAGTTGTATTCTCTCTGAAGCACTGAGCATTGCTTCAGAATCAAAGCCTGCCCCCCACCCCAAAGATCCAAGATGTCTGGCAAGCATTGCTGAAGGAGCTGGGAGAGCCCCTCTAGGTTTTACAGACACAACCTGGTTACATTAGCTAACTAGCAGCAGCAGGAGGACAATAACCTCCTGAGCAGCTCCTTAACCTCCAGTGCCAACGGACTATTCTCCGTGTGTCACCTCCCTACACCCCGCTGCCTTTGCAGGCAATCCGAGAGGAGAGCAAAGGCAGGAGCTCTGTCTTGCACCTCCCAAAGCAGTTTAGGCATTACAATTGCACCGGCAGCAAGCCAAGTATGGGCTGAGACATGCTTCCCCTCCCCAGTTCAAACCAGGTGGGTGCTTCACAGAGAGGGGGAATGGGAGAGGCATATAGGCTGAGGATAGACTGGCATTTTAGCCCAATATAGGTCCACTTTTCAAGTGGATGAAGAGAGCCTGTTCAGACAGCTGCAGCTGCCCGGCGTTGCCGTGCCGTACTCACCCGGTCCTGAAGCGCTTCCATCCTGCGTTAAACAAATACCTGGTGAAACCAGTGTCAAGCCGTTCATCCTGCTTCCTGGCAGTATAGATGCAAATAAGCCACACATTAAGCTGCACCGGTAATGTGAACCTGCTGATCTGGCTGCTGTGCCCATGTGCCTATGTGCTCATGCACCCATGTGCATATGCGCACCTTGGCAAAACAGACCAATGCCATGTGCCAGTGTGCCGCCACCAGGAGCTGCCCTGCAGTGTGAATGCTCCATTCCGCCTCCTCCCCGGAATGTTCCTGCTTCAGTCTGCCCAGTGGGAACGGCAAGCCCCGAGACAATTTGGCCCAGGTCTTTTTGTACCACTTCCGTGGTGCTTCATTTTGCCAGTCTGTCCTCAGCCATAGCTGTTTGGGGAGGGTGCTGGGCACTCATAGGCACCCCCATGCATACAGGCCTGCATGGCTTCCTGAGAAGTGTAGCCTTTCGGGATGCAAGAGATCTTCAGAGGTGAGCAGTGTGAATTGGAGATGTGTGTTACAAGTCACTGAGATATTATATTTTGATGGCACCATTCTTTTCTGTGTTTTGTAGCAACTCCTTTGTGGTCTTGGTAGATACCACTGCGAGATCTGTTTTAAATTTGTAAAATCATTAATTTATGGGTAGCCATTAATTTAACAATTAGCAGTGCTAATTATATTACTTTGCAAATTAATTGATATATAGTGTTTATATAATTGTTCTTATTGGTCAAAGCCCTTCATCTATGTCCCCTCATCTACAACCCTGTAAGGTAAACTAATACTATTATGCCTATCTTACAGATGGGGGAAGCTGAGGTAAGAGTGGCTTGTTTGTTCAGTAAGGAAATTAAATTTATAGGAAATGAATGTATCCTTATTATTCCCATTCTTGTTCGGAACAGGAGCCAGTTGCTATATGGAAATCATCTACCTGATCTGCAATTAGAAGTATGAAGAAAACACAACACGTGCTTTCATTCCAAATTACTTGAATCTTTAAAAAGATTGTCTCCTTGAAAAAAAATCCCCTCTGGTTAAATAGGCTTAATTTCCCTATCTCTATTTTGATTTGTATCCAGCTCAACTTGTACATCTGTGACTGGCTGCATTAGGCATTTGAGTGCATTCTGAGCAGGGACCAAACATCTCCATAGCAACTTCATCCGGCTGCTCCTCCTTGGTAACCAATTTAACATAATTATTTATGGCATGAGGCTGTATTATGGCTCTAGGGCAGAATATCTTTAAAAAGTCTATTGGTCTCGATTGTAAAACAAGCAGATGACCTGATGAATATGCACATAATTCATTGCTCAGTCTAATATCAAAGAAAGTCCCCTAGCCCCATCTACAATTAAGCCACAATTCCAATGATTATACAGCTTCTAATCAGTCTGTACGTACTGCCTCAAGATGTACCGGCGGATGGTTTGTGGGGAGAAGGGGGGGGGCAGAAAAAGAATCCAGCTTAATTAGGAGCAAGATTTTAAAAAGAAATCCTAAAGTACTGAGGCATTTGCACCAAAACTGAGGAGAGTTCAAGGTCACAGAGCTTCAATGAGCCTTGCAAGGCAGCCAGAGAACATGAGCTACATATTCCCTTCAGGATCAAACTACATGTTATGCTGGAAATCCATGATCAGGTCTTCTGACATTGTTGCCCTAAAATCAGCTTTACTAATATGTTCAGGTTGAAGTTTACTGCTGGTAGCCAGAAGCCATGGCAATCTTGACATAAAAGACCTAGCATTTTTTTAAAAAGATACAAAGTCTGTACAGAATTAAAAACAACAACAACTGAGGAAACTCTGAAACAAAAAAAAAAGAAAAGAAATCTAGAATTCAAATGTTCTTCATAACAGGCTAAATTAAAAGTCTGGGGAATTTCCCACACAGTCAGATGCAACTTTTGCTCAAATTTCCTTAGCCAGCAATACAGAGAGAGAAACCATGTGAGTTACTTAAGTGTGAGCATAAATAATAAGTAAATTATTTTTTCAATCACCAGCTTTGAGTTTAAACACCAGTGAGAAATGTATGTCTTGGTTCAGAGTAGAGGGTAATATGGAACATTATATAGGAGACCCTGACTGATTTCACGCAAGCTGCTGCTCTGCCCCTGCTCTTCTCTTTCCCCTGATTGCATGTGTCAATTTCCCACTACGTGCTGTGCGGCTGCATTTTGACCCACAGCTTTGCCCGATTTCCTCCATATCTTGTTGATCCTGTTTTTTTTAGGATCTAGAAGACACAGGGGAAATCAGGCAAACCTTGGGTCAAAATGCGGCCGCACAGCACATAGTGGAAAACTGACACATGCAATCAGGGGAAAGGGAAGTGTGGGGGCGGAGCAGCGGCTTGTGTGAAATCAGTCCCTCTGTTTCTAAAGTGTGTGAGGAGACATACATATACATAAGTGGAATCAATAGGTACTTTTCAAGGCTCTGATAAAACAATGTGTGTGCAAAACATCGTCAAGAAAGCTAGAGGGAGTGTTGCAGAAACCAGACTTAGAAACTGACTTGTCAAAGTATTGTAACATGTTTTCCCCCAGACTCTTTTTTGGATACAATCACATTCACTAATTCAGAAGATTCTAAAGACTAATGTTCAAATGAAAAAAAAAGGTTTTCCTTTTGAGAATAATGGCCAGACTGCTAGAAAGAAATCACATAACTTTATTTCTGTGTATGACAATGGTAGCAAGATTATTATATGCACAAAAAAGGAAAGGTTTGACATTACCTACAACAAAGGAATGGTTGATGAACTTGCAGAGATGGCTAAATTTACTTCTTTGAACAGAGAAAATACATAATCTACATTTATTGTTAACTAGAAACCCCTTATAGACTTTTTTCATGAAGGGGGGGTAATGAACTGATTTTGTGGATTTGATTATTTGGGGGTGGGTGGGTAGATAATACAAAAAGGAAACCTTTTTGTTTATTTTGTAACTATAGAATGTTAACTTTGTAATTTTACTTATATTTGTTGTATACAAAATTGGAAGCCACTTCTTTATATTTCTTCATAGTTTCCTTATCTTTCCTCCCCCCCTTTTTTCTTTCTTTTCTTGTTTTTCTTTGGTTTTGTATTTCTAGTTCTATCCCCTTGTCAATATTTTTATTAGTTGTTATCTTTTTTTAAAAAAAATCACAATTATATATATATAAATAAGGTGATATATCAATTTGTATAAGTACCTGCAATGGTGCTGCCTATCCAATATAGGACACAATTGAAATGATTGAAGTCATACATTTTTTCAGAAGAACCACCTTCTTCTGAACTATCCTGCCCACCAACTAAGATCATAACTCCAAGCCCTTCTCTTTGTCCCATCCCCCAAAAAAGAGGCAAGTGGTGACCATGGACTGGGCTTTCTCAGTGGAAGCATCAGACCTAAGGAATACCCTTCCTTCTTGATGTCCATAAGACCTCAGCCTTATTCAGGGTCATTTTGTAGAAAAAGAGGTGCAGGAGCTCATTAGCATAACTTATTTGCATATGCTATGCCACCTGACATCACCAGAAGTATGTCAGAAGGCAAGGAAGGAAGGAAGGAAGGAAGGAAGGAAGGAAGGAAGGAAGGAAGGAAGGAAGAAGAAAGAAAGAAAGAAAGAAAGAAAGAAAGAAAGAAAGAAAGAAAGAAAGAAAGAAAGAAAGAAAGAAAGAAAGAGAGGGGACAGCCACTAATCCAAGCCACAAAAATACCACTATTCTGTGAGGTTAGCTTCAGTGGTGGCTGAAGCCTTCAGAAGGCTGGTCGGAGGAACAAGGACCTTTCCAGGGGATGGGATCATTTTGCTGCAGCCATGACACAAGCAGGCATTCCCCCGGGGGGGAGGGGGCTGGCACCAACTCCCAGAGCTGAGCTCCCCCAAGCTCCTGCTCGAAATGACCCCTGGCCTTATTGGCTTTCTGTGCCAGGCAAAAAATTTCCACCCAGTACATAGTACTCTCATTCTCTTCAGTATTTTTGCAGTGCTCCCCCACTCTGATGGTTTATGTCCTATACTTTGTTGTGAATTATTTTATGTTGCTGATTTAATTGATTATTGTTTTACCACTGTACTGCCTTTAATACTGCAGACTAATACTGCAGACTTTGAACATAAAAACAATTAAAACAGTTTTAATTAACATTATGGTTAAAACTGTATTTATTAATTATTATTATTTGTTTTGTTAGCCTGTTCAAACAAGATTTTGAAGAGATGGGATAAAAACTATGCATACTATTTTTCATTTCTTTTCATTTTCACATATGAGCTTTGGCCTGTTAATGTACATTTTAAGTATGTTCCCTTGCCTTTAGAAGGGGGGGGGTTACATTCAAAAACATTACCAGTATGCACACACACATACAATCCCCATTAGTTATCTCCAGCTGAGGACAGACTGGCAATCTGGAGCGGGAGGAATCCGGAGGCAAAAGCTGCGGGGGGAAAATTCCCCGGGGCTGGACGTTCACACTGGCCAATGCATTGCGCAAGGATGCTGTTACGGAGCCTTCAGACTTGTGGCACACAGCTGCCTCTGCTTGAATCCCACCTTCTTCTGGTTCACACTGCCCGAAAGTGGGAGGCATACGGAAGACAGCCCCTGGACACCGGTTTCTCCCGGTGTCCTCCTAAAGCAAAAGGAAACTGGCTGCAAAACGCGTAAGTGCGGAAGGGAGCCGAGGGACAGCTGCGGATGTCTAAATGGGCTCCCTTCCCCCGCTTCCCAAGCGGAGCTCTCCCGCTCCAGATTGCCAGTCTGTCCTCATCCTCCATAAGTACATAGGTAGTGCACCAGCCATGCTCAAGTGATAATACTGCCCTTAGCTGACTGTTTGTTTGCTCTACTCTTTTAACTTCTAATTTTAAATACATTATGAAGGCTGTACATGGGCCAAAAAACAGCTAAATATAAAAGATTCACAAGTTCATTTTGGTTTTAATAAATTATGTGACTGGGAAAGCTATTAAATGTGTTGACAAGATGCAGAGAGGAAAGAAGACAGTCAATTATGTGGGGGAAAACCTGTCTGAACAAACAGGAGAATATCTAGGTAATTGGTGGCCGGAGGGGTACATCCAACTCCTTACGATTAACCTCCTTCCCCACTATAACCCTTGATTCTAACTGTCTCCTTTACCATCTCCACCCAATATTAAAAAAACATGTTACAAAAGTAGAGCCTTTCTTTTCCTGATAATGTGATTGAACCACATGGAGTCTTAAAGGATGGGGTGGGGGGAGGTGTTTCTCTGCCAGAGACCTTGGAGAACCAGCCAGACTAGAAAGGACTCCTCCCTGGTTTTGATGTTATGAGTTTATATGTTTTTATTAATTTTTTTAAAATTTTAAACATTGTTTTTAATGTTGAAATCTTCTGATATTTTGATATTCATTGCTTCAGAACTCTATTTGGGTGGAAAGGCAGCATAGAAATTTTTAAAATAAATAAATAATAAATATATAGGAAAGTTAAAGGAAACACTTGTAGTCTGAACAGTTCAAAAGGGGGCTTTTATAAAGGGAGTCGGATCCTTGTCTATTTCAATGTTTATGTACGGTCTTGATGTTATTATGTTGTCTTCTACTTTTAGAATTCATTCTTTACAGTGTTAATGGCATGTCGTATCATATGCATTTTAAAAAAAATTGCATTATTTTCTACTTTTGTAGTCCTTCTCCCTTATTGGATGTATTCTGCTGCTTGGTTTTGCTGCTATTTTTTTTTTTTTTTTTGGTAATCTGCTTCAAGACTCAGAGAACGGGTTACACATAAAATGATAAGTATTTGCTCATCTTTATGCATAAGACACCTTCATATGTTCAGATGCCTGAAACATTATATATGCCATTACATTTATCTAAGGCATTTATTTGCTTATGTGTCACATAAACCTTTGCTGCAACAGTGTTTAGATTTCTTATCATATTTGGAGTTGTGCAAATTTTAAGCCGTTGTACTGGGATTGTGTAAAGGTTCTTTATTTCAGTAGCTATTTCCACTTCCCTCCATGTTGGTACAGCAAGAGCAGGGCAATTTTCCGCATACGTGGATTTTCAATGTGGATGCAAAATATGTTGTCTACTCTATCCATATTATAACCTGCAGTTAGCTTCATTGCATAACTTTTTGTGTGTGAATCCAGTCGCTTTTGTCCAGTCTAAGGATAATATCTTCAGACTTGCTGTCTTTTCAGCACACTTGTCTCAGCAGTGACAATGTGGTTGTTGAATAAGGAGCAGAAGATCATGGCTAATTGCCTAATATGAGTATTCATTTTCCAACCAACCTTTTAAGCCCTGCAATCAATTCAGCAGACTACAGAAAAAAAAGCAGAACAATTTCCTCCCTATCCTATATTTTCTCATGGCTACCATACCCTTACCACCCACTGATTCATGCATAATGCCAAAATTTGATTATTCAATTAAGGAGGATTGGGAGGAGAATAATTCACCATCTTAACTCTCTTTAAACTTATATTAATAGAGGAAGGAGTTCTGTGGAAGAAATTGGTTTGCAACGACTCACGGTTATCTAGGCAAACAGCTGTTGGGTGCTGCCACAAAAGACAGCTCGTCCCGTCAAATCAGTTTCGAAGCAAACACACAAATCTATTGGGACTGTTTGATCCCACGTGTTAGAAAATGGATGATACCATTCTGTGTCAGCTGTGGAGATTCATACGTGTTTGTGTAGGGGGACACTGACAAATAGAGATGCACGGATCTTCTCAACGAACTAAAGGCTGGTTACAGCCATTTGTTATCATGATCTTTATATATAAAACAACATTATTCATCCAAAGCACCACAGTCTGAGACATCAAATATTTAACTTTGCATTGTCTCTTACACACAATCGTTTTTTTTTTACATTATCCAGCAAAATAAAGGCACACAGAAAGAATGGAACAAGTGATGTTTTGTATGTGTGAACAGGCCTTTCAGAGCCAGTTTGGTGTAGTGATTAAGTGTGCAGACTCTAATCTGGGAGAACCGGGTTTGATTCCTCACTCCTCCACTTGCATCTGCTGGATGACCTTGGGTGAGCCATAGTTCTAGCACAGCTGTTCTTGAAAAAAGTGCAGTTTCTGTCAGAGCTCTCTCAGCCCCACCTACCTCACAGGGTGTCTGTGGTGGGGAGGGGAAGGGAAAGGAGTTTGTAAGCCACTCTGAGACTCCCTTGGGTAGTGAAGGGTGGGGTATAAATCCAATATCTTCTTCTTCTCTTCTTTCAGACAGAATAGATAGCACTGTTGCCTCACATCCTTTCAAATGGCATAGATTAGTTTCATAGAGCCACATATGTGTTCACCTTTACAACATATGTGTTCACCTTTGCACAAGTTCACACAACCAACTTAAATATATGATGGATGTACAGTGCTTGATGACTGTGGTATCAATGGCTAGAAGCTGTCTATGAAGTGACACTCTTGAAAAGTGCTGTTTTATTGTGGTGTGGTATATCTTAGATCATGGGGATACTAGATTTGTGATGGTCTATTAAGATACGAAAGATGCATCAAGCAGAAGCCACAAACTGACAAGCACATGTATCATCTGGACCTCAGCTCCAAGTGATCAAGAGGTAGTCCACACAGAGGTGTTCAGTGCTATGTTTCTGTATACTTGATGAGCAGCTGAATGAGCAAACTGACTGTTATAAAAACATGTTTAAGGTGACATCTAGCAACTTGAAAGCTTCCATCCTGTGATGCTACATGACATTTACATAGACAAGTCATTATGATGGGTGAATTTCCACAAGCTACTGTAGGATTGCCTAAAATAAACTAATTTGAGCTGAAGCTGGACCTTGCCTAATTTAGGAGGAGAAGGAGGAGATTTGATTTATATTCCACCCTTCACTACCCAAAGGACTCTCAGAGCGGCTTACAATCTATCTATTTATGTATTTACTTATCTATCAAATTTATACCCCACCCTCCCTGCCGAAGCAGGCTCAGGGTGGCTTACAAAGGATTAAAACACATAGATAGCAGTTAAAACAATCATAAAACCTTCTAAAAACAATCGAAATATCATAAAGTGCTAGTACATATTAAGTCTGGCATAATAATGATGTTGTTTGGCGATGGCCTTCCCCTCCCCACAACAGCACCCTGCGAGGTCACCCAAAGTCACACCCACAGCTACATGTGAAGGTGTGGGGAATCAAACTCGATTCTCCCAGATTAGAATCAGCACTCTTATCCACTACACCAAACTGGCTCTCAGTTAGCTCATTTTATGCCATAGGGTTGTCAGCCTCCAAGCTGGGACTGAAGATCTTCTAGAATTACATCTGATTTCCAGACTACAGACATCAGTTCTGGAGAAAATGGCTGCTTTGGAGCATGAACCCAGTGAAGTCCCTTGCCTCTCCCAATTCCATCCTCTACAACCCCCACCCCCAAATATACAATAATTTCCCAGCCCAAAGTTGGCAACCTTAACAGGCCATCATACAGCTTAGGACACTTTTGAATGGGTTTGAAGAAAACTGCTTCCAGGATTTTTAGACCTGTAGTTTCCCAGGGCTCCTATGAACAAATAATGTGGCCTGAGGGAAGCTTCAGCCTCCATCATTGTCTCCACCAGGGAAGTTTGTGCAGGAAAAGAAAAGAACAGAAGGGTGGTTGCTGTGCTGGGGTGGGGGAGGGAGAGCTAACTACGTCCTGTTTCCAAACATCAGATAACTTTGGGCTCAATTCATAATTAGTTCCAAAGTTCTGTACAAGGGAATTTTGTAGTCTTAATTCCCCCTGTTGTGTACTAAGGATGAGTCAATCCTAAACTAGCCCTGGGGTCAGGTTGAGCTTCCATCCATCAACAAGAGTTGGCTAGGTTCCTAGAATGGACCAATTGAGAAACAATATTATGTAAATAGCTGTATTGTTGGGAGTGAAGGGGTGTTTGTGGTGTGGTTTGTACATGCTTAAAAACCAGGCTTCTGCCTGGGATTTTTGTCTTTCTGCTCCTTCCTGAAATCACTAATAAAGTAGAACTGATCACTAGACTTGGGGTCTGTTCATCCATGGAACCCACTATTTAACAGTGGTGATGAAGGTGGGATCCTGTTGAGCCAGCCTAGTGCCCAACAGCACTGCATCGTGCACCGAGCTCCAGTGTCATGCACATCACATTGCAACCGGGACCATGGCTCCAGGACTGCTGCTTGAGTTTGACCCCACCCACCCAGAGAAATGGGAGGCCTGGGTAGAACACCTGACGTACTTTGTGGAGTTCCAAGACATTGATGACGCCACTAAGAAGAAGGCTTTGCTGCTCAGCTCTTGCGGGATCACCACCCTGGAGCTACTGCAAGGCCTCATTGCACCGACCGCGCTGAAACTCGCCACTTTCGACAGCCCCATCAAGGTGCTCACCGACTTAACATTCTCATTCATTGTACCACTAACTGAAGCAGTCAGGTGATGAACACAATGTGTGAACCAGCACAGAACAAATGGCATAAATATAGTTTGCCATGCAAGGAGGAAGAAAAACCGCCCTTTCTACATGGCAGCAGTCCTCTCCTGCTTTGCAGCTCAAGCTCCTGTTGGTATTGCCAAAAATTCCTGACAAAATAAATGGACCCTTAGTCAGAGCAAAGTGTTTGTATGCAGAACCAGCACCAAACGGGCACGGAAATGTTAAATGATTTCTATATGCTATTTTAGGAAACTTTACAATTCTATTATGTCAAAAGACAGACCTGTTGCTGTGATCAAGCATTTGTCTTCCAAATGTGGAAGTCCCTGGAAAGGCTGGAGGAATTTTTTAAAGACTGAGTTGCATTTGAATGTGAATGAAATGAAATTATCAATGTAAATGGCTTGCTGACCATTGGCACATTGCTTATCTCAAGGGAGCTGCAGAAATAATAAATTTTGGATGCAAGTTTCCATCTTCCGGGGAGTAGTAATGAGAAATGAGCTGACGTCTTGTCAAGATAAGAGGTATCAAGCCAACACATCTCCCATAAGGACTTGGCAAACAGAAAAAGGTCAAAGAATGTTTTGTATTTTCCTCCAGCTATGATTGGCTGTGATTTTGGAAGTGTTTCTATTTCTACAATCTTTCCAGGACCTCTGAATCTCATTTAGTGTACTGGCACATTCTCTAATGGAACCTGTTTTCTGCCAACACTTTATATTTACCAACTGAAGTAAGTAGGTTCTGATATCAGACTTCATGAACCTACCAGGTGTGATCTGGCAGGGCAATTCCCACATAACCCATGGCTGCAAAACTGCAAATTGGTTAATGCAGTCTCACAGTCTAACTTTAAAAAAAAATGCGAGCTCAGGTGGTTTGGAAAGAGGAACAAATGGTTGGCATTTGTCAATGGAATACCTGAACTGGAGAAAGCAATAGAAGGAAGTCCATGTCCGTGCCAACAGCATTTGACTTCCATCTATGAACAGTATGCCAAGAACAGACACAAGTCTGATCGTTTGAATCAATCTCTTTGGTAGTATTGAGTAAACGAAGAATAAAACCATTGGTCCCTCAGACGCTAATCTATTAGCGTCAACCTATCAATTGCATGGGGTTTTTTTCTCACCCTTCTTCCACGAAGCTCTTGGTGGATTGTACATAATTGTCTCTTCCTAGGTTGAATGTATCCTTATAACTCTGTGAGTTTCATAATGAGTGGGAACTTGAGCCTGTCCTCTGACTCCTCATTGGAGTCTTCCCACTTTTCATTTTAACTGTTATATCACACTGGGTTTTTGTTTTGACCAAACAGCTATTTCTCCAGGATTGGCCTTGGCTCCATTTCTCTCAACTGAACCAAGGGGTTATATTTTTGAGTTAAAAGTTGGCAGCTCTACCTACTCTCAAAGCTTTCTGGGAACCTTATCTCCACACCCAATTATATGACAGCAATACCCATGCTGTTACTGTAGCCTCCTTAACCGAAGATAAATCTGCATGTGGCACACAGAGAACTCTTTGCAGGGAAGGATCACATTGAAATGTGATAAATAAATAAAAATATGATAAAAATATGCATTTTGTTTCATGGAGTATGCACCCTTTACAATGTCTTCGTGTGCCAGCTTCAAGAACATGGAATCCAAAGATAAGAGGCAAAAGAATGTGTCTTGGCATTTTGAAAAACTAGCAACATATATCAAAGTCAGCTGAGTAGGAGAGGTGAATGTAAAAGTATTGCACACAGCACAGGCTATGGCAATGCAAAGCTAAGGCAAAATAGTTGTTACACATTCTGTACTCCACCTTGTCATCATATTAATTGGTATGGTTCAATGCCAATCGCAAAGCAAAACAACAAGTCCACCCTCCAGTAACACCGAGATTTCTACATATCTGGGGAATTCCATAGGTAAGCTAGAAAATGTGGCTTTGTATATTACCCCCTCCCCCCCCAATCCCCAGCAAATATGGCTCAAAGTGGAAAGGCAAATTAATTTAGGCACCTGAGGTCTCGCAGGATTTCAAACGGAGAGATATCAAATCATTCTCCCTTCCCACTATTCATCATAAGCCACCTACTTGTTACTGTATTGAAATGGTTGGTTCATGATATGGCAGTGAAAGCATCCATACCAAAACAATCATGGCAAGATAGGAGTATACAAGCTCTGGGGGCAATGCTCCCTCTAAGCTGTGGAGTCTTGTGAGCAGAAATCCTACTTTATGAGCTACTGGCATTAAAGGTGTGAGCGAGTGATTTGGCTGTTGCAGAAATTAGTTTGCTCTGGAGCCATCCTTCCTGAGCTAAGACAAAAATATGTGAGCCAAAGGCTAAAAAACTGTGAGCTAGCTCACACTAACTCAGCTTAGAGGGAGCACTGCTGAAAAGCCCCCAGATAAGTTGGAAAGGGGGAAAATGAAACAAAACAAAAAGTAGAGTAAAGTGGACCAGATATGCTCCAGAAGCATGGAATGTTGCAAGTAGCTGAGCATCAGTTTATTGGGGGGAGGAGGTCCCTAACTTCTAATGGCTTAATGGCAATTTGATGTCCCCAAGTAACAGAGAATTCCTTGCACTCTTACAGTTACAATCTCCAACCCACTTATAGTACACTCCTAAATACAATCACACCCTTCCAAGCCCATTGGCTTCAATAAACCTAGAGGGGTGGAACACTGCTCTTTTGCATTGCTGGACTGGAATAAAACCTGATAGAAATCTGTAGTACAGATAAGCTTTTCATTTCAGTTGTAAAGAGGTTTTGACAATTCCTCATTTGCATTCCTAGGGCATGGAATCCTGTGAATGATCGAGTCCTCTTTTTATCCCAGTCATGAACATTATTGGGTCCTGTAATTTTCACTCCAGCTTTTTAATATGATTAAGAATTGTGGGGATAGGTGGAGAAAAGGGAATTGCCAGCCAGTATCTGGCTTTGCTATTTAATTTAGTTTATAGATGCATACACACAGTCAATCTTGACATTTTACTCTTTTCAAATAATATTTATTTTTGTGCAGTGTCTGGGGAGAAAAACTTAAAATGCACTAGAATTTACTTTTTTTCTTCAGATTATATATATGCGTGTATATATATATGAGAGAGAGAGAGAGAGAGAGAGGAGGGGGAAGGCAATGCTGCATTCTGAAAAGAAACTAAGAGGACGGAGGCATTATAGTTATTTATGATGCTGACATTTACAGGGACTTGGTGACCAAAATAACAAAGCTAAGTGTATGAAAGTGATCTAGAAAAATAAGACAAAGACATTTTTCTTCAATACTTTTTGGAGTTTGAATTTATTATTCCTTTTAGAATGAAGCAGCAGGGGAAATGATGTAAAAAGAGAGAGAGAGAGCCTATAGAGTTCTAGAGGAGTCTAGTTCCATATAAAGTCAGGTGAGATGGCAGAACTCTTTCTTTCCAAATCAGCCATCACTTGCCCCCATTCTACCCTGAAAACTTAAAATCCATGAAAAGCATTTGCAAACATTTGTCTGGATTCTCCATGCACCCAAAGTGAGTATCCCATAATATATGAGTGATGTGTTTATATTTTATTCTGCTTTTCCTCCCTCAACTCCCCCCCCCAAAAAAAACAAAAGGCTCAGGTAGTCTACCAGCACAAACTGAAAGAATTACAATTTTCACCTAAATTATCACTAATTAAAACATACCCATAGTAAAATATTAAACATATTACTCCCACATTGGTACATGTTGGCTGCGGACAGACTGGCAGCTTGCCACAATATAGCGCCACCTCTAATTGACCCAGTTTAAAATGTTGCAGGACATATCAGCCACACAGCACACCCTACTGTGGGTTACCCATGGAGACATCCCATGGGAAAGCATTTACATTATTGTAGCGCATCAGCAGGTTCAGACTGCCAAATCCATTCTGTGCACACTCCCTCGTGTTCAGACAGTGGCCGTGCACAATAAATGTGCGAGGAAACAAAAACTCCACTTCGGAGGTGGTGGCTTTTTAACCTGGCTCCAAGCCATCCTCTGATGGGGTGAGTACACCTGGGAAATGCCTGGCAGCTGTAGCTGTGTGAATGGGCCCATTTAATCCGTTTTTGAAAGGTGCCTATATTGGGCCAAACTGCCAGTCTGAATGCAGCTGTTGTGTGTGAGTGTAACGTGTCATCAAGTCACAGCTGACTTATGGTGACCCCACAGGGCTTTCAAGGGAAGTGAGTAAGCAGAGGTAGTTTGTCATTGCCTTCCTCTGCAGATTCTTCCTTGGTGGTCTCCCATCCAAGTATTGACCTTGCTTAGCTTCTGAGATCTGACACGATCAGGCTATGCTATACCATTCCACATCCTGTACATGACATACCACTGACATATACAACTCGGGATGGACACAAACTGCATTTTTGCAGTTCAGTTCAAGGTTCATGGATGAACCACAAACTGAACCATGACTCCATATGAACCAGGAGGCTGGTTTGTGAACCAATCTGCTTTGTATCAGTTCATGAGCCATTTATAGTTTAAACCCCTGCTTTCTGCTCCCTGTGGCTTTTTGCTGGGAGCAGAAAGCAAGGGTTTACAAACAGCTGCCCCATATATATTTTTACATCTTCAGGAGACCAGGAAAAGTTCCCTCAAAACCCAGAAAAGTTCCAGTGAATCGCATTGCACAGACACAATGGTGGCAAAGAAGTGAGCTCAGTTGCCATTGTCACTGCCACAGAGTAGGCACAGTAATGTACTCTCACCCATACTAAGTCACATATATACATGTTATATGGTTTTAATACACAAAATATAACTACAGTGTACATCACTTTTATGTTACATACATATAATGGTGCCAACTTGGAGCTGGCAACCATACCCCTCCCCTTGCCAGAGAGGACCTGGCGACCCCAGCTTAGTCAGACTGAGATGAAGTCAATTGATTTAGGACCAGACTTGACATTAGGACACCAACAGTTCAGATTTGTGGATGGCACCACCATTTAGAGGTGAAATTGCGCCATTTAAAAGTTCTGCAAGTGCCTGTGCCCATAGCATGGTGGGACCAGGTTATCTTTTCACCCTTGTGCACCTTTTCAAATGCCAAAATAGTCCCCCACAGGTATTTCAGCGCTTGAAAAACAGTGGGAGGGAGAACAGGATTGCTTGGTCCTGCTGTGCTGTGGCCCTTGCAGCATTTTTAAATGCCCAAGTTCACCTCTAAAATGGGCAGACAGAACTGTGGACGCAGTACTGTCTAGTTTGGCCCTTAGAAGGGTATAACTCTGTTTATGACTGCACTGTACATGAATTTCTAAAAGCACAAATAGTCTCATCTCAGTCTAATGCAGATTTGATTCATTGTTACACAATGCCTGAGCAACAGACTTATTTGTGCTACAACTTGTGTTTTGGCAGATCTTTTTGAAGACCCAGCAAAAATATTCACTAGTTTGTGAGTCTTTGAGATCCTCTTATGCAGCATCAGATATGCAGTTTTCCTTGGAATTTGCTGGGTCCTTCTTTCTTATATCATCAACTAAAAAGTATTACTGTTGAATATGACTTTCCGCTACCAATGCAGGGACATTCCTTAAACACTGCAGGGTACAATGTCCTCATTGAATTGTTACTGGTATTTTAAAATAGTCATTGTAAGCCATAGAGAAGATTTAATGGAAATATGAGACATTAATGCTTTGGGGTGCCATCTACTGCTTCGTTTTTGAGAAACAGAAAGATACTAATTCACGTGCATTAAGTTTTACTTTCTTTTGCAAGCTATTAAAATTCTTTGAAATGCTGGAGGAGGGGAGCAATAATGTATAACAACATTAATTATAAAATGCAATACACATTATAGCCAAATCAATAGTTACATGGATTAGGCAACATTAATCCAGCAAGTTCATTATCACACTTGGATAAAATACAGCTGCTTGATTTTTTTCCTCATATTACTTGTCTCTTTTATTTTCTAAGTTAATTCTTTGTAAGGTTTTCATTCATTTATGACTGAACTTTTTATCAACGCTCTCAGCCGACATTAAACTTTGGAAGACGGGAAAACTCATCCTAATTACAGTTATTTAGAAAGAACTGGCCAATTAAGGTCTGGGGTTGCCTGGTTCAAACCCTTGTTTTGCCCTTAAGCTTTCTAAGTGACCTTGGGCCAGTCATTGGCTTAACCTATCTCATGGGGTGTTGAGAGGATAATATGGAAGAAGGGAGAATGACAGACAATGCCCTGAGCTCTTTGAAGGATGACAAAAAACGTGCTAAATAACAGTTGATAGCAGGTGTTAAATGGAGCTTGTGTGTATGTGCGAGTCAGCCAAGAACTCTGAGACATGTAGTATTAGATGGGATCTAGGTACATAGTAGGGACACCAGAAACCCTGGAAGTCACAAGTCTCAGTGCTTCTTGCAACTGAGTTGCCTTCATAAGCCTCCAGAGTAGCATCCTAAATATATTTCTGTAACTGCATTAACATTTTGGTCTCCCTCAAAATCTCATTGGGCATTTCTCCTAAGGAGAATTTTGCTTTAGTGATGCCAAACTCCAGGTGGGGCCTACTAGACAGATCAGTTCCCCTATAAAAAAATGACTGCTTTGGAGGGTAGACTCAATAGAATTGTACCCTGCTGATGTTCCTTCCCTCTCCAAACCCCACCCACTCCAGGCTCCACTCCCTAAATCTCCAGGTATTTCCCAATCTGTAGTTGGTAACCCTACTTTACTTAGAATTTTACTTCAGGTGAGATTTGCTGTCACCCAAGTGAGATCTGCTGTCACCCTTAGCATGTGTAGAACCTCCCTGGAAGAGAGAAGAGGAGGCACAGTCACACTGCTTCCCCTCCACAATGTAACTCTGTGAACATTTGCAGCATTTGGTCATAAGGGTTCCCCAAACCTTTATGGGATGAAGCTGCTGCTGCAGAAAGGCATGGATAAATCTGTCCCACCAGCTCCTTCACCATTTTTTAAAATCTGTGTGTGTGTGTGCAGGGGCGTAGACTTTTTAAATCCCCAGGGGGGGCGGGGGCTCTCTTGTGCGCATGCGCTGTCCCCGCCGCTCTCCCCCCCGCCCCAGGGAGCCGCCGCCGCTTCCCTCCCCCAAGCTGTGCCCGCCTGCCCGCCGCGCTCCCTGCCCCCTCCCTCCCTCTCCCCGCTCACCTCGGGCGCCAGCGGCCGGCGCGTCACCCTTGCGGGGCCCCGGCTCCCACTCCGCCTCGCGCTCGGGGCGTGCGGGGGTGGCGCAGATGCCTCCCCCCCGCCCTAGGAAGGCAGGAGGGCAGGCTGGGGGTGGGGGGAAAGGAGAGGCGGCGACGGCGGGAAATTTTGGGGGGGGGGCTCGAGTCCTCGAGCCCCCCCCGTAGTTGACGCCCATGTGTGTGTGTGTGTGCGTGTGCTTGTCTGGAAGTCATGGTTGACTTCTGGTGACCCCTATGGGGGGCTTGGACAGTTTTTGGAAAGGTGGCTTGCTAGTGTCTACCTCTGTGTCCCACCTCTGGTATTCCATGGAGGTCAACCTTCCAAGTAATTGCCAGGGTTGGCTCTGCTTAGCTTCCAAGATCTAATGAGATCAGGCTTGCCTGGGCTATCCAGGTTAGGGCCTCCATGTTTGTTTTTCTGCATGTGTGTGTGTGTGTGTGTGTGTGTGTGATCCTGTGAGTTAATTAGTCATTCTTTAAAAATGAGTGTTCACACTTTATTTTGAACCTGCTATTTCCCCCTGTCTCCTTTAGGCTGGCAGCAAAAAAATAAATCAATGCACCTCATGACGTCAGTATCTTGGCATCTTTTAGTACTTGTATTCCAGGCTATTTATATATTTCCTTATTGCCAAAGCATAAATGATTAAGTGAATTATTATAATGCCAGGCTGGGCACATTCATATATTTAATTTACATGTTTCTTTTTATAGGTTTCTCTTTTTTATTTATGAATGACATTTCTGAATGTCTTGGTGGAAAATATAAAGCAAATTAATAATAAAGTTAGGCAGCCTCAAAAGGCACAGAAGTAATTTCAAACTTTATTAAGACCACAAAAATATTATTACAGTTCAGTACTTTGACTTTTGATGGAGGTCTAAATACATTTAATGGCAAGATGATGGGCAGAACCTGGATTTTATATTGTCATGACATATGATAGTTTACAGAAATTCTCTTCTCTTCCCTAAAGAGCTTTTGACTTATGTGGAAGGAAACATTTTTGTCACTTAGCTCCTGCTGAAGCATTTGATTTTATAGAATGTCCTTATAAGCTGCCACTTAGGAATGAGTGCATTTATGGCATTATATTCTTCTATGATTCCAAAATTTCTATTTCCAGTATTCCATACCCACTTAACTACATTTTACTAGGAAGATTTCTAAGGTTAATTCTGGAATGGGGTCATAAATAGTTTACTATAGTGATTGATTCTCCCTCTCCGCTTGATTTTACCAATTCATGTTTGTGCACTGATAAAACATAGCAGATAGCAGCTTTGATGTATGCTTGAATCAAGTTTCTTTTTGTGCAGTGTTTTACTGATGTGCCCATGTAAAACATCACACAAAAATAATCTTGATCCAAACACATACTCAATTGTATTAGGCTTGCTTTCCCCCCTCATGTCTTCATCAATACCACATAAATAGGGAAAGATAAGTATTAATGAAAAAACGTAAAATTTCAGCAAAGAGAAAATATACTTCATTACCTCTTTCAGTTTGCATTCTGCCCGTTGGTCATGGTCAAGTAACTGATCACTCATAAAAACTGTTCAGGTGCATCCAAATGAATTAAGTTGTGTCTGTCTGTATGATCAGACTGCTATCTTACAGCTACCCACCAGTTGTTAAAAGTCATAGTCAAAAGGTTGGGGGGGATCCATTTGTGATTTTCAGCTGAGGCTTACTGTTTAGATGTGCCTATGTGTCTTTAGCATCTCTCTACCCATGAAGACAGCTAACCTTGCAATCAGTTCTTGCAGTAATTTCCTAAGCAGATGTCACTGACTAAGCAGGCAGCAAAAGCCAATTCATGCTATCCAACACAGATAGTTTAAAATGCCTCTATCTGCTCAAATGCAAAAAAAAAAAGAGAAGAGAACTTGCTTGCAAAGAAGTGCAGATGATCCCATGCTTGACAAGCAGATCATTTTAATGAGCTAACCATGACCCCTGGGGATGCTTGCCTTTTCTCTAGTACTTGAAAAGATTTACAGTGCTATCATAAACTGTGTTACACCCCTCTAACAACATTGACTTCAGTGGCTTAGAACGATGTAACTCTGTTTAGGATTGCATCATTAGTCAACTGTGTTGTCTAGCATGAGAAGCTATAAGGATACTCTGCATGGTATTTGAGACAAATTTAATTAAAAAAGAGGCTGTCCAATCAGGAGTTTGACTTACATGTAATCAACAAAGGTTAGGGACAAACAAGATGTTATTGGGTGGGTGGGTGGGTGAGTCGTGTCTGTGTTTCCCCAACCAATTCATATTTCCTGCAGTCACACAGTGAATTTTTAGAAGTGAATAATGGCTGGACAGGACATTGTTTATATAACTTTGGACTAGCACATACTCAGACTACTTCACATACTGCTCCAACATTATGCAAGCGACACCCTGCTAGGGGGTGTTTCTGCTTCTCAAAATAGTGAATGTGGGGGAGGCAGGAGCCCTTCTTCCACCCACAACGCAGTTCCAAGTTAAAAGGGTTCCTGCTGATATCTGAAACCACAGTCATTGCAGCTGCTGTTTGATTGAAGAGGATATGAGTTGGGACAGGGAAACACAGACACAACTCACCCCCCCCCCAAGTAACACCTAGTCTGGCCCTTAGTTCATCTTTTTGTATTGAAATGCTTGCATACCTGGCAAACAATTCATGTACAACACAGTTCAAAGTCTGGGAAAAAATAAAAACAGAACAATTGATACAAAGTAGCAATTTGGAAACAAGAACTGGTTATTTGGAACTCCAAAATCCATGAAAAGATTTGGATGAGAATTTTGGCATCATCCTTACTGGAGGTTTCACAGATGAGTATTTGCAAGTGAGCTTAAATTGCCAGGACCTGAGCTCTTCTTTGCATACAAGAATATACAAGATCTGCTGTGTGCATGAAACAAGAAAGATAAGAAGAATATCCTACAGGGGGCATTGGAGGGTTTAAGTAACTAGTATAGTCCTAGTGTTTTCAAATGATCCCCTCCTGTCTCCTGATTGGCTCACTGAGCCCACTTCCTCCCTAGTTGTTTGTTACACAATTAGATGGCTAGATAGTTAGAACCTTTTCTCTCCTCTCCTCTTTGTGCAGTTGTTTCTCTTCTAAATAAAACTGTTTATTCTTTCAGCAGCTTGAGCTCCACTCCTTTTGCATATTTAAAATTCTGCCAACAGGGTTATAGGCCCAGCACACTTTCAAGCTGCAAAATAAAAGGTGCATAGTAAAATAGGCAAAGAAGAAGAAATGGGACTTCTGGTTTCGGTGTGACAGGAACGGTCAGCTCCGGGACTTGCTCCCTGAGAAGCTGCCGGGTTGCCGGGTCTTTAAGTGGAGCTTGAGGGCTCTTGAGCTCCTTCAGGCTTCCTGGAGATGCCCAAGCAGGGGGCTTGATTCGGACACCCTGCGAGTGGAGGCAAGTGGGTAAGAAGTCCAGGATCGCTCTGAAGCAAGATCCAGGCAAGAGCATACATGGCAGCCATGTACACAAAGCTGTGACTACCAGGATGAAGGGGAAACCAGTAAACCTCATTCAACAACTAAAGAAGATCCTAAACACTGTGAGTACCTGTAAAAACAAGAAAACTAGAAAAATCCTTACTGGACTTTAAACCCTTCAAATAGCAAGTATAAGAAAACGGAGGGGTGAAGAGATTATCTCCCCCCTCCCTCTTTCCTGAAGTGGCTTGGAAGAGGAGTGAAAAGGGAACTACTTGAATAACTTGGTGGGCTAAAGAAGAACAAAGGTTGATGTCTGAGAGTTAAAATGTTTAATAGATTTACCAACTTTACAAGACCATACTGTGGATTACAATATTGGTATATTGGGGAAACTTTTATTTTTGGACTAGATTTCTATTGAAGCTTTCCCTTTCTGGGATTTATAACTAAAATATATGGAATTATATGAAGACTTTCTAATGGAATACAACTAAATATACCTTACATTATTTGGATTACAAATTAAGACAATAATCTATTCTCTGTTTTAAAAAGAAGAAACAATAATCTATCTGGAACTCAGTTTCATTTTCCAAACTTTCATTTTCCAAACATAATTTCTGTATAACACAATTTGCAAATCTGGTAGTGTTGTGTCTTTGTATGCTACTACCATCACAGCATATTTTGTTCTAAATGTACTGTAAACAATTGATAAACTTGTCTGTGGATGCTGGGGGAAGCTCTTGTTCTTTATATGACTATAACAATAATTGTTATGTAAACATAGAAGACTGGGGGACAGTAAAGAAGCTCAGTGATTTTTTTTTAAATGTTTTCACTGTGGAAAATACGGGGCATGTACCCCCATGCCACAGCCACCTTTTGCCCAAAGTGAGGCTGAAAGTAAAACTGAGGTGATGAGAGAAAAGTTCTAGACCTGCTGGGGAAATAAAAAACTAACAAGTCTCCAGGTCCTGACAGCATATACCTGAGAGTTCACAGAGAACTCAAGTGGCTGATTAGGCAGTTGGTTCCCTTTTTTGAACACAATGACCTAGCAACAGTGATCCATACGATGGACCTTAGTGGGGTACAATGCCATAGATGGAGTCTACCCTCCAAAGCAGCCACTTTTTCCTGGGGAACTGATCTCTGTAATCTGGAGATCAGGCGTAATTATGAAAAACCTTCAGGCTCCACCTGGAGTTGGCAACCCTACCACACTCCCTTCCTGTAACTTCTATTTTTGCCTGATGTGGGCCACTCTGATTTGCTAGGGTTCCCTTCCAGTGAAAAGGTTCCTTTTCTACACTATCCCAAGTTGCAAACACATGCTTTTGAAAATAGAATTTGTATATCAGTCAAATGGCCTGATTTCTAAGCGTGTAAGTGATTAACAACTGATAGTTGAGCAAACGTCCACTTCTGAATAAACACCGCCTTCTCTTCCACCCTCCAATCCTTATCAGCTTGTTCACTTCTTTCATTTCCATAAATCTACTCTGATATATTTGGACAGAGAGGCAGCTTGCATTGTTCTTTTACTTTCTGGTACAATATGTTTTAGCCTTTAAAAAATCTGATCCATATTTTATGATAGGAGAAAATGTTAGTTAAAATGAGCCATAAGCTTCAAAGCTTAGAATTAGCATAGCCCTCTGTTGCAGAGTGATACAAATCACTCTAGATGGCAGAGGTTTCTTAATGTGTATATGCCACATGAAAAATAGAACTTGCGCTCTGGCAAAATTAACATTAAATGATGCATGTATTTCTCTCCAGTCTACCATAGATAGGCATCTATTCTACTGAACTGTTATTCTTTTATTCAGATTTACGTAACTAAACATCCAGAACAGCAAAAGCAATCAACCTCCTTGAAACAAATGGACTTAAAAGTGCTTCATTTGGGGTGAGTTAGATCATATATACCAAATATCTAGTGAGGGGGAGTTGGGGGGGAGAAAAGGGACTTCAGTGTGGTATTATTTAGGCTTTCCATTTACCCACCCCCCAGGCCCAATTTCCAACCCCTGAGGAATGGGGTAAAAAATAGCCTCCACATAGTGACAGTCCAGGAATTTCCCCCGATCTCTATGGTAAAGGCCTAGAACATCACCCAGAAGTGACATCACATTCTCACCAACCTACACCCTCCTCAGGCACTGTCCCCAGATCTCCTGATGTTTCTCAAGGCTATGTAAAGAACCTTAATGTTTTTACTTCCACACCAGTAGGCTAGGATTCAATCAGCTATCTGAGGCACACCTATGGCCTTCAGTAGACACACATACATGTCATATGCTGAGATGCCTTTAAAGGCTCCTCAAGGAGGGCAGCTGTTGGGGAAACCTCAGCACAAAGCATCTTTCAGCACACGGACCCAGTGGGCATAGTTATTCTTATCCAAGCCTTTAATGTTTGTGTTCAGAAACATACACACGTATTTCTAAACACATACAATGTTCATACAAAACCCATATTTATTGCATATAAAACAGGAACATGCACACACAGTACAAATAAATCTACAAAACTAACAATGAGAAGTAGACAACTGAATCAACTGACATTCATACTGAATATAAAAATAAACAAAATAGGGAACACTTATGGATCCCTAAATTGTATACTTTTGGCCAATTATGGGTCAAATTCAGAACTGGGCAAACTACTCAGGCTATTTTTCCTCCAAAAATCAAACCACACCTTAGGGCTGCCAAGTCCCCCAGTAGGGCGGGGGAAACACTGATTTTTAGTCCTTCCCTCCCGCTTTTCCAAAGTTGCCCACCGGGGGGACAAAATGGCTGCCTTAAAAGGGAAATGTCTGCAGAGAGCCTGCCCTGCAGTAAAAAGCCTCAACAGACATTTCCCCTTTAAGAAAGAGCAAGAGAGTCCCGCCCAGAGAGGCTCTTTCTGCTGAAGGGCCTGCTTTTGCATGTGGCCTGCTGCTGGAGTAAGCTGCTTGGGGTAAGCTGCTGGGGTCTGCCTGCTCTTTTCCTTCTCTCTCTCTCCCCCTCCCCCTTTCTTTCTTTTTTCTGTCTGTCTGTCTGTTTCTCTCTCTCTCTCTCTGTCCCCATCCAGCAGAGGTCTATCAGTGGCTATTATAGCCACAAGGTCTAAATGGAGCCCTTTGTCTGGGGCAGTGATGCTCTGCATTCTTAGTGCTTGGGGGGCAACAGTGGGAGGGCTTCTGGAGTTCTGGCCCTGCTGCTGGACCTCCTGAGGGCACCTGGTATTTTTGGCCACTGTGTGACACAGAGTGTTGTACTGGACGGGCTGATCCACTGTGGCTTTTCTCCTGTTCTTATGATATGAAAATCATATTTAGCACTTGTGCAGCACTTAGTGCTTCATATTCTGCCGAGATGAGGAAGGATTCAGTAGGGCCGTTGCTCAGTGATAGAGCATCTGCTTGACATGCAGGAGGTATCAGCCTCTTCAGCTAAAAAAGGATCAGGCAATAAGTGACATTAAAGATCTCAGCCTGAGACCCTGGAGAGCCACTACCAGTCTGAGTAGTCAATACTGACCTTGATGGACCAATGGCCTGATTCAGTATTAAATAAAATGATTCCATGGCACTGCAGGGTTTTGAGCCAGGCTCTCCCAGATCCCAGCCAAACAAACTGACTGCTACATAACACTGACTCTTGTTCAGCGACAAAAAACAGTGGCATAAAAGTCACAGTCTGGGTAATGCTGCTTGCAAGCCTATAAAGCTCAAGGCAGCAGCAGAAGCTCAGTATTAGGAAACTTCATGAGTTCATGTGTCAGCATGTGGAAGCAACATCACAGGATGTGACATCACAAAATGATGTCACTTCCTTTCTCCTGGCTCCACCCCCAAAGTCTCCTGGCTCCACCCCCAAAGTGCTCAGATATTTCCCAAGTTGGACTTGGCAGCCCTACCACACCTTATCAACTTCATACCCTGCTTTTCTCCCCAGTGGAGGCCAATAAACTTACAGCATTGTTCCCTTTTCCTCCATTTTATTCTCATAACAACCACATGGTCAGTTAGGCTGAGAGAATGGGTCTGGACTTGCCCAAGTCTGCCCACTACACTTTCCTGGCAGAATGTGGACTAAAACCCGAGTCTCCCGGATCCCCTGATCACTAGCCCTACTAGTGGATGCCCAGTAAGAGCACAATGTCATGTTAATGTTCCCCTTAAATCTGGGGCTTCCTAACATTTCCCTCCTATTCCATATTAACCTGTCAAATATATATACACGCACACAATCCAGGGATTGCACACTATATGCCAATCTTAGAGAAAACATATATTTTCCCACTCTCTTCATATTTGCCTCTGCTTCACTCATGCATGCCTAAAACAGTTAAAAAATGAAATTAAAATGTCAAGTGGCAGAGAACACTGGCCTAGGCGATGTTAACTTCATATGTCTGACAATTGCAAAGCAGACGGCAAACAGTGCCTTTAGCAGTCTTACATGTTTCTGAACAATAAATGGGGGTGGTGCACTAAGATTTCAAGAAGGCAAAGGACAGCAGTAAAGAGAACTGTGTTTTCCAGTTATGTGGGCTCCATTCAAATAGCTTTCATTTCCTGACAACCACCAAAACAAGGGGAATCAGAGGTTATATTCAGCATGAGAACAATGAGATCCCCACCACCACCGATCTGAGTCTTCAGCTAGTTCTTGGTCTTTGCCAGCATCCAGTATGCATAGTACTCTCTGCAGCCAATGGCTGTGAGCTTGTCCTGCGAGAATGCAACACCTCTCCCCCACTGGTTTTCAATAAGCCCCACTCCAGCTCAGGGATCACCAACCTCTCCCTTAATGAGAACTACTTATGACTAATAACAAATACCAAGCTAGTCCCCCCTCTGGGGGTGGGGGTGGCATATTACCAAATTTTGGTCTGTCATAGAAACAGAACTAGGAAGAGTACCAGAAATGAAGCTATCTGTTGAGGAGCGTAGAAGAAAATCAAATGAAATAAAAGCTTTTAAAACAACAAACCTTGAACAGTTACTTTAGTGATGTTTGCCTAGGTCTTCTAGGGCACTGTTTCCCAACCTGTGGGTCACATGCTCTCTGAAAGTGAGTTGCAGGCCAGCCCTCCCTAATGGTGACTCTTACCCATTGCATCCTCTCCTTTCTCTCCTTTTCCTTGCCAGCTTCTCACATTCTCACCTTCCCCTCCCTCTTTGAGACAATAATGGGGGGGAGGTGTCTGGCAACTAGTAACTTTACAGAAATGGCTGGAAGAAGGGGAAAGGAGTCTGGAGAACATGTGGAAGCTGTTGAGCATGCCATGGAAAAACCAGAGGAGGAGAAAAAGAGATGTGTGCAAAACAATTGTTGAATTGCATCCACCTTCCCATGCATGGTCATTCTTACCCAGTGGTTCTGTCATGACTCCCATCACTCTGGGGAACCAGGAGCTGAGGGGCAGACTCCAGGGTCCTGGTTCCAGTTCGGATCTGATGCTTGGCCTCAGATATTGAGGGCTTTGGGGGGGTTACTTCACCTGTCCCCTGTCCTTCTCCTTGGTCCTATTCTCTGAGCTTTCTGGATGGACCTTTTTTTCTCTCCTATCCAACCCGTCTTGTTCCTCATAGGAGCTAAGGTTCACCCTCACCGGCCAGCATCTTTATCCTTTCTGGAATCTCCTACCCCAGTCCTGCCCTGCCCTCCTCAGAGGAGAGTAGCCAAGGGATTGGCTCGTTCATTTCCTCGTGCGCCGTCCCATCCCTCCTCCTTCCAGTCAGGCCAGCAGCATTGAGGGTGCCAGCTGCATCCTCCCAGGTGTCCTCCTTTAGCAGCTGGAGAACCTCTTGCTGTCTGCAGGGTAGGAGCCCGGGTCCTTCTGGGTAGCTTCTTTGCCGTTCTCTTGCCTGCTGTCATCAGAAAAAGGGGACTCCCTGGGCCCCAGCTCCCAGATTCGGATTCAGGCCCGACCCTTGTTTCTGGTGGTGACTGCCGATTCTACCTCTTCGTCTGACTAGTCCTTCTCGGGGAGGGGGATGGTCTCTGGGGCCCCGGGAGGGAGCAGCAAGAGGGGAGCGTCATTCTTTCCCTCCTGACAGGTTTAAAAACAATGAAAGACCAGAAGTCTTTCACAGCTTGTACCATGCTAAGCCCCTTGCACTATACTGAAGTTGGAAAATAGGCCCTTTTCATTTGATTTACTAGCATTGATATTTCTGTTTTGTAAATAAAATAATACATCCTGTCAAGTGTGATGAATGCAATCAGTTTTGCCACCTTAATAAACAAACTATGACATTAGACTACAAATGATAGGTATGTACACACTTTCTTGTGTGGAATTATCTCTCTGTGGGAAAATCATCAGATGTGAAATGGCTCCTAGAAGAACCAAATTTAGTGTTTACTTTGAGGCATAGGCGGCAACTGCAGGGGGGCTGGGGAGCTGGAGCCCCCCCCCCCCCGAACTTTTCCAGGAAGTGCTGAGCCTCCCCCAGAGATAGGGCTGCCGAGTCTGCCCAGGGGGCAGGGGATCCCCGGCTACATGGGTCCCCAATCTGCCGGCCCAGATTCAGCCGGTGGGGGGGAACCCCACCCCCGATGTCATCCGGTCAGGACGACTGCCCCAGAGTGTTGATGTCACCCAGAAGTGACATCATCACATTGGGGACGTTGCCAGGGTGACACTCTAGTAATCACCCCAAAACTCTATGGTACCATAGAGTTTTTGGGCAATTGTCAAAGCATCACCCTGACAATGTCCCCAACGTAATGATGTCACTTCTGGTGAGATCATTGTGATGTGTGCACTTTGCACACACACCGGGGAACTTCCGGGAAGAAGAGGACTCCCCCCCACCGGTAGAAAGTAAGCCCTTGGCAACCCTACCCGGAGACAATGGCCTGTGATGTCTCTGGCCCAGCCCCAGCCCCCCCCCCCCCCCGGGAAATTGGAAAGTCTATGCTCTTGCTTTGAGGCAAGGCTTTGACCTGCATTTTGGACCTTACCCTGGAAACAGTATCTTTCCTCTGTACTTAAGTTGTTGTTTTTTTCATTGCATATGCATATTGATTGATAAAGAATCAATTAAAACATGCTCAGATAGCTACTAAAGCAAACCTTAGGGAAGATTAGAGGGAATAATGGAGAATGACAGGGTGGTCAAATATAACCTCCATATGCAATGTAACTGTTATATGTAAAGACTGTGTACTTTAGAATGCTTGGGGTTCATAGTGGGGGTAGCTGTGCTCTTTCTGTGATGTTTGTTGGTTTCTCAGAAACATATGATTGGGCACTGTAGAAAGTGGAATGTTGGAATAGATGGGTGACAAGGTCATAGTTCACCTAAGGTGCCAAAAATACCTTGGGATGGGTCAACATACAAAGTAAATTTGGACCTGTGAGTCACCATACCAAAGAGGTTGGAAACCACTGTTCTAGGGGTTACATGTGGTACTCTGCAGCAGCTGGTGAACTACTGGTAGCTGAAGACCCATCATCCAGGTTGTGGTCCCAGGCTAGGAATAGCAAAGGGACTAAAAACCAATTCCCTTGTGAGTGGTCAAATGCCATAAAGTGTCTGTGTCCCCAAAAATTCTTTAGCACTTTGCCATCCTGGAACATATATGCCTAGGCACAGCCAGCAGAAAATGAAAAATCCAAGCTTGAATTTGGGGAGGGGGGCGTAACTTGCTCAAACACCCACCAGTTTGGCTCATACTCTGTCCACCAATTGCAAACGGAGACATAATTTTTCGATGATATAGTTTGTTGATCTGCTTGTGGGTGTTCGACAGGTTGTTTCATTATATTCCTTACTACCCTTGCAGTGCAGTGGAACTGGGTTTTTTGGAGGGGTTTTTTTGTGCATGTGAGTTCTCACACAGCCCTACCAAAGTCTACTTCCTCCCTATCCTCACTGCATAACTACTCTGCTCATGAGGCATTTTTTTAATAGACAATTAGATCCCTCACAAATCATATAAAGCAGTCATCAATAAATGCTGCATTTCAATAATACCTTACCTTTTGGTATTTGGCTAAGTAACCCTCAGAGTTACTAATGGCTGCCAATCAGTTTGAATCAGCAGTATCTATGCACGTGCACTGTTTTGGGGAAACCGAATACAAACTGGCTCAGCCGGCATTCATGGCTGCTCAGCACAATCCAAACTGGCTGAGGAACAGGCTCACATCTGATTGCTACCTTTGAAAATGGGAAGTTTGTCCATCAGATGCATTCACAGCAAAATGTGCAGCATCTCTAACGTGTTATCATGCAGTGATGAAAATCTGGTCAGGCCACCGGGGGCAGATGAAATTGCTGGGGGGGGGGGAGTAAGGAAGGTTCACCTCAGGAGACACCTGTGGCCCACTGCTGTTATTTGGGGACAATCTGTCTGTTCCTTGCTTCAAACATCTCCAAGAAGAACTGAGAAGTGGCAGAAGGGTGTTAAGACGAGGAAGAAAGGGCAGAAGCATGCCCTCCATTTTGCTATAATTCTTCAGTCCAGGAGACTTGTCAGGGCTTTGATTGCCAGGGGAGGTTAGCTCCAGCTTATTTTCTCACTCCCTGCATGGAACGTTTGACCATTCATCATGCCATCGATCCAATAAATAACTCCCCACTGTCATCTGTTATTTTTGTCCTGTGCCTTCATATCTCCAATCTTGGTTTGTGCAGTAAACATGAGTACTGGGGAGAAAAATCTATGAAAAATATTTGAGATTAAAGGAAGGTACCAAACATTTCAAAAGAGACAGTCTTGTTCCGTGTGGGCTAACAGGTCCTTATGAAAGGTCTTTGTTAGCCTTTTCCTACTGTGTTCAGTGGATTAAAGAGGTTTCCCATTTCTACTGATTCTGTCAGAGCAAAATAGAGTTGCCAGGTCCCAAGCATTTCAGGCCTGTATCTGGCCACTCTGTTCCTCTGACAGACAGCATTTCTGTTTGCAAAAGAGAAGGAAGCAATCCCTTATAGATGCCATATACCTGCTGGGGATGGAAAACCTAACATACCCAACTCTTCTTGCCCACTGCCACTCCTGCCATTGGCACTATGGCATTACATCACCTCTGGTGGAAACCTGGAATTGATGTCATTCTGCTTGAGGAATCACTAGAAACAGAATGTTTTTACCATAGATTTTTCAGACAGTTCTTAGAGTGGATTGACACTACTTCCAGAGAAACCATGATGCCATTTGCTGATGGCACCCCCATGTCCCTGCTCCCCAGGCTTGAATGGCTGGCTGCAGATCATAGGATGTGGCACGGCGTGTCACAGTGAATAGCAGTACTAATGCTAGTACTTCCAAACACCACTAGAAACTGAACCATGAGGAATCTGTGTCATCATAATCATGCGG
Source organism: Lepidodactylus listeri (assembly GCA_029233225.1). Lineage (NCBI taxonomy): Eukaryota > Metazoa > Chordata > Lepidosauria > Squamata > Gekkonidae > Lepidodactylus > Lepidodactylus listeri. The sequence goes on from JARCFY010000013.1 coordinate 38,423,575, forward strand.
CTTTGAAGAGAGCAACAATCTACTCACATGCAACAATTAAACAAATAGTAATAGCATGATCATTAACTAATACAACCGAGCTGTTAGTGAGAGATTATTGCTTTTAGTTTCTAGTCTACTTGTACCACAGTTACCAAAGTCAAGCAGGCATAGAAGAAACTGCCAGCTGTGTGGGCAAATTGATGTCTTGAGATTTCAACCTGCCATACTGAGGCTCTGAAAATGAGATTCAAAACTGGGGGTTCAGGACCAAACCCAGAGACCTGAGAACTCTAACTCAGTGGAAAAAATTTTTTTTTGACAATGGCCTTGTACTGCTCAGCATAAGAAAATAAACAGAGCCCTACTGTATCAGAGCAGTGGTCCATCTAGCCAAGCATCCTGTTTCTCACAGTGGTCAACCAGTTATCCAGGAGGACTAGCAAACAAGACACAGAGGTGAAGGCCTTCCCCCTGATGTTGCCTCCTAACACTGGTATTCAGAGGTTTGCAGCCTCTGAATATGGAAGATCCTTTTAGTTACTATGGCTAGTAGTTACGGTTACCAGCACTGGTTATAAAGGCATTGCCTGGTGAGAGTTTAAGGAGGATGTGACATCACTTTCAGGAGATGTTCTAGAAATTTCTCCTAATCTTGTTGCTCACAGGGCCCATAGAGACATGAGGAAATTCCTAGAAACATGTGGCCTGTGCACCAGATCAAGCCCTCGGAGGGCTCCTATCTGACCCACAAGGAACTGGCTGTCTCCTGCTTCTTTCTAGCTTTTTTCTAACCCAATATTATATCTTCAGTTCAAATCACAATCATGGCAAATTTTAAATATGTAATGACATTTAGATGTATTCTTATGATTGATCTCTTGTGTCTAGCCTGGCTTGGACCTTCTGCATGTGTGAGTCACAATACTGGCTAGGGTATTTGCCTCTGTTCTCCCTCCCACAAGCCATAGAAGCTTGATTGCCCTCAGGAGGGCAGAGGTCTGCCTCTTTCCCCTACATGAATATTATCTTTCAAGGTGTCTAGGTGGGTGGGTACATCATCTGCTTCTGATCCCCCCCCCCCCCCCGGATGCCTTTTTGCTTGTGTAGTAGTTACAGAACCAAAGCAGAGGACAGAATAACAAATGAACAAGATTCAGCTCTACTTCTATAAAATCAAGAAATCCCTCTCCTGACAAGACAGTACAATGAAAAAACGTCAGAAATGCTGTGTATAGAAATGTCAGGGTTATTTGTTTCAGTGGGAACTTCTGTTAACTCCATTGGTTAGAAGAGGCCCATGTCAGTTAGATTACATTAGCTGTTGAATCATTCTTTCCCCTTTTTGAACTCTCCTGTTTTTCTTTCCTTGACTCATGCAGTTGTGAAAAACAGGCAACAAGGTACCAAAATCAGTGCAGTGATTTATTTTATTTTATTTTTTGAAGATTTCTGACTGTCATTCTGTTAGCAATCAGATCTCAAGGATGAAAGAGTGCCAGCATTTAAAGATAATCAAGCATCAGTTAAGTGTTTGTTATATGATCACATCATTCAGTTTTCCTTGAACATTCTAACAGGGTTTTATAAAGAGTTTCTTGTATTTATTCATATATTTATTATTTCCTTAACTCATTTGTACTCTGCCTTTCTCCCCGATGGAGACATAAAGTGGCTTACATTATTTCTCCTTTTCTCCATTTTATCTTCACAACAACCCTATGAAGTAGGTTAGGCTGAAAGAATGTGACTGGCCTAAGGTCACCCAGTGGTCTTCCATGGCATGAGCGGGGATTCAAATCCAGATCCTAGTCTGGCATCCTTAACCATTATACCACACTGACTCTCCATAGAAGTGTCTCAGATTGTCTCTGCTGTCTGCACACCATGCTAGTTGAGCTAAATAGTCAAAAAGTTCAGAAAAGGGGGGGTGAGATAGTTGTGGTATTAATCAAATATCTCCAGAGCATCCCTCATACATCAGCTTCATGGTTAGAGAATTTCATTCATGGCTGTTAGGGCCATGGATGCCATTGTGCAAGCTCTTCTGTTCAAATGAGGCACGGGAGGCTATGGGCAGTGCCAGCTGGATTCCAGTCAACTGGCAGCTAGAAGTACCTGAAACAGGGGGTCTGCCTTCCTAACAATAGACATTTGCCTTGTGCTTCTGAACTACCCTTACTCCTACTGAACAACATGGGATTTACCAGTTGCCTTTTAGGGCAGACTGGGGAGAGCTCACCCTTGGTGCTTAACTGTCAACCAAGCTTGGTATCTCTCAGTCAGTGAGGTCTAGTACCTCTCAGCACAATTCCTGTTCAGGGTGCAATTGTTGGCCAGATTTGAAGCCAGGATAGAGTTGTTGAAAAGGTCAACCAGGCTGTCATAGCTAAGAGTTAGAAAATCATTCTAAGAGTTAGAAAATCATAATTAAGTCAGTCACTGAAACATGATTGACTTGTGTCTTGAGGGCTGGTGTCGATGTTGGTACAATAACTGGCAGAAAACAGGCACAGGGACAATTCTGTTTTGGTCACACAACTCCATAATGGCCCTCTGTTCTTGAACCAAGCTCTAGCCTATGTCAGTTTTTCCTTTCCTCATACAAATTAGTGGAAAGATGGCAAAGTGCATTTTACTTCTTGCAAGAGTGAGCACTTGGCCCAGATCCTAAGCCCAATGAGAACTTTTCAATTCATCAATATGAATCCAAGTTAACCTTCAATTTAATGTCAAAAATCACAGAAAAGCTTTTTACTGCCACCCTGCTTGGAAGAATAAGTGGTTTCTGATGAGCTGGTATCATTACTCCTTGAGACTTCATCTTGTGGACAAATACAGAGTTAATTGAGTTCTCTCAGGCCAAGATTAAGCACAATCGGATGGCAACCTTGAGAGGCAAAGCACCTGCAAGGAGATGCCAAATTAGATTAAGTCTGTCTCATATTTAAACTAGGGATGCTACTTAATTTCAGGAGCTCTCTGTTTAGACTCACCTTTTCCCTGTTCCACGAGTATTCATTTTCACACCAAGTTATTGCAGTTAAATTTAAATAGCAGTGGATGGCATAAATAATGTCATGAAAGAAACACGTCAGGAACACCAGCAACAGAAATTGGTGAAATGAAAAGGATCACCATGACAGCAGAGGGAAAAAGAAGCAGAAACCAAACAGGGCATATTTGCATGTTCCTAATCTAAGTTTTGATTTTAAAAAATCACAACAAGTTGAGTTTGCTCAATGAGATGGGAAGGGTGCAAGAACAGAGCAAATGAGATAGGTTGTCAATTACAGATTTTGAATGAAAGGCCATTTTATTTAATTATGGAATCCAGTTTTGCTGAAATTATGATGATGATATTATTATTGCTTGGGATTTATATAGCTTTGTTGAATGCTGAGAATGATCATGTACGTTACCTCAGTAATTCAGATAACTAGGGATGAGACCAAATTTAGCATGTCTGTTTTTATTTGAATATCCCCATTCTGATTATAGTCCTCCTTTGTGATAATCAAACCCATACTTCTTTATTTTCACACTAGCCCATTTTTCCTCTCACTGAATTTCTCCCATAACACATTTTAAACATTATTTTGCATCCATTGTATATAAATCTGTCTAATACATTTTTACCATGTAGTTCTTCTAAGGATTTTAGAGGCAGAATAATATTTTGATATTCCCATTTTACCCTCATAACAACCCTGTGAGGCTGGTTAGGCTGAGAGAGAGTGACTGGCCCATGGTCACCCATTGAGCTTCTATGGCTGAGTGGGGATTTGAATCTGGCTCCCTCAGATCCTAGTCCAAATCTCTAACCACTGTACCACACTGGCTTGCTAGAAATTGTACATAATGGACCAGTTGTATTAAAATGGTAGTAGAAACCAAAAAGAAACACCATAATAATTTATGACTGCTATGCAAACGATGTAAACTAAAACCAGCGGCAATGATGTCAATAAGATATTTAAAAGATCAAATTCACTCATATCTTAGCTTCCCTGAAATGGCTCAGAACTTTTGTGTGAAGAGGAACCCCCAAGATAAGTTCAAATTTAATTTCTGTTAAAAAAAGGCCTGCAATTGTGTCACCATTGATTAGATTAAAAAAAAAATCTAAACACATACACACACATATGAGAAAGAGATACATCCTACAAGGCTGAAGAAAAGGTTTTTAAATCTGCCTTGTGAAGTTAGTTCTCTATCCCTTTTCCTGTTCCGCTGATATGTCAGGAACAAAGAATGAACTTTTGGGGAAGTAACACGTTTGCTGACTCTGATGGGAAATTTTTGGAGATTCAGAGTTGGAGTCTAAGGAAGGACTTCAGCTGCCCCTAGACTCTATGGAATACCATACAGTCTACCCTCAGAGATGCCATTTTCTCCAGGGGAACTGATCTATGTAGTCTGGAGATCAGTTGTAATTCTGGGAGAACTCCAGGCCCCATCTGGAGGTTGGTAACTCTATGCTTGCAACATTCTTTTAAGCATCAAGGTTTATTTAGTTGATGTCCACCAATGATAGCTAGAAAAAATGAATTATAGCAGGAGTTAGGGTTGTACATTCAGAGCCAAACGAATACACCCTATAATTTAATATAGTTCATCATAACTAATACAAAATGGAAATATAAGGACATTCAGATATAATGATTCTCTGTTAATCAGGCATTTCATTCATTCTTCTTTGCTGAAAATGTTGGAATGGAGATGGGAGGGGGGAAAGTGAGTCAGTAGGGATAAGAAAAAGTTTCCACATTTGTACTCAGGACTAGGGGTATGCACAAAAAATGGTGTTTTTTTGGGTTCGGGCATATTAAACAAAAAAAAATGTATTTCATGCTATTCCTGAATCCCAATATTGGTCTGGTATTGGGATTTGGGAAATATTCAGCTTTGTCAAATTTTCCCAGCTCCATTAAACCTTATTGGGACCATTACAGTCATTGTCCCCATAGAGTATAATGGAGAATCAATCTGGGAGTGTCTGGGGCTCTGAGGGAGTTGGTTTTTTGAGGGAGAGGGACCAAATTTCTAGCACAGCTGCTGGTGCCTCTCTTCAACCCCCCCCCCCCCCCATTTCAAAAACAGGACCCACACATTGTGCAGGCCACAGTCTTGATCTAGTGTTTTGCTCTGGGCAGGAAGAAGGTGATCTGATGGTGGGGGAACTGAAGTTTGTCCTTTTGCCAAGGACAAACACACTGACTTCAACAGCCATGATCACTTGTAAGCTGAGCTTCAGATCTGTTCAGCTCACCAATATATAAGTCAAGCAGTTGTTACCGCTAATGGCCTGCCTACTTGTTTGAGGTAGGGATGTGTATTTGGTTTGGACGAACCACAAATAAACTGAATAATGCCAATTTGGCATTATTGGGCCTGCCGAAAGCCGAATCAGATTCTCTAATATTATTCAGCTGGCTGAACAGGGATTTCCCAAATGGATGCCATATATTTGGCATCTATTCAGGGACCCCTTTGCTGGGCAAGGGAGGGAAGGGGCTTAAACTTAAAACACTTCCCTTGCTTCTGGGGCAGGCGGGCCAGGGAAGGCACAGGGAGGCATTTAAATGTTTCCCTGCTTCTTCCAGGGTCTTCCCCGGCTCGCCCACCCTGGGATTCTGAAGTGGAAGGGAAGTGGGCCCAAAAGCCACGGGGGGAAACTGGCCCAGGGCTGGCCATTCACACTGGCCAGACTTCTGCATTAGCATGCCAGAATGGAGTGTTCAGACTGCTGTGGAGCAGCCCCGGGTGGGCCGACCTCCGCAGCTCATGGTGGGGCCGTTTCGGCAATGGGCGCAGATGCACATAGGCACATGGCCGCAGCAGCATTCTAAAAAATTAAAATCCCCCAACTCCAGGATATACCCTCAGATCTCCAGAAATTTCCCAGCTTGGAGATGGCAACCCTGAATTCCACATGTGCAAGGAAAGTGAAATTACAGAAGTGGATACTTGCAAACCTATGTTTTATTTTTATTCTCATCACATGTCATGGCAAAATAGTCTGAATTCAGCCTTCCAAAACAGGCTTCTAATATCAAAACAGTAAATGCATTTGATGTGCTTTAAAACCCTCGTAAGGAGAATGAAGCTGAAGTTACCCATTGCCCGGTATTCTCCAATCGGTATTATAAAATCAATTTTTCCGTCAATTTAGACTGAAGGCTCCTAGGAGGTTCTCTGCAGCGAAACATAAATGCTGGAAATTTAGGATAATATTCTAATTTACTATCCTGGCAGGGCTCCTGTGTTCTCCTGTTCTCTGCCACACATGACTGCTGCTCGCTCCTTGTGAAACACTTCCTGCAAATGTCAGACACAATTAATTGCATTTAACATAAGCTACTTACATATATTGCAAGACATGCCACTGGGCATATTTTTAAATCAATGGGAATGGTGTCCTTTTGACCAAATTAGTGCATGAAATGCATAAATAATAGTCATTCAGGCATGTGATAGCATTTGGTTATTTTCTTTGTTTCTTTGAGTGCCATTGCAGTTAGAATGGAAAGAGCACTAAACTTATGCCAGAAAGATCTGAGGTAAAACTAACATTCTCTTTAATCACAGTTCTCTCTACACTTTTTCTCTCTCTAGCCAAACTGATACGTTTGGAATTCCCTATTGTCCAATTGCTTTATTTCTTAATTTTTGTAGAGTGTCACGTGCCACTTTATGCTCCTTCAGAACAATCATTTGCATCACTCCTCTTGTTGCAGTGTATTACATATATGCATGCATGTGCATTAATGAACTCTACACAGACAGTAGACTGGCTCCCTGCTGGTGCAGCCCACTGAACCCCACTAAAAACTGTTCTGGGGGCAAGGGGAGCCTGAGGAATGATGGGAGAAGGGTCTGTAGCAGAAAGGGGGAATCAATGAAAACTGCCAGTTTAGTCTGGATCCAACTCGGTATCTTGAGGTGATTGATGCAAGCTGGCCTAGTGTAGCGGTTAGAATGTTGGACTAGAAATAGGGGTGTGCACGCACACAAAAAGGATTTTTCGGATTCAGATATATTGAACCCCAGAAATTTGAATTTCCCCAAAAATGAATTCGAATACCGATATAATATTTGGATTAGTTTTTCCCCCAGAAATCCTGATTTTTTTTCTGGCTTCATTATACCCTATGGTATCTTTATAGTCAATGGGAAATCTATCTGGAGTATCTAGGGGCCTAGGGAACTGTATTTTGAGGTAGAGGCATGCACCAAATTTTCAGTGTAGCTTTTGGTGTGTCTCCTCAAAAGTTCCCCCCCCCAAAAAAAAATTTCAAAATGATTGGGCTATGGGGTCCAATTCTGTTGGCCTTCAAAGAAAGTGGCCCCATCCTCCACTGTTTCCAGTGGTGGTGGGGAAACATCAAAAACAAAGGACTGATGTCAAACTAGAGAGTCTCTGCAATAGAAACTGAAGATGGGAGGGACTTTTCCAAGTCTCGCAGAACCAGTGCATGTACAGAGTGCCCAGCAGAACCAGTATCACTGTGGCAAGGCCAGTCCAACAGATCCAAACAAGTGTGTGTGTGGGGGGGTACAAGCACATCACAAACAGTGCATGTACAGAGTGCCCAAAGAAGGTGCTCCCATCCTTTATTTTTTTTCAATGGAGGGGGGAAAGAAAGCATTTAAGGGAAGGCACTGGGTTTTGCTGGGCACTAGTACATTGCACTGGTACTGCTTGGCACTCTGCACATGCCCTGGATAGAGCCAAATGCACACCCTTAACTAGGACCTAAGATCCAGGGTTGAATCTCCCCTCTGTTATGGAAGATCATGGGGTTAACATTTGCTGTCTCTCACACTTATGTACTTTGTGGGGTTGATGGTGAGGATGAAAGGAAAGCAGGGAGAACAATGTTATTCTTTGGGTCCCCATTTGGGAGGAAAAAAATTGTTTGTGTGTATTTAAATGCACTACAATTACGTCAATATTCTTTTACCATGGCATTTTACTAGCCCAATTGAATTGAAACTGAATCCCAATGAGACTGAAGTGCTGCTGGTCAATGACAAAAGTGCTCAAGGACTGAAGGGTTAGCCTGTCATGTGTGGAATTGCAGTCCCCCTGAAGGAACAGGTTAGTAGCTTGGGAGTACTACTGGATCTTGGCTTACAGTTGGAGGTGCAGATGTCCTCTGTGGCACATAGTGTCTATTACCAGTTTAGGCTGATATGCCAGCTATGCCATTCCATGAAAAGTGTGATTTATCCACAGCAATCCATGCTTTGATTACATCCAAGTTAGATTATGTGGGGCTACCTTTGAAAACACATCTCAGTTGCCTCTAGTTAAAATGATTTCATTTGTGGCAACAAATATATATTCATATTCATATGTTATATTTGCATCACCCTTTTCTTTTCTTCTGTCACCCTCCCAGTGGCTACTGTCAACATTTAAATTTTAAGTTCACTGGGACAATGACTGGCAATGACTATGTCATTTCCTTATATCACTCAGTGAAGTATTGTGTCCACAACATAAAATGACAACAACAATAAAAAATCTGCAGTGATAACAGTGTGACCGGAAAACTCTATGGAGACTTATTTGCAGCAGGCCAGTGACTTCTGTGCAAATCATTCGATGATAAACATATGAACATAACTCCCCTCATGTTATATTTGATGAAACTCTTTTAATATGGAGGGGGAGGAATGGATCATAGTTTCATAAATAATACAGTTATATGTCTGACAACCATATTTCTGACTGGATCCTAATTTGTGGTTGGTATGCTTACGTTGTTTTTAAACAACACTGCACATCCGTGCATGTGATTCATGAACGTTCTGAATACTTTCCTGCTTCCATGGATTGAGTGTAATGTAATTAATAAATTGTTTAGCTTGAAATGACATCTTAATAACAGGCTTCCCAGAGTGGTTGGATCATGAGCCGTGCAGCAATTATGACTACAGATGTTTATACCTCCATTTGCAACTAGGAAATGCATGTAAAATCTGCCACTCGGTTATTTCTTGCACAAACTAGTAGCTATATTTAAACTGAAGCCTGACTACCAAATATGCAGATAAGGGCTTGGATCCAATGATGCACAAATGAAAACATAAACTATGGTTATAGCAAATCTAACAGTACTGCTGGGAAAGCAAGTTAACACAGCTACAAAAACATACTGTTTTTCCAACTTTACTTTGCCCAGAAGATGAGACTCTACCTTGACTTGTTTGAGCTGGCCACCTGAATCCATACCATGCTAATACTGATATTAAACTAATGTGATAAAGAAAGAAAGAAAGAAAGAAAGAAAGAAAGAAAGAAAGAAAGAAAGAAAGAAAGAAAGAAAGAAAGAAAGAAAGAAAGAAGAGCTGGCAGACAGGGGACAGCTACTAATCCAAGCCTCAGAAATACCACTATTCTGGGAGGATAGCTTCAGTGGTGGCTGAAGCTTTCAGGAGGCTAGTCGGAGGAACAAGGACCTTTCCAGGGGGTGGGGTTGTTTTGCTGCAGCCACGACACAAGCAGGCATTCCCCCGCGGGGGGGGGGGGGGAGTGGCACCAACTCCCGGAGCTGAGCACCCTCAAGCTCCTGCTCGAAATGACCCCTGGATAGGACCAAGCCAAGTTAATTTTAGGTACATTCATGGAGGACATATTTGTTACCACTGTTAGTTTAGTGGAATTTTTGTGTTCAGAGGCAAGCTGGGGACAAAACAAAGTGGCAGTCTTTCATGCTTAGCTTGTGATGCTCCATGTGTATCTAGCTGGTCTCTTTTAAAACAGGATTCTAGACTTGATGGACCTTGTGTCTGAACCTGCATGACTCTTCTTGTGTTGTAATATCTCTGGTTCAAGACAAGCTTTTACTTACAACCTTATAAGGTGCACAATTTATTGACAAAGGAGACCCAATTTAATTTGGAAGAAGGGGAAAAAGCAAAATGAATTCTTAGCCCAGGTAAGGGAGGAAAAATGACACTGACAGGTCAGGGCAAGAAGACTATTTTCTGAGTTAATTTATATCTTTGTGGAAGGGAAGAAAAATGTGAAAAGAGCAAAGCAGATAATAATGTTCCTGGTGACAGAATGTTACCTCTTCTGACATTAAAAAGTAATATGTTTTAGCTCACATAAATGTTATCAGTGGTGAAGTGTGATGAGGAAATCTTAGTCATATGTCAGTGACATTCCTGATTCAAATTATTACCCTTGCATGAAATGGATTCTTCACATCAAGAAACATTGGGGGGGGGGGAGTCCAGTGGTAGGGTGTTTTTTTCTTTATTGTACCCAGCCAAAAACACACAGATTTGACTGGGTCAAGATCTCTTAAACATCGATTGCAAGGGATCAAAAGAGGATGTTCTTATTTGACCTTTATTTCCAAGTAAGTTAAAAAAAAATCTTCCTTTTCTCACAAGCAATGGCCAATTGAGACCATTATTTTTGAGGCCCGAAAGTTCATTGCAAGAAGACTTCTCCCTGCCATAGTTTACAATAGTTTTGGAAATGTAGAGGGGTTACCTCCTTCCTCCCTGAAATCTTCTGATCCTTGAGATGCCACTGCAGAAGTCAGCGGGGAGCAGTATCCATCCCACAGCACACACGGTTCAGATTACATGTTGATTATTCCTCAAATGCACGTATCTTTCCAACAAAGTCACCACTTTGTGATTTTTATATTATGAGGTGGTTGGAAGGTACAAGATAGACCAAGATTGCTGAAGCTCAGAAGGTCTAGGTTGCTGCAATGTTTGGAGTCTGCACTACACAGGAACACAGACATGAACACATGAAGCTGCCTTATATCGAATCAGATCCTTGGTCCATCAAGGTTGGTATTGTCTACTAGGACTGGCAGTGGCTCACCAGTGTCTCAGGTGGAGAAAGGTATTTCAGGCCAATGATTGAACCTAAGACCTCATGCATGCCAAGCAAATGCTCTACCACTAAACCATGCCCCCTTCAGCAAGCCAAGGGTATACTTCAAAAAGGTGGGATATAAATGTAACAAATAAATATTCATTGATAAATTTAAATTTCAAAAAAGAATGATCATTGATCAGTGTTGTTAATATGGGGTGTTAAAAGATGAACAGAACAAGTGCCCTTAGATTACACCTGGTTATTTATTCCAAACAAATCTTGCCATACAAATTAAATTGCCTTATACCTTATCCCATATTAGACTTTTGATTCAACTGGCTCAATATTCCACCTGGTGGTAGCACCTGAACCATGAAAGGTCCTTCCCACATTCTGCTGAGATCCCTTTAGGTAAAGGTTTCCCTTACTTGAAAGCCAGTTGAATACGAGTCTAGGGATGTGGTGTTCATCTCCGTTTCCAAGCCGAAGAGCCAGCACTGTCCAAATATGTTTCTGTGGTCATGTGGCTGGCATGACTAGATGCTGAGGCACACAGAACGCTGTTACCTTCCCACTGAAGTGGTACCTGTTTATCTACTTGCAATTTCTTGCTTTCGAACTGCTAGGTTGGCAGGAGCTGGGGCCAGAGACGGGAGCTCACTCCATCATGCAGCACTCAGGTTTCGAACTGCTGAACTACCAACCTTCCGGTCTGCAGTTCAGTGTCTTAATCACTTGAGCCACCAGTGAGATCCCTTTACAGGGATTAATAACAGGGACCTTCTGTATATAAAGTGTGTGCTTACCTACTGAATTACAGCCTCTTCCTTGGAAGACGAAGTGGCCCTTGTGTCTAGAAGGCAGTCAACATTCAGGAAGCACAACAGAGGAATACAACAAAGCTTCTGGACAACTGCCTGCAGGCAGAGCCTTGGACCTCTCTGCTTCACCCCAATCAGCCCTGGGAAGTTGCCAAATGGGCCGTTGGAACAGGTGGAAGTATGTGGGGGCTCTGTGGAGCATCAGCAGGATTCAGAGGAGGAGGCCCACCCAAGTGACAGGGTCAGGCACCATGGGCAGCCAGACACACCACTTAAGGGCCAGTACCCTATTCACTACTGGGCAGCAGGGGGTAAACTGAGCATGTGGTTGCTTAAACATCCGTAGCAAACAGACATGTTTCATGTACCTCCCGTTGCTTGTGTAGTCAGGGTGATGGTGGTGATGATGATGATGATGCCAAGTTCACAGGCCATCTTACCAGTCCTACTAAGTGGCACCCTTTGAGCTAGAGGTGCTAGAAACTTGAATGGGGGCGGGGGGGGGGGGGAGAGGCCTTTTCCATGCAAAGCATGTGGCTTATCCTGAAGTGTGCACTTGGATATTCCTGAGCTGAAACAATGCCCCAGTTCTGCTGTTTCATTCTGGCTTGGGGGGAAATGATCCCAAACAATCCTAAAATTTTGACATGTCCAAAATTTATGGCAGCAAATGCTGGGAGTATTTCAGCTTCAGGCACTTACCAGCTAATAGTCAAGGAAAAAAGCCCACTGGAGCTCTATGATAGCAGCCAGCCAAAGTATGGGCTCTCCTTCACAGGCAGTAGGAGCACTGAGAGAGGAGGGAGAGACAACAAGTGCGTCAAAGCTGGGCCACCAGATTACAGGTGCTATCACAGTCTTTAAAGCTCTATTTAAACCTTCACTGTTTTTAATGGGTGCTAGACTTGGCCTCCAGACTGGAAGACAGGACTACTGCCCACCAACAACAGTGGAAGATATTTAAAGTTTAAAGGATTTTTAAAGGTGTCCATGGCACCATTGGCAATTTGGTGGGCCAGCCTTGGCACACACATTCTCTCTCTCTCTTCGCATGATGCTCCTGCTACCTGCAAAGGAGAGCAGGAGCCCACAGCAAGCCAGGCTGCCACCACTAAGAGCAAGCAGTTCCCAACATTTTGCTTTAATTTCCTCTCTTTTTAAAGGGCTTGTTGATATTCCTGACCCCTGAAACTGTTCCAGAAACAAATTCCCAAAATGCCACCAACACCTCCAAAATTTCACCACAACAAAAATCATGGCCTTAAAAAATGAATTCAAAATTAAACATTTTCAGGCACACAGCCTTACTTCCAGTGACACACTTAGATCCAAGGCCCAATAACCTTGCTGTGAGCCCACCAGTGTAATCCAAAATGCACTTTACCAATCTCTGCCACAATCAGGCAACACACACCCATCCCAAATGTGTGTGTGTGTGTTTTCTGGGGTTTCATGTGCTTATTGCTCAAGTGTCAATGAAAGTAGCAGGCAAAGAACATTTAATTCTTGGTCTAGGGGCTAGAAGTCTTCTTTTTTTAGTAACATGCAAAGGATACATTGCATTGCTTTTCCAAGGCAGTACGTCCATAATCTGTACAAAATTAAATAAAGGTTCCTCTGAATCCAAAGCATCCCACTCACAGAGGAGGCTGCCCACACTGTGAGCGAGCCAGTTTGGTGTAGTGGTTAAGTGCCCAGACTCTAATCTGGGAGAACCGAGTTTATTCCCCATTCCTCCATTTGCACCTGCTGGATGACCTTGGGCAAGCCATAGCTCTGGCACAGCTATTCTCTGAAGGACAGTTGTCTCAGAGCTCTCTCAGCCCCACCTACTTCACAGGGTGTCTCTTGTGGGGAGAGGAAAGGAAAGGAGTTTGTAAGCCACTCTGAGACTACAAGTGAAGGGTGGGGTATAAATCCAATCTCTTCTTCTTCTTCTTCTTTTTCTTCCTGCACAATTCTAGGGTTGCCAGGTCTGGGTTGGAAAATATCTGGAGACTTTGGGGGTGGATTCAGGAGAGGGCGGGTTTGGGGAGGGGAAGGGCCTCAGCAGGGTACAATGCTACAGAGTCCACCCTTCAAAACAGCCATCTCCTCCAGGGGAGCTGAGCTCTGTCAGCTGGGGATCAGTTGTAAAAATGGGAGCTCCCCAGGCCCCACCTGGAGGCTGGCAACTCTACCCGATTCAGTGTGCTGGTCTGTAAGCATGCCTCCTTGCAATCCTTTTTGTCAACCCTAAGAACAGTGATGCATGCAGAAACACAGTGGCTGGGCAGTCCCCCCCCCCCCCCAGGCACTGAAAGTCAACCTCTCAGGTGTAAGAGCAGAATGTGCCTTTCATTTTAATTCAGGAACGACATGAGTGTCTTGAAGTTAGTAAAAGTTTGAGAAATGTTGCCTTCAGGGTTTGCACAGAACAGGCAAGAAACTGACAGCATGGAAATGCAATTTCCTTCTGCTAAAGCATGCACAGATCAATGTGAAAATATATTGATACTATTTGACTGGCAATACAAACACAGCTCTGGCAGTTCAGCTCATGAAGACAAGGTAAACAAGGCAAAGTTCTGGACCCAGTGCCTGAAAAGGTATATACACACATCCCTATTATTATAACTGTCCCAAATATGTATGCCCTTTACTGTGATATACAGACTCTCCCTGCAATAAACGATCAACAAGCATGATTAAGTTTTCCGCCTGCATAATGTGGATCACAGGAAGCTCCGCTGGTTGGTGATCAGGTCCATTTGCTTTTACAGTTGGAGCCTTTGATGGATGTCCGTGTCTTGCAAAATAACACATTTAGGAAGCCAAAGGCAGGACTTTGCCATGCAGACAGGCTTGTTGGTTGGATCCAACAAGGAAGAAATAAGGGGGGAAATGCAAAATAAACCCAGAGAAAGCCGAGAAAGCCTTGCTGAAGAATTGGTGTGGTCACCAATCAGCCTCAATATTATTCCACTTGGAAATTGAGAGCCGGGGTCCATGCAGTTGTAGGATTGTTTCTATACCTGATCTATGGAAATGGATGGACTCATGTTTCTTAATCAGCAGTGGTGGTGATTTTGAATTTGTTGTCCCTGCTGTTCTGAGTTAAAATGCTGACTGCCTTTCTCCCTTGTGCAAAATAAAATAAAACCCACATTTTGAAAAGTTTTTTGTGATATTCTCTGTTCCTTATTTTTTTTGCAGCCACATCAATGAATTTTTCAATGTTATTTGTGAATGTGCATCCATTTTAAGTATTTGGCATGCTTACATGTGTATATGCAGTTTTCTTAGATATAGTCATGGCTATGAAAAATAGTGCTGGAATCACTGACTGTTGGGAGATGTAATATCGTAGGACAGGAAATGGAAAGAAGAAGGGAGGTCATTTGGCCTAGGCTGACTTACTGAGTGATGCAGGAGTTGTTCTGCCAGTTAAGATCAACAACAAACCTTGCTTAAAACTTAAATTGTATTCAGTTGCTTGATACAAGAGTATAAATTGTATAGAAATTCAGTATAACATATATACAGAACAGAAACAAATGTACAAGAGAACCAGCCAGCTTGGGATAGTAGTTAGAGTGTTGGACTAGAATCTCGGACACAAAGGTTCAAATACCCAAGAAGAATTGCCAGCCTCCAGGTGGCATTGCATCCCTGCTGAGCGACCTCCCCTCCCCTTTGGGGAGAGGAGAGACCTCAGAAGGGTATAATGTAATAGAACCTACCCTCCAAAGTAGCCATTTTCTCCAGGGGAAATTATCTCTTTTGTCAGCAGAGCACCTGGAGCACCTGGAGATCTCCCACTCCAGATGACAAAGATCAGTTCCCCTGGAGAAAATGCCTGCTTTGGGGGGTAGATTCTATGGCATTATATCTTGTTGAGTTTCCTCCCCAAACCCCACCTTTTCCAGGCTCCATCCCCAACGTCTCCAAGTATTTCCCAACTCAGAGCTGACAGCCCTAGAGGGGTTGTGGAACTTATTTCTACTGGCCACAATATTCAGGAGCAAACCTGCATTAAAGTAGTTTCTTCTCATTTCACCTTGTGGGAATGGAGGGGCTTGGATGTTAGCTGTGTCCACTGAAGATCTTCCACCCCTTGAAAACTCACCTAGGCTTTCCTCCTATTTGAAATAAGGTTACTGACCCATTGAAATCAATGGGCTTAGACTGGAGTAACTCTACATAGGATTGCACTGGTAAATCACTGATCACAGCCTGGTAAAGCTATAAAGGAACTGAGTAGTAACAAGAAACAGAAAAAATGGTACCTCTGTGATAAAGCAACAATCTACTTTCCTTGCCAAATGTGTTTTGCCAGAACATCTTAACGAATTTTCAAAAGGCTTGGTGAACTTTCCCAGGAAGAAAACTTTCAAGAGAGGGAGCAACTGGTGACAAAACCATCTTCCTTCCTCTTTAAAGAAGATGGTTGGATCAGAGCCTCCCTGAAGACCTCCATGCAAAGAGACCCTCAGGTGCCCTAAATTTCTTTTTTGAACTATTCTTAAATTCTGATCTTCTGTAGACATGCACTTGGAAAGTCTGTTCTGCAAATATCTGACCATATTAGAATATGATAGCTTGTGTTTCCTGACAATATAAGTTGTCATTTTCAATCTGTTTGTGGCTGAAAAGTAGTTTTTCTACATGTTAAAATAGCTTCTCAAGAGCCACTGTTTCCATTTTCTAAGACTACATTGTATAAAACTATCCAACTGATCAGCACTTTGGTATGAGTCATCCCCTCAAGCTGTGCCATGTCACATTGAATTTAATAATGGAATACTGGTTGGAAGTCACCAAAACATATAGGATAATTCTCTTTCCCCCTACCATCACCCTGCCCCTTGACACAAATTCTGTTATTCACAGAGATAGTTCAAGATAGGTAGCTGTTAGGGATGGGCACAAACCCACAAATGAACCCTGGTTCAAGCATGAACCAGGTTGGTCCATGGTCCATGAACCATGGGTTCAGGCGAACATGTCTCCCACAATCTGCCCATGAATCTCCTTGTTATTCATGGCAGCCCACCTGGAAGTGAGCTCTGAAGGCCTTTAAACACCTTCAGAGCTTACTTCTGGGTTGGGCTAGCCCGACTGAGTTCTGAGAGTGAGCTCTGAAACTTTTATAGGCATTTGGAGTCCACTTCCAGGTGAGGCCTGCCCTCATAAGGGTGTATAAGGCCTATAAATGCCTTCATAACTCACTCTGGGAGCTCAGTCAGGCTGGCCTGACCCAGAGGTGGGCTTCGAAGGCATTTAAATGCCTTCAGAGCTCACTTCGAGGTAGGCCGAACTCCCTGAACCATGAACTGATTTGGCAAATGGAGGAGTTTGTTGAAGGTTTGTGGTTCAAGGTTCAAGCCAACTTGGATGGAAGTTCACTGCAACCTTTCCAACAATTTTTACTGTCTATTTCATTAAGTGGGCTGGCCTAACTGGAGTGAAAGCACCTTTGAGACACTTTTAGTGCATGCTCTTGTAAACCTCCTGAGACTGATTTGAAAGGAAGGCACTGAAATTCTTGTTCCCTCTCCTTATCATTAAATTTAGTATTCAGTTCTATTTCCCAGTTCTTTTTAACCATCTGCAGTGGAGTTTGTCCTGATTTAATAATATCCTATATATAAGTCTAACATCGAAATCACAATATTTAAAAAAACAGTGTGTGGGGGGGTTAACCTTCAAGGACATTTAGTTGCTGACCTAAAAGTAGCAGTTCTCTTACAAAGGAATTTCAAAGTGAGATCAGAGAGACTGCAGAATTGCAACTGATAATGAAGCTCAAGACAATGCATCCACTTGCTAGACAATGCAAGACAACGC
Organism: Lepidodactylus listeri; assembly: GCA_029233225.1. Lineage (NCBI taxonomy): Eukaryota > Metazoa > Chordata > Lepidosauria > Squamata > Gekkonidae > Lepidodactylus > Lepidodactylus listeri. The sequence goes on from JARCFY010000013.1 coordinate 38,441,062, forward strand.
ACCTAGGTTTCCTGTCTCATTACAAATGTTGATTTCTCCATGCCTACTATCTCTCTGAATATCATATCTAATCCAATCACACCTGCTATTGTCATTCACCTACTAATGTTGCTTGGCATTTGAAATCACTCCACCTTTCAATATATAGGACAAATGGACTCACATTCTAGCTGCATCTGAAGTGAGCAGTGACTCACAAAAGCGCATACCCTACCACAAATTTTGTTAGTCTTTAAGGTGCTATTGGACTTTTACTCTGTTATTCACAACCATCTATTTATCTGCAATAGTCAACTTTTTTTATGCTTCAGTTCTTAAAACTAAATGGTAAATTCAAGTGTTTTTCTCCCCCCGCCCTTTTGTCAATTTTTTTATATACCACTCTGTTGGAGTTGGTTGTTTCCTTGGATCTTAACTTTAGATGTCTTGTAACTCCACTCAAGATAGCACTGTGAATCCCTCTCCTGCAGGGCTTTTTTTGTAGAAAAATCCCAGCAGGAACTTGTTAGCATAATACGCCACACCCAACAGCAGGAACTCATTAGCATATTAGGCCACACCTCTGACAGCACAGCTTATTAGCATATTAGGTCACGCCACCATGTTACCAGAAGAGTGATTATCCAGCCACACCCACCTTTTGCTTCTTATTCTGTTTACCTTGTTTGTTGTCAAAACCCAGGACTTTTTTGTAGCAGAAATTAATTTGCATATTAGGCCACATAGCCCTAATGTAGCCAATCCTAATGAGTTTCTATTGTTGGGTGTGGCCTATTATGCTAATGAGTTCCTGCTGGGTGTGGCCAACTCAGGAGCCAGCCGGAACTCTGTTCCTGTGCGTTCCTGCCCCAAAATAGCCCTGCTCTCCTGTATTTATTGTGTGGACAGAATTAGGATTCAACATATTAGACAATTTAAGTCCACAGTGACATCTTATGGTCATAAGTAAGTTACTGTCAACTCAACAAACAGGTTGCAATCCTAAGCACTCTTAGTAGGTAGCATGTTCCATTGAACTCTGTGGGATTAAATTCTGAGTATTAATATTTAGGATTGCACTGGAAGTTAACAAAACTTTCCAGTTACAAGTTAAATTAATATGAATTATGGCAAGTCTTGGCATTACCTTGCACTAAAGTTCTTTTGCCATATGTGGTCTTATATTAATTTCTGCATTTACAACTTCCCCCTACCCTTCCCACGGCATAATGTAAAAATTATTAGCCTGAGAGATTTGGTCTTTCCCTCTTTAATCTCATTTTCCAGATTTCATTCTGAGTTACCTCCTTTATTCTCATGTGTCAGTTTAGATTAATTTGTTATGCTAAATACTTGCCAAATAAATAATGAGCTTTCAAATTAGTCCATATGTAATAAGGCAAGAATTCAATTATTTCTGGCTCCATTAAGATTTTACCTTGGTTTCAAGACTACTTTTTAAAAAGATGATTGACGTGCTAAGAAGTTTTAAAAGCCCCCATATGCTATTTATGAGCCATTTCTGTTTGCAGTATGCTGGTATGTTACTAATATAGATCCAAATATATCTAGCTTTGCTGTCCAAATTTCAGTCTTCATTATTTTTAATGACTGCTCAACTTCAAATTGACTTCCTTGGAGAGCCCTCAATGAATCTCTGATGACTTCTGATAATTTGCTTCATTTATAATTTGTTAACTAGTGATGTCATTTTTGACTAGTCATAATGCATTACTTCTGTGTTTCAGTAATTCAAAATATTATTAAAAACTACGACTTATATTAATGTGGTCCAACTATATTTTTACAAATTGTCCCAAGTTTGATCAGAAGTTGATTTCTCAGAAAGTTGTATAAATGAAAATCAGTGAGGATAACACAAAGTGGAAAAGAGGACTTCATTAAAGTTGCCACCAACTTTCATCCAAAGAGAAATCTGAGCCAGATACAGTTTCCCAAGTAGGGAAAACAATAGAGGAGTTCTGATGGCAATAAAATGATTTTTGTTATAGCTAGTAAAATGTATGCAAATTTAATATTTGTTGGGTAGACCTAAGATCCTTTAACCAGAGGTAGCAGTGATAGAACCTATGCTTGCAAATCATGTGCTCATCCACTGTGTCACAGCCATTGGTCCTCTTAACTTAATATTGTTTAAGTGATGGAAGCTTTCCAGGGTCTCAGACAAGGAAAGGTCTTCCACAACAACTTCCTTCTGAATAACTGGAGATGTCAGACATTCAGTCTGGGACCCTATAATGCTAAGGACTGGCACAACCAATGATCCAGGTCCCGTTGCCCAAAGAAACATATCAAGCTGCCTTGTATGGAATCAGATCATTGGTTCCTATAGCTTAGTATGACAGGAAACATATAGACTCCAGAGGGTCATTTTGCCCCAAGCTCCCCCAAATCTCATGTTGGCTCTGGGTAACAATTCCCTGCTTTCTGTTCAGTCAGGAACACTGGTTGGAGAAAGCAAGCTGTGGAGAGCTCAAGCAAGGATAGTAACAGTTTATGCTGAGGGCTTCTGTTCCTAGGAATCAGGAGATTTTGGAAAGCCAATTCCATCCCACTGGTCACTACAAAGCATCAAGCTGTACAGCAAGTACTTAACCTGGGCAAGCTGCTGCTGAAGACAACTCCACCTTTTACTCCTACTCCTCTGTCCCTCCTTCCAGACATTTGGACTGTTTGCTGTTGATTCTATCCCAAGTATTGTCTACCTATTCAGATGGGGAGGGTGGACTTTGTAACCCTTTGTTCCTGATTTCCTGATTTCCTGAGAGCTGGTAGACTCAAAAAATGAGGCTAGGTGAACATAAGAACATAAGGTGCATCCTGAATCAGACCAGTGGTTCATTGAGTCCATCCTGTTTCACTCCATGGCTGATCATCTGCCCTAGAGGGCCAGCAAACAAGGCACAGAGGACAAGTCCTTCCTCTGATGTTGCCTATCACAAATATTCATAGGGTTACGGCATTTGAATGTGGAGATTTCCTTTAGCCGTCTTGGCTAGTGAATAGTTGGTTAAAAGAATCAAGTAAACACAAATGGGTGTGAAGCTCACTTCTGTTGCCTAGATCTTGTCCACCTTCCACCATTGCTGCTGCTGCATCTGTCCCTCCCCAGGGATGCTGAAGGTCTCAGAATGGTTGGGTGGTTATTTCACTATCCCCTCTTTATCCGACCTGCTGGCTCCCTTCTTTTCTCACTGTCCGACTGGGAGACTGACACATTCCTCCCCAACCTCAACTCTCTTGTCCCTTATATGCCTCCCTTGATCCCTCCCCCTCCTGAGATGTTCTGCCCCAATAGCCATGCCCCCTTTCATAGCCCTTGATACCCTCTCAGTTGTGGGTGTTGGTTTCCCTGTGTTGCTGGCTCTTGTGATTAGGCCAGAAGCCTCCCCCACAGGCTCCTCCCTTTTCACTCATCTCCTCATCCCATGGGGTTGTCATGCCCCCATGGCCCCAAATTGGTCTCTGCCCAAGCCCCATATCCTAACAGGCTTTGCCTCACTGGCCAGACTACCCCTTCTCCCATTGCCCGTGGCAGGGGCCGTGCTGGGGGGTCTCCCAACACAAACAGCTGTGCCACCCTCCCCTGCAGTGAGTTGGGCTTTTCTGGCATTCTCTTGGAGTCCCACCTCATTGTGGTTCTGGTGATGTCTGGTCTTCATGGGGGGTAGGACAGGACAGGCAGGTCAGGTGTGCCTGTATCTGGATAATGGGTAAGTAGAAAGGGTGGTGGTCAGAGAAAAGTGGACAGGCAATAAGCAGCCATGTGGCTTCCTTGGGTGACCTGTTACCAAGACTCAATTATAATAACAGATTCCTGGAGGATGAGTCAGGAAGTGTGTGGTTGCTTTGAATCATCTAACTTGCAAGTGTAGTTTTCCACCCCCTCCCCGAGAGATTTCTGCATACTGGCTTAAAAGGCATGAAAGGAAATTGACCAGCTTCCATCACATCCTTTTAAAAAAAGTTATTTTCCATATTTGGCAGCACTTCCCCCCCCCCCCCCAAAAAAAAACAATAACCTTAAAGTAAGCTATTTTAAAACTGCTTGAAAATTAATAGGGGGACAACAGAAATCACCATCAAGATTGCTGACTGAAGGTTGGGAAAAAAAACCACTGAAAGCACTGAAAAATGGAGTGCATTTTGTATTCCCCCTGGATGTTTATTTCATTGTTATTTTTGCTGATGGAATGAAAAAATAAAACAAGGGACAGGGTGTTTGAAAGCAGAAGATCAAAGAGCATATCATAATTTCCTTAGAAAAATACAAATCACAGCAAAGTGCTCACGATTTGCCCTTATTCTATCAAAATATTATTTTTGTACTTCTCGTCATTCAAGAAGTGCGCACACCATTTTCTTTCCTTCACCAAAGGCCCAGTAATGCTCTGGGAGCTCATGATGCTGCAGCACTGCTCAAGCTCTGTGTTGTAGAACTGATCGGTCACCTGGATGGGAGTCCACTGCAAGCTCTGTGTACGCACAGGATACATGTGCATGTGCGTAAAGTGCTGTCAAGTTGCAACAGACTTATGGTGATGCTACAGGGTTTTCAAGGCAAGTAGTTTAAGCAGAGATGGTGGTTTGCATTGCTTTTTGTCTGTGTAATGTATTGAGCTGAGACCATCCTATTGGAATGACTAACAATAGCTAGGAGGATGCGTAACAGTAGCTGGCTAGGATCCTAGAATGGACCAGTAGGGAAACAGGAATCCTAGAGTAAACCAATTGAGAAACAATGTAATGTAAATAGCCTATTGTTGGGAGTGGGGTGTGTTGGGGTGTAACCTTTTGGATGCATAAATACCCGGCTTCGGCGCGGCAGTCTTTTGTCTTCTTTCTCATGGCTGAAACTCACTAATTAACTATGAGCTGATCACTACATGCATTTGAACCCAGTATATTTCACTCTGCAAAGTCTTTCTCAGTGATCTCGCCTCCAGGTACCAACCCTGCTTAGCTTTCAAGATCTGATATGATCAGGCTGTACTATATCATTCCACATCCCAAGGATGGGATATAAAAATAACAAATGCATATTTTTTTAAAAAAAGAAAAATCATATTTGTTTTATTGTAAGTAAACAAGATATTGGGCTTGTGGCACTGGGGATTTATGAATTTACTGCCAGTGGATGTGGTCATGGCCACTGGTTTAGCTGGCTTTAAAACAGAATCAGACAAATTCATCGCTGAAAGCTCATCAATGTGAAAAGTAAATTCACTGTGAAAAGTAAATTAAACATCTGGGTGACCTTCTGTGTAGCCCCCTAAATGCCAATTGCAGGGGAGGACGATAACAGAGGTAGGGTCTGGCCTGATCAAAGGCCTTCTGTAGGCATCTGATTGGTCACTATATGGAAGAGGATGATGGACTAGTGGAATCATTGGTCTGATCCATCACAGCTACTCTTATGTGACTGAATCCCCTGACATGGAATTTAGCTTCACAGTTCACAAAGAATCTATAGGGATGGGGACAATAAAGATCAGGGCCATGCTGTTGGGGAAGGGCCCCAGTATCTGTCTGTCTATCATATCTCTGAAGGAAACTACTTTCCCTCTGCTGGTTTTGGTCCTGGGAGTGAGGGGCTGTGGCTCAGTGGAAGGGCCTCTGCTTTGTATGCAGAAGATCCCAGGGTCAATCCTTGGTATCTCCAGTTAAAAGGACCAGGTAGTAGGTGATGTGACAGCTGAGACCCTGCAGAGCCGGTGTCAGTCTGAGCAGATAATACTGACCTTGATAGACCAATGGTTTGATTCACTATAAGACCAAAAGAAACTATAGCTGAAAAGCACACTTAAACCAATAAACCATATAACAGAATAATGTAAGAATATCAATTTAATACAACAAACAGGGGTCCAAAAATCATCAACGAAACATCCGGTAGGTGTATTCATTTCTGGCAGTCTTCATCAGGCAAGGTCCATCATATGACTTCATGAATGACAAAATGAGCAATATCCAAGAAAACAATCCTTAAAATCAGACTAGTTCAACACAGTCAATTCAGTCAATTATTCATTCTGGAATCATACATGGAATATTCATGCAAAGTTATACATAGCTAGGCAAGCTTCACAATATACCTACCGGATAATAAAGGCCCAGATTTAGAGGTTAGCAGATACCTTCGACAACTGTGATAACTGTAAACTGGCTGATGCAAAGATGACAAGGAATTAACACTTCTTTGTCATTGTCACTGCTGCTTCAAAGGCCTTCCAGTGAGCTCCATAGGGTGATCTGTCAGATACAGGACTATTTTCCCACATGCATTACTCTAAACATCTCCTGGTCCTCTTCATATCACCCATTTCCATGGTAAACTATAGGGCCAGGTTCTACTTCAAGGGCTGGGGAGTCAACAAGAAACGTATAATGTGGTTAGAGTCCAGTGGCACCTTTAAGATCAACAAAGTTTTATTCAAGGTATGAGTTTGTGTGTGCATGTGCACTTCCTCAGATACATTGAAATGGAAGTTAACAGTTCATACATATACACACACATACATATACAGATGTCTCTACATAGGTGAACAGCAAATTAGCATACAACTTAATGAAGATTTGTTGGCATATGCAAAGGCCAAACAGCAATAACAAGCTAAGTATATAATGTGATGTAAAAGAAACATATTGTTAACACCACATCAAAAAATAGGTGGGACTAAAAGGCTCAAAATGACAAGAAGGGGGGGGGATGGACCTGAAAAACTGTACCTTCATAACTCTTTTTGGTTCTTGAATTGGATGAGGTTTGGGACTGATTAAAGGTTTTCCAACCTGGGATTAGCACTTTGCTAATCACAGGTTTGAAATCTGGTCCAGAGCCCACTTTTTTTCTGACGTTGGTAATTTAGGATCGAGCTTTTTTATATAACGTAGTAGGGCTCATCAAATGGATGTGAAGCATAGCAAAGAAAAAAACCCCCACAGCTTGAGTTAATAAATCTTTCTCTGGTTCTTTACCTCCATTTTCAATCAAAGGTGATCTAATTTTAACAGAGGCTAGAAAACCATATTTTCCTAATGAAAGAGCTCTGCATTTAAAATCAGCCTCTGGCCACAAATGCTTTATATTCTGTTTTTTTTAAAAAAACAAAACATTACCTATCTTTCCTCCTGCTTTTCTCAGTAACATTTCCCCCATGTCCATTATTCTTGTTGCCCATATATGATACATTTAATCAATGTTTTCATAAAATCCTGTAAATGCTTCTTTTTATATTTGCTTTCTCTCCCCCATAAGCCTGAAAACGGAGAATACATTTTTTTACGTTTTGGAAAGCTGTTCACAGTTGTATTTTTCCCCAAGTCCTTTTAGAAAGCAGTCCTTGGTAATAAGTAAATCTGTGCTGACAGGGTCAGCACTGTGGGTGCCAACCCTTGGAATAAAACAAAATGTAGCATATAGGTATCTGAGCATATAGGGTCTGGCCAAAAGTGTCTGGGTCAGGAATGATGCTCAGACAATATTCTGGGAATGGATCTGGTGGTGGAGTCCATTAGTTTGAGAGCCTTTGCAGACACTTGGGAAACCCAAGCTAGTTGCATCCCTGACAACTGACCCCCCCAAAACCCTACCAGTCATTAAAAAAAAAAACACAGTATCCAATTCATTGGTGACCCTAGTCAAGTTCTCCTCCTGGCTGCCCAAGCCTTCTACAACTGAAGAAAACAACAAAAGACAACTGACAAATCCACAAGCAGGTGGTGGTAGTGGTGGTGGTGGTGGGGCTAGTAGAGGCTATATAAGGCCTGTATGCTTCACAGCTTATGGTGCTTCCTTAGCCTTGATCCATTTTATTGGTCAAAATAGGGAGAGTCTTATGTCCTGTTCTCATTTTGACGGGTCACTTTTGGATCTCATCAAACTACATACAAGTGCTCTCACATGCACTTGAAAAATTTCCTTCCTGTATTCCTTTCCCTTGCAGTAACCTGTCCTGCATTTCTTTAAAAGTGAAAAGGGTGTTAATTGTTCTCATGTTTCACAATATCCGAGAAAAAAGAAGATCCTGCTGACTTGCATAAGCCACAAGCTATTTTCCTCCTTTTTTAGTGTGTTTTCTTAACTGTAGCAAGTCTCCACTGATTGCCAACTTTTGGAAAAGCTCACCCTGGCTCTAAAGGACATCAGTATTCTCCTAGCTGGTACACAAAATTGTGACAAGAAGTGCCAAGTTTCATCTTCCTCCCTCCATGCCATATGACACTTAAGGGTTTGGGTGAAGCTGCACAGCACTACAGAAGTTCCCTTACAACTGCTCAGCCAAGGGGCATTGGGTTTGGGAAGACCTCCCTTTGTCCTTAGATGCCTAGACTGGGTCCCAATTATTGGGAGAAAGGCAAGCATACACATTTTTAAACAAATTCGTTTATTCATTTAGAAAATAAATACATTGTTTTAGAAAAAGGTATGCACCACCTCTCCATTGAACTTCTCAAGACAGCTCACAGCATAAAACATGCTAAGCTCATTAAAATTAACAAACCATAAAAAACAGCCATTAAGACACACACACACCCCCGAAGCATAAAAACAGGGTAGAATGTTTTATGAGGATCATTTTAGGCTGCCGAAACAGTTTGTGGGCAAGAGGCAGACTGTAAAAAGGATTTTAAAGGTCACTTATCTTAGTTAAAACCCTGGGTAAAAAGAACTGTCTTGGACTGACACATAAAGAGAGTAGGGGTAGGTGCCAGGTGAACCTCAAGGGGAAGGCTATTCCACAGGCAAGGTGCTGCCTCAAGGTCCCTGATCATTATTCATCCAGTTTGGACTCTTCCTGTCATTATGGCCTCCTTCTCCCTATATAACACCATATCCTATTAATAATGCAGAGCAGCTCCTGCCCCCAGCCCTTTTTAATCTAAAGGAAGTCCAAAATATCCCTGCCCAGCCCTGGTGGAGACCAGCTTCTCCTACATTGTCTGTGTTAAGATGAGGGAGGCAGCTGTCAAATAGGGAAGCCTGTAGCCAGGAGGCAAAGCTGATTTAAACAGTTGTTCCCTGCCTCTCTCTTGATAGCTGGGCCACCAGGCACATGGACAGTTTGTCCCCACAGTATATATGCTCCATTCCTCATGTGGGTAGGGTTAAAAAGGGCCTAGCTCCTATTAGGCTAGGGAATGGCCTTCCCTTTTTTCTCTTTTGCCTAGGGAACCTGTCGGAAGTGAAGGACTTTGTGCTGTCTCTTAGCCTCAGACTTCAGAGGGAGCCTATGAGAGAGTCAGAAAGATAGATAGGCCAAAGCATCTTTCCCTTTAACTGCCCTTTGATGTGTTCATTGCTACTCTCAGGGAATCTTCCTTCCAGTCTGACACCTTCTCTCTATGCTATGCTAGTTTTCTCCATCTTGGCACTATGAAGGCAGGACATGCTTCCTGCATCTGTATCCATCCTAGCTAGTTAGACTAGATTAGAATCCTATCTCTACCCTTTCGTGTCTAGAATGGAGTTCCTTACAATAAAATACTCATATTAGTTTTGCAAAGACAAAGAGACTCCATGTGTAGCTTTGTTTCTTGTCAGCACACACAAATCAGATGGACTGTGTTGCATTATGTGCCTTGGCCCTTGAGCACTCTGCTAACCAAATAATCCTTCAGATCCAACCTCCAAGTGGGGCCTGGAATTCTTCCAGAATTACAGCAGATCTACAGACTATAGTTCCCATGAAGAAAATGGCTACTTTGGAGGGTGAATTCTATGGAATTATACCCTGTAGAGGTCCTTCCTCTCCCCAAACCTACCCTCCCCCGGCTCCACCCCAAAATCTCCAGGGATTTTCCAAACTAGGGTTGGTAACCTCCTTCCCTCTCACCTTTTGTTTTCCTTTTCCCTTTGCATTTTCCATTTGGAAATTGGCAAAGCAGATGTTATTTTAAATGAAACAAAGTAAGAACAGGAGTTTCCTAAGTGTAAAGCTAGTCATTAACAGTTCCTGGCTGCCAGTGCTTAGCACAGGTTAAAATATCAGTGATTTATTATCAACCCTCAGTAAGGAAGGCAGCCATAGAAGGAGACATAGAAGGAGACAGTCTTGTTTTGGAGAAGAATAAGAAGATCCATATGGCTAATATTGTTGTCATCACTGCAAGAGATTTAGCAGAGATGGCAGCTCTATTAGACAGCCCTATGCATTGCAGATCCACTTACTGAAACCTCTTTTTGGATACAAAGAAGGTGGGGGGCACTGATGGATCTGCCCCAAACCACACAGATTAAAAACGACAACAGAAAGGTTTAACGCAGTTCCATAGAATGAGTGGAACGAAAAAGAAGGAATTGTGATGTTTCCAAAAGACTTTCAAGACTCTACGTATTTTATCTATTTACTCTGTTTATGCTCCACCTTTCTCACTGACTCAGTGGATTACACAGTCTAAGTCAATATAATCAATATGAAGAGTGATCAAATAAACAATGGACTAGGACTAGGAGTGCATGGCATATTAGACATTATACAAAGTTAGGATATAATGCACAGAAACAGTATCACATCAGGGGAAAACAATACAGCGATAACAGGATAATTTGTCCTAAAACACTCAGCTAAAGTCTGCAGTCCTTTTTCCCTTATCAAGTGCCTTCCTGAACCATTCAGTCATGGTATAGTCCTATTAACTTGACAGAAAATCCCACTAGGACCACTCCATTTCACATGGTTTGCAGAATGACAGACATATGGAAGGCTTCCTGTTCTTCTCAGGCAGGCCATTCCACAAGATGGGGATCACCAGGGCTATTTTTGGGCAGGAATGCACAGGAATGGAGTTTTGGCTGGCTTCCAAGTTGGGCATGCCTACAGCCCCCCCCCCTCCAGTTCCCCAGGCACCTCGAAAGCCACGGGCCACCTGGGGAAGCCAAGCCGATCCAGGGAGGGAAAGCAGTTTAAACTGTCTCCCCCCTTCGGGTTTCACAGGTGCCCCGCAGCTCCGGGGTGCCTGGGGAAGCCAATCCAGAAACTGCCTTCCTTCCCCCGGGTTCCCCATGTGCCTCGCAAACCGTGGGGCACCTGGGGAATCCGATCCTGGGAGGGAGCTGCACTGTCAGGGGTGTGACCTAATATGCTCATGAGTTTCTGCTGTTGGGTGTGGCCTATTATGCTAATGAGTTCCTGCTGGGCTTCTTCTACAAAAAAAAGCTGTGGGAATCACAAGAGAAAGAACATATGAATGGATCTGGTTGTTGGTCTTGTCTGGTTGGAGAGTGGCACTCGCACAAGCCCCTGAACAGTGAGAACAGAGATGAGACCAAGTAGGGTGGCACCAGATTTTCACTACAGATAATTCTGTGTCCCTCATCTTTGCTGTTTCAGCCTGAAAACTGTCATTGGTATTTCAATTCTAATGTGTGTAAATTAAAACCATGGTTAGTTATGTGTTTGGGGGCAGCAGGTTCTGTTTCATCACACTAAATTCTTCCTATAAAATGGTGCACATTTTTTATGTTTAACAATAACTCATCATCATACAGAAATATATAAATAAAACTGGAAGTATCAATAGTTCAGTACTGACGATATTTTAATGTAAATATGTACACAGTCCAAATGAGTCTACAGTATCAGCAGGAAATGGCAGAAAACACAAACCATGACATTAGATAGATAGATGATAGATCAATTGATGCTCAATAGATGGATAGATGACTGACAGAGGGATATAGATACACACAAAAGTTAAAAGAAACAAAACTCGGGACATTTCCCCACTCCCAGTTTTGACAATGATTGGTTTTCACCTCAAAATATACATTTTGTGGGCAGGATAGGAGAGCCAAAATTACTTTTGAAAATATGTCTGTCAAAGAAAATTAAATTGTTTCAACAGTGGCTAATTCCTAAGAAAAGATTATATGAGTTTACACTCTCAGTCAGATACATGGGCATCTCACATGGTGCAGATTACATACAGTGAGAAACCTTGCTGTGGTCACTGATTGAAATAGATTCTTTATGGGCAAGAAAGTGACTTCCATCAGAGGACTGCCATCAAGCATTAGTCATGCCTATGAAATAAGGATGCCTAGGAATTATTTATGTTGCTCCCTTGAGGGCCCACAGTACAGGTTCTGTCATCGTGCTAGCCCAGATCTCTGGCTGTGTTACAGTTTTCAACTCCAGGTTGTGAAGCTCAGCAGGGATGCTATGGCATACGATCTACCCTCTGAAGCTGCCACTTCCTCCAAGAGAACTGATCTCTGTAGTCTGTAGAAGTCTGGAGATCAGATGTAATTCTAGGAGATCTGCAGTTCCCACCTGGATGTTGTAATGTTAGGCTGTGTGTGATCTAAGATCAGGGTTGCCAGAACCCATGGTCTGGGCAGGGGTCTCCCACTTTGGGGTGTTTGTCTCCCCCCCCCCCCGCCAAATTACCCCTTCTTACCTCCAAGAAGTTGGAAATAACCACATAACCCAGAAGTGACGTAGGCACATTGGGAACATTGGGGGGCAAAACTCTGGTTTGGGGGCAAAATACTATGGCCTATTTTGCACTGGCCAGTTGCCTCTCGTTCTCTCTGGAATTTCCTCTCCTAATTTCCTCTGGAGTATTTTCTTCATTTTCCCACTTGGAACCTCAGCCCTTTCGATATAGTGTGATGAAGGGTTTTCTCCCCAAAAAAATTAGAAACTCCCACAATGGGGCAGCCCTGATGAAAGGCGAGCGAGTGGGCGTGTTTTCATTTTGGGTTCTCCCCCGGAGCAAACAGGAAAATCCTCTAAAAACAGGATTTGTTTGCTCCAGGGAAACTCTGGTGCAGCACGGCAATACTCCAGAGCAAAACGTGAGCCCAGAGCAACTGGTGTGAAATCGACCAGAAGCTCCGGTGCAAGCATGAGGGCAAACCTGGGGCAAACGCTAGTGCGAAATCGGCCTATGATTTGTGGCTAATTCTACCGTAGAGTTTTGCCCCCAAACCAGAGCATCAGCACCTGATGTCCCCAGTGTGGCTACATCACTTCCTGGTGACGTAAGTCCATTGCAGCAGTCCTCCCACTCCTGGAAAGTTCCCTCCCACCCCCTGCCAGCACGTCATTAGGACCTGGCAGCCCTATCTAAAACAGTGGTGCCACATAGTCTGAACTTTCTAGGAAACAACTTTAATGCCTGCATTCACAAAGCTTGTTGACATGTTTGAGAGATTTATCTAAAGAGAGAGGCATTAATTCAGTGTAAGAGAAAATGATTTCCAAAAATGCAACAATGCAGTCCTAAACAGAGTTACACCCCTCTAAACTTTGGATTGCAATGTAAATCATTTTGACAGAGCCCTACTTCTGAGTAAATCTGGCATAGATTGGACTATAAATCCCACGCCCAGGCTATATTTCTGTTGCTCCACTTTTCTTGTTCTGCGAGCTCAACAGAGACTGATTTCCTTACACATTTTGACAATACTCTTTCCCCCTTTCATCTTCTCTGGTCAATATTGGGCAAAAATGGAATTTGGGTGGGTTGGATTTATTAGTGACAGTGACATCTCCCCCCCAGTAATCCAGCGTCACTCAGATAGGCATTCTGGACACCTCTGTTCAATTCTAGTTACATTTTGGTATCCCATTCTAATTCAAATCCCAATTGACCATTCTATTGGCAACAGTGTTAGGCTTCATTCTTTTTTGGCTGAAATTCTGCATAATTTAAATAAAGAGGGTTTTTGTTTTTATTGGAGGGTTTAATTAGTGATATTTAAATTACAAAAGTGGTGTCAAACTAATTGGTTGTTAGTTACTTGAATGGATAATGGGTACTCTTGCTGTCTGGTGAAATTGTTAGCAACCAATTTGTCTAGAATTAGCCTATATTTGTTGGCCAGTACACAGCACATCAGCCTTCAAGAGCACTGCAAAAATGTAGAGATTAACTGCTGAGATAGGGCTGCCCACTCCAGAATGGGAAATTCCTGGAGATTTTGGGAGAAGCCTGGGGAGGGATGAGTTTGGAGAAGGGAGGGACCTGAACAGGGTATAATGTCATAGAGTCCATCCTGCAAAGCAGCCATTTTCTCCAGGGAAACTGATCCCTGTATAGTGTATACTGGAGAATAGTTGCAATTCTGGGAGACCTCCAGGCCACATATGGAGGTTAGCAACTTTATGTAGAGATATGGGAGGGAGGATTGCACCTGCTGTATCTGCAGCTAATTTTCATGTCAGAGTCAGTGTGGCACAGTGGCTAGTGTGTCAGACTAGATTTTAGGTGACCTGGGTTCAGTGCCCCATTCAGCTATGAAACTTCCTGCTTGACCATAAACCTGTCATTCTTTCTTGGTCTAAACTATCTCACAGAGAAAAGCCCACTGTTAGGATGCTGCAATCATTCAGGAATACACTGGTGGCTGTCTTCAGTAAACCAGGTATAAACTTTATTTAGGACAAAGAAAGAAAGGAACCCAAGACCTAGCAGAGTTCTTCTTGGCAGTTTACCAAGAAGGGGAGATTTCTCTAATCTAGGGATGATTTTGCATGTCAACTTTGGACTCTAAAATCCCTGTTTTGATTTTTTACTTCTTTGCATGGATCAAACCCATGAGCAGTGTTCCCTCTAAGCTGGGTTAGTGTGAGCTAGCTCACAGTTTTGTACCCTCTGGTTCACACATTTTTGTCTTAGCTCAGGAAGGAAGGCTCCAGAGCAAACTAATTTATGTAGTAGCCTAATCGCTCACTCACAACTTTAATGCCAGTTACTCACAAAGTAGAATATTTGCTCACAAGACTCCACAGCTTGGAGAGCATTGCCTGTAATGCTATTCTCCACTTCTTTTTGCAAACAAATCTATGCAATTTTAAACTTTTTTAAATCAGTTGCATACAAATGTTGTAAAATTGGTGCGTAATGAATGCATGGTAAAAAATAGCATAAAATGATATAAGGCTGTGGTCACACATGCTAAATAATCTACTTTCAATCCACTTTCATTGCACTTTCCAAATGGATTTTTACTGTATGGACTGGCAAAATCCAGTTGGAAAGTGTATTGAAAGTAGATTATTTAGTGTATGTGACTGCAGTCTAACAGATACAACTGGTTTCAGAATGCTGGTAATGGAATTGGGTGAAATGCAAAGGCTTATAGTGTTAACATGTAACAACACAATGAGTGGAAAATGGGCATATTTGTCAATTTCTAGTTTTAGCAGAAGTCTTTGTTCCACAAAAAATTTGGTAGGTGTTTGTGCTGGAAACTTCAGATTCACCTTGGAATTTTGCAGTTCGTAGAAATCTGCTGCAATGGGAAGAATTGCTGTTAGATTTCACATTTAGAGACTCGGAAGTGTATTAAAAAGCCTCAGCGTGCTTCACTGCCTTGCAAGCTCTGCACAGCTTGTCCTGTGGTAACCAAGACAGCTTGACATTTCAGAGAGGGAGGAACAGGAGAAAAAACACCAACTGTTGGTTAAGCCTTTCCAGAATTTCTCTTTGCGCCATGTACCGATTCTGCTGTGTTAATTTCCTTGTGCCCATAGAGCACGAGCTGCGTCACTTTCTCACCATTCTGCCTTCCTGTCCCCTAGTGCTGGAAATATAGTTCAACCAAACAATGCAGAAGATATAGCCAAGAAAAAAATAAAATTAACTCATAGGTTCTCACCCCAAAGTGCAGAAAACAGATGAAAAGAGGGACATTATGGAGAGTAAACCTTGAAGGGAAGCCAGGCAGGATAACATGGTTAATGAGGAGGCTTTGTTGTGGCAAGGGAAGAGTAGAATTTCTTTTATAGGACTGGCTAATGGGTACTGATGGTAGGTTGAATTTCTAAGAGTTCATTGGAGATGCTTGCCTAATGGCTACTAGCTTTCAGAAATGGAAGCAAGTCACACCCACTGTTGTGGAAGCTAAAGAGAAACATTTCAGAACTGGAAAGCAGTAGTATTGCCAGCTCTGCATTGGGAAATATAAATATACAAGAAGGGGGACCCGCAATACTTATGGGGGGGAGTGTTCCCCACAGCTTCCGGCCTCCAGAAGCAGGAGGAGCTCCACAGGAGGAGGAAGTGGCATGAGGTAAGCCTTCTTCCTCCTCCCCCCCCAGGCTGATTGGCTCACTGGCCCAGGGAGCCTTCTCTCCTCCCTCCCCCTTCCCTCCCCGACAACAGTGGCAGAGGGCCTGCTGTGTGCTAAACCTTCTCCCCTCCCCGATAGTGGCAGCGGCAGCAAGGCCCGCCACCTGCCAACCCCCCCCCCCCCAGCCAAAACGTTCTCTCTGCGTGTGCAGGGAATGCTTTTACTTTTTGAGGGATTTAAATATCCCCCCAAGTTTTTTTTTTAACTTTTAGGATTTTTCTGCACATGTGGGGACTTCTCCACATGTGTAGGAAAATCTCCCTGCCCCCCAAGTGCCCCCCCCACGGATTTAGATATCCACATGGAGGGGGCCACTTCAGAATTAGATATATAGATATTGGTAACACATTGGGAAATAGCTGGAGATTTGGGGGGTGCAGCCTGTGGAGGGCAGTGTTTGAAAAGGGGAGGGTATAATGGAGTATAATGCCACAGAGTCCATCTTCAATGGGGTATAATACCATAGAGCCCACCTCCGGGTGAACGGATTTCTGTCACCTGGAAATCAGTTGTAATCTTGGGAGACCTCTGGCCACCAACTGAAGGTTGTCAACCCTAGAAACCAGGGAGCAGTGGAAGTAAAAACCCATTATGTCACAAATCGGGATGAGCACAAACCACAGTTTTGCAGTTCATTTCAGTTCATAGTTCCGGGCCAAACCACAAATCAAATCATGAACCAGGAGGTTGGTTTCCCTGAAACAAGTGGCTAGGAGCAGAATGCAGGGGTTTAAATGGCTTGGAGCATGCAAACCCCTGCTTTCTTCTTTCTGACACTCAGCTGTTTTTCTTGAAGAGCAGAAACCCTGAGCCATTTTAAACCCTACTTTCTGCTCTCCACAAACCACCACGAACTGCCTTAAAATCTGTGGAAGTTCGAGGCGGCTCTTCAGTTTGAAACATTGCTTTGAGAACCACAAATCAGCCAGAATTCATCATGAACTTTTGTTTGTGAGCCAGTTCATGCCCATTCCGAGTCACAACTGGGCCTAAGTTTCAAATAACAACAAAACCATGTGGAAAACAATCATAAAGCAGTATGCATAATAAGGCTGGCAAATAAAAATAGCCCTCTAATAACAATGCCAGCATTTTTTTTTAAAAAAAGGAACCAAAAATCTCAGCAGATGTGGGAGTTTCAGTTGAAAGATTAAAACTATCACCTAAAAATCAGGGGGACAAAAAACAGAATGTTTGCTACGGGCACATAAAGCTAAATTGAGGATAATATGCCAGGAAAACTTCTGTGGAAGGAAGTTCCAAGACAAATCACGCACTGCCACCAAGAAGACCCTGCACTTGGCAGGGATCACATCAAAATTGTTCCTCCGGTCAGTGTTTTATTGATATATACAAGTACTTCAATAACTTGGAGGTGGGGAACTAAATAGTTGCTTTTGCTCCTATTTCAGAATTAATTTAAGACATTATCCTAATTAAACTAAAACTAAAGAGGTGTGAGGCATAGCAAGAAATGAGATTTTAAAACAGCAGAGGAACTAAACAGGGGGAATCTGTTCATTCTTGAACTGAAGGAATTCTACAAAGGCAGGTGTTGTGGCCTTCTTGGTATTCAGCAACAATCCCATTTTAAAGCTCCTTAAAAGAAAGTAATCAGAACCAATTGTTCTTAAATTCTTGGTGAGCCTTCTTATACATTTGGGCAGGGGTGCATCCAACCTTTCAGATCACAAGGTTTGTGCCAGTTCCATTAAAAGTACTGCACAGCATGGGCTAGCCATCCATTCCCCTTGTTTATCCTCCTCCCCCCTCCCCAGTTCATTTATAAATGTATTAAGGTCACAAGTTAATTGAAGGGCAGAGAAATGTCAAGTTATTAGAGCAAACATCGAGTGCTTATGAATGTTGAAGCCACCCTGGGTTCCCACAAGACTCTGATTTGTCAAATTGAACGAGCACTGCTGGACCTTCAGTAGCAATAAATTAGTAAGTAGATGGCAGACTGAGGAGTTCTGAGCATACACAAGGCACTGATTAAAAAGTAAATCCAGAGGGCAGAATCCTGTCCCCACTGAGTGCATGCACATTGGCAGGGAGAAGAGATTTCACCAGCACCCATGACTGCTTGGAGCCAGATTTGGACAAACATGCATGTTTCATATCATTCAACCTTACAATGCTGGACCGAAATCTCTCTGTTTACTTTCTTAGTGTATCCCATCCCCCACACACTTTTCTGTCTAAAGGGATCTAAAGAGACTTACAATATTAATAAATACAATGAAGATACAATATTTGTTTATTAGATTTTTATCCTGCTTCTCTCCCAGAATGGGCTTGGGGCTGTTAACAATATAGCAATATAATAACAATAATAAAACCATAATTTCAATAAAAATCCAATTAGAAAAAAAATCCAATAAAATCCAGTTGGGTGGGGGGGGGGAACATATTATTTAAGCAAAGCAAAAAGAAAGTAACCAACCATAACCTGGACTGGTCCTGATTCCAGTGGTCCTGCTGATTCAAGGCCTGATGTCTTGGAGGGGAAAAGCACAGGTTAGATCAGTGGTTCTCACTCTGTGGCTTGTGGAGAGCCATATTTGCAATTACCACCAACCCAAAGAGCCACATTTATTTCCATTGTTGGCATGAGGCCTGAACCCTCTGGCAACTTCAGGATGGGAACCACCTGCAAACTACAGACTCCACAGGTCAAGGGCCTTGCCTGCTTTTCTGTAACACTGGGCAGGTGCCAGTTTTCTGTCCCACTGAAGACCCCCTTATGTCCTTTCTCAGTGTCCCCTATCCCCTAGGAGCAGCATTTTGTGGAGATCAATACGCAGCAGAATGAGAGATGTAGGAAAGCTTCTTTCTGTTGTTGGACAATTTAGTCTGGAACCAACACTAAGACTGATTTCCCACAAGCAGCTGTGCTGCCCTTGCTCTTCAATTTCCCCTGGTTCCATTCATCAATTTCACACTCTTCGCTGTATGGCTGCACTTTGATCCGCATCTCCCTCCAATTTTCCCTGTGTCTTCTCGATCTCGAAAAAAACAAGGAGCGAGAAGACACAGGGAAATTGGGGGGAGCTACAGGTTCAAAAATGCGGCCACACAGCAAAGAGTGTGAAATTGACCAATGCAATCGGGGCAAGCAGAAGAGCGAGGGCAGCACAGCTGCTTGTGGGAAATCGGTCTAAGTCTCTAGTACCATATCATATCTGTGCCATGATAAAGCATCTAGAGAGACTGTCAGGGAAGTAGAGACTGTCTCCCTAACAGTACCTCATCCAAGTGCTACACTGTTTGACAAAGTTGTATTCAATTTTTTACTTGCCTACTTTTGGGCATGTGTTTTGATCTACCATGTGCTTGGCAATCCCCTCTTTTTTCTCCGAAGAGCCTTGTGTGGCATGCCGTTATTCTTCCCCACCTCCTCACTGGACATTTTGTAATCAGGACTGGCTATGTGGTCTCATCTGCTACCTGAGGTCAAAGTATTTTATTAATCTATCAAAATATGTTATTAATCTATCTCTATATAAGGTTTAATAAAATAGCCTTCACTGTGCTCTTGCATGAAGCACAAGCACAGGCATTGTAACTGCTTCACATGTGATGTCTTCATTGCAATCCAGGCTGGGGCACCAGCTGGAACTCTGTTGGGGAGGTGGGGGGAAGAAAAACAAGTGAGCCAGCAATTGTCGACCAATCAGAATTTGAATGATCACCTATAAGATGAATCCTGGTTGCATGAACTAGCCATAATTAAAATAAACCATATATTATCTAATAAATATTAAGAAGAAGGAAAAAACAATTAATTTCATTACACATCTTCTCAGCATTAACCTGAATAGCCCAGGTTAGCCCAGTCTTGTCAGATCTTGGAAGCAGGGGGAGTGCAGCTATCGTATACCCTTGACTGAAGAATGGTACACTCCTTCTATCTGGGATGGTTGTCCTCTTCAACCAAGCACACAGTTTTGGGAGGGATGCACATGAAGCAGTGAGGGAGGTAGGGGACACCCATCTAGCCAGCCAGATCAGCTGAATCAACTCTGGCGATCAGTGGAGTGACAGATGTTGCAGTCAAATCGCCCTCACATCCATGGATCTTGGAAGCAAAGCAGGATACTTGGATGGGAGACCCCTCATACTTGGATGGGAGACCTCCAAGGAATACCAGGGTTGTGATGTGGAGGCAGACAATGGTAAACACCTCTGAACTTCTTTTGCCCAGAAAACCCTGCAGCAGGGGTGTCAAACTCATTTTTTATGGAGGGCTGGATTTGACATAAATTGGACTTTGTCAGGCTGGACCATGTGTGTCATAAAATGTAATGACAGGTAGCACAGATATAAATTTTATAAAGCACACAATCACAAAGATTTTTTTTAAAAAAACTTAAAATAAGAACATGCTTGAAACATTGGCATTCCTGCAATATTTTGTTTATTTAACAGTCTCTGATAACTGACACTTCTTGCTCTGAATTATTGCATCAAAATGTCTGTGTTGTAGCAATTGGGGGGGGGAGCCTCAGTACAGTGCAGGGAGCAGAAGCTTGCCTATCTATTTATCCTGAGTGTTTGAGAGTCTGGGAAAGCAAGCTATGATGCAGCAGTAGCAGCAGAACTGGAACAAGAAGCAGGAGACAGACAGTTCCTTGCGAGCCTGATAGAAGCTCTCTGAGGGTCTGATTCGGCCCCCAGGCCGCATGTTTGACACCCCTGCCTTACCAGGTTGCCATAAGTTGGCTGTGACTTGACAGCATTGCCCTCCACCACCTCACATCTTCTCAAGCACAACACTCTTCAGTGTTATAACATCTGCGTTAGATGTTATACCCAATCAATCAATGAAATTTATTGTATTAGCTATAGGCCATAACAAAGTTACAGAGTATTAAAATACGGAAAATACATAAGGAATAAAATCAAAATCACATACATGAGCTATAAAATTATACAGTAAAATGAGTTAAAATGGCCATCAGTTTATAAGAATGACTCCTATAGGGCCACCTTGGCTCTAATCTTTTTGGCTGCAAGGTCAAAAAGGGAAACTCTATAGGACATGAACTCATCGGTATCTGATAACAGAAGCACAACTTTTTCTGAATACACATTTATGGTAAATAAATTTCCAGTCAGAAATTTGCCTTTGAATGCATTGGACAATGGGCAAACTAGGATACAGTAGGGAAGGTTCTCAATGGCAAGTGAGCCACAGATACATATACTATGTTCTGTTAGAATTTGAAAGTATCAACCCTCCCGCAGTGTTATGTACATTGTTTGGAAGCACAAGGCAGTGAAGGACACCCGGAGGTTATAATTGTAGATATTGGATAGGTGGGGTGATCTAGAGTGGTCAGATTTAAAGAATGTGTACTAAGGAGCTACCTTAGACATTGTGATAGTGGAGTGATCTATCACAGCGTCTGATTTAAATATCCATTCCCTGAGTGGGCGTTATCACTTGAGGCCCCAAAGAGGTCATCGGGTATGGTGTATCTACAAAGAATATTGCTAAGACAACCAGAGTGTGTAGGGTCTTTTGTTAGTAACAATCTAACAGATAGGTGGCTTAAAGAGTTAGACCTTGACAGATTTGTCTTCTTCCAATATTTTAATCATTGCGAGGTGTACCCTTGTCCTAAGAGAAGGAAGTCCTGTTGCTGCTTGCATCAGGGCCACAGGAGATCCCCTAGGGGTCTTCTAAGAGTCTTCTTAGAAAATAATTTTGGATTACCTCAAGGGTAGATATATTGTCCTCTTTCCAGCCCCACACTTCCACTCCCTATAATAAGTGGGGTAAAACTTTGCGCTTGAACAATTTCAGTGCTGAGTCAATTAATTGCCAACCCTTTGTGTGGAGGAAGTGTGCAATAGACCCAACAATCCTTAGTGCTGATGATTTGATCCCTGCCACATGGGTTTTCCAATTCAATGTTTCCTTGAAAGTCACTCCTAGGTATTTAAATGAACTGCATTGATCAATTGAATTACCAAAGATACTCCAGTGAGAGATTTTGGGCTTTCTTCTGAAGACCATTACTTTGGTCTTTGCCATAATTAATGTAGAGAGCTTCTTTGATGCAGTATTGCCCTAGTTGGTCTAAAAGCTCTCTCAAACCAATTTTGATCAGTGAGATTAAGACCATATCATCTGTGTATAAAAGAACTGAAATTTTCTGTTGTCCCAGAGAGGGTGGAAAAAATTGTGGACCTGACAGACACTCTGTTATGTCATTTATGTACAAGTTGAACAGACTGGGGGCCAACACACATCCCTGCTTCACTCCTTTACTGATGGGGATACTATTAGTTAAGGAACCAGAGGTTCCCACCCTTACTTGGGCAAGAGTGTCCCTATGGAGCTCCTGAAGTAGGAATAATAACCACGTCAATGTTTAGTTTGGCAAGCTTTGATCATAGACGAGGTCTGTTAATTGAGTCAAATGCAGCAGCCAAGTCAACAAACGCACCATAAAGTGCCTTTGTTGGTCCATTTATACCGATGTGTGCTAATTGGTAAAGGGTTTGGCAGCGGTCTATAGTTCCGCACCCTTTTCGAAACCCTGTTTATGCTGTGTGAATAATTTGTTTCTCTGTCACCCAGTCTTCCAATTTTAACAGCAGGTATTTGCTGTACAGTTTAGCTGCTATGTCCAGAAGGCTTACTGGCCTATAATTTTGTGGGTCAGCTTTGTCTCCTTTTCTATGTATCGATACCACTATACTTAACTCCCAGCCCATGGGGATCATGCCTGAAATGTTAATCCGTGTAAACACTCTAGCCAAAATGGGGGCCCACCACTCGGGAAAGGCTTTGTATAATTCTGGTGGTAACATATCCACCCCCTGAGATTTTCCAGAGGGTAATGAGGCAATTAGCCCTCTGATTTCTGGTAAACCTGTGAGATCTGGGTAATCATTCAGCTGAGTTTTGCCTGACCCCTCAGATGAGTGATGCTGGGACCCAAAAAACATTCTTAAAGTGTGAAAGCCAGACATGTCCTGGTATATATGCATCTACCTGGCAAAAAGGACTACTACTTTTGGTTGAAACTTGTTCCCAAAAAAAGAGTCATTTTTCTCCACTACAGCTCGATCTAGCTCTTTCCAAAGAAATTTGGCATGTTCTGATTTCTTTTGTTTAATTAAGGCTTTGTATTGCAATCTGAGTTTTAAGTAGATACTCAGTTGAGTTCCTTCCCTGCTACGCCTGGTCTGTCTCATAGTGTGAGTAACTCTTTTTTTAGCTCTCTGCATTCGTGGTCACACCAACCATTATGGGCATGCTGTATTGGCCTTATGGGCCTGTTGTCGTAAGCATGGGTTTAAGTAAATTGTTAATCTCAATAAAATATTTTATAGGGTCAGAGTTGTGTTGCAAAAGAGATGCTCTCAGACTACCCAATTCCAGGCTTGTTAAAGTATGAGACATGATATTGAACAGTTTTTCAGACCATTTAAGTCTCCTTAGGTTGGAATTGACATCTTCTGCAAAGTCTGGAATTGGTTCATTAATGCATTTGCATCAGTGGTAAGAGACAATTGCAGGGGGGAGTGGTCACTCAGAGTAAGATCCAAAACCTCTAACTTTGTAACAAAATTCATTAGAAGAGGTGATATAGCTATAGCTATGTAGTCTATTACAGTGGCCCTACATGCTGCCACATACATAAAGGTCCCACCAGATGTATCAAAAGCAGTGCCATGCAACATATGTAGGTTGGGCGCTATGAGTAATTCCAGTAATTTTAGACTGAACTTGTTAGCAACTGGGTCCTTTGAAGTATGCTCTAAAGAGTGAGAATGCATAGCCCACTGGCTATTCCTACTGCTTCTGACCTCCCACTCACAAAAGGAGGAATATGGGTAAACATTTTGGCCCAACCCTACAACCATGGTAAGAGAAACAGGCAATCATTGTTTCATCATTAAAGCAGATGTTTAACCTCATGTCTAAACTCTTCTGTTTGTACAAATTCATACAAGCCCAGGGTCCAGAAGAGAACTGGAATGGTGCTCAGAGCAAAATGTCACCAATTAATATGTTGCCCATATAGACTCTGTTGGAAGCCTATTTTAAACATTAAAAGTCATGCCAAAGCTAGTGAAAGAGACATTTTACATCCAAAAGCCTTTGAAGGACCCCCTGCTGTGTAGCAGTCATGGCTATTTCTCATATTTTTAATAACTGAAGCCTGTAATAGGGGATGTAGGTATGTTTATACAGCAGAACCAAATCCTGAACCTCCGGTCTGAACATCTACAGAATATTGCAGGAAGAAAAGTTCGCAGCTATTGTGCAATAAAAAGGAGTGAGGTGTGTCAACACAACAGATATTGCTCTATGTTATACTGTATTTGCTTTTAAAATCTAATTTAGAAGAACGTGCTTCATAACACTGTGTGAAGTTTTCAGAAAAGAAATGTGTTAAATACAGGTGGATAAATATGTGCTTTGAGTCTACGGATATTAATCCGAACAAGCGTGCTTTAGACAATAGGCCCACAGAGCATCTCAGTCCTAGAAGAAAGATTTTCTGTGTCTGTAATCACTTGTGCAATAAGTTCATTGATGGTCAGGCCCTCAGACTCAAGAAGGTGAAGCCTGGAATATAAGGGGTGTAAAAACCTATTCTTCTCCTTCTTCTTCTGATATGGGTAGGTTTAGGATTAGCTACAGCCCACCCAAACACCTAGACCAATTTCTCACCAGGTGCTGTTTCACTGTTGATCTTCCCTTTGCCCCGATTCCATGCTTCAATTTCTCACTATTTGCCACGGGGCACATTTTGACCCGCAGCTTCACACAATTTTCCCCCATGGCTTCAGTGATCCTGTTTTTTGAGGATCACTGAAGCCGCGGAGGAAATCAGGCGAAGCCACAGGTCAAAATGTGCCCTGTGGCAAATAGTGAGAAATTGAAGCATGCAATTGGGGCAAAGGGAAGACCGACAGCAAAGCAGCACCTGGTGTGAAATCGGTCCTATTGATCCTCTTTTGAGTTGGCTACAAATACTTTCAGGTCAAGGCCAATGCTCCCTCTAAGCTGCGGAGTCTTGTGAGCAAAAAATTCTACTTTGTGAGCTACTGGCATTAAAGTTGTGAGCAAGAGATTTGGCTGCTGCATAAATTAGTTTGCTCTGGAACCATTCTTCCTGAGCTAAGATAAAAATGTGTGAACTGGAGACTAAAAAACTGTAAGCTAGCTTACACTAACTCAGTTTAGAGGGAACATTGGTCAGGGCTGCACCTGTGCATTGTTCATATGACTCTCATGGTGCTTTCCAAGTATGTTCTCTTGCTGGCTTTCCATCCCTTTCTCTTTTTGCCTCCCTTCACAGTCTTTTGTATGCCACATTATTTCCCTCCATCAAGTTCTGGCCCTATTCCAGTAAAACCTGTTTATCCAGTGGGGAAGGATGGATAGCCCCTTAAGTGGGTGTGTGGGTGTGTGCGCGTGTGCACTCAAGTTGTGTTTTTCTTCTGCCAATTTTCATTCCTAGTGCTCTGGACTACTTTTCTCCTAACATGCCACTTTTGCACCACATTTAAACCAATTGTATGTCATGAACAGGGTTGAAGATCCCTCTGGGCCACCAGCAGGGGATGGAGGAATGACAGTAAAATGTATACATTTAAGGAGGAAATGCAGTATGAGGAAACAGAACTATGGTGCCAAATAGTGAATCACTGGTTTTGTTTTCAAAAAGAAGAGAAACAAAATCAACAGGAGGATTGTTCCCCTGAACCAGCAAAACTCAAAACATTCAGGACCTGGTGCTTCTGGCAACTCATGATGGGACTGGCTTGAGACTAGAAATCAATCAAATTGGCCCAACCTGTTAAGTGGATCTGCAGCCACAATATGCAGAAATTCCGCTTCAGAAAGGACACTGAGAATGAGGGTCAGTGGTTTAACAATAAAAAGCCGGTTGTTGAAAACAAACGTTGCTGGATGGTAGCCTAGGGAGAGTGATTTATTTTGGATGTGGATGCACTCTGTGTGGAGAAAGATATAAAAATCAATGCTGCCCAATATGTATGCTGACTGCATACATTATTTCGGAGTGGGCATGTGTTTTTTAAACCAAGACTTCAAGCAGAATCAGGTTTCCTTCAACTGTTACAAAAAAAAAAAATCTCAATGGTGAGTTGATTCAAAGAGAAAGGGGATTGATAAAAGGATCATCTAGTACAACATTAATTAATCATGTTTGTTTTTGTTAGTATCAACCACCCCAGACTTGACACAGATAGCATCTGTGTCACAGATTTTTTTAAGCAAACAGATTTTTTTAAGCAAACAGAGTGCAACAGGATTCTCAGACAGGGCACACAATGGAAATAACCATTGTTACATGCTTGCTGCTTTCCCAAGCAATGCAAAGATCCAGGGCAATGCCACTGCATCTCGTTTCCTTTTGATGGATACTTAAAACAACTTTATACTATTTGTTTCATTTTCAAATATACAAGTAGAATACACGTGGGGGCAAAGAGTTAGGATACTGTGTTGGCCATCAGACCCCGCCTCTTGCTGAAGGGCAGTTGATAGCTAGAAAACCATAACCACATATCCTATAACATAATTTCATATATTGTAAATGCAATACACTGCCTGGCCTAAAATAACACCAAATGGGTGCCAGCCAGAGACAAGTCTGGACATATAGGCCCTTTCTGCACTAGACCTTAAATCCTGGTTGAACCCTTTCCCCGAACTTACATTCTACACTACACTCGAGTTCACCCCTGTAATTATCTCAGGGTATTTTTTGTTTCCACATTACACTGAGGTCACCCCAGTTTCGCCCCACACTTGTCCCAGGATAAATGGATGCTATTATAACCAGGGATAAATGCAAGGTATTGTGTCATGAGTTGAACTCTGATAAAACCAGGGATGAGATCCAAGTGCAGAAAGGACCATAGTTTAGAAGTGTGAGAAAGAGTGGCTGAGTATCTAACGACCTCCTGCGCACTCTAGGGGGATGCATAATTTAGGAACAATGGGCCTCCCAAGAACCCATTGCCTCAGCTT
The DNA here is from genome assembly GCA_029233225.1 of Lepidodactylus listeri. NCBI lineage: Eukaryota > Metazoa > Chordata > Lepidosauria > Squamata > Gekkonidae > Lepidodactylus > Lepidodactylus listeri. The sequence continues at coordinate 38,468,175 of JARCFY010000013.1, forward strand.
GGACTAATCTTGTTCATGTCCAGCCTCACTTCCCCTCACCCATTTACCCTAATTAAGCTACACTTAACACTATTCAACAAACTTGGTAGCTTTTCCCATGCAGTACTTACAGGGTCATCAAGCACCATTTACTCCTATAGTCCACCTCAGGTAAATCCCATCAAGTTTTCCCCAAACCATTGTTCACCTCTGAAAAATCCATCAAGTTATTGCTTAGGTGGCGAATATATCAGCTTGCCCTGGGAACATTTTGCCCCATAAATTATGGCAACCTGCTCCATAGCAGTATGTGTGTTCTTGGACCCATACATACACCCTCAAATCAGTTTGGGCCTTCTCTTCTTCTCTCTGTGAAATGTTGGTCATTTTGCTGCTACTTCATGGACCTCTGTCTTCAAGACTGGTAAATATAGCCTTCCCCAAGATTGCTTTTCCCCTCTCCTCCCTGATTTCTTCTTAGCTAGCCTTGTATGTATTTTTTCGCTGTGTGTATGCATGTTTTGCTCTTTTATTTCTCTTTTCTGAATTTCTGCTGGGTTTACTTTGAGATACACAACGGACACCTAAGTACCACATTATACCGGAAACCAACAGATAACCAGTATCTACATGCCTCCAGCTACCACCAAAACTATATAAAACAATCCACTGTGTATAGCCAAGCCCTACACCCTACGCTATAGTCACATCTGCTCCAACCCCCTGGACTGAGATACTCACTTGAAGGATTTGCAAGAGTGTTTTTGCAACTACAATATCCTCCTGAGATGGTGAGATGATTGGAAAAAACAGAATGATACCCAGAGACAGCTTGCTATAAGACAAGCCCCCCAAAAAGAATAACAGAACGCCACTGGTGGTCACCTACAGCTCACAACACAAGCCAGTTAAACACATTAACAACCTACAACCCATGCTGGATAGTCTTTTCTTTTTTTGCTTGCAGACAGCCTGCTAACCTAAAACAACTTCTTACCCACAATCATAGGCATCAACTACGGGGGGGCTCGAGGGCTCGAGCCACCCCCAAAATTTCCCAGGGGGGACTGAGGCCCCCCCCCAGAAAACGGAGCGCCCACCTCCGCACGTCCCCGGGCCCTTCCTAGGGCCACTGCCATCTCTCTCTCTCCCCACCCCCCCCCCCGCCCTGGCTGCCTCCGTCCCTCCCTCCCTCCGTCCATCCAGGGGCCAGCTAAGCAAAAGCCCAGCTGGCTCCTGGAGGGAGGGAGGGAGGGAGGGACGGAAGCAGGAGTTGCCAGGTGGGGGGGGGGGAGACAGCGGTGGCAGGGACATGGTCTCAGCGTGCACTCACACGAAGCACGCACACACAAGCCCCCACCCCCCCAGGGATTTTAAAACTCGACGCCCCTGCCCACAACGATAAACTACTTAGCAATAACATGGACACTGGTGCCAAGGACCGCAACTAACCAAGATGCCAACTTTGCTCTCACATAGGTGCTAGCAAAACCATCAGTGGACCCAGCAACATCAGCCATACCATCTCAGGTTCATTCTCCAGCTAATGTGATTTGTCGTCATGTGTCAGCAATGCCCTTCCACTCTCTGCATTGGACAAACAGGCTAGTCCCTTCAACAAAGAAATAATGGACATAAATCTGACATCAGAAACCACAACATTAAAAAAACAGTGTGGATATTTTAACCTTCCAGGGCATTCAGTTGCTGACCTAAAAGTAGCAGCTATCTTACAAAGGAATTTCAAAGGGAGATTGGAAAAGAGAGACTGCATAATTGCAACTGATAATGAAATTCAAGACTATGCATCCACCCGGATTGAATCGAGACCTAGGTTTCCTGACCCATTACCAATGCTGATTCCCCGGCACCTACTACCTCTCTGCATATTATGCCTAATCCAGTCACACCTGCTATTGTCATTTGCCTGCTCATGTCATTTGGCACCTGAAATCACTCCACTTTCCAATATATAGGACTGATGGGCATATATTCAAGCTGTAACTGAAGAAGTGAGCAGTGACTCATGAAAGTTCATACCCTACCACAAATTTTGTTAGTCTTTAAGGTGCTACTGAACTCTGACTCTTTTCTACTGCTACAGACAGATGAACATGGCTACCCATCTTGATCTATGATTTGCCTGTAAGTCACTTTGAGTATAATCCATGGGGAAACAGCTAGCAAGTAACTAGGTTTTACCCAGTATTTACTTGTTGCTGAAATATCCAGGGACTAAATACATGACTTTCTGCACATGGGCACACGCACAGACACTAAGCCACATCCTTTCTCTAAACCAGAGGTATCTGACATTTTATTTAATAACTGCTATGGAGTATGATTTCCCCACAAGCCACTTTTCCTCCACCACCACCACCCCCAATCCTCAGCATGTTACCAAGTTTTTGGTCTGTCCTAGGAAAAAAAATTATGGACTTGGGAGAGCACCACAAATGAAGCTATCAGCTCAGCATGGCAGAGAAAAATCCTATGAAAAAGGCTTTTTCAAAAGCTTAGAACAGATCCCTGTGTCTTCTAGGAGGATACATTAGGCACTCTGCAGCTACTGGCAGGCTTCAGGAGCTACTTGCTGGAGATCCCTACCCTAATCCTATAGGAAGACACCAGTTGGTGAAGACATGGTGCAAACTGCTTATAGGTGGAACCTAGCAGAAACTAATTTTACTGCCTTTCTGGGCCCTAACATTATCTGTTATAATACACTTTTGCAGGACTAGATGGGAAGTTCTGGAAATTATCCTTGGATTTTCTCTTTTGCCCAACCTCCTAGGACACTTTAGCCAATAGCAAGGAACAACTTAACTATTTAGGGATTCTGCCTGTTTCCCAATATTTTATCCAAACTCTGTGCCATTTTAGCATGCACTGTGGATTCACCCACAGTGTGTTTTTCTGGCTAGAATGTGCTCCATTGTCAGGCAAAATAAAAGTGGAGGAAGTTGGAAGAGATGGAGAGTGGAGATCTTGGGAGACAGGCCAGCTATTGATTGATTGCTGAAAGGATGCTAGTCCAATTTGCTGTTGTGTAATGATCTCTGAAATGCAGAGAATCTGAACGTTCCTCACTTTCATGAGCCACTAGCAAAGGCTTCAAGGGAATGCCTGGGCTGCCCCCGGTGACATATGATGTCCATCCAGAGAGTGTTTCTTCACTTGCCGATCCATCAGCTGTCAACACAAGGTTCATGCTTGCGCTCTGCCATTCTGGAACTATTTGAATTGTTCCTTAACATCCAAACAGTAAGCCTTAAAGTGATTTTTTTTCACTGTGGCCATGGAAGTATACATAAAAGACAAATTAATCCCAAGCAACGGAGTGCTCCTTAAGGCGTTACGAGAAGTGCTGAAAAGCCAATGCACAAATGTCGCATGCTGCTACATTTCAGGGTAATGTGCAAATAGGGAACAAAGTCTGCATCTTCACATCAATTGGGTATTGCTAATTTGCAAACTGGATTTTCTTGTGTGGACAAGATAATCCAGTTGTGAATTATCACCACTCAGTAATGATAGCCCAATATCCACCAGTGTGTGGATGCAGCCTGATGTGCAAGTTCCACATGACTGTGACCTTCGTTCAAATTGTGAAAATTCTGTACATGTGAAAATGCACAAAACAGAATCACAGTTCAGCAGTATTTTCATAGAAAAGGGAATCAAGAAGGCCTTCCATTATTTGGAGTCTGTAGGATGCCACTATTGTGGCCATATTAGCTCCTAGGAACGTTGTAAAGTGGTCTCTCAATTTTCAAGTCCAAATTGACTCCCCTGGTAAGTAAACATGAACTTTCCAGCCTTTCCACTAATCTACTAGTAGGTAAGAAAGCCCAGTCAGGTCCTTTTCCCATACAGACGTCTTTACTATAGACCTGAAGAAGGCATATGAACTTCACTGGGCACCAAGTTTGTCTTGTGAGGGTCTATTTCAGATAGCTACCTTGGCTGCAGCAAGTCCGGCACCTGTAAGGAAAACAGTCTTTTCATTGGCTATACCATGTCTTTGAGACATGTTCCTTCTGTCCCAACAGGACTTGAGGATTACATTTTGACAAAAAAACCTAAAACCCATTTAATGGATATTGGAGTGGGGATGTTAAGCCAGTATTTTATTGTATTCACCTTATGTAAGTATGGTTATTAAAACAATGTCCAACCCCAATTTCAGATGCTGCTTTGAAATACACTAACTAACCATAATCACTGGTCTAGTGGCATTTGGACAGTCATGCTATCCACCCCTGTTTTGTGTGATGCTTAAACCAAGAATAGACAGACAGATAGATGGAAAACCACACCATACAAATACATATGATGAACACCATCCTGAAACATATTATTCCAAAACATAGTGAATGTTGTCCATCTCTTGCTAAGTTTGTATTCTTCCATCCCAACATTATTTCTAGTATAATATGTTAATTTTGGCACAAATGCAGCATTCCAGTTGTATTTGTGCCAATCAGATATTGAATATATCTCAGCCTTTTCCCTACAAATGGTTGTATATATATTTGGCAGCTGTTAGTACATTTTAATTAGTTCTGAATCAATGCAATCAACAATTTCTTCAAGGCAACATGGAAGAATTACCTTGGGGTCCAGTGTTCATTGCCAATCCATCATTTTATAAATTAATGTAAGAACCATACCACAGAATGTTTAATTATACATATATAAGATCTGCATGATGGGATAGACATGCCCAGCTTGACTCTATAGATGGGGGGGGGGGGGGAGAGAGTGAGAGAGAGAGAGACAGAGACAGAGAGAGAGAAAAAATGAATGAACCATCCCTTTATCCATTCCTTCCTTCCTCCAAAGGAAAGCCCTATTAAGCTGAGAGGTGGTTTTGTGTCTGAATTGTGGAGCTGATCCCACATCCCCCCAGTTCCATACTCCATACCCCACCCAATTTATCACACTGGCTAGAATGAAAGCACTGTCCTGTGGAGTTACATCTGTGATGGCTCATTCCCATCACTTGAAGTTGCACTTGTTAAAGGATGCAAAAGCATGTGTGCGTTTTCCCTTTATGTGAATATCTGCACAGAAACAGATGAGGATTTTTATCAGGTGGATTACTGGGCCTTCTATACATGTTACAAACTAATTTATTACAGTAGGATCCAGAAGCATTTTTTCCCTCTGCCACACCACAGCCTTTTGCATGGGAAGGGAGATGCTCTCCTTCTCAGCTCCAGGGTTTTTTGCACACTAGGTGAGGATACCTTCTCCCCCTCCCCCCTGCGCGCGCCCCCCAATTTTCAAACAAATGCATTTTAGGAAGAATGAAAAGTTGGGAGCAACTTGAAGGCACTTCACTCTCTCTCTCTCTCTCTCTCTCTCACACACACACAATATTAATGTAAATGCAGCACATGTAGTCCCTTGCCAGCCCCCTGTAAGGAAACCCTGCTGCTAGTTGCCTTCTTCATGCTCCCAGAGAAAGGCCAGCCAGCCAGCCAGCCAACAGGGTTTCCCTCTGCAGAGCGACTTCAACAGCAGCCTGTCTGCACCTCCCCGAGCTCCACCCCACCGCTTCTAACCCCTCCACAGAGGGTTGCCAACTCTGATTTGGGAAATTCCTGGAAATTTGGGGGTGGAACAGTTACAGAGTTGCCAGTTCTGATTTGGGAAACTCCTGGAGATTTGGCGGTGGAGTTTGGGGACCTCAGCAAGAATGTCATGCCATAGAATCCACTCTCCAAACCTGCCACTTTCTCCAGGAGAACTCATCATCTCTGCTGTCTGGAGATCAGCTGCAATTCTGGAAGATCTCCAGACCCCGCCTAGAGGCTGGTAACTTTAGGTTGCCAACACCCCTGTTCTATCCCTTGAATGGAGGCTTAATGTGATACTATTGACATCCGCGCCAGGCCAAGCCTCCATTTCTCCCCAGGCCTGTTGGCAACCCGACCTGGAGATGTTTTCCTCACAGTAAGACTCCCTCCCTTCCCCGTCCCCCACCCAGAGCTGGAGAAGCAGTGTATGGGTGGCTGCCCCAATGACTTCAGAGGCACCCAAGTCCTGGGACCCAAAGGAAGCCCAGTAGGAGGGTGGGCGGGCGTCAGCTGGGGGTAGGAGGACTTACGTGTCCATCCCCCCCAGGCCCAGTGCAGGGGAGAAGGAGGATAGCTGCCAGCTGAGGCCTTGAGACGGCGGTGGGGCAGGGTGGGGGGGGGAGCAAGGTGAGGGCTTGCCAATCCGGATTGCCTGCCGCCATTCACACAGGCCACGGGGAAGGTGGCAGGTGGCAAAGTGTGCCGTTGGATTTGACGCCTTGTGCACCCCCTCTCCGCCCAGGCTTCCAAGAACCGCCACGAGTGGGGGGGAGGAGAGGGAACAGGTAGAAATCCAACAGGACAAGGCCAGCTTCCCAGAGATCGGGGGGAATCTTCACCTGTTGGATCGCTGCAGGCTCTGAAAGGTGCCAGGCAGGAAGAGCTGAAAGGGTCAGTGGATGGGACATCACTCTGCCTGACTCATCTTCCTCTCCTCTCCACCCCCCGGTCCCTGGATTTCTGTCTTTCCGGGGTTCCCGGCGAGGCTCTGGTCTCCTCTTGCAGACCAGCTTCTTTCTCTGCCAGGCCTGATCCATCCCGCCCTATGGAAGAACCTCTGGTGTGAAAGGGCACCTTGCCGGGGCTGGGGGAGATGGCGCACGAGGGGTGTGGCACACGATGATATTTCAAATGATGTCGGGGTGCAAGGGGTCCCCCCTCTGATCTTCTCTCGGGAGGGGCAGGTGGGGGGGCAGTGAAAGAACTCCTGTCCATCTGTCTGTCTCCTCCCCTTCGCTGCCGCACCACCAGAACCAACGCAGGCTGCAGGCACCACTTTCTCTTCTCACTTAAAGGGGAGGGGGTTGACTTGGCATGGAAGGCCAGCTCGCTGTTCACCAGCAGGGGGCGCCTGAGGCTGCTGTCTAGTTTGCCTAGCAGGCTGGCCAGCCCTGCTTCTTCTGTCTGTCGATCTGTAGTGTCACCAGTGCAAGGGGCCAGAGAATAATACTGCAGCTACTAGTTCAACAGGGATCAGGTGTCAAAATTGGGGAGTTTTGCCATGGCTCATAAAAGCTGCTGACAGTGGTCTGGTGTCCATGACTGATCTGCTCACCACAAACATTAACTTAGTTGCTATTGTCCAGCTACTTGCCTCCAAACTACCAGGCCCGACAACAAGGCCTTTTATTCTACAAGAGCTGCTTCATGCAAATGAAGAAGGGGGTGTCATTGCAGTGGCAGTGGAGAATTGATGTGCAAGTGTTGGCAAGGGCTGTTCAGAAATTAATAGTGTTCAGACATTAATGATTGCCAGCCCCAGGCTAGGAAATTCCTGGAGATTTGGGGGTGGATCCTGAAGAGTGTTGGGGTTAGCTGGTATAGTTAGTCCAGTAACCACTGACTATTTAGCAGAATGCATAAATCTTCTCAATGATTAAGATGCTGAACTGCAGACCGGAAGATCGGTACTTCGGCAGTTCACGACCCGAGTTCCACATGACGGAGTGAGTTCCCATCTCTGGTCCCAGCTCCTGCCAACCTAGAAGTTCGAAAGTAAGAAATTGCAAGTAGATAAATAGGTACCACTTTGGTGGGAAGATAACAGTGTTTCTTGTGCCTTAATGTCTAGTCATGCTGGCCACATGACCACAGAAACGTCTTCTGACAGTGCTGGCTCTTCAGCTTGGAAATGGAGATGAGCACTGCCCCCTAGATTCGGATTCAACTGGCTTTTGAGCAAGGACAACCTTTACCATTATAAAACTTCTAGAGAAGGAGCATGTCCAGCCAGGGTAACAAAGCTTAGAGTGCCACAAAGGTACATACAGCCACATTTTCCGTCTAACAGAGTACTACTAGTCTCTTTATTCTAGAAGTACAATCTGGATAGGAAAAATGAGAGATAGGATAGTATTCTAGTCTAGCTAACTAAGTAAGGATGGACTCAGATGGTGAGAAGCCATCTAGTCATGGTGCCAAAATGGGGACAGCGTGTCCTCCCTCTTGGTGCATGCAGGAGGACAGAAAGAGAAGTTCTGGGGAGAGAATGGAATGAAGGAAGTTGTTCCCTGAGATCTCCATTCTACATATCAAAGGGATAGTGACAGGAGAGTAACACAGGAAGGAAAGGTCAGCGTGACTATCAAGCTATCTGTCTCTCTTGCCATGAAGTCTGGAGGTTGAGGCAGGGGACAACACCTTCACTTCCAACAGGGAGAGCAGGATTTGAGGAGGGAAGGGACCTCAGTGGGGTATAAAGCCATAGAGTCCACCTTCCAAAGCAGCTTCAGGGGAACTGATCTCTGTAGTCTGGAGATAAGCTGCAGTTCCAGGGGATCCCCAGGTCCCACCTGAAAGCTGGCATCCCTAGTGGGAGGATGGGAAAATTCCTTGAAACAGCCCTATCCAACGAGAGCATGATTACACATAACATAGTATTAATTAGACAAATCATGTCTCAGTTTTATGCTTTCATGTGGTTCCCCCTGCCTCCTGGAAGGACAAAATGAACTTTCCTCTGTGTCACTGTGGAGTTCTTACTTTCGGTATTAAGCATTCTTCTGTTAAATGTTCAATACTTTGTTCTGTAGAGAGTAACATAAAGAGCTATACATGGCTATTAAAATCCTTTGCCAGAGCTGAGAGTGTAATGTACCGAAAGCAAAACTTTTTATTATGCCGCGATGATTTAGGCCTGGGATTAGTGAAACATTTCCAGTCAGAAGCCCGCCGAGATTTCATTAATATTTTAAAAACTAACTAATATCAGGAGGGGAACCATCTTCCATTAAGACATAGACAAACTGAGTGGGTTTCTTTCTTTCTTTTTTTGGTAATACATTAAAGAAAGCGAACAAGAGTTAAATCATGTTGTGAGTGAAATATCTTTAACTCAGAGGACCACACTACAGGTTACATCTAATGAATCTAGCAAGTCTAACTTGACTTGTTCAGAAATATAACATGTTGTTTGGCTTTCAGTCTCTTGGTTTCTGCCAATTTGGGTTTTTAGAGTTACCCAGACCACAAGATCATATTTCTTTTCATAGTGTTAAAGCACACAAACATTTTAACCAAACATTTGATGACAGCTGTTTTTGAGAAATGAAAGCTGTTCCATTCCCAGCTAAGTAGGCCGCTCAAGTGGATGGATCTATTTCCCATGCTCACGATTGGACCTCCAAGGCTCAGCGGAATATATTGGCCCTTACATATGATTCACAGCTGTAATGTTCATCACTGGATAGCTGCCCTAGAAAATTAAAACCTGCGTATGTGAATGGACTATTCCTGATACAATAGCACAAAAGGAACTAGGCTAGAAATTTAAACCTCATTTGCACCCCCCGCCCAGAGTTTTTTTTTTTTTTACATGAATGGACTTTTAATATATGACCCCTCCCTGTTCTGTCTGAAGTAGCTTAGTCCATTCTACCAGATTTCTATGACTTCATATTGCTGTTTGTGTAGGCCAAGCCCAAGTGAGGTCCGTACATATATGAAGCAGGCCTTGGGGACTGGCAGTTGATAGGGTTGCCAGCTCTGGGTTAGGAAATTCCTGGAGATTTTGTGGGTGGCAGCTGGAGATGGTGGGGTTTGGGAAGGGGAGGGGCTTCAGTGAGATATAATGCCATTGAGTCCACCTTCCAAAGCAGCTATTTTCTCCAGGAGAACTGATCCCTATCACTTGGAGATCAGTTGTAATGCTACATGATCTCCAGCCACAGCCTGAAGACTGGCGGCCCAAGAAATATAACTTAGTGCCATTGAAAAACATTGCATTTGAAGTGATGCAAGGCAACAGGAAATTTTAATCTCTGTTGGTTTTCAGGTTGATTAAAACGATACTTACACTGAGTCAGTAGATTGCTCAGACTTAAATTCCTTTTTCTCCTTCTTGCATTTCCCCCCTTACTGGTTTGCCAGCAAGCAAACCATGAAGTGTCTAGATAAGATTTGACAAGCAGAGTAGAATTAGGACAACTTCTCTGGATCTTCTACTATACCATACTATTGCAACTTATCAGATCAGATCCTCAGGAGCAAAATACCAACCTATGTGCTTCAACTGCCCACAGAATGAAACATTCTCCAGAAATATTTCCTTTCTCTGATGATAAGAAACTAGTATGAGTGTGAGAGGCAGGGACAGCATAAAAAAATGGGAGACTAAGATAGACAACTCTCTTTACAGGGAGAAAGAAAATATGATCCTTGTGGATTTGCCATTAAGGCCACTGGAAAGAGTCCTGATGGGCTGAGGAGCTGTCCCCACAAACTGGGGACACCCCAACCCAATCCAACCCAAAGGCCACTTCAGCCCAACGGATGGGACAGGTGTAAGCCAGAGGCATCAGGAAGGAGGCTAACCATGGTTTGGGATATACCTGCCTGACCTAGCCTCACCGAAGGACAGGATGCACCCACATAGCTGAGCCTCATCAGATAGAGGGATGGGACATGTCCTCACAGCCAGGAGTCATCCAGTCCAGCCTTGCCATGAGAAATGATGGGATGCACTTGCCTTGCACCACTATGATGAAGGACTGGATGTGCTCACCCAGCTCTTCCTCATTGTGGTGAAGAATGGGACATGATGGCGCAGCCTCATCACATCAAGGGACAGAGCACACTGGCCCAGCCTCCCTCTGTCTGACCACTCAGCTTGGCTGGTCAGGCTCTCCTTTGGGGAGTGGGGTTGTGGTGGGCTGGCTGGGAACTTTTTCCTGACCTCACTGTGGTGAAGGATGGGATGCACCAGCTTGATTTCACCCTGGTGAGGGATGGGATGTGCCCACTCAGCTTGCCCTCATTGTAGTAAAAATGGATGCCCCAAATATGATCTTCTCTGAAGAAGGCAGCTGACAGAGTAAAGTGAAGGGAATTTATTTGGACATTTATCAGGACACAGCATTTCCTATTCCAGGTATATCCTTTTGATTTTTAACCTACTGTCAGGCTGAATGTTGAATGATTTCATTCTTCATTAAAAAAAAATAAAAACAGATCCGTGAGTGAGCAAAAGTCAGATGCATTTGAAACTCTTTCAGGAATGAAGTTGAAATACAAAGAATATAAATTGTACTGAATCATCTAGCAGAAAACATGATGATTCATTTGCGTTCAAGTGTTAGAACAGTTGAAGACATAAGATTAAAGCACAAAGAGGATTCCTCAAGATGTATTATTATATATCAAACCCAGATTGCAATAACAGGAAAATCTTTGATTGATTCCATATGATGCTTGTTATATATTGTTCTCATACATGTGCTCCCAACCCTGAGCCTGGCGCAGGAGAGGCTTGTTTTGTCCCTGCCTGTTTGCTAGGGTTGCCATAGAGTTTCTAGCAACTCGTAGAGAGGACTGATGTCACTTCCAGGTTTTCCCCAGAAATGACATCATGCTATTGGGCCAATGGCCATTTCTCTTTATTTTTCTCCATCTCTGGGGACTTGGCAGCCCTACCTTTTGCTGGAAACTGACTAACCAAGACTCACAAAGGTGGAAGTAAGTTGTTTTGGGCTGTGTGGAATGTGATGGAATCAGCTGTTGACTTTCCTGTGATGACAACCGTAAGTCCTTCTGATTCAACTAGCCAAGAATGATCTCGGCCTGACCTAAGAGCTGGGGCTAACACTTAGCTTCCAGATACTTAGATCTGGCAGTAGTTAGTCAGCAGTGCTCAGAATGGCCATTATCCAATCCAAGCTGCTGGAAGGAAGAGTTTACCAGAAATCACTTAATCCGGTGTGCCTGGAGAATGCTGGCTACAGGATGAAAAGGATTTGAAGGAAAATGAACAATATTATTTTTTCCTCATACAGCCTATATAGGGAAGATTGTTCTTGGCTGGTCTGTAGCAGGCCTGCTTGACTTTTTATAGTTGGCCGTTGGAGTAAGGGGTAATAAACTAGTTTAATCCCTAAACTAGGTGAATCCCTAGTTTAATCTAGTGGAAACAGAAAGGCCAAATGTTTAGGTTAAGGCCAAATGTTTACGTTAAATAGATATTGAATACTGAAGGAAAGATTATTCCCTTCTGAGTGGCTGTGTAGGGTGGTGATACCATCATGTGTACTCTCTTTCCCCCTGCCTAGGCTCAAATTCTCAGTTACCTTCATTTGCAAACCATGTCAAAATCGGATTGGCTAGATCAGGTGTGGCCAAACTTGCTTAACGTAAGAGCCACACAGAATAAACATCAGATGTTTGAGAACCACAAGACATGAACAAATGTTACACACATATTTTTTTTTTATTGGGAAATATATAAATTTGCTTTTTTATTAATATTAAATGGGACTGCCAAAAATAAACAAAACAGGGGGAAACAGATATTTATTTATTTATTTCAGTTTATATCCCAACCTCCCCTCCTTCCGGAGGGCTCAGGGCGGCTACCAACATACATTAAAATACAATATCATTAAAACACATAAAATACAAAGATAGACAGATAACCTATTCCACTACAAGATGGTGTTTCTTCTTTTATTGGGGTAGCATCTTAGATATTACACAATATGGACGGTCAGGTAACGTTCAGGCTGGCGGGTTCTCACTCGGGCCAGGGCCAAGATGTATCTATTGGGTGGCCCCAAAAGCCTGGCAGAAGAGCTCCATCTTGCAGGCCCTGTGGAACTGTAATAAGTCCCACAGGGCCCTGATGTTATCCGGGAGCTCATTCCACCTGTATGGGTCCGCCACCGAAAAAGCCCTAGCCCTTGTAGCCAGGCCAGGCCTCCTTCAGCTTGATAAGGCCGGGCCTCCTTCGGCTTGATAAGGATATTTATGTGTCCAATAATATTTATTTGCTAATGATATTTATGTGTCAGAGAGAGAGAGAGATAGACAGAGAGAGAGAGAGAGTTTATGTTTAGTATATACTGAAGAAGTCTTTGAAACAAAAAATGCAAGCCGGCGTCTTCGTCGTGTTATTTGAAGACATTAGTGGATCATTTCAGACATTTGTGAAATTTTCTGTTAAAAAGATTTGTTTCTGTGCTGCAATAACCTTTTACTTTTTAAAGAGATATTGTCTATTATTTGTACTGTACTTTACTGAGATTTATCTCTTGGAGTGTATTAATCATATATTGTTGTGGTAAAGATTGTTTGCGTTATTCAGTGTTATGCGATTGATTATTATTACTGACTGTATCGTTTTAGTCCAGCCTGGTGGAACACTCTCCCAAGTGAGATCAGGGTCCTGTGGAATTTATTTCAGTTCTGTAGGGCCTGCAAAATGGAGATGTTCCACCAGGCCTTTGGTTAAGGCAGTGGATATCTAATTATATCCCCTCCCCTGCTCCACCCTGCTTATATTATTCCATCTGGTGCTACTGGTGGTGATTTTTGCCCACTGCTCAGTATTTGGTCCATCAGGGCACACTTACAAGTTGAAATTTTGGGAGCACCATTCATTTGTGCCTGACTGCCATCTGGTGTGCTATGTTATTTATTTGTATAGATTTAATATTGGAATGTTGTTTTGTTTTAATATTTTTATCTATTAGTTGTATCCCGCCCTGAGCCCTGCAGTTTTCACATATGTAGGGGAGGGAGGGCTAGCAATACAATCAATCAATCAATCAATCAATCAACTTTACAAAAAAATAAAAGTGGCAAAAAGCAAAAAGAAACAATGGGTGCTTTTTAAAAAAAAAATAAAAAGATGAAAATTGCCACCCAACTGAAATATCTCTTTAACCTTCCCGCCCAGAACAAAAACCTTATTCTGAATTTGGTGGCGGAGGGGACATTAACAGAGTGAGAAGTTTCAGTAAGTTTATATGTCCTTTGATCATAAGACTGCATTAAGAATTTATAGCAAATATATAGTGTTAGGGGTTTTTCTAGAACAAAACTGTGTATACACTAAGTACAGGTTGCTAAGAATAAGCTAGCTGTCATCAGAAGGTCCTGTTTTTTCTCCTTCCTGTAATTAGGGCATGGACCCCTTGGCCTGTAAGCAAACAACAACAAAAATTGGTCAATACTGGAATCATATGGACGGGATTAAAATCATCCTTTGCTTCCTCTTTAGCTAAATGTCAGTCCACAAGCCCACAGGAAGAGGGTTCCTATGAAATTAAACTCAACCCTTGATGCTTTCTTGAGAAGACCAAGCATAGTAGTGGTTAGGAGTGCGGACTCTAATCTGGGAGAACCAGGTTTGACCCCCCACTCCTCCACATGCAGTTGCTGGTGTGACCTTGGGTCAGTCACAGGTTCTCTCAGAGCTGTTCTATCAAGGGCAGTCCTCAAGAGAGCTCTCTTAGCTCTAGTGAATACCTATCTCACAGGGTGTCTGTTGTGGGGAGGGGAAGGGAAAGGAGATTATAAACCACTCTGAGACTCCTTTGGGTAGTGAAGGGTGGGGTATAAATCCAATCTCCTCCTCCTCCTTCTCCTCCTCCTTCTTCTTTGCCAGCTGAAAATCTGTATTGTTCACATGTATAGTTTAACTTTCAACTTTTGGGCTATCTATGCTATGTTAGGAATGCTGTTTTTCACATTACAATAAAAATGCTTTCCCATGTTTCCACTGTACATTAACTACAGCTATCTGAATGATAGTGTATGTTTGAGAAGGCTGGATAGAGATGTTTAGGAACCTTGGTCAGTCACCACATGCTACCACATGCATAAGCTGAATGCATATGTCTGCAATCAGCAAAACTTGCTCTGTAGTGTAAATGATGCTTAACAGTTTGCAGTTTGTACTTGATAAGTGTGGGCTACTTAAAACAGGCCTGGGAGATGCGGCCTGGAATGGTATGGGTATGTGCCACTCTGGGGCTTGCCCTGATTCTGCCTTGAATGTAGTACTTTTTGTGACAGCAACCACTACTATTCATCCTCAGATATATGAATATGACATGCTTATAAAAAATCAGTGTGTTTCCAGTACTGTATTCTCCAAAGGAAAGGAAACTGATGAGCTGAGGCTGTCCTCCTGAACTCCCTAGCACTCAGGGGGAAAGATAGCAATGGTTTTATAGCATTGTCTATAAATATGCAGTTATGCACGTTATAGGTTTATAACCTGCTATGATTCTCAAATCACCTGATTTAACATATTGACAAGATTTTCCAGTGCCATGTACACGCACAAGAACTCTCACATACCAAGGCTCGCTGGATTTCATGTTGCTAATGCCAGCTTCTCATACTCCATTGGAAGGTCTCTACCACAAAGGTTGGGCAGAAGCTAATTTCACTGCATGGACGGAAGTCAAGCCAATATTCACTAGAGCAGTGGCTGATATAGGAAGCAGGTATGTAGTCAAGCTGATGGGTGGTCAAGTCGATGTCCATAAGATATGGGTCATCTATGAGTAACTCAGATTTAGGTGCTGAGTAGAGAGAAATGTTTTCTAGAAACAGGTGGAACCTTATTGCCACTACAAGTTACCTTGAACTTGCTGAGCAGATAGCTGCAGTAGTATCTTCTAGTCATCCGAGCAGGTGGCACTGATGCACAGCAGAGAGCCATACAGAAGCTCTCTCTTCTAACAATCTATCACAATGGTGGCAGTAGTGGAAACTTGTCAGACCCCTGAGTAAATTAGTTCCCAACACTAGTCATTCAAGAGAATGCAGTTTATCAAGACAGTGATAGGATTCATGTGCATAACATAATCTTTGTTAGAACTGATGAGAAAAGGCATGAGGCAATTATACTCAAGAGTATACATCATACTAATGGCTCAGAGCCAATCAGGAGCAGGTAGGAGACTGCCAGAATCACGGACACTGGCTCACAGGAGAAAACTGATACTAGGCAGGACATGCAGTCAAGGTTACCCAAGCAATCCAGTGTAGATAACAGAGTGGCTGAGAACCTAAACCAAACATTCCATGCTTCCTCTTTCTCCATGGCAACCAAGACAAATAACAGCGAGGTCTGACAAAAGTACCGGCAAGTCACAGCTGACGTATGATGACCCTGTAGGGTTTTCAAGGCAAGAGACGTTCAGAGATAGTTCCCCATTGCTTGCCTCCATGCCATGACCCTAACCTTTCTTTGAGGTCTCCCATCCAAATACTAGCCAGGGCCAACCCTGCATAGTTTCTGAGATCTGATGCAATCAGGCTAGCCTGGGCATCACAATGGCACAAAGAGGAAAGTTCCAGAACACCACTGCTAGAGTCACTGGCTGAAGATCCCTGTGCTCCATACAACCATGACAGTATTGATCCAGCCCATTCCATTTTGATATATACTTCTTGTGAACTTTTAGAAACTTCCTTGTTAACAAAGTTCTTTTAATCCGTAGTTGAAGGTGAATCCTCTGCCTTGATGTCTAAAGCAAAATTGCATTTCTTCTACTCAGGGATTTGCTCAGAACGTAATAGCTGCTGAGGTTGCCTCCAGGGTACTTCCATATAGCTATCAAAGCATAAATGCTGGGGATGATGTTGCCTACTTAACAATTGCATTTTATAAGGGTCTGTTCCTTAGAGGCTCTTAAGGTATCATCATTATTAGCCAAGAGAAACTGAGATACAGGCAATTAATCCCCTGCCATCATTAATTCCAAGAAGAAGAAGAAACAGTTCTTTGCAGAACTTGTTGTCCTTCCATACCGAAACATCAGGCAAAGAGTAAATCCCTGGGTGTGTGGACTGTTTTATGAGCAACAGTGCTATTGTTAAATCGAGTGCCGGGCAGTGGTTAATTACCCTACACATCAGCCAGCTACATGGCCCGTTCCATTTTATAGCTGTGATAATGTTTCTTTGGGAAATCTCTCTTCCTTGGTGTTAAACCCAAGGACACCAAAGATGATCATTTTCATCTCTGGACATTCTTCATAAAAGTGCTTGGAAAAAAAACAAAACAAAAAAACAAAACTAGAGATGGCACTGACATTTTGCTTTAATCAATGTCTGAAGTGAATGTCAGGGTTCTTCTTCAGGTGAAGGATCCATGGCATCTTCCGGGAAGTTAAAAGAGTTGTGATATGACTATTAAATGTTCCCAGAAAATCCCTGCACACTTGAGATAACCCTAACCCTCACAAGAAATTATTCAAACCCAGGACATAAAACAATGCTAAACCGAACACAATAATAAACACTGTAATATAAAAGAATGCCAGACCAAACCAATATTTCAGTTGAAAGAATTTGGATCTCTTGAATATCTGTGTATCCCTAGCCATTGCTGATCTAACATCATAGACAGAAGTTACAAAAAACCTCAAACAATATATATATATATTTTCAATTGTTCACCAAGTCTTCTGCCAAGTATAAATGCTGGTTCACACAGGCACATAGCCTCACTGTTTCTGTGCACTGAGTTTTTGTACACTAAATGGCTGGCAGCTGAATATGTCAACTGACATCACTGAAAAGCACTGAAAATTTCTGAGCTGATATGAGAAGCTTTTTAGTATTTTCTGATTTTAGGATTTATACAACAGACTTTCATGCTATTGTAATTGACAGTGCAATCCCAAAACCACTTTCCTAGGAGTAAACCCCATTGAGTAGATTACAGAAGGATTCTGAGTAGGATTGCATTGAAATTGTGTTTGAGATACCCTACCATTTTCACGTGATGTGTTCAAGAATCAGATATGAGAAGCTATGAATGTTTTCTATATTTTTATCATTTTAGGACCCCCCTCCTTTTTACTTGTGTGTTATTATAATATTGTGTGCTATTATAATAAACTGTGTTTGAGAAACCTGCCATTTTCATGTGACATGTTCAGAAATCAGAAATCCCTAGGTCCCTTGGATTTTCTGCATTTACTTAAGTCCATCATGCAAATGCATTTGAAAGATTTAAAATGGAGAATGGCCACAGCCATGTTGTCCATGCTCACTTAGTTGGAAACTTGCTTAGTGTCACAACAACCTGGAAATGTGTGGAACTCAAATCAGACACAACGTTTTCACAGTCTAGAAGTCTGTGTTTTTTCCTGCTCAGTATTTTACAGCTGCTATGACATGCTGAGAGGTTTGGACAGGGTCAGCCAGTGACTCAATGTTTTGCTAGGGGTCACTGGCACCCATCATAGCTTGTCACCGCAAATGCCACACATTTTTTTTCCAGTTGAAAGTTTGTGAAATAAAATTAAAGAACATTCTAGCGAAACAGTGGTTGGTCACCATGCAAGTTTATTGTTATAAAATAATACACTAGGTATATAGTTTTGATGTTTCAAGTAGCATAGTTGTGGTTTGTAGATGCAGTGAATTGTTGTGCTACATTTCTCCTGAACAATCTTTCCTTTTTAGTGTAAATTATTTAAAATCTGAGGAAATAAAACACATCAAGGCCCCGTCCACACTGTCACTTTTGCTACTCATTTCTCCCTATTGCTTTGCCCCCCCCTTTTCCACATGTGTTTTGCTCCCTCTGGGACTACTAAAGAGAACAAAACATATGGGGGGTGGGGGAACCTGAAGCAATAGGGGGAAATGAGCGACAAAAGTGACAGTGTGGACGGGGCCCAAATGTTTTTAGGCAACTGCTTCTGAATTATTATTTGGATATATATATATATATATATATATATATATATATATATATATATATATATATATATATATATATATACCTAATAGCGAAGCCCCCCCCCCCTGTGCGGATATCTCAATCCGAGCTGGGGGGCCCTTGGGGGGAGGAGAGGTTTTCCTACACACAGGGGGCACTCCCACCAGGTGCAGAAAAATCCCAAAAGTTAAAAAAAAACCCTCCAGGGACCATAGATTCCCCCCAAAATACCTTTTGAAATGGCCTCAGCTCCAGGCGACAACTGTGAGGAGATTAGAATGTTCGGGGGAGGGGGGGGAGGAGGTTCCAACTGTTTCTGTCAGTCAAAGGCAGGGATTTTACTGGCAGCAGTCGAGGGTTGCCAAGTATCCCCCCAGCCACCAGCAGCGGATCCAGATCCAGGCTGGGAAACTCCTGGAGATTTGGGGGTGGAGCCTGGGGAGGACAGGGACCTCAGTGAGGTACAATGCCATAAACTCCCCCCTCCAAAGCATCCATTTTCTCCATGGAAAGTTATCTCTGTAGTCCGGAGATGAGCAGTAACTCCAGGGGATCCCCAGGTCCCATCTGGAGGCTGGCATCCCTAGGCAGCACCCTCTGTGTGACTTGATACCACCTGATTTGCATGACTTAATTAGGCCCAGCTGTTTTGCTACAGTTCATCAGCAGCCACCATATGAAAGCCATTGTGGTGCAACAGTTCAAGCTTCAGACTGGGATCTGTGAGACCCAGGTTCAGATCCCCATCTTGCAGTGGAAGCTGACTGGGAGATTTTGTACCAGTCACATACTTTCAGCCTAACCAACCTCACAGGGTTGTTGTGCAGATAACAAAGAGGAAATAATAATGTAAGCTGCTTTAGTCCCCATTGTGGAGAAAGACTGTAATTTTCCTAGGTAGAGGCTGCAGGGGTGGGGGGTGGAGATAGAAAGCTGAAGACAGATAAAGGTAGGTTGGCTGTTGGGTGGGAAGGAAATAGGGTTGCCAACTCCAGGTTGGGAAATTCCCAGACATTTGAGAGGTGGAGCCTGGGGAGGGTGGGATTTGAGGTGGGAGGCAGAAAGAGAGAGAAAGAGTGATGAGGTGGGGAGGCAGAAAAACAAAGGGAATGGTGACAGGTCAGAAAGAGAGAGGAAGTAACATACATGGAGGAGAGCGAGAGAGTAAGAAAGGGGGGCAGAAGGGAGAAAGAGTGTGAGAGAGGTAGGGGGAGAAGGGAGGAAGCAAAGGTGTGAGGAATGGGATAACTATCCTGCAAGTTTCTTGCAGGTCTCCACTTGTATATATATATATATATATATATATATATATAGAGAGAGAGAGAGAGAGAGAGAGAGAGAGAGAGAGAGAGAGGCAGCTCTTTGCCCAGTAACATAACTAAGATGCAGCAAAAGGTGGCAAAATAGGAACCAAGGGTCATGAAATAGGTTAACTGGTATTAACCAAGGTTTCATTTAGCTTGGCTTAATGAAGCATGCTTTCAAGATCGCAGGTTCGAAAAGCCCATTCCAACTTATTCAGAGGCTTAAAGAGGGCAGCAGGTAAGGCGGAATGACACTGTGGCTCAGCTTAATCTTGTACGTCTTGTACCTGCTGTCCCTGGTCTGGTTCCCTATTTCCCTTGGCAAATCAGATGTAGGATTCTAGGCGTCTGTTTCCTTACCCTGTATTACCTCGAAAAAGTATACATATTCCAGTATTACATTTTCTTCACCAAGTGAGCATTGCTCATTTTACGCATATTTTATGTACAAATGAAGTACATTGTACTTATAAATACTGTATAAGTACTGGATATAAAAACCATATAGCTTTAGTACATAATATAAATTAATCTATATAACCAACAGCATAAAGTGGAGAATTAAAACCATACAAAAATGAATATAAAAAGGAATTAAACAGAGAACATTCACTTATCTGTAACTGTGCATTGTTAGGAACTATGAGATTAGACCAACTCAGTGAATATTATTAGGATAACTAAGCAGTAGCTCCTATACCACTCTAATAAGGTTGCAAACAGAGGCCATGCTTCTTCTCACTTTTGCTCTCACTCCCCTCCCACACATACAAACACCTGGATGGAAATAACATGCTTGATTAAAAAAAAAAAAAAAAAACTAAGAAGGAATGCCCAGTGTACTGAAGTTACAGTACAATACACCAGATTCATGGAATGGTCAACATGCCTAACATAGGCTGAGGACAGACTGGCAGTCTGGCCCGCTTTAAAAGCGGAAGCAGAGCGGCAATCCAGACTGCCACATCTGCCTGGAGGAGGCGGGCTGGAAGCAACGCGTCCAGCACCGCGCTCCTCCTGCAGCAGCCAGGCACCACTTAAAAGTGGTGTCCCGGCTGCTGCGCGCGCGTTCCACCCACTTCCGGTGGGTGTGAGCACACGCCAGCCGGGGGAGCCGCACGGCGTTCACATGCCGCTGCCAGAAGCCGCTCACAGTCTGGACGCTGCGGGCGGCTTCCTTGCGGAGGCGTGCAAATGCCGTGTGGCGGGGGCAATTCCCCCCGCCTTGTTCTGCCGTGCCGCAGAGGCGCAGCAGAACAAGAGTCTGTCCTCAGCCTAAGCAGAGTCACAGTTTTCTAAGCCTCATTGACTTCAGTGGACTTTGTAGAGTGTAACCCTGGATAGCATGGCACTGCAAATATCACCTAACACAATGCTCAGCATCTGAATGACTCTGTGTCAGTGCATACGTTCTTATAAGTATGTTATTCGCTAAGATGACTACGCAAATGAATGGTGGCCATTTTGTCCACAGACTGCAGAAGAGAACTTGCAGCACTACCAAACTGAACGGACCACTGCTACAGAATATGAGAGGCCTTTATTATGAGCTTGCTGACTATTATAATCAGTACTGTTTCTGCTGAACTTATTGATTTCTGTAGGATTGTTCTCTGGAGTCTCGTAGAAGTTCTTTCAAGGGCAACAGTGTCAACAGTGATGGGATACAATGAGCTTCAATTTAATGCATTCCTTTGCTTAAGTCCCATGGTGCTCTACACTTGAACAGATTTGACAGATTTTCTGGCAACATTTATGTGGATAGAGGATATATTAGATAATATGTAACACTTCAAGACTCCTTTTGCTGAACTGTTACCATGGAGACCCACAGGCATCCACTGAAAATTAAAATATGAGGGAATCTTGGCTTATGGGACAGAAGTATTTGACAACAGCAGTTGAAATTATGTTGCTTGAAATGGAGTTTACAACTTCAGCTAATTATGGCAATTTATAATCATTAGGGCTTTGTCGAATATTATGTACTTTTAAGTTAAAAATAGTCAATTCAGTGGGGCAGAAATGTTTTCTGCAAACCATTTTGATTGTGTGAATTCAGTCCTGTTCATGCCCTCCCCTCTTCTTTTCCTTCCTGAACAAGCCACATAGATGATCCCATCAAGTCAGCAATCACAGAATGAATTATGCCATGGTATTTGATAGCCAATCAGATTAGGCTGCATGATGATGTCACTAAAGCCAAATGAAAGCAAGGCCATTGCTTGAAGGATCAGCTACATGATGTCCTATCAGGGATTGGATGGAATGAGATCACAATACTAAATAGCTAATTAGATTTTGAAAATCTATTAATTAATAAGGCATGCCCCGCTTCTTCATGCACTCAAAACAGCCACATGAGGTCAGTGAGGGTAAGCAAAGTCCAGCTGAGAGCTAGTCAAGGAAATTTAAATTAACAAGTAAATATTATTCAACGACTGTCGAAAATCCTTGCAAGAGAAGGAAGGCATTTTTCAGCAATGTCAATAAGTTTTCTGGGGAAACAAAAAAACTATGAGCAGCTTTTGGATCACCCCTTACATGATGTAATTCCACAGATGTCCTCTTCAAAGATTCTGAAAGGGTATTCCAACTCAGTGCACTTCAAAGATTGGCATCCAACTATTAGCTGATAAAGGGAAATTAACATCAAGATTGTCTGGAGCCTGCTATGACTGCTATAATGTCCTCTCATACACGTGTCCATTGAATATGTGCAATGGCTTATTCTGTGAATACAGTCCAATAGGGTGCATTGCTGATCATAGGAATAAGATGTTTGATCTTGTGAAACACCTTGCACATATGGAATTAAAAAAAAAAGATACAATGCAAATGGGGACAGTGAGTTCTTGTCTCACCCTTTCAATATGAGAGATCTTGCAAAAGCAAGGTTGTTCTGTTCAGATGGGCAGTCCATTGCATATGCGCAACAGCAATGCATAGCCCTCTCTGCTATATGTGTTTGCCTGCACATGGTTGTACTCATGCATGGCACCTTTTAACATAAGAATATCTCTGGATGGACAGGCTAAACTCCAAATCTGTATATTTTTCTTTCAGTGGGGGTTACAATATTGAAACTGATAGTAGTTAGAGCATTGGGCAAGGACTGGGAATATTCGGGTTCAAATTCCCACTCAGCTTTAAGGATCAGTGGGTAAGCTTTAGCCAGTTATTCTTCTTGTAACTTATCTCACAGGGTTATTGTGAAGATAAAATGGAGGAAGAGCAAGCCATGTACATCACTCTAAGATCTTTCTAGGAAGGGTGAGATGAACATAACTAGATGGATATTGCCTGTTACAGGACCCAATCTGTTTGATATGGCACATTTTAAAATTATGTTCATATTATTTTTGAAATGCTGTCATGTTTGTATCACATTGAAATAGACAAAATCTAACTGTACATAACTATAGTGACCTTAAGAATGTGTCTTATACACAACAGCAGTGCCCAAATTAACATTTCGTATATCTGCCGGGGTCAAGTACCGAGGCATACAATTTCTGTACATGAACTGCTGCAGGAGGCAACTGAAACATTTGAAATGGCAGGACTACTAAGGGGCTAACCTCAATAAACATACTCCAGGACATGCACAACAGCCAATGTGTGTATCTGATATGTAGCAGAGGGAAATCGTATGTATAGCAATGGACAATTATTAACTGCAGTTCTATGGCATTGGTAGTCTCACTAATCAAACCATCAAAACTGGACTAAATCCTCAAAACTGTGAATTACTGAATCTTCAAATTGGTAAATTCAACATCTGATGAACAGAAAAATGGTACTGAAAATTGTGTGTGGTTGTGATATAGTCCATGCAATCTAACCTGAACATGAAGTAAAAGAAGACATGGAGTGTCTACTTTTCATACGGTCTGTATGGGACATGCTTCCTCCTCCCCTTTGCAGTATAACTCCTGAAGACAGACACAAGTCCCAGTCACACAAGCGAGATAATCCAGGGGGGGGGGGGGAGTGAAGCTATTTGCTCCAGAGTAATTTTACCCACAGTTGTGCAATCACACAGTTCTGTGAAGCTGCAGGCACAGTCCACCACTGTATGATCAGACACAATTGCAGGTGAGTCGGGGGGGGGGGTGCCTTTTTCCCTGATGCGCTTAAACGGGGGATCAATGAATCACATCTCTGCCCTGAGGGCTTGCATATGGCAGTATGCAATGATGCACATACTGAGAAGGGGAAAAAAAACAACAGCATGGCGTAGGGATAGCCTGATCAGACTATCCCCAATGCCATAAGTGCACGGGAGCAATCACATGGGAAAAGTCCATCTGTGGCCTGTAGCAAACCTGTTTGATACTGGACTTTCCCTAGTATCTTTTAACTCTGCTTCTTCAGCAGAGAGAAATGGGTTGCCAATGGATGTGGGATGCTTGTCAGATGTTCTGGTGTGATCGCACCCTTAAAATCCACATGGCATTTGTGCCTATCGCATGGCTAATTCTGCGTGTGATCAGGGCCACCAATGTTTATATCAAGGAGTCATGCACTAAATGAAACTACGGTCTATCTTGTTGATTCTGCTGGTAAAAGCTACTTTTAATCATTCACTTTGATTACAATCTTGTTATAAGCATGGTTCCTGGTATTCTTAGTGCTAATTGCCAACAGGATGTTTGTAGGAATATATCCATAGCATTTTGATTTAAATGAGCACACTAATAAGCATTGGTGATAATTGCATTTTTCATACATAGTTCATTTTTGTTTAAGTTCAGGTCATTGTGACCATAAACGCATTGCCTTCAGCATGTTTTAGACATCACAGCAAGAAATAATTCCTTCCCTTATTTTAATTGTGTTTTTTTAAGCTTTAAATGTTTTTAATGTTCAAATGTTTATATGTTTTTCATGCTCACTGCCTTGGGGACCCTCTTTGAGTGGAAAGGTGGCACAGAAATGTTTTAAATACAATAATAAGTTTTATCTCCACAGGCAGCCATTGCAGTTCTTTAGCACGGGTCAGAAAAGCTGCCTATGCTTGCTAAACATCTGGAACCTAGGATGGGAAGCAATTGTAGCAACACACACATAAGTTAAATTAAGATTGTATTAATTCAGTGTCTGATCTACATCATAACCTGCGTACTTCATGGGATGCAACTAGATAGCCAACAGGCTATTCTAATTTGGGCAACTTCACCCTGGTTCCATTGGACACAGCTACCACTGGCTTGGTTCATTAATTGTCCTGCAACATGCTGCACAGACAACTAAAGGTTTGATTGATGCTGCTCAGCAACAAGGGACCTGCCATCCCAGGGAATAATGGAACGAACTCTCTACATGTGTTATAGCAACCCACCCTATCCCTGGCAGCCCTGCTTATTTATTATTTATTAATTTATTATTTCAAATTTATACCCCACCCTCCCCACGAACGGGCTCAGGGTGGCTTACAAGGGCACAAGGCCAATTCAGTACATTAAAACAGATAAAATCAGCATAAAACAATTCCAATAAATAACATAATTTACAATAATAAATAACATAATTTACAATATTGCTTAAGTAGGGAAAAACCAGAGCTCTTTATAATGTCACATCCCCACAATCAGCATAGAAATTAGAGAAGATTCCAAAAATTCCTGCTCAGCCCCTAGGTGACCAGGTACCCTCTTGCTGATCTCAATGGGAGGGTGGATGGGTTAGCAGCAAACACCATGTCCATGCAGGAAAATCTGCAGCCTGCTTTTAAATCTGCTCAATCCATCCTTTCTATTGGCTGGACATGAGCCCAGCTAGCTAATGGCATCCTATTCCTCAATTAAAATTATAGGAGCTGGCAAAATGACATCTCAAGGTTCAGTTCGTTCCCCAAAATGTATTTCAAGGCCAGCTGGACTATTGATCCATCCTGGACTTGGACTTTGATTCCATCATCCGATGGAAATTCTGAGGGAACAAAGCTTAGGAAGAGCACATTGTCTCAGCTTTGGTGATGAGGCAAGAACTTCTGGCCACACCCCTTCCTGCTGTGGATTGTTTCACCTCAGAATTCTGTACTAATCTGTTGTTCCTTACTTCTACATTGTTGGACAATTCCAGAGGCTACAAAGACAGATGTCACTTGGCCATCAATGATCTGTAAACTCTCTGGAACTTGTGACACATACTAGATAGTATTCTTTCTGTATTAGGGTTAAAATAGTAAGTTTATGGAGCATTACTAGCCAGTGAAAATGACACTAGTTTTCACCATCCAAGTATTTGATGGTAGTTTATATGATTATGATTTTTATGACTCTGTGCTAAGTTGCCTCAAGAATGAAGATATTGCATCTGTTCTCAGGAGAATCTTTTTAATTTTGTCATTTATGTGCCTGGAAATGTAAATTCCCAAAGTAATCCCCACAATTCCCTCACTGTTTACACAATTTTGTGCAAAGTGTGTGGCTAATAATGGCAATGCTGCAGCTGTGCTCAAAATCTGTAGGCTTTTAAGAACATCCTGTGATAGTTTTGGTGCTAACAACTCGCCAAAAGGAAGATTGCTAAGGAACATCTGCATCTATAGTAATAACAAAAGTAGATGAAAGGAGAAGAAATAAAAAGATTTTTTTAAAAAAAGAAAAGAAAAGAAAGAACTCTGTTATGAAGTAACCAGGATAAATACCTTGAAGGGTTCCCATTAATGCTTATTTCACAGCAGGTATGAGTTGGTGCTCTCTGTTTTGTTTCTTTTTACATTTTACTTACATTTTGTCAGTGCTTTTAGTTCTTGGTTTTTTTTGGTTTGGTAAATTAGTTTGTGTTTTATACATGTTTTAGGTTTTTTCTATAGCAAGAAATGAGTTAGTTTCAAACTGAACTCAATGGAAACAAATAAAATATGGATTTTTTTAAAAAAAATAACACATTTAATAGTTATAATATCAAAATTAAATAAAAGCCAACTATCAAAATAGGTTTTTGTGTACACCTCTAACAGTCACCTATCTGAGATAAGGGTGCACAATGGCCAGTGATAAAGAACACATCAGCTGGGGAGGTTCATGGGAAACGTGGTCCTGTAGATCACTCCCTGACTATTTAGGGTTCCAAAGAAGAACCAAATATCTGAACTTTGCTCAGAATGAATCAGCAGATAGTGATTTTTCCCCCCTAAACTAGTATATATGCTACTTAGTACTAATCATCAGCCACCTGTTCTTGCAGCTGCATTCCATATCAATTGTGGTTTCCAGGCAGTCAGCAAAATAGGGATGTGCAGATTTGTCCCCCCCCCCCCCCCCATTTCTTTTAATTTGTTTGTATGTAGTTGGGAAGGCCAATTTTTGTGTTCTCTGGAGCTCTTCTCATTGCTGTTTGTTTCTTTTTTGACATTTTAATATTATGTTTTGCTCTGTTTGCATGCAATTAACACAACTGGTGTTAATTTTTATGACAATGTTTTAATTTCATTTCATGGATATGGTGCGGGGATTAGGACTAGGGGTGGGCATGCACCAGAAAATGCAGTTCATTTTGGTTCATGGTGTGCTTGTTTTGTGAGCCATGAGCCATCATGAACTCTTATGTGCCAAACAAATCAGTTCAGTTTGTGAGGTTCATGAGGTGGTAGAACATACACCCCAGCATGCTAGAGGCACCAAACTCACAGTGTATCTTCATCTGCCTCTTCTCTACCTGCCCTCCAAGTTTGTTGAGGATTGAGTTTATAGGGTCCAAGTTACTTCCCCCAAATATGGTGCCTCCCGGAAAGTGCTTTCTGGGGAAATCAGGTGCAGATTCAGGAGGTTCAGGCATGTATAAAACAGACCCTGTGCAAGCTAGAGACATAAATCTCACAGAGGACACTTGTGTGCACACACACTTCTTTGTATCTGAAGAAGTGTGCATGCACACAAAAGCTTATACCTTGAATAAAACTTTGTTGGTCTTAAAGGTGTCACTGGACTCAAACTTTGTTCTGTTCTAGTGGCATTTTTAAAATTTCAAGCTTAGACTGGAAAGCCAAGGTATGCTGTGAAGTTTTATTGTATATATTGTATTTAGGGTTGCCAAGTCCGGGTTGAGAAATACCTGGGGACTTTGGGGGTGGAGCCCGGAGAAGGTGGGGTTTGGGGAGGGGAGGGGCCTCAGCATGGCATAGAGTCCACCCTTCCAAGTAGCCATTTTCTCCAGGGGAGGTGATCTCTGTCAGCTGGAGATCAGTTGTAACAGCGGGAGATCCCTAGGCCCCACCTGGAAGCTGGCAACCCTAATTTTATTTAATTATTGTATTTATTTACTTTATTATCCTCCTTTTTCAGTGGGACTCAAGGTGGATTACACAGTATAGGTCAATGCAATCAATAGGATGAGACCACAGTGTAACAGGACGAGGAGTACAGAAATTTGAAACAAAGCATAAAGTATTAGACATGATAGGTTACACAATGCAGAAAATGGTGTTACTTGAAGACAATGTAGTGAAAGCAGGATAATACATCCAGCAAGTAGATAATGCATACTGAACCCAGTGCTATAGTTCACAGTCCCATTCCATATATAAAAGTGTGGGAGCCTCCCTGCTTCCCTTAGGCAGGTGATTCCAGAAAGTGGGGGCCACAACAGAGAATTCACGTATGCAGACAATTGTTGATCTTGCCCATCTACAAAGTGGCACCCTCAGAAGGCCCTGCTCAGATAGGTGAAGCTGACATGGCGAAGCAAAGCAGGAGAGGAGGTCCTCCAGATATGAGGGTCCAAGGCTATGTAGGCCTTTGTATGTGATTGCCTGTATCTTTAATTGAACCACACAATGGAGTGACAATAGAATGGGTGTAATATGCATTCTGAAAATTCCATCTCAACTGGAGTTGCCTTCAGGGACAGATACATATAGAGTGCATTACAGTAGTCTACTCAAACTCCTGGGATTGGTGAACAGCAAAACTACATGTGATAATGAATGTCTTGAGCTCTAAAATACATTATCTTTTTTTTTTCTTCAGGCAGAGCCCTGATTCAGATTGGATGGAATTTGGGGAGGGGAGGGGCTTCAGTGGGGTATAATGCCGTAGCGTCCACCTTCCAAAGCAGCCATTTTCTCCAGGTGAACTGATCTCTGTTCCCTGGATCTAAGTTGCAATAGCGAGAGATGTCCAGCTACCACCTGGAGGCTGGCAGCCCTACTTTCAGATCATGTAAATGGTATGGGTAAGGGTTAAACCCCCTCTCTCTTCCCTTGTGCTGTGGTCCTGCTCTTAATCAGGGCTATGTGCAGCAGTTATTTTTAAAAAACCTGGAATTCCTAGAGTCAGATCTATTACCTCCCTGATATATCAAGTTATAATACAATTTCTTTCCGTTCACTAGTTTTTCAAAGCCTTCTGCCTTGGCCTCCTTGCGGCATTTGGAACTTCGGAAATATATATTTTGTTTTTGCTGGATTTCATTAAACTTTTTGACAGCAGTTTGTCTGCACTTTTTTATTGCAAATACAAAGTTCTGTAATAAGCATAAAGAAAATCAATAAAAAATAAAGTCTAAAGGAGGGGGATAAGCTCAATCCATCTTGTTTTCTTCTGTGCTGAGTAATGCACATTCTCTTTCCCTTCCAGAACAGCTGGCTTTGCCGGGTATCTCAAAATTTAACACTACAGCCTTGGAGCGGCTTTCTTTTTAAATGGCAACACATATAATCGGATAGAATGCCCTGGTTGTTCTAAAGAAATGGATAGGAGTGTCAGTCACCTAGCAGGATGTTTTACTTGGCCAGGCTACTTCGTTTGGTGGATTACAAAGCAAACAGTCCTGGTCTTTAGTTAAAAAAAATAATAAAAAGATGGCAAACCATCATCATTTGAAGCATTACCAATGCAATCCAAAACAGAATTATAGGCTGAGGACAGACTGGCAATCTGCCCTGGGATAGGTCCGCATGGGAAGTGGGGGAAGGGAGCCTGTTCAGACATGCGCAGCTGTCCCTCGGCTCCCTTCTGCATTTACCCGCTTTGAAGCCGGTTTTCTTGCGCTTTAGAAGGACACCGGGAGAAACCGGTGTCCAGAGGCCGTCTTGCGCTTGCCTCCCACTTCCAGGCAGTGTGAATCGGAAGAAGGCGGGAGGCAAGCGGAGGCGGCAGTGCGAACATGGTGTTTTGCCAGTTTGCACATGAGCGCTCATGCGCACATGCGCAAATTGCCAAAACAGCCCTATCACGAACTGCAGAGGTCGGCCCACCTGGGGCCACTCCGCAGCAGTCTGAACGCTCCGTAACGACATCCTTGCGCAATACCCTGGCCAATGTGGACAGCCAGCCCCGGGGGATTTTTCCCCCGCAGCTTTTGCCTCTGGATTCATCCCACTCCAGATTGCCAGTCTGTCCTCAGCCACAGATTGGTATAGCCAATCTCGTCGACTCTTGGAAGCTAAGCAGCAGCATCAATACTTGGATGGAATGCAACCAAGGAAGACTCTGCAGAAAAAGGCAATGGCAAACCGCCTCCCCTTCTCACTTGCCTTGAAAGCCCATAGTTGGGGTCTCCATCAGTCAGTTGTGACTCAAGAGCACATACATACTTATTGAAGCCAATAAACTCAGAACTGTGTAGTTCTGCCAGTGATTGTGCTGTCAATGGTGCAGTGTCCTTAAAACCACTTAAATGAATATTGGCAAGGGCTGGAAAAGTGTGGGCTGCAGTATCCCGAATGACTTCACTGTATGACAGTCACGATTCTCAGAAAATTGTGAAAAGAAGCTTGATGCTATAACATACTTTGCATATGCCACTTCTTTGTATATATATAAAAAACTTGGACTTGCTTTTAAATCTCTTCTTTACCTCTCTTCCTCTTTTGAAATATATATGTATGTGTGTGTGTGTGTGTGTGTGTGTGTGTGTGTTTCCATAGAAACTAATGCTAGCGGTACAGGGAACAATAACTTACTGCGTGACAACAAGGACAATACAAAGGCTGTTCCTGGAACGCTTTCAAATGTATTGAAAAGGGTTTTTTTGAACTTAGAAGCGATGGGTCAATTAGATGTTTATTCCCACATAGTCTAAACTATGAGGTGAACGTTTTACAGCTTCAGTATACATACATTTTAGACACAAAGTGGAGGACATCCATTCACCAGTCCAGGGAGGGACATTCAACTGAAATGGGGAGGTGGTGAGCAAGTATTTTAGGGGATTCAAAAGATGGTAGCCCCATGGGTCTCAGGAAAGCCAGGCAGAGAAATCATATTTCTCCAGGGCTGAAAGTATTCCATGGGGTTTTCCAGGCCTAACTGAAGGTTCTGATTTTGACACTTGAAGCCCCAAATTGACTTAAAAGGTAAAGGTAAGCATTTCCTTTGCTCAAAAGCCAGTTGAATCCAGCTCTAGCGGGCAGTGCTCATCTCTGTTTCCAAGCCAGTGCTGTCCGAAGACTTTTCCATGGTCATGTGGCCAGCATGACTAGACACCGAGGCACTTGGAACACAGTTACCTTCCCACCAAAGCGGTACCTATTTATCTACTTGCAATTTCTTGCTTTCAAACTGCTAAATTGGCAGGAGCTGGGGCCAGAGACGGGAGCTCACTCTGTCACGCAACAATTGCGTCTTGAACTGCCAAGCTACCAACCTTCCGGTCCGCAGATTAGCGTCTTAACCTCTGAGCTACCGTGGCCCCCAAACTGACATAGGTACTGTATATTTAAGGAAATCCTTGCTTTTATATGGACATCCTCAGCTTGTTCTGTAGCCATGCTCTATATTCTTCTGGTTGGCTTCTGAGGTCAGGCTTGCAGCTACAATTGGGAAAACCATTTTTTAAATTTTTTATACGTGTGTGAGACAGTGTGTGTGTGACCTGGAAGTCATGGCAATCTCTGGTGACTGACCCCTACTGGAAACTTGGAGGATATCAGAGAGGTGGCTGAATAAAGCCTGTCCCTGCCTCTGGTATTCCAAGGAGATCTCCCATCCAAGTACTTGCCAGAGTCGACCCTGCTTATCTTCTGAGATCTGACATGATCGGGCTTGCCTGGGCTATCCAGGTCACGACAGGAAAACCAATCTTGGAATGGCTCCTCAACTGTGAACCTCTCTCCTTCTTGAGGCCTGATTGGCTCAGTCTCTATGAGCCCGTTCGCAGGGAGGGTGGGGTAAAAAAATTGAAATAATAAATAGTAATAATAAATAAATAGATACATTTAAGGGTGGTAGTAAATACTGATAAGGACAGAAGGTTGCTCCACAAAGGTGTCTTGTCTTCCTTTGCCTTGTGGTAATTTAGTAAAACACCCCCAACATGTGAGGGGACATGATATCTCCATGAAGTGAAAGCTTCGCCTAGCTCTCCATCTGGCAACTAGGGAAGCAGAAGAGGGGCAAAGAAACTCTCAATGCAACAATATCGCATCATGCATTTTTTTTAACTGGGTTGTATGACTGGAGTAAGAAAAAGGGAACTGTTAATTTGTAGGAAGTCACACTTCCTCCATATGTTCAGAGCTTTTAAATTGTTAACCAATTCCCACAGAACAAATGCCATCAATCTGTGTAAATGCAGCTCCAGGCTGTCTGATTCCCTGTGGCTGGACTTTAAATTCTGCCTTGAAGTCCAAGATTGTGATGTTTCTTGCTTATTTAGTCATAAATTGTGCTGTTATTGCCTTTGCTTTCTGCTATTTGTTTTCTTCTATTTCTCCCATAATGGAGAGCCATAGTACCTGATTTATTACACTCTTTCTTTCTTTGTCACTTATCTTATTAGAAGGAAGTCAGAGACACTGAAGACTCTCGGTAAGTTTTAAATCTGATCTTTCGCCTCTTCTCTTCATCATAGCCCTTTCCTTTCATTTAGAGTTTCCAATGAATTGAGACCAAAAGGAAATTTGAAATTAATGTGGAGGTTCATATTGTTTGGGCAATGCTAGGGAGGAACGTGCTGTGTCCCAAGTATTTCACCGTCAAATGAAAATTCTTTTTTATTTCTTTTCATTTCTTTTTTATTTCATTTCTTTTTTATTTCCGTAGGTTTTTATTATGAACAATTTGATTTCCCTGTTTTTGTGGTCAGTGCTGATGGTTTGTTTCTTGTATGCATTTCTGTGTATCTTTTTAATGCATTTCATGTGGTACTCATACAATGTACACCATTTATATGTAGAACATATGTATTGCTGGCAGAACACCAGCATAGCAGTCAGAACTAGGGCTGCCAAGTCCCCCGGTAGGGTGGGGGAAACACCGATTTTTAGTGCTTACCTCCCGCTTTTCCAAACTTGGCCACCGGGGGGACAAAATGGCTGCCTTAAAAGGGAAATGTCTGCAGAGAGCCTGCCCTGCTGTAAAAAGCCTCACCAGACATTTCCCCTTTAAGAAGTCAGCAAGAGAGCTTCCACAGCAAGAGAGGTCCGCCCAGAGATTAAGGAGGGACTGAAGGAGCTGCTTTTGCATGTGGCTTGCAAGGTGAGTTTCTCTTCCAGCTCTTTTCATTCTCTCTCCCTCTTTCTTTTTTCTGTCTGTCTGTCTGTCTGTCTGTCTCTCTCTCTGTCCCCATCCAGCAGAGGTCTATCAGTGGCTATTATTAGCCACAAGGTCTAAATGGAACCATTTGTCTGGGGTAGGGCTGCCAAGTCCAACTTGGGAAATATCTGGGGACTTTGGGGGTGGAGCCAGGAGACTTTGGGGGTGGAGCCAGGAGAAAGGAAGTGACATCATTTTGTGATGTCACATCCTGTGATGTTGCTTCCACATGCTGACACATGAACTCATGAAGTTTCCTAATACTGAATCAGGCCATTGGTCCATCAAGGTCAGTATTGACTACTCAGACTGGTAGTGGCTCTCCAGGGTCTCAGGCTGAGATCTTTAATGTCACCTATTACCTGATCCTTTTTTAGCTGAAGAGGCTGATACCTCCTGCATGTCAAGCAGATGCTCTATCACTGAGCAATGGCCCTACTGAATCCTTCCTCATCTCGGCAGAATATGAAGCACTAAGTGCTACACAAGTGCTAAATATGATTTTCATATCATAAGAACAGGAGAGAAGCCACAGTGGATCGGCCCATCCAGTACAGCCCATCCAGTACAACACTGTGTCACAACAGTGGCCAAAAATACCAGGTGCCCTCAGGAGGTCCAGCAGCGGGGCCAGAACTCCAGAAGCCCTCCCACTGTTGCCCCCCAAGCACCAAGAATACAGAGCATCACTGCCCCAGACAAAGTGTTCCATTTAGACCTTGTGGCTAATAATAGCCACTGATAGACCTCTGCTGGATGGGGACAGAGAGAGAGAGAGAGACAGACAGACAGACAGACAGAAAAAAGAAAGAGGGAGAGAGAAGGAAAGGAGCTGGAAGAGAAACTTACTTTGCCAGCCACATGCAAAAGCAGCTCCTTCAGTCCCTCCTTAATCTCTGGGCGGACCTCTCTTGCTGTGGAAGCTCTCTTGCTGACTTCTTAAAGGGGAAATGTCTGGTGAGGCTTTTTACTGCAGGGCAGGCTCTCTGCAGACATTTCCCTTTTATGATAGCCATTTTGTCCCCCCGGTGGCCAACTTGGAAAAGGCGGGGAAAAGCAATAAAAATCGGTGTTCCCCCCGCCCTATCGGGGGACTTGGCAGCCCTAGTCTGGGGCAGTGAGGCTTTGAATTCTTGGTGCTTGGGGGGCAACAGTGGGAGGGCTTCTGGAGTTCTGGCCCCGCTGCTGGACCTCCTGAGGGCACCTGGTATTTTTGGCCACTGTGTGACACAGAGTGTTGTACTGGATGGGCTGTACTGGATGGGCCGATCCACTGTGGCTTCTCTCCTGTTCTTATGATATGAAAATCATATTTAGCACTTGTGTAGCACTTAGTGCTTCATATTCTGCCGAGATGAGGAAGGATTCAGTAGGGCCGTTGCTCAGTGATAGAGCATCTGCTTGACATGCAGGAGGTATCAGCCTCTTCAGCTAAAAAAGGATCAGGTAATAGGTGACATTAAAGATCTCAGCCTGAGACCCTGGAGAGCCACTACCAGTCTGAGTAGTCAATACTGACCTTGATGGACCAATGGCCTGATTCAGTATTAGGAAACTTCATGAGTTCATGTGTCAGCATGTGGGAGCAACATCACAGGATGTGACATCACAAAATGATGTCACTTCCTTTCTCCTGGCTCCACCCCCAAAGTCTCCTGGCTCCACCCCCAAAGTCTCCAGATATTTCCCAAGTTGGACTTGGCAGCCCTAGTCAGGACACTGAACTGATTAAGAGTAACAAAAGATGTATTTATGGGAATAATAAACTGGATAGGAAAGAGAAGAACTAAACCTAGCTGCCTTACTATCTGAGAGAGAGAGACTGTGCATTCTAGACTGTTCTAGAAGAAAGGGCAGCATTCTACAGACAGACCAGGAAGAGCCCCTGTAGAAAGAATGTACTCATCTTGTAGCCCTATCTAGCTGGAGCTTGCTGCCCCCTATGAGGCCTTCTTTCCTCCTCGTCTCTGTACACAAAACACTGTGATATTCCAAGGTTTATCACTATTACCTCCTTAGATGACAAAAGCCACACACAGCAAGGCCAAACACAGAAAATATAAGGGGTTCTCCAAATAGGAAGAATGGGAACAGAATGTTGAGAGCAGGCAAATTGTGCATTGGGGGGAGCCACATGTCATGGATGAAAATGCTCAAAACACCATTTTAAATTGCAAACATATTAGTATGTTTGGTGTTT
This sequence comes from Lepidodactylus listeri, assembly GCA_029233225.1. Lineage (NCBI taxonomy): Eukaryota > Metazoa > Chordata > Lepidosauria > Squamata > Gekkonidae > Lepidodactylus > Lepidodactylus listeri. Next base: position 38,503,691 of record JARCFY010000013.1, read on the forward strand.
GGTGTTCAGTTTGGTGTTCAGTTTGAGGGGAAATAGACATGGTGAGCAGGACAAGTTTGATTTTTGAATGTGCTATTTTACAGGATCACAGCATCCCTAATTAAACCAGAGATGAAGGGTGCCAAAGATTTATTCTATGTGTATTGCTTAGGTTTTCCTGATGGCCCTGAGCTTTTCCCCTCTGAGTGCTCGCACAACAACTATTTCCAAATACGAGGTAATACCATTACATTTGAACTTATCTGATTCTCTGCCTAGCATGCATTCCAAATTAATTTTCTGCCTCGCTAATGTTTTGTTTTCCCTTGCCTTGTCCTTGTTCTCCATGCCTTATAAGTTTCCTTTGAGGATGGAGCATGAAGACATGTCTCACTGCTTTCTCGCAATTCTGTTTTCACTTATAGTTTGTCTTTTCTTTGTTGCTCAGTCTCGGAAAGACTTAAGAAATCCGATCCCTCAGCCATCTCTATGTTCCAGATTGCTTTGAAATTTAATCAACATGGACAGGATGAATATCTCTGAGAGATTCAAATGAAAATAATTGAGAGCCGTTCAAATATGGAACATAAATATATTTACAAAAATGCAGAGGCAAGGATCCAAAAAAGTACATGATTAGTTCTGGACATAAGGTTGCTGATTCCAGCCTGCAAAATTCATGGAAATTTTTGGGGCAGAGCCTATGGAGGAGGTGAGATTTGGGGAGGGATTATACCAAGACTCTATGGCATACCATAGAGTTTGCCCTTAGATTCTGCCATTTCCTCATGGGGAACTGACCCCTCTAGTCTGGAGCACCTATGAGGGAACTCTGGAATTATGTTTCACAAACAGTGACCCCAACATTATCACACAAAGGAAGTTTTTTAAATAAATAAATAAAGGGAGTTTATAGGTATGGGCTGCTATTTGCCCTGTTGGGGGAAAACATAAACACTACTTGTATGTGTGCAGTAGAAAGGCCTATAAAGATAAGTTTAAGGCTGGGAAAATATCATGGGGTTGACACACACACACACACACACCCGCACACACACTATGGCCTTGTTCTGAATTACTATCCAAGTTGGTATTTAGTGACAAAACCATGCTGGAGATTGATTTATAGAACTTCTATCACCTTGTCTGTTTTGACTCTCAGTATGTCCTGTTCTATTTTCCTTGTTTCTCATATGATAGGAGTCATGGCATCTGGAAACGAGTCTAAAAGCTTGAAGCCTACCAAGCCAATCTCAGCCCATATTTGCGTAAACAAACTTATGTTGTCGTCTGCTAATGGCAGTAGGGGGGGTTACTCAGCAGGTGGTGGGCTGTAGTACACAGCTCCGGAACTTGCGGGGTGGGTCACAAAGTATGCTTCCCATCAGGGCATTTTTTTGTAGAAAAAGCCCAGCAGGAACTCATTAGCATAATAGGCCACACCCAACAGAAACTCATTAGCATATTAGGCTGCACCCCTGACAGCACAGCTTATTAGCATATTAGGCCATACCCCCATGTTACCAAAAGAGTGGTCATCCAGCCACACCCACCTTTTGCTTCTTATTCTGCTCACCTTGTTTGTTGTTGTTTTTTGTAGCAGGAATTAATTTGCATGTTAGGCCACATAACCCTAATGTAGCCAATCCTGATGAGTTTCTGCTGTTGGGTGTGGCCTATTATGCTAATGAGTTCCTGCTGGGTGTGGCCAACTCAGGAGCCAGCCGGAACTCTGTTCCTGTGCATTCCTGCCCCAAAATAGCCCTGCTTCTCATGGGAAAGGCAGCTTCAGCTAGATATGCTACAAAAAGAAATAAATACAGAGCTAAGTGATTGCAAGGCTCCAGGGGTCTTGAAGTGGGATAATCTAGTAGTGATACCTGATTCCTGGTCTGGCTAACAGCATAGGCAACTGCCTCTGGGTCTCTAGTAGGTTGCAGGAGTCTCCTCATATGGAAACAGAGATGGAGCAGGAGGTAGGGATGCCAGCCTCCATGTGGGACCTGGGGATCCCCTGGAATTACAGCTCATCTCCAGACTAAAAAGATCCAGGCCCCAACTAGAGGTTGGCAGCCCTTCTGTGCAGGCATGGCAAGGATTAAGCAGGTTCCCCAAGGTGAGGCAGGAGTGAGGAACAGGACTCTGCAAACAGACATGGTACCAGAGGCTGAAGTAGAAAGGCCTGCTCTTTCCTGGCTAGGGTGGAGTGGCTAGTGGGAGCTGTTGAACCAACAGGGTACCTATCTAAGGTTTAAATAGGAGTCTGGGATCTCTGCTCTTCCTGTAGCCTGATTAAGGTCTCTGCTCCTGCCAAGACTTACAACAGACTTTCCTTTTCCATAAAAAGGCTAGAATGAGGTAGGCCCTAGGCTGCCCACTGTGGATTCCTTCCTCAGGTCCCTGCTGCCTCCACCCTGGTGCTCCTCTGTCTCTGTTCTTAGCTGTCTGGGCAATACTCTGGGAGGCACAACCCTGATTGCAGCCATCAATTCACCAGAGATAAGCTAGTCCAGTGGGCCAGTTGGATTTCTCCTGGTCCTCTAAACATGTCACGCAGGCACAGACTGAGCTGGCCTTGAACAATTTAGCCTTTCTCACCTTGCTTCTTGACTACCAGTTCTGACTCAGGAAACCTTTTTGGTTCCATACAGCTTCGGACAGCAAATATGTTTGAATCTGAAGCATCTTTCTATGTTATAAAAATGAAAATGAAGATTATATCAAACTAGACTGATAAAAAGAGTCCAGCAAGGCCTTCAGCTGCTAAGCTATTTTTATGTAAGGGGAGTTTGTTGGTTGATTTTAATGGGGGAGGATTCAATAATGCAATCCAGCCCCCTCAATCTAAATTCCACTGAATTTAGGAAAGGCTTTACTGTTAAATTATCTAGCATAGTTTTATTCAACCTTTCATCCAAGCATCTCAGGGCAGTATAGATGGTTCTCCCTTCCTCCATTTTCTCTGTGCACCTCTCCCTCCGAAAGAGAATTACTAGCCCTGTGAGTTTTATTCCTGAGTACGAATTCGAACCCTGAACTCTCTGATCCTAGTCCAGCACGCTAACTACTACATCAGGTTAGCTCTTTTAAAATTATGTAATGGTACTTTATAACACAGTACAATGGGACGGGGAGAGAGAAACAGGTAAGAAAAGAGAAGAACATTAGAAGTGGTCAAAACAAATTATATCTTTGGTATGAAATGGTATTACTAGTGTGGTATTTCCTGGTCAGTACAACTGTTCTGAAATACCAAGAACTGTTTTTGTCTGGGGTGAATAGCTTCTTTTACAAGACCCCAAAGACTTTTCACTGCTGCTGTGGGCTGTTTGCCAAAGGTTTTCAGCTGGGAAGCAACAGTCTATTTCAAAGATGGAGACATTGTTGGGTTTCTTCCTTTTTGTTTTTTTTTGGCTACCTAGAAACATTAAATCCTCTCTTCCAGTTTCCTTTCTTTCAGCATCCCACTGAGATAGCTGGAAGGTAAAGAAACAGACTGGGTAACTCAAGACCTAGAACAAAAGAAGTGGAGACGATTGCTTGCTTTGAATACCTGTCGGGAAGTCACATCCACAAATCAATGGAATGGCAGAAGCAAAATGTGGTTTATGTGAGGAAATTGCTTAGAGGAATTTCACCAGAGGAGATGCCCTATCTGGTTTCCTAGGGTTCTTCAGGTACTGTGTCCAGTGACAGCTAATATATTTTACTACTGTGTGGTTTTAACCCATCCCCCCTCCCCAAGAATTGGGCAGTATGTGTCCTTTTTAATTTATTTTTGTTTCTCTATAAGATTAATGTTGTATCCCTGGCTTCACTGCTATGATTCCTGGGAATTGTAGTTTTGAGGAGGGCCCTGGGAAGTCCATGGCAGATATCTCACAGACTACAACTTGTTGGGTTCTTTAATTACAATGGTTCCATGGGACATAACCCAATCAAAGAATCCTGGTAACTGTAGATCTAAGGAAGGGCTTGGAAATGCCCCTGAATTCTAAATAACTGCACAAAAATGACAATGCCTAGGAATTGAAGGAAGAACTAGGATATCCAGGTGCAAATGCTGAGAGCCCCCAGAACCTTGACGCTTCCCATACATGCATGAGTAAATGAGCACTGTAAGGGCATTGCTGCCTAGCAGTTATTTCTGCTTCTGGTTTGATAACCTATAGCATAAGGGTGTTTCTGCAAAAGGAATTACCTGATTTTATCCCTAACAGGGAGAAACGTACCACGGGTACAAATGGCCTTTTGGGTTAAATTCATGTAGCTGCTGATTATTTTTATGGCATTGGCTTAAGATATGAAAAGGGGTGCCCTCCTCCACATGTTCCCATTGGCTCACACATCATCAAAGGGTATTTAGGAGATAGTTCACACATCAGGATGATGACCCATTCCAAATTGACTTTTTTTTCCTGGCATGGCTCCAAGGCTATGGGATTAGCTTCTAGTTAAGGATACGTTGGGCTCAGGGTTTGTCTGCTGCTAAGTTGACATTGATTACTGTCTTAAGGGAAGGATGATGAGGGAATGACTGTTACTTAGTGATGGTCTATCTATTTTTTTCTTGCAGAAATTCCCAAGTTCAATTCCCATCACCCCTAGCTAAAGACTAAAGTAATCAATGTTAAGAAAGTCTTCCTGAGACTCTGGAGATCCACTGCCACCCAGAGTAGATAGTACTAAACAACATGGATCTATAGTCAGACTCAGTACAAAGCAAGGTAACTTCATATGACCCCGTTGTTTGCTCATGTTTTTTTTTTAAAGGTTATAGACATATATTGTTATAAGTTGTTGCCTATAGATGTGTTTATTTCCTATTTAATTTATTCTATTGTGTGATTATATTTTTATCACTCATTGATATTTTTGTCTTAAGAAGTGAATCATCATAAATACATTATCAAACAAAAAGATCCCAATTTCATGTTGTAATGCAAATTTCCCTCCAAAGGAAACCTTTTAAAAAAAAATTAAAAGCAATGTTCTCGCCCTTATGAATATGGAGAGATTCAGGTGGGCAGGGCTAAGCCGACTTCCAACAATAAATATGGGTTTAAAATGAGGATAGTCACCTCTCTCTTCTCTGTGGTCTGTATGACTGCTGTGGAGATGAGAGAGAAATGGGCTGTTATTGCCTGGCATGGTTCCTAGAACCACTCATGAGGGTTAAGGGAAGTTCTTACGGCCACAATATGTGTTGGCTTTCATGTCCTTATGTTTTGATGAAAGTATGTATGAAAAATGGGTGGGGTGGCCTGTCATGGGCTGAGGACAGACTGGCAATCTGAAGCGGAGGCAAAGCGGAGGGAACTGGAGCGGGGGGGAAAACCCACGGAGCTGGCCGTTCACACTGGCCAGAGCAATGCGGATCAGCGGCGATACGGAGCGTTCAGACTGCCACGGAGCGTTCAGACTGCCGCATAGCCAGCGCGTGCGGCTTGTGCGCACCGCGGCACTTTTTTTTGTTTTCCTTTGATGTTTTTCGCATGTGCGCACATGCGCACGTGCGCACATGCACATATGCGCAAAACTTTTTGCCGGTGTGTTCACACTTCCTCCGGATGCCTCCCGCTTCTTCCAGTTCACACTGTTTGGAAGCGGGAGGCATGCAGAGGAAGGCCCCTGAACACCGGGAAAAACCGGTGTCCGGGTAAAGCAGAAGGAAAGCGACTGGGAGACGGGTAAGTACGCAACGGAGCCGACGGACAGATGCGCATGTCTGAACGTGCTCCTTTCCTCCGTTTGCGAAGCGTGCTTGCCCCGCTTTAGATTGCCAGTCTGTCCTCAGCCATGGTCACAACTAGTAAAAAGATATCTGAGAAAAACAAACCCAGGCATTTTCTGCTTGAATTGTCACATGCTTTGAGTTGACAAAATGAACAGGGTAGTAACTTTATGTGTTTATTTATTTAGAACATTTCTATGCTGCCTCTCCAGTGAACTTACTTGAACATAAGAACATAAGAGAAGCCAATGTTGGATCAGGCTAATGGCCCATCAAGTCCAACACTATGTCTCACAGTGGCCAAAAATAGCAGGTGTCATCATTAGGTCCACCAGGAGTTGGCCTGCAAAGTAGAACATGATAAAATCACAAAACAGCATTAAAATCATTACAAATTAATGAAATACTAAAACCCCAGACATTAAAATAGGAGCTAAAACTGGCTGGGAAAATTAGTAGAACATTAGCAGTGTGGGAGCAAACATTTTATATAGTACCTGTGAGTCTTCCCTTTCAGAAAAAAAAAATGGCACTAGGGGGTTAAATCAGGAAAATGGTGTGTGGGAGATGGTTATAGAGCTGTACCATAGCCCCAATCAGATGGCTGCAACCCCAAAGGTAATTCTATCCATACTTATAGCGGTAGTCCCAGCACCCCACTGCTGCACAGTGCACCAGTGGGAGAAAAATAGTGAGGAGTTTGGGGCTGTTGAGTGTGTGTGTGTGTGTGGGGGGAACATTCACAATGTCACTTCCATCACAAACCAGGAAGTTATGTCACTACATTGATGCTACACTCTAGGATGCTACTTAAAATCCATAGGGTTTGGAGTGGAATCCTAATAGGGTTGCTAGATCCAGGTTAGGAAACTTCAGGAGATTTGGGGATGGAGCCCAGGGAGGAAAGGGACCTCACTGAGGTCCAATGCCATGGAGTCCACCCTTCAAAGCATCCATTTTCTCTGGGGGAACTGATCTCTGTAATCTGGAGATGAGCTGAAATTCCAGGGGATCCCCAGATTCTACTTGGAGGCTGGCATCCCTAATCCTAGAGCATTGAGCCAGTGCATTGACATCACTCCCATATTCATGCTGGGAGTGCCTGCAGTGACAATTTGAATGTTCCTGCCCCAAAAAACACCCGCCAGCTGCTAGCACTCAGCTGGCTAACCTAGAGTGGGATCATTCTACTGAAATCAAATTGTTGTTTCTAAAGCTGCAAACTAAACTGTGGTATGTGTACACACATTTTAGTTCTAATCTCTATGGGATCCTTTAAAACAACAACAACCAGGGTTTCAAAAAGCAATATGAATAATGAATTCAGTCTTGATCTATGCAGACATACACACACCCTCATTTCCACAACTGACTCTTCTAACTCCCCCCTGCCTGGATTTCAGTGCAACAAATTGCCATATTTTGCTCATGCCAACCTATGGCCAACCTTACTTTGAACTTAATGTGAATGTATTTGTGCATCTCTAATGTAGATAGTTTAATATTTAATGCACCCTTTCTCCAATGCCCTTTTTAAGTGAATTCAGAAATGGTTCTGCTTTTCACTTTAGGTTTGGCTTCAGAGTGAGACCTGTCTAAATGGTGCATTTTTGTCAGTCTCTTAATGAGTCTTCTTAATTGCTTGTCTGTCCAGAAGCCTGGAAATGGAGGTGAAGAAGGAAGGAGGAATACATACAGTTTCTATACTTTTTTTTTTTAAAAAAATTGACAGTGCTGGAAGATTGAATGTACTGCCTAATGTGTGCCAAACATGTGTCTTTACCAGAGGACACTTCTTGGTGGCAGCACAGGAAGGTTAGGACAGTGTCAACCTAGGATCTTGGAAACCAAGGTTCAAATCCCCATTCTGCCATAAACCTCAGTTTGGGCCACTTACAGTCACTCATATATGTCATAAGATGCTATGATGATAAAATGGGGGAAGGGAGAACAGTGTACACTGCCTTAAGCTCCTTGAAGGAAGAATGAGATAAATATGTAGTAGACAGTAAAACAATGCTCTGAGCAGGGCTTACATTAGAGGTAGATTTTTTAGGCAACAGCCATGGTTCCATAGAAGCAATAAGGATGGCAATCTGCTTCCCCTCCATCTCAGAACAGCCCTACTGACCCGTAAGTGCTCTTCTGCTTTTGGTCATCTGAGGGGCAAAGACACTCAGTGGTTGTCCCAAGTCTCTGCCCAGCAGCTCCTAATGACACCCAACTTTTAGAATTTTTTTTTTTTGCTTCTCTTTGGGTATCTATGCTGCCATCACTTGGTCCTTTAGAATATCTGCTACTAAAAGGGCCTAGCAGTCCACCCATGTCACCATTTACAGGCTCTGCCTAGTGCCTGCATCTACCTCTCACTGATTAGCTACCTCAGAGACAGTTTATCATACTTGCTCATTTCAGTGATCTAATGATCTATCGATCAACTACGTTTCTTCCCATTACCTTTTTTTAAAGTAATGTATGTGAGTGGGGCTTAATGTGGTTATGGAAAACAAACTTCAAACATTCAAAATAAAAAGAAATTTATTAAAAAAGAAAATATCCACGCATGTACTCAGTGCAGTAACAGATTGAGCAAGGATATAAAGTAAATATGCAGTCCTATGTCCTTCTTCTAGACAGGCCCTTACTGCTGCTATTCTAGGATTGGTTATTTACTATTAGTTATGGTGTTCTACCAGTCATCCGTAATGTCAGTCTTTGTTCAGGCTGTCTGCCCCCTTTTTAACTCCACATGGTAATGGTGGGATTCAGATAGGATTCTTGAGAACTATTAACCTCCCTCCTGTTTCCTGTCCTACTGACAGAGACACGGGAATGAATTAGGGGTCTTGCAGGCTCCTTTGGCTCTTGCCCTTTGGCTCATGCCTCTGGCAATATCTGGGCTTTAAGCTCATTCTCTACTGGTAATTAATTACAACACATTGGTAGGTTATCAAAGACAGCTGTAGAGCCCAGTCGGTCCCAATCGAGGTCCCACCTCTCCTCTTGTCACCCTCTGGCAAAAGCTGGATGACCTATCTAGACAGTGGCCATGTTGGCACTGTCCCTCAGGAAATATTAGGCCTATCCTTTTTCCATTCATTGTTAGTATTCATGCTATCATCACAGAGAGAGATGCTAACTTCTCCTCTTTCTCTTATCTTCTTTTGCCACTGTGCCCTCTCCTACCCAAGCAAAAGCTGCTAGATGTGGCAGTCACCCACACAGTGGAGAGTGTGGTGCAGAGCTAGTGAAAGCTCTTGCTTCTAATGGAGGCAGCTGCTTGTTCACTGGGGAGCAATGGGAATGAGAAGCAATGTTCACTATGGACAGTGGTTGCCATTTATTTGGTTGCCTTTTCCGTCCATGTCATAGTTGTGTCTAGGACTGGGCTGCAGTTTATTTATTTAGGTAATTTACCAAAGCACAACCCCCCCCCCAATTTAAATAAGTAATAGTACAAACAATGGACTGCCCTTGAATCTGACCCAGAAACCAGCTTGTGCAAAATGTGGTAGCGCACTTGCTGATTGTGATGTCTGTGCGGGTGTGCATTCAGCTGGTTTTGCACCAATTGCATTGGCTGCCAACTGATTACTGGATCCATTTCAAAGTTTTGGACTTAACTTTCAAAGCCCTATGTGGCCAGGGACCAATATACCTATGGGACTGTCTCTCCCCATATGTTTCCCAGGGAGCCTTGTGCGCCACAGTTCAACATCTTTTGGTAGTCCCTGGCCCGAAAGGTGTCTGCTTAGTCTTGACTAGCCTGTTCTCGGCCTGGTGGAAAACACTTCCATTTGAGGGCCCTGCGGGATTCACTCCAGTGAATTGGATGCCTACTGATCACCTAGCTGCACCCATACAGGAGGCATTCTGGACTCCCACAAATTGGTCTGCCATCTTACTGAAGTGATTTCAATCTGGTTTTAAATTGTATCTTTTAAGAATCTTACTATGATATTGTTTTGTAACAGTGTTGTAATATGATGGTTGTGACCGCCCTGAGCACGCTTGCTGGGGAGGATGGGATAGAAACATAAATAAATAAATACACAAAACTAAATCTTGTGTACATGTTAAAGTCCATGGTTGGCTCATGTAATGGTCACAGGCTGTGAACTTTAGATCAAAAGCCCAAATCCTTTCTTCTCTTGCCTTTTGCATTGTACCAAAAGACTAACACCACTGGCCATACCCAGGATTAATACCTCTTGACAGGAAGGAGACAGAAACACCGCTAAGATAGTGCGTAACTGGCAAGGAATTCCCGAACAGTCTCCCCCCAGTTGTTCTATGAGCCTCTAGCATCTTACCAAGAACTCCCTAAATCTGAAACCAGTCTTGGTCATCAGCTGCCATATCTGCAGGTCACTTCTAGTCACCTTGGCATTACCAAGGACCATCTCCAGTGAGGGCTGGGGCCCTTCCTCCTTCAGTCACGGTGCCACAGTGACCATTGGGTAATACATTCAGATCACCCAGCATGTATTGCATTTCATCAAGCCAGGATGTAATACAACCCCTTTGGAAGAGAGACATGATTGTCTTTAGACTCCCTCTCTTCATCAACATCTTTTAAATCTTAGTTTTATTTAAATTGCAACTTTTGAAATACACATCTCAGCAGTTTGCCACATGCAGAGTCAAAAGAATGAAGCTGCTGTCGTCTTTTTCTCTAAGACTCCTAAATTCTGTGAAGTACTTTTTGTGAGCACACACAGTGCATGAATTCCAGAAAATTCATGGCTGCAATCTCTTCCCTTGTTAAGAAATTTAATAAGTAGAACATAAGTAAGAGTCCTGGACTGTCACTGCCTCCATAATTCCATGTTTGACAATCGCTCGGTTTAAGTCAATTCCCTTAAATCAGAACACTGTTCTGTGTAGCTGTTCAAATCTGACCATTTCCAGCTGTTTCACAGGTTTGGTTTGGTTTAAAGGGAGGTTTCTAAGGATGGTTCACTTTTATGGTTTCTTGATCACCTGATCATGGTTAAGAGAACAGGAGTTTCCTGCATGCTCATGAGAGCCAGCGTGGTGCAGTGGCTAGGGTGTTGGTCTAGGATCTGGTAAATCAAGTTCAAATCCCCATTCTGCCATGGAAGCTTGCTAGGTGATTTTGAGCCTAACCTACCTCAGAGGGTTGTTGTGAGGGTAAAACAAAGGAGAGGAGAATGATGTAAGCCCCTTTGGGTCCCCATTGGGGAGAAGGGTGGGGAACAAATGATGTAAATAAATAAATAATGCCCATGAACTTCTCCTCTGCTTTCCTTGCATTCAAATTTTCTTTTCCCTTCCATTACTAGATCTAACCATAGTTAAAGATATGTCTTCAATTGGGTTTTATGGTAGAAATAAACATGGTAGAAATAAACATCATTGTGGAAGTAACACTAAGAAAAAACTAAAAGAATTAATGTGTGGTGACACATGCAGTTAAAGAGAAGAGGAGCATTTAATCCCACATGGTGCGTCAAATATCCTAACAATAGTTAGAAGGTCAGAGAGTGTTATGCCCTCAATGAATCTTCACAAATTTGGGTTCTTAATATAATGTTGATAACCATTATCACCATGTTCTAGAGGTGTAATAGGTCCAAACCAATATTTTATTGAGATGTGCAAAACCATCCAGGGAAACCTTGCTAATTCTAATGAACTGATTTTTCATTCATGCATATCCAAACCTGTTTCAACAATCCCCTTTGGAGACATTTGGTAGCCATTCGATAGAATCCAATGAAGCACTGAACGATATGGTATTCCAGAGCGTAGGCCTCCATCTCCTATTTAATGTGAATGTTAGCATTATCATGTGGCCAGAAAGAAGGTAAAACTAATGCTTTAAAAGAATCATTTCGAAAGGGGTAATAAATAACCTTTAATGTGACTTTTTAAAATGATGTTCTACAAAGTCTATTTAGATAAGGACCTTCCAGAGGCAGCTGGGTTATCACGAAGTGTGTTATCGGAGGCTCCATAGAAAAACTGAAATTGTTAAACCCTGAAAAACTTTGTTTTTCATAGAGATATATAAATAGCATTTCTTACCAAAGAATGATTCTCAGGTGGTGGAAACAAAGGAACCATTGGGCTGGGTCAAAGCAGCCCCCCCCCCCCAGCTCAGAACAAAAGATAAAGATGAAGAAGAAGAGTTGGTTTTTATACCCCACCCTTCACTCAGAATCTCAGAGTGGTTTACAATCTCTATCCCTTCCTTTCCCCACAACAGACACCCTGTGAGGTAAGTGGGGCTGAGAGAGAGCTCTGAGAAAACTGCTCTTGAGAATAAAGCTGTGAGAAAGCTGTGACTGAACCAAGGTCACCCAGCTGGCTGCATGTGGAGAAGTGGGGAATGAAACCCGTTTCTCCAGATTAAGGTCCACCACTCTCTTAACCATTACCCCAAACTAGCTCTCAGTGGTCTAGTGGATCTTGGGGAGGACTGCATGGAGTGGATGCAGTGTTTCACTCCCAGTATTTATTTGCCAGAGGCATATTGTTAATGTGGTTTGGCATTTGTATAGTGTATTTGATTACTATACTTGCTGATCTCTTATGCTGGTTCTTATTTCTGACATACAGAAGTTATCCTTGTTCATTTATTCAGTGCCATCGATGAACATGGTGCTTTTCAGAGTGATACAAGCAAACAAAAAGAGAGGTTTTCACCTTATGTGATCACAAACATAATACACAGGGGTCATTCAGTAGAAAAAAGAGGTGCAGGAGCTCATTAGCATAATTCATTAGCATTATTTATTTGCATATGTCACACACCCTGATATCACCGGGAGTGTGTCAGAAGGCAACACCCACCGCTCAGGCTCCACCCCAAAAATCTCCAGGTATTTCCCAACTCAGAGCTGGTGAGCCAGCTTTACACTTTGACTGAAGACGTTTTAGGTTTCCTTTGCTCTTGCAGGGAAGCTACCCTGCAACAAGCATGAAAATACAGATCAAGTTAGTATGCTTTTGCTTTTTCTCACAATGCATCACCATATGTGCCCGCTCCTGGGCTTGTTACTCCTGGAACGGTGTTCCTGTGCGTTCCTGCTCAGAATGACCCCTGGGGGTATCCGCTGTTTGCCTCCAGAATTTTATTATGATTGGTGTATTGATAAGGTACATAGCAGCTCTATTAAACCATCATGGTTATAGCCTTGAAAGACATACCCACCATGAAATCATCTCGTGATTGCTTATCATGAATGGTTCTGATACCCATGCTGGTGTCCATCTATTGGTAGTTTTCATCATTGTGAGAGAAATCCTCTTGTTGGAGACTGCCATTGAAATCAGTGATGGACCTTGAAAAACCATGAAAAAAGAAATCACCCCACCCTCTTTCCCAAGTTCCCTAAGGTCTGGAAAAAAATGCTCAGCATTAGTTATTGTCACCAACTGCATGTTCAGGTGTGCAGGTCTACACAGCAGAACAATGTCAAAGTCTTTTAATAATCTCAAGTTTCTCTGCTAACTATATGTGGGGAGGGGGAGAATCAAAGCTACAGCTGTGTCAACATTATTAATAGACTGGCACATACTTGCATACATCTGGTCCACATACAGCACTGACTGCATGAATAATTAAGATTTTCTCTACCTTAATAGATCAGTATGCTGGTGCTGCTGGATGTTCACTTCCTATGCTAGTCTCATTTCATTTCCATTGATATAATTTGTCATTTAGAAGTAAAAAAAAAAGAGAGAGAGAGAGAGAGAATGTATAAAGGTAAAGGTTTCCCTTGCTTGAAAGCCACTTGAATTCGACTATATGGGGCGGGGCTCATGTCCGTTTCCAAGCTGAAGAGCCAGTGCTGTCCGAAGATATTTCCGTGGTCATGTGGCTGGCATGACTAAACACCAAGGTGCACGGAACACTGTTACCTTCCCACCAAAGTGGTACCTATTTGTCTACTTGCAATTTCTTCCTTTCAGACTGCTAGGTTGGCAGGAATTGGGGCCAGAGATGAGAGCTCACTCTGTCATGCGGCACTCGGGTCTCAAACTGCCAAACTACCGACCTTCCAGTCTGCAGCTCAGTGTTTTAACCTCTGAGCCACCACAGCCCCTTCATACAAATAAATATGTTCCCTTATTTCAAAGGCGGTCAAGATCTTGCTCCCTTACAAAACTGCTAACCTTGCCTTAGGTGTCATCAATCTTTTCTTAGGAGTATTTTCATTAGTACCTGTAAACCTAGGACTGGGAGGCCTCCTGCTCAGGTTCTCAGAGGTCAGTGGCTTGAAATGGTGGCTAGAGAAGCAAGAGGCTGAAGTGCAGAAGGAGCTTGATTTCCATGTGGGGAAAAAAAAAATCTCAGGATTGCTATTGATCACAAACTGAACATGAAAAAGCAGGGTGATGCAGCTAATAGAAAAGGCTAATGTAAGTTTAAGCTGTATCAATAAAACCACAGGATCTAAATCGAGAGAAGAAGTGCTTGCTTCCACTTGATTCCACACTCATCAGACCTGTGTCAAGTTCTGAGCTTTGCAGATTAAGAAGGATGAAGCCAAACTGGAATAAGTTCAGAAGAGGTCAACAAAGATGGTGTGGGGGGGTGTTTCTGGAAACAATAGGGGGAAATGGAAGAAAGAAAACTGGGTCCCATATTTAAAGAACAAATGAATTTCTTTATATCCTATTTTTCTCCCCAATGGGGACCCAAAGGGGCTTACAACATCATTCTCCTCTCTATTTTGGCCTCACAACACTCACCATGTGTGTAGGACACTGGGTGGGGAACATGGTCATACTCTTCTAATACCTGAAGGGCTTTCTTACAGATGAGGATCAAGACTTGGGTTGCTGGGGTTTTTTTGCTGCTCTTCAGAATCTAATGGGCTTAAAGGTGCAAGTGGATATGTTTCAGATGAACATTACCTGAGGCTGTGATCAGATGATAGGCTTGGTGCACTCTGGCCATGCCTCTAATTAATCCAGTGGCTTTTTGTAATGGAGAGATTTGATCAAAGCACCCTGAACACTCCTCACCATGCACTCACTTTGTGGCTGACCATTCAGATTCTTGCTGTGTGATAACCGCAGAGTGGGTGGTCGGGCGGCATACTTTTTAAATAGCGTCCCTCCTGCATGCACAGAAACATTCATTTGATGCACCACACGTTGTGACAACTCTGCAATTCCTTTGTGAAGTGGCCCTCTCAGCCTCCTTCGCTTCACCTCTCTTCCTTGGAATACATGGGTGGGGGGGAGCGCAAGCATCATGCAGATTTATACAAGTGTAGCCCCATTGACTTCTGTACACTTACTGTTGTGTCAATCATGGGATGTTCTCAAACAACTCTAAAGCAGAAACAGGAAAGAGGAGTTTTTTGGGGGAGGGGATTTGTCACTTAAAAACAATTCTTGATCCAGAATGACTGCTTGGTTGCTTGGATGAACAAGCAGTGGCTGAGGACAGACTGGCAAAATGAAGTGCAAGGGAAGCGGAGCAAAAAGACCCGGGCCGAGCTGTAACGGGGCTTTCCATTCACACTGTGTAGACTGATGCGGGACCATACCAGGGAGAAGGCGGAATGGAGCGTTCACACTGTGGGGTGGCCCCTGGCGGCGGCAGCGCAGCAGCAGGCAGCTTTAGTCTGTTTTGCCAACCTGCACGTAGGCGCATGGGCGCAGTAGTCAGATCAGCGGGTTCACATTACCGGTGCCACTTGAAGTGCAGCTTATTTGCATCCACACTGCCAGGAAGTGGGATGAACGTGCACCCAGATGGCTTGACACCGGTTTCACCAGGTACCTTTTTAAAGCGGGATGAAAGTGCTTCAAGATGGGGTGAGTGCAGCACAGCAATGCCGAGCAGCTGTGGCTGTGTGAACGGGCTCTCTTAATCCGCTTGCAAAGCGGGCCTATATCAGGCCAAACTGCCAGTCTGAACTCGGCCAATGACTGACAATGCCACGGGTGATCATGCAAAAATAAAGGGAGTTTAGGTTCACAGCACGGAAGTTCAGACATCTGGAAATGTGGGGAGGAAGCATTGATATCTGTAAGGACTGGACTTTCCCAGGTGCCTAATAACTCTGATCCCAAGGCAGTCAGAACAGGATGCCAATGACTGGGGAATGGGAGGCAAATGTCGCTGTCTATGCACTTTAAATCCAGAAGGGAACAGCAATGACATTGAATCAAACTGCTCGTCTGACTGCAGCCTGAAATCCCCTAATGGTATTTGTGGTGTTCTCTTGTGGGTAACTTACACAAGAATATTGATTCTATAATTAACAATACTTTATTATCATTATTAATAAGGGACTCCATTCGTAGAGAGTCTTTCTTCTTGCTGTCCTGAAGTTCTTCTGCATGATAACCCTTAAAGGGACTTTATCACTCTACTGGTAATAGCAGTTGTACAACCGGGGAGGGGGGATTACCTTGAAGGGTATAATTTCTGCTTCTCTGGAGGTCCTTAAGCAAAGTCTGGACAGCCATCTGTCCAGGAAAGTACAGCTTTCGATAACCTGCATAGGGGATTGGACTAGATGGCCTACACATACTCTCCCAAGACATTTTGATTCTTTGTTGATCAAGTCAAGGCAGAAGGCCACATTTTTATAATTTTTAACAGAGCTGGTTAACCCAGGAACTTCATGCTGCCTGTCAAGAAAATTTCAGAGAATGATGCTGTACTGAATACCATTATTTCTGTCTGGGCCTAAACTGAGTTCTGATAAGAGAGAACTTAAGACCTGAGACTTCTGGTTCAGTCTCCAGTAATTTTGACTCAGAGTTCCATTGTCCATCTGAAGAGTTACATTGAGATCTTGGGCTATTGCTGGGGTAGGTGTTAATCTCTTTCTGTATGGGTGGATAAAAGGAGCTTTCTACAAACCATTTTTTCAAAACCCTTGTTTGTTTGTGTTAAGTTTCCTACCACTCTAGACACATGTCAAAGTTGTTTTTAGCCACTAGGGGTCCTTGCTTTGACCTGCTAAGTGGGGATTCTTGCTCTGGAGAAGAAGATCCCTTCTTCCAGAGGCTCCTCATTTAGCAGAAGGGAGGGGTAGGATCCAACTCAATATTTGTGGTTATTTATAAAGCACTTAAAATTGCTAGATGCTGAATTAAAGCCAGGAACCAGCCCTTACCTTCCCCAAAGGGTTGATTAAAATAACTTCTTCTTAACTTCTTAGAACATGCTCTTCCAAATTCTTCTCCTGTGTGAATGTTGAAGTTTTGTACTTGAAGAACATTCAACATTGGTCACTATTTGACATCCAGTGACATTTGTTAGATTTTGAGACTTGTTCTCTGACAGCATTTGACAGTTGCTGTGTAATGCTATTTATTTATTTAAAGCATTCCTGTGGCTGCCTCAAAACATAGTTTAGGTCAGGCTGTAATCTATTATCCTTGAGCAATGGAAAATGGGGTGACCACGGCCATATATTGGTTCAAGAGAATATAAAGATTTAATCTAAGTTCTGAGGTTTTTTTGGAGGGGGGGGGATTCAACCTCTTTTTATAGGGAAAAGTGTAGGGGGGATGAAAGGATTTTTTTTTCACAATCAAAACAATGGTATGATTCATTTATTACCTGAGGATCTCTCAGTCCTCTGCCACAAACTGTCAACGGATTGCTATAGATTTCCCTGTTCACCTAATTGAACACCCATTAATCTTAGTCAGTAGTTTCAAATGATTTGCAGGTAAAAACAACTATTGTTTCACTGAACTGAGTAGAAATGCTCATGAAGGTAATATCACTTTTTGGGGGAAAATGTTCATAAAAACAATTGGAAAGTACAGAGAGCTTGGGCTATGAACAGTAGATTTAATAAGACAAACACAATCTGAGTCAGATGGGTTCTGATGTCTGGTACAGAGTGTTCTGCCGGTTCTTTTGTAAATTTATAGAAAACCCTAAACTTGGATATCTGCGTCTGTGTTTTGGCAACTCCTCAAAAGAGCTGATCCTAAGCTGGTCTCAGCCAACCTGGCTATTTTCTCTATATAGCTGAGTTACTCCCCCCAAAAAAATATAACCTAAGGATTTTGCAAGGAAATTAATTCATGAATCATGACTTGTTCTTTCCTATGAAGATGGGGGTTATGAACAATTTAACAACCATATGAAATGGCTAGTAAGTGAGAAAGATGAAGTATTTTGTTTTTCCCATTAATACCGTTTCCTCAGTGTTGTCATCCTACAGCACCACAGTCAGACTTCATGTTCAGCATGATTAAAACAAAATGTTGCATTATTTGCTGCAATTTTCAAGTAACACATTCTAAAATAGCCCCAGTGACTTCTATATGGCTTTTACAACCTTTGCAGGTTCTGAACAAGGTTGTGAAAGATCATCCATTGACTCTTATCTACATAATATACTGTTGCAGAAGTTATTGTCCTGAACCATATATTGCAAGAAATAAAACTAACACCTGAATAACCCTTCTAATTTGGTAGCTGGGGCAGACAGGCTGGTAAACATCACTTACCAGACCTATGTTATGGCTCATGAGGTCTGGCAAGTCTTGCCCTGCGCCCAGTCCTCAAATATCTGAGATGATTTTGAATTTCTTATCTGCTATTTCAACCCCTAGACCCCCTGTTTTAATTTTGCTTCTCTCTTGCATGACTCATACCCACAATTTATGGGGTTTTTATATGAAAAGTTGCCCATAAAATGTATGGCTTTTTAACATCAGTTGTGCTTCAATAAATCAATATTACATATATATATATATATATATATATATATATATATATATATATATATATTCACACACACACACACATTATATATGTGTGTGTGTGTGTAAATTATACTTAATGCATTAATTATACCAACTATATGTATAAATGCTTTATAAAGTGGACACAAATTCATACCACTTACATACAAATGAACCTAACCAAAACAAGAGCAAAAACTGGAAAATTTAGTTCAAAGAAAATAATATAAATGCTGTAAAAAGGAAATACTGACCATCCATGCCTCCTTGTCAATATGTGGAATGTTATGTATCCTCCAACAGGCCCTTATTACAAGGGATAGTCCCAATTTTTGGCTCCTTGTCCCTGGTCAACTGCCTTAAAATTGTGTCTGGATTAGGGATTCCCCACAACCCTAAATTAATAATAAAAAAAATCACTGGGTCATGGTTTGCAAACCAAGATTCATGTCCATCCCTATCAATGACTCTCCACATGGTTATCGGGATGTGTGTGTGCCTCGTGGTGGGAAGCAGGGGGGAGTAAGAGGAACCACTAAAATGGCTTGCATCAATTTCAGCCTAACAGCAGGACTGATGTGCCTGTCAGCTGTTAGGCTGAAATAGATGCAAGCCATTTCACCAATCTCTCTTGCTTCCCCTCTGCTTCAAAGTGGGGGAGGTCAAAATGGAGGGGTTTAATGGCTCGCAGCCAGTCTGGTGTAGTGGAGAACCGGGTTTGATTTCCCACTCCTCCACTTGCACCTGCTGAATGACCTTGAGCAAGCCATAGTTCTGGCACAGCTGTTCTTGAAAAAGAACAGTTTCTGTCCGAGCTCTCTCAGACCCACCTACCTCACAGGGTATCTATTGTGGGGAGGGGAAGGAGTTTATAAACTGCTCTGAGATTCCTTTGCATAGTGAAGGGTGGGGTATAAATCTGATCTCTTCTCTTCTTCTTTTTAAACCTAATGACTGGGAGGGTTTGCCCATCAGTTGTTAGGTTTAAATGGCTACTGTTTCGCTCCCCCTCCCCACACACTCTTTAAAGTAGTGGAAGCAAAACAGATGGGTTAAATAGCTGTCAGTCATTTAACCCTTTCTGGGCAATCCCCCCTTTCTCCTGGCTGTGACTCCTTTGTGGGCTCTGTTGGACACTCCAGTTTAAACCAGGTTGCCTAGCAGAACCCCTGCTGAGGCTGCAAGAAGAGTTGACCCTACAGGAATGGCTCCTTTGCAGGCTCTGTTGGGTCGTCCGGTTTGAATCAGGCTGCCCAGCAGAGCCCCCTTCGAGGCTACGGAGAGAGTTCTGAAATCTTCTCTCCCTCCTTTCTGCTGGTGACAGCTCCCTGAAGCCAGCATACTGGCCAGCAGAAAGGAAGGAGGGGAGATGTGAGAGTTCCCCCTGCAGGCTCAGCTACTGTGTGGGCTCTTTTGGGCAGTCTGTTTTAAAGGTACTTTAAGAGAGCCCCAGCCGAGCCTGTGGGGAGATTTCCTCCCACAGGATCAGCTGCTTTGCAGGGTCTTTTGAGCAATTCAGTTTAAAACAGGTAGCCCAAGAGAGCCCCAGCCCAGCCTGTGTGGAGAGTTCTTCCTACAGGACTGGATCCTTTACCTGTTAGCCAGCCCCAGCTGATCTTCCCTCCCTCCTTTCTGCTGGGGACAGCTCCTCCAGGCCAGCAGAATGGAAGAGGGTAGATCTGAGATCTTCCCTCCCTCCTTTCTGCTGGCAGCAGCTCTCCGAGGCCAGTAGAATAAAAGGGGGGGGGGGAGCTGCAAGAGAGGATCAGCTGGGGCGGCACATTGTCCCCATCATGAACCTCATAAAACAAACCTGTTTGGTAAACAGGGAGGCTCATGAAGGTTCGTGGTTCGTGTGGTCCCACGAACCAAAACAAACCTCTATTTTCCAAGTCCATGCCCATTCCTAGTCTGGATCATGCAGTGATATTATTCTTTGGGTCCAACTTTCTCCTCAGATTCTTTAGCAGTTAAATCTTTGAGTGAGTAGACTCATTGTGTCTCCAGTCCACAGGCATACACATGAGCACTAAGGTACCAAGAAGTGAACAAAGCATCATTTCACAAAACATAGCTCCTTACATACATTCTGAACTATTGATAGATACATTGTACAACAAGTGTGGTTTGTGAATATGCACCTGTCCAAAAGAAAGAACCTCCAGCCTGTCAGTTTTAAATCAGTGCACTGCAGGACAAGCTATTGCAGGGGGAAAAATGTATATAGCATGTGACTGGTGGAAAAGAGCCCTCGGCAATGTGTAATGGTGATGGTGGGAGGTATGCTGTTCAGCTAATGATCCTTGATGTGAGGAATGTTATGAACACATTCCTAGTATCATCTGTAAATTGTTTTAGGGTATGTACTTAATGATTCAGCAGGCCCTAATGTATGGTTGGTGGACTGTGTTTGTTCATTGAGAACATCCTCAATTGTTACCCAGTGAAGGTCATAAAAATAATACAACACTAAGAGTGATAAACACCTGCAAATCAATTATAAAAGAACATCCAATCAAAGCACAGACAGATTATCAACTGCAAATGTCATCCTTTGAACTGTACCTTGATTTTAACCTGTAAAGACCAGTAAAAATAAATGAATACAGTTGTTACCCATTTCAAGTTTTTTGACTTCTAGGAGTTCTAGTTGGTTAACTGATTGATTAAATTTGCTTATCAAAATAGTTTCGAAGAAAACCCAGTGTCCCTTGGAGTTGTGGCCGGTGCTGTCTTAGAGATATTCCTTTCTCTGTGTGGGAGAAGAAAGGTTTGTGCCAACTGTAGTTTTTTAATTACCTTAAAAGGAAGGAGCCCTAAACTGGATAACCCAGGCTAGCCTGATCTCACCAGATCTCAGAAGCTAAACAGGGTCCGCCCTGACGAGTATTTAGGTGGGAGACTTCCAAGGAATACCAGGGTCATGACACGGAGGCAGGCAATGGCAAATCACCTCCAAATGTCTGTTGCCTTGAAAACCCCATGGGGTCACCACAAGTCACCTCTGACTTGATGGCACTTTCCACCACCAAAAAGGAAAGAAGGCTTCTGCCATCTGCAATTTTTCACTTCTCTGAAAAATAACCATTTGTTAAAAATCTGATTATTCCTTTTAATCAATCAAAAATGAATGCGTTAATCAACTAACCTTTCCAGCCAGACTATATATTTTACAAAAAAAGGAAAAGTTATTAAAGTCAAGCGCTGTCATACTTCTTTCAGGAGGTGCTTCCAATAACAGTACTGGGATGAATATGTAAATGGCCCCATTCCTCCCATGTACTGCTCCAACATCTCTAGAAGGAAGAGTTATGAGATAACTTTCTGCTTTTCTAATACCTGGCTGAGAATTCAAGATGACCTGCACAGGGTTTGTAGATGGTCTCCCCTCCAGACACTGACCAGACCCAAGCAGCATCACATGCCTTCAAACGTTCCTTTAAGCCATACTTAAAAAGCAGGGAATCAGAAATGGCGTGTGCTTGAAATATGGACACCAGTTGACAGAGTGAAGGTATCAAGCAAGAATGTAGAAAATTGTGTGTTTTGGGCAGACTGGGAAATAATCTCATCTAGTCCTTTGTTTTCTAGCACAGAATTTTTACACCATAGCCCCCCCTAGGTGTAGACTGGTCCCTCCCATGGCGGTGAGTGTCATCAGTGATGAGTTAATGGAGTCAAAATGAGTCTTCTGACCCTTAAGTTGTCAGCATGGCATTTACTGGGACATAGGAACAGGCTGCTCCTGGTGCCACCCACTGAGCTTGAACTTTTCTCAATTTACTTGCTGTCAGAATGACATTGCTAAAAAGAATAAAAGGCCACCATTATGCTGCAGTGGTCTGGCTTCTTAAGAGAAAGAGGTGGTTGATTGTCCCTTTGCTCTTTGATTGCATGCTTGATCATTTCCTTAAATACAGTCCTTAGACATCAGTGTGCCTACTCGTATACACATTTTCCTCAGCTCCCAGCTTGCTAGGGCCCTATTCTGAGGTTGTTGGAGAGACTACCAATTTTGGCACTCTCAGCTCCAGAGGCAGTAGCTCTGCTGTCGTTCTTACAGTTGCACTTCGACACATCGATCTTTGCAACCTCTTTGAGAGTGCTTCCTTTGCTGATGGAGATCTGTGGACACACCCCTCCCTGGAATTCTATTAGTCTTTTTGAGACCCTTTTTTGTTTCACTGCCAGTCCCTCAGACAGTCCTTCTAAATTGGAACATTCAAATTCTCCTTGAAGTTTGACTGCAGACAACATGTAGTGGCAGCTCTCTTCTCCATAGGTGTCAACTACGTGGGGGCTCAGGGGTGCGAGCCACCCCTGAAATTTTCCAGGAGGGACTGAGCCCCTCCAGACAAAACAAAGTGCCGCCATGCCTCCCTGCCTTCCAGGGGCCCGCTGCCATGCCTCCCCACCTTCCAGGCTTAAGAAAGCCACCGCTGCAAGAGCCTCTCCCCCTAAGAAGCTGCTGCCGAGGACTTCCGGCAAGACTTGCGATAATGGCGGACGCTCTCCTCCGCAACTGCGGGGAGAGTGATCCATACCCGGCGGGAAGAAGGGGCTCTGGACTGGTGCCGAGCCCCCAGAGACCCCAGTGAGGGGGCTCTGCCTGGGGTGGCATGAAGGGGATCTCTCCCTACGGTGGCGATCGAGGGATCGAGATCCCTTTTCATCACCCCCATAGGTTCCCCCGCCGTGGGAGCCGTATGGCTGAAAGCGCAAATCCGTGAAGCAGCAGAGAGTGCGAAGCAATGAGGCTGGAACTGACAGTTACGCATGGAGAAAACGTGAGTCTGAAGTAAGAAAAGCAGAACACAGCGGGAAGACGGCGGGAGGAGTGAAACCCACCCACCCCCCTCCGGGACTAGCGTACTTACGAGACTCTTTACGTGGCGTTACTGCAGGAATAAAAGCCCATCCACCTTGCTAGATGGCAGCATCGCTCACTTGGAGATATAAACTTTAGGAGGACATAAGTGCTGTTTGAAAATTTGCTCCTTTCGTTCATCTTATCTATCTATAAACAAAGAGTGTAGCCTCAACAATGACGGGGAAACCGAAACCTTCCCCCAAACTAGGAAGTACAGCTCCGAGTTCAAAGGTTGATACCACGGAGATGAGTGCGGTGTTCTCCTCATTATTGTGACCTCTAGTGGACCAAATGACAGCTCTCAACGTTAAGATGGACAAAATGCAGCTAGAACTAAAAGAGTCGAATAAATCCACAGAGAAGCTGCAGCGAGAACTTCTGGAAGTAAAAACTTCAGTAAAAAACCAAGACGCAAGACTGCAAAAGGCAGAGAAGGAAAAGGCCTTCCACCACGATCAGCTTTTGAAATTACAAATGGAAAGATCGAATTTTTTCCTAAGACTTCAGAATGTGCCAGAAAACACAGGAGAAGACCTTAAAAATTTGCTAAGTGAAGCACTTGAACCAGTGACAGGCATGAAAGCAGCGGATATAAAAAGCGATATGGATATGGTTTACAGAACCTATCCAGATTATACTAAAAAGAAAAGCCTGCCTGGTGAAATTATGATAAGGTTCTCCAAAAAATCTACAAGAGACGTGGTGCTTAGGACCACAAACAAAGTAGCTCTGAAGATCCAGGGAGAAGAAGTAAAAGTGATGAAGGATATCCCATTTGAAATAAGGAAAAGAAGGAAAGCCTATGGAAAATTGACATCTTGGCTCCAGTCTGAGTCTATCATCTATCGTTGGAATACTCCAGAAGGACTATGCTTCAGCATCAAAGATAAGAAGTATAAGATTGACTCTGTTCAACAAGCGAAAAAATTTCTGGAAAAAAGCAAAGAGCAGAAAACTGGGAGAGACTCAGATGGTTCACTGGCCTCGCAAGAAAGCATGTATGGATTTGATAGCTCAAAGAGTGAAGAAGAAGTGTCTGACTCAGAAAAAGGAGCTGCAGCTCCAAAAGTAGTTGAGACTGTTAAGACAAGAAGAGGACGAAAGAAGAAATAGTGATTAAACTGTTTTATTAAGCATTGCACTTATGTGGTACAAATTGTTTAACTAACTGTATTTCTCTAGGTGGGCGTACCTGCCAAATAGTTTTGATATTTTTTATAGTAGCAGTAACAAGTAATTGAAATATATCCAAGGTTCTAAATGCTTCATAATTATATTATGTAATAAGGTAGTATTAAGCAAATGATAAAGTACTCTCTGTATAAGGTATATGTAGCTTAGATTGTAGCGTAATTGTTGTAGTTATAGGGAAAAATCAATAAAAATGTATAAAAAAAAGAAAAAGAAGCTGCAGCCGCAACAGTCTCTCCCCCCCACCTGGCTCCCCTGCACCCACTCCTCCCTTCCTCTCCCTCTGGGTGACTGCCCAGTGTGATGACGTCACCCAGAGGTGACATCATCACGCTGGGCCCATTGATGGGGTGATGCTCTAGCAATCACCCCGAAACTCTATGACACCATAGAGTTTAAGGGTGATTGCCAGTGTTGCCCTGGCAATGTGCCCAGAGTGATGACATCACTTACAGGTGACATCATCACACTGGGTAGTCACCCGGAGGGAGAGAGAGGGGGGAGGGGGAGAGGGGTGGGGGGGAGCCAGGCACGGGGGGAGAGGCTCTTGCAGCAACAGTGGGGACATCATCCTGGTGCGAGTACGCAAAGTGTTCATGCAGAGAAATGAAGTTAAAAAGGTAAAGTTTTGCCAAACCTTCTCTCTCACTCTCTCTCTGTTGCCCTCCCCCCTCCCTCCAACCCCTCTGGCCCAGCCCCTGCCCCCCCGGGAAACTGGAAAGTCTACGCCCTTGCTCTTCTCCCTGTTTTTTTAAAATAATAATAATAATAATAATAATTTCCCCCTACCTTTGTCCATCTTGTGGAGGGTTTCTTTGCCATGCCTAGGCTTACAATAAGGTTCTTGGTGCTGATGTGAAAAAAAAAGATGGTACCCTGAATGCAGTTTGAGTAGTGGATTTTCTATGGATGTCAGAGTACAATCCCTGAGAAACATTGCAGACCTACCTGAAACTTCCAGATGCCCTTGAAACAGCCATTGATGCATCTCTCTAGAATCCTTCAATTTGCCTCCAATTTTTTCTTAGGAAGGGGCTACCTGGTCTTGTTTGTTATAAAGAGATAGCTGCAGCTGTGATACCAGCCTGGAACAAAACAGAGCTTTTCATTTGATAGTTTTGTTGTGTGTGTTTGTTTTTTTTTGCTTTATCCCTTTTTACCTGCAGGACTTGCCTTCAGGACAGTAGGGAAAGGAGCTTTGCAGAAGGTCTTAAGAGACTCAGAAAGATCATATTCCTTTTTAATGTGTTCCTTCTGTTGTTGGAGGAAGGAATGGAAAAGTGTGTGAGAGAAAATCTGAGTCCCATAGCTCTAGGACCAAAGAGCAAAAGATTGAATTCCGTTGTTGGTATAGAACACTGGAATAGAAGATCTCAGATATACCACTGAGTTTTAGATTCCTCATGTTCTTCAATATATCTAATATAATTTCAAATTGTTGTTGCAGAAAGAGTTCTGATCTGGCTATCCTTCCCCTCCTTCCAGGACCAAGAGGTGGGAGCCATAACTTCTGTTTAATTCTTTATTGGTATATTTCTTCTTACTGCAACCAAGTATAATCTTTTGCAATTTAGATGTTATTGATTAGTGAGGGCCTGGAGCCATATGAAAGTAATAGTGCATGGGAAAATGCCTCTCTGACAAGAATGTTTTTATTTATGTCAGAGTCATTTAGTGAGAATGGATATTCTACACTAGAAAAACATAGGGCCATTTTACATATCTGCTTCAGCAAAATCTCCTCGTCATGTCACACTAGCTTGCATATCTTTATTACTTGTCCATAGCATATACTTTTCTTGCATGCATCAGTTTTATTCTGGAAGGGAAGGCACAAGGTTTAGCTCCCCTTCCCCCATGTACTCAATTTTGCATTTGAAAAAAAAATCTATGATCCCATTCCCTCCTTAAGGATCTTAGGAAAGGAAGAAAGAGCTCACCTATATGCTAATTCATGCCTGTGTATGCCCACTTCAATAGTGAGCATTTTACAGTGCAATGCTATGCAGAATTACTTCAGTGTAAGCTGACTGATTTTAATGGGTTTGCACTGGGGTAATTCAGTTAATTATGTAAAGAATGGAGATACTTTCTTGAATTAGCCTGGGATTTGGCAGGATGCTTTTAAGATATATTCACCAAGGGATGCAATCCATGTCAATTTCATGGCTTAGTGGTGAGAAAAAGTATTCCCAGATATCTACCTCCCATTAAAGCCAATACAATTACTATTGGGTTGAAAAAAGACACCAATCCAAATTAGGAATGCTGCATATTTCACCATGAACAAAATTAACAGTCAGATTTACCATGTGGTAAGGTAGCTTCAGATGGGTTGCTCTGTTGGCCTGAAGCAAATAAAACAAAGTTTGACTCCAGAGGCACCTTTAAGACCAACAAAGTTTAATTCTGACATCACAAATGGTTTGTCATTGCTTGCCTCCACATCACAATCCTGGTATTCATTGGTGGTCTCCCATCCAAAAACTAGCCAACCCTGCTCAGCTTCTGAGATCTCACGAGAGCAGGTTAGCTTGGGCTATCCAGGTCAGGGCTTAAAATAACATAAAGGAGAGGATGTTATATATAACATTTGTTTGTGACTTATTTATGTGATATTTGACTGTTTAAACAATTGAATGCCAAATAGAGAAGTTATGCACAAGGACAGGAAGAAGAAGAAGAAGAAGAAGAAGAGATTGGATTTATACCCCGCCCTCCACTCCCCAAGGGAGTCTCAGAGCGGCTTACAAACTCCTTTTCCCTTCCCCGCCCCACAACAGGCACCCTGTGAGGTAGGTGGGGCTAAGAGAGCTCTTTCCCAAGCTGTCCTTGAGGGAACAGCTGGTACAGAGCTATGGCTTGCCCAAGGTCATCCAGCCAGGTGCAAGTGGAGAAGTGGGGAATCAAACCCGGTTCTCCCAGATTAGAGTCCGCGCACTTAACCACTACACCAAACTAGCTCTAGTAGGCAGTAGTATGTGCATGCTTGAAAAGCCAATTGCACTGTACTGCATGATTAGGACGAATACAATAAGGCAACCTGCAAAACAGCCATGAACAAATCAACTAACTGTCAAACCATTCATCAGAAATCAGCTCATGGTCTGCACCCAACAAACAGGATGTAAACCAAACAGGAGGGTATCCAAGCATCCCTGATACAAATCTGACTTCATTTTTCACACCCCTGTTGACAACCAAGATTGTGCCTTTCAGCAGTGTCCTGTTTTGAGTTCCCCTTCTAGACCACACTAGTGTGCTCTGAAATGCTGCAACAGTGGAATGGAATGTTGAGAGTGGGCTTTATACTGACACTCTGAGGGGAGAGAGAGAGAGAGATTACCTAGGCACTTTCAGAGTGACTGTTCATGTGTACCTTTAAAGGATGGCTTGACCTCCTGGTCAAATGGATTGTATTTCTTCACAACTCGGAAAACACACTTTTTTGAACAGAGAAAATGCAAGCTGACTAGGTTAATCTAGCCACAAAGTATTCCTTTGATTCTCTACAGTTCAAACAATATCAGTACAAAATACCTACGTAATGTTTCTTTACCACCTTGGTCAAGAGGGGAGATGGAGACAAAAAAACACACAACCTGCTCTTAGTCAATGCCCTCCACTGAACATGACACAACATGGAAAAAGATGTCCATTGCTTAACACAGCCAGCAATCAAAATGAATTTATGTGGCTACAGAAGTAAAATGGCTTCTAGGACTGCCATTCACATTTCAAAACAAACAAACAAACAAACAAAAAGATTAGAAGGGGATTAGGAGTTTTTGTAGGAATTCTTTGGAATTTCACAGCTCTACTATTTCAACTCAAAAATCATAGTTTCAGTTTTGTTTCTCTCATGTAAAATTGAACCCACTGGGGGGGGGGTTTGCTTAATTTTTAACATTTCTGCATCAATGGCAAAAAAGTGATATAAAATTATATGTAATACGTGGATGGCATAGAAATGATATACATTTCTTACAATGGTGTAAAGGAAACAAACAGGGGGACCCCAGCATGATTGTAACAACAAGGCCCTCAATTTCCACACACACACAAAATGAAACTGGGACATATTTGTATAGTATACCCCTAATTTGAGGGTACTGGGAGAGCCTAAGGCCCTGTGCAGGAGAAGCTGAACTAGGAAGGGATATTCACCAAGTCAGGGTTCCTGAGATCAATTACTACAGCTAGAAACTGGGATGCTGCAATCTGTGCTTAGCAGGCCAAGCAAAGTTAGGTCAGGCTCCTAAAGCTGATACTGAGCCTTGATCTAAAGTCTTCATACCATCAGCCAATCACTAAATTCAGTTTTATATTAAACTGTGAAATTGGTGGGCATGTGTAAAAGAGCTATTTCAATTATTACTTTCAAGCTGTTGAATGGCCTTCTGTTAGGGTTTCCATCTTCCAGCTGGGTCCTAGAGATCTCCTGAAATTATAACAGATCTCTAGACTACACAGATCATTGACCCCGGAGACTATGGAAGCTTTTGAGAGTGAACTCTATGGCATCATATACTTGCTAAACTCCCTCCCCAAATTTTGCTCCAGGCTTCACCCCCTAATCCTCAGTAATTTACCAGCCT
Source organism: Lepidodactylus listeri (assembly GCA_029233225.1). Classification (NCBI taxonomy): domain Eukaryota; kingdom Metazoa; phylum Chordata; class Lepidosauria; order Squamata; family Gekkonidae; genus Lepidodactylus; species Lepidodactylus listeri. The sequence continues at coordinate 38,532,768 of JARCFY010000013.1, forward strand.
GCAGGTGACAAGCCTGTCTAACACTGAAATACAAAACAAAACAAAACAAACCCTGCTGTTCCAGAGGGTCTTTGCATGGTTGAGGACTACTTCCAGGCTAAGGATGCCAGCCTCCAGGTGAGACCTGCAGATCCCCTGGAATTACAGCTCAGCTTCAGACTACAGAGATTAATTTCCCTGGAGAAAATGGATGCTTTGGTAGGTGGGCTCTATGGCACTGCGTTTCACTGTGATCCCTGTCATCCCCAAGCATCATCCCCAAATCTCCAGGAGTTTCTCAGCCTGGATCTGACCCCTACCCTCCCACCCCCGCTGGGGATCAAGGGGAACCTGGCAACCTTCTTCCTGACATCTGTTGTATAAGTGTTGTTTATTGGATGCATGATTGGGTTTGTTAGGCTTACTGGATTTTATGACTGCATTCCTGTGCTACTTTTTTATTATCAACTGTGACTATCTTATTTGTTCATTCCAAATTTTATTGTATTTTTGTAATTCATTCTTACATTTTGTAAGCCACTCCTGAGTGATGTTTTAATAGCAGAGTAGGGGGAAGGTATATATATATATATATATATATATATATATATATATATATATATATATATATATATATATATATATATGTCAAACAGTCATATATGAGAACAAATCTTAGCAAAATTCCCAACCACCACAACAGGCAAGGAGAATAATTAAAATTAATTCCCACACATACATTTGTTTATAATTAAAGGAAAGTACAAATTAAATAGAAAGATAAAATTGTACACAGTGCTTGACAGTCTCCATTGGTCCAGCTATCATCTGCCCTTCCTACCTCATATTTCATCAATAGCTAGCCATACTGTAGCTTAGCAAGAGATAATATTGTAGCACTTTTCACTGGCCTCTCTGGCCCAGATGCTACCTGTCTTCACATCAGACATGATCCATCCTTTGAAAGAAGAGGGTGCACTTCTCTTTGATTTGTAACTAATATTTCTCTGTCTGACCCTGGAGCAGACAAGAGTCGAACTCCCAACAACCCCAGAATCAAGAGAACCCGGGGGCTGCCACCAAAGAGGCAACAACCTGTCCTGCCTCCTTACCAGTAGAGGCCATGGGAGTGAGAGCAGTGCAAAAAGCTGAGGTCATGATGACAAAGACCCCAACAGAGAGTGGAACATCTGGGTATGGCCACTCCGAGACACTGGGGATGGGCAGAGGTATGAAAGGGCAGGGCAGAAGGGAGGCGAAAAACCCAGAGGTGGAACATGGAAGCAAACAGCAAGCGAGTCAGCAGGAAGGGGTGGGGAGGCAGGAGAAGACAACCCTGACCAGGGACTGCCAGCTACTACACACTTCTGGGACCTGTCTAAGATGCAAGGGAGGGCAAGGATCGAATGGGTTGTGGGAGGAGCCAGTAACTGGGGAAGGATTCGACTCATGGGGGAAGGACCCCCATGGGGGGGCTGGTATAAGGAGGAGAGCCAAGGAGGCAACTGAAGGGAATGCTGCTTTTGACAGTCCTTCTGAAGGAAAGGAGTGTATTGCCCAGTGTGGAGGAGGAGGACAAGGGTACTGTAAACCTCTTCCCCTCCCATAGTGAATTATCTGAGGCCTGAGGAGTGTCCCACAGTGGAGCCGGCAGAGACAAGTGGGCCAGCTGATGGGGTGCACACCCAGAGTTTACGACACTCTTTTAGCTAACTGGAACAATCCAGGAGGGTGGTAGAAGTAGGGCTGCCAAGTCAGCCCGGGGTGCGGGGGATCCCCCGCTACAGGGTTTCCCGATCCACCGGCCAGCATTCGGCTGGCAGGGGAAACTCCACCCCCGAAGTCGTCCAGCCAGGACGACTTCCCCAACGTAATGATGTCACCCGGAAGTGACGTCATCACATTGGGGGTGTTGCCAGGGTGATGCTCTGGCAATGCCCCCAACGTGGTGACGTCATTTCCAGGTGCTGTCACCGGGCGTGCACGCTACGCATGCGCACCAGGGGAGCTCCCGGGCAAAGGAGAACTCCCCCCCCGCCGGTAAGTAGACTCGACTTGGCAACCCTAGGTAGAAGGGAGGGAGGGGGGGGGAGAAGAAGAGTCCCCACAGCCAATCACAGCCATGCATTTGCAAAATGCAAATACAAATGCATGTGCACCTTCTAAGGCTGGTGTTGCTGCAGGGCTCTTGTGTGGTGGGCTGCTACTGGCCTCTGGCTTCAGTCCTTCAGCTGCTGCTGCTCTGTGCCTGCCTTGGCCTGCCTGGCTACGTGTCTTGTGGTGGACTCTACCTGCATCTTTTTGTCCACTTCTTGAAAGTAGATTTCCAGGGAGGCGCTGAGTTTTTTTTTTCCTGAAAAGGGGGCGGCAGACCAGGTTTGGGAACCTCTGGTTTAAACCAAGATGTAAGAGGAGCAAACTCAGGATTGGTGGGGTAGTGGCAGCTCAGAGCTCCCACTGCCCCAGCTGCTCTTCTCCCAGCCAGCCCTGCATGAGGTGGGGAGAGACCTCCCCACCAATGCAGATCCTGGGGCCACCTTCTTCCGTGGGGTGGTTTAAACCCTGACAGAAGAAGCCCTCCCAGCTGGGTCTGGGGCCATGGGAAGAGAAAGATCTTTCCACCCACACCAGGTCCTGGGGCCAGCTTCTTCTGGAGGAGGTTAACCCCCTCCCAGAAGAAGACCTCCCAGCCAGGTCTGGGTGCCATGGGGAGCTTTTTCTCTCCCTGTGCACACCAGATCCTGGGGCCAGCTTCTTCCACAGGGAGGTTTAAACCCCCTGCAGAAGAAGCCCTCCCAGCTGGTGCATGGGGAGAGAAAGAGCTCCCTGCACTCACCAGATCCTGGAGCTAACTTCTTCTGCAGGAAGGTTTGAACAGCCCCACAGAAGAAATCCTCCAAGCTGGCTCTGGGTGCTGCAAGGAGAGAAAAAGCTCCCTGCACATGCCAGATCCTGGGGCCAGTTTCTTCTGTGGGGAGGTTTAAACTCCCCCCCCCCTTAGAAGAAGCCCTCCTAACCAGGTCTGGGTGCCATGAGGAGGGATACCTCCCGCACATGCCAGATACTGGAGCTAGCTTCTCCTGTCTCACGATCTAAACCACAGTACAGGAGAAACCAAACACATTTAAGGGCATGGTCCCTTTAAATGCATTTGTCATAGCAAGCCACAAGCAAACTCGGAAGGGTGAACCTCCCAGGTTCACTCACTGAAAGGCTTGCAAAAGGCATTGTCTCTTTAAATGCCTTGCCAAAAAAATTTGGCTATCCTAATGATTTCCTGAATCCCAATATTGTACTGCTATTGAGTTTTGGGAAATATCATGGCAACTGATATTTCTCAAGTTCAATATACCTAAACCCGAAAATACTGATTTTTTTGTGTTTGTGTGCATGCCCCTAGTTGTTAGATTTTGAGCAGTTCCACCCTGTTTCAAGACTTGGAACAGAAACTCTGTTCCTCCTTGCTTTTCCTTTGCTTCACACCAACCTGTGCCAAGAACTAGTGTTTATCAACAGTGGTCCCTTATGCAGGTCAGCACAAGGATTTCTAATAATGATTCCTGGTACTGAGGGAGTTCCCTGGCATCAGGCAACCATGGATGCCTGGTTTTATTACCTTTCTGCGTCCTTAGATAATGCAGGGTGTGTTCAGATGGGCAGCAAATCCCACCATTGGCCTGGCTATAATTTGAGCTAGATCTTTTTGATCCAGCATTGCACGACCAGACAGCCCACCCGTGAAGCACTTCACCGCCCGTGACTCCTGCCGTGGATTGTCTAGATGGCATCCACTGTGAGGAGCCGTGCGGTCGGCTTTTTTTAAAAAAAAAAAAAATCCTGTCTGCGCATGAGCATAGGCCATATACTTGTTTTTCCGTGCATGCACGTACTAAAAATGGTAAGAACACCACCAGCGGTACCTTCCTCTAGGTACCATTTCACTTAATAAAGCTGATTGGGTTTAGGGGACCTTCAGAAACATAACATTGTTTGGATCACTTGAGCAGAGCTCTGGGGACATTTCATGTTTAAGCGGTTATACGTGCATCGCTAAGAGTTTTTTTTAAAAATGGCAGCCGTTTGGGATGGTCTGGAGACCATCCCTATGGGCTGATTGAGCGCTACTGGAATGACCTCACTGTGGAAAGTCTGGCATTGGCCCGTCAGCCAGCTTTAGTATGGACTTTAACTAGTATCTTTTAAGTACGGGTCCCCAATGGGGATCGATGGGCTACTAACAAAAGCGGCACAATGTTGAGGTCTGGATTTGCACTTTAAATCCACCAGGCATTTGTGCCTGGTGTGTCTCAAAAGAGCCATATGAATGTACCCTCAGTTAGTTTACCAATGTGAATTAACTTCAAACATATAACTCATGCTAATCCTGCTAAATCTCAATTGGGGGTTAGCCTGTCTATCTGAAATCAGGCTAGGGTTGCCAGCCTCCAGGTGGGGCCTGGGGATCCCCCACTTTTACAGCTGATCTCCAGCTGAGAAAGATCAGCTCCCCTGGAGAAAATGGCTGCTTTGAAGGGTGGACTCTATGGCATTGGACCATGCTGAGGCTCCTCCCCTCCCCAAACCCCACCCTCTCCTGGCTCCACCCCCAAAGCCTCCAGGTGTTTCCCAACCCAGACTTGGCAACCCTAAATCAGGCCTGTTTAACATCCCCCCTCCCAAACACTGTAAATCAGGTGCACAATGGACCTTTGAACCAATCTGATAAGACCTGAAAAGAGTTTTCCTAAGGCAATTTGCTTATGTTGTATTGCTCTCTGGATGGTAGGTAGGGTGGGAACCACTTTGCCACCAAAAGCCTCACATGCAAGTTTGGGAAGGCTTTGAGCAACACAAGGCTGGCAGATTGTCTCCCAGCCTGGACACATTTTGTGTCTTTTGGTATTGGGGGTGGATTTTTTTAAAGGCTCTTTTGCTCCCATAGGGCAGGAACTAGGATTCTTATTTAAGACATTTCTTCCCACTTTTTAAATTTCTGAATTTTTCAGAGCAGATTGCATTAACTATCTGAACATGCATATTTGTAAAAAGAACTGCGAACAAAAATGTAGTCATGATGTTATTGTTCATAAAGCTGTACCAAGACACTATTTTTATCTATTTTTATCACATTTATCTATTCCCTTTTCCCATTATCTTAAACAAAACCCATACAAACCAGAGAACTAATAAACAATAAAAGAACAAAGACTGGAAATTCAGAAAAGCAAATATATTATTTGGGTTGAAAAGAGGAGGAGTGCCTAAAATTAAACGATGTCCCTGATTCCTTCTGTTTAGCTGATCTCTGTGTTATCAGGCCAGTTTCAGCCCAGATAACTAAGGGTCATTTTACACCTCCCCTCTAAAGTAGTTTGACTGCTGTCTTTTCCTGTGCTGATTTCACAGTGGTGTGAAATTTCACTCCAGGGGGTCTAAGTGCACTTAGAAACTACAGTTGTTTAAAGCAGAATGAAGCGGTATTATAACTAGCTTGACCACAGGAGGGCAATTAGTAGATGTGGACATTTCAGTAGCAGCACGGTTTCACACCGCACAGAGGTATGGGCAGGTTTTTTTGGAACTAGAATGATTCCAGCGGGAAAGTCAGATGTAAAAACAGCCTAAGGGTCAATATACTATGTGTACGTGCCTGTGTATGTTTTACCAATACTCAGCAGTGTGTGGCACACCTCAGTGAAATATGGCACAAAAAGATCCTTGATGCAATAAGATCACATCAGGATTGATTTTTTGAAAGGTTTCCCTTCCTTGTTGTGGGGAGAGGAAGGGAAGGTGATTGTAAGCAGCTTTGGGACTCTTTAGGGTAAAGAAAGCACGTTATAAAAATAACTCTTCTTCTATCAAGTGCCCATGCCCATGAGCGGGATGCCCCAGGCTATCTTGATGCCATCAGATCTCAGAAGCTAAGCAGGGTTGGTCCTGGTCAGTATTTGGATGGGAGACCACCAAGGAGGTCTAGTGTTACTTCCCAGAGGCGGGCAATGGCACACCTCCTCTGAAAGTCTCTTGCCTTAAAAACCCCACAGGGTTGCCACAAGTCAGCTGTGACTTGATGGCACTTTCTACCAACACATCAGTAACATAAAGGAGGCAGAGGTCACCGGTGTATTTTCTCACCACCAACAAGACACATTCCTTTTGTCACCAGCTGAGTCTGAGCCCAAAACTCTGCTCAAACCCAGCCAGAGGTGATGCAGCTTCACGAAGTGATACCAATCACCTTGCATATCTTCACTGACCAGGAGGGACTGGGGTTCCTGCAGAGCATCAGTACCTTCCTCATAGTACCACTGCCCCAAGCAGTGGTATAGGTGGCCTGGCTGGGGAAGCAGCTCTGAGAGAAGGGAGGAGATGAAATTAACAGAAGGAACTGAGAGCTACACCAAACTTCACATTCTGCAATCCCAGAATTAATTTTAGAGATTCTCTAAATCCAGGTATAATTCAACATCAGTCATATACAGAACAGAATGAAACTCTGAAATAACAACAGCTAGCAATGGAGTGGGGAAAATCTGCTCATTGCTTGATATGGTGGATCTCAAGTGTATGAGCCAGTATGGTATGATAATTGCACTTATAGAAATCAAGGGTTGTACATGCATGCACGAAATAGGGTTGAGTTAAGACCTTTTCAGATCTTACATTGGGGGGAATCAAATGCATGCACTGGAAGCTCTTGTGATGCTGTCAATAATGCACAACCACCACTTTGTGAAACTGCAGTACATGTAGATTGAATTTTTAGAGTACAGTTTTGCACGTAGCAATGCTGGGAAATACTATGCAGGCAAAAATGGCTATCACATGTATCAGGAGCATCATGGGCAGCATGCACTCCTGGTGCAGGTAGTTGGAGCCCTCTCACCATAACATCTGAAAAGGCCTTTGCTAACAAGATTATATTGTTATAACTTGATGCTCATGTTGGTTGATGTAACTTCTGGCTCAGATACCATTGGGGAAGAGGCAGTCAAGCCATGGATTGAATACCCTGCAGGGAAAGTAATTCAGCAGATTATATTTCACTGAAGTGATGTGTTTCTGCCTTGGCTCAATCAAGACAGGCATTTGAGGACCCAGGGATATATTTTGGGTGACTCCTGGGAACTCTTTAATGTGCCAGTGTCTCTCTAGGGTGACCCAGCTGAACCATTGCTTTAAATTTTTAAAAAAAGACTTTGAAAAAATATGAAGTGAAGGAGACTACAGTTGACTTTCTGAACTCCCATCTTTTTGCAGGGTTTGTTGTTGTTATTATGATGCTGGGGGAGACCATTTCTTGTTCTCTGTTGCCATCTAGAGACAAAGGGTGAACATAACAACAGATTGGATCTAGACAAGGAAGGCAGAAGTAAATGTGTTGCCCCAAGCAACAGAGTGCCATGAAGTTTCAGTTGATCCCTAGAGTAATTTGCGTCTGAGAGTCTAAAGATGTTTTTATTATGGCCTTAAAAAGTTGCCAACGTATTATGAAACTGGATAGGAATGCAAAGGCAGAGGAATGAAATGACAATCTGAGGGCACTTTAACTTTTTCTTTACACATGTGCCTGTACTGGAAGAAAAAAGTAAGGTGGTTCAGGGCATGGTTCATGTACAGAAGACCTCACATTCAGTTCCTGGCATCTTCACAGAATGGATCTCAGGTAGCAGTGCTGTGAAAGGACCCTGGGAAACCATTCTCACTTGGAAGTTTGGAAACGTGAATGCATTGTTGCCCCAGTACTCTGCAATTATGTGGCCATAGACAAAGCAGGTGTAGCAGGATTCCATCTTGCTATGACCAAGGATTTTTAATGGACCCTTCAAGGAAATAATATTAAATCAAAGCTGCCTAAGAAGATGTGGCAGCCAGGAAACTGTGACATGCCCTTGGCCTGAAGGCTTGTCTTATGGCACCATGAGGACACCCCAAATTCAGACTTACAGACAAGCCAGTGCTTATGAAACAGATATTTCAGCATGCTCAACACATTTCCAGAAATAGCACTAAGCTCCCTAACAGGACAATCAAGCTACCTTACTGAGTTATCTAATAGAGAGGAGGTCATCTCTGGTCACAAATCCACCAAAGTAATAATCAGTGGCATAATTTCCACCCCATTCACTAACATCACATGACTAGGAAGTTGAAAAGATCAGCTTTCAACTGGCAAGCCTGGTAATAATTTTGCACCAAACTGGCTTCCACCATCATACTGCTTCCAAATACCAGTGATTCAGTTTAAAGCTGTAAGATCAGGCATAATATGCACCTAGGGTTGCCAGCCTCCAGGTGGGGCCTGGGGATCCCCCGTTTTTACAACTGATCTCCAGCTGAGAGAGATCAGCTCCCCTGGAGAAAATGGCTGCTTTGTAGGGTGGACTCTATGGCATTGTACCATGCTGAGGCTTCTCTCCTTCCCTCTCCTGGATCTGCTCCCAAAGTCTCCAGGTATTTTCCAACCCAGACTTGGCAACCCTATATGCACCCCATGAGCTTTCTATATTTCCCCCATGTTTTCTTCTCCCCACTTCTGAGTCCCTTTACCAGGCAGATTTACTCCTTAAGCATTCTATACCACCCCATCCTTTTCCCGAAGCTGCCCTTCATTCTCTCCTGCTCTCTCGCTCTTTCCCTTTTTTGGTCTTGCCTCCGCCAGTTGTATTCTCCAGTTCATCTTTCTCGGAAACTCCACTGAATTTGTCCCCCTGAATCTCCTCCCCATCTTTGTTCCTGGATCTCTCTCCTGCAGGCACATCAGCATGGCAATATGCCAACCCAGCCCCCTTCAGTAAACTTTGCTTCATCTACCCCTCCCTCAGCACTTCTGACCCCCACCGGACCCTAAAGATTCAACCATTAGAGCTCGTCTCCCTCTTTTCTCATACTGGGAATCTGTCATGCAAATAAATTCACATTGGAAGATTTAATATATTTCCATGTAACTGCAAAATTTTCATTTGAGCTGGTCTTAAATGGGTAATTCTGCTAATTTTGCTCATCATACCGTGAATACATTTATTGCCTTAATCCAGTTTTAATGCTTGTCCCTTTCTACCTATCTTCTGTAGTGTATAGAGGTGACTCTATTGAATTAGGATTTACTCATTTCCCTCACTATCACTTCCAAACACACAAATATATGCACAGACTTAATAGATCCTGTGCCCTCAGTCAGTAGGTACATATGTGAAAGTTACCCATATATTCTTCAATGTTTCCTCAGTAGTCATGTATATGTGTGTCAGTGGTTTTGGTTCTCCACTTTTCACAATTTGTTTTATAGGTTGTTTCTACTGTACATGCATGCTGTATATTATGTATAATGCATGTCAATGTTAATCAATTATGTGTGTAATATATGCATCAATATATGTGATCTGGCCAAATCTGTGGATACTTAAATCCAGAGACTGGATCCATAAACAGACAATTCAGGTCTTTCTACAAACCTAAAAAAAAATATTCCAGGTTTGCAAAATAAATAAATCTGAAATCCTTTATATATATATATATATATGCTGTGTTGACACACACACACCCAATAGAGGCAGCACCTGTAGTTTTAAGAAACAGATGTCCTCAGTGACTGTTGCTAGACTGTCACACAGTACTGACAGCCTTCAAATCATGGTTTCTGCCAATAAAAGGGAGGGGAGGGGGACTGGGCCTTTCCAAGAGTTGTTTTGGCCTTTGAGGGAAAACTCATTGGGGTCATGCCCAGCAGCAACCACTAAGTGACTTGATACCATGCAATTTGCATGACATACCCAACCCTGGATGCTTCCTACTGTTCAACAGCAGCCCACCCCCCGAAAATCCAGTGTTGTGTAGCTGATAGAGATTCAGACTAGGATCTGGGAGACATGGACTTGAATCACCACATAATATAAGGGAAGCCAATGTTGGATCCGGCCAGTGGCCCATCTAGTCCAACATTCTGTCACACAGTGGCCAAAAATACCAGGTGCCATCAGGAGGTCCAGCAGTGGGGCCAGGACACTAGAAGCCCTCCCACTGTCCCCCCCCCCCCCAAGCATCACAACTCTGCCATGGAAGCTTAGTGGGTGACTTTGGGCCAGTTAAACATCATCTGCCTAATTTACCTCCCCCTGCCCCCGTTGGTTGAACCTTCCAAAGAATATTGAGACTTTTGATACAGTCAGTGATATTTATTGGAGAAGGGTCATTCTCCTTATCCACAAGGTCTGACCTAAAATATAATTAAAATTGTTTCACAAGCCAAATATCTACATATGTATAAAGGGGAAAATATTTTTCAGGAAAATTCCATGTATTTTCATACTAATAAAAACATTTCAATGAAATGAAATTACCAGGCATCTCTTAATAGTGTATTTATTCATTACACCAATAACCCTGCTCTTATTTCACCAAACTCTGAGCTGCTTCCATGTGGTTCCCGCTCATTCTTCTGTTTAAATGGTTTAAATGGCCAAATGTTCTTAGCTTTGGTAGTTAGAACCACATTGTGTATTTGGTTTGGATTTGCAAAACTGAGTGGATGCTTTTTTAAAGAATACATCTTATCTGACGGACTGCCTATTCCCATACACAACTGCTCACTCTTCATCTGAGGTCCAATCTTCTCTAAGTGCCCCTGAAGTGATGCAAGCAGCATTCAGAGACAGGGTCCTTTTGGTTGTGACTAGGTGAACACGTTTACCAGCCATAATCACCCATAAGATAAGCATTATATCTTCGGCATGCTGGTCCCAATGAGGTTCATTTAGAACCTTCATTATTGCTTCTTTGGCAAAGACCTTATCATTTCAGCAGGCATTTAGATTATAGGAATTATTTTTGTTGCTTTTTAGCTTTGTTCTGGCTTTAGCCAAATAGTATCTGAGAGATTTTTGCTACTGGTTAGCTCAATGTGTTTGTATTTACTTATTTAATTACTTTGATTTGAATATTTTTAGCTACCTAAAGCTATCCTCATTTGGAGAATTAGGATAAAAATGATTTTAATACAATTTAAAAACCTGTTGTAAGGTTGCCAGGTCCCCTTGTCGCTCCAGCAGGGGGATTTGGGGGGCATTCTGGGGGGTGGGCAGGGATGCCCGCAGTCCCCACCCCCAAGAGTCACCAGCAGCCCAGCCAACCCTCTCCCTCCCCTCCTGCTCGATATAAAGGGATTCAGCTGATTGGTGAGGACCAGCAGGAGGGCTATTTAAATCTAACAGGAGGGAAGGATGGGGTAGTCATTCATCTCACAAAAATTCCCTTTAAAGGGTCACCACTGATCAGCTGAAGCCCTTTAAATCAGGCAGGAGGGGAGGGAGAGGGGTGGCAGGATGGGTGGTCACTCTTGGGGGGTGGGGCTTGGGGGGCTTCCCCCAATAGCCAGCTGGCCAGGTGTGGATTGAAGGCCCCAGAAGCAGGACCCCTGCCTGGACCTGGGGGCTGGCAACCCTAACCTATTGTGAGAACTCTTTGGGTAACCCTACACAAACTTTTACATTCAAATAAATCTCTTATCCGACAAGTCTCCACCCACAGAAATAGATGGTGGCCTACTTCACGATACCCCCTTCAATAGTAACGATAGAATCACTGTTCTGCTATTTTGTGGAATGGTCAACATGGCCATTAAAATGTGAGAGCTCACTTTGTTTCATTTTGCAATATTCATTCTGAAATTTGATAGAGGGACTTGAAAATATTTGTTACGAGCCATTATTTGCAGGCCATACATCCTACAACACATGATCAGGGAGGTGCCCTTAAGCAAGCCGATATTGGTGTTTCCTCCTTTAATTTGTAAAGAAGCCATCTGGACCAAATGGATGAGAACTTTGGGCATCAACACTGGGGGAGATGAATTTACTGGGCTTTATGTCTGTGGTGGCAACTGTAGTAGACAACAGTACATGTCTATTTCTCCCCTTTGACATAGAGTTTCTTCAGTTCAAGAGGTTCACATAGAAAATCTTCAAGTATTATCTAGCCTTTGTTCTCCATTCAAAATTTATGTTATCTTCCTTGCTTAGATTCTGGAGTATATTTAGTGGATACAGTCTGAGTTCTTGTTTAAGATACATTATATTAGTAGAGAATTTCTGGAAATTAACTTATGGAACATGATGTATTTTAAGTGATATCAATTATGTCTGTTTAACTTTTTTTAGGGGGGAAAAAACCAGATATGCTTCATTTACCAACGCTCACTTTTTAAAGACTCTTTTTAAAATTGCCATTTAAATACAATTTTAAAATTATCTGATGCTCATGACGTGATTGCTTAACATGAGATAATAGCACCCATCCCACTTACAGCAATTTATTATAATTATCCACTGAGCTGCTTCAGTGTTTTGAACTTGTACAAGGAGGAATCAAGCTCTTATGTTGCATTTGCATAGAAAGAGAGCTCCTTAGAATTAGGTATTACATCCTGTAGATATCATAAGGTTGCATATTAGAAGGCTGGGCTACTATAATTTCTGCCTTCACTGTCACACCTGCTTAGTGGAAAGGGGAAATCCATGGATGTTGCCCACAGCTCTCCCCAGACCCTACCCAGAGCCCTGGAGGCTTGTTTCCTTCCCATTTATTTATTATTTGGGCTCCTTGCAACCCCCTTCCCTTGCTTCATTTACCAGTTGGATAAGTCACAATCACCCTGATCCCTTGAACTTTTCCCCCTAAACAGACTGACCACATGTGGCTTCTTTCCCCCATCCGAGTATCATGGAATTTCCAAGCTGAAATCCCTAAATATCCCCCTCCGGTTAAATCTGTGCTTACACAAATTTTGAGAATGTTCATAATTCATGCGGGCCACAACCTGCATAAACTCATTGCTGGGTTTTTGGGGTTTTTTTTAATCACCTTGGGACTACAGTTTAATATTTGTTTAACTCAACAGTGTTATGACTGATTCTTTTATTGTGTACTCTAGGGATGGAAAGCAGTAGACTACAAATTCCACAAGAGGGCATGATAATGTTACCAAAAAAAAAAAACCTAGAGAAGCGTAAATACGAGAGTTTAACTTTTTCCAGCAGGAGTCCCAATTGCCTTTGAAGATCTTTTCCTGATATCGCCAGCACTGACCTTGTGAATAGCTAAGAATTACTTGATTGCAAAAGCTCGTTTTCTTGTCCTGCCTCTTTAGCCTTTCCCCCTGAAAGTCAGAAGTATTGTGGATTTATGCAGTAACGTTTTATTTTAATCATCTGTATTGAGTGTCTATGGAGCAGAATTAGGGGACCCTACCAAGTTTCAAAGCCTCACCATTTCAACTTGATAATCATTTTGTTTTGTTTTTCTATTTTCAGTTTTGTTTATGTAGATTGAACCTGAGGTTCAATTTTGCACCATTTTCTTTTCCTTGCACCAATTTTCCCATTAAATGTGCAGGGATTTTAACATTGTGTTTGTTTGTAACAATGATATGGCATAAAAATCTTATGGCATAAATGCTGATGGCATAAAAATCTTATCAATATGCTGTAAAAAACTAAAACAATAAATCAGAAACACCCACTATAAGAAAAACAGGCAAACTGGAAAAGAACAGAACAATAATATACAAAACTAAATTTAACAGGACATATTTGTACATCCCAATGGAATGTGTCTGCCGCCGGTAGAAGAGAGGTAAGAAGGATTATCTCTTCCGGAACCTCAGAAGTGATAGCAAGATGATGAGGCATAGCTACTGCTGCCAGTCCCTCAGGTGGCAAAAGTCCTTCAATGGCGGCTGGTCTTGGCGGCGGTGGCGGCAGCAGCTATATCCCCTGCTCCTGCTAGTTACATCGTCACCGTCTTCTTTTTCAGCTAACTAGATCTCAGATGTAGGCTCCTGAAGATATAATGTAGTCAGATTTCATTGGGTACATGGCATCATCACAAAGGCAAGCCACAGTAATAGCAGGAAGCAATACTTCATGGCCTCACTCCAGAATCATATGTTTATAAAAGATCTGTAAGCCCACCTTTCTCTCAGATAACTGGGAACCAAACCAAGTAAAGACAATGAAAACTGTACTAAAAAAATTAATTCTAACAACATTAAAACAAACTTTGGTGGAAACAAACTTTAAAATTCATGGTAACCACAAAGCAATTTTCTTGAGGAGCCAAAGTAGAGTTTCCAACCTCCAGGTGGGGCCTGGAGATCTCCCAGAATTACAACTGATCTCCAGACTATGCAGATCAGTTCCCCCTGAAGAAAATGACTGCTTTGAAGGGTGGGCTGTATGGCATTAGACCCCATTCAAGTCCCTCTCTGCCCCCAACCCCACCCTCCCCAGGCTACACCCCCAAATCTCCAGGAATTTCCCAACTTATAGTTGGCAACCCTATTTCTAAGAGTTTTGCTTTACAAGCCCTCTGGAGTTACAAGAGAGATGCAGATATTCTTATTTAAATTTTTAAAATTATTTTCTCAGAAAAAAGGTGAGGTACAAAAGGGAAAAAGAGAGAGAGATGCAGATCTTCTAATCTGCTCAAGAAGACTACTCCATAACTTTGGGGCAGCCATAGAAAAAGTCTGTGAATGGGCAGCAGTAGAATATGCCCTTGCAGGGGTCAGAACAACCCAAAGGCTTTGCTGTGCTGAGTAATCATCTTTGGCTGATCAAGCAGCTGGTCCCCTTCCTCGAATGCAATGACTTGGCAACAGTGATCCACATGATGGTCACCTCAAGGTTAGACTACTGTAATGTTCTCTACATGAGGCTGCCCTTGGGTGTGGGCACACAGCCCTTTAAAGTGGGAGGAACTGCTGTTTCCTCCTGCTTTCAAAACTGCTGTTCATACGGCTCCCGCCCCAAAGTGGGCTCGCTTGCGCAACCCTCCCGCTTTTTTAGCACATTCTCCAACCCCGGGAAAAACAAGTATTTTCCCTGAGGTCACGAGAGGAGCCCGCTTTGGAGCCGTTCTGGACAGCCCTCTCTCGCAATGATTGTGAGAGAGGGCTGTGTGAATGTCCCTCCTGTTCCCCCCCTTTTTTGCACTTTCGTGCTTGGGCACTCATGAGCCCAAGTACAAAAATGGAAAGAAAAAACCTGCCCCGTGCTCCGCTCCTGGCATCGAGCCCCGCTGGCCGCTGCCACCTGCCCCCCTGCATGCTGTAACTGAAAAACTGACCAGGCGGCAACCGGCAGGGCTTGGGGCCTGGAGCAGAGCGGAGTGCGGGGCGAGCCAGGCTGCCAGGACAGGGCTGCCACCACTGGCTGACAGCAGCTGCAGTGGCGGCTGGTGGTGGAGGGGGGTTTGGAGCGCTCTACTGTGAGCAGGAAGGGTGCCTTCCGCCACCACCACTGCCACCGCCAGGGTTGTATGAACATCCCAACCCAAAAGAAAAAAAAATGGATGAAATCCAAGCGGGATAAAATCTGTGAATCTGGTGAAGTGTGCCTGCACCCCTTGTCTCAGATCTGGAAGTTGCAGCTAGTGCAAAATGCAGCAGCCAGGCTGTTGATGGGCCTACCGATACAGGAACACATACAGCGTGTGCTGAAAGCACTGCACTGGCTGCCAATAGCATCCTGGAATTGCTTCAAGGTGCTGGTGTTGACCTTTAAAGCCCTTAATGGTCAGGGTCCAGCATACCTAAGGGACTGCCTTTTCCCATATGTTCCCCAGAGAGCACTGTGTTCAGGGGCCCAAAACTGGTTGGCCCTTCCAGGTCCCAAAGATGCCAGGCTGATGATAACCAGGGCCAGGGTCTTCTCGGTGGTAGCTACGTACTGGTGGAATGAGCTCCTGGAACAGATCAGGGCCCTGTGGGACCTTTTACAGTTCTGCAGGGCCTGCAAGATGGAGGCATTTGATTAAGGAGCCACATTATACACCTGTGCCCTGGCCGCACCATCTTCAGCTGCCCATGCTGCATGTATATAAGGAGATCTATGGAGCTGGTGCATGAACATCATTATTATTGCCACCTATGGAGTATTGTCTAAAACTGAAATTCTCTGCTCTCGCACTTTATCTGAATACTGTTCCAGCACTTTAGAATAACTTTGAGATAATTGATTTATTTATGGTTTTGGGTTGTTTTTATGATGGATTTTAATTATATTTATATATATGCATTTTATGGAAACCCGCCCTGAGCCTGCCTTAATGGGAAGGGTGTGTATAAATTGAATAAAATAATAAATAAATAAATAAATAAGCTTGTTTATTGAGAAAAAATGGTGCCTATTTGTGCCCCCACCTAAAATATCTACCCCCCCCCCCATGATTTCCTGTGAACAGGAGTTACTAGTCACTTTAACTCTTGGACAACTGCCCATGCCTTCTGTAAAGAATAGTTCTGCCCTCACTCTTGGAAGATCCTCAGACTCAATCTCTCATGGTAGCTTCTGAAATGTAAATCAATACAGTCTTTCCTGGCATACTTTAATGTGCAGGTGCTGTACTGCTATTGGGCTCACAAAAGCATTCGTTGCGAGGCCTTGCAAGCAACCTTGATACTTTTGTAAATCAACTCATCATAAAATAAGCCGTAGACAGTAGCACAATGTACCCTCGGCTTCCCGCACATAATTCCTATTAAACCTCAGGTTACAGCTGTGCAGTTCAAGAGCATCCTCCTCATATCTCTGAGGAGTTTAGAACTGATCTACAGATTCAGACAATTACACGGGAATATCTTCCTGGGATTGTGCTGCAAGTGGAGGAGCACTGTAGTTTTGGAATGCTTCCCCTGCATTAAAAGAACAGCTCTCTACCCAAAGAATACTAGCATGTCATTTAAAAAGAAGAAGGCTTCACTAGAAATCTTTTCCACAGCATGCTAGGGTTTGTGTGTGCCCCCCCCCCCTAATTTGCAGGAAGTTTTGGGTTCCATTTTTGAAACTCTTTGAAGTGCTGGAATAAGAAGGTTAATACACTATTGTCTTCTGACAATCTGCAGCGGTTTTATTGCTTTCTTGTGGAGGGCTTGCTATGTTCAGTTGCTGTGATTTTGTATTGTTACCACTGCTTAAATTATTCATCTCTATGCTGCTGTCTTTTAACTTTTTAATGTGGGATTCTCTGTACGTCTTGTGCTTTTACACTATTTTAGAACTGTTAGCCACCTTGGACATTTTAGTGGAATAACAGGATAGAACTTGTTTAAATGAACCAACCAACCAACCAACCAACCAGCATATTGGTTATTATTGCAGCATTTGCTTGTTATCCCTGACTCCATCAATAAGTCTTCAATATGGTTTACAATAAATTTGAAAATACTGTCTAATCCAGTGGCATTAAAGCAGCAGCATTTTGTGATGCCCTCAAGGTGATTATGTCATAATAAACTGGTTACTCTTTATGGAGCCATCAGGTTCTTTTGTTGGTTTGCCTACCATAAAATAATGCTGCCATCCCACTGGAACAATAAAAAGAAATCCAGAAAGAACGAAATCCAAAAAGAAAGAAAGAAAGAAGGAAGGAAGGAAGGAAGGAAGGAAGGAAGGAAGGAAGGAAGGAAGGAAGGAAGGAAGGAAGGAAGGAAGGAAGGAAAGAAAGAAAGAAAGAAAGAAAGAAAGAAAGAAAGAAAGAAAGAAAGAAAGAAAGAAAGAAAGAAAGAAAGAAAGAAAGAATTCCAGGAAAAACGAAATCCAGAAAGAAAGAACGAAATCCAGAAAGAACGAAATCCAGAAATCCAGAAATCCAGAAAGAAAGAAAGAAAGAAAGAAAGAAAGAAAGAAAGAAAGAAAGAAAGAAAGAAAGAAAGAAAGAAAGAAAGAAAGAACCCAGAAAACAGCCAACAGATATTAAGGAGAAGGCACTTCCCACAGAGTTAACAGAAAATTAAACAGAATCAAACTGAAGCCTTCTAAAACAAAAGAGTTTGAAAAGTGATGCTGGAAACTCAGCTGTGAGGAGATAAGGTGAAGTTTCTAGTACAGGGAGTTCTTCAGACTTGGTACCACTGCAAAGAAGGCAATGTCTTATGTACACAGTCATCAAGAAAGCTCACATCTTGAATAAAACTTTGTCTGCAGTCACACGGCCCCTTTAAATCCGGGAGGGCTCCCAGATTTAAAGGGGCCACATTTTTCTACCGCGGGTTGGGATGTCTACACATCCCAACCAGTGTTCCCTCTAAGATGAGTTAGGGTGAGCTAGCTCACAGTTCTTTAGCCTCCGGCTCACACATTTTTGTCTCAGCTCAGGAAGGAGGGCTCCAGAGCAAACTGATTTACGCAGCAGCCAAGTCGCTCGCTCACAGCTTGAATGCCAGTAGCTCACAAAGTAGAATTTTTGCTCACAAGACTCCACCGCTTAGAGGGAGCATTGATCCCAACCCCTGTGGCAGCGGCGGTGGCGGGAACAGCGGCCGCGGCCACTGAAGAGGCAGCTGCGGCGGGAATGGTGACGGCAGAAGCGGCAGAAGCAGCGGCGGGAACGGCGGCCACAGAAACGGCTGCCGCGGCTGCCGCTGAAGAGGTGGCGGCGAGAATGGCTGGCGGGAACGGCGGCGGAGGCGGCCGCAGGAGTGGCAAAAGCAGCGGTGGCGGCCAAGGACCCGCCATCTGCCTGGTGAGTTTGGGGGGGGTTCCCCTTTTACACTTGGGCGCATGAGTGGCCAAGCGCCCAAGTGTAAAAGGGGAAAAAAATGGCTGGCGGGACTATCTGGACAGCCCTGCTCTCGCAATGCTTGCAAGAGAGGGCTGTCCAGATTCCTCAAATGCGGGTTCCTTCCGCAACACCCGGGAAAACATTTGATTTTCCCGGGGTCAGAAAATGAGGGAGGAACCCGCATTTGAGCCCGCTTCAGCGCGGGACTTGGGGCGGGCCGTGAAGGCGGCCCCTTTAAATGCAGGAGGAAATAGCCCTTCCTCCTGCATTTAAGGCCCGTGTGGCTGCAGCCTTTGTTGGTCTTACAAGTGTTATTGGACTCTAACTCTGTTCCATCAAACTTCAGACGGTCAGGGTGCACGAATACAGACCTCCAAAGATGACCAAAGTGTTTGTGCAGATTCATCAGGCAGAAAGTGGTCCTCGGGGTATTCTTGTCCCTCAGCACTTTAAAGTGTTATCTGTAAACAAATAACCAATGAAGAGTTATAAGTAGTGATGTAATCTGGTCCTGACAGATGGCCCCCAGTAACGAATGGTCCACAACTTTTTTGCACCAACTGAAATTTATGTAGAGCAAGTTTCAGCAATTTAGACTTGAAGTTACCATATCATCAATTAACATGGCCAGATGGGATATGTGCTGAAATGGGGCTGATTTCCAAACTAAACACAGTTTCAAGAAAACATTTTGTTAGATATTTTAGGGGTCCACAAGGATTTTCTTCACTGACTAATACTGGCCTTGGAATCAGGAGGTTTTTTCTACTTGTTCCACTCTGCACACCTGTATAGGTTTACCATTGTCCAGTGGCAGTGGACAATCTCCCATCCCCACTCTCAGTCCCCCACCCTCAATAACTTGAGGGAGAGAAAATGGGGGATAGCACTGATGGTGATGCTCTAGAAATTTCTTCCAATCTCCATGGTAAAAAAACCCACAGAGATAGTGGGATTCCAACAGTGCCACCCAGAAGTGACATCACATCCATCGAACTTCCACTTGGAAGTGATATCATATCTTGAGCATTCAAAAGGATTTAATAGTAAAATGTATTGCTCTAAAAGTTGCTTCCATCTGGCCAATCACCCTAAACAAAATACATTTGACCAGAGAATTACGCAGTTAATTCTTACTCCTTCCCCTCCTCTTCTGTAGTTAAAAAGCTAAAAATATAAGAGGAGAATTTCTGCTTTTATAAATTTAATGACTGCCAGGATGAATTTAACTTGCTCGTGAAATGACGAATTGCTTTTCAGTTCAGTTGCCAGTTAGGCTGTTTGATTATTGCTTCTGTCTTTAAAGGCTTGGAACAAAACTTTTCAATAATCTACCATATATATGAACTGCTCCGGCTGCCACACTACAAGTATCCTATGATAATGCTCTAATTTTGGGGTGCTTAGGACTTATCTCTGTGGGGTGGGCTGGCCCCATACCCAACCCAAATGACATCTACCTCATAACACAACAACTACCTCATGGGACAGCATTCACCTCAACAAACATCTACCTGAACAAAAATCTGCCTGTACAAGCAAGCTCCTGTTCGACTACCCCTTTCCATTGCATCTGTACCATTCACAGTCTGAACTGGTGATCTCTTATTTGTACAATGTGGTCTGCTAATGGGGAAGAACCAGAAATTTCATCTAGGGGTGGGCTGTGACCAGAGGATCTATGTGTTTGGGCTTGAGGGGGCATGGGAGCATTGTGGGCATGTCTACCAAACAGCTGTGAGGTTATTTTGGGGGCCCCCTTTGAAAGTCTGGGGATGCCCAGTTTGCCTTTCCATCTGTCCTTCATAACCTGTCTTTTTTAGATTTGAGGGGTGGACCTGCCAGCTTCATATATGATGGTTTCCATTTATCCTCAGAGTAGCAGAATTCACCACAATGGATGGGTGTGCTCTGGACACAGTTGCAGAGTAGAATAATACACCTCTGTTGAGTGGTGTGCTCTGTACCTATGTGTTTAAGCCTTAGCTGATGGATTCCTCAGGGGTGAACTCAGGGCTTCGAACCGCCACATCTACATATGTCTCATAGCTTCAAGCCACCATGTCTACATACATCGTTGCATGTTTTGGGTTTTAGATGTCAGGGATGGACTCAGGGCTTTGAGCCACCATGTTTACATACATCTCGGGGCTTCGAGCTACCACATCTGCACTAGTTGTTGCACCCTTTGGTGTCTGGCTGTCAGAATTGGACATGGGGCTTCAAGCCACCACATCTATATACATCTCAGAACTTTGAGCCACCATATCTACATACGTTGTTGCATGCTTTGGGGATTGGGTTTCAGGGCTGAATTCAGGGCTTTGAGCCACCATGGTCTACATACATCTCAGGGGAGTTCTGAGCCATCATAGCTACACACATTGTTGCATGCTGGTTTGGGTTTGGGTCTCAGGTGGTCTCAGGCCACATTGTACTGGTTCTGCTGGGCTGGCAAAAATGCCCCCACTACTTCAATTTCTACTACAGAGATTCTCAAAGACTTTGATTCTGTTCTGCAGAGTTTGTATTGCCCTTGCTTTTTTGCTGTCCCCCCCATTAGAAATGATGGAGTATGTGGGCACCTTCTTTGGGGGGCTGTAATTCAGACCCCATAAATCCAGTCCTCACCAAACTTGGAGGGCAGGTAGAGGACAGTCAGCTGGAGATCCCTCTGAGCATTCAAGGGTTGTTCTACCGTGTCACAAACTTTACCAACTGAACTGATTCCAGTGATTAAACCAAACACATTTGTACAGAAAGCAAGTGATCCACCCACTACTGAACCACAGTCAATAAGTCACATACAGTAATGTTGATAAAGGCTGTGGTAATGACTCATCCCACCTCATCTTTGCATCTCTTTCATGACCCCCTTTCTTGCCTGTGTTTTCATCTTGATCCCTACCACTGTTTCCATCTTGTTATGATAACTTCTAAACATCTTCTCCAAGCAAACTTAAGCAATGTAACATTATGTCTAATGGGATTTTAAAAAAAAGAAAAGAAAAAAAAGAACCTTCAAAAAGCACTGACAATTTTAAGTCTCTTGAGAGCATGCTAATTGGAGTCCATCAAATGTACTTCCTCATTAAGGGCTCTTCTCTTAAACCATTCAGCTGATAAAAAGGGCCTTCCTGGAATCAAACATTTGGGAATGCCATTAGTGAAGAAGAAGCAAAGACTTTTGCTTCTAGTGTTTAACATAGACAAATGGTGTTTAAAAAAAAAAAACAGATGGTAATACCATTGAGTTGGTCTCCACTACTGTTTATAGAAGGTATTGTAAATAGCATCTTTCCCATGCATGTAATAGCAATGAAGGAGGAGGAAGAGGAAGGGGAGGAAGAGGAGATTAGATTTATACCCCGTCTTTCACTCAGAGTGGCTTACAAACTTGTTTTCCTTTCCCTCCCTACAACAGACACCCTGTGAGGTAGGTGGGGCTGAGAGAGCTCTGACAGAAACTTCTCTTTCAAGGTCAACTGTGACAGAACCATGGCTTGTCCAAGGTCATTCAGCAGCTGCAAGTGGAGGAGTGGGGAATCAAACCCGGTTCTCCCAGATTAGAGTCTGCGCATTTAGGCTGCGAGCACACGGCCCTTTAATGTGGGAGGAAGGGCTGCTTCCTCCCACATTTAAAAAGACCGTCCACAATGGCCCGCAGCAAGTCCCGCGGCGAAGCGGGCTCCAATGTGGGTTGCTCCCGCATTTTCCGACCCCGGGAAAAACTAGTGTTTTCCCGGGAGTCGCAGGAGGAACCCGCATTCTAGCCTTCTGGACAGCCCTCTCTCCCAAGCATTGCAAGAGCAGGGCTGTCCAGATGCCTCCCCTGCCATTTCCCCCCCTTTTTACACTTGGGCGCATGGCCACTCATGCGCCCAAGTGTAAAAGGGGGGGAAAAAACCCCAACTCACCCATCCACCACTGCTTCTGCCACTGCTGCGGCCGCCTCTGCCACCGTTCCCGGCAGCCTTTCCTCGCTGCCACAGTCGCCTCTTCAGCGGCTGCCGCTGCCGCTGTTCCCGCCGCCGCCGCTGACGTTGCCCCCGGGGCAGGAAGAATACTGCGGCCCCTTTACATCCGGGATCCCTCCCGGATTAAAGGGGCCGTGTGCTCGCAGCCTTAACCACCACACCAAACTGGCTCTCATCTGGAGAGCTCCCACTATTACAGTTGATCCCCAGATGACTAAGATCAACCTATCAAACAAAAATATTAATTTATAAAACAGGTGTTTTCCTTGGTTGTCTCAACCCTCCTGACTCGAGAAGGGGATTCATATCTTGTTTCTCTGTTTCCAGCCTTGCCAGTTTTGCTTACTTGAGTTCCAAGACTATGAATGTGTTCATCAGGTGTTCTAACCTGGATCACTAATTCTGCCACATGGAAACTGACCTAAAATGTCATCTGATCTCAAAATGTTCTGAACCCCAGCATGATGAATGCCACTGGTTATGAGTTTCACTGAATATGCAAGAGCAAAAGCAGCACAATTTCAAAATTCAGTTAATTTAAAATGATTCATTCATAAATTCAGCAACATTGCTTGTATACACTTGTATATAGGTGAAGCTATACATGTAGATTTAGGAGGAATCTGATATTGTGAGCAGGCAGGTGTGGGTTTGGGGGGGTTGGTCTGTGTTTGTTAAAATCTAATAATCACCAACTTCAAGTACAGTGTGTTGGTGTTCTCAATGGGTATTTTGTCTGGGCGGATCACAAACCGACTGTTCAGGGGACAGGGCTGGTTGTTTCGGGGATTGAATTCCCAGTGTTCAAAATATCCCATCACTTATTTCTGCTTGAATTTTGAAAAGCAACATTCTCTGATTGATTCTATAGATGTTATAAATAAACAGGCCCATCCAAGGCTGAGCTCAGATCTCCCAGCATTTGTAATCAGTTGAAATGAATCCTGAACACAGAAGACAAAGAGTTATTTCAGAAGAGTTCCAAGCCTCTGTAGAAGTTCCTGTTTAGGAGTGCAAGGGATGAGCTGAGAGATCTAATAAATAAAGATATACTCCATTGGCCAAGTGAAACTTTGACTAAGCTGATGGAGGGCTTGGGGACTCAGAACATGATCAGAGTAAATTAAACGAAGAAATAATGTGGATACTTTTGGTGCATTTGTAGCAGCAAATCCAATTAAAATTTTCACTTCAAAAGTAAGTTTGGATGCTCAGAATGCCTGAGTGGAATTGAAATGTGGACTTTGAGGATTATTTGTTTCTCAAATAGGCTTGCCTGTACGATAGCTCTCAGCAAATATTTATTTTTATGTATTAACACCAGGGTCCTATATGTCATTCCTACTGTGAAGGTTATCTGGGAATATATACGTAGTGTTGTATTTAAAAAAAAATACCCAAGCAACATGAATATGAGTGTGTGTGTAATTTGCTGCCAATATTGTCTACAAAAATATCTTTTAGACTATAGATCTTGAACTCAGCATAGGTAGAGTGATGGTTTTGATTCAAGGCTTTGGAATGTGAGAGCTCAAAACATTGGAATCTGAGTTAGATACTGGAAGCTGATTCAGACATGCAAATGTGCACGAGCATGTGGCTGAGCCTTAGGCTGCCCCTACCTTTGTCCCATGTGTGAACAAATGTTTTGGCATATAAATGCATGCATGTTGATGCAATGCTCATGCCATCCAGGGCCAGTTCCAGGGGGTTTTTTTTGGGGGGGAGGGCAAAGGGAGTACTAAGGGGCTCCCCTCCTCCTATTGCCACCACCCCATTTGTGCCTCCATTTCTGGCCCCAGCCTGTGTGCTCCCATCTTCCTGTGCATCTTTCCTCTGCTCACAATCCTTCCCACTGCCCACTCTGACAGCTGCCCACACTGTCTCCCAACTATTTGGCTCTGGGCAGTGTGTTCAGCTGATGCAGCTGCCAATAGCACTGTTGCTGTGCACCGCCTACATCATCTTCCCCAACAATGCTGGTAAGACACACCCCATCCACTTTCCTCCTGCACAGGCAAGATTTTCCCTCCATTTCTGTTTCCCTTCTCTGACTGAGCAGCCCTGGTAAAGTATTTTATTCTCCCCTGAAGAAACTTTGGCTGCCCCACCCTGTCAGTAAGGTATATTTTGGCTATTTGCTAAGCCCAGGAATCTGAGGGAAGGGATAGGATCACCCTTTAACTTAAACCCTTGAAAATGGCACTTGAGACAAAAATATTTATTTATTTATTTTAACATTGAGGGGAAAGGTCAAGGGAAAGCAGGGGTTGAAATTACTGAGGTAAAACTAGTACAAGAACAGACTTTTGACCTTATATATCAGGCTAATGACAGGTTCTTAATTTATTCAGTTACTTAGATGTATATATTGAGAGGCTTTTGTTCCAGTGTTTTCCAAAAACCCTCTAGTAACCTTTATTTGAGCAATCATTGACTCTTTTGGTGCCCGGAAGACTGGTATCCCCTCCCCAGTATCCAAACTCTTTCTCTTGAAACACTAGTACTCTTTTTTAGTTGTTCACTGATTTTAAGGTCTCTACAGGCAGTTTCTATTCATACCAGACAAGGGAATTTTGTACTCCTCAGAGATAACTCTCCTTGTTTGACTGGGTAGGGAATCTTCTTCTCTCCCTAGAAGTTGCATTCCTTCCCTTCGGCCTGAATGGCAGTCTTCTCTACTACCCAAACTTCCTTGCCACACTTTCTCCCAGTTCTGTGTCTGTGTTCAAAACTCCTCTCAGCTAACACTGAAATCAGATTGCCTTCAGTCAAGGCTGAAATCTGACTCTGTCAGCACTAAACCCCTTTTCTGTCAGGGCTATTCTCAGATGGTCTCAGTGCACATCTCTTCTCAGTTAAGGCAAGAATCTGACTGACTCTCTTCAGTATCCAGCTCTCTAAAGACTTTTTTTTTTTGCTCTGTTGATACTAACCAATTAGATTGCTTGGAGCAGCCTGTCACTCAAGGTTCTCTAGCTCTGTGATGAATCAACGACAGTCCTTTAGTCCCTGGTACAGCACTTCTAAGCCTCTTTAAAAGTGGGGTCCATCTCAGCTGGGCAGTGAGTTTAGCTGGGGGGGAGGATAGTGGAGAGTTTAGAAGAATGGTGGACAGCAGGAGAGGCTGCTAGATGGGTGGGTTGAGAGAAGCCCCACCTCAGGGTATGCTGATCCTGATGTAATCTGTCCCTCACTGATCTGACACTGATCTGATCCTGATGTAATCTGTCCCTCACAAAATCTGTCCCTCAAAGTCTTTTGCTGCAACTTTCTCCATGGTACATACTTTGCATATAGATGGTTTCAGACTCAGTCCTCAGCATATACAGCAAAAAAGATCTCCGGTAGAAGGGTTGGAATGGCATCTTTACCAGTGGGTTCAGAGACATATTGCCATTCATTGCAGGCACTGCTGATGGTCTGTCCCAATTTGAGACACTACTGTGTGTTCATAGCAGGGGCAGATTGCTGAGCAGAAGCTGCTTGTGTAGGTATTTATATGTATGGACCCCAGTTGATAATAATTGAGGACCTATTTTTCAGGAACCCCATGGTGCATCACCCCCTCAAATGGCTTACATCATTGTTTTGAAGACGTGTTCTATCACCATCTTCCTTGTCAGACAGGAAGCTTTTGAAAAAGCAGTCAAAAATGACAGTCTCCAGCATGACTTACTATTTCACAGTATATCCTATTCTTCACCAGCAGTTAATATATGGATAATTTTCTGGTGAGACTTCACATGCTTGACTAAGTCAATAATTTTCAATGCATTTTTGGCTGTGTGAAAGTTTTATGCTGCAGTTTAAATCTTGGGGATTTATGTAGTGCTCCTAGAGAAGTTAAATGCTCTTCTAGTTTTGTATGGAGTCTCTGGTTTTGTTTGTTTGTTTGTTTTCTCTTGTTCTGATTTTCCCATCTGTTTTGGGGTTAGGCTGTGAAATTAAATATGTTTAAGATATCCCTGGATGCCCCCCACATGTGAACCTTGGCCAACCAGATCTCATCAGACCTCATCAGAAACCAAGCAAGGACAACCCTGGCTAGTACTTGGATGGGAGACCACCAAGGAAGTCAAGGGTTGCTATGCAAAGGCAGACAATGACAATGGCAACCACCTCTGAATGCCTTGAACACCCTACAAGATCACCATAACTCACCTGTGACTTGACAGCACTTTCCACCATAGATGTGACCACCTACATATCTACTGCTGGAGAAAAAAAAATGAGTGAGTAGGATACCAGAAAAGAGTTACTGAATGTATAACATCACACTTAGAAGAGGAAGTCCAAGCAGGCATACTCAAAAGTAAATCCTATTTTATTCATTTGGGGCTTACTCTTGAGAAAGTGTTCTTGGGATTGCAGCTTCAGTTAAACTGAGAATTCATCAGTTATTTAAAGCTTAATAATAGTGTTTAAAGAGAACTGTGTATTAGGAACACCTTGCACTGCTAAACCAATTAAAAATAACATCATGCATGAAAGACAGAGATGATTTCAGTCTGAACTGCAAAGCCATATATTTGCTGTTGCAGATAAATAACCTCCAAAGGTAATGCCAGTGAGTGACAAAATGGACTGAGTGGCAGGAAAAAAGAATCAAATTTTGCACATCCCTTCCATGAAATATGGAATGGGTTGTAATGCAGGGTCTTCTTGGGCATAGAGAAGCTTCTTCATTCAATTCATGACATTTCCATCCATCCATCATCCATCTGTCCACCCATCATCCATCTATCCATCTATCTGATATATAATAGATGTGAAGTGCTGGCTCCAATGACAGGCTTACAAGCTGATTTATTACAAAGCAATATGGATATGGTCTACAGGACCTATCCTGAATTTTTGAAGAAGAACAACCTGCCAGGAGAGATTATGGTGAGATTCTCCAAGAAATCTACCAGAGATGTGGTGCTCAAGGCACCAACAGGACATCCTTGAAGATCAAAGACGAAGAAATTAAAGTTTTAAAAGACAGTCCATTTGAAATTAGAAAGAAGAAACCCTACAAAAGCCTAACTACATTTCTACAAGCAAGATCTATCATGTGTAGATGGATGACTCCTGAAGGTCTCACATTTAGCTATAAGGACAAGAAGCAAAACAAATGACTGTTATAAAGGCAAAGGAATTTTTGGAACAGCATCTGGAAAGAAAGAAAAAAAAACATTCACAGAGGAAGAGCTGGAATTGCAGGAAAGCATCTATGGACTGGAAAGTTCTGATTCCTCAGCAAGTAAAGAATCTGAGGGAGAAGACTCTGATGCAGAGAAAGGGGCAACAGCTCCAAGACCCCGGAAAGTCAAATAAGACTTTGTTAAAAGAAACGGAAAGAAAGAAGAGAATATGCATTGCTATTCTGAAAGTCCTTTTTAAAAATTTGATTTTGTACTCACTTGCCTTAAATGCCGTTATTTACATTTTACTGTTTAGGGTTGATATTTAAGAATAAGCTAAAGATGCCTCGATATAGAAACTACTTTCATGAAACAATTGATGCAATAATACTTCATATATGGTAGTAACTTGGTCTCTGTGTACCTTAGTGGTAGTTAGGTTTTTTTTTTTTTAGTTTAGTGTCTTTGTAGTTGTGTAGAAAATAAAATTTTAAAAATCCAAAAAAAAAATAGATAGATGATGGAGTAACAAAAGATCTCTGCTTGTTACCTTAAAGAGCCTCTGTCAATCAGGGTTTCATGGATTGATTTTGTATAAAATGGCTTCCTATGCTCATATAAAATTCACCGAGGGATTATTATCTCCTGATATGCAATTCCTTTAAAAAAATAGCCCTCGGATATCTGTGGCATGTGGCCCATGATTATTATCTGATCTGAAAGATACGATGGGTCTGTCCCCTCTTTGGATTCTCCATTCTGATAAGACCACATGCAGCTCAGTTTTTGTCCCTTGATAACTGCTGCAATTGTGTCTGAAGAATGAACTGAATTCTTCATATGAATATTTGCCACTTTATATCTTCCACTTTTTTTAAACAAAGATGGATCACAGCACATAAAGGAAGAGCTCTGTTTCAGGACAGGCAGAACTAAGTGCTCAATATGACCTAAAAGCTCCAGTCACATATTCAAAGCATGGAACTGCTCTTAAGGTTTCCACCTCTCCAGGCATGTAATCCATAAGCATTTTACATCAAGAGACACATGAGGTGCTTAAGTATTAAAAAAAATGAGCAGGAGTCCATAGAAGGTAAAATTTCCTAGCTTAGTGCAAAGATTTGGAAAATGCTATAAAGCAGATTGAATTACTGAAGCATATAATAGGGCAAAAATCCTATGATAGGAGACAATTACTTACCGTCCAGGAAGCAGATAATACCACACAAAGAGTTATTTCTCCTAATATTTTTTCAATCGGCCTTAATGTAATTGCTTCTCTATAAAAAATGGCTCCTGTTAAACACTGGCCCTAACATTTCATCAGTATTAATCACACTGTTCCTATGAAGGCAATCTGCAAACAAGAGCTCATTTTAAGTTTCCATTCAGCTGATACCAGTTACAAGAACTTGTTGGGATTGCTTTGCCTCCCACACCTTGACCAATTCCCCACAAGCAGCTGTGCTGCCCTTGCTCTTCCATTTGCTCTGGTTGCATTGGTCAATTTCACACTATTCGCTGCACGGCTGCATTTTGACCTGCTTTTCCCCTCGATTTCCCCCACGTCTTCTCGATCCTTGGGGGTTTTAGAGTGAGAAGAAGCAGGGGAAATCGAGGGGAGATGTAGGTCAAAATGTGGCCACACAGCAAATAGTGTGAAATTGACCAATGCAACTAGGGCAAATGGAACAGTGAGGGCAGCATAGCTGCTTGTGGGGAAGGTCCTTGTCTATTTAACACAGGGTTGAATCCCACCATCCTTTGCAAGCAATACTGCCCAATTTCCCCCCTTCCTACAACCCCTGTTGTACATGGTTTTATACATGCAGACCCTGCAGTCCTTTTCAGTGGTCAAAGGGGAGCCCTACTTTCTTTTTCACTGGCAGAAATGCTGGTGGGATCCAACCCATTATGATGCATTTCATGAGTGTACTCACCAGGATGGAAATCTGTACATTTGGTCTGGGCTGGGGGAGGGGGTAAAAATCAAGCCAGAGCACATATGGGGCACTTCTGACCTCACTTGGGGGCATGGTGGTCAGATCAGTGTCCCAGTGTCCCATCAATGTGCCATTGATGCTGGGATGAAGCTAAATGAAACTGTAGTGAGCAAAAGCAAATTGTTTAAGGACTATGCAGAGATTTCATTAGGGAACAGTGAATGCCCATGGTGGAAGAGAAGCAGAACCACATCTTCCAGCCCTACCACCCCATGCATGTCTAGCACAACTTCGGAACAGAGTCTGTGAATGACCAATTCCGCACTTCATCATGTTCTAGGCTCTGGTACAGCTAAAATATGTGTTGAATTTTTATTGGAAGACAATAATTTTCACAGCAGCATTGAAGATGAGTTGGAATGTTAAATGAATGTCAAATAAAGTAAAAGTAATTTTAATTTGATTAGCGCTGGTTCTTGAGAAGATCACAGATCTTCAACTTTACTGAACAGATTAAAACAGAAGACATTCCGCCCTTCACTACCTGAAGGAGTTTCAGAGCAGCTTCCCCTCTCCACAAAAGACACCCTGTAAGGTAGGTGGGGATGAAAGAGCTCTTGAGAGAACAGCTCTGAAAGAACTGATGACTGACCCAAGGTCACACCAGCAGCTGCATGTGGAGGAGTGAGGAATCAAACTAGGTTCTCCCAGATTAAGTATGTGCTTCTAACCAATACAACAAACTGGGTCTCAGGAGTTCGGCTGTCAGGAGGCAGAGCCGAACTCACAGAGGGACCCCAACATCATGGGAGAATAGGGGTCATTTTTAAAATACACAAGAAATAGGAGGAAATAAAACCCACACTTCGGCAGTAGCTGCAATTGAACAATATTTCAGCTCTCCCATCAGAAGCCCAACATGGCTCCATCCACTGTCTAAAAACATTTGGTGGGCTCCAGGAAAGATGTGGGTGGATGCCATAGCACCCCCAGGCACAACACTGGGAACCCCCATCTTAGACAAGAAGGGTGATAGAATTTCCCTGGTTCTGTTCCTCTTTACTACTAAGTTTTATCAGACCTGCATTCCACTTCTTCTGCCTTCAAGTTTAACCTGTAAAATGACTTCTACAATTCATTAAAACGAATGGGAGAATTTCTAATGGGAGGGCCATTTTGATGTAGTGGATAGGAGCATGGACTCTAATTTGGGAGAACTGGGTTTGATTCCCCAATTCCTCCACATGCAGCTGCTGGCATGACCTTGGGTCAGTCACAGTTTTCTCAGAGCTGTTCTGGAAAGAGTTCTCAAAAGAGCTGTCTCAGCCTCACCTACCTCACAGGGTGTCTGTTATGGGGAGGGGAAGAGAAAAGGATTGTAAACCACTCTGAGAATCTTTCAGGTAGTGAAGGGTGGGGTATAAATCCAATCTCCTCTGCTTCTAACATTCATTTTGAAATTGGAGTGTGAAGAGGTTACTGCAGCCTTTAGTTCTTTCTGTTCATTTGTGTCTGCCCCCTCTCTCACACAGACAAATGTTATAAATGTGTACACATGCACTCATAAAGCACTGCAAACAAAGCTGTCTTAATGTGATAGTACATATGATTGCATCAATTCTGTTTTGGGGTTGTGTTTTATGGATACACTTTGGCAAAGCCCCACCAAAATTGTTGTTACAGCCCATATCTACAACCATACCAAGATGTCAACAGTATTTGATTGACATGCAGATGAACACTGATAATGTAGAAGGACATGCACAGTTCTGCACATAACTGAGAAATATAAAGAAGGAAACACTGGAAGATTTTAATGCATTGGTTCCACTTTAGCTGCTCTGACCTGGCCCAGGCTAGCCCAATCTTGTCAAATCTCAGAAGCTAAGCAGGATCGACCCTGGTTCATACTTGGATGGGAGACCACCAAGGAATTCCAGGGTTGCTAGGCAGAGGCAAGGAATGGTACCATTTTGGAAATGAGAGTTGTGTTGTCAGCAGTGTTGTGGAGCTACCAGTAGGCATCTAGCGAGCCCAATGTAAGTGAATTGACACCGGCCCAAATGATGTCAGCACATAATCTGCATAATGATGTTGCAACAGCAGATAGAGAGGAAAGACTAAAAAGTCTTCTCTCCCATGATGATTTGAGCAGTAGGGCCTCAAACGGGAAGCTGAGAGATGATCTAGACTACTGGGGACCAGGATCCAGAGAAAGACCCTTCCAGCTAAGCTAGAGCTGCTAACTCCAGGATGGGATATTCCTTGAGATTTGAGGGAAGGGGCCTGGGGAGGGATATAATGCCATAGACTTGGGGTTGCCAACCTCCAGGTGGGAGACCTATACAGGGGTAATTTCGTAGAAAAAGAGGTGCAGGAGCTCATTAGCATAACTCATTAGAATGACTTATTTGCATATTCCACACCCCCTGACATCACCAGAAGTATGTCAGAAGGCAAGAAAGAAAGGAGAGTGAGAAGAGAGAGAGAGAGAGAGGAAGGAAGGAAGGAAGGAGGGAGGGAGGGAGGGAGGAAGGAAGGAAGGGGGAGAGAGAGAGAGAGAGAGAGAGAGAGAGAGAAGTACTGGTAGTTTATTGCGGGTCAAGATGGAACATGAGAAACCCCGGGCTCAGAGCCCTCTTTTATGCCGGTCAGAGATAATCCTCCAACCTCGCCCAAATGTCCTGATAGGACCTTACGATGTGGTTACATTTCATAGGTCCCCGGGGGAAAACCTAGGCTCATGATTGGTGGTCATTTAGGATCCGACCGGCTATTGTTCTACCTGGCCGAAGCTCAGGTAGATTCGAACCATGTCCAAAGTCCATGTGGCGGTCGCCATTACGCAAGCACATGGCGACCGCGATATTGATACATAACAGAAGGAAGGAAGGAAGGAAGGAAGGAAGGAAGGAAGGAAGGAAGGAAGGAAGGAAGGAAGGAAGGAAGGAAGGAAGGAAGGAAGGAAGGAAGGAAGAGCTGGCAGAGAGGGGACAGCTACTAATCCCATCCTCAGAAATACCACTATTCTGGAAGGATAGCTTCAGTGGTGGCTGAAGCCTTCAGAAGGCTGGTTGGAGGAACAGTGACCTTTCCAGGGAACAGGGTCATTTTGCTGCAGCCATGACACAAGCAGGCATTCCCCTGCGGGGGGGGGGGGGCTGGCACCAACTCCCGGAGCTGAGCTTCCCCAAGCTCCTGCTCGAAATGACCCCTGGACCTATAGATTATAATTAAAACTGATCACCCGACTACAGAGATCAGTTCCTCTGGATGACAGCTTTGGAGGACATTATACCCTGCAGAGGTTCCTCCCTTCTCTAAATTCCACCATCCCCAGGCCCATCCCTAAATATCCAGGAATTTCACAACCTGGAGTTGGCAACTCATACTATCCACCCATCAAAGTGGTCCCTTACTCCAGGGGAACTGATTTCTGTAGTCTGGAGATCAGTTGTAATTCTGGGAGAACACCAGTTCCCACCTGGAGCTTGGCAACCCTCATCTAGGCTCTTGCCTTGCAGCCATAGCAGGAAACTGGAAGCTCCCCAGGACTTGCAGAGGGATAGCATTCAGAAAGGGACAATTCCTCAATAGTCAACAGACTACAAAGAGATGAGAACGCTCCTGTTTAAAATCACAGGGCATAACGAAAGGAAACATACTACTCCCTATGGATCTCTTGAAGGTAAAAAGATAAAAGTGGAGCATGATGTAAACTGCTTTGGCTTGCCTCTGGGGAGAACAGTGGGGTAACAAATGAAGTAACAAATACATAAACCTGCCCAACAACTGCATCTGACAAGTGATGAGATGATCCCCCCCCCCCGCCCCCAGTGGCAGAGCACCCAACAGATCCCATGCCCTGGGTTGAAGCCATGCCTGCTAAGTGAGATGGGTGGGAGCACACATAGTCATTCAGAACTACACAATCTGGAAAGAAATTGGAGAGAAGAGAATTTTTGGAAGTTTCCTTAAAGGTAAAGGTTTCCCTTGCTCGAAAGCCAGTCAAATCCGACTCTAGGGGGCGGTGCTCATCTCTGTTTCTAAGCCGAAGAGCCAGCGCTGTTCAAAGACTTTTTCATGGTCATGTGGCCAGCATGACTAAATGCTGAGGCTCATGGAATGCTGTTACTTTCCATCAAAGTGGTACCTATTTATCTACTTGCAATTTCTTGCTTTCGAACTGCTAGGTTGGCAGGAGCTGGGGCCAGAGCTCACTCTGTCACGTGGCACTCGGGTCTCAAACTGCTGAGCTACCAACCTTCTGGTCTGCAGCTCAGCGTCTTAACCTCTGAGCCACCATGGCTCCTTAGCAACATAAAAATGCATTAACTAAAATAGGTCTCTACTTGACCAGTGTATATGCATTGCATTTTTATCCCACCTTTCCTCAGAGTGCTGCTCATGGTTCTCTCTTCCATTTTTGTTCCCACAACAACCCTGTGAGGAAGATCAGGCTGACAGACAGCGATCGGGCCAATGTCACCCAATGAAGTTAGTGTCTGAATGAATGTCTGAACCTGGGTCTTTTGGATTTTAATGCTGCAGTCAAACCAGTGTATCACACTGGTGCTTCTAACTAGTATTGCCAGTTTTTGATCCAAAACACTCACACAGCAATTTGATCTGCAGCAATTGGCAAGTGATAATGTTTAGATCCATGCCACAAAAAGCCTCACCTATTATCAGTTGCAAATGAGGCCGCTATTACAGGCATAGGAGCCGACCAGGTTAAAGATTTATTTTCTGGTTGGTTAGCAAATCTGTTTCTAATGCCTAACCATAATGCCAGCTACTCCTGAAGGAATCTAGTATTAAAGGTGCTGATATATACAGTGTTCATTTTCATTTAACTGCTTGGACCAGACTTAAAGCCATTGATTAGTGAATTGCCACCACTAAACCAGGGGCAGTGATAATGGACAAAAGGAGATAATAGATTTCTTGGACAAATGTTCATCTAGCCAAGACTTTGGCTCAAATAATGTGATTTCTTCATAATCAATTTTTGTAGAGTTTTTTATTAAATGAAAAAGGAATATGCTAT
This sequence comes from Lepidodactylus listeri, assembly GCA_029233225.1. Taxonomy (NCBI): domain Eukaryota; kingdom Metazoa; phylum Chordata; class Lepidosauria; order Squamata; family Gekkonidae; genus Lepidodactylus; species Lepidodactylus listeri. The sequence goes on from JARCFY010000013.1 coordinate 38,567,407, forward strand.
CAGCATGATCCAGACAAAGGTAAATCTTTTCAAATCCTGCTCATTTTAAGGGCAAAGATCAATACATGCATGCACCCCTCTTAGGAAAATGGGATTTCAACCTTGCAATGCTTTGCATTTTCACATAGAACTAAGTGGCACTGAAATGAATGGAGATTGCTTCTGAGGAAAATGTACAGAATTAGGTTCTCAAATCCTTATATTTGGCTGGACAAAGTCTACTTAAAAAAATGTTTTGTGGTCTATGTGAATGTCAAGTCTTGCTCCTTTAATTAAAACATTAATGATTCACATTGATTCAGTGACTCCTGTTCATCTCCCTTGCTTACCCATAAAAAAAGTTCATTTCTCCCCTCCCCACCCCCACCCCACTTCCAGATGCTCTGCTCAGAAGCCACTTTGTGAAAAATAATTCATAAATCTGTACGGCAAAATTATATACACGCCAATGAACAGAAACCTTGATTCAGCTTCTCATGAGTCACATCTTATGATTCAATGTCACAATGCATTTTAACAAAGGGAGAGGCTTGGTAATAAAGCAGCAAGCGTGGGGAGGGGGAGCTGCTTTAGCCAAGTAGCAAGTGCAGGTGGTATTGCAGTGTGTGCTAAATTTCGGTATGCAAATAGTTTATAAAAACTGGTTTCAAATTGAATGCTGCCGTGCATCATTTAAGTATCTAAGTGTATTGTGTAACTGAATGGCCCATCCATGATTCTGTGGGAGAACTGATTTCACCTACTGTGTATACGTAAAAGGGCTTGCAAGGCAAGAACACAAAATGCTGCCATCACAGATACTGCACATCTGCAAATCTGTTTTTTATTGCTGTTTGACTTGGACAGCAGTAAACCACAGAGGTCACAGGCCTGGCTCAGAGGTGACTGTGGCTGTTGAACATGGTAGGTTCACCTGCTAAACCTGAAATGGGGACGTTTGCATCGTCTCTGGAGGAGTAAACAGTTGCACAGTCCCACTCAACATCAATATGCTAAAATGATACCGCTGTCTTTGAAGCAAACCATGTTTTATTTCATAAGAAAAAAAAATGTAGGACTGAAGCACTAGTATAAGGTGTGAACTCAGGAATTGTACATAATAATTTGCCTATTAGAGTTGTACATTTCTTTTGTAATTATTAAAATAATTATGAATGTTGTATATTTATTATCAGAATTAATATGAAAACATCACAAATCGCCCATCTAAATAGCCTATAACAAAAACAACAACAAACCACCCTTCATTTCTCTCTCTCTCTCTCTCTCTCGATATTGCAGCCTTCTCTCTCTGACTCTACTGGTTTCATTTTTTTATAAAGCAGACAGTGTTTTCCTATTAAGGGCATAAGCTGTGTTCCTTAAAGAGAAGAGGGAGAGGGAGAATCTGGGCTTTCTGACCTGATTACAAGCTGTTGCCACTAGGACTATATACATGGGTGAGGTGTTCCAATTCTGAAGGATATGGGGTAGGACTCCCTTGCCAATGCCTCCCTTGCGGCCCTTAATTTCCTTTTGCAGTCTGTACTCCCCTGCTTGCCTGCTGCTCTTCAAATCTTATCCCTTCTCCAAGCAAATCTACCTCAAGGTCCTCTTCCTCTTGCCTGCCTGCCCATACTCCTTGCCCTCCCTGTGCCACCAAATGCCCTTGCCTTGCCAGTCTTCCTCTTCCTTATGCTGCTGTCCTTCAAGCTAAGTGGCTACAGTACTAAATTTCCTCACTGAATGCTACTGTCTGTGTTACTGTGTCTCTGGAATATTTCCTATCAGTTCTCCCATAGACTTTAATGGTAAAAATGGGTGTCTTACATTGCCTCCGAAAGGTGGGCCCCTGTATTCTATCTGTCTGAAGGAGGGATGCCAGGTCCCTCCTGGCAATCAGTGGGGGATTGGGGGGACTTACCCAGAGAAAGAGAAAAGCCTGGGCCTTGTTGCCGACATTGCACAGGAAGTGATGTCATCACACCAACAACATCCAGGTGACACTCTGGTATTTGGGCAAAAACTCTATGGTAAAACCAGCTTCTACCATAGAGATTTTGCCCAAATACCAAAGTGACACCTGGACATCACTGGTGTGATGACATCACTTTCTGTGCAATGCTGGCCAGAGGCCTGGACCTTTCTCTTTCTCCAGGTAAGTCCCCCCCCACCAGCCAGCTGATCGGTGGCTGGGGGGCAGGTCTCTTGGCATAGGACTGCCTCCTCCATTAGGGGGTCTGGCAACCTTAGTCAGAATCTGGCAGTGTATATGCCCTCAAGGAGTGGTATAGTTCCCCTGAGGTTTGTCCAAGTTGTATGGAAAACCATGAAGATTGTCATGGGCCAGCCAGCAGCCACATTGCAGGAGGAGGAGAAGGAAATGGAAGAGCCAGGCCCCGCGCCAATGGAATACCCACCTGAGCAGCTGAAACAAGAAGCAGACCCAGCAAGAGAAGCATCAGGAAGTGGGAATCACAGGAAGAAAGTCACAGCCAGGAGAAGAAAGAAATGACACAGAGGTCAGAGTGTCAGTTGCCTCCGGGTTCTCCTGAGCCAGCAAAGTGCAGAAGAATGAGGGAGTGCTTGACAGCTCTAGAGAGAAAATGTAGTGCCTGCCTGATTACCCAGCATCAATCAGTATTAATTCCTTGAGTGGAGTCTTTACAGGATCAGGAGTGACAAACTGATAGGGAAGCAATAAGGACTTGCACATGGAGGGTGATGAATACAGCGGTAAGATGCATCACCTGGGCTTCAAGGGATGAGTCAGCTAATGAGGCAGATAAAATAAACATGCTGAGCAAGGCTTACAGTGGAAGCATCTTTTCATGCTACACACCTCTGAGAGCTAACCTGCTCTACCCTGATTTGCTGCCTTTGTACTCCGTCCTTACTAACCTTTGCTTGCATTCGCAGCTAAAGACCCAGATCTTGCACCCTGCACCATTTCCAAGTCCTGGACCCTGGAACCCCTATTATTCTGACCCCTGGACTGAACCGCTGGTTTCCTGATTTCAGACTGGTCTGTAGACCTTGCTATTGTCTCTTGCTTTGTTTGCTGTCATTATATTTGTGTATTCTGGAAACCCCAGGTAGAGTAACAGTGCCAAACTTTGCCCTTAATGCAACAAAGATACAGATTCAAGAAAGGGTGTGTGTCTTCCATTCGAATCAAAGGGGGATAATAGTTAAATAGAATTATGAATACGAAACAACAAATACAAAAGATACAATAACAAAACAAAACTGCACAAAACAGCCCAATAATGAAATGGTCTCTTTTGGAATAACAGAAAATGAAAGAAATAAAATGAACTCCCATCCACAAGTCTATTGCCTATGTTGGTAATTGGCCTATTCTTACACAATTCCATGCAAATCAGAATTATTCATCAATTTTAGTATGTTCAGCTGTATGAAAAAGATGTGTACATTGTTTCATTCATATCTATTTGTTCCTCCCTTTGTATGCTAGTTATTTCCTTTGCATTTTGATTATTTTAGATTATAAAAAGGGAAATATCTCTTAAAATCTGCATTTTAGAGGGGCATGAATCTGAAAAGACTTGGATCCTGTTTAATATGAGCAGAGTGACTCACACAGAGAAAAACTCTTCCTCCCCTTGAAGCTGACTGCACATACCCCAAATCATGTCCCCAGAGACTGGTAGAACCCAAAGAAGAACAAGGGCACAAAGGGAGTCTCTAATAAAATGACAAAATCAGCAAAATCGTTTGATTTTCCAGGCCAGAGGAAGGAAAAGTATACACAATTGCCTTGTACAATTAAATAGCCTTGCTACTTTTACTGAGATGTAAATAAGTTCAAGGTTCCCCTCCCTCCAAGTGAAGATATGTCTTCTGGAAATATTATTGTCTCATTATATATGCATGTTCATTTATCTCAGATAATTAAAATGAATATTTGACATGTTGTTGCAAAAGGTTTTTCCCATGGACAGTCCTGGGGAGACCCTGGGATGAGCACAATGGCCTCTGCTTCCTGAAGCTGTTTGACACTTCACCTTGTGTAAAAAATACAACGGTACATGAAGGCCAGAACCAAAGAAGTCAACTCTGATTACAGGCCATCTCTGTGACAACTATTATTAAACTGAGCTTTCACCTTCCCCAAACATGTGCAACTGCTGGAAGCTGACCCACTGCAGTGAATAGAAGAACCCCCCTGGAACAAATGGATAACATAGACATCTCATCATAATTATTTCTGAAGAGGAGATACCCATCATCTGTACTGATGTAATATACTTTCATAACATTATATTCTGACATGCACACTTGCCACAGCTGAAATACATGTAATCTATGAATGTAGCCAGCACATATGATCTGGATGGTGAATTCATGGACAGTAGATCCATCCTTCAAGTAAAACTGGGGGTGCTTTCAAAATTCTCCTGTTGACTTTCTCTTTGGGTTAGAGTTTTAAACTGCCTGAGCTGGATCTATGCATTGTTAGATATTGTGTTCTTGAAATCAGGAAGTTCTAGGAAGCAAAAAGTTGCTAGGGATTGTTAATTTGTTTCTCATAAGCAGGAGGCCTCTGTTCCTATGGATTCCTATCACCCTGGTGGGTACACAGCTGTAAGTAGGTTGCCAACCTCCTGGGGATCTCTCGCTTTTACAACTAGTCTCCAGCTGACAGAGATCAGCTCCCCTGGAGAAAATGGCTGCTTTGAAGGGTGGACTCTATGGCATTGTACCATGCTGAGGCCCCTCCCCTCCCCAAATCCCGCCTTCTCCTGGCTCCACCCCCAAAGTCCCCAGGTATTTTCCAACCTGGACTTGGCAACCCTAGCTATAAGTAGGAAGACACAGATGCCAAAGTGTTACTGATATGAATTGAAAAGCGTATTGAAAGGCATTGCTACACAATACATTACAAAATCAAACTGTAAACAAATGCATGATACAGGAATATATATGTAAAAGGCATGGATATAAAACTATCAGAAAGATGCATGTGGCCACACAAATTAAGCATGAACAGGCAGGACAGAAGTATGAACAGATCACACATAAGTCTTCAGTACAGTTCTAAACCAGTCTCCAGTATAGGATACACTAGGTAGCAAGAGATGAATCATAAACCACTAGACATTGTAAGTACACTTGGGGGACAATGTGCTAGTCTAAACAATTAATTGCTATCCTATCACCCTCCTGTTCTTCTATCTATATCTGTGTCCCAGCAAGCAAGCTGATGCAGTTTCATAGCTACCTATCCAAGAATCCAGGAAGGTTAAAAAGACAGGACTCTCACAGGTTTGTGGTCCTCTCAGCCCTCCCACTCCTGAGAATTAGGAGGAGGAGGCTTTAAGATAAGGATAGGCCTTCAGAGGCCTCAGGACACAGCTTCCTCAAAGCAGGTGGACCTTAAACAGAAAAGGCTACAATTGCCCAAAACAAAAATCTGCTCCCAGGCCCTCTCCCTCTTGGAGTTTTCTACATTTCCCATAGGCAGGGGTGGTACCCTGGTGGTTCAGAGGTACACACTCAGAGGTGCCTCAGAGGCACACACTTAATTTCCTTCATCATTCATTGTTTACTTTGGCACCCAGGGGACAGGAAAACGCACAACATCAAAACAACTCTGGTTGTCTTGTTTACTAGAGTTGCAGGTGTGTACCTGTGTACTGGGGCCTTTTTGCTTTCCCAGCATGCAGAAGTGCATCCTTGAGACTTCCAGTGAGGGATTTCAGGCTGGAACCTGGTCCTGTGCAATCTGTTTCTCATGGCATCTCAGCAGCTGCTTAATCTTAACTGAGCTGGGAAAGCTGACACACCTTTCTGGGCTCCTTCAGCTGAATCCACAGATTTTCACAAAGCCACTGTAACAATCACACAAAGAAAGATAAAATTCCAGCTATCTATGCTTCTCCTCACCCCTTAATATCATGGAGGGTCAAACACAACTGAGGTCATTTGGTAGGCTGGGTCTTCTGTTGGAAAAATCCATTTGGACAAACTTTAGACTAGTTGTCAGCCCTGCAATATTTTTTTCTCTCTCAGTATTAAGAGGTGTTTTTCCAGTATTTACAACCACTGGTAGCTAGTTCTTCCTCATGTAATGCACAACCATCACCCAGTGGGGTATCTCTACAGTCTCAGGAAAAGTTGCCATTTCTGATGGCAAACAACAGAGTTAGGACCCAGAATCCATTTTGTTTACAGTTGGAGGCTGTAACTAGCCTGATCCAGGGCCAAAATTGGACAGGATTAACTGGATGCTTGAAAACACGTTTGTTTGGTTCACATATTCATTACTGGTCATGAACTATGAGCAAATTTTTCATTAAGTTTTTTCAACTGTGTGTCACCCCATTTGTGGATGTTCAACAGGTTGCTTCACTGTATTCTTTTCTAATAGTGCAGTACAGTTTAATTGGCTTTTCCTACAGCTATAGCTTTAGGTTTCCTGCCATACAACTGGAAGGCTTTTTGAGTGTGTGTTTTTTCAATCAGTAATTGCTAAGGTGCCACTGTGAACTAACATTCTAATGATGTATTGTCATGATGACTGAAGTCTCAGTTTTCATTATAAAAAAAGTTTCCAGCCCCTTTTGTTGCATTTAGAAGGGGAGAGGTACAGGCAGCACATTTCCCCTTATAACTCAGCAATGAAAGAATCTAGAGACATAGTTATTTTTTTTTAAATGGAAGCTGAGAAATATTATTAGAACTTTAGTTCACAATACCGCAGTAGCAATGACTGATTTTTTTTTTTAAACTCACAATACCTGCTGGTGGCCAGGAAACTGTTAGCTCACTGTGTCAATGCAACTATAGATAGTTATATCAGTCCCAAATTATATAAATCAATTATAAATAAATATTATGTTTTAAAACATCCAGTTTTCAGTGTTAATTTAAGTAGTCCTTAGTTAATGGCTGCCAATCTGCTTGGATCAGCAGCACTTCGCACAGGCACAGTTTTGAAAATCCCAGAGCAAACCTTTTTGGCAGGCTTTCAAGTTGTTTGCTACCTATTGATCAGACTGGGTGATTGTCTCACGTCTTATCATCTCATTACAACCCAGTAAGTTTGACTCTGGAACACGTTCAACGAGAAGTTCATGCCATCCCTAGTAATAGGGAAGGGTGTGCATTCAGTAAATGTTCATTATAGTTTTATATGCAGGATCTGGAGGGGGATTTTACTATGATTGCTCATGTTTGCATAGAATACTAGTGGCTCAGGATTCAGGATTGTTTGGATTCTGGAGGTTCAGGACTACTACACTATTGCAGGGTATGGGGCAGCTGTTTATAAAGATAATGATACCAAATCTGCATAAAGCATATTCCTCCCTCTAGTCTAAATACCTTCCTTATTTCAGGCAGAATGGACAAGGAGGGGTAATTTTACAGACCCCCAAAGTAAGTGCCTCTCAGTATAGGTACATATCTCTCCACAGATTCCTATTGAGGAAAAATTGGCATTGGCCACCAGCAAAAACAAACAAACAAAAAAAAACCCCAGTCTGTATTAATTTGATTTTCCTACTCTTACAGTGACTGACTGATATTTGTTTGTTTGATTGTTTGCCTTTCTGCTGAAAATTTTCCTTTTGCCATCTTTTTTTGCTGTGTTCTGTTCTTTTCTTCCTTTCATAAAGTGAAAAAGGAGGGACATTTTTCAGGAGTGACCGGAGTGGCACTAACACCAAATGACACCAAAATTGTAGCAGAATTAGTGCTGCCTGTCTACTAAATAACCCCCATATGTCTAGTGAAACTGGAAAGTCTCAGACCTATTATGCATTGGTGTTTTCCCTTGCTTTTACCATGCATGCAAGTTGGGGTTTTTTTGTCCTTCTGCATACCCATCACTTCCACTGTGCATGTTAGTCATTTCCCCCTCCATTCTGCATTGTTTTTCCTCTCTTCAGTACTCAGTTTACTTTCTGTTAGCTGTTTGCCCTGGGTTTCTGAGAGTGCTTTTGCCATGGTTTTTTCCCCTTGCTGTGCTCCCAAACAAAAGGTGAGTCAAAAGTGTACATCTTCCCTCAGATTCCCAACATCCTTTCCCCATCTCTTGGAAGTCAGCCCTGGCCCACATCGAGGTCATTCCGCTCACTCTGCACTTTCCACACTCCTCCCGCCTTCATTGGTGTCCAAACACAATTTCCTCTGCATTTGTAAAGCTTTCCCTCTTTTTTTGGTCAAACAATTCTAGTTTAGCAAAATGAGAAAGTTTACAAAGAGTGATCCTGGCTGGGCTTCCATTGCAGGGGCAGGGGAAAGAAAGAGAGAAAAAAACCTTCATTTTGCTCTTTTCTCTGCTGCTTGATCACAAGGGAGAGAGAGTGTGTGTGTCAGCCCAGAGGGGCAAGAGTCTTACATCCGCCAGGTTGTACACCTCTTGAAAGCCCTGTCTCTTGTCCTAATTGCAGACCCCTGGAGAGAGAGAAAAGGGAGACCCAGGGAGAGAGAGAAAAGGGAGAGCCCCCTCCTTGCCTATGCCCCAAACCCCCTTCTTCTTTTCCCATTCCATCCCCTCCTCTCTAGCCTTACAATCCACAAGTAAGCAAAGAGTTTCTATTTGCAAGGGACTATCTCTCCACAGCTGTGGAAAGAAGGAAACGAGGGAGTGGGTTGAGAGCAAGAGAGCCAGAGCAGGTAGAGGGTGCAGAGTGGGGGGAGGGCAAGAAGATGAAGTGTCTGTTCCACTCCCCACCTCTGTCTTTTTTTGCCTGTGCACAAGCAGATCAAAAGCCAGACAGGGGCTTTCCTCTTTCAGTATTTTTTTTAAAGTGACAGCAGTTTCCTCTGGTGAGAGAGGTCACAAGAAGGTCACTCTGGCAGAAGTCCCAGCTGGGTCAGCCTGATTACAGATGTGCCTGTCCTCTTGAACAGGAAAGGCAGTGTGCAACTGAGCCTGCAGGGAGCCATCCTGAAGCTGCTTCTGGGCTTCATGAAAAATCTGGTCAGTTTCAACAGCAGGTTTTCCCCCTTTGCCTGCATTCCTTTCTGTTCCCTTTCATTCAGCATACTAACACTAAAGAGCATGTGCAAAACCTGAACCATGAGGATTTAAATGGAAGGTGCTTGCTGGATGCTGTGATAGGGCAACTGCATTTAAAAAAAAACAAAACCTTTGGATGTCAACCCCCCCCCCCCCCGTCATAAGTGATGTTTTGCCCTGATTTAGAAAAGTGTGTGTGGTTTTTTGTTTTTAGCTGCAGAATAAATACACTGAATGGTGTAAGAATGATGTGTACAACAGGTACACAAATCCAAAGTCAAGCTTATAGGCTTGACTGCGTGAATACTCTGCAATAAGCTGTGCTTGCATAATAGGCCTCAGAAACTTTAGCTTTTCCTCATGCTTCAACCCTTAAATCCATCTTGGTTGTCCTCTTCCTCACTTTTTCCTGCTTTACAATATTCTTTCTGAGATATGGTGGCTGGAACTGTATCCAGTATTCCAAACGAAGCCATGCTATATATCAGAGGGCATTACAGCATCAGCTGTTGTATTTTCTATCCCTTTCCTAGTGATCCCTCAAATGGTGTTTGCCCCCTTCTTTTTTTCATCACCACTGCACATTGTTTTCAACAAGCTATATGGCCTCTTAGGTCAGGGTACTCAATCCCTTGCATGCAAAGCTTCAGCATCTAGCATATTCCTTAAGTAGTTGTAGTTTAAGTCTCTAGTGGTAGAGAAGAACACAGAAAATAAATTAAATCCCTTCATTAAATTATAAGAGCCCAAGAGGAATTGCAAGCACTTGATAAACACCCAAACAACTGTAACTGTTTTTCTGTGAAGAATGTAAGAAAAGTGCTGCTGTATCAGGCCAAGGGTCCATGCCAGCTAGGGGGCGAGCACACAGCCCTTTAATGCAGGAGGAAGGGCTGCTTCCTCCCACATTTAAAGGGGCTGACTACACAGGCCGCAGCAAGTCCCGCACCGAAGTGGGCTCAAATGCGGATTCCTCCCACATTTTCTGACCCCGGGAAAATCAACAGTTTTCCTGGGTGTTGCGGGAAGAACCTGCATTTTAGCCATCTGGCCAGCCCTCTCTCGCAATCATTGCGACAGCAGGGCTGTCCAGATGCCCCCCCCCCCACCATTTCCCCCCCCTTTTACACTTGGGCGCTTGGCCACTCAAGTGCCCAAGTGTAAAAGGGGGGGGGGACCAAATTTACCAGGCGGCTGGCGGGTCCTTTGCCGCTTCTTCTGCTGCTGCCTCCTCTTCCTTTGCCACTTCTTCCGCCATTGCCTCTTCCTCCTTCGCCACTTCTGCCACCACCGCCTTCTTTGCTGCTTCTGCTGCTGCTTCTGCCACCGCCTCCTTCGCCGCCGCCGCCTCCTCCGGCCGCCGCTGCTGGCCTCCGCAGGGGTTGGGATGTGTAGACATCCCAACCTGAGGTAAAAAATGTGGCCCCTTTAATCCGGGAGGGCTCCCGGATTTAAAGAGGCCGTGTGACTGCAGCCCTCGTTTACTGTTTCCAGCAGTGGCCAGATAGTTCTGGGATGACCACAAGCTCAGCATGAAGGCAACAGTCCAATCCTGATGTTTGATTCCTTTTTCCTGGAACATAGAAGTTCATTGCCTATGATCACAGAATGTCAGTTACTTATACTGTTGTCTTTGCAGAATGTTTCTATTCATATAAACGTTGTCTTCCACTGTTTCCATTTCTCTGTTCCAATGCATTTTCTACTTTGAAGATAAGTTTTTTTTAAAAAAAACATTTAGCAATATAGTAAGAGATGGATTTTAATTTTTTACACTATATTGCTAGCTCTCACTGCTCAACATTCCTACTGCCCAAGATCACTGACAATTGTAGAAAGAGTGACAGGGACTGTTTGCCAGTCTTGGAACTGATAAGATTCCTGAAAGAGGCTAATAGATTATGTAATAATAGATTATGGTTTTATGTATTCCTGTATTTATGTTTTCCTGTATTCAGTGGCTTGCACAAAAGTATAATTTAGTGTGTCTATCAGAGGTCAAGACACTGAGCTGAAGACCGGAAGGTCAGTAGCTCGGCAGTTTGAGACCCTAGTGCCTGTGATGGAGCGAGCTCTCATCTCTGGCCCCAGCTCCTGCTAACCTAGCAGTTCAAAGCAAGAAATTGCAAGTAGATAAATAGGTACCGCTTTGGTGGGAAGGTAACAGCACTCCATGCACCTCAGCATTTAGTCATGCTGGCTACATGACCATGGAAAAAGTCTTTGGACAGCACTGGCTCTTTGGCTTGGAAACGGAGATGAGCACCCCCCCCCCCCAAGAGTCAGATTCAACTGGCTTTTGAGCAAGGGAAAACTTTACCTCTATCGATCTCTCTCTCTATCTATCTATCTATCTACAGCCTGTATGAAGAAGTACTTTTTTTTTTTTTTTACTAAGGGACATCCTTGTACAGCACCTCTCTCACTGTATGTCATAGCTCCATGCTGGAAAGATAATGTCTTCTTGCTCCTCTGTTTTGCAAAGACGATGATTGGCTGGGTATGAACCAGGCCTCAGCCGAGTCCCCTCATATCTCCTATGCCCAGTCATCAAGCACTGACTAATCAGTGGTTCAACAGCTTGTGTGAATCAGTCTCAGGTTTTTACCAACTACCCTGATGTCACATGGTTTATTGTGTTTCCTAACCTTTTCTCTTTTGCTTACCAAGAGTGTTTATCAAGTGTTACCAAGTCCAGGTTGGAAAATTCCTGGAGATTTGAGGGTGGAACCTGGGGAAGAGCAGGATTTGAGAGGTGGAGCTCAGCAGGATGTGATGCCATAGAGTCCATCCTCCAAAGAAACCATTTTCTTCAGGAAAACTGATCGGTGTACTCTGGAGATCAGTTGTAATTCCAGAAGAACTCCAGGTCCTATCTGGAGGTTGGCAACCTTAGTTCTAATTTTCAAGCTTATATTTGCTCTGCTGTACTGGTAGTTGAAACAGGGTATCTTGCTGCTGGGGCAGCATAGCAGAAGGCTCCCCCTCCAGTGGAATGGGCCCAATGCTTAGAGAGAAACACTGTAGCAAATCTCAAAGGAAGCCTTATCAAGACAAAAAAATGCTGGGAGGGCTTGAAAATCCCAAGAATCTGAAAAGCACCTAGTAACTCATATAGGCATGGCTATCTAGCTATCATTTAGCATAGATCCTAGTCTGACCTGAAAAATGGGTTGCCTGAGTAGGTACAGCTATGGTGGAACTGAGAAAGATCACCTGATTTCCATCCTTCTCAGTCTCTACCCTCAGGTGGATGGCCAAAAGGGGAAACGGATCAGAAAGCGCCTGGTTCTAGTCCCAGGGTTCTTGATAACACTATTTTTTTTAGCACTGCACATCCATTACTGCACTGAGCATAAATAGTGTGCCATCTGCTTCATTTGAGCAAAAGAATACATTAGATGATGACTATTCAGGCTTCTCTGCAAAGCTCAGCTAATCAGTCGCAATGCAGGCAGTTATCTCTTGTTATTTTGGTATCAGCATATGCCTTCCCCATTGTCCGTATTGTCGACATCTAAAACAAGAACTTCTGATTATTTTTTGTGTGCGCTCCTTTCTATTTTAACAAGTCCATTCTGCACATTCATCAAAATCATAATTTACATCCAGTCGCAACTGGGCTTTTGATTATCCAGGAAGCTGACTTTGGGGTGGGGGGTTCATAATATCTTGTGTATTAAGCCAGTTTGGTGTAGTGGTTAAGTGCGCAGACTCTAATCTGGGAGAACCGGGTTTGATTCCCCACTCCTCCACTTTCACCTGCTGGATGACCTTGGGTAAGCCGAAGTTCTGATAAGAGCTGTCCTTGAAAAACAGCAGTTTCTGTCAGAGCTCTCTCAGCCCCACCTGCCTCACAAGGTGTCTGTTGTGGGGAGGGGAAGGGAAAGGAATTTGTAAGCTACTCTGAGACTCCCTTGGGGAGTGAAGGGTGGGGTATCAATCCAATCTCCTCTTCTCTTCTTCTTCTTCTTAAGGCAGAGGGAGAGAAGTGTGTCTCCAGTGATTACTTTAGAGAGAAAGGGAGAGCTCAGCACCTTGTCACCCCTGGAGAGGTTGCAGTAAAGGGCATTTGAGGGACATGATCTTCGTGGTCCTCCCCATAGTCACATTAAAGTGGATTCAGCCTTCCTTTGTCACATCCCATGAAGCAAACATTTATGGGGGGGGGGGATTTGGGTCCAAAGTATGCCAAAGGCCAAGTGGTTCTCTGAACCCAAGTCCTCACTCCCTTTTCCCCAGGGCTACATCCCTTCACTAGCAGAGCAATATGGGGTGAAGGTGGGGTGTTCTTTTGTTCTCATAATTCCTTTGTCAGCATGACTTCCCTGCTGACTCAAGGCCAGCACTTGCATGCATGTGCTACTAACCCTCTCTTTGAGTGGGTCTGTGACTTTGGAAGGAAAGCAGGGGATCATTCCATATCCTAATATTTTCCTGGCTTTATCCCCCCACCCTTCTTCATGCTTCATACACGCCACCACTAGTGGACGCACACAGTGATAATGACTGAGGGAGTAGGACCCTCATATATATCACGCCATGTAAATTTCTGTGTAATAACAGCAATTATTATCCTTTATGGTGTGCATCCTGAGTGTTATCTCAGTAATCCTTAAATCCTTAAGTAGACCAATATTTTTATCCTCATGTTGCAGTCAGGGGAGGGAACTGAGAGATAATCACTTGTCACTATGGTGCTTGAATATTTTTTACCTACGGTGCAGATAAGTTTGGGTGGGGAATATATAAATCAGGGAAACAGCACATGAGATAGGGTCAAATACCACATCTCCCACTGCAATGTCTTTGACCTGATTCAGACTTTGCTTCTCATGGCTGCTTTGAACGGTTTAGAAAACCTATAGCAGAGACAATGCAACCCTAACCTGGATAGTCCAAGCTAGCTAGGGCTGCCAAGTCCAACTTGGGAAATATCTGGGGACTTTGGGGGTGGAGCCAGGAGACTTTGGGGGTGGAGCCAGGAGAAAGGAAGTGACATCATTTTGTGATGTCACATCCTGTGATGTTGCTTCCACATGCTTCCACATGAACTCATGAAGTTTCCTGATACTGAATCAGGCCATTGGTCAATCAAGGTCAGTATTGACTACTCAGACTGGTAGTGGCTCTCCAGGGTCTCAGGCTGAGATCTTTAATGTCACCTATTACCTGATCCTTTTTTAGCTGAAGAGGCTGATACCTCCTACATGTCAAGCAGATGCTCTATCACTGAGCAATGGCCCTACTGAATCCTTCCTCATCTCGGCAGAATATGAAGCCCTAAGTGCTACACAAGTGCTAAATATGATTTTCATATCATAAGAACAGGAGAGAAGCCACAGTGGATCGGCCCATCCAGTACAACACTCTGTGTCACAACAGTGGCCAAAAATACCAGGTGCCCTCAGGAGGTCCAGCAGCGGGGCCAGAACTCCAGAAGCCCTCCCACTGTTGCCCCCCAAGCACCAAGAATTCAGAGCATCACTGCCCGAGACAAAGGGTTCCATTTAGACCTTGTGGCTAATAATAGCCACTGATAGACCTCTGCTGGATGGGGACAGAGAGAGAGAGAGAGAGAGAGACAGACAGCTTTTTCACTTACTCTTGCCCAATTCCCAGGCTTTATTTCTGGCCCTTGTTTCACCCAGCTGTTGTCCATGTAAGTCCCATAACTTCTCCCCCTTCCCCCCAGCATAGGCTTTTTGGTGGCTAAAGAGGACCTTTGTCCTCCCCTTTTCGCCAGCAGAAAAGCTAGTTGGATCCATCCCTAACTTAAAATACCGGTTACTTGATGTACAAATGCTTTTAAAAATGCAGATTTTTACTGCCGGGGGGGGGGGGGGACACACGGTTGAAAGAAACAGAAAATTGGCATAAAAATGAGGAATCCCAACTTTTATTTGCAGAAGGGAAATGAGGATTGGGGGGACCCAAGCAGCTAGGACAAGACATTTTAAACAATCTCACTCCCAGACCTTCTACAGGCAACCTCTCCTTGTGATGTTTACCTCTTTGGAAGTGACAGTTTATTCCTTTGACAAAACCACAGTGGACAGACAGACAGAAAAAAAGAAAGAGGGGGAGGGGGAGAGACAGAGAAGGAAAAGAGCTCGCAGACCCCAGCTTACCCGAGCAGTTTACTCAGCAGCAACCTTGCACGCAGTAGAAAGAGCTTAGTCCCTCCTTAATCTCTGGGCGGGGCTGTCTTGCTCGATTAGCTCTTAAAGGGGAAATTTCCCTTTTAAGAAGTTCAAGAGGCCAGCAGGGCAGGCTCCGAGGTTCCCCTGCTGGCAGCCATTTTGTCCCCCCGGTGGTCAATTTTGGAAAAGCGGGGGAAAGCTTTCAAAATCGGTGTTTCCCCCGCTCTACCGGGGGACTTGGCAGCCCTAAAGCTAGCCCAATCTCATAACATCTCAGAAATTAAGCAGAGTCAGCCTGTTTAGTTCTTGGAAGGGACACCACGAAGAAATTCCAGGATTGCTATGCAGAGGCAGGCAATTGCAAACTGCCTCTGAATGTCTCTTGCTTTGAAGAATCTATGTTGGCTATGACTTGATGACGGGGGGGGGGGGGGACGGGAGAGAGAGAGAGAGAACCATAACTATTTTGACTCAAAGGAAAGTAACAGAAGAAGTCATGGACAATATTTCCAAAAATTTCTAGGCAAAGCTGCCCTGGCTAAAACCTCTCTCCCCCCCAATTCATAACACAGTGTGGAAATAGCTGGTCTCTTGGTGGGGTCAAGCATGATTTGGGGGTGGGTTCCTATTACTGGCTGAGGGGGACAAGATTTTTTCCCACCTGCTTCACACTGTGTGTAATTGGTGGTTTGTTAAATAAGTCTGGTTTCTCTGAGGCTGGTTAGGCCTTGATTAAGATCTGTCTGGATTCATGTAAATTAGGTAAGTCAGTTCAGATCAGCAAACATCCCAAGCCATCTAAGGATGGAAAAGTGAGGGGAAAAAATCAGACACTGTAGGCCAACCAACACCAGGACCTGAGGAGCAGACTCTCTTAGCATTGTGCATCATCACCTGAACTAACTGACATAGGAGAAGGTTGCTCAACATAGTTTACTCTGCAGGCCAAAGACAAGAGGAATGCTTTGCATGGTGCATCTGTGCATTCTAGCAAGCCCACTGGATATTCTCTAGGGTTGCCAACCTCCAGGTGGTGGCTGGAAATCTCACGCTAGTACAACTGATCTCTAGGTGACAGAAATCAGTTCATCTGGAGAAAATGGCCACTTTGGAAGCTGGACTCTATGGCTTTAAATCCCAACCCCCAACCCTCAAGCTCCACCCCCAAAATCTGCAGGTATTTTCTGCCTCAGAGCTGACAACCCTAATAGCCTCTCAGGAAATGAAAGGTGGGTAAATGTCGATGTTACAGTCCAGCTATATAGCAATTAATTAAATAACCCTTAGCTAAGCCCAGATTTGGTCTGATAGCAATACAAGGCTGTTGTGTGAATGCATGATTATTGAAGCAAGGCTCTAATTTCTTTGTTTGTTTGTATGCACAAAAACATCATGTGGTAGATGTGGAGGACAAAATGGAGGAGAGAATGTAAGCTGATTTGGGTCTCCACTGGGGATAAAGTTGGAATATAAATGAAGTAAATAAATTTTGCCTGCCTAATTATTGGACTTATTGTTATACTGTCATTTACAGTAAACAAGTACCTAATCATTTGATATTTGTTAAAGGTACCTCAAAGCCTTGGAAGGTACTGACTGCTCCATAACAATACCATTATCAAGTGTTCAAAATGAAACCCAAACAAGTCAGTTTCATCATATCTTTTTATGCTATTGAAACTGAATTCTCAAGCCACCTTCATTTTTCCAGGGGGATGGAGGAGGAGGAGGAGGTGGAGGAGTAGATTGGATTTATACCCCGTCCTTCACTACCTGGAGGAGTCTCAAAGTGGCTTACAGTCTCCTTTCCCTTCCCCTCCCTACAACAGACACCCTGTGAGGTAAGTGGGGCTGAGAGAGCTCTTTTGAGAACTGGTCTTGAGAGAATAGCTCTGAGACAGCCCTGGCTGACCCAAGGAATAAATACGCCCCTAATTACCAGACTCAGTCACTGAGTTCTAGTACTTGTCTCTGTTGAATCATGATCTTAATTGTGTTCCTATTCTGCCTTTTAGGAGATATTTTGTGACCTTTTTGAAAGAGGTTAGTGTGTTCACAGGTGCATTCATATATTCAGTCTTTCTATCCTCCACCTCCCGTAACTCCCTTTATACACAGTAAATGTTGTTGACTGTGTTTGAGATACAGATGTTCAATAATAAGTACACCTGGATTAGGGATGCTGCTTGACATACCATGTTTTGACCATTGTAGTCACTCATGAACCAAGCCTCAAATCAGTTTGCCTCACCAGTGTCCGAGTCAAACAGCTACTGAACAGTGTTGCAGCTACATAGTAGCTGTGGTGGTGTTTTGTTTCCTTGTGGTTTAAGAGTTTCACTTCCATGCCTTGCAGGCACCTTTGCACCTGCACATTAGGGCATATTCTCAGCTGGGGTTATGACTGGTTGGGTCAGATAATCGAATAATATATTTGTAGGGGAACTATGCTCTGACCTGGGTAGCCCAAGCTAGCTCAATCCCATCAGATCTTAAAAACTAAGCCAGTATTTGGATGGGAGACCTCCAAGGAGTACCAGGGTTGTGACACAGAGGCAGGGAATGGCAAAGCACCTCTGAACACTATGTGGTTGCCATGAGTCAGCTGTGAGTTGATGGCACTTTCCACCACCACTAGGGGAGCTACACCTCCACAAGGTTGTACAAAAACTCATGTGTAAAATAGCCTTGGTAACATGGACTTCAGTTAGAGTTGCCAAGAGCCTGGAGGAAAAATGTCTTGTCCCTTTAACAGAGGCTTAATTTGCGGAAACTGGCAGGCAAAGCTTTTCATGCCATGGAGGTAAATAACATCACCTGATAAATAATGTGGCCTTAAACCCTTCTTAAAGGGGCAAGGCATTTCTTCCTCCAGATTGTTGGCAGCACTAACTTCAGTGAACACCAGATGGTAAGACTTTTTTAGAAAGATCCCTCCAATTTGTGGTCAATATGGGAAATGTGTAAAACTTCCATGCTTCCTTTGGTTGGCCCTTCCAGGCCCCAGGGCTGTCAGACTGGTGGCAACCAGGGCCAGGGCCTTCTCGGTGGCAGCTCCATTCTGGTAAATGAGCTCCTGGAAGAGCTTTACATTTACAGTTCTGCAGGGCCTGTAAGACAGAGCTCTTCCACCAGACATTCAACTAGGAGACACACCATACAACAAGGAGTGTCCCTGTGCCCTGGCTTTGCCATCTTTGCTTCCAGCCTGTACCTGGAACCTTACCATCGTGTCCTCAGCCACGCCTGCCGTATAACAATGAGAACTGAGCTGGTGTGAAAGAATAACCATCCAACAATCACCCAAGTTACATCATAAAGAACTGTTGCTCTTATTACTTGATGTGTTTAGCATTTTATATGTTTTAAAAGATGGTTGATTTTAAGTTATTGATATGCTGATTATGTTTTAACTGTATTTGTACTTTATGAATATTATGTAAGGATGATGATGATGATGTTAGGATAAAGCCATGCGACATGGGTAAAATTGGAGATAAATGAAATCAAAGATATCGCTGCTGGACTGTCCCCCACTGTCTCTAAGCGGGAGTCCATTTTAGAATGGCAAAAATGAATGTCGTCACTCTGAACTTTCCTCTTCTGCAAGCAGCCTGATGTGCGATGACCAGTTTATTAAGGCACTTGCTTCAGAAGGACTCTGCTGGAGAGGTTGTTGCAAAATAAATGAATGCCACATAAAGCCTTCCGCACTGTCTGAAGCAGAGTGGATATACATGTGTGGGTGTGAAGCAGTGATCACTTTGTGTGAGAATACGGGGGTTACACTCACACACAAAGGTATCCCTGTCTTCCTTTGTGAAATATTAAAAGGCTGTGGTGTGATGTTTTTTTAAAAAAAGACTGGTGAAATTTAGTCCCTCATTTACATGTTTCTAAGCTGCAGGAATGCAATTATAAAGCTAAACTAAAGGAGGGGAGTGTTCTCCATTTGATAGTAATGAATAGACGTGATGCAATCTTGTATTTTTTTTTTAATTATAAAGTTTGCATTCCTTATACATAATGCAGTCACTTCTGTGTAATTTGCTTCCTGGGAGCTGAATAAATTAGTGCAAACGAGGTACTAAAGTGCATGATTAATTGCATTATGATGTTCAAATCAGATTCAGTTGTGGGGGATCGCCAAAAATAAAGCTTCATTATGCGGCTGAATTTTGATTAATACTTAAAGAGCCATTGTCATACAGGGTTTGATCACAAATAAGACCGGCTTTGTGTTGGAGGTGGGGCTGCTTTGAATGGCAGCTCTCTAGGATCACATCTACATTTGTGACGTATGGGAGAACTGTGTTGAAATTACTGGGTATCTTTACATCCTCATCATTCACCCAGTGATACGAGTTTTATGTGTCTTGCAACTGGCAGGAGAGATGTGGGTCGGCCTTTTTAGGCTTCTTCAGACTTTGCAAACTGACAGCCCGCCTGATGTCTTAGGAACAGGGTTGATTCCAGGATTGAGGAGCCCTGGGATCCCTTCTCTCTTCTGCCCACCACCAGGTACCCACACATGTCCTTCTTCCCTTCTCCCCACCTGCAGGCCTCCAACCTGCCTGTGTATCTTTCCCCTGCCCACTTATGAGCTCTCCTACGATCCATGCTCACCACCGCCGGCAGCCCATTCCCCAGTGCTCACCATTCGCCGGCAGCCCATTCACTGGGCAGAGTGTTTCTGGGAGCACAGTGGGGCTCTAGCAAATAAATGAGTGGGGTTGACAGCAGTGGCCCTGCCAGGAACCCCCGCCCTGATTGGAAGCATGCAGTCCCCATTACACACCTGATATGTGCAGTCACAATTTATATAAATTAAGCAACATGTAGATTTTGCATGCTCTTATTCTTCCACACATGTGAACCACCATGTGTATTGCACATTTCACGTGACCACACATAACATGTACATCATGGGAACTACACACACCATCCAGATACTCACTGAAGAGGGTGGTTGTGTTTGTTCATTATGCAGGTTTTGTGTTGTGGATGTTCTTTGGTCTCCAGTAAAGGTAGACTAAGATCTCATTGGCTGTGTTCATACTAGTGCTGTGGAAGCATCTTGAGCCGTCCTCAAGTGTCAGTAGCTGTTAAAATCGCGATCACACCACAACGGTATCTGATCGCCTGCAAGCGGCTCACCCGCGTTTACACTTCCTCCCCCTTTTTTTTTCTCGCGACTTTTGCATGTGCACATGCGTTCACGCGCTTGCTTAAGAGCCAAATTTTTTGTGCATGCGCAGAACGTCTGAGGCAACTCACTGACACATTCAGATCCCTCCGCAGGGCAGTGTGCTTTGACTAACCATACTGTATCAATCCGCCTGAAACAGAAACTGTTTTCCACACTCTGCTTTGGCAATTGCACTGAGGGAGCATCATGAATCCTCAGGAGCAGCACTTGTTGGCCTTTCTGATGAGTGTACAGCTCTGTCTCACGGTGGCCTGTTGCCTGCTTCGCAGGTTGGCAGCCATGAGAGCGCAGAGGCTGGCATTTGGCAGGCGGCACCTTGAAATTAGGAGAGCCAGAAGGAGGGACTTTGAGGATTCAGAGTCCTTTGACTTTGCATATCTCCTGACGATGGAGGATCAGAGGGCCACACGGAGGTGGTGGGTCTATCCTCGTCCGGATAATCTCTGGAACGTCTATGCCCGTGTAATCTGGGAGGATGAGCAGTGGATCCAGAACTTCCGGATGACCAGGGCGACCTTCAATTGGCTGGTGGACTCCCTGAGGCCACATCTTCAGCGTCAGGTGACAGCCATGAGGGACCCCATTCCGGTAGATGAGTGTGTGGCCATCGCCATATCTTGGCTTGCCAACACCTTAAGCTACCGTTTGGTGGGTGCCCTATTTGGAGTGGCGAGATTGACTGTGGCGGGAATTGTGTTGGAGGTCTGCCTGGCAATCGAGGTTCACCTCTTGAGCAGCGTCATCTATCTGCGTTCACCTGGACGGGTAAGCATCTCCCATGTATAGCTGCAGGATGTGATACGGTGGGTGTGACACACTCATGTGACACCCCTCGAGAGGCAGCCATTATTTCCTAGTGATATGACTTATCTGGCTAGCAGTAGAAGGCTGTCCACCCAACTAAAGAGGCTTAAATGACATTTTGCCCATCATATGATACAGCTTGCCTGTTCAGGAAAGCATTGCTGCAGCGTGACAATTGTATGGCCACTGCTGTGACCACCACCGTGGTCAAGATGGCCGTTACTGTAATGAAGATGTGCTGATGATTAGTCTCAACATTTGAATCATTACTCTGACTAATCCTTCCTGTAAACACAGTAGTCATCTTGTGAGTGTGGTCATCTCCACCTTGAGGTTTTAGAGTCCTGTTCCTGGAGGGAATGCACCAGTGGTTTTGCTAGCAATGTACTGCGCTGTCGACATGTACACCTGCCTACAAGCTAACTTTTTTTTCCTTTGTTTTTGGTGTGCAGGTGATGCTTGGTTTTGCGGAGCTGGGGTTTCCTCACTGTGTGGGAGCCATGGATGGCTGCCACATCCAGATCCGGGCGCCAGCGCACCAGGCCTCAGAATTCTATAACAGAAAGCATGACTACTCGGTGCTGCTGCAAGGGACCGTGGACCACCAGGGCCGGTTCATAAACGTCACCATTGGGGAGGCGGGCCGCAGTCATGACGCACACACGCTGCGTCGATCGAAAATAATGGACGCCATGGACCGTGGAATTTTTGTCCCGGGTAACCCAACGGTGACTATTGAGGGGGTACAGATCCCCCCTCTAATAATAGCTGATCCCGCCTACCCGATGCGGCATTGGCTGATAATGCCGTACACATGTGCACTTATACCACGGCAGGCCACTTTCAACAGGGTTCACAGCAGGGCCCGTTGTGTTGTTGAGCGGGCCTTTGGACGCCTGAAGGCACATTGGAGGTGTTTGGGGGCCAGGCTTCAAGTCATGGAGCCAAACTTAAACTGCATCATCTGTGCATGTTGTGTTCTGCACAACATCTGCGAGGAGCGTGGCCATCCGGTCACAATGGATGACTCTCAGACGCACACCGCTCCTCATGTGCAGGAACACCAGGCGCAGGGCGACGACACGGAGCGTGAGGAGGGGAGGGCTGTTCGCGAGGCGGTGACCCGATGGATCCTCAGTCGTCGCAGACGTTAACCGACCCACGCTTCCAAAGGACTTGTTATTACTTGGTTTTCCTTTGTTAAAAAATAAAGACACTGTTTGGTTTCACATCCTGTGTTGTGACGTGGTTTATGTAAAACTTTAGGATTACATTCATTTGCTTCATCACTGCTGCAAGAGTTCTTGTGTAGTGCTTTCTATCTCTTTCTGCACAACAACTCTGCAGTGTAGACCTCTGTATGTGAGGCACGAGAAGGCACATGGCAAAACCCCAGTCTTTCACCAGCTAAAGGTGTCTGAAGGCTGCGTGCACTGTCCCTATGGCAGTCACATGATGGAGCACGGGGCAGGTTTGAACAGAGAGAGCTCTCTCGGGCGCTGCTGTAGAGCAAGCAGCTGCAAGGGAAACTGTGACTGGCTCAAGGTCACCCAGCCGGCACGGTGTGAGGGGGACAGGTGGGGTTCCTATTGTGGAATGTGTGAATGGACAACCATGGGGGGGCCTGGTGTGAGTATCCGCCCAAGTTTCTTTCCAAAGGCCGATGGACCGTCCTGCTAACTCATGATGGAGGAATGGCTGAGGATCACTCATGCTGCAGCCAATTCACGCTGTACTGTACTTTTTCTTCATTGGATCCATAACTCGATTGCTGGCCAGAAACACATCACAGCTCCCATACCCCATAAACCAAGCAGAGACTTTTGGGTATAGTCTCCTGTCCAACTTTTTGAATTTTTTTGCAAAGTAAATGCTCACTTATATTTTGGGTGGAAAACACATCACAGAAGCTGCTCTGTCTGTTTAACATTGCACAGCTTCTGATTCTGCATCATAACCTCTTTGGCCCCCCAACCACCCCACCCCCGGGATGTGTTGGTCCAGTGTCACAATTGAAGGCAGGCTCTTATTCCCAAGGGCCAGAGAGGGACTTTTGTGATGTAAATTTGGTTGATGTTCAGTAATCAGGGTTAACAATGTTCTTTAACACCTCTGAACAATCTTTATCTGTTAACATTCCTCCTGTAAACGTTCCTCAGTACATAGCTGTAGAGCCACTTTTCAGAATCAAGTAATGAACCCACCTGGTGTTGTTAGGGAAACTAGCCCTGCAAGGCTTCCCTTGAATGAAATGGCTGGTGTCTGTTTTACATTGCAAAGTTGCTTAACAAGCCTAACTTGCCCAAAGGTGCATCTGCTCTGGCTTAGTTTGCATCACAGCTTTGTGTTCACAGCCCAGAAGTCAGCATAAAAGTTTCAAAACTTCGTCCGTTAAAACGCTGCGTGCGCATGTGCTTTTGAGCGGCTGCGGCGCATATACGCCCGTGCGCGCATGCGCGAAACCAAAACGGCTCCAAAGTTTGAAGACGATGGCAGCACAGCCCAACCAGGGAATATACTGGCAGGATAGGGAACTGGACATCATGTACCAGTTCCTAATAGAGCATGGGTACGCTGAGAGGGTCATCTCCAGCACCCATATGGAGACCCTCTCCATTTTTGCAGAGGTAGCTGCGGCGCTGGGCGAGGCTGGCTACATCCGTTCAGCCAGCCAGTGCCGCACCAAATTTAAGCGGGACAAGGCGGCATTTTTTGACACCCTGGAGGATTGGGGGGGTGCCACCCATTAGTGGTAGGCCCCCCAGATTCAATCTGCTGCGGCGTCTGTGGGACCAGGCGGGGAACCCAGGATGGGAGCAGCGCAGGCCACCAAGTGAGTACAATTCCCCCCCCCCCGCAGCCACCATCGTGGGTATGGGGATGCCAACTGTGTTTTGTCCAATTCCTGTAGATTATTGGGGGGGATCCTTGATAGAGTGGTGCTTTTGGAGGGGAGGGGAGAGGTCTCAAACTGTCTCAGTCACAATCCCCACACCCACGGTGTGTTTATTGATGATAAAAAAATATTTTTAAACAAAAACCAGGATACTTCTGCAGGAGATCCTTGAGAGACTGTTTTTTTTTGGAGGGTGGTGGTGCAAACTGATGCAGTCTCCTATCCCCAAGAACCATGGTGCGTCTAGGGATGCCAAATGGGTTCTTGAAGATTCCTAGAGACTTAGGGGGGAAATCCTTGACAAAGGGGTGTTTTTGGAGGGGGAAGGTGTCAGAATTTCACAGTCACGGCCCCCACCCCAACCTCCATGCAGCCATTTCTTCAGGGGGAGATGATAGCAGATCTCCAGTCCAAAACAAGATGATAGCTAAACTGGTGGGAAGACCCATGGGTTTTCATCTGCACATCCTGATCTTTTTTTCCCCTTGCCTTTCCACAGAGAGTTACTGCCCCAAACAAACATGCAGGCAGGCGGCTCTGGAGGATTCCCCACCAGGGACCTCTCAGGAGACTGCTGAGAGATATGGTAAGCAAAAATGGCACCCATTGTCCTCGAATGGGGATAACTTGCATCCTATGCTCAACTGAACCACAGTCTTCTCCACAATTGTGAGTTCGGTGGTCTCCCGTGTCCCAAGGAGACACATGGATTACTATTGGAAATGTTACAGTGGAAAAATGACCTGCAGCCACCTTGTGCACTCGTGCCATCATGAGATTCGGGGGTGTTGAGTGAAGGCTGGCAGTGCAAGATGTGTGTGTCTAGAGGGTGTGGGTGGCCCCCCCCCCACCGCAGTGGTAACAACCACTGTTCACAATTGGCTTGTTGCTTCTGAGTTGGCCATGGGGACTGCATCCTCTGCAACACAGAATAACCTGTATGTGCTCCAGAAGGGATGTCTCCTGAGCCAAATTGTTCTGGCAGCTTCAAGTTGGTGAAGTCTTGTGGGCGGCATGGCAATGCAGAACACCTCAGCACATCTGAACACATTGCATGTAGACGGACATGAACTTGGGCATTTGGGGAAACATGTACAAACCATTTTTCCACTGTCTTTTAATACAGGAGCGGGTGGATTGGTGAGCAGGGCCAGTCAGACGGATACGACACCTGCAGAGAGTGAACTAGGTAGGTTTCTTTGTATGTCTGATGAGTCCTCTGCCAATGCTCAGTGATCTGCATTGTGCTTGTAACCATGGGTGGAGCCACACCTGGGCAACCAACTCTGTGTCCTCGTCCCCTGTCATATCTGGATTTATACAAATATGTCTTGGATGAAAAGCAGGCGTGCTGTCATTGAGGGAACTTTGCATGGACACTGAGACTGGCCCTATTAATCTGTACTCATCACTCACAACTTTCAGGGTCCACAGCTGCAGAGGAGGAGGAGGCGGCTCAGGCAATAGAGTCGGGACCCCCCAGCGACTCTCCAGTTGGTAAGTGAGATGACCCTTGTTTGTCTAGGGCAGAGATGGCAATGACCATCCTGACAGCATTCCATCCTCTCTCAGGTGGTGAAGCTAGTGACGGGGGGAGTGTGGCCGCACAGGAGGGCACCCCCCAAAATTTGAGGGAGCTCTTGGAGGCCATGACAGGGACCCTGCGGCAGTTCCAGGCCAGCCAGGAACAGACAAATGAAACACGTGAGTTGCCCCTCCTGCACCTGTCTCAAAGCCCAGCCTACCATTGAACAGATCTGACTGGTTTTCAACCAATAGACCAAACCACGTCATCACAAGAAGAAGAGGAGACTGGATTCATACCCCACCCCCCGTTCCCCAAGGGAGTCTCAGGGTGGCTTACAAACTCCTTTTCCCACTCCCCTACCCACAACAGACACCCTGTGAGGTGGGTGGGGCTGAGAGAGCTCTTTCCCAAGCTGTCCTTGAGGGAACAGCTGTGCCAGAGCCATGGCTTGCCCAAGGTCATCCAGCCCGGTGCAAGTGGAGGATTGGGGAATCAAAACCCGGTTCTCCCTGATTTCAGTCCCTGCATGTAACCACTACCCCCAACTGAATCTCCAAGTGAATACATGCCACAGTAGACGTTGTGTTGCACGCCTCGCCTCCAGTGCGGTGCTAATCAGTGTTTATGCTAAGCACATGCCTTCATTTGCAGTGATTCAGAGGATGGTTGTTCTGGAGCGGGCCGTGCTCCGTCAGAGGCGGGAGCTGGACGGGATGCGCCTCAACATGGCTATCCATGAACAGGGGGAGGAAGAGGAATCGGAGGAAGAGAGTGATGAGGCGGGGGAGGGAGCTGGTGAGGGGTAGTGTGCTTGTTGTTTGTTGTTCCTGTGTTTTTGTTTCCCTGTAAATAGTTTTATTCCTTAAATGTTAAACTGTTCACTTTGGTTAAAATCTTATAAAGAAAGTATTTACTCACAGCTGTATGATGGTCTGACTTTGTTTAGGGGTACCGCTTTGGGGGTTTCATTTATGCTTCTGGAAGAAAAAGTCTAGGGGGCCAACCGAGATCATGATAGATTAAACACATCGATTTGGCTCCAATATTTGGATTAGGGACTACAGATTGGGTTAGGGCATTCCCCAGGACATCAACTTGTCACTTCAGTGGTTGGAGAGCTGGTTCCCCCCCCCCCATAGACCAGATGCTCCCGCAGGTGGCCTCCACGGGACTGTGCCCCAAATAGGTACCTGACCCCCCATGCGACATCCCCCCAGATAAGAACATTCTCAACTACCTTGGATCTGACAACGTAGTTGCACGGGCAAAGTGGTCGTCCATTTTTTTTTTCTCCCCTCTTCATGAAGTTGGGCCCTGATTTTGCAAGCTATATGAGTAATGTCCTTCAACAAAATAACATGGAAACAATGACAGGTTTAATGACTACATTGTACAATTTGTCTCTACTCTGGTGGAGAGTAGACATGCTTAGTCTTCCTCAGCCGCTTCCCACGGCATATGCGTAGAGCATCCGAGGAGTGGCTTGCTGGACGGTATGTGCTGGGAGTGCCCTGAGAGAGGCTTGGGGTTGATTCCACGGAATGAGGATTTGAGAATCCCTCTCTCAAGGCAGTCTCCACCACCATATCCCCTTGGCCTGTGCAGCCTAGACGGTCCGCGATGGGATTGCCTTGAGAGAGGCTTGTTGGCGATTCGCTGGCATGAGGATTTGAGACATCTCTCAAGGCAGTCCCCACCCCCACATCGCCCTGCCAGCCTACACTGTCAGTAAATGCAGCGGTTACCCGTGCAGATGGTGTGGCCCCCTCCCCAGTTATCGAACTTGTAAGTGCATTGAGAGCACATAGTATTCCATTAAGTATGCCGCATAGGGCCTCACTGGTCTGCTTTTCCTGTTCGACGGATGCCCTCATAACTTGCATGAATTCATCATGCTCCCTCATTGAAGCCTGTAGAAGTGCACGGCGGTGCCTCTCAGAGTGATGCATCATGGCCTCCCCCATTCTTTGTGTCGCAGAGACACGTTTGGTCCGTGCACGGACAAATGCCAGCCGTGATCTAGGAGACAGCTCCGTGACGTTGACCTCTGGAGGGAACTCTGTGTTGGGCAGACAAAAAAATTGACAGATAAACAGGGTTGTCGGTGACATGCCATGGACGTGGTCTCCATTCAACATCCACTCACGGCTGGCCATGCCACGCCACCGGCGTCTCCAGGGTGTCACACTAACCTTGTTGTGTTTCGGAGACCGGACTCCCACCTACATCTGGCCTGCTGGATGTTGAAGTGCCTGGGGAAAACAGGGGAAATAACATTGGCATCACAAAGACAACACCTGCTGCCTAAGACATCATATCCTGTAGAAGTATACAGATTAGGAAATGAATTTTGGACGCTCAGCGTGCTTTCTGTGAATGTGGCTGGTTTAAAAACGAGGGAATGTGGGTGGCCCATGCTAGGAATCACCAACGGAGATAAACACTGTACATTTTAATTCCCCCTGCTATCAACATACCCACCTTCCATTGCGGAGGGGTCCTCCCCTTCGCCACTGTGATTGTCCTCGTCCATCTCCTCTTGCTCAGCCTGTGGACTGTCGACATTCCACTCTGTTTTTAAGAGAAAAACCAGCAAGATGTCAAGTATTCTGCATACATGGCCTGGTTTGTCAAACAAGCACATGGCCGTCACAGGTACCGGGAGCAACTTGAAGGATGAGGACGCCAGTCAGGGACATATCTGGATGGGTGTAGATCTCCTGCAATTAGAGCAGACTTCTAGATGACGAACGTGGATTCTCCTTCCAAAAATGGCTCCCATTTTCAAACCCAGTATGAGACGAGGGTCTTCCTCATGGGCCTCGTCATCACCTCCCGTCGTAACTGAAGTCCAGACTACATGTAGCAGTGGCCCTGTTGAAACTTGAGGGTCAACCAGCCAAGCTCAAGTATTTCACCAACATGGTTTGTGGACCACTGTTCCCTGTAAGTTGAGTTAGTGTGAGCCACCTCACATTTTCAAAGCCTCTGGCTCCTACCTTCTTGTCTTCACTGATGTGGGATCCTGAGCAAACTAATTTGTGCAGTCGAGAAATGGCTGAATCAAAAATGTGAGGACATTAGCTCTCAAAGTTGAATCTTTGATCACAAAACTCCACAGCTTTGAGGGAACATTGTTGGGGACCACTACACACGCGTACCCCTCAGGTATAGAGAGCAGACCTGGCCGCCACTGGGTGAAGTCATGCTTTTATTCAACACACAAACCACACACTCTACAGGGATCCACGGCAAACTTAGGTGGACTTTTTTAACCTGCAGCTGGCAACCACGGGTGAATGAGGGGAGACAGTTCCTCATTCAATAGAGGGAAAAGCCAGGGAAACGTGTGTTGGGTTTGCCTATGACCTGTGTGGGGGGGGTGCCCATGCACTTACCACATCCGCTGCTTGACCCATTTGGAATATCTCCCTGGAGTTCGAGGGGCAGGAGATCCAATGTGACTTCGGATTGGGATGGAGGGATGCACTCCAGTGTTTGGGGTGCAGATCTTTCAACAAAGCTGTGTGACAGCCTCCTCCCGGCCACACTTGCTCTGCCATGAAAGATCCTGCTGAGCTCCTCAAAGTATGGACATGTCTGCCGGGAGTTCCCAGATCTTTCGTTGTTGGCAACCACTCTCTTGTAGGCCAGGCGCAGAGCCTTTGTCTTTCTCCGGCACTCCTGGGCAGTCCTCCTGAACCCCTTTGCCGCCATTGCCTGTGCTATTCTGCTGAACACATGCATGTTCCTGCTGGATGCACCCAGTTCCTCCTGGACCTGCTGTTCCCCCCACAGGGCTAACAGTTCCAGGGTCTCGGCCCGGGTCCAGTAGATCCCTCCAGCAGCAGCCTCCATCACGGCTAAGTTTCTATTCCCCAACAAAGCCTGCCCAGAGTAGGTGTGAAATGAGTTCCGGCACAGGTCACATGACTGCTGTGGGTGCTATTTTAAGACAAAACAAGCAAGCCCCTTAAAAATTGTAGTTCCCTTTGAATAATTCACACGAAAAGAATATACACTGTTTAAGTAAATCATGTAAACAACATAAACGACGGCCGATTGCAGCCCCGTTTTTCCATTGACCGACTGCATGTGCGCACATACGATCATCGCTAAACTTAAAAAAAAAAAAAGGCGATCGCAAAACGGAAGCCAGAGGCTTCCTCGGGGAGGGGGGGGTTACTTGGAAGTGCCTTTGAGGACGGCTCAGCGTTCACACACATACCAAGGCGGCTGCAGGCTGAAGAGGACAGCTGAGACCAGCTCTGGAGCTGGTCTCGGATTTCAGCCACTTTGTTGCAGCTCCTTGACGCCTGGGGACAGGAGACAGCTGTGAGAGTGTAGACGTGCAGATTGGAGCCGGCTGCAGCCAGCTCAAATCTGCTAGTGTGAACACACCCATTATGTTTGCTGTGGGGCACTGGTATATAATAACACTGAAGATTTAAAACTGGTATCCAGATTGTGATTCAGCTCAAGACTCAGAGACTGGTCTGTTCGGTACCACCAGACAAACAATGCATGAAACAAATCACACAGCATGGGTGTGAGTTGAATCCACCTGGATGGAGTCTACCTAACATAGCATCAGTTAGGGAAAAGATGAGGACCAATACCAATAGAACAGTGTGAGTTGCTAGGCACAGCAGAAGCCAATGCTGCAGTTAAAGATGGAGTAGGAAAGGGTGAGGAAGCCAAGCTTTTGCGATTAGTTGCTAAGGTCTGTCTGAATAAGAAGAGGGAGACAAGTTGAATGGGAATGAGGATGAAAGAGGAATACATATGGGCAGCAGTGTTCCCTCTAAGGTGAGTGAGTGTGAGCTAGCTCAGTTTTTTGGCCTCCGGCTCACAGACTTTTTGTCTTAGCTCAGGAAGGATGGCTCCAGAACAGACTAACTTATGCAGTAGCCAAATCTCTTGCTCACAGCTTTAATGCCCATAGCTCACAAAGGAGAATTTTTGTTCACAAGACTCCACAGCTTAGAGGGAACATTGATGGGCAGACCAGTCAGGACCAAGATTCCCTTGAACTAAGGATTCCCTTGAACTAAGAGCAGGTTATTCATGACAGATGAAGAGAAGGAATAGGGTAGCGTTTGTTTGTTTGTTTGTTTTTTGTGATGGAGGCACTTGGCTTCCTGGGATTTATTGAGGCTTTACACCTCTAGCCATAGTGGTTCCAGACTCAGAACAGCTTCCAGGAAGGAGAAAAGGTCTTGATAGCTGACCTCCCTCTTAAAGTATCCACAGTGGCTCAACTGTCATTCTGTGTTCCCGAGGAACCCTGAGATCGTATGTGTCCAAAAAGGAATTGGGGATCTCCAAAAAAAAGAATTTTCAGCCCCTAGGATTCCTTCTCTGTTTGAATGAAGCCATGACAACTCAACCAATAATAATAATAAAAACACAAAGGGGGGAATCAGTTTTGTAATGTAGTTGCCACTATCATGATGGTTGCTTTGGGATATGTTTAAATTACAATCCCCCCTTCTCACAAAAGCTCCAAAGGACACTAGAAGGATCCCTATGGCTTACAGGTTCTCTCTCTCTCTCTCTCTCTCTCATTCTCTCTCTCACTCTCTCTCTGTGTTTTAAATCTTCTCACTAACTGCCCATAGCCAAACCAAATTATATGTTCATTTAAAATATAAGTCTAGGAACTACTTCATAACTCCTCTCCCCCAGCCTCTAAATATGAGCTGAGAAATTCCAGGTTGAATCTCACATCCAGCATGTCACTAAACAACCAGGCCACTGTCTCTAGCACTCAGTTCCCCCTCCCCCCCATTGGATAGCATGAATGTTGCATTACTGGTCTAGCTAACAAGGTTGTAAGGAAAATTATTATATTAATGAGGACCGATGCCGATCACCTGCAGTCCATACAGAGATGCACTATACACCCAAGGTATCTGAAAAATATACCGTACCTTTTGTACCATGCCAAGTCAAAAGTAAACATTTAGCTACACATGACAGCCAACCAAAAGTTCGATAAGCTTCCTGGTTTTGTTCCTTGCTTGGAGCTGCAACAGGCAATTTATTTAATATATTAATAAATTGAACTACTCTATTATTAACCTTTGCACATATAGTAAGTAGCTGTCTCTTGCTGGATTTCTTACATGCAAATAGTGGGGGTTATTGGGGGGGAGAAGTTGCCAGTACACAAGCATAACCTTGTGCCAATTTCTACCCATTCCCCTACCTTCTGTAGACCCCACTAGGCTGTTCCTGAGGGTCCACTCTCTCTTGCTCTGGTTGAGTGGGGCAGGCTGGAGCATGAGGACCAGGACTTGTGGGGGGGGGATGCTGGTACAACAAAAGCCCTCCCTGCAAATGGCAGCAAATTCTAATATGTGGTAACACTTCTTTCTACAATAGGCTTTATTTTAAGCCTTGGGAGGTACCATAAGGATAGGCTGCAGCTCAGCTTTGCATGAAAAGGTTCCAGGTTCAGTCCCTGGCATATCCAATTAAAAAGAAAGGATCAGGCAGCAGGTGATGTGAAAGATCTCTTCCTGAGACCCTGGACAGCTTCTGTCAGTCTTAGCAGAAAATACTGGACTTGATGTCCCTATCTGACTTACTATAAGGCAGCTTTATGTGATCATGAGTCAAGGAGCAGGGACCTTTTGAATCGGGAGGTCACAAGTTCAATTCCTGCCTTCATTTCTTGAGACTCAACCCGTTTCCCCTCCTTCATTACCTGAACTTTTGTATGCTTCCATTTGGCAGTAAGAAGGAGACTCACAAGTCTGGCGTCAATTTACAGCCAGCAAAGCCTGTTCAAATCCTACCCCTCATGGAAATCAGTTGCAAAGATTTCCCCCGTCTGCTTTTCATATCTCTGTGGAAATATGAGCCCTGTTCAATAAGCTTGCAGGTCTGACGTGCACTTCTAAACATAGTTACACTCTTCAAAGCCCGTTGGCGTCAGTGCATTTAGTAGGGTCTAACTCTGCTTAGGATTGCACTACAAGAGACCTGGTAAAAGCTGCCAATTTAGATTTTGTTTTTAATCCACTTATCTGTAGCTGAAGGACTTCTCCAATCAAGGATCTTTTCTTTCTTTTCTTTCTTTTTTTTTGTAATTGCTGATCAGGTTTTGCATCTTGAAAAATGGCTGGGACACGCGTTTCCTCTGCTTACTTAAAATTAAACATTAGCTCCTATTGTCACAATAAAATGCCTCAGTGACTCATAAGGCAATTGGGAGTATACGCCTCTGTTGCTTACATTGTAATTCTTTTTTTCCCTCGTCCCCAAAATCACTTTTCCTGCTGACACTACCTCAGAACAATTAGTTCTTTATTTAAAGCACTTGGTTATGCTTTGTTCCAATTGTATTTTTATAATTTTGGAGAATGGAGTTCACAGGGGTCCTTTTGCAGCTCAAAAGAACTAATGTTCATGGAGCGGGGAGGGGGTACTTGTCACATTTGTAGGAAAAAAAATAAACATTTCCACAAATAGACTGGGGTTTGAATGTTGTATTCTAAATTTGAAGTTGTTGCATCACAGCCTGTTCTATCTTTTTCTGCCCCTTAATTATAAGAGTATTTCTGAAGTTGTTTAAAGTTACATTGGACTTAGGCCTAGCACTCAGAAACAGCATCTGGGCTGTACCTACGGTTGTCAGCCACCAGGTGGAGCTTGGGGTTTTCCTGGACTTACAACTGTTCTCTAGACCACACAGATCAGTCCCCCTAGAGGTAGGGTTGCCAGATACCCAGTGGAGGCGGGGGTCCCCTGCTGCCAGGCCCTGACCCCAGCTGCTTGTCACCTGGCTGGCAAGGGAATTAACCAGTAGAATAGGGTTGCCAGGTCCCCTCTGGCCACCAGCAAGGAATGTGGGGGCAAGGTTGTCAGATTCACATTGAGAAATCCCTGGAGATTTGGGGATGGAGCCTGGGGAGGACAGGGACCTCAGTGGGGTACACTGCCATAAAGTCCACCCTCCAAAGCATCCATTTTCTCCAGGGGAACCAATCTCTGTAGTCTGGAGATGAACTGTAATTCTGAGGAACCCCCAAGTCCCACTTGGAGACTGACATCCCTACAGTAGAAAGAGGAAGGACCAGCCAGGCCATGTTGCCAGTGTCACACAGGAAGTGACATCATCACACCAGCAATGCCCAGGTGATGTTCTGGTATTTGGGCAAAAATTCTATGGTAGAAGTTGTTTTTACCATAGAGTCCCCCCCCCCCCAAATACTAGACCATCACCTAGACAGCACAGCATGATAATGTCATTTCCTGTGCGATGCTGGGAACATGGCCTGGGCCTTCCTCTTTCTCCTGGTAATTCCCCCCCATCCCCTGCCAATTTCCAGGGGGGACCTGGCAAGCCTACCTAAAGGAAATGGCAGCTCTGGAGGGTGGGTTCTATGATATTACATCCCCAAACTTCACTCTCCCCAGTAACACAGTTGGCAACCTTCTGGGAGATGGCAGAAGGTAAGGACAGTTGAACCGGAGCTATGTCAATGTGCAATATCTCTTCTGGCACAAAAACAGAAGTGATGTCATCATGTCAGGGCCATGCTGCAGGATTCACCTGGAATTTTATTACTTCCAGCATTGGCAGGGAAAGTAGCAGGGAACAGAGCAACTACCAGGAGGATCTTTCCCCCAAATCTACCGGAATTTTTCAGTCTGGAGTTGGCAACCCTAAAAGATTGCCATACATGGCAAAATGATCCCTCATTACCTGCACACAGAAATCTTAGTATGGTGGGGAATGAGCAAGATTAGAACACTTTTCTCTGTTTTCCAGTTTTCTGTATACAGGAAATAATTTTGATATGAGGGAACTTTCAGTCTTGTAAACATGCGACACAGTTCAGACCCTGGGTTACCATCCTGCTGGCTGAATGTGAGAGCTAGGCCACTGTGCACTGAATAACGCAGGTGAATGCCACTTCAAGAAGACAGAGTAGCCATTTCCCCATTCCCCCCATCTCAACCATATGCGAATATTTTCTGTGATTGCTTATTTCTCTGGCTCGCTCAGTGGTTCTGCAAAGTGAAGCCCTTTTTAAATGCAGCATGGGGTATGGGCCAAGAAGTTCTCCATATAAGCATTCCATGTGGCTGTCATCTTTGTTAAATTCCTTAAGCATCAGCACATATGCACACGGTCCAATCACTGGTGCATCTGCCCATTCCAAAGTCTGTGAAGCGCTGGTGCTGTTAGGACTCTGCAGTATCCCTTTGGCCCCACTGTGTGTGGTTCTTTTGGGTGGGGGGTTGCAGTCAATTCACAGCTGATTTATGGTGACCCCTTAGGTTTTTCAAGGCAAGCAATGTTTGGAGGTAATATTCTTGGTATTTCTTGGAAGTCTGCCATCAAAATACTAGCCAGAAGTGAAACTGCTTAGCTTCTGTGATCTGATGAGATTGGGATAGGCTGGGCTATCCAGGTCAGGGACCAGTGTAATGTTGAGAGATAAAGAAGGCTGCAGGAAATGCCATCATCCAGTGACAGCCGCAACATGCATTCCTTACTCCTATAAAAATTAGTCTGATAAGGTAGAGGGGCCAGAAGATCAACCTGTCTCCCGAGGAGAGTCTTTCCACAAAATGGCAAAACAAGATTTTCTCCGGGTTAATGGAGGGAAATTAGGAATAGGAGACATTTCCTACCTGTGAGGAGATCTCCAGTCTACAGGCAAGCAATGGTTACTCTAATTTCATTTCAGCCAATGATGAGGGGATCAGTTATCATTAGCATTAGTCTCAGGCGCAGTGCTCCCTCTAAGCTGAATTAGAGTGCGCTAGCTCACAGTTTTTTAGCCTCCGGCTCATTTTTGTCTTAGCTCGGGAAGAATGGCTCCAGAGCAAACTAATTTATGCAGTAGCCAAATTGCTCACTCACAGCTTTAATGCCAGTAGCTCACAAGGCAGAATTTTTGCTCACAAGACTCCACAACTTAGAGGGAACATTGCTCAGACAGCAGAGCCTTCTGAAAATGGAGGCTAGAGGTGACTGAGTTAACTGGTGAAAACTCCCTACGGACTGGTACACACCATGGGGGGGGGGGGGGAGAAGAAGAAGAAGAAAAAAAAGAAAGAAAGAAAGAAACTACCTTTTCAAGGACAGCTCTGACAGAATTATGTAGGGTTGCCAAGTCCGGGTTGGAAAATACCTGGGGATTTTGGGGGTGGAGCCAGGAGAAGGTGGGGTTTGGGGAGGGGAGGGGCCTCAGCATGGTAAAATGCCATAGAGTCCAGCCTTCAAAGCTGCCATTTCCTCCAGGGGAGCTGATCTCTGTCAGCTGGGGATCGGTTGTAAAAGCGGGAAATCCCCAGGCCCCACCTGGAGGATGGGAACCCTAGAACTATGGCTTGTCCAAGGCGATCCAGCAGCTGCAAGTTGAGGAGTGGGGAATCAAACCCAGTTGGCTCAGATTAGAGTCCACACACTTAACAACTACACCAACCTGGCTGGAGCAAACAGTTATTTTTACTGCATGAGATGATAATGGAAGAAAGGGAGAGCAGATCAGTCCAAAAGTGTGAAGCATGAAATAAAAAAAAAATGTGACAAAGGGGACAAAGCAAAGGATCTATGGGCAGATTTGCAAGGTGAAGATCAAAGCAGTGAAAAATAACCAAAATCTGAAGAGATGCAGGGGGGAAAAGAACATAAATCCCCCTCCCGCCCCCAAGGCAGGATGGTGGAAAATTGAACAGTAAAGATAAGGTAGGAAATGATATCATTTTCTTGAGGATGTTGCTGCAGCCCCAGACCTTCCTTGCACAAATCTTTTAAAGGTGCTTGTCATTTAATATTTAATGATTTGGGTTGTTTCTTAAAACACTGCCTTGGTTCTCCTGCGTTATCCTTCAGTCATTTTAAATTTCATTTCAGCATGATTTAAGAGTGGGAAAGCAAGTGTGAGAGAGTGAGGTAGGAAAGTGAATAGACCTACAATAAATCTATTTTAGGTGGCTTACGTTGTCAGGACCATTTTGCGTGTTTTGGGCAACAGCCAACATTTTGTGGGAGTTCCAGCGAGTTGCAGGATCCAGTTTTCAAGAAAAGTTGAAATGATATTGAGGACAAAAGCATTATTCCTCATGTTTTTAGATGACCTATGGTAGAAACCAAATTGCCTTATCTTAGGCCTGTGACGTCTGTCATTTCTTTTGATATTTGCTCGTATTTTTGTCCAACAGCTTCAAATTGCCATTTCTTCACTGTTGTTTTTGCATTCTGTATACATTTTGTACAGTTTGTACACACTATTTATACATTAATTGTACAAACCATATATCATCCATACATGTGTTATACACATAATGTATAATTAGAACATAGGAACGTAAGTATAGCCTGCTGGAACAGACCACTGCTCCATCTAGTCCAGCGTGCATCCAAATAATTGCCCTGGAAGGGCCAAACAAGACATAGAGACCAAGACCCTCCCCTGCTGCTGCCTCCCAGCACTGGTATTCAGAGGTTTACTGCCTTTATATATGCATGCTCCCTTCAGTCAACATGTCTAGTAGCCATTGATGGCTGTATCCTTCATGAAATTTTGATTTATTGATTTAGAAATAGTCCTGTTCTACACAGTGATGACATACAAGCAGAGAAATCCTCCTCATGGTTCTTGGCTCCCAAAAAGAGTATTAAGAGAATTACCACATCTAAACCTAGAGGTAGGGTTGCCAATTTTGGCTCAGGGAATTCCTGGAGATTTGGGTGTGAAGACTGTGGGGGCGGGGGGGGAGGTAGTAAGAGGAGGACCTCAGCAGAGTATAATACCATGAAGTCCACTCTCCAAAGCCACCATATTTCCAGAGGAACTGATCTCTATTTTCTGGAAATCGATTGTGATTTCAAGAGCTCTCCAGACCCTACCTGGAAGTTGGCATATTATATGGCATGCAAAAGTTCTATTCTAAGATGGTTCACTCACAGAGGCAAGATTATTTGCTGCCACAGTCAGGAAGCTGAAAATGTGCGCTGGGACTCCTGCTTCTAAAGTGTTTTGCTGGAGTGTCTTGTTTGATTTTCTCCCCAACACTGGAACAAAAATGATCCTACTCAATGCTTTGTCTCTAGACAAAGTAATCAATCTAAGAACCCTAGACTACAGCTCAGAAATCAATTTTAATAGGAAGATAAAATCATTACTGAAGGTTGGTAGTCTATAAGAAACGAAGAGGAATAGAATCTTTCCTCAATTATCCTAAGCAGTTTATAATTTAATCTTCTGTAATATGATGACTTACAGGAAATAGCTATCCTTTCATTTACGGAAATGTCACCTACCGCCAATGTACTTTCCCCCATATTTGTTTTCTCCTATGGTAGTAATGCAGATTGGTTTTGGAGATCCATTTAGGACAAATGTCTAATACCCTTTCATATGAAAATAAATCATATGGATAGTATACAGTAAATTAAATTAAGAGGGAAGGTTTGGGGAGGGGGAAGGGAGTGGCATGCTCTCTTACAGCAGTTTCCATGCTTCCCCTTAAATGTATGTATATGTGTATTATGACTAAATAATATCTACAGGGATTGGGGGAAAAAAACCTTAAGCTAAGGGGAAAAAACCCTTAAACTGTCAAAGAAGATGAACAAATTGTAAACATCATCAAGAAGATTATCTGACTTGAGGCAGCTTTGTTAATACAAGAAAGCATGGCTGCCCAAGTTCCTCATAATAGTTTTTCAGTATTCACATAACATTAATTTGATAGCTATATTAATCTGTTTCAGGGCCTTCCAAATGGCACATAGTTTCCCAGTTATCACCTTGTGACCATTTCTGAGTCCTTAATCAAGTCCAGTTAACACAGATCTGGTGACTCTTCACCTCTTTTAACCACCACCATCCAAATCTGTTCAAAATGATACCATCTAAATGTAAAGGTAAAGATTTCCCTTGCTTGAAAACAAGTCAAATCCGACTCAAGGGATGTGGTGCTCATTTCCGTTTCCAAGCTGAAGAACAAGCACTGTCCGTAGACTTCTCTGTGGTCATGTGGCCAGCATGACTAGACACCGAGGTGCACGGAATGCTGTTACCTTCCCACTGAAGTGGTACCTATTCATCTCCTTGCAATTTCTTGCTTTTGAACTGCTAGGTTGACAGGAGCTGGGACCAGAGATGGGAGCTCACTTCATCATGCAGCACTTAGGTCTTGAACTGCTGAATTACTGACTTTCTGGTCTGCAGTTTAGCATCTTAACCTCTTGAGCCATTGCAGCCCCCATCTAAATGTAGGGAAGAGCAAATAATCCCAAAATTGTTTCTTTGTACACTTGTTTCTGTTTTGGCCAACTGTCATTGTTGTTGTTTTTTTGCTGTTGGTTTGGTGCATAAGGAGCAGCTGTGATGGATCAGATCAATAGTCCATCTAGTCCATCAGCATCCAGCTTCACATGAAGGCCAACCAGGTGCCTATGGAGGGCTACAAGCAAGACATGGATGCCAAAGTCTCCCTGTGTTGCTGCTGTTCTGCACTGGTATTCAGAGGATAATTCCCTCTAAACATGAAGGTTCCAGATAATCTTCATGGCTAGTAGCCATTGGTGGACCTGCCCTTCATGATTATATCTAATCCCTTGAACTAGTAGCCACCATCACATCTTATCTCAGCGGATTCCACAAGCCCATCACTCTGAATTAAATTCTTCCTTTTGTGTGTCCTGAATATACAGGACTTTTGTTGCATGACTGCAAGTTTTAGTATTGAAGTAGAGGGAGAAAAAAGTTTTCTCCACCCATTTTATATCCATATGCTTATATAAGCCAGTTTAGTGTAGTGGTTAAGTGCGTGGACTCTAATCTGGGAGAACCGGGTTTGATTCCCCACTCCTCCACTTGCACCTGCTGGATGACCTTGGGCAAACCATAGTTCTTTACCAGGTGTTCTCTCAAGGACAGTTGTCTCAGAGCTCTCTCAGTTCCACCTACCTTACAGGGTGTCTGTTGTGGGGAGGGGAAGGGAAAAGATCTTGTAAACCGCTCTGAGACTCCTAGTGAAGGGTGGGATGTAAATCCAATCTCTTCTCTTCTTCTCCTTCTATAATATATGTGATGGAACGTGCCGTGAAGTTGCAGCTGACTTATGGCAATCCTGTAGGGTTTTCAAGGCAAGAGACATTCAGAGATGCTCCTGATAATAAGATAGTTCCTGATAATAACTGAGCTGCAGCATTCTGAATCTAGTGGAATCTTTGTTGCCTTCAACAGACCCATGTGGAGTGCATTACAAAAGTCTAGTTTCGATGTTACCATATCATGGATCCCACTGGCCAGACTGGCCAAATTTACAAATTTCCCTTCTGCTCTGAAGTTCAAAGGATTGATTGGGGGTTAGGATTAGGCTGCCAATCTGCAAATATCTACTCCAGTTCCAATAGACTGACCTCTATTGGTCTCAGTCGTTATCATCTCCAACTTTGCTTATTATCTCCTTCAAAGTAGACCAGAATGCCATATCTTCTTTAAACTCATAAACATGGGTAGATATGAATAAAATCATGATTTGTGGTTGGGTTTCTGTTGTATATATCTGGGATGCTTTTCTAACACATGGCTAATGACTCTGTGGGTAGTTTACATTTATGAAAAGGGCACTGGAAAATTGAGTCTCTCAAGCTGACAAGGGTGACTACACATTACATATGGGCAAATCATTATTAATTTGGATTGCATTAGAAAATCATTAATCATGAAGATTTCCTTTGGCATTAATATGACTCCACTGCACAATTTCAGGGGAATCTCAGTTTAATCTAGCACTGATTAACGTCCACCCCATAAAAGCATCACTGAAAATGTTAGCTTTCTCTGGCTTGCGAAGACATTTAAGAGGTGTGTCTTTTATTGACTAAATTAAAGGTTAACCATCAAAATCAAGGCCAATTCATTCTTTCCCAGTGAAATTGTTGATACATAAGGTTGCCAGGTCTGGGCTGGAAAATACCTGGAGACTTTGGGGGTGGATCCAGGAGAGGGTGGGGTTTGTTAGTGGAGGGGCCTCAGCATGGTACAGTGCCATAGAGTCCACCCTTCTAAGCAGCCATTTTGTCCAGGGGAGCTGATCTCTGTCAGCTGGAGAGCAGTTGTAAAAGTGGGAGATTTCTAGGCCCGACCTGGAGGCTGGCAACCCTACTGGTACAGAATTATGCTGTTGTCTAGCATTCATATTTAGAATTTATATTTCATATTCAGGCAGCTTTCCTATGGAGATTTATTTATTTACCCCTCATGGAAAGCAGGAAGCCTTCACATTAAAGAGGAACATCCATGGAATCATGCTCTGACAGTCAAAGAGCTTTCTCCATTAAATTGTAGGGGGGTAAGCCATGTTTCTGTCTGATTTAAAGGATTCAAAGTGGGGAAATGCCCATATGGACACTTGACTGTCCCCACCACAAGCTCCAAGCCAAGCTCCATTTTCAAAATAGTTTGAGACAGCACCCTGCTGCCTGCTGTTCTTCTCCCCCTTTTTAGCCCTTTAAAGGGCTTTTTATTGCCTTCCTCTGCTGTGCTTTAATGTTACACACCTCTGTTTGGAAAGGGGGAGAATTCATGTCTTTGGAGGTTCCCAGGGTCACCACTGTCACACCGGTACTTTTTGACAAGAGAAACGAGGAGGAACTGGGACTGGGGGAGGCAGAGTTTGGGGACAGGAGGGACCTCAGTAGGTTATAATGCCATAGAGTCCACCTGACAAAGCAGCCATTTTCTCCAGTGGATAGGGTTGCTAGGTCCCCT
This sequence comes from Lepidodactylus listeri, assembly GCA_029233225.1. Lineage (NCBI taxonomy): Eukaryota > Metazoa > Chordata > Lepidosauria > Squamata > Gekkonidae > Lepidodactylus > Lepidodactylus listeri. The sequence continues at coordinate 38,608,710 of JARCFY010000013.1, forward strand.
CAAAGTCTGGAGACTTCGGGGGGCATTACTGGAGGGGGTGGAAAGCAATGCTCCCTCTAAGCTGTGGAGTCTTGTGAGAAAAAATTCTACTTTGTGAGCTACTAGCATTAAAGTTGTGAGTGAGTGATTTGGCTGCTGCATAAATTAGTTTACTCTGGAGCCCTGCTTCCTGAGCTAAGACAAAAATGTGTGAGCCAGAGGCTAAAAAACTGTGAGCTAGCTCACGCTAACTCAGCTTAGAGGGAACACTGGTGGGAAGTCCCTAACATGATGACATCACACAGAATTGACATCATCACATTGGGGAGCGGTGCCCCTGCCTCTCCCCAGCAGCGTTTAAACTGGCTGTCTTTAAATGCTGCTGGGAAAGGGGGGAGTCCCCATGCACCTGCACTCCAAGCCCCAAATTTGGCCCCCTATCTGCTGGGGAAAGGTGTGGGGGGAGGCCATGCACGCCTGCATTGCAAGCAGGACAGGTTTTAGGGTAAAACTAGGCACTGCAGTGTAAATTCCAGATGTCCTCAGTGTGGGATGCAATGCCGCTACACTTTGAGTTCCTTTGCCCCCAAGGCCAATGAAAAGACATTAAGGATATCTGAAACAGCAGGACCCTCGGAAAACTGGAAGAAGGATTTCTGCCGGATTTGTTTTCCCCAGGCTCCCAGAGGTACTGCAGAGGAAAGAAGAACAACTGGGGCTGCTTTAAAAATTGTGAGCGCTTTTCCTAGTGACTGCTGAGTGAGGCTGGAAGTGGATCTATATCCACAAAGCACACTGTAGCCCAGGGGTGTCCGAACTGTGGCTCAGGAGCCACATGTGGCTCTTTCACATGTATTGTGCGGCTCCCAGGAGGCTCCCCATCTATGTGCTCTGTTGCTCTCTTTCTGTCTCTTTTCCTTCATCCCTCCCCCTCCCTCCCCCATCCATTTGCTTTCTTTGTTTCGCTCTCTCTTTCTTTTCACCTCTCTCTCTCTTAGACACATAAGTGTCATGAGCAAACAAATAGATATCATTGGACACATAAGTATCATTATGAATATCTGTCTCCTCCCCCCCCTTTTTTTTTTGCAGTCTCATTGAATGTTAATAAAAAGCAAATTTGCATATTTTTCAATAAAATGTGTGTGTAATATTTGTTCATGTCTTGTGCCTCTCAAACATCTGACGTTTATTCTGTGTGGCTCTTACATTAAGCAACTTTTGCCACACCTGCTGGCCTATAAAAGACCATCTGCAGCAGCAAAACTCTCTGAAGGATGGGCTGAGGGACATGGATCAGTTTTGTGGCCCCCTCCCAGTGCATGAAAGTGGGGAGTAAATACTTGAAATAAATTCATGAAAGAAAATGAAGGTGGGGAAATACACAATGTGAGGACAACATACCTTGTTTTGTGTTGTACCCATGATTGCCAGGGTGAAGAGAGAAAGAGAAATGGCTTGGTAACTGGTCAGTGTCTCCTGTAACCTGTTTCTGCTGTTCATGTCAACTTCCCCTCTCAGTCCTCTCCTTTAGGGAACTTGGAACAAAGGTGGCTCATTACAGGACACTTTCAATCAATACTCCAGTATGATGGGACAGATTACCAGTGGAAGCACAAAATATTCCCACCCTGCCTGTCTTCCAGTTTGGTGAGCCAGTTTGGAGTAGTGGTTAAGTGCACAGACTCTAATCTGGGAGAACCAGGTTTGATTCCCCACTTCTCCACTTGCACCTGCTGGATGACCCTGGGCAAGCCATAGCTCTGTATCAGCTGTTCTCTCAAGGACAGTTGTCTCAGAGCTCTCTCAGCCCCACCCACCTCACAGGGTGTCTGTTGTGGGGAGGGGAAGGGAAAGGAGTTTGTAAGCCGCTCTGAGACTACAAGTGAAGGATGGGGTGTAAATCCAATCTCCTCCTCCTCCTCCTCCTCTTCTTCATCTTCTTCGTCTTCTTCTTCCAAAGAGCTTGCAAGACAGTTTTATTACAAAGAGCCTTCTGCTAACGCTTTTGTGCAGCTGGTATTAGACTGCCATCTATGAAAAGACATATCTGAAACTGCCTAATTTGTATGGACATTATTCATAAGATTTATATCCTGCCCTTCTCCTTAAAATTATTCAGGGCAGCTAACACAGCTAATGTAATAACAACATTGAATAAATAAAAATAACAACTGATTGGACTGAAATATTTTTTTAAAAACAGAATAACAAATTAAGCAATGGAAGCAACAGCAAAACAACAGATGTTAAAATGCATCTCAGAACCCATACAAATCAAACTTAAAACCCTCAGAATTTAGGAAATGCATGTGCTGGGTTTTATTGATGTGACCTTAAGGTCTGGGTTGTTTGCATATTGTGATTTGTCTTGAGTCTGCATGCATTCTGATAACTAAGCATCTAGTTTTGCCATTTAAATGGTTAGTAGAAGAAAATGGTTAGAGAGAGAATTATTTTTTTAGAGAAATCAAAAGTGCTCAAAATCAGTTTTTTTCATCATCATCATCATCATCACTACTATTGATAAGAAAATGCTCTATATTTCATTTTTTAAATATTCATTTATGGCTTTGGTTCTGCAATTTTTCACTTGGGGCTTTGTCGATTCATGTGTACTTTTGAATTCATATAGCATGGTGGTTCTGTGCCATTTTCTCTGGCATTTATACATTCACTATATCATTTTTACGTATATCATATAATGCTGGTTTATCACCGTATAAATATGTTTTAAATTCCTTCTGTTTTAGTGGGGAAAGGTTGAAGTGAGGAAACAGAAAATGACACAAAAATAAAAACGATAACTTTAATCCTCATAGGGGAGAAGTGGAACTGAACTGGGGATTTGGGCCTTGAAACAGCAGGGACGAGAAATTCAAAATTACCCGTTTAATAACTTTTTGGGTTTTTTGGATATGCATCATGTTTTGCTTTGCTGTCACAATGAGATTCTGTTTGTGTGAGATTTTTTAAAGTATTTTTGTACTATTGTTTGAGCACCCTTGCACACAAAAGCTTATACCCAGAATTAAACTTGTCTCCCCCTCCCCCATTTGTTCCATCATCAAATGGGTCATCTGGGGAAAAGAAGGCTTTAAATTTCACAGATACCTGCCTGCACTGAACTAGCTAATATTAGAGATTTTCAGGAAAAACAATAATTTTTATTTCCAAGTTTTAGAATTGCTTTTCTTTATTTGTTTTCTGTTATCTTTGGGAAATACATTTCTGGAAGTACCATTTTTACTTAGCCAGTCATGATGTCAGAGCGTGTACCCAGTCATCAGTGGGATTCTCTGTGCTAAATTTCAGGAAGTCACTGAAAGCGTCTTGCAGGCAATCACAATTCTCACTGCTAGTTCAGGCACTTCCAGGACCATTTGGCAACCAGGAAAGCAGACAGTGAACACCAGTGATGCCTGACAGAGATCCATGTCTTCTCAAGTGGTAAGTGGTAGTTTGTGTGGGAAGTGGTACTGGGTAGGGATGGTGATGACTAGGGAAAATGCAGTTCATGACCATTTGTGGTTTGTGGCATGCAACATTCATGAACCAGGAACCATCATGAACTTTTAGGGACTAAACAAATGGGTTCAGTTAATGAGGTTTGTGATGCAGTAGTATCCCCCTTCCCCTTCAGCATGCTAGAGACACCAAACTTGCAGGGGATCTCATGCTGACTCTCCTCTACCTGCCCTGGAAATGGATGGATTCTTGGGGTCTGAGTTATGTCCCCCCAATAAGGCGCCCCCATCCGCCATTGTTTCTAGTGGAGGAAAAAACAGCAAAAAAGCAATGCAATAGAAGCCCAACAGAACAGAACCAAAGTACCCAATAATCATGTAGTCCCTTGCAGTACAGACTGAAGGGGGGCACATATTTTTCAAGCTCAGCACAACCAGTTCAGTGTACAGAATGCCCAGGAGAACCCGGTGCCACAGTGGCACTGCAAACTTAAAAGTACTAATCTCAAAGCACAGAGTTACAAGAAATCCAAGCAAGGGGGGATTTTTGCAAGCCTAGCACAACCAGTTACAATGTGCAGAATGCCCAGCAGATCCCAGTGCCACAGTAGCACTGCAAGCTTTAAAAGACTGCTCTCAAAGCACACAGTCACAACAAATCCAAGAAAGGGGAGGGGAGGATTGCAAGCTCTGTGCAAGAAAATGGGAAGAGAACACAAAGGAATGCTGGAAAGGGGGGGCTCTTGTAACTTACGATTCATTTGAAACTGACCCCCCCCCCATTGCTTTGAAGTTCATACCAGGGCTGATACCAGCTGGCTGGGCAATTTCTCTTGAGGAAATGACGGGGAAATGTTCCCATTTCTGTTTTTAAGGTACACTACAGATTCTGAGAGGACTCACATCCCATTGACCTCTCTTAGTTTGGCTTTCACCTGTAAGTCTGGATGTGTGTGCTTCTGATTACAAATGAGGAACATAACATGTTTGACAGCCATGACTACTGGCCATGCTAATTCATGCTTTTGTAGCCTCCTGGCTGGATTGCTATAAGGTTGTTCTATATTGGGCTGCCCTTGAAGACAGCCTGTTAACTGAAACTGGCTCAAAATGTAGCACCCTGGTTATTGTCAGGGGCTAGACAACAGGAAAGTATTTCACCTATCTTAAAATAACTGCACTGGGTTAGGAACATGGATATGGTGGGGGCAGAGGCATCATGGGTGTGATGACATCACTTTCAGATTCCAGGAACTGCTGGAAACTCTATAGTAAAGAGGGTTTTTTTTAAAAAAAAAATAAATCTTCTGCCACCACTTGAAGGGGCAACAGGCCATGGGAACTGAAGAAGATCCCCTGCCCCCACCAGGAGCTTGGCCCAATGCTCCCTTTAAGCTGTGGAGTCTTGTGAGCTACTTTGTGAGCTGCTGGCATTAAAGCTGTGAGCAAGTAATCTGGCTACTGCATAAATTAGTTTGCTCTGGAGCCATCCTTCCTGAGCTAAGAAAAAAAAAAATGAGTGAGCCTGCTATTTAAACAGGGCCGTTGCCTTAGGTCTTTGTCTTGTTCTTGTTCTTGCTGAATCACTAATAAAGCTGAGCTGATCACTAGGCTGGGGGTCGGACCATCCATGGAACCTAGTATTTAGCAAAACTGGAGGCTAAAGAAAACTGTGAGCTAGCTCACACTAACTCAGTTTAGAGGGAACACACATCCCTAGTCCTTTCCCACAGAAGCTGTCCTGGTGGTACAAGCTGTAAGATGCTGGGACCTGGCAGATAGAAGCCTGGCTTAAGTCCCACCCAGCCAGCTTACATTTCCACAGTTACTGCCATTCAGTTCAGAAATGTGAAGTGTCAAATTTGTTTTTTCCTGCCCTAATAATAGGGCAACTATGGGTGGAATGTATTTGCAGTAAAATGCAAGACGCCCCAGTAAAGGCCAATGACAGGAAACAAGAGCAATAAAGCAGATCAAGTTATTTTGAAGGTCGGTTGGGTTGAGTTAGAAGGAGTATAGGCAGTAAATAAGCAAAACTTATTCATTTCTTTCACACACACACACAATCACACAGGCCTCTCTCAAGCAACTCAGAAAATATTTCAGGCCAGTAAACCACAGATCCTACAAATCAAATTGTCAGGAGCTTCATTAGCCTAGTATATGCTGCACAACAGGAAGACAAAACCCAGCTTTGTCTTTGATTAAACTGACGCCCTTTTCAGTGTTGACACATGCTGCATGCAGGAAGGAAGGATGACCTCAGCATGACCAGAGATGGATCACCATTTTTGCTGAGAAGAATAACAAATTGTGACTTGAAATATCCCCACCACCACCACTCCTCCCTTGGCTGATGAATGCCTCATCTTGTAGGTAGCAGATGAGCAGTGTCTATTAGAGCTTAACCACATGCAAGACTTTAAAAAAAAAATCCAGTACACAACCAGTCTTCAGATCTCAATTAAAAAGGATGTACAGATGGTGACCCAGTATAACTTCAACCATTCTGAAAGGTTGACTATGACCCAGGACTGATTTAAGGCATGTACATTCTTGATATGGCCTGCATTGACAGTGTCCAGAGGAACAGGTTTCTTTTGTTCCCTTCCTTTGCTGCTTCTTATTTTGATACCACTAGCAAAATTCTGAAGAGCTTTCATACACTGATTCACTCACCATTCTACTGAATGAAATAAGGCAAATATGGAGATTCTTCAGGTTGTCCTGTTCTGCAAAGTGGTCTGGCAGAATTCTCCCAGTTGCTGTGTCTGTGACAAGATTCAAACAAGCAGAACCCTAATTATTGCCACAGCAAAGCCTGGAAGCTGACTGAGGACTTCAGTACTCTTGCAGGGAGACATGTGTCTGAACCCTTCCTGTCTGGAAGAAATTGTTAGCAGTTAAATGTACCAGGTTTGATTACAGTGGCAAGTGTTCTAGCAGTGCTGGTATGCTTCTTGGTTTGTGGTGGTTTGAGAGGTCAGGTGAGGAGCAATATCAGGAACTGCAGGTGGTTCTGCGGTGGTAGACTCACAGTCTGAGGAGAAAAGGTGAGAAAGGAGGGCAGTAGGAGAGGCAACCCAGTCCCTTAGGGCTCTTTTTGGACTTTGAAGGAAACATCAAGGGTCCTCGGAGTGCTACTTCCTGGTTACAGAACCTGAGCCTCCTTCTTGAAAGCCTTAGGATTTCCCCCTTAGTGAGGAGGAGCTGGTGCCATAGTTCAGGACAACTCTTGAGGCAAAATAACAGGAATTTCAGTACATCTACACATGTGTTTACAGGCAGCACCAAAGCTGGGGAGAATTTCTGAATGGTGAATCAGCAATGGAGTTGCACGTGATCATTTCCCATCCATTCCTCTCCAAATCTCTCTCCTTTATATAACTTCCTCAAGATGGGGGGGGCGGGAAATGGCAAACAGAGAAAAAACATACTTTATAAACAAAACAAAAAATGAGTTTTTTAAGAAAAGCAATTCTTGAAAGAAGGAACAGCAGGTGAGGAAAAGACTCCTACTGAGTCTCCACATAAAATCTTCCCCAAAGGTGTGTCATTTTTAAAAAAAGGACTTGAAGTTCCATTCCATCAATATAACTAATTCTGAACATAGCCAACATATGTGGAACAAAACAAAAAAAAAGACTTATGTAATAGGGTCATGTAAGGATGAGGAAGGGGTCTATACACCTTGGGGGAACCCCCAGGTTTACAGAAAATGCAAAAAGAAGGGGGGGAATAAAATTTACTGATAATTGAGAATGTTCAGATCTCATGATTTCAAGAGATCTCAGTCAGCATTCTCTGTTTTGGGGAAATGGTCATCACTGAGGGGTATCCTAGCAACAAAGGCACTAGAGCCTTGGCCTCCGCAGTCTCAGCAGAAGGTTGCAGTAGCTAGAAGAGGAACAGTAAGTGGTAAGTGGGGCAAAGTAGTGAAAATGTTAGAAAGTCAGAGAGGATGTGGGAAATGGGGTTGTAGTGGAGCAAAGACAGCAAAGAGACACAGAATGTGAGAGGGAAAATGAGGGCAAGACTGGGGAGAGAGAGAACTTGAGAATCAGTGAGGAGAGAGATTATTTCCCTCTACTGCAAGCCTTGGAGGTCCCCAACTTGTAATGTACAAAACACAGGAGTAAGCAGAGGTGGGACAGACTTATGCCTTTGATCTTAGCAAGGTGGTTCTCATGGCTGATAATGCTGATCTAGATGGACCAACATTGTGGCTCAGAGTAAAATTGCTTAATACAACATCACCATATCTGTACTTGGTTCAAATATAAATGCAAATATTTAGGAAATGCCTGTATGACTGCAAATAGACATAAAACTCCATGCAGAACAAATTATAAATGCTCTCTTGCACCATTTAATTCTTCAGCTGCAATACCCCATAAACCAAACAGATCCCACTTTATGTCTAGTACGTTCCATGCATATTATCATTAGGTTTACACTACATATTTCATTTTTTATTTTGTTATGGTGTCAGTTGTTACAAGAAAGTGAAAATCCCACAGGGGAAGGGAAAGAGAAAGCCTAATACACACATACATGCTGGCTGACAGGATAATATACTTCCTGCTAACCGCAAAGTTATACATTTTAAAATGAGCATAAATGAGGGACATTTTCTTTATTGTTTAAGATGAGACTCTAAAGATCTACTTCCCAAGAGTTAGCAGGAGTGTTTTTGCCTCAAGTCATGTTCCATCAAAAGAGAGAGCCAAATGATATGACAATCTTCAGAATTAATTAGATTTCCAGTTAGCCTTTGGTCCATTTTAATGGTCTATCCTCTTTCTATAGAGAAGGGCCACTGGCGCTTATGGCCATGCATATGGAAATGGTAGTGACCCAGTGAAGGTGCCTACAGGAAGACCTCCACCCAAGCCCACGTCGCTGTTTACACAGGGAGAGAAGGGATTTAAAAGTCCTTTGCATCTGTCTGTTGCACTTTTATCGTCCTTTTCATCCAAAGAGCTCTGGGAAGAATCCAGCATTTTCCCTTTCTCCATTTGATCCTAACACAACACTGTGAGGCAGATGGATTTGAGACAACAGCTGACCCACTTCTGTACGGTCATTTTTGTCACTCGATTGTCCCTATTGCTTCAGGGGTTCCCCCCTCCCATTGTGTTTTGCTCTCTCTAGTAGTCCCAGAGGGAGCAAAACACATGGGGAAAGGGGGGGGGGACTCAACACAACAGGGACAAATGAGTGACAAAAGTGGTAGTGTGGAAGGGCCCCAATTGAGCTCCATGGCAGAGTGGGGATTTGAACCCCCACCTCCCTGACTCCAGTCTAACTGAAATGCTGTACTGGCTACGGCCAGTTTCTTGGCTCATGTAGAAGTGAAACAGTGGATACTGCTGTTCTTTCAACGTGATTTTTTTTAAAAAACCTGAAAATACAAAGTGGTGGTGAAAATTGCTATCAAATCACAGCTGGCTTATGGCAAACCCTCATGGGGTTTTCAAGGCAAGAGGCATTCAGAGGTGGTTTGCCATTGCCTGCCTATGTGTAGCAACTAGGGATGGGCACAAACCCATGTGATGAAAATCATGGTTCACAAATTAAGGTTTGTGTCCATCCCTATCCACAACCCTCCCACAACCCTCCACATGTTTTTCAGAGGTTTGTGGGTCTCATGGGGGGGAGTGAGAGGGATTGCTGAAATGGCTTCTCCTGCCCTGTGTTTTAAAGTAAAGGACAGGAGAAGACTCCCAGCCAGGTCTGTGTGTGGCAGCTAGAGACCTCCCTGCAGCATGCAGATCCTGAACCTCATGAAATGAACTGGTTTGGTGAACAAGAAGGCCTGTAAAGCTTTGTGGTCTGTGGTTCATGCAGCCCCATGAACCACAAACCCACAAACCTTAACTTTCCCAGGTCATGCCCATCCCTAGTAGCAACCCTGGGCTTCCTTGGAGGTCTTCCATCTGAGTACTAACCAGGGCCAACCCTGCTTAGCTTCTGAGAGCTGATGAGATCCGGCTAGTCTGGGCCATCCAGCTAAGGGCACCTGAAAATATTGTCCCTGTTAAAAAAAAAAAATCCTGTTCATGACTATAACAGAAGCGTGTGTCTGAAAAATCCATTTTAGGAATATTAGTCTGTATCTTACCATATGTGCACAGAATCCTGAAAGATGATTCCAAAGGTTGTGGGACCCACAGGGAGCAACCATCACATAAGCTGGCAAGTGGAGTGAGGAGCAGAGGGGGATCAAACTCCTCCCTCCGTGTCAACAGACCACTGACACAAAAGTAGGGGGCAATTCCACCCCTTCTCCCTCCTCTTTACAGCATCCTGACCTTCATGACTATTCGTCCACACAGGTCTCACACGTCCAGGAATTATCTTTCCCGGGGTTATCATCAGGGGCTGTGAGAATGAAAATGAACACTGGAAAACTCTGTGCTTTCCATGCATGGATGGATAGTAGAATACAGGCTACAATTACTAAAAATGACAATTGGGCTGTTTCTTTCATGCAAATGTCAGAGTTATTTTCCAAGTCTTCGGGGACATCCCCCCTCACATGTAAAAATATACTTACGCAAGACTCTTACTTTGATAGCCTGTTATTGGTGTTGGCTGTCCCGAGCCGTTGTCACACATTATGTCTTAAATTTGTCGTATATTTGCCAATAGAATGGGCAAAGTGATAAACGAGGCGCACATTCTCTGCCACTCATTCTAATTGCCTGGCACTTCAAAGGCACTAGGGTTATTGCTGCGTGTGCACACAAGGAAAATGCCACATTTTGTAACATTGGTTTGATTATACATTTCAGTTAGCTTCCTTTAGGTAAACCAAGCATGACCAAAAAAAATGCATATGATGATTAAATGCCTTCACCCTGTTAGAGCTCCTTATGCTATTGAAGTTTGGCAGATTGTAAGAGACTGCCATTGTGTTCATTATAAGCATTTGAAAGGTAAATTTTAGAACAGTGTCTTGCCAGTACGCAGAAGGACGATGCTTCTCAAAGGTGATACCGGAAGATCCACGCATCATCTCCTCTTTCATGCACAACCATTTATGCTGATTGCTTATTGTATACACATCTGCCCAAAGAGAGAAATTCATCTCCATTGTAAACTCAATTTGATCCAGTGGTTTTTCCAACAAGACTGAGTGTGATCCCATGACCACATTTAAGGAGAAGAAAACCCCATATTAGGTTAAATGCCAAGAAAAGAAAAAGAAAAGAATGGTGCCATTTATATCTATCTGAGAACTATCAGGAATTGTTCAGATAGTCATATATTTTAGCAACAAAATGACATATTGCACTGTCCCAGTGTATTTACAAATCCCTCCTTTTAAACTGTTGGTGTTTTAGAATGAGCTTACAATACTGATACATGTTGTTACCTTTAGTGATACTGTTGTGTTTCTTGCAAATAATGTGCTAGAAAATCAATCTCATCCAGCTTGCAGTGACAGGTCAGGCTTCACCGCCTACTCTTGCATTGCTGATTTGTTCACATCGAAACGAGGGTTTCAAATACATTTGCATCTGTACCACTGCCTGCATTCATCTTTTTAACCTAGGAAGCTGGCCAGTAGCGACTGTGGGTACATGTTCAGAGACTTACTGCATTGCCAGGGATGATGGGAGCTGTAATTTCATTCTGATTCCATTTGAGAGGCTGCAGACGCTATAAAGCTCATCAACCCAGGAAGGAAGTCATATTGGAAGATTCAGGAAGATTAGGGCTGTGGTTTGGGGAAAGAGAGGAGCGGTGGTGGTGGGCGGGGGACAAGTCACAAGGGTGAGGTGATGGCATTTGCACTGTGTGCATACAAATGCCATCTTTGACAGAAACCCTAAAACTTACTAAGACTCAAGAGTGCTGCCTAAAATGTCTGGGATCTTGGACCCCGGGAAATAGCTTGTCCATGGTCACCCAGTGTGTTACATGGCAGAATGAAGTTTAAATTCTGGTTTCCCCAGCCCCAACTCAAAATTCTAATCACTATACCACACTGGTTCTCATAATTTAGATCTTCAGTTCTGTAAGCCATTCCACATGTTATAGCCTAGAGCCACTATGTTGGTCAGGCGGGATATAAATCTAAATTAATAAATAAATAATAAATAAATAACATTTTAATGGTATATTAAAATTGCAGAGTCTTGGGTTCAAATTATGACTCAGTCATGAACCCCACTGTGTTACTTTGAGGCAGTCACTTACTGTCAGCCCAACCTTTCTCACAGGTTTGTTGTGGGGATCAAATAGTGGAGTGGGGAATCATGTATACCACCTCGAATAGTAAGAATCACAAAACACTTTTCAGAATTGGAAGCGTGTAAAATAGATGTAGCATTAATAAGTGCTCTTTCAATAAAGATCATTCATGCAACAAAAGTTTAGCCAGTTGTGCAGTACAGTGGTTAGAGTTGTGGACTTTGATTGGTGAGTCCTTAGTTCAAATCCCCATTCAGCCATGAAGCTCATGGGGTGACCTTTGGCCAATCACTTTATCTCTGCCAAACCTACTTCATAGAGATTCTGGGAGGATAACATGGGGAAAAAAGGAAAACCATGTATACTGCAATGAGCTCCCTGGAGAAAAAACAAGATTTTTTTTTTTAAAAGCGATACCAATATTGATTTCAATATAGATATTCAACACAGAAATGTGATGAACAGATGTGTTTATCAAAGCTAGGAGCAGCTGCATCCATGCATGTACTCAGGCACATCTGGATCTGCTGCTTCATGGTGGAATGAATAGCCCTTATGAATCTGAGAGACATCACCCGCCCCCCCCCACACACTTTTTCCTTGGCATTCTGTTCTTAACTGACATTTGGAAGAATAATTCTTCATCGCCACTTGGATTTCTCCAGCTTTCTGTCAAGAGGAACATTTAGAAATAAGCAGCAAAGGTTGAGGTCTGGAAATGGCAGATAATAATGAAAGGTGAAGTTAAGATGTATGGCCTTGAGCTCAGCAACAGGTCAGTGCTGTGACATATATTAAATACATATTTGCAGGAAGGTTCGGCTTCTCATTCGATGATGTAGCAGAGCCTTTACCAAAGCCCAAATCCTCCTGAAGCAGATGAAATAAAATTTCCCAAATAGAGTTAGATTTTTTTTTTACTAGAAAGAAAGAAAACCACATGTATCCCTTTAAGTTTGCGTTTTCTATCACTTTCAAGAAAGCTGTCCTGTTTTGATAGGGCTAGATGAGCAGGAATGGGAGTTTATTTGAGCTCTCTCTGTGTGTGGAAACAGCAGGAAGAGATGGTACCTGGCATAATGAAGTGTATATAGTTTAATAAAAAAGAAAATATTATCCGCTAAGGTGAGGGAGAAGTCTTATTCTTCCCTATTAGCCTTTCTTCACACTGAGCCACACAAACCCTGTGAGGATATATTACTGTGGTAAAATTATTTGAAAGAGGGGAAATGTGAATACTTTAGGCTAGAATTAAGGGATGGTCAATTGGTGGTTTGTGGGCCCAGTTTAGCTTCAGAATAGTGTTTGACCTCCTGGAAAGGTTATCCATTTTGCCTTTTGAGAACTGCTCAAAATGCACATTCATCTTCAGTATGACCTCATATCGCTTTGAGCTGATGAGCTCACTTGGGAATGAGTCTGTAACTAACTGAATGAGCACAAGTTTTATCTGTATAAGTGCCAGGTTCAGAGGGTTGGGTCCAGCCAGCTTCTTCACTCAATTTCACCTATTTTTTCTCCTTACTATTGCTCCTGTCCCACATAGCTTTTGCCCATTTAGCTCTCATTTGGGTGGTTAAAGGGGGTCTCTTCCTCCATTTTTCACCAATGTAACTGTTGGTTAGATTCAACCAATACCTACTTTATCCTGCTAAAAGATCCAAAGGTAGCAGGGATGGGAAATAAACTTAGAGAAAAATGGCAATCAGAGTAGGAAAACTGGATGAGACTGACCAATGGTTAGGGTATTTCTGCTGATTCCTCCTTGCTACAGCTTATGGTGCTGAGCCTATTCTGTTTAGGGTTGCCAGGTCTCTTCTGAGAACTGGCAAGGAATGGAGGGGACCAGGGCTCATTTCGTAGCAGGAGCTCCTCTGCATATTAGGCCACACACCCCTGATGTAGCCAATCCTCCAAGAGCTTACAGTAGCCACTGTAAAAGAGCTCTGTAAGCTCTTGGAGGATTGGCTACATTAGGGGTATGCAAAGGAGCTCCTGCTATGAAATGAGCCTGGAGGGGACTAACCAGTAGGGGGGGGGGGCTTACCAGTAGAAAGAAGAAGGCCTAGGCCATATTACTGGCATCATACAGGAAGTGACATCATCATGCCAGCGACTTCTGGGCACTGTTCTGGTATTTGGCAAAAAACCGGCTTCTATCATAGAGTTTTTGTTCACATGCCAGAGCATTGCCTGTAAGTCACTGGCATGATGACGTCACTTCCTGCGCAATATCAGCACCATGTAGGGCTGCCAAGTCCCCCGGTAGGGCGGGGGAAACACTGATTTTTAGTGCTTATCTCCCGCTTTTCCAAAGTTGGCCACCGGGGGGACAAAATGGCTGCCTTAAAAGGGAAATGTCTGCAGAGAGCCTGCCCTGCTGTAAAAAGCCTCGCCAGACATTTCCCCTTTAAGAAGTCAGCAAGAGAGCTTCTTCCACAGCAAGAGAGGTCTGCCCAGAGATTAAGGAGGGACTGAAGGAGCTGCTTTTGCATGTGGCTGGCAAGGTGAGTTTCTCTTGCAGCTCTTTTCATTCTCTCTCCCTCTTTCTTTTTTCTGTCTGTCTGTCTGTCTGTCTCTCTCTCTGTCCCCATCCAGCAGAGGTCTATCAGTGGCTATTATAGCCACAAGGTCTAAATGGAAGTAAGTGCCTCTGCCAGTTTTTTTCCCTTCTCTCTCTCCCTTTCTTTTTTCTGTCTGTCTCTCTCTGTCCCCATCCAGCAGAGGTCTATCAGTGGCTATTATTAGCCACAAGGTCTAAATGGAACCCTTTGTCTGGGGCAGTGAGGCTCTGAATTCTTGGTGCTTGGGGGGCAACAGTGGGAGGGCTTCTGGAGTTCTGGCCCCGCTGCTGGACCTCCTGAGGGCACCTGGTATTTTTGGCCACTGTTGTGACACAGAGTGTTGTACTGGATGGGCTGTACTGGATGGGCCGATCCACTGTGGCTTCTCTCCTGTTCTTATGATATGAAAATCATATTTAGCACTTGTGTAGCACTTAGTGCTTCATATTCTGCCGAGATGAGGAAGGATTCAGTAGGGCCGTTGCTCAGTGATAGAGCATCTGCTTGACATGCAGGAGGTATCAGCCTCTTCAGCTAAAAAAGGATCAGGTAATAGGTGACATTAAAGATCTCAGCCTGAGACCCTGGAGAGCCACTACCAGTCTGAGTAGTCAATGCTGACCTTGATGGACCAATGGCCTGATTCAGTATTAGGAAACTTCATGAGTTCATGTGTCAGCATGTGGAAGCAACATCACAGGATGTGACATCACAAAATGATGTCACTTCCTTTCTCCTGGCTCCACCCCCAAAGTCTCCTGGCTCCACCCCCAAAGTCCTCAGATATTTCCCAAGTTGGACTTGGCAGCCCTAGCAACATGGCCTAGGCCTTCTTCTTTCTACTGGTAAGTCCCCCGACTTTTCTGCCTCCACCAGAGGGGAGTCTGGCTACCCTAACTCTGTTCCTGGGCTCCTCTGACCTTCCAAAGCAGCTTTTGAGGGAAGCACACAATACTATGGGGGTCTTCAGGAGGAAGCGGGTGAGACCAATTCTGTAAACTGTTTCCATTCATGGTTTGTGGAACTCAGTCTAGCACCTGTACAGAGCTCCTTGTTTATGGTTCTACCTCATTAGAGATGCATGAGGATGCCCTCTCTGTTTTGATTTTCTATGATATCATTGTAAGTATCTTCATGTCACCCATTTTAATCACTAGAGCTCCTGAACATTGATTTTAGTGCCTTTTTTTACACATTGTACACTGTGTTTATTTATTTAGGCACTTTTAACTGACTTTTCCCTGCTTGGTACCAACTCAAAGTGGCTTACAATGTTAACAGCAACAGAAAACTATCAAATACCACACATATTTAAACCCAGGACTCTTAAAAACCAAACTATCTGCTATCAACAGAAAAACCTACAAATTGGAAAGGGGAGCAGAAAGGGCTCTCCAGTCTCCTACTATAGTGAGAAAACTCCCTCTGGCAGCCCCTGACCCTCGCCACCACTCAGTAGCATGGCGGGTATAAAATGTGGGGGAAATCACCATTGCTCTGACAGCATAATGCCACTTCCAGGTTTGTGCCACAAGTGACTTTGTATCATTGGGATGACAGTGATTTGCATTTCCCTGACTCTCCTGTGGTTGCCAGCACTTGGATGGCAACCTTAGTGGCAAAGCAGGTGATAACAGCTCTGCCCTTGATGCCAACAGTCTCTCCCCAGTTTTATACCATTTATACCCAATTGATGCAGATCATATTGCCCCAGCCTAACAGAGTGAGAAAACTCAAAAGAGAATTTGAGTAAACTCTCTTGTTCTTTTTCCAAAAATGACACACACACACCCTGTCTCAAACAGCTCCTCACCCACAATAATGCAACATCTCATTTGAACATGGGCACTGGGACCAGAGCTTGAAGTAAACCCAGATGCCAACTTTGCTGTCACATACACCCAGACAACACAATCACTGGACCTAACAACATCATCTACACCATCAGAGGCTAATTCACTTGCTCGTCTTCTAACACTGTATATGCCATTAAATGCCAACAATGCCCTTTGGCTCTCTGCATAGGACAAACAGAACAAACCCTACGCCAGAGGATAAATGGGCACAGATCTGACATCAGGAATCACAAGATTGAGAAACCTGTGGGAGAATACTTCAACCTTCCCAAACTCAAAGTAGCTGTTTTACAACAAAGGAACTTCAGGAACAGAATGAAAATGGGAATTGCTGGTATACAAGTTATTACAACACTTGGAACAAAAACCTCCCCAGGACTCAACAAAGAAATTGGTTTCTTATTTCATTACATATGCTAAATCACTCAGTCCTCACATATGTATTCTCAACAAGAAGGACTATAAATATTCTGTATGTTAGTATATTTCTTTTTCAGAATAGTATATTAAAATACTGAATGTAAAGCAAGGAATACTGGGATGTTTTGTTGACATAACACTGCATCCACCTCAAAAAGTGCTGTTAAGTAATCTCCATGCCCGGGAGGAGAGAATGGAGATTCTTGGTTTGCTTTCCACCATTAGAAAATACATATTTAGATATTTATCTGCTATTTTGACATGTTAGGAGAGCCAGTTTGGTGTAGTGGTTAAGTGCGCGGACTCTAATCTGGGAGAACCGGGTTTGATTCCCCACTCCTCCACTTGCACCTGGCTGGATGACCTTGGGCAAGCCATAGCTCTGTACCAGCTGTTCCCTCAAGGACAGCTTGGGAAAGCGCTCTCTCAGCCCCACCTACCTCACAGGGTGTCTGTTGTGGGGAGGGGAAGGGAAAAGGAGTTTGTAAGCCGCTCTGAGACTCCCTTGGGGAGTGGAGGGCGGGGTATAAATCCAATCTCTTCTCTTCTTCTCTTCTTAATTGCTTTACAGCTGTTGACCTTATAACCTTAGCTTGTTATTTAGTTCTAACTTCCCATATCTTAAACATCATCATGTTACATGTTAATTTGCTGTTAAGTCCCTGTCTGTAAGTCTGAACCTTACTTACCATTCCAATCTATTTGAAAAAGTGTGCACGCACATGAAAGCTCATACCTTGAATAAACCTTTGTTGGTCTTAAAGGTGCCAAAAAATGCTTATGGTTACAGCCTTAGTACACAGTCTCAGCCAACTGATCATATGTTCAGGTGTTAGCCGAATTGCTTTAATTTACCTTTAGCAATCAGCAAAAATACACGGGTTCTTGCCAACTATACCAGGGTCCCACCCCTCCCGGGAGTTCTCAAGGAAAGAGGCACGTGAGGCAGGTCCCAAGTTCAATGTTGTTTACTGGATCATGTAATCAAGCATACAAAAATCGTAATCATACACACACTCTTACAGGACTAATAAAATAAAGAGAGAAAATAGCACTGTTGCATGAGCAGGTTTCGTTGGTGGGGAAAGCACGTTACCTTAGGTGCGTTGTCCGATGTCAAGATGAGTTGGATTTGGGAAGAAAGGTATAAAAGCTATGGGGCCACGAGGCTTGGACCGGCAAGACCACGTGGTTCTCCTGGATCGCGAGTCCAGAGAGAGAAAAAGGGTTTAAAGATGGAGGCAAGGGTTGGGGACAGAAAGCTGGACTGAAGGGTCAATAGGTAAGATAGAGGGCGATGGCTCAAGAGAGCGAGTGACTCTGGGTTTGGACTTTTATTGGGGGTCTTGGGGCGGGCTATGCAGACCACAACCCACTAACACACCTACTAGGTGGTCCGTCCCTGTTGGACCTTGCTATAGGTTAAAGGTGAACAAAGGGAGGAGGTCCAGGGGTTTGGTCAGTGTTGCAAAAGTATGACTTCACCAGGAAACAGACACTGAGTCTGGGGTCCGATGACTCACCTGGCCAACCTATTGTCAGTTGATGGTTTTGGCCAAGTATCTGATGGCTGGCATAGTAGGTGCTAGGCAGTCTTGTTAGCATAACTTATTCAGATGTATATTGAGGAGTGGGGGTTAACCAGCGGATGTCTGACAGAAGGAGGCCTCATGGCAAGAGGAATCCTTTGTCCTTGTCTTGGGTGAACTGCTTGGGGTGTCAGCCTCCTGGCTTGGGCTGGAGCTGGCTCCTATGTGGAGAAGAAAGCGCAAGTCCCTTCCACTACTGGCGACACAGAGTTCAAACTTATGGATAAAAATCCATAAGAGCACCCAAGGGTGCCTTGCTGGCCAACATTTCCCCCCCTCGGAGACCTGAAGGCGTCAGGTGAAGGTCTCCGAATATGAGCGATACGATGATAAAAACTGAGACAGACTGCATGATGGTGACCCTGGAAGAAAGAGCTTGCAAGGGACGGACCCAGAAGATGACAAAAATCTATCGCAATAAAAATGCCAAATTGTTGCTGGGGCGGACATAAAACAGGGCTTTGTGCATTAGACCACCAAGGGAGCCTATGTAGAAATATTTAGGTCTCTAAATAGCAGAATCATCCTTAACTGAAATATTAAAAGTAATTCTAACAATCGCTTACTTTAAATTCATTGTAAAAAGCCTTATAGAAGCATTATAAATTTCTTATAAGGGTATTATCTATACATAAAGCATTTAATACTTATAGCGGAAGTGCACACATTTGTATCAATAAAAATACTCCACAAGGAATGTACAAGGAAATAAAATGGTTACAGACAATTCTTCGTCCATCTCTCCTGAGCGGCAAGGCTTTTCTGTTGGAACAGGGCAACTGGTGCTGTTTGAACAGGAGAGAGGCGCGCTTTACATTGTATCTAATGGAACACCAGGACTCGTATGTCTTCGGCTCTTCGGAAGCCACTCGGGTCTTAATCCATAGCTCATGAGGCTCTCGGCTATGCCCGTCCCTCCTTGGCACGGACACGAGTCAGTTCGGCCGGGAAGGAGGAGACCGGTTTGCATATTGAGGAGTCACCCCCCCCCCTTGCTATCTAAAAGCATCATGGGTATCTACTTAAATTAAGGAAAAAGGATATTAAAATAAAACATCGTTTAATGATCTCGCAAGCAGAGTGTCTAAAGGCATTCAAGAAATACGGAAAAGGTCCAAACAGGTCATGCATCTGGAATCGTTGTATTATGAAAGACACATCATCTTGGGGTCCTGGCTGGAATAATCACAGGCAAGGTATTCACCCTTCGGGGTTGGCGGAGTCTCCGGGCACGCCTCCCGAACCCTGGGGAGCATTTGTGAGATGTGTGCCTGAGAGAAACAGACGCACACACACACAGGCGGGGCATGCAAAAGCTGGGTTCGGGAGTTGCGTCCGGTCGACTCTGACCTTTTATCTGGAGCCGGGTGGCTCCGCGGGGACGCCATTAGCTGCGTACCCGTTTTAGCTTGGAGGGCTCCCTTCGGGGGGCCCTCCCCTAATACTGTACAAAAATAGAACAATCTTTCCCCCTTAAGCCTGATCCCAGTGGTACCGTCCCATATCCAATGAGGAGCGGACTGGGCAGCTAGTCACTAGGCAGAACCCCTCAAAGGTCGCGTGTTTTGGACTTTGCTGTATATGTTACGGCTGGAGGTCGTTGCGTATGCAAATGAGAGGATTGTTTGGGCATTCTGGGATACACAAACATTTCGAGAAAAATAAATTTATTAACAATCAAAAACAATCGAATTAGACACCAGTGTTGGAGCGAGGATACGTCTTAGCTTGCCGGCACTTCAGGGAGAGAGCTGGCGAAAATCTCCCTTTAACTTAGAAAGATGTTAAAAAGAGGGGACAGGGGTCTTTGTCCGGGGTTCTGACCTAACCGGGGAGTCCTTCCCAGGCACTCTCCACTGCTTCGTGCAGGGAGAGCTTGCACGCCTGGTGAAAGAGAGCATGGGCCGGATTTAAATTCCGAACCCAACTTCTGCATGTCCTCCAGATCATTTCGGCTTGGAGGGGCTGCATGGCAGAGGGAGACAAAGGATTTGTTTGTCCTACTTCTTCCTCCTGAGCCGTCTCTCGGGCTTCCATGTCCTCCTTGTTCTTGTTGTCCTGCTTCTAATGATTCCCCACGGTTTGTCTGGGCCTCGGCCCTCCCAACACTGGTAAAGAATAGAAAAGCAAGCGCAGAGCAAAAGTGTTTTGGCAAGCAACCGGCTTTGCTTTGCAAACAGAAGACTTGGTTTGCAAACAAAACGGTTTATTTCTTGCCCGTAGAGTGCACAAAAACAAAGAGGCGGAGACAAAAACAAAACTGTGCACACAGTAAAAAGTTTGTGGATGAGGCTACATGCTCATAAAAATAAATAAATAAGGGAAAGTACATATGAAGACTAAATAAGTTAATGATGATTGACGTATTATGCAGATTGGGCGTCAGTAAAGGCATGCTGGGAGAAAAGATATCATGAGCAAAATATATTTTAGAAACTCGAGGGTCGAATAAGAAGCTCACCCCGAGATGGCTGAGTGTTTTGGGGTCGAAGATCGCTTGGGCAGATATTTAGGGAGGAGGTCACACTAACATAAAGAGATGCAGAAATATGTGGCCGGGGAGGCTCTGGCTGGAGCGGGCTAACCTTGGGGCCTTTCCCCAGGCACCCGTCGCTGCCGCGAGCGGCGATCGGATTGCACGCCTGGTGGAGATGGGGCGAGAGAGGTGGAGAATCGGAGTAACTTCCGAACCCAACTTCTGCACGCACCACCGGGAGAAGCCGCCTACTCAGCTTGACATTCGTGCTAGCCACAAATGTAACTACGGAGCTTTTGTCGACGGCATCTTTGAATGCGCCCTCGGCTCTTCTGATCTCCCATGAAGAAATGCTTTCGGTCCTCCCACCCCCTATCTCCCTTTTCTTTCTCTCATTGCTCCCTATGGTTCGTTAGGGCTTCGGCCCGCCCAATACTGGTTAAAGAATAGAAAAAAAAGGAAAATTCTTGGGAACAAGCAGGGGCTTGTGATAATCCTAAGATGTGGCTGGTTATGAACCGTAAAAGGGTGTACTGACATTGGTGGGAGACTTTTGCAAAAGTGAAACCAAAAATAAAGAAGTCCGGGGCACGGATTGGAACGGTCAAAAGATATACAACGTAATAGCACACGTTTGGAGAGGACTAATTTTAAGATCCACGTGTCTGGGCGTATGCAAAATAGAGCTGCCGCAGAGCACGCTGGTTCTCAATTTCTGAAGACCGAATTTTTGTTTAATAAGTTGTTATCTTGAAAAACTGCCAATGTCATAATTAAAAATACTTTAGGAGGTTTCAAATTGGGAACCCAAAGGAAAAAGTGATTCAATATTTTTATGTCCTATAATTGAAAAAGTCCTTGCCAGGGGAGAGCTCGCACAAAAAAATCAGGGCTTGCCTTAACCTTTTTGAAAGGATTGCATTTCTCCCACTGGTTTTCCAGTAGGACCTGCACATTTGCACTCCCTTTCTTGGCCTGCTCCGTCGCGCTGGCCTCCAAACATGACCATATTGCCACAATGGATCTCAGTCATCCTGAGAAAGCTCCACTGGCTTCTTGGCGGCCTGACAATATGGTTTTTTTGGTGCCAGCGATGCTACAGAGGAATCAAAAAGGCAGCAAGATTTAGGTCTTCTGAGTATGTGCAGGAGACTGAACCGCGTTCGGCTGCATTTGTAGTCTCGCTGATGTTCCCTTGGGTTCGATAGACTGCTGCTAAAGGCCAATTTTCCTACCTCATGGGTCTCGTCTAAGAGACCCACCCAATAACGGTTAAAGAATAGAAACACAAACATAAACACACATAAGGGTCTGGAAATGGAGGAAGACAGACAAACATAGGGAAAAGGGCAACAGGTAAGGTATGCCAGAGGCTGGAAAGGAGGGGCTAAGAATTCGAAACCTTAGATGCAACGTGCATCAAGGCTTGGAAGTCCGTGGCTTTAGATTGAGCTTCCAATTTGTGGATTTGTCTTCTCACCCAACAAGTCATTGTAAGTAGCGCCACTATCAAAATAATTTGGAAGGCCAAAATGACGACTATGGGGTGGAGCATTAAATTTAAATATCCCGTCGTTGTCGGCGACCAACCAAGAAGAGATTCCCACCAGCTATGTTTGCCAGCCTCTTTTATTTCCACAGCCAGTTCCTTAATCCTGGCACCATTATGGGAAACGTTTAAGGTGGCTTTATCTCCCGCTTTCTTTAGCTGAGCCAGGCGTTCTTGGAGGTCTGGGTGAGAGAGCAATTTCCGTAGGGCTTCCAGTCCTAACCCCAAAGGCACTGGAGCAATAGAGTCATATAATTCTGGGGATAGGGCCATTTCTTGTTGTGTCCAAATGGGGGTTTCAAAATAAAAATCACACCCTCTTATGGAGGTAACATTACAAAAGCATCTGTTTATTCCAGGCAACATTTGTTGGTAGTATAGTGTATTGAGGTGAATGTGTTCGCAGGTAGTTCTGAGACAGACACAAGCTTTGCCTATATATATAATAGTAGATCCGGTCTCACTGACTGCGTCAAATTGACAGTGAGATATGGCGTGTTTCTTGGGAACTAGGCATGGGTGATGTTTTTCTAGGGCTTCGTCATCACAGATGAAGCCTAAGTTCTCCTTATGGGTACATCCGTCTAGATTGATCATATGCCAGCTTGATGAGCTTACTTTAGCCCATCGGTCACTGTTCCTGGCATATAATACGGTGTCCGAATCAACTTGAATACTCAGCGGAACCACTGGATAGATGTGGAAAATTTCTTTAGCGGTCACTGTGGTTATAATCAATTGCAAGGTCTGGGTTACTGCATCAAAAGAGGCGTTTGCCAACGACCACCAGTGCTCGAGCGAGATTTCACTGGCCGTTAGGTTTCCTTTAATCAATTCCCTTATTTCTAAAGGTATAACTCCAGCCATAGCTTGTTTGATTATAGTCATGGCAGTGACTACATTAAGAGTTTGTGCTTGAGTGCAAGCAAGAGCCAATGAGATATTGTTTTGTAAAGACTGAATGTCATCAAGGAGATTGGTAAAATCTTTTTCCATGATTTGTTCCCAAGTAACCAGCAGGGGATTGGTGGAGCGTTCCACGTGGGCAAGGGAATCCAATGATTGCGTGAGAGGGAGGCTCATTTGAGAGATGTCGAATGAAACCTTGGAGGCTTTATTCGCTATCACTTCTATATTTGCAGCATCTATGGCTGCCATGCCCGCTCCTACGGGTGCGACCCAATCAGAAAGATCGCGTTTAGTCCTTCTAGAGAGCTCCCCTTTACGCCACATTAGGATCCAATTGTCCCAACCTTGCTGGGTCGTGTGTAAGTACGAGTCACAGAGGGCATGGCTGAAAGAAGTGCCGAGCCCATTTAAGCTGACATTGACTCTTTTGACTGATATTTGCGGCTGCATCAAGACTGTTTCTTGATGATTAAATTTTAAGGTGTGTGCTCCCACTACCGGGTAGGTCAATGAGGCCAGTGCGTCTACATTTTGGATGAGTGGGTCCAAATTTAGTGTGTGATTTGTATCACCAATTATTAAAGTATAATTTCCTTCCTGATGAGTGAGCTGTAGAATTGTTGTTCCGATAGCTGTAAGATTTACAGTATCGGTGGCATTGAGGCAGACAGACGTGTTTAAAAGTAAGGTCCAGTCTGGGGGACCTTGCTGCTTTAACGCAGAGCAGTTAAAATGCCAATTGAGCTTGCCCCATGCCAATGGCTCTAGGTCTATGTCTTCGCCGAATGGGTCCGTGAGCGTTATTGGGACCTCTGTGTCGTTATGGAAGTGTCGGGAGCCAATGGAAATGATTACTTTTAAAGGATCGCCAATGTCCCATACGGCAGCTGATATTACAGCTATGTCTGTGTATAGGGAGATGGGGGTAGGAGCAGTATATTCGATGGTGGAGGTGTTGGTTTTGGCTTGTGACTGTTTACACAGGACCACTTCCATTTCATCCATAGAATATTTCCCGGAGGTGCATAGAGTCACCTTTTCTCCGGTGCGACTGTGGATGCAATGTGTGAGCTGCTGTGGTGGACATCGATCTATAGGTGTAAGTGTGACTGCTCTGTCATGCCGTCCTGTTACACAGGTAAAAATTCTAAAAGGCATGTTTATTCCCACGCATCTCCATTTGGTCAAGACTACTGTATGGTTGGCTATTTGTGTTGCTGAGGTACAACAAAAGAAGGACAATCCAAATAAGAATACAAGTTTTAATGGTCTTACCAATTTGTCTGCTGCTGGGGTGGAAGATCCTGGATGCATTCTGTAATATAATGTTTGAGGGGTGTGTGAGTGAGATTCCTGAACTTCCATACTGTGGTCGACATACCCAAGCAGTCACAGTATGGTTCCCTTTACCTAAGGCTGGGGGTGAGTGTAGTGGTTCCCATGCGTAAGCCCGGTGCGATTTTTACTGCACGCTTCCGCGGCTTCTCTTAAAAGGGAACACTGTTTATACACCATGGTCTCCCCCCCTTGCTTCCGAAAAGGCAACTAGAGCCGTGAGGAAGTATTTAAAAGGCAAGGCAGGTCTCTCCAAGGGAGAAAAGAGGCACAAGATCAAAAACGTCCGTGGGCAAGTGAGGTCCGAAGGTAACAGCGGCAATAGGCTGCGAAGTTCCCCCGGGATCCGGAGTGAGGTTAGGAGGTTGTGGAACTGGATTCCCCTTCCACAGCTTAAGCTGAGAGGAATGGAAGAACTTGTACCACGTCTGACCATGCTTCCTGGGAATGGCAAGCTTGTAGACCGCAGGGCTTACGCGATCCACAATGGGGACCGGGCCAGCCCATTTGGCCATGAGAGCATGCTGATTCCTGCTAAATTTCCGGTATAGAACCTGCTGTCCGGGTTCCCAAAGCTGAGGATTGCGCACCCAGCCGAGCTTTTTATCCACTGCCAGTTGGCTTTGCCCTAACTCGTTAGCCACTTGGAGGTGAATAACCAGTAAGTCTCGGATAAGAGTCTTAACCCAGATATCGTGTGCCACTTGCGTTTCCAGATCGCCTGGCATGTCATGTTGGAGCCAAAAGGCTTCAGGCATGCGCATCTTTCTCCCGGTCATGACCATATGAGGGGAGTAGCCATGTCTGGCGGTAGTCCCTCGTATTGCCATGAGAACTATGGGCAGTTTTTCGTCCCAGGTGCGACCTGTGGAAGTGACTATCTTGGCCAGAGCTTCCTTGAGGGTGCGGTTTGTGCGTTCAATTGCCCCTGAAGATTGAGGGTGAGCGGCAACGTGGAACCGCTGCTTAATGCCGAGAGCTTTACAGAGCTCCTGGGTGACCTCACCTAAAAAGTGGGGTCCGCGGTCAGAATCGATGATCTTAGGGATACCCCAACGGGAAAAAAGGTTATTAAAAAGCAGTTGGGCCGTAGTGGAGGCCGTGTTATTGTGGCAGGGGAATGCTTCGATCCATTTCGAGAATGGATCAATCACAGTCAAACAATATTTGTTCCCTCTGCGAGTCTTAGGCAGAGGTCCGATAAAATCAATTTGAACCCGAGCCCAGGGTCCTTCTACCCGCTGGTGCTGAATGGGGGCTTTGGGACCTGAAGAGTCCGCGTTAACCATGGCGCATGATAGGCAATTATCCACCCATTGTGCCACGTCTTTGCGGATGTTTGGCCACCAGCCCGCGTCCCTGACCCGTTCCAGAGTCGGTTCTTTACCCCGGTGTCCTTGCTCATGTATAAATTGAATTAAATCAGCCCGGACTTCGACAGGGACAACCCAGTGTCGGGTCCCTGTGGTGTCAAAAGCCCAAATAACTCCCTCTTCTTCCCTGATGGTGTATCTCCCAGTGGGATCTTTGCCTTTGGAGAGGAGATCCTGAACATCGGCATCATTTGCTTGGAGTTCCCCTAGATCTATAAATACAGGGGGAATGGCAGGACGGTCGTGGAAGGTTTTGGCTTTGCTTCTAGTCATTACTGGGTTTACCGGGCAAGCGGGTTGACCTGAAGACGAGTTAAAACGTGCCGCTTCCTTGGCTAAAAGATCGGCTTGATCATTCCAATAAGCCACTTCGGTGTCTGCCTTTTGGTGACCTTTTACATGGGAAATTTGTGTCTCTGCCGAGCGTTTATGGAGGAGCCGCACGACTTCTCTCCATAATATTAAATGAGCCACTGGCTTCCCTTCCGCATTGACCCATTGCTGTCTTTCCCAGTGTGGGAGCCAGACGGTGGCGGCCTTGGCCGTCCAGTCCGAGTCCGTGAAGATGGCTACGGGGCAGTCTGAAGGTTCGAACTCAAGAACAGCTTTAAGGGCAGCGACCTCTGCGGCTTGACTAGAGTGGGGACGGACAGCCGCTTGCAGGGTGTAATTGTCGTGGACCCGGACCGCGCCATATCCTGTATGTGGGGTGCCAGCTATATGGAAGGATGAGCCATCACAGAACCAGCAATTAAACCCTTTTTGCTTGGCTTCGTCTAATGGCACTCCCCATATAGCAGGCCAAGGCAGATGTTCCACGTCTGGAAGGGGGCATTCATGCTCGTCCCCAGTGATGAGCAGCCCGTACGGGGCAGGTTGCTCCTTTTGCTCTTTCTTATATTCAATCCCCTTATTGACCAGGGCAAGCGTCCACTGGGCAATGCGGGCATTGGATACCTGACCGTCCTGGATCTTCCCTGAGAGGATATACTTAAGGGGAGTGTGTGTTGTTTGCACAATGACTTTGGCTCCCCCGATTATAAACTCCCAATGCGTAAGGCTCCAGACTAGGGCTAGACATATCTTTTCACAAGGGGTGAACTTTATTTCGACGGAAGAAAGATTCCTGGAGGCATAGGCCACAATCCTGGGGGCCCCGGCATGATGCTGGATGAGCGTGGCCCCGATACTTTTCTCCGTGTGAGCTAACTGAATGTAAAAGGGTTTTGTGGGATCTGGATGAGCTAAGGCAGGAGCCGAGGCAAGCGCTTGCTTCAGGCTGGCAAATGCATATTGTTGGTCAGGTCCCCAGACCCATGGAGCGTCCCTTTTAAGGAGAGCATAGAGTGGCCGGGCTTTGTCAGCGAACCCTTCCATGAAATCCCTGGAAAAATTGAAGGTTCCTAGGAGAGCACGGAGGGAAGGCACATCTGTCGGGGCGGGGAGTTTGGCGATTACAGCCATTCTCTGTGAGTCGGGCGTCCTGCCGTCGGGTCCTAGTGCTAGGCCGAGGTATTTTACATTGGTTTGAACCAGCTGTGCTTTGTCCCTACTGGCCTTGAAGCCATCAGCTTTTAGAAGGTGGAGGACTTCTCTAGTGACTTCCATGGTTTCTTCCTCAGTGGGGGCGTGGACCAAGATGTCGTCCACATACGACAACACGTGTTCCTTGGAGGAGGGGCCGAGACGATCCCACATACGGACCACATGTGCGTGGCAAATGCTGGGACTAGAATGGAAGCCTTGTGGTGTTCTTTTGAATGCATATTGCTGGCCGCGAAAAGTGAACGCGAATTTATACCAGCAAGACTCGTGTAGCTTGATCGAGTGGAACGCGTTAGCCAAATCAATCACACTATAGTAGCGAGATCCGGCAGCAATGGCTGCAAGGATCTCGTGGTATTTGGCTACTACAGGCGCTACTGGTGGGGTTACAGCATTCAGAGCTCGGAAGTCCACAGTCATTCTCCAGGTTACACCGTCAGCCTTTAGGACTGGCCACAGAGGGGCATTGCATATAGACTGCATGGGGAGGATTACGTCCCATTGTAAAAGGCCTTCTATGGTTTTGGCTATTCCATTTTCAGCTTCTGCAGGGTATTTATATTGTTTCTGAGGTGGAGGATCTTGACCTTCTATGAGAACACAGGCATCTCTCACTGTCCCACATTCTGCCTTGTCTTTGATCCAGACCTCAGGAAAATCTCGGATCCAGGGATCACTAGGCTCAATTGGGGCCAGAGGGAGAGGAGCTTTGAGGGCAGCGCATCTATGGATTGCATTGATTTCGCGAGGGCCCTCTGGAATTTGCCAGAGGAAGCCGTTTGCTAGATCAATAGTCAAGCCATGTTCTTGGAAAAAGGGGACCCCTAGGATGCCAGCATCCTCACCTTGATTGTCGCAGGCAGACACGAGGGTAGAAAGAGTTCCTACAGTTAAAGGAACGTCTTTCCAGACCGTGGCTCTGTGTGCGCCTCCAGCAAAACCAGCGAGCATAATGGCCTCCTGAGTGGGTTGGCCGTGGGCAGCTAGATATGGACTTAATACATTAAGAGCGGCTCCGGTGTCGATGAGAAGAGTAGCAGGTTTACTGTTCCCTGGAGTCCCGACCCCTGCTTTCACGGTCGGTCTTCCCCATGTATCGGGCTTCAAGGGAGCCACAACGCCATTGGGGAGAGCCCGGGACTCCGGGCAGCCCTAGCTATGCTTTGCTAGTTCTGACAGTTCCTTACTAAGCACCGGGTAGATGGGCTGACCTGGTGTCTGTGCCTTCTCCTCACTCTCAGCCAAGGCACGAAGCAGAACACTATTAGGCTGCTTGTGGAATCTCTCCATTTCGTAGCCCCTTTCCCTAAGCTGCATCCATATCTGCCTCCTAAAGGTATCGAACGTCTCCGGAGGCTGATAGCCGGGGTGCGGTTCGGGTGCCGGCGGTTGATATGCCTGCGGCTGGTTTGCTTGACCTTGCGGCTGCCCGTATTGGCCTTGAGGGGGGCCCTGATAGTTTTGAGGAGGTGGTGCGGAAGGCTGGAGGTGGGCTTGGGCAGGATTGCTGCGGTAGTCTCGATACTCCCTTTTTCCTCTGAAATTTCCTCCTCCTCTCTGATAATTGTTCTGCCAAGGTTTGCCTCTCTCATACCGGTCCTGTCTAGGGTATCGGTCATTTTTGGGCTCATACTTTCCGGACGGTTGGAACTGTGAATGGGGCCCATGGTTGGCGTAAGTTATCGCCTGTATGGGTTCGTCATCATCCCTATCCTTTAATTTCTTGCCTTTATGGGGTTTTAGAGCTCCAGCACCTCGGAGAAGAGAGGCTATTCTTTTGATCTTTTTCTCCAGATCTGTCCAAGTAGTTGATGCACCATCTGCTATGTTTAAAGACAGTTGGGCTTGGGTTTGGAGGCCACCTACAAGTGCCTCCTTGAAATCGTCCTCCTCATAGTCAGGCGAACCAGTGGTGGGTTTTATAGCAACTTGGTCTGCTAGGACAGCTAATAGTTGTTTCCTAGCCATATATGTCTCCGGATCTTCATTGGGGTTCTGTCTTTCCAACACATAGAGAGCAAGTAAAGTAGTGTTGGGATTTAGATATTTAAGGACGTCCTGCATCCACTTCGTCTTTGAAGCTGCAGTTAAGTTGCCACTCGCAATGGCTGCATTGAGAGTTGGAAGCTGGGGAGCTGCTACGCACTGACGGGCCACCAATGTGAGGTCTTCTCCGCTAGCGGAGTTGTAAATCATATCTACATTGGCCATCCATTGTACGGAATTTTCCCTAGTAAGAGGGCCCAATTGTTCAGCTACTGCTTTAACCTCATCGGGTTTCCAGAGCCTGGTCTCGGTCACAACCTGTGTCGATGTATCATCGCCTTCGGTGATCACCGTATGTTTCGTGCTAATGGGGTGCATAGGGGCGCTGGGTTCAATGGCCGAGATTTCGGAGAGGTTTATCATACTTCCGGGGTGTACAGTGGAGATCACTGCATTCTGTATTCCCACTTGCTTCTTTAGGGTGGCAATTTCCCTTTGGCAAGCCTCGTGATTAGCTTGCTGTATTTTAATTTGGTTCTGTTCCACTAAGTATTTTGCCGCAGCCTTAGAAGTATTTATCTCTTCTCTCGACTGAGTCAATGCGCTCTCTGTCAATTCTACCTTACGGTTTAGGCCCTCGATCTTTTTATTGGCATCTTGGACCGCAATAGTAAGACTCTGGTTTGCCAGAATTACATTTAGTTTCTCGGTCCTCAGCCTATGCTCCTCGTCCTCGTGGGCTGCTTTCAGCTGGTTAATCTCTTGTTCTAGCTCATCTTGTTTATTGGCCATAAGTTCCTCATAATTTGTACGTTGGAACGTGAGATCTTGTTCATGCTTACTTTTTATTTCCACTAATTCCTCTTTGGTGGCCTCGAATTTAGATTCTAATCTGTCGAATCTGGCCACCTCTCTATCCACTGCTGCCTTATTTTGAACGTTTAGTTCTTCCAGCATCTGCTGATACTCTTTGACTATGGTCTCTTGCTTCTGATTACTCTCCTTATTGGTTTCCTCTAATTTTTGGTTAGCCTCTTGGACTAGCAACTCGAATTTTTGGTTGCTTTCTTTTACAAGTTCCTCCAATTGTTGGTCCCTATCTCTTACGAGTTCCTCCTGTCGGTCCACATCCGCTTGTAGGCGTGTAATGACGGCAGCAGCGTCCTGCAAAGCCATGTATAAAGCCCAACTAGCGGCTATGTCCTTGGCAGTGGAACTAGGTTTCTGGCTTGTGCAATAGTCCTGGAAAGCACTCCGGGCTATTTCTAATGGATTGGGGCCCTTGAAAGATCCTTCCTTCCAAGGAGACTTACCCTTTTTCACCAGCCATTTTTCTAGCTTAGGTTCGTCCTCCTTGGTACGAAACATCTTTGTAGGGATTCTCCTGTTTTCACGTACAACAGGGGCAAAAACTGGGAAGTTGTCTCTTCCGCTTCTCTTAGGTCTCAAAGCTGCTTTTGTTAGCACAAGGAGGCTAACGTTACTACTAATTAGCACACTTTCTATGCAGTTTTTAGGGCCGGAGGGACTCTCACCCCGCGACACTCAGGGATTACTTTTTAACCCAAAAACCTGGCGTTTGAAGCTGAGGAATATCCGTTCCTTCAGACTCCGGGTGCCTCCAACCCAAAGAGACTTCTCTGTCTCCGAGGTTCCTCTACCTCTTAACTTTGGGGTTTCGAGAACGGGGTGGCCAAGCCTCGCTTCTCTGACGGGATTACCTCCTAACCCGTATTATAAGGTTTCTAGGCTTCTCCTAGCCTCTCTGGATTACCTTTAACCACAGACCTGAGCTATGGCGGACTCAGTCTATAGTGAGCTATGGCGGACTCACTGAGCTATGGCGGGCTCAACACAACTACGAGCTATGGCGGACTCGGAAAATAGTGAGCTATGGCGGACTCACTGAGCTATGGCGGGCTCAACACAACTACGAGCTATGGCGGACTCGGAAAATAGTGAGCTATGGCGGACTCACTGGGCTATGGCGGGCTCAACACAACTACGAGCTATGGCGGACTCGGAAAATAGTGAGCTATGGCGGACTCACTGAGCACTGGACTTTCTCTAGCCAGTAGGGTTTCCAGACAATATGCCTCTCAGGGTAACCCCGAACCTAAATTACTTATTTCCACTTCGCTGAGCGAAGTAAGGCAAGGGAAGAGCAAGGATGTGTTCAAGGGAAAAGTTCTTTTTCGGACTCAGCGTGTGTATGTAGTGTATGTAGTGTTGGTGCAACTGGCCTAGCGCCCTACTCTGGTCTTCTTTGGATCCCTTCCCACAAGATAGACGCGCGGACGGTCACACAGTTTGACCTGGGGTTCAAAGAGAGAGAGAGAGAAGGGGGAAGCCACCCACAATAGGTTGCTCACTAGAGCCAGGCACGCAGACAGAAACCAATCATACAGCCTCTCCAAGAGCTCCGGAAGTGGTTTTTCCCTTACGTCTGTGGGTTAAAGACACGCCTGTCGACTATGGCGCGAAGTTTAACCCTCAGGGCGAATCCCGGACGAGCCCCCAATTCTGTTAGCCGAATTGCTTTAATTTACCTTTAGCAATCAGCAAAAATACACGGGTTCTTGCCAACTATACCAGGGTCCCACCCCTCCCGGGAGTTCTCAAGGAAAGAGGCACGTGAGGCAGGTCCCAAGTTCAATGTTGTTTACTGGATCATGTAATCAAGCATACAAAAATCGTAATCATACACACACTCTTACAGGACTAATAAAATAAAGAGAGAAAATAGCACTGTTGCATGAGCAGGTTTCGTTGGTGGGGAAAGCACGTTACCTTAGGTGCGTTGTCCGATGTCAAGATGAGTTGGATTTGGGAAGAAAGGTATAAAAGCTATGGGGCCACGAGGCTTGGACCGGCAAGACCACGTGGTTCTCCTGGATCGCGAGTCCAGAGAGAGAAAAAGGGTTTAAAGATGGAGGCAAGGGTTGGGGACAGAAAGCTGGACTGAAGGGTCAATAGGTAAGATAGAGGGCGATGGCTCAAGAGAGCGAGTGACTCTGGGTTTGGACTTTTATTGGGGGTCTTGGGGCGGGCTATGCAGACCACAACCCACTAACACACCTACTAGGTGGTCCGTCCCTGTTGGACCTTGCTATAGGTTAAAGGTGAACAAAGGGAGGAGGTCCAGGGGTTTGGTCAGTGTTGCAAAAGTATGACTTCACCAGGAAACAGACACTGAGTCTGGGGTCCGATGACTCACCTGGCCAACCTATTGTCAGTTGATGGTTTTGGCCAAGTATCTGATGGCTGGCATAGTAGGTGCTAGGCAGTCTTGTTAGCATAACTTATTCAGATGTATATTGAGGAGTGGGGGTTAACCAGCGGATGTCTGACAGAAGGAGGCCTCATGGCAAGAGGAATCCTTTGTCCTTGTCTTGGGTGAACTGCTTGGGGTGTCAGCCTCCTGGCTTGGGCTGGAGCTGGCTCCTATGTGGAGAAGAAAGCGCAAGTCCCTTCCACTACTGGCGACACAGAGTTCAAACTTATGGATAAAAATCCATAAGAGCACCCAAGGGTGCCTTGCTGGCCAACACAGGCTCTGTCCTCCATTTGCAACTGGGGGATCCTGATACTGGCCTATTTTAAAGGTCTCTTGTAAGTTTCCTTGAACATTAATGCACCTTATAAACATTATGAATTGCTTTTCAGGTTGGAACATTGCTCCCTCTACGCTGTCTGAGAGAGGTACTCTCAGGCCAAAAATGGTCTTTCACAGCCTGATGACCATTTTAGCTAGAGTGGGGGCTCCATGTGCAGTGCTCAGCCCATGAGCGACAGCTGTTCGTGTAACAGCACCTTCCCAATTGTTTTCAGCGAGAACCAGTTTGCAAGTAAGTGTCGATCAGCCCATCTGCTTCACATAAACATCTGGATTGGGTCATCAATGGCTTTGACGTGGGCCCTAAAGTCTGGGTGTACTGCATCCATCAGGGCACATGTATTTGTAATCCAGAGCATCTGCCAGCCGACAAAGCAATTCCCCGTCCTTCTATTGCATTTTGGGTCAGCACAGCAACCCATTAACTTGATTCACTCAGCCTCCCGTGATGGCTCCGTGGTGGAGAAAGCCATTTGCAAGAAGTTTGCCCCCCCCCCATTATAAACTGAACAGGAAACATTGTTCATTGAGGCACAGAGTAAAGAACAGCAATAGCCGAGGGTTTTTGTAACAAGTGCTGACAGCACAAGAATTGAAAGCTCATTGCACATGTTTTATGCTATTCCCTCTTAGTTGGGGCAATAATGAGATGATAACTTGATCCTGCAATTCCTCCCCTCCCTTGGAGGTGAGGGATATTATGCATTTTTTCCTTAATAGTTAGTTCATAATAGATGCTAAGTACCGAAAGGAAAACTGTGTTATCCGTGCTGCTAATCCATTTATTTTCATTTTGCTCCTGGGGATTTGCCTTAAAAAAAAAAAAAAGAATAACTCACACACAGAATTGTTATAGTCTTCTGGCTTTTAAATACATTTCAAAGAGTAATGTTAACTCCTGTTTCCACATAGCCATTGGCACAGACCATTATTTAACAGAAATGTACACAAATAGATGTGGTGGTGGGGAGTCTGGAAATGGAATTAGACAGAAGAAGGATTGCATTATTATAAATGGAAGAAGCTAACAATCATAAAAAAGACATGAAAGTGATGTTGGAAGGAAGCCAAGGCAAGTCTACTTGGAAGCAAGTCCATTGTTATACACTAAGGCTTGCTCCCAGGAAAGTGAATTTAGGATTTCAGCATTTGTGTGGTATCCCAATAGGATGGTTCAGAAATTCTGTTTCAGCCTCCAGATCCCCATTTAAGTTTCACTTCTCCTTCACTTGATTCTTCACTTATTCACCATTTTTTTCATTTCCTTGCACTGAATACCACCCCGGTAAAATGCTTTACAAGCAATGTCTGAGCATCAAATCAGCATTATCTTTATATTATACAGATAAATACTGTATACATTACATGTAATAACCATACTGCTTGTACAGTCCAAAGAAATCTGCAAAACCAACAGCTCAAAGTGGAAAATGCAAATGACCATAAAGTTTCCAGCTATTCCTAGAGCTACCCTATGTCACTGCTGCATTTTCCTAAGAAGTTACATAGCAGCAGAGGAAAAGATGCCTTTTTGTTTTCCCCTGCTACAGCTTGGGGCAGTGGCAGCGGGCAATTAGACCTGCAGGTGAGAGGCTTCCCACCAGAGCAGGAGGCCTGTCAGTCCTAGTAGGCAAAAGGGCCCCCTTTCTGTTCCAGGCCAATTTGAAAAAGGCCCCCCAAATTCCTTTTCAGCTCCTTAAAGGGTGATATGTGATCCCCATATTAGCCAGAGATGAGGGCAAAGCTCAAATAGCCTCTCCTGCATCCTTCTGATTGGGTGACCGCACCAGGGCAGTCAGTGGCTCCCCAGTATCTTATTGTGTTCTTGCGCACAAAACAGTAGCCCAGCCTTAGAACAAGAACAATAAAAATGAATGCCAGAATAAGTGCAATAGGGAGCATTCAGTCATCCCTATTTTTCTGTACAAATACACAGCTTGCCTTCAGGACCTACAAATTAGCAAACAAAGGTTCATCTTGTGCTCCATTGTCCTCTGACCTCTGGTGTTTTGACCTCTGGTCTGAAGAGGGAACTGCAGAAGGGTTAGCCATAGAAGCTAAAAAGACCTCTTCATACCAACAGGGTTGAGAATTGCAGGTGACATTCCATGAGCGCTATAAAATCTTTCGTGACCCCAATAAAGGACCCCTGTAAAAGGTTTGCTTACTGCTTTGTGTAAGTACGCGGCTGGCTCATAACAACACTGGTCCATGACATTTTCACTCAGCTGAAGATTGTATTTCTTAATCTTCCCAATCCCTATCATTTATGAATTCTTGTATTTATAGCCCAAGAAGGGATCTGTGTTTTTTCAAGGCTGGCTTTGAAGCTTGGTCTTCTGTGGAGAGGAAGTAACCTAGGAGAGAAAGTAATCTAGTACACATAGCCACTTTGAATTATTTGACATAAATTATGAGGAGATTGCCTGAAATCACCATGTTTCAGTCAATCCCAAACATCAGAAATTCTATGTACGTAGAAAACTACCATGACAATGAGAAAGCTAAGATAGAAAACCCTTATTCATGGCATGCTAGACAACAGACTTTTTAGATGGTTATTATGAACATAAGATGCCTTCCTGCATTATGTTGTTCCAAAATCTTAGAACTTCCTGTTGGATAATGGTCCCATCAATATCATGAAATGCCTACATTTTCTGAAGCACTAGAAACTTCTGGTTTTGTTTTGCCTGTTTGTTTTTTCTACATCTAGACTAGTAAAGGATAGGGAAGATTATTATGGTATGTACTTTAATGATGACTGCCTATCTATGGTCATCAGTTGTACCTTAAAAAAAACTGATTTGCAATCTTTTAATGTGTTACTTTTCTCAAGGCTAAATTCCAGCAGTCCGCATTCCCATATCCAGACTGATCCATTGATTAAATTTGACAAGTTACCTGTAAAAATGAGATGGATGAAATAATTAATAAAAAGGGAACCAAAAGGGGCTTTACTCAAAAGGCTGATGGCAGATTTCATTTGGGGGATTTACCAATTAATCTGAACTTCATAATTATCACTGGCTCTTCTGTTAATCTGAACTTAATCTTTTCAAAATGATTGTCAGTCTCTTTCCCAACAAAGTGCCATCTGAAGGCTCAGCCTCACTTTATTTTAATTTAAGCCTCCTCCAAGATCCAATTTTTCAAAATCCTCTGTAATTCCTTTTTTAAAATTAAAAATAATACCTCATTCTCTTAAACTGATGGGTTTACAGCTGTCCCTGTTAAGGCAGAGTTGGAATTGGAGAAAATATATTATGTTCTTGCTGAGAGGTATTTTTAAGTTAAATATTCAGGGACAATTAAATGGCAGACAAAGGAAGTCAGTCCTATCTTGTAAAATGCTGCCTGCATGATCACAAAATAAATGCACCCATAAATATTGCCGTTTTAAAGAAAAAATGTATGAAAGATAATACTAGATTACTGACAGATGATTTCTCTGATCAGCATATTTCAATGTTTACATATATTCACAAAGATAAAACAGAATCCTGCATATACTGTACCAAGAATGTAATTGTCTTTCTGGATCAGTTTGAGATACTTTTGGTCAATGTTCTGCCTTCAGTATTGGCTAGCTACATGCCTCCGGATATGTGATGCAGAGGGATGATATGCATCCTGGGCTTTTTGGCCTCAGCATCTGATACCTGGAGGTAGACTACCGCTGGATAAATGAAGACAGCTGTATTAGGCCAGTTTTCGGGGGCAATATCAGTGTAAGAAAATGGACTGTTGTGAGCGATGATTTTAAAATTCTCAAAACATCCTCATTTTCAGGTTTTTTTCTCCAGCATTGCTATCAAACCCATGATCAAAATTGTTAGTTTTGCATTATTTTCCGTTTCCTTGTATTGCATTTTCCTCTCAAAATGAGTCAGATCCAACCAGCTTTTCTGCTAGTGAAAAAAGAGAGGAGGGATACCATTTGACTACCAAAAAGGCTATGATGGGGATCACAGCACCTGTGTGGACAAAAGACAGAAGCCCTGCGAGAAAGGGCTGCAGTAAGGAAGACAGGCAAGACTAAAAGAGAAAATCGGCTGGACTCAATCCAGTATATGGAGGTTTTATTTCTATGTTATTTTTAGTGTGGTTTGTGCATCAATAAATTAGCATTGTGCATAATGTATAAGAGATGTGTTTTCTGTATCTCAGTACCATATATACTTCTCATGAAACTCTGCAGTATATACTCGCAGTATAAAGAAATCAACAAGACCAAGACCAAAAGGCAAGGACCCCAAACCACCGATAAATATGTAAACACATAAAAAGGAAACAAAATAGCAAAAAACCTCTCATCCCTAAAGTATACTTTTCTGCTTGCCCCAGTGCATACCTCTTCTGAACATTTAATTTATCTTCAATTAATAATCCTCTAAACTACCAGAATACCCTCAGTAGAGGTAATGTCAAATAGGACTTTATTGGGATGTTTGGTTAATATAGCAGAGTTTTGCCCAGTCATAGAGGCATGATACTGTGTGCAGTAAATAACTCTCCCAAGAAGGATATGCAAAAAAAGTAAATTTACATTTAATTAAGTAGATCCAGCTCACTTTCAGGTTTCCATCAAAGGAAGAGAAAGAAGCCTAATTGAAAGAGTACTTTCCCTGTCACAAATGGCCCGCTTGTGTATGAGGGCATTGTCTCTACAGGAGAGACCTGCAGAGACACGTGTCTTCATGGAAGGCCATGTAAAGTGAGTGAGAGAGGAAGGATCAGAGGGCAGTTTCCAGGTTAAGACAAAGGCTGAGGACAGACTGGCAATCTGGAGCGAGATGAATGCGGAGGAAACTGCTGCGGGGGGAAAACTCCTCGGGGCTGGCCGTTCACACCGGCCGGTGTATTGCGCAATGGTGCCGATACGGAGTGTTCAGACTGCTGCAGAGTGGCCCCATGTGGGCCGGCCTCCGCAGCTCGTGATAGGGCTGTTTCAGCAATTTGCGCATGTTTCAGCAATTTGCGCTTTCCTCCCACCTTCTTCCGGTTCACACTGCCTGGAAGCGGGAGGCAAGTGCAAGACGGCCCCTGGACACCGGTTTCTCCCGGTGTCCTGTTAAAGCGGATGGAAAGCGAGTGGGAGACGGGTAAGTGCGAAACGGAGCTGACGGACAGATGCGCATGTCTGAACGCGCTCCCTTCTTCCACTTCCAACGCGGGGCTGTCCCGCTTTACATTGCCAGTCTGTCCTCAGCCAAAGAGAGGCATCCCATTCAAGGTGGTAACACTTAGTGGTGCAGCACCCTACAATGTCCAGGCATGCTGAGTTGCTCACTTCAACAGACTTTGGGTTGCATACAGACTCAAGAGGAGAAGAACTTTCCTGACTTTGCCCTGGCACTACAGCCCACTGATCTTCACAAAATATCAAGGAGTGGAGAGCAACTGCATCTACCTAACAATGGCCGAGTTCAGGCTGGCAGTTTGGCCCGATATAGCCACCTTTCTCTAGCAGATTAAGTGGGGCCGTTCACACAGCCACAGCTGCCTCCTGTTCCCCTCCTGCACTCACCTCGTCCTGTGCCGCTTTGATTCTGCATTTTAAAAGTCCCTGGTGAAAGCCGGGACAAGCTGTGGAGGGTGCGTTGATCCCACTCCCTGGAAGTGTGGATGTGTGCAAAGCCACAATAAAGTGGTGGTGGTAATGTGAACCTGCTGATCCGGCAGGGATGCGCACAACCATCCGTGCATGCTGTGTGCTTGAGCACACAACTGCCCAAGGGGACGCTTCCAGCTTGCGGAGTTAAAGCTCCCAGCCACGGGATCCTGCTGCACCAATGCACCTATGCATCTATGCGCCTATGTGCCTATGCACAGGTCAGAGGAGTGGACCAAAGCTGGGTGCAACCCCAGCAGCGGTGCCAGAGGCCACGCCTGCAGTGTGAATGCTCCCTTCCACCTCCTCCCTGGTATGGTCCCACATCAGTCCACACAGTGCGACCAGAAAGCCCTGCGACAACTTGGCCTGGGTCTTTTTGCCCCGCTTCCCTTGCGCTTCATTCTGCCAGTCTGTCCTCAGCCAATATGAACAATTCCAAAGCAGAGGAAAAAAATCATTAGCATGATCTATTGGCTGCATTTTTGCTATCATTTTTAACCATTCCCTGTAACTTCCATTACCTCTGCCACAGAGATAAGGGCTTCAGTGAGTCTGTTCACTACCAGTCTATACATCCTACCCTTCCTCTGAAGGTACATCTTCCTCTTCCTTTACTCAGAGTCAAAAATAGGTTCTTCTCCCCTACTTTGTTGTCAGAACCATCTTCTGAGGTAAACCAGGCTAAGAGAATGTGAACTGTGTCCTACTATGCATGTGTAGGTGTAGTCATCCTCTGGGCATGGAGCAGGGGTCACTGGGGTGTGGTGGGGAGGTATTTGTGAATTTCCTGCATTGTGCAGGACCCTGGGGGTCCCTTCCAACTATGATTCTATGATCCCTTCAGGAGTCAGAAAGAGAAATGGAGTGGAATGCAAGAGAATCACCCATTCCACATATGGAGTGCTAGTGTTCTGTCCCCTGTGCTTAGGGTATCGTAACTAATAGTGCAATCCGATGCAGAATTATTCCAATCTAAATCTGTTGATGCCCTTACCTGGATGGCCCAGGCTACCATGACCTCATCAGAACTTGGGCATTTAAGCAAGGTTGGCCATGGTTCGTATTTGGATGGGAAACCACCAAGGAATTCCAGAGTCACTGAGCAGAAGTAGGCAATGGCAAACCACTTCTGTTAGTCTCTTGCCTGGAAAACCCTACAGGGTCACCATAAACTGACTGACTTGATGGCACTTTTCATGCACACACACAGAAACCTGTATATAACCATGGGTATACCTTTGCATAGTGTTCCACCATCAGTGACCTTCATAGTGGGGGTGGGGGGCTGAAATGGAGTCTTAAAGGACCTAGTCCAAGACCTTCTTCTATGCCATTTCTTAAGTCTGTAACATATTGCAAACGGGACTTTTGGCATGCCCTGTACTGCAACACAATGGGAGGGGGGCTTCTTTGTCTCTTTTTAATACTGAGACTCAAAAAGAGTTCAGTGGAATCCAAAGTAGCTCACGGTCTCAGGATTTTTAGGGTGTGTGTGTGTTCAAATAAAAGTATTTTGACAATACTTTTTACTTTTTCAAGTTATGTCAATTCAGGAGTACTTTGGCCTGGATCATGCACCTAAGTATCGCCCTGAAGGTTGTTGAATCAAAGACTGGACCCAAAGAAAATTGGCAGTTTCCATCAACTCCTCCTAACAAAAATGATAATACATGCTTAAATATTACTTTTTCAAATCAAAACCTCTAAAACAGAAAAAGAAAAGAAATGTAACGGGTCCATAAAAAACCACAAAAGACGAAAAACAAACAAACAAAAAACCATACCAACGAAATAAACCAGCAATAAAATCAAGCAGTGGGTAGTAAAACTCCATAATGAGACACAGATTGTACCAAGACACACTGGAACAAAAAATCGATGACTGCTCTGTCTCCTTTCAAAAATATAAAAGTCATTTGAATCTGCCTCCAGCACCATTCAGAAGGACTCCTGGCTCCCTTGTATAGCAAAGATCAGAAGTCAAGAAAAGTGTGTTAATCAAGCAGCTTGATGTTAAAGAAAAAAGGTCATGCTGCTGGTAGAAGTGTCTCCTTAAAGATGGTGCTTTAGGAAGCTTTTCAAAAAGGGAACTATATTCCATGAAGATATGTTACCCAACTCTGTAACCCCATCATTTCAACTTAATCAATCTCCTTTTCAGTTTTACTTCTCCCTTGTGCAAATCAAACCTGTCAATCTTTATTTTCATGCTATTTTTGTTTCTTTCAAATGAGTTTTCCCCACAAGAAATTTATGCAGTTTTAATTTGTGTGAGGGTCAATTGTGAATTAATAGTGTAAAAATTATGTAAAAGAAACAAACCATTCAGGAACATGAGTAACCTAAATGAATTTGAAAACAAAAAGTGAGCTCTGGAGCTGGACAATTTGTTATGAATGAGACTGATTCTAAAGTTATGGTAAATATGTACTTATGTATCTAAAGTTCATGGAGTAAGAGATACCATTTCATGTTCACTGACAAACCAATAACTTCAAATACACTTTTGGCAGAAGTGTGAAATAGAAATCGGTCCATCAGAAATAGTTAAATCCTTATGGTAATTTGCATTTTATTGGCTAGTGTGTTGACTGACGCTCCTGCTGTTTGCTCGGCTGCACAGAACATTCCCAAGGATTATTAACACCTAATCCAGTCCATATTTACATTTCAGAGGATGCAGCTTTGCTATTAATAAGAGTAGTATGTACCTCCAGGGTACCACTAATACAGCAACTGCAAACTCCGACTGACGGATGGCCTCCTTGGAATTTCTAATTGCAAGCTCTCCTTCTTCTCTGGTGTAGTGATTCTCCTGATGAATGTGATTTTTGCATGCCAAAATGCTTTGCCTCCAGGCAAGGCATGCCCCACTGCCAGTGAGACAATGTCTACACGCTCATCACGACAAAAAGAGTAGTGCTGTGGCCAAGCATAAAATACTTCCAACATAATGCATTTTCCTCCTATGCAGAGCAATTCATTTTAAGTGCCAGATCAATTACCCGCAGCAATGTACCAAAGTGTCCTTATCCATTTAATTCCACAGATCTTGGTAAACAGAAACCTACTGTGCTCATTAGAGACAAGTCAATAGTGTACTTTGTGCATCAAGGTCCTGTTGTCAATCAACAATCTCTACCTCCACAGTAACTGTGCAAAACTTTTTTCTTGCATTTGACAGGGAGCTAAAACACTTCAACAACTCTATAGCAGTTGTGGGATTTAGCTTTTGCACCCCTGTGATAGACCTTGACCCTTAGATTCCGTTCCTGTCTGTAAAGCCAGTCTCTTAGCAGTTCAAGTGATAAAATGTTCTCTGTCTTCTTCTTCAGATAAGAGGTGGAAGTTTCATGAACC
Organism: Lepidodactylus listeri; assembly: GCA_029233225.1. Classification (NCBI taxonomy): domain Eukaryota; kingdom Metazoa; phylum Chordata; class Lepidosauria; order Squamata; family Gekkonidae; genus Lepidodactylus; species Lepidodactylus listeri. The sequence goes on from JARCFY010000013.1 coordinate 38,650,553, forward strand.
ACATATGTCACAGCACAGTAAATAGAGAATGATTCCGCATTGGCTTTTCCCTCTGTTGTTTTACCAAACCCGCCTTGGAACAGAAATTCCCCTTTGCATTGCATGCCACTTTCACTGTCTTTGCTCATCAGATTTTATGGTACCCTCTACACTGCATGCTGCTTTCACTTTCTGTGATCATTGGGTTGTATGGTACCCTCTGCACTGCATGCCACTCACTTTCTTTGATCATCGGGCTTTATGGTACCTTCTGCATAGATTTATGGCTATTCAGGGTGACTTCACAGTCAATACAGCATTGCCCCAGGGTATTTGAATGTGGTTTTGAGCTACACCTTTCCCCTCAGTACTGAGAAAATGTGGAGCGAATACCAGATGCAGAAGCACTCAGAGCCTCAGAACCAGGGGTCATTTCGTAGAAAAAGAGGTGCAGGAGCTCATTAGCATAACTCATTTGCATAACTCACTTGCATATGCCACACCCCCTAACATACCGGAAGTGGGTTAGAAGGCAACACCCACCCCTCAGGCTCTACTCCACAGATGAGTGAAACTGACCTGCTCTTCCTCCATTCCCTTCCCCATCCAATACTTTGTGCAATAAAAATAAGCGTCAAGAACACACCCTCATTCTCTTCCTGCTCCCTTGAAACCACCAGGTTTCAAGTAGACTTGAGATACCCAGGACATGTGCACCCCCCATCCCTTTCCCTTCCCCTCCCCACAACAAGACACCCTGTGAGGCAGGTGGGGCTGAGAGAAGAAGAAGAAGAAGAAGAAGAAGAAGAAGAAGAAGAAGAAGAGATTGGATTTATACCCCGCCCTTCACTCACTTGGAGTCTCAGAGCGGCTTACAAACTCCTTTCCCTTCCCCTCCCCACAACAGACACCCTGTGAGGTGGGTGGGGCTGAGAGAGCTCTATTCCCAAGCTGTCCTTGAGGGAACAGCTGGTCCAGAGCTATGGCTTGCCCAAGGTCATCCAGCCAGGTGCAAGTGGAGGAGTGGGGAATCAAACCCGGTTCTCCCAGATTAGAGTCCACGTACTTAACCACTACACCAAACTGGCTTTTGAGAACTGCTCATGAGAGAACAGCTCTGAGAGAACTTGTGACTGGCCCAAGTTCACACCAGCAGCTGCATGTGGAGGAGTGGGGAATCAAGCCAGGTTCTCCCAGATTAGAGTCCAACTCCTGACCACTACACCAAACTGATGGGGTGGAAGCTGCTGAAGGCTTGGTGAAATTTCTCCAGTACTTATGTGCCATGTGCCCAGATAAAAAATGGTATACTTAGAAAATTTATATGCCACCTTGAGCAAGTCTCTGGAAAAGCAGCACACAGTCATAAAAGGAACAATGATAAAATTATCAATATTAAAACAAAACATTAAAGACCCTAGCAGGGCTTTCTCTGGGGCGCTGCGCCTCTGCACTGCTCAGGGAAGCCGAGGAGGGGGCGGGCTTGGTCATGTGCCCGCCCCCTGGGCTCCTCACTCCCGGAGCTGCGCTCCTGTGCGCTCCTGCTCCAACGGACCCCTGCTCAGAACACACAGCACCAGCCGTTTGCCTCATTATTCTGTGTGCCCTAAACCATCTTCTAAGAGGATACAGATTACCTCTGCAATCACACACACTAAATAATCCACTTTCAATCCACTTTCAGTGCACTTTCCAATTGGATTTTATGGTGTGAACTGGCAAAATCCAGTTGGAAAGTGCATTGAAAATGGATTGAAAGTGGGTTATTTAGTTTGTGTGATCATCCTGGCACAGCTGGTTCTCAGTCATTCTCTAGTGTCTTTTTGGGATATTCACCAGCTGTGCAGTTTTGATTGGAGTACCCATGCTGTTTCTAGGAGTGCCCCCTTAAGGGAACCTGCAATTCTCTCCCAAGGTTCTTCAGAGAGGGGCATAAGTGACGGCTGTATCTCCTAGGCTGATCCACACTGGCGTCTGAGTATCTGGGTGTTCTGCCTGGAAAGGAGCCCCTCCAAAGTTCATATTTCTGCTCTTCAGTACTTTATCCCCTCCCCTTCAGTGGGGATTTCTGAATTCTTTATGTCTCATTCTCCTGGTAGCAGCATACTTCCTGTATCATGAGGCATTTGTCATGCTACTTCCATTGCAGCAGTTGTCCCTTGTAGCTAATGAATGGGTTTTGCAGCGCTCCCTAACTCTCCTTTTATCACCGTCTTAAAATATGTAAAAATAACTCTTCACAAAGAAAACTAAACTATGAGATCGCAACCTGAACCACAGAAAAAGATCAAACAAAAGCTTCTGAGAGGAAGGTGCTAAAATTTCAATAAAATAGGGGAGTATTTTTACTTAGTTGGAATAACATTTTTAAATGTAGTTTTAGATTGCTTCTTTACTCTGACACACAGAGTCACAAGCTAGTCCCTTACAAATCACTAGTTCTTTCAGAACTAATTACTAGTCCCTTCGGTCATCCTCTAGGGGCCTCTTGCTGGTGCCCAGCCCCAGAATGGTCCAATTTTCACCAGGAGAAGGGCCTTCTCCATTGTGGCCCCTACCCTGTCAAATGCATTCTCAGATTACACTCATGCCCTTCCAAACTTGTGTAGTTTCTGCAGGGCATGCAAGGCTGAATTGCAACACCCGGGTCAGAAAATGCGGGAGGAACCCATATTGGAGCCCGCTTCAGCACGGGACTTGTGGCGGGCCGTCTGGTCAGCCCCTTTAAATGCGGGAGGAAATAGCCTTTCCTCTCACATTTAAAGCCCGTGTGGCCGCAGCCCTAGAGTGGCTCAGAGTACGCAATGGAAAATTTACAAGGGGAGGGTGAATTCATCTGACAGCAAGAAGAAAGGAGCAAATACAAGGAGGATAAGAAATAAGGTGATATGGAGAATGAATGAATGAATGAATGAATGAATCCTGGCTGTCTGGCTGTCTGACAGAATAAAAGAATAAGCTGGAGAAGAAAGAGATGAATATATAAAACATTAGTCCGTAGATTCAAGACTGGAACTTGAGAAACCGAGGGATTAATATTAAGGGAAATAGCTCAGACAATTGTGGTCAAACCATGTCTTGTTTCCCAAAAGTTTGAGTGAAAGTTTTGCCAAAATTCCCAGAAATGAAGATTACCTGGCAAAAGAAGGGAAAGACTGCTAGCTATTGGGGTTTTCTGCCTGGAAATCATTTACCTAGGCTAAAACTGACACCCAGCAAAGGTCTCCATTGAAATAACAGAGTGCATATGTTGGTTGAAGGAATCTACTGCCTTACAAACTACAGAGTTGGGCTGTAATCTCTCACTTCCTTGCATTTATAACACCATAGTCATCAAGATTCTGCCCAAAGCAAAAGGAATATGGGGGGTTTGCTCTAAGAGAAACTTCTGAAGAAAACCAAGATTTTTTTTTATAAACCTTGATAAACTTCTCTGGGAGGGTTTATATATAAGTAATCTGTGCGGGTCTCCATGACTATCTCTTGAAGGACTGGAAACTTTAAGGACCTACAAAAATTCAGTATATTCTACTTGTCTCACATGTTATCCTCATCCCATGTAGCAATGTGTCATATTTGGTTATACCACATTAGTTATCAGAAAGGCAGAGTATGTGAGTGATGGAACTAATGAATGCTGAAGGAGCCCCTAGTACCCTTGAAATGACTTACAGCTACATGAATTTTCTGATGGATAACTGATGAATTAAATACAAATGCACTTCATCCACAGGACGATGGCTCCCTGGTGACTTCCCTGAAGGAGTTTCTGTATTTCCATTCAACAGTGTTCTCATTGTACCTAGAAGAAATAAATTAAGCCACTACTAGGAAGAATGTACATTTAAGAGGAACCGTGTCCCTATCCTATGGGAGAGGGGTGCATTTTGTGACAACCCCTAGTTTAAATGAGGCATGGGACACAGAGTAACTTGGGCTGAACTTTTTTAAAAAAAAAAAAATCCCTTGTGTGTTTCAGCCAATGGTATGGAGAGCAGGGGCCGCTATTTAAGCTCAGTTTTATTCCACGTTGTATGCATTGCTGTACATTTGGCTCCTCTTACCTGTAGAAAAGTTCAAGGAAGAACTTTTGGGGGTCTCCTTCAAAATGGCAAAAGGGATCCTTTTTTTATGTGTTCCACATTGTTCAAAGGCATAGTTATAATGTGGTATAATTATAATGGTATAGTTATAATGTGGTATAGTTATAATGCAGCCTAGTCTGCCTGGTTAAGCCATAACTAGGGATGGCAGCTGGCATAGTGCTGGTTGACATTGTATAGATAAATGTTCCCCTTGCTCAAAAAGCTAGTCAAATACAACTCTAGGGATGTAGTGCTCATCTCCATTTCCAAGCCAAAGAGCCAGAACTGTCTGAAGACTTTTTCCATGGTCATGTGGGCGGCATGACTAGATGCCGAGGTGCATGGAACACTGTTACCTTCCCACCAAAGTGGTACCTATTTATCTACTTGCAATTTCTTGCTTTTGAACTGCTAGGTTGGCAGGAGCTGAAAACAGTGATGGGCGCTCACTCCGTTATGCAGCACTTGGGTCTCAAACTGCTGAACTACTGATCTTCCAGTCTGCAGCTCAGTGTCTTAACCACTTGAGCCACTGCATCCCCTTGACATTGTATAGGTAGTGCTAATTGGCAAACACCTTGAGAAGATAAATAGGGGGGCGGAGAAATAGGGGGGTGGAGTGGCTGACAGCCACTCGGGCTGGGGAGAAAGGGGGGGTAGAGAAATGTCCACCTGAGTGGCTGACACTCGGGGGGGGGGAGGGGGGGAGAAACTTCAGCCCGAGTGGCCAACAGCCACTTGGGCTGGCAAGCAGGAAGGGGGGGCAGAGAAATGTTGGGGAGAAGGGGGGGTGGAGGAGCGGCTGTCAGCTTCTCCCCCCTGCAACTATCGTGGGTACACCCCTTCTTGTATCATATAATTGCAAAATGATTCTGCATATAAACAGCAAGGCCTACAACATCTCAGAAGCCCCTAAAACCAAGATGCAAACATGGAGAATTCTGGTAGTGTCCATACTGCTCTGATGAGGAAGAAACACCAAATTAATCTGTGGAAGAATCTACATGCTTTTGACAAGAAGCGAGGAGAGGCTGAATTCTCTCCTGAATTCACCACTTAGAGTTCAGGCATATGGCTGGTGGCCACCACTCTCCCTCCCCTCCAGCTGGTTGGTGGGCCACATGCTCCCATTGACCAGCTGGAGGGCCCTTTAAATCTCACAGGAGGGGAGGGAGAGCCTACTGAGCCTACTGTGTGGGGAGAGCGGCTAAAAAGTCGAAATAAATAAATAAATAAATAATTGGCTGTCGGTGGTCACTGTTGGGATGGGGCTTAGGGGCGGAGCTTCTGCTACTGGCCAGTTGGCCAGTGGTGGGCAGAGCCCACCAAATCAGGGATCTCCCACCCCCACCTGGGGACTGGCATCCCTAACGTACAGCCATACAGTAGAAATACAGTCATAAAATCGCTCTTTTTTTGCTCTGACTGCTTTCCTGATAAAATGCTCATATACAGTATTATAACTAACTAGGAATAAGGCCCATTATGGAAATAAATACAATGGGCTTTAGAAAGAGGTTCTGGGCAGGTGCCCCTGCCTTGGGCACTCAGCATCATTTGCTGTGGTGACCTAAGCAGCATATAATGACACAGAGTCCACTGTTTTCTCCAGGAGAACTGATCTCTGTCGTCTGAAGAGCAGCTATAATTCTAAGTGATCTCCAGCTCTCACCTGGAGGTTGGCAGCAGTGATTCCCCAGGAGGAAATGTCTGGTTTGGAGGGTGAAGCCTATGGTACTGTAGCTGTCTGAGGTCCCACCCCTCCTCAAATCTTACCCTCTCCAGGCTCCATCCCTCAAATCTCCAGGAATTTCCCAACCTGGAGCTGGCAACCCTAGTCAGGACTGGCCCCAATGAGTTCCCCACAAAGGCCTGGAAAGTGCTTAATTCCTTTCCTTTTTACTGACAGAACCAAGGTTGGTTGCCTAGCAACAGCCTCTGAGGGAAAAATTAGTCCCACAGGAGCCAAGCAGAAGTGTCTTCATCAGGAGAGACAGCTGTTTTGGCAGTTATTCTGACAGGAACAATGGCTGAAGTGGCAGTGGGCGGGGAAGAGGAGTAGACCCAACACCCAGCCAATGGCACGTGATTACTCTTGAGTGGTGGTTGATGGGCCAATGGGTGATGGAGCATACAGCACAGCCAATGCGAGAGCTGGAAATGGCCAATACGCCAAGAGAATTATTACATTAAGATACTGTGATCACATATATAAATTAGTGGGATAATGATCAGTCAAGTTCGGCACAGTTTTCTAGTCAGAAAAGGAATGAATGCACATGTATGCATATGTACACACTCATGTTATGTGTTAAGTAGGGCTTTTGTTAGCTCAGCTGAGGTTGTGCAACAAACAACCTTAGTAATGATGATGAATATTTGATCAAGCAATATAATTTATACACGAAATAATTGTTAAATATGTATGCAATAACGCTGACTAAGAAAAGCAACAATTTAGTTAATTGGACGGAGACTCGAAATATATACAGTTATCCCAAATAAGAAGAGTGAAGACTTTAATTATGCTTTCATAATTTGTTAATAAAGAGGTTCTGCAGGGGATTTTGTTAGAGCTTCACTTAATGTTCACATGAATATTTTTGGTGTAAATGCTGTCTTTTTGGGAGAGAGTTAGCAATGTATTGCCCCTCTTGCAATCCTTTTTCTTATATGATTCTAACCAGTCAGGGATCACATACTACACATAATCATATGAGTACCCCATGTGGAAAAAAAAAACAACAAATTCAGATATGTGAGAATTATTTGTTTAGGACATTTTAAACCCACTTTTCTCCACACATGAGCCCAGAGCTGCTTACAAGGTACACAACACACAAAACACAAATATCCCAGGTATACAAAATAAACCGGTTTCACAATTTCTGTTTGCTGTTAACAAAGTAGTTCATAAAGGCAGAGTGCATGGAAACAACTCTGCCCTTGATCAGAGTAAATTTTTTTATTGAAAGATAAAATTATTTTCAACAAAATACATAATATTTTTCCTTTTCAATACATAACGCAGTTTCAACAATAAGAAATACTAAATATATATAATAGTTGGTAAGCCTGTTAACATTGTTCATGTATATTATTTGTATGTTTAACCCTTGCTTTTTGCCTAGTGGTGATCTGCAAGTATATTAATGTCATTAAACCAAAGAATTTGATTAAGGTAAGTATTTAGAGAGTTCAAGAGTATTTAAGAATATTTTCCAGTGTTTAAATGTAATTGAAAGTATTTAGAAGCGAAGCCACTTGATATAATTAGGATTAGATGGTATATCATTATGTTCTGCCATATATGTAACAAAGGAGAACCACTTGCTAACAAAAGATGAGTGCCTTTTTGTAGATATAGATGATTGCCCTTCAACTATGTCCGCTATTTTATCCATGATAAAATGATCCCAGCATTTATTTTTCCAATCTGTTATGCTTGCTGGGGTAGGTGCTTTCCATGAAGCTGCAATGGTCAAACGAGCAGTTGCTAGAAGAGTGGCGGTTAGATAAATGAGATAAAGGGTCAATGAAACCCATTCAGACTGAATAATTCTTCCCGTATCATGATGCCCTTACTCTGAAGCCATGGACAAATGGCACACAAGAATGGCTTTCATCAGAATAGAATTCAAGGGAGAAACAGAACGGAATGTAATTGTTCTGTGAGTGGATGTTAGGGCAGGCACAGACAATGGGAACTATGAACAGTGCTGATGCCACCTGCCATGAGTAGAAGCAAGGTGTGTGTGACTCAGGCTGGGAGTCAATGCTATGCTACACCTGGTAATAAAGGAGGCAGGTAGCATTTGAAAGGAGAAAGAAACTTGAACCAGAACCCAAGGGATCACATGCTGAACATCACAGTGCTTAACAGTTAAGCAGATTTTGATAAGCACTAACCAATGGGAAATTACACTCATTCGGAGTGAGGGTAATGCTTCCTATTCTAGTGATATTAATTATTCTAGCTAATCAGGGATCACATTGATGATCGAAAACACTGTCAGCCCTGTTCCAGTGACTCTTAAAGGACTGATGCCCTCCTTTCTGCTCAGGTCAAGGCAGTGCCCCCTCCACCCAAAAAAGGACTTGCCAAGCCAAGGCCTCACTGGTAAACCGAGGAACCTAATAGTGTTAGCTTCTATTTAATCAAAAGCTTCTTGATAAATACATGAGTAGTTAATATATGGGGTAATATAAGGACTGTCTGTATCCAAATAAACCTATTTATTGATTTGTTTGTTTGTTTGTTTGTTTGTTTGTTCCATTTATATCCCGCCTTGCCAGTTTCAAACCGGCTCAAGGCGGCTAACAGCATAAAATACCCACAGGCTTTACAATATAAAACAGTTAAAATTAGCAGCACATGCTACATACATGCTTACAAATCCACATGCTTACAAATCCACAGATGGCGACTTCAGAGTTCTCATGGCGAACAGCGTCTGCAGGGGTGCGATCCACAAGACCAGGGCGATGTTACAAAATCAGTTCTCCCCCCGGTGGCAGCTCCTACTTGAAAGCCTGGCAGAAGAGCTCCGTCTTACAGGCCCTGCAGAATTGCAATAGATCCCTATCACTTCAGTCATCAACCTACCCAACCACTTCAGTCATCTTCAGAGCCCCTGCTTCAGGTGCCCCTACCATCTGAGACAAAATGGGTAGCAACCCAAGGAAGGGCCTTCTCAGTGGTAGCACCAGATGGAATTTCCTCCCTAGGGAGATTTGGCTTTCTTTCTCTCTACTGTTGTCTTCTAACAGGACATGGATACTTTTTTGGGTTTTCCTGGGCTAATTTTCGGTGGTTCTTCTTTGTATGCTTTATTTAATTGTTTGAAATATTTTATATAATTCTATTTTAAATGTTGTTTTAATGTTTTGATTGTTCATCACCTTGGGGACTCTAAGTTGGGTGGAAAGGCAGTGCACAAATATTCTGATAAATAAATAATTGAAATTAAAGTCCTGAAACCACATGAAATTTACTTAAATCATAATAGATGGGATTATTGAGCAGGGGAGGCCAGCTCCTGTCACAATTATGTATCCCAATACACCATGTTAGCCTTCCAGCAGAATTAATGAAGACCAGCCTGACAATGAATTACAGGCATTTTGGTTATAAATTGCAGCTGGTTCACACGTACTTGATGTATGCAGAATGCAAAGAAGAAGAGGAGGAGGAGGAGATTGGATTTATACCACATCCTTCACTTAGAGTCTCAGAGCAGTTTACAAACTCCTTTTCCTTCCCCTCCCCACAACAGATACCCTGTGAGGTAGGTGGGGCTGAGAGAGCTCTTCCTAGAACTGTCCTTGAGAGAACAGCTGTGAAAGAACTATGGCTTGCCCAAGGTCATCCAGCAGCTGCAAGTGGAGGAGTGGGAAATCAAACCCAGTTCTTCCAGATTTGAGTTCGCGCAGCCTTATGTGTGAACAGACCACCACAAATCAAACAGCACATGTAGAACTTCCCATATTGCTTTGTGTATCTGCTTTATGCATTATGTTTGAAAACTGCCTTTAAAAAGCAATATGAATTGTTGTAAAGCAGTTTGTGATAGCTGTTCAAAGGCATAATTCAAATGTAATTGCATGAAACAAATATGTAAGGCAAAATACATTACAATTCAATTAACAGAGGCCTGATAGGGTAACAGTGTTTTTGTCTGCATTCCAAAGGAGACAAACAATGGAACTAAACATATCCTGGAGGGGAAGGATGGCCATTCGTCCTTCTTTGAACAGGACAATTCAGGTTCTACGTTTTCATTCAGCCATTCATCTCATTCTCCCAAAGTCACACCTGGTAGCTCCCTTTTTGCTTTCCCCATACACATTTCTCTCTCTCCTCCTTTAGGTGTCAGTCATCTAGACCTCTGCTAAACCCCCCCTCTACAAACTCTGTTGCCTCTTTAGTAACTTGCCTGCTCCACAGACCCCTACCCCTTAGCTTTGTGTGGGAAGTTATCACTAAAGCTCCTCACCTGCAGTTCCTAATATCAACTCATCTTTCTTCACAGCCTGTCCTGTATTCTCGAGTGCCATCAGTGGCCACCCTACTGGGAGATGGAGCAACTACTGAAAAGGCCTTGCTCCTATTGCATTTATTTATTCATGTATATGTCAGCCTTCCTTTTTCTAATGAAAAACAACTCAGTGCCACTCAATGCAACTTTTGGCCAGACTCCACGAATGCTGCTTTGCAGCCACAGGGCTAGGCACTAGGAAGGAAAGGGGCTGTGTCCTCTTGGCCACAGCTTTTCCCAGGGCTGCAAGGTGGAGCTTGGGCTGCCTTCCCATGGATAGCCAATGGCCAGCCACCTGGAATGGCATCCTTATGTGGGCAGGGCGAGGTGTGGACCTGGTGGGCGCTGGGCTCAGCAGGGTCTGCTCCTCCCTTACTTTAAGCAGTCTGTTTTGGACATCTGGCTTTTCCTCCCTTGTTTTTCTGTTCAAGTTGTATATGCAGTTACTTTTGTCCTTTTATTGCAACTTATGGTGGTTTCAGGCTTTGGGATGGCTCCATTTGGCGAAGGCTGCACCTATGTACTCTCAGGGATCTTGGGGACTGAGCCCTTGCAGCAGTGTTCCCAGCTCGGGGGCGGTCTCATGGCTCCACTCCCAGGTGGCAAGGGTTACACACACAGGCTTGTGCCTCATGTGGGACCACAGTCTTGCCACTCCTAGTTCCCCCAGCAAGTGGGTTGGACAGGCAGGTCACCTGATGTCTGGATCCCTGCCCTATTCCATGTCAAGGCTCCTATGTGCTGTAATCAATAAAACTGTGGCCTGTTTTACTCCACAGTCATTTTCTCTGTGTGTTCATGTTTTGTATTCCATTTCCTTTCCACCTCCTGGCACCCTTAGGACCACAATACAAACTCCACCCTCTGGGACAGAGTGACTGTCCTGTGATGTTTTCAGAGAGGAGCAGACAGGTGAGAGATTGATAGAAGGGCCTTTTTTCTTGCTTGCTGTGTTTTAATAGAACAGATGGTCTACAGCTCACAAAAGATGGTACCCTCACTGGCAGACTTTGAAGTCTGCCCCCCCCCCCAATGTTCTTAAGTGACAGCAACATCTAATTGACTTGTGTGCATGAACACAGATCTAACTGATTCTCACTCCCTCAAACAACTTCTGAAGGACTGTTATGAAGATGAAATTGTTACATATATTGTTCAGAAGACATTTTCTTTGTGGCAGTTCAGAAACAAGAAAACTCAAAGGTTTTCTGGAAGGAAGAAAAAACACATAGAGGGCAAATGCCATTTGAAGGCAAAGAAATCTTTCTGGCTTCAATTCTCAACAATTCTTCTGACTATCAGTTCTCCATTGGAGTCTTTTTGCACAGAGATTGAGAAGGAATGGCTTTTCAACCTAAACATTCCTTCTCAATCTCTAACTGTCTAAATCAAACACACATACTTTAAGGACACAAAAGAGTTCAAATTCCTTGTCCCTGCTGTTTTGGTTTCCAAATCCCTGTTTCTATTTCATTTCTTTCTTTTGTGAATCAAACCTGTGAATACTTGTACCAAATGTTTCCTATAAAATATACACATTTTCCAACCTTATACGTGCACCCATAAATCAGCATTATAAATTATATGCTGGACATGGTGCTGTATGAAGACTATATATACAACATATAAATCCCATACAACACATGTACGGAATACAGACAGATGTACAAAACCAACAGTGAAAAGCAAAGGAACGAAACCTTTCACAAGTATACATTTTGAGTTATATTATCTATTATGCTGGCAGAACTAGCTTTTAGGTATTTTTTTAAGTGATTTAAAGTTAGTTTTGCTGCTCTAGTGGCATGAAATTTAATTTATACAGATTTAGGGAAAGTTCCAGGAGGAACAGAAACTATTTCAGGGTTCATTGGTGGGACAATGTTCAACGGAGCCCCTTGCTCCGTCGGCACAGTCGTCTTGAATACCAATGAGAGAATTATGTGGTATCTCCCTCTCCCTCATGAACTCTGACTACTGACGAGATGTGGATAATTTTGATATGTTGAAGAGGGTTTTTTTCATTCTCTTTTTCTTTACCCAAAACGAAAAAGAAATGCTGTATTGTTTTGACCTGTGGTCAAGTCCCCTAGCTTTCCATGATTCAATTATTGTAGAATAAGCTATCGGCAGCAAAATGACTTATTCACTGAGGAATGTGTGAGGGGAAGGGAAAAGATTAGCATATTGTGTAGGTTTTACCGAGTGCTGAACTCGGATTTCAAGTGGGTGACGAGGGACTTATTCTTCGTTTTATCGATATTGATTCTGGCCTGCAATTAGTGTCATTGTTTATCCATTGTTTATCCATGACCCGTGAATCTTAGGGCTGCTTCATTCAGAGGATAAAAAAAGAGTCGAACCAAGACAAGGCCATGAGAAAATGTCTCACCAAGGCTTAGAATATAAATATTTTCTGACATCACATAAAAATGAGAGTGACAATGTGAGAATGATTAATTTACTGATGGAGTTTGCTTTTTTTCGTTTTCATTGTTGATGTGCATAAGGCATTTCTAACAAAGCAAAATAAAGAGAGGAAACATTTTTTGGGGGGATACATGCAAATCAGCTGCAATTTAATAGCTACTTGTAAGCGACCTTAAGCCAAGGGAAAAGGCAGGGTATAAATGTTTTAACAAATACATAACTCAGCCAGTGTGGTGTAGTGGTTGGCCTGTTGGCCTAAGACTAGATATGTTCAAGTATAAATTCCCACTTAGTGTTGAAACTCACTGGGTGACCTAGTGCCTGTCACATTCTCTATCAGACTAGCCTACATCACAGGATCATTGTAGGTACCAAAATGGAGTGTGCCACACTGAGTGAACAGGAGGAAGAATGACAGAACCCTCTGAGATAGATAGCGATACAGCCTCTTGTTACCAAAGAAAAGGGGAGCTGATGCCTTCTCTGGGCCATAAGGGCCTGTCTTGTTACAACTGGTGCAATGTCTCTACCTGAGATCCCTGCCAACTCTTTGATGATAGAGGCTGCCTTGTTTTTCAGGCCATATCCTTTCAATCATCTCTGGACTAAGGCTAATTTTGAATGCCTCATCCCTGCTGTTCCCACCAACATCACCCTGCCTTTCCAGTTTTACTTACTTTTGTGAATCACATCCATGATTCTTGGGTTTCGTGATTCATTGGGTCCTGTTTCTCTGTAAAATGGACACATTTCCCAAGTATTATCTTTCAGTGTTTCTTGTATATCAATAAATACATATCATACATTATATGAAAATTATACCAACATAGCTAATTCTCAGTATGGCACCATCTGTGGATACCTAAATCTTGAGACAGGAGCCATGAACATAAAAGACAGATCTTCCTACAAACCTGAAAACTACCCCAGGTTTGCAGAAAAATCTGAAATCTAAATCAAGCAATAAAAAACTGCTGGGTTAAGACCCAACAAGGTAAAAGAACAGCACCTGTAGTTTTATGAAAAGAATGCCCCCAGTGGCCATTGCTAGGCAACCCCAACTGCCAACTGTATTGCCAATTGAAGCCGTGGAAAAAGTAAAGAAGTGGTAACAGGGCCCTTTCCAAGGATGTTTTGGCTTTTGATGGAGGATTCATCCTGTCCAGGTACTACAAGGGCACTTTCAGAGGTGACTTCTGGTGGAAAGGGGTTTATTAATCCCAAAGTGTCTTTGTGGGATCACATATAATTATTTTTCAAAAAGTCTTGACTCCTACTGTTTCTACATATTGAATGAAAACAATCTTTGTCATGAATGATAAGACATATTGGAACATGTCCCTGCTGTCTGAAGGCAGTATAGTAGTGCGCTAGGACTTGTCCATATGATTATTTTGGGACTCACTTCTTTCAGTGCAGCCCATTCTCCACAACAAAGACCTCTCAAAGCATGCTTTACAAGCAGAAGGTCCAAATTTCAGTTGTTGGCATCCCAAGAAGGATCCTGGGAAGCAATAAAGGGAAAGACCCTGTCTTTGCACAGCCATTGCCACTCAGTGTATGTAGTGGCATAATCTTTGTGGTCCTAAAAGCAGGGATTGGTGGCCAGCGGGGGGGGGGGGGGGAGGGAGGGACACAGAAATATACTGAGAACTAAGTGGAGTAAAACAGGCCACACCTTTATTGATTTCAGCGGATGGAGCACTGGTGCAGCAGAGGGCAAAGATCCAGGCTTCTCTCCCCCCTTTCTGTTCCCCCTGGTACTTGTAGATCCCCAGATGGAATAGTGTGTGTATGTATGTGTGTGTGTGTGTGTGTGAGAGAGAGAGAGAGAGAGAGATGTAGTTTCCCTCTTTCCATCCCTTTTGGCCTTAGTCACTCAGGTGGCACAGTCCCTTCATCAATGGTCTGAAACTGTTTTGTGTGGGGAAATGGCTGGGCTGTGTGAGAGAGAGTCTAAGCAAACACTTCACACTCCATGTCAGTAATAGAAAATATCTTTAATAAGTAAACATAATGTTTGGAGGCTGGCTAGAAGGGCAGCTGACCAACTGATGCCACCAGCGACATGGCCTCACCAGTGCATGCATCAAGCAACAAGCTGTTAAGGCCATGCCCCAGCACTCGAATGGTGGCCCAGAAGGGCCACTTGGGGCCAATGGAACCCTAATCCTTCAGTTGTGCCAGATAGCCTTTCTTCCCAGCCCAAGCCACAGGAGAAAGTCTTGTGGGGCCAGCGAACCACCTAGAGCAGGAACAGGGGGTATGGAACTTGGGAGAACCTCATTGGGCTATATAAGCCCAGTCAGTCCCCAGCCAAGGAGGATCAGCTGGGAGATGCTCCTGGAGCTAGTGGCTGCCCATAGAGAAGAGAAGAATCTCTGGATCAGTCTCCAGGAAGAAGACAACTATCATACATTTTTAAAGGGGGAAATTCTGTACAAGTAAACTTAAAATGGTAAACTTATTATTTTTCACAAAGGGATAATGAAAAATGAAATGGGCACATTCAAAGTGAACCAGCAGTCTTGCGAAATTCAGGCTGTAATCCTAATTTCCTGGGAGCAAGCCCCATTGACTAAAATGGCTAGGATTCCTCCCCCAGTCTCCTCCTTAGGATAAAGTCAATGATCTTGCATGATACGGTGGATATGAGTTCTTAGTACATCAGTTTTCTTCTCCCTATCATGGCAGCGCAGACAAAATTTGGACTAAAGAAATTATCATCCCCTTTCTAAAGGCAAGGATCTGAAGCAAACAGTGATCCTAGCCTTCTTCCTGATTGAATTTAAGCTATTCACAATTCTCTAGAGTGCAACCCTATGATATACAACAGCTGAGAATCTAACTTGAAAACATTATTGTACATCAGTTTTGCCTACCCCTTAGGGGAACACTTCTCATTCCAACACCACCACCCCCCGTTTTGCTATGGAAATGCATCCTGTAGATTTTACATGGTGCAACCAGTTTTATCAGCCTGCCATATGTTTTTCATAGATAACTATGCGGTCTAATTGGCTTGAATCAAACCACTGACACAAATATGCAAATTCACTTGGAACAGAGCACGTCTCGACTGTTGCTTCCTTTTGGCACCATTGATTAAAATATAAAGGTTTAAAAATAGTCCTCCACGGGATGTTTCAGTAGCTCACAATTACATCCATTCTCACTCATCTGTCATGGGGTGTATGGTGCTAACATGGAAAAATTATGGGTCTGATGACTGCCTTGAATATTCCAGCCCAGAAGACGACCATTCAATTGGCTATTTTCATTTGATTAGAGCAAAATCAGCACATTTGTTGTTTTAAATGAGGAGAATGCATGGTGCAATGCCACTCTATCTTGAAGGCTATTTACCCTTTGTTAGTATAAAACAGCACAGTGGGGATTTTACCAGCTGAACTTGAGATTTGTTTTCTGACAAATTTTCAGCACACTATTTTAAGGTCCATCTTAATTTGAGGCCTGGCATTTCCCCCTTCTGCCTATATTACTTTTGTGTGTTTTCCCCCTCCCTTCTGCATGAGATGCCAGGTACCTAAGGCTATCAGATCAGCTTGTTTACATGTGAAGGGCTACCAGTACACTTTGGCAAGGCTTCTAGTGCCCTGGCCCCACTGGCGGACCTCCTGAGGGCACCTGGTATTTTTGGCCACTGTGTGACAGAGGGTTGGACTGGATGGGCCATTGGCCTGGTCCAGCATTGGCTTCTTTTATGTTCTTATGTTCCTGTATGTCAATATATCTAGTTAATTCTCAAATTCTCAAAGAAACCCCATGGAGAGTAAGGGAGAAAAGGAAGACTTATATGGGACTTACAGCTATTCTTAAGAAAAATGGAATCACTTATAGATGGCTAGTTCCAGAAGTTATACTCTTCAACTTTGCAGGAAGAAGGCACAAAATTAACTCATCATTAAAACTCAAGAACTTTTTAAAGACCTATGGGAGGGAGGGAGGGAGGGAGGAAGAAAGGAAGGAAGGAAGGAAGGAAAAAAGGAAGGAAGGAAGGAAGGAAGGAAGGAAGAGAAAGAAAGAGAGAGAGAGAGAGAGAGAGAGAGAGAGAGAGAGAGAGAAAGAAAGAAAGAAAGAAAGAAAGAAAGAAAGAAAGAAAGAAAGAAAGAAAGAAAGAAAGAAAGAAAGAAAGAAAGAAAGAGGACAGCTACTAAACCAAGTCTCAGAAATACCACTATTCTGGGAGGATAGCTTTAGTGGTGGTTGAAGCCTTCAGAAGGCTGGTCGGAGGAACAAGGACCTTTCCAGAGGATGGGGTCCTTTTGCTGCAGTCATGAAACAAGCAGGCATTCCGGGGGGGGGGGGCAAGGCTGGCACCAACTCCCGGAGCTGAGCTCCCCCGAGCTCCTGCTCGAAATGACCCCTGTGTTTATCTAATTCCCTCTTGAAGCTGTCCATGCTTGTAGCTGCCACCACCTCTTGTGACAGTGAATTCCACGTGTTAATCACTCTTTGGGTGAAGAAGTACTTCCTTTTATCTGTTCTAACCCGACTGCTCAGCAATTTCATGGAGTGCCCACGAGTTCTTGTATTGTGAGAAAGGGAGAAAAGGACTTCTTTCTCTACCTGCTCTACCCCATGCATAATCTTATGAACCTCGATCATGTCACCCCTCAGCTGTCATTTCTCCAAACTAAAGACCCAAAGCGCTTCAACCTTTCTTCATAGGAAAAGTTTTCCAACCCTTTTATCATTTTAGTTGCCCTTTTCTGCACTTTTTCCAATGCTATAATATATTTTTTGAGGTTTGTTGACCAGAACTGTACACAGTACTCCAAATGAGGTTGCACCATCAATTTATAAAGGGGCATTATGATACTGGCTGATTTGTTTTCAGTTCCCTTTCTAATAACCCCCAGCATAGTGTTGGCCTTTTTCATTGCAGTCACACACTGTCTCAACATTTTCATTGAGTTATCTACTATGACTCCAAGATCTTTCTTGGTCAGTCTCCGCCAGTTCGGACCCCATCAACATGTCTTTATAGTAAGGAATTTTGGCTCCAATGTGCATCACTTTGCACTTGGCCACATTAAACCGCATTTGCCACGTTGATGCCCACTCGCCCATCCTCGACAGATCCCTCACAATCCTCCCTGGTTCTCACCACCCTGAACAACTTTGTGTCATCTGCAAATTTAGCCACTTCACTGCTTACTCCCAACTCCAAATCATTAATAAACAAGTTAAAAACTCAAAGCGGCTTTCAAAGAGAGAGAGAGAGAAACCCAGGAAAAACATACAAATGAAACAAAATATGGAACTCAGCAGGCCCCTGGTACAATCTAAACAGTAGTGACAAGTGACAACAATATTCTGGGCTGGACTGGTTTTGCCAGCACAGTTCACACAGGACAACAGGATGCAGGCCAAGAGGCCTTTGGTGTGAGGAAAGAGCAAGAGCTGAGGTCTCGTGCCTCTGGTCAAACTCTGGTTCCATATACTGGCAGGGGGGGCAGTGTTAGCTCTGGTCCAGTTTCGCTAGCTCAGATGTTCCCAGATCTCTTTCATCTGTGTATTCCTAGCCACACTAATGTGTCCAATACCTGCAAAAAAGGGGAGAGGGTACATGGTCAGCTCTGACTCTGTTCAGCTGGTTTAGAATTTTTATAGGGATGTCAGCCTCCAGGTGGGACCTGGGGATTTCCCAGAATTACAACTTATTTCCAGACTGCAGATATCAGTTCCCTTGGGGAAAATGAATGCTTTGGAGGATGAACTCTGTATGGCATTGTACTCCACTGAGGTCCCTGTCCTCCCAAGGCTTCATCTCCAAATCTCTAGGAGTTTCCCAAACTGGAGCTGCCAACTCTACCTCCCCAATGCCCTGTCGGTGGCCAGGGGGACCCGGCAACCCTATTGACCTTATGTCTGGGGCCACATCCTAGCTCCAGATACCTACAAAAAGGGAATGGGCATATACACAGCTCTGGTCCTATTTGGCCAGCTCACATGTTCCCCCACTTCTTCCTCTCTCTTCTGGAAGAAGAGGCTCATCCCCTGGAGGAAGGCACCACTCTTACCTGAATAGGGCAGCAGAGCAACTCATGGTAGATAACACTAATTTGTTTATGCATAAATCCAGTTGGTCAGCCATGTTGGTCTAAAGCAGTACAACAAATTTAGAGTCCTTTTGTTTACACAAAGATAGTGTTGAAAATGCATACCCTTTCTAAGACAAACCTAGGGTCAGCAAAAAAGACAATGACATGAAAATGAAGAATCCTGTGTTTGAGTTGCACAAGGGAAAAGTGGAATCAAGGCAGGGATTTGGGGGAGGTCAAAATTGCAAGGATGAAAAAGTCCAAATGATCCTCAATTAAGCCTTTTTCCTCCTCCTTCCTCCCTCCGCCAGCCTTCAGCTTAACACACATTATTTCAGGTGCAGTGCCTGTTCATTACCTCAAATGCCAGCATGTAAAATGTAAAAAAAAAAAAAAAAGGTCCTCCAGAGGCGGAGCAAACAGAAGCACAGACAAGGGACCTTTCAGCATCTGAAAATTCCTGGCATGCTTGTGATAAGAGGCAAGCCTTTCGAGGCCCACAATTGCAATTCAATGACTGTTTGTGACTTCGCCAAAGGAAACCCGATGGAACAAACCGCTTACATATTCTTGCTCTAAAGCCTCAGTCTGTGAGTTCATAATTTGGTAGTAACTGCAGAGGAAACAATGTTGTTGAATTGAAGTCATGAATCCAAAGTGGTGTTCTCATATCAGTTGACATCCAGACTGGCAAACAAAAGCATTTTTGTCTGCACCGCCTCGTTCCAGTGGCTGTGGTTACAAGGTGCTTATCCGATGCCAAACACTGAGCCACCAAAGTAAAGTTTCTATGAGAAAATAGGCTGAACACCTAGATCTATTTCCCACGAGGTGCTGCTCCAGCGTCATTCTTCCCTTTGCCCTGATTGCGTGCTTGAATTTCCCACTGTTTGCCCCACATCACATTTTGACCCATGGCTTTGCCCAAATTCCCCCGCGGCTTCAGTGATCCTGTTTCTTGAGGATCACTGAAACTGTGGGGGAATTCGGGTGAAGCTGCAGGTCAAAATGTGGTGCAGGACAAATAGTAGAAAATTCAAGTACGCAATTGGGGCAAAGGGAAGAATGATGCCGGAGCAGCACTTCATGGGAAATTGGTCTGAGGAAACCAACTCTTCAGGGGATTTCTCAGTTACAAAATAAGATAACTAACTCTGGGCAAATCTACAATTCAGTAAAGGAGTTTCTATCAGCTTGCAGTAAACCCTGTTGAGATTGGGTTACTTTCAGGTGCCACACCAACTGGCATTGTTAGGGATGGGCATGAACTGGGAAAATGCAGTTTGGTTCGTAGTTCATAGTGTGTCCAGTTTACAGACCATGAACTGACATGTTTTTAGGATCCAAATGAACTATGACATGGTGGAGTGCCCCCCTCAGTGTGCTAGAGACCCCAAATTTACAGGGGGTCTCTAGCTGATGTTCTTCTACCTGCTCTCCAAATCTGATGAGGATTGGATTTATGGGGTACAAGTTACAGCCCCTCCCCAAGAAGTTGCCCCATCCTTCATTGTTTCCAATGGAGGGGGAAAAAATCAGCAAACCCCCCCCCCCCAAGGGCAATAGAAGCTCAGGAGAACAGAATCAATGTCCCAGAGAATCTCTGCAGTAGAAACTGAAGGGGGGGGGGGTTCTGCAAGCCCAGCAGAACCAGTGCAATACATCTTGCAGAACTGCAAATCCAACAGGACTAGGGTAAAGCTAGAGAAGCTCTGCGGTAAAAATTGGGGGGGGGGCATTTTTTGCAAACCCAGCAGAACCAGTGTAAACAGGGGCAGGGGGCAGTAACTACAAGAAAGTGTCCTGTCACTCACTGTACAGATGGGCAGGCCTTAATAGCTTTAATGCAAACAGCCTGTCAAACAGTCGACTGCAATGCAACTGGTGGGCAGAAGTTAAGCTGAACTGGTGAGGGCTTGATCGTTTCTGATTGGACTGACCCTATGAAAGGGCACTCAAATTGAATTTTGATGAATTAATATGTAAATGCTTGTTCCCGGTCTAGTTCTGGCTGATCAAATGACAGGATGCAGTGGCTAAAGGGAGAAGAGGAAGCGTGGAGATATGGTGATTCCAAAACAGTTAGAAATGGAGCTCTTAAAAAGGAGGAGTTTACAGTGTGTTGCGCTTCTCCCTGGATTTGTTTACCTTCTTATGTTTTATATCTCTGCATTTTCTTCCTACAAGGGATAAGAGATCTAATTTTGTAAAAATAAAAATATGTTTTATGGTTCTGATTGAGCTGGACCCAAATGATGCTTGGAAGGATAAACACCAATGACTCATAGGTCACAAAGAGTTTTCCCCTTTATGATATTTCCTTTTGTTTGCAAGAATCTGAAAGATAAGAAATTGAATTAACTTTGTTGTTTTCTTCTGCACATCAGCTCTGTGCTTTATGGGGGATATTTTTTTTAATGCTGTAGGATTAGATAATGTATTTTGTTTAAAATATTAAATGGTATGGAGAAAAAATAGAAGTCCAGAGAGGAATTATCTGCTGAATTTGAAACAAGAGACATTGTGGTCCAGTAGCCACAGGATAGAATGATTGGAGTCAGAGTGGATTTTCAAAGGAACAACATCTGATTTGTGTAGAATAAATTTAGTGTCCGGTGGCACCATTAAGACTAACAAAGGTTTATTTAAGGTATGAGCTTCCGTGTGCATGCATACTTTTTCATCCACACGAAAGCTCATACTTTGAATAAACCTTTTTTTTTTGGTCTTAATGGTACCACTGGACTCTAAATTTGTTCTACTGCTTCAGGCCAACATAGCTGACTACCTGTTTCTGATTTGTGTGGCATTCTTTTAGTAAATCTGTCCAAGTAAAGCCCCAAGTTGGAAAAAGACACTGGAACTGTTATCATAAAAAAATCTCTGTACTGTGTTTGCATTATGGGCCTCTGGAGGGAGCTAGCCACACAGTCTTTACCTGTTGTAATCCCCATTACAGAAACAGGTAGACAGCCAGACCCTGACTTGTCTAAAAGTAGCCAAACTTAAAACTGTAGGACTCTATAGAACTTTCTATTTGAATTAAGCTCACAAAAGGTGACAGGTAAGGAAGTAGGCACAGGTAAGTGGTGGAGAACACCTCTTGCACACAAAAGGTCTCCAGGTCAGTTCCTAGCATTTCCAATTAAAAGGAGAGTAGGTACTGGGTTTTTAACTTTTCTGGTTTCTGGAGAGCCACCACCAGTCAGAGTAGGCCGTACTGGGCAAGATAGACTAATGGCGTGTCTGAGTATGAGGCAGCTTCCTGTGCTTTGATATATTCCACAGAAACAGAAGACAAATGCTCCTACAGTTCACG
Organism: Lepidodactylus listeri; assembly: GCA_029233225.1. Classification (NCBI taxonomy): domain Eukaryota; kingdom Metazoa; phylum Chordata; class Lepidosauria; order Squamata; family Gekkonidae; genus Lepidodactylus; species Lepidodactylus listeri. The sequence continues at coordinate 38,672,472 of JARCFY010000013.1, forward strand.
TGGGCAGGCAAAAATTGTTGAAATGAGATTCCAAATCCTCTCCCTTTCTTTAAACAACAAAAATCATGAAGAGACAGGCTCCCAAGGAAATGGGAGAGCCTCAAGAGGATTGCATTGCAGAAGGTCCTGGCGATACTTCTTTCATATTTTGTGACTCTCTTGATGTTTTTTGAGCTAAATGTGTTCCAGCATTAAAGATGTGCATATTTATATTTCCCTTCAGTGTCATTAGTGCTGAGCTCCTCTTCTGCAGCAACAGCAACCATCCTTTCATGACACACTGCAGCAAAAACCAGCTGCAGGATGAAATGTGAGAACAGGAAAGCAGCATACCCAAAATATCATTAGGGCTGCCCGGAGGGCATAATGCCACCCATCATTGCCCCCACATACAGCAGAAAAGAGACGGACACCAACTTTGGGTTCAAACAAGGGCCACTTTATTAATTAATTTTCCTTTAATCAAACTGGCAAGGGGTTGTAATACTGAGGAACATGACAGGTGTCACCCTCCGGACCACTCTCATTTCCTGTAGGGCGATGCACCTGCCCTGATCTCAAACTTTTCTAAGAAAACTTTTGACCAGTGGCTTGGCAACTATAGCAGAAACGCCTGGCTACCACCCCAAAGCCCCAAAGCCTGCTAAGGTAGATGTGCCACGTTGCTTCCATGGTGGACCTCCATTCCCAGCCCTGAGCCGCCAGGCCCAAGGGCCGTTCTTTGAGACCCACTTAATCATATCATAAAATGCCTAGGTGCTCACCGTTTTGACTTCCTGATCGCTCTACCCTGCCAAACTAAAGTGACCAGCAACTACTGGTGAAAGGCCCAAGTTGATTATTGACCTCCCCACTGGTAGTGCAAGGTAGGCAAAAACACCCCTGCTCCAATGGCCAATCAAGCGGAGGCGAAAAATTCCTACCTGGCCCGAAGAAAAGGTGACCAGTGCAACCTGCACTAAACAGAGTGGGAGGGTGAGCCAAGCACACCAACAGACTGGCTTGCAGAAGGCGGGAGCCACCTCAAACGGGGCTGGCTCCACCCCCCGCCTGGCGCTGAGATGACGCAGTGCTGGCACCTCCTCTCCCCTGCCTCCCGGAGGCAAATCTGCCCCCCCCTCACCATTGCTTGCTTGGTGAGGTTTGGAGCTTGTAACGTTTGTTCTAGTTTATCTCATATCAATTTGTGGTAGACCTGGGCCTTCTAAGGTAAGCATGAGCAAGTAGGGGGGTTGTGAACTGCTGAATCCTTAAGCAAATAGAAGAGTGGGTTATATCTCCCACCACCAACCAAACACATATACACCCTGATTTAGCCATAGGTTTGCTTATCCCCTCCTCTACTTTTACAAAACTGTTGATGGTTCCCAGAGGACAGATGGGCACAGCTTACAAGGAATGGGATCAAAAGAGTGATCAGCATGGCCCTACCACATGGCCTGTTTTGGAGAAAACAAACTGGCAAATTCCTTTCTGATGAGACAAAACCCACCACCCATGACCTTCTCTGACATGAACATAACACGGGGACTCCTCCGTGAAATTATTTCAAACAGTGGGAGGGTGGGATATAAGTTGAATAAACTAAACTAAACTTTCTACAGAGATGATGATTTGCAAGTATTCACTGGATAACTTGGTCTCTGCTGGAGATTTTTTGTAGAGTTGCTACCATATTTTATGATCTGTTTAACATAGGGGACACTGATAGGGGGCAATAGGGTGTCAATAAAATACAGAATTTCTCAAAGGCCTTCCACTCAATGCAGATTTGTCACAAACAGTGATGTCATCCAAGTCTGTGCTACTTGTAAGGTTCATCATCAGTTAGCGAGTGACTCATAGCCTCATTTTCCCCTTTCATATTTTGTGGTGCATTCATGAGAATTCTCCATTCCTCTTGTCCTCACCTGCATCCTTCTACCCCGTTCCTCCCACCTGGCACCTGATGCATTCCTACAAATGTTGGTTCCCAGAATGTCTGGGGTCCAATGCCAGGCATTTGGGGAACTGTCTTCTAGAGAAGACTCATGCACAGCCAGGGGGAAGGGAGAGGAAGAAGATATCTGCAGGCAAGCAGACAGACTTCTTCCCTCTGGCTGTCTCTACAGACTTCTGTAGCATCAACTAAGTTGCATCAAGTTGCTCTGAACACTTTGGAGCTCCCAGTGATGCAGGAATGCAATGGACTACTGATTTTTAAAAAAAATAAAGAAGAAGAAGAAGAGGAGGAGGAGGAGGAGGAGGAGGAGATTGGATTTATACCCTGCCCTTCACTTGGAGTCTCAGAGTGGCTTACAAACTCCTTTCCCTTCACCTCCCCACAACAGACACCCTGTGAGGAAGAGTCTGAGAGAGCTCTTTTCAGAACTGCCATTGACAGAATGGCTCTGACAGAACTATGGCTTGCCCAAGGTCATACAGTAGTTGCATGTGGAGGAATCAAACCCAGTTCTCCCAGATTAGAGTCCGCACACTTAACCACTACACCAAACTGGCTCTCTCAGAATTGTGATTCATAGGCAATGCAGCTTCATCCCATGGCAAGCTGGAAGGATGGGACTTCTCAGGACGTCATATAGCCTAAAATTTGAAGTCAAGTTAGAAAGAACTTCCCTTGCCAATTAAGCATGTGATAAGTTCAAAGGCGTTTCAGTAAAGATGGCAAAGACATCCACACATTTCTAATTGTACTTACCTTGGAAGCCTACAAGGAAAACCATCTGGGGCTAAGGTTCATAACACAGTGACTCTACAAAGGTTTCATTAAAAAGTGCTCCAGAAGAAGTAGAAGCTTGTACACTGGGACCATAAAGTTGGATCCCACGGACCCACTGCTATAGCTGCATACAGTGATCTTGCCTGGTTCACTGTACCTCCCCTGATTCAGAAGGCCCTTTATGAGACAATGCACTGCTGTTAGTGCAACAGACATATGGGATCCAACTCTTTGTGAGTTAATGAAGATTATGCTAATTTTCAGGACAGAAAAATCTATAACTTGAGGAAGAAATGGAGCATCCTTTTTAGACTTACTGCATAACCACAGCAGACAGACTGCTGGTACATGGATAAATTGAACCATTCTCCATTAATAGTCATAGTTGATGATACGATAATCACAGTAATATGAAACGAAAGCATTCTAGTGTGAATTTTGGCATAAGGAACTTTAATTTACAGAGTGTTTTATGTTTAAACCCACCCGTCACAAGGCAATTTTCATTAACTATTATGAGCTCCACATCTCCACAACTGTGAGCCATTTGATAGCTATGCTGTTGCTAAACCACTTCAGTCCTTTTTTTTTTTTTTACAAAACTCATTCATAGCCAAAATCTTAGGCCCAGAGAATTCAATTGTTTAGCCTTTATATCTGTATCTGTATCCGTGCAGAGGTCAAAGCATCGATACCATGAAAGCAAAGATCAGGTCCACGCTGAACTATCAAGCAGGAATTAGAGGCACAAGGAAGTCCAAAGGTCAGTGCTAGAAGAGCAGAAGGTAAGTCTGTGCCAAACTGTTACAGGTCAGTGAGGTCACATGGAAAGCTGAAGGTCAGAAATCAAGAGAACGGGAAAGAAGAAAAGGAAAGTAGGCCATCAAAAGGAATCACGTGCAAGTGGACATATAATAGCATCAGCTGAAGGATAGATTCTTATGCACAAAGCAAAGACCCAGGCCATTACTTTTTTTTTAAAGGTAAAGCTGGATTTGATGGAGTGTGATTTGAAGGAAACTCATTATGGCATGAAGTGAAGTGGAAATCAGTTATGGGAAAGGTGCAGGGAAAGAAGGACTAGTCAGATATGACAGGTTGATTGACAGCAGAACGAGGGGGCTTAGAGCTCGTGGGATAAAGCCAGGATGGTCAGCCTTTTACATCAAAAGTGCCATAAAGTGCCAAGGAAGATAATACCTAGGAACATTTATGTCCTGAACCAAATTGCTAGTCAATTGATTCAGAAACAACCAAGAATGATGTATGATTTGTTTTGTTTGCAACAAGAACATAAACACAGGGAAAAGGAAAGTTTGTCTTCCACCCCTGCGTATTGTATGTGTTAGCACACCATCAGTATGTTTAACATGTATGCTCCATACAGAGGCAATAAATTATATTTATTGATTATTAGCTCTGTTTTAAATACATGAATTTTAGAGCTGCACACTTGAATTGACTCATTAGCATGATGAACTGACTTGCAATGCAATCTTAAGCAGAGTTGCACCCTTCTAAATTTATTGAAATCGATGGGCTTAGAAGGGTGTAACTCTGTTTAGGATTGTACTGTAACACTGTAGCCTCAGTGTGTTTTTTAAGTATACTAATTGTCTGAAAGAATTATCTAGAAAAATATAAGAATATATATTTAGGGTGGATCAAGGCTGACAATGTGTGACCTCTCCTCTTCTCAATTGTAACTGGGTCATTAAAAAAAAAAATCTAGAGTTCTAAACTGGATTCCATCACAACACCATGCTCCATAATTCTGAGTAGCTACAAGTGCCACCACACTTAGAAGGCTGTAGATTGGCTTAGGACAGAACTGAGTAGCTATTAACTGCTGCCTAATTGGTACATGCATTACCAGCACATAATTTCAAATTACACCTCATTTTATGTTACAACCATATAGCCATTTAAAAACAGAGAAGATTCTTGTGAGAGAAAATGGATCATTATAGCCAGTTTGGTGTGTGAGACAGTTTGGCATAGTGGTTAAGTGCATGGACTCTCAACTGGGAGAACTGGGTTTGATTCCTCACTCCTCCACTTGCACCTGATGGATGACCTTGGGCAAGCCATAGCTCTGTGCCAACTGTTTTCTCAAGGACAGTTGTTTCAGAGCTCTCTCAGCCCCACCTACCTCACAGGGTGTCTGTTGTGGGGAGGGGAAGAGAAAGGAGTTTGTATGACACTCTGATACTACAAGTGAAGGGAGGGGTATAAATCCAATCTCTTATCTCTTCTATAGGAAAGAATTTTTGAGCACATTATTGGCCAAGGATCTTAGCATGGCTAATAAGTACAGCAAGGCCCCCAGTAGCTAAGCCCCACTGCTCGGCCTGAGCAGAGAGATGGGGTAGCAAAGAGCTCTGAGTTCACTTAACACCCAAACCCCAGCAGGGAGACCAGCTCTCAGTCAGGAGGGTATAAAACATGGGTCCTCACCCACTAAAAACACCAGTAGCTAAGCCTTTCTGCTCAGCGTGAACAGAGAGACAGGGTGTGCCAGAGCTCTGAGTCTACCTAACACCCAAACCCCAGCAGGGAAGAGAAGTTCACAATCAGAAGGGAATAAAGAAGTTCCCTGCCTCTCTGCAAACAGCCAACAAACAAAAGTCATGGAACTGAGTTGTTTGTGTGTGCACGTGCATGCATGTCTGTGTGTGTGTGTAAGCAGAATGAGAACTCTGTTATTGGCAGCAAGCAGTGCCTGTTAAGCTTTGGAGAGTTCCTGTAGGTGTTTCCAATGATTCCTCCCCCCCATTGCCTTGGAATTTTGTAAAGTTTAATTGAGAAAAGTCTGTCTGAAAGTGTATCCATTCACAAACCACCAGAAACAGCACCAAAGATCGAGAAATATTAGTGCTGGTTGCTCTTCTGTTAACATCACTTTGTGAACCATGAACCTGCCAAAATTTGTGACAAACGTTAGTTTGTTAGCCAGTTTGTGCCCATCCCGAAATGTAGTATCCAGCTCAGGCTTTTTTTCAGCATCTATATGTGTAACAAATGCACAACAAATACACCCCTCTAGTAGCCTCTACTGCCCCCTCCTAATTTCTCAGCCATCTCAATCACCAGTTCAGCTAGCCCTCCAAATCAACTCTTACCCTAATGCTTTAGTGTCTGTAAACTGGTGTGCTCATCAAAGTTACATAAAAACATCAGCCCAGTAAATCATAGATAGGTCAGCTATTGCATTTGCAGTATCAAAACACACCCTGCAAAGGTCCAATGAACACTAAGAGCTCAGAGTCATTCATATAATATTAAAGAGAAAACAAACATGCAATTGAATTTGAACACCTGCAAAAGGGAGAAAGTGTTTGGGGGTTCAGCCCTGGGACCCCACTATGTTCATTTTCTAACTAAAGCAGTGTTAAAAATGATAATGAGTGTAACATTTTCCAGAAATCCCCAAGCATCAACATTTCTTAAATTAATGTATATTTAATCTATTTGCATGTAATTATGGAATCTCTAGGGCTCAGAAACGGCCAGGACTGGCATCTGAACTTCCCCAATGGGTCAGCTGTAGAAGAGTTTTGCAAATTTCTTTTTTTTTAATTAACATTTTTATTGAACTTTTCAGTTTTGCAAATTTTAATCATCAAGGCAGGTCTATGAATGCCCCCAAGTGGGTACAGTCCCTCTAGAATATCAGCCTTCCAAACCAGCATTACCTTAGTCTTGTCTGGATTCAGCTTTAGTTTGTTCTGCCTTACCTACCTGACCACAGCCTCAAAGTACTGGCTCAGAACAGAAGTGTGCATTCAAGTATGTATTCAGCAAAATTAGATTCTCTAATCTGATTCAACAACTGATAAGGTGCTCCTGACTAAAAGCCGATCTTATTCAGCTTTTATTCGGGTGCCCATCCCTGAATCAGGGAGGGAAGGGGAAACAGATTGGGGAGGCCTCTTTAAATACCTCCCTGATCTGTCTTTGCTTCCCCAGCCAGCCTTTAAATGCCTCCCTCTCACTTTCCCAGCCAGCCTGCCAAGGTGGGCCATGTCAGTTTCATTACCCCTCAGCTTCCAAGCAGAGGGGGAGTAAAACTGACCCACTCTCCCTCCCCTTTGCTTCCCCAGCTAGCCTGTCAAGGGGGCTATGGCCCCTCTAGAGAAACTTCAAACCCCTTCTCTCTCTTTGCTTCCCCAGCCAACCCACCTTGGCAGGCTGGCTGGGGAAGCAAAGGGGAGGGAGGGAGGGTCAGTTTCACTCCCCCTCTGCATGGAAGCCAAGTGGGATTGAAACTGACACAGCTCTAATAGCCAGCCAAATATTTTTTAGCAATGCTGAGTATTTCCTGAATCCCAGTATCATATTGATACTAGGTCTTGGAATATCAGTATTTACGATGTTTGGAGGTTTTGGTTTACCCAAACCTGGAAAATACTATTTTTTTTCTGTGCACAGCCCTAGGTCAGAAACAAGATGGCTGCATCTGGAGGCTTGGATAGTGAAATATAGAGGTGAGTATTATCTGCATATTGGTGACAGCCGACCCCGAAGCACCAGATAATCTTATTCAGTGGCCTGATTTTTATATACTGCCCTATGTCCCTGTGTGCCAACCACAGTCATCAGGCAGCCGTCTGCTCACCAAATTCCACACCAGAGTGGGGATTTGAACCTGGGTCTCCCAGATCCTAATCCACCACTCTAACCACCACTCTACTCCGGATAAGGAGCAGCTGCAGATGGTAAATACAGTTCTAGGCCCCTCTGCCAGATTCAGTTAGCTTCAGCACAACCGTTAACTGAAGTGTCCATAAAGCCTGATCAATTCCAGTCCAAATGCTCTGCCTTAAGTGGTTTTCAGACGGGCAAGCAAATGTTTTCAATAAAAAAGAGTGGATTTATTCTTATGCTGCTGAAATAAAATATATACTTACTAACGTGGAACATGGGTGAAATCTGTTTATTGTACATGTCCTGCATTATTTAACAAACATCTTGTATAACAAAAGGTAAGTCATGATTGACTGGCGAAGGTCAATTTTTGAGTCATGAGTTCTAAAAAGATAAGGCAGGATGTTTTATTTAAAATAAATAAAATACTGTTGTCTGTTCAATAACAAAGATCAGCCTGAAGAGTGTGGTGAACATCTGTATGACTATTGCACACTATATGCACAACTGGGTTCCCCATTTGCCTGCTTATAATGGGAGATTCCCTTCCCCACGTCTACTGTGCACCGCCACTGAGCTGGGAACAAGAGGAAACTGGCCAGCCACATGGGGATAGTGTGGGTGTCATAGTTGCCCGGTCCTGTGTGGCAACCCTATGCATAAGTGACTTGAGTATCATAATGTGCAACCAGTGGTTCATACTTGTGTGTCTGTCTGATGGTGATATTCTCAAACCGGCTGCTTGCTTGTTGGGATATTTATCTATAAGAGTAAATATATAGCTTTGCTTTTGTTTTGCATTAGGATTGAACAGTCAAATTAATTGATATGCAAAACCTTCCTGGCACCTGGAGGAAGGGGCCATTTCATCTAGATCAGAGGTGTCAAATATGTAGCCTGCAGGCCGAGACCAGCCCATCCAGGACTTTTATTTGGCCTGCAAGCAACTGTTCATTACCTTTATTGCCAAATGACAGAGGCTATGCATTATATCCCTGTATACTGTCCCAGTGCTAATGAGTAATGGGCAGTGAAAGTGGGAGGACGGGCATTAGGGAGATACTTTAAGGAAATACTGTAAGAGTGTTAATGGCTGAAGAATGTTTGTATTTTGAGTAAAAATAATAGTGTTAGTTTGGTTTGCCTGAGTCCTGTATAAAGTTTTGTCTCTGGTACCTGGAATTACATTTTATGGCACACGTGGCCCAGCCCGACAAAGTGACATTTATGTCAGATCTGGCCCTCGTAACAAATGAATTTAACACCTCTGATCTAGATGGATTGTGTACTATAATCTGTCTCTAATGTATGGTATTACATCCAATTCACTAGCCGAGAGCTCCTCTAAACCCATAGCATTATCTTTGCCATTTCTACTGGGCAGTAGCTGGATTGCAATCATGATCATATTTTGAAATGGCATGATTAATTTTTGAAAAGCTTTAACATTTTCCATCTTTCTCCTATTTAAATTGGTTTTTTGCCTGTGAATCAGTAAAAAAAACATCCTTTCTTTTTCCATAAATGAAATTGCCTGTAGTGGGATAACACAATATACAATGAAATGAAATCAAGTTTTAGCATCCTTAATTGTTTAGTCTTAGCTGATCCATGGGCAGTATGACCAAAAGGGTGAGGGGGAAAATCTTGATTGTCTTCATAATAACCCTATGAGGCAGGTCACAATGTATCTCCATTTTACAGATAAGAAATGGAGACTTGAAGCTAAGACCTGGATTCAAAAAGTCACATGATGTTGACTGATGACATGGCTACTCCTTAGGCCAGCAACATCCATCTCTTCTGCTTTGCTGAGCTTAGCTTCCGGTTTTGTTTGCTTACATGGCTCCTTGTTTACTGCCTGCATGTCTATCTATAAGAACAGTACCTGGCCATTCCTCCAAGAACTGGGTCCAGTACATAATTTTATCAGGGCAGCTCACTGTGGCAAGCAACCCAAGTGGTTGCTAGAGGCACACAAATTTCAAGAGAGTGGTGGTGTATAGGTGAGAGGAGGGCTTTCCACCCATTGTGTCTTCATTGTGACTCCTGAGAAGGAGGCAAGCTCCTAGGGTACTCACATGATCTTGTACCTAGGGTTGCCAACATCCAGGTGGGCCCTGGACATCTCATGGAATTATAGTTGATTGCCAGATTACAAAAATCAGCTTCCCTGGAGAAACTGGCTCCTTTGGAGGGTGGATTCTATGGCATTATACCCTGCTGAGGTCCCTCTCTTCCCAAAATGCCACCTTCCCCAGGCACCACCCCTAAATCTCCAGGAATTTCCCAGGGAACAGTTGGCAACTCTAGTCCCAGCCACCAGCAATCAGGTGAGGAACAAAGTCATCTCCAGTGGTTGTGGAAGAGATGCCAGGGCTTGTTTTCCTTCCAGCCACAACTGGCCCATGTTGGGGAGGCAACTGGTTATCCACTGTCTCATTCACAGCCACAGGTGGTATGATGGGCACTCCATATCTCCCCAACCTGCACTAGCTGGACCTTTAAGCTGTACTAGAACATTATCCTTTCTTATTATCACAGCATTTGTATAAGATTGGTTTTGGATGGCAGATAGTAAATGTCCAAAGACAGTTCCATAAACTCCACAGTTTAATAGGAATTTTACCTCTGCTCCAAATCCAGCACTGTGTCCACAACAGTTTGCCCAACATCTTCCATCTTTTTTCTCTATGACACAACTGGATCAACAAATAAAGTGGGCATCACTTTCAGACAATGCTCATCTTTTTTTTAATGGTTTCATTTACTTTTAATCTCCCAGTTTGGTCTACTCAAAATCTCTACCTGTTTTGAGACTGAGATTTAGGAAAGGGCTCAGAGCAAAGCAGGCCTACTGACTGTGGAAGATTGCTCCTTGGAGTACATGAATAAGACCTATACGTGCACTATGTGACAATATTTGCTGCTCTGGTGGTTTGAGAGAGTCTAATAAATGCAGCCAAGAGCTCAGATTATGGTTTAAAATGTAACAAAAGATATTAGCAGTTGTAATTCAGGCAACCAGGGCCTGCAGTTCATCCAGGAATCATACGTACACCATATTCATGATGCAAAGCATCACTATTTGCTCAGCTCAAAAGTACAGTATTACTCAGGTCATCTACTAGAAATGTATATTTAACTTTCCACCCGCTGAAAGAACTATAGGAAGAGATAATGTTTAAAAACCCAGGATTCATCAATGTGCAAATAAAAGAGAAGATCATAATTTGAAAATTGAAAGATAGGTTTGTGAAAATACTAAATAATGGAGAAAGCCACACTAAAAAGTGTTACTTACACCTTTCCCTAATGAAATGGGCAGATCAGCTGAGAATAGGGATGGGCACAAACTGACTTACTAACTATAGTGTGTGACAAATTTTGGACAGCTTGTGGTTCGCAAAGTGAAGTTTGTCCCAGGTCAACCAGCATGAACTTTCCACGAACTTTCCAGCCGTTCATGGCAGTTAGTCTCTCTCTCTCTTTACCATTGGATTTTGTAGATGTTGCTTTTCTATATGTAATTTGTATGTGGAATATATGTCCTTAATATGCATAATATATGTTGAATGTAGAATGCTGATTCTATTCCCACCACAAGATTTTCAGTATTTCTAATACTGCCTGTACCCCATGAAGGATGAGCAGATTTGGTGGAGATACTCCTCTGAGAAAGTAGAGTGTGCTATCACAGTTGGAAATCGTCAGACCACCCATTTAACAGCCATAGAGTTCCTTCCTTACACATACAAGCAGACAGCAGAGATTGTTGGTGAGTCTAATAAACAGCATGCCTACATTTTCTCTTTGCTGTTTCAACTGACAGAAGAGACACTGGATGAACACTGATTTTCCAGCTTTAGAGAAAGCATCTCATCTTCTTTGACCTGAGCAGGATCTTTGAACTCATGCACCAATTAGCTGGTGAACATCCAGTGATACCAGCAGTCAGGCTTTGACTTTGGGTGCCAATGTGACTTTTTATTGTCTGTCATCTTGGTTGTCAGAAATTCTTGAGATACTTCAGACAAAACTGCACTTTCCTAGTAATACTTTTTCCCAAGTATTCAATTCAAATACGGTCCCCAAAACTTAAATTATTTAATGGAATTATCATGCATTTATGAAGAGGAGGACTGTCTGCATTCAGTCATATAGTATATTTGTTTATATTCATATATCTGACCAATCGTCATATGATCCATGACATCAATAGCTTTATGCTACACTAGGACATGATATGGCCCATGATATGACCCAAGCCTTCCTCCAAGAAGTTCAGTGGTACACTAGTCACAGTATTCCATTGAGACTGAGGAGACCTGGGTTCAAATCCCCACCAAACCATGAAGCTTACTGAATTACCTCAGAAAGTAGCTCTCTCTACACAACCTCATATGATTTTTCTGAGAAAGACTGCTAGATAGGTTTATATGAAGTTGCCTCATTTTATCCTCCCAGCAAAGAAATGTGAGATAATTATGCCAACAGCATATGTCCAGCCCCAAATCTCCTAGCATGTTTTGTGGTTAAGTATGGATTTAGAACCTGGGTCTTGCTGTATCTGTTGTACTAGTAATTTTCAAGCATTTCAGTCCTAAGGCCACCATCTTTAAAGCAAAACTGCAACATTGGGACCAGTGTCCCCTCTAAGGAATTATACGGTCACCTAAGCTATATTAGAAATAACTTTTGCTCTTGTTTTACTTGATAATGTTCCAGTGTTTTAGTTGTATTTTAATTGATTTCTATTTTATGCTATATGTTTATATGCTATATAGGTTTTAACTGTATTTTTATTAAATGTGTAAGCCGCCCTGAGCCCTCCTTGGCAGGAAGGGCAGGGTATAAATTGAATCAATAAAATAAAATAAATAAACTGAATTACTGTGAGCTAGCTCATAGGTTTTTTTAGCCTCCAGCTCACACATTTTTGTCTTAACTCAGGAAGGATGGCTCCAGAGCAAACTAATTTATGCAGTAGCCAAATTGTTCCATCACAATTTTAATGCCAGTAGCTCAGAAAGTAGAATTTTTGCTCACAAGATTCCACAGCTTAGAGGAAGCATTGATTGGGACATTATTTTTTTTTTAAACTTTCAAAATGTTTACTGTATATGTCCAACTTAATCCTCTCTTCCCCTCTCCCTCTCACACTCTCTTTCTCTTTTCATTTCCCCCTTATGTTTCTGCTCTACTGTTTCCTTTCTTGCTTCCCTGTGACACAGATAGAGAATGAAATGCAATCCCTTTATTCAAGCTAATCCATCTTCTGAAGAACAATGTACAACATCACTGGGGTTTTCCAAATTTCAAGAATGTTTCCAGTCATGGGAACATTTTGTGACTTCGACAACATCTATATTAATGGGAGAGCTGGAATGAGAGAAACTGAGATGACCATCTTATACCACTCTTTAATTTGCAAAGCACCATAATGGTGAAGCTAGATCTGATGAGGCTATGGCCAAGGACAGACTGGCAGTCTGGGCCGCTTCTGCCCCGAGGAGGCAGCCCGGACGCATCGCGTCCGGTGCTGCGCTCCTCCCGCAGCAGCTGGGCACCACTTAAAAGTGGTGCCCCGGCTGCTGTGGTGGGTGTAAATGCACGCCGGGAGGGGGAGCCGCATGGCGTTCGCATGCCGCTGTAGGAAGCTGCCCGCAGTCTGAATGCTGCGGGCGGCTTCCTTCCAGCGGCATGCGAACGCCATGCGGCGGGGACAATTCCCCCCACCTTATTCTGCCGCGCCACAGAGGCGCGGCAGAATACAAATCTGTCCTTGGCCTATCATTCACATGTCTGCTCCATTCATTACAAAATGGAAGATTGGGTAGGTAGAGCCTTACTTTAACAGTAAAAGTAAGGAAGACACATATTTGAATTAGGTATACATCCAAATTTCCCTCTGGATTTAGCAGTTCCAATTTACCTTTTCCTGATTGCAAAGTAATTTCATTTCATTTACTCTCTGCTGTTCTTCCAGCTTACATTTCCAGAATATATAAAGACTGCTACAACAACAGTATGTATGCATAATTTGATTGTTAAAGCTATTTTAGAGCCCCTGAATTCTCAAATCTTGTAGTGAAATCAGTAGATCCAACCCTGGACTTCTCTGTTGACCTTTAGAAGTAAGGCTCTGCAGAACATTGGACACAGCCAGTCCACATACAAATTATGGACTGGAACATGGGATGTCTGTCCGACCCTTATCTGAATTAAGAACATATGAAAACAGAAACCAAACAAAAACAGGAAATCACACATAGTTCTTTTGTCATACTACAAAAATGAATCTGATTCTACAATATCAGAATTAAAGCTTGTCATATTAGGAAATGAATATAATAGTTCTTTCCATTGGTTTCAATGGGAAACATTTTTTTTCAGGTGTAACTTTTCTTGCTCACTCAGTTATGATGACATTTTTATGGGCTGTACCCATCATACATGGAATCTACTTGGGATGGAGGATCCCATGTGCAACTGAACCAGACAGTGAGACACCAGAATAACTGCTAGATTGAAAGATTGGTGGCCTGTATCTTCAGAATGTAGTTGGTGATTCCTGAATATTGGAATATCTCCAGATTTGGAATAAGTTTTACAAACTGCCATGGGTTGGGGGGGGGGATCAGACTTTGATTACTAACGTTTTGATGGAACATCCCTAATCTGAATGCCCACTTCAAAGGGACATGGCCAGCCTAAGACCTCTGTAGGTACCATGCTATAACTATTTATCCCATTTACATTCTGACTTGCCACCAGGGAAGGTCAAGACAATAGAGAAAGTGTTCCAAGAGTCCCCTTTCCAGACTTTGACCTGGGCATGATTTCCTTAGTGCTGAAGGTTGCTATTTCATGTATCTTCTGATAACGCTCTATGCAACCTCTTCAACAGGTTAAAGAGATTCATAGATGCAAGAATAAATGGGTATAAACTGATGATCGTTAAATTTAGGTATGATAAAGTTCCTAAGGACTTGAAGGTTGCTATTTCATGTATCTTCTGATAACGCTCTATGCCCTTCATGCTAGCTGTCAGGTTGTCTCCTTCCAAAAAAAGTCGTCATCATTGGGAAAAAAAATCAAAGGACTACACCTGCCTTTCATTCCAATGGGACTGTAACACCTTTAATTAATAACATTGGCAAGAGCTCACCTCTGCAATTATCTTGTTTAGCCTTGATGTTCATTGCTCTCCAAAATTAAGCTCTCCAAAAGCTCTTGACCTTGTACGATGTTAAAGGCTGTTGTGCTCAAAACAGATGGGCTGTTGCTAATTAAGACAGACTCTGTTTGTTTCAGACAGGGCAATCTTATTAATGATCTCTCCATATCCAGACTAATCCACTAGTATACAAGAACTTCATTTATTTATTTGCTTAATTTTTGGAATGTTATAAATAATGCAAGTAGCTATCTTTGTTTAGACGTATGTCAAAATATGCAAATTTACTATAGTAACTAGTATAGAAGAGGCAGGAATGTTACAACAGGTTAAAGAGATTCATAGATGCAAGAATAAATGGGTATAAACTGATGATCGTTAAATTTAGGTATGATAAAGTTCCTAAGGACTTGACAGTACTATAGAATGACCCAAGCAAGGTCTGTCTATAATTTTTTTTCTGCATGACCTTTTCCACCCACACCAACAATTAGGCAAGGAATTGAATCCTTCTCTTTCTGTCTCCATGTATTTATTTAGTTATAAGATACAACTTCGTTTTCTAATCTGCCTCTTGTGTTTCTCTATGCAGATGGCAGCTCCAATACAAGGAACATGTAAGCAGACCAATATATATGAACACATATCTCTCAGTTATGGCGTTGACCATGATTTGACCACAGGAGATTAAAAAATGGTGCATGATCTTGCATGATGGATGATGAATATGTGTCCAGTTCCATGTGGGATGACCAGTTCATTTAAACGACACACAAAATCCTTGTCAAGTCCCAAGAGACCATTGTGTGGAGTCCCTTTCCTGTATGAATCAGCTTTTGGAGTCTCCAACACTTGGAAGAGGGGTATGGTCAAGGCTTCTTTGAAGCCTTCTTATGTGGAAGATCACAGATCTGTAAGCTCTAAGTAAATCTTCTCTAACTGGATGCTATTTTCTAATAATTTAAGGGTTTTTAAAGCAATCTTTCTTATGGTGACATTAAAAAAAACATAATAATCAATTAACCAGCAAAAGTCTAGTTCCTTGAACAAGGCATTTGATTGAATATGTTGTAGGGCAATTAGTGAAAGTTGTTAGATTTCAGTGGCTTTTTGTAGAAACATTGAAAATCTGGAATTCAGCCAAGAAAGAACATTACATAGTTCATAGTTTGATATATCATGCTGTGATGTTCAGAGAAATCAAAGCCTTGATACCGGTGTAATTATTAATTACAATGAACTAAGAATGTTAGGATTTGACAGTTCTTATTGAACAAATCTTTCATGCAAACATCTAATGTTGTCTTTGAATGAACTTGTAGCTATGAAAAGCACATACAAAACTCAAGGTCAGAAAGTTCCTTCCAACCGCTTAGAAAGCTGGATAAAACTTGTATTTTCAATAGTAGAGTTAGTTCTCCTCTTTTGACTGTTAGTTTTATAGATTTATTTGTATTGAGTACACATGTTGTATGGCTTAGGTATGCACTCAATTTGTTATTTATTGTGTTCAGTGTACATCAGCTATATGTATAATATAATAAGAGGGGACCCATGAGGACTGATTGCAAAGGGGAAAGTGCATGCCTTCTACTGGCCCCTACTTCTTCTCCTATTATTCTGACTCATTTCCCCCATTTGCCCACCACCAGATCATCTTATCTGCTTTCCTTCTTCCTCTTCACCCTGCCATCCTTCACCGTCTTTCAGTTCCACTCAATTGCTCATTTTCCTCCCCCTCCCCAACCTGCCCAATTAGTTGATTGTTCCCTTTCCTCATATCCATTTGCTACCTTTTAAAACTTTTGCACATGGCATTTTGTGTAGCTAGGCCAGCTTTTTTGGTCCTCTATGCAAGTGCAGATGTTTCTAGCTAATTTTGTGGGGTTTAACACCCAGTATTTTTTTTTTCAACTGGTGATCTGGGTATTATGAGATATCCATGAATGGTGCCCCCTTGTGGATTTTTGATCCCCATAGTGGAGCAGGCCACCCATCATTGTTAGATACATCACATATCATTGGGATTTATTTACACCCAGATGATGTTGAAATCAAACTCATAATTGTCTGTGTATATGTGGCACATTTTAGTTCCTCTTACCACCTCACAAATGAGTCCGTCCATCAGTTAAGGTAATTTTCAGAGGTCCTTCTCTAATTGTTGCTGTGTGATAGATTGCACAGAAAAGTAGGCTTTTTGAAATGCTGCTTGGGTCAGAGAGTCAGGGATTTCAAGAATTAATCTTCCCTGGATAGAACAGCTTAGGTGATTGGCTGCTCTGCTCACTCTCTGATTGGCCAGCATCAGCTGAGATATAAAATAAAACAGCTGATTTGGAGGGAAAGGGGGTCTTTTGCAATTTGGTCTTTCACAAATTGGTCTTTCACCTTTTGTTGTCTGAAAACTAATGTCTGAATCAGTAGCCAGAGGGTTTGGTTTCTGGGGGAAGAGACATTTGGGAGTCAGGGTTTTCTGACAGGCAATTCTTCTACAGAGAGAAGAAGAGAAACTTGATTGTCTAAATATATTAAAACTTCTCTGAGGGAGGACTTAAATTCTTAGTCAGAAAAGCTACAGAACACCCTTATACAGACAAAGGATACTGGAGTAAGATTTGGCAGCAGGTCGGGGTAGTTAGAGAGAAGCCAAATAGTAAAAGGAGTAATTGTTTCTTAGGGACAAGGAGAATAACTTTCTGCCAGTGAAAGGAGTTGGGAAGAGAACTCTGGTCTGAGATAAAGAGAAGAAGCTAAAACTGCTCAGGAGTTTGTGAAAAGCGGTAATATCTAAAGGAAAACCTAGATATCTGAAGGAAGAAATCTAGAAACATCAATAAGAACTGTGCTAGTACTGAATTATACTGAACAAAATACCTCTCAAAGAAAGAAACAGAAAACCTTGAAACAAAACTACAGATACAATTTCCTGAATGTTCTATTAATTCAACTCTGTATATATTAGTAAGGGTTTTTTTACCTCAGTGATCTCAAAGCCTTGACTATTCCTATTATACATATATTCCCTGACTGTTTAATAAAATCTTTATTCTATTTTTGAAACCTAATTTGCCTCAAGTGCCATTTCATAAGGGTTTAAGAAAACTGGACAGCTCCTGTAGTTTCAAAACAGTTTTTGAGCTGAGAAAAAGCCTAAACTAAATATCTAAACATAGGGTGGGACAGCCGTCTTTTATGACAAAGAATATATGCACACTACTGTAGGGCAACTCAGTCACTGAGGGGAATTGAAGATTTGGTGGGAAGAATCTGCCAGACAGTTGGGGAGCTACAGGGGTTCATCATACCCTGCATTTAGAATGGGAGAGGCTTTTTCTTTGGTGGTATCTTGGCTTTGGAATTATCCTTCCCCATCATTATTGTCATCAGCACAGGCAAAATTTGGAACATCTCCAGATGAGTAAAAACTAGGCTGAGCTCCTCTTCTGTTCTTTGTTGCAGATATTTAAGCCCGAGTATGGCCAGAGGCATTGCCTTAGCCCACAGCCAGTGACCCTGAGTGAGATGGACCAATGGATGTTGATGTGTTGCATTGCACATCATTCCTCTTTATTTAAATTGCATTTTTGTGCTCATTTTGTAATCTGCGCTGTGTCCATGGCATCAGGTAAAAGGCGGAGTAAAAATATTTAAATAAATTAATATTTGGGCTAAGTCCCTACTTTTTATCAGTGTGTTCATTTACCTCACTTATTGTTTGCCCTTCTCATTGAGGATCAAAGCATATTGCAGAGTTCTTGCTCCCTTGGTTCATTTTAGTCTTTTTAATAAGTAAAAGTCTTTATTTCTGTGTTTATATCAGTCTTTGGTTTCCACTGATATCGGAAAATACAGTTATGGATGTAGCCTTCTTTTTTGTTCACCATCTTTTTGCTAGGCATCTTTGGGAGAGATAGGGAGGGTATTTTGGGGGGGTGGTATTTGGTTTTAATCTGCGGCTTGTTACTTATAAGCTGCCTTGGGCCAAGAGGAAAGGCAGGATAGAATACTTCTTGCTTGTGTTATGCAGGTACATATAGTGTGCATGCATTAAGATGGCATTGCCAGATATTGCCTGGTGCCTTGAGAGGGAATGGAAGCTGGAATTTGCCTTCACCTTTACCCACCACTGGCAGACTGTTTGCCAGTGTATGCAAGCAAAAGGTATGCCCCTTTGTCTAGCAGGCACAACACCAAGGAGAACAGAATATCAAACACACAGGAGCCCCTGCATCCATATAGAATTAAAACAAACCCTTTACCACTGTGGTTGATGTAAAGAATGTTTATCAGTGAAATCTTCTTTGATGAGGAAAAAATAATAATACTTCTGACTGGGAAACTTTCCTTGTTATTTTCCTATCTGCTGAGTCATTCTGTTTCGTTATTCCTCTCTTCTGTCCTCTACACTATTGATGCATATCTGGCAATGATAAAACCATGAAAAAAAATCTTGGCTAGACTGTATGTGTGGTTGTATCAGGATTATGTTTTGTGGAGGAGCGCACCTATGCATCAATACACTAAAAAAATAATGTTGATGTAACTGTATTTGCAAACACATCATATATCATATTTACAATGCTTAATCAATGTGCCCCCATGCTCATAGAGGGAAACATGCAAATGAATCCATGAAATGTGTTGGCAGAAATGGATCCTTCCCCACCTTCCCCTTCTCCAAGAAGCCTTCTGTTCATTCTCTCTGAGGACTGGGAGAACCTCTCAACCAAAATGATCCTCAGGATCAGAGGTTGCCTTGGAGAGGGGGAATTGGGTAAAATCATGATGCAACCTGTGAACTGAAGAAGGAGGAGACAATGCTAAGCAATTCTCCTTTATACTGCAGAGTCCTATCCTCAACACATGAAGCTGTCTTCCACTGAACCAGGCCAATGGTCTATCCAGGGCAGTATTGTTTAGTTTAGCTGGCAGTAGCTCTCCAAGATCTTAGGAAGAGGTCTGATATCACCTTTTACCTGGAGATACCAGGAATTCAACCTGGTATGTTCTTCTGTAGGCAAAGCAGATGCTCTACCCCTGAACCAAGTCCACTTTGTTTGTGAGGTTCCCCTGTTTCTCAGAGAGGAGTTTGGGATAAAGGGTTGGCTGCTTGGAGAAGAGGAAAGCCGGACTTATTCTGTAAGCTTTTCCGCTAGATCCAACCTAATGGAAAAAACTGGAAGTTATGACAAACTGTGCTTGTTCCAATTCCATAATGAATATTAGACATTCTCCTAGCTAAACCACAAGGGAGTAGGAATTGACTGCTGTGCACAGTAAAACTTTTTTTAAAAAGAAGAGTAACAGAACTTTTGAAATCTGCTCATCCCTGACTCTAATTTGATGGAGTTATTGTCACACTTAATGAAAGAGTGTGGTGTTAAGTTAAAACCCATCGAAAGTTAGAAAGTATTTCCATATCAGATTAAATAATTTTAATGGAGACAAAAACTGATGCGTGGACTAGTAATTTCTCACTAACAGGCACAAGGTCCTATTAAAACTTTTCTTCCACTGCTGAATAATTTCACATTAGTTAGATACTCTCATTTCATATTTCTCTCACAATGGGGAAAAAAACATTCTGCTAATGACTGCCTTGCTTCATTTGTCAAGATCTAAGTCTCCCGCACAAGACATCCTTCACCGACAATGTAATTTGGAGAAATTCAGCCCGACTGTGCCCCGTTTTGAAAGGATAATGTTTTGGAGCATTGAGAAGCCATCTCTCTTAACATGCTGCATATTATAGATAATGTGGTGTACAGGATTGCTTTTTATAGACCTTTATCATTTAAAAGAGGAGCTAGAAAGAATAGTATGTCCTAATTTCTTTTCCAATTTAAATGCATAATTTAGCCCAATGTGAGGATCCAGAGAATCGCAGAGCCATGGTGAATTGGGAATGGAAGGATACACCGCAAATAAAATACATGATAAAGACACAGCTGGAAATGGGTAACTCCTATTTCTTCACTGCTTCCTCATTGTTTAGATTTCCTTGCAGTTTTCTTGATGGGAAATGGCTAGTGACGCAGTGACATCACCTGGTGCAGCCCAGAAGTGATGTCACTGCATCACCAGCAATGTTACAATGTTGCTGGAGAGCCCCCAGCCCCCACTAGCAAGTCTCCAACTGGTTGCCAGACTCAGGCTGGCAACCCTACTTCTAAGTAGGGTTGCCAGGTCCCTTTCGCCCACTGGCAGGGGGATGGGGGGGAGTTCCCCATCTCTCCCGAAATAGTGACATCACACATGATGTGCCTGCATCACCCGGAAGTGATGTCGACACGTCAGAGACGTCAGGGGCAACACTCTGGATTTTGGGCAAAAACTCTATGATAAAATCAACATCAAACCATAGAGTTTTACCCAAAATCTAGAGTGTCACCCCTCCAATGTCACCATCTTTTCTGGGTGATGCAGCCACATCACATGCAATGTCACTGTTTTTTTTTGGGGGGGGGGTCCCTCCCCTCCCACTGGCCAGCTGGCTGGAGCCTGCAAAATCAGGGGATCCCTTGCTTCCACCAGGTAAATGGCAACCCTTCTTCCAAGCCTTGGTTTCTATACACAAACCTTGTGGGGGGGGGGGGATAGAGCATGGGTGGTCTTGGAGACTGAAACATCCTTTCTTATGCCCTTCTCCTGTTATGCCCTTCTCCTGTCATGCTCACTGAAGATGGGCCCAGTGGCAACTGCTGAAGACTTACTACCCACATTACTTTATTTATTTTAAAATGTATTTACTTACTGCCACAAGGCAGTTTCCATCATTCTCCTCCCCTTCCCTGTGAGGTAGGTTAGGCTGAGAGAGTGTGACTGGCCCAAGGCCACCCAGCGAGTCTTCATGGCACAAGAGGGGATTCAGACCCACAGCTTTCAGATGCTAGCCTGACACTCTTGACCACTAGAGCCAGTTTGGTGTAGTGGTTAAGTGCGTGGATTCTAATCTGGGAGAACCAGGTTTGATTCCCCACTCCTCCACTTGCACCTGCTGGATGACCTTGGGCAAGCCATAGCTCTGTACCAGCTGTTCTCTCAAGGACAGTTGTCTCACAGCTCTCTCAGCCCCACCTACCTCACAGGGTGTCTGTTGTGGGGAGGGGAAGGGAAAGGAGTTTGTAAGCCACTCTGAGACTCCAAGTGAGTGAAGGGTGGGATATAAACCTAATTTCTTCTTCTTCTCTTCTACCACATTAGCTCTTAACCTTGTGGCAGTCAGTCACCAAACCTCTGGGCCTGGCTCTGGTAGCACCAGCAACCACCATACAATTGTCCCCAGCCACCACGGCAGTGTCAATTGTGTAACTGGCCCCAGCCCTGCTGGTGGCAGCTGCTGCTCAACTGGGTCCAGGCCCGCTGGCAGTAGCCACCATGAAACTGGGCCCAGTGGTAGCCACTACACAACTGGGCCAGACAGACTTTTTTCTCAGGGAGAGGCTTCCAGGGGAAGGAAGGAAGGAAATCCGAAGATAAACAGATAAAGGTAGGTTGTCTGTTGGGTCGGAAAAAGAGATGAGAAGCTCTAGCTGCTAGGGAAAAAGGGAATAGTGGGGGCCGTGCAGGGAAAGATGAGGCCACCCCCCACGCAACCAGTCTTTGCAGGTCTCTCTTTGAAGAATGTTTGTGGCATGAGGTCACCCAGCAAGATTCCATGACTGAGTGGGGATTTGAATGCGAGTCTCACAGATCCTAGTTGACACTCTAACCACTGCAATGTACTGGCTCTCAATTTAAGTCATTGTGGAACAGCATATTATTAATCATTAATTCAATTTTTAGACCACCCTCCCCCGTGGGACAAGGCTCAGGGTGGTTTATATTAAAAAGCTTTACATAATTATAATTAAAAATTAAAACAATCAAATACAGCATAAATACCAATAATTTGGCGACAGAACTGCTGAAGGCCGAGGACAGATTGGCTGTCTCGGCTGCTCTGCCTCCGCTTCAAAAGTGGAGGTAGAGCAACCGTTCAGATGGCCGCATCTGCCCCCAGGAGGCGGCCCGGCCGCATCGCGTCCGGCACCGCGCTCCTTCCGCACCAGCCGAGCACCACTTCAAAGTGGTGCTCGGCTGCTGCGGCGCCGCGCGCGGGCAGGGGCAGCCGTGTGGCATCTGCCCGCCTCTGCAGGAAGCTGCTTGCAGTCTGAATGCTGCGGGCGGCTTCCTTCCGGCGGCGTGCAAATGCCACGCCACGGGGGAAATGCCCCCCGCCCCAGTCTGCCACGCCACAGAGGCGCGGCAGACTGGCAGTATGTCCACAGCCAAAGTGTATCAGTTCCTATGGGGGGGGTGGGGGGAGGCAGGGGAAGCAGGAGTGCCAGCTGGATGGAAAAAATCATTGCTGTCCTCAGTCAAACACCTGGCAGAACATGTCTGTCTTGCATGCCCTGCAAACCTGCAATAAGTCCTGCAGGACACGGATGTCACTTGGCAGAGAAGAGAAGAAGAAGAAGAAGAGATTGGATTTATATCCCGGGTTCTGCCAGGCTGGGGCCAGTGCAGAAAATGCCTTGGCCCTGGTTGAGGACAGCCAGATGATTTTTTTTATTTTTTATTTTTGCATTTTTACCCCGCCCTTCTTGCAAACGGGCTCATGATATATGTACAGTGTACAACAGTGAATGTGAATACTGCATATCTATATTTGTTGATCAGTGTACTGAACATGAGGTGATGTGTTCAGTTAATATTCTATAGCTGGTGAGAAATAATGGCCTTGGGGGGAAATATGCCAATGTAACTAGCAGACAGCACTTTGAAGTGAGATACTCTGGAATTCCTTTTAATGATTCATTTTTTTCCTAACCGCCTTCATTTCCAGCTGATTTCTTTTCCTTTTCAAGAACAATAATCGCCAGTGGCCAGTTAAGTTAATCACAACTCTCTGTTCCCTTGTGTCCCATAAAACTCTGGGCTTGAGATGTCAGTGCAGCATATAATTGGGAGAGAGCAGAGAAGTGATGGCCCGCTTTGGCCAGGCCGCCACATCGCAGCCCTTTCTCTTCACTTACAATTCTGGGCTGGCTGTGAAGGGTTCTCAAAAGCTGCAAAATGCAAAAAAATATTGTACCATCTTTAAAAGAAAAATATCTCCTCCCCCCCCCCCCGGACACTTAGGACATTCCTAGCATGTCTCATCAATGGAAGCAAGGTTGTCAACCTCCAGGTGGTGGCTGGAGATCTCCTGGGATTGCAACTATCACTAGATGAGAGAGATCACCTGGAGAAAATGGCCAGTTTGGAGGGTGGACTCTATGGCTTTATACCCTGTTGAATTCCCTCCCATCCCCAAACTCTGCCCTCCTCAGTCTCCACCCCCAAAATCTCAAGGTATTTCACAATCTGGAGCTGGCAAGTGTAAATGGAGGCAAGGCAGTTATAGAAATAAGAGAATCTTCCTTGTTTTTTTTTTTATTGTTCTGGAATTCCTATCCTAGGAGATCTTATTTACACTATAATTAAGGAGGACTGGAAAATTTCAGAATTTGGGGCATAATGAGCAACAAAATTAGAGCATAATGTGCAAGTGTTATCTATAAACATGCATATATACTTTTCACAGTAACTGTTGTACATATATTGTGCATATATTCATTTCAGAGTTGGAATATACACTGTTTCCTTCCTTCAGTTCATTTGTGCCTTATTCCCCTTATTCACAGATGTGCAAGTGTGCATTGATAAAACTCTAAAGAAAGCAATGCTGATAAGATAATATGTGCAGTTGTCTCACAATTCTTTTTGTAGGCTGATGTGCAAATGTGTTTCTGTGCAAGCACAATGCACCATGCAAAAAAGGATCTTCATACAAATCTGGTGATGTGACCTCTGACTTATGAAAAATAATGCCAAAATAAGTTCTTTTGGCTTTTTAGGGGCTCCATGATTCCTGTTTTATTAATACAATTCTACATGATTGTATGCAGGATTTTACCAATGCACATGAGCATGCTGATTTATTTTAAAAAGTCAGATCCCACATCTTTATAATAAAAACTAGATTCAATATCACTTACAGTATAGAAAATAAATAATAACGAACAAAGTCAGTTTTTAAAAAAGAAAGAAAGAAAAACCTGTAAGAAAACAACACAACCAGCACTTTAAAACAAAAAAGAACACCAGTCTGGTTAGTAGGACAAAAGGATAGATCCTTATGGGCTTTAGGCTGTGACTTTGGCTAATTTTAATGTTTACAAAGGTATCTGGTTAGTAGGACAAAAGATACCTTTGTAAACATTAAAATTAGCCAAAAATCACAGCCTAAAAGCCCATAAGGATCTAAAACCAGCTAAGGGGTCTTAAAGGATTGAGAGAATAAATATGTCTCCCACCTGACACCTAAAAGAATGGGCAATCAGTGCCCCACTGTGGGAAGAGAATTCTAGAGCGTAAGTGCCATTCCTGAGAAAACTCCATCTCTGTTTAACACTTAAATAGCTTCAGAACATGGAGGTGTACGGAGCAGGTCCCCTAGTGATTTTTTAAATTTAAAAATATTTTTAAAAACCAAAAAGAAAACAGAAAAACCTCAAAATCCAGCAATTAAATAGATATCTTTTTAAATCACTTTCTTCTATGTATTGCCCACTAGCTGGCAGGGCCTCCAGTGATGACCTGGTGGGCAATATATGGAAGAAGGTGATTCTAAATTGTTAACTAGGTGAGGGGGATAGAAATGAATGGGAAGGACTGAAATTTGCAGAGCCCGTATGGTATAGTGCTTAGAGTGTCAGGATAGGACCTGGAAAACCTGAGTTCATATCAACACTCATCTATGAAGCTCCTTAGCTGACCTTGGACTTTTGCTCAGTTTAACCTACCTCACAGGGTTGTTGTGGCAACAAAGTGGGAGTAGGTAGAAATTGTATGTGCACCGTTTGGACAGTCCTTGAAATGGAAGAATAGAGATAGCCTGAAGAAACAAAAAAATAATTTGGAACTTCAAAATCCCAGAAAAAATTCAGATTAGCAGAATTTTGGAAGCAGCTCATGGTGTTTCATACTTGTTCTATAGATATCAGACTAAAACAAGCTCTTTGTCTGTTCACAGCCTGAAGAGCAATCACTGGAAACATTTAGCATTAAAAAGTGGTCAGTGCTGATGACTTACTTACTCAAGCAGTGCTGACACCGAAATTAGTAGTATTTGTCTTTCAGATGTCAGTGACATGATGGCTTAAAACTGAACCCTGGGAAAACAAATGTGAAAGGAAATGTGTTGGATGGGGGAAGAACAAGCTGGTTCTGTGGCTGAATGTATGCAGGGAATGGTTTTGTATAGACTATTTGTCAAAGAACAAAATACGGGGCAAAAAGCAACTGATCTTCCAGGTTAAGAATCATCTATATACTAATAGCCAAGTGGCCACCCCTGTGTGGATATCTAAATCCGCATGGGGGGCACTTGGGGGGCAGGGAGATTTTCCTGCACATGTGGGGGACTGTGCTAGAAAACTCCTCAATTTCTACTCTTATCTACAGTGATGATGCTCTGTTAATAGCTCGCTCCTTGGTCGGATTTTATCGCTTATTGAAAATGCATGGAGATTATTGTAGCAACAAGGGCTTAACTATTAACTATGATCAGTCTAAAATAGTAGTTTTTGCAAAGAACCCCAAATCTACCTCCTATGCTTGGCAACAAATGGCAACAAACTGCAGCAAACAAACAGCTACAATTATCTATGTATGAAATTTCAGTCTAATTTGTTCTTGAGTAACCATTTAGGCCATGTGAAAGAAAAGGCCTTAAGATAGTCCGAAAAAGTTCAATGTTTTTTTTCTTTTTCTCCAGAGGTGGACAACATATTCCTGTTATTACACTTTTGGAAGCAAAAATCGTAACCCAGCTTCTTTATGGTGTTCCTTTGTAGGCCGATTTAGTAGACAAGCATCTTGATGTTATTCTGCATAGATTTCTAAGGAAGTTGTTAAGAGCCCCTCATTGCGTTTGCAATTAGAGCTGAGGGATTGCAATTAGAGCTGAGCTGGGGATTCACTCTCTGGAGGTGTGGGCCTTAAACTTTAGTTACCGATTAAAATTTCTTTTGGCCCTTCCCAAGGATAGCCTTTTAATTTTGCTATTAAAGGACTGATATGCTAATCCCTGGTTTGGGTATGAAGATGCCAGACTTCAGAGGCTGGGATTGGAAAATCTTTTTTTTTTTGGTCAACTATGTCCTTTTCTACAGCATGCTCTCTGGTGGAAAAAAAAATGTTCCAGTGGGACCTAAATAGCACTGTTCTTCATGCCCACCATGCATACTCTCCTGCTCCCCCCCCCCAGGTTTACATATTTAAATGATAGAAAAGCCTTCTTTTTAGCCAGATTCAACATACTACCCGCTGTCATTTTGAGTGGGCTCTATTCTAAAAAGCCCTACTCTGAGCATTTGTGTGGATGTGGAAGTGGTTCTATTGAAACTACAGAGCATGTCTTAGTCTTTTGTCAAAGATATTAGTAATTAAGAACACAGGTGACCGATCCGTTAATTCCCAATATAGACATGCCTGTAGAAAGTAAGCTCCAGTTTTTGCTCAGTGGTTGTGATCCAGCTATTATTGTTCCGGTAGTAAAATTTATTTTGGGTTTGTTCGAATATAAGATACATGAGGAGAATCTAAATAATATATGTATGACCAAATAAATAAATTATAGAGAATAAAATAATCAAAAGGAAAATTTAAAAAAAAACTGAAGAAGAGAAGAAGAAAAGATTGGCTTTATTCCCCACCCATCACTTGGAGTCTCAGAGTGGCTTAAAAACTCCTTTCCCTTCCCCTCCCCACAACAGACACCCTGTGAGGTAGGTGGGGCTGAGAGAGCTCTTTTGAGAACTGTGCTTTCCAGAACAGCTGTGACAGAACTATGGCTTGCCCAAGGTCATCCAGCAGGTGCAAGTGGAGGAGTGGGGAATCAAACCTGGTTCTCCCAGATTAGAGTCCGCACACTTAACCACTACACCAAACTGGCTCTCAAACTGCTTTGCAGTTTAGTGTGGTTAGCTCACAGTCTATAGGCTAAGAGCTGTGCCATTTGAGAAGGAAAGAGAGAGAGAGAGCTGAAATTGGAGACTATATGACCTAGGGAGCCCAACCTGTCAGTTGACCACATAGTGTGTGTGTGTGTGTGGGGGGTGTATTCTAGCATATATAAAAGCTCAGGAGGATATAAAAGCTCAGGAGGATGCAGACTTTCCTCTCACAGCTGGTGGGGTGGAACAACTTGCATGTGAACACAGGATGGTGCCTTCTACCTAGTCAACCCACCAATCCAGGCAGCAGTTCTCCAAAATATCAGGCAGATACCTTACTTGCTGCCTGAAATTAAGGAAAAATGTCAGGGATTGAACCTGTGGCCTTCTGCATGCAGAACATGAGCTCTACCATGTTTGAAGCTGATTTATATTGAATCAGACCATGTGTATGCCAGTACAGCCTACTGTTGTCTGCCAGAAGCTCTCCTGGTTCTTGAGTGGAGAAAGACCTTTTTCAACATTTGTCATTCGAAATTCTTTAACCGGAGATGTGTGGGATTGAACCTGGGACCTTATGTATGTAAAGCACACATTCTCCTACTGACTCATGAACCTCTTCTGTTAGTATTTAATTTTAATGGGAATTTTGGGACATAAACTTTTTGAAATAAATAAAAATGAAATTATGTTGCCTCCCCCCTGAAACTTGGTTGCTTAGGGAACAGAGAGGAGGCTGGTAAGGCAAAGAATGGGTTATTTATCGTTTTGTTCAGAAAATGCATATGCTGCCTCCCCAGAGACCTGCTTAGAATCCTGATCCTGATCTTTGATTAGTTTTATATACTGAACTATGCCATTTCCTCCTCCCCATTTGTATGGTCTGCTAAGAACTTGCCCACGCATGATTTCCCCAAAGACCTAGTTTAAAATTGATTTTGAGTAGATTCGTTTAAAACAATCCAGCACCCTAATGCTGACATGCTTCGGTTGTTTCAAGAGTGTCTCAGATTGATTTACTGTAGGTCAATTATAAAGGGATTTCAGGAAATAAAGGTATTGGAATACAGCGGAAATGTTCAGACTTTCTTTAGGGCATAATTGCTATCAAAGGCCCTCAGACTATGTAGACAACCCATTTGCTTAAATCTGAGTCTGGCCTAATCTCAAATCAGACAGAAGTGGAGAACCCAATTTAAAATCTGCAGGATGCATGGGAGAGGGGAGATGGTGGAGAGGGGAGATTGCAGACATCTTTTGCTGAACCTTGGATACTCTGTAGAATATGATAATATAATTTGTCTTCCTGTGGTCTGTAGCCAGATCTCCTTTCCAATAAACTAGGTTCTTGTGCTGGAAAAGAGCTGCAGGATTGCCAGCTCTGGTTTGAGACATTCCTGGAGATTTGAGGGTAGAGCCTGGGGAGGGCAGGGTTTAGGGGGAGGGTATAATTTTATGGAGTCCACACTCCAAAGAAAGTCATTTTCTCCAGGGGTACTGATCTCTATAGTCTGGAGGTAAGTTATAATTCTGGGAGAACTCCAGACTCCACCTGAAGGTTGGCAACCATAAGCTTAAGAGAAGAAGTTTACCCTGGCTTTTAACTAGTTTCTGTTGAGCGTCCTGGTCTGCCTTTTATTGTTTCTGTGACGTCTGAAGGAAATATAGTTTAGAGATGTTGTTTTGTTTTGTTTTGTTTTAAAAACTGTACCATCATTTATTTAATTTTTATTTGTTTACTTCATTTATACCTCACCTTTTTCTCTAATGGGGACCCAAGGTGGCTTACATCATGCTCATTTCCTCCATTTTATCCTTATAATAACACTGACAAGTAGATGAGGCTGTGGCAGAGAGAATGACCCAAGGTCACCAAGCATGTTTCCATGACAAATTGCTGGATTTAAACCTAGGGCTATGATCTGACATAGCTGTGAATGCCTGACGGATCTAAAGGGCATGATCAGATAGAAACAGCTGGGAAATGTCCCACAGTCATTGGCAAACCATGCTGCTCCCCCACAGAAGTGGAGTTAAAGGACACCGGGGAAAGTCCACCTCTAACTGGTTGTGACAGGCCACAGACAGACTTTCCCCTGTCTGATTGCTCAAGCACGCTCTCATGCCGTTGGGATGGTCTGATCCTTCCATCCTGACTTGATGCCATCCCCCCCTTCACAGTATGCACATAATCACATACCATGGGGAGCCCTCAGACCAGAGGTGCAATTCCTCTTTTATGCATATGGGAAACAAACAGTAAAAAAGACTCACCCATGGTGGTGCCTGTCACTGTGTAAGCCCATGGCACAAAGGGATGTGTGATCTCACAACTGCGTGTCAAATTCCTCTGGAGGAAATAGCCTCACTCTTCCTCTGCTCCAACTGGTGTGTGTGACTGCAGCCTAGGCCTTCCAGATCCTAGACTAGCACTGCAGCTACTACACCACTCTGGCTGTTATTTGCTGTCATTGCCTAATACTTTTTTTAAGCTGCTCTTTCATTCTCTTCAAGGGTGTTATTTTAGTTTTAGTTATTTTGTACTGTTTTTATGTTTTACTTTGTCAAGCAGGCCTCTGGAGAAACAACATATACATTTTCTAAATAAGCAAACAAATAATCAAATATATTTTTCAATTAGAGGTAAGCATTTTTTCCGAATCTCATACATTGCACTGTGTAGAAAAAGTTATTACATATAGCCAAAGGCTATTAAAATTTCAATGTGGAAGTGATGTCATGTTTGTCATGGGATCACCGGAAGTTCTATGGGAAAATCATAGAGCTTCCGGTAATTCCCAGAGAGGACCGATATCACTTCTAGGAATCATTCTATGGATGTTATGTTACATCTAGACTTTCTTTGAAAGTAAAGTCACACCATCAATTGTCTTAAAAATTATCATGCTACTACTCTGATCAGTGCCTCAATCAGAGGACTGGCACCACTGGAAAAAAATGTACCAGAAGAACATAAAATACAAGAATTAACAGAGATTCCAATTGAACCAAATTAAAAGGAGACTGAAATGCAGCAGAAAATGCATAATATATTACAGTTGGTTAGGTATCAAGTTTGGTACTAGCCTGAATTTTCTTGTTGGCCGGAGCAAGGCTTTGATGCAGCTCCTTTGTGAAACTGAAATTTGGGGTTGAAATCATTAGATAGTCAGCAATATGGCCACCAAATGAGAAGGGAGCACTCACTGGAGAAGACCCTGATGCTGGGAAAGATTGAAGGTCAAAGAAGAAGGGGATGGCAAAGGATGAGATGGTTAGACAGTGTTATCGATGCAACAAACATGAAACTAAGCAAATTCCAGAGCACAGTGGAAGACAGGAGGGCCTGGCATGATGTGGTCGCGAAGAGTCAGGGTGCGATCACACGGGCATTTAAACCCGGGTTCTCTCGCGCTGCTCTTTCAAGCGCGATGGCTCAAACGGAAGGTACTTGTTTTTCCTGGTGGTTGGAAAAGCGGGCTCGAGTGCGGGGGGGGGGTGGCTTCGAGACGGGAGACAGATGTGGCCATCTAGTCAGCCCCTTTAATTGCGATGGGGAACAGCTGCGAGGCCCGCAATAAACGTCCGTGTGATCGCACCCTCCGACTCAACTGTGCGACTGAACAACAGCAACAGCAATATGGAGACTATCCAAAACATATGAGGAGGATTTTGGTGCTGCCCTGGGGCACTCCTCCTGTTTTGTGGTGGACTAAACTTAGTGCCTCCTCTGTATATGTTGCTTTGATTGGTTACTTGAGTAAATTGAGGAATCTCAGTGATGTTGTAAGCCACCTTGTGAGCCTTTGGGCTGGGAGTGTAACATATAATTACATTAATAAATAAAACAATGGTGTGTGTGTGGGGAGAGGGACTACAGAAGATGGCAGGTTCAGTTCACCTCATCCACTTCTGTCTGTTTATCACAAATCTAATTTGAAATGAGTAATACACTCTGGAGCTTTGCTATATTTTAATGAGAATGGTGTTTGTCATCAACCAGGGGTTTTTTTCCTTGATGTTTTAATATCTTGGTACATAAGGCATTTGCCTACTGTTATTTTCCCTTGCAATGCATGTTAAGATTTTTTTCTTCTGTTGCATTATCACTGACCATCTGTCCTGTTTCCCATGTAGAGTGGTCAGTGAGGGGACTGATGTTTGATCCAGAGCCTGCTATTGGAGACCTTTATGTTTGATTGCCCAGTGCTCTTGGGGCTTTTCTCTTGAACCAGATCAGCTTATGAGGTGGCCCAGTTTATGACACCACATGGATTGCCTCAATGCCCACCATTGTTTCCCCATGGGAAAAAAGGCCTGAAGGGGACTGCCTCCCTCATGGCCCTTTGTACAGCCATTTGCCTTGAGTTCGGGCAGAATTCCTTTTATATAGAATGACTACCCTGATACCTGTGCTTCACTATGGTATTTAAGTTCCGTAAATCCAGTTATAATACTGATGATGTGAAGTTTGAAGTGCAACATTTGTTGTATGAATTCTAATGGAGAAGACTGTAGTGTAAAAAAGGAAGAGGGACATACATTCTTTCCCCCCCCCCCTCTACTGAAGGACCTCTCTGTAGACCACATTGGTGGTTCTTCCCTCAGGTGCTAGGATCACCAGGCTGTTTGGTGAGCTCACTCTGGAGCAGGCCACATAAAACATTCCATGTGAGAAGCAGTTGTCTGTTAAGTCAACTCCTGCCACCTTCCACAAAAGTGATGGCTTTTCTACTGGTGTTCCTGGATTGTTTTGCTCCTATGGAGACTGTGTTGTTCTGAGTGCCTCAGGGTGATCTTGCTGGTACTTGGTCTGTGCAGTTCAGTGCCCCACAGGAGTACTATGTGCAAATGTCTCTGCTGCATTCCTAAGTTCCTCCTCCTTGTAGCGTTAAAGTACCCTGGCCCTGCTCCGACACCTGACAGACACCTGCCTGTCTGGTGTGTGTGTGGGATTATGTTTAAAGGAATCCAGGAGGCTGGACCAGCAGCAGGGCTAAGGCAATCCTGCTGAGCAAACCTCCCCAGCAGCTGTAAGCATCCCACCTCCTCTCCTACACCTGACAGGCAGCTGCCTGTCCAGCGTAGGAGGGGGAGGGGGGACTATTAGAAGCCGCTGTGGAGGTGGGGCCAAAAGGATCACTAAGGCATTACTGCTGGGGCAGGCTCCCTCATGGCTTTAAGCACCCTGCAACAACTGCTGCACCTGACAGACAACCTTAGGTGTAGGAGGTGAGGGGGAGTGTGTTGGAAGCCGTCGGAGAGGCTGGGCCAGCAGCATCACTGCCCCTCAAAGGTGGTTGTTGGCCATTCCTGATTTCCTCAACTGCTGTTAGCTCTTTGCAGTCTCCTGTAACTGTTTTTGTTTACCTCAGAATGCTGAGCTCTGCAGCTGACCCATCAAAGAGTGGGGGGTGCAAGGAGGCAGCCACATAGGAATCAATGTGGGGAGCACATTTTTCCCCTTTTGACCCACTTAGGGGTTGAATTTCTAAAAATCCCTTCTTAGTGATTTTTGGGGTGCTCTCCCCAAATTTGGTGCTTTTAGGTCCAGCAGTTTGACCTGGGCGTTGGTTTTACGGTGAGAGGACTTTCTTTTGTATATATAGAAGGGAGGAATGCTCCCTCTAAGCCATGGAGTCTTGTGAGCAAAAATTCTACTTTGTGAGCTACTGGCATTAAAGTTGTGAGCAAGAGATTTGGCTACTGTTTAAATTAGTTTGCCCTGGAGCCATTCTTCCTGAGCTAAGACAAAAAATTGTTAGCCGAAGGCTAAAAAACCATGAGCTAGCTCACACTAACTCATCTTAGAGGGAACACTGGAGTGTACTTAAATCTTTCCCCATTATGAATTCACCAGGTGGCCTTAGGCAAGTGGCATGGCTTAAGCCTCTCCCATCTTCACTTTCAGGCTGATAATATTAATCAACCTTACAGGACTGTTGTGTGGTTAGAGATCAGGGCTGTGAAGTACTTTGAATCTTCCCTACAGTGCTAGGGAAATGCACTCTCATTATCTGCATCTTGAGGTCAGTCAAGGCCAGTAAGGGATGCTTTACAAACCCAAAATGATTTTACACAATCCTAAGGTGATATTTTAATAAGTGAGTGCAGTACGGCGGAAGTTTGGAGTAGGGGAATTAATTGTTATCTAGTTCCGTATAGAGTCCACAATTTCCTCCATATGATATGCCATCTGAGGCCAGCCTGCCAGTGTAATGAGTGGGTACTAAAGGTTAAGTCTGTTCAGCTCACACTGAGACATTTGGAAAGACTCTGTGGGTTGTAAACCGTCTTGTGGAGAGTTCTGATTCATGTTAGGGGCTGTCTAAAGCCATGCTGCTTTGATACTTATGCCAAGGACACCAGAACTGTAATTTATTGATTCTAGCTTGATGGGAATTAAGTTGTTTTGAGTACATGTGCTTAAGTATGGCTTTCCCCAAACATCTGTAACAACTACTTTCCTTTGTAGCAGGGCTACTAGCCTGAGCATGTTTTGAAACACTGGAAACACTTAAAAATATAATAACCATTTTTTAAAAAATAGAAGAACAAGCATGTCTCATTATGTAAGAATACTAGAGGTTAAGCAACTGACATTTACACAGTTCTCTGGAGTTGGTATCCTCTTGTAATGTAGAACTTGGCATTTGTAAGACCTGATCTGAAAAGAGTCTACTAATGTATGCATCTGAGAAAAGATACCATAAAACCCCACTCAAAATAATTCACAGCAATGGAAAACGAATAAATATCATCACTGATTAAAAATACCAGCTCAGTAAGAGAGAAATTTCGGGGGGGGGGGGGATGAACTATAGGTTTAACAAAATCAAGGCAAGAATAAAACTTTTCCCCCCCCAACTGGGATTATGTTTTAGAAAGAGCAGCAGTGTCAAGCCTTTGTGGGTCTCCCCAAGGAAGGAGTTAAAAAAAATGGGATAACTTCATCCTACCCCCTGCCTGTATGAAGGAGCTATGGCACAGTGGTAGAGTATGTTCCACAAGTACAAGGCCTCGGGTTCAATCCATGACACTTATAGTTCGTTTGTTAGTGTGTTTATTTATTTGAACCCTGCTTGTCCTCTTGGCTCAAAGCATCAGTTAAAATTATCAGGTGGTAGGTAGGGAGGCTTGTAGACCCACCAGTTTGACTAATAACCTGTTAGTGGTGTGGGAAAACGCCATCAAGTCACAGCTGACTTAGGGTTTTCAAGGCAAGAGCTGTTCAGAGGTGGTTGACTATTGCCAGCCTCCATGTCACAACCCTGGTACTTCCTGGTGGTCTCCCGTCCAAATATTAGCCAAGGCCAACCCTGCTTATCTTCTGAGAGCTGATGAAATTAGCTGATCGCAAACAAGGAGCTGATTTTTAAATGACTGGTTCAGTTGTTGACCCATTCACGGTTATTTGGCAGGTTGCATTGCTGTGTTCGTTCTTAACCATGCAGTACAAGGCAATCAGTGTCTTCTGGGTACGGTGAATAGTGCAGACCCAGACATTTTCAACCCTGTCTCAAAATACTAGAGCTTGAGGGCGGTAGGCTCAGCACACACAAAGTGAAGTACTAGTTCACCTAAGAGCTCATTGAGTGATGAAATTATCTGCCACAAGATCTAGAGAACTGCTCATGGAAGTGATGTTGTGGCATTGCATAATACTCTAGGAATCCCCCAAATTTCTATGGGGGAAAATTAGAGATCTGGGAAATTCCTACAGCCATCATGCAATGCTGCCCTCCTCCATGTTGTTCCCACTCCTCCATCAAGCAGCAAACAGGAGACAGAGGCCATGGACAGGAGATTGCCTGACATAATGAGCAATCTGACAAGCCTAGGTCTGGCTAGAGCTGGAAACAGGAGGTTAGATTTGATAGACCATCAGTCTGATCCACTTAATCCAGCACACTGTGAGCCAATGTAAAGCAACTATTAAAGTGCTGGACTGGGAGAGCCAGGTTCCTACCCCTACTATGCCATCAAGCTCGCTGGGTGTCTTGGGGCCAGCGACAGCCTCTCAGTCTAACATACTTTGCACAGTTGTTGAGTAGGTCACATCAGGAAGCGAGAACCATGTGCACTGCTCTGACCTCCATAGAAGAAAGGCAGGATAGAAATGTCCTGGAAAGAAAGATAATTTTGTTCTTCTTCTCACAGATGACACCAGTGATGTGGAGACATGAAGCATGTTCTCCTCCAAAAATCTTGAACATGGTGGAAGGATTCATGCATATACTTGACTGCAATCAATTAGGACTTAAAAATTTATGTAATTAGGTAAGGGCAAAGTCAACTGGCTGGATAAGTTAAATATGAGCAGCCAGGGTGATGCAGCAACAAAAAAGGGTAATGCGATCTTAGGGCGTATCAACAGAGGCATATCATTTAGATCAGAAGATGTCATAGTCTCACTGTACACTGCATTGGTCAGGCTGCACCTAGAGTATTGTCTGCAGTTTTGGAGGCCTCACTTCAAAAAGGATGTGGATGATTGGGGCCTGGAGACCAAGCCCTATGAAGAAAGGCTGAGGGACTTGGGAATATTTAGTCTGGAGAAGAGGAGGTTTAGGGGGGACATGATTGCTCCCTTGAAGTATTTGAAGTGCTGTCACAGTACAAGTTGTGTAGCAGTGGAATCAGTTCCTGAGGGCGGTGGTGAGCTCCCCCTCACTGGCAGTCTTTAAGCAGTGGCTGGCCAAACACTTGTCAGGGATGCTCTAGGTCAGGGGTCCTCAAACTTTTTAAACAGGGGGCCAGTTCACTGCCCCTCAGACCATTGGAGGGCCAGACTATAGTTTTTAAAAAAAACCTATGAACAAATTCCTATGCACACTGCACATATCTTATTTTGAAGTAAAAAAACAAAATGGGAACAAATACAATATTTAAAATGAAGAACAAGTAAAGTTAAATCAACAAACTTACCAGTATTTCAATGGGAACTATGGGTCTGCTTTTGGCTAATGAGATGGTCAATGTCCGGTTCCATATTTGTCACTGCTAGTCGTAACAAGTGATGCAAGTGTGCACCAGTTAGTCTAGATCTGGTTGGAGATTTCAGATGTTATTTTGCGGGTAGGGAAGGCGCACGGGGGGTGGGGGTGTGCACGCAAGCAAGGCACCCTTGACGGGGCTGTTTTCTTTCCCTCTCCGAAGAAACAAAGAACTCGGCATCCTCACAAACTTTTTAAGGCAGCAAGCCCCCAGCTGCTTCTCCCTGAAACTCCACTACTGCAGGCATCATGATGAGAAAGAGAAACCTCTCTCTCTCTCTCTCCCCCTCCGATTCCCATCAGCACAAAAAGCCTCGAAAAAGACCCCCGCCCGGCTCTTGGGACTGGCGCAGGTCTCCTAGCTGGCTGAGAGGCCTCTCAGCCGTCTAGGAGACTTGGGGCCAGCTGGAGCGCCTGCCACCCCACACTTACCCTCTTCCAGTCTTCCTTTTGCCTCCTCCTGGCTGACTGGAAGCAAGGGGGCGGGGCTTTGTCATGTGGCCCGGGACGAGTCGGCTGCAATTTTTCCGCTGCTTTGTGTGCTGCTGGGAATTGGAAGACAGGCAGCGGCACACCCGGCGGGCCAGAAAAATGCCCTCGGCAGGCCGCATGTGGCCCGTGGGCCGTAGTTTGAGGACCCCTGCTCTAGGTTGATCCTGCATTGAGCAGGGGGTTGGACTCGATGGCCTATATGGCCTCTTCCAACTCTTTGATTCTATGATAAGGTCGTTGAATGAATACTGGGCACAGATTATGATACCAATCACATTGTAATACATCACACACCATGATTATGCTCCCCTATCCAAACTATGCTTACATTCCATATACTGAGACAACAATTTTGTTGTGAGGCGTTTAAGTCCCTCCCACTCCCTTTTAAGCTTTTGTTGTTTAGGTACCTGCTTTAATTTTTCTGTCCTATATCCAACAAGTTGCTCTTCACATTAGCTAAGATAGATTTGGATGCATTGCTAGAAATCAGCTGTGTAAAAAACAACAATGATGTTCAAGGAAGATGTCTGAATACCTGTCCCCTAAAAACAGCAATAAGTTTTGCAGCAGGTATGCCACCTAGATTTATTATCTTTCCTATTCTCCTGCAGCACGATCAGAGTGGGGGCTGTTGAGGGGGGGAAAGGGTGACCACCAGTTAACCTTCAACTCTCTGCTTTTTGGGGGGGGGGGGGTCTGGTTCTGCTCCTGCCACTGGCTGAAAGCTTGGGAAAAACAGGAATTTATTTTGTCACCTATATCAGTGCTGTAAATGGATGCCTGCAGAACACAGGCACTAATAAACAATGGTTGGAGGGTAATCAGGTACCGTAATTGCCTCTGCTTGTTAGACTGGAGGCAGGCATGTATGTTGTCATCTCATCGCTTTTGCAGTCTCTTTTTGCCTCCCAGGTGGCCATAAATATGAAGCCATTCCCTTCTCTACCTTGTGTGGAGGTAATAACATTTGTGTAAAATCAAATAGAATTCTAAATCTATATGTGCAGTAGTGATAACTGGGCTCTCGCTTGTCACCTCACTTCCCCCCCCCCCTGAATTAATGATATTTCTGTGCATTTAATGTCATTTCACTACATTTAATATTTGCATTGTATTAAGGGTATGGGCTTTTCAGTAAAGGTGTGCTCATTTATTTTTAAAGAACTGCTGCTTCTGCAAAAATGCCTAACTATGTTTAAGGGGCTTTCTCAACTTTTCCTAAAGATATAGAGGAGCAGCATACTCCAGAATAGCAGAACTTGAAGTAATAATACCTTTCTCTCGTGATTATAGATTGCAAATAACAGGGAAACAGTCTCCAGTTGCACATATATC
Source organism: Lepidodactylus listeri (assembly GCA_029233225.1). Classification (NCBI taxonomy): domain Eukaryota; kingdom Metazoa; phylum Chordata; class Lepidosauria; order Squamata; family Gekkonidae; genus Lepidodactylus; species Lepidodactylus listeri. The sequence continues at coordinate 38,710,833 of JARCFY010000013.1, forward strand.
CATTTCTTTCATCTCAGACTGGGGCTGCTGTGGGGCCCCCAGACAAGAAAAAAAAAATCTTTCCAGGCCTCTCTCACACAACCCAGAGCATCTAAATGCACAACTTGATTCTATGCCTGTCTCCAAGATGAAGCAGTTCCCTGGAATTTTGTACCCTTAATCCCCATCTTGTATGCAAGTTCTGTCACCAGACCTTTAGGGATAACACAAGATTTCCCATTGAAATATATTATAAAGTACTTAGGTATTTTGTTGGTAGTGAAGGTAGGGATAGTGGAGTCTCTGGCAGTAGTTGGATGGAGTTGTATGACATCACAGAGAAGCTAGGCTTATCTAACCTTATCCTAAGGGTCTCTGGCTGCCATTGGTTGCTAAAGAGGGGAAGGACAAGAAAAAGTCCCTGCCAGAAGAAGCAGTGGTTTCTTCTGTGGAGAAGAAGTGGTGGCAGAAGCCTGAGAATAGAGGAGGCAACATTTGGACTAGGCAGAAGGACTAGGAAAGGAGACTTAGGAATCACAGCTGTAAAGAGGGATGCAGAAAAGAGCAGACCAGAGAGAAGATCCTGAGAGGGGGAGGAATACTTGGCAGAAGAATGGCCTGAGAAAAGGGGGTGCTCATGCCTGTGAGATACAGGAGGACAACATTTGAGTCTAGTAGCACCTCAAAGATCAGCAACATTTCCCAGGGTGCAAGCTTTCATTAATCAAAGCTCACTAGATAGGATACAAAAGTGAAGAGGGTTTCAGTTCATGAATGGATATCTACCCAAATCTTTATCTGCAGGCTTTCAGTCTCCTTTGTTTTATAACTATTCCAGCCATTCCATATAATGATGAACTTTTATGAAATGGTTCAATGGTACAGATCCCTCCCCCTCCCATGTCATAAATAAAATTGATAATTTCATGGCTGAGGATTGTGTATAAGAAAGGCCTTTTCTTGTATTTTGCTGAGCCATTCACACTGTAGAACTGCCTTCTTTTGTGAACTGATGTGTTTTGCTTTTCGTTAGAAACTACTGCCTTTGTCCATAAATTCAGACAAATATAGACTATTATGTTGTGAGAACAGTATGACAATAGACTCTTTCCATGCTTAACTATAAAATATTTATTAACCAAAGAAACTATCTACAAGATCCAGGCAAAAATGTAGACTGAACAAAGAAAAAACAAACATTCATCTATGCATAGATTTAATTTGAGCATTGCACAGGATTGTAGCAAATGGGCTGAAAATCAAAGCAGTCCATCTTTGCCAGCTTACAGTGTTGTAAACTGTTGCCAAGGCTGCCAGAAAGTGACTGCTGAAATCACCACAATGGTTCTACATTTCTATGAAAGTAATATTTTATTGCAAGTTATACATGTTCTGATCACATGTACCTTGGACTACATCAGTGCTGTCTACATACAGCTCTCTTTGAAGCCTTGTTTGGAAGCTTCCAATGTTTCCTGTGCAGCAAGTAGAATGCTGATAAGTGTGCATTACCAGATGTGTATATCTCCCAGTTTTAAAATAATTATACTGGAAACAGCAGCTGGGTTGACCTTGGGTCAGTTACAAGTTCTTTCAGAGCTGTTCTCTCAAGGGCAGTTCTCAGAAGAGCTCTCTCAGCCCCACCTACCTCACAGGGTGTCTGTTGTAGGGAGGAGAAGGAGACTGTAAGCTGCTCTAAGACTCCTCCAGGTAGTGAAGGGTGGAGTATGAATCTAATCTCCTTCTCCTCCTCCTCATCCACTGAGACTTTTCTATCTATACCTTCCCTTTCTGAAATGAGTGGATATCAAGTGGTAGCTTTCCCTCTTTCCAGATGCAGGGCCCACCTTTATTCCCTACATGTTAGCATGGGACCCACTAAGCTGCAACTTGACATCAGAATCATATGACAAGATGATGGAAAGGCATATATGGGACAGAGTTTTGACCTCAGTAGTGTCAGTGCCAAGGCACTGGACAACATACCTGTTAAGGGTTAGGAAAGGCAAGGCAAAGGAAGTACTAGGAGTTGAGCCACTGAGAGGAACAAGTCAAGGGTCAGAGCCTTGGAGTGGTACTTTCCCCCACTGAGTGAACTCTCTTCACCACCCTGATGCTCCTCTCAGAAAGCACCCACGCTTTCTACCACATGTGCAGCAGGTCTTTCCAAACAGCAGCAAAAATACGGTGACTCAATAGGTCCTACGAGGTGGGACTCCACAGCCACCTTTTAGTCCTATCCCATGAGTTGAAGACCACTGTGATAAAGGGCCTTTTGTGGTGGTTCCTCATTTATGGAATGTCATCCTCTCAGTAGTGACTGAATTATTTATTTCAGAAACCATGTTGCATCATAATAATGTATCCAGTACTTTCAACTGATTTTTTAAGTAAAACACCTTTCTTGTGTAAATAAGGTGTTCCCATTCTGCTTCCTTGGTTTTATTGCCATTGCTTTTATTATGACTGTATTGTTGGATTATATATGTGTGTGTTTGTGTATGTATAAAACATTTGTTAATCATCCACTCCCTGCAGTGCAGGGCTCTGGGCAATGTACATCATTCATAAAACATCAAGATAAAACAATTAAGACATTAATAAGATATTTCAAACCAAAAGATGACGTATATTAATTTTGTATTTAGTTGTCCTCCTCAGGAGCTGATTGATTAAGGAGAAACATAGAAATCTCCAAATAAACAAATAAAGGGTGATTTCAGCAATTACAATTGATCACTAGTACAGGTATCTGTTTTTCAAACCGGCCATCTTTGCCTTAGCCAAATTCTTCAGCCAGGCCATTTCGACTTGAGAATTTCCATTCCAATTTTACTTCTCCTTTGCAAGAATCAAACCTACAAAGTCTTAATTCACATGCCATTTTCTCTGTCCCAATGCTGAATTTTCCCTGTACATTTCCCCAGTTTTAAACAATTTTTTTTGTGACCAGTCCATATAAATGGCATACAAATGAAGCTCAATGTATAAATAGTGCAAAATGGGCACAAAATGTTGTTACAGAAATAAAGGAATGGGAAACATCAGTAACAGCTATGCAGAGGCTCATGACCTTAGCTTATGAAAACCAAAATATGGCTAATGAAAACATCCTATGGAGGGCTTCAAGAGTCCTGGCCCCACTGGTGGACCTCCTGATGGCACCTGGCATTTTTGGCTACTGTGTGACAGAGTGTTGGATTGGATGGGCCATTGGCCTGATCCAACATTGGCTTCTCTTATGTTCTCAAAAGAACTGAAAATATGTGTACACCCCTAGGTGGCATGTCTAGTTGCCTTGTAAATATAAAAATGTACAAATCAACTTTTTCAGAAGAATTGGGTAACAAAACAATAATGAGGAATGGTGATAATGCTCAGATAAGAGCACTAACCTTTTCTGGGAAGGCGTATCAGCTATGTTTAGAGGCTGTAATGAAATGTCCTCTAACAATTCTTTTCCTCCTGTTTTGTTTCTGTTTCTGAAAAAAATGCTTTGTTTAAATAAAGATGTCCTCCCTCTCCTAGCCAGTGACAATGCTCCAATGGGGCTATCTGTGCCTCTGTTCTTCCCTTCTCATCCTTAGTCCCTTTTTATCTCATCTGTATCACTTTTCTTATTATGCCTTTTCCCTCTTCCAAGCTAGCAATTACAAAGTGAGAGAAATCATTGTGCTACCCTGACTTACAACTCCTAGAATGGGGCATAATTGTAGATGGAGTAATTGGCTTTTGTAGCGGAGAGCCATTAACCTGGCATGATTGTTCTTAGAGCAACCCATGCTTTGCTTCATTAAGTTTTATTCTTTGCAAGAAGGGGCGTTCTTCTAACCTTTGCTGTCTGTGTCTGAGTGTGGCCTGATTCTATAACCCTTTTTTGCAGTAGATACCACAAACCAATAGGATTTGAGCACTGACAACAGAATATTGCTGGTAGTCTTGCATTAGTGTTGAAGGAACCTCATCCTAATCCCACCAATTTTATAGGGACAGCTATTTGCATTTCATTACTGGAATCCCATCCTGTAATGTTAAACAAAGATAGCTGTGTTGAACTGGGGACTCTGACAAGCACACAAGGTTTCCTTATCCTTGGGGCCATCACCACAGACTGTTCTGCTTGGGGAGGCACTTTGGGGCTAAGGGTGCAGCTGGCCTGAAGGTGGTACTGCAGCTGCTAATTCATTAGTTTTCCAGTGACCCAAGGAGGTCAGTAGGGTTCCACCAGATCCAGGGAAACTCAGACTATGTGCGTGAAAATCAAGCACAAAGTCTCTGCCTGCTTGCTAACTGCTTACTTTAACTCCAGACTGCCAGTCTTGGCAGGTAAGAAGAATGGTTTGGGTCCCCTCTGCCTCACTTTTTGCAGCATCCTGTGGGAAATGCAGCAGTCAATATGAACCCATAACGACCCCCAGGACACATCACTGCCACTGTTGCTATCAGAGCCAAACTTTTATGTTCAGAAATATCACATGGTATAGGCTTAAGTTTGCGCCATTTCAGATGCTCATGGGGACTTCACATGTTTGGTTCCTCCCCAGTTCCCATTTTTATTTGTCATCTAACAGACTCAGGTACTATTAGCATGGCATTTTCAAATGTAGAGTGATCTTTTGCAAACATATTGGCATATACTTTCTACTTTTTTGAGAGGTTAGAAGTCTGAGAGGCACGGTTGAACTTAAGTTCCCTTGGGACAAGAGAGTGCAGGAGACTTAGGTTGTCTTTGTCATATTTATTTTGTTTGCAGATGTGCAACTGGGAATATTGGAAGCAAATATACACTTCTCTAGCTGGCAGCACATCCCCTGAGAACAACTTGCACATGCCTGTTTCAGGCAATTCCCCCTAGAAAAATTCTCATTGCTTTCACTGCCTTTCTATATTCTAAGTTCTAAATGTTGTTTCTGAGGGTAAAAGTGGATGTGACATTGGGAGATCCATGAAGGGATCACTTCTGCGTGTGTTTCAATGCTAACAGCAGCCACCATAGGGATTAAGGGATTTAGATTCGAGTTGTGGTACAGGAGGATGAGGGGTTTAACCCTTTTTTCAGTGTCATTGATATGATAATACTCTCCATGCTGAAGCTCCTCTTTTCCCACTGGAGCACATTGTAGTTTCAAGGAGGTCAGGAAAATGCTGTAAGAGGATGGCCTATGCTCCCTCCCACAAAGCTGCAGTTCCAACCCAATTACGCTGTTCAGTTAATACTAGTAATAGAGGGAGGGAGGGAAGGATAGATTTGATCATGGATGCCCCACTGTCTCATCTAGTTGCACACTTAACGCGTACACAAAAATGCTGCAGATCACTGATCCCACACGTGCCCCTGAGTTTCTGAATCAGGACAAACCAGCTGTCATTAAAGTAATGTTGACTTTATTTGGTCAAATCCTTGACTCCCATCAGGTAATAATAATTATTATAATAATTATCATATGGCAATGTGTGTTGTATAGCTAGGAGATCCAGAGATTGTCTGGCAGTGTTAAGTTCTAGCCCTTTTTAGCATTATGCACCACTAGGTGGCAAGCTAGATTTATTTTGGGGGCTGGGAGCTCTGAAAGATCAGTGACTGACCCAAGGTCACCCAGCTGGAGGGTGGAATCGAACACAAATCTCCAGATTAGAGTCCATTGCTCTTAACCACTATACCATACTGGCTCTTTCCCGTTATGTGATAGTTTAAGGGGGGGACTTGTGCAAGTCACCCATTCATAGTAATCAGATGGCCACATTTGGGGGGGGGGGGGCACACACACTGTATTATCATGCTCACTATCCCTGATATCTGGTTTGTTTTGAAGAGACACCTCCAGCTCTGCTTCTATGGACTCACATTGGTCCTATTCTACAGAACTGTGGATAGGGCTGGTTCTCCAGTCAAGCTAACCAACTGACTGCTTGGAAAGGCACAATGTGAAGGGCAGCAACATACCACCCTCTCCACCAACATTATGGGAGGCAGGCAACAAACATTGCTTCCTATGGGTGTGTTTTGCTTGAGGTGACAAATAACCACTGCTGAAAGTGTAGGCATTTGAAGGAAGTTTCAGGGATGTCCCTGACTCTGCTTATAAATGGTACCTCATGAACAAGCTTAGGGTATATAGAGATCCCATAGGCAATGGCAGCTGATTCCACTTGCTCGGCCTATTGCACAATGAGTTCTGTCACCACCCAAGCCGAGGTTAAAGTAACTTATTTCTTATTCATTCTGTCACTGGCTCCCCCCCTGCTTACTCACGCTCTGCCATCAGAGGTGTGGCTGGTGGCAGAGAGAGAAACAAGAGGCTGGGCTTCTCCCCAGTTTTGCACACTGGACCCTAGGGATCTTTAAGCTGTATATGCAGAAAGAGCCCTACTTTCAGCTTTGCACACACGCCAGTCAGCCGGGGTATGAAAACCTAGCCCAAGTGCTGGGTGCAGAGACCGTAAGACATTTATTATCTTTTTCACAAGCAAGCCATGGCCCAGGAAGAATCTGTCTATGCAACCTTCTTTTTATCTGTAGAACACCCTTAGTGGATCAGGGAAGTGGTGAATGTATTGCTCAAATGAGAGATCCCTTGTTTTTCTCCCTTTAAAATGTTAATACTACAGAGAGGGTTGTACTATTCGGCAGGCAACAGAAGTGACAATTCCATTGGATTATTTTGAGTTTAAAGACCTTTTCCATTTTAATCAGAAGGAAAATGTAAACAGACTGAAAGATAAGCATTAGAAAAGATTTGCTTAATTAAAATTTGAATATTTGAAGAACTTGGCTGCTTTTCAGAGCTGGATAGGCCCATCTGTCTGTTACCTACCACTGAATATTTATGCTGACTAATTTTATAGGTTGGAAAGTTTCTTCATTTTGTACTTCATGGGACTGCTCAGTGCATAAAGGGAGAAGTTGAGAGGAATTATTTCATTGCTAAATTCTTTTTTGTTTTTAGGGCAGATGGCAAAGTGTTGATAGGGAGTAGTAGGAGTTACTGCAGGTGTATTCAAAGATTCTGTTCTTCCAATTACAACAGAGGTTTGGTTTTTTGACTATTTAGCACAGCTCTCCAAATAAATGTTATGATCTTGGTAGAATATACGCATTGGTAACATTGGAATATAAACATTACCACCACCCCTTTACCTGTAGCAAAAATATAGCTATAAGCTTCTTAAACGGTTAACCTGGAGACAGAACCTTGTTTGTATTTTGTTTGGTATAGTGTTTAAGTGCATGGACTCTAATCTGGGACCAATTTCCCACTAGTGCTGCCCCAGCGTTGGGTCCTCCATTTGCCCCAATCGCCTGCTTGAATTTCCCACTATTTGCCGCGGAGCACATTTTGACCTGGGGCTTCGTGTGATTTCCTCCCATTTCCTCTGCGGCTTTGGTGATCCTGTTTTTAAAGGATCACCGAAGCTGCAGAGAAATTGCACGAAGTCCCGGGTCAAAATGCGCCCCACAGCAATTAGTGGGAAATTCAAGCAGGCAATAAGGGCAAACGGAGGACCCAATGCTGGGGCAGCGCTAGTGGGAAATTGGTCTCAGAGAACCAGGTTTGATTCCCTACTCCTCCACTTGCAGTTGCTGGATGACCTTGAATAAAGCCATAGTTCTGTCAGAGCTGTTCTTGAAAGAGCAGTTGTCAAAAGAGCTCTTTCAGCACCATCTACCTCACAGGGTGTCTGTTTTGGGGAGGGGAAGGGAAATGAATTTGTAAGCTGCTCTGAGACTCCAAGTGAAGGGCAGGGTATAAATCCAATCTCCTCTCCTCCCCTCCCCCTCCTCTTCTTTTTCATACACAGGTCACTTCATTTCCCCCTGTATCCCCTTCCTCCCTCTGTCCTCTTTCTTCCTAGCAGCCCCCATATCCTCTCCCCATTCTGTGCTTCCTTCTCTCCTTCTCACTCACCAACCAACCTTTCTTTTATCCCCCTCATAGCCTTCAACTTTATTTATTTATTTCCTTCTCTCAAACCCCATCTTTCTCCCCAATGGGGAACCAAAGTGGCTCATATAATTCATCTTTCCTCTATTTTATCCTCACAACAACCCTGCAAAGTAGATTAGGCTGAGCAAGAGAGAGAGAGAGAGAGTGGGCAGATGAAGTGAGTAAAGTAAATAAGTAAATAATAAATAAAATTAAATAATAAATAAAATTCCACCATTCTAAACCCATTGGAGCCGAGCTTAGAATCGGGTAACTCTGCATAGTATTTCGCTGTCTTGTTTGTGCTTGGCTCAGGGCTCCTTTTCACAACACAATGACTCCCTATCCCACACCATCATAGTCAGGTGAAGGCCAAATCCAATGGCAAACCCAGTCAAATGCTCGAATGCTAAAGACATGAAGTCACTTAAAATGTCCATTGAGAAAGAAGGAATTAACATAGGGGGTCTCAGAGGCTTTATACTAAAAGCCCAAGCAGTGATTTCACTTACGCTCATTATGGCATGGTGGGTATTGAAGGATCTGTCGCATCAGATTTGGCTGGTGTGGGTGGTAACATGTCAAAGTGATTAGGTAGCTGTGAGCTGGCACAGTGCCTGCATGCATAATTGCATTTGGGCGTGTGATGAACATCCATTTCCCCATCCAACTAAGAGTGCCCATTATCCTCTAGACAGAAGAGCCAAAATTATTAATAGAAGACTGAAGTCCCTGTGTATCCAAGGTACTGTCCTGGTTGGTTACTTAAAAAGAATTTGAACTAGGTCACAGACTGAAGAGGTATCCTGGTTATTGGTGTCAGGTAAATAACTCATAGCTAACAACTGGCTTCAGCCTCAAGTCTCCAGAGAGGTGATTTCCTAAAATGTGGAAAGTGCTGAAAATAATTAATCTTATTTTTTTTCCCCTTTATATAACAGAGTTCTAATATAAGACTTTTGGCTGAAATAGATAAATTGGTTATGGCTACAAAGGCATGATAATACCTCTGCAGACCATTGGGTCGTGTCCTGAAAGCTTTACTTAAGTGATTCAAGTGTCCCTTTTCATGGTCACATTTGGTTTTGTTAAAGTTTCTATTTCATGGGTTAGATTCTGCCAGCTCTTTCACTCAGTGTCACTCAGTTCTCCTTCCTACAGCTCCTGTCATGCATGCCTTTTTTTTATGCAGGCCCCTTAATCTATAGCATCAGGGCCCCTCCAGCATATGATGTCAACATATGCTGGGGGGGGGGGGCCGCCAGGGTCCAGGGCTTCTGGAGGGGCCCAATGCCACCAGCTCTCCATCCCTGTGCCTCTCCTGCTGCCCACTCGACTCCCACCTGCTGATGAGTGCTCCACTACTTGCACTCTCAGTGTTCCACTACCTGCCCAGCATCATTAGAGAAGAGCATGCATGTGGTGCATGGCAGTAATGCTCCTGGCAGCTATGGCAGTAACACAGCCAACCACACACAATCCCCTCATGGTTTTTTTTGTATATATTTTAACTGTTTTTAGTTGTTTTAATTATGTTTTCTTTTTTAAGGTTTCAAAGATGTGATTTTATTATGTATGTTTTAATTTGTGGCTTTGGTTGCCCTTATGAAGGCAGAAAAGTGGCATATAAATTTTGTAAAGCATAATAACATAAAAATAATCTCAGCCCCTTGTTTTTCCATCTTGTGTAATATTTAAAGCCTGGGATCTAGGAGACCTGAGTCTGATTCCCCATTCTGCCATGGAAACTTGCTGGGTGACCTCAGGCTAGTCATGTATTCTCATTCTTAGCTCATAGAGCTGTGTGAGATTAAATGGAGGAGAGGATGATGTAAGCTGCTTTGGGTCCCCACTGCGGAGAAAGGTGGAACATAAATGAAGTCAATAATAATAAATAATGTTATTACCTGGGACTAAGTATAATTTATACGTGGCAGAGTAAACATGGTTGGGGCAAAGTTGTCTGATAGCCACTTATGCACCTTCCCAAACCTGTGTATTCCCTTAACATATCAATTGGCAGTCTTTTATTAATTATAAGTGGCAGAGTAAACATGGTTGGGGCAGATAAAGGTTGGTTGTCTGTTGGGTGGGATGATGACTCCAGGTTGGGAAATTCAGAATATTTGAGGGGTGGAGCCTGGGGATGGTGGGGATTGAGTTGGGGAGGACCTTCAGACAGATATAGGCCCCGTCCACACGAGCAAGATAAACCGGACGGGAAGTGACTCAAATTTGTGCCGGCGCAATTTGCGCCGCTTTTGCAGGATCACACAGGTCCATGGACCTGTGAGGGCGAACCGCCGCTGCGTGATCACATGCAGCCGCGGGCAAGTTGTTGTTGTTGTTTTTTCCCCGGCCGTTTTCAGTGCGCTTATCTGCTTCTACAAGGGATTGATGACTTGCCTGTCCACCCTTAAGATCATCTGATGATGCGCATACCGGGATGGGAGGGGAAGAAAAAAAAAAGCCCGCTCCCCAACGCCACTTGTTTGCGCTGGCGCGATCACACCAGGAAAGGTCAGTTCTGGGCCGTCGCAAACCATTTGAGACTGCCTTTTCACTGGTAGCTAAATAAGTCGATTCCCCACCGGCTCAAAGTGGTTTGCGACACTTTGACACCGGTTGCAGGATGCTTCTCAGATGTGCTTGTGTGATCACGCCACTTTGAGCCGGCGGGGAATCGTCCTTCTTGTGTCGCAAATGGGTGCATATGATCGTGCCCATAATGCCATAGACTCCACCTTCCAAAGCAGTCATTTCCTCCAGGGAAACTAATGTTGCCAACCTCCAGGTGAGGACTGGAGATCTCCTGGAATTAACTGATCTCCAGATGACATACATCAGTTTCCCCAGAGAAAATGGCTGCTTTGAAGGGTGGAGTTTATGGTATTATACCCTGATGAGGTCACTTCCAAGCTCAAACCTGATCCTTCCAAGGCTCCACCCCCAAATCTCCTGGAATTTCCCAACATGGAGCTGGTATCCCTAAAAGGAACTGATCTGTGTATTTGGGCAATCTGTTGTGATTCCTGGAGAGTGGCTGCTGTCGCTGATGCTGTGAGGGGGAGTAGATGGGAGGCTGGGAGACTGACGGGGAAGAAAGAGTGATGGGGTGGGGGCAGAAAGAAAGTGACAAGGCATGGAGGGGGGAGAGAGAGAGAGTAAGAAAAGGGGTGGCTGAAAGGAGAAAGAGTGTGAGAGAAGTAGGGGGAGATGGGAAGAAGCAGAGGTGGGGGAACAGGATAGCTGCTCCCGCAAGTTTCTTGTGGGTCCCCACTTGTAACTTGTAAAATTGAGGAAGTGTAAATCAGATAAAAAGATTTCAAACTACCCTGCTTAATGATGCTGCTTTTTCATGTGCAGGGTGTTCTCCCTTGGAGAAGCATTCAAATATGTGACTACACACCATGCAAAGGTAGTTTACAGTAGCAGAATTTAGGAAGCTCTTGATTTTGCTGGATATATAAATGACCCTTAACAGAGGTTTCTGTGAACCATCATCTGTGTTAAATCTTTCCCATATCAACCTAGGAGCTTAATTGATTGCAGCGAAGATTAAGGTGGACCTATTTCCACCTGGAAATTTATTGCTGCTAAACCCAAGATGGGTTCTTCTCCCAGAAAGGTCAATAAAGATTTCCTGGCACTTACAAGCAGTAAGGAAGCCCACCACATAATCACGCTTCAGAATTAGATGAATATCAGTAAGGTAGGAACTGTAAATATAGACCTCTCCCCAACATATGTTACAAGGCTCAAAAATGAACAGCAAATGGAAAGCATTAGTCCAGGGAAATGTTTCTAAATCTATACCATCGCCTCTGATTTAAATTCAGCCCTTGAGCCCATAAAGATGTCTGAAAACTCAGACCAGAAAAGAGATTATTTCGACACTGGGGCTGCAAATACTGATTTCACAAGCATCCTATTTAAATGTTAAACCACATAATCACTTGGAAAGGGATAAATAACCTAGATCACTTTTGGAAAGCATACTGGGACTAGGATCCTGAGAAGTGCTGAATATTTTATGCTGCTTTACCATATAAAAAATGCAGCCCCAAAGAGCATGATGATCACTGTCAAGCAAACAAGGCAGAGGGGGCAACTTCCCAAGCAGATGTTTGAGTAAATTATTGCTTTGTTGGTCCCCTAAGCAGGACCATATTTTTCTCCTTTTTCTTTCCTATTTTCTCTATATAGAATGATCAACAGTGGCAGACCACAGAGATGTTTGGTAATTTGGCACTGGGGTTGGTAGATCAAACCTGTACATGTTCCGATCTGATTTTGGAAGTTGAATATTGGGCTTGGGGCTAATGCCTAATAAATACCTTTATTTTCCCAAGCACAAGTGCTTAAAAATGAACAAATTTAAAAAATGCAGTCGTTTTTTTTTTGTATTTTTAATTTGTTCATTTTTAAGCATTTGTGTTTAGGGGAAAACAGACAATCTCTTTTCTAGTTTCCTTTACTGTTTGTGCTACCATTTCTTGTATCATTGTTTTCAGATCATCCATAGTCATTGTTGGTAAGTTTGCTGTGTGTAATTTAGATTGTGCTGGTGTACCTGGGGTGGTAGGGACGATTTTCGGGCTTGACCTGATCCTGAGGCCATTTTTTTATAATGGGTGATATCTCTTTAAACTTTGGCTCTGTTGGAGGTTTCTCACCCCCCTATAATTTTGGCCAAGTATAATTTGAGCTACAGTCTTTCCTGGAAATATTTCCATTCTCCCCTTACTTTTAGTTTGTTTTTATTGTTTGCAAACCCCAGCTGCCCAATTGTAACCTTTTTGTGAAGTATCTTAACTCAATGTACTAATTTTCCCTCTCTTTGCTTAGTTATTCCTTATTTCTCCTCTATGTCATTTTGCCACCTTCAGTTCTCTTGTGCTTCCCTTTTCTCTTTCACATCGCTCCATAGCTCCCAATGTCATATGCTCCTCAGTATGATTGCTCTGCTCCTTCCATTTGCTTCCTCCTCTGTGCATGGCTCCTCCCACTCTCCTCATCTGTCATTCACTCCCTTCCTCCCGAGTCGCACTGCAACTTCCAAGAAGACCTGCCACGCCCAACACTGGCCACCAAGATTCCCAGCTCCACAGGCACTCGATGAAAAGGGCAAAAAAAGAGGCAAAGTTAGTTGTTAGTTGTTATCTATTTCATTTAACTGTCCCTGCTCTTTATCAGTTTCTTTAGAGTACAACTGAGCTTTTATCTACCCTGCCATTTTCTAAGTCCTCATTGCTCAATTCCTGTGGAGGCAAGAAACATTATTAAAGGTGAAAAATTTAGATTTAAAGCATAATGCCTGTTCCCAAAAAAGGAAGAAAAATGTTATAGACTTAACTTTAGAGCTGGTTCTTTCTTTTAGGTATACTTGTTGATTGTAAACTCCTCAGTGGTTCTTGCAGGCTCGACTGGGATCCCGGCAGCATAGAATATGATGTCAGGTGTCCTTATAGTTCTCCATTTTTGAGGCAGTCCCAAAACAAAAATAGGCATTTGCCTAATGTCTGAAGTTTGAGACAAGGTTCTTACAAGTTTACCAGTACACTGGTAAGCTTCTAGCTGGAAAAAATAATAGGAAAAAACAAACAAAGGAAGAGCGGTATGTGGCGGAGCAGCTCCACCGCACGTCTGCCCTCATGAAGCCTTGAACCGGAGCCTTGCCCACATTATTAAAAACAGAAATACAACCAATATGCACAAAAATGGATGAAATTACACAACAAATATCGACAGAAACAGAGGAAATAAAAAAAGATAATAGATAATAAACAAGAGATAATAAAAAAATAGCAAATCTTGCCAATTAATAGATGCTAAGGTGATGGAACTAAATGAAGAATTACATGATTTAAAAGTTAAGACTGACAAAATGGCGGAATCTCTGATTTCACTTGAAATGGACAAACCGGCACTCACACTTAGATGCCAGAATATCCCAGAAAGCATAGAAAAAAACTTAAAAGGAGAGGTGGCACAATTGATAGCAGAACAACTGGAGACATGGAGAAAAGAAGAACTAGAAAAAGACATAGATACCATCTTCAGAAAAAATTCTTACTATGTGAAAAAAAACCAAGAAACTCAGGGAGGTTCGCATCAAGTTTAATGGAAAAAGAAACACGTGATAGAATTCTGCAATCAGCATATGAGAAAAAAAACATGGTGGAGGAGACAGAAATCAAAATCCTAAAAGAAACTCCATGGAGAGTTAGAAATAACCGATGCGACTATTCAGTGTTGACTAACCTACTTAAAACAAATGGGAGCTCATATAGGTGGCTACTACCCGAAGGCATCTTATTCAACTATTTAGGGTGAAGACATAACCTGAACTCCACATTCAAAATGGAGGACTTCCTAGAAAAGTATAGTAGAGGATGACAGGGAAATGAAGAATCATCCTCAGAAAGTGAAGTCACTCAAGACCCCACCAAACAAACTACAGAGAAGAAAAAAGACAAGATTTGAAAAAGAATAAAGGGAAAAGAGAAAGAGTCCCCTTGCACATTTTGACTAGATTCCAATATAGAGCTAGAGAGAAACTCAATGCAAATGGAAAAGATGGGGAGTAATAAACTTAGCATTATTTCAGTCAATGTAAACAGGTTAAACAGCCCTTATAAAAGAATATGCCATCTACTTAAAAAAAACTAAAAGCAGAGGTTATTTGCCTACAAGAAACTCACATCAAAAAAGAAGACGAAAAATATCTAATAGCTAAGAAACTAGGGAATCTTTTTGCTAACTCAGATGTAAAAAAGAAAAAAAAAAGGAGTGGCAATCTACATTAAAGATAATTTACAACCAAAATTACAATTTAAATCAGAGGATGGAAGAATTATAGCTATTTCAATCTGGAGGCAGAATAAAAAAAATGTTAATAATCAACATATATGCACCTAATCAATATCAATAATTTTTATTCTTGCAGCTACATGAATTATTGGCCATTAATACTTTTGATAATATCTGTATAATAGGAGACTATAAGTTTTTTTTTTAACTTTTTGGGTTTTTCTGCAGACCCACAGAGTCCCCTGAGTCTGTAGAAAAACCTGTTGGGAGAGAGTGTGTCCCCTATCTGCAGAAATAAGTACCTGCACTCAGAGGGGACAGCTGGGAATTAGATATATAGATAGAAGGACATTTACAGTGAAGTAGTACAGTCTCCTGGTTGGATCCTATCAACTTTCCTCTTGATTTTTTCCAATTCCCACTCTTGCACCATTCTCTGTCCCATGAGAGTTTTGCCAGTTCAGGTCCCATAATCCCCAGTCTAGCCTTTTTGGTGGAACCAGCTCCCACTTTCACCCATGGAAAAGCTGATAGGATCCAAGCCTGGGGAAAAAGCCCTCCATTTGATTTTGCTTCAACTTTACAATGTAATAAGCAAAGAGAGTAAATTTGTTCTTGCACATCTAAAATAGGACTCCAGATTTAATACAGCAGTTCAAAGTATGCATTAATGTCATGCATTCTCCCGGTCTTGTGGGGACTCATTTGTATACACTTGTCCAGTGGATTCAATGACACCAACCCCCACTCTCCATTAACACGGCAGTAGCTACTTGCTAATTATTTAAACACTATCTAGTTTGGTCTGCTGTCAAAACAATTACTTTTTTGTAACAGCCAATAATTATCAATTAACCTGACACCACTAATTTTTTAACTTGGGTGATTATTTTTTTTATATAAATTTTTATTGATTTTTCCCTATAACTACAACTATAACACTACAATCTAAGCTACATATACCTTATACAGAGAGTACTTTATCATTTGCTTAATACTACCTTATTACATAATATAATTATGAAGCATTTAGAACCTTGGATAAATTTCAATTACTTTGTTACTGCTACTATAAAAAATATCAAAACTATTTGGCAGGCACGCCCACCTAGAGAAATACGGTTAATTAAACAATTTATAATACATAAGTGCAATGCTTAATAAAACAGTTTAATCACTATTTCTTCTTTCATCCTCTTCTTGTCTTAACAGTCTCAACTACTTTTGGAGCTGCAGCTCCTTTTTCCGAGTCAGACACTTCTTCTTCACTCTTTGAGCTATCAAATCCATACATGCTTTCTTGCGAGGCCAGTGAACCATCTGAGTCTCTCCCAGTTTTCTGCTCTTTGCTTTTTTCCAGAAATTTTTTCGCTTGTTGAACAGAGTCAATCTTATACTTCTTATCTTTGATGCTGAAGCATAGTCCTTCTGGAGTATTCCAACGATAGATGATAGACTCAGACTGGAGCCAAGATGTCAATTTTCCATAGGCTTTCCTTCTTTTCCTTATTTCAAATGGGATATCCTTCATCACTTTTACTTCTTCTCCCTGGATCTTCAGAGCTACTTTGTTTGTGGTCCTAAGCACCACGTCTCTTGTAAATTTTTTGGAGAACCTTATCATAATTTCACCAGGCAGGCTTTTCTTTTTAGTATAATCTGGATAGGTTCTGTAAACCATATCCATATCGCTTTTTATATCCGCTGCTTTCATGCCTGTCACTGGTTCAAGTGCTTCACTTAGCAAATTTTTAAGGTCTTCTCCTGTGTTTTCTGGCACATTCTGAAGTCTTAGGGAAAAAATCGATCTTTCCATTTGTAATTTCAAAAGCTGATCGTGGTGGAAGGCCTTTTCCTTCTCTGCCTTTTGTAGTCTTGCGTCTTGGTTTTTTACTGAAGTTTTTACTTCCAGAAGTTCTCGCTGCAGCTTCTCTGTGGATTTATTCGACTCTTTTAGTTCTAGCTGCATTTTGTCCATCTTAACGTTGAGAGCTGTCATTTGGTCCACTAGAGGTCGCAATAACGAGGAGAACACCGCACTCATCTCCGTGGTATCAACCTTTGAACTCGGAGCTGTACTTCCTAGTTTGGGGGAAGGTTTCAGTTTCCCCGTCATTGTTGAGGCTATGCTCTTTGTTTATAGATAGATAAGATGAACGAAAGGAGCAAATTTTCAAACAGCACTTATGTCCTTCTAAAGTTTATATCTCCAAGTGAGCGATGCTGCCATCTAGCAAGGCGGATGGGCTTTTATTCCTGCAGTAACGCCACGTAAAGAGTCTCGTAAGTACGCTAGTCCCGGGGGTGGGTGGGTTTCACTCCTCCCGCCGTCTTCCCACTATGTTCTGCTTTTCTTACTTCAGACTCACGTTTTCTCCATGCGTAACTGTCAGTTCCAGCCTCATTGCTTCGCACCCTCTGCTGCTTCATGGATTTGCACTTTCAGCCATACGGCTCCCACGGCGGGGGAACCTATGGGGGTGATGAAAAGGGATCTCGATCCCTCAGTCGCCACCATAGGGAGAGATCCCCTTCGTGCCACCCCAGGCAGAGCCCCCTCACTGGGGTCTCTGGGGGCTCGGCACCAGTCCATAGCCCCTTCTTCCCGCCGGGTACGGATCGTGCTCCCCGCAGTTGCGGAGGAGAGCGTCCACCATTATCGCAAGTCTTGCCGGAAGAACTTGGGTGATTATTAACTTTGGTGAACTATAGGGGCTTTCATAGAACCCAAATGGACAAGGTTTCTATTTGTTTTGGCAGCAATTGCATGATAGTGTAAAGAATAACCATCATTCCTGTCATACCTAACATGGTATACCCCAGCCTTGGAATTAAAATATCTTGATGCAGCTGCTGCCTGTTTTACATCATGGCCCCATTTCTTAAAGTGAGGTAGAGGGCTGAGGAATAGGTGGGATAAGGTATGGTTGCCATCCCATATTTAAGAATTTGTATCTGTGGTAAGAGGAAGCTATTCTAACAGTGAGTGGAAAGTCCTTCTTCTTTCTCTTCCTCCTCTTCCTCCTGTACCAGTATTAGAACCACAAACCAACTAAGCTGTGCTTTGTTGCCATGTTTGATGAGCCACTCAAGAGCTAAAAGAGATATAAGCTTTTGTGTGCCTGCATAAATGCTGTCAAGTTGCAGCTAATTTATGGCAATTCCAGCAAGGGGCTTTCAAGGCAAATGAAAAGCAGAGGTGCTTTTCTATTGCTTTCCTCTGCAGAGTCTTCCTTGATGGTCCTCAAGTACCAAGGCTGCTTAGCTTCTGAGATCTGATGAGATAGGGCAATACAATACTATTTCACACCCCAGGGCCTACACTAGTGCACATTAAAAACATACACACACAAACACCCCAAAGTGTCATTTTTTTTTAATCCACCCATAGTTGATTCTGGTTCAAACACATATGTTGACATATACAGTATGCATTTTGTTGTAGGGATGGGCTTGTAATGTCTTGGTGTTTTCAGTCATCTTTCATATTTGGAATGTGTCAAAAAATGGGATTCAAATAACATCTGTCCAATAGCACCCACGGCAAAGTGAACTCTGCTTATTGATTTTCTCCATAGGTTCTAATTATGTTCCATGTTAACATGGGTATAAGATGCTGCCATGTCAATCAAAGCTTGGAAAATTGTGTTCAGTTTTAAATATTTCTTGATTGCACCTCTTCTGTCTACACAAGCCCACACATCTGCATGCTCCCTGGAAATGAATAGTTGTCAAAAGAACAAAACATGTATTATCTGTGCTCCACACTGACTTTTGCATTACTGAATAAAATAACAAAGAGACTCTGTGAATTGCATGACAGTTTCAAAAAAAAATCACATCAGAAGGACTGAATGGGGATGAAACACATAATGCTATGCTTGGAGGAGAAGTGGTGAAGCTGCTATTTCAAATGAAAGGACATTAATGATGTGTACGAGAAGGGGAAGAAGTTTGAATAAGTATTAAAGAAAGGGGGAAGGTTCTGGAAACTTCTAAAAAAGGTATGCCTCATTTTGTCATGTAAGCTCAGTACCACTCTAAACCATTTGGGGGAGTTGAAACCATCAGCTAACTCTATGTGAATTTAAAAGCAACATTTGGAGGGGACACACTTACTTTTGAAGGAAAGCTGTTGTAGGTAAATTGTAACAGGCTTGAGTCTTGCACCACTTAGGTTTGCCAACTCTGGTCTGAGGAATTCCAGGGACTTTGGGGGCAGTGCCTATAAAGGGACGAAACTGGGGGAGGGATTTCACCTAGAATCTATGGTATACCAAAGAGTTTGCCTTCTGAAACTGAGATTTTCTTCAGAGGAACTGATCTCTGCTGTCTAGAGATCAGTTGTAATCCTGGAAGAACTGCAGTCTAGAGTTCAGTTGTAATCCCAGTAATGTGGTGTTGGCTGCTAAACCAGGACCAGTTACATGGTCGGAAACCCACATGGACTTCTGGGGAGGGAAGCACCTCACTTTTTCCTGTATCCCCTTTCACACAGTATTTCCTGACTTCTTTGTCCTGGCAACCCCCATATCCTCTTCCCTTTCCTTGCTTTCTTCTCTCCTTCTCAGCCATCTACCTACCTTTTACCTACTTCTATCTTCAACACGAGCGAGATAATCCGAGGGGGGGGAAGCAAGGCTATTTTGCCCCGGACCAATTTGACCCACAGTTGCGTGATCACACAGGTCGGTGAAGCTGCCAGCGCAACTAGCCACTGCATGATCAGACGCAACCATGGATGAGTTGGTTTTGTTGTGGTTGTTGGTTTCTGATTAGCTTAAAGAGGGAATCGATGAATCACTTCTCCACCCAGGGCTTCCAATGGCAGTATGCGATGATGCACATACTGAGAAGGGGGGGGGGACAACGGCATGGTGTCGGGACAGCCTGATCAGACTATTCCCGACACCACAAGTTTGCGCTGGAGTGATCACTTGGGGAAAGTCCGGCTGTGGCCCGCAGCAAACCATTTGCTACTGCATTTTCCCTATTAGTTTTTTACTCTGCTTCTCCGGCAGATCAAACAGCTTGCGACGGCTTGTTGACAGTTGCGGGACACCTCCCAGATGTGCTGGTGTGATTGCACTGCTTTGATCCACCGGTGAGTTATCCCTCTTGCATGGCTAATGGGTGTGTATGATCACGCCCTATATTTATTATTCATTTACTCCATTTATACACTAACTTTCTTCACATGGGGGACCCAAAGCAGCTTACATAATTCTCCACTCCTCCTTTTGATCTTCACAACAACCCTGTGAGGTAGGTGAGACTGAGAGAGTGTGACTGGCCCAAGACTACCTAGTGAGCTTCCAGGCAGACTGTTGATTCAAGTCTCCCAGATCCTAATCTAAACTTCTAATCACTGGGACATCTGGTTTGGCAGTTTTGATGGTGGGCATGACTCCTCACAGCTCCAAGAGAGTTGGCCCGTAAAGCCCCAGCTGGGAGGGGATCCAGTTGATCTGGACCCGCCCCCCAGAGTCCTTGCAGAAGGCTCCTAGCCAGGGGGCATGGCTGTAGCTGCTCTGGAGACAGAATGCTGGTGGATCAAGGCTTCCTACACCCTGATGGTTCCACCACAGCTGATCCATCAATGGAACATAGAAACAGCACCTGGAACAGCAAGCAAGGAGTCAAGTGTCTAAATGACCCCCAAAAAGCGATTTACACATAGTAAAAAACAGTGAGTTAATGATGGTTGGCTGAAAAGAACCTTTTGCCCAAAGCCCTATTTACAGCATGGGAGGGGGAGGGAGGGAACTCAAACTCGAACTAAGAAAACAACTTTCGGGATTGGGCACAGAACACTTTTTTACCTCGATCAAATAAAAAGCATACTTATCTAAAGCATTTTTGTCCATGGACTTCGCTCGGTGTTTTAAAAGTTTTCTTGGAATGTAAACATGAGTCAGACTGAGAAAATGGTGATGAGATTCAAACTATCACTAGGAACTACAAGATCAGTGCTTCCGGTCACAAAACCAGATTCTACTCCAGACTTCTCTAACATGTTGGCAGCAGCATTGCACCCTCTGATAAAACAAATGACTGACATGAATAAAAAATTGGATGCAATACAGCAGCAACTTAAGCATACCAATATACAATTGGAGAAGATTGACAAATATGTAAAGAAAATTGACATTAAGATCTTGCTCAGCTAGCTGCTAAAACTGTAGATGCTTTTTTTTTGAGAGAATAAAATCAGTTGATACCAAAATTGATCAACTCACCCTGACAGTTTTAAATTGCTCTGGTGCGAGAATAGATTCTGCCAGATTTCAAACAGGAAATTGTTTGCAGCCAATTCCTCCTTCTTGGAAACTAGAAAGAGAAAAAGTAAACACCCAGTGACATCAAGCAGAAGAGAACCAATTTCAGCTAAGATTGCAGCCCTGAAAAATATACATAACTGTTTGCAAACATAAAGGCCAAACACTATTATGAACTGAGTGAGAAGGACATGATTTAAGATTTGGATGGCATGCCTATTTGTGGTACAATAATGTTAAAGTCAATGTGGATATCAAAAATAATTATATTAGACATGCCATTCTGAGAGTATGAAACAAATACAAACTTATGTTGTATTCAAAAACACCTCTGTGAATTTCAACACCAAAAAGCCTTCTTTAGGTGGAAAATGGTAACTAAACACCAGTAGTTAATGTATCATGATATAATAGAGTTTTCAAAAGAGAAATGTAAAATGAAAACAAACAGCACAAGGTCTTGAGCAATCTATTGTATTTGAAGCAAAATTATGTAAGAATGATGAGCATCTTATCTCTAAAATGCATAGACTTTTGTTAAAACTGGAGACAGAAGTAAAAGAGCTAAAAGAATTTATGATTAAATGCACAAAAAAACTTGGACATGATATACAAATTGAACAGTGGGAAAAACTGTGGTTGAAGAGTCTTAAATTTACATTAAGTTCTAGTCTGAAAGAGCATTTTTTATACAGTGATGTATCACTTGTATATGTCCCTAGATAAATTAGCTAAAATATATAAAAATGTTTCAAATAAATGTTGGAAGTGTGAACAGCATGAAAGGATATTTATCACCTATGATGGACATGTGACAAAGCCCAAAAAATGGATACAAATTCATTGATTTATCTAGAAGATTTAAAAGTTTAATATACAAATGAAACCATTTTTTTTCTGGGACAAATGGACAAACAGAAAATACTTATGGAACATTGTTTTTGTACATGACAATGGCAGCAAGACTGTTATATGATCAAAAATGAAAATTTTGATACTACCTACAGTAGAAGAATGGTTGGTGAAGATGATGGAGTTGGCAGAGATGACCAAACTTATTTCTCTGATGAGGGAAAGGGCCCTATCTAAATTTATTGCTACTTGGAAATCCCTTATAGACTTTTTGCTTGAAACTGGAAAAAAACATGAAGTGATGATTTGTAGTTTTGAAGAGATATATATTTCTTATTGTAACTTTACAGTAAGGGTGCCACATGTAAATGTATATCTTTCCGTTACAGAAAAAAAAATTGGTAGTTACACCTTCTTTATTTCTTTATAATTGTTATAATCTTTATTCTTTTTTCCTTTTTTATTCTTTGTTCAAAACTCTTAATAAAATTCATATTAAAAAAAAGAAAAGAAAATCTTCCAGGGAATGGTATTCCCACTTTTCTGTATCTCTGGGGCCACCGGTGAAAAGACCCTGCTATGTGTAGAGGCTGGTCTGTTGTCTCAGTGTGGTGTGCCTCATTTCCACACCTCAAAGTATAAGAGGGGCAGGTTGTTCAGACAGGAGTAAACTCTCTCCAAGACACTCTCTGAAATCATCGTTGGCATCTCATGGCTATTCGGTGCTTGGATTTTATGTTCCTAAGCATATGGTAGGAGATAAAGGTAGCAATAGAAAATGTGAAGACTGCCCTTGGCTCCCTGAGAATCTTTCTTTTGTCACAGCCAGATCAGACACTATTATGCAGAAGGCAATGTAGCTTTCTTGTCTAGGGGAGAGATTCTGTTCCTCCAAATCACTGGTTTCTCAGCTGAACTTGTCATTCAGTCTGCTGGATCCTTCTCTCAGTTTTGCTTTTCCTTGACTCCACTCTCCTCATCCCTGGTTTTCACTATCTGGCAGACTCCATAGCCTAATGAAAAAGGCAGCAGTGGCCAGGTAGGGGGTAGAATCACTGACAGAACAAGTCACTGTGGCTATTAAGGGAAAGTTTTGCCCAATTTTACACCAGTGACTGACAACTGGTAAGGAGGGGGAAAATATCTCATCGTTCTGAGAATCTCTGTGAGGAAACATAACCAAATAATGAGCATTCTGAGCTCAAAAACTGTCAGAATTTACAGAACGGAATCAGTCGAATAAGAGCAGAGAGAAATGTTTTATTCTGAGCAGGGGCTTTCTCTGTGCTTCTTCACACATCATAGTGCTGACAAGGTTCTCCTGTCCTCCATTTTATTCTCCCAGCGAGATCTTACAGCCACTGGTCCAACGTCAGCTCCATGAGCTTCTTAGCTGACATGTCTGTGTATGGGGCAATTCAACTTGTGAGGGGGACCTGGATGAAGCACTGTTTCCATGTTCCCACCTATGACTGAGCATGCTGGCCTCTCCCTTCCTCCAACCCATTCATTCTAATGTGAGCACAGTGTTGCCATGTGTAGAAATGGGCTCCATAGGTGCAATCTGGAAAAAATAACTTTTCAACATTTCCAATCAAAGGTAGGAAACCTACGTTTGTACAGTTAGTTTGTGCATGGTTATTCTGCCCACACTGGAGTGGAAATACACATGTAGGGGTAAAGTTCAAATACAAATGGAGTCAACATGCTCACTCCCACCCCCACCCCCCTGCATGCATTGCCCTGCACCACCATATGTTGGGTGTACAGAGTCCTAGATGTTACCCAGACAAGTATAGGGGTTAGAGATGAGCAATTCCTCATTTCATGTGCATTTATATCTGTAACATTGGTTTGGATTCCCTCCCTTTCACTGTTGCTTTTTCTGGATTTTTTTTTTAAATTGTGCATGGATGTTATATTGCTTTTACACACAATTTGTGAAGTATTTATAAATATCATATAATGTGTCAGGATAATGTAGCATGCTGATTTAGTGATGCCTAAATAACATTGTGTACATTTTGCAGGGAAAATTTGGGGGGAGCATGGGAATGAAGAATCCTAAATGTGATTTGCTCCAGGGGGAAATGAAACCAAAGCAGACATTTTGGGGATGAAACTGCAGGAATGACAATTCCAAAATCATCCATAGTAGTTCAGCTCTTTCTGCATGCATATTTTCCCCGCCATTTCTCTGTACCCAATTCTGTTTGCCTTTACTCTGGATTCAGAGCTTGCAATTCTGCACCTCCAGACACCCCACCCCCCACCCCTGGAATCACAAAATATGTGAATCATGCATTCTGCATCTTCAACCAAAACCCACCGGTTTTTGCTTAACTGTCAATTAATTAACATCACTTTTGACCTGTGGAGGTTGGTGTTGAATTGCCAATGACTTGGCCAAGTGCACACACAAGGGGTGGGGAACACTACACCTTCCCTTTTTTCTCCTCTCCTCCCTGCTCTCCCAACCCCATTTGGCTCACCACCACTGGACTTTTGGTCTCCTTCGCCCACACCATGGAGAACCGTTTGTAGTGGCAAGAGATGCTCCCCTGATGCTGTGGCCATGGTGAGTCTCCCTAGCCATGGTGGGCTCCAGATCTCAGCCAGGAAGCCTTGGGAGTGGGAAAGATTTGAAACCCTTCCCCCATTCTCCCCCCCACACACACACACACATGGAGTTCCAGCGCTGCTGACTGCATTCTAGATGGCAATCCCACCCCTCGCTCCTTCCATTTAAATGCTCCTTGTTCAGTTCTGTGGGCGAAACTGCTTTCCTCCCAAAAGTGAATCAAAGAAAGAAAAAAGAAATACAGATTTAGGCCCAACCATGCTTCTGATTGCCCTGCACTGGTTCTAATGGCAGAGGCAAGCTCAGAGCCTTGGCCATTTTATAGAATGCAGAGAACCTTTTGACTTTTGTCCCAGTACTTGCAAATGTGAAAGTCTTTAGGGAATCGCTTCAGAAAAAAGCCCAGCTCAAAGCACACACCGGGCTCACACAATACTTTCCCTTCAGTTGCAAGCACAACAAAGGACTCCAGTCACCTCCCCTGGGAGGATGCAGAAGGGAGTGGGTGAAGGATTGGCATCTGAGAGGGCTGGAAAAGGGATGGGGAGGAGTGGCCTCCAAGGGGGCCGTAAAAGGGGCAGGGATGAATACTCCAAAGGAGCGATTCTGGTGTGGAGCTGGATAGGGGGTTAAAGTTTGCAAAAACCACCAGCATTCAGATACTCCAATGAAACAGCGGGGGGGGGGGGGAGGCTTAACTGACAGCTGAACAATGTAGAATTAAAATAACCCAGGGAAAATGAAGAGCAAAAATAGGAGTGCAGAAATAAAAATGTACAGCAACTTGGAAGAGAGAGGCAATGCATAATGCAAAAAATGTTGAGACACACAAAACCCAGTGCAGAAACACCCGAAGCAAACTCAAAGGCAGCATGGGACCACTCCAAATAGGAGACAGTTCAAGTTGATGCTGACTCTGACCACACACCTCATCTATGCTATCAGTATATGCATCTTCCAAAGTACCACTGCATACAATGTAAGCATGTTGGGCCATATATTCCTTTTAAAAAAAAAAATTCCAGAGAAGCTTCAGGTTTCCAGCCTAGCAGCTGAATGAAATATGATTTGAATTGTGTAACTATTGAATAATGAATGCCTGAATATTCCAGTATAAATTAAATTTGGGGGAATTCACCTGTTGATATGTGCCATGCTTATAAGCCTATGACAAGTTGAATTAACATCACTGGAGGACATGAAAGAGGTAAGAATTAGGTCAGAAAGAAAGCACTTTGAAGAAATCAGCCCACCGTATCATCTTTGTGCCAATGACTTTGTTTTCTGGGATATAGGAACTGATTTGTATTTACATTCACTGCTGACTTAGGATATGGATCTTCCAACAGTATCGCAGAGGACATATTTTCTGACTTTTCAGAATCAGCCTGGATTGAACTCAGAGTCTTTGGGTCTGTGTGCTGCGGCCCTGCTGTGATGACCCACTTAAGGCTAAGTGAGTAGAGGGAGAAGGATAGTATTGCCCTCGCAGATCCCACCATGGCTGCACCTAAGGAGCAATCTTAAACACGTCTACTCAGAAGTAACTCCAGCATTATTCAGTGGGGCTCAGTCCTTAGGATTGCAACCCTAACAACATCTCTATCCCCCATCATAGGCGTAGACTACGGGGGGGCTCGAGCCTCCCCCGAAATTTCCCGGGGGGGACTGAGCCCCCCCCCAGGAAAACGTAGCGCCTGCCGCCGCGCCTCCCGGGGCCCTTCCAAGGCCGGCAGCTGCTGGTGCCTCTCCCCCCCCACCTGGCCACTCTTCCATCCTTCCCTCTACCTCCCTCTTTTCCCGGCGAAGGGAGAGGGAAGGAGGGGGGGGGGAGAGGCTCTGGCAGCAGCTGCTGGCGGGCCTCAGAAGGGCCCGGGGAGGCCTGGAGGTTTCCTGGCGGGGGGGACATCACCCCAGCGAGCGCGCACACTAAAGAGCCCCCCCCCCGGAATTTACACAACTCTACGCCCCTGTCCCCCATGGCTAGGCCCAGCTAGAAATATTTGCCAGTTAGGCCTGGATCTTTGCCTGGGCACCTGCCAGGCTCTGAACATGCTTATGTTGTTCTCTCTAGAATAGTTGCAGGTGTTTCTGCTTCTGCCTACCAGTCTCCTTTCTTTTCCTCTAGCTCTTCTGCATATGTGTTCCCCTCCCATTCTGCCAGCCTCAGCATTTTAATTCCACCCATTTTTCAGTCTTATACTCAGACCCTACCCAGCAGCTGGCTACTGTTGTAACAATCTTCTTTTGGATTACATCTGAATCCTCCTCTCTCTTTCCCAAGATTTTACAGTTACATTCTAAAGAATCTTGTTGTCTTGGTCACAGTTTGGTACCAATTTTCCACTGTTGTTCTAGCTTGCATTTCCAGTGTTCTGTAAAAGATTGAAGTGGTTGCATGATTTGCCAAGAGGGAAATTGTATTGTTTCAAATATGCTCAATTACTCATGTGCATGGTTTGCCTAGAGAGGGCACACATAAATTAATAAAACAGAAAAAATGTCAAGCACAAATTTCCATTCACCAGTTTCAAAATTAGTTATAGAACTATGGAGATCAGGAAGACAAGATATTAGACCACCAGTGAGAATCAATCCACAGACTGGAAAAAGTGAATGAAGGAAATCTGTCCATATCCCAGAGGATCCAGTCCAGAGCTTCACCTACTTCTTGTTCTACCTGCCAATGGTGCACTTTTATGTATTTATTTTATCCTCCCTTTTTTTTACTTCAGATAAGGCTAAAGGTAGCTCCCATAATATGCATGCCCAGGGGAAAAAATGTGAATATAGTAAAGGTAAAAGGTAAAGGTTTTCCTTTCTCAAAAGCCAATCAAATCCGACTCTAGGGGGCGGTGCTCATCTCCATTTCGAAGCCGAAGAGCCAGCGCTGTCTGAAGACTTTTTCCATGGTCATGTGGCCGGCATGACTAAACACCAAGGCACACGGAATGCTGTTACCTTCCCACCGAAGTGGTATCTATTTATCTACTTGCAATTTCTTGCTATGAACTGCTAGGTTGACAAAAACTGGGGCCAGAGATGGGAGCTCATTCTGTCAGGCGGCACGGAGGTCCCGAACTGCTGAGCTACTGACCTTCTTGTCTGCAGCTCAGTGTCTTAACCTCTGTGCCACCGCAGCCCCATTATATATATAGTAGAGTAAAACACCACTAAATATAACATTTCAAGAAAACTCAAGGTTTTTTAATTTCCTCCAAATACCCCCCTTACCCAAACAATATAGATTTAACAACCATCCTACATAACACAGTGTTTCTGACATTCTTAGGTAAGCTGTTGCAGGTGATCTGGGCCACAGCCAAAGAGGCTTGTGACCAAGGAGCAGCAGATATAATCACCTATGTGGAAGGAACAGACAGGAAAAAGGCATTTGGATGAGTGAAGCTGCCAAACGGGTTCATAAAAAGAAAAAATGATCTTTCAAGTATTTGGGTCCCCACACCATGAACAGTTCTGAATAAGAACCAGCATCTAGAATTGAACTCATAAACAAATGTATGATCAGTATGGATGTTTCAAAACAGCCCAAATGTGTTCTAGCAAGCAGACATTAAACAACAAGAAGAAGCTGTCCCATTTAGAAGCAGTTGTGATTTTCAATTTGGCTTCAAGGGCAGCCCCCCACCTAATTTGTCGCAGTAATCTAGCCTCTGGTGCAATCTGCAAAATTCTGGTGACTTTTGTCCACACCCCACCTCCAAGGAAACATTTTTTAGATGGCTTGTGACATCACAGGTCATAACCTTGTGGCAGTGAGCAACTGTTGTACCTTATCTGATTGCTTTCTTGTTTGTGCAGTGATCCATGGGAGTAGACCTTAATTATCCAATTGATTTAGAAGTGTCTTGTAGCCCCACAAGGAGACATAATAAAGATGAAGGATCTAGCTAAAGTAAGGGGGGGGGGGGGGGAGAGAGATTCAACCAAAGGGGGAAAAGAAAGAGAAATAAAATGGAACCTTGCATAGCCTAATGAAAAAAAAGATATAATGAGTTGTTTTATTTATTAGGAGTTATATAAAACCTAGTAAAAACTAACTGAATTATATGTGTTTTTCACATTTAAGAAGACTATAGCTTAAAACCATTGAGTGTATTGGACAGGAAAGTGATAAACCCACATCTGGAGACCAATCAAAGATTTACAGTTTTCTTAAGAGGCAATTACACACATACTCACCGTTTTGCAGTTTTATGACTTCAGGATTTGAAGAAATTAATGTTTTCAGGGTCTGCATCTACAAAGGCTATGGCTAATGTTAAATTTCTCCTCTTTTATTTATCAGGTTTTTTTTTAATTGTCTCATGTTTTGCATTATCTGCATACTGACATAGGCTTTTAGCTAGCCTGTTTCAGGGCTGAACCCTGATCCAAATTTCAGGATGTGACTGAATTTTGTGATTCACCCTGTTCTGAGTCAAAACTCCCAGTTTCTGGCATCACTGTAGGGCCAGGCGCATTTTCATTTCCCACAGCACTGTCATGAGCAGTGTTCCCTCTAAGCTGAGTTAGTATGAGCTAGCTCACAGTTTTTTAGCTTCCAGCTCACAGATTTTTGTCTTTGCTCGGGAAGATTGGCTCCAGAGCAAACTAATTTATGCAGTAGCCAAATCGGTGGCTCACAACTTTAATGCCAGTAGCTCACAAAGTAGAATTTTTGCACACAAGACTCCACAGCTTAGAGGGAGCATTGGTCATGAGGACAAAATGGAGGCGAGAAGAACAATATAAGCTGCTTTTGGTCCCCAGTGGGAAGAAAAGCGAGGTATAAATGAAGTAAATAAATAAAATAGGTCAAGAATAGAGCTTGTAGCTGGGATTCCACTCCCTCCCCACATGTATATTCATTATTCCTCCTTAGAACATCCTGAGAGAGCTTTTATATTAATTTATTCCTGCTATATCCGGTTGTTTTCTATACCAGAGCTTTATGCGTGTCTATTGTAGATTACCAATTTTCAAGAAGCTCTAATAGCACTGCTGAAAATTTAGCTTCCCTTCCTCCTTTTTTAGGTGCTTGAGTTTTTCAGTCACCTTTGCATTCTCTGTATTTATTAAAAGGGCCCCTTCTCCATAAAGGCAAAGAAAGAGGCTTATATCTTTCTAGTTTTATTATTGCAAAAGCTAGTTTTGCTTTTACATGGTTTTACAATTTGTATTTTGTACATAAAGTTTTTATTGCTCTCTCCCTTATTGGTACCAGATATCATGCAATAAAATCAATAAATACATATGCCTGAGCAACAGCCAAAAAGTATATATTTTCCTCAATGCTTGGGAATTCTCACTTCTCTAGTATATTGTGCTTGAAGCATCTAGGCTAACCTGGTGCAGAAATGTGGAATGTTCAAGATTTTTTCAGTCTGATTTCTGAGAGGGAAAGGGGAAAATGACAGATCAACCATGGGACAGTTTGGCTGGGATTAATGCCTCACACAAGACTGGAAGGCACTCCTGGGCTGTACATTCACTACAGGATAGGCAGCAAAGGTCAAGAATGGTGAAGGAAATGTCACAGAGTAAGCAGTGAAGAATGAGCCTTGAGGACAAGGGCAGATTTTTTAATTACCTTCTTCATTTATATCATGCTCTTTCTCCCAAATGGGACTCCAAAATGTACTCCAGCATTCTCATCTCCTCTGTTTTGCCATTACAACAGCCCTGTGGGGTAGGTGAGGCTGAGAGTATGTGAGTGGCCCAAGGTCACCCAGCAAACTTCCATGGCAGAATGGGGATTTGAACCTGTTTTCCCAGATGCTAGTCCAGCACTGTAACCACTATACCACACTGAGTCTCAGAAGAGATTGGTTCAAGGTGGCCTTTCTTAGAGAGGGGCTCTGAGAAACAAACAACACAGCACTTAAGATGCAGGCAGACTTTGATTCTGGGAGAGGGAGAGGGTGCTGGGGAGCATGGGCGTCAACTACGGGGGGGCTCAAGCCCCCCCCCCCGAAATTTCCCAGGGGGGGGCTCAGCCACCCCCGGCAAAATGGAGCGCCCGCCGGTGGCCAGTCAGCCGGCCGTCGTCGCCTCTCCTTCCCCCCCACCCCCGGCCTGCCCTCCTGCCTCCCTGGGGCAGGGAGGGGGGGAGAGAGGCGGTGACGGCCGGCTGACTGGCCACCAGCGGGCGCTCCATTTTGCCGGGGGTGGCTGAGCCCCCCCCCCGGATTTTGGCGCGCGAGGCGGAGCGGGAGCCGGGGGCCCGCAAGGGCGACGCGCCGGCCCCCGGCTGCAGGCAGCAGCAGCAGCAGCAATCGGTGAGCGGGGAGAGGGAGGGAGGGGGGCGGGGAGCGCAGCGGGCGGCCGGGCGGGCACGGCCCGGGGGAGGGAAGCGGCGGCTCCCTGGGGCGGGGGGGGAGAGCAGCGGGGACATGGTCCCGAGCACACACACGCGCTTTGCGCACGTGCACGAGAGAGCCCCTGCCCCCACCAGGGATTTAAAAAGTCTACGCCCCTGCTGGGGAGTATGGCCAAGAGATGAGGCTATTTCAAGTGCAATTCTAAGTCCACTGACTACAGGTGTCTGTTTAAGACTATACTGTTGAGGAAGCAATGCACTGTGGAATCAGTGAAGCACTAGGTAGTGGAAACATGAAGTTGAACAAACCCAAGTAAAAAATATGGACAGGAAGTGCTGAATACAATTTGCATGAAGGCAGTGGACAGACAAGGGTAGCTTGGAACCAAAGAGGTGTGGAGTCACTGCCCCCCCCCTATTTCCATCAGCAACTGTTTCATCTGGCTGCATCAGAAGAGAGGCTAGACAGGCAGCAGCCCTCCGCCTCCATTGGCCTGCCTGGGACCCACCACCATTGGGCTCTTCTACTCTCCAAACCACTTCTGTAGCTGCCATTGCACTGGCTTACTGCAGAATCTATGCTCTGAATTATCTGTGCTGGGCGCATTTAAAGAAAGCGATCAGAAAACAACATCTGGGAAGTGCCCCGCAGCTGTCAGCAACCCATTTTGCTCCACCACAGAAGTGGAGTGAAAAGACACCGGGGAAAAACTGGTGGTAAATGGGTTGCCACTGATGGATTTTCCCATGTCTGATCACTCCAGGGTGCTCTCATGGCATCAGGATGGTCTGATCAGGCCATCCCAACTCCGTGCCATTGTTTTTTCACCCTTCACAGTATGCGCATCATCACAAACTCCATAGGGAGCCCTCAGTGTGGAGGTGCAATTCATCAATCCCTCGTTTAAGCACATGGGGAAAAAATGGGACAAAAAACCCTGACTCACCTGCAGTTGTGCCTAATCACACACTGACGGACTGCGCCCACAGCTTCAAAGGGAGGTGTGATCATGCAACTGCAGGTCAAATTCCCCCAGAGAAAATAGCCTCACTCCCCCCCCCTCGCCTTATCTCGCGTGTGTGACCACAACCATTTGTCCACTTTCCTCTTTTCTCCCTTTTCCCTGTTCTTTTTGTATTGTTACATTGTAGACAGTTGTTCTGAGTTGTAAAGTGCCTTGGGTGCAATGGCAGTAGAGGAGGCCTAGAAATAGATCAAATAAATAAGGTGTAGAGAGGTGTAGAGAGACAGGAGAAGTCTGCCAGTAGTGACTTCTGTGGTACTGAGATTAAGCAACCTGAAGGGAAGGGAAAGAGCCAAACCAATATCAACATGAGCAGAAGCTGACTGACTTGAGTAAGGTGCCCAGAGCTTTAGCTGCAGCCTTCCAGGAGCAGTGCTCTTGTGAGGCAGCACCACGTTAAGATCAACCATGGGAGAAAAAAAGGAAACCTACTTATTATCAATTGAAGCTTTGATGGTAATTCTGTCCCCCCCCCCTCTTGTTTTCTCCTCCCTGTCTCTCATGAGAGGATTACTTTGAGATCTAAACTGAGAACATGGAATCCTGCCTGTCAACTTTAAAAGCCTTTGCTGATGGCGAAAAGAAATTCTCTGCCAACTGATTTCCTATTTAAAACAAAAACAAATTGTCTAAGAGTTAGTTACTTTTAATTGTTTGCCCATACAATGGGGCCGTGTCGAACAGAGTTCATGGTAGTGCTGCCAGGAAATCACACCTGAAGTGAAATTTGGAAACAAATTGAGATATTAAAACCAATTACTTCAGTAATGAATATATCCATTCCAGGGGGGTTTTTTTGAACAGAAAATGCATCTCAAAAAGGTACACATTCCTAGTGATCACATTCTTTAATAAGACATCATCTCTTCTTTTTTTATAAAAAAAAAATACATACTGTTTTGAGGAGGTGTTTTCCTGTTGCTCGGCTCCCATCCAAAATACATACAGAAATTATAAGTAGCAAATCAAACAAATACATAAGATTGTCACAGGACTTTACTGGGTGAGATCAAAGGAGAGCTAGTTTGGTGTAGTGGTTAGGAGCACAGACTCTAATCTGGGAAAATCGGGTTTGATTCCCCACTCCTCCACATGTAGCTGCTGGTGTGACCTTGAGTTAGTCACAAGTTCTTTCTGAGCTGTTCTCTCAAGGGCAATTTTTGAGAGAGCTCTCTCAGCCCCACCTACCTCACAGGGTGTCTGCTGAGAGGAGGGGAAGGGAAACGAATTTGTAAGCTGCTCTGAGACTCCCTTGTGTAGTGAAGGGCGGGGTATAAATCTATTGTGTACTGGGTTCATTGCATTGAAGATTGGGCTACGACGTGGTGATAAGCATTTGGTTTATTAGGTACACAACAAGCATGCTATACCAGCCAGGATGACCAACTATATACAGTCCCTAGGACACACAAGAGTCCTATTGGCGGGTTTGAATTTTCCCCCAGAGTTCTTATTGGAGGGCTATTGGTGGTCTAGGATCCCTGACTCCTATTGTTTCCAGAACTCAAGCTCTGGTTGTATCTCGCTAAGACCCATGGTGGTCAGTGGACATTACAAAATCCAATCTCTTCTTCTTCTGATCCTGCATTGCATCATGTTCCATGAAGTAGACAGGTAGAGGTGTTTATCTGTCAATTTTTTCCCCTTGATCCTGCCCTACCTTCAAGAAGCTCAGGATGGTGTACAAGATTTTACCCACTCAAAATGTCCTGTGACATAGATGAGGCTGAGGGAGAGTGACAGCCCTAAGATTATCCAGTGAGTTTAATAGCTGTGTGGAGATTTAAACTCCTTCCTCCCAGTTTCTAGTCCAACAGTAACCACTAGACTACACTGACTCTTCTAAGGTCAAATCTACATCTGACTTTCCTGCTGGAATCATTCTAGTTTTAAAAAAAAACCCGTCTATACCTGTTTCTAGTTTCAAACCACACTTGTTCTAGTTTAAAAATCACCATCTACATTTGTTAATTGACCTTTTGTGGTCAAGCTAGCATTACACTGCTTTATACAGATCCTGATGCTTACTGCTCTTCGGACCCAGGGGAAAAAAATCAAAGTGAAATTTGAAACTAGTGTGAAATGAGTGTAGAAAAACAACAGCAATCAAACTACTTCAGAGGGGAGATATAGATTGGGCCTAATTCTTCCATGCAGACCAAAAAAAAGTTATCTTCCCTCTCCTTATTCTGTGCCTAAGGCATCCAGTATTCAAATGTATACTATCCCTGATTACGGAAGTTCTATTTGGCTGTCACGGCTCCTTGACAGAGCCTTCATTTCTCAAAGAGATTCTGTAAAGTGTGGCATTTGGCTATTTAGAGCAAACTTTTACTGCTTTGCCAAGTTGTAGGGAATGGGGAGCTGGGATCCCCCCACCCCCACCTTGGCCATTGGTTTGAAAATGACTTGTTTAGAAAAGAGGAAGTTTCCCCTCAGTCAAGAATGAGGTTTCTGTCAAAGCAATGTTTAGCTTTTTATAAGACTCTCTTGTAAAGTACACTTGGGAATGAGAGTTTTCTGCTGATGGACGGTTAAAATGAATATAATGAATGAAAGTTGGCTACATGTTAGATATTACAGCAGAAGTGGGGGAAAGG
This sequence comes from Lepidodactylus listeri, assembly GCA_029233225.1. Taxonomy (NCBI): domain Eukaryota; kingdom Metazoa; phylum Chordata; class Lepidosauria; order Squamata; family Gekkonidae; genus Lepidodactylus; species Lepidodactylus listeri. Next base: position 38,745,208 of record JARCFY010000013.1, read on the forward strand.
AATATCTCTTGGGGATTTGCCAAGATTATCTTTTTATTTATTTATATGTGAGCTAACTTTTTTTAGTCACTGCTGCCTGTCAATCATTTGCTTTTCATTTTTACCGGTTAAATTTTTCTCCTTTTCAGCTGTGGACTGATTAATTAATTTACTCTAGCTATGCATCTGAAAGTTTTGAAGACTGATTTTATTGTGACTTAAATATCAGGAATGCTGATGAATCCCAGCAAATCTATGAGGAATCCCCCAAAATGGAGGTAAAATTTGGGAGGGGATAAGGGAGTAAGGATGATTTCCAGTTTTTCTTTCTTGATGTTTTATTATGCAAATCAAACATTTAGTCCCATGATTCTGGGGGGGGGGGCACCATTTTCTGTTTTCTTACTATGAATTTTTCCACTTATGCAATGTATAGACTTTTCAAAATTATTTCTGTATCAGCATCACACACGCACACACTATATGTATATATGTGCAACATTCCCTCTAAGCTGCGGAATCTTGTGAGTAAAAATACTACTTTGTGAGCTACTGGCATTAAAGGTGTGAGTGAGCAATTTGGCTGCTGCATAAATTAGTTTCTCTGGAGCCATCCTTCCTGAGCTAAGACAAAAAAGTGTGAGCTGGGGACTAACAAACTGTGAGCTAGCTCACAGTAACTCAGCATAGAAGAAACACTGGTGTGTGTGTGTGTGTCTATATATCTAATTCTCAACAGTCCCCTTTCAATGGTGATACTTATTTCTAAAGTTAGGGGGCATACTCTCCGCCAACAGGTTTTTCTACAAACTCAAGAGGTCTGCAGAAAAAACCAAAAAGGTTTTAAGAAAAAACCTCAGGGAGGGTTGAATTCCCATCCCTAAATATCTTTTGAAATGGCCGCCTCTGGGATCTACTTCAGGCTCCACTGCACTGACAGTAAAAGGAGAGAAACAGGGAGGGTAGGAAGCAAAAACAGGACTTGATCTGGGATTGAAGGAGGGGGCAGGGCACTTCCAGGCCTATTTTGGAGCCAGGTCTGGGACTAGGGTTGGGAAATTCCTGGAGAGTCTGGTGAAGTCTGAGGAGTGCATAGTTTGGGGAGGGGAAAGGCCTCAGCTGGATATAATGCTACAGAGTCCACCCATTTTCTCCAGGATAGATCCCTGTTGTTTGGAGTTCAGTTGTAATTCTGGAGAATCTCCAGGTCCCACCTGGAGGCTGGCAAACCCAGGCCAGCAGCACCCTCTGGGTGACTTGATACCACCTGAGTTGCATGATTCAATTAGGTCTGGCTGCTTGCTACTGTTCAACAGCAACCACCCTATGAAAGTCAGTGTAGTATATTAGTTAGAGCTTCAGATTAGGGTGTCTGAGACCCAGATTTAGATCCCCATCTTGCTGTGGAAGTTGACTGGGTGATTTTAGACCAGTCACATATTTTCAGCCTAACCTACTTCAAAGGGGTTGTTGTATAGATAAAAAGGAGGAGAACATAATGTAAAATGCTTTAGTCCCCTCTGTGGAGAAAGACCATAGTTTTTCTCAGTAGAAGCTGCAGGGGGAAAGGAGATGGAAAGCTGAAGTCAGAGGGGCAGATAAAGGTAGGAGTGGGAAGGAGATAGGGATGCCAACTCCAGGCTGGGAAATTCTTGGATATTTGATGGGTGGAGCCTGGGGATGGAGGGGATTGAAGCAGGGACGGACTTCAGACAGATATAATGCCATAGACTCCACCCTCCAAAGCAGTCATTTCCTCCAGGGGAACTAATGTTGCCAACCTTCAGGTGAGGGCTGGAGATCTTCTGGAATTACAACTGATCTCCAGATGACAGAAACCAGTCCCCCTGGAGAAAATGGCTGCTCTCAAGGGTGGAATTTATGGTATTATGCTCTGCTGAGGCCACTTCCAGTCTCAAACCTCATCCTCCCAAGGCTCCACCCTCAAATCTCCAGGAATTTCCCAACATGGAGCTGTCAACCCTAACAGGAACTGATCTCTGTATTTGGGCAATCCATTGTGATTTCTGGAGAGTGGCTGCTGCCACTGCTGCTGTGTGGGGGGAAGTAGGTGGGAGGCCAGGAGAGTGATGGGGCAGAAAGAGTGATGGGGTGAGGGTAGAAAGGAAGTGATAGGCATGGAGGGGGGAGAGAGAGAGAGAGAGAGAGAGAGTAAGCAAAGGGGTGGCAGAAAGGAGAAAGAATGTGAGAGAAGTAGGGGTAGAGGGCAAGAAGCGGGGGGAATGGGATAGCCAATCTCACAAGTTTCTTGTGTGTGTATATTACATATATGGTGTATGTTCTAAAGTGCAATTCATACAATATTTAATTTATCCCATGTGTACATCATATATTCATTAGTATTTCATACATACATACATACATACCTATATACGTACATACACATGTATGTATGTATGTATGAAATGCTAATGAATTCACACAACCAGCAGCGATAAATATAAAAATGAATCTAGTGTCCAAATATAAATGACTGGGAACATCCTCACAAAAAAGAAAATGGAAAACTGTAATCGATATTATCCAGCTGCAGCAAATATTTTGAAATCTTATTGATTTCAATACGAGAGAGTTAAGCAGGTTCTTAACTCACACTTTGTAAATCCAGTCCTCACCAGTCTTGGAAGACAGGTAGAAGAGAGTTGGCTGGAAATCCCATCTGAGTTTGGTGTCTCTAGTACGCGGGGGTGGGGTGGGGGCTGTTCTGCCAAGTCACAAACCTCACAAACCAAACTGGTTTGATTAGCCCCTAAAAGTTAGTGACTGTTTGTGGTTCATGAACTGGGAATGCCATGAACCACAAACTGACCCAAACTGCATTTTCCCGGTTCATGCGCATCCCTATTTAACACAGTCATGGCCAGTGGACTATGATAACTAAATGGAACATCCATGCTCAGAGTAATCATGCTTCCAGTTGCCAGAAGCTGGGGACCAGTTACAGGAAATGGTGGTTGTCTTCATGTCCTGCATGAAAGCATCAGGAGGACCGCCGCTGTAAATGGAACACTTTTCTCTCTTCGTCTGTAGTCTTCAGTATGCCTGCCTTATATTTATGGAACCAGACCTGTTCGAGGCAGACCCACTTGTTACTTGCGGAATTTAATCACGTTGTGGATATAGTTGTCTGAATGGGGGGAATCAACCACAGTTCTTGCTACTTCATAGTTTTCTGGAAGGGTGATGGTGGTTACAGCCAGGAAACAATTGATATATTAAATGGCTTCTCTAGGGTATATCTTTTAAAATAAAATTTAAATTGCATGGTAAATTAAGAACATAAATGCTCACCAGGGTATGAGGCATATTAGTTGGTCATTTAAGTATTTTGCAGCATCTTGGTTGCACCACTTACAAGTGTGTCCTATTAGGAGTCAATATCCCTTTAACCACACAAAAAGAAATGGCTAACCATTGAAAATATCCTTGCAGCAATCATTTGTCTTAGCCTGTGTTTGGAATTCTCTCATGTCCCAGGCAAACTGATGTTCAGACTGCAAATCACACAAGTGAGAAGCTGGGTGTTGAAAGCAATGCAAAAGAAATCAGGTAGGACATAGCTGTAGTATGCTGGAAATGCAGGTCTGATTTATTCTCAGCAAGAGCAGGAGGTTTCTGAACATGTCCTGAAACGATAAGAAGTCCTTGCTGTCTCTGGTGCAAACCCTGAGCTTCTGCAGAGGGGCCATAAGGAAAGTGACAAGAAAAAGCTCTTCCTGTGAAATTCCATGCAAAAACTGGTTGCTTAAACATTTTGGGGTGGATCAAACCAGCTTTACTTCTTCTGGTATAAATGGGAGGAGGGCCCCTATGACCACCCAAAAAGCTTGTGCTGAGGATTATAGGATTGGCATGAATAAAAGCCACGAGAGACAGAGGCTGTAGTAAGGATGGAATTAGGTAAAAATAGATTGAAAATGCTGGCTGGATTCATCTCTTTGGCTGAGGACAGACTGGCAATGTGACCCGGGATAGGTCTGCTTTAAAAGCGGGGGAAGGGAGGCAGTTCAGACAGCCACAGCTGTCCTCCGTCTCCCTTCCATACTCACCTGTTCCTGAAGTACTTTCATGGCACCTTCATTGGACACCGGCAGAAAGTGGTGTCCAGGGGACTTCCTCCGCTTGAATCTTGCTTCCTGGCTGTGTGGATGGGAAGAAGCGGGACTCTAACAGAGGTGGTGGTGTGAATGTGCCACCGTGGAGAGATGTGCATATGCACATATGCACGGTGTGCCACTAGATTGTGGCCAAATTGCTGCTGTACCCATGCACCTATGTGCATAGGCGCCCATGTGCCTGTTGCCAAAATGGCCCTGCCACAAGCCAGGGAGGCCGGCCCACCAGGGGCCGCTCCACACCAGTGTGTATGTGTCATTGTGCCTCCTCCCCGGAATGCTCCCACAGGAGTCTGGCCAGTGTGAACGGCCAGCCCCGGGCCACTTTGCCCCTGGGCTTTTTGCCCCGCTGCCATTCCGCGTCAGATTCTCAGTCTGTCCACAGCCTTTGTGTCCACAACTTTCATGTTTATAAGCAGACCTCTAGTCCTGAAAGATAATAAATTTAAAAATCTGCAGGTAAGTTCTGCGACAGCCACTGTTGCTGAGAGGGCTTTAGAGCTTTCTTTGTGTCATGCACCAGCTTTCTCTCTTTGTCATTTGTTCCAGCCTTAGATCTCTCTTGTTTAGGCAGAGGAGCCCTCTACGCACCCAGCAGGAGAAATACAAACAGGTGGTGGAAGAAGTGCAGGCCTAAGTTCAGAGTTGAAAAAAAGAGCTAACAATCCTTTGGAAGTGCTACTGAAAAGTCATGCAACCCTAGACACAAGACTGTTGAATGCACAGCAAGCCAGGATTTGAAGCCACAATATGTAAGTGTTTAGTCCCAGTACTATTTTGCTAGGTAGATCCCATGCTCAATTTCCTTACAAATGGATTTCCATTTAGAAAATATAGGCTTCAGTCACATGCATGAGATAAAGCAGTGGGGGGGGGGGGGAGGATATTTCCTCCAACTGAAGTTGACCCACAGTTGCACGATCACAGTTTTTTTAAGCTGCAGGCATAGCCCGCCACTGCATGATCAGACAAAACCGTGCGTGAGTTGGGGGTGGGGGTTGTTGTTGTTTGTTTCCGATGTGCTTAAATGAGGGATTGATGATTTGCACCTCCGCCCTGAGGGCTCCCTATGTAGTGTGCCATGATGTGCATACTGAGGGGGGGGGGAACAATGGTACAGAGTCAGGATGGCCTGTTCAGACCATCCCAATGCCATGAGAGTGTGCTGGAGCGATCAGACAGGGGAAAGTCTGTCTGTGGCCTGTAGCAACCTGTGGCCTGTTGGCTACCAGACTTTCCCCGCTGCCTGTTTACTCTGCTTCTGCAGCGGAGCAACACGGGTTGCTGCCGGCTGCGGGATGCTTCCCAGATGTTCATGTCCGATCATGCACTTTAAATCAGCCCGGCATTTGTGCCTGTGTTGGGGCTAACTGTGCGTATGATTGCAGCCATAAATATAAATGAATGGCTACATGGAAGGGCTGGATTCAGCCATCTTATCACTGTTGGAGAAATGAGCATGTAATGCAAGGCCTGAGAAATTCAGTCATTATAGGGTTAACTATGCAACTTGTTTGTTTACCTATGTTAGCCTGGAAGTGATACCTGGCAGCTGGCCAATTGACTGTAGACCCGGGAAAACTAAAGGTGTACTTAAAAATAAAACAAAATACACTTATGTGTATATGCTGAGAAGTAAGGATGAAACACTGCGTAGATTTAAAAATTATGTGGCTATTGTTAAAAATAAATTTGGCAAAGCACCTCAAAGCTTACTCACAGATGGAGGTGGTGAATATTGTAATGCTGAATTCAAACAATTTCTACAAGAGCAAGGAATTCAACATAAAGTATCCATTGCTTATTCACCCCAGCAAAATGGAGCTTCTGAGAGATTAAATAGAACACTGCAGGGGATGTGCAGAGCTATGCTGATGCATTCTGGACTGCCAAACGGTTTATGGGCAGAAGCCCTGAACACAGCAGTGTACTTACACAACAGATTACCCTCAAAGATTATTGGAACCTCCCCTTTTCAGGCTTAGTTTGGAAGACAGGCTGGTCTAAGGCATATCAAAGCTTTTGGCGCAAAAGGGTATGCACACATACCAAAGGAAAAGAGGGGAAAGCTTGATTCCAGAACTGAAACTGGACTTATTGTAGGCTATCCTGTTGGTGGGAAAGGGTACAGGATATACAATCCCCAAACCCACACAGTTGAAGAACGCAATGTTGTTTTTATTGATGAGACTGTACTGCCTAGTGTTTCCACTGCAGCTGATCCAAAGATGCCTGGGACTGCACCTGATGAGTTCGTTGCTTGGCTACCTGTAGTGACTGCTGGTGAACTGGCCGGGGAACTGGCAAGTGAAGCAGCAGGTCCACCTTCTGAGGAAACTACTGAAACAGAAGGGGAAGCAGGGGCCACACCAGAGGAAGCGGCTCAACCCACGGCAGAACCCACAGCAGCACCCACACCCAGTGTGAGGCAATCAGAAAGGAGCACTAAGGGAAAACCTCCAATGAAGTATGGATTTTGTGAACTTGTGCAACCTGCAAAGGAACCCAAGAACTGGAAGGAAGTTTGCAACTTACCTGCGAGTGAAAGAGGCAGATGGCTTGAAGCAATGGAACAGGAGCTGCTATCCATTAGCGAAAAAGAGGCCTGGACTCTCACTCAACTACCTCAAGGCAGAAACCCTGTTGGATGTAAATGGGTCTTCAAAATAAAGCACAAGGAAGATGGAACTGTGGAGCTATACAAAGCACGCCTAGTAGCTAAAGGCTACTCACAGCAATATGGGACTGACTATTTTGAAACTTTTGCTCCAGTTACTGACCAAGCAACATTCAGAACACTTCTAAGTGTTGCAGCATCTAGGAACATGATAGTAGAGCATCTTGATGTAAAGACTGCTTTTCTCAATGGAGAACTATCTGAGGAGATCTACATGGAACAACCTGAAGGTTTCAAGGTCAAAGGTCAAGAAAACTACGTCTACAAACTTAATAAAGGACTCTATGGCCTAAAGCAAGGCGCAAAGGCCTGGTATGACAAACTTACTGAACTTTTAAAGAAGCAAGGCTTCAAGCAAGGGAAAGCTGAACCTTGTCTGTACACTAGAATCAGAAATGGACAATACCAGTATGTTCTTGTTTACGTTGACGACTTGATCGTGGCTTGTCAAAACAGAGGAGACATCAAAGCAATAGCTGATGGACTGAATAAGGAAGTGGAAGTCAAACAGCTAGGAGATGTTCAACAATACCTCGGAATGCAAATTGAGAGACTCGAGGATGGAACTTTTCTTTTATGCCAGAAAAGAAAGATTATGGACTTTATAGAATCTGTTGGCATGAAGAACTGCAAAGCTTCATCAATCCCACTTGAACCTGGATATCTGAAGGAGAAGGACGGCACACCACTAAAGGACATAGGAGGATACAGAGAGGCTGTTGGAAAGCTCTTGTACCTGAGCAAATCAACGCGTCCAGATATTACAGCGGCAGTTGGATTTCTAAGCAGAAAAGTAAGTTCGCCAAATCATCATGATTGGAGCGCAATAAAGAAGATGGCACGTTACCTAAGAGGAACAATGGACTTAAAACTAAAAATTGCACCAACTGAACAACCAAGACTAGTTGGCTACATGGATGCCAGTTGGGGAGAAGAGATGAACAACTACAAGTCTACCAGTGGATACCTATTCTTTTATGGAGATGGACTGATAGACTGGACTAGTAGAAAGCAGACTGTTGTAGCGCAATCCACAGCAGAACCTGAGTGCATTTCAGCAGCAAGTGCCTGCAGCAGACTTGAATGGATCTTTGAGATGTTGAAAGATTTTGGAATAATTGAACCTGTACTTATACTTATGTTAGAGGATAATCAAGCTTGTATAACTATATGTAAGGAAGAGAGCACGACTGCTAGAAGTAGATCTATTGGTATTAAATGTGCATTAGTTAAAGATTTGTACCAGAAAAGGTTGATAGAGATTAAGCATTGTCGTACAGAAGAGATGGTGGCTGATATTCTGACTAAGCCACTGACCAAAGACAAGTTTGAAAGACTTCGTGGAATGTTGAACATGCTTGATGCTAATGTTGAATAATGTTTGTGTATGCATGTATAATGACTTGCATTTCAGGTCTTGAGAAGGGGTGTTGGAGAAATGAGCATGTAATGCAAGGCCTGAGAAATTCAGTCATTATAGGGTTAACTATGCAACTTGTTTGTTTACCTATGTTAGCCTGGAAGTGATACCTGGCAGCTGGCCAATTGACTGTAGACCCGGGAAACTAAAGGTGTACTGTCTTGCTAATTGGTCAATGATATCAGGTGTTTCCTTTCAGGGGTCAAGAAGAAGGAGAGAGCCTCCATTACAATCTCTCACTCTCTATCAGTATGTCTTAGTGTGAAGACGGAGCACAATGCAGCTCCTTAGAAAGCATGTTTTGTTTATTTGTAGCTAATCCCGTTTACCTTTTCCCTTTAGTAATAAACTTCTTTTAAACTAAAAGAAGCAATCTCTTCTTTCCAGAAAAGCAAGATTCATTACTCTGATTTTTCTGATTATTGGACAAAAGTCCTAACAATCACATGTCCATAACTGGCCACAGAATACATTCTAGAGAGGCTGTTGAAATGTGTTTTGAAAACTTCCTTTTGGGAAACCCTTGGGTTTCTCAGGAGCTTTCCAGGAGTCCCACAACAAGCCTTAAAAACAAACAGAGAGGATTTTCTACTCTTCATCAGTTTTCTCTCACTATATTTGTTTATGCATTTTGAAAATGCATGTCCCATTCTTGCTGTTAACAAGCTCATAACAAATCATTTAAAAACCATAATATTTTTTAAAGATCCGACATAAAAGATCTGACAGCAGAGAATAAAACACAATCTTACATCCTAAAAAAAACTGAAGGAGAAAAATCATAAAGCATACCAATTACAGGTGGCAGACAGGGAAGGCCACTTTTTCTTATGTACACTTGCTATCTGGGCAAGTTCACCCTGGCTCAAAGTACATGAACCGTCAACAAGTTCATGTTTCTCCCAGCCATACCCTTACTGGTGTTTGAGTGAAGTGTGCCATGAAGTCTTTGAGTCAAGGTTTGTAGCAACCCTAAGAGATTCATTTCTTAGTATATTAGCCTTGAAGTCCTGGTTGAGGAATGTCACCAATACCTTCTTGTTGATGCTTTACAGTGGTTATGAGATCTCATATCTACAACTTAATCTTATAACTTAAAATGCATTACCAGCATTGAAATCACCACTGAAAGGGACTAGTTTGCTGCTTAGTCCCCTCCTTTCCACTGCCCTGGGAGCCTTTGAGAAAGCACCCTAGCAGATTTAAGAAGCTGTTACAGGTACACTCTGTCTTCTCTCTGTGGGAGTGAATGTCTGATATCAGGATGGGGCATGCAAAATCCTCCACTCTGCCAACGTCCCATTTCACCCCCCTACTCATTTTTTCTTCAGGCCCTATCAATGCATGGCTCAGAAGCATATGTTCAAGCCCTCCTCTAGAGCATCTATGGCCCTATCAAAAGAACACATGTGTGAGGCCCCGACTGGCCAATCTGGCCTGGGGGTCCTGCCATCCTTGTGTGTGTCGCGCCAGGTGTCCTTCCCCGGGGGGCCTCAGAATGGAAAGGCCAGGGTTACGTCACCAACTGGCCTAGCTCCCTGCAAAGTCAGTAGCTATGTGAGCCGTTCCCTCTCTCTCAGACATCTGGTCAGCTCCTGGCTACTCAGTCCTCCACCACTTCCTCCCTGGCCCCTTTCAGCTTCCCCCTTTTATCCTGCTGCTCCTCCCCATGTCTGTTCCTTTACCTCACCCCCTGTGTTCCCCGTCACCCTACCCCTGTCTATCATCCTCCCCCTTCCCAATTGGTCATGTTCCTGGGTTCACAGCTCCTGTTTCCCATCTCCACCAAGTCCCTCCTCCTGGAGCTGACTGCAGTGTGGGCGTATCATCCAACCTCCGTGCATGCCAGTGCGTCTCCCTCCCTAACCCGGATAAGTAGGCCTTTGATGAAGGGCACGGAACTGGGACTACCGCGGGGCTTGCGATCCCCGTGGGTTTGGCAGCAGGTGCATTCTGGCTGTGTCATCCGGGGGCTTCTCTTGAAGGTGAGGGCTGGGTATGTCCAGGTTGCGCTGTACCTCCAGGCATCAGCTGCTTCTTCTGGGTCCCTTCCTTGCCCCTCATTGGCATCTTTCCCGGGGTCTCCAATCGTGGTGCTCGTGGCTCTATCCTCCAAGCCTGTGACTCAGTGGCCCTCCAGGGCAGACAGCCCAGGTAGAGGGGTGGTGGGACCCGCTGGGTGCTGTGGGTTGCCGCCTGTGCTTCCTGCAGTTCGGCATTCCCACTGGCATTGCCTTCGTGGCTTTTTGGGACAGGCCCCACTAGGCCCGCCACGGGGTTCCTTGGACCCAAAGCGGGACAACATGGAAACTTGGCCTTAAAGAGGGTCATGTCTGCCACTATCAGTTCCTATTGTTGGAAATGTATCTGTTTACAAGAACTCACATTCAGTCATTATAGGGTTAACTTGGTTATTCTAAGTGCTATTGTTTAGACTGACCTGGAAAGGGAACTTGGCAGCCAGCCTATTGAAGAAAAGCCCACGAATCTACAGGGGTATTGCTGTATTGATTGGTTACTGTATTCAGGTGATTTCCTTTCTAGGGGTCAAGGAGAAAGAGATTCTCCACACTTCTGATCTCACCATGTTTGTGTAACGATGTAGCAAGATCTAGCTCTCTAGATGTTGTTGTTTTATAGCCTTCCCGTGACCCCTATCCTTTAGTAATAAGGTTATTTTGAAACTAAAGGAAACATCTCATCTCCGGTAAAGCAAAGATCTATTGCACCTCTGAGCGTTCAAGTATTTTGAATATTTTCCCAAACCTGTGCTAGCAAAGAGCATGGTTTAACAGCTATCAGCTAGGGGACTTGGCCCATGTAAATACAAAAATGATTGTTGCCCAAGTGAGCCAGGATGATGTGAGGTTGGGGGAGCTTTCCAGTAATGAAAAAAAGGCTTTGGGAGAAGTTGGTTCTGCAACATGCCAGGTTACCCCAGTTAGAAAATCCATGCAAATCTTTTCCATTTATTTATTTCAAAATGTATATGCAACCTCTCCAGACCTTTTTGAGGTGGCTCACAACTAAAACAATTAAGCTAAAGCAGCCAAAACAATGAAAACAAGTCACAACCATTTTTTAAAAAAATAATAATAAAACCAGACAAATGTACAAATGACCAGATGCAAGCTGAAGCTAGGGCTGCCCAGTGGTCTACTGGTCACACCATTGTCCTCTGTGGGTCATCAGCAAACCCCAACCCTACTCTCAACCTTTTTGGGGGAGTGGTGGCAGTGGCATTATATGAAAGCGAGAACCAAAAAAAGGGAAGTATATGCAATGAAATTAGGACATGTGAACACAGAAATACACTCAGCTGAATGTTGACTAAAGATTGATGGCTAGTGAATTGCTGTGATGATGATGAGAGTGAGGATTTCGTACATTAAGCTCTTTCATTGCTCTGAAATTTCACTCTTTGCTATGTTCTACTCCTTAATTCTGGCTTAACTAGGAGAATTTCTAAAATTAATTCCAGAATTAGATCGTTGTGCCGTTTGCCGCAGCTTTAGTTCTTTAAATCTGCATTACTGAACACTTTACATGCTTACTGATGCATTTGTACTCTTGTCCAATGGTAAAACACCATACACCCCCATACTACTATTATATGAGTCTATCAAGTTTGCTATTTGACAGCAGTATGCTATCAATGTACACAATCACAAAAAAAGGGGAAGGGAGATTCACATGAAGGAGACTGAAAGCAGTGGAAACTGCACATGCACACAGTTCTCTGTACAAGACTGAGGCTTTTTCTAAAAAGAAAAAAAAGACCAGCACAATGGATGAGTCTTCATGAATCAGTTCCACTTTTTAAATAAGATAATTTGAATCTCTAAAATCTGGATAAGAATATTTGAAGCAGATATTAGAAGACTCCATAATTTCAAAATGGAGGTACTACACCAGAAAAGAAGGTCTTAGCTGCTGGATTAGTATGTGTAGGGGAAGGGAAGGTGGCAAATAGCCAGATCTTGTAAGATCTCAGATGCTAAGCAAGGTCACTTGTCCTGGAATACCCTTGCTGGGGTCACCATAAGCTGGTTGCTACTTGATGGCCCTTACATATATAAATTTGTGTAGAGATGGGGTCCTACAGATAGTATGTCATATGTATTTAAAGCATTTTCTCAATTGATATCCAGGAGATTAGGCCAGCCCTGTATATGGACTGAGTAAACAACTTAAAAGGGTCACGGTGGCTCAGACATTAAGATGCTGAGCTGCAGACCGGAAGGTCAGTAGCTCGACAGTTCATGACCCGAGTGCTGCATGATAGAGCAAGCTCCCGTCTCTGCCTCCAGCTTCTGCCAACCTAGCAGTTTGAAAGCAAGAAATTGCAAGTTGATAAATAGGTACCGCTTTGATGGGAAGGTAACACTATTCCATGCACCTCAGTGTTTAGTCATACTGGCCACATGACCATGGGAACAGTCTTCAGACAGCACTGGCTCTTCAGCTTGGAAACGGAGATGAGCACCACATCTAAGAGTCTAATTTGACTGGCTTTTGAGCCAGGAAAACTTTTACCATTACCTTTTTACACAACCTAAAACACTCCCAGAACCCTCTGTGACACAGGGGAGGTCTGTGGCAAACCTGCAGGACTCCTGAGCAGATCTTCCACTCTTGTTCATGCAGAAAGGATTTCCTGAAGGAATACTATAGTTTTAGTGTCAGAACTCATTCCCTTTCCATGCATAGCTTCTCAGCGATGGAAAGCCTGGGTCATCTTCTCCCTTAGCTTGTGTCATGTGAGTTTTTTATAGTAAATGGAGGGAGAAAGTGAATAATTAATTTGATGTTACATTAAATGTTCTTAATCAGGACAGGTGAGCTCACAAACTTGCCTCCCACATCTATATTTAGAGATGTTTGAAGTTGTGATCTTACCTTCTGTAGCCTCTCCTCCCTTCCCTGTTCTATTTTAATCATTGCTACTTCTCGTTCTGTCATCAGCTATATGAACAAATTACAATAGAGCAACCCAAGCAATAGATAGATCAGTCTCTTCCTTACTGTACCAAATGTCTCTCTACTGTCACAGAACAAGTGATGTTCAAATTATTGGGAACATATCCCTGCATTGCAGCATTTGCTAACTGAAGAGACACTGAGAAACAAGGGATGCTTCCAGAATTCTCCTCAACCAAATTTCTGCCTGGATTTTAAAGGGCTGAATTGAACTGTTTTGTCTCCAAGGCAGAAGCAATGCATTAGGAATCTTCCATTGTTTCACTTTTATTTTTGAAATGAAAATGTGAAAGCTTTCCTTCTTCCCCCTTACCAATGCAAACATGTGAATATCAGTAAAGCAGTAGAGAAAAACAATCCTAATGTAATTGTATGATTGACTGCATAAAGATTCTTTGAGCATCATGACTGAACAATATTCATTTGAAACATGCCTATGCCTCCTTTCCTACCAAATAGGGTTCTTAAGGTGGGGAACATTAATGCATTAAAATATTTAAGACAGGGGTGTCAAACATAATGGCCGGGAGCCAGAACCGGCCCATCCAGGGCTCTTAAATGGCTTGTGAGCAACTGTTGCAAGGGAGGGAACAGGAGACTGCTGGGGGTGGTTGTGGCATCAGCATGGCTGAACAACCTCGTCTTCAGCAGTTAAGTAGCATGGGAGCATCTGCTGAGCACTGCACTACTGGATCTCCAGTCCACCCATGTGGGTTTTCCTCTGCACCTCCCCTCCCAGTCTGTGGGCCTTGCAGTGAGGATACACCAACTCAGAGATTACCAGCTGCTGTCTTGGTTTATCTCTGGTACCTGTCATTCATTTTATGGCACACATGGCCCAGCCTGACAAAGTGACATTTATGTCAGATCCGGCCCTTGTAACGAATTGAGTTTGACACCTCTGATTTAAGACATTAAAACAGCATTTAAAATAGAATGTATATAAAATATTTAAACAATGCAATAAAAAGATATAAACACAAAGAGCAAAAAAAAGGGAGGGGAGAAGGACCAATAACATTTAAGGAGGAAACACCAAACAAGACAAAGATGTCTTCAACTGCTGCCAGAAGACAATGAGAGAAGGAGACATACAAACCTTTGACCAAGAAGACACTTTCTCAGGTTGCTACCAGTCTAACCTCTGCAGGCAAGGCACCCAAAGCAGAGCCTCTGAAGATGACCTGAGTGGGTTCGTAGGTTCATATGGGAAAAGGGGGTCCTTCAGGTATGCTGGCCCCAAGCCACACAGGGGCTTAAAAGTCAGTACCAGCACCTTGCCTGGAAGCTAACTGTGAGTCAGCATAGATGAAACAAAACTGGAGTGGTCAACATTCTTGCCAAATCATTCTGTACCAACTGTCAATTCTGGACAGTCTTCAAGGATTGCCCCACATAAATCACATTGCAGTAATCTAATCTAGATGTTATAATGGCATCCACACAATGGCAAGATCTTTCCTGCCTAGGAAGAGCCACAGATGGCTCACAAGCTGCAGCTGGTGAAAGGCACCTCTGTCCGCATTGCTATCTATTTATCCAACAGGAGGCCTGGGTCCAGCAGTACCACCGAGCTCCTTTAGGGGGAGTGAACATAACATAAGAGAAGCCAATGTTGGATCAGGCCAATGGCCCATCCAGTCCAACACTCTGTCACACAGTGGCCAAAAACAACAGGTGCCATCAGGAGGTCTAGCAGTGGGGCCAGGAGTGCAACCCCATCAGAACAGGAGATATCCCAATTCCTGGGTCAAATCTTTTCCCTACCAGTAGCAACTCCAAAACTGCCTCTAGGCACCTATTCACAGTTTCCACAGCCTCCCTGGGATCTGCTGGAAAAGCAAGATAAAGTTGAGTGCCATCTGTATATTGGTGGCTGTCACTCAACCCATATCTATAGATGACCTCTCCTGGCAGCTATATCTAAATGCTGAAAAGCATGGGGTACAAGACAGAACCCAGAAGGACCGCAGAGGTCAGAAGCCAAGGGGCAGAGCCCCAACACCACTTTCTAAAAGGACCAATATGCATCACTCAAATATGGTACAAAATGAATCTTGATGCAATCCTACATACAAGCACATCAATAATCTTTTGTTTCAGTTTTGCTTATTCTTTGTGTGAATTATAGCCATCACTATTAATCGTGTGTCATGTTCTGTTTCCTTGCCCCATTTTTTCCTAGCAAAATATGGCCTTTTCCAGTTAAGTTTGTCAGTATTACTTCCCCCCCCCCCCGGCTGTCATCACAGCTGACTTATAGTGAGTATCCCCCTGGGGTTTTTGTTTCTGAGTAGCAACCCTTGACTTCCTTGGAGGATTCCCATCCAAGTACTAACCAGGGCTGACCCTGCTTAGGTTCTGAGATCAGATGAGATTAGACTATTATTAAATGCATATACTGAATAAAATTACACATTGTGCACCTGAGCCACCTTTTAAGGGATTGCATATGGGCAGGCATTGCAGGATGGCCCATGAAAATAGAGTCCATATGTGGCCTTAATTGGCTGGTGGGAGAGGAATGGTAGAGGCCATGCAAGGACCTGTAGCCCTGCCTCGAGTCTCTTCTCCCTGAACATCACACCCACCCTAATTGGTAGAGTGGGATAGTGCTGGTTAACCTTTGGGATCTAGTAGGATCTCTCTCTTTTTTACCTCATTAACTAATGGGCTTGGACTTAGGGAGATTTCTCACCTACTTCACACTGCAGATCTGGGACAGTCTTGCTAAGGTCAGGGGCATTAGGAAGAAATACTTGGTCACAGCTGGTGATTGCAGTGAGGGGAAAGCAGTCATTCTGAGAACATCCTTTGATGACCATCCTGAGGCATCAATTCAAAGTTTGAAGAAGTTGTTACCTCAGATTCTCAGGGCTTTGGTGGCTGTCAGGACTGGGATAGGAGCACCCCATTGGCTGTAACAATTTTTGCAGAAAAGACCTCAAGACTAGGGCATAGCAATCCAGCATGCTCCCCTCAGATACCTGTCAGTGTTTGGTGAGGAGGAGTCTGAACAGTCCTGAAGTCTGTTCAGAGGTCTGGAGCCAGCATGAACTCACCAAGATGATCAGGGATGCTTATACTGACTCCTCTATATCTTGCTCAGTTATCACCCTCAGTGTACTAAAGATGCTTGGTTAATTATTCTGTAAATTGCAGCTCCCTCTGTATTCAATAAAGTTGTGGTCCATTTTAATATCTAAAGAACTTGTGTCAGCTCTCTACATTCTGGGTCCATCAGCAGATATACAACATGCACACATGAGTCTACAAAACTAGCAGCAAAACACAGAGAATGGAAACTGTTGAGTAAAAAGATATATAGAACATTTACAAAAAGTAACAAAATGGAAACTACTGTAAGCCTTTCTGCATAACTATAAAATGCAGACATACATGCAGACATACAGATACAGTTGGAAGGGGTCTTGTAGGTCTTCTGGTTGAACCTATTGGTTACTACCGGAGCTCCAGGTAAAACATTCCTGATAGATGGTTGTCCAGCCTCTGCTTAAAGACTTCTAGAGGGGAAGCTCCCCCCTCCCAGTAACTGGTTCCAGCACTGAATTGCTCTCACCCACTGGGAAGTTTCTCAAGGTTCAACCAAAAAAAAATTAAGTCTGTTCAATCTAGTCTTGCCCTCTACATCAGCAGAGAAGAAGTCTTTGTCCTCTTTGGTGCAACAGTCCTTCATTTTTATTGAGCATGATTATGTCTCCTTGCAGTCTTTTCATCTCCAGGCTAGCCATAGCCATCTTTTGATATTAGCATTACTAATTAATTGCAATCTAACATTTTGATACCTCTTTTCCAAGTGGGAGAAGACCTTTTTTCACTTTTATCTGAGCAGTTTAACATTTATTTTGATTTCTTCTGGAATGAGCTTTAAGTTAACACTAGCAAAAAAAAAAAAAAAGGACACTGTCTTCTGCACCATGAATTTCCGGGCACTTTAAGGCCTGTTACAAAACTTTGCCATAAAACTAAAGCCAAGGTAATTTTTTCCCCCTCACCATTTAAAAATTTCATTATGTCTTGAGGGCCTGTGAAACATTCAACTGCTAATAAAAATGTGTGTAAACATTTTACGACTTATGACTTTTCCAAGCTACACTATGCTGTCAGTGATATTTCTCATTTTGTTTTGGGGTTGCAAGCAAGAATCTCTTTATGGAGTACTAAAGCTAGCTAAAGACTTGGACAACATAAGGTAAATGAAAGGTGTACATGCAGGGCTATTATCAGAGTTGTTTGTGTTTTGTTTTTGTTTTGTTTTTGTTAACTTTGCAATTTAGCCTAGAAGAAGCTCCTTGAAACAAAATTCTGATAGTCAGCTATTTCATATAAATGGTCAGGTGCCATTTTGCCCCCTTTCCCATCCTTCAGTGTTCATCATAATTGCATTTCTGGCTTTCTCATTCCTTTAACTAGGTTCATATCACCTCAATTCACTTTGCTAATTACCTCTACCCTAATTCTCCTCGAAAAAACTTGGTACACAGCAGCCCTAATAGCTCAGAGTAACCTTAAGTTGGTCTTAAAGGTGCCACTGGACTCAGACTTTGTTCTGATCTTGTCAGAGCTTGGAAACTAAGTATGGTCAGTACTTGGATGGGAGACCACCAAGAAAGACTTGGGCTGCTATGCGGAGGAAGGCAATGGCAAACCACCTCTGCTCATCTTTTGCCTTGAAAACCCTATGTGGTAGAACTTCATGGAATCACCGTGAGTCAGTTGCAACTGGATGGAACACTTTACTTTTTAATTTTCTTAATTTTCCTTGAAAACCTTGATGTAGCACCCAGACCTTGGGATGTTACCTAATTTTGTCGCCCCAGTACTGGACTTGAAACCTCCTGTTTCATTTAAGATCTGGCATGATGTAGTGGTTAGAATGTCAGACGAGGACATTGGACAACATGGAACCTCTCTAGGTGACCTTGAGTCCATCAAAATATCTTACTCTAACCTGCCTCCCAAGGTTGTTGATGTTAGGAATGAGGAGGGAAGAACAATGTGATAAGCTGCTTTGGATCCCAGTTGGGAGGAAACACAGGATATAAATAAGAAGAAATAAAAAAAAAGAAATTAACTTTCCTTTGCATGAATTTTTCTTTTCACATAGTTTTCTGAAGCCAAATGGTCTGATTACATTTATGCATTTTTTGGGGGCATTAATTGCATAAAAATGATGTATAAATGATGTATAATTGGTTCAAATGCTGGAAATGAAAGAAGTACACCAGTGTGGTGTAGTGGTTAAGAGCGGCAGACTCAAATCTGGAGAACTGGGTTTTATTCTCCACTCCTCCACATGCAGCCAGCTAGGTGACCTTGAGTCAGTCACAATTCTTTCAGAGCTCTCCCAGCCCCCTTCTACATCACAGGATGTCTGTTGTTGGGAGACTCCTTCGGGTAGTAAGAGCAGGGTATATAAAAAACAACTCTTCTTCTTCTTCTTCATTTTCTTCTACCACTTCTTCTACTTCTTTTGCAAATGAGCAAAAAAAGGTTTGTAATGGCAACATTAAAAAAAAACTCACTAAAAGTGCATTTTCACACATACCTATATAGCCCTAGGCTCAATGTCAAGTTTTTCCTAATTCAGAATTTGTAGATAGTGTTTAGAAAAGTCCAGCAATGTTTCTTGAAGGCTTCCCCACATCTCTACCCCTCCACCCTGTTCTCTACACCAACATTTTATGTATCCTAAAAGCCTGGTCCTGAAAAAAGCAGTCGCTGCCTTTTGCATAAAACTTGCTCTCACTGCCATGGGCTCCTTCATTGCATCAAGTCCTGCCACTTTCACCTGTTCTATAGAAATTTTTCACAAAAATTTGCTTTGAGCATGATTTGCTGAAAAAAGCCCACTGACTGCAATGGTGGCATACTTCAAAGGCTTGCATTTTTTGTACAGAAGATCAGTGTGTACTCTTACCTCTTTCCTTCTCACTTGATATGTTTGGTTATCTTTTACTGTATGTAAACAAGGACCGACTTTAAGTGTAGGTGTCAAGATGATGGACCCAGCCCCACCCCTACACTTACGAACCTTGAAGGGAGCCAGACAGTAGTCGAAAGAAAAAACAGTAAACAGCATCTCACAGCTCAGGGAGGCTTTGCCTGCTTCTCCCAGGCTCGCAGCTGGAGTACAGGAGGGACTTTTCACAGGGGGAGGAGGGGCCAACTGCAGCAACAGGGAAAGGGTGAATGGGAGCTCAGGCAGTGAGGGGAGAGCTAATATGCCCTGTAGTTTATCTGACCACTTAAGTCCCCTAGAATTGGGTGTTACGTCCTCTTCAAAGTCTGAGCATGGTTTCATTAGCACATTTGTGTGAGTTATAAGAGACAGAAAGAGGGGGCAATGGTCACTTAGAGTGGAGTCCAAAACTTCAAACTTAATGACGGAGCTCAACAGAACTGGTGATGACACTATGAAGTCAATTGTGCTGGTTCCTGAGGCTGCTACATAAGTAAAGGTCCCACCAGTTTGGTCAGAGGTGGTACCATGCAAAATATGCAGCTTTGTTAGTGAGAGCAGTTGCAAGAATTTTAGGTCGAATTTATTTATTTATTTATTTATTTATTTATTTATTTATTTATTTATCTTTGCGATTTATATCCCGCCCTCCCCGCGGACGGGCTCAGGGCGGCTTACATGGGCCCAAGGCCTAAACAAACATTAAAACCATTAAAACAAAATAAAACATTCCATAAATACAATTCAAACATATAAAACTTCCATAAATAAGTCATCAGATGGCCACTTAATGGCAGGTTCAACCCCCCCCCCCCCCGTCGGGACCACATAGGACCAGGGTTCCATCCCTGCTGTCAGTTGGTAGATGGTGACGACGGCGGCGACTCCTATTCAAAAGCCTGGCAGAAGAGCTCCATCTTGCAGGCCCTGCGGAACTCCCTCAGATCCCACAGGGCCCTGATCTCTTCTGGGAGCTCGTTCCACCAGATAGGAGCCGCCACCGAAAATGCCCTGGCCCTTGTTCCGGCTAGCTTTGCGTCCTTGGGGCCAGGGACACATAGTTGATGTTTCGACCCCGACCGTAGTGCTTTCTGGGGTACGTATGGAGAAAGGCGGTCCCTAAGGTATGTTGGACCCTGGCCATATAGGGCTTTATAGGTTAAAACCAGCACTTTGAAGCGGACTCGGTATGCTATAGGCAGCCAGTGCAGTGTCGCCAGCACAGGCCCGACGTGGTCCCGCCTTGCAAGACCCGTCAAAAGCCTGGCCGCGGCATTCTGCACTAGCTGCAGTTTCCGGGTCTGCACCAAAGGCAGCCCCATGTAGAAAGCATTACAGTAGTCTAGCCTCGAGGTGACCGTCGCATGGATCACTGTGGCTAGGTCATCGCGGTCGAGGTAGGGAACCAACTGCCTCACCAGCCTCAGATGGTAGAAGGCCGACTTGGCAGTGGCTGCTACCTGGGCCTCCATTGATAAGGATGGCTCCAGGAGCACTCCCAGACTCCTAACCCTCGACGCAGGCACTAGTGGCGCCCCGTCGAAGTTCGGGAGCAGGATCCCCCGCCCCAGGCCACAACGTCCCAGGCACAGGACCTCCGTCTTCGCCGGGTTCAATTTCAGCCTGCTTGACCTGAGCCAGTCAGCCATGGCGTGCAATGCCCGGTCTAGATCGTCTGGGCAGGAGTCCGACCGGCCGCCCAACATCAGATAGAGCTGGGTGTCATCCGCATACTGGTGACATCCCAGCCCAAACCTCCGGACAATCTGGGCAAGGGAGCGCATATAGATGTTGAACAGCATCGGGGAGAGCACTGCCCCCTGCGGCACGCCACAGTCAAGTGGGTGCCTTGAGGACTGCTGCTCCCCTAGCACCACCCTTTGTCCCCGACCTTGGAGAAATGAGACGAGCCACTGCAAGGCCCGTCCCCCTATCCCCATGTCGGCAAGGCGGCAGGACAGCAGCTGATGATCTACTGTGTCGAACGCGGCCGACAGGTCGAGCAACAGCAACTGTCACGACAGGACCTCTCGGTGGAATCAGATTTCACAATAGCCCTGTGTGCAGGCAGTAGTTCTTTGCAAGCAAGGGGTCAGGGACAAGCGTAGTCTAAACAGTCCGAGTCAAGCCACATAAATCACCTTTTAGATTAGCCGAAGGGCGAAGCAAAGCCGTAGTCACAAAGTAGAGCTGGGAGTCAGAAGCCGGGAAGTCAAGCGTAGGTCCAAAATGCCAAGTCCAAATCCACAATCCAATCCAAGTCCAGGTACACGGTTCCAAGGTTCAAGATGCCAGATTAGTTCACGAGATCAGGAGGGTGCCAAAATTCCTGTCAACAACAGAGAATCTTTGCCAGCACAAAGCATCCGGCGTTCGGCAGCTTCTTATATTTTGAGCTGCCTCGTTATCTCTTTAGGAGCTCATTAACTGTGGCTGAGATTCAGTCAGTACTCTGGGCTCAGGTCTCTGTATCGTAAACGCGCTGAACGCCGTCGTTCTTTTAACAGCTGCCTGCATTTGGCACGCAGTCTGCTGACAGGTGGAGGGGATTCAGCCGGGGATGAGCTCTGTCCGGGCAAAGCCTGATCAGGTGGCACCTCCTGGAGAACTGACTCTGTGTCACTCTCAGTATTCCCCATTAAAGGAGCCAAGTCTTCCTGAGGCTGCCTGTCTGCCTCCACATCTGGCTCCAGGTCAGGCATGGTGTCTGAATCAGGGGCAGGCATGACACTATCCCCCCCTGCAGGCCCCCCCTCACCCAAAACCCCTGGTTTGTCCGGGTAGGCGGTATGGAACTGCCGGACGAGGTTGGGGGCGTGGACGTGGACGGCCGGTTCCCACGAGCGGTCCTCTGGGGTGTAGCCCTTCCAGCCCACCAGGTACTGCAACTGGCCCCGATGCAATCGAGAGTCCAAGATTTGTTGTACCTCGTACTCCTCCTCTTCATCCACCAGGACTGGTGGTGGTGGTGCTGATGGTGCATCTCGGTTGGGATCTGGAGGAGCCGCTGGTTGGAGGAGGGACCGATGAAATACGGGGTGAATGCGGAGGTGGGCAGGAAGGCGGAGACGGAACGCCACGGGGTTAATCTGGGTTTCCACCGGATAGGGGCCGATGAACCGGTCTGTCAGTTTGGCGGAATGGCCAGGAGTCCGGAGGTACCGGGTGGAGAGCCATACAAGATCGCCGACATGAATAGGAGGCCCTTCTTGATGGTGGCGATCTGCGGCTTGCTTGTATGCGTCCTTAGCACGCCGAAGCTGAGCCTGGAGCAAGGCGTGGAGGGCGTGGAGCTCCTGGATGCGGTCATCAGCAGCTGGGACCTCGGACGCAGGACCAACAGGGGGAAAGAACCGTGGGTGGTACCCGTAGTTGGCGGCAAAGGGTGTAGTCTGGGTGGCATTATGGATTGCATTGTTATAGGCGAATTCTGCCAGCGGGAGTAATGACACCCAGTTGTCCTGTTGATAGGACGTGTAGCAGCGGAGATATTGCTCGAGGGTGGCGTTGGTCCTCTCGGTCTGCCCATCGGTCTGGGGATGGTAAGCGGATGACAAGTGGACCTTGGTCCCTAATCCGTGGTGCAGTGCCTGCCAGAACCGCGAGGCAAATTGCGGGCCGCGATCGGATACTATCTCTTTGGGTAGTCCATGGATTCTGAATATGTGTTGCAGGTAGAGCTGAGCGGTGTCTGGTCCAGTGGGGATCTTGGGGCAAGATACGAAGTGGGCCATCTTAGAGAACAAGTCCACTACCACCAAGATGCATGTGTGGCCTTGCGATCGGGGCAGGTCCACGATGAAGTCCATGGATATGAACTCCCAAGGACCAGAGGGGACAGGGAGCGGTTGCAGGAGGCCCGAGGGTTTGGCTGGTACGTTCTTGGCACGGCGACAGACTTCGCAGGAGGTCACGTACCGGTTGACATCGGCTCGAATACGAGGCCACCAAAACTCGCGGGTTAGTAGGTGGGCTGTTTTATATTGTCCAAAGTGCCCAGCTGGTAGGGCATCGTGATGCAGGTGGAGAATGCGTGCTCTCAGGGGCCCTGGTGGGACGTAGAGTTGGTCTCGGTGGTACAAGAGACCATCCCGGGTATTCAAATCTCCAGAAGCCCCTTGCTGCAACTCCTGGAGGTGTTTTTGAGCCCAGGGGTCTGCAGCCTGACTGGCTCGGATTTCATCCGCAAACGAGGGCACATCAGAGGTGGCGGCAAAGACCGTAGGCGGCAAGATGCTGGTCTTTGGGGCATCATCAGGGGCTGCAGCAGCATAGTCCGGTCTTCGGGATAAGGCGTCTGCCTTCTGGTTCTGAGAGTGTGGGATGTAGGACACCTTGAAATCGAACCGGGAGAAAAACAAGGACCAACGGATCTGGCGCTGGTTGAGCCGACGGGTCGTCTGGAGGTGCTCGAGGTTCCGGTGGTCAGTTAGTACCTGGACGGGATGACAGGCGCCCTCGAGGTGGTGCCGCCAGACTTCGAAGGCTGTCTTTATGGCGAGCAGTTCTCTTTCCCAGATGGTGTAGTTACGTTCAGCGGGAGAGAGCTGCCGGGAGTAGTACGCACACGGCTGCAGAGGCTGGGTGGGGTCATCCCGCTGAGATAGAACGGCCCCAATGGCAACACTGGAGGCGTCAGCTTCCACGACGAATGGCAGGCGGGGGTCGGGATAACGCAGGAGGGGACCGGAGGCGAAGCGTTGCTTGAGGGTAGCAAAGGCCTGTTCCGCTTCTGGAGACCACTGGAAAGATTCCTTTGGCCGGAGGAGACGGGTCAACGGCTTGGTAAGGTCGGCATAGGCGGGAACAAACTGGCGGTAATAATTGGCGAAGCCGAGGAGGCGCTGGACATCCTTCCGGTTTTGGGGGGCTTGCCAATTGAGAATGGCGTCAACCTTCTTCGGGTCCATCTGGGTCCCTTGGGGCGAGATAATGTGCCCTAGGAACTCCACTGATTGAAGATGGAAGGCGCATTTTTCCAGCTTGGCGTAGAGCCCATGGGTGCGTAGTCGGTGAAGTACCTGCCGCACATGTTCATGGTGCTCCGGCAGGGAGGATGAATACACCAAGATGTCATCTAAATAAATGATGACGAACCGGTCCAGTAGGTCACGGAACACATCGTTCATGAACCTTTGGAAGACTGCAGGAGCGTTGGTAAGGCCGAAGGGCATGACCAGGTGTTCGTACTGGCCATACCGGGTGCCGAATGCTGTCTTCCACTCATCGCCTGGTTTTATGCGCACTAAGTTGTACGCACCTCTAAGATCGAGCTTGGTGTACACCTGGGCCCCCTTCAGTTGGTCCAAAAGTTCTGGAATCAGAGGAAGGGGGTAGCGATCTCGAATTGTAATTTTATTGAGCGCCCGGTAGTCATTGCACAATCTCAGATCCCCCGTCTTCTTCTTCACAAAGAGCACGGGTGATGACAGTGGTGAGGTGGATGGTCGGATGAAGCCGTGGGCCAAATTCTTCTCCAGGTAATCCCAGAGTGCTGCAAGTTCAGGTTCCGCCATGGGATAGAGGCGGCCGGAAGGTAGCGGGGCGCCAGGTACCAAGTCAATGGCACAGTCGTAAGGCCGATGTGGGGGTAGCTGATCCGCTTCCTTTTCATCAAAGACGTCAGCAAACGCCTGGTAGGGAGCGGGCAGCGTTGTGGCAGACCCTAAGACGCTGACGGTAGGCACGGAGCTGGGTGAGGATGCAGGCGTGGAGGTAGGGTGTGCTTTGGTCTGGGATGCAGACTTGGTTTCGAACCGAAGGTCCTGGTGCACCCAGTCCACCTGCGGGTTATGGGTGCGAAGCCAGGACAGGCCAAGGATGATGGGGAACCGTGGCATGCGGACGAGATCGAACGCCAGCTTTTCCTGGTGCTGCTGAACCCACAAGACGAGCGGCTGGGTCTCGTGGATGACGGGTCCCGAGCGCAGCAAGCGTCCATCCACGGCCTCGACCAGAGTGGGGGTCTTCTTGGCCCGGGTGGGAATGTCCTGCTCTTTGGCAAAGTGGATGTCCATATAACAGCAGGCGGCTCCAGAGTCCAGCATAGCGTGCACAAAGAGCCAGCGGCCGTCTGGGAGCTGCAGGCGAACTGGTAGCAGGAACGGGGTGTGCGGGGGGTAGGCAGAACTGGAAGACCCCAGGAGAGGCCCCAAGCCGGGGAATTCAGCTAGACTTGGGGCTGCCCTTTTACTGGGGCGGCTGGGTCGACGGGGTGCCTCGTCTTGGCGGGGCAGCTGCTGGAGAAGTGTCCGGCCTGGCCACAGTATAGGCACAGATTGTGGGTGCGCCGTCTGGCCTTCTCTTCAGGAGTCAATCGGGGACGGGCGCCGCCCAGCTGCATGGGTTCTCCTGCTGCGGAAGTTGGAGTAGGGCTCAGAGAAGGAGTTGGTTGGAGAGTTTTAGATGGGGGGTGGCTTACTTTCCGGCTTTGATGGCGACTTTGTAATCGCCCATCAATTCGTAGGCACAGGAGGATCAGGTCCTGCAGTGTGTTTGGACGGTCACTGCGGGCCAACTCATCCAGTACCTCGTCAGAGAGTCCTTCGGTGTACTGATCGATAAGGGCTGCTTCATTCCAGGTCAGGTTCTGGGCTATCAGCTGAAACTCTGTGGAGTACTGAGACACAGAAATTTTAGTCTGTTTAAGACTCCTTATCTTGCGGTTGGCTGTTTCCGCTCTGACTGGGTCGGCATAAGCAGCTGTGAAATGAGCCTTGAAGTTTGAATAATTTGAGAGCAGGGGTGAAGCCCCCACCAGCAAAGGTGTGGCCCATTTGGCTGCTTGCCCTTTCAGAAGACTCAACACAAAACAGACCTTCATTTTATCTGTTGGAAAGTCAGCATGACGTAACTCCATGTAGAGCTCACACTGGGCCAGGAAAGCAGGAAATTCTTCCAGGCTACCACCAAAACGGTCTGGAGGATTCACAGGGCAACGGGTAGGAGGCGTGGGGGCAACAGCCAGCGCAGCAGAATTTGAGGCTGTCTGCTGCTGCAATGCAAACACAGCCTGGGTTAATTGCTGCACTTGATGAATGAGGCCCGAGAGTGGGTCAGCCCCTCCCGCTGCTTGGTCCGTCATGATAAAGCCTGGATGGGGTGCTGGCAATCTGTCACGACAGGACCTCTCGGTGGAATCAGATTTCACAATAGCCCTGTGTGCAGGCAGTAGTTCTTTGCAAGCAAGGGGTCAGGGACAAGCGTAGTCTAAACAGTCCGAGTCAAGCCACATAAATCACCTTTTAGATTAGCCGAAGGGCGAAGCAAAGCCGTAGTCACAAAGTAGAGCTGGGAGTCAGAAGCCGGGAAGTCAAGCGTAGGTCCAAAATGCCAAGTCCAAATCCACAATCCAATCCAAGTCCAGGTACACGGTTCCAAGGTTCAAGATGCCAGATTAGTTCACGAGATCAGGAGGGTGCCAAAATTCCTGTCAACAACAGAGAATCTTTGCCAGCACAAAGCATCCGGCGTTCGGCAGCTTCTTATATTTTGAGCTGCCTCGTTATCTCTTTAGGAGCTCATTAACTGTGGCTGAGATTCAGTCAGTACTCTGGGCTCAGGTCTCTGTATCGTAAACGCGCTGAACGCCGTCGTTCTTTTAACAGCTGCCTGCATTTGGCACGCAGTCTGCTGACAGGTGGAGGGGATTCAGCCGGGGATGAGCTCTGTCCGGGCAAAGCCTGATCAGGTGGCACCTCCTGGAGAACTGACTCTGTGTCACTCTCAGTATTCCCCATTAAAGGAGCCAAGTCTTCCTGAGGCTGCCTGTCTGCCTCCACATCTGGCTCCAGGTCAGGCATGGTGTCTGAATCAGGGGCAGGCATGACAGCAACACTGCCCCACCACCCTGATCCAGATGTCGTCGGAGGTCGTCAGTTAGAGCGACCAAAGCCGTCTCCGTCCCATGTCCCGGGCGAAAGCCAGACTGAAAGGGGTCCAAGACCGAAGCGTCATCCAGGTACCTCTGTAACTGTAACGCCACCGCCCTCTCTATTAATTTGCCCAAATAGGGCAAATTGGACACCGGCCTATAATTAGCCAGATCTGCCGGGTCCAGATGTACTTTTTTTAAGAGTGGGCGGACCATCGCTTCCTTGAGAGCCCCCGGGAATTTCCCTTCAGCAAGGGAGGTGTTAATAATTTCCCGGGCAGTACCTCGTAGCCGCTCATGGCCAGTTCTAATAAGCCAGGAGGGGCACGGATCAAGGATGCACGTGGTTGGGCGAACAGTCAAGAGCAGTCTGTCAACTTCCTCTAGGTCAAGCTGGTCGAACCCATCTAACCCCAGAAACGAAGACGTGCAAGGGGCCTCGAGTTCACTTACTGTATTACTGTATTTACAAACCCGGTCTCTCGAAGAGCGCTCTAAAGAGTAGGCGTGCGTGACAATCTGCCCATTGCCCATTGCCTCTAAGTTACCTGATCCTGTCCTAGCATTAAAGTCTCCACATAAAAGGACCTGAGCCTTAGGAAATTGAGACATTAACAAGTCTAGCGTATCTGATAAGAGATTCCAGTTGTACCCCCTTTCCTGGCCTTGTGAGCCCCTTGGAGGAATATATACATTAATGCATACAGCACTTCTAAAATAAGCTCCCTTGGTAAGTAGAGTTTGAACATTTTTAGGGCAGTTATTTTCTAAGACGTGAATGTCAACCTTCAGATCCACTGAGACCAAGGTAACCAGCCCAACACTTCCCCGCCCCTTCGAGCGTGTTTTAGTTGCAGGGACAGAAAATACCCAGTATCTCTGTATAACTGGGAAATCAAAGCTGGCACCTCCCCCCCCCCCGCATGCTCCTCCCCAAATTTACCAGGTGGCAGCCAGTGAGGCTTGGGGCCCAGAGCGGAGCACGGGGCAAGCCAGCCAGCCAGGACGGGTCCGGATTCGCCATCCCAATGGCGACGGCAATGGCAGAGGAGGGGTGTAGAGCGCTCTCCTGTGAGCCGAGCTGGAAGGGTGCCTCCCCCAGCCGCCACCACCACCATCAGGGTTGGGATGTGTGAACATCCCAACCCAAAAGAAAAAATCCCAGCTAAAGTCCCAGCGGGACTTTATCCAGGATTAGGGTGCCATGTGACCATGGCCTTAAACAAGGAGCTCAAGGCTGGCCAGGGAGGAAGAGCATGTAAGAGACCCAGAGGGCTAGAGAGAGCAATGGGGAACCCGCAAGCAGGAGAGAGGGATTCGGGTGTCTGCCCACCCCCCTCCTCCGGCATTATCTGGGGTCACAGCCAAGCCTCCTAGCATAAAAGTGACACCCGGGAGGACTCTGCTGCATCCAGCCGGCACCCTGCTGACCCAGGACCCAAGAGCAGGCTTTGGAAGCTTTTTTCAGCTCAAAAGGAAACTGTATTGTTTTAATAGAGCAGTGGTATGATATACAGTGGCAGCCAGAGGAAAATATCATTTCATAGACTTAGATGTGAAATTGAACAAACAGAGCCTTTCAGAGATTATGGGAGTGAATTTACTCTGAATATAAACATCACACCAAATACTCTGAGATTAGGACTATGACCAAGACAGATGAATATGCTGTCCCAGCTGGAACAATGAATGTCCACACACAGGAGGGGAGGGAGTCATACTTTGTGACATGAGAGCTTCTGCGGAGCTTCATGTCTCTCTCTCTCTCTTAAATAACAGTTGCTGGTGGCCTCCCACAAAGTGACAATGATGCTGCAGCCTGCACAGTTGTGCTCAACTATGGAACATACCCTTTCGCAGTGCCTTTCCCCCACCATCATTTGAACACCCCATATTATAGTAGTAATTACTTTTCTATAAATTAAAATAGAGAGGATTTTGAGTGTATATACACCTGCACAGTTGGTGGCATTCATCATCCTGTAAGCAGTTGGCCAGTAGTGGCTGTTGGGCCATACTCTGAACTTGCTGAAGAAGAAAAAATGGCACCACCACAATAGAAAGAAATAACATTGCTCAGGTTGCCAGGATAATATGAACACGCCGCAGCAGCTGCTATGAAACAAGTAAGTGGAAGGACAGTTTGGTCAAGGCTTTCCATGCCACTTTCTCTGTTTCAAGCCAAAAGAGCTCTGTGAAGGATTTTTGGCTCAGCTGTGTATCAGAGCCAGTTTCCAATAGGAACGAGCGGATTTCTCCCATTCAACACTTCTATTATTTGGAAAGTTTTCTTTGTACCATTTCCACTCCTCCTTCATTCTGGGTCTGTCACAGTTTTCCAGGCATTTGCTTCATTGTTTGTTTGTGTTATGTATGTGATAACAACAATGGGAAAGAGCTGTGTAGCAGGACACAATAGAACTAGTAACAATGTTAATATATTGGACAGATACAATGTGTGAAGAACATGAATATAATCATTCAATATTCATCACAATATTCAATCACAATAATTATAGATATGTATCTTGGTACACAATGAGATATTCCAAAAAATGGTATGATATTCCATTTCAAAAAATTCCAAAAAAATTTCTCTTTCTGAAATAGTTCTTTCCAACAAAGAATCCAGGTAATTGAAGACTTCGTTTCAATAATCTTCCTCAAGAAAATTACTATTGTAAGTATTTCAAAGGCATAAGGTACCAGAAAACTGTACAGCTTCAGACTACTGATGTAGAAGGAACTGCCCTTCCAGGGTATTCAAAGAGGTTTGCAGTAATATTTATATTTCTGTTGATGGGCTGCCAGTAACACTTTTTAGAAACCACTCTGTGTTAATGTTGAGCAGTCTTCATGTGGCCAATATTACAATTTCATTAAGAACATTTTGTGCAGGGTTTTTTTTAGTGATGTGCACACAAACTATTTTACATGGGTAAAAGGGCACACAACAAGTAACCTGATGTGACCATACATAAATTACATCAAGAATGCTTTTTTACAGGGAATGTATTAATGTACACATGTGCATTGGTAGTAGGACAGGGAAAAGACCTGAAAGATCTGTACGCTGCAGCAAACCACTCATTCAGAATGCTCTGCACAAAAATTGAAAATAAAGAGTTGAACATTCCTAATATCTTAGTTCCAGTGAAGAAAAAACCCCTGAAAAATCCAGAAGTCCAAACACCAGGGAATAATTCAAATAAGGATTGTTATGGAAGTATCCCTACTTTCCAACATTCTACCTCAGTTTCTAAACATTCTGTCACACTCTAGCATAACCAAGAAAGAGGATGCAAGATGAGTCTCTGCAGCTACATTTGGGCTTGGTATTTAATAACAGGATTTACTGGGGCCAAGAAGAAGTTTAGCACCTCATTGTAATAGTACACCCCTTTACTTTTTCCCATATAGTGGAACTGATATCTTTCCTTCTTACAGAGAAAAAAATGTGCACATATAGATGTTCTGGCAAAACAAACACCCCCCCCCCTTGTTCTCATCACTAACAGCGAATGTCCTGACCTTTAATAATAGAGACTTCAGATTGAGTCCAATGCTCCCTCTATGCTGTGGAGTCTTGTGAGCAAAAATTCTACTTTGAGAGCTCCTGGCATTAAAGTTGTGAGCAATTGATTTGGTTCCTGTATAAATTGGTTTGCTTTGGAGCCATCCTTCCTGAGCTAAGACAAAAATGTGTGAGCTAGCTCATACTAACTCAGCTTAGAGGGAACTCTGATTTGGTCACATCCCTTCACACGCACACACAGCAGCTTCAGGGGTCTTTACAACTTACAGGCTCCTTTGTTGGCCCTCCAGAGCAACAGACTGGCCACTATGTACAACAGGCTGCTGAACTAGATGGACCACTGGGCTTAGTCATCAAGACACCTCTTATGTGCTCCTCAACCTTCATCATTGTATCATTTCATCCTTCTTCTCTGCAACTCAGTTCAGCATCCACAGAGGTCCCAGAGGAAAGGAGATCTCCCATGCATCACAACCTGACTGGCTTAGCTTCATCCAGGTGGCTGCATCCTGTGCCTTGTGGTCATACCCGGGGACTGACTGTAATTTAACCAAATGCATTTTGTTAAGTAATAATCAGTATAATACTGAAATGCTACAGTATACTGATTTCTTAGGATAGGTATGATAAAGATTATTTTTACATTAAAAATATTTTATACCAACTTCAATTTAAAACATCACTGACAACAGAATGACAGGAAATTCCACCAGTGCCCAAACACGAATTGGTGGTTAGTGTGGGTGGCTTGTTTTTCTCCATTTTGACAAGATCTGTCGGGTTGGACAAAATATATAATTACTCTGTGTGAAAATAGGCTATATAATATCCACGCCCTGAGGGCAGAAAGAAAAGACAGCACAAATGTAATTAAGAATGTAAGTGAAAGTTGACCTATTTTTTTCTCAACTGAGCCTCAATTCCTGTTCAGTCTATCTTTGTGTCTGCCTATTGATCTATTTCTCCCATCATCCAGACTCCCACTAATAATCTTGACCTCATTTTTTTTTGTTTTTGTTTCAATTGATCTGACAAATAATTCATGGTCTGCGCTCATCTAATCTGGTGACTGGAAGAGCATTAGGAGCTATGAAAGAATGCATGTCTTGCTATTGTTTAATTTTATCCACCCCTTTCCCTCATCTAATGAGTTTGTGACATGAAGGTAGCTCTTCTGCATGTGGAAGAGGCTATGATAGGAACTCTAAATTTCCCACATTCGGCTGCCAAGAATTTCTGCTACATCTTAAATATTTTCCCCAGCAATATAAGCTCTCTCCTTGGGGGGCTCATTGGTTGCCTTTGTGTCTTTTTTTTTAAAAAAAAATTCCCCTCCATGATGATATTTAGCAACAAAGGAAGGATTATGATGGTATTAGGTAAAAAATTCTGTTGAGTCTCTGGCTGCTGTCCATTCTCCAGTGTGGTGCCAACCCAACTCACTAAATCTCTTTTGTACCAGATGGATGGCTCAGATGATGGGTCCTCTGTGTCTCCTCGTCAGGTGCTTGTTAACTGCAATTCGGCATGCAGCTTGCTTACTTGTTTCATTCCCTGACAAAGAAAAGATTAGCTGCTCTCACTCCTATGCCAGATGTTTGCCACTTGGATAATTCTGCCAAAACTGCATGAGAGAAATTCAACATATTCTTCACTTCTTAATGGAATCCTGCCTGCCGACACAGAAGGAGGACACAGAAGGAAGACTGGCAATCCTGCAAATGGGGTTTCACCCTACAGTGAGTGCATTGTTTCCACAGTTCTGTAAGAGTTCTGTGATTTCTCTCTCTGCAGCCCCCAGTCCTCTCAGGTCAGTGGACCCCTTAAAGCTCAAAGAGACACTAGAATTCTGGCTAAATGAAAATTCATTTAAAAATATGGGGGGGGGGGTTCCTCCTCAAGCAAAGACTTCTGAGGAATGGGAAAATATTAAGACTCTGCACATCTCTAGTTCCTTGCCACATTTTACCAAAAGCAAAATTCAAAGCAAACTTATAGGGAAACCAGAACGACTCTTAAATAAGCCTAGTGACATTTCTTGGGAGATTTTGAACATCTTTGTAAGTCCTGAAATGGATAGCCTAGGCTAGCCTGATCTTCTCAGATCTCTGAAACTAAGCAGGGATGTCCCTGGTTAGTATTTGGATTGGAGACCACCAAGGAAGTCCAGGGCCACAATGCAGAGCCAGGCTATGATAAACCACCTCTGAAGGTCTCTTGCCTTGAAACCCTATAGTGCTTAAGTGCCCAGACTCTAATCTAGGAGAACCAGGTTTGATTCCCCACTCCTCCACATTAAGCCAGCTGGATGACCTTGGGCTGTCAGAGCTGTTCTTGAAAAAGAGCAGTTTCTTTCAGAGCTCTCTCAGCCCCACCTACCTCACAGGGTGTCTGTTGTGGGGAGGGGAAGGGAAAGGAGTTTGTAAACTGCTCTGAGACTCCTTTGGGTAGTGAAGGGCAGGGTATAAATCCAATCTCCTCCTCCTCCTCCTCCTCATCTTTTCATTTCAGTTAATATCCCACTTTTATCAGTTTCCTATGGAACATTCTAATGTGGTTGTTTGTTTAGGCAGTTTGGTGTAGTGGTTAAACGCATGGACTCTAATCTAGGAGAACCGGGTTTGATTCCTCCACTTGCAGCTGCTGGATGACCCTGGGCAAGCCATAGTTATGTCAGAGCTGTCCTTGAAAGAAAAGTTTCTCTCAGAGCTCTCTCAGCCCCACCTACCTCACAGGGTGTCTGTTGTGGGGAGAGGAAGGGAAAGAAGTTTGTAAGCCGCTCTGAGACTCTGAGTGAAGGCTGGGGTATAAATCAAATCTCTCTAAATATAAAGAGTTTATATTGTATTAATTCTCTGTAATTGTTAAAGACTGAAATGGATCATGACATTTTGAACAGTTGCTGGATATTGTTTGTATTTTTTTGTAGATAGTTGTTGTTGGTTTTGTCTCTGATTTAAGGAGATTTGTATAGTTAAAGATAAGGGAACCAAAGAAAGTAGTCTTCTCACACGTCAACAGAAACCCTCACAACTAAATAATACACAGTTTTAAAACCACAGGGCAATCCATCCCATTCATCCTCTCCCAATAGCTTTCATATCCCATTGTTTCATACATAACCAATCCTGTTCACAACATTATACACAGTGGCAACAGCTAAGGGAAAAACACATGAAATTAAGAGATGTGCACTTTTGAAATTATTTTCTGCTTTAATTCAAACTTCACTCTGTTCAGTACAGTTTCATATCAGCCCCCCCCCCCCCCCCCCCAGCTTTTGTAGCTCCTTCCTTTATTTTCTGGATTTATGAGATCTCCAGTTTTTTTAAAAAAAATCCAGATAATTCTGTATTTAATCACAAGACTATTCATATCATATGAATTCTTACCCATTTGTAATTTAAAACTAATCAGAACTCTATATAATTAGATCGCTTCATTGTCAAATAAGAAGAAAACCCTTGAACAAAGCCCTGGTTTCCAAGGCAATTCATAGTTTCAAATACCCTTAAGTGTTCATACTTATAGAAGTGCAATTTTCTTTTAATTTTCGTTTATAGGAAACTGAAATGGAGACAGAAACAGATCAGAGTAGGATGAAACTTTAAAAAGGAATAGGAATGGAGGGACATGCTAGGGGTATCAAAAATTGTATAGATCCTGGTTTGTGAAACAGGCTTAAAGGGTTTTTTTGAAATAGAAGTCATTAAAATTTGGAGTTCAGAAGAAATAATGCAAGATTAGGTTTACCTTTGATATGATACACCTCTTCTTCAATGCCTGCTGAATTCGAAGAGGAAATTCCCAGATTGTCTCATTTCATCCAGTTCAATTTGAAAGATTACCAGGACTTGCTCTTTGTTTAAAAATAAATAAATCAGGGATTATAAATACACACAAAAGCACCTCTGAAAGGGTTTTTTTGGGGTTTTTTTTACAGAGAATTGATGAACAGCCTGAGTTTTAATGACTTTAGGGAGATGGAAGATAGAAAATCAAACACCTCAGATGTTGTCAGGGTTTTGCAGATCAGTACAACAGCACTGCATATACTTCCTTGCAATTCAATTCTATGCTGTTCTGTTTATAAATATTTCAGAACCACATGAACACAGTGAAATGTTACCTGTCCATCATAACAATGCTTGAATTTCTAATTATTTGCCATGGGGTGCATTTTGACCCACGGCTCCACCCGATTTTCCCTGCGGCTTCAGTGATCCTCAAAAAACAGGATCACTGAAGCCGCGGGGGAAATCGTGCGAAGCCACGGATCAAAATGCACCCGCAGAAATAGTGAGAAATTGAAGTACGCAATCGAGGGAAACAGAAGAATGACACCGGGGCAGCGCCTTGTGGGAAATCGGTCTTGTTGTTAGAAAACCAATCTGGTGTATTGGTTAGATTGTCAAAACAGGATTTGAGAAACCTAGGCTCAAATTGCCACTCACCCACAAAGCCTCCTGGGTAACTTTGGGCCAGTCAGTCTCTCTTGGCCTTATCTACCTCACAGGTTGTTCTGAGGATAAAAAAAAGAAGAGGGAATAACCATTTATGCTGCCAGTTGCTCTTTGGAGACAAAAATGTTGCTAGCTAGTTAGTGTGGTGTAGTGTGGGGTAGTGATTAAGAGCGGTGGACTCCCCACTCCTCCACATGAAGCCTACTGGGTGACCTTGGGCCAGTCACAGTTCTCTCAGAACTCTCTCAGCCCTACCGACCTCACAAGGTGCCTGCTGTGGGGAGAGGAAAAGGAAGGTGATTGTAAGCTGCTTTGAGGCTCCTAGGGGTAGAGAAAAGTGGGATATAAAAATCAACTCTTCTGTTTTCTGCCAGGCATTTCTACCTGTTAGACTGCCTATTCCTCCTCTATTTAAGGGCCCACTTACTCACTTATGACTCTGACAGCTTCCCTAGCTGCTTCACTGTTCATCTGCCTGCTTGCATCCTTCTTCAGGTATGTTGGATAGCAGAACCAGGGCTGAGCACAGGAGCTGAAACAGCTAATGCTGCTACCAAATGTCACATCCTCCCTAATTTAACTCAGAAATCCCTATTGTTTTCATGCTTCATTTTCTTTGTGTGAATAGAACCCACAATTCTTGGGTTTTTTGCTTTCTTCTACCAAATATTTCTTGTTACACTTATGCAATTTCGACACTATTTTTGTGGTTTATGAGTATGCATGTTGTAACAATGCCATAAAAGATATAAATGAATTGGGACCACCAGCAACAAAAATGGGTAATTCAAAAAGACTTATGATAACAACATACAAGGGGGGAAAAACTGAAATGAAATGGGGACCTGTTTGTATTTTGGTGCCCACTGCCATTGGCTAATTCCCCACTCCTTCTGTCCAAATATGTTCCCATCCAGCTGAGCCAGGGAGTATTAAATGGCTCCTGTGATCCTGGCTCCGCACAGTGGTGAATTCTACAGTATCACTTCAGAAAAAGATCCCACCAAGCAAATATTCCCGCTGCTTCTTTCCATCTCTAAGAGGTCACTATGGCTGGTCTTTCCTACCAGGGGTTTGAAGAAATATTTTTTTTCCAATTCTGCCAACAGAGAACCATCTTAGGATACTGTGTCCCATTGACTCCAGGCACTATTAGGAAAGCATTTCAGGTAAACTGTGTTTCACCTGGCTGCCACAGATCTCCCGGAGTCATTAGCAGTAATGATAATCATCCCATTTCCCCAGAGAACACTTTCCTGGAGGCACCTTCTTTGGAGAACTGTAACATGGACCCCATATTATCAA
This sequence comes from Lepidodactylus listeri, assembly GCA_029233225.1. Classification (NCBI taxonomy): domain Eukaryota; kingdom Metazoa; phylum Chordata; class Lepidosauria; order Squamata; family Gekkonidae; genus Lepidodactylus; species Lepidodactylus listeri. The sequence continues at coordinate 38,781,559 of JARCFY010000013.1, forward strand.
TCTTCACTAAACTTGGAGGGTAGGTAGGTAGAGGAGAGTCAGCTGGAGATCCTCTGTGAGTCTGGTCTATCTAGTTTGCACAAGATCTATTCTATATCCTCCTGCACCTCTTATGCCAGTCAAAATGACTGCTTGTCAGCTGTCATTTTGTCAAGCACAAGTTCAGGAGGTTCAGGAGTGCATAGAGTGGATCCTGTGCAAGCTAGAGACACCAGATTTGGAAGACATGTAGTGGAGCATCCAGGGAAGTCCACTGTAAGTTTGATGTCTCTAGTTTGCACAGGATCTGTTTTGTACACTCCTGAACCTCCTGAACCTGTGCCCTTCAAAATGACTGAAGTTCAGGAGTGTGTAGAACAGATCCTATGCAAGCTAGAGATAACAAAGTTACAGGAGACCAACCCCCAGATGCTCCTCTACATTCCATCCAAGTTGTTGACTTGAAGTTCTGTAAACATTTTGACTGAGTGGAGACAGTCAGTCTGGGAATGTCTCTGCTCATGAACCAGTATAGCCTCCATGAACTGCTTGAACATTAATGGAAAGTTTGTGCCAGGTGACCTTCCACAAACTTGACTTTGCAAAGCACAAACCAGTCAAAACCCATCATGAATTTTAGTTTGTGAGCTGGTTCGTGCCCATCTCTATTTGTATTATTTATTGTAAACTGCTTTTAGTCTTTATGAGCAACACAGGGTCAAAGACCCTTCTAAATGAATAATCTAGACATATTGCATCAGACACCTGAAGGAACTTCATCAAAGAACTTTCAGACAACTTAGCTTGTCCACAAGCTCTTCATGATCGGGAAGAAGAAGAAGAGAAGAGATTGGATTTATACCCCGCCCTCCACTCCCCAATGGAGTCTCAGAGCGGCTTACAAACTCCTTTCCCTCCCCCTCCCCACAACAGACACCCTGTGAGGTAGGTGGGGCTGAGAGAGCTCTTTCCCAAGCTGTCCTTGAGGGCCCAAGGTCATCCAGCCAGGTGCAAGTGGAGGAGTGGGGAATCAAACCCGGTTCTCCCAGATTAGAGTCCGCACACTTAACCACTACACCACACTGGAAAGGGAAAATATTCCAAAGTTATCAATTCATTTGCCCCACCAGACTACCTCTCTCTTTCTTTGGACAAACTCAAACAATCAAGATTGATATGATATAAAAGATTACTCATTTAGGGGTACAGAATATTGTAGGACCGATAATTTCACTGTGAACTGATCTCCCTATTTGTTTTGTTCATAGTGAGCAGCTGTGAATGCCTGCCAAACCAGTTTGCATCAGGTTTTCCCCAAAGTATGCATGTGCAAAGACACTGCTGATTCAACTAATATTTATGGACAAGGGCTATTATTATTACCACACCCAACACCATCAAACGGTGTGAAGAAAGTACAAGCAACCCTCTAAGCCAATTTGAAGGACCTCCACCCATGTCTGCTTGGACAACAGCCATAGGGATGCCAACTTCCAGGTGGGGCCTAGTGTTCTCCTGGAATTACAACTGATCTCCAGACTACAGAGATCATTTGGAGAAAATGGCTGCTTTGGAGGGTGACCTCTATGGCATTGTATCCCCGCTGAGCTGCTTCCCCTTCCCTCCCCAGGCTCCACTCCCCAGGCTCCACTCCAAATCTCCAGGAATCCACCCCCCCCCCAATTGGCAACCCTACCCAATCACCTGAATTATTCAGATTAGGGTAGGCAGATGGGTCAGCAGTTGCTTCAGTTCTGGATTAAATAAAGCAGTTTTGGATTAAATAGTTGCTTCAAGCCTGCTGCCCATTGGCTGGGCCACACAAGGTTCTGGCCTAACACTGCCCACACAAGAGCCTCAGGTTCCATTCCTTAAAATGAAAAGAAAAGTATTCCACTCTCATGAGGGTGGGGGACAAACTTCTGCACAGTTTAGATATGGTGTATTTTTCCTACTTTACTTAGACTCTGATTTTACTGACTCCAAGGGAAATCTCCCCGTTGCTTTGTTGCATCTATTGGGGAAAATCACTAGCATAGCAAAAGGAATGAATTTAAATGGACCAAAATAGCATTAAGCTAAAATTAAGGTTTTAATGAAACTCACAAAAGCAAGAAAATGATAGCAAATCTCCATTTCCTTCCAGACTCCCTCTGTGGTTGTCCCCTATCTGCCCTGAGTGCATGCCCCACTAAAAACAGTGGAGTCAGCCAGTTATACAATGAGGGATAATGTAAAGCTTTCAAGTAGAAAGTTAATGGCTGATTTCAGTGCTCTAGAAGCAAAGACATTTAGGGTGAGGACAAAACTAGCATTTTAAGCATGATAGGACTGGTTTGAAATGTCTTCACCAGGGGGAAACTGTGTGTGTTTTTCTGCACTGGAATGAGTTCTGGAATGGTTCTTCACATTCCCAGTGTGCTGGAAACAAGAGCACCTTTAAGCACCTATTGGTAAAATCTGTGACACTGCAAACATAACTCCCCTCTCAATCCCCAATGAAAATGTGCAACTAGTTTTGAAAAGTTCAGTCCCCCTCCCCTGTGCCTTTGGTGAGCTGAAAGATATTCCACCTTAAATGAAAATTTAAACTGATACCTCCTGCCCATCACAAGCTTTGCTGTGAGTTCACCCACCACCCTCTGTATAGAATAATGTAGGATTAGCTGGTCACCTGTCAGGTGCCAAGCAGGAATTCTGGGTACTTTTGTCACACTGGCATGGAAGGGTACCTTTTCTCCACCTGCTCCACATTCTTTGAGGAGTGAGTTGTTTTCTTACAATTCAGCCTGGTTTTAGACTGCCTAAACCATAACTAAGTATGGCAGGAATAGTGTAGTCACTTGAGTATAGGTAGGGGTAACTGGTAAGCACCCTGAGGCATTGAAGAACCATTGCTGAGTCAGCACATTATTACATTCAGCAGCTGGCTGGGTTGGAGAGAGAATTACTCTTAGTGCCTAGCAGCCGCAGCTAAGCTCTTAGTTGCTTGAGTGGCCTGTGGGGAGAGGGAGATGAAACTTAACATCTTTTGGCCATGTTTTATGAGCCGATTAGGATAAACAAGGGAGGGAAGGTGGTATGGTATAGCCCGATTTCATCAGATCTCAGAAGCTAGGCAGGGTCCATACTTAGATGGGAGACTACCCAAGAAGACTCTGCAGAGGAAGACAATGACAAACCTGTTTCTCACTTGCCTTAAAAGGTCCTTGCTGTGGTTGCCATGAGTTGGTTGCTACTTGTCACCACAAACGTACAAAGTCAGCAGAAATATTGGTTAAGGCCGTGGTCACATGGCACCCGAATCTGGGACTTTATCCGGGTTTTTTTCTTTAGGGTTGGGATGCTCATACATCCCAATCCTGCCAGCAGCGGCGGCTGGCAGTGGTGGGGGGAGGCACCCTTTCTGCTCACAGGAGAGCGCTCTACACCCCCACTCCACTGCCGCCACCAGCTGCCACCAGCAGACCTGTCCTGGCTGGCTGGCTCACCCTGCACTCCGCTCCTCTCTGGGCCCCAAGCCCCGCAGGTCACTGCTTGGTAAGTTTGGAGAGAAGCCTGCGGGGGGGGGGGGCAGGCGGTGGCAGGTGGCGGGGGTCAGGGCCTGGAGCAGAGTGTGGGGCGGGTTTTTTTCCCCCTTTTTGCACTTGGGCACTTGAGTGCTCAAGTGCCCAAGTGCAAAAAAAGGGGGGGGAAACCAGGAGGGATGATCAGACAGCCCTCTCTCGCAATCATTGCGAGAGAGGGCTGTCCAGATCGGCTCAATCACGGGTTCCTCGTGTGACCTCCAGGAAAATACTTGATTTTCCCAGGGTCAGAAAATGTGGGAGGAACCCGCAATTGAGTCTGCTTCGGTGCGGGAGTTGTCCCGGCCAGTCTGAATGGTCCCTTTAAATGCAGGAGGAAACAGCAGTTCCACCCGCTTTAAAGGGCCGTGTGACCGCAGCCTAAGTGTAAAGCTGGGGTGATTGTAGCCAGAATGCTGATAGCTACAGTAAGCTGCTTATTAGTAGCAACCCAAAATACGTCAGTATTATGTTGATGTCGATCATACATGAATTAATCCATTTCTTTGTAACTTGTCTTCATTTTGTGTGCTATCCCACTAACAGGACAGTGCATCATTTCTTCCTTACAACAACCTTATGAGGTTGATTAAGCTGAGAACAGGTGACCCAGAGAGTGTCACAACAACAACAAAGATTTGAACCCAAGTCTTTCCACTCTAATATGTAGCAAAGTTGCACAGTCACGGAAGTGTGGAACCACGTGCAGTAAAATCTCCTCAAGTCAGTGAAATGGAGGAGAGGAGAACTGATGTAAACCGCTTTGGGTCCGCATTGGGGAGAAAGATGAGATAAATGAATCAATCGAAGAAACAAACAGACAAATAAATAAATGTATTGCAACTAAAAAAAGAACTTACTGTTATTGAAGCTTATTCACATTCATTTTTTAGTAGCAGAAGAAACAGAAGCCTAATATAAATCATACTATTTCCCATTACAAGTGGCCAGTTAATCCATCTACATGAGTGTGCAAGTATGAAAAAATGGGCATGTCCCTGGCTTGTTTGGCCAGGAGAGATTTTCAGAGGTTTCTTGCCTCCTGCAAGACCACGAGGAGAGTGAACAATGGCATGGAAAGAAAAGGAGGTATCATAGGCTGAGGACAGACTGGCAGTCTGGCCTGCTCTGCCTTCGCTTTAAAAGCGGAGGCAGAGCGGCAGTCCAGACTGCCACATCTGCCTGAAAGAGGCGGGCCGGACGCAATGCATCCGGCGCCGCGCTCCTCCCGCAGCAGCCGGGCACCACTTAAAAGTGGTGTCCCGGCTGCTGCGGCGCGCGTTCCACCCGCTTCCGGCGGGTGTGAATGTGCACCAGGCGGGGGGAGCCGTGTGGTGTTCGCACGCTGCCACTGGAAGCCACCCGCAGTCTGGACACTGCAGGCGGCTTCCTTGCGGCGGCGTGCGAACGCTGCATGGTGGGGGCAATTCCCCCCGCCTTGGTCTGCCGCGCCGCAGAGGCGTGGCAGAACACAACTCGGTCGAGAAGCTCCTAGAATAGACAGGCATCAGACATATGCACATTCTGGGAAGGGCTACGGTTCAACCACTGGCATCTCCAGTTTAAAGGATGAGGTAGTAGGTGATGTGAAAGACCTCTACCAGAGACCCTGGAGAGAGCTCCTGCCAGTCTTAGACAATACTGACTTTGATGGACCGATGGTCTGATTGAGAACAAGGCAGCTTCATGTGTCCATGTGATTCTAGAGAAAAGGGAAATATACTCTCCCATCCAGGCACACTGAGTCACCTTTAACAGTTATTACTCCATGCTGTATCTCAATGTTGGTAAGTCTTTCATGGTTGCTTAGCTTGTATGTACATACAGAGAAACATAGGCTGAGGACAGACTGGCAATCTGAAGTGGAGGCAAAGCGGAGGGAACTGGAGCGGGGGAAAAACCCACGGAGCTGGCCGTTCACACTGGCCAGAGCAATGCGGATCAGCGGCGATATGGAGCGTTCAGACTGCCACGGAGCGTTCAGACTGCCGCATAGCCAGTGCGCATGGCTCGCGCGCGCCGCTGCACTTTTGTTTTCCTTTGATGTTTTTCGCATGTGCGCACATGCGCACATGCGCACATGCGCATAACTTTTTGCCGGTGCGTTCACACTTCCTCCGGATGCCTCCCGCTTCTTCCAGTTCACACTGTTTGGAAGCGGGAGGCATGCGGAGGAAGGCCCCTGAACACCGGGAAAAACCGGTGTCCGGGTAAAGCGGAAGCAAAGCGACTGGGAGACGGGTAAGTACGCAACGGAGCCGACGGGCAGATGCGCATGTCTGAACGTGCTCCTTTCCTCCGTTTGCGAAGCGTGCCTGCCCCGCTTTACATTGCCAGTCTGTCCTCAGCCATAGACAAACAGAGCTACAAGTCAGACCTGTGCTGGAATTTCTCCCGACTCTGATAGACTAAAATTATTAGAAAATGTGGAGTGGATATATGAACATTACAAACTGTACCCCAACATTTCCATAGTATAAGAACTGGCTTTTAGGAATCTCGGGATGAGGACAGACTGGCATTTTGGCCCGATATAGGTCCGCTTTTCAAGTGGATTAAGAGAGCCCGTTCAGACTGTCACAGCTGCCCGACATTGCCGTGCTGCTTTCACCAGGTCCTGAAGCACTTTCATTGCACTTCAAACAGATACCTGGTGAAACTGGTGTCAAGCCATCTGGGTGCACATTCATCCCACTTCCTGGCAGTGTGGATGCAAATAAGCCATGCATCAAGTGGCACCAATAATGTGAACCCGCTGATCTGGCTGCTGTGCCCATGCACCTATCTGCTCATGTGCCTATGTGCAGCTTGGCAAAACATACCAAAACCATGCACTGCCACGCCGCTGCCATCAGGGACCGCCCCGCAGTGTGAACGCTCCGTTCTGCCTTCTCCCCAGTATGGTCCCGCATCAGTCTACACAGTACAAACGGAAAGCCCCACAACAACTCAGCTCAGGTCTTTTTGCCCCGCTTCCCTTATACTTCAATTTGCCAGTCTGTCCTCGGCTTCAGTGGCTTTCCTAAGCTCCTATATCATCCCTACACCTGCCATTTCCATGCGTTTCACAGCTGACTCATAATTTCCAAGTATTTGCAATTGGAACTTCCTTGATGTTCTCTGGAGTGCTGAATGTACGCTGAATTGCAGTTGTAGCACACGCTAAATTGTTTTGCTAACAGCACACAAATGCAATGGACGGCTCCTCTCTGATGATTAGCTGCTTTTCAGCCTCATAGGAGATCATTTTATCCATAAGAGTCTATAGCTGCTCTCCATGATATGGGCATACACAGTTCCCATAAATATTGTCATTTACTGATCCATTTTCTCCTGCACTTAAAATGCATTAAAGTTGGCTCTTCACAGAGCCATGTAAGTTCAAAATCTGTTCCATTCACATCTCAGGTTCTAATGTTTGCAACTGTATGGCAAATTACTAGCCTGGGGTTTCCCCTGAGAGTTTACCTACCCTTTTCATCTGAAGAAAATTGGAGGGACCCTTTGCTCTTGCAACTGAAAAGTGGTTCTACTCTGGGTGCCACCATTATTTTTTTTTTAGAAATTAAGCTATCAGCCATTGCTGCCCCTTTGCAAAGTTCCCTCTCCATATATGTCCAGCAGGTGCCTACTTCATTGTCCTCATCAGAGGTGTAGAAAATGTCAGATTTACTTTTTTTATTTTAAAAACTTTATTTGTAATTATTAGAATAACAATATACATAGTATATTAGGAAATCAATTGAATCTGCTAAATCTGGGGAAACTTAAGTTCGAATCCTAATTTGAGGGAAAACTATATTTCTGGATGTAACCCAACCCAGGCCAAGGACAGACTGGCAGTCTCAGCCGCTCTGCCTCCGCTTCAAAACCGGAGGCAGAGTGGCCATTCAGACAGCCGCATTGTGTCCGGCGCCACGCTCCTTCCGCAGCAGCCAGGCACCACTTAAAAGTGGTGCCCCGGCTGCTGTGGCGCGCATTCCACCCCCCTCTGGCGGGTGTGAATGCACGCCGGGAGGGGGAGCCACGTGGCGTTTGCACGCCGTCGTAGGAAGCTGCCCGCAGTCTGAACGCTGCGGGCGGCTTCCTTCCGGCGGCATGCAAACGCCACACAGCGGGGGCAATTCCCCCCGCCTTAGTCTGCCGTGCCACGGAGGCGCGGCAGACTACAAGTCTGTCCTCGGCCCTGAATAGCCCAAACTAGCCTGATCTCATCAGAACTCAGAAGCTAAGCAGGGTCGGCCATGGCTAGTATTTGGATGGGAGACCTCCAAGGAATACCAGGGTCATGATGTGGGAGCAGGTAACAACAATCCACCTCTGAATGTCTCTTGCCTTGAAAACCCAACGGAGTCATCATCATAAGTCAGCTGTGGCTTGATGGCACTTTCCACCAACAACAACCCTGTACCATCAATTGGAATGAAATTGTCAGGGGTTATTCCACTCAGCCAAGGGACTTCCTTCCTTTCAGTTAGGTGGGAGAAAGCTGCCCCAGTCTAGAGGTAATTAATTTTTTTGCATGTTTCAGTTATTACACCCAAAAGAAGATGTGTTCATGGGTTTGAGTGCTGCCATAATTTTTTAGGCTTAAGTTTTCTGATGTGAAATCATCTCATGCATTACAGATTGCAATACATTGATCAAGAAGTATGTTTTTTACTCCTCCACTGGCCTTTTGTACAGGCCGATCCACGACTGAGCCAATTTGTAGTCTTCCATCTGATAGAAGTATATATATCACATCTAGGTGGTTCCTTTCTTTGCAGGGGCAGTTAAAACAAATTGAGCAAATGGACTCAATGAGGTAGCTGTGAAGAGCAGAGGTGATTCTCTGGCCTACTTTTTATTGTGAAATATATTTCCTAATGGTGTTTCATTGTAATGGCCGATGGCAAAATGCAATAAAAGTGATGTGGGCTTGAATTATTGTCTTGTGTTTTATACCAGTTTTCTTTTATGCTGTGTTTTATGTCTTTTAAGCCACCTTAGACACTGGCAGTACAATCCCATGCAGAGTTGCTGTAGTCTAGTCCCACTGAAACCAGTGGGTTTAAACTGGAGGAACACTGAATAGGATTGTGCTGTAACAGTAGAAATGGAGAATGCTTTACATAAATAAAGGCAATATGTCACTGACTGGTGTTTATTACTTCAGAAAGTCATATAGCTTAGAAAACAGGCTAAATTCAAAATTAGAGTTCTTCATTATATGCAAGTTATGAGCATGGCCTAAGCCCGGGAGGGAGGAATGGGTAGCAATTACTCAGGCCCTGGGATAGCCTAACCTCATAAGCACCATGTTACCCTTAGGATGTTTCCAGATTTGATGATAACTGTGGTTCAATGCCAAAGTTCAATTTTATTTGACAACTTCTCCACACTCAGGATGAAACTGTGGCTGTCCTTTTTTCTTGACCATTTTAACAGAATTTAATAGAAAGCTTGCTGCTAAATTGATGTTGTTGTTTTGCATCACATAAAAAATAGCATTAAAATGGGTAAAAATGCATCAAAAAAGCAAACAAAAAATGAGAATAAAACAAAATGGATTGAAACTGGTCTTCTCAACAATCCACAAAACTGATAGGAAGTGGGAAAAAAAATACATATTTGTATATTCCTGTTTGCAAGTTTATACTGGAGCCAAGGGTCAGGCTCTGCTTGGGATATGCATCTGAAAGAGGTGAACTCTGATTTATGAAAAGGTATGCTGGAATAAAGTTGTTAGTCTTCAATACTTGTTTTATTTTGCTACTATTGGTTTCTGTTTGATTCTTACTCATTTTTGCTGAAAATGACGACCCCCCCCCAAAAAAAAAACACCCAGGAAAGCTTATTATCATAACTATGCAGGAAAAAATACACACCTGAATGTGTGTATATTTTCCTGAAGACAATTATCATTCTCTGTGCCAACAAAAAATAAAATGGGTTTAAGGAAGGCTGAAACGATCACACTCCTAAAGATATTATTCCCAAGATAAGCATTAGACAAATCATTACTATGATTAATAAATCAAAACAGTAGTTTGTATAACCTTGATGAGAAACTTTGAAGCTCCTGGGAGAGGATCACTACAAACTCCAGCTCTGAAGTTGCTTCTGCATCAACATCAAAAATAAAACTTTAAGAGAAAGGGGGCGAGTAATCCTTCATTTTGCCCTGGAGTTCTTGTAACTTAAAATTATAGCTGCATCGCTCTTCCTATCTGATGAATGGAAAACAAGGCTGTGTTCCGAACTTCTGTAGGTTTTATAGAAGTAATGATTCACCCTTCCAGCCATTGGTTGCTGTGTGATAATAAAAGATAAATCGGAGATTGAAGAAACAACAAAAAAGTAAATATGCTAGGAGAAAAAAAAATCTCTTTTAAGAATCTGCTTGGTGTTTGTAATGTGAGTTGATTGTGCATTGAAAATGGATTTATGCTTCATGTCTTTTCCCAGTGGGATCACGGAATGTTACAGAGGTGAGATCCACAATCCACATAGACATCCACCAAAAAACTCCTGATATCTTTTTTTATGTCTATGGATTGTATCTTTGTTTCCCAGCAGAGGCAAAAATGAATGTATCTGTATTTTTGGAGTGAAAAGATATTATCTTCCTTTACACATGGCAGCCATTAACTTCTGAGTGTTTAATGATGCCACACATACAGAATTATTATTATTATTTTCTTTTTCTCCTTTCTTTCTCTCATAATACTAGGAATTGCTGTCACCCAGTGAAATGGTATCTGTTAAGGTTTCAGATAACGCAAAGGACATTACCCACAATTAAGCTGTAGATAATATTGCCAAAGACTTATCTACAAATTCATAAAGGTAATAAAGACTACCTACCAACAGCCATACCAATGATGGAATCACAATAGGAGAGCAAAACCACATGCAACACCCCTGAATGCTCAAAAAAGAAATTCTTAGCACTCAAACTTGTCCTAAACTGATTTGTAAATGTTTTGTGTGTGTTTGATCTCTCTTCAACTATCCCTGTCCTCCTACTAATCTTATGGCAGAGGTACACAGGGACCAGGAGATGAAATCAATTCTGACATTCTTCACTTTTTCCTTTCATGATGTCAGACAAAGGACACACTATTCTATGTTCCAAGATTGCTGGAGAAAAGAGGGGGGGAAAGGAACAGATCCAGAGATTTTTTTTTTAAAAAAAAGTGATGAACTGGCTCCACAAGAAATGCTATATTGAAATTAACATCTGTTGATATGAAAGATCTGTCTGTGATAATGACTCTGTGATAGCAAATTCACAGGAAAGCCACCGCTGGATGCTCCAGTTAATGGGCACATATGTATGAAGTCTCCCAGGTTGTTGAATTTCCAAGATGATAAGATCCAGGTGACTAAAAAGGAACAAATCTGGTCTTTTTGGGAGTTCATATGAGGATAAATTTTTCCTCCATTCCTCAATTGTTCTCCTTTGATACACTGAATCCGGGATATTTCAAATACACTCTGGAATTCTCTTTGGTAAATGCCATTCTGCTCTGGGTTGTCCATGTCATGGAACAGAAATGTATGCATTTTTTTACATCTAGTTTCCATTCCTGTGCCCCAGATTTGGGTTTTTTGGTGAGGGGAAATATGCATATGGTTTATGTCTACTGATTATGGAGCTACCATGTAAGTATGTTATATCAGACACTTATTACAACCAGCAGAGTTTGCATATCCACACAAATAAAGTTAATGAAACATTTGCAGCACATCATCCAAAAGATGAGGAATGGAATAGCTGGCTCAGGAGAACCAAGGAGCAAATGGGAAAGGAAGATATTTGTCCAACTCTACTCTGAATCTAAGCTTGAGTAAACTTTTGAGAGAATTTGGAATCTATGGGCAAACTTGGCAGGTCAGGACTCTTCTCTATAATGGGTCACCTGACGTTGCTTGTGCCAATCAGAATGAAGAAAAGCTATAAACAGGCAATAAATAGGGTTTAAAATGGGAAAGTCCTGAAAATAGCCAATTTTATGCTTCAGTGGTGTCAGGCAGTTTAGCACTAATTAAATTTTGCACCAACTTGCCTGAGGTTATACAGTTAATAGCACTAAAATATCTAGATATAAATACTTCCTGGGTTTAATGTGTGTGGATAGCAAAAAATATTTTTGATGGTACAATATAATTTAATTTATGCTCATTTCTAAATACTTCAAGCTACATTAGAGCATTTGCTGTATTGAGATTGTTTTTCATCAAAATGTAAGATGAGATCTCCCCAAGGTTTATTGCTCCATGGAAAAACTTGAGCTCATTCAGTATCACAAACACATCCTACCTCCATAAGGTCCCTCTTTTCAAAGAGAAAGACTTGCAGCATAGGCTCTGTGCTGATCTATGTCCTTTGGGGACTGCCAAAGCACTGGCAACAGAAACCTGATGCCAATACAACAGAGATACTTCCCAGTCCTGGGGATATTATCGGTTGCAATGTTGTTGAGCCTTCAGTCTTTAATCTATATAATTGCCAGACTAATCAACTAAAGCTTTAGTTGGTTAATGGTTGGAGGCAAATTTTAATCAGACGGAGACATTACTAATCAATGGAACCACTGGTAAAGGAAAAGTTTCAGGAAAAGTGGGGGGGATTTTTGAAGAATCACAAGAGGATAAATGGTTTTGAAGTGTCTTCCCCGCACCCAAAATTCTTCTTGGATTCCAGGAACCTCAGGGGCTTATGTAGCCAATCTATCCATTGCCCCTAATTTCCTTATTTCCTGAGCCTGCTTCTGGGGAGGGCGGGATACAAATGTGAGATAAATAAATAAATAAATAAATACATATATATATTTCACCGACTTTCAACTACTTTTAACATTCCATCTTAAGTAGAGTTATACCCTTTTAGATGTACTGAACTCAATGTGCTGAAAATGGTGTAACTCTGCTTCAGATAGGCTTACTAACCTGCTAGCGGCAGGGAGGTCTGGAGTTCTTCCAGAATTACAACTCATATTCAGACTACAGGCATCCCTTTCTGGAGAAAATGACAGCTTCCTCACTGAGCTCCCTCCCCTCCCAACACTGTGATCTCTCCATGCTCCACCCCCCCACTCACACATCTCCAGTACATTCCAAGTGCAAAGCTGGTATCTCTATTGTGATTAAAATGAAATCAAGCCAATTTGGTGTAGAGGATTTAGCACCAGACTAGAACTTGGGAGACCAGGCTTTGAATCTCCAGCAGTGAAGCATAATTGGTGACCTTGTGCAAGTCACATGCTCTCATCTTAGCCTACCTAGTGCTAATAATAAAATGGAGGCGGGGAGAACCATGTACTATACCCTGCACTCTTTGAGACAAGCAAACCAAAAATGTGACAGCATGACTTGAATAACAATTCCCAATTCCGTCCTTCCCTGCTTCTTGCAAATGTTCACCATTGATCAGTACCAGAGGTTAATGTGCAATAATTTGTTTTTAAAAATCATTTTCATCTAACGTTTGTTATATTTGTGATTGTACCTATTCACTTTTATTACTGCATTTGTTTTCATTTTTTCATTGGTTGCAATGACAAAACATCTGTGATTTATTACACCATTGCATTACTGACTCATGTACTATCATGCATATTATTCATTTCTCTGGGACATTTTATGCCACCTCTCTGGGTGAGCTTCAAGGGGGAAGGCATTCCAAAGACTAGGTGCCACAAATGAAACTTGCCATCTCTTTAGTTGCCATCTACCTCACATCTGAAGTTGGGGGTGCAGAGAGTAGACCTTGGGAGGCAGATCTTAACTGATGGGCTCGACAGTACCAGAAGAGGCAGTTGCTCCTTCATTCTATTGCACAGCAAAAAGGGGCTAAAAAGCATCAGCCACCTTTAAAAGTAGATGGTCCTTAATCATATAATGAATGTGCCATTGGTCATATAATACAGAAATCATTTCTTAAGCCACTGAAATAGCAGTGATGGAGGGAAATACTGTGGACAGACATAGCAGCCCAGTTTGCTTGGATCGCAAGATTTGTTTGACCATGTGACTGGAAACAGTCCATGTCAGTTACATCTCTCCTGACTGTCTTCCCATCCCTGACTGCGAAATCCCAGAGACATAATGAAACAAATGAATGTCATTTGTTCATTTATTGTTATACCCATTCATTTTTGTTACTGTAATAAATATAATGAATATAAATGAACATTCCTACCAGAGGTCAGTGTGTCCTGGTATATACTAGGGTCCAGTCCAGTATGGGGGCTTTCCAATCAAGAGCTATGGCCTTCTTTGTAGCCTGTCTGAAAGTGTTGTCATTTTATTTAGCAGTGAATCCCAGATTCACAAGTTACAATAAGATCATGTACAATCCATATACAGTGTGCACTTGATTTTTCTTTATATAGGCACTGATTAATTCTCATGTGGAATTCAATGCATGTAGAGCGGAATGTGTGATTTAACCCCCACTAAACCCCCCCCCCCCATGTCCCTCCAGATACTGGTCCCTGGTTTCATTTGTCAAGTGAACATCCATTGGCTTGTTCTTAAAACTGGGGTGTGTATGAAACTGTAACAGTTGAACAGGACTTCGGACCCCTGTGATTATCAAAAGTCCTCTCTGATGTGGGCTACTGATTCACATTCTCTGATCTCTCCTCCTCTCCCCTGCATAGTTATGGGTTCCCTTTATGTAAAGTTGTCCCATAGCTTGAACTTTGTGCTTTATTTCTTCACAAAGTAAAGAAATATATGTGGGATGGCCCCTTTCATGCCTGCCCTTAGCTACAACTCTTTTCCAAGGTAATTTCTCCCAATAGTTTATACTTTGAACATCACTTCCTTGACACATTTCCTTGTTTCCTGAGAGCCAAGATCTGCAATTGCATCTTATTGGCCCAGCAATCATTTTGTAGTGATTTACTGAGGTTGCAGTTTGCATCTCTGATAAATTCCCATTGCCTTAACAGCATTCCTACTTAATTGAGTGACAGAATGCTGGCAGACCTTAAACCCCATTCAGAGGAACTCCACTAGAATAATAACTCAAACTTTTGCAGCACTCAGCCAGTTTTCCAGGGCATGTTTTGATGTCTTATGACACAGCTCCTTTGATTGTGAACTGGTCAGTTTGTGGTTGGGAGGATCTGAATGTCTCATTTCTGCTATTTTGATCCCTTCATTGATTTCATTTCTTCCTGGGGCAAATACAATCTATATTTCCATACCATTTGTTTCCTCACATTCATTTTCCCCCATAAAATGAGTAGGATTGTTTTGTGTATCAACATTTATTGTTTAGGGTTGTTTTTATGTCACATGAACACATGAAACTGCCTTCTACTGAATCAGACCACTGATCCATCAAAGTCAGTATTTTCTACACAGCTCTTCAGGGTCTTGGGTAAAGGCAGGGCCGGTGCTACCCATTAAAAAAAGCTGGCGGTGGCCTATCGGCGCAGACCTCACAGGGACAGAGAACTGCCTGTTTTTCCTCCCGCCCACCCTCCTGGAGACACAGAGACATGTAGGGCGCAGCTCGCCCAGGGTCGGGCAGGCGAACAACGCCCCCCTCCTGCATCACATGCAGCAGCCAGCAGCATGCATGCCTCCCCTCAGCGCCCTGTGGCCACCTGGTGTGCTTAAACCCCCAATCAGGGCTAATTCCTAGAGTGAGCGGGGCTTGCAGGCTGGGGATGGGATGGGGGGAGTGGGAGGCAGGCAGGAGGAGTGGCAGCTTTGGAAATTCCCCCCCCCTACAAACATGTCTCTGGTGTTCCCCCTTCTCAGGGGAATGGTTTGGCCTGGAGTCTGCAAGGGCAGCAGGTAAGCGTGTAAGGCCAAGGGAGGCGGAGAAAATAGGCATGCCCCCATTGACTTCTCTATGGTTGGCCTGTGCTTAATTGCGCCCCTGAGGCTCGAGCTCTCTTTTCTGTGTCAGGTTTGGCCCGGGGGGGGGGCAGCAAAAATCTGGGGCCAGTCTGTGGTAGTAGGATCCATCCCTTTCCTCTCCCCTTCTGTACAAAGAAAGTCCCTCCATGGCTTTGTGCTGTTTAGCCCCCCCCCCCCCCGGCCTCTACACAGATTGGGTTTTGGGGAGGGGGGCACTTTAGCATGTGACATGCCGAAAGTAACCGCTTCCTTTTCCTGGAAGCTATTAAAAGGAACCTGCTCGTTAAATTAATCAGAACCTCATCTTTGATCTGATTGATATGTGGTGTACTGCGCTATGCTGATGCTCTTTTCTTTATGATGCATGGCGCACACACACCTATGCCCTAAGCAAAGCTCCAAATAATCATGGTTTGGGGACATTGCTGCCATGCTGAGGAGGCTGTGATGTGGGTGAGGAATGGACTCTTTGCGGAGACCAGCGGGGTTGCAGCTTGGAGCTGGGGGGGAGGTGGCTGTTCCTCCAAGCCTTCAAGCACAGCTAAGGGATTCAGCTGCACGAGGGCATGCACTGCTTCCTGTACCAAATGTGCCAGCCAGGAAGGACCATGAGAGCAGGCTGGTGCTCAGGTGGGGCTGACAAGGGCTTGTGCTCTTTCTGGCTGCTTTGGGAAACTTAAGTTGCAACCCTAAAAAGTCTTTCCAGGCAGTAAGCCCCATTCAGTAAAACAGGGCTTACTTCAAAGTAGACCTTTTAAGGATTGTTTTCTTATCTCTGCAGGGTACTAGAAGGGCTTAAAAGCAGTTGGAGAGATGGGGAATGCTTTCTCTTTTAAAATGGAATACTTATTTTAAAAGCAGTTTTAACATCTAAACCTGAGCCAAACATGAATTTTGTGGCATCTTAAAGGCAAGCTGACTGATTGATATGTATACTGTTGAAGACCAGATCCTAGGGTTGTTGCTGTGAGGATGTGCTACTGGTTTTTTTGCCTTTTTGAGTTTGTGTGTATGCACCCTTTTAATTTACCTTCTGGCCTTTCAAGTGCTCAAGATACCTTTTGGGTTCAGCTTTCTTTAATTTTGGCTGGTGTAGATGAAGTGTTGATTATTATATCCCACTTTTCTCTGCCTTAAGGAGTCTCAAAGCAGCTTTCCCTTCCCCTCCCCACAACAGGCATCTTGTGAGGCAGGTGGGGCTGAGAGAACTGTGACTGGCTCAAGGTCACTCAGCAGGCTTCATGTGGAGGAGTGGGGAATCAAATCCAGTTCTTCAGAATGTGTTTTTCATTTTTCCTAAAATGCATTCACGTTTGAAAATCGGTGGGCCCACCGGGGGGGGGGGGGAGAAGGTAGCCTCGCCTAGTGAGCAAAAAAACCTGGCACTGGCCCTGGGTGGAGGTCTTTCACATCACCTACTACCTTATTCTTTAAACTGGAGATGTTACGGATTGAACCTGGGATGTTATGCATGCCAAGCATGATGTTCTACCACTAAGCCACAGCCCCTCCCTGAGGATTTATTTTATTTATTCTATTTCCATTACTTGTTGTCCATCTTTCTCACTTGGACTCAAGACGGATTATACAGAGAGTCAATATAATTGACAGGATAGGATATTCAATAGACAATACAATAGCATTAAGGTTGCAGAACCAATCAGAAGTCTAAAAACAGAGCTGAGACAAAGCCTAAGTACTAACATGACACATTAACTGATGTGAAAACTACACGGTAGAATAGGGGTTTCAGCAAACTAAATCAGTATTATAGACCACAGTCCCTAATAACTCATCCAAGCAACTTTGTGAACCATTTAGTACAGTGCAGCTCTATTGCCTGTGTAGAAAAGCCCTCTTGAATAATTCAGTTTTGCATCATCTACAAAAAGCCAGGAGAGTGGGAGCCTTTCTGACCTCCTTAGGAAGGCCATTCCACAAGATGGGGCCACAACAGAAAATGCCCTTGTATGGACAGTTGCTGATTTTGCCCATTTGCAGGTGGGCACCTGCAGAATACCTTGCTCAGGTGAGCAAAGCTGCCATGACAATTCATAGGGGGAGAGGTAGTCTCACAGGTGTGAAGGTCCAAGGCTATGAAGGACTTTGGCCGAGTTCAGACTGGCAGTTTGGCCTGATACAGTTTGGCGGATTAAGAGAGCCCATTCACACAGCCACAGCTGTCTGGCGTTGCCGTGCCGCACTCACGCCATCCTGACACGCTTTCATCCTGTGTTAAAAAGGTACCTGGTGAAACCGGTGTCAAGCCATCTGGGTGGGCATTCATCCCACTTCCATGCAACAAGCGGTGCCGGTAATGTGAACCTGCTGATCCGGCTGCTGTGCCCATGTGCCTATGTGCAGGTCAGCAAAACAGACCAAAGCCATGCACCGCCGCCACCAGGGGCTGCCCCACAGTGTGAACACTCCATTCCGCCTCCTCCCCAGTATTGTCCCACATCAGTCTACACACTGCGAATGAAAAGCCCCGTGACAACTCGGCCCAGGTCTTTTTGCCCCACTTCCCTTGCACTTAATTTTGCCAATCTGTCCTCAGCCTTTGTATGTGCTAGCTAATATCTTAAATTGAACCTGGTAACTGACGGCAAGCTAGAGGAGTGACTGTAGAATTGGAATAATATGTACGATCCATTTAGCTCTTGATACTAGCCAAGCTGTGGCATTCTGCACTAACTGAAGTTTCAGAGATGATTTTGAGGGGAGACCTTAGGCTGAGGACAGACTGGCAGCTTGCTGCAATATAGTGCCACCTCTAATTGACCCGATTTAAAATGTTGCGAGACATATCAGCCACACAGCACACCCTACTGTATGTTACCCATGGAAATGTCCCATGGGCAAGCATCCACATTATTGTAGCACATCAGCCACAGAGTGCACTGCAAAAACAGCCAAAAGTCATGCATGTGCATATGCACATGTGTGCACATGCGTACATGCACGTTTTTTTTTTTTTAAAGCTGCTACCCTAGCAGCAGAATGGATCTGCAGGTTCAGACTGCCAAATCTGTTCTGTGCACACTCCCCCGTGTTCAGACAGCCACCATGCACGATGAATGCACGAGGAAACAAAAACTCCACTTCAGAGGCAGTGGCTTTTTAACCCGGCTCCAAGTCATCCTCTGACAGGGTGAGTATGCCCAGGGAACGCCTGACAGCTGAGGCTATGTGAACGGGTCTATTTAATCCGTTTGTGAAAGGTGCCTATATCGGGCCAAACTGCCAGTCTGAACGCAGCCAATGTATAGTGCCTTACAGTAGTGTAGTCTTGATGTTACTGTGGCATGGATCCAGGTGGCCAGAATGGTATGTCAAGGTAGAGAGCCATCTTCCGGGCTAGCATGAGTTGGGAGGCTTTTTTTTTTTTTTGCAGCTGCGTTAACTTTTATATCACTTTTCCAGTTTAAAAAAAAATGCTCAAGGTAGCTCACAACTCAGTAAGCCACATGAGTATTTATTTAAAAAGTACAATAAGAATTCTTTTAAGCCCACCATCTAAAATAGCTTTAAAGCCAAGACATAGTTTTAAAAGGCCTTCCTAACTAATAATAATAATAACCCTTTATGTTAGTAGTGGGGGAGCCACACAGAGTTTCTGTGAGAGGAGTTCCAAAGGGTAGACATAGATGCTGAGAGGGCCTACAGGTGTGGGTCTCCCCACAAGATATGCTTCTGTTCTGGGACAGCAGGTCTCTCCAGAATAGCAACTGATCTCCAGACTATGGAGATGAATTCCCCTAAAGAAAATGGCAGCTTTGTGGCATGGACTCTCTGGGATCCCATTCCTGCTAAGCTCCCTCCCTTCCCCAAACTCTGCTTTCCCCAACTCTCACTGTCACCAAATCTCTAGGAATTTACCAAGCTAGGATTGACAACCCTATCTATAACCACAGGATCCCACAGCAGATCCTTGATAAAGTGTGTATGCATATGTGCGCACACACACACATCTTGGGAAAGAACCAACCTGATGAAGACTTAAAATTATATATTAATTGGAAAGAATGGAGCATTAGGTTTTCATGCCTCCTTTATATATTTTTTTTCTGATTGTGACACTTTTAATTTTAGAGTGGAGCCGGATATACTGTGAACACAGCTTACTCAAGTTCCATAGTAGACCACTGCTGGACAAAGTGGAGGCCAGGATGGAGTATTGTCTTGGGGAAAAGAGGAGAATCTTAATATTCTGAAACTGAAGAATGCTTTGAGGAAAAAGTCAAAAGGAATATAAAATGCAGTGCAACATTATGTGTTGAATAAAGACATTTCCCTTGATTCATACGCAAGGAATTGAACTGTTAATGAAGAAAATGTGTTGAGATAGTCAAATGACTTATCCCCTGAGGGAACTGACTGCATTTCAAATATATGGTACATATTCGAGGTGTATGTAAAAGTTAATCCAAACAACATTGTCAGCTCATTAAAGTTTATATTGTAAAAGATGCTAAAACACCCATAAGGATTCAAAATCTCATTACATCTATTAATGAATTCTTTTTTTCTCTCTTCAATATTTATGCTTAATGGGTTGCACACTTTTTTTAAAAAAAATACCCAGTTTATTCACAATGGGAATTTGGTTCTTATTGATTAAACAAGTGTAATATATATGTGTGTGTTATCTTTCTTGTGTAGGGCAGACACAATCTGATATCCCGGAGTGCTTAGCAAAGAAACATGTAGTTACAATAAACTATCTGCTGCAGGACAAACTTCAGTCTGAAGAGACTGGAAGGTTCAAGGCTGTGCTCCCTTACCCCCCTCCCCAGCCACCAAGACTTCTGCCAGTTGCCAGCTTAGGCGGGTGCAATTAACAGCAAAATGCTTGTCTCATTCCATTCTTGTCTTGGACTAACTCCTCCATTATCCTTTTTATTTATTTATTTTTTCTAAGCAGCAAAGAGCCAGTTTGGTGTAGTGGTTAAGTGCGCGGACTCTAATCTGGGAGAACCGGGTTTGATTCCCCACTCCTCCACTTGCACCTGGCTGGATGACCTTGGGCAAGCCATAGCTCTGTACCAGCTGTTCCCTCAAGGACAGCTTGGGAAAGAGCTCTCTTAGCCCTACCTACCTCACAGGGTGTCTGTTGTGGGGAGGGGAAGGGAAAAGGAGTTTGTAAGGTGCTCTGAGACTCTTAAGTGAGGGATATAAATCCAATCTCTTCTTCTTCTTCTTCAAATGAAGACTGTTCAGAGCTGTGTGCATCTCAGATGGCTCCCAGTCCTCTAAAAGTGTTGTGAAGGTGCCATAAATCACAATGCTGAAAAAATGCAGTACAGCAGACACTATTGGTCAGATGCAAAGAAATGTCACTAGAAGGTACTTCCTAAGACTGATCCTCTTCATCTCCCCGCCTTCTGCCAGCACCCTCCTGGGACCTTGCAAAAGCTGATGTTCAAGAATGTGGCACCTGCATGGACAGAAAGCCACAAGGCTGTAATGAGAAGGAGGCATGTGAAGAAATTACTCTCACTCTTGCATTAACAGAGCCTCCCTCCTCAATGAAAGTGCCACCGGCAGAAGAGGAAGATGGGAACGACTTGGCTTGCTCCCCAGCCTCACTGTAGCCTCCCCAGATGGTATGGCTTTTTTAGCCATAGGGCCCCATAACCTCTAGGGGAGTCATGGGATTATTGAAGATGACAGGAAGTAAAATATCCATAGTTCTTAGTGGATCTAAACCTTTCCTTTTATCCAATCAAAGCTTTAGGATACATTTATCTTGAGCAATGTATTGTTGCTAATCACTTATCATCCATTAGACAAAAGGGGTAAAAAATATTGCAACAACTTGAGTTTTTTTTGGATCCCTGTGAATGAGTAAAAAGGTAATTAGGTCATTGGAATATGCATCAGAATGAGTTTGCAAACACAGAGAAATATATTGCCTCTTGAGATTAGCATACAAAGGACACTCCAGAAGGATATGTCCTATCACATCAATCTTACCTAAGGGACAGGGGCAGATTCATCCTGAATGAGGTACACTTGAGAAGGGGTCACCTCAGGCCAGTCAGGAAGAGGGCCATCAGGTTCAAATATCTCAGAAGTAAAAAGTTCAATCAGAGTAGCAAACAGATTTTTAAAATATGAATCCCAGACTTCTGAATGAATTCAGAAGGGAATGCTGCTATACATTTTAGTGCCTATATTAATAATTGTCCCAAATGCCAAGTTGTTGCTAGCTTTTACAGCCAAAACTAAAATGATCCCAGTTCCTATGTAAGTTCTCTTTCTTATTATGCTTTATTAGATCTCTGTAGTATCTCTTAAGAGACAAGAATTCCCTCAGAACAAATATGGTATTATTGCTCTTTAGTTCCCTATGTTTTTGCTGTAGTTCTCTTTTGATAAGCCTGCACTCTTTGTCAAACTATGGATCAGAATTCTTGCGGGCCTGGGGCCCCATAAAAGGAGCACTGTCAAGGGCTTGAAGTACAAGGGCTTGAAGGCAAAGAAGGAGGAGGAGGAGATTGGATTTATACCTCACCTTTCACTCGGAGTCTCAGAATGGTTTACAAACTCCTTCTCCTTCCCGTCCTCACAACAGACACCCTGTGAGGTTGGTGGGGCTGAGAGGGCTCTTTTGAGAATTACTCTTTTAAAAACAGCTGTAACAGAACTATGGCTTGCTCAAGGTCATCCAGCAGCTGCAAATGGAGGAGAGGGGAATCAAATCTGGTTCTCCCAGAAAAGTCTGCACACTTAACCACTGTACCAAACTGGAGTGCGAGGGCTTGAAGAGGGACAATAGCCTATACAAGACAGTGAGAGAACTAGTTACATCAGACCCAAGTAATGATCTCCTTAAAGAAACACTTCTGGGGGAGCCATCATATCTTGGGCCAGGCAAACAGCATTCTCATTCCAGTGGATGCGATATAGGAAGTTTTTATTCTGAGATATATAGTCTTGCCTGATTACAGAAGGTTTAGCATAAGGCATATTCATGTGCAAAACAATAGCGTGATGATGACTGTCCCAAAAGGATGAAACTCCCAGGAAGCTGGTCAATGAGCTAAGATCAGAAGAAACCCACTGGAAAGTGGAGTGCCGCAGGGGATGATCTTCTCACCAATGTTATTTAACATCTATATGTACTTCCTTGCCCAGTTAGTCCAGAGTTATGGGCTGGGCTGTCATCAGTATGCTGTGTGAGAGTCCTACAGAGTCAGTCCACAACACGTGTCCTTAAACAGGAATGCTTTATTGAGAAAGGTCTGCTATGGTCATCTGCACTTCTTGTGTTAGTAATGGCGGGCATGATTGAAACTAGGACAAGTATACAGAATTCAAAGAGACATCAGGTAGTACATTGTAACCAATCATTAGGTAAGGAAAAAGGTGCTAAAAATTCTGGTTCCCTGTTCCCAAGAAATAAGTGGGAAGACTTATGGCTAGACAGAAGAAAGATACATGAGCCGGCACCAACAGTCTCTCAAGGTCGGAACAGGAGGGAGAGTGATAAGTATACCATGAGAACTATAACATAACATTCCACAGTAGTGATGTCCCGGGGTCAGTCATCCCACCTCCTGGGCAGGGGATGGCAGCATTAGCTGACATGCTGATGATACCCAGCTCTATCTGTTAATGGACAGCCATCCATCTTCTGTTCCTATGAACTTGGCTGAGGCTTTGGATGGTTGTGGCAGAATTGTGGCTGGATGGTTGTGGCAGAATTGGTTCAAGTTAAATCTATTGAAGACAGAGGTCCTGTACCTGGGTTGAGGGGGGTTGGATATGGGCGCCAGGCTCCCCATGTGGGCACCTTTGGTGCCAGCCCAGATAGTGAGGAATCTGGGAGTGACACTGGATGCCTCTCTTTCCATGGAGGCCCAGGTTGCTGCAGTTGCCAGATCTGTGTTTTTCCATCTTAGGCAGACCAGGCTACTGAAGCCCTATATTTCCCTCCAAGACCTAGTGATGGTAACCCATGCAATGGTCACTTCCAGACTTGATTACTGCAACTTGCTCTATGAAGGCTTGCCCTTGAGGCTGATCCGGAAATTACAACTGGTGCAGAATGTGGTGGCGCACCTGCTGACATCAATGCCTGTGCAAACTCACGTTAGGCATGGGCTCCGCCAACTGCATTGGTTGCCAGTTGAGTACTGGATTTTCTTCAAGGTGTTGTTTTTGACCTTTAAAGCCTTATATGGCCTGGGACCAGCATATCTAAGGGACTGTCTCTTCCCATATAGGCCTTGAAGACCTCCTGGTCTTCCCTCACCCAAGGCCAGGACTTTCTCTTTCCTGGCCCCAGCCTGGTGGAACATGCTCCCTATTAAGACCAGGGCCCTAAGAGATCTTCTTCAATTCCATAGGGCCTGCAAGATGGAGCTGTTCCACCAGGCCTATGGTTGAGGCAATGGGCGCCCATATATGGCCTCCCTGAGGTTGCTGTCTCCCATCTATTTACTAACCAACAACAACTGGCTTTTAACTCACTGCACCATCAGGCCAGAACTTTACAGTCAACGGACACTGTTTTAAACTGTACCCATTGTTTTAATTGTTATAATGTTTTATCATGTTTTAAATTGAAATTGGATTTATTATAATGATGTTACCCACCCTGAGCTCACTCATGGGATGGGCAAGCTATAAATGCAAATAATAAAATAAAATAAATAAACTATGAAATAATCTATAACACTAGCTGTCTTGAAGCCCAAGAAGGTATAATCCCCACTTGGATCAATTCTCTGGTAGCCATTCAAAATTACTAAATTCCTTTGGATCGCAAAAGTGGCCAACCAACAAACCACCAAGGATTAAGGAAATTTTAATTGTTAGGACCATACCATTTTGGGGTTAAATGATCATCATCAGCCCCTATTCTTTCATCAAAATGATGATCTAATCCAACAAGACATTTCTCATGGCTAGCCAGTTATAAGAGCAAAACCCTCTCGGTCCATATAATTGGAAAAGCTGTTATTTTCATGCATCTGAGCTTCCAGAGATATTTGACTGGTTTTTCAGTGGCAAAGATATTTGGTCTGATCTATCAAGGAAGTTCTTATGTATACATGTATTTGCTGTTTATTCAAAGAAAAGTAATTTTCTTCCAGCCTCCCAGGATATCAATACAGTATTTAATTTTCATCCTAACATGCATATAAACCAAGAAGAAGGATAGTTTGGGGAGGGGGGCATTATCCCATGATAAGAGTTACACCTGTAAAACTCTATAGAATCCAATTTAATTCAATCAAAGCTACAACTAAATTATAATGAAATGTGGTGGAGGTGCTAGGAAATTGAGTTTGTCAATTTTGATTACATGCAATTTAGTTCTAATTGAGTCAGTGCTAATGCTTCAAGACCTCATGTGGAAATCTGACTGAAGTCTTTCTTTTTTCCTTTAGAAGCACACTGAGCATTTCTTTGGTATTTTAGTTGTAAACATTTATACACAAGCACATACTATTTACTTTTTTCTCAGGTGGTTGGTTAAATGAACACTGCTTATGCTGTAATGTGTAGAATGCCACCTGGCTTTTGTAGATCACTTGCCATAGCCAAATGTATCAAGGAATGTGACTTGAATTTTGTGACTCTTTGGGTTCAGTTCCAAAGTGGGATTTCTTTTATGGATTGAGAGAGAGAGAGAGAGAGAGAGAGATGAAAGAAGTAGGAAAACTACCAAGGAAAATGAGTGTGTAATGATGTACAAACATGAAAAGAAATGAAAAATTGTATATTTATACATCCCTAGATAAGAACATGAGAGAAGTCATGGTGGATCAGGCCAATGGCCCATCCTGTCCAACACTCTGTGTCACACAGTGACCAAAGCCCAGGTGCCATTAAGAGTTCCACCAGAGGGGCCAGAACTCCAGAATTCCTCCCACTGATACTCCTCAAGTTCCAAGAATACAGAGCATCACTTGTAGCTGCCACCACTTCCTGCAGCAGTGAATTCCAAGTGTTAAGTACTCTTTGGATGAAAAAAGTGCTTCCTTTTATCTGATCTAAGCCTACTGCTCATTAATTTCATTAAGTGCCCACAAATTCCTGTATTGTGAGAAAGGAAGGAAAGTATTTTTCTCTACTTTTTCTATCCCATGTATAATTTTGTAAACCTCTATCACGTTGCCCCTTAATCGTCAATCGTCAAACAGCACCGAAGATCTAGATCTAGCTGTAGGAGATGATCATCATGAAATTAAGATACCCCTGAGTTCCTTTTTTAAAAAAGTTCCAGTGTGTTTAGGAATCAGTGTTAAGACCACCTGCAGCAACCGACAGGTCAGAAGGAGAAGCTTCATAAAACTCTGCAGAGATTCTACAAACCCTCTTTGTCCACTTTCCCCCCACTTTTACTGAATGACACCACATTACAATGAGTTACAACTGCACCATTTCTCAGAGCAGTTATGGAGCAGTTAAAGTGCTAAGCTTTATGGAGAAAATAACTCAAACCCTCTTGATGCCTTCAGATAATTACACAGCTTAACTTTTGCCTGTTGGAAGTAGTGTGAACCAGCTGTGTGTGTGTGTGTGTGTGTGTGAGAGAGAGAGAGAGAGATCTTTTCCAAAAAGTGTGTCTAAGAATATAGGTTAAGAACTTTGATTCTGAGTGGCTGCCTTGAAATTAACCTGTTCCCCACTTCAGATGTTGAAGCCAACTGAAACACTGGGAAAGTTTATCCTCCCCGAACAACACCCCTCAGTGCATCACTGTACATTTTCTTCCCATGATGAGCCAGCATGCTGCAGTGCTTAGAGTGTTTGACTAGGATCCTGGAGACCCCAGTTCAAATCTCTGGTCTGCCATGGGTATTTTATCTATGACCTTATGTCACCCACAGCCCACTTAGGAATGGAGGAAGAGAGAATGATGTTGTAAGCAGCTTTGGGTTCCCACTGGGGAGAAAAGAGAATAGAATTATCTAATTAATAAAAGAGTGGAAAACAACTGGTGATACCAGTGTGATGGATGCAAACACTGACTCAAACTATTGGCATGGTGGTGGGAGTGGCTTCCACTGACAGACACTCTGCAAAAAGTTCCATAGTGTATATTCGCCTAATGAACTCAGTGAATTTTTAGCATGAAAGACGCTTTATGAGGCTTATTTCACCACTGTCTCAAACAGCAACCTTGTAATGGTGGGCTATTATTTTTCCTGTGTTATAAACAGGAAGCGGAGATAGGCTGTAATAACAAGTCATATTAAGAGTTAAACAAGAAGTTCAACATTAGTTGCACAAGATTCAGGTGGGTAACCGTGTTGGTCTGAAGCAACAAAACAATGTTTGAGTTCAGTGGCACCTTTAAGACCAACAAAGTTTTATTCAAGGTATAAGTTTTTGTGTGCATGCACCCAGCTTATACCCAGAATTAAACTCTGTTAGTCTTAAAGGTGCCACCAGACTCGGACTTTGTTCTACTAGTTGCACAAGTTTTCTCTTACCCTGTTATTCCTTATACTTATTAAAATGTTTCTTAAAGTCATAGTCTATCCATGGATATTACAGGGCCGTAGCCAGGATTTTTTACTTTTGGGGGGGGGGCATTGTGTCAGGAGTGACAAGAGAGTAAAAGTTAGAAAAAAGCAATGAGAGAGGGCTGGAGTAGGGATCAGACGTGCCCTGTGGTGTGCCTCACCCGCAGCCAGCCAGAGGTACACTGCCAGCAGGCATAGCAGAGTGATGGCTCAGCTTGGTGTGGCCATGGTGCATACAAAATATAAAATAAAATAAACTGGGTGGATGAGAAATCGGGGGGCCTGGGTGGAAAGTCGGGGGCCTGGTCCCAAGATGCCCCACTGTAGCTATGGGCCTGGGTTATTAGCCACAAGAGCTAAATGGGATCTCCCTCTGCAGAAGGCAGTATGCTAAGGAATGAGTAACCATTCCTTACGTTCTTTCTTTCATGTTGGCTTCCACTGTCGCTACTAGTTTTAGTTCTCCAGTGCTTACTCTCAATTTTGTAGATTCATTTTTATTGTGTGTACATGTTGTCTTTTTATAGTCAGTTTATGAGGTGTTTATACACAAAGTGTACATCATTTATCAGTAACGAATATAAAAGTGCACATTTTACAGGTCAGACCCAGTGCAAGGAAATAGAAACTGGTCCAAAAAGCAGGGGACATGAGTTTGGTTGACACAAGGAAGAAACAAAATTGAAATGGGGATTGTTAAGTATCAGAGATGAGAAATTCAAAACCACCCATGTTCTGAATACCAGCTGTGAGGAGGCAAACATGGGGAGTGCTTCTGGCTTCGTGGACTTCTTCCTGGCTTTCCAAATGGCTATTTCAAATTGGATTCTGGACTAGATGGGCCAGGGCCTGATCCAATAGGGATTTTGTGTTATTGTGCGTCTTGTTGGCAATGCGGGAGTGTCCCTGAGCATAAATTGGAAATACAGTCTTAGTGGCTGACGGTTGGATATAAACTGGGACTATGTCCACAGGATATGGAAGCTGAGAGATAGTGAAGAATAAGCACAAAGCAGATCAGCAGTGATGCTGTCTAGGAAGGGCAAAAGAGGTGGTCTTCAGGAACTGTTATACAAACAACAGTGGGATACAACTGAGGAGTCTTTATAGTTCCTTGCTGCCCCCCCTTCCCTATTAACTTGTATAGGACCCTGATTCAGACAAAGGTCAAACTCAGCTCTGTGTTCTGGTAAAGAATCATGAAGTGTTGTGCAGTGGGATGCCCAGAAATGTCAACTGCACAATCTGTCTGGGCTTCCAGTCTCAGACTCACCTTCTTCCCCATTTATGGGGTCTCATGGGTGATGAACATGAGGATTCCAATGGTGGAAGGTCCCATCAGGGGGTCCTGACACCCCTCCTCCATCAGCTGCCTGATGCCAGCTCCCACAAATACTCCTTTGAGCAGTCTCTCAGCTAAAAATTCCAATTATATTGCAGCAAAATAAAAACAAAGTCAATGGAAAGCAACTTAACTTGGCTTCTCTAACATTACAAATGATAAATTCACATGACAAGTTTAAACAATGGTCTTGAATGGAACGAAAGTGAATTTCTAGCCAGGAAAACAATCACCAGCAACTTCAAACTATATTTGCAGTGAATGTGTTCCCCTGATGTTTGTGGTCTAGCCAGCTGTGGAGGCATTGACTTCCACATTATGTGGTTTGGGAGCCCTGAATATATTTTGGCATTTCTCAGTGTCCCTCGGCATATTGTAAAAAAAAAATAAAAATGGATATTTGAATTGGATAACATTTTATCAAAAGGAGGACTGCTGCCCTGACCTGGATATCCCAGAAAAGCCTGACCTCATCAAATCTCAGAAGTTAAGCAAAGCTAACTCTAGCAAGTATTTGGATAGGAGACCTCCAAAGAATACCGGGGCCAGGAGGCAGAGGCAAGCTCTCAAGCCACTTCTCTGAACGTCCTCCATGCCTCAGTAGGAATTGCCAGAGGTCGCCATGACTTCCAGGCATGGGCACACACACACACATGCAAAAATACCAAAAAAACACCTGTCAATCTCGCCTTTGAAGGTGAGTATGTTTGCTAGAATTTACTTATCGTTGTTTGCTCCCAGTGTCCTGTGAAGTCACTAATAATCCAAAACTGATGTGATTATGAAGCAGACTAACCAAAGAAAATGTGTATGTTCTTACTTGAGGGAATACTTGGCTTTAATATTTTCATACATATTCCTGTTTACTCCACAGGCCTTATCAAATGACTGTACATCCCAGAGAGGCGGTTGTCTGCTTCAAAAGGCCACTTTGAAATGGAGAGGCATCATTTCTTATTCCTGTTTCTGATTCTAACACTTGGCAATTAGGATGAATCAGAGTATATTCCATGCTCCTGTTTGTCACCATAGAAACTTGTGTTGAACAGGAAGCTTATAAAATTATACAATTAATAGAAAGAGGGTGGGGTTTTTTTTTGAGAAAGGCTATTTACTTTGGAGATGGCTGGGTTAAATTAAAAAGGGGGGGGGACAACTTCCTCATGCTATCGTCACAGAAATGCTATCACTTAGCTTTTCTTCTGCCACATGAATGTAGCAAACTAACCAAGACTACAAAGAAAAGTGCATTCATTAAAGCCAGTATTGCTATTGTTGAGTTTTTAAAAATGTAGACGAGACTCCCAATTTATCTTAAATTGGAACCAGGAGCACAAATTCAATAGAAGTATCCTTGACATAACTTTCTTAGCTTAATATTACACACACACACACACACCATTGTGTCCACTTAATGAGCCTTGGAATACAATCTTCTATACAAACGATGGCCTCATTACTGATATGTTAATGTAATGAGCAAAATATATTCATATGAATGAATAACTTTTTTCAAACAACACACATATTTTAGATCTCGTTTCCTCATATTCTTTCAGGAAAAGGAGCCAGCCATGCTACACGCAACAAATAAAAGCACAGAAAGAATCAGCCCCTGATTCTTTCCCTCAGTCCTGTGATTATATAGTCTTCAAACTCAACCAAGAAGGCAATGCCAGAAATCGAAGTGTTCATTACTCCATATTTGATTGCATCCTCATTGACTGAATCCTGTTTCCTGTATTCAGCTGAGGCAGTACAGAAATAATATCCTGGAGGAAGGGATAGCTTCTAGCTTTAATCAAACCTCCTTCATGTGTTAATTATAACTGGTTAATTGTTGATTGATGGGAACTGACCAGCAGAAAAGGCTTTGCAGTTTTTCCTTTTCCCTCCTGCAGGACACTGACGTAATCCAAGATGGGAGGAGCTGGATAACAGTTTAATCAGGCAGACTGATGGAAAGAACTTCCTTCTCTCTGCTTCTCCAGTGTTAATGAGCAATGATACAGAGGCCTGGTTTGGGAAACCTTTACCTTTTTTTAAGAAGCAGCAGCACACAAACCGAAGGGTCCGTGTGGTCAGGAAGTGAGGTCAGTACATTCAATACACATTCAAGTCAGGCTTTCTCCAACTCAATTTCTCCTTACCACAGGACTGCTGCTTCTCACCCTCTGGGAAATGAAGCAGACCATGGGCCAAACCAGACATCATATTTTTGTAACAAGTTATTTTATGAATCAGGTCCAGGTCACCCAAGCCTGACTTGCTTTCTTCACGGCCTCACAGCAGCTGTGGCAAACTGCTTTTTAAAGCACCTCAGGGGCTCAATTTGGTTTTTGAAAATAATAAGGGGGGAGGCAGAAGCTAATCTTCTCCCATGACAAGGGTCCCAAGATGAACTGGGCCCTTGTGGTACTTTAAAAAGCAGTTTCATGCAGCTGCGTGTGTGACCCCTGGTCTTGCCAACCTCCAGGTGGCACCTGGAGATCTCCTGCTGTTATAATTGATCTCCAGCTGATTGAGATCAGTTCCCCTGGGGAAAAAATGGCTTATTTGGAGGGTGGACTCTGTGGCATTATACTCTGCTGAGGTCCTGCTCCTCCTCAAACCCCAACCTCCCCAGGCTCCAATCCCCAAATCTCCAGGTATTTCCCAACCCAGAGCTGGCAACGCTCGTGGCCACAGGAGAATCAAGTTGGGTCCAGGGAGCCCAGGCCCAACTCATTAAGTAACTTGTTAAAAATGTAGCATATAGATTGACCCTTTCATTACTGTGGGATTCCCCCCTCCCACCCTATATTAGGTTGCTTTTGGTTACACATGGAAAAGAACAAGACCAGATGCTGCAATGTATTTTTCACAACACACCTTACAAAATATTGTTGTTGCATAACTAGTCTTTATCCTCAACTACTACATCATCACATTATTGTGATTAGCCAGCTATGCCTACAGAGCTCTAAATCTGGCTGGCCTGATAAATAAAGAACCCTGCTGATCACTCAGGTTGGTTTAGGCCTACAACCCCAACAGTCTGCCAAAGCTTTGCATTTAGTCTTGTCTCCTCTTCACTTTTGGATCTTGACCATCTGGTCTTCATTTACATTCTTTGTTGGACCACCAAGAAAGTTTCATTTTTCAATTGATCATTAGGCAGTGGTCTGCGTTGTGGTTTTATATTACATCTGCCTGAACAACTTTATCTCTTGACTTCAGTTCCACTTGGCTTCACACCTATACACTAAGATCACTTGTTGTATATCACTTCAATATACATTGGTTAAGTAAACATCTCATAACTAGATAAGGGAGCATCTTAGACAATCATTATAAAATAACACAGATTGGTACATTCTCATCACCAGAACTGACATGAGCTGTTCCACCAAAACATAACTGGAAAGTTCCTCATATCAGATACTAAGGGATTTCTATATATTACTGATCACAGATTTTCAGTGCCAGTTAGGTTGTTTGGCCTGTTCCACAGTTTGTTAGTTTTTCTCATTACGCCTGACTGTTCTGCATAAAAGACTAATATTAATAGTCTTACCAAATTCCAAAAGCAATGTAAGAAATAAAGAAAGTAGACTGGTTCTTACTTGGCCAGAAGAGAGAAGAGCAACAAAGGTGAATTGATGAAACAGAATTTGACAGAACAGAAAGGGAGGAAAAAAACTCTTACTCTTCTATAATGGGGATCTATTTCCATCTCACCTTATATCACTAACCCTTTTTCTTTGTTACTTTGTATGTTAGGACATTCCCAAACCTTCCAGAAATTCCCACCAAACTGGGTATCTCCTAATCACTTATGTCATCCCATGATATTACTCAGTTCACCATCTTGTTCACCGCTTCCCATTAATCAGTCTACAAGGAAAACACACAATCAACAATCCTTGCATGAGTTGGAAAACTGCTCTCACCCAGTCAAAATGTCTCTAATTCTACTTATTCAGGAGAAAGTTCAACCAATTCTTGGTAATTCCCCTTTCTGTTTTCCTTGCTTTTGTTTCTTGATTCTGTTGTTTGCCATTTTTATACCATTTTGATACTGTTTTCTGTCATTTTATATGGTATGCTGTTTATGTGCTATAAGTGCAAACATAAGGTTAAAAATGTGTTAATTTTAATGTGGAAATCTGGTGTGAGCGATGAGTAAGTCTTTCACAATGAAAGAAACAAAGGGGGGGAAATGGGAATGTCAATATTCAAAGGAAATCAGGCCACTTTTGAAATTCAGTTATCCCTAAAAATAAACCACAAATCACTTTTTCATAAAATGTTTGTAATGAAAAGGATCAGGGAGGAGAGTTCCCATCTCTAGCAATTCAACACTCCTTCAACAGATACTCACTGAGCATTTTGAAACCCATGAAAGAAACCATCCTTTCTCAAAACATCCAATTGAAGTCAACTGCAACAGAGTGATTATTTGTCGAGCTATCTCTTTATTTGGTTCCTTACTCTCCTTTATAGAAAGGGGAAGAAATCAATAGCAGTTTGTGATGGAATGTGCATCAAGGGATTTTGACGATAAACTGGAAGCGAAGAGACAGTGGCAGACAAGGGGCTGTTTACTTTCGTCTTCTTTTTTCTTCCAAAAATACATTTCTAGTTTATCTTTTTGGCAAAAGTGTTTTACCCAGCTCCATCCTTCAGGTTAGGGTAGAATACAAATTAAAATTCATAAAGCAGCAAGTAAAAAAAAAATCAAATACACGATCATGTTTATTATTCATTGAGGTTTGACATGTTTTAGTCTTACGTTCTTTGACAAAGAACTCACACTGGATAGAAAGTTTAATTTTTTTTTAAAAAAATAAGTACTTAAACCAATCTATCCTCTCTCAATCTAACCAGCTCCACAGAGTTGTCACAAGGATAAAACGGAAGAGGGGCAAAAATGGTACTCTAACAGTGCAATTCTAAGAACGCTTTCTGGGGAGTAAGACCCACTGAGTAGATTTTAGTAGGATTCTGAGTAGACCTGCTTAAGGCTGCTTTCTGACTTCCTTAGAATAAAGGTTGTATGAAAATGTAATTAATATCAAAGTTCAACTCTGATAGGGCTGGGCAAGTGTCATGCATGTTCTTTAAGTGTTCTATAGTCCTGATAAAAGGTATTCCATTCTGCTATGATAATCTGCAAATTTCAGTGGCTTGTATTAAATGAGATTTCCTCGTGGATTGGAACCCACAGAGCGGGACTTTCCTGCTTCCCTGTTCCTTTGCAACCTTTAAAGCCCTGAAATGTTTTGCCTGGGTGTCAGCAGGTCCTCAGACAGAGCATAGGGAGCAAAGATGGTCACTGCAGTAGAAGATGCAACTGGCAGAAATCATCACCTCCTCTTCTAAAGATGGCAGTGCCCTTAAGTCTTTGGAACTGCATATATAAGACAGTGATCTTTCTAGAGCTATGCACACAGTATGTACTGGGATACATCTTTGATGTGTGCTTTATGTGTGTTATCGCAATCTTTATTCTTTTACAAGTAATAATATGTATCCAAGGGCAGTGTACCCCTCCCCTCCGAAATGAATCCTGAACATACCCACAGAAAACAGTGAGACAGCATAAATATGCAGCTGTTTCATGATATGGAAAACTTTGATGAGAACAGCAGGTTTTGGAATTTGAAAGCAAAGCTGGAGGGAGACAACAAGAATTTTCTGACCTCTATAAGGTCTACAGCCACCACCAAATTGTTCCCTATCAGCAGGGATGATAAATTGGGATGGAGTGGAAGTCAAGAAGGAAAGGGGGGGAAATTCCTAGAGCTAGAACTCCATGGTGCTCCTGATGGAACTCTTAGGTGCCTTATTTTATTCACAGATAGCTCATATTGTCCAAGTTCCATTGCAAGGAGTGCTGGGTGGAGAGTGCTTATTTATACTTTATAAGCCATTTATACACCATTTATGTACAGCTAACTCATATAAGGCATAGAAGCCTTTTTTTACATATTCATTGTGCTCCTGATTTCCTTGGCAGTTGATCTACAAGCTCTGAAATAGGTCTGGGCATGATTCTTCTGCATATCTGCCCTCCCTGTACGTTGAGGAGTCAGTTTATGTCTTTCTGCATGTATCTTAAATAATCAGGATTTTCAAAGGAGGGTGTTGTCATCATTGGTAGTATCATTAGTGGCATC
Source organism: Lepidodactylus listeri (assembly GCA_029233225.1). NCBI lineage: Eukaryota > Metazoa > Chordata > Lepidosauria > Squamata > Gekkonidae > Lepidodactylus > Lepidodactylus listeri. The sequence goes on from JARCFY010000013.1 coordinate 38,815,961, forward strand.
ACAGCACACACACACCCTTTTTAAAAGGCCTTAAAAGATTGGTATGTTGATACAGGGTAATAATGTAGTTCAGCAGGTCCTCTGAATTCTTAGCTTTCATTTTTATATATATGTATGTGTATGTGTACGTGTGTGTGTGTGTGTGCTTGCCTGAAAGTCATGGTGCCTTCTGGTAACCCCTACTGGGGGCTTGGATGTTTTTCAGAAAGGTGACTTGATTAGCCTGTCCCGCCTCTGGTATTCCTTGGAGGTCACCCTTCCAAGTACTTGCCAAAGTTGGCCCTGCTTAGCTTCTGAGATCTGACGAGATCAGGCTTGCTTGGGCTATCTAGGTCAGGGTGCTACCTTTCATTTTTTTAAAAGTCTCTAGCCTCTTCCCTTGTGAAGATATGCTCTTTCCCTTACATCACTGTGATGGAAGGAGCTAGAGACTTAATTTTTAAAAAAAATGAAAGCTGGGAATTCAGAAAAGCTGTCTAAACTATCATTACAACACTCTATCATTATATCAATGTTTTAGGGTCTTTTTTTCAAAAGCAAAACCCAGATCACTTATCTTCAGAGGGGAGAGGGAGTGGTTTGACAATTACAACAGTCCAACCATTGAAAACTGGGTTGAAGGTGGATGGGAGTGGGTGGGACACAAAAAAAATAACAACAAACACGATGCACAAGGAGAAAAGTGGTTTCAAAAGAACCAGAAAAAAAAAGAATGTGAAAATTAAAAACACAGAAATGCATGCAGAAATCAAGATAAACTGAAGCCGTACAGGGCCAGAATTGATTGGAGGGGGGTGGGACATGTGGAAAACCCCTTGTATTACTTTTTTTTGGGGGGGGACTGACATAAGGAAAAAGGATGGTGTGCAAATAAAGACTCTTGGGTTTTATTTGTGCAAGGAGGGAGCAAAGATCCGGGAAACTTATATAATATGATATGTATTGCTTATGATACTTATAATTTAAAAAAAAATCCTTTTAAAAAAGGAAGAAACAAAATCTAATTAGGATTTTTTGTTTAATTCAAACCAACAGGAATGAAAAATACAATAGTTTTCTTATCAAGAATATTGCAATATAAGCTCCTCTATTCTCATTAAAAAGGTAAAGACATAGTGATAGAATATAAGTATTACCCACTTGAAAATACAGCACCTCTTAAGAGAGACGTGTCCACTGGGTGTACATTTGTTTATGCAAAGATTTCACTTGAGTATTCCTAATTTGAAGTGACACTCTAATAATGTCCTATTGACTTGCGCATAGACTTTGCTGTAATGATCCCACATAGGAATTACAGGGTCAATAACCAAACCAATTTGGCTGATTGTCTGTGTTAAACTAATCAAAGTGACTGCAAATAGGATCCAGGCAATTTCATATTAGTTTGCCCTGATCTCTTCCACTCCTCCCTCCCTCCCTCCCTCTGCCCCTCTCTTTTTCAAAGAACACTTTTGAGGTGTGAAATGTTGCATAAAATGAATGAATAAAATCATAATCCAAGGTAATGATGACCGTAGCAAAAAAAAAATTGCAGGGATGGATAGACACAGAAAGAACAAAAGTAGTAGTAAATGGGCTCCACACTGCATTCAAAATGAACGTTTTAATGAGCAATTAAAGGGTACAAAACACACAGTCACCCTTTTCATTTCAGTAAACTAAGTCTGCACAATTGAGGGTCACCAGACCCAACAGAGCCCGCCAGCCAAAAATGCCACCCTCTGGAACTGCCATTTTCTGATATCTGTAATTTGGAGATCAGTTATAATTTCAGGAGAACTCCAGCCCCCCACCGGGAAGTTGGCAACCCTAAATAACACTTGGAAACATCTGGAAATCTCTGAGCATGGAATTCAGGTTTAGAGTTGTTGTTTTTTAACTAATATTTTTAATTTAATTTAATTTTATAACAACAAATAACAATAATAGACTTGATTCAATGAGTATTCAGATATTAACTAATTAAAAACTGATCCAAATCACTTATAATCTTTAATATCTCTCTTTTTAAAGACAGGTAAAGCCCCCCCCCCCCCCCCCCGACAACACAGAAATCTGTTCAGTCAAAAGTTCAGTGGTCTCTCTGTGTCCATAAGATATTTAATGAGGATCACATTTCTGATATATCTTCATATCTGTACTACAGTGCAAAATCAGCCACATTACAAATTCCCATGCTGCTATGGGCCCTGCAAGAGGAAAAGGAGGGGGTAGTAGAAAGATGGGGGATACATACAATAATTCACATCTCCCTCTGAGGGTGAATTGCACTGTCTCCTATTTATCTGAAATGAGGCAGGAAAGATCCCTTGGGTGAGGGGCAATGCTCCTTCTAAGCTGTGGAGTCTTGTGAGCAAAAATTCTACTTTGTGAACTACTGGCATTAAAGTTGTGAGTGAACGATTTGGCTGCTGCCAAATTTGCTCTGGAGCCATCCTTCCTGAGCTAAGGCAAAAATCTGTGAGCTGGAGCCCAAAAGACTGTAAACTAGCTTACAGTAACTCATCTTAGAGGGAACACTGGGGAGGGGTATATTCTGTAAGGATTTTATCATAATTTGTTGAGGAAAAAAATTACTGACAGAAAATGTTATTTTCCACTTAAAACAACTGAAATCAATCAATTATCGTATGGTGTTCCACGTGGTATAGCCAGGAGATCCAAACATTGACTGGCTGCCTTATAGTTTGAGTCAAGTGGCACTCTTAAGATAAACAAAGTTTAATTCTGGGAATAAGCTTCCATGTGTAATTTTAGCTTATACCCAGAATTAAACTTGGTTGGTCTTAAAGATGCCACTGGACTCAAACTTTGTTTTATTGCTTCAGACCAATACAGCAACCCATCTGAATCTATCTAGGGATATTTCAGTATAATAGAGCAAGTTAATAGACAAATATTTTCTTTAGCTTCGAGTAATGAAGCGTGTCTTCAAGATGCAGATATGAAAAGCCACATAATAGTTTATGCAGAGGCTTAATGAGGGCATCTGGTCAGGCAGAACTTGAATTTGTCATCCCTTCCACTCTAACCTGAAAGATTCTGCATCTCTTATACACAAATCAAATCTGTGATTCTTTCTTTGCCAGCCATTTTGTTTCCTTGTACTGAATTTTCCTATCCAAAGTTGTGATAGAATGTACCTGCTCTGGCCTGCAGGCCTTATTCCACCTGGCCCTCCTAGGGTTTCCCTGTAGGAAAAGCCCAGCAGGAACTCATTAACATAACAGGCCACATCCAACAGCAGAAACTCATTAGCATATTAGGCCACACCACTAACAGCACAGCTTATTAGCATATTAGGCCACCCCTCCATGTTACTAGAAGAGTGGTCCTCCAGCCACACCCACCTTTTGCTTCTTATTCTGTTTACCTTGTTTGTTGTCAAAACCCAGGGCTTTTTTTGTAATAGGAATTAATTTGCATGTTAGGCCACATACCCCTAATGTAGCCAATCCTAATGAGTTTCTGCTGCTGGGTGTGACCTATTGTGCTAATGAGTTTCTGCTGGGTGTGGCCAACTCAGGAGCCAGCCGGAACTCCATTCCTGTGCATTCCTGCCCAAAAATAGCCCTGCCTGGAGGGGCTTTTTTTCCGCTCTTGGGTAGCCCACTACCACCAACTGATTGTTGCTGGGATTTTCCACTGAGAGGATCAGGACTCCCAGCTTCCTTTCCAAGTTTAGAGGCCTTGCCTTAGTGTCTCCCACTGCCCAGTGTCTGGTCACTGTAGAGACAGATTAATGCCTTGAGCGCCCTTAGAGGAATAGCTGCTTGCCAGCTACTTGTCTGCCCCCTGGCTCCCCTCTTTAGATAATGTATTTGAAATGGTGGAGGTCTATATGGTACAGAGAACCACTCCCAGTATCAAAAGTTATAAAGTATTTATTAGAAAGTAAATGTTTACAGCATACTTTTAGCACAGCACCAGACTGAGCAAGGAATACAAAAGAAACTGGTTAAAATGCAAATCCTCTGTCCCTTTCGCTATACATGCCCTATGAGCTGTTAGAATATAGGGCAGGCTCTTTAGCTGAGATGTTCTAGTTCCCTACAAAGTTCTCATTACCTTGAAGCTCCCCAGACAAAGACATGGTCAAAATGGCTGCCTGCTCCAGAGGAGAGGTCTGTGTGCACTCCTGGTTGTAGTACCCAAGGGAAAGAAAATGCCTTCCTCTTGCAAGGAGATTTTATCATCTCTGGTACTTCACCCACTTGACCCCAGTCAGTCCAGGTCAAGGAAGCTTTTCCTGTGTCACAAAAAGTTCCTTCCTCAAGCCTTTCTAGAATTTGACACCTCCAACTCTCTGTTCCCTGCCTGAAGAAGGGGAGAGAAGGGTAGGGTTGGTGGGGGCCTCCTGGGGAACTTCTGGAAGTACCTCCACATGATGACATCACCCAGAAGTGATGTCATCATGTTGGGAAAGCCAGGGACAATGCTGTGTTCCCCCCCCCTGGTGTCCCTGACATGATGATGTCACCCAGAAGTGACATCATTAAGTCAGGAAAGACAAAGAGAGAGAGAGAAGAGAAAGAAGAGAGAAAGAGAGAGAGAGAGAGAGAGAGAGAGAGAGAGAGAGAGAGAGAGAGAAAGAAAGAAAGAAAGAAAGAAAGAAAGAAAGAGAAAGAAAGAAAGAAAAGAGGGCCCAGGACTCCCCTGCTGTTTATAAGGTAAGACTTGGCAATCCTATTCCAGAGAAGGTGGAAACTTGATCATCTCTTTTGTCTAGCCCCATTAGCATTTGTATGAAGGTGGACTGAGGTACAAGCGAACTGACTCCCTCCACTGCCTAGAGGGGAAAATAACTTAAAATGCAAAGTAGAGGTTTTGCCTGTTGCCAGGGGTCCGTTGGGGCTGGAGCAAGGCGGAGCAAAGCTCCGCCAGCTCAGGAGTGGCCACTAGGGCAGCCATGGGCCAAATCAGATTCTCTAATCTGATTCAGCCCGCCGCTGAATTGCCGCCGAAATTTGGCGGCAACTTTAAAAGCCACTGGAGGAGAGGGGGGTTGAGGGAGAGGCTCCAAACTTGCAGGGTAGCTGCTGGGGCCTCTTTTCGAAATACCCACCAAGTTTCAAGAAGATTGGACCAGGGGGTCCAATTCTACAGGCCCCCAAACAGGTTGCCCCATTCCCTACATTGTTCTCTATGGTAGGAAAAGAGTTAACATTTTTTCCCACCATAGAGAACAATGGAGGGGATGGGACAACCTATTTGGGGGCCCATAGAATTGGACCCCCTGGTCCAATGTTCTTGAAACTTGGTGGGTATTTCGAGGAGAGGCCCCAGCAGCTACCCTGCAAGTTTGGAGCCTCTCCCTCAAACCCCCTTTCCTCCAGCCCTTCATATACCCTATGAGTTTTTGCCATTGATTTCAATGGCCCATAGGGTATAATGGGGCTGAAACTGACATTCCCTTTCTGACACACTTCTGGTGATGTCAGGGGACGTGGCATATGCTAATAAGTTATGCTAATGAGTTATGTTAATGAGCTCCTGCACCTCTTTTTCTATGAAAGGACCCCTGCCTGTTGCCAACCTCCCAGGAGACAAAAAAGAAACATTTCTTCACAAAAGTATTCATCTTTCAGTGTCATTTCTGCATCTTCAAATCAGCATGAATCAGCATATTCTATTGGATATATAAATGGCAAATATCATATGAATAAATACTACATAATTTGCCTACAAATACATTTCCATAGGCTCCTACAGGAGAAATGAATTTACAGCCCCAATAGCAAAAAGTGGAGGACTGAAACCATTGCCCAACCAGCTTTTCCAGTTTTCCAACAGGCTCCCCTTTGAACATTGGCTATGCTGGAGATCATGGAACCTGCATGGATGAAAGCCACGTCAGATGGGGCCTGTAGTAAAAAGAGGAATTTGGTGAGATTGAATTAAAAACTGGCTGTATACAAGCCATAAACAAACATAAAAGAAATCAAATAATGAACATTTGCAATCCCTACCGTCCCTAGCGTTCACCTTGGTGGCTCATAAGCTATGTGTTCCTTACATAGTTATAGCAGCTACATGGAATCAGACTATTTTAGGCAGATTGGGGGGGGAGAGAAGTAAACCTGTCACCAAGGAAGCTTCTCTGTGCTATTTTGTTTTAATATGTTTTTCCCCCTTACCTGACATTCTAAATGTCTGTAATTTGAGTCACTGGGGCCACATACCACCGTAACATGGAGCTGGCAGCCAGCTGAAATACCTCCTTATCTTCACCATTTATGGGTGGCAGCTTCACAGAGACTGTCAGAATTTTCTTTCGTAAAGACAGCTGGCAGTAGCACAGAATCTATAGATCCTCTTTAGTAATACAGAACAGTTGAAATACCCTAGGTGGAAATTAAAGGTGACATTGTTGATTAATCTTAGACCAAATATCCCCAGTTGTAAGCCGAATCTAGAGGAATGTGGAGAGTGGGTATTGTGTACTGGGTTCTTAGCATGAAAGAGGTGGACAATGACGTAGCAAACAACTTGTTTATTAGTACACAACTTGAGATAAACTACTGGCTGAGATGGCCAACTTTATACACCACCAGGGACACACCCAAAAGTCCGATTGGTGGGTTTGAATTTCTCGCCAGAGATCTTATTGGTAAACTAGTGGTGGCCTAGGATCCTTAGCTCCTATTGTTCTAGGAGTTAAGCTCCGGCTGTCTGCCACTGTACCCTAGTGATGGTCAGTGTACATAACAGTGGGGCTGAAGAGCAATAGGGTGGGTCTTAAAAACCCTGATCAGTCCTAGGTGAAGGTAAAGGTTTCCCTTGCTCAAAAGCCAGTAGAATCCAACTCTAGGGTTGCAGTCCTCATCTCTGTTTCCAAGCTGAAGAGCCTGTGCTGACTGAAGATGTCTCTGTGGTCATGTGGCTGACATGACTAGACACCGAGGCACACAGAATGCTGCTACCTTCCCACCGAAGCAGTACCTATTTATCTACTTGTAATTTCTTGCTTTTGAACTGCTAGGTTGGCAGGAGCTGATCAGTCCTACTGCTGTGCTAATTTGAGTCAAAGGAACTGAAATAAAGCTCACTGGGTGACCTTGACCTAGATATATTGTCTCACTCTAAGCTACCTTGCAGGGTTGTTGGGAGGATAAAATTGGGAAGCAAAACCCAGATATGTTTCACTCAGATGTTGCTGAGAAAAAATGGTACTAGATGGACACAGGAACACAGATGACAAAGACAAAATAGGAAAAGAATGAGAAAATGTACACACCAACAGAAGCTGCAAAGGTTAAGATCAGCATTTCTCAATTTCAGCACTCCCTGTTTTAAGGGCTGTGGGGTTTTTTTTTTGGGGGGGGGGGTATCTAAACATGATGTTGCAAATAAATAGGAATTCAAAAATGATCTATTGATAGATAAGTAAGATGCTTCCTTCCCATCTAATGGTTATTTTTAAAAAAGAGACAGTGGGATATGGTACAGGTTTATAACATTTATAGCATTATTCAAGAGTGGAGAAAGGGGACAGAAGGACTTTTTTTCTCCCTCTCCCACATTACCAAAAACTTGGGGGGCAGTCAGTGAAGCAGATGGACAACAGATTCAGGCTGGACAAAAGGAAGTCCTTCTTCTCTAGAAGACTTATTTTCTTGTGGAATTCACTGCCACGAGATGGGAACAAGTTTAGCTGATTTTAAAGAGGGACTAGACAAATCAATAGCAGAGGTCCATTAACAATTGCTAGCCATGATACCTAATTGTCAGGCACTAATCCTCTGAATGTCAGTGCAAGGATTCAGAGAGCAACAGGGGAGGCATTGTTCTCTATGCTGTGCTTGTAGGGAAGGATTTGGTTGGCCAGCCAGGGTGTGAAACAGGATGCTGGACCATTGGTATAATTGGTACATCTGTTCTCGTGTTTTGAGGCAAAAGGAAAAAGCATTAGGGATGCCAGCCTTAAGGTAGGACCTGGGGATCCTCCAGAATTACAGCTCATCTCCAGACTACAGAGATCAATTCTCTTGGAGCAAATGGATGCTCTGGAAAGCGGACTCTGTAGCATTGTACTCCACTGAAGTCCCTGTCCTCCCCAGGCTCCACTTCTGAATCTCCAGGAATTCCCTAACCTGGGGCTGGGAACCCTACCCCCCCACACACACACCTCTTCCAAGGGAGGACCTGGCAACCCTAGAAAGACTACTGTCTGAACAGTATTCTGTACAGAGAACAAACATGGTGAGGAACTGTAGCTTCTGGAGATCTAGAGCATACCAGAAGACTTCCAGAAGAACTAAGAAAAAAAACCACCTTTAATACCTCTCACTCCAGCTTTAACTGTGTTGCATGATGGTAATTTCCCCCTGGATAAGATGTGGAAGACAGCCAGGGAGCTAGAGGCACTGCTGTTTTCTCCCTTTTACCCCTTTCCCATTAAACTCAGGCCCCATAATTTCGTCTCTGAACTGGAATTGGTGGAAGAAATGATGTTACAATTCTCTGAGTGATGTTCTATGTCTTATAACCCCTCAGAAAGTTATTACAGCTTCATGGATTGGCACAATGGAAAAAGATGGAACAGCTTTTGTGACTTTTGAATGACACCTGGATGAAATCCTGTGTAAACTCTGATTCCTTCCACTACTGAGTGTGTGTTCTAAGTTTTAAACTCTTTTCCAACAGTAAGTATACTAGACCAAAAATGAATTTGTTCAAAGAGATTTAAAGAAGAAGAAGAATGAGGAAGAAGGGCTGAGCATCACACTCTAATTACAGAGGATAAGTAAAATAATGATTCCCCCCTCCCAAGTCTATTACTTCAAGGGACCTGAGTAAAAACCTCTCTCAAATCATGTTAAAATTAATTTAGATCAGGACAAAAACAATCTGTGCTTGACATTTGCATACCTGGCAAATACCGTGAGTGACAGCTTCTCTCCATGAGAGTTTTAGGACACAAAGATGCAGAGACTCCCCCCCCCCCCAAATATCAGGATTTTTTTAAAAAAAATCCCAGATCTGAATACTGTGCCAGTATTGGGATCCAGGATGGGGGGGGGGGGGGAATCCTGATTTTTTTCCAAGTCCAATAGATCCAAACTGAATAATACTGGGGGGGGGGGATGTAGTCCCCTAATCCCACATTTATCCAGTTAATGGTCCCTTGGGTTCCCAGCTCCCAGGTCCAAGTGGGTTTTCCCCCACTTTTGAGGACTTTGATCTGACACCGGCCAGCTGGCCAGTGGGAGAAACCCCATCCCCACCCTCAAATAGGAATGTCACTATGCGATGTCCCCGATGCAATGACGTCACTCAGAAGTGATGTCATCATGTCGCTGCTGTCAGGGGTGACACTCTAATTTTTGGGCAAACTCTGTGGTTTTAAAGGTAAAAAACCATAGTGTTTTTGCCCAAAAACTAGAGCATCACCACTGATGCCATGATGTCACCTCCAGGTGATGTCATCATATTGCACGTGCCATGCACGCATGACAGAAGATCCCGGAAAGGACCCAGGAGATCCCTACCAGGTAGGACCTGGCAACCCTAATGGTCCCGTCTCTCCTTTGTAAAGCGATAGTACATTGACTCTTTCTTATAAACAGAGGTACACACAAGATGCACATGTGTTCTTCTTAATATGTGACCAGGGCTATACAGACTACTTGTCAAAGGACTTTGTGCTGCATATCCCTGTGGCCTGTTACTTCTTTAGACCTGAACAATACTGTTCATGATAAGTCACAGGTTTACATCCCAGCACCAGACACTGAGACTGATGCATAAGCATTAGAAGGCTGGTTTTTATACCCCCCTTTTCTCTACCCTAAAGAGTCTCAAAGCAGCTTACAATCGCCTTCCCTTCCTCTCCCCACAACAGGCACCTTGTGAGGTAGGTGGGGCTGAGAGAGTTCTGAGAGACATGTGACTTGCCCAGCATCACCCCACAAACTTCAGGTAGAACAGTGGAGAAACTAACCCAGTTCTCCAGATTAGAGTCTTGCTGCTCTTACCCACTATATCACACTGGCTCTCATTAAAACAGGAATTATTTGCTCCTCCATACACCGATTTATTAACCAGAAATATTGGTATTCCTCTCTTCCCAAAGACCCAGGGCAGCTAACAGCAATTACTGGGTAGTAGCCAGTTTATCAGGACTTGTGATGGACAGTTGCTGGAAGATCAGAACTCATGGCTGGTACCAATATAGGGCAGCTAGGTATGACAGCATCCTAGAGTTTCTGGATATTGGAAGAGCTCAAAACGTTCATTCATTGTCATTGTATTTGGTATAATACCCATTCATTTGTATAGATTTCAATGGGAAACACCTTTTTTTTTTTCATTTATTCCAGTACTGCAGTGTTAATATTATTGGACCATCATTCACAACAAAATGAAGAACAAACAAACAAACAAAACCCCACCTTCATTAAAAATAAAAATCCCTTTACTATACAATGAACCCTATTTCTAGGGTGTGGGCACATGGCCCTTTAAAGCCGGAGGAACTGCTGTTTCCTCCCACATTCAAAGCGGCTGTTCATATGGCTCCTGCCAGAAGTGGGCTCACCCGCGCAACCCTCCCGCTTTTCTAGCGTATTTTCCGACCCCGGGAAAAACAAGTATTTTCCCGGAGGTCACATGAGGACCCCGCTTTGGAGCCGTTCTGGACAGCCCTCTCTCACAATGATTGCAAGAGAGGGCTGTGTGAACGTCCCTCCCGTTTTTCCTCCCTCTTTTGCACTTTTGCGCTTGGGCACTCATGCGCACAAGTGCAAAAATGGGGGGGGGGGAACTGCCCCACACTCCCCTCCCAGCACCGAGCCCCACCGGCCGCTGCCACCTGCCCCCCACATGCTGTAACCAAAAAACTGACGAGGCGGCGACCAGCAGGGCTCGGGGCCCGGAGCAGAGCGTGGGGCGAGCCAGGAAGCCAGGATGGGTCCACCGCCGCCAGCTGGTGGTGGTGGCAGCGGCGGCAGCAGCTGGCAGCGGTGGCAGAGGGGGGGGGTTGGAGAGCTCTCCTGTGATCAGGAAGGGTGCCTCCCCCCCACCCCCGCTGCCGGGGTTGGGATATATGAACATCCCAACCCGAAAGGAAAAAAATGGATGAAATCCAAGTGGGATAAAATCCGTGAATCCGATGCTGTGTGCCCTCACCCCTTTATAACATTAAGAGAACCTTCTTTAATACATCGCACTAGCAATGAACCACTAAGACGTCACTCAAGGAAAAAAGCCTATAAGCACAATTCACTTCTGTTGCAAGATGTTTGGCTGCAATGATTGGAAAGATGCCATGTCAGTTCTATCCCATGTGACTTTCTCTCTTTTCTTTTGACCTTCTTGAGTTTTCTGGCTAGATGGCCAGGTGCCAGGGAAAGAAATGAAGCAACAGAAACAAATGGCAGCTGTTCCTTTATTACTATTCCCATTACTCTTAGCAAATGGCACAAATCAGGGCTGGTTCATTTTCATCATTTGCTTGGAATCGAATGCTCATCTTTAAACTGTGAATGCATGCCTAATTTTGTCCTCCCCTCTGTTTTGCTGGCCTCCGAGCTAGGGTGGGCAGATTAAGGTTTGCAGAGCTGATTGGAAGAGGGACCAGGCTCTTGGCTGTGGGCTCTTTTGCCCCATGGGCCCACTAAAAGAAACCTCCTGGCTTTGCTGCCTGCCTGCAATCACAATGGGTTGGGTATCAAACACCAGACCATCATGCACAACTGGTAGGATGCCTCATTTGAGCCAATTTGGTGTAGTGGTTAAGTGTGCGGACTCTAATCTGGGAAAACCGGGTTTGATTCCCCACTCCTCCACTTGCAGCTGCTGGATGACCTTGGGCAAGCCATAGTTCTGTCAGAGCTGTCCTTGAAAGAGCAGTTTCTGTCAGAGCTCTCTCAGCCCCACCTACCTCACAGGTTGCCTGTTGTGGGGAGGGGAGGGGAAGGGAAAGGAGTTTGTAAGCTGCTCTAAGACTCCAAGTGAAGGATGAGGTATAAATCCAATCTCCTCCTCCTCTTCTTCTTCCTCTTCTTCTTCTTGTGTCGTAAATTGCCCAGGTCTGGCACAACAGCAAGCACCAAACCTTTCAGTCTTCTCCCACCGAATGCTCCTGTAGAATAAAGGATCTAGCCAGTTTCCTTTCGAGCTAGTGGCAATGAGGCTTGTTAAATTTCAGGGAGTCTCAGTCTGCAAGGTGATCACTATTCAGCATTGCCAATTAACCTACTTAAAGGTCACACAGGTAATTGACATTAATCATGTCAAAACTCATTATTGGGATAATAATTTAATCATCCCGTATATCGACTCAAGACGAGCCAATCTGAAGAACAAATTAGACAGCAGAAGAAAATCAAAAACCTTAACAGGCACAGTCCTTTTAAAAAGCCTCTTTAATCAAAGCTGTAGACTATGAAACTGAGTTAAGTTCAGCAAAGGATTTAAAAAAAAAAAAAAAAACACCAAGGAAACACACAGCTCAAAGATGTGAGAAATCTACCACTTTATCTACACATTTCTTCCAAGTCTCACAAAACCCAAGAGCATGGGATGCTTGGATTCCCATGAACACGACTCCCAGTGTTTGTTTGTTCTTACTTCTCTCTAAAAACCAGACGTGTGCACAGCTTGATTCAAGCCACGCATGAGGGGCAGGGGCAGGTAAGTCTTCCCCCCCAATCTGAAACAACACCAAGAAGCCACTGTTTGCTCCATATAGACGCTGACGTGGAAACCTGCATATCTGCTCCAGTGGGCAAAGAGCAGCTTACCAGGGGGCTGGAACTCCTAGCACCTTGAGTAGTTGAGCCCTCAGATATCCTCTCTCTTCCGATCAGCTTCTGCTCTCCCTTGTTTCTTAAGGGAAGCAGCGTTTCCCCACAGCTAAGACTGGAGAAAAAGTGATCTTTCCTTTCAACAGAGGCTTAACGGACTGTTGTTTCCCAAGTGCTGTTATTGACATCACCTGGTACATGCTATGAAAAGCTTCACTTGCCCATTTTCACACATTAAGCCTCTATTAAGAGGGCAGGACACGTTTTCACAAGTTGTTGGCAACCCTGCCGACAGCAGATTGATGAGCATTATATTGACAGGCTGATGCATGCCTGTTGACCAGTTGCTTGGAATGTGCATTCCAACTGAGAGCATTGTAGTATATTCACACTTCTATCACAGTCACCCTCAGCTTTTTTATCTGCCTAGCTTGCACAATATTTTTTCCAGCCAGCGAGTGATATTTTTCCCACTCCAAGTAGATCAGTTAGAATTGGACATTTAAAAAAATCAAGATAATTGTTCACACAAGTAAAAAAACAACAACAGTATCTGCGTTAGTGATGAACGCATTTTCCCCATTTGACTATTTCAGAATTCTGTAATTTCTAAAATTAATTCTAAAATGGGATCATGTGCCATTTTAGTGTTTTCAATTTACATCTTTTTTCCTCCTGTGAGATAATGATGTGATGTGTGCTCTGCTGTGGTCATGCATCTGATTGCGTCAAGACTGTTCGATGTGTTGTTCTATTGTTGCACAAATGTACTCTGTACATGACACAGAATTATCCTGACACTGCTATAGAAACAATGAAATCAAGTTAGTGTGTGTGTGTGTGTTTGTTTTTGTTTTTTTTGCAATCCATTGCCAAGGCCAGCATAGAAAAGGGAATGATGTATATGATCCTTAAGGACTACAAACTTGAGAAACTTGCACCTAATTTGTGTGTGTGGGGGGGGGGACACCCAATGAAACCATAAAGGATTCCTAATGCATCAGTTCTCCATTAGAAACAAGGCAATTAACAACTCCAAAATATAAGAAGTTTGGACCCCAATCAACGTGCATCAAAGTAAATGGAAAATGTAATTCCTTGCTGTAATGAATAACAGTATATAGCATGCATTCATGTGCCATGTTAAGCCAATATCAAACTATCAATGTGCAGAACACTGACTTGTCCAGCTCACACATATGCACTATGCTCCTTCCTCCTCATTCTCCTCCTTCTTTTCTCAGGGAAGAAATCCCTGTTGAAAATCAGAACTTTGGTGATCTTCGGCATGCAAATGTACACGCTTGGGTTAACTGGAGCAAATTCTTCCACCCCCCACCCATAATTTACATTTACAAATTCCGCTCCTGGAAAAAAATAACTTCCATTAGCTCAGGGGTACTAGAGTTTGTATCTAGGCAGGATTCTTTCATTGTGATGACCCACTATGAAAGGAGGGGGGAGGGGGGAGAAGCAAGAGGGGTGTATGAGCCCAGCCACAAACGCTGTACATACACAAAGTTGGCTTAATGTCACCTCTGAAGGCAGCCAAAGCCACCAATGAGAAAGCTGAGTCACCAATTGTCCCAGTTGACTTAAAAAGCAAATCTGATGACCAGCATTTGCATTGTGGAAAAGAGCAAGAAGGAAACAGATTTCTGCTCCATTTTCTTTGAGACCTGACCACTTTGGGTTGTTGTTTTTCTCCTCTGGTTTTCCATGCAGTTCTCTCTATTGCTGTCCTGCTCCTTCAATTGGACCATTCTTTATCGCTCCCACAACTTTTGTTGCTCTCCTTTACAAAAAGTAAACTCAGTTTATAATGCATATTTTTAAATGCTCAGATGCCTTGTCTGTGTGACAAAAATATATATGGCCAGGCAATCAACTCATGTGCTTCTGTTCCCCCTCCCCATGACTTGAGTGCCCATTGTGAAAGGGATGTGAAATTTGTAAAGCACAAAGACTCCACGGAGACCAGCTGGTCATCATATGAATCTATTATCATAAACCCGGCATGTGTTCCTCCTTTTACATGGACTGGCAAGATTGTGCAAGTTTTGAGGACCTTCTATGATGTGTGGAAATGACTGTGCAATTGGCTCATATCCAGGATCCCTTGACTGTTAGTTTCCATATATGGAGACAAGGAAGGCTTGTTTTCATGTACCCAGAGCGGCAAGAATCCAAGCGCAGTGGGAAAGCCAGCCAGCTATTTATACGCCTGAAACAAGTGTAGGTGAATGGCAAGAGTTTGGAACTTATGATTGGCTGAATCTGAAAAGGCCTTCAATTGCAGTGCCTGGGGCTATTATTTCTTTTAGCTCCCTAACAAGATGCAGCATCTAAAAACCAAATTCTCATTTAGCCTCATAGTCATGCAAAATGTTGCAACTACCAAGATGTGACATAAATAAAAACATATTAACAGTGCAGTGTGCATTAATGTATATTGAGACTCAGTGCAGACTGCATTCAAAAGCGCTTTTAAAAAAAATCTGACAACATATGCATTTGATCTATAAGAACCAGTCTGTTGGATCAGACCAAAAGTTCATCTAGATCAGAATTCTGTTTCCAATGGCAACCCAACAGAGGCTTCTAGGAAGTTTACAAGCAACACATATAAACTTCCTTTGCTGTACATCCTGTGTATGCTGTGTCTGTACATGAATATTCTGTTTTGCTTTCATGCCCAATTGATCGATTTATTCTCCCTGCTTCCGTGGAGCATATGCTAATTTTACCCCTCAAAAGCTGTATGGATTAAAATTAATAAAGATTGAGATGTGGTGTTAAAATAAAAAAAGGAGAAAGGAAACTATAAAGCATAGTTTTTTTTTTTTTTAAGGCACAGAACAACCCCATTTATTTTCTTAGTGGAATGGAATCTAATTAACTCCTTCAGGTCATTCAGATCCTATGGAGCCCCTCGCCCCCCCCCCCCGACTCCAAGGTGATTTTGATGGAAGATAAAGTCCAGAAAGCCAGTTTGGTGCAGTGGTTAAGTGCACAGACTCTAATCTGGGAGAACCAGGTTTGACTCCCCACTCCTCCACTTGCAGCTGCTGGATGACCTTGGACAACCCATAGTTCTTTCAGAGCTGTTCTCTCAAGGACAGCTCTGGAAAAAGCTCTCAGCCCCACCTACCTCACAGGGTGTCTGTTGCGAGGGAGGGGGAAGGAGTTTGTAAGCTGCTCTGAGACTCCAAGTGAAGGGCAGGGTATAAATCCAATCTCTTCTCTTCTCTTCTAAACATCGAATTCACTAAATGTTTTGTTGTTGTTTTCTTCAAAAGATATTTCATGCTCAACTCACCAGTCAGTTACTTGGGGAATCTGTTCAGCTTGTAATCTTGTGCACACAGAAGTAGTTTCCGTGTCCCACATATCAGAACTACTGTGTTATTTGTTTTACATCCGGCTTTCCAGCCAGAAACTGGATCCCAAACTTATAGGAATCAATATCTTATACAAATGATAACAATCAATATGAAATGTACCTCCAGGAGAACTTCCTGAACCAGAAGAGACATTGATTAGGGATACCTGGCTGCTTCTGGTGCTCTCTGCCATGGCCACATCAACAGTAGCTGAAGATGGATGGAGAAGCTTCCCCACTGAAGATGATCCAAGTTCTGGGGGTAAGGAGACAAACTCGGAAGCATCTCATCCTGTGGTCTCCATTCCAAAGGCTGACTACTCTGATATTTACTGCCTCTTGGCCAAGGGCCATTTCTTCCCCAGCTAGATTTAAGCCCAGGAGCACCTTAGAGATGGACAAGATTTTCAGGATATAATCTTTTGAGAGTCAAGTTTTCTTTCAGAAGACAGTGTCTAAGGGAGTGTTGACTCTTGAAAGCGTATGCCCTGAAAATCTTGTTCGTCTCTGAGGTGCTAATGGACTTGGATCTATTCCACTGCAGACCCGCACAGTTACCCTCTGAAACTTCTTTCCCAGCGTGCATTTCGAAAATGCATTATGGGAGGCATTCACCAGTCATATAAGGCAAATGTTGCACCCACCACAATAATTTTGCTAGTATATATTAAAAGATTTTTTTTCCCCAGTTGGGAAACAAAAACGTATTAGGAAAAAAAACCTGATCCAACACCAATTTTAGGCTTCAAAAATCAGAATAGTAAAAACAATAACCACACTTGTCTTATTACAAAAGAGATAAACTTGGTGATATGTCAAATTCTCATATGGAAGAATGATCAATATTCATTATGCACTGAAATGGTAAATTCTCAGGTAATGTAAAACCAGATGCCGTTTTCATCTCTGTTGTATTTTCTTTTTATTGTCTTTCATTTTGTAAACTATTTCCTGCATCAAGCATCTAGGGAGGGCTGGGATAAAAATTAAACTATCCAAAGAGCTCCTCCTCACAGGAGATACCCAGTGAGACCTGTTGACTTTCTTTCTGCAAAAATACAGACTTTGCCACAGTGAAGTGTGCATTTAACTTCCTCATCATGCTGGCCTACAGGTGTCAGCCTCCAGGTGGCACCTGGAGACCTCCTGCTATTACAACTGATCTCCAGACAATAGAGATCAGTTCCTCTGGAGAAAATGGCTGCTTCAAAGGGTGGACACAATGGCATTTTACCCCACTGAAGTGGATTGTACTGAAAGATGATGAAATCCAAGGAACTTACAGCCACATACATATCACCAGGTGCTTTTTTTTTTAGAGAGAATCTGCTCTCACCAGCCCTCCATTCCTGACCCCCAAAACCCTCTGTAGCTCAGCTCCAGCCTACATATTAGGGTATCACCAAAGCCTTGTGTAAAATTAAACACAAACATTTCCCTTCCTTTAGGGCTATAATCAAAAATTGTGTATGTATAGAATCCTTGCTGTCATTGGTGGGAGTGTTGCTAATGGTTCATTAAATTCAGGTCAGGTAACCCGGGATGCTTGGGTTTTCTTGCCTTCTAAACACCTACCTGTTACTAATTTTTTTCTCTGCCAGAGAGTTCCCTGCCAGAGGTTGTCTCGGAGTCAACACAGTGTGCCCTTACACTGCCAAGTTCAATAAATCATAACCCATCTCCTCTGCTGGGAGCAGGATCTTAGCAATCTAGTTGGCAGAGCTGGGGTGGCCTTGTATAGAGTATGGTGCTGTACAAACAAATTAATTCTTCTGAGATGGCTTTTCCAGACCTTCCTGTCTAGGAAGCCAATATTTTCAAGGATCTAGTAAGTATATTATTTTGCCCTCTGCCCTTGTTGCAGGAATGGGAGCATACTGAACTTACAATGTTTCAGTATCTGTTTATTTACAAATATAAAAACTGAGCATGTAGGAAGAAAGGAGACAGAAGAGGAGGTATTGCTAGTCCACAGACGGGACCAACTCCAAAGCAACAGCAGCACCCTTAAATCACCAAGATTATCATTGTCCATCTACTTTTAAAAAAATCATTATGTGGCCAAATGGTGCAGACCTCCAGATCAACTATGCTTAGATCCTACCCTGGCTGGTAGATATCGAACTGGGTTTACATCCCATCCTGGCTACTGCAACGATTGATTTGCATTCCAGATACCCAGAATAATTGATCACAAGTTTAAGGTGCTGCCACTGACCACTGTCATGCCATACTACAGCTGGAGTTAATCTTCTAAAGCAGAGGTCTCCAACCTTTTCGAACTTATGGCACCTTTGGAATTCTGATACAGCTTGGTAGACACAGCCACAAAATGACTGCAACAAAATAGCTGCTGCAGGAGGTGGAGCCAGCCACAAAATGATAGCCGCAGCTTAACATCAGTCACACAGTGAAGATCCTTGTGCTGCGGTGGCAACCAATCAGAAGCCCCACCTGGCTCTGCTCACTTCCTAAAAATACTTGACTGCAACAGAAAAGCTGTTGACAAGCACCATGGCACCCACGGGCACCATGCTGGGGACCCCTGTTCTAAAGGACTATCTCTAGAGAACCGTCTCTTTCCACATGCCTCTATGTGCCAGCTGCATTCCTTCGTTTGTCATCTGCTTATGTGGCCCACCTAGTATGAACTAGAGCCCATGGCTTTTCTATGCCAGTAGAACAGCCTCCCTGAGTATGGAAAGGGCGGCACTGAACAGTTGCCCATTCTGGGTTGAGAAATTGCTGGAAATCTGGGGGAGGGTGGGGTTTAGAGAGGGGAGGCAACTCAGAAAGATATAATGCCATACAGTCCACCCTCCAAAGTATCCATTTTCTCTAAGAGAACTGATTTCTGTAGTCTGGAGGCCAGCTGTAATTCCAGATCTCCAGAGTCCACCTGAAGGTTGGCAACATTAGGATACAATCTCTAGAAGGTTTCATTTTTTTGTTTGTTGTTATTGTTGTTGTTTTAAGGAAGCACAGCAAGGGCATTCTCTGTGCCCGGGCTTTTAACTGGGTACAGATCACAGGGTATCTACTAGTGAGGAGGGGAGTATTTGGTGGTGTTTTATTCCATGTGTTTTATTCCAGACTAGGAGTATTCCAGATTTCTTTCTGCTTAGCTATAAGGTAGGGCTGTCTCAAGTCATTTTACTGCCCCAAGTGGGTAGTATGGGAGGACAGCCCCATGGTAACAGGTATGATTCCTTCCACCCCTGACTTATGTGGATTTGAAGCTCTGCAGTGGCAGCTAAGGTAGAAAAGCACCTCCTCTTATGCCATGTCTTCTGGGTTTCAAGGGTCTGGAAAGTGGTTCCATATCCAGTTACAGGGTTGCTAACTCTAGATTGGGAAATACCTGCAGATTTGAGGGTTAGAGGCTGGGGTACGGAGGGACTTCAGCAGGGTATAATGCCATAGAGTCCACTGCCCAAAGCAGCCATTGTCTCCAGGAGAACTGACCTTGGTCATCTGGAGATCAGTCATAATAGCTGGGAAATTTTCTGTAAGGGAAATGATATGCTGTGGCTGGGGAACAACCTCTGTGTTCTGACTGGCTAGGAAAAGAGATTGGATTTATACCCCGCCCTTCACTCACTTGGAGTCTCAAAGCGGCTTACAAACTCCTTTCTCTTCCCCTCCCCACAACAGACACCCTGTGAGGTAGGTGGGGCTGAGAGAGCGCTTTCCCAAGCTGTCCTTGAGGGAACAGCTGGTACAGAGCTATGGCTTGCTCAAGGTCATCCAGCAGGTGCAAGTGGAGGAGTGGGGAATCAAACCCGGTTCTCCCAGATTAGAGTCCGCGCACTTAACCACTACACCAAACTGGCTCTCAGGGGTGCTCTGACAAAGGGGCAGGGAGATTGGGTTACCAGGTGCTTACCTTCTGCCGGTGAGAGGCTCCATGCTTCTTCCTGTGATTTTCTCCCACACGCACTGTGATGACACAACCCAGAAGTGACATCATTGTGATTGGTACTTCATGCAGGGGACATTCTAGCATTTGGCAAAAAACTCTATGGTCATCGTGCCGGGCATGTCAGGCATGGTGTGACTCTTTGGGGGCAGGGCTCCCCCACTGGCCAGCTAGTTGGCAATGGATTGGGGGCTCTGAAATCAGGGGGAAACCTATCCCCATTGGGGGGAAGCAACCATATGGGGAGAGCTGGCAGCCCTGACCTTTTTAGAGGAGGTTGGGTGGGGCAACTAGCTCTTTAGAGAAATCCAGGGGGGAAAGCCAGCGAATGCACCAATCGAAGGCAAGGATCCACTGGCCCAGGGGCCTGTCACTCCCCAAGACTGGGTTGGGGAGAGAGGACTGCATTGGGAAAGCATTTAAAAGGTGTGCATAAGAGCAGCCAGGGAGAAACAGCCAGACCCATTCCCTGGCAGGTGGGAATAGATAATTGCAGAGCTGAGGCCGATTCTGCACTAGTTGTTGCCCCGGCGTCAGTCCCCGATAAAATCCGGGGCAGAGCAACAGTTACCCACTTGTTGCTCCGAGTCTGCAGTTGGCATGAATGTAATCCTCGGTTCCCCCGGATCTTCCATTTCCGGGATTTTCAGGGGGGGGGGGGTTGCCACGGGAGTGAAGTCGGGGCATTCAAGTGGGGAACTCCAAAATCGGGGTTTCTTGCTCCACCCCTTTAACATCCCTCTGCTGCTTTCCCTCCCCTTTCCCACCTATCCTCTCCCTTTCCTGCCCTGGCGCAAACAGGTTTTTTTGTTGTTGTTGTTCCCCCCTTTGTTGTGTTACAACAACACGACACGACATTGATCCACCATTGACTGGCATTTAAATGTCTTTTTAAAAATGTACTTTTGTTGTTGATGTCTCCACATTTCTGTGTTGCATTTTTTGCACAAAAGTCGTGCCTGAGTCATGCCACTATAAAAAGATGTATTGATGGCTTTGAGGCACAATGCGAGCTGTCTCCCCCCCCCCCCCCCCCGTTGCATTACAACAACACGACATGACATTGATCCATTGTTGTGTGGTTAACATTTTTTGCGGGGCCAATGTATTGCAGGTGGCATGGTGGTGTGGACACAATTTTTGCAGGGGTTACATGTGTTGTGTTGCATGTTCCCCCTCCATTTCCCATCCCTTCCCCACCCTCCATTTCCCCTCCAACCCTGGCGCACGCTTTTTTTTCTTTTCGCGGGCATTGCCAAATGGTGAAAGTGATAACATGATAACATGGAAAGGATAACTCCTACAGCTCTCATTCGCCTAGGAGACATGATGGCGACAATGGCTGCTGGTGGCACCAATATTACACGGATGGTTTTCGCAGGCTTGGAAGCTCAGATGAACTTTCCTGGGAATTTCAAAATTCTTGGCCAATCACAGCTTTGTTGTGTCACGATATCACAACACAACTCCGCCTATGTTTAAAAAAAGGGGGGGAGACAGGCGGGGGCTCAAGATTCGGGGCAAGGACAGATGCAGAAATGAAGAACTGGCATCAACCCAGGTCAGATTCCTGCAATGCGGAAACACGCACACTGATTTGGACCAATTAAACCCGGGAGGAAAGGGAAGTAAAGCACTTGTGCGGAATCGGCCTGAGTGTGGAAACTGGGTGAAGTGAAACCCCCTCCTTTTGCTCTATTCTGAGGCCCCATCCTGGGACACTGGCCCAATGAAAGCAAATCCAGAGACAGCCCTGGACTCAGACCCATCCCCAGCAGAACCTGACAACACTTTCAAAATGTATACTGGGAAAGAAATGGCCCTTGGCCAAGAGGCAGTAATTCTCTGGGTAGTCAGCCTCTGGAATGGAGCCCGCAGGATGAAATGCTTCCGAGTTGATCTCCCCACCCCCAGAGCCTCATCCAGGAGAAGCAGCTATGCCCCCACCACATTACTGCTGAGCGCCAGATGTTGTGACAAAAGCACAAGTGCAGAGGCATCAGCAGGCGATGGGGGCAGCTTGCCAGCTCTCTGCTCCCTTTGCCCTTCACGTCGGCTTTTCTGCACCCTTCCTGCTCTCCCGAAGAATGCCAGTGACAACAGGGTCCACCTCTCTTTGTTTCCTCTGCGTGTTCACACCGTCCCCTTTGCTTCTGTCTGGCACGGAGTTTGCTCCGCTCTGTACAATTACACCGCAGGCTGTTTACAGCTAAATGCAGTAACTGTTTATTTTCCTAATAATCGTGGTGGGTGAGGAATAAAAATATCACAATGGCGACGCCAACTACCACAGGGAGACGGGCACACCAGCTCCTGGAGTCAGTGACAGCAGCAATGCGCAGTCCACACCTTTGAAGCAGGGGAGAAAGCTAGAGACAAACTACAGAGACATGCACTTCTGACACACAGGGCTTTAGAGGGCCACAGACAGCAATATACTCCTCCACAAAGATTCAGAGCTTGGGTTGAAGTTCCAAGGGTAGTTCTATCAGGATTTCTAATTATTATTATTGTCTGTGGTGCTTTATCATGAATGAATATAAAAGTTCCCTGCCCCAGGGAGCTCACAATCTCTATTCAAACATAGGGAAGCAACCAGCACAAGTGTAGTGATTGGACAAGAACCTGAAAAACCAGGTTCAAATCTCCAGTCTACCATGGAATTTCACTGGATGACCTTGAATCAGTCACTTCTCAGCCTAACCCACCTTGCAGGGTTATTGTTGTTATGAGGATAAAATGGAGGAAGGGGAAACAATGCTGTAAAATGAGTTATGTCTCCACAGGGTAGAAAAGCAGAATATAAATATCTTAGAGTAAGGCCATAAAAGGGAGAAACATGGGGAGGAATAGACACAGACTGTGATCACACTGGCGGCTTAGCGCGATATGGTGCTGCCTCTATTTGAACCGGTTGAAAGTATTTTGGGGCATATCAGCCACACAGCACACTCTGCTGCAGGCTACCTGTGGAGACATCCCATGGGAAAGCATCCACATTGTTGTAGCGCATCAGCCATGGAGCGCACTGCCAAAAAATACAAAATTCATGCATGTGCATAGTGTGCACGCCCATGCACACACATGCACATTTAGTCTATTTTTTTAAAAAACAAACAAAACACATCCCCAGTGGCAGAACTGATTAGCAAGTTCAGACTGCCAAATCCATTCTGCATGGGCTCCCCCGTGTTCAGACATCCGGCCATGCGCGATGAATGCACGGGGAAACAAAAACACCACTTCGGAAGTGGTGGCTTTTCAACCTGGCTCCAACTCATCCTCTGATGGGGTGAGTACGCCTGGGGAATGCCTGACAGATGTGGCTGTGTGATCAGGCCCATTTAATCCATTTGTTAAATGTGCTTATATTGGGCCAAACTGCCAGTCTGAATACAACCATAGATATGGTTACCAATGCTCCCTCAAAGCGGTGGAGTCTTGTGAGCAAAAATTCTACTTGGTGAACTACCGGCATTAAAGTTGTGAGTGAGTGATTGGACTGCTGCATCAATTAGTTTGTTCTGGAGCCATCCTTCCTGAGCAAAGACAAAAATGTGTGAGCTGGAGGCTAAAAAACTGTGAGCTAGCTCACACTATCTCAGCTTAGAGGGAACACTGGACTACATCCTTTGCCCACTTGGGTTTGAGGACTAAGAGTCAAGTCTAAGAAATTCTGGGAAAAGTCATTTTGATGAGGGAGAGTAGCACAATCTATTATTCTGGGAGGGAGTTCCAGACATAAGGGGCACAGAGAAGCAAGTTTGTTATCTAGAGATAAACAAATCAGGAAGGATAAGAAGGAATTCTAATGTTCTTCTGGCCCAAACCAGTGCTAGCTTTCATTGACAACCTGGTCATGGTGCCTTTCCATGGGACAACTTGGCAGATCACACAGATGATTATGTTCCTGGCATGATAACACATCCCAGGATAGAAGAGAATTGAATCACAAGCAATGTGGGAGCTGGCCTACACCACTCAATGAGATAGATGGCTGAGCTCCAGAAGCCACACAGCCTGGTCAGCTTCCCAGAAGACCATGTGGGTGGTTTTTCGGTGTAGTCAGGGAGTAGGTGCAAAAGAGGGGATTCAAAAGGAGGGTTTTTTTCTATGCTATGAATGTTCCTTTGGATCAGGGAGGAGTTTCTAGTGTGACTAATTATGCCTAAGTCTCCAATCAGGCTAGGAGGGAGATGTGGTATGTCCACATTTTGAAGTCCTTTCCTTGTAACCACTGCCAAGACAGAGGTGAGGTTTTTGGACAAAGACAATTTCTGAGAAACCACTGAGGTCCCCAGCGACCTTGTTAAAGCTGAGGAGGAAATATGTGTGTGGTCTGTACCTGGACAAGAGGACCTACCAGAAACACTCCATGCAGGCCACCTTAAGTTCTGTGATGGAAGAAAGCTTTATTTATTTATTTATTATTAAAATGTATTAAACTTAAGTATTTGTTAAAATATTTATATCCCACCATTCCTCATGGTTCAAGGCAGCTTACAATATTACAATTTATCTCTAGACGACCAAGATTGGTTCCTCTGGAGAAAATGGCTGCTTTGGAGGGTGGAGTCTATGGCATTATGCCCTGCTGAGATCCCTCCCCTACTCTACCCATAACAGTTTTGTAATGGTTATTAAATAAATAAAACAACCACAAAACAGTATTTCACCCAAATCCTTAAGTATGCAGGCGGAAAGTCCCATACAATTTTTTTTCAAAGTAGCATTTGACAGTCGGGGGGGGGGGGGGAGAACACCCAAATTACATAAGGTCAAAGGTGATCAATTCTAACTGAACACAGAGTTTTCTCTCAGTTCCTCAGACAAGTTGAAGCCATGCCACTTCTCTAAACCATGAAAGGGTATACCGGTGTCAATGCATTCAGAATAACAATAGCCATTGCACAGAAAAGCCAAAACTATTTTTGTGTCTCATCTTCTGGGTCTCTTGGAAAAGATGGCTAGCCACAAAGCAGGGCTTGGGACCCTGAAAGAACCTCCAGAACCTGTCAACCGCTTAAGCTACAGAGAGAGAGAGAAAGAGCTCAGAGACTCTAAAGTTCTCTATGGTCCAATGAAGCTGGTTATTCACTTCATCCCTGTGTATTTTCAAAGAGAGAAGCAGCCATTTCTATCAGTTAATTTCAACAGGTCAGCAGAGGAGGAGAACATGCAGATCTCACAGAACAGCATAAGGAGCAACCTGTCTTTCCTCCCTAGAACACACGTACAGCCTCACAACTCTGGAGTCCGTGCAGTTTTAATATATTGCAAGTGCTTTGAAAGGCTGGGACCATCTCCATATTGCCTGGGGCCCTAGCAGTCCTATTTAAACATCCAAGTGTTTTATTGTTTGTTTGGGTTTTGTTTTTCATTTTGTTTTTTTAAAGAAATCTTAATGCTATAGTTACAGGACCAGTGGAAAATACCTGATGATTTTGAGGGTGGAGCTGGAAGAGGGCAGGGTTTGGGGAGGAGAGGGACTTCGGTGGGGTATAATGCTATAGACTCCACCTTCTAAAGTGGCCATTTTTTTCCAGGTGAACTGATCTCTGTCACCTGGAGATCGGTTGTAAATAACAGAAGGTCTCCCACCACCACCTGAAAGTTGACAGCCCTGTCTTCCTGGCCTGCTGCTCTGACTGAGACTCGGAACAGACAGACATCCAAATTCACACAGTGAAGGAGAGTTCTTGTACCCTCGTGTTTCAGAAGGCAGTCTCTGTGCATTTAAGAGATGAGGTAATTTTGACAGATGCCATTTCTCTGGCAGTGGCAAGTACAAGTTTAGTGTAGTGCTTAGAAGCATGGACTCTAATCTGGGAGAACCAGGTTTGATTCTCCACTCCTCCACATGTAGCTACTGGCATGACCTTGGACCAGTCACAGTTCTGTTAGGGCTGTTCTGGAAAGAGCAGTTCTTGCTCTCTCAGCCCCACCTACCTCACAGGGTGTCATTTGTGGGGAGGGAAAGGAGATCGTAAGCCTCTCTGAGACTCCGCATGAAGGGCAGGGTATAAATCTAATTTCTTCTTTTTCTCCTCCTCCTCTTACTAAAATTCCTTCTTCTGTTCAAAGCTCAGAAGACCTTTCCACTTTTGCATTCATACACCTCCAAGATCACAGGATAGGAATTATCTTTCATCATGGGAAAAAAAAGACTGATACCAGGCATTTTTTGAGGCTCCATGAGGGCACTGGGTCAGGCAGAGAGGCACCAACACAACTTCTCATTAACTTGATGACTGTAGACTAACACGAGGGAGCAGTCTCCCGGAGTTCTTTACATCCAGCTTCCCCAGGTTAAATCTTGCTGCTTGTGTGACATGCTTTTCAGCAAACAATATCTACCCAGTTCCATGTTAGATATGCTAAATTCCACCTGACAGTCAGTATGGAGTCATGGTTAGAGTCTCAGACCAGGAACAGGGAGACCCAGATTCTAATCCTCTAATGGAAACTTGTTGGGTGACCTTGGACCAATTATGCTCTTTCAGCCCAACGAACCTCACAAGGTTATTGTGATTTTAAACTGGATCACATGAGAACACTGGAAGCCACCCTGGGTCTCCACTGGGGAGAAAGGGGGGGGGGGGTGGTATACAGGAAGTAAAATCAAAGAAAAGAAAAGATTATGGACTACATAGGTTGGGTCTGGGGAGCTCAGCCTGTGTCATGTGTAACACACATGAGAGTTCCTCAGTTTCTGAACACAGGGTGCCCAGTTCTGATTGCAAATGTGATACACACGGATAAGGGCTTTGAGCCATCCCCCCACACATACACACACACATATTTTCTTGACCTGAAATCATCCTGGGGTAGACCTAAGTGGCCCACTGGGGAAATGCACAAGTGCAGACTGCAATATGGGAACCGAGGGATTATTACAAAGGGCACAGAGTGAGGACCCCAGACCCAACCAGTGCATTCCATAATGTGGAAGTTAGCCCGTATCTCTGTCCTAGCCCTCTAGCTTCTTCCTTATGTGGAGAGATTGATATTTGCCTACTGCACAGGACCACTGGAAAGAATCTTAAGGCACATGAAGTGTTTAGCTGTTATACATGTGAACTATTATCAAGTGGAAGACCTAGTTTTAATTGAAGCATCCTCTTGCTTTTGCTTACCAGAGGAGCATCCCTGGATGTGTGTAATGAATTCTATTTCTGTCCTCTCCCTTCTCCGATGTGCCGTTCTTCTAATCTCTCAGACATTTTTTTTTGCTGATGTGCTGCAGTGGCTGCAGAAATCTCATCAACCTCCACAGGAACTTACTTTCTAGTAAATGCGCACTAGATTGCATCCTTGGGTTATATACTCCTCAAGCCATCTCCTGTGCAAAGATACCCCAATCCTCAACAATACTTCTGGGAAAGTAAAACTGAGTAACATAGCTGATGACTATCTGGAGAACACAATACTTGCTAGGCTACCCACTTTAAGGGAGGCCCGTAATTCAAGATCCTAACCTGGATGGTCCAGGCTAGCCTGATCTTGTCAGATCTTGAAAGCCAAGCAGGGTCAGCCCTGGTTAGTATTTGGAAGAGAGACCCCTAAGGAATTCCAAGGTTGTTATGCAGAGGCAGACAATGGGAAACCGCCTCTGAACATCTCTTGTCTTGAAAAGAAGAAGAGATTAGATTTATATCCCACCCTTCACTCGGAGTCTCAGAGCGGCTTACAAACTCCTCTCCCTTCCCCTCCCCACAAGAGACACCCTGTGAGGTAGGTGGGGCTGAGAGAGCTCTGAGACAACTGTCCTTGAGAGAACAGCTGGTACAGAGCTATGGCTTGCCCAAGGTCATCCAGCAGCTGCAAGTGGAGGAGTGGGGAATCAAACCCGGTTCTCCCAGATTAGAGTCCGTGCACTTAACCACTACACCAAAACCCGACAAGGTCACCATAGCTCAGAGGTGACTTGATAGCACTTTACACACACACACTTCAAAAAGGAGAGGCCCACTGAGAAAACATGCACATCGATTAAAGTTCTCCAGGATGCCCCTGGAATACAGGGCATAGGATGTGTTCGCATTATCAATTAGCTCAGACGAAGACGCCTTATACTGAGTCAGACCATTGGTCCACCTAGGTCAGGATGGTCTACTCTGACCAGCAGTAGCTTTCTGGGCTGTCAGAGAAAGGTGGGGATTGACTCTGGGACTCTCTGAAGCCAACACTTGGGCTCTACCATTGGGTCATGGCCCCTTCCACAGTGCCCAGCACTGAACTTGGGACCTGTAAGCTTGCAAAGCACAGCCACAACCACTGAGCTATGTTCCCTCCCCTTGGCCTTTTTGTCCATTCCAGCATGGGCTTCTCTGAGAAATCCTGCGAGCATCTCCTTGGCCACCGCCGAAACAATATGCTGGACAAATTGAGACTTTGGTATGATTCAGAAGCGCTCTGATTGAACCGTGGAGAGAGAAGGGAAGCAAAGAAGCCCTTCAAGCCCCACCAGTTCCCCCTATGATCTCCTAAAAAAAACCTTGCTCATAGGCATCATGAAGAGTAGTGGGGCTGAAATCCGAACAGTGGACAATCTGCCATATGCTCATCAGGAAGCCCCTGCCTGATGTGCAATGAGCTTGCATATAGGATCCAAATGCCAAGACCTGTTTGTCCAGGATGACAGCCTTCAATTATGAACCACAGGGCACTGAAACAGATGCAAGCAGGCCCTGGGTTCAAACAGGCCACTCTGCCACAAAGCTCAGGAGGTGACCTTGGGCCAGTCACTCTCACTGTTAATCTATCCTGTCTCACAGAGGTGTTGTGAGGATAAAATGGAGAAGGAAAGACAGAATAAAAATAAGTTAAGTGAGCTCAGTAAGCCATCGTCCTGCATTATCCAGCTCTAAACCTGTGCGCTCTCAAGTTGGGAAGCCACTGGCCATTATGCACAATGAGGCATAAGTGGACTGGATTCACATTTCGCTCCCCCCCCCCCCCCCCCCAACCTACAACTATAACGTCGGCCTCGGCCTCTAAGGAGATTGCCTTCCAGGGCAACCGGGATGTCCAGGCAGGCTCTGAACAGAGCCCCTGCTGTCAATAACACGAAGCCTGCTTGAAGGATTTCGCTGGTTCACACGGCACGCGCCCCCATCGGATTTTTTTTGCGCATTTAGTCACTGGAATGGTGGGAACGTGTGAACGGCAGCATTTCAGGAAGACAGGCTTCCCAGTGAAAGTTTCGGGGCAAGAGGAGCGCAGCAGCCAGTTCGCACGGGCAGGTCCGGCTTCGGATGTGCACGAGTGAACCAGCCGAAGTGCGAACGCGTGGAGAGCGAGCCTGCCGAGGAGAGGGCGACGGGACGGCTGCCCCGAGCCAATCGAATGCGGCGAAGGGCGCAAACGCCGGTCCGGTTTGGGCCTCGGGGAGGGGCCTGGCGCCCCCGCCCTCCCCCCCCCCTCCCGCACAGGGGATCCATCCAGCCGCTGCCATTACCTTTCTCCTTCAGAGGGGCGGTGAGGATCAGAGCGCGCGGCGGCCGTGCCAAAAAGGAGCCCGGGAAGCCGGAGCCGGTTTGGGGCGAAAGAAAAAAGAGTCTCCGCCCCGTCTCTGCCCCGGCAACACCAGCCCCCCGCGCGTGACGTCAGCCCCCGCTCGGTCCAAGGCGAGCCTGCCAAAAGGCTGCCCGTTCAAAGTGCTCGGGAAGCCGTCGCAGCCGGAGAGCGAGGCGAGCTGCCTGCCTGCCCGTTGCCCACGCCTTTCGCCCGCCTCAGCGGCAGCGGCAGCAGCAGCAGCAATCGCGCCGCCGCCGCCGCCTCCTCCTTCTCATGAGCCCGACTTGCAGAGCGCCCCGCTGAGCAACTCCTCGCCCTGGGTGCGGGCGAACTGAGCTCGGCCGGGCAGGGGGGCGGGGGGGCTCCTTAGCCACAGGCTCTCTCCCGCGAAGATGCTGAACTCGTGGCTGCGCGCAGAGGCGAAGGAGGGATGCCGCCGCCGCTCCTCCTGATGAGTGAGTACCGCAGCTCCCGGCTCTCCTGCCAGGACGGCTCTCTCCTGAGACCCCCCCCCTTCCCCGGGCCCCAGCTGCTGGCGATCCTCAGCCCTTCCACGGAGGGCGAGGCGGCTCCTGACCTTGCCATTCTGGGGGGTACGAACCGGACGCCCGGCGGGGGCTGGAAGGGAGAGTCACACAGATTCCACAGCGCGCGCGTGCGGGAGGGAGTGGGGGGGGGGGATCCTCCCAAGTCATCTCCGACGAGTCCCACCCTCTCTGCCCCCTCTCTGCCCCGCGGATTGTGTGATGCGCGGGCGCTAAGGCGCAGGAAGGGGATGTGGAGAGAGGTGGTACGCGGTGCGTCGGCTTTTGGACCTTATGGGTGGACTTTGGGACCGACAGACTCCCCTCGAGGCTGCCAGCGTGGGACTGGGGAAGTTTAGAACAGCGTTATTTTGTGGGGGGGTCTACTTTTCGAGGGGGGGGCATCCAGTGGCTTGAGATTTTTCTCCTTCCCTTCCATTCGTAGTACCTTGGCTGAAAAGCCCCAAAGACGGTATGAATGCCTTTTAAAAGTGTGGGGTGAAAGAGAGGGGGAGCAACAGCAGGGGCCATAATGCTTCGGATAGATGCCATTGGGGGGGGGGGGGCGCTATCATGCCTCCTGAGCCTGCTCTTGAATCACATCGGGCCGGCAAACTGAGAATAAGGGACCTGGATCTGCAGGGTTCACGGACTTTAAAATGCGGTCGCCTTTCAAAGAAAGTGGTGGGGGCTTAATTCCGTTCCTCTCGCCTGCCCCTCCGTCCAACCTCCCCGTTTGACAATAAGGACGCGATTGGGTTCTATAGAAAGGAGAAGAGGGAGCGAGGCCAGGGAATCATTCTCTTCCCCGCCCCCCGCCCGCCCCCCTCTTTCCTGGCAGACAACGGTCCCCAGCCGAGGCGTTGGTTACAGCTCTTGATTACTTGATGGGCTCGGGGAGAGAGTGATTGGGGTGAAAATTACGGAGCTGAGCCGGCCACGGTGGTGAAAGCGCTTGATTACTGTGGAAAACGTGGGAGGTTGGGGGGGGGGGGGAGCGAGGGAGAGAAGGATTATTGGGGCAAAGCTCTGGTTGGGGGGCACTTCGGTCCTGTCTAGAATCAAGGGGGGCAGGGACAGTTTCCTTGTGGGGGTCTCCAGAACACCGGTAGGACAGGGATGGGAGGGGGCATGTGCTGGAGAGGTGCTGAGCTGGCAGGTCAGGGATGACTGGAATAATGCAATTGGCTGGGGGAGGGAGGGACGCCTTAAGTAGGACATGGGCTGTTAGCAAGTTGATGCTTCCCCCTTCTCCCCCCCCCCCACTCTATCCCTGTTCTTCCCAGGAGAGCAAAAAGGGTAGAGCTGGCAAGCAGAGGGGAGAATTCAGCGGAGAGGACCGAAAAGCCAAGAGAGAGCAGTTAAAGAGGCTGTTAAGTCAAAGTGGGATGGGAGGGTGGAGAAGGGAATGCCCAGGGGATGTGAAAACAAGGTCCTAGTGGGGCATGAAAGTTCTTGGATGCCTTCCCGGGAAGCTGGAGGGGGAGGGGGGAGACTGCTGAGAGAAACTTGGATCCAACTTCCTAGCCCCCCCCCCCCCCCACGTTCCTGCCCTCTTCCCAGCTGGCCATTTTAATTCGGGTTCTGCTTTTCCTTCCTCGCCCCCCCCCCCCAAAGGTTTGACTGTAGGTGCCGAAGCTGGGCTCGCCGGAGCATAAAGATGCTGAAGGGTGTTTGGTTGCTCAGTGTGTTCACAGTGGCTGGGATCTCGCAGACGGAGAGCCGCAAACCTGCCAAAGACATTTGCAGCAAGAGCCGCTGCCCTTGTGAGGAGAAGGAGAACGTGCTGAATATTAATTGCGAAAACAAGGGATTTACAACCGTCAGCCTCCTCTTGCCACCCCCCTCCAAGATCTACCAGCTCTTCCTCAATGGCAACGCCTTTACTCGCCTCTTCCCCAATGAGTTTGTCAATTATTCCAATGCCGTGACCCTGCACCTGGGCAATAACGACATGCTAGAGATCCGAACTGGGGCCTTCATAGGTCTTCGGACCCTTAAGAGGCTACACCTCAACAACAACAAGCTGGAAGTCTTAAGAGAGGACACTTTCCTAGGCCTGGAGAGCCTGGAGTACTTACAAGCTGACTACAATTATATCAGTGCTATCGAGGCTGGGGCTTTCAGCAAACTCAACAAGCTGAAAGTGTTGATCCTCAATGACAATCTCCTGTTGTCGTTGCCTAGCAATGTGTTCCGATTTGTCCTGTTGACTCACCTGGACCTCAGAGGGAACAGGTTGAAGATGATGCCTTTTGCTGGGGTCTTGGAGCACATTGGAGGCATCATGGAGATCCAGCTAGAGGAGAATCCATGGAACTGCACCTGTGACCTTCTGCCTCTCAAAGCTTGGCTAGACACCATCACCGTCTTTGTCGGAGAAATTGTTTGTGAAACACCTTTCAGGTTGCATGGCAAAGATGTCACCCAGCTCACAAGGCAAGATCTCTGCCCTCGGAAAAGTGCAGGTGATTCTAACCAGAGGGAGAAACACCCCTCCCACTCAGACACACACATCCAGAGATTGCCCCCAACAGTGAATTCTGCCTTTGGAGCCACCAGGGCCCCCAAAGCCAGCCGCCCACCTAAAACAAGGAACCGCCCAACACCAAGGGTCACAGTGTCCAAAGACAGGCAGATATTTGGACCAATCATGGTTTACCAGACCAAGTCCCCTGTGCCACTCACTTGTCCAACAGGCTGTGTCTGCACTTCTCAGAGTTCTGACAATGGGTTGAATGTCAACTGTCAAGAGAAAAAAATAAGCAACATCTCTGATCTCCATCCTAGACCCACAAGCCCAAAGAAACTCTATCTTACAAGTAATTACTTGCAAACTATTTACAAAACAGATCTCTTGGAATACAGCTCATTAGACTTGTTGCATTTGGGCAACAACAGGATCGCAGTGATCCAAGAAGGTGCCTTCTCAAACCTTACCAGTTTGCGCCGCCTGTATCTCAATGGCAATTACCTTGAGATTCTGTACCCCTCCATGTTTGAAGGGCTACACAGCTTGCAGTACCTCTATTTAGAGTATAACGTAATCAAGGATATCCTGCCACACACCTTTGATGCTCTGGGTAACCTTCACCTGTTATTTCTGAACAACAACCTGCTGAGATCTTTGCCAGACAATGTGTTTGGGGGCACCACACTGACCAGACTTAACTTGAGGAACAACCATTTCTCATATTTGCCTGTGCGAGGAGTCCTTGACCAGCTGTCAGCTCTGATTCAGATTGACCTTCAAGAAAACCCTTGGGATTGTACTTGTGACATCATGGGGCTGAGGAACTGGATAGAGCGGGTCACAGAGCAGAACTCCCAGCTATCGGGACCCCCGGTCGTTATCAATGAAGTGGTCTGTGATTCACCAGCTAAGCATGCTGGAGAGCACCTGAAGTCCCTGAGCAAGGAGGCCATCTGCCCCGAGAACCCCAATCTGTTAGATTCTTCTCTCTTGTCACCAATTCTGAACACCGATGCACCGCATACCTTCAGTGTCTTTCCCAGCTCCTATCCGGAAATACGCACCGAAGTCCCACTCTCTGTCTTAATTCTGGGCCTGCTGGTTGTGTTTATTTTGTCAGTCTGTTTTGGGGCTGGCCTGTTTGTCTTTGTCCTCAAACGCCGGAAGGGCATGCCAAGTGTGCCCAGCAGTGCCAACAACCTAGACGTAAGTTCGTTCCAGTTGCAGTACGGGTGTTACAACAGCGAGACACATGATAAAACTGAAGGCCATGTGTATAATTACATCCCGCCTCCAGTTGGCCAGATGTGCCAGAATCCTATCTACATGCAGAAGGAAGGCGACCCGGTGGCTTACTACAGGAACCTCCATGAGTATAGCTATAGCAATCTTGAACCTAAAAAGGAGGAATCGGCCAGCCTAGCATTTACAATCACTGCAGCAGAAATGCTGGAGAAACAGACCTTTTCCAGGGAACCTGAGCTGTTGTATCAAAACATTGTGGAGAGGGTGAAAGAACTGCCGAGTGGAAGCCTCGTCCATTATAACTTTTGTACCCTGCCCAAACGGCAGTTTGCCCCTTCCTATGAACTGAGACGACAAAACCAGGACAGGCTAAATAAAACAGTTTTGTACGGGACTCCTAGGAAATATTTTGCAGAACAGTCCAAACCTGAGCTTCCTTTGCTGCAAGGAAAACTACAGACTGAACCAGACTACCTCGAAGTTCTGGAAAAACAAACAGCTATTAGTCAGCTGTGAAGGAGGAAAGGTCCAGGCTGGGAGGGGGGAAGCATTTACCGGGGGTGAGGAACATTTACGGGGGAGATTTTTTTTTAAAACAAACAAACTAATTAACCAGATTTGGAACTTGACACAAAAAATATGATATGTCACATCCTTAGAGTTCCCATATCTTACATTCTGGCATAATTTTGGGCAGAGGTGTGATGGGTGCTTTTTTCTATGTTTCCTTTAAATTATTTCTTACGTTTCTTCCTATAAGCCCTTTAGGAACTGTCTCTACAAATGAATGTTACTACAAGAGAGCATATTGAAATTCCTTCTTTTCTGGGGGAGGAAGGTGGTAGAAGGATGTCAGGAAAAGCCTCTCTCTCTAGTGCTCTATCCCTCCCTTTCCCCCCCCCCCAAAAAAAAGGTGAAAATAATGTATTAAATAGATGATATCCAAATATTCTCTCTCCCTGCTGGACTAGAATATTTCCTCTCCCTTTTTGTAAATAATATTGTCAGTGCAGCTCTTTCAATTTCCATGTATAGCCACTGGGCGTCACCTTTTTTTGTGTGTGTTAAAAGTGCCTTCGCACTTGGAGTACATTATTACTTAATTGTCGCGCTTAGCTTTGATAAATTTGAATCTATTTTAATGTGTTGTATTTTTTGAAATTAAAAAAAATGTAAACTAGATCAGTATGTCAGCTGCTTTCAATCCAACAGAGGGTGTTGCAAAGCTAACAGCAAAATCAGCCCACCCTTAAGAGAGTTTAGTTCTTCTAAGACTTTTTAATGCACTGAATTGTAATTTGCATCATTTTCTCCCCCCCCCCACTTCCCTCCCC
The DNA here is from genome assembly GCA_029233225.1 of Lepidodactylus listeri. Lineage (NCBI taxonomy): Eukaryota > Metazoa > Chordata > Lepidosauria > Squamata > Gekkonidae > Lepidodactylus > Lepidodactylus listeri. Next base: position 38,851,109 of record JARCFY010000013.1, read on the forward strand.
AGTTTTCTGGCCTTGTTTTACATCAAACATTGAAATCAACTAAGACTTTAGTAATGGACTGGGGTACCTGGCTACATCACTTGCGAGTGTAGTTTTTTTTTTTTTTTAAGACATTGAATATTAAATATAAGCAGCCTGTTCAAACAATGTCCCATTTTCATTGTGCTGCAGCATTTAACATCATCAGTAATGTTTTGTGGTTATCTGGTTACTTACCTAATTAAAAGGACATCACTCTACCTGTGATATATATTTTCTGCATTAAAATGTAAATATTTTTAAATTTTTTGATCAAAAATAATTTCCATTTCTAATACTGGGGTTAAAAACGTAATTGTCTTCTATTCAGGTGTTATATTTTGTCTTCCATAAACCTGATGACCAGTAGGGGTTGCCAAATACCACCTTGAATAAGGAGATTTAAAAAAAAAACAACTACACACACCTTGCAAAGGGTTTTCACAGGCCAAATTAGAGCATGTATCTCCCCACCCCCCCCAGAAAACCAGGCTAGGGCCTTGCATGCAATCCCTTTGCACTATGTTTGCTTGCATCTAAATGAGAATTGGAACTTGTGCTCCCTGCAGTCCTTGCCACAGTGATAAAGATTTCTCAAGTATCTAAAGATGCTATAAGTGATCGAACTGATTGACCTTTGCATCTGTCTTTCAGTAGAGTATTAATAAGCGGAGCACAAGCCAGCCACAGCGAACCATTTCTAAATCCCACTGATTTCCCGGGGAAAGAGATAGTTCAATGCAATCAAAGGGTTTTATAAGCAGGGCTGCAAAAGAGAGAGACAGAGAGAGATCCTGGTACCCAGTCAGGCTTGGCATCTACAAAAATTGGCCCTGGTGCTTGCATGGCGGAAGAGAGTTGAACGATGCTTTTCCTCCTGCAGTTGCTGTGCTGCCATCTCCTCCTCTGACTTCCTTAGTTCTTTCTGCTTGCAGCCAGCACCCACTCATTGGCACCCTCCCTGATCTGAGGTTAGGATTTCCATTCTGGCAAGCTCCATCATCTCTTAGTTAAGCATGCTGGGGAGGGAGAAGGAAGGAAGACAGTCGAACACGCAAGAGAGAACTGGATTCTGATCTCCGTTTATTGGGGTTTCCGATTCCTTTCCTTCTAACCGCGTTCTTGGAAAATCTGACCAGTTTTGCAAAAATCTTCCACCCTAAATAGAAATTCCCTTATTTTAGTAGGATCGTGCCCTACCAACAAAAACTGGTGGTTTTAATTTCCTCCCCGGGCCTTGTTTTTCAGCATCTTCAGTTCCGTTTTCATCACTGCTATCTTAAATGCCTGTTTCTCATGGATATGGAGCCTGATTTAATTAACACAAACTTTATAGATTATTAGCCTGTAAATCATTTTTCTTCCTTAGGTGCAAATGTAATTATGCAGGGTCCCCCCCCCTTACAAATTGCTCTTATTTACAACAAAACCAGTTTTGTTTTGGCCTATTGTAAATCCTTATGCAACTGGAATGGTGCTCAGCATATAAAGTAGGGCAAGCTTTTCAATTCCTGATTAAAGCAATTGATGGCTTCTGAAAGGAGCACACTGTTTCCTTTTCATAAATAGGTTACCGGACATAATAATCCTTTTATTATCATGCAAGGACAGAAGTGGACCCTGTCAAATGGAATTTTCAAGCTTTTTGCCATTCCTGATGATATCTTATCTACAAATGGGGGAAGGATCTTAAGCCAGAGAATTTTTTTGATTATGAATGTGAGCAGTCAAAGCTGTTTTAATTGGAGGGAGGCCAACAGGAAGTAGCCTTATGGTTTGGAACAAAACAAGAGCCAAGTTGGTGGGTGTTATTGAGCCCGTGGTCTTCTCATGACTTATGTGACATCTGCATCAATGCTCTCTAACATGTCGATTCTCTGCATTTAGAGGCCATAATGCCCCCCTTGCTGTTCCTTAGATCAGGGTTTATGCCGAGGATCCAGAGTGGAGAGTCAGTCTTCGAAACCAGCCTTGCTTCAAGGAGGAGAGATGGTACCCTATTAGTGGAACAGCTTCTGAGCGCTAGCATCCATCCTTGAGTGAGTTGCTCATTTGAGACATTCTGAAAGCATCTTATTAGTGATTCTGTCCTTGGCTTTAGTAGAATTTATTTGTTGCTTAGACCACATGGAAAAAAAACAGGTGGAGGAAAAAAGGAAAAGAAAAAAAGCAGTTTTGTGAGTCAGTTTGCTACAGAGTTTCTTTCCAAATTTATTTCTGTTGCTGTCTTACAAGAGAGAAACACCCCCCCCCCTGCTGCCACCCTTTTTTCCTTTTTATTTGGAGTACCATGGCCCCTTCTGGTGGCCAGGGGACCTGGTAACCCTACACAGTAGATATCTTTTCACCAGCCAAACACATATTGGCCTAGTATGGAGAGCCAGTTTGGTGTAGTGGTTAAGTGCACTCTAATCTGAGAGGACCAGGTTTGATTCCCCACTCCTACACTTATAGCTGCTGGATGACCTTGGGCAAGCCATAGTTCTGTCAGAGCTGTTCTCTCAAGGACAGCTCTGGAAAGAGTTCTCTCAGCCCCACTTACCTCACAGGGTGTCTGTTGTGGGGAGGGGAAGGGAAAGGTGTTTGTAAGCCGCTCTGAGACTCTGGATAGTGAAGGGCGGGATATAAATCCAATCTCTTCTTCTTCTCTACTCTGAAAAACCACACAGCTTCTTCGAATCTTCATATCACATGCTGCAATGTAAACCCATTGAAGCCAACAGAAATTCTCACAAATAGAACAGAGTTGGATGAATTTCTGAAGTCTAAAATCTACTTAGGTTTGCAAGGCCAGGCCTAGCAACTGGTGGGAGGATTGGGAGAAAGGACACCGGGGGAGGGGGGGCTGCATGTGTCATCACTGACATCACTATGTCCCTTCCAGGTAAAACCTGGATGCATCAAAGAATAGCTCTAGGAATCTCTGGAAACTCAGAAGTGACATCTGCTACATTGCTGCTTTTTGTTTTATTTTTCTACCGTCACTGCACAGAGTGGCAGTGGGCAATGGGGCTTGCTGGCTGAAGGTTTCCTGCCATAGTGGGAGATCTGGCAAGCCTACTTCTGTTTCGTTTCCTTCGTTTTGGCCTGCTGGGAAAAGAAAGACCTTCCCCACTGCATAGTAGATGTTACTATCTTCCCGAACACGCAGATACCCTAGGCCTCAGGGAACATTAACAATGCATACAAAACACAAAGTGGCAAGGAACTGCTTCCCAGTGGCATAGCCTTGGAAAGATTTTCACATTGAAGCCTAGTAAACAGAAAGTGAAATGGCAACATTCTTCCTGGGCTATACTACTTCAGTCTATATTTCATCATGGGGGGGGGGGGAGGACACAACAACAACAAATTAACTGCACATAGAAAACTAAAGACTATGCTGAAACTCCCTGGCATCCAGTTTTCTGTGTGCAGGAATCATTTAAGCATTGAAACACTCAATTCCTCTTTGCATTCCAGAACGGTGCACTACAGAAAGAGTTTCACCATGTGATCTGCTGGTTGGGTGAAGCTGCCTCCACTTGTTTCACATGTCCCCCCCCCCCTCCACACACACACACTTGAGTCTATGTCGATGCATGTTTGTGTTGTGTGGGTGTGTCTGGAGAGGGGACTCTACACTTGTGCACAGTTTCATGTGGAAAGTGTGCAATTGTTTCCAGTGGGAAAATAAGTATTTGTGCAAAGTTTGTGTGAAGGGGCACCTAGATGTCCATGTATTTTCTACCCTCAGGTTGGAAAATGATTGTGTGTGAAGTGTCCTTATTTTGAGTTAAGGGTCAAGACTTCATTTAGGACAATAATAGTTGTTCCCTGGATGACAGTACCTCTCCAAAGACTTTTTGAAATCTTTATGAGATGGCAAAAAGAAAATCTTTTTTCTGAGATTTTTACTGAATGATATCCCATTTCTTTTTTTTTCTTTTCTTTTTTTAAATTCTTTTTATTGGTTTTTTGGTAATACAGATACATAGAACTGATTAAATAACAAGTTGCACAAAGTTATTAACATTGCAGTGTTAGGGAAATGTCACAAAAATATGAGCTATACTTATCAGTAACTAATAGTTAACAATGCTGATAGTACTGATGTAAGTCAGAGCTAGAAGGTAGTAATTATTGTTTTTTAGAGTGAGCTTGTGATTTCCAGAGGGTTTTGGTTTTGTTAGGTATAAATATTTTTGTTTGTTTGTTTGGGTGTTTGTGTATTCAGGTGATTACATGAATGTTCATTGAAGTAGAATGTGATATATAGGTTTATATGGTTGAATATCTGATGCATATAAATATTCCAGGAATGGAGACCATCCAGGAATGGAGACAAAATTACTATGCTGGGAAGCAGTTGCTAGTCTAGCTTTCTCCCTGCCATGCTAAGGCTGGGTATGTGTTGAGATTGTTATATGGGCAGCATTCGGATTTTGACCACTATGTGCCATCTGAATGTTAAAGTTCAGGAAGGAAACTGGCATTATTTAGATAGTGGGTTTCAGCTCTGAACAGTGCAGTCCTAAACAGAGTTACACTCTTCTAAGCCTGGCCCCACTGGTGGACTTCCTGATGGCACCTGATATTTTTGGCCACTGTATGACAGAGTGTTGGACTGGATGGGCCACTGGCCTGATCCAACATTGGCTTCTCTTATGTTCTAAGCCCATTGACCTCAGTGGTTTGGAACCAGGAGGGTTGCAAAATCCACACTGGGAAATTTCCTGGAGATCTAGGACTAGAGACTAGGGAAGGTGGGGTTTGAGGAGGGGCAGTATCTCAGTGGGGTATAATGCCATAGAGTTGATCATCCAAACCACCCATTTTCTCCAGAGAAACTGATCTTTGTGGTCTGGAGATCAGTGGTAATTCTGGGAGATCTCCAGCCCTGACCTGGACGTTGGTGACCCTAGGATCTGGCCAGCTTTTCCATTGATTCTCAAGTCTAATTGCCTTCCTTAGTGCATCCCCTGTCTCATATGCCTTTTGTAAATGAAGGTCCTGTGATCTCCAGCCATCTGCACCAGCTGAAAAGCTGTTTGGAGTCAACTCTATATTTGGAAAGGTGTAACTGTGTTTAGGATTGCATTGGAAGAATGAGCCAGATAAGTTCTTAGGACAAATTCCCAGGATATGCATATTCTTGGACAGCAGGACAAGGAAGCAGTAAATCCTTGCTGGTGCTGAGAATTAGCCAAGAGAAGGCTGGATGTGAGCCACTATAAGGTAATTTCTTGTGCAGACAGTGAATCCCACATGTTTACATCACTGGGTCTTTTTGGTACCATGGCCTCTGCTGCTGAGCTAATTATTGGTTTACGTCATGTCCCTTACCTGAATCCAGACAGTTTCAGCAGGGTGCAAGTTTCAGGCTGAATGCTGTGAAAAATGTTCCAGGCTGATAACATTTAATGACAGAACGAAGTCCAGACCTCTAGAGGAACAGCTAGGGGTAAAGGTGGTGGTGGGCTTGAAAGTGGAGAGGTGTTAACAGAGAAGAGTGGCAGGCCAGGACAGCACCTGCCTCCCACTTATTGCTCCTCTTCTTCAAATGGCACAATCCTGATGTCACTTTGGAGAGAAGCAGCAGTCCTTTGGGTCTCAGTATGCAAGGGACCCCAGAAACACATTGTTTCAATGCAAATGTGAATTTATTTAATAAAAATCGGGGCACAGTCTAGCCCAAATCAGCACTGTTTAGTTCCACTGATTTCTGTGGGAGGGTCAAACTTGTCTTTAGCCATCTCCCACTGAAGCCATCAGAAGGGTTTAACTTTGGCTAGAAAATGCTGTCATTTTATTTTGCTTTGTGTATCCCAAAACTTAAATGACAACATTCCCCCTCCTAATCCTTACAGATACTATCTGTTATCTATATTTTAATCCACTGGTCAATATTAATACTTCTTTCTAAGAAAAAAAAGTGATGATTTATACTAGGGTTTTATTGATATATTACACATAAATGCCTACCTACACAGATACATGGAGAGAGAGAGAAAGCAACCATCTGGTACTTATTCGACTTTAATTTTACTTCCAGCTTGCAAAGCAATGAGGTTTTTTGTCCCTGTGAATTACCTTATGCTGCTTGTCATACGATAGAACCCTGGATGGCTACCCAGAAATATTGTCTGTAAATTATGTTCCTAGGGGATTTAAACTCCCTCTGGAGCTGCAGCATAATAAGACAATTAATTTTTTTCCCTCCTGATTTGCTAGCTGAGACAGGAACCTATTGAAATATTACTTTATAAAACCAGTGATTTTTTTAAAAAAAAAAGATGATTGCAATATGCTTCAGATTTTAAAATTCTAATTTTCCTTGTGAAGAACAGGAAAGGGATGGTCCCTTCCATAACCTACATGTGGCAATGTATGCGCACACATTTTTGAATGTGTGCCTTTGCCCAGGTGGCAAAGCTTGAAGAGACCTTTGTTACAGACCCTGAAGAGCTAATGTCCATCAAAGTTGATGACAGTGGGCAATAGGGAATCATTGTCTGAGCTGTATTTTTTGGGAAGAATAATAATTCAGTGATTGTGCACTTACATAGAGTGCAGAAAGTCCTGAATTCAGTCCCTGTGAGTTCAATCCCTTTTAGTCCCAGTGAAAGGATCTCATGTAGAAGGTGGTGGATGATCCTATGCCAGAGTAGCCATTATTGAATAAACTGGACCTCTCTGTAGTTCAAGCTCCCTCATTTTAAGATAGAAAAATGATCCCTACCCCCCCCACACACACACATTGCCCCCTTTATCCTATAAACAACATCAGGATTAAAGACATTTAAAACAATTCCATCACAGGATAGGATAGCTGTGTAAATCTGAGAATCTCGAGACAAGACAAGAGTTGGTCATTGTTGGCTATTTCCCCTCCCACTTCAGTTCTTAGCAGAAATCTGGCCATTTTGAAAGTCAAAATTATGCTCAGTCTCCACCAGGTAGGAGATGCGTAGCAACAAGAGATTTTGTTTGTTTGTTCTAAAAAGAAACAAAACAAAACAAAATCCTTTGGAAGAACGACACGATATTCTCAGGGCTTCTTTAGCTCATTCTTAAAGGTCAAACTTGTTTTTCACTTGTCACAGAAGGACATGTGGCAATGTATGCACACACACACACTACATTTTACTCCATTATTCAAGTTTTGTATAAAGACAGTTTATGCTCATGTTTTGGGAGAATTCTAAGTCTAGTCCTTGTTTGCAGTTGACACAATGCCTTTTTAAAATGTACAGATTTGTCCTACATGCAGTGCTTGAGCTCAGGAGGCATTTGGGACCACTGACTGGGTCCACATAGGAATTTAAGAATGAAACAGGATTTTTAATTTGTAACGTTCCCCTATAAAGAAAAAGAGTTTCTTTTTATAATATGAAAACGGCAGTGGTAACCGGTTCCCTTATGCCAAAATACCTTAATTTAGGATCCTAATCGCCTTTATACTTTGGCAATGCTTCCTTGTGTCCAGAAACTCATGGCCTAGTCTTCCTATGAGATCTCTGATAGGCTCTGACCAGACACAGTGTTGCTTAGTGTCTTCAAGGTTGCTAGACGATGTCACCTCTGCCCATCATCTGAGCAAAGCAGGGTACTTAAAAGTTGTGTTCTACAAGTGAGGTCAAGTTGCACCCAACTTATGGCAACCCCAGCAAAGGGCTTTCAAGGCAAGAGAGAAATTGAGGTTCTTTGCCATTGCCTTCCTCTGTAGACTCTTCCTTGATGGTCTCCCATCCATGTACCAACCTTGCTTAGCTCCCAAGATCTGAACAGATTGGGCTATGTCACACTGCCTTCCCTCCCAAGCCTTCACTACTATTGACTAAAAGGTTCTCAACTAACCCCCCATCTGATGTTGGCGCTAAAATATAGGCCCAATCTGCATCTAGCATTTGCTCTGTAGTTTTACCAAACCCACACTGGAAGAGAAAACGATGCGGCTCAAAAGCACATTCAGATACTCCAGGCCAACACTGTACTGACTGCAGTCACCCCTGAATGGCCATAAAATGGCCATAAATCTGTGTAGATAGTACCATAAAACCAAGAGATCAAATGAATTGAAAGTGGCTTGCAGTCTGGACACTGCCATAAAATCCGACAATCAATCAAAGTGAAAGTGGCATGCAATGCAGAAAGGAATTTATGTTCCAACGTGGCCGAGCAAATGCTAGATGCAAATTGGGCATAGATATTTGGACTGCAGTCACACACACTAAATAATTCACTTTTAACCCACTTTCAATGCACTTTCCAACTGGTTTTTTAAAAAAATATTTTCATTGATTTTCTATACCTATATCCAATTAAAAACACTACAGTACCTAAAAAACTAAAAACCTACTCTACCCTATGGTATACAGAAGTCAGAACTATATTCTGGCATGTTATTCTTGCTATAAACTGTTCAAGAAAATGTTAACAATACAGACTTCACAATGTTAATAATACTGTCTTAAAAGCTTAAGAGATACATGGATGGCTAAAATTCAAAATGGGATACATAAACATATATGACTTCCAACAAAAACAGCTTATTTTCTTTGTGTTTTCTCTTCTTCTTCTTTCCTCTCTGGGGTTTTGGTGCTGCCGCTCCCAAAGCTGAATCTGACCCTTCTTCTTCTGAGCTTTTACTTCCAGATGCGTCCGAGCTTTCCAGTCCATAAATGCTCTCTTGAAGATCTAAAGAGTCCTATGTTGATACTTTCCAACTGGATTTTGACAGTTCACAAAGTAAAATCCAGTTGGAAAGTGCACTGAAAGTGGATTGAAAGGGTATTATTTAGTGTAGGGGTTACCAAACTGCAGCTTGAGAACCGCATGTGGCTCTTTCACACAGTCTAATTTAATGTTAAAAAAAGCAAATTTGCATTATTTTTCAATTAAAATGAGTGTGTAATATTTGTTCTTGTCTTGTGGCTCTTGAACATCTGACGTTTATTCTGTGTGGATGTTACATTAAGCAAGTTTGGCCACCCCTGATTTAGTATGTGTGACTGCAGCCTTGGTCTTGGTGAAAGGTTAATAAATATTTTTGTTGTTTGCGGGGAATTAATAGAAGTTTTTATGCTTGTGATGAAATCACTGGTTTCTCCTATCATCAATTCCATTGAACCCCCCACCTGGAAATATGGCAGCTCTCTCTCATAAAAAATCTAACTATAGCCCTGCCTAGAAGGATGGCATAGTGGTGTGACACAGTAGTTCATCTGTTGGCTAAAGATTTGGGAGATCTAGGTTCAAATCCTTATTTTGACATGAAGCTCAGTGGATGACCTTGGGCTAGTCACATTCTTTTAACTTAACTGACCTCCAGGGGTTGTTGAGAGGCTAGAACACACAAGAACCATGTATACCATCCTAGAGAAAGGCAGTATAAAAATGCACTGAATAGATGGACCTAGCACTTGGTATTAATTTTTGCAGTATGGGAGCGGGCAAACATTCCACGCTATGTGTGAGACATCACAAGCCGCCTTCGGTGATTCATGCAACCCTGTATGGATCAGAATTAATGAAAATTGAAGGTGTTTATGTCCTCTGTAAATATTAGAACCTCTTTATTCACATCTCTTGTATCATTCCAGGGTTCACAACACTAAGTATAGTGGCATGGTTACTTCTGGATGGTGGAATTCCAGATCCACAATAGTAGTCCTGCAACAGGCAAATGAACAGGAGAAAGAAAGCCCAGTGGTTTGTCTGTAACTCTTTGGAATCCCTTGCTTGTGAGCACAGCTAGATATTGCTATAAACATTTCATCCTTGCTGTTTTGATTTCCTCTCTTCTATGAATGGAATGCACAAGGCTTTATTTTTCATGCCAGTTTCTGTGTCCTTGCACCAAGTGTTTCTCAGGAAAAATGTATTCTTTGTGCAATGAAGTTAGCATTATGTGTCACACATATAAATTATGTACACTGTACACAGAAACACTGTATACAAACCCTACGGCATGCATATATATAAAAATCCAATTTAAGACACCAACAGCAAATAAATGGACAAAATGGACAAGAATATAAACAAATATAAAAAGAAATGAAATAGTTAACATTAATCCACCCCATACACAAGCTTTTTTTTACCTTAGGATACAATCTTGGGAAAACATTCAGCATTTGTTTCTAATCCTGCAGTTTCGCTTTTTCTGTTGTCCTTGATGCAGCCTTCTCACAAGAAAATGGGTTTTATTTCTTAATTAGCCTACACATACATGCAAACATCACTTGATTTCTGTGCCCTTGATGATTATAGCCTAAATGTGTTAACTGGCTCCTTTGAGAAATCATAATGCTTATGATGATCAAAGTTGATCTGTGAGATTTGTTCTCACATGCACCTCAGAACTCGATGAGAAGGCACCTGTGAACCTGCCCTTTCAGGGTATACACTTGCAGTTCCCCCAACATGATAACAGTGGGAGGAGATAGAAAAGCGTTCCATTACGTGAGACCCACCTGAAGTGGTACAGCCTAGATACAAGTTGCCTGCCTCTGTAAGAACTCAGACAGTCTGAGAGCTGAACATATAGCAAAGTTAGTTCTTGGTACCAATAACCCAAGTTTCACAAATAAAAGTCTTTAAAGAGAATTGACCTTACATTAGAATACAAATACCAGATTTTCAAACTCTTCATGAGTGAAATGAGATACTAAAAATGTTAATGAAACAGTTCTTCAGGATAATCATTGATACAGTTCTTGGTTTTTTAAATTACCACTGTGACACATTGCAAATGTCATTTAATGTTGAGGAGCAGGGCGGGGGTATGGGGGAAAAAAATCTCTTTTGAGTTACCCAATTTACAGAGAAACATACACCTCTCAACAGCTTGACATTTTCTGCATTGGCTCTTTTCCCAAAAATGTCTGGAGGAGACACAGGGGAAAAAAAAGAATCCTTAGAAATAGGAGCACTCAGTCTGGTATAATTATTGATCTGAATGTTGTTGTTGTTGTTGTTGTGTTCTGATCAGGTATCCAGCCAGATTTTTTTCTAAAAAAATAGCAAAGTGTATTATTGAGCATGTGCTCTTTTTTAAGAATGATATTCTTTGAATGCAAATGATAAATCACTTCGTCTAGCATGAGTTATAGAGAACTGATCTGAGTTTTAAATGGAAAGGTTGAGATTGCAAGCATTATGGATAACATTTTTTATTATGGAGATTATTAACGAATTGCCTGTTTGAAAGGTAGTGGCACCATTTGCGGCTAAGGTTTGGAATGTGTTTTTGAGGCCAAAGTTTGGGGGTGTGGAATGCCTGTGATATATTCCCAATTTTGACCCCCGCCATCTCCAGGGGGTGAGATATGAACCCTCAGAGTGGGAAAAAATCTTTAACTTGGAGGAATGAAGAGGGAAAATCCTGGGCAAACTTATCTGGCAACGTATAATGTCTCCTATGTGAAGATCTGAGATTCATTTCCCACCATCTCCCATTGAAAGTACTGTGGGTATCATGACCATGAAAAGTATCTGCTTAAGACTTTGGAGAGCCCAGTGACAGTCATGTTGAATGTTCTGACCTGCACTGAAAGAGACACAGTGATAATCATTTGAGTAGTTCAGAATCACATTTTGACTTGCATGCATGAATAATGGCCAAGGAGGACCATTAACTGCTTCATTAGCAAATCCTAAACCACTGACAAGACAATTCCGTTTCTTCTTCTCCCTGTCCTCAACTCCTTCCCACAGTTTTCTATGGAAGACCCAAAACAAAGAACTGGTGAATTGATCCTTGGCTTGGGTATGATTTGCTTCATCTGGGTTGATGATGCCCTCTTTCTAAAGACAAATGATGTTTTTCTCACTTTTTGACCTACTAATGCCTCTTGGGAGATGATTCCAATCCATAACACTCTAGTTGACCTTGAAAGCAGAAGTCTTCAGCATAAACCAGTGTTGCCATTTTAGACGACTAAGATTAATTGCTGTTGTCTTTACGAGAAATTGCCTTTAAAAAGCAATTATGAAATGTTTTCACTGCCCAGGGCATGCTACACTTTGGCTGCCCAGAAAAAAGCACGGATTTGTGGCTTTGCAGCAACCTCTTCCACATTCCCCGGATTCTGCCTTTATCTTCATTCCTTTGGGTCAAGAAATGCCGGATCCTAATTATGGTCTATAGTCTTTTTAAGAGAGGCTCCTTTTTGCTTTCCTTTCTTCACAAGAAAAAAAGGATTTTATAGACTTCCAGTGGGTAATATTTGCTGAATGTCTTTGCCACTAAAGAAAGGTGCTAATAATCCACCCCTTTGTTTTGTTATACTGATGTTACATCATTATTTCCCAAAGATTTGACATCCAATACATTTTTTTCTTTTTCCTAAATTAAAATTTGAGCCAGACTTTATTCTCACAACTGCCAATCCCCCAGCCCCATTCAGAAAAGACAATTTATTTTGTTTAAAAAATTGCCCATCCTCAGATCTTATTTGTCTCCTGGCATGCCCAGAGCAGAGACACACACCAGGGGTATGCATTCAGCATTAACTGAGCCCCAAAAGATACCTGGGAAAAAATATGTTCCTGGTATTTTGGAGGTATTATTTAAGCCAAATACAGGTTGCGATCATATGAACAATTAGACCCAACATAGGTGCAAATGTCAGTCAGATTTAATGGGAGCTATCAGACAACAACATCTGGGAAGTGGCCCACAGCCGTAGGCAACCCCTTTTGCTCCATTGCAGAAGCGGAGTTAAAAGATGCTGGGGAGAATCCAGTAGGAAGTGGGTTGCAATGAGCCACGGGCAGACTTTCCCCTGTCTGATCGCTCCAGTGTGCTCTCATGGCGTTGGATGGTCTGATCAGGCCATCCCAACTCCATGCCATTCCCCCACCCTTCACAGTATGCTCATCATTGCAAACTCCACAGGGAGCCCTCAGTGCGGAGTTGCGATTAACTGATCCCTTGTTTAAGCGAATGGGGGAAAAAGAGACAAAAAACTCCAACTTGCCCACAGTTGCATCTGATCACTCACTGACGGACTGCACCCACAGCTGCAGAGGGAGGTGTGATCGTGCAACTGCGGGTCAAATTTTGCTGGAGGAAATAGCCTTCCCCCCCCACCACCACTTTATCTCGGGTGTGTGACCACAACCACAGATCACAGAATCTGATTGGCTGCAAGTATAGTTGAGCCTGAATAAAGCTTTTTTTTTGCTTTTATTTGGGTATATTCAACTATACCAAATAGCTGGTGGGCTCCTCTTGCAGCTCAGTTTGTGTTGGAAGAACAGAATGATTCCAATCATACCCATGGCTGCTGCAGAGCTACCTACCTCCAGCCAAACTGAGCACAGGAAGTCAAAAGCTGAGCATGGAATCATCCTGTGACACAGTGGACAGCCCCCACTTAGTCGTTTGAGTTAATGAGATCCTTAATTGTTTAATTGCTTGATCTCTTGCTGCATATCTGCAGTTGCCTCACGGCATGCTAGTGTAATCCCCCAATAATTTAAGAATTACTGTGTTAGGTATTCTTCAGGGAGAGGTTTTGGTTCTAAGTAGATCACCAGAGCAGCTGCTGTGGTCTGAGAAAACATGCATTTGGGCTGTTAATAAACTTGCTGCTTTCCCCATCTGTCCAAGTTAATGAGAGACTCTGATCCTAACCAAATAGTGGAAAGCTACTGTGCTCATGATCAGCTAAAGTCAAAAACTAACTGCATTCCCCCTTTATGCAATCTATTTCCCTTCCCTGCAACACACAGATAATGTGATGCATTTCTTTCTTTAAATAATTTCTATTCTGTCTCATTGTCAAAAGTGATGTGAAGTGGTGTGCAGGAATGCAATACATAGACCCTAAAAACTAAGTCTTTGAAACTGAATAAAGCCAACAAAAAAAGTTTTTTGCTGAGCTAAGACCCAAAAACGGTAAAAGGAGAAACAATAAAAGTGATACAAACACATAATACAGCAGAGGAGACCATGAGTAAACAAACAATATCCATTTCTGCAGCATATAAAAACTGTCAGAGGAAAGAGCCAATGTTGTAGAGTGGTTATGGTTTTAACCTATAACCGATGGAATCCAGACTTCAAATCCGTGCTTATTGTGAAATTCACTGAGTGACCTTGGGTCAGTCACTCAGCCTAACCCAGCTCATAGGGTTATTGTAAAGATAAAATGGGATAGGGGGTTCTTTACATTGCCCTAAGCTCTTTGGGGGAAGTGATGGGATAGAAGTCAAATAATCATCCATCAATCTGACCATGAAACAGAAGCCAACCGGGGGGGGGGGGGGGTGTTAAATGTTTGGGCCAATAAAAATATGTTTCCCTGAGACCTAAAAGCTTAGCAGAGAAGACTTCAGGTTGGTACAGGTAGATCGGTTCCAAAACTGAGGCTCCCCTGTGGAAAAGGCTATATTTTTTTCCAGCCTGCCTTAGCTCAGCAAAAGAAGGCATATATAAGAGGGCTTCTGAAGTACATCTTAAAACTCATATAGAATTGGTTACTTAACCTGGAGGAGGCCTCATTTGTGCAATCCTTCCTAGACAATATAACAGCCCAGATTGGCCCAGTCTCATTAGAGCTCAGGAGCTAAACAGCATCTGTACATGGATGGGAGACCACCAAGGAAGACTGGGGTTGCAATACAGAGGAAGACAATGGAAATCCACCTCTGCTCATCTCTTGCCTTGAAAATCCCATGAGGTGGAACTTCATGGTTTCACTATGAGTTTGATGTGACTTGACGGTACACTTTGCCTTTCCTAAACAAAAAGTGCCACATTATGGGCATGGTGGGCTTGCTTCTCCAGCAGAGGAAGTAGAGATATTGTCACATTTGTAACACTTGCCGCTTCAACCTGAAAATCCCTGTCTCTGTTCAGCTTTGTCTGATTCCATATTTTTGTGTCATTTTCTGAATTCTCTTCAGATTTTTCTTGTGCATAATGTTTATAAATGACATGCATTGTAAATATAGATTGCTCCTAAAACCCTATGCAGTATGTGGATATGATACTAATAAATCTGCAAATCTAATAGTAAAAAGTGAAGAACCAAAGCTAGACAATAAACATCTACAAAAAGAACTAAAACTGCTCATTCCTAACACAAAAAGGATAATGAAGGACCTGATCCACTCTTGCTACAGCTTAATTATTCTGAAAGCGTCCAGATCCCCACCAGAATCAGATATCCATTTCCCCACCAAAATCTCTAGCAACAAACATGCAGAAAGGAACGCAAATATTAGTGGATGTTCTGGTCAGCAACTAGATGGTCATTCTGAGAGTAGTGTCAGGAATGGAAGGCCAAGGATCTCATTTGAATCCATCCAACTAGCCTGCTGAAAAAGTGTATTATCTTTGGCACCCAAGGGGCAGGTTTGTGTAGGCCAAGACCCAGAAGTCTCAAAGTACTAATCCCTCTATTAACAGGAATATAATTGGCAGGTGTTTTCTGACCACTAGGGAATACTGAGACACTTGACTTGCATTTTTGTGACTTTAGACACTCTGCTCTTCTGAAACTGTTATCCTCAGTTTAAGTGTGAAGCAATGTCAGTAGACTCACACACTGCAGAATGGGGTCTGTTGCTGAGTATCCCTATAAAGCAGAGGGATGGGTGATTTCATGGGTGGGCAGAAGGGGGGAACCTTCTCTGCTTGTTTTCTCCCCTCCTCCCCAAAGTACTTCTTTGAGACTTTTCTGTCCTCTGGGGATCTGTGACTAGAATTAGTGAAATATCTCACCTGGAGAAAAATTGTTTTTAAAAATCATTTTCAGGTAGTAAAGCAAGCCAAGGGGGGGGGGGTGTTCATCTCCCCCTCCCCATTCATGTCTTCCCATTTCCACTACATTTTATTGGAATCAGAAAAACCTAAAGAGGGTCTTGCTGCTGTCATTTCTAACACTGTCCCATAAGGCCCTTCCATTCATTTTTTTTAAGTAACACAAAATGCCACTCTTAAGTACCATCTTACTTATTTACACAGGGAGTGACTAAAATGTGGGATTCACTGCCAGAGGATATAATGATGGCCACAGGAATAAACAACTTTAAAAGAGATAGGTTCATGGAGGCCAAGTTATTAATGGCTACTAGCCATGGTGACTGAGGGGAACCTCCACATTCCGAGGCACTAAACCTCTGAATTCTGGAGCC
Source organism: Lepidodactylus listeri (assembly GCA_029233225.1). Classification (NCBI taxonomy): domain Eukaryota; kingdom Metazoa; phylum Chordata; class Lepidosauria; order Squamata; family Gekkonidae; genus Lepidodactylus; species Lepidodactylus listeri. Next base: position 38,867,258 of record JARCFY010000013.1, read on the forward strand.
AAGAGGCAACATCAAGGGAAGGCCTCGGCCTCTATGCCCTGTTGTTGGCCATCCAGAGGAGCTGGGTAGCAACTGTGAGACCAGAACTAGATAGACCACTGGTCTGATCCAGCAGAGCTCTTCTTATGTTCTTATCTTGCGAAATTCTTTATCCTTATTAGAGTGGGAAGTTTCATCCTGCTACCTCTAGGTAAACCTTCAGATGGGGTGGTTGTTTCATTCTGACAGATTCACTGAGAGGAGATCCTCCGGGGCTTTTAGTTGGCTGGTGATGGGGTCTGTTTGCTTCACCTTTTCAACTTCCAAGCATTTCTTCGCTGCATGGAAGCCCAACAGGATTTTCTTTCCTTTTTTCTGGGAGAGTTGCTTTTGCTTCTTGTGAGATCTGGTTCATTAATCTTCCCTCGATTATTTTTGAGCTGCACAAATCAGATCCCACGTTGGGATTTTTATTCCCCTGTTGTTTCATTTAGTGGTTTAATTTGAGTGCAAATGGAGTGTATCCAGAGGAAATCCCTCCTGAGCCCCTTTCTTGAGATTTTTTGAAACTGGACTTGAGTTTTCTTCATTATGCAAGCCCCAGAATTTATGCCTCGCAAACACATCAGCCACTCTTACTTTCCTGAGCTTTCATTCCAATACATAATCATTGTGTGTTTGTGTTTATATTAAAAGGAAAGTTCAGAATTCACACCATTTCTCTCTGGTCACTACTTTATTTTGTTATCATTTCTTTAAGTCATTTGCAGTTTGCTTATCTCACTGAGATGCAAGGTGGATCACACTGTGTGAGACAATTTAAATCAACAGGAAAGGGACATCCAGTAAACAATGTGGTAGGGTTTGGATTGCAGAAATCTTGAAAGCAATCATAAATCTGCAAACAGTGCTGAAACTAACCGGCAAGGCGTTTTGCTGGCATAGATTTCTGTCTTTATTTAACTAGTAAGCATCAAGAAATGGCAGTAGAGAAAAGTGGCATCTCTGCCTGCAGTTTTTCAACCTTGTGGTTGCTGTCTGGTGAAGTGCCTCTCTGTACTGCCATGTGCTGCCAACGAGTGGGGACAGCTGGCCAGTCAACATCCACATCGTTGTGCAGTACTGAGGGAGATGTCCCCTCCCTCCATCATCACTTGGACAGTGATCACTTAAGTCCCAGGTTCAGTCCTTAGTACCTCCAGTTCAAAGGATCAGGTGATAAGTGATGTGCAAGTCCTCCACCTGAGACCCTGGAGAACTGCTACTGGTCAGAGTATACCATACAGACCTTGGAACTAATAATACAGTCCTAAATAGAGTTACACTCTTTTACATCCATTAATGTCAAAACTCCTCATAAGAAGAAGAAAAGTTGGTTTTGTACCCCATGGTTCACTACCCAAAGGAGTCTCAAAGCAGCTTACAATCACTTTCCTTTTCTGTTCCCACAACAGACACCCTGGGAGGTGTGACACAACTGTGACTGGCTTCATGTGGAGAAGTGGGGAATCAAACCCAGTTATCCAGATTAGAGCCCACTGCTCTTAACCACTACACTAAACTGGCTCTACACCAGCACACCAAACTAAGGCAGCTTCATGTGTTCGTGTTGGTGGTACACCAGTGAACTTTCTGCTGCATTGTGGCTCAAAACCGGGGGGGGGGGGGGATGTAACTCCTTGACTGCCTCCAATGAAATACAACTTTGGAGTTCAGAGGGGAGTGTGGCAGTGTGGGCAAGAGTATATAGAGATAAATGAAGAAAAGTTTTTCTCCATCCTAAGAAGTTTCAATGAGGCTTACAATTGCTTTCCCTTCCTCTCTCCACAACAGGAACCCTGTGAGGTAGGTGGGGCTGAGAAAATTTGGAGATAACTGTGACTGGCCCAAGGCCACCCAGCAGGCTTCATGTGGAGGAATGAGGAATCAAACCTGGTTCTCCAGATTCCAGTTTGCCTCTCATAACCACTACACTATGCTGGCTTTCCATGCACCCCCGAGTTTGCAATTTGATACAGGAAATCCATCACTGTCCACCTCATCTGTCTGTCAGAGGGCCCAGCCATGCTCCAACTGAAAAATAAATGGTACATTACATTATGGTGGGCAGGATGTGTCATGATTGGTAGGGATGCTGAAACTTGACAGTACAAGGCCACTGTCACGAACACACTTAATTTAGGGGGAGAGGGACTATACCTTTTCAGTATAGGGCACATCCACATATAAGAGTGTCAGTGGACACTAACCACTACTGTATTGCTTTGTCTTCCTCCTCCTTATAATCACCTATATAGAACTGAAGGTTGTTTGTAGGACAGTTATGCTATAATAAATTCAACCTGATTCATTTGAGAGTCTTTTTAAAAAAGCATTACATCTTAAGAAGTTTGTTTCTGTTGTGTCCGCTGACCGCCACTAGGCACCAGTGCAAAGAGCCCAGAGCTTGGCTCCTAAGACAATAGGAGCCAAGGATCCGGGAGTCCCACTAATCCTCCAGTAAAACCTAGGCAGGAAATTCAAACCCCCAGTAGGATCATAGGTGGGACCTGGGGTGTGTCCTGAGTGTGTATATGTGTTGGCCTTGTGGCCGGTTAAGCACATGTGTCCTTTCTAAGTAAACTTGAGCTAATCACTACACCAACTTTGTCCTCGTCAATGCTGCTGAGAATTCAGTACTTTACACTGGCAACGGAGGTGGAATCCCATGGAGTGAGCCTGACTCTGACTCCAGCACCGCACCGAGCTCCAATCCACAGCCACTGCGCACTGCCAGGCTCCAGTGCTGCAAGACACTGCCGACTGTGCCACGGAACAATGCTCACCACACCGCTCCTGAGTCATGGCTGCTGCTCCGGGACACATCCAGGCATTCGACCCCATGCACGCTGAGTTCTGGGAAGCTTGGGTGGAATAGCTAACCAATTTCTTCACATTCCAGTAAGTGATGGACAAGGTGAAGAAATGGGCTCTGGTTTTTAGCATGTGTGGTGTCACGGCCATTCACTTAGCCCAAGGGCTGCTCGCCCCCAAGAAGGTGGCTGGAGCCATGTATGAGGACATCATGAAGGTCCTAATTGTTACTTCGCGCGGAAGCTGACCATGATGGCTACGTGGATGGATCTGTTGGTGCAACAACAGAAAGCAGGCGAGTCGGCCACCATCTGCATGGCTGAACTGAGGCAGTTGGCCATGGATTGTGGGTTCCAGGAAGTAGAGGCCATCATCTTCACCCAATTTGTCTGGGGAATCTGGGACCACAAGCTGTGCGGCAAACTAATTGGCACGCCTGACTTGAAACTAGAGATGACCCTGCATGCCGCAACGGCCTTTGAATGGTCCCCTCGGGATCGGGGGCCATCAGTGACACACCAAACAGAGATGGCTACCACATCCGAAACCTCAGACAAGGAAGGCACAAAGCAGGTCTGCTGCCCCAACCAATGACAGCAATGCACCTTGGCCAACCCAACCAACCGTCCACACCCCTGCACCAGCTGCGGTGAGTCCCACAAACAGAAAGCTTGCCATTTCCGTGATGCTGTCTGCCACTTGTGTGGAAAGCAGGGTCACATCGCCCGCATCTGCAGATCGAAGGGTACTCGGGCCCCGACGAACAAACCACACCATGACACCAGGCCATGACACACTACGAGGCAGACACCAATTCTGAGGACCTCTACCTCATCATGGCCAAACCTACCCCCCAGGTACCAAAAATCCCCAGGCAATGCACTGCCCCTAGGATACAGGTTCGGGTTAAGATAGAGGGGTCCCCCTGCACCATGGAGCTAGACTCCGGCTCAGCTGCCACCACTGAAAGACCCCTGTTTCAGCTCAGAATGAGAAAAGTACCCCATTCGGTTCCCTTTTTATTTCTGTATATCATTTTGGCAGCGGGGGGGGGGGGGAGGTGACTCTGCTTTTTGTTCCCAATTTTGTGGATTCACTTATATTGTATTTATTTATTTTATTTATTTTGTACCTCGCCTTCCCCGCAAAGCAGGCTCAGGGTGGCTTACAGTAGTTGGTACATAAATAACAATTAAAATCCACATAAAATCATCTAAAAACAGTTCAATTATAAATAAAATCATCATAAGGTGCTGGTGATGTTTCATTAATTACTTAAGATGGCGTACTGACGAGTGCACACAAGGGTCTAACAATTTTTCTACTCAGTGGCCATACAAATTCAAATGGTGGCACAGGCCAGATGTTGAAGCCAAGGGCCAGGCTCTGTAACTGAGATTGTTGGTGGTAGTAGTAGTGGTGGCTCCTTAGTTGAAAGCCTGAAGGAGGAACTCCATCTTGCCGGCCCTGTGGAACTGTAAAAGATCCCACAGGGCCCTGATCTCTTCCAGGAGCTCATGTTATATGGTTCTTCTGCACAATTTATGCCATATTTTTAATGCCAAATGCTGATTTACTGATGCACAAATAACACCAGAAAATGTGCACACTTGATGGCAAAAATTAAGGACGAGGAAACAAAAACTAGTGAGAAAAACTAAGAATCAGGACTAAGACTGGGGAGGCACAGGTTCAAATTCCTGCTCTGCTGTGGAACTCACTGAGCGCGGGCCGCTTTTTCTGAATCTAATCTACCTCATAGGATTGTTGTGGTGATAAACTATAAGAAGGGAGAACCTGAATTTCTGTCATGATCCTCACTGAGCTGGCTCTGGAAACTGACTCAGAAGCCTCAGAGAAGGAGCCCAGGGAGTCAAAAAGGCAGCCTGGTAAAGAACAGGGAACTTAGAGAGATTCCAGGTGGTAGAAGACCCTGACCCATCTGCCCCATAGGCCGCCCCCAAGGAACCTGCAGTTGAGGCCACACCACCCAAATTCCCATCCTTCCCCACAGACTCTGGGCCTACTAAGCTCCAGCCCAGGACCCAGACCATGTACCCACCAGGACCCGCCTCCACTAGCAGGAGCAGTAGAGGCTGCAGACCCACACTGAGGTAGCTAAGGGGAGATGCAGTATGAGGTTAGCAGTTCATATGCCAGCTGTGGAACTAGACTAGACTCAGTTCTCTGCTGGATTTTGGCCCAATGAAGACTTCACCAGGAGAGTTCCAGAAGCTGACTTCAGAACAGCTGGGGCCACTTTTCCTCAGTCTATTTAAGCTGAGGGCAAGGAAGGGCACTTTGCTGGGTCAACTGATTCGCAAGGCTACAATCCTTGTGTGCCAAATCTAGCTCCAGACCTTTCCAAGTGGACATCTTTAGGAGAATCCTGACCAGTGGGCAAAAAAGCCTGAGGGACCATGGCTCAGTGGCAGAGCAGTGGCATACAATGAAGAAGGTCCCAGGTTCAATCTCTGGTACTTTCAGTTAGAAGAAGAAGAGGAGAAGGAGGAAATTTGATTTATACCCCCCCTTCACTCAGAGTCTCAGAGCAGCTTACAAACTCCTTTCCTTTCCCCTCCCTGTGAGGTAGGTGGGGCTGAGAGAGCTTTTTTGAGAACTGCCCTTGAAAAAAACAGCTCTGACAGAACTATGGCTTGCCCAACATCATCCAGCAGTTGCAAGTGGAGGAGTGGGAAATCAAACCTGGTTCTCCCAGATTAGAGTCTGCACACCAAACTGGCTCTCAGGATCAGGTAGGAAGTTATTTGAAAGACCTCCACCTGAGACCTTGGAGAGCCTCTGCCAATCTGAGTAGACAGTACGAAACCTGATTGACCAATGGTCTGATCCAGTATAAGGCAGATATGTGAGGTTGCCAACCTCCAGACCATTGGTCTATCAGGTTCAGTACTGTCTACTCAGATTGGCATAGGGAATTTGAAATTACCTCTGCTTTCAGCTCCCTTTCTTATTGCCTCCATGAGCAAGCTTCACTCTGCAGACCCATTCATGATTTTATGGGGAAGTTTCCCTGGGCTGGAATGCTGGCAATTGAAATCTGTTTCTTTCATTCTCGGTCCTTTCAAAAGAAGGAATGCGGCAGGGGGAGAAAATGTCCCTTTCCCCCCTTCATTCTGGGATTATGCAAGTGCAAGTCAGGAGTAATTGCAAATAGTTTTGATCATCCTTTGAAATCCTAGATTGAGCAGTTTTGCCACAGTCAAAGGATTCGTTTGGAACCTTTTGATTTTATTTGGCATTTGCTTAGAAAGCTTCTTTTCTTCTTTGCCTTATAGGCTTTTAACTGTGCCAGTGGATGTTTGTTCTCTGAGATGCATTTCCATGAATGAAAGACTGAAGCCTTCCACATCTCTTTTCCTGTGACCAACATTTACTTAGTAACCACTGCGGATGGGCTGCGGCTAGGGCTGTGATCATTGCAATGAATATATTAATTTAGCATTTATAGAGGATCTCTGCTTGCTGTGAAAGCTGTGGGTTTTTTTTAATGTGAAACTTGAAACATTGGGTTGGATCCGAAAAGTAGCCTTCCCACTCACAGAAGTGATGTTCCCTGAACAGAAGGGTTACCTCTGAATTCATTGCCATGGTTTGGACTCAACCTATTGTAAGTCAGGTACAAAAGATCACTGATGGGCTATGAATATATTTATTGTTTGTGGTGGAAAAATAATCAAAGTCCTGTGCCAAGGCAATCAAAAATGTGCCTGAATTTGGCAGTGTATATCAATTAGGAAAACCCAGGCACCCTTTTTTCTTTAAAATTTTGAATAATGGAAAGGCCACAATATGTCAAAGTGATGTTACCTGGATTTCAGGCTAAAGGAGGTGCCACACTTTCAAAAGAGTGCAGCTTTGAATTCTGAGGTACAGATTCAGTCCACAAATAATTAAAATGAGTTACGACAGTTCAAATCCAATATCAACTGACAGCCGATGACTCTACCAAAAGGCAAGTTCCATTGGCTGGGTGCAACAACTTTTTCCGGATGTTATTTGCCGAGTCTTGGAGCTTGTGAAGATGGATATAAAACCCACACACTGTTCCACCAATACAGCCGTTAATGACAGATTGACTTTTATTAAGAGAATGTTTGAAATACAATTGCTGATGGTAGAAATAAAGCAAATGCAAATAAGCCCCAGGAAATGTGGGTGTATGCATTTCATGTGAAGAGCAAGGAGCAGTTTCGGGAGGAGATATTTCCACTTACACTTACTACATTGTTCAGTACTCCCCGGTTTTAACCAAATATAATTCAGATGCAATGCTTCAATATATGTTTGGAATATTATAGCTGGGTAATTTGAAGTGAGGCTTTTCTTGTTCGTGTACCAACCTCAAAGCACATTCCTTGTACAAAGTAGGCAAGAATTATCTTCCAGCCTTTCAGATTCCAGAACTGGTTACCCTCTTATGGCAGTGATTTGGTTGGTACATCACTATGGTCCAGCTTACAGTGGGTATGGCTAACAGTACCTATTGAACTGAGAATGCTAAGTCTTTCCTCTTTCATGGGCAACCGATGCAAACTATTGCGGGCATTGATTGCTTGGTCTCTCTGTTGGGTTCCAGGGATACAATGGGAATTCTACCTGTTTACTGGCCATCCACTTCTCCAGTGGGCATACTTTCTGAGCTGGCAGAAGGTCTTTTGGATTTAGTGCAGGTCCGCTGGAGACACCTAGATTAATTGTTATGGGGGTTTCATCTCCTTGCCAAGGGTTTGTTGCTGGGGCCAGCCTCTTTAACTGCCATGGGCCTCTCTCAAGTCATGATGGGCCCAACACATGAAAAAAGTCACATCTTTGAGTTTTGCACTGAGCCTTTGAGAGAGGCCTGGTTTCAGAGTCCACTAGGGTTGCCAGCCTCCAGGTGGGACCTGGGGATCCCCTGGAATAACAGCTCCTCTCCAGACTACAGAGATCAGTTCCCCTGGAGAAAATGGATGCTTTAGAGGGTGGACTCTAGGACATACCTCACTGAAGTCCATGTCCTCCCCAGGCTCCATCCCCAAATCTCCAGGAGTTTCCCAGCCTGGATCTGGCAATCCCGCCCCCCCCCCCAAATTTTTTCCTTCCAGTGGCCAAGGAAGACCCGGCATTCCTAAAGTCCACCTATTCTCCACCATGACAGCTGGCTTTCTGCAGTACCAATGAGCTAAACTGACAACTGTTTGTACATGTGCACTCTATTATGGCCCCAGTTTCTGGAATGTCCTGCCTGAATTGGGGATGCCAGTCCCCAGATGGGAGTGGGGGATCCCCCCAATTTCATGGGTTCTTGCCCACTGCCAACCAGCTGGGAAGCCCTGCCCCCCAAGAGCAACCACCAGCGGCCACCCTTCTCCCTCCCTTCCTGTGAGATGTAAGGGCCCTCCAGCTGTTTGGTGGGAGCACATGTCTCCCATACTACTGTCATTCCATAAACTATGTGAAACAGAATTGTTCATGAGGGCATTTTTAATTTGATTCTATAGTCAGCTGTATCTTTTTGTAGGTTGTTTTACCAATGTTTAGGAATACATGTGTGTATCAATAAAGGATCACTCCCAATGGTCTTGACCCGGAGCCCTCAGTTACCCCATGGGTCAGCTCCCACCTGGCTTACTGTTGTTGTTCATAAGATCTGAATGTCTGACAGACTGTGTGATGGAATCCCAAATGTGTCCCATAGGAGGGGAAAGACAGGTGTGCATGTGTGATTGCAAGCTGCTTTCTCACAGCTACCACTTCACCCCTCCCCATTTTGTCTGGCCCCACTGCCAGCTCCAGCTTAAATGGCACATGGTTAAAAAGGGGGGGGGATCATATTTGTATTTAAACAGCCTCCTTTGGTGGCACTCAGTGTGCCTTATTATAACAGAGTAACTGACTGTGTGTTAATGGCTGCTGAGTTGTCTAGATCCAGATCAATTTGCAATGTGTATATTCTCACCTACACCCTCATGAGAGTTATCGTTTATTCCCTCCCCATTCAAATATCTTTAAAACTACTAAAAACAATGCATCTTGGGGTTTGTTGCAGTGTAGTGCACCTGGTACCTGGTGTTCACACTGACAACAAAACAGGTGCAAGCTGTGAAACAGAAGTAAATGAAACCTGACTAATCTAGCCATACATGACCAATCCACGAACCTGTTACAAAAACACCTACTGTGCTCAGTGTAAAGCTGTTTGGTACAATCTCTAGGTCAGACAGGGCTTTTTTTGTAGAAAAAGCCCAGCAGGAACTCATTTGCATAATAAGTCACACCCAACAGCAGAAACTCATTAGCATATTAGGTCACACCACTGATGGCACAGCTTATTAGCATATTAGGCACACCCCCATGTTACCAGACGAGTGGTCATCCAGCCACACCCACCTTTTGCTTCTTATTCTGTTTACCTCGTTTGTTGTCAAAACCCAGGGCTTTTTTTGTAGCAGGAATTAATTTGCATGTTAGGCCACATACCCCTAATGTAGCCAATCCTAATGAGTTTCTGCTGTTGAGTGTGGCCTATTATGCTAATAAGTTCCTGCTGGGTGTGGCCAACTCAGGAGCCAGCCGGAACTCCGTTCCTGTGCGTTCCTGCCCAAAAATAGCCCTGAGGTCAGATATCGAATAATGATATTGAGGTGATTTAGTCAGGGAATTCAACTCCTGTGTAAGGAAGGAGTTCAGTCACAGTAAATTCGACTAGTGATCATATTTGCATTAAACCTCAGAATCCCTGATCACTGTGTGATCATTTCTGTGATCCCAGGTTCCTTTCTTTGCATCATTTTTGCAGGGTTTATAGAATCTCTGTTGTGTGGGAGGGGATGCTAATGAATGGGAATGGAAATGCTCCAACATGCTCCATATTTGGAATTTCCCCTAGTTGAAATGGATACCCAAAGGAGTGAGATGCAGAAAGAGATTCTGAAAACAAAAACAAAAAAAGCCAACAGATCTGGGGAAAAGGTACTAATTATCCCTACTCAGTTTGGGTCTCAGATTTGGGGGGGGGGGTGGGACAAAAAGTATTTAAATAAATGGACAGGTTTTCAACTTGATTCTGGCTCTTAGGCTGAATGCCTAGATTGTTGGATGAATGGGTTGCAAGGCAGAGCCTGTTAACAATAGTTAAGAAGAACCTGCTATTAGACAGTTTTTATTCAATTATTAGCTTTTCTTTTTAAAGAAAAAAACTAGTGTGAATATTTTGCATTTCGGGAGGGGGGAATCCATTAGCAATAAGCACAGAGAAGCTTTATTAATACAATAAAGCCGAGTTTCTTTTGAAATAAATTATAAAGAAATTCGCACCAGCATTAGCATACATCTCAATGAATGAGATCAGGGATGTTCTATCAAAGAATAAATGGAAGGAAACAATTGGAGAAGGTAGGTTCAAGGGAAGTTCAGGAAGACTGTTGTGCTAACTTGGAACTCTTCCAGGAAAAGATGTTTTGAGAAAACTATATAGCAATTCAAGGTCAGTATTGTCTACTCAGACTGGCAGCACTTCTCCAGGGTCTTTCACATCACCTATTACCTGGTCCTTTTAAATGGAGATGCTTGGGATTGAGTTTGTGACCGGAGGATCTTCCTCTGAGACCATTTTCTAATACCCATTGGTTCTACTTCTGTTCTGGTCACCAAGTGTAAGATGTGGACCATTTTTTTTCATCAAATTTCCATTTTCTGTTCAACTAAATCGATGTAATCAATGTAATGGCATGCATGTGTGTTTTGCACAGCCTTATGAGAATCATAGTCCCCTGCACATATGCTGATTCTGTCCAGTGTTGATTGTTTGCAAGTGCAGAGCCCCATTCAATGGCCGAGAACGGACTGGAAAAATGAAGCACAATGGAAGTGGGGCAAAAAGCCCTGGGCCAAATTTCCCCAGGGCTTTCCTTTCACACTGCCTAGACTGATGTGGGACCATACAGGGGTGGAGCCACAATGGAGCGTTCACACTGTGGGGTGGCCCCTGGCGGCGGTGCCACGGTGGCGCATGGCTTTGGTCCATTTTGCCAACCAGCAGCCAGATCAGTGAGTTCACATTACTGGCACCACTTGATGCGCAGCTTATTTGCATCCACACTGCCAGGAAGCGAGATGAACGCACACCCAGACGGCTTGACACCGGTTTCACCAGGTACCTGTTTAAAGTGCAATGAAAGCGCTTCAGGACCGGGTGAGTGCGGCCCGACAACGCCCAGGCAGCTGCAGCTGTCTGAACGAGCTCTCTTAATCTGCTTGCAAAGCAGACTTATATCGGGCCAAACTGCCAGTCTGTCCTCGGCCAAAGTTCTTCCCAAGTAAGCATGTTTGACTTTTGCTGAAAAGGTCTGTAAATACAACGGATGAGGGGGAAAGGGCATTTCCTTTTAATCCTGAGCATCCCACTGGTTGTGTGTTTAATTTTAAGAGCCTTTCATCTGCCAGCAAATTCCCCCACCACACTACACTCCTGCAAGGTCAACAGCATCCTACTTTGTGATGAATAATAGTAGCATAACAGAGGAATGTTGATTTACATCCCTTTTGTTTTATCAACCAGCAAACTGTGTTTACGTTGCTTATCTATGGTAAATTATACCAAACCACTCAAAGCAATAGCAGTGATGCAAGCAAGAGATTTGATCGCAAATAAGTTTAAGAAGCAGAGAAGCCCATTATGATTCAGTGCTTGCTAATGTTAAAAGAATGAATAGAGATGTCACAAACTTCACAGCAAATATGTTCAATAGGTGAACATAAACGTTCAACAGCCTCAGTCCATACGCTGAACTTTCAAGCTGTTCACTTATCCACTGTCTGCCTTGAAAGGATGTCAAACAATTTTCCTGCTTTCAATAGCTGTGGTGGTAGAGTTTTGTTCCCTGGTCTTTTGAGGGCTTTTGCATCGGCACAGTAGGTGGGATGATTCTCCCCAGGATCATGGGTACTCCGATCGGGCAAATAAATTATGTGAAGGGAAGCTATGTCTCCCTTAAGGCTGTGGGGAAAAAAAGTCTATGCACGAAATAATGTCAATAATAATAATAAGAAGAAGAGATTGGATTTATACCCCGCCCTCCACTCCCCAAGGGAGTCTCAGAGCAGTTTACAAACTCCTTTTCTCTTCCCCTCCCCACAACAGACACCCTGTGAGGTAGGTGGGGCTGAGAGAGCTCTTTCCCAAGCTGTCCTTGAGGGAACAGCTGGTACAGCGCTATGGCTTGCTCAAGGTCATCCAGCCAGGTGCAAGTGGATGAGTGGGGAATCAAACCCGGTTCTCCCAGATTAGAGTCCGCACACTTAACCACTACACCAAACTGGCTCTCACACAGACTTCAACAAACACCAAATGGACTTTAAAACCTATGTTTCTTTATAATCGCTGGCTGATTGATTTGTTCATTGTTCATTTATATGAGTTGCTACTAAGCAGTATACAGTGAAAACAGGTCTGTGAGGGAGGGGGGAAGTGGGATTTCCCATTGGGCTGCCTGAGAAGGCACATGTACAGAATGCTGTTGACTATACTGTTTTGTTTGAACACTTTAAAAGTAAACTAACAAACAGGCTTAAAATATTTCTGAACAGCTGAACTGGCTGATGAAAAACTGGGCCTCATTTCCCAACCGGAGAACAGACCAAACTGGTGGGTGCTGTGCCGAAGCTTCCCTAAGACCAAAAGCAATTGATGTGCTCTCATTCTTCCATAATGGATTCTTTGGACAGAGCAATGAGATTGCCACTGACAAATGGTCATTAAAATCTCTACATAACAACAGTGCCTTGCTCAAAGCCAACTCTCAAAATTTTGCTTTTGACAGAGGATATTTTTTCATCAGGGTGATCCTTCTTTAATCAGGATTTAAAAAAAAAAATCAAACCCCTCCATGTAACTCAAAGTACAGCTGGGAAATCACTGTCTCACCTATCTCAGGATTGTGTGAACAGGAAAGAACCACTGATGCTTTCTTTCCTGAATGCCATGCAGGAAAGGTGAGATAAAAAATTAATGAAGACATTATGGGATGGGAGGCTGAGAAACACTGGCCTCTTTGCTTGTTCAGTACAAAAAGAGAGAAAAATTAGACATGATATGTCAAACAGTGCAGAAAATGGTATTACAGAAGAAGAAAACAATGCAGAAAGAGCAGGATAATGCACGCTAGGGACAAGGCATTGAAGCACCATGGTTAGATCTGTAATCTCTTTAAATTTATGTTAGCTGCAGAATGGGAGGTGGCAAAATGGATCCCAGCTTCAGTGCTGGGGGAGAGAATTCACTGTTTTTACCCATCCCTTATTTTCCTTATAAGTTTTTCCCTCTAAGCTTCTATTTGCCATGGTGGAGGAATCATAGAGGGGAGAAACCCCAAGACCAATGGAGTGAACATGTGCAAGACAGACTCGGTGTATGCTTTTAATTATGTGAGATAATCCATTCAGGCCTCCCCTGAAGGGTATTAGGAAGAAAGTCATTCCAGAGTGCAGTTAGTTACACTGAAGCTCCCATAAAGTGCTGCCGATTACATCTCTTGTCCAATTTATTGTTTTATGCTAGGCGGATAGTCCCTGTAGTTAGCCATGTGTAAATATATTGCTCCAGGACTGGTGTGGTTCTGCTTTCAAATGAGTGTTTCTGTTCTCAGAAGAGTCCTTTAAATTATTTTATTAACAGCAAATAAGACCTCATCTAGGACTCAGTCAAAGCACATTTTTTCGCAACAATACGTTGGTAGCATCAAAATGCCCCTCCTTTAATGTGTGGTGGTGTTGCTTTATTTGGAAGAGGGGGGGGGGGGTTAACTACTTCAAAAGACTTCACCTTCTACATCAATTTTGGCTTTAATGAAATCAGTATATTGCCAAATCTGATTGGCTACATTGGGTCATGAAGACATAATATTCACTATGAGATCCCTGACTGGCTAGGTTCACTCTCAGACTCATTCAGAACTTTACACAGACTTTCTTGTAGTGATGCCAGCACTTGGCTCTCTGATTGGCTATACAGCATTGTAACTAGGGATGGGCATGAACCAGAAAAATGGAGGCTCATGGAAGTTCGTGGTTTGTGGGGTTTCACAAAACTACAAACCACAAATCTCCACAAACCTTGCCATTTAACAAACTGATTCATGGTTTGTGATTCATGAGGTTCATGGCATGGTAGAATGGCTCCCCTATGGGATAGAGAACAAACTCAGTGAATCTCCAGCTGACTCTCCTCTATATGTTTTCCAAGTTTGGTGAGGATTGGATTGGGGGGGCAAGTTATCCCACTGAGGGGGGAATGTGTGGGTTCTCAGCCATAGGCGTCAACTACGGGGGGGCTCGAGGGCTCGAGCCTCCCCCAAAATTTCCAGGGGGGGCTCAGCCACCCCCAGCAAAATGGAGCGCCCGCCAGTGGCCAGTCAGCTGGCCAGCTGGCTGCTGTCGCCGCCTCTCCTTCCCCTCCGCCCCCGGCCTGCCCTCCTGCCTCCCTGGGGCCGGGGGGGGAGAAGCGGCGGGGACATGGTCCCGAAAGAGCCCCCCCCCACCGGGGATTTACAAAGTCTATGCCCCTGTTCTCAGCTGAGAAACCCACTGGCTGAGCCCTTCTGCCTGGCTGTAACAGAGATACAAGCGCCTCAGAGCCCTAAAGCACCAACTCTGTTCACAAACTTCCAATTCCTTTCCTCTGCCTCTAACAGTCAACTACTCCCTATCTGCCTAACTGCCTGCTGCAAAGTGAAATCAGCTGAGTGTGAACTTGGGGTATATATCCATTCTGCTCCCATAGAGCAGAATGGGAGCTCTCTTGTTGGCAGCCAGAGCTGCTCATCAAGCTTTGGAGGGCCACTATTGGTGTTTCCAGGGCTCCTGAAGGGCTGCAGAAATACCCCCCCCCCCCCCATTTTCTTGACAATTTATTTAGCTGGAACACGAACTGGCTTCACGAACCTCTGTAAAAAGTGGGGTGGTTTGTGGCTGGTTTGAGGGAGACATGACCCCATGAACCAAGGCTCACAAAGCATGAACTGGGCCCAGTTCATGATGAATTTTGGTTTGTGGGCCAGTTTGTGCCCATGCCTAGTTGTAACATCATCAGGTTCACTGACATCAGTTATGTGATTTAGGAAAGAGAACTAAGCCCTAAGCAGGGGGGAAATCATGCTGAAATGCCAGATATAGGAAATATTAATACTCAGTTCCACAACTGGAATGTCTTTTCCAAACAATTGCTTCCCCTGTCCCAATAGTTAATTTCAGACCAAAAATCAAAAGAGAAAAACATTCAGTACTGATTCAGCCCTGACTAATGGTGCAATTCAATAGGCTTTGAAGGGTGTAACTTTGCTTAGGACTGTTCTGTAAATTACTATGAGCTTTTTTTTAAAGGAAAGGAGGTAATGAGTGGCTTTTATATATAAAATAATTTTTTTTTATCTGTAACAGTAATTGGCTTTATGAATACTGAAGATTTGGCTTCAAAGTAAATAGTGCACTCATACAAACTGATTCAGTTATCTTTCCCCAAAAAATATTTGGGTGAATACAAGCAATATGACCATTTATTAAGTAGTAATTTATCACAGTATGAATGTAATCCACCAGAAAAGTTGGCCTTCAGCCTTATTCTGATGAATGAACAAAAAATCGACACTTATCTACAGCAAGTGAGAAATCTCAGGGTGCATAGGCACAGTGACGTTTCCCACAATGTTCACTGTAAGCTGCAGAGTTTCATGAGCCAAAGTTCTACTCTGTGAGCCAAAAGACCTACTAGGATTAAAGTTGTGAGTAAGGAAAGAAAGAAAGAAAGAAAGAAAGAAAGAAAGAAAGAAAGAAAGAAAGAAAGAAAGAAAGAAAGAAAGAAGAGGAGGGGGGAGGAGGGGGGAGGGAGCGGAGAGGTGGAAAGAAAGCAAATAGATGGAGAGGGAAGGAGGATAGTAAGGAGGAAGGAGAGAGGTAAAGAAAGCAAATAGATTGGGAGAGAGGAGTGAGAGACTGAAAGAGAAAGGGAGGGAGAGAGGAAGGGAGGGAGGGAGAGAGGGAGGGAGGGAGGGGAGGGAAGGGAGGAAGGAAGGAAGGAAGGAAAAAAGAGAAAGAAAGAAAGAAAGAAAGAAAGAAAGAAAGAAAGAAAGAAAGAAAGAAAGAAAGAAAGAAAGAAAGAAAGAAAGAAAGAGCCAAGCAGGAGATGCTGGCTCCAGGATCTGCATGTGGGGGGGAGGTCTCTCCCCCTTACACGCAGGCCTGGCTTGGAAGCTTCTCCTCTGCAATGGTTTAAAGTGCAGGAAAGGAGAAGCTGGCCCTGGGATCTGCTTGTGTGGAGGTCTTTCCCCCTCAAACATAGGCCCAGCCTGGAGGCTTCTCTTCCCCAGCAGTTTAAACCCTGGGATCTGAGTGTGGCAGGGAGGCCTCTCACCACGATATGTAGACCACCCCCCCACCTCTATCTTCACAAACAAGTTGATGGCTCTGGTGGCAGGAGACCATGGAGGAGCATTGGATCCCGTTGCTGGCCCAAGACTCCCCTCACCTGACCTTGCTTCTCACCTGGCTCCCTGCCCCAACCTCCCATCCTCTCCCAGCTCCCCTCTCTGACCTCCATCCTCCCCACTAACTGGCAGCCAGGTGCACCTTGAGCCCTGCGCTGTGTGGAAAATTTGTGTGCTTGGGGCTGGAAATCGGTGCACCCAGTGTACATAGCTCAGCTTAGGGGGAACACTATTCCCTTGGCACCTACACTGTTATATACAATGACTGCAGGCTGCCATTTTCAACTTGTAGATAATTTCTTATGCAGTGCATGCAACCACTTCATAAATCTAAAATGGCAGGCCACCCATACTTGGAAATGAACAATTGTTAAATATCTTAAACATCCTTATCCTGAGAACACACAAACACACACACACAAATCCTTGAGAAGATCTAAACCATCTGTAGAGCTTAGGCTTTGCTTGAGAGATCAGAGAGAGGTAAATTGACTTATGTGGAGAAGGAGATTATTTGAGTTGGCATAGAGGCCAGGATGCAGTCAGGTTGTTGGCAGGTAAGAAGCCAGGCAGATGGCGTGTGCTTCAAAAGACACAGCACAGAGATGGGGAAAGAGCATTTCTCTGAACATGCAGGGACTGCTGCAAGGAAATATAAGCATGACAAACTAACCTTTATTTTCTCCTGTGAATTAATAACCCTTCTACATTGGGTGGGTGATATGAAGTCCTTCATTTTTGTTTGGAAGGCCAGGAAGGAAATTTGGCAACCAGAGAAAGTTTTACAAGCAAGATTTGTGGATTCTTTTACTAAGGGGAGAAAGTACAGTTGTTGCTTTTTTTAAGTAGTCCTGCTAAGTACAGGGGTTTTCTTTTGGCAATAAGACATTAGGCCTTTTCTGATCAGCATTCATAGCATTAACAGGACTTCTCCGAGAAGAGTCGTGGCACAGAGGAAGTGATTTAAAAAAGAGGAAACTCACTCTCCAATCTCAAAATCACCCAAAACATTTGCAAAGTAATCTGCTTCAAAGGTAAATTGGAATGAATCAGAAGCAGAAACAACCAGAATTAAAGTGCATAGCCATATAACCATTTTATTCAGCCTGTTGAATCACAATCATCATAAATACCCATGACCTTTTTTTAACCATGGAAAATTTATATCTCTCCAAAAATAATCTTAAACTAAAGCAACCCGACGCAATAAGTGTATAAAGGAAAGAATTCCAGGAATTGCAGTTTTTCTTTCCCCTGCACAAGAAGCTGTACCTAGAGACATTTTCTTCCCTTCATCTCTGTCCAGAGTTAAGGAACCCAGCATTTCCTGTGCTGAACTGTATTCTCCAGCCAGCATGGTGCAGTGGTTAAGAGCAGTAGACTCTAATCTGGAGGACCGGGTTGGATTCCCCACTCCTCCACATGAAGCCTGCTGGGTGTCCTTGGGCCAGTCACAGTTCTCTCAGAGCTCTCTAAGCCCCACCTACCTCACAAGGTTCCTGTTGTGGGCAGAGGAAGTGTAAGCTGCACTGAGACTCTTTAGGGTAGAGGAAAATGGGGAATAAGTACAACTCTTCTTCTTCTTCCTCCAAATCAGTGCCAATATATGTAGTGTGACATATTTAATACTTTACCTATCCCAAGAGATAAGACGGTCTGTACATACATGCACACACATACATCTTGTGTACCTTAACAACTGGGAGAGCTGAGTGTCAGTGCATTGTTCACTAGAGATGTGTTATCCAGTGAATACTGGAGAACAATGAACAAAAATATAAGCAAATGTCAAAAGAGACGAATAAGGAAATAAGGAAATGTTCTCTGAACATTGGAATAAATATCTGAACAGATAAATATCTGACAAAGAAATTCATGAATTGTTATAGTTTTATGGTTGTGGCACAAAAAAAAGAGGTAAGCATGGCTGAGACTAACCTCTGCCATAGTTTGCAGGACAGGAGGCGGGGGAGGCAGGAGGTGGCCATAGTCAGGTGTTTTATGTGGCGGGCTGGGGTGTAGGCTGGGGCAGTGGTGGCTCACCAAGTCAGACCATGAGTTGCAGTGTGGGGGCAGGGTGGGAGCCCATGAGGAGCTCCTTTAGGCATCCCTGTGCTGGACTTTGTCCTCTTCATCCTCAGCAGTGGCTTGCCCAACTTCCCTCTCTCATATTTTGTCCTAGACAATGTATAATGTCCTATAATGAGCCTGCGGACGTGGGGAAAGCAGCTTAGAAATCAGATAGATAAATAAATAAATAAATAAATAAATAAATAAAAAATTTACTCTCATCTGTACTGTAACAGCTGGGTGGTTTGGGCATTGCCTGTATACATGCCTCCCCCATTTTGGGGCACCCTCATAAGGGGTCCTGGGACATGGAGCCACTCAGCCACAGGCCCAGGTGGGGGCTGCTGGCTGGCTTCCACCCCAGATGGCACAGGGGACCATGTAGAGGCCAGTGCCTGCATAGGTCCTGGTATCCTGCCACCTCACAGTCACGCAGGCAGGAAGGGGGTGGGTTCATTGGGCAGCAGATGGGTTGCCTGATACTAGGACCCATCCCTATGTTCTGCCACTGCTTCTTTGTAGTAATAAATAAATAACCTCTGGCCGTGTTTCTCCAAAATGGTTTGTTTGTGATTACGCCTTCCTGCACCTCTCCCTATAACCTCTTTGAACTCGCAAATACTTCCGGTAACCAAAGTGCATTGCTTTGAAAGGAAAGAAAGCTGTCTTCTCTACATGAAATATACTTAAGCATTGTGACTTCCCTATAGGGTGGTAGCCTGAATGGGTCAATGAGATACCCCTTCTGTTGGCTGTTGGCTGTTGGCCTTCTTTGAAGCTAAATCTCAGAGTTGGGAATAGACACACATCACTTCTAGTGCACATGAGTGTGTTTGCCAGCACATGAATGCTAAAGTCCCATGCAATGCACAGCCAGTCATTTCATAGCTGCAGCTCCTGAAGTACAGCTAGAATTGCTGTGGAACAGTCGTGTCTTTCTACCATACCTGTCACCAAAGCAACCATCATCCTCACTGGGATCTCAATCAGTGGAGGGCAGGTTATTGCACCGTAAATGAACACTGCAGCCATCAATGAGGAGGAGATGAGCTTTCCATGAGGTGCAGTCATGGGGCTTGTGAAGTGATCCTCAATTTACTTCAGTTTATTTACATCTGTGAAATATCGGAGGGTGCACATTTTGTCTTTACGACAAGCCCATCAGGTGTATTAAGACAACATGACTAGCCCAACCAAGCTGGGGATTTGAATCCAGTTCTCTTCATCCAATATTCTACCTATTATGCCATGCTAGTACGGACGTCTATCAATATTTTGATAAGCTGCTTTAGCTGGGAGGCGGCTGGGAAAATAGTCAGGCCTGCACTAGTTCCAGGTTTGGGAAGGGTGCATGGCAAGAAGCTGTCCCTCCTGAGGGTGGTCATGAGATGGATCAAGAGGACAGGCAAGCAGGGACAGCTGGTGCTCCTAATCACCACTGGTTTCTTGGTCCTCTGCCTAGTGAACAAGCAGCAGCCCCCACTAGCAGTAATGTACTGTTCTCAGTATCTTATACATGGCTTAAATTACAGCTGTTGTTAGACCTCTTTAATAAAGTTATTTGTTACTCTGCCGGGGTCCTCATGCCTCATTCGGTCACTCAGAGGGTGAAACCTGCTGGAAAGGAAGTGAAGCAAGGAAGTTGGGCGGGTGCTCTGGGCCCTTCCGAGGAAACTATACCAGAGTGGTGGCAGCCTGCAACAAGGGCATAGAGGCCAAATCCTTCCCATTACATCGCCACCTATCACTGGTATTCAAAAGTTAACTGCCTCAGGATGCGAAGGGTCCCTTTAATCATCTAGGCTTATCCACTGATCTATCTAATACCTTTTTAAAGCTATCTGTGCTAGTGGCTAGCTCAACGTCCCCTGGCAGGGAAATTCACATTTTAATTAGCTTCATTGGGTATCATGATTTCTAGTATTATGGGAGAGGGAGGAAAAGTTCTCTCTATATGCTCTTTCCACCCCATGCATAAGGCTAGAAGCTTCTATTATGTCCCTTTTTATGCAAGTTTCAGAAGAATATGTAAACTTGGAAAGATTGTACATGCATAGTAAGTTGCATTTTTGTCTGTATTCAGGATGATAATAAACACACACACATGTGCACACACAAAAATGCACAAATATGTGGAACCAAGTCCACCATGTCCTGGTCATCAAATGGAACTATTATTTATTTTAAAGTAACCATGGATGTTCAGTGCTAGAAACCATCTGACTTTGCAGCTCTGCTTCTGATAACCAGTTTTTAAAATATTTTACATTGGTTATTTGGAGGCAGGGGGAAAGTACTTTGCACATGCTCAGAACCACTAGAATTCATTCTTGGCTGCTACAGGGAGTGTCTCTTCCTCCCATCTGAGGAGTGGTAAAGTGAATAAAAGGAGGCCACACTTCCAGAATTATGTTCCTGACCTGCTTTTCCTGTCTAAGGCTGAGGACAGACTGGCAATCTGAAGCGGAGGCAAAGCGGAGGGAACTGGAGCGGGGGAAAAAACCCACGGAGCTGGCCGTTCACACTGGCCAGAGCAATGCGGATCAGCGGCGATACGGAGCATTCAGACTGCCACGAAGAGTTCAGACTGCCGCATAGCCAGCGCGCGCGGCTCGCGCGTGCCGCTGCACTTTTTTTTGTTTTCCTTTGATGTTTATCGCATATGCGCATATGCGCATATGCGCAAAACTTTTTGCCGGTGCATTCACACTTCCTCCGGATGCCTCCCGCTTCTTCCAGTTCACACTGTTTGGAAGCGGGAGGCATGCGGAGGAAGGCCCCTGAACACCGGGAAAAACTGGTGTCCGGGTAAAGCGGAAGGAAAGCGGCTGGGAGACGGGTAAGTACGCAACGGCGCCGATGGGCAGATGCGCATGTCTGAACGTGCTCCTTTCCTCCATTTGCGAAGCGTGCCTGCCCCGCTTCAGATTGCCAGTCTGTCCTCGGCCTAAGTCTGCTTTACAGAACGAACAGGCCATTCTTAAATCTATCCTATCTTTGGCTTGTTTGTGCTGGAGTTGTGGCTGAAGTTTTGAAGTAGGGTCCATGTCATGGGTCTGAAGGCAGAGGAGTTGACCAAAATCCAGTTGTTGCTGTTTTCAAATCATCTTGCAACTGAAGTGTGTCAGAGCATATGTGCACCGAAATTTAGCCTTCTTGGGCTTGTAGAAATCTATTACCAATTTTCCTATCCTTGACTTGTAATCAGTGTACAAGTGCCACCCATGCAGAACACTTCAGCTCTTTGTGCGTAGTGAAAGTATATATAAAGGGGAGGGGGAGCATTGCATTGTTTATCTCAGCAGGTCAACTTGGGTCATTTTAGTCCAGGTGAGACTAAATGAAAAAGAAACCACGGCAAAAGGGAAAGAAAGGAAAGTGTCAGCCTGCCACCTGATCCCATTGAAGAGACAAGTGTTATAAACTGACAGTAAATGTCCCTGTGGATTGTCACTTACACTGGGAAACCTTGTAATAAGTCTATAGGTTCCTGTTCTCCTTTCTGCTGATTCAATTAGATGGAAACAGCAAGAAAGGCATAGAGAATGGCTGCCTCCCTCCCACGCAACTGGCTGTTAATCCATCACACAATATAAAGCATCTTTTAGTAGGAGCTGAGATCAGAAAGTTATTGACCAGAGGTCAAGCAAAACTTCCTGGTGTTTTACATATTTTCACATTTTGATTTTAACCTTCCCCCATTTTGTTGGTTTAAAGGTTTAAAAATAAACAGGGTTACACATACTGAGGGAAATTTCCCATAAAATACACAGTCCTCAAAGGCCTCTCTATCAGAAGCCATTCACCAAGGTAGCTAGAGGGAATCTGCATATGGCAACTGTAAGGGTGATCTTGAGTTTCTCATCGCTGTTCTTTAGACTCCCAAATCCCTGTTCCAAGTTTGCTGTTTCCTTGAACAAAGAGCCAGTTTGGTGTAGTGGTTAAGTGTGCAGACTCTAATCTGGGAGAATCAGGTTTGATTCCCCACTTCTCCACATGCAGCTGCTGGATGACCCTGGGCAAGCCATAGTTCTGTCAGAGCTGTTCTTGAAAGAGCAGTTCCTGAAAGAGCTCTCTCAGCCCCACCTACTTCACAGGGTGTCTGTTATGGGGAGGGAAAGGAGTTTGTAATCTGCTCTGAAACACCGAGTGAAGGGCAGGGTATAAATCCAATCTCTTCTTCTTCTTCTTCTTCAAAAAGAAAATCAGGAGTAAGTCAAGCATGTGGAAAAGCCCCTGGTCAGGGCAACAGTCAAATAGAAATACCTAAATAAATAAGTAAAATGTGAATGTATAAAATACTTTATCAGAGACATATACAAATCAGACAGCATGTGTATACCTTAGATCTGGATCTATAAAAAAAACAACTGTGAAGAGCAGACAACTGAAATGGTGGACAAAAGTCAAAATCATATAAAAAGAAACAACATAGGGGATATTTTGTCACCCTTAGTGGCTAGTTTACACATATGTCAGCATATGCTAAACTGTTGTCAGTCTCCAGCATTCCAGTCACCTGCTGTAACAAAGAGCTTTTAATCAATTGGTTCTCCACAAAGTCATTGCAACCTTTTAAAAACCAGCCATCAAAGCAAGTAGCTGTCTTGTGGCAGTGAGTTCCATGAGTTGTATGCCGCAGTCCATGCTTGTTGTCTTCCCTGAAATGAATCACGTTGGACTGGCTTATTATCTCTTGCATTATATCAGGCTTAAGTCCTGAGAATAAGAAACCATAGACACTTGGAAAAGCTTAACTTTCAGAACTCAATAGGAATATTTTCTACTTGGCACTGACAACAGAAGCCCAGAGAGGGTTTTTTTCTTCTTCTTCTTCTTCTTCCTGAAATGTGAAAGAAGTTTCTCAGCAGTAGGATGAAGCCAATGTCAGGACAAGGATTTGGCTTCAGGTGTTTATTTGCAAATAGACAATCCATCATAGGAGCCAGGAGGGGGATCGCTGCTGGTTTGTGTGTCATACTGCTGAGATGTTGAAATGCCACTCTGTAACATGACTTCCTTGTAGACCTCGTTGTAAAGAAGAGCAAAGCCAAAGGAAGGAAACAGTACCAGTAGGAGATTTGTTTCCAAGTTTTCTTCTGGTGCTTGAGGGGAAAAGAGATTCAAATATTCAAACGGCTGGTGTTTGTAAGAAGAGATCAGAGGCACAGCGTTGCCAACCAAAGAGAATGAAAAGTTCTTTGTAGTAATTCAAGGAGATGGTTATTTACACTAGAAGGGCTGCAAGGGATGAGAATGGTGGATGATTAGCATGCAGCAGAAAACAGAAATGGCTGTTCTGAAAGCCATGTAAGAAAATGCTCCCTAACTTGCAGCCGCGAGTCCACAAAGCTATCCATCATGTTTACAAACAACAAAAATACCCAATACAAGCAATCATAATGAAAATATTGATTGGCTACATAATTCATGAGCCCTTTACACTTTTTTCAGGGGGCGGTAAATACACAGTTTCGGGGGGGGGGGGGAGGCCCTTGTGGGCAAACATGCTTAGAATGATTCGTAACGGGGACTGACTGTCATGATAGGTCTGTCATGTGACCCCTTCTGTTTACTGTACCTTATGATTGGTGCTGCCTTCTTTTTCCAACAGGATGAATAAGAAGGAAATAAGGTTTATTGTTTTACAGATTTTTTTTTAAAAAAAATCTCAAGGCTCTTCTGTCCCTAACGCCCATACTGCCATGAAGCATTCTGGATGACACTGGGCCAGTCACACTAATATGTCTCATTGCGTAGTTGTGAGGATAGTAAAGAGGAGGGGGGAACCATATCCTGAGTGCCTTGGAGGAATGGTTGGACATTTTTTTCCCCCCAGGGACGAGAACAGGCCCGTAGCTACAGTGGGGCATCTCGGGGCTGGGCTCCCTGATTTTCCATCCAGGTCCCCTGACTTCCTATCCAGCCGTTTTTTGTTTGTTTGTTTGTTTTGTTTTGCGACATGGCCATGCCAAGCTGTTGCCCTGCCCTGCCTGCTGGCAGTGTATCTCTGGCTGGCTGTGGGAGAGGCACGCCACGGGGCATGTCTGGTCCTTACTCCAGCCCCCCCATCACTTTTTAAAAACTTTTACTCTCTCGTCACTCCTGACACAGTGCCCCCCCCACCTTTTTAAATGCCCCCCAAAGTAAAAAAAAATCCTGGCTATGGCCCTGGATGAGAAGTTTGTGCCGTCTAACTAGCCAACTAATTTACTGATTCCTAAATATAGGAAACCTTTAACCTTGGCCCAATTCAATGTCCTACCCTCTGCTCCCATTTGGAAGGGGTATATCATGGTGTACTGTACCAGGAGCCCATGTACCCTTGTGCAAGTGGGGAAGTTGGAACTGCTGGGCATGTTTTACTCCATGGCCTTTTTATGGCAATCTTAAAAACAAGAAAACAACAACAAAAACTGTAGAGCAGAGGAATCATATCTCCCTTCTCTTAGACCACGAGCCTCAGTTTATGGATGGTCCAGGCTAGCCTGATCTCATCAGATCTCAGAAGCTAAGCAGGGTCTGCCTGGTTAGTATATTGATGGAAGACCACTAAGGAAGTCTAGCATCGCAATGCAAAGGCAGGCAATGGCAAACCCCCTCGGAACGTCTCTTGCCATGAAAACTCTGTGGAGGTTGCCAGAAATCAGCTGAGACTCGAAGGCACTTGCCGCCACCACTAAAAATGCTTCTCTTTTTGCCTTTGTTGTTCTAGCATGTCAGTGTCATAATTTGGAAGGACTTTTCTAGTCATTCTTTTTTATATATAACTTTCTTTTTATTTCAAATAAATTTCCATAAAACTAACATAACACAATTACTACAACTCATCATCTTTTCTTAGTAAAGTAGGTCGTGATAGATCAAGAGTGACTTGAATCGTTTAAAAATGCTGAGTGCGGAACTCCTACACAGATGTTTGATGCATGTCTGGAGCAGGAAATTATAATCATGTTGATGCAGTGGAGAAGAACATGCGATTTTGTTTTATACTCTATCAAAACATTAGTCCACCTAGCTACCTGCTCACTTTAGCTGGAAATGCTGATGATTAAACAAGGCTGCTGAGAGTCATCTTTTGATTTCCTTTTTTAAAAAAGTATTAGTCAGTGAATCATATTAATACTACTTGGTTAATCAACTGGCTCATTCAGTTGGCATATACAAAGCAAAAAAAATCTTGAAACAAGTTTTCAGATGATGCACACATGTGCACTGCAAGCAACGTCTTAGGAAACCATTGCCACTTCTCTGAAACACAGGAAGGAATGCTTCCTAATTAATTAGAAGAAATTTAGTCATTCAAAATGTTTTGCATAATCTAATCAGCTCCATAATGTACCTGTTTAAAACCCAAAGAAATGGCTGATTGTTGATTTCTGTTAGCAATTATAGAGTCTTACACAAAATTACACCCTTCCAAGTTCATTGAATGGGTTTAGAAGGGTGTAATTCTGTTTAGGACTGTACTGCAGAAATTGCAGGATCATCTAATAAATGGTATTTATGTAGCCGCTGAATCCAATAGTTTAACTCTGCCGAATTTAACCAATAAGGAAAATCTCTAGTCTAGGTCTAGACAAAGTCATGCCATAGAGTAGCAGGTCACTGTGGAGTAAATGTAGTGACAGAGGCCTGGTGTTGCTAATTTCCCTTTTGGCTCCTGTGATGAGTTGTTCATTTGCAAACAAAGCCCTTGAGTCAAAGCACCAGCCCTGAGTTTGCTGCAACTTATTGCTCGGAAGAGTAACTGTAAGGGCAACCTCGATGGATGTGGTGCGAGAACCTGATGTGATTTGTCATTGGATAATTTAATTTGGGAGTGTTTAATATTCACAGACTAGAGCCCAGCAAATTAAATCACATTTCAAGATATTCCAGTTCTATTAGCCTTTCTCTTTATTAATGGAGGCTGTTATCCAGAATGCCAAGCCATGTGACATGGCCATAGAGTCTTCCCACCTGATGCGAGAGATATGGGCACCCAAATATTAAAGCCATCCTTCTGTCTAATAACAAACCTTCTAAGACAACAATATTTGTTTGAAATATTACCTGTGAAAGAGACAGCATTTATTGTATTTTAAAATGCATCATCCTCTTAATTCCTTTTCAACTAGCCACTAACTAAAATAGCAAGAAGTTCAATCTCTGATTGTCACACTTGGTTGTGTGCACTTCATGATCTTTAGATGGAGATGTGTCAACTTGCATCAGCATGAACTCTGTCTTTCTCATTCTCTCAATCTTTCTTTTGGTATTCTATTTTCTCTCTCTTTTCTCTCCTCTCTTTTTTTATTTCTCTTGCTTTCTCTCTCACACCTGAGAAAAATGCAAGACTGGGGTAATGCCCAGCAATGAGATGTCCCATGTCTGGACATGAGAAGAGGTATGGTCTTGCAAGCTTTTCCAGGGAGCCAAACCCCAAGGAAATAATAATGGTGCCATTCATGTTTCCCTATCTTATTGGAATATGACCCACACCAACTGATATGCAATCAGCACTAGAAGAACCACAAGACTATCTGCACAGGATTTTAGATACAGGTGGGTAGCCATGCTGGATAAAACTTTGTTGGTCTTGAAGGTACCACTGGACTCAAACTTTGTTCTGCACAGGATTTTGTTGTATTTCATCTCATGCATGTTCAGTGACTTGGTTGTAAATTGCCAGTGTAATATCATTGCACAGACTGGACTTTTCTTAACAAGTATCATGCCATACTATAAGTGGAGGTGGATTAAACAACTACCTGCCATAAGTGCTCTCCCAGTCAGTTGTCTCTTTCCCAATAAGAAGCCAAAGTTGGGATTTGCATAGCTAGGTAGGGGGCTGTGATAGCACAGTGGTCGAAGAAACAGTTAGCCAGAATGCATTTGGATTCTTCTATGCTGTTATGACAGACCCCTGACACTTCCCCACACTCTGGCAAATTTTCCTGCCAAAAATATTTTTAGTTCCCCTCAGTGACTGAGCTACCCTTCAGTAGTGTGTATTTATTTTATTTTATAAGCTCTAACTTCCCTACCCTGTCACAGATATTAGTTTAGGCTTATGACCTAGCACAGGATCTAGAGGGAATACAGGAGCTGTCTTGTTTTGAAATACCCTCATGAAATGGCATGTGAGGCAAAATTAGCTTTCAAAACAGAATAAAGATTTTAATAAACTGGTGGGAAATAGAAAAAAAATAGCATTTGCTTATAGTTTCTAGATTTCTCCCTTCAGAGATCTAGGTTTTCCCTTTAGATATTACAGTTTTTCACTAACTCCTGAGGTGTCTAAGCTTCTCCCCTTTATCATAGACGAGGGTTCTCTTCCCAACCCCTTTCACTGGCAGGAAGTTATTCTCCTTGTCCCTAAGAAACAATAACTCCTTTTACTATCTGATTTGTATGGAAGTTCGTTCTAACTACCCAGACCTTCTGCTAAATCCTTCTCTAGCATTTGTTGTTTGTATAAAGCTGTTCTGTAGCTTTCTTGACTGAGAATCTAAGGTTTCCTTCAGAGTAGTTCTAATATATTTAAGATAATGAAGTCCTTATTCTTCTCTCCATAGAAGTACTTTTCTGACAATTCCCTGACAGAAACCACTGACTCCCAAAGTCTCTTCCCTCAGAAGCCAAACCATTTGGCTACTGATCCAGACATTAAATTTCAGACCAAGACCAAAAGTATCTCAAAAGGCGAATGAAATTTTCCCTCCAGATCAGCTGTTTTATTTCCTGTCTTAGCTGACACTGGGCAATCAGAGAGTGAGTAGAGCAGCCAATCACATAAGCTCTTCTCTCCAGGGAAGATTAACTCTTGACTGACTCTTTGACACAAGCAGCCTGCTTTTCTGTGCAATCTGTCACAACTGTCAGCAAGTACTATTGGACCAAAAGTGCTGTTTCAACTTATTTTGCCTTATTAATGGGAAGAGGATGCTGGAGTGAGGAAACATGGTTATGAGGGCTCAGGTGTGTAAGCACAAGACAGGTTGTAAGGAAAGACTTGAAGCTGTGAAGGGTATGAAGGATGCTTTGTTGCTCTAGGCAAGAAGGTTCATTCCCCTTATGGCCATGCAGCTGGATTGTGCTGGACTTGCATATTCATCATTTGGTTAATAACATATGTGAGCTTGTGGGCCACCATATTTTTACATAAGAGTGTTTTTGTTTGTTTGTTTCAGAGGAGAGAGAAGAGAACAGATTGGATTTATACCCCACCCTTCACTCAAAGTCTCAGAGTGCCTTACAAACTCATTTCCCTCCCCCTCCCCACAACAGTTCTTTTAAGAACAGCTCTGACAGAACTATGGCTTTCCCAATGTCATCCAGCAGCTGCAAATGGAGGAGTGGAGAATCAAACCCAGTTCTCCCAGATTAGAGTTCGCAGACTTAACTACCAAACTGGTGCAATACTCAGACCTCTTAGTTGAGGGTTTTTGGGGGTTTTTTTGGCTATATGGCCTACATTTAGTTAATCATACCAATATCATTCTATCTGAAGAAGTAAGCAGTGACTCACAAAAGCTCATACCCTGCCACAAATTTTGTTAGCCTTTAAGATGCTAGTGGAGTCTTGCTCTTTTCTACTGCTACAGACAGACCAAGATGGCTACCCTTCATACCAATATCTGTCTGAGCTTTGGCTATGGTAGTGATATGTATGACCTCCAGGTGGGACTAGTAGCTTCTCATGACCTATGTTTGGTACATTGTGTACACTGAATGGTGGGTCTAGCAACAGAGAGGAAAAGGAATTGATCATTGGCCTTGGCCAGGGTGTGGGATTGTAGGGTTACTGCCAGATAATGGGACCTTTGCCAAGCAGCTGACAGAAAGCCTAGTAACAGTGACCATGGTTTATATCTTTAGCTTTTTTAGGAATTGTATTTGGGTCTTGTGTCAGCTGTAAGGGGCACTCATTGGCCTTGCCTAGCAGCTGCCTTTAAGCTTATGTCCCCATGAAGGTTATATACATAGGCCTGACATCAGATCTCTAGACTCAAATTGACTGTTGAAGGATTGGTTGGCCCTGTGTGGCCAACCACAAATGAATTAACTTTGGGCCAGGTTAAACTGGGTTAAATCCTTCTTGTAGAAGGAATCGTGCAGGTTACTAGCATATAGGTAGGAATAATTTGAGAAAACCCTAGAGCTGGCAGCCGCCAACCCGCACCACATCTCAGTAGGATGGTGGTGATGGAAATGCAGGGGAAACACCATTAGGGTGATACTCTAAGGTTCCACAAAACTATGGTATGGTAAAACTAATGCAATGGTATCATTTCTGGATTTAATTCCAGAGAATTATCATCACACTGTTGGACTATGATGGCTTGCATTTCCCAGCCCATCTGAGTTCTCTCCAGTTGTCAATGTTCAGATGGTCATCTAGATAACTCTGAGTAAACTAACAATGAAGGAAGGTTATCACAGGGCAGTCTTCCATGGGTTATACAGATTGGCTGGAGTTGAGGAGTGGACTCTCTTGGTGCTGAACAGCATCAGATAATCTGTTAGCTGCTTAAACATCAGGGTGAGAAGAGATGTGGTTTAACACTTCTTAGCGTAGTTTTATATGAAGACAAGAATAAGGAAAGCTGGCTGTGCTGGTGGAGTTTGAAGACAGTACAGGAGACAAATCCATGGTCTGTCAAAGGCAATTGGCTAAATAGAATTGATTATGTTCCTTATTGTAATTACTTTAAAGGGGAATTAGGCCAATTTAGTTAGGATGAGTCCATCAATGGCTACTATCAATGATGAATAAAGGAAAACTAGAAGAAGTAAAGTTCTGAATGTGATTACTAGGAGAGGTCTTGGCCTCTATGCCCTGTTGATTAGCCTTCTGAGGCAACTAGTCAGCCACTGTATAAAGCAGGATGCTGGACTAGATAGACCACTGGACTGATCCAGAAGACCAGTAGCTGGGGGAGGACTTTGTGTCTTAGAAGTAAGTTCCTTGGAGGCATCTAGCTGGTTGCTGTGGGAAACTAGATGGCCTGATTCAGCAGTGCTCAAATTCATACATTTCTTTCTTTCTTGGTATTTTTTTAAAAAAAGACATTAAATTATATATTATATTTCTTCTATGAAATGACTGTGATTATGAGAGTAGCTTCCCATGAGCCTTGGAAGATAAAGCAAAAATATTCCAATTAAATCACTTGTTTATTTTTGGACAGCATAATTCATATTTGTTCCTTTCCCTGTGTGGTGCTTATTAGCAGATCACTCTAGCTTGTTTTATTATATGCTACCAAGCTGGCACACAGTTTCCCTTGATTAAAATATATTAAGATCAATTGAAGCACGCAGGAGCCAGAAGGAAGACTGAAAAAGTCTCTCGTCTCCTTTCTAATAAACTAATCTACCTTGCAAAGCTTTTAAGGACCAAGAGCACCGTGAAATGTTTTAGTAAATCACCTTTTTGTTCCATTTATTCAAGTCTTTCATGTGTCATTTATTGTGGAGTGTTGAAAGATCATATATGTTTCATTGTCCTTTCGCTTTAATATTTTTTCCCCTTTAAATCCATAATGCACTCTTGGGGAATTATTAATGATATACTGTATCTACCTTGCACCAGAAATACGGGTGGGTTTCATTTCGCATCCAAGGATAAAAGTAACTGGCATAAGGCAGATTTCTGCATCATGATCCTGCGAGAGAAATGTGAGGCTGTGATCTTGGCAGAAAATTGAAAGTTACATTTGACATGTCCACAATGCTCTTTCTCTTTTGATTTGAGAAAGAGATATGCTTGCACTGATAATCTGTTTGCAATTTAAAAGAAGAAGTATTTTAAATACTGTTTTGCATGTGTGCAATTAGTACAGCATGGCAGCTGGCTGGAGCATTGTTGTTGGCATATGTGGAAAGGTTTTGGTTTTATTGATGGGACTGTATATGCCCCAGGTAGGTGATTTTAAATTTAAAATGAACTATATTTACTGGATTGAACTACACATCCCATGTGGCAGCAAGAGAGCCTTCAAAATGCTTGTGATCCAGTTTAGAAGATTTGATGTTTTGGGAGTCAGGCAGGCATAAAGCATTCATAAGAAAGCATGACAAAGAAAGCACACATGCAAAACATTTGCAATACAATTTAGAACAATCCCCAGTGTTCAGGAAAAGATATTTTTAATTGCTTGGGGAGGGGGTGCTGTCCATAATTGAAATCATGATTCAAGCTGTGGAATCATCAGATTATCAGTAGATATATTCAAGTAGCAACATACTTCTCTAGACTAGAGCAATCCCCTTGCTGAATTGGACATAATATGTCCACGAGTCTGCGGCAGTAGATTTCAGGTCTGCATCCAGCAACTGGTACTGTTCACATGGTTCCTAATACTAGATCAGGAACTGGGCTCATGACCTAACAGATTCAGTACAGACCTTCAGTCAGCAATGCTTAGGGAAGAATGACCCTTTCAAGATTTGCCTGGTACCTGCCTTACTGTCTTTTAGGCATGAAGTCAAAACATTTCTTTTTTTACCAAGCCTTTTAACAAAGGAGTTTTAGCTCTTTTAAGCTGTTTTATGGTCTGATTCTAGCCTGAGGGCTATTTTATAGATAATTTTTAGGCTGCTCAAGATTTGTTTTATGTAGTTTTTTGCCCCTGGCTTGGTTTTAATGGTTTGTTTTTACTACTGATAATTTATGTTGTTTTTATGATTTTATGGTATTGATTTTATACTTTAACTGCCTACAGCATGTCTCTGGAAAGGTGGCATATACATTTTCTAAATAAATAATAAATATGAAAAGCCAGATTTTATCATCCAAACAGAATCTTAGCTGCAGACAATTTCAGGTCTCTCTCTTTTCTATAAGCTTAGTTATCATAATGTTGTTTTTCCTTATTCTCTGGGAATAAGTAGGACAGAGCCCAGTGATTCGTCATGTGATTCAGGTGGTCAGCTGAGCTACAAGAATGTCATATAAATCAGCCCTATACAGGATTGGGGGGGTGCCAAGAAAATTTTCATTATAATTGGGCAAATCCTGATTGCTGTGTTTTGGGTAGGACATTACCAGTTCAAGTTTCAAATCCATGTTTGTTTATTTTCTACCCCAGGTTCTGGATTTTTGGGGACCATTATATTCAATGTGGAACCAATTTGTGGGTCTGGGGAAGCTGTTTTTAAAGGTGATGGCACTCAATTTGCACAGAACATACCACCCTCTACTCTAAAGACCCTCTAAATTTCAAGCAGAATGGACAAAGGGGATTGATTTTACAGAATATAGGTATTCAGTAGTCCAAATGTCAAAACCAGTATGGCAGTGCCAGCGCCTTTCACCACTTGTACCTTTCTCTCCACTGATTCCTATTGGCAGAGAACTGCACTAGCCACTAGCATTGAATGGGAAATCCTATCTGCATCCATTTACAGTGACAACGACTGGCAATTTTTTAAAATTACCTTTCTGTTGAAAGCTCTGTGTTTGCCATCCTTCCTTGTTGGGGTCCATTTTTCTTTCTTACACAAAGCAAATAAGGCTTCCTTTGCAGAAAACCACCCTTTGCCTGCCCCTTCCTATCCCAACTTTGAAAATAGTTCACGTTTTTCATAAAGTGTGTGTGTGTGTGTGTGTGTGACTGCATGTGATTAATCAAACATTCCTTTGATGTGAGACACATCTTCACATTGGACATCCATTGTAGGGTGTCTTTTAATTAGTAATTAGTGCTATTAGTATTTAAGGAGTTTCTGGATGAGGCTGGGACACGGGGGAGTCCAAGGGCTCAGCTACACGATATGTTTGTTTATGAGTTGTCTCTGGGGTCACTGCTTTGACCAGAGCCACATATCAGCTCCAAGAACGTTGTTTAAAAAACATGGAAGTTGATGAAGGGTGGCACAGGTGGGTTTTTCCCCTGATGCTAAGGAACCCCCAGTGGCAAATTAGGAACTGTACACTGAGTAGTCTGAGCACGCATGGAAATTCCTTCTCCAGGTTTGTCTGCAAAAGTGATTGGCTGGGAGTGCTTGCCTGCTGAGCCCTTGCAAAGGTTTGATTGGAAGGGAGAAATGCCACTGCCTAGGAAATCTGGAGAACAATACAAGGATTGTGCATCCCACGTGGGATGAGAGTTTCGTACCTCCCAAATTCACGCTGGTTCTTTTTTTGCTTTGGACCACAGCACACAGGGAGAAGCAGCTGTTCCCTCCCCCACAGCTGTTTTTGTATCCTCAAACTGCCTCATGGAACTGCTGTTGGCTCCATTAGTAAACTTACACATACAATGGACCAATAGTGGCTCCATCTGGTGGTCTGAGGACATGAACACAGCATGAGAGGGAAGTTGTAGCTGCTTCTCCCTGAGAGCTTGGGTTTCAAACAGAAAGGAGCCAGTGTAAGAGAGGCACAAAACTCCCCTTGCACGTGTGATACAAAGTCCTTGTGTTGTTGCTCAGCAAACACAAGCACTTTGTAATGTATAGATGGAACCCAACATGACTTATTCCCAGGCTTTATTCCTTCTTCAGAAGAGACCAAAACAAACAAACAAACAAACAAACCTTGTTGAGCTCCCAGACATCCTAAGTATTTTGCTTTCATTAGTCCTTTGCTTCCAAAACTATTTAGTTCTTAGGCATGGACTTATTATAGAAGTCCATCAATACATTTGATCTTTAAACATTCCCTTATATTGCAGAGCAAATACTACTGAATAAATCATTCGATCTCTTGCTCTCTTGTCTAAGCAACCATCTCCAAAGGCAACATAGTTCTCCCTTAAAGTTAAAGAACTATCCAGTGTTTTGTGTACTGCACAGGTCTGTGTGGAATGCTTGGTTCTGAAGTCCGTTCACCGTTTCTAAGCCAAGACTGTGTATACTTTAATTGCTCGAAGCTGCTGATAGTTGTTAACTAGGTTTTTTTCTTCAGGTTATCTTTAGATGATTTTTTTTTTTTTTGCAATTTAAGCCCGTAAAAGTGTGTTAAAAGTAAAATTAGAGATATTCATGGAAAGTTGCTATCTCACTCCAGCAGACAATCACAGATGGCCCTAGCATTCGGGGGCGGGGGGGGGGGGGGGGAGCAGAACAAAATACTCCCAGCAATTATTAGTGGCATAGTTGGAGGCTGAATTTACTAACTTAAGTTCTATTGCCTGGAGAAAAAGAATGGGAATTGTAAAACTGATTTTGCTTGCGTACTGTGTGTATTCATAGAATTTTTGAGATTATTATGATGTGGGAAACTGGTTTTTCAGATGATAGACACCTAGTACAAGGAATGTTTTGTATAGAGAGCCAGTGTTGGAAAAACTTAATTTGCATGCTATTTGCATTAATCATTGACAGGATGGACCCCATGATACAAAATTCCGATAGTGCATTTTCTATTAAGGAACACCAAAACGGTACACAAAAGATAAGTCAACGTGGAAGAAAGATATTGAATTATCAGTTCCTGAGTTTCTGTTGTACTAATGCACATTCAGTCGAAATTAGTCTCCCTGAGGTGTCTCACCAGTACTATATATAATGAATTGTGGGTGCAAAGGATTACACCTAGTTATGCTTCTAAAAATCTCCTCATCCAAATGTTGCTGTGGGGTTTTTTTGGTTTGGTTTGGTTGTTGGTAAACTGAAATTCTGAATTCTCAGCTATTTAGGCTTGGATCCTGAGGCTACTTCTACTACCACACTCTGCTTATAATTTGGCCCCTATCTGGCCTCTGGCCATCTGGCTGTGCTACAAGGGGTCACCTTGACCTCCCTTGAAGGAGGGAGAGTCTGATGCTGCTTGGCAGCATCCGGGTCCTGGTGATGGATGGAGCCGGCCCTCCTTCAATGGCCAGCTCTGCTCCCGTCCTTTCTGTCTTTGCCTCAGCTCTGCCCACCCTCGTGCCTTGACTTCTGTGTAGGCTTTGGCTGGTCACCCATTCAGGGGCCAGGTAGGAATTTTGACCCTTGCCTAATTGGCTATTTGGTGGGGGTGTTTTTCATTTACCCTGTACTTTTGTTCAGTGGATTGTAGAATTGGCACAGGGTGGTGCTGTTTAATTAGGTGGGTCACTTTTCAGGTTGGCTGGATTGTGTTGGGTTATTGATATGCAGCTAGGGGATCACCAGTTAGCACCCCCCATTTTGGGGGGTGGGGCTAGGAGTCTGGCAGTTGGGGGGTGGGGCTAGGAGTCTGGCAGTTGCACAACTCAGGGTGAGGCATGCAGACTGCCTTTTGGGACTGCCTGGTATGATCCGCCACTTAAGTTGTGCGGCTTGGTGGCTGGAGCTCCAGGGCATGGCCTGCTTGCTGTGCTGGCCTGGTGCAAGCCATGTTGATTGGCTCAAGCTGGGTGGCTTTCTCATATGATGGCAAGGGGGGGCAGCAAAGACCCCTGGCCATGACCATGCTGCTAGTTAATTTTGCCCTTGCCATTTAAATAAGGTTAACTTGTTAATAAAGTGACCCATAGTTTATCCAGTCTCCTTTTGTCTGACTCTTTATTCCAAAGTGGGGGAGAACATCCCCTCCATTTTTAAGATCTGTTAGTGAGACGGTTCGCAGAGTCCATCATTGAAGGATATAAGACTGGCCTTTTCACCTTTCTCTCATAGTCTTCCCAAGAGCCAGCCTATCTTGATATATTCCTGAATCTGTGCCACTCGCACCTCCAACACTGCTCATGAGAATTACCCACCTCAGTTGCCACTACTTGTTCATAAGGTACTTTCTCTATCTTACCTCACTTGGAGGGCAATCCTAGTTAGGTCGACTGATAATCCTACTCAAGTCTACTCAGTGGGAGTTACTTCTGGGAAAACGTTCTTAGGGTGGCACCATTAAAACTCCCCAAACCCTTCCTGTCTCATTTTATTTTCTAATAAAAAGCCAAACTTGGTCATAGAAACGTATCTTGCAACTTCACTCTATCAGTATGAAGCAATGTTTAGAAATCCATCCAAAAACCTTTCAGAATTCCATCCTACCCATCATGCCAACAGAACGTAACAATTTCCGGTAGCTGGTGATGGGAACCCACTGATCTGGCAGGAATGCACATAACCACCCATGCGTGCTGTGCGCTTGAGCGCACAACCGCCTGTGGGGACGCTTCCGGCTCGTGAAGTTAAAGCTCCCAGCCATGGGATCCTGCCCCAGTTGCTGCTGCGCCTATGCACCTATGTACCCCTGCGCCTATGCGAAGGTCGGTGGAGTGTACCAAAGCCATGCGCAACAGCACTGCCGCCAGGAGACACCCACAGTGCGACCGCTCCATTCCGCCTCCTCTCCGGTATGCTGCCGCATCAGACGGTGCAGTGCAACCGGGAATCCCCACCACAACTTGGCCTGGGTCTTTTTGCCCCAGCTCCCTTCTGCTTTATACTGCCAGTCTGTCCTCAGTCATTGTGTGGCATAGACAAAAAGAAGATCTAGCTAAAAGAGCAAATAGTCTGCTCTGAATGAGCATGGCATGCTCCTAACTAGGCATGCAGCACCCTTCAGTATGATCACAATTGCCTGCTAAACTTATCTTGCTCAAAATTCCTCAGTTACATGTAAGATGAGCTCTTGAACAGATTGCCTCATGGTTATTGTCAAAGTACATCTCAAACGTCATGCCTGTGCAGTAGCCATTTGATCTACAGGACCAGGAAACTGCAACTTGCAGCTTCTTTTGCCCAGTTCATGACATAGGTCTTTGTGATTAATGGAGAGGAGCAGCATATCCCCAGAGCTCATAATAGGGTTGCCAACTCCCGGTTGGAAAATATCTGGGATTTGTGGGTGGAGCTTGGGGTGGGACCTCAACAGGGTATAAAGCCATAGACTCCTCCCTCCAAAGCAGCCATTTTCTCCAGGGGAGCTGATCTCTGTTGTCTGGAGATCAGTTGTAATCCAGTGAGATCTCTAGCCTTTTCCTAGAGGTGGGCAACTCTAGCTCATGGTGTGTCATTATAGAGTCCAACTTGTGTAACGCAATGCTTGTAGTCCATTCCCTTTTTTAATTTTTTTGGTTCATGCAAAGTCAGTGGCATCTGTTCAAGAACTGATCACAAGAACTAATTCCAAAGCACACAGACACCAAAGCAGTTGTAAGTCTCAGTTCAAAAATCTCAAAGAGATTTTTCTTTCCTTTTTAAAATGTGCCTTTCAAAATCGGAGGCTGGGGCAGATGGGATTTGCAGATGGTGCTTGTGAGAAAGGAGTGTAACCATGTAAAACAAATGCATCCATATGTCTTCGGACACATCCAGACAGCACACCAAGTAACTGATCCCCTGCTTACAACTAGTAAGCAGAACAGAACTGGTGGGTGTTTTAACGTTTCAGTTCCCAGTTGTTAATGAACTGGTAAAGTGGGATGAATCCAAGTAGTGTCCCTGAAAGAGAGGGCAATTATTTTTGTAGTGACCCAATCACCCCAGCAGGAGGGAAGGCAGCTTGATATAGCCTGATCTCAGAAGCTAAGCAGTGTCAACACTTGGAAGGGAAACCACCAGGGAAGACCCTGCAGAGGAAGGCAAGGGCAGACCACCTCTGCTTCTCACTTATCTTGGAAGCCCCTTGCTCAGGTCACCATAAATCAGTCGTGACTTTACGGCACTTTACACACACAACACCCCAGGTCCTTGTTGAGTCATAGTATCATATCTGCATATCCATTTCCACTTCCACCTTTGCAGAAATGATGAAGGTTCCTCTAACATGGAGATTAGGCAGATTTATTTTACATTAGTAACAGAAAGTGATACAGAACAAAGTCTGAGTCCAGTGGCACCTTTAAGACCAACAGAGTTTAATTCAAGGTATAAGCTTTCATGTGCAAGCACACTTCTTCAGACGTTACAGAAAGAATTGGAACGGCTGCTCTTTAAAACATTCTCTTTCAACACCTCATGATTTGTTTTGATTCCCTGTTGTGATGGGGTTGGTCTCTGGAGGGATCATATCACAATAAACAAATCTGTACACAATGACTTTCAGTTGTGTGGGAATGAGATTTATTTCCTTCAATGACAAAAAAAGGACAGCGGTCCCAAGAGGACAAGACCAGAACTTTTGCAGCCTCAAGACAATAGAACAAAATGATATGTATATTTTGTTGATAGATAAGACAGGACAGATGTTAGGTAGAAGGTAAAATATCGAATTCTTCATTTTCTGACAAGTGCTAGTGAAAAGACTGACAAAATGTTCATCTGACATGGAGAGAGAGAAAGAGAGAGAGATGCTTCTGTATATTGGAGTTCTGAACGATGCACTGTGCAATCCCAAACAAAGCTGCAACCTTCTAAATCATTAATTTGGAGGAGTTTAACTCTGTTTAGGATTAACAGTGTTTGACGAAACCTACAGTGCTACATCTGTATATCTATTTCTCAACTGTGGGTACATCTCCAAACTTGCAAGGACCCCCAGGTCTGCAGAAAAATCTGAAATCAGTGAAAAATTATATGGGGGGTGTAAATCTCTCCCCAAAAACAAAAGCATTGTCTGTGCATGTGCAGACCACACACCTACCTCTGTCAGAGTCTCAGCAGTGATTGGGGGAGGGGGGCAATGGCAGATGAAGCCTGGACACACTCTGGGTTTGCCAGCACTGATGCCAGTGGGGGGTGGGGGTGGAAGCAAGGCATCCCAGCACCAGAAGCTTTGATGCTGGAGGGCAGTGGAGCTGTGATGGGCTTGCCAGCATTGATGTCGGTGGTGGGGGATGGGTCAGAGGGGGGAGGGCAGTGGCCTGGCAGCAGTGGCTGCAACAGTGGAAGGGCATGACCCATGATACTCATGGATGGATATCCCTTCCCTCTCTTGTTTTGGCACTGATGGGGGGGTTAAAGTTAAGAGGGGAAGGGATCCCCCCATGAGTATTACGAGTCCCCACTTGTTCTGTTTTTAATTTCCAGGTTTTTTTAGAACACAATGCATGCATTATTTGGCATAGTATTTCATGAATCTGAGTCTGTGTTTATCTGTTTAGTAAGATATTTATATTCCACTTCCCCCCACCCGGGAATCCAAAGTGGTTTACAACATTGTTCTCCTTTCCTCCATTTTATCCTCCCAATCACCTTCTGAGATGTGTTAGGCTGAGAGAGGTTGACTGGCCCAAGTTCACCCAGCAAAATTTCCTGCTGGAGTGGGGATTTGAACCTGCGTCTCCCAACTCCTAGTCCAACAATGTAATCACTACACCATACCACATCAGCTCTCCTTCCCTCTTTTTGTTATTAATGACCACTGAGCAAACTGATGTACCGTATTTTTCGGACTATAAGACGCACCTGGCCATAAGACGCACCTAGTTTTAGAGGAGGAAAACAGGGGGAAAAATATTCTGAACCAAATAGTAGGTAGTTGGGGGGGGGGGAGAGAAGAAAGAAAGAAAGAAGGTAGGTAGGTAGGGGGGAGAGAGAGAAGGAAGGAAAGAAGGAAGGAAGAGAAAGAAAGGAAGGAACAGGAAGGGAGGGAGGGAGGGAGGGAGGAGAGAGAGAGAAGGAAGGAAGGAAGGAAGACAGAAAGAAAGAAAGACAGACAGAAAGACAGAAAGAAAGACAGAAAGACAGACAGACAGACAGACAGACAGAAAGAAAGAAAGAAAGAAAGAAAGAAAGGGTGTTTCCCTCCCCCCCTTGCTTGGGCCCCAGTGGCTTAATGCCACTCAGGCCCAGCTCTTCCCTCCCTACCTCCCCCCCCCCCTGCAGCCCAAGAATGGTGAGCGGGGGAGGGAGGGGGGTAGGTAGGGGTGAGAGAGAGAGAAGGTAGGTAGGGGGGAGAGAGAGAGAAGGAAGGAAGGAAGACAGAAAGGAAGGAAGGAAGAAACAGGAAGGTAGGGAGGGAGAGAGAGAGAGAAGGAAGGAAGACAGAAAGAAAGACAGACAGAAAGAAAGGAACAGGAAGGTAGGTAGGTAGGGGGGAGAGAGAGAGAGAAGGAAGGTAGGTAGGTGGGGGGAGAGAGAGACAGAAGGAAGGAAGGAAGGGAGGGAGGGAGGGAGGGAGGAAGGAAGGAAGGTAGGTAGGTAGGTAGGTAGGTGGGGGGAGAGAGAAGGAAGGAAGACAGAAAGAAAGACAGACAGAAAGAAAGAAAGAAACAGGAAGGTAGGGAGGAGAGAGAGAAGGAAGGAAGGAAGGAAGGAAGGAAGACAGAAAGAGAAAGAAAGAAAGACAGAAAGACAAGGTGTTTCCCTCCCCCCCCTTGCTTGGGCCCCAGTGGCTTAACGCCACTCAGGCCCAGCTCTTACCTCCCTACCTCCCCCCCCAGCCCAAGAATGGTGAGGGGGGAAGGAATGGGGCGGGAAAGGTGAGCAGGGGAGGGAGGGGGCTTCTGAGGGGGGTGGGAGGGAGGGGGGCTTCTGAGGGGGGTGGGTAGGAGGGGGGCTTCTGTGGGGGGTGGGAGGGGAGCTTCTGAGGGGGGGGTGGGAGGGGGCTTCTGAGGAGGTGGGTGGGAGGGGGGCTGGGAGGGGAGCTTCTGAGGGGGGTGGGAGGGAGGGGGCTTCTGAGGGGGTGGGTGGGAGGGGGGCTGGGAGGGGAGCTTCTGAGGGGGGTGGGAGGGAGGGGGCTTCTGAGGGGGGTGGGTGGGGAGCTTCTGAGGGGGGGTGGGAGGGGGCTTCTGAGGGGGTGGGTGGGAGGGGGGCTGGGAGGGGAGCTTCTGAGGGGGGCGGGAGGGAGGGGGCTTCTGAGGGGGTGGGAGGGAGGAGGGGTGGGAGGGGAGCTTCTGAGGGGGGGAGCTTCTGAGGGGGGTGGGTGGGAGGGGGCTTCTGAGGGGTGGGTGGGAGGAGGGCTTTCTTCACTGGGAGGGAGGGCGAGGGAGGCGGGGGCTTGCTCCGGGGCCACGGCGCTCGCCGCGGGCCCGGGATCTTCACTGGGAGGGCGGGCGAGGGAGGCGGGGGCTTGCTCCCAGGGCCGCAGCGCTTGCCGCGGGCCCGGGATCTTCACTGGGAGGGTGGGCGAGGGAGGCAGGGGCTTGCTGGGAGGGGAGCTTCTGAGGGGGGTGGGAGGTGGAGAGCGATATTGAAATACTGTTGGGATGGTGGAGAGCGTATTGTTGGGATGGTGGAGAGCGATACTGTTGGGATGGTGGAGAGCGTATTGAAATAAAAGACATGATTTTACTGTTGGTCGGCTGTATTTATAATAGTGTTTGATGGCTTCTTTGATGGTTTTCTTGTATGTTTCTGCCAGAGTGGCAGTTGCCTTGAACCCCAGGAGAAAGGTGAAGTCCAAAAATTTAATTAATAAATAAGTTTTTAAAAAAGAAAAAATCACACCTTTCCCCAGGTTGTATTATGGCTCTACATCTCAGTCACATAAGAAGCAT
This sequence comes from Lepidodactylus listeri, assembly GCA_029233225.1. Taxonomy (NCBI): domain Eukaryota; kingdom Metazoa; phylum Chordata; class Lepidosauria; order Squamata; family Gekkonidae; genus Lepidodactylus; species Lepidodactylus listeri. The sequence continues at coordinate 38,908,923 of JARCFY010000013.1, forward strand.
GAGGTACCAGAGGGACCGTGGTGGCTCAGTGGTTAAGACGCTGAACTGCAGACCGGAAGTTTGGTGTAGTGGTTAAGTGCACAGACTGTAATCTGGGAGAACTGGGTTTGATTCCCTACTCCTCCACTTGCACCTGCTGGATGACCTTGGGCAAGCCATAGTTCTGACAAGAGCTGTCCTTGAAAGAGCAGTTCTTGAAAGAGCTCTCTCAGCCTCACAGGGTGTCTGTTGTGGGGAGGGGAAGGGAAAAGAGTTTGTAAGCCACTCTGAGTCAAGGGCGGGGTATAAATCCAATAATCTCCTCCTCCTCCTCTTCTTCTTTGTCTTCTGTAGTTTGGCAGTTTGAGACCCGAGTGCTGTGTGACTGAGTGAGCTCCTGTCTCTGGTCCCAGCTCCTGCCATCCTAGCAGTTCGAAAGCAAGAAATTGCAAGTGGATAAATAGGTACCACTTTGGTGGGGAAGCATTCTGTGTGCTTTGGTGTCTAGTCATGTCAGCCAGATGACCACGGAGAAAGTCTTTGGACAGCACTGGCTCTTTGGCTTGGAAACAGAGATGAGCACCGCCCCCTAGAGTTGGATTCAGCTGGCTTTCAAGCAAGGGAAACCTTTCCCTTTCATGAGGTACCATGGGGCACGAAGTGGGGGAGAGAGCTTCAGTAATAGCCACTTCAGCCAGGCTTAGATCCACATGCAGTATATATAGGCATTTTGATTCCAGCATCAGCCAGCACAGTAAAGAGGGTGACAGAAAAATTCTCAGACTGCCAACCTGTGATATTCTCGTGCCCAGCTGGCACAGTAAAGGGGGGAGATGAGGAGGAAAACTCTTTTTCCCCAGTTCTTAAAGTGTCCTCATTTTAGTATGCCCATTTAAATGAGAATGAAAACAAATATACTTCTAAGAAGCTTTGAACTCTGTTTACCATTAGCCTGTTGTTTCTGGAATCAAAGTGGCTCACCAAGAATGATTGCTTTTGGAATAATAGCAGACCTGCATCTAATGGGCAAAGCTTCAGAGTGAATAGAGACTCTTAATTCTAAAAATGTTAATTTTTTCCTTTACATCTTTAGAAAGCTGGAGGTTCATTAATCAGAAACCATTTATTTCCCCATTATTTGCTGTGTGAACTAAATCTCATTTATATAGCATTAAGTCAGAGATTTTGGCTTTCCTGGTTAGCAGTAACTATTATAGGAGATGATGAGATAGTATGCTGGGGTAAATTTGGTTTTCATCAGTAGCCATTAGGAATAGTTAGAGAAGAATTATGAGGCATTCCCTTTCTGTTGCAACCAGGAAACATGTGATTTTATCAAATTTAAACATCGTCACTTTTTTTAATGAGTAGAAAAGAGTCTCTTGTCCTTTATGGAAACATTGCTGGCGTGTTCAAAACGCAAATACTCTCAACCTGCTTTCTAAGCAAAGATAGCTTTCCAGGATGTTTGTAAAATATTCATGACATGCAGTATGAATATGTATGAGATGTTTGGTCAGAACTCCCATGGTGTGGGTCTCAAATGAGGTGGTTAAAAGACAAAAAGGCTAAATGTGTAGTTTAATTTCATCGCAACAAGGTGTCAAAATGACTGCTGGAGTGAAAACACTGAGATGGAACCGGCAGCAGGGAGAATGTGAACAAAATGTGAATCCACCACATTATGCTCTTGGCGATGTCAATTCCAATGGTATGCTTAAAAAAACCCAGTTTTGTTCAAAGTGTCAGTCATCTTCAGGTCAAACTAGGTCAAAGAGGACAGAGATTATGGATCTCAGTGTCTTTAAAAGAGAAGTTCCAGTTCCATAAGGATGGGAAGGTGTCTTTAATCCTTCCACTTCTGAATGTTTTGTCTTTTAAAGATGGACCTCTCTGCACTCTGTTTTTGATGGGGGGAAGGATGAGCTCCAATCTTTGCCTGTCTTTCTTTTTTCTTCTTCCAAGGATAATAACAGCACAGGGAGGGCAGTTTGAGAGACAAAATGGAGCATGGGTGGCATGATGAAATCATCTCATTGCCCTACAGAAGTCCTGAGCTCCAAGGGTACAAAAAATGCATACAGAATAGAACTGAAGATTCTTTTTCTACAGTGATCAAGCCTAGGATCACATCTGGATTATTTTTTACAATGTTTTAGCAGTGGGTGTTGCTGCAGAAGGTAAAATAATGAGGTTGACCCACATTAATTAAAAAATGAAGCCTGCTCCAGTTCTGGAATTAATTTCACATAATGTTCTAGGCTGTACCATTTCAAATCAAAGGCATGGGATGAATTTTTGAAACTTTCCTCCTCATAGTAAATTACTACATTCAAAAAAATCATTGACCTAGGACTTTCCCCCAACTTGTTAATTTTGTATGTGTATTTTTTTTTTTTTGGAATATATTTTATTGTTTTTAAATAAAGTAACTACAACTGTAACAACAACTGCATTTTCAAACGGAGATGCACTCTCACAAAAACCAAATTTCACAAGAGCATAAATAAACAAAGTCCAATCATTATAGCCATATTTTAAAAATACATATTAACTGAAAATTTAAATATTATATCCATATACATTATTGATCTTATTTGAGATTAAGCAAGATTCCCCTGCTTATCATTTAGCCAACTATACATTTTTGCCCAGACCGTCTTATAAGAATCTTTATCTTTACTCTTTAACAATCTAGTTAAATTATCCATTTCCATCACTTGGAGAAATTTTTGTATAACCTCTTGAGTATTTGGGGTATTCTTTACTTTCCAGTATTTCGCATACGTAATTCTGGCAGCTGTAATACCATGTAAAACTATAGTCTTGTCTGTGGTTTTAATCTCTTCTGGTATAATATTAAGAAGAAATATCTCTGGTTTAAATGCCATTTTTCTCTTTATTATCTCTTGCAGTATTTGTTGTACCTTTAACCAGAATTTTTTTGCTTTTTCACAATGCCACCACATATGTATAAATGTGCCAGAGTTTTCCCCACATTTCCAGCAGACATTTGGAATTGTTTTTATATATTTGGAAAGTCTTTCCGGGGTTAAATACCATTTAAAAAACATTTTATAAAAATTTTCTTTAAGCGTTACTGAGCACGTCATTTTAATATTTACTGTCCAGATTTTTTGCCAATCATCTAGATCTATCGTATGGCCCAAATCCCGTGCCCATGATATCATATTTGGTTTAACTTCTTCCTCCATTAGTTTCATTTCCATTAACAGGTTATATATTTTTTTAATGTTTTTGGTTGTGGCTATCAGCCAAACTTTATCTAGGCTCGTTGTATCTTTGTAAAAACCAATTGATTTGTCAATGTTGTATCTAGATATGAGTTGTTGATTTTCCCACCAAGTTAGATTGATTCCTAGTTGTTGAAGCCCCTCCTGGGTGATTAACCTATTATTTGTATCTAGGATGTTGCCATAGCACAGCTTCTTTTCTTCCGTTAACAGAGATGGTCTAATAAATGCTTCGCATGGTGATACCCAGATTGGGATTTTTGAAAAGAAGTAGTGTCTAATTTCTTCCCACACCTTTAAGAGGGCACCTCTAATTGTATGATGTTTAAAAATGGTACTTTTCTGGCTGTACCAAAAAAAGGCATGCCAGCCCATTGGTAGGTCATGTCCCTCTAAACTTAGAGTTCTATGATCTTTCAACATTGCCCAATCCTTAAGCCATACCATGGCTGCAGCTCTATAATATGTCAACCAGTCTGGTAAGCCTAACCCTCCTCTATTTGTCGTATCCTGCATATCCTTTAATCTTATCCTAGGTTTTTTATTTTGCCAAATAAACCTCGAAATTATTTTTTCTAATTGTCTAAAAAAACCCTGATTTCTGATAATTGGAATATTTTGAAATAAAAATAGAGTTTTGGGTAAAACATTCATTTTAATTGCGGCTATCTTACCTAGGAATGATAGCTGTAATTTTCCCCATTTACTTAGGTCTTTCTGTATATCCGTAAGTAACGTCTTATAGTTATCCTCAAATAAGGAACTTGTTCTATTCGTTAACTTTATTCCTAAATATTTAATTTTTTTGACTATATCGAAGCCTGTCTTGTCTTTCAGTAATTTTTTTACCTTCTCTGGACAATTTTTTGTTATTATAACTGTCTTTTTATTATTTATCTTAAACCCTGCCATTTGGCCAAATTCTTGAGTGACATTCAAAAGTTTATCCATTGAGGGGACAGGGTCTTCTAGTATAAAAACCACATCATCCGCAAAGGCTTGGGTTTTATATTGTTGACCCCTTGTTCTCACTCCTTTAATATCTACCTCTTTCCTAATTTCATCCAATAGTGTTTCCAGTATAAAAATAAACAGTAAAGGGGATAGGGGACACCCCTGTCTAGTTCCCTTATTTATATAAATTTTCCCCGTATTTTCCCCATTTACTACAATCCTGGCTTCCTGTTTATCATAAATTGAACTAACCATATTGTAAAAATTTTCTCCGCAGTCCCAATGTTTTAATTGCAGTAGAAGAAACTGCCAACTAACGTTGTCGAACGCTTTCTCTGCATCAAGAAAGATGAGAGCAAGCTGTTTGTCGGGACGTGCTTCAAAATATTCCAGAATATCTAAGATAATTCTCATATTATTACGGATTTGTCTCTGTGGAAGGAAGCCTGACTGATCTTTGTGTATCGTCTGTATCAGAACTTTCTTAAACCTAGTTGCTAATACATTTGCATAAATCTTGTAATCTACATTAAGAAGAGATATTGGCCTAAAGTTCTTTATATCATTATTGTCAGCTTCTTTCTTTGGAATCAAAACAATCGAGGCCTCTTTCCATGATTCTGGTGTTTTTTTGTTTTCCTGTATGTTTTGTATGGTTAGTTTTAAAGATTCCATAATTTGCTCTTCAAAAACAAGGTAAAATTCTAAGGGGATACCATCCGGTCCTGGGGCTTTACCTTTTTTCATTCTTTGTAACGCATCGTGAATTTCAAATGTTGAAATAGCTTGGTTTAGTAGTTGTTTTTGTTCTACCGTAAATCTTTTCTCTACCCTTTTTTCCAAATAATTCTTAATATCCTCTTGGTTAGAATCTTTTTGTTGGTATAGCTCTGCGTAAAATCTAGAAACTATCTCTTTTAGTTCATTTACAGCAAAACATAACTTACCCTTATCATTCTTTAGCGCTTTAATAGTTTTATCAGCTCGCAATTTCTTTAACTTATAGGCTAACCATCGTGAGACCTTATTTGCGTTCTCAAAATAATTTTGTTTAATGTATCTCAACCTGTTGGCTACTTCTTGGGAAAGTAGACAATTCAACATATGCTGCGATTTTTTAAGTTTGTTTTTAAGTTCTTCTGAAGCAGGATCTATCTTTAATAAGGTTTCATCTTTCTTTATTTTGTCCACTAAATCATTATATTTTTGTTTGTTTACTTTTCTTTGCCAGATCTCTTCACTAATCATTTTCCCTCTCACAAACGCTTTAAAAGTGTCCCAAACCACTGAGATATTCGTTTCTGGTATATTATTGATTGTAAAAAAAGATTTAAACTCATCCCTACATTTATTTATAAAATTTTTATCATTTAACAACTCTGTCCGCAATGACCATCTATATTTTTTGATCTTATCATGCAAAACCAATAGTACTGGATTATGGTCTGCGAATGACGCTGGGAGAATTTCTACATTTAATATATCCGGTAACAAAGACACCGAAATCCAAATTAAATCTAGCCGAGACCACGATCTGTGACGTGCAGAAAAGAAAGTAAAGTCTTCTTTGTTAGGGTTTCTAATCCTCCATATATCCAACATATGGTATTCATCAATCAGCTCTCTAAATGGGAGGGGAAGTTCATTTTGCAGTTCTTTTTGCTTCTTATTTTTTTTCTTAGCGACCTTACGGTCCAGTTTTCCGTCAACCACTGCATTGAAGTCTCCTATGATGCACAGTTCTTCAGACGTATGCTTGGCGAGTATCTCTCTTAGTCTGTTGAAAAATCTTCCCTGCTGTTGACCTTTATTCGGCGCATAGACATTCACAATCAACAATTTTCTTCCCTCTAGAAAAATCCTAACTATCACCACTCTACCATCTAAAGCTTGATAAATCAACTCCGGATTCAAATGAGGTTTCACATATGTAATAACTCCCCTTTTTTTCTTATTCTGGTCCGAAGAGATAAAGGGTATTCCTAATTTCTTACAAATCAAAAATCTATTATCCTTTACTTTGATATGGGTTTCTTGTAGGGCTATTACATCACATTTTAACTTAGTTATCTGACTCAGGATTCTACTCCTTTTTTGCGGTCCATTTAGACCATTGACATTGATTGAAATAATCTTAAATTTCTGCCTGTCCATCATATTCCTTAGTTACTTCTTTCCTGTGTTGCAACCTGGTTGTTACACTCAATGGAATTATATCCTGTTGTCTCTTTTTTTTCCTCTTTTCCTTTCCCTGTTCTTTCTCCCCAGAGGTGTCCTCACCAGAGCTTACTTCCTCTTCCCTAGGTATGCCCATCTCATGCCCATATTTCCGCTCAAAATTGTCTTTTTTATATGTAGAAGATAGATTATACCTTTTACCTCGAAAAATGAAGGAGAGACCCTCTGGTAGTAACCATTTATAGGGTATACCCTGCTCCCTCAAAGCCGTTGCCAATGTGTTATACTCCCTTCTTTTATCTCTAATTCTCCAGGGAACATCTCTTAATATAGGGATTTCTGTTTCCTGGATTTTTAAAGGAGTGTTTCTAGCTGTTTCCAAGATCCTATCTCTCATCAGTTTCTTACAGAACTTCACATGCACTTCCCTTGGACATTTATTTCTTTTCGCATACGCCGAATTGCGGCGGTATGCCAGTTCTATTTCCCTTTGTATTTCCGCTGGTGTTTCCTGTCCTAGCAGCTCTGAAAAAGCCTTAGCTAAATCTTCTTTTATTTTTTCCTCTTTATTTTCTGGTATATTCTGCAATCTAAGAACATATGCCGCTTTATCTAGTTCTAGGGACATCAATGAATTCTCCATGGAGTCACATTTTAATTGAAGATCTTGTACTTGGAGATCCACCTCCTCCAATTTGTTATCCGAAAACTTGGTGGACCTTTTAATTTTGTTGATTTCTTGTGTGTTGCTAGCAATCTGTTTTTTAATTTCTTCCATTTGCTCTAAGAAATTCTGATTGAGAAGTTCAATTTTTGCTTGCATTGGTTCAAAAGCTTTTGCAATTAAAGGTGGTAACATCTCCTGAATATTTTGCCCCATAGCTTCCATAATATTTTCTTGGATTTGGAGCCCCCATTCCTTAACATTAATTTGTTCCAAAGAGGAACTTGTGGAGCTTGTACCTTTCCCTCCTACAGAGGGAGTAGAGGGAGTAGAGAATGAACTTTTCCTGGCTCCACTAGCCATATTATTCATACCCTTAAGTACTATTAGAAAAGAAAATGTGTTCTACTAAGGAATTTTACTAAAGTGGCTTTCTAATGTTATATAGACCCCGGTTCTCTTTATGTGTCCTATTAAATTATTAAGTATTATACTTTTTTTTTTTTTAACCTCTTACTTATCTATGTTATCTATGTTATCTATGTTGTCTATGTTGTCTATCTTAGCTTACCCTCTTTCTTGTCTTATCTATCCTAACTTATCTTATCTTATCTTATTAAAGATTAAAATTTCTTATACCAAAATGGTCCTCAACTTAATCTTCCACTCTTGCCTATCTTTCTTATTGACTGACCCATCCTGTAAACTTCAATTCAATTCAAAACAATTCAAAACAACAATTTTCCCTTCCCTCCCTCCCTCCCTCCGCCCTACCCACGTTCCTGCTTCCCCCACCTCCCCACCCAAACCAAACCAAACAGGCTGGACTGGAACGGAGAGGGGGCGAACAAAAGAGGACAAACTGAACTGGACTGGAACGAAGAGGGGGCGAACGGGAGGACAAACAAGGAGGGGGAACAGGATCTAACGCCGATCCACCGTAGTTAGTAAGAGCTAACAGTCAATCCAGACGGTGCCAGTCAATCGCCGAACTCCCGGAGCTGATTCCTCTGCAAAACGTCAACTGGCAATCCCAGGTGCGTCAACAAGGCTGCATATACAAAAAGTCTAAAATACTGCTGAAAGGAGCCTGAGACAAGGAACACACGCTTGCAGCGAAGGTGAAGGCACTCCCACACTCCAAAGTGGCTAGCGCTGCATTGCCCACGCCGAGAAAAGTCGTAGCCGCTATTCACAGGATGCCGACAACGCCCTTCTGCTTCAGCTCTCGGCGCTCGACTGGGATGCCTCCAGAACCCGGACCCTGCCCCACGCTCCGCTCCGAGCCGTCTCCGAGGCCACCAACACCCCAAAAACTCCAAGCCTGGCAGAACCACACGAACTCCACGATAGGAAGGCACGTTCCAATTTATAAAGAATTTATAAAGTTTTTAAGAGTGCTCTCCCAGGTTTCCCGGCCGTTGCTATGGTCTACGAAACTCGTGACCCTCTTATCTTCCTCGGCCGCCTTCAGCCTAGTCCTAAAGGTTGCAGAGCCGCCGCTCTGTCTCACCTTAACGGAGAAAGGCTATGCCCAAGCCCCTCTCCGAGGGGTCTCGGATGGGTCTGTCGCGAACCAAATAGACCCAAAAGACGAGGAAGAGTTCAGCTTGAGATGCGGAGAACTCACCGACACCTCTTGCTGCCGCTCAGACCGGAACCGGAACCATTTTGTATGTGTATTGAGTATTTTCCTTGGGGGAATGTTCCAAAATGAAATCCGGTATTCTGAAATGAAACATCCCAGGAATAGATAGCCCGATTTGGAACTGATCTGGGGAAAACTGATCAGGTCAGTAGTAAATCAGATGAGGTGATAGAAGCTCACCTGTTGACATTTACAGCTCTAGAAAGCCTGTTGACTATGCAGTTTTGAAAGACATATTAAAACGGTTATAAAAACTGGATGCCAGTTCAAGCCAATAAGATTGCCAACTTCTTATTAGCAATTTGTACCTTTAAGAACAGCAGACAAGTTGGAATGGGAAAGTAGAAAGCAGCAGACACCCCTCCATCATGCCAGGGTCAAAGTAGGAGCTCATACATCCATCTGGCTTTGCTAAGATCATTAAAGGTGGAGTGGGAAGCAACCAATTAAGAATCCTGCCCTCAGGAAACATTTCTAATTTTTGAATTTTCAGTTAAATGTTTCTGATTACTTCCTTCTTCCTTTCTTCCTCCCCATCCTCCCACTATAAAATGAAGCTGTTTACCCAGAAGACTATGTTCTGCATATGTTCCCATCTGGAAACCACAACTGGGATAGGAAGGTTGTTCCACTTGCAGGGAACAGTGCCTTGTAGGTTGTGACCTTTTTTTCTTAGCATAGCATCCAAGTAGCCTCACAAAGGGGGTTATGCTCTGTCATTGCTTCCTATGGGGTAAGCCTGGTCACCATTGATCACCACTGTCCAAGAAGTGATAGTTAGACTACTTGGACCACTTGCTACTTGGACCATTTGCTGTCCACAAGTACAGAAATATATCCAGAGCACCATGAGGATGAACAGATGGCGTGCATGCAATTGTCTATCGGTGTTGACTTCTCCTAACTGCATTGCCAACACCGAGCCAGCAAGCATCAGTTTGATTATTTATTTTTGTTGAAATCAAACACTTAAAAAATGATGTAAACACAAGTTATGGGGCTGACATTGCTTCTTCCACCCACAAATATCTAAAGGATAAAACACAGTTACTTGATTTTTGTAGACAGCTGATGTGTTCTGGATGGCATTGAATTCTTACTCTATTTTGCACCAGAGGCTGTTTGGCAAGCTCCTGGCAGCCTTCTTCTGCAAACAAATGCCTGTTTCAAATGCCCACTGTGGAATGTGGCATTTTTGTTTGGGCTATAAATTTCTTTACAAATGCCTGACTCAGAAACGGAAAGAAAATGAGGACAGAATGGAGAGGGAAAAATGAAACCTAGCTAGTATTGCAGGTGACCCTGTTTCTCACTGATGAAATCCTTTTTTCCCTCTCAGGAAAGCAGGTCATGATATCAGTATACTAACTTTAGGAGATCATGATTCTTCCATAGTTGTTCGGATGATTTGGGGGGGGGGGGGAATTTCTTGTGTTTCAGGCTGAAATCCGAGTTTCTATTTTGCCTCTCCTTTATTTGAATGAAACCTGTGATTCTTTACTTTTGCACCGTTTTCTGATTCTCTGCTCTAATTTCTCCTGTGAAATGTATACATATTTCATTGTTGTTTGTGCATCAATAAATCAACACTGTAAACATCATACATAGATGTATAAATGATCTCCTGGGCAAGTTAAAATACTCTGTATTATATTTTGTGTAAAAACTATCCAACATGTATACATTTAAAATACCAGTAGTGAAAAGTGATGTCCATTTCTGTGTTATCCTGTTCATTCAGAGCATTTATAATTTTAAAGCAGCCTCCAGTTCAAAACAAGGAGCCCCCAAAAGGCCTCTTGTCCATGTTGTATAAGGTACAAAATAACATCAGCTATTATAAACCATCTGAATAAACAGGATAATGCAGAAATAGCCTGATGAAGATTTCCTTGATGTAGAGTTTGGCTGACAATTCATCTGTTTGTCATGTGACTTGATGTTTTATCCCTGACCTGGGTAGCCCAGGATAGCCCCATCTCATTACATCTTGGCTGTTAAGCAGGGATAGCTCTGATCAATATGTGGAAGGGAGACTCCCAAGAAATACCAAGGTCATGACATGGAGGCAGGCAATGGGAAAGCATCTCTGAAAGCCTTTTGCCTTGAAAAGCCCACAGGGTCCCCATCATAAGTCAGCTGTGACTTGATGGCAATATATATAGCCTTTTTAATTATACATTTACATGGTCCATTTTTCTATATCTTCTCGTATTTTTGTACTTTGTTTTTGCATTCCTTGAGGTGTTCTTTTTTTTAGTATAAATGAATACAGATTTTAATTGCACATTACTTTTGCAACTGATCTGACAATGATAGTTGCACACCACTTTGAGATATGTCAGTCATTTGCAACAATAAACACACTGGTTTGGCTCTGAGAGCAGAAAAGCAGAGGTATTCACACCGTCCTTAGTTAATATACCAGTATGTGTGCCATTCCAAAACCACCAGTGACCCTTTCTGTTACCCCTACCAGCATAGATTTAAGAAACTGGATCCCTGCCTTCAATTTCTGGAGGAATTTAGCTAAATGGCAGGCCTCAGTGAGAGGTGGGGTATGAGTGAGGATCTACTACCTATTTATATGGGGATCTTTCCCTTTAAGAGAACTGTCAATAATCAGTCCAAGGGTAGAATAAAGAATGTTTTATTGAAAGAAAATGAATACACAAGAAGCACATGGAGAGCATACACACATACAAGGTCTATGGGAAACAAAGAGAAGAGCTGGAAAATAATGGGTTTTGGGGTTTTTGAGGCAATAGCTACCTTTCCTGAAGAAGATGAGGAGTCCATGGAGAAGGAGAGATGGTGAAATAACCAGCATTTCATGGAGAGGAAGGACCCAGTAATTGGGGGGGGGAGGTGTTGGTAGGCGCCCAAGATCACACAAGCACAGCAATGAGGCTATGCTGGGCTAGTTATACCCAAAAATGTGTCCAGAGGGCTTGCTAATGTGAGGGGTCCCTCAGAACAAAACACTGATGAGATTAATCAGGGATAAAATGATTTAGTTTGGAAACACTGTATAGAGTTCCCAGGAGTGGACAAAAGAGACTGGATGTAGAATACAATTTGGGCTGGGTTCCTGATTGCTCACTCCAGTGGTTGAAGAACTAATGGACTGCTAATTTAAACCAATCAAAATGGAAACAATACTGTTTGATGAGACATCTAGGTTTGAGGTGTGGGAAAGGAATAGAAGTCAGGACTCTTTATTATAAAGGAAATGTTGGGAGGAAGGCTGAGGTGAGATTGATAGGATTAGGGACTGAGGCTGAAAAGAAGTAGTTCTGTGGCAAGGCAAGTCCACTGTCCAGAGTATGCAGATATTGGCAGGATGGGGGTTGCAGCTGTCAGAACAAGCTCTCATGTGCTTCCCAGGGTCACTGCCTAGGCATGGTGATGTGGCCTCCCAGTTCTGGTGTCCATCTTTGTGTCCACTTATGACAAGATGCCTGGAATATAGACTTCTGGGATACCCCGATGGGGTCCATTGCTGGTTGAGGTGATCCCTCCTGAGAGACAGGGGGTCTGCATGCTTACATTTCTATAAAGGAACCTTGATATTTGTGAGCCTGAAGGGTGTCTGAGTCTCAAAGTGTTGGGCCTTCATTTCTCCATCCCAATTCTAATTGCATATGATGGGCTGGATCCAGACTAGATTTTTCCTCTGATTCCCCCTTCTCACTGCACCCTCCCCCTTGGGGTTTCCTGCTCCCCAGGAGCAGCATATTATAGCTATCAGAGAGCTGCAGTGGGAATCGGGAGGCAGGAGAGTTCCATTCTGCCACAGGAAAACTGAGTCTGGATCCAACCCAACTACTTTATCCACCTACCCATATGAATCAGTAACTGATGGCCGCTGAAACTGGAAAATATCCCCTTTAACTTTTAAAAAAAACTTTAAAAATAAGAATAAAGCACCAATGCGGAAACAATTTTTTTGCAAGTTGGATGGTAAATCTTTTTTCAGTGGCAAGACTTAGCTCAGTTTATTTTCTTCTAAAGTGTCTTAAAAATGTTCCTTGGATGGAAGACTTGAGTTCTCCTATGGAGGGGAGGGGAACAAGTTATTCCACAACTACAGTTTGTTAAACAATAGTGTGCCAAGCTGGCACTCTAAGTTATGCAATGTGACCATGCACACACATAAAATCACAACCTTCTTAGGAAAATTACTTGATTCTAATCACCACTGCTGGCTACGACAAAGATGCGTCTCTTCTATTAATTTTGACGAGTTAAGCTTTAATTGTTTTCAGTATTCTGTCACTGGAATTGTTCTTTTGAAATAAGCCCCTGAATTGAAAGTGACATCTGCACATTAGCTAAAGGTTAGTTGTTGTAATGACCACCTATTCAGAGCCACATCACACGCAGGAGTTCCTTCCTGCCTCATTAGCACAGGATGCTAAGACACTGCTCCAAAAAGAAAGTATGAGTTGACTCAAACAAACTGAAGCAAACTTATGATTTTGACTGATGAGAGAGGTTTCAACAGTTGGGGCAGGAGGGATTGATTGCTGGTGGGATACCATTTTCCCTCTATGTCCCATTTGAATCATCTATTGGTATCTACCACACTGCATATAACAACTTTTGTTTCCCAGAAGGTGCGAACAACAATTCTGAAATCAGAACTACAAGCCTGAGGGAGACAGATGGGACATGTCCAATGAAGTCCTAAGCAAGTTTCATTAGAAAAAGTCCCACAGTGTTCAATGGGTTCTCAGCTAAGTCCAGGCTTCCTAAGTATTGCAGTTACCTTGCTGAAAGCCGCCCTGAGCCCGATTGCAGGGAGGGCGGGGTAAAAATGTGAAAATAAATAAATAAATTAATTAATTAAGTAGAGACCTTCCTGCCCATCTTAAAATATAAAAAAAGAATATAAAAAGAAACAAGAATGTTAGTTCATCTCTACTCTTTTTCACTGTGCACAGAGGAATACTGGCCCAGGATGTGTAGGGCACAGACCATAGTTTTAATGCTTTTCAAATGATGGAGTCCAGATGAATAATCAAGAGTGACAGGCTTCTCATTCAGTTAAATTTCATGCCCATCTTTTTTGTACCAGTGAGTGTCTTGGAGAGGCGCATCTTCAAAAGGTCTGGAATCAAGAGTATGCCTTCATCCAGTACAGCAAAAGTTACAAACTGAGCAGGACAGTGAAGGAATAGAAAGGATGTGTAGATGACACAGACACCGTGTGCAAATGAGTTCTTACGAAGCTGTTTTCTGAATATTTCAGCAATTATAAGCTTTGCTTTCACACCCGTTTCTAGCCAGAGTTATGTAAACAGATTGGTGTTGTTCTCGTGTATTTCCCTTCAAAAACCAAAAGACAAGTTTGATCTGTTCTAAAAACATTCTGAATTTAAATTGCAAATGCAAAACTGTTTCTTTCCCAAAGGTTTACAGTTTATTGCCACTTGGCTATGGCTTTCTCATCCTTTGCACCAGCAACTTAGAAGAGAAGAAAAGAAGAGATTGGATTTATACCCTACCCTTCACTACTCAAGAGAGTCTCAGAGTGGCTTACAAACTCCTTTCCCTCCCCCTCCCCACAACAGACACCCTGTGAGGTAAGTGGGGCTGAGAGAGCTCTGACAGAACTGCTCTTTTTCAACAACAGCTGTGCCAGAACTACGGCTTGCCCAAGGTCATCCAGCAGGTGCAAGTGGAGGAGTGGGGAATCAAATCCAGTTCTCCCAGACTAGAGTCTGCACACTTAACCACTACACCAAACTTAGATTATAATAGAGACACCCTACTTTAGTTCAGAGAGCCAGCTTTTCTGAGGTTGAAGTTTTGAACTTTTTATCATTAACACCGAGCCTATGAGGGGAAAAAATATTTTGAATTTGTTTGACTGAAGCTGTAAAGCTTTTCCCCAGCTCTAGAAATCTATCAATTGGCATATTATAGATTTCTCTTGAGACTTATGACTAAAAATCACATTGGGTTAATAGTATATGAAAAAGTCACTTCACAAGCTGAGTTGCACTTATGGGAAAAGGAGCTATTGAACAGGAGCTGAGGCTGAAATGAAATTTCATCAGAATTAGACATCTAATAACAAAGTGTAGATTTAAGCTATTGGATTTCATTGCAAAATGTGGTGGAAATTAAAAAAAGAAAAGAAAACATAACCTCTAAAATGGGAGAGACTCTTTGGTACAGTGATTGATTATCCCCTTTCAGGGGAATGAAAACATGCACATGCTGGAGTGAAACAGCAAAGTGTGTATGGAGACATAGTCAAATACTGTATTGTGCTTCCAGAGTTCTCTGCCCTGAAGGCTCACCGAAATCTGCATTGTCCCTGCACGCCCAAATGGCAGTACATTTGTTTACTTCATTCATACCTTGCCTTTCTCTGCAGTGGAAGTTCAGAATGGATTACAGCATTCTTAGGCTTGCCAGCTCTAGATGGGGAAGTACCTGGTGATTCAGGGGCGGAGCCTGGGGATGTGGGAAGGTTTGGGGAAGGGGGGGAATCTCAACAGATTGCAATGCCATAGAGTCTACTCTCCAAAGCGGCCATTTTCTCCAGGGGAATTGATCATAGTTGTCTGGAGATCAGTTCTAATAACAAGAGATCTCCAGGCCCCACTTGCAGTTTGGCAACCCTAAACTCCATTTTATCTTCACAGCAACCCTGTGAAGTAGATTAGGCTGAGAGTGCGTGACTGGCCCAAAGTCACCCAGCAAGCGTTCACGGCAGAGTGGGAATTTGAACTTGGGTCTCCCAGATCCTAGTTAAACACCCTAACCACTGTGCTACACATGACACCATACAGCATGGTTTAAACTAGATTTAGATGGATCGGCATATTAAAGCATTGGCTCTTTTAGGGTGGGCTATGCTAAACATCTGGTTGGCAGGATTTGGGGCAATTCCACCCCGGCTCCCAGCTCAGCAGGTATTACTTCCTGATTTGTTTATCTTAGCTTGCCCAGAAAACTGTTTTGAGAGGGGCTAAGCCATTTCATCCTGTCCCCACAATGTACAGGGTTTGGCTAATTCTGATCAGCACCCAGGGAGTCAGTAGCTGTCAGTATACAGTCAGTAGCTGTCTGGCTTGGGAAACCCTTCCTTTTTCGGATGTCTCAGAGTATTTCTGGTCATCCCTACTTCTATGCCTGTAGCCTGCACCATTTGTACCAACACAGAGAAAAGCCACCTGAGACAGGGACTGTAGCAAGGAAGTAAATTAGATATGATTGAGCAAAAAAGCCAGCTGGATCCAACCCAACATGCACACACAGGGCAATAGGATCTACAATATCAGCACTGAAAAGTACAGAACTGAACCCACTGGCAAAAAAAAGAAAGAAAAGAAACAAAATACAGAACATTTGCCCATCCTACTTGATCAGTGAGGGTTTCACACATGCAGTTAACCCTTCTTGCTGGAATTCTTAAATGATAAACATGCCTATGGAAACTATCTCTGTCCTCCCACCATTTCATCCCTTGTTTCCTCAAGATGAAGTATAGATACCATTAAACATCCTGATTCCCGCCTGCCTGAGCTTTCAAACTCAGTATCCTGCTATTCACGCAAGCCGGCACTTCTCCAAGGAATAAATAGATTCCTGTTATAGTTTGCAGCTGACAGATATTCTTCAGCCTTCTCTGGGGTATGGCAGATGGTATAAACAAAAGGCAATGCAGTGTTTGCTTGGCTGATGTAAAAATAATGTTACAAAATTGCTGACTTCAGAGGAAACATTAATAGCTAGCCACTAATTGTAGCAGAGGAAAAGTGGAGGTGATCAGGCTTTCCTCGTCCTGACCCACAACTTCTTTCCAGCAACAGTTTCTTCCCCAGATAATAAGTGAGACTTACTCAAGAAAGACTCACATAAGTAAAAGTGACATTTCCATCAATCACAGATGCAAGTCAAGCATTGGATAGCAAGAGCTAATCACACACTGAAAAGACCAATCCATCATTTCTTGTTATTTGTGGCTGCTTTGGAGAAGTCGGCAGAAGTACGGACTGCTCAGTGGAAGAATATAACTTGGAGTGAAATTCCTTTCCAGTTCTAATTATGGTGAACAGTCATTAGGGATGTGCACAGAAATTTGATTCAGGTTCAGAGCCAACTCATCTTCTCTTTGAAAAGACTGTTTAGATACTTTAATAGTGTTATGACACATGTTTGGAGTTATTACCAAAATTTGACAGTGTTCCCATTGGATAGGAAACATATTTTTCACCTGTAGCTTTGTGTCTCCCAGCCAAGGGATCTTCTCTGCAGGGTTTAGACAGATCGGCAAAAAGCCTCCCCGTTCTACAAGGAATGATAAATCTTGCTTTCAGACAGACACAAATGCTTCAAATAGCATGGTAAAATGAGGGAAGCTGAATTTTCTTCTCCTTGCTTCCATACATACTTTACTTTTGTTTTTTAAATGGGGGGGGTATTTTCTGTGAGGAAGAATAGCACCTGTCAAGTCTCTGTGACTCTGCACATGGTGGAGAAAAAAAATATTTTTATATCCTTCCCTCTAGAAATGTTCATCCTGAAATTCCCAAACCAAAAAACATACTTGGACAATGGCTTTTCAGGTTGTTATGTATATTTACAGAATGAAAAAAATCAAATTATGGAATTTTCCAGAATTAAGGGGAAAACACACAGATACAGGTGGAATAAGATTTCTTTCCAGGGATCTGGAGGGGTCTCTCTAGAGTAAATGACCCAAAATTTGCAGGTAACCAAGTCCTCCCTCTCTCTTAAAGAGCATTCCAGGCTTTAAGGGAATTGGACAAAGGGGTCTGAGTTTGTGGACCCCAACCAAGGTGCACCCAGCCATCATGTCCTCCATTATTTCCTATGGAGAAATAAGAGATCTTTCCAGGGGTATGGGGGGGGGGGGAGTAGGTGTTTGTGGAGCAAATAGCACCAAAATTGCAAGGAACTGAGAATTCTTACTTTCCTAAAGACTCACCAAGTTTTGGGTGGATTGGATCAAGGGTAACAATTTTTATAGACTCCTGATCAAGGTTCTCCAGTCCATCCTGGTCCCCATTGTTTCTAATGGGGAAAATGCCCTGCTTCCTTGCCACGGTCACTATAAATCAGCTATGACTTAACAGCAGTTTAAATACACATACACTGGGCAATTTTTCTGTTTCCATGAAGACTCCCCTCCCCCCACCAAAGCAAAGGAACATTCAGACCTGGAATCCTCCACTAGTAGTCTCTGGTGGTATCGTCCATTCTACCACCTCAGCATCCAACCACCTCCTTTTCCTGCATGTGTGAGCCTGCCTTAGGTGGGTATTCCACTTTTGTTTTCTGTGTGTGTATAGAAACCATTAACTTAAATGAGAAGGTACTGAAGACCATCCTTTGGATGGAGTCCTAATCTACTTTTGCTCCCTGTCCTTATTGTTCCCAAAGTCAAGTCTTTTCTTATCTGCATAGCCCCACTCCTTCATCTGCATTTTAAAATTCTTCATTGTGTTCCTTGGATAGCATAAATTATAACAGAATATTAGATGTTGGGAACTGAATTTTATATGGAAAGAATTTTTTTTTTTTTGCTATTTCTCAAACCAGTGGACACAATACATGTTCAATTTGAGCTCTTTTTTTTTTTTTGCATAACTGCCTTGAGGTCCATGTTCACACATTATATCTACACTCCTTTTCTATGTGTTTACAACAGTGGAAACCTGAAGATTGGATAATGACTGCAGTCAGTTGAATTATTCATTCAAAGCATGATCCTGCAATAGTTAGGAAACAATCCTGCAGTCAGTTTCCTTAGAATATCATTTCCCCTTGAAATCTGCTCTTTCTTTTCTGAACATGGAAAAGTTGTTTGTTGCTGGTTACATTTTTTTTAAGTCACTTCAATTCCCACATGAAATGAGTTCAGCCCAAATAATTATATTGAACTATAACTGAACATCAGGCAGCCAATAGACTTACTATATGAGAAATAATATAAAGAGCACTGTGCAAGGGGGGGGGGTGCACAATTTTAAAGCTTGACTGAGCATCCTTAATATAAAGCTTTTGATACCTGAGCGCAAATAGACAGGTAACATTTGCTCTAGAAGGAACATTTCTGAAAGGAAACATTTACAGTTTACAGACCATGTATATGGGGAAATGTTCTAATCTGGACAAATTTATCTCTGTATGTGTCATCTGTCAGAAACCTGCCAATCTGGTCTAATTTGAAGGTTGTTGTGCCATCGTCACTTTCTTGGCAGCAGAAGGTGGGATTAAGATGACCAATTGCTCCATGTTTCAAGGACCAGTTCCTTATTTTGCATTTATAATGATATTCATAGGGGGAAAAGAAGTACCATAGCTGCAAAAAGCCACTTCCATCACATATGTTATAAGGTTGGCATATTCTAATAACGGACCATTACAGTGCAATCCTATGCAGAGATATTCCATTCTACATACATTGATTTCAACGGGTTTAGACTGGAATAGCTCTTCATAGGATGGCCCTGATAATGTTCTAATGTGATCTCACTGTCTATTTCTTATTTTGGAGCTCTTCATTGGAAACCCTAAGAGGGGAGTGTGGGGATGATGAAAGGTGAAAGTGACTCAGTGACAGGGGTATTGTTAAGCTGGAAGAGTGCCTGCCAGTCATGATCACATTGATTGACATTTTTGTCTCAGTGTTTTCACTTTCTGCCAAACATTGCACGAACCTACTGGCTTGGGGCAGTCTTTATGATCATGCATCTATACGACCATAGGTCCTAATTGTCCAAAGTATATAGACTGTGTATATGCTGGGCAGGCAGGGAAAGGCAGGAGCTGAGCCAATCAAGGACAAGGCAGGAAGGCTGCTTGGCATGGAGAGCAAGCTCAAATTTAGACCCTTTTGAGTTTTTGGCATTTTATAAAGTTCACAACTTGTCAATTTTAATTTTAATTTTTAATTATGGCTAGAGGCCTCAAAAATTTGAAGAGGTCTGGGGCTCTGCAAACCTTTGAAAGGGCCTGGACAGGACCCATCTGTCCTGTAGCAGAAAGAAGAAAATGTGTCACTTATAATTTCTGGAAGAAAGGATGCACTGCAGACATGGGGAGGAATGCAGGGATACCAAGGCAGATGATCTGGATATACTGCACTTCAAACAAAATTCATGAGACAGAGTAGGATAAAGGCACAGGTTTTTGTTTTTGTTTTCTCCCATTAGGGTTGCCAGGTCTATGTCTGGCAACAATGGGAACTTTGGGGGCAAAGCATGGGGAGGAAGTATGATATGACCTCACCACATCAAACAATACTCTAGAAATTCCTCCAGGTCTGGCAACCATAGAGATTGGGGGAATTCCAAGAGAGTTGTTCAATGCAGTGATGTTGTTCCCCCTCATTTTCCCCTCCCACTCCATTGAGTAAGGGTGGGAAATGAGAAGCAGAAATGAGGGGTTGCATACCATTAGTGGGCAAATGCCAAACACTATCTCCCATCACAAATGTACATACATACTTACATCAAAATGGAGGAAGCACAACGTATCAGTGGTGAGAAATGATTCAGGATCTCTCAACATCCAGGGCTATTTTGGGGCAGGAACGCACAGGAACGGAGTTCCGGCTGGCTCCTGAGTTGGCCACACCCAGCAGGAACTCATTAACATAACAGGCCACACCCAACAGCAGAAATTAATTGGGATTGGCTACATTTGGGGTATGTGGCCTAACATGCAAATTAATTCCTGCTACAAAAAAAGCCCTGGGTTTTGACAACAAACAAGGTAAACAGAATAAGAAGCAAAAGGTGGGTGTGGCTGGATGACCACTCTTCTGGTAACACGGGGGTGTGGCCTAATATGCTAATAAGCTGTGCGATCAGGGGTGTGGCCTAATATGCTAATGAGTTTCTGCTGTTGGGTGTGGCCTATTATGCTAATGAGTTCCTGCTGGGCTTTTTCTACAAAAAGAGCCCTGTCAACATCTATAAAAGCACTAAGCTGCTATGCTAGTTCCCCAGTACAAATTGCTGTTTCCCCTAAGCTGCTGTTACCCTGCCTTATCCCACATCTTACTGTGGTACCTGAAGCATATTTTGCCCAGGCTCCAAAATGGAGATTCAGCCAGTCTGAGGGTGCATTCAGACGGGCAGCTAATCCTGCCATTGTCCCAGCTGTAATTTGATCTAGATCTTTTTGATCCAATGTTGCACAACTAGACAGCTCCCCCATGAATCACTTTACTGTGTGTGACTTTGCAGTGGATTGTCTAAAGGGCATCCACCACAAGGAGCCATGTCGTCGGCTTTTTTTTTTTTTTTTAATCCTGTTTGCACATGCACATATGTGCCTCACCATATACTTGTTTTTCTGCACATGCACGGACTAAAATGGTAAAAGCACTGCCAGTGGTACCTTCCTCTAGGTACCATTTCAATTAATAAAGTTAATAAAGTTCATGGGACTGTCAGAGACATAAAATTGTTTGGATCGTTTGAGCAGAGCTCTGCGGACATCACATGTTTAAGCGGTTATGCATGCATCACTAAGACTTTAAAATGGTGGCCGTTTGGGATGGTCTGGAGACCATCCCTATGGGCTGATTGCATGCTGGTGGAACAACTAGATGTGGGAAAGTCCGCCATTGGCCCATCAGCCAGTTTAGGACCGGACTATCACCACTATCTTTTAAGTACAGATCCCCGATGGAAGTGGCACAATTCCCAGATGTTGTTATATGGACATGCACTTTAAATCCACCAGGCATTCATGCCTGCATGGCTCAAAAGGGCCGTATCAATGCAACCTGAGAGAAAGAGAAAAATCCAAATTGAACATATGGCAGTGAGGTAAGGATTTAGGCCATGTCTTAACTTCCCTTGCTGGGGTGTTCCAGTTTTGTCCCTGAGGATCCCAGCAAAGGAGGGAAATACTAACTCAAATACAGAATTCCACCTCTTGGGGCCCGCTGTGCAAGAGATCATTTTCATCACATATAGAACTGGAGCATTTTTTCCTATCTGTCTAATATTAGGGAGGGGAATATCCTTTCAGTGACAAGCAGAGTCCCTCAAAACTGAAGTGAAAGAAGTCTCTCAAGAAACATAAACCATGACCAATTGAATAAAACATCCATGATCATTTATTGAAACATTTGGATCCCACACTTTCAACTTGTCCTCCCTATGATGATCAGATAGCCTGAGATTCCCCCCCTCCCCAAGGTTATCTTCTGACACATAAAACAAGGTTTTTACCAGGCAAAATGCTGTGGAGATGGAGTTACATAATTAAGAATTCATCACAGAAAAGGCCTAGTCTCAAATCTTTGCTTACTTTCTTTGCTTCTGCAAGTGAAGGCACATAGAGCAGGGCCGCAGAAACTGTTCATAGCTGACTGGAAAGCTCATACAGAAGTAGGCAGTCTTTACAACACTTGGGTCATGGCCCACTTAGGGTTTCATATGTTGTATCCAGATCTTTGAAATGAGCTCAGAAACAAATCATTAGACAATGTAGATCATTTAACACTGGAAATATGTTTCTGAGTGCCAGATTCCAGAGGGTAAACAATTAGGCTTCATGCTCTTCCTCAGGGCCTGAGGCAGCATTTGTGATGGACTGCAGTGAATTCTGGATCTTTGGTCTGATCCAGCAGGGCAATTGTGTTTTTTTTAGGCGAGGGGCTCTTCGGTCCCAAGAACATATCTGCATTTCTAGTAAATAAAGAAGCAGGAGTCTAGTTCAGTTCAGTTCCCACAGCTTGAGTCTACCACTTGGCTTGCAATACAACTATTGATCTTGCCAATGATCAATAGTGCTGATGAGTTCTGGCTACCTCCAGTGTAGCATCCACAATCCATTTTTTTCCATGCCTGTTAATATATTCATAGCCTTAAAGTGGTTATCCCAAGTGTGGATTTTACACTTTTGTTGAGCAGTGGGTCAGGATTTCTCCCCCAGTTTAACTGGGGCTTCTTGAACATTTTGTTTTTGCTTTTGTACCACAGTACTGTACATGCCACTTTCTTTATGTTAACTCGAGCCAATTGGGAACGTCAGGGGCTGGAGCAGTCAGTTGCTGCCTTCCCTACAGAAATCAAATGTGTCATCTCAACGGCACATTCTGTTTCCAAGAGCCCGAAGAGAAATTGTCTTGATTTCACTTTCCTGCTGCAGTCTTCACATGAACTCTGCCGCCAGGCCATTGGAGGTTTATAGAGACTATCTTCACTTCAAAACTGCTAAGGATCAGACAGAATTGCTAGAAAAGGAGGCAATGCATTCCAGTATGGGAAGCATATATAATGAACAAACTACTGGTCCTTATGAAGGAGGTGGTGCACAGAAAGTGCAGGGATATTGTGGCGGCTCTTGGGAGGCTGTGAAGTCCCTCTTGGCACTCTGCATGAAGACCTATTGACAACCCCCAGGGGGTACTTTTCATTAACTCCTTTCACTATTTTATGACTTTTTTTTAGCTCCTTCCATGACCAGCTCTCACCATAGGAAAAGAATTCCAATTACACTTTAACGCTGAGACCTCTTTGAGGTTAGCTGGCTGGGCAAAGGAAGCGATGAGCTGAAACTGTGGCTTCTGCTTGGTTTCCCAGGAGACAACTTTCTGTGAGGCTGGCTTAACAAAGAAGTCAAGAGTACATGTGCATGTGAGCACAGACATGAAAAACCCTGGTTGTACATTGGGGGCAGTGGGAGGGCAAAACTAAGATAGTCTTTGAAGGCCAGAAATGGCAGTTGGCACTCAACTGCTACTGAAGTTTCACCAAGTCCCAAGAAGAATGGAGCTGGCAACTTTCATATAACCCTCCCTTGGTTTTGATGTAACATACTTTACCCCTGTGTTTATGTGTATTAATATTAGAAAGCTAAAGAAAAAGCATTAGAAGCTACTAAAGAAAAAGCACATGGATTTGAAGTCTCTCTTTCACCTAAGGAAGATTCTGTTTTTGCAAACAAGGTGTTAGAAAATTCGTGTGGGTTTTTTGCTCACAGTTACCATTTTCTCTCAGACTGAGCATTTCGCATTATCATAGGTAACAAAGTGAGCAGTATTTCCAGTCATCTTGTATCTATGCAGCTGGCCAATATTCAGGATGGTAGCTGGCCAGAAGGGCTTTATGCACAATTTGCTCTATGCACAATAGGCTTGCCTTAATGACATGTAACAACAGTAAGAAAAGAGGAAGACACAACATGAAATGAATTGGCTCAATAAAAGAAGCCATGGCCCTCAGTTTGCAAGACCTGAGCAAGGCTGTTAATGATAGGATGTTTTGGAGATCATTAATTCATAGCATTGCAATAAGTTGGAAACAACCTGATGGGACTTTTAACATGCATAACAACAAGTTTAGCCCTGCTGGATCAGACCAATGGTCCATCTAGTCAGCATCTGAATTCCCATAATGAATTACAAGATGACCCACAAAAGGGACACAGAGACCAAAGCCACCCTCCTGCCACTGGCAACTAACATTCAGAGTTACACTGCCTCAAAAAATGGAGGTCCCGTTCAGCAATCATGGTTAATAGCTATTAACAGTCCTTTCCTGCACAAATTTGCCTAACCCCCTTTGCCATCTAAACTTGTGGTCATTACCACTTCCTGCAGCAGCAACTTCCACAAGTTTAATATACATTCTTTCCTTTGTTTATCCTTAGATCCTCTACTATTATCACAAGCAGATCATGCATAATTAAAAATCAGCTACATTTTCAGTGCATTCCTATGCAGAGTTGCTCCAGTCTAAGTCCACTGAAGTTAACTGACAGACTACAGTAACTCTGTATAAGATTGCACAGTTAGTGTATGTGCAGCTTCAGCATCAGTAAAGTGCATGGCATCAGTAAATGGCAGCCTTCATTATGTTGGTGTATGACCAGATCTTACAGGTTCAAACTGCAATTCCCATCTGGCAATGCAAGAACATGTGAAGTGTTTGTGATCTATTTAAAACACTCAGTTAACAAGAACACTCTCCACTTTGGGAGTCAAGAAGGAAAAAAATGGGAAGACTAACATAGTAAATGTTCGTAAACATCCTCACTAGCATCACTAGCATCACTAGCAGAAGGTGACAGCCCTGGAAAGCATCCCCTTTGTAAGTTGGGAAGACTGTGGATGGGAGAAATGGAAAGCTGCAGGAAAGCAGTGTCCAGATATACATAGACAGTGGCCGAGGACAGACTGGGAAAATGAAGCACAAGGGAAGTGGGGCAAAAAGCCAAGTTGTTCCGGGGCTTTCAGTTCGCACTGCAGAGATCACTGCGGGACCATACCGGGGAGGCGGCTGAATGGAGCATTCACACTGTGGGGCTGCACTGCAGTGGCACATGGCTTTGGTCCATTTTGCCTACCCGCGCATATGTGCATGGGTGCATAGGCACATGGGCATAGCATCCAGAACAGTGGGTTCACATTACCAGTACTGCTTGATGCACAGCTTATTTGCATCCACACTGCCAGGAAGCAGGATGAAGGCGCACACAGATGGCTTGACACCGGTTTCCAGGGGTATCTGTTTGAAGTGCCATGAAACCGCTTCAGGACTGGGTGAGTGCAGGAGGGCAATGCCAGGCAGCTTAGTCTGAATGGGTTCTCTTCATCCGCTTGAAAAGCGGACCTATAGTGGGCCAAAATGCCAGTCTGTCCTCAGCCAGTATATATCATTATATTAAAATAGAGAACCAGTACTTTACATAGATTTTTAGAGGCTGTAGAAGTGGGAAAGGTCTACTCGGTGAAGCTTCTAAAGGAAAAGTGGTGGAATGGGTAAACCAGCATGTTGCCTCTAAAAACCTTGTATTCAGTGAGTGAAGTGACAATAGCTGTGGCTACATCTGACTGACCCAGGAATGGATATAGTTGACCCACCAGCCCACCAGCCAAAGCTGGGCAAAAGCACTCTGAAGTAGGTCCATGGCAACTACCTGGTTTTCCTAAGGGGACTGCTGTGTCAAGTAGCATTCTCAAAGTGTGAATTTGGCTTTTCCAAGAGAATATAACCCCATCCAAGATAGGGGAGATCTCATAGTGGTTAAGTAGTATCTAGAAGACCCAGCTTCAAATCCCCCCTCATGCCATGGAAGCTTGTTGTGTTACATGCTGGGGAAATGAGGGGTGCAGGAACCTTTTCATCCACCCTCATTCCCACTGTGTTCAATTTTGGGGTGGGAGAGAAGCTGGCTTCCCAATTTCATCAAGAGAGAGAGGGGGGGAGAGGTTCTAAATCAAGACACAATTTATTCCATTACACACTCTTAAGTCAGACAACATTTTTGTAGCATTTCAATATTCAGCATAGAATATTTCAGCACAACCCCAATACATAAATAGTGCACTTGTAATTCTATAAAGGATATCCTTGGTTGTTCTGCCAAGACCCATGGCAGGGTAGTTGATCAGAACAACAAGGAACAAGACTAAAATCAGACATTAAGTACCCTCTTTCACCCACTGACACTAATGTAACTGCCAATCAAGTCTATGACGAGCATTTGACATACATGTGACATACAGAATAAAGTTAGCCCCTTCCTTTCTATCTCACAGATCAGGAAAGTCATGGAAAGCTGGGTTAAGCCAGGGTGACTCACAGAATCAAGGAAGCTAGTTTCTGATACCCTTATCTATTTAGAATTCGATAGTGACGTCTGACTGCTGCAAAGCAAAAACCATGTGAGTCAAAGTCATGTACAGTGAAGGCCATAGCACTCAGCAAAGTCCTGAAGCCTCCTGGGAAACAGAACCAAAGTTTCAACTACAGAAGCTAATTACTATAGAAACTGAAGTATCATAGGTGTACCAGAGGTTTTCCAGAATTTTAGCCAAGGACTGAGGCTCAGTCCAGCCCTAATTCTGCCACAGACCTTGGGCCAGTCACATTCACTCAGCCGAACCTCCCTCACAGGATTGTTGTGAGGATGAAATGGAAGAAAGAAGAATGATGTGCACCACTTTGGGTCCCATTGGGAAGAAAGGTAGACTACAAATGAATTAAATAACTAAATAACTTCCAGGTCTGCCTTTCTACTAATACAGAAAACCTCTGTCTTGTCAGGTTTAAGTTAAGACAGTGTAGCAGTATATGTACCAGGTCTTCTGAATTCCCAGCTTTTGCTTTTAAAAAGTAAGTCTCTAGCTTCTTCCGTTGCAAAGATACACCTTTTCCTTTAGCTCTCCACAATGAAAAGACATAGAGAATCACTTCTTTAAATGAAACTAAGAACACAGAGAACCTCATACACATATTGCTATACATTGTTATAACACCAGGGCTATTTTTGGACAGGAACGCACAGGAATGGAGTTCTGGCTGGCTTCTGAACTGGCCACGCCTACAGCCTCCCCCCCCCCCCCCAGGTTCCTCAGGCACCTTGCCAGCCATGGGGCCCCTGGGGAAGCTGATCCTGGGAGGGAGCTGTGCTGTCAGGGGTGTGGTCTAATATGCGAATGCATTTCTGCTATTGGGTGTGGCCTGTTATGCTAATGAGTTCCTGCTGGGCTTTTGCTACAAAAAAAGCCCTGTATAACACTATATAATAGCCAATTTTAAAAAGTAAAACTGTGATAGCCAAACCTTGTGGGAATCCAAGAACCCACCAGTCCACCCACCATTTTCCAGTTGTGTGGCAGGTTCTGCTGCCTATGACACTGGTGGTTGGTTGAGGAATCCAGCATGATAAGCCCAGGACTGGCTTCTTATATTGTCTTCTTCCCTATCAGCTCCTACTCCTCTGGGGAGAGAAAGACAAAAATAATGGTCCCAAATTTCAGGATGTGATAAAAATGCAGGGGGGGGGGACCGAACTGTGAACCAGACAAAAGCAATATTTCTGAAAAATTAGGATAACAAAAACAGTGCCCTACCCAAAATTTATATCTGTAATTATCACAAAAGTTTTTGTAGAGCACATCCCTAGTCTTAATTCTACTAGGACTTCACTCATCAGCTCATCATGTTAATCTTCTGTCAGTGTGCTTCTGCTGCTGGCACTGGCCAAATGGATGCTCAACAAAAGTGCATTTGATACGACAAAGCCCAGCAAATTCCCAGCTAGCCAAAAATGCAGTCCCACTGAAGCTGAAGGTTGCATCTCTAATTCTCATTGTCTTCAGCAGTCATCAGTTGTTTTCAGTCTATGCACCTCAACCCTATTAAAGTCAATGAGCTCCATCGGCTGCTGATATAGATCACTGAATCCCAAGTCCAGCTGCTGTGCTTTGCTGTGTGGCTGGATCCATTGAGGTCAATGAGGCAAACCTTTTAATGCAAATTGACATGGGCTCCCTTGAAGTCAATACAATTAAACCCAAGTACACTAACGGAGACTCGAACCACTGTTGTTTCTGCATAAATGGTGCTCTGTCATTCCTTTCTCTTTCAAATTATATAGGTCAGCTATTTTCCCTCCCGGAAGAATATATGCTCCTTCCATAAGGTAAAGGGAAAGCACAAAAAGGCAGATTTAATATGGAACCAGAACATGACATTGCATTAAACTCAGAGGACTTAGAAAGTCCTTTGGATGGAGACCAAGGACTTGCTTATCATCCCTTACTAGCCTGTGTCAGTGGTCCAAAAAGTGATGCCACAAAATCTGAAGCAGAAGGGCTTGTGAAGGGTTTCCCCCTAAATCGGAACATCCATTTGTACTGAGAAGCAAGACATTTTTATTATGAAACTGTGGCCGTCTTTGCAATGTAAAAAAAATAAGCCAGAGTGGTATAGTGGTTGGGGGTAGACTAAGATCTGACCCACATTCAAGTCTGCACTCTGCATTGAAGCTTTAGCATCAACATTAGCCTTGGGAGACTGCTGGTTTAACAGCAACCTACTAGGTGGCTCAGAGGTTTGTATGAACTAGAGATTTAAAGCTATGAATGCTGCTATTTTAATATTTGAAATAGTCTAACATCTGGAGACATGGATTTGCAATGATAAAACTAGGGCAATATAGAAATGGGGAAAAGTGCAAAGTCTGAGGAACAAAAAGAAACCAGCCATGAGGGGTAAACAGCAGTTTCCCCAGCATCACCTTCTGAAAACTATCCTCCAGATAGGACTGGAATCACCACAGAATGGTGCCTTCTAATCTCAACGTAGATAGGCAATCCAAAAGAATACCATGATTGATGGTATCAAGAGCCACTAAGAAGTCCAAGGGAATCAACAGCGTTGCACTTCCTCTGGCCATCTTCCAGCACAAGTCATCTATCAAGGCAACTAAGGCTATTTCAGTTCCATAACCAGGCCTAAACCCAGATTGGAAGGGATCTAAATGCTTTTGCACTTTATACTACAACAAACCTGTGTCTTGCACTTAATATCATGTATATTCATAAACCAGCTTGTTGAATTCACTTTTTTTTCCATTCTAGAAGGGTGTATGTGTGTTAAAACATAATGTAGGAGTCCTGACCTTGATAGCCCAGGCAAACCTTACCTTGTCAGATCTTGGAAGCTAAGCAGAGCCAGCCCTGGCAAGTATTTGGATTAGAGATCTATCTCCAAAGAATACCAAGGCCAGGAGGCAGAGGCAGGCTATCAAGCCACTTCTCTGAAAGTCCTCCATGCCCCGGACTCCAGAGGTCACTATGACTTCCAGAGGTCACTATGACTTCCAGGCATGGGCATACCCACACACACACAAATGAAAATGCAAAAATACCCCCCCAATCCCATAACATATGAGAACTTCCATAAAAATTGCCAGTTTTTCCCCTGGTGATTGGTTGTTGATATTCCATAGCGCAGAATGTAAACCAAAGGTAATCTGTCAAGAACCAACACACTCTGTATCCTTCTTTTCTAGAGAAATTATTTCAGAGATGTAAGCAATCACTAATTTAAAGGAAATAATGAAGTCAGTTGCTTAGAGTATCCCCTTAACACCAAGTAGCGAGCACCAGCTCAGGGCAATAGTAAACATTCAAATCAGAAAGCCTTCCTGAAAGATGCAGAAGAAGAGCAGTGCCTCATTCTGACTCAGTGTCCTTATGTTACCTCATTATGCCCGGAAATTCCAGCTGTCTTGGGAGAGTTTATTTCATGTTTCCAACCCCTTTGGCATTCCCTCTCCATTGCAACCTCCTCCAGTGTGCGATGCTGTTACTTCTGGCACTTGCGCTCTGTCACCTTACTCTTCAGCTTCCTTATCACACAGCTGTTGTTGGAGAGGAAAGAACAGACATGTGGTTTGGATCATCACATGTAATTAGAGTTCCATTCTAGAATGGGAAATGCTGGATTCTCATCAAGGCACCTGAAAGATAGGAGGAAAACCAGAAATAGATGCCACTGTGGAGGCACTGCATTCACCTCTCCCCAACTTCTGTACCAAGTAAAGACAAGGCAAGGCAGCAGATAGCCCCCAGACATTTCCAGATAGCCCCCAGCTATTTCTCCCCTCCATTCACACCATCCAGACCAACCCAAGAATTATTCATGTTAGGTACTATATGGAGCAATCATAAGCAGGTCTACTCAGATGTAAGTCCCATTTAAGTTAGTGGGACTTACTTCCAGGATTGTAGCCATAGACTAAAAATTGGTTGTTTATGTGTGGCCCACACATTCCCCTCCCCTCATAATTTCCCACAGTGATATCCAACCTTTCCTTGAGGGACCTCAGGGCCGTATGCATGAATACATCCTTTTATCCTTCCCAACAAGCCTGTGAGGTAATTCTTTCTAAGAGACAGTGACTGGATCAAAGTCCTATTTCTCCCTTACATAAACCAAAATCCATGTCATTTTATTAGAGCCAGGAACCACAAATGACACAAAACACTGTGCAAGATTTCAAGATCAACAGAACTCTTAATCAGTCTAGATGTTACTTTCTTTTTTATTTTTAGGGGAGAGAAAAGGCTCATTTTTCAGGTCATGTTCTTAAAACTCCCATGCCAGCCTTTGGTATGATGTGCTGTGCAGGCGTGTCGTTTTGAGATGCTGTTGGTGTTAGACTATGGTACTTGCATCCTGTGACAAAGAACTAAACGGCGAAAGGTCACACTGGGAAGTCCAGCGAAGTCCAAATGTCACTCAAAAACTCAGGCAAGAATCACAGTTCTCTTCAAACACTGCCAGCAGAAGGAAACATTAAGATGGAGCACAAGATACAGTCATTTGAAACCAAAATGAGTAGTTTTACCTTGTGTAAGCACTAATGTTGCAGTCACACATACCAGAAAAACTAGAGGGGGGGGGGGGAGCGAGGCTATTTCCTCCAGAGGAATTTGACCCACAGTTGCAGGTTCACATCTCCTTTTGATGCTGCGGGTGCAGTCCATCAGTGTGTGATCATATACAACTGTGGGTGAGTTGGGTTTTTTGTCCCTTCCACCACCCCCTCCATGCACTTAAATGAGGGATTGATGAATTGCACCGCCTCACTGAGGGCTCCCTATGGATTTTGTGATGATGCACACACTGCGAAGGGGGGAAAAACAACACCATGGAGTCAGGATGGCCTGATCAGACCTTCCTGATGGCATGAGAGTGCACTGGAGCAATCAGACAGGGGAAAGTCCATCCATGGCCTATCCGGGCTAATTGTGCGTATGATCACAACTTAGCAGACTTTTCCTGTGCTTGTTCTCACCTTTCTGACAAATCCCACTTTTCTCTGCTGAAATCTGATATCCGTAAAGTACAAAAAAAGTTGTAACCACCATATTGGCTCACACAATTTTTTTTAAAAAAATCTATATAATACCTTTTTATTACATCTAACCAAAATGACACAAATCACTGTGCGAGCCTTTGAGCAAGATGTTACAAAACAAAAAAAAATCCACATTTTTATATACAATTTTGTATTATTTTTAGACAGACAAACATACATGAGAGTAATTATTTTGCTTAATATCTAGTAAATTGCTTCATACATAGAGATCTAAATATCTATTTTTCTGCCATTTAGCCAACTATAGATTCTTGCAACTCTGTATTTTGAAATATATATATTTACGTCTATTAACCAATATCTAAATGTATTTTTAGAAAATATAGTAGAAGTATTTAAATAATACATTTTAAAAAATATTTGACCTTTCTGACCAATAAAAAAAAAATCCCTTCCCTTAGATAAGGCATCCACTTGATTTATAGCCATATGCTAGCTGCATGTTCTTCAGCTCCCCAGACCTCCTGGTCCTCCTTTCTTGGAAAACCTTTGTCACTGTGTCCTCTCTGAATACATAATGCAGCACTGCATATATTTCCTGGTTTTAACCGTAGTCAGACAATCAGTGGTGTAGTAGTTGGAATATCAGACTAAAGCCAGGAAGACCCAGGTTCAGATCTTCACTCACCTATGGAGCTCAATCACTTTCAGATCAATTGGCCTCACAGTGTTGTTGTGAGGGCAAAATGGAGGAGAGGGTATCAATAGTTATCTCCTCAGGCATTCTGGAAGAAGGAAAGAACAAACCTGAGATAGAAATCACTGGCAAACTGAAATGGAGTGCATCTCCTACCTGGTTTCCAAGATGTTATCAACTACTGCCTACACATTTTGTGACATATCTCTGTGGCTGCAGGGGCTCGGTAGAATTCTAAAATTCTGAAAAGTAAACAAAATCCCCAGGAGAAAAGTAAACAAAATCCCCAGGAGACTGAATCATGATCGATAATGAATCCCAGCATGGTAAAGCATGTCCTTAGGCTTACTGTACACTTCCTTCCTCTGGCAATAGTATTTCATACATAGAAGGGGAGACATTGGGTTTACTCCACCAATATCCTATTCATCTATAGTCGATCTCTGTTCTGAATGCAGATTGTTAGAAATCACAGCACAAGACCTTCGCAATAGAATAAACTACAAAACAAGGGGGGAAATTATCAGCAGAAGAATAAGAAAAATTGCTTTTTGTCTGCCAAAATTTACTCTTGCTCCTAAGTTGAATGTAGCAGAAAATATTTTCTTTAATGATGACATCCTGGTGAAAACATTGGCACTGGAGACAGCCTGGGTCCATCCCTTTCAGTGCAACCCTAAACAGAGTGAGACCCTTTTAAGGGGTGGGTTTCAACATAGGGGGTGAGGTGTTTAATCTCCAGATCTCTAACTCCCATGGTGCTATTGGTGGTGATTTCTGATCTCCAGGAACAGCATTTTGAGGAGAATTTTGGGCTGCAGCAGGAGGGGAAGGTGAGGGAATCATACTTCATGAACAGATGGTCCAAGCTATGATATACATTAGTAAAACTCAGTGCAAGAATTTTCATGCATTTTTACATCCAGTCGTATTGAGACTTGTCTTCCTGTTCTTTCTCTTCCTCTTCTTCTTGACAGTTTTTAATCAGTGTACATCAATAACACAGAAGAGGAAATACAAAAATGCACTGAAGGAACAGCAAGAATTGGTTAAATATACATGTTTCAACTACAGAATTATTTTTAGAAGTAGTTTCTCATTAAACCAGAATTCAAGATGAGTGGTTCATAATACAGAGTAATCTAATCAATAGTTAGATATGGAGGAGGATACACAGACTGTCAGACCAGTTATATGGAAAACATATAACCTCCTTTGACTATAGTAGATGGTTTGTGAAAATTATGGTTAACACACAAGAGTTTTTCTCTAAATTAGATCCCTATTCTCCACCAAGAAGAAGGAATACTGTATATAAATTGGATTGTCCAATTTAACTGGTTTTCCTACAGCATTTTAGGTATGGGGTTATAATTAAAACTGTGTGAATCTCTGAAATGAAATATATATATATTGACCTTTGTGTCAGTTTTAACTTTTCTAGAATCCTCTCTTGGTTCACCAAGCTCATGAGACCAATTAGAGATTAATTAAAGTTTTTAGCTGCAGTATAATAATACACTCATATATCTCTGCACAGGACTAATGGACACAGTTTAAGGAAACAGGTATAAAAATATCCTCCAGCTTCTCATAAGCTTGGGTTGTTGGTGCTCTGCTGTATCTTTTTATTTTTTATTAAAACTCTGTATTCCACCGTTTCGATATTTTATTTTCATTTGGTGGAATTAATTGCCTCAATTAAAAAAAATGGCCTACTTCTTGTTTCCAGAACCCCAAAATGAAGGCTGCAGATACCATTGGGGGTTAAATGAAAGTTTATTAGCCTCTTAAAGGAACTAACTTGCAACTGAGGCACATTTTGCCTCATATTAGTGAAAATTCCCTAAGAGGGAATTGGGTTATTGGGTTCACCAGGGCAGAACCACCCTGTCAACTTGAAGCTGCTTCTTATTTTTCTTTGCCTGAACATCAACATGTGCCAAGTGATGCTTTTCATCAACCCTCTTCCCCTCCACTGGTCAACATGTGGGTTCAGATGATGATGTCCAACAATGAGAGAGTTTCTTTCCATTCTGTTGGGCTGGTCAGCCTGCAGGCTCCAGTTTGGTCAGCTGCACCCATCCACAGATGCCTCAGGATGTTTGAAAAGCCAAAGAACCTAACTCACACTAATCCCCTCTACACTTACTTAGGACCTAACCAATCTCAATGAGACCAGGTATATTTGACCTTTAAAAAAATGCTTTTATTTAAACACTATGAAGCATGCTTTAAAAAGGGGAAAATGAAAAGAAAAGAACTTTTCCCAACCATGTTAAGAACACAAAATATTTCTCCTTGACCCCATAACAATCAACTATTCCCCTACTGCTTTGTGAAGGGAAGATGGGGTCAGGTTTGTGAGTAAAAGGCTGGTTGTAATGGGCAGGAAGACTAGAAATTGCCTTCTTACCTGCTACAGCCCAGCAACAAGAGTGGAAAATGTAGCATCTACAGGATTTTTTTTCAAGAACTGAATGAGCAGTTCCCCACCAAAAGGCAAGAATTGTCCCTCTTTTGGCCTCCACTATAGCTTTGGCAAAAAAATAAAATGTTTATTTGAAGTCAACATTCTGTGGAGATTAGGGATCCATGTTTCTCCTTGGCTTGTTGTCCCCCCCCCCCCAGTTAACTCTGACCCTCCACTCCTCTTATTAGCTCTTTCTCCTCTGGAAATACATATTTGAGTATATATTTGCATATGCATTTTATTTTGTTGTTTGTTTGGCTGGTTAAACAATGCAGCCTACACTGTTCCACAAGGTTATGTGTGTACAATGGCTGAGGGGAGGGCTGGCATATGAGCAATGGGAGGAAAAAATACATCACTGGCCTCTGGGATCATCCGCTGTTCCTCTGGATGCATAATCTACGAGCTTCTATGTATTCTGGCACTGATATATGTAAATAGACACTAAACAAGCTTGGATTTAGTAGAAAACATAAAAAATACAGTCAAGTCCATTTTGATGGATCTGTGAGTGGGCAATAGGGTGGATACGAACCAGCTCATGAAAAAAAGTTCATAATGAATTTTGGCCAGTTTGTGTTTCATGAAGTGCGGGTCATGAACCGATATGAACCAGTTCGGTTTGTGAACCAACCTCCCGGTTTGGTTCATGGTTCAGCCACAAACCATGCACCGAACTGAACCACAAAAATGCAGTTCATGCCCATCCCTAGTGGGCAAATCAAATTTTGTGGGAAAATTTGATGGTAAAGATTTTTGTAAGATTTTGTAGTACCTAAGAGAGATACAATTGAGACCAGGTGGAATTATTCTTTTGTGAAATACCTGTGTCAAAAGGTATAAAGAAAAATTCCAGGGATGTTGAAGAAACAGGGCTCTGTAACTCCACAAAGGCTTTGTGTATAACTTACTAAAAAGCGGTTTTGCACGGCTGACATTCAATTGATTGTGACTCATGAAGAAGAACTTCTCTGTGTGATTCCCCCCCCCCCCCCTTCTGCATTACACCTTCAGGTCTTGTCTCACCAAGATACCATGAGAGAGCCACTCTATTTCTGCCTGGTTCTGACCATGCATAACAATACAGTGGTTTGGTGAAATACAATTCATAGGTATTTTACCCAGAGGTCATTCTTGTTTTCTGTTTGCGAGTGGCTTTGTCTTCTCCTTCAACTCCTGACCTGTAGCTGAAAGGAAGAATGAGACATTTCTCACTGTAGAAATTAAGGATCAGCATGGTTTCTGTTTCGTTCCAATGTAAGAGTTCACTGGTGCAGTCAGTCCTAGAGCAATGACTAGAAAACTGAGCCACATCCTAGTTTGAAGTTCACCTTTGCTTTTAGCTCAATAAGCAATCTTGGGCAAATCACTGTCATATTAGTGATCTCTGTTATGATTTCATATTACTTGACTGCAACTTTCTTATCCCTGCTGCTTTTATCCCAAATTCCTGTTTTGATTTCACTTCCCACTTGTGCAAACTGAAGTCACAGTTCTGTTTTACACCATGACATGTTTTGTCACACTGTTTTTTCTCCATAAAATGTATGCCTCTTTTAACATTATTTGCACATCAATAAATCAGCACTGTACATATGTTATAGGCATCAGTGGGGTACAGCGTATGCAAAAAATGCCATCAAACTGCATATAGAAACAGTACAACATGTGAACACAGCACAAATGAACCTACAAACTCATCAGCAAAAAGCGGAGAACCAAAACTGTTAACTATAGAAAAGAAAAGAAAAACTCTAGAGAGCAGTCCATTTACCCAGCTGTGGGATTGTTTTAATCCTTGCAACAGAGGAGGGCATGTGAAACAATCTGAACATGAACACATATACTGATTAAATCTGCCCAAAGGTCCTGCTGATGGTATCTTCCACTCACTAGGCTTCCTCAGCAACAAGGAGGAGTCTTTTTAGTGGTGGCTTCTGCCCTATAGAAAGGGCTGCCTGAAGAGGTCATAAGGCTGCCTCCTCATTATTAAGCTGCAGGGCTTTGAAGACACAGCTCTTTCACCATTTTTTTTTTTTTTTTGCAGAAGTAGTTGGTGTATGTTATCTTACTGAGCTTTGATTGACTGAAGGTTACATTATCTTTCAGAACTTTTGGATCAAGTGGAGAAGTGAAGAAGTAGTGGTCCATTCCCATCTCCAAGGAGGACTGAGTTGGGGATGATCTATTATTTCCTGCCAAACTGCCAAAAATGAAGATTAAGCCCTAGAGACCAAGTGGATCTCTTTTCTATTCAGTACAGAGTGGGGAATTCTGAGGGGGAAATCACCTGAATCAAGTTCAATTTTCACTTCTGATATGAATTTCTCCAAAGCAGTAGGATAAATTTGAACTGGAAAGATGGGCCCAATCATTTGTACCCATCTTAGTACTCTGAGATGGCTGCTTGTAAACATTCTAAAACACAAAAACTTCATTTTCAAAGCAATGTCTTCCAAACACCGTTACATACAAGAAAAGCTATGCAACAAGACTCTAAACCATAAACAAAGCCAGAAATTGCTGCCACACACAGTATTGTAATAAGCAACAATGTAGCAATGATGTAACGATAAAGAATCACACAGTTACAATCAACAATATGTCATCATAAAGATGTAACAAACAAAGTTTACAGTTTTCCCTGTTACAGTTACAGTTTTCCCTGAAAAAGAACAATGAAACGAAGTTCATATTTAGATTCTTTGTGGGAAATTTCTTTGGTTACATCTTTATGATGACATATTGTTGACTGTAACTGCGTGATTCTTTATCGTTACATCATTGTTACATTGTTGCTTATTACAATACTGTGTGTGGCAGCAGTTTCTGGCTTTGCTTATGGTTTGGTGTCTTGTTGCATAGCTTTTCTTGTATGTTCCATTGTATTTACTGTGCAATCTGCTTGCTATTTGTACCAAACACCATTATGCATGGGACAGGATTAACATTTTTACAGTTAAAATCCTAAGCAGAGTTACTCACTCCAAAGCCCATTGACTGCAATGGATTTAGAATGGTAAAACTCTGTTACTATTAATGTATATGATCTCTTTATATCAGTCATTAGCAAAACTGTGGCAGATAAATTCTGGTGAGTAGCTGTTGTTGGTCTTAAAGGTGCCACTGGACAAACTTTGTTCTATGGCAGATAAGTCAGCCTTTCTTTCATTATGTGGGCAAAGAAAGAGAAAGTTATATAGGTTAAATAGCAAAATTTATAGCAACTGTTGTCAAATCACATGACAACTCTTGCTCTAGCAACCTTTACATTCTTCCATGTTTTCCTGTGGAACAAGGTTTATTGTGGGATAAGGGTTTACTATTTATGATTCCGGCTGCAAAAAACAGTACAGACAATAATAATAATAATGTAGGTTAAACAGCTAATAAATCCATGATGGAGAAGGGATTTGAACCTGATTCCAAATCCAACATTCTGTCCATTGGCTTCCAGTGATTCTGTCCA
This sequence comes from Lepidodactylus listeri, assembly GCA_029233225.1. Taxonomy (NCBI): domain Eukaryota; kingdom Metazoa; phylum Chordata; class Lepidosauria; order Squamata; family Gekkonidae; genus Lepidodactylus; species Lepidodactylus listeri. The sequence continues at coordinate 38,946,865 of JARCFY010000013.1, forward strand.
TTGGCTTCCAGTGATCCAGTGATCTATATGGCTCCTGAGGGTCACAAACAATTGTGTTCTGGTTAGCGGCATTTCCAATATTTATAAATGGGCGTCGTTGAGATTCAGTGTTTATTAGTGAATTTCTCACTGCATATCCCTACTGCCTGCTGCAGGTGGGCATCAGCTGTGGTGCTAACAGGGTCAAGGATTTTAACAAATTTTGTGACTACCATAGTTTAATTCAAAAGTTGGAGATTTTTATGGTTTTGTGGTGCTTATCATATGCTGATCAAAATTAACATTGGCCATTGCCACCGCTAGATGAACATCAAAAGGTAGGATTTACTTATTATGACTGATATTATTTCTGACTAGGGATGGGCACGGACCAGAAAAAATGGAGGTCCATGGACGTTTGTGAATTTCATGAACCATGAACTTCCATGGACTTTCCCAGTTTACAAACCAGTTTGTGAGGCCCATGATGGGTCAAACCCGGAAGTGGGTTCAGAAGGCATTTCAATGCCTTCCAAGCCCACTTCTGGGTTGTGCTGCAGTTGTGGCACAATGCCAGTGATCTCGGGAGGCATTTATTATCCAGAGCTCACTAATATTGCATGGGCAAACTGTCAAAACTGCAAGTGCACAGACAGGGCAAACAGACCATGAACTGGGGCCCAGTTCATCACAAAATTAGATCCATGGACTGGTCCATGCCCATCCTTAGTTGGGATTGATTTGTCTGTTTAAACAATAGCCTGCTGAATGGAGCAGTTCAGCAGCAAGGATGGGTGGTGCAGGGCGGGGCTAAAACTCAAATCAGGCTGTGTGAGAACATGTGTGCACAAAAAGCTGATGGTGCCATACTGCATTATTAGGAAGGTATACAGCAAAGCAACCTGCAAAACAGCCACAAACAGGCCAATGAACAGTCAAAGCAATTGCTGAAGAATTGTCCTTAACTGGTGAACAGGATATGAACTAAAATGGAGGGTGTATGAGCATACCCAGTCAAGAGCTGTCATAGTTTGGAAGGCTGAAGTTCATGTAGTGCTTTAATAGAATAATTTTTGGACACCACATCCAGTGGTTACAATAAAATGCAAACAGATGCAGCACACAAATTCAGTTTGTTTAAACAGAATTCCAAGTCACTGCATTCAGCTCCACAGATTCCTATTCTTGCCACACTCCTACACATCACACTTCACTGCCTAATTGTATTTTTACATAAAAATAATTCATTTTTATTGATTTGAGCATGATGTTGTTCTAGTTTTGTGGCTGTTTGGGCTTAATGCAGCCAAAAGAATTTTCTGTACATTAATCTTTCTTTCTTTCTTTTTTTTGCTCAGAAATAATTTCCCCCTGATTTGGTTGTCAAAGCAACAGCAAACATAACTTGATGCCAAAATGTTTTCTGCACACACTTTCAGTGTAATCTTATGCAGAGCTACTCCAGTCTAAAGTTCACTGAAACCAACTGGTTTCATTTGCACTAACTCCGAATAGGAGTGCTCTGTTTCTGTGTCATGTGACAGCCAGCATGGTGTTAATGGTTAGAGTCTTGACCCACATTCAAAACCCCACTCTGCCAGGGAAGCTTGCTGGGTGACCGTGGGCTAGTTGTACTCTCTCAGCCTGACCTACCTCACAGGGATGCAGTGAGCCAGTTTGGTGTAGTGGTTAAGTACATGGACTCTAATCTGAGAGAACCAGGTTTGATTCCCCACTCCTCCACTTGCAGCTGCTGGTGTGACCTTGGGCAAGCCATAGCTCTGTACCAGCTGTTCGCTCAAGGACAGCTCTGGAAAGAGCTCTCTCAGCCCCACCTACCTCACAGGGTATCTGTTGTGGGGAGGGGAAGGGAAAGGAGTTTGTAAGCTGCTCTGAGACTACAAGTGAAGGCCAGGGTATAAATCTAATCTCTTATTTTCTTCTTCAGTGAGGGTATAATGGGGAGGAGGAGAATCATGTAAGCTGCTTCTTGTCTTCATTGGGGAGAATGGTAGGGAATAAATGACGTATGAACTTGCATTTGTTCAAAGATCTGATTTTAAAATGGCTTTCCCTTACTCCTTTTGCTTTGTAAATGCCCCTTAAAATGAAAATATAAATATCTTTCTTTAAATATGAATTGGTCAGGATCCCAAACACCATTTATACTGCTCATGCAAGGAGACTTTTCAGCTCCTCTCAGTGGCAGCATGTGGAAAAGGTCAGAAAGACCTCAAAAGAGGCTTCCCATGAGCCATGAGGGGCTGCCATTAGAAAAAAAAGGCCCCGACTCTCTCTACTCACACTGTGTGTGTGTGTGTGTGTGTGTGTGTGTGTGTGTGTATGCTGTCTTTTAATTTGTAATCCCAGAAGTGAATATTAAGGCAAATTTGACAATATGTGTAGACCATTAATGTGCTTTGGTTCAACATCTGTTGAGGCATCCTCAGCTAGGTCATCGTAATACCTCTCTGCAGTGTTTTGAGGTGACCTGTGTTATGCTGGCTCTTTGTCTTCCTACTTGTTTCCTACTTATTTTCACCACTACCAAATGCCCTCACTTTAGAATTCTTAGTTGGACTCAAATAACAAATTGTCTTAGTTATATTTGGCAGAATCACCAAATGGTCAGCATGTGGGGTTGGCTCTAAGCAGGGGTCATTTCGTAGAAAAAGAGGTGCAGGAGCTCATTAGCATAACTCATCAGCATAACTCATTTGCATATGCTACACCGCCTGACATCACCGGAAGTATGTCAGAAGGCAAGAAAGAAAGGAGCGAGAGAGAGAGAGAGAGAAATCTACTAATCCAAGCCTCAGAAATACCACTATTCTGGGAGGATAGCTTCAGTGGTGGCTGAAGCCTTCAGAAGGCTGGTCGGAGGAACAAGGACCTTTCCAGGGGACGGGGTCATTTTACTGCAGCCATGACACAAGCAGGCATTCCCCCATGGGGGGGGGCCTGGCGCCAACTCCCAGAGCTGCACTCCCCCGAGCTCCTGCTCGAAAGGACCCCTGGCTCTAAGATAAAAGGAGATCCTTTACAATAAGTACAACAGCTGTTTTAAGCATAAATAGAGTTTGTTTATAAGTATAACAGCATATTAGTTTCAGTAAAGTTCGAAAGAATAATGGTTTCAGATAGGTACAGTTCTTCTTTTCTTAAAGTTCCTTATATAGGCCTAGCCACAAATGCTTATTTCTTTACTTGTCACTTAGGCTCCTAATTTCTACAAAGAACACAGATTTCTCTCACATTCCATGGTATTCAACACTGCCTTCTAGGGAGTAGTTACCACCCAATCATAACACACTTCAAATACCCATCCAGGCCCGCTCCTTCTTACTCTAGAGGCCTACATTTTAACCTACAGCAAGATACATGTAACCCCCCCCCCCATTAAACCACAGAGATAAAACACACAAAATATTTACATAGCCATCTCTTCTCAACAGCCAGCATAGGAGAAACTTGGAATAAACTTGCTGTACAAATGTGGGGTGGCCTGTATGGCAGACGGAAGTGGAGCTGGATCACTGTACCCATTGTGCAGCTGCAGAGCTATCTGACAGCTCCGTGAGACTGGCTATTGTGTTGCAGGAGATCCAAGGTTTGACTGACAGGTGATCACTGTCATGCCATGCCCACTTGACAAACTTGCCTGCTGTAAGGCTCAGCACCACTATCCATAATATTAGATGCTATGAACAACCCCGCCCCCCCCCCATCCTAAGAAAAGTGTACTCAGAGGCATTTTGTTGTCCACTGATGGGAACAAATTGCTGAGTTGCATGGACATTTGGTTCAAACCAGCAGTGTAGTCTTATGTTTTTATTAATAACTTCTTCCACCAGTTGGAGGGCATTCGGGGATTAATTATATCCCCATGAAGCTCTTTAATCACACACTTCTGTTAAGAAATAAAGTGACAATAATAATTCTGCACGGTGGAAAGAAAGGACGGCACTTAATCTGAGCACAGGAACATCAAATGAGTCATGCTGCTGGTGACCTCTGTGAAATAACTAAACACCATGGACAGCTCCACTCAGGCCTTGATTGCCTATTTTGTTCATTCTTCCCTTTTGAATGTTGTGGATCCAAATACAACTTTCTTATTCCTTTATTTAGGGAAACTGTATCTCACCTTTCGACAATCAAAATGGTATTCAAGGGGCTTCCAACTAGGGATGTTAATGGTTCCTACTCTTTTAGCAGCCTCCAGTAGCTCAGGAAACCTGTTTTCAAAATGAGCCACTTCTTTCCAGCTGCCTAATTCCAGCTAATATAGCAAAATCCTGGAACAAGATGTTAAATCCAAACAAGAACTCCCATTTTCCTTTCCTATCCCACCCTCCAAACCGATCTCCCCCAATATTGGGAAGCAGTGTGGTGGTAAAAGGACATAGAAGAGAGGAGAGTGTCATCTTACAGTGTCATCTTACTCTTCTAATTCCTTTCCCTGGTGCATTCTAGCAATTAAAGCTCCTGGAATGCCTGACATTAATTATCAGGTGTTCTGAGAATTAATTCTCTGAATGCACTAGGCACCTGTTCTTTCTTCCTGAGTTCTTTTTTTTTTTTGGGGGGGGGGGTTATAGTTCCCAGAATGTTTGACATTAGCTATCAAGCATTCCAGGCACTACAATTGCCAGCATGCACTTCGGAGAAGAAAGAAAGATAGTGGCTTCCAATGATGTAATCAGGAGTTCTGTGGGGCTCCTCGCCAGCAGCAAGTAGAGAAATTGAGGCATCTACTTCACAGGGTTATTGTGAGGAGTTATTGTGAGGAGGGGGAACCTTGTATGCCACCCTGAGCTCCTTAAAGGAAGGATGGAAAAAACCCCAAGACAGTGACTCCTAAGGAGACAAAAGTAATTTTTTTTAAATCCCTGTTTATTTCCAGAGTATGTGATGTAACCATTTCTGGCATTTATGTGTCTAATGGAGATGTACTCCAAAAGGACTACTTTACAAACAAAATATTGACACTGCTGTTCTATTAAAAATACTTGAAGTTGTTTAAAATTAAACAAGGAATAATTAAACAAATTAGAAACGGCTAAGCCAATAAAACAATTATTATAGATCTGATATCCCAAGTACATATGTTTCAGTATATTCTTATTGGTCAAAAACATTCATCATCATTTGCTCCACTGTTTAAAAGGCTTGGCAGAAGACTTAAAGACATCCCCTTAAACATACAACTATTCTAGCATGACAACCCTCTCTTACAATGCAATCCTAAGCAAAGTTACACTTCTCTAGGTCCACTGAAGTCAGTGGGCTAAGAAGGGTGTAATTCTGCTTAGGCCTGCATTGCAATAAGTATATTCTACAGTTATTTCACTACAGCTAAAAAAGCATTGTTTGCATGCACCCACAGCTCAAATGCTCACACGTACGCAAAACTCTTGGTAAGACCTCTTGAACAGATCCTGATAGTTGGGCACATTCATATGGGCACCAGGCAGGGCAGTACCCCATTTTTTTATCAGGGTGCATATTTTTTGTTAATGGGGCAGCTTAGCACATTGGAGAGATATCCTTTTATATATACAGTGGATAGTGAAATAGGCAAGTATAGCTGTCTTTATTTAATGGTTCTTTGCACTACCTTGTTGATAGTGACTCTTTATTGTTATTTTCAAATTGTAAAAAAAAGAGTGTGGGGGCAGCCATTAGGAGGGGCCAATCAGAGCCCAGATCCATATGCAGAGCTGGAACTGGATCAGGTGGCTGGTAAGATCAATAGAAGAAGAAGGAGGAGGAGGAGGAGGAGGAGGAGGAGATGGAGATGGAGATTGGATTTATACCCTGGCCTTCACTTGGAGTCTCAGAGCAGCTTACAAACTCCTTTCCCTTCCCCTCCCTACAACAGACACCCTGTGAGGTAGGTGGGGCTGAGAGAGCTCTTTCCAGAACTGTCCTTGAGAGAACAGCTGGTATAGAGCTATGGCTTGCCCAAGGTCATCCAGCAGCTGCAAGCGGAGGAGTGGGGAATCAAACCCGGTTCTCCTAGATTAGAGTCCACACACTTAACCGCTACACCAAACTGGATAGCAGCAAATTGGCACATAAATGCAAGAGTTAAAAAAAGAGATGTGAGAATAAAACTAGAAGCCCACTCAGATGATCAATGAGAGCAGAAAGGCTCCTTACCCCTCCTGCTCCAGGTGATTGGTAGAAGTGCCTGGCAAATGGGTGGGGGTGCTGGGACCTCCTAGGCTCCACTGTGTGTGGGCCTAGCACAAGGTGAAAGCACCCACTTCTCAGAGTCTGGCAAGAATAGGTTGGAATGCCATTTGTATCCCAGACAACAGCTCTATTCAGGATCACAGATCCTTGGGCACTGCTGGCTGGAAGGCCTTTTTAGTGACAGCCACACAATTATGGAACAACCGACCCAGGGCGGTCTGTCTGGCCCCCTCATTTCTGATCTTCAGGAGGCAGCTGACAATGGTTTTATTTAGGAATGCATTTGGTTAAATTCACTTTAAATTTTGCCTTTATGTGTTTTTATGTATTCTATTGTATGTATTTTATTTATATTGTAATCTACCTTGAGCTCCATAAGAAAGAAAGGCAGCTGATAAATGTTTTAAAGAAACATTAATAAATATATGCATAATGCATAATTGAGAGCCAATTTGGTTGTAGTGGTTATGTGTGCTGACTCCAATCTGGAAGAACTGGGTTTGATTCCCCACTCCTCCACTTGCAGCTGCTGGATGACCTTGGGCAAGCCATAGTTCTGCCAGAGGTGTTCTCAAAAGAGCTCTCTCAGTCCCACCTACCTCACAGGGTGTCTGTTCTGGGGAGAGGAAGGGGAAGGAGTTTGTAAGCCATTCTGAGACTCCTTCGGGTAGTGAAGGGCGGGGTATAAACCCAATCTCTTCTTCTCTCCTCCTTCTTCTTCTAATATACCTATCATGTGTAATGCTGGTTAACTGATGCTCAGATGAAATTGAACCAGGTGGAGACAGAGAGGTAAAATGATAGAAGGAATCAGAAAATGGTGTTCAGAAAATGAGAGAGAAGCAAAATAGAAAGGTGGATTTGGGGGTTGAAACATGAGGGATATGAAACCTGAAATTATCCGTACTTCCTTTAGTGGCATTACCTAGACAGATATTATCAAGAGCAATGTTTTCAATCTCAAAGCTATATAGATGTTATTGGAATGGGATTGGCTGTCTGGGGTCATGTGAGTCTCACAAGCATAGAGCCTCTGGTGTGGTTTTGCCATCTAGGTCATCTCCCTTTCTCATCAGTTTGCAAGATTCGAGTGTAATGAGAATTTCCAGGCACTTCGTTAAAACCAGGTAAGCAAATGGAAACTATAATGTGTTGATCAATTTAGAATTATTTTTAATAGAAGCTACTCTTGGAGGCCATTTCCTCACTTCCTGAATGAAAGAGCACCCCCCAAAATGATTTGATTTGACAGATTTCTTCTAGCTCTAGACCAGATGTGTTGCTCTCCCTGAGGTTCTTGAAAAAATGACACCCGGTTTTTAATCTTCCAGTGCTGAGTTTAACAGCTGTGCAAGCATTTCATTAACATAAGAATAGGAGGTAAATATATACTATTGAAAATGGTGGGTGGCTGCGATGAGGAGTGAGTACTCTGCCTCCCCTCCCCCCCCCCCCACTAATCGGCTTGACTTTAATGATGTAAGTAGATGCTAATATCGAGATGAACAAAAGCCCTTCAGAAGCCTGCCATTACATTGTGTGTTTTCATCCTGGAGAATGCAATTCTTAAGTGGCATAAAGGAAACACCACAGATTTCAGAAAAGAAGTTGGGTAACACACATGCAAAGGAGAATTAACAGAACAAAGCGGTTTTCCTACAAAAATCTATATTGTCAGAGAGTCTTTTTACACTGGGATTTACATAAAACCCAGGTATGGGAAAATAGCAGTGGTTGCTGGTTAAAATCATGCAGCAATGACAACTTCTTAGCATTCTTATAGGCAATGTAGAATCGGATTAGTGGGCCATTTATCTATGTCTCTTCCACAGTTATTTTCCTTTGAGTTGTCACTGATGGGCTCCTCTCTTGCAGCAGGTGGGGAAAATGAAATCTGGCTGGATATTTGCCTGTGGATTTCAGAGAGACTGCTTCCACTTCTATGGCCAGGATCCAACAAAGCTCTATACTGTGCCCAAGGGGACTTTAAACAGTGGGTTTTCTCCATCCTCTAACAGCAGTATGACCTTCCAATGTGGCATGATAAACCACATTCTGAGACTCTGCCCAGTTACAAAACCAAATGTTTTTAATCCAGTGATTAGTTGATTCATTGCCTATAAGACAAGCTGTTAATCAAATAAAACCACTGCTAACAGTAACATCAATTAGTGTTTACTTATCTCATGCGCCCCTTCAGCTGAGGACAGAGACCAACATTTATAAAATGTTTGAACTTAATTTGCCTATAGAGCCCAACAGAATACATCAGAACAACATAATCAAAACAAATCCTATCTGGAATGGGAAAGGAGTCAGATCCAATATGGTGGCCAATGCAAGCTTAGATCAGGACAGGAAGGGTTGCAGTGTCATTAAATATCAGGGGTGGCATCAAGGGTTGGCAAAACTGCACATCTGCCATAGTTCATACAGAAGGCCCAGCAGTGACCCAATATGCTTGGCCCATCTACTCCTATAAGGAATGGGAGATCAGCCTAGAGGCGTGCTCATCCCTTGAGCTATCCTACATCCAGCAGGAATACATCATTCATGCATATAAGAGTATTGCATGCATGGGTTGGATGCATCTAGCTCCATAAAGCTACAGCTGGCATAAGTAAGCAGACATCGTGGAAGGAAAATGGGTAGGGAATATGACTGAGGGAACAGAGAGATAATAACAAAAGAACAGGTATATTCAGGGCTTTTTTAGTAGAAAAAGTTCAGCAGGAATTCATTATCATAATAGGCCATACCCAAAAGCAGAAACTCATTAGCATATTGGGCCCCACCCCTGACAGCACAGCTCATTAGCATATTAGGCGGGGGGTGGGAAAGCACAGGGCAGGCATGGAAGCTTGCCTCTTCCCCCCCCCCCGAGCTTCTCCGCCCCACTTCAGCATCACCTTTCTAGTCTTCCCCCCCAAAACCAGATGGCCAGGGAATGGCACTTTCAGATCCCAGGCACTTCTGCATTGCCTTTCTAGTCTCCTCCAAACCAGATGGCCGAGGAAGGGTGCTGCTGATGATCCCAGGCACTTCAGCATCACCTTTCTAGTCTCCTATCCCCCCCTCCCCCGATGTCTGGGGGAAGGCTGTGAAGTGCGTTTCTGGGCAGCATCACCTTTCTAGTCTCTTACTCCCCCACTCCAAAAGATTGGGAAGGGAAACAGGCATGTTTGCCTGGCTTCCCTCAGTCTCCCCAGCCAGCCCACCAAGGCGCGCGGGCTGGGGAGACCGAGGGCAGCCAGGCAAACATGCCCCATTCCTTCCCTGAGCCTCTCCACTTTTGCAGAGAGACTAGGAGAAGTGCGGTGGGTGGGTGAGTAAATGCCTTTCTCTCCCTCCCCCAGGGAGAGAAAGGCATTTTCAGTGTTCCTGGGTTCCCCTCCTGATCTTCTCACACCTGGAGAAGATTAGGAGGGGAACCCAGGCATCTCTGCATGCCTGCCCTCTTTCCTCAGCCTGCCTGCAGTGGTGGACAGGCTGGGGAAAGGAAAGTATGGATGCTCACATGACCCTTTCTCCTCTCAGCTGCAGAGAGACTCGGGAAAATGGGGGAATGCATGGTTAAATGCTTTTCTCTCCCTCCCCCAGGTTGGGGAGGGGAAGAAAGGCATTTTCAGCGTGCCTGGGTTCCCTGCCTACCCTTTTCCAGCTGTGACATGCCAGCTAGAGAAGGGAAGGCAGAGAGAGGCGTTTCCTTGTCAGTTTCACTCTCAGCTGACTGGCAGAGAGTGAAATCCCCAGAGACTCCCCAGAGGGAAAAGGGGCATTTTAACATGCCACCTTTTGGTTGTAGGCGTGGCCAACTCAGGAGCCAGCCGGAACTCCATTCCTGTGCGTTCCTGCCCCAAAATAGCCCTGGGTATATTTCTGAAGCAAGCCTGAGGAGTAACAGAAGCAAGGCTAGAAAATACCTGTTGCCTGCGCAGGGACCCAACACAAATGGGCTACCTAGGGATGAAGCCATCCTAGGACTTGAGATAAAAATACTAGCTTCCACCCTGGAGTCATTTTTTACATTTACATTCCAGCCTTCCTCTAAGGAACACAGAATGGCTTATATAGAATGGGTATATCTCGTTACCTTCATCATAACTCAAGTCAAGTTTGGCCACTAAAGTGCCTAGCTCAAGACCATCCTGGCATATGCACAGATTCTCCCTGGTGCAAGTTTCTAATCCCTACACTGCACTGTCTCTCAAAAGATTCCTGGTTCAAATCTTCACAACAACTTAACAAGTCAATTCATAGCATCACCAGCTAAATTCCAAGCATTCTTTTCCAGCAGGTGTTTAGGAACATGGTGATGTTGTCTCTCTCTTCTGGAGAATTGAGTCAGAAAACTGAAATGGAAAACAGTGAGTTTAGTCATTATCTGTCTCTCCATCCATCTATCTAAGTGTACTTTCTCATTTTCACCAGCTGTCACTACTGAGGCTGAATGCTGGATCAGGAAACAGAACACAGTCCCTGAAATGCTGATAACCCTCCAATTCCATCAGCTCATTAGCAGGTTGTAGCTTAGATTAAGCAACTTGACTCATCTTGCTATGAATAAACTATGATGGAGATGCACCACAGCTTGGTTTTTGGGAAATCTTGGCTATTCACAAGTAGAGCAGGAAGGGGACAGTTGAACTCTGAAGAGACAGGAAAGGTAGGCAGATGTCAGAAATCAACCATCTGATCTTCCTCTGAGCAGCTGTTGCAAAGATATACCAAATGCATTCTGACATGATATTGCAGCTGGAGGGTTTGGTTTTGTTTGTTTTACATTAGCAACATGTACAAGGATATTATAATCAACAGGGGGTAGGTATTATCTTTCTTGTCCTGCATCTACATTTCCTAGAGGCTTCTGACCAGCCACTGCTGGAAATAGAATGCTGGGCTTAGACGGAGCAAACCAAGATATGTTTCCCTGTTATTCATTTATATTCTAAAAGAATATCCCCCCCCCCCTATTTTTAGCGAGTCTTTTGACTTTTCTTTTGGCACTTGTGAAAGGCAAAAGCATCACACTCCATGATTTTCAAGCCGCCCTGCATTCATGGATACAGACATTGCCCAGTAGCATAATCCCCTCTCACCTCTCTTTGTAGTTTCAAACATTCTCGCAGCCTTTCCTTGAGAATATTGACACACCAAGAATTCTTTTAAACTGAGAGCAGCCAAAGGAGATGGGGAAAGGCAGTGGATTGAAAACAAGTTTCCCTGCAACTTCAACATTTCCTCTCCACTGAGCAGTGCACCGCAACAAAAGAGTGCACCACAGAAATCAGAAATGCACAGAGGTCAAATGAAGTATTCAGTCAAATTTACCTTTACGGGGAATTGCTTGGGGGCAGAGTCGCACTATAAATACCTGGCCATGCACATCAGCTTTCTGCACTTGCCTGCACAGACCCAGGGGCCGAGCAGAAAATAAAACTCTTCAGCTTGAGCTGTGAGCATTCCAAACTTTATGGGCCTTTATTTCTTTGATGAGTCTTCTTGGCACTTCTCTGTTCGAAAGCCTTTGGGTGGGTTGCAATAATTTCAAACAAAATTATCCAGTGTGGAATAAGAATGAGGGTGAAATCGGCGGGGGGCAGGGGCATCGAGTTTTAAAATCCCTGGAGGGGGAGGGGGCTCGTGCAGGCACGCTTTGTGCGCGCACATGCTGGGACCATGTTCCCCCCGCCGCTGCCTCCCTCCCTGGCCTGGCCACTCCTGCTTCCATCCCTCCCTCCATCCATCCAGGGGCCAGCTAAGCACTTGCTTAGCTGGCCCCTGGACAGACTGAGGGAGGGAGGGATGGAGGCAGCCAGGCCGGGAGGGGAAGAGAGAGAGAGAGAGACAGCAGCGGCGGCCCTAGGAAGGGCCCGGGGACGCATGGCGGCGGGCGCTCCATTTTCCAGGGGGGGGGCTCAGTCCCACCCGGGAAATTTTGGGGGTGGCTCGAGCTCCCCCATAGTTGACGCCTATGGCGAGGGGTGTTGACAGGGAAAACGTCTGCTGTTATGATGGCAAGGGTCACATAGTGCAAGGAATACCCAGGGTTACTGAGCATGTCTGTCGGTCCTGTGTATGGGGACATGTTGTATCCTCCCCCCACCCCCCAGCATCCTTGTCAGTGAATGCTGCCCTATCCCCAGTGTTACGACTGGAGAGAAGGTATTGCCCTCACTGCAAGAGGATTTCCAAAGGCAGTGCCTTGGGGCAATCAACACATTATAACATTAATAGAAGCACCATCCACCTCATGATATTTTCTCCACCAAAAATCCCCCTCTGCAGGCTGCTATTGGCTTCAGAAGGGGAAAAGACAAATACAATACAAATGCCTGTCTTTTTCCTGCAGCTAGCAGCGACTTCGGGCAAGGATTTCAATGGGTCAAATAACGTGAGGGGAGTAGTAACTTCAACTTCTAACTTCAGTACTATTGTCTTGATCCCATTCAGCTTCCTCACATGTGCACAGATCTATACAATGTGATCCCACTGCATTTATAAAAGAAGTATAACATCAATGAAAATTTCTTAGAATCTAATGGTGCTTTCCAAAGAGTGCATCAATCAGAGATGCCCCCCCCCCCCACTTCTCCATCTAGGAAAATATTTTCATATGAATGGAGTTTCCCATTGTTGGGATTAAAAGGACAACAGGGGCAGGTGACGGTGGAGGAAACACTGCAGAAAGGTGTGTACGTTTGTCTGCATTGCTGCTTCCTGCTATGAAGGGGAACAGTGTGTCCCAGAAAACATGAATCTTCTCCCTTCTTTCCCCTGTGCAGTGCTGTTTAAATCAGATGTTTCCCATTCCATGTCTGTAGTTGTTTTGGGTGACTTTAGATGTTCTCCGAAGGATTTCCTTGCTAGGGGCGTATTGTCAAATACTGCAGCACTCTTTAATAAATTCTCAAGCAAACTGTGGGGTTCTCACTGCATGCCATCTTGATAATGATTCAGGTAAGTGAAATAATCAGATATGCTTTGTGGTCTGTTCATACCCACCATGTCGGTGCAGGACAGTCTAATGCAAAAAAAGAAATAGAAAGTCAGAGAGCGAGCAAGAAAGAGAGATACTGCAAAGGAGATCTTATAAATGTATTAATGAGACATTCAGAAATGTACGAACTACTAAATTGAATCAGTCACCTCAGCTGTAGGAATTCTCAGAGCTCTGGCAGGAGTAAGGAAGCTATGGCATTATTCAGCTACTCATTAAAGGAAGCTAGCTGGTTTCTTGCTGAACAAACCATAGGCTGTATGCCTCAGCCAGTGCTCTTTAAGAGGAATGTGGTTGAATGGAATGAATTGGCTTAAAGACAACATAAATAATCTAAGCCTTCACCAAGGTGCTCTCTGGAATAGAACAAGGCTTTATAATTCCAGATCATTTCAAAGACAACCTTTAAGCAGAACTGAGCATACCTTGCATTTGGGGGGGGGGGGCACACATCAAAATGGGACTATCCCAAATTACGGAACTAGAAGAGTTGATTACTATGCTACAATGCATTGATTTGACTCGGCTGAAAATGTACTGTGCTCCTGATAGTCGTTGGAAAAGGCAGGATGCTACAGCCTTCTCCTTTCACTCCTGATGGACCCAGTGTGGTTCCAGATGGTTCTGTGGGATCCAATGCCCCCTGGCAGCTCATTGGATGAGTTTGTAGAGGACTGGCACAGCCGACTCTCAACAGCCATCAATGAGATCACTCCCCGGGGCCCTTTGCGCCCTTGCTCTAAGTTCACTCCTTAGTTCACTCAGGAGTTGCAGTTTATGAAGCGAGAGCTGAGACGGCTAGAGAGACGGTGGCATCGCACTTGAGACAAAGCTACAAGAGCATCCTATAGGACATTTATGATATCCTATGAGATGACAGTCAAAGCTGCAAAGAGAGAGTACTATGCAGCCATGACTGCATCCGCAAGCTCACGCCCAGCCCAATTGTTTAGAACAATTCGGTCTATAACAACTCTGCCACAGGGCAGACCAAACGCTAGGGAATTGGACATTGGCTGTGAGGCATTTGTGAGCTATTTCACGGATAAAGTCCTGTTGCTTCACTGCGATTTCCCCACCACAGTTGAAATAGTGAGTGAGCTCAAGGCCCCTAGCATGTCTTCGACTTCGGGTCTGGATTGCTTCAGTCTGGAGGAAGTTGACAGGTTGCTCATGACTATGCATCCAACCACGTGCAGCCTTGATCCATGCCCTTTCTGGCTCATTAAAGCTGGCCACGAGGGGTTGCAAGGTGCCCTAAGGGAAATAATCAACAAGTCTCTCTTGGAGGGGCTATTCCTAGGAATACTCAAGGAAGCGATGGTCCGCCCTCTCCTAAAGAAACCATCCCTGGACCCGGCCGAATTGGCCAATTACTGGCTGATGTCCAATTTGCCCTATTTGGGCAAATTAATCGAGAGGGCAGTGGCGATACAGTTACAGGGCTTCATACTTCTGTGTTAGATCCCTTCCAATCAGGCTTTTGCCCAGGCCATGGGACAGAGATGGTGCTGGTTGCTCTGATGACCTCTGGAGGCATCTAGATCGGGGTGGTGTGGCAGTACTATTGCTGTTAGACCTGTCAGCCACATTTGACATGGTCGACCATCAGTTGCTGATCCACTGCCTTGCCAGCATGGGAATTCAGGGGCTCACCTTGCAATGGCTTACTTCCTTTCTCCAAGGTTGGGGACAAAGGGTGGCACTAGGGGAACAGCAGTCCAAGAGGCACCCGCTGGAGTGCAGAGTGCCTCAAGGGGCAGTGCTTTCCCTGATGCTCTTCAACATCTATATGCACCCCCTTGCCCAGATTGCCCAGAGGTATGGGCTGGGATGTCACCAGTACACTGATGACACCCAGCTCTATCTGATGTTGGGCGGCCAGTCAGACTCCAGGCCGGAAGATCTGGACCGGGCAACAGAAGGTGTGGTTGGTTAGTTCAGACTAAGTCAGCTGAGGCTGAACCTAGTGAACACGGAGGTCCTTTGTGTTAGTCGGGGTGGTCTGGGGGTGGGGATCCCAAACTTTGGTGGGGGGCCATTTGTGCCAGCACCAGAGGTTAGGAGTTTGGGAGTGCTCCTGGATACCTCCTTAACAATGGAGACCCAGGTAGCAGCCACTGCTAAGTCAGCCCTTTACCATCTTTGGCTGATTAGGCAGTTGGTTCCCTTCCTTGACCGCAACAACTTTGCCACAATGATCCATGTGATGGTCACCTCGAGACTAGACTACTGTAACACTCTCTACATGGGGCTGCCCTTGTCACAAATTCGGAAGCTGCAGCTAGTGCAGAATGCTGTGGCCAGGCTCTTGATGGGCCTCCCTAGATGGGAGCACATCCAGGCTGTGCTGAGGACATTGCATACCAAATTTGCTTCAGGGTGCTGGTACTTACCTATAAAGCCCTATATGGCCAGGGTCCAACATACCTGAGGGACTGCCTTTCCCCACATACACCCCAGAGAGCACTGCAGTCAGGGTCTCAAAACTGACTGACCCTCCTGGGCCCTAAGGAGGCCAAGTTCACCAGTACCAGGGCCAGGGCATTCTCAGTGGTGGCTCCATACTGGTGGAACAAGCTTCCGGGGGAGATCAGGGCCCTGTGGGATCTTTTGCAGAGAAAGAACTAGTGTTGTGTAGTGGTTAGAGTGTCAGACTAGAATCTGGGAGCCCTGAGTTCAAATGCAGTCTCAAACGCACACCCAGCCAACCAGATGTCTTCAGGAAGCCCACAAGTAATCAATAGAGGCCAGACCCTCTCATAAATACTCCTCCATCCTTCCCAGAAGTCAGTGTTCAGCTTTCAGGCCTTTGAAGATGGGAGGTTTCATTGAAAATAAAACTGACAGAACTATCTTTGAGTTCATGTAGAACAATGTTAATACCATTTCTGTGTTTCTGATGGAACCAGCCAGGTTCCCCAGAACCCAGTTTGAAAATTACCATTCACTCTAGTAACTTGGGTCCTTTGTCCATTTCTAGCTTTTCTTTTGCCAACTTTTCTCCTTGCTATTTTTTTTAACCAGTGAAGATTTCCTGCTTGCTCTTGGATGGGTACAGGGTGCAGAAACTCCATGTTTAAAGCCCTAGTCACTCTTGAAAATACACCACCAACCACTGCCGTAACAATTTATGCACCACTGGGCGATTCTAAGACTGCAGACTGTTTTTGTGACATACATCCAAGTTATTGATCCAGACAAAAATGCAACCCAGGAGTATATAATCTACTCCAGAGCAATCTGGAATGCCACTTTATGTTAGAAACATGCTGTATCA
Source organism: Lepidodactylus listeri (assembly GCA_029233225.1). NCBI lineage: Eukaryota > Metazoa > Chordata > Lepidosauria > Squamata > Gekkonidae > Lepidodactylus > Lepidodactylus listeri. The sequence continues at coordinate 38,963,325 of JARCFY010000013.1, forward strand.
CAGGACAACACTTGTACTTGGATGCCTGTGTGCCCTGATATTTTCATCTGCTGATGGTAAGAGACAAAATCATTATGGATAGGCTTGTTCTGTCAAAATCTAAGCATGAATACTATTTTTCTCCCTCAGAACCCAACAATCCTGAAAACTGCATGTCCCCCCATTTTGTAGCTATACCTGAAATGCCATATTCTCTGGTTCCTATTATACTAATACTTAGGAGAGCAAAGTGCATAGTGATCAAAGCACTTCACTACTCACATACTCTAGTTCTGTAATCCTTTGATAATCCTGCATCTGGGAAAGTAGGCTCTAGTCCAAGAAGCCTTCGGCCACTTTATATGTCTCAGGAAGCTGCTACAAATTTCTCTGTTGGTGTTTTCTACTTCAGAATAACATTGCTCACCTAGTTCCTATTGTGGTTTAGTTGCCATATAGGCATGCAACTCAATTCAAGCACATTTACTGGAGAGGTTCTCAGTCAGGAAGTGTGATGGTAGATACTGTTCTAATTCTATCAGTTGTTTCAGTTCTTCAAAGCTTTCTACCTTGCTCCCTTCAACCCATCTATTTAGGGCTCTGTTTAAACAGCAGCCTAGTTGAGAATATGTCTCTCCTGGTTTTTCTCTTAATTTCTCTGAACACTTTTCGACTTTGTTCAGCTGTCAGACCAAAATGGATCCTGACTCTTTCTTTAAATAACTGATAGTCTGAGGTCTCTTCATCCCTCATTTCTGCATATATTTCACTAAGCCCTCCACAGATTTATGGACATAAATATAGCATTCTAGTCTCCTCAGGAATTTGGAGATCTTTACATGTTCTCCCAAAACTAAACAAAAACACTTCCACACCATCACCTTTCTGATAATGGGGGAATTTCTTGTGCTCTGCTGAGGAAATTCCCTCTCTCCTTTGGGGAATGGTTAGTTCAGCTCTTAACTGTATTTCTTTCATTTTCAACTGGTACATTACTTTTTTGGGTTCTCTCTCTGCTTCTCTCTCTCTCTCCCCCTTCTCTCTTTTGCTGTTCCATTTTAATTTTCTCTTGTTCTTTTTCAAAACTAGCCCTTTCTTGTTCTGCCTGAATTCTGGCTAATTCAAGTAGTTGTTCTTTTTCAGTTCTGGTCCTCTCTGCCTCTGACTTTGCCAGTTCTACTTGCTGCCCCTTCTCAGCTTCAGTTCTGGCTTTGTCTCTCTCAGATTCTATTTTTGCCAGTTCTAACTTTATTTATTTATCTATTTTATTTTATTTCTTAAATTTCTAGGTTGCCCTCCCTTGTGAGCAGGGCTCAGGGCAACTTACAACACAAAGATATAATAAATATATGTTAAAATATATGTTAAAAAAATTAAAACCAACAAAGAAAGCAATGGTCCTTGGTTGCTTTTATTATCATTTTCATTATCTCTAACTCCTGACTATTATTCACCCCACTCTGAGGCAGATTCTCCCCACCAAAATTTTTAGTTCCCTTTAAGTACTGAGCTGGCCCCCAGTAGCATGATAATATTTGTGGCTTTATAAATTTGAATGCCCCACCCTTTGACAGAATCTAATTTGGTTTTTGCCCATCCCAGGAACTTGTCAAGAGAAAACAGGAGCCCTCTTTTTCGATCCCTTGAAATGGCACTGGGGACTGTATAACAGTGAACAATAATGAGGATTCTATTTAATAGGCAGAGATGGTATGGAGTAGTCAGGAACTGGAAAGGCTGAGAGCCAATTTGGAGTAGTGGTTAAAAGGGGCAGACTCTAATCTGGAGAACCGGGTTTGATTCCCCACTTTTCCACATGCAGCCAGGTGGGTGACCTTGGGTCAGGCACAGTTCCCTCAGAGCTGTTCTCTCAAGACCTCTCAGAGCTCCGTCAGTCGCGCCTACCTCAAAGGGTGCCTGCTGTGGTAAGCCTTGTTTGTAAGCCACTCTGAGTGAAGAATGGGGTATAAATCCAACTTTTCTTCTTTTACTACTGCTTCTACTTCTTCTTCAACGTTGTTGGTAAAGCAGTATATTTTTTTCAGTTGACAGACAAGATGGTGTTGTAGCAGCTTATTTTCACAAATTCTTGGTTCTTATTAGTGAGAGATGGTTGCCTGAGTTCTTACATTTCAGTTACAATGTTTCTGCATATAGTTCCCTATTAAGTGTTCCAGTTTTCTGGAAAGGTATCAAATTGTGTATCAAATTCTTTCCCATTTTCTGAAATACAATGTGTCTTCTTTCCCTTGAATAATCTATAACTGTTTCCTTCCACAACAGACCAGGGACTGCCTCAGTGCCAATTCCCTGTATAACTGGATAGGACTTAGATTTCTTCCCTAAAAATAGAATCCTATTCCTTTTGGTATTATTGGGAGCTTCAGCCTGCTACCCAGTCACTCTTTGCCAAAATCTCAAACCCCAGTTTTTGGCAAATATGCTTTAGCTGATACTAGGCTCTGAATTCTTAAATGGAATTCTTTCTCAGGTTATGTTTAACACAGCTAAGACCAGGAGTCTCTCCCTTTATTTAAAAGGTGAACCTGTCTGACCGACTTTTTAATCAGACTCTTCAGACATCCACTCCTTTAGCTGAACTTTTACTTTACTGAACAGCCACTGAAATCAAAACAAACTCCCCCTCCCCTCAGCACACAACTGATCTTATATTTCCCTCAGCTGGTGCCGGCCAATCAGAGAAAAGCAGCGGCCTGTAATGCAGTCTCAACATTCTAGAGCAGAGTGACCTATTCACCTCCCTTCTCTGATTTTACTGCATTAGGAAAACAGCAGGGCTGTGGCCGGTGGCAGAGCTCGGAGTTGCCCCGAGACCCAAGAAGAAAGTTGAAAGGGTGCTCTCAGTCACCCTGGATGAGCTGCCTGAAGGAGTCCTTGATGGTCTGCACCATCATTTCCGCTTGTCCACTGGCCAGGTGAATGATGCGGACCGGATGTGGTGGATCAGGTAGCAGCCCAAGAATTCCTGAAACTTTCCCAACATAAAAGCAGTCCCATTGTCTGTCACAACTGTGTCGGGCAGGTCATGTGTGCAGAAAATCCAGGTGAGGGCCGGATGGTCGCCCGGGAGGAGGTGGAGGCAATAGGAACAACCTTACATAACAGCATGCATGTGTACCATGTCTCTCTAGCAAAAACCAAAATCAGTTACGGTGTTCTTATTTAGAACATTAGCAATGCAGTAGAAGCCTACTGAAAATTATTCAGTGCAGCTTATTCCCAGGAAAGCATTCCTAGAATTGTGCTATAGGTCTGAGAAAAATAGCCATGCTGGTTTGTTGGAGGAGTGATTTTGATCTTCTTATCATTGCTGTGTAGACCCTATAACAAATTTTTAAATTTCAGTCAACAATTTTAGTTCTTTACTTTTCACTGTGGGTTTTGTAGATATAGTGTAGTAGTAGTGGTAGTAGTAGTAGCAGCAGCAGCAGCATTAGTAGTAAGGCTGTTGTGGGAAGAAATACAACGGGATCTAGAAAGAGGCTCTGGTTGAGTGTCCTGGCTGAGGCTGGTGGGGCAGCAGAGGGAAGGGGGGAATAGAGGGAGGCGAGGCATGTTTATGAGGAGGTGCTGGACATAAAGAAAAGCAGAAATCAGAATGTGGAGGCATTTGGAGGGTTACAGTGCATAGGAGTCTGGTTTCTATTGGCTGAAGATGTTGTGCCAGTTACGTTTCCTGTATGTCTCATTGGTGTAAAGTGTCAGTATATGTCTTTCTATGATCCATGTGGAATGTGAACCATGACATCAGCAAACTGTTGGTTATCTCTGGCTCCCTCTCACACAGAGAGTGTTTAAGCCACCTTTGCTTGTCATATTCTGCCTTCCAGCATTTAGCATCAGTGTGTTTGCTTGGTATGAGCTGCCTTTTTCGACTTGGGAAGTGCTTGTGATGGCAAACCACTGAGACTGTATCTTGAGGTTGCAATATGTATGTAAGGGCAAGTGATATTGGTTGGCAGCCGGATACAGTTGTTCCCTGGAGACTTCGAGGGCCCACTGGGAGGTTGGGAACCCCAGAGAGCCTTGTTCGGAAATGCACAGAGGTGGAAACCACTTATCCGAACTTGTCACTGTTCACTGATGCAGGCTTGAAATTACAAATGTGAAGTACGTTAGTAAGTTTTTATTGCCATCCAACTGAGGAAGAAAGCAAATTAAACAGGGTTGAAATACATAAAATATATAATATAATTGACACTTCTCTGACTGTGTGGACAAATGCTTTGGCCATGCTAATTGATTTTACGAATGATTACACTTTACATTTTCATTCAGGTTTTTTTGGGGGGGGGGGCTGTTTGGGTTAGTTGCTATTCATTCACACATGGAAACGCCAGCCTTGTTGCCTCATGAAATGTTAGAAAACCTAGAAAATCCATGCTCACATTTGAAATGAGGTATAATGCCATAGAGCTCACCCTTCAAAGCAATCATTTTCTCCTTGAGGACTGATCTCTGTAGTTTGAAGTTCAGTTGTAATTCAGAGAGATGTCCAGGCCTTCACTTTCCCCCCCAACCCCTTTTAATTCCAAAGCTGCTTCCCATATAACTCGTTAACTGATTAACAGTTTAACTGACTCTCTGCTAATGCCCCATGGCCTCTTGGGACTCCCAATTTGGGAGTTGCAGTTCCAGTTTCCTTTGGTATGGTTGCAGTAAGGCCAGCTGAGAACGACATCTCCCAAGGTGCAATGTGTCAAAAGTAGGGGTGTAAGAATGGAGGAGTTGGTGGGATGGGCCAAAAGGACACCAAGGCAGCTTCCCCAGTGGCTAATGGGAGAGTAGGTGAGTCATCACCAGCATGACTTGCCACATATATATATATATATATGATATTACATTATATGATATTATATAGGATTGTTATTATTGTTATTATATTTTGTTTTGTAAGTTGCTTCAGGAAGATTCCCTCAAGGGGTGGCAAAGAAGTTTTATAAATAAATTAATTAAATATTATATATATATACACATACTTTATTTCATGGGGAAACTTAAGGGCAAAGCTAAGCAAAACAGATAATCACAAGTCTAGCTCAACAAGGAGGGAGTGAAATTGAAACAAGTTTGTAACATATTTATATCCCACCTTCCCTTGTGGCCTGATGTAGTATTTCAGAGTTCAAATGACGGTGAGGAGAAATTCAAAACAAACCCTAAACCCCCTGCTCTTTTCCTACCTTCTCTATGGGCCTTTTCTCGCTAGCTTTCCCCCGCAGTTTACACCAAAGCTAGCACCGGAGTTTCTGGTCAGTTTCCCACCATTTGCTCCCTGCTCACAATTTCCTCCAGAGTATCACTGCACTGCTCCGGAGCTTCCCTGGAGCAAGAAAATCCTGGATTTTCCCAGTGATACTCTGGAGGAAATTGTGAGCAGGGAGCAAATGGTGGGAAACTGACCAGAAACTCCGGTGCTAGCTTCGGTGTAAACCGCGGGGGAAAGCTAGTGAGAAAATGCCCCAAGTGTGTTTTGTCTTTTTAGTTCATAAGCTTGAGATCAGGGCCTTGATTCAGACAAACACCTTTGGGAAGGAACCTGTTATAATAAAAGAAATAATTGTTACTTCCCTGGCTGCTGCTTCCAATCTTGTTAATGAGAACCTAGCATCATGTTTTCTCCATTCTATCTGTAAAGAACAAGAATGGAGAAATGGATTGTACAGTGATTAAGGTCACCTAAGTTTCTCATAGCAACCTTCACGCTAATTCAGTTGTGCTGCTAAACATAGCTGAGCATGGAATCACAGTTATTTGTATATTTTAAAGAAAAAAATATATTGTGAAATTGTGCGTCCTCATAGTCTCCTTTCAAAGAGAGACAGACATAAGAATGATTGAAAGGCAGGCTGAGCTTGATTGGTGCTGCATATGAATCTGGTGGAGAAAGAAAGCAGACCCAGAGAGTATTTTGTATTTTAAGGTGACAGCATTGATATCAAATTATAACATGGCCTTCTGTTGTCTAGACATAAATACCCAGATTACATAAACAGCATTCTTAACCTTCACAAGGAAAACACCTAGAAGAAGAAGAAGAGAAGAGAATGGATTTATACCCCGCCCTCCACTCCCCAAGGGAGTCTCAGAGCGGCTTACAAACTCCTTTTCCCTTCCCCTCCCCACAACAGACACCCTGTGAGGTAGGTGGGGCTGAGAGAGCTCTTTCCCAAGCTGTCCTTGAGGGAACAGCTGGTACAGAGCTATGGCTTGCCCAAGGTCATCCAGCCAGGTGCAAGTGGAAGAGAGGGGAATCAAACCCGGTTCTCCCAGATTAGAGTCCGCGCACTTAACCACTACACCAAACTGACTCTCTACTACACCAAACTGACTCTCTACACCAAACTGTCTCTCTAAGAAAAGTCGGGCTCTAGAATGATGCTCAAAAGGCTTTTCTTTGAGTGTAATATTGAAAAGCTTTGTTTAAAGCAAGGGACATCAGTTTGACATGGGCCAATCATGATGGAGGAAGGGAGATGGAAACGTACATTGGACTGGGAGATTTGAATGGTGTCAAATTCACTGTTGTCTCTCCAGCCATTCCCAAGAGACGCAGAATATACACTCCCATATCTGGTTTGAAGGGCTGACAAATGGGATTGTTGCCTCTACTAGGAAGGAGGGATGGGATTTCTTTCCTAATTTCCTGCAGCTGAAGCACGTGTTTTTATTTTTTCTCTCCTACCCTCCTTGATGGATATTGTTTAGACCAGGAATAGCGAAATAACCACTCTGGAGTGACCAGCCACACTCCAAACAGTGAGTAGTCTGATTTCTTCCATTGTTGCTGTAATCACTTCCTTACCCTTCTTTTCAAAGCTCCTACAGCAGCTTCTATCATCTTTCTCTTCTGTAAAGGAGAAGGAGGCACACACAAACCTACAGTGTGGATGGCAAAATGACAACACTGGCACCCTTTCCTATCCACCTCTCCTCATCCTTCTTCCCATAAGCTCACATTCTACCTTCCGTCATTCCCAGTGCATAAAAGTTGCTATTTGCCTCTTCCAGAGAAAACATAAACTGCATATTTCTCCCCCACACTGTAAGTTTCGATTTGGGGGTGGGGAATGGTTTGCTTTGGAAAAACAGCAGCGGACAGGTTTCTGCAACCCAACATTGCAGATCAGCTCTTGGACACTATAGTTTTTATACAAGCTGCCATTTGGGGGCTGGCTCCACCCACTAAGCTGCCATTTTGTGGCTGGTAGCTTCCAAGGCTGATGAAAAATATTAAGTAGTCCCCAAATTTATAAGGTTTGCCAATGTCCTCCCCTGGTTTATATTATTAACAAAAAAATTTGAGGAGGCAGGAGAGAGTTGGTAGTCTAGGGGACTCTTACCATGTCTAAGAATCAGACCTCTTTTCACACAATTGCTTTCTCCAATTTGGATCACAACTGTGGCACACATGGCGAAGGGGCTTCAGTCTTCTCCCGATGCTGTTATACTAATGCAAAATGGCCCGGGGGGGGGGGGAGATGCTGGCTGGCATGCTGGGGAATCACTTATGTTCCCTGGGATATAGATAGAAATTCAGATACGTGGGTGTGGGGTAGTATTGCCATGTCCTACCTGGCTGCCAGCATGGGAACTCCCAATCCTTCCTGGATTTCTTCTGGTGTGTGCGCCAAGCATGTGTGCCATGATGTCTCCCAGAAGTCATTGCTTTTCTGACGTTGGGGCCACTCTAGGTTTTGGGCAAAACTCTAGGTTTTTTTGGGCCTCAAAACCTAGAGCATCACCCCCGCCATTGGATATGTGGTGACATCATGCCCAGGTGATGTCATCATGCTGGCGGTGCTGGGTGGGGGGTTCTCGGGGTAGGGCTTCCCCTGCCAGTCAGTTGGGCCATGGTGGATTGGGGTCCCTGAAATGAGGGGATCCCCTGGCCCCACCAGGGAAATGGCAACCCTAGTGTGGGGTGCTGTCACTGAGGCATTTCTATAGGAAATAAGGTGCTGGCCTGTAGGGTTGGGATACTTGAGATGCAGAATTCTTACCATTTAATCAATGCTAACTATGATATGATTCAGCACTGTGATATAATTAATGGGGGGTGTTGTGAGCATAAATACCCATTCTTTCCTCTCGACTTTGCTTATTTTTTTAAAAAAAATATTTGTAGGTACCCAGCTTTTCAGTCAGATTTAGTTCCCAACATGGCACACAGAAATCAAATTTGGAAATCTTACTTTCTCCCTCAAAATTAGCAGTGTGTACATCAAAAATTTTCAGATTAGTTTCAGAACTGGATTTGGAGAGGTCGTGCTTTTTATGACAATGATTTTTCTGAATTCTCCATAGTGTTCCAGGATTTTTTTTTTCAGTCCAGAAATTCTGGTAGCATTTTAGCAATTGACTCCCCCTCCCCATTTCAGTATCCCACCAGAGGTAGCAGGAGTAGGGAGGGTGGCAGAGGGAAGCTGATCTTGCCAAAGTTCTGTTTGCGGGAGTCTCCAGTCCTTTTAAATTTTAAAGGGCATGAAACCAAAGGTCAGCCCTACTCCCTTATAAAATCATGACCTTTTAACATCTAAAGGGACTAGAGATGCCATGCAACAGCTGATTGGATAGACCTTACCTGGAAGGCTATGGCTAATATCCAGAGGACATAATGGAGTGATTATTTCCTACAGATGGTAGACAGGCCGGGGGAACCTATAGGAAATAATGGAGCCTACTCAGAATCTTCCCATCCAGATTTCTCTATATCCCCAGGGGACTGAAGAGGATGATTTCTCCTCCCTTCCTTTTCTTTCTTTCTTTTCACTGACTCTCATCTGCTCTAAGCAGTCTCTCCCTTCTGGAGCATCTTCAGTGCTCATCAATTTTTTAAAAAAATATTCATTTCTCTTTTCTTCTGGTCAAATTACGGGGGGGAGGTATCTGCACACCTGAGGGAATCCCCCACATAGGTATGATGGCCCTACCTTGTCTGTGGGTAGCCCCACTGTACACTTTTCACCATCCAACTAGGCTATGACTAGTTTACTATTAGATAAAGCAACAGAAACCTCCTGAGGGGAGGGAAGTCTCAGTTGGCTATGGCCTGTCCACTCTTTGATATCCATGCCAATGGCAAGCAGAAGCTGTGAGGCTCCAACTGGAGTTTGATCCAAGCATAAATAAGGGGTGCCTGTTTGCTTCCCACCCTTCCATGGTACCACTGATGGCACTCCACTGATGCCTTGGCCATTCGCAGGGAGGGCGGGATAGAAATAAAAAAAATTAAGAGGACAAGGCTTTACTTGTATTGATATAATAAACACTAAAGAGAAGATGACTGTTGTCTGACAAAGGGAATTTTGACTCTCAAAAGCTTATACCCTGAAAATCTTTTTTGGTCTCTAAGGTGCTGCTGGACTGGCTTCACCAGAGACAAAATGATATCAAAGGGTGCATAGGCATAAATCTTCCCCATTGGAATTTGTATTAATAAATCCATAATATGTGTTTAAACTAATCTCATCCTACTAATCTCATCCTGCTAATCCCATCCTACTAAAGGCATTCATCAGCAATTATGATTTTTAAAATCTTTTTTTTAAAAAAACAAAACAAACAAACCACAATCCACATGCATGTCCCAGAAAACAAAAGAAAGTAATTAAGAACTACAGGCAAACAAGGCTTTTTATTTACATCTAGTTAATATTTCTGCTGTGGATAATTACAGATCTTAATGAGAACACTTTGATCCATTAAGGACAAACCATGCAAAGCATCATAGATGCGAGGAACAGATTTCATTTTCTTTAAAGGTAGGCCAGGCGGTTATGAATCAATTACAGATGGTTACTTACTTACAGAAATGAAGTTTCCCTGTTCTGGTCCTCTGCTCTGGAATTGATTTTAATTTTATGTACTTCATTTACTTTTCTTCTCAGTGGGGATACAAAATGACTTACATCATTCTCTTCCATTTTATCCTCACAACAACCCTGTGAGGTAGATTAGTCTGAGAATGTGTTATTGGCCCAAGGTGACATAGCAGACTTCCATGGCAGAGTGGGGATTTGAATCTGGGTCTTCCAGATTTCTACTCCAACACTATAACCACTACATCACACTGGCTCCCTCTCTGTACTGCATTCTGCAACTCTCTGGATGAGAACATGTGGGTTCTCTCACCATGACTCCCAAGTTGTATATTATTTGTGCCCACTGTCTGCTCTTTGTGTAAGTGGTAACTTTAATTGCCTATGAAATGGGGGCACTTATTCCTAGTTGCCTGAAATGGGGCAGCCGGATGCCTTGGATAAAGAATGAGCTGTGCAAACCATTTGCAATGCAACATTGTTTTGATTGCTCTACTCACAACTGACAACCAAGCTGAGATTTAAGCAGAGGAATGACTGGCCATGCATTATGATTCTCTGCACTGTGGGACAGCAGCTCTGATTTCTTGAGAGAGCCAGTTTGGTGTAGCGGTTAAGTGCATGGACTCTAATCTGGGAGAACCTGGTTTGATTCCCCACTCCTCCACTTGTACCTGCTGGACGACCTTGGGCAGGCCATAGTTCTGGCACAGCTGTTCTCTCAGCCTCACCTATCTCACAGGGTGTCTGCTGTGGCGAGGGGAAGGGAAAGGAGTTTGTAAGCCACTCTGAGACTCCAAGTGAGTGAAGGGCGGGATATAAATCCAATCTCTTCTCTTCTTCTTCTGACTATTCCTAAAATGGGAGGAGGCGAGAGAGAGAGAGAGAGTTAGTAGTCTAGGACTACTACCCCATGCCCCTTTTCCTCCCCTGCTATGATTAACAGCTTTCCAGGTGTGCCACATGGGATAAGAGAGGGAGTAGAAGACAGTACCGGTGAGGGAGTGACTAGGAAGAATCATGGCTTCGTTGTCTCTTGTTTTGCACTTTGGATGATGGAAAGACAGGGGAGATGATTGGAGCAACAGTGAAGAGAGGCTTGGGATGAATCCAGCAAGGCACAGGCCAGAACTCAAGCCTACTCCATGCTGGTGATGGCCACACACACACACACACACAAAAAACCCAACCAATTTTTCTTCATCACTGTTGCATCTTCACAGCGTAGACCTGCAGCAGAACTCTTTTGGGTGGTCAGAGGCCTATTGGGTTCTGACAGACAGGAGGAGGTGGGTTGCTCTACAGCCTACTGCAGTCATTTTGCTAAGCACTTTGTGGGTAAAATCTCTTGCATCTGTTCTGACTTGGACTGTATATTAGCAGCAACAGAAGTAGATGATCCCAGGGTGTTGATTTGTCAGGTTGTGTGGTATACCTTTCAGTCTACCCAGTATGAGGATTTGGACAAGATTTTTGAAAGTCCGAGACCTACTAGGTGCTAGTGCAACTCTTGCCCCTTCTGGCTGCTTAAATCTGCTGGGTGGGAAGGTGGGCTGGTGGACTGGGTCCAGGAGACAGCAGTGTCTCCCTGAGATAGGGGTTGGCCACTTGGAGAGGTCATCTGGAGATTTGGGCTGAGTTACCACCAATATGTAGATAACAGTAAGTTGTATCTTGTGCTATCAGCAGATCTCAGAGAGCCTGTGGAGACCATGAACCGCCTGGAGGCAGTTTTGGAATGGATGAGGGCCAACAAGCTGAAACAAAATGGAGCTGGTACTGGTGTGTGTGTGTGGGGGGGTCTGATTTGGAATATGGAATACATCCTGTTCTGGATAGGGCTGCTCTCCTCCTAAGGGAGTGGGTTTGTAGCTTGGGGGTGCTCCTGGACCCAGGCCTCCTGTTGGATAAACAGGTGGCAATGGTAGCCAGGGGTGCCTTCCTTCCGACAGCTTCAGCTGGTAAGCCAGCTGTGGCCTTTCCTGGGCAGAAACGTTCTTGCCTCTGTGGTGCATGCCCTGGCAATATTTAAATTAGATTACTGCAATGAGTTCTTTGTGGGGCCGCCCTTGAAGCTGCAGTTGGTATGGAATACTACAACCAGAGCACTGGCTGAAGTGGGTTGTAGAGACCATATCACTCCAGTGTTGTTCCATCCACACTGACTTCCAGTTTGTTTCTGGGCTCAGTGCCGATATTGACCGTTAAAGTTATGTATGGCCTGGTAGCAACATACCTTAAGGTCCACCTTCTCCCATATGAACTCACCTGCTTGCTGAGGTCCTCTTTGGAGACTGTTTTGGTTGCCACTCCCATCTGAGGCTAGATGGGTGGTGACCTGAGAAACGGCTTTCTTGATCATGGCACCAAAACTTTGTAACTCCCTCCCCAGGGAGGTTTGTCTGTCTCCTTCTAGCAGTGTCTTCTGCCTGTGGGGGAAGATTTTCTTGTTTCGATTGGCTAACTTCTGATCATGGTTACTGTCTTTTCTCTTGTGTCCCACAAAATTCAGAACTATAATCAGGAGCAACAGACAATTCCTTATTCATCAGTTGTACTTTAGAAACAAGACCATGTAATTTGGGACTTCGAAAGTTATGGGGAAATCTACATACAGAGAATTTTGAAAGCAGCCCAGTGTGCTATTACCCAGGAGAGGCTTATAGGGAGACACAGTTATAAATGGTAATCACTCTTTGTAAACTGCCTGTAGGCACAAAGAACTTGAAATTACTGGGGAATGTGGATAACGTTCAGTCATGATTTATGACCATTTTATTCCCCTATGAACCTCAGCAGCGGCTCAGAATCAACCTGATTTCTCTTCTGTTATCTCTGTGACTGGCTTCTATAGACCCCAGAACTGCATGAAAAGAGAAAAGTAATTCTTTCTCCCTCCTTGTCTGTGGCTGCTAAGGGGGGGAGGGTGGTATTTATATCTTTACTGGTACCATCTGGAGAATGTTTCCCTTTTGTTTTCTGAAAGCTCTTTTATTTAGTCTGCTTTCTGGAGGAAGCAAAATTGTACCCATCTCAAGCTCTAATCTAGACACATTGAAGAAAAAATACCTATAGTCAGAGATACCTTAGAAACCAAAAGAAGTGGGAGCATAAAACCCACAATTTTGGGCAACTATGGGGGTGGGGGTGGGGAAGTTATGTCATATAGCCAATGTTCCCAGTGAAGCCTCAGCTAGCACCACTGATAAAACTGACAGAGGAGGAGGGAGATGCAGGTCTAAATACCAAAAGCAGGTCTCATGGGGCCTTCCTTTGAACAATATGTGAATCTATCCTAAGAAATAGTGGGCTGGAGGGAAGTCTGACCACCCTGGATAATGAGACCTCGTGCTAGAAACCTTCTCAACAAAGTGACCTTGACCATGTGCTGGGACTGTCCACTTCAAATCATACCATAACTTCCCTCAATACTAAATTCATACTCTTATCAGCTATCCCATTGGTGGTTGATTCTTACTAGTATACCCTTAGCTGTCTCTGGCTTTAGCTCAGAAACTCAGGTTTTAGGGCTCCTTCTCAGGGTAGCATGATCTCAGGCCTGTCAGACAATCTGCACACTTGATGGATTCTTTAGAGACTTCTGCCCATGCCTGCTTGTGGTTACTGCCACACACATAAATTAGAGGCAATGACCAGCCAGCAACAGCTCAACTGTGTATGGCATTTAGCTTCCAGTTAATCACACATTATTTTTGTATGTGTGGTAAATAGCATATATCACTGTGTCCGCACACATTCACAGATACCCATTTGTACAATTCGTAGTAGTGTGTGAAACCACTACCACTGGAATTCCTAGTCAATGTGACATGACTCAGCCCCAGGCCATGAGTCTCAGGGTTTGGGATGCTGGGAACCTGGCAACCCAAACTGCATATCAAAAAAGCAGCAGCTGCTAGCAAACTTTTTTTTTTTGAAGTGTGCATCTGGTAAAGGAGAAGGGTCATGGCTCAGGGGCAGAGTCACTGCTTGGCATGCAGAAGGTCCCAGGTTTAATCCCTGGAATCTCCAGTTATGGAGCAGGTTGTAGGTGATGTGAAAGACGTCTGCTTCATACCCCAGAGAGCTGCTGCCAGCCTGAATAGATAATATAGGCTTGAATAAATCAAGGGTCTCATTCAGTATAAAGCAGCTTCATGTACTCATGAAATAGAAAGGTCAAAGTATAAAATGGTGCCACTGTAATCCACAATATAGTAAATATTCAGGCCATTATACTGGGGTGAGGTTCCATTGTTTCCACCCTACTGATCCAGGGAGCAGGCAGCAGCACTGTGCAAGGAGGTAGGGTACCTGCTAGCCACAGTCACATCTGTGAGATCGTCTGTTCATTCCAAAGTTACATTTCTTCACACAGAAAACTAACATTTCAGAAAGGTTTCAAGCTCAGCCTTCTTTCCACATGCAGGCCTTTTCCTTTTCAGAGGCAGAGCCTTTGGTCATCTGAACCTGCAGACTGACATAGTACACTCCAGAATCAATTATACTACCTCATCAATTGTTTATGAGATTACTCTGCACAAACAATTCCAACACTCCAGATATTGTTATCAACTAATTTATGAGCAATAGGACAATGACCTTTGAAAATGACAAAGGCATTTTTCAAATAAATAATGTAAATGAATGTGTCACAACTACATGAAGCCTTACAAAATGTTCTCCTGAAATACTGTTCACTGGAATACCCTGGGCACACAGCCATGACTTCTTTAGCAACAAGAATGAGGGCACAGATGAAGGAATTTTGGGAGAGACCTTTGAAGAAACAGCAGAATTAATCTCATTGCAGGAAAGTAGGCTTCAAATCCTGACTGGGGCTACAAATGATATTACAGCTGACTGACAGACTAATCCAGATCAGCAACACTATTCAACAATTTGATACAGCTGATACTGTACATTGCCTCAGGAGTCTCCAACCAACTGAAAATTCAGAAACTATAATTTCCATGGACAATTGGAAGGTTTAATGCTCACTGCCTACATTGCTACCTTTTGAGTACAAAACTGCCTCCAAGAACACAAATTACAATATCTTAATTATTAGTGTATTTCTATGTTACTTTTCTCCCCGAAAGTGCCCAGGAATTTAATGAATAACCAATGTAAACAATTTAAATAAAACAAACCAAAGAAAACAAATGCATCCTGGATAGGTCCAGGTTTACTGGACTTAAGCTTTCCAGGCCCTCACAGGGGGCAGGGGATCCCTGACTCTGGGGGCCCTCCCCCTGGCATCAGTCAGCTGGCTGGTGGGGGACTTACTGGCCACAAAAGGAGGCCTAGGCCTGCCTCACTGGCAATGTAGCAACATAACTTCTGGAATCATTGTGTCTGTCGCTGGTGACGCAGGGATGCTCTGGTATTTGGGTAACCTCTATGGTAAAATGACTTCTACCATAGATTTTTTGCTCAAATACAAGTGTCCCCATGTCACTGGGGATGTAATAATGCCACTTCCGCTGCACACAGGAAGTGATGTCACCACATTCCTGGCAACAATGGCCCAGGCCTCTCTTTGCTCCTGATGAGTCCCCTGCCCTGCTGGTTGCCTGGGAATACTTGACAATCCTAACTGGACTGGTTATTATAGGCTCTAGGAAACAGGGTTACCAACTTAAAGGCTGAACATGGAGTTCTTCCGGAAGTACAACTAATCTCAAGACTACATAGATCAACTTTCCTTCAGGGGACTACTCTATGGCATGACTTTCCTATGGAAAGCCTTCCTCTCCCCAGACTTTGTCCTAATCAGCAGTGCCCCAAATCTCATAAATTTCCCAAGCCAAAACTGGCAACCCTACCAGGTAAAGATAAATATATAAATAAATATATAAATAAATATATAAATAAATATATATAAATAATATAAGCTATTGTAGACCCAGCGACATGCAGGCTTGAGTACTTGCAAGCAGAAGAGAAAAGCAGAAGAGAAAACAATCTAAGTCAGCTGTTGCCACAAGGCTAGCAGGAGCTTCCCATTTTCCTCCCTGCCAACTTATTCCCCTTCCCCATTGACACTAAGCCTGATGCCTTCCTTAGCTGCTACAGATGTTAAAACACTTAACATAACACTTAACATTCACTTGTTGTCATCTATTCCAGCTGTTGGGCATGGTCACTATTGGGATTGCCAACTCTTTCATAACTCAGCTACTGAATCTGACAAAGCAGCTTCCAGCCCTAGGAAAAGTATGCTTCAAAACATCTGTTAATTTTTTAAAGTGCCACAAGACTTCTTTTGGTATCAAGCCTGAGTATATGAGTTGGATGCAGCCAGCTTTTCGGCTGGTGAAAGAACAACACAGGAGTCCCCTTTAACCACCAGCAACGAAAACAGCCATGGAGAACTCTGTAAGGCACCAAAGGCAAATACAGACCACAATTTTAAGATACTCTTAAAAATAAATGCTAGGAAATCAGAGGTGATCTCACTTTTGATGTTGAGATGCTTACTTCAGATGCATCAGTTGCTAGTTTGGTTTTTTGTTTTTGTTTATTTTTAAAGAAGTGTGAAGTCCACCCCTTTGCTGATGGGGAGAATGGAAGCTGTGTGGGACTGAGGCAACAACCTGCAAAAAATGTGCACCTTCCTGTCTATAACACACAAATATGTTTTAGCTGTGATCTTTCAAAAAGATTGTACCAAACCACATGTGAGAAAGATCTCAGGAAAGAGGAGTAAAACATGGAAAGTGGACAGTGAAGGGACAATCGAACCAGAAACAAACCTCCACGTGGAAACAGCCTCAGACTGTAATTCAAGCCAAGCTATTTTCCTATCCCCAATAACATTCTCCATTTAGCTGGCTATAATGACTGCTGCAGAGGAAAGGGGCTTGCAAGCAGAAGGAAGGAGGAGTCCCTTTCTCTCCCTACTGCTTGCTTTTGGGGGCCTCAACTGTTTTTCAGCAGTGTCAAGACACTGGAATCATTGGAAAATGTATGCTGCAATCCTAAACAGAGCTGCACCTTTCTAAGCCCTTTTACTTCAATGGACCTAAAAGGATGTAACTCTGCTTAGGATGACATTTAGGATGATACTTACAATGTTTATATCAGGCTTGAGATATTCCCGGTGGCAGGGGGCTTCCTAAGTTTAGAACTGGGCTCAGCAGTTATGAATTATGTTATGCTATTTTGGCCTCTGGTCAGTTCTGAATCAATCCCAGGCAAATCCGTCCTTCATTACATTCAACTTGCTCCTACTGTCAAATTAGTGGTAACATGGTGAGGATCTTGATGAACTCTCTGTCAGTTCTGCCCTCAGAATTTCCAAAACACGGAACAAAATTAATTTAACCAACACAGGGTAGGGGAGAAGGATTATCAGATATTGCTAGCTATAAAGGAAAGTATTTGGCATCATAGATAGAAAGGCAGAGGGATGTCACAAGGTGCAGTTTCTAATCTCCAGGTGGGGTCTGGAGAACCCCCAATAACTAATCTTCAGGCTAAAGAGACCTGTTCCCTTGGAGTAAATGGCTGATTTGGAGGGTGGACACTCTGGCACTATATCCTGCTATGATCCTTCCCTGTGCTCAAACCCAAAATCTCTAAGAATTTCCCAACCTGGAGCTGGCAACTCTGTCACAAGCCAATGGGCAAATAAGAGAGGAGGGAAAGGGAGGGGAGCTCAAGGGGCCCAAAAAGAAATACAGCAATTTATTTTTTGCATTTTTTACTTGTTAAGCTTTTTTTTGACCATGAGGTGATATTTTCATAGTTTGGTTATTTGTTGCCTTAATTTTAAAATCATGATTATTATTAGATTCACTTGCTTTTTAGCCATCTCAAGAATCTGTTGGCTCCGAGAAAAGGTTACAAATATCTCGACTGATTAATGAAAGGAACAGATAATGACCGTATTCATTGTGACCCTTTTTCATTCAACAATTCTGGAGATATATAAAGACTGAGCCTTTCATTTCTTTTGATGTGCTGTTGTTACAAATCTTTTTTAACCCACCTCTATTTGCTGTAAGGTGTTCCCAATTCATTTCTTTACTTTATCACACTTATAATTTAACAGGGGGAAACATGGCATTTGGAAGCCAGAAAACAGTACAAAACCAAGACACCTAAGTTCAAGTTGTTCAAGGGACAACCAAAAATAAAATGAGGGTTATTGCTTTCAACTGGAGTGGCTGATGAATTCTGTAGCCTTTCCAGACTTGTTTCTCTGTAGTCAGAGCACTCAAAGGCATTGTGAAGTATAGTATAGTCAGAGCACTCACAATTCTGAAATAATCCTTAGCTGAACAGGCCTGGAAATGTCTGGCTGTCGACAGCTGAACTTGTTTCAGGGAAAAAAATGGCAGTTTCTCCTTCCCTCAGGATTTAGCTTTCAGCTGCTGAATACACCAGGTCAAGTTGCAAATACTGCTAGAAATAATTAGATTGTCTATATTGTTTATTTAATTGTTTTGTTGGTTTTTATTATTTTATTAGTGTTATTTTAGAGCTCTGTTGATACTTATTTCCCCATCTTTGGAATAATTTATTGAAAGGATGGTTAATTATTTTCTAACTACATTTTTAAAGATGACAAAGACTACATTGGACCTTAAAATAAACACAGGGTGAGGGGGTTACTCTAAGAATCTACGATTTTTTTTAGAACAGGCAGGGAATCCACAAGGACTTGCAGAGGGGGAAATCTAATTTCACTCTCCCCCAACATCACCTCTTTCCTATACCTGAAAGCTCTGATAGCCTCTACCCTTTCCTGGCTCCTTGTCTCCTTCCCACCTATCCTTTCTGCCTCCCTATCTTCATTTTTTTCTCCTTTCCTTCCCCAGCAGCCTCCCCCTGGGAAAAGTTTGGCAGAACTGCATGGTACTGGCCACTGGATGTGGTCCAATTGCACAGTGGGGGACCCACAAGAATTTGTGAAGGGCACTTCACTTCCCCCTGTATCCCTTTCATTGCTTTCCCTTTCACTCACACAATTTCTTCTTTCCATCCTCCTGGCAGCTGCTATATCCCCTTCACTGCTTCCTTCTCTCCTTCTTCATTCTGTTGTTGAATTGTAACTTGTGCAAATAAAAATGGCAGGAAAGAAATGGAAGCAGTTCTGTTGGATAATCACTGCTGAAAAATCTGAAACTTACAGAAGCAAACAGCCCCTAGAGATGCTATGAGGAAACAAGAACAGATCCTGACTGAAAGGAGACAAGGAGGGAACAAAACAGCACTACTCAGGAAGGAAAAAAAAGATAAAAGTTGGGTAAATGAAGAACCATAATAGAATGATCCATATTAGAATGATTCTCATAATAGAACTCATGCCAGTGAGGCACTAACTGTGATGTAAGGGTCCATGAAAGCCAACATTGGAACTAGGAGTGTACAAAAAACAAACAAACAAAAAACTGGAATTTTTCAGGTTTCGGTATATTGAACCTGAAAAATGTTGGTATTTCTCGATATTCCCAGTATGGAAATTTTCAGTATGGTATTTGGTATTTGGATTCAGTATATATTCGGGAAAGCCAATTTTTTTCAGCTCCATTATACCCTATGGGGACCATTATAGTCAATGGTCCCCATAGGCTATAATGGAGAATCAATCTGGGGGTATCTGGGGCTCGGGGGGGGGGCTGTATTTTGAGGCAGAGGCACCAAATTTGCAGCATAGCTACTGGTGCCTCTACTCACCCCCCCCCCCATTTTAAAAAAGATTGGACCACAGAGTTCATGGGGTCCAATTCTATGGGCCCTCAAATAATGTGCCCTCCATTGCTTTCAATGGAGGGGGAAAGGCATTTAAAGGTCTTGCAGTCCCTTTGAACTCCTTCTCCAAGTGGTGAGTTTACCTGGAAGGTATTTAAAGGGACTGTGAGACTGTGATCCTGTTAAATGCCCTTTAAGTTTGGCTATCCGGCAACCCCAAACATATAGCTGAAACTGAGCCCCATTTGGTAACTGGCTCGGCTCAGTTAAGCCAAATGCACACCCCTAATTGGAACACATCTGACTTTTTTCCATGGCTAAATAATTTCCTTCCTTCCTTCCTTCCTTCCGCTAAAGTAGTGTAGTTGGCCATTATATATCCCTTGGGATGAAGGAATCCAATAGAAGAAGTTATGCCAAATATATTAAACCTCATCAGTTCTTTCCAATAAACCTTGTTCTGAAAAATCCCAGTACGGTTTTCCATGCTAAAATTATTGAAGATATAAACCAGATAGTGTGCCTCACAAGGATTAAAACAAGCAAACAAATCTATTTTGGTCATTTGTTTAAAAAGCTTATTATACCAAGAAATTTCCTTCAGAAGAATTGTGTCAGATGATGTAAAAAGGAAAAAAATCTAAACAAACCAGCTTGTACTGAAATTAAAACAACCTGATGGGTCCATGAATATTAATGAGACCTAAATATCACCTAATCACAAACAATAAACCTCAGCCAGTGGCCTGCAATCAATGTGAAGTACCAGCTAGCAGAAAGAGGAATTCACATATTTCCTTAGTTATGACAACAATATGTGGACAAGCATCAGCATACATGTCTGATTTCGCTGGAAGCACCAGGATTTTTAGGGTTTTAGAAAATTACACCTTTAGTACTCCCCCACCTTAACTCTGAAGAAGCGGGATGGGCAAATGAAAATTTCGATTTCTAACTTCTTTGGTTGCATATACTCCTGATTGTCTCACATAAATTGTTTAAACATAAGTTATATGTTTCTCAGTTTATTTGGAATGAGAGATGTATGGATGCACTAAATTATCAGGCTAGAAAATGCATATAAACTTTCATTTGCTAGCACACTAAGCAGGCGTTTCCAAAGGAATATCATGGAGCTGGAAGAGGTTCAGAAAAGGGTGACCCTAATGATTAACATGTTAGAACAGCTTTTATTTATTTATTTAAAATATCTATTAGCTGCCTTTCTTCCCAGTGGAACTCAAGGAAGCTTACAATATAAATGAAACCATTATAAAAAGCACAATAAAACACCATAAAATAATGCAACAATTATAAAAACCCATAAAAAGTCACAATTTAAAAACTCCCAATTAGGACTGCCAACAACAACAACAACAACAACAAACTAAGGCTGCGATCATATGCACAATTAGACCCGACATAGGCCTAAATGCCGGGCATATTTAAAAGGAGCAATTGGACAACAACATCTAGGATGCGCCCTGCAGCCATCGGCAACCTGTTTTGCTCCACCGCAGAAGCAGAGTTAAAAGACATTGAGAAAAATCCAGCAGTAAATGGGTTGTGATGGGCCATGGGTGGACTTTCCCCTTTCTGATCACTCCAGCACTTTCTCATGGCATTGGGACAATCTGATCAGGCCATCCCAACTTGGTGCCATTGTCCCCCCCCCCCTCGCAGTATATGCATCATCACAAACTCCATAGGGAGCCCTCAGTGCAGAGGTGTGATTCATCGATTCCTTGTTTAAGCACATGGGAATAAAATGGGACAAAAAACTCACCTCTCCCACAGTTGCATATGATCACACACAGACGGATTGCACCCACAGCTTAAAAGGAAGGTGTGATTATGCAACTGTGGGTCAAATTCCTCTGAAGAAAATAGCCTCTCCCCCCCCCCCCGCTTTATCTCGTGTGTGTGACCGCAACCTAAATCAGTCAAATGCAGTTCTAAATAACACTGTCTTCAGCTGAGGACACTGTTCAATAATGGTGGGACTTCCACAAAAAGTCCCTCTCTCATGTGCCCACCCGACAAGCCTCTTTGATTGCTCAGACAATCAGGAGGGCCTTTTCCTGTAATCTTAATTCCCAAGAAGGAACATCTGGGAGAAGATGGTCCTTCAAGATACCCCAGTCTCAAGCCATGTAAGGCTTTGAAGGACAAAATCAACACCTTGAATTGGGCTCAGGAGCAGATTGGCAGCCAGGAGTGGATTGGCAGCCAGCTATACTGCTGCCCTGACCAGCAGTCTAGCAGCAGAATTCTGCACTAGCTGCAGCTTCTGAGCACACTTGAAGGGCAACTCCTAGTACAGCGCATTGCAATAGTCCAGTCTAGATTTAACTAAGGCATGGATCATTGTGACTAGATCTGACTGAACCAGGAATGGGCATAGCTAATGCACCAACCAAAGCTGGGCAAAAGCAGTCTGAGCCACCACAGCCATCTGGTTGTCTAAGGTTACCTCTTTGTCAAGCAGAACTCCCAAGCTATGAACCTGGCTTTTCAAGGGGAGTGTAACTCCATCCAAGACAGGGGAGATCTTGAGCCCCTTGACTGCCTCTCTGCTAATCCAGAAAACCTCTGTTTTGTCACAGTTTGTTCCCCCTCATCCAGTCCATTACTCACTCCAAGCAATGATTCAGAATATCAACAGCATCCTCAGAATTAAGTGGAAAAGAAAAGCAGAGCTGGGTATCATCTGCATATTGGTGACACCATAGCCTCCTGATGACCTATCACATTGACTTCAAATAGACATTAAACAGTATGAAGAATAAGATGGAACCTTGTGGCACCCCACAGGCCAACAGCCATGGGGCAGAGCAGGAATCCCACAACACTACCTTCTGAGACCAACCCAACAGATAAAACTTGAACCACCATGACTCAGTGCCCCATAGACCATGTGCTGAGAGGTGGCTCAGTAGGATACTATGGTTGATAGTATCAAAGGCCTCTGAGAGATCCAACTAGCAAGGTCACATCCCCCCCTCCCAGACAGTTCTTGATAGAAGTCATCCAGCAAGGTGACCAAAGCAGTCTCTGTTCCAAATCTTGATCTGAAATCAGATTGAAATGGGTCCACAAAATCAGTCTCTTCCAAGAAGCCCTGGAGATGCGACAGGGAGATTTTTTTGTTTTTGCTTTAAAAAAAAATACAGGTCTGATCACCACCTCTTTGAGCATGAGTGGCATAAATCCTGCTCTCAAGGAAGCATTTGCCACTCCCCTTACCCACTCAGCCAGTCCCCCTCTGGCAACTTGTATCAGCCAGGAAGGGCAATGGTCGACAACACAGGTGGTAGGTCTTACATGTTCAAGGATCTTGTCCACAACCTCAGGATCCACAAGCCAAAAAGCATCCATAATTCAGATAAGCAGACACTAAGGAAGCATCATCTGAACATGCATTCACACCTGCATCTAACCCAGAGCAGATCTGGGTGATTTTGTCTGCAAAGTAAGTGGCAAATAGATCGCAACGGGCCATCGTGTGGTCAGAATCCAAATGCTTGGGGCCATGATATAAAAGTCTCTGAACCACATGAAACAGGTTGGCTGAACGATTACATGCAGATGCAATGACCACAGAGAAATGTGGCCTTTTTGCCATCATCATCAACACAGAACAGGCTCTAATGTGGGCTCCATGCTGTGTTCAATTAGTCGCACTCAGAGTTTCCCACCAGTGTGCTCTAGCCATTGTCCCTCCCATTTCATCACCATCAGCTCCCCAGTAAGCCAGGGAGAATGCACAGCCCCAACCCCCTGAGGATCCCACCGCTCCCCACATGTATAGCATCAGTAGCTCCAGCCAGGCCCCTTCTCATCTCTATCAAGTCCTTTGTTGCCTTCAGCAGAGACTGGAGGAGTATTCAACACATTGGGGCAAGTCCTTTGGCCTGGTGGAATGAGCCAAAGGGGAAACCTGCTCAGCAGGGATACCATGGGCCCTTGAGGTATATGTTTTGGGACAGGGAGGCAGGCACTGTCCTGTCACTTACTTGGTGACTTTAGGTAAGCCACCATTTCTCAGCCTCACTCCCCCCCATCAGCAATATGGGGGAATAATGATATTGGACTGCTTTATAGGGCTGTTGTATATAACACATTTTAAAATATTTTTTTAAAAAAAACCTTTTATTTCAATACAAGATTACTGCTGAGAATCTGCAAGTAATAAAGGGAAAAAACCCACATGTGATGCAACAAGCATAAAACAATGAACACAAATAAAAGGGAGGGAGACAAAGAAAGCAACACCCTCCTCAAACAGAGAAGCGAAATTACTGGGACTCAATCAGCTGCTTGCGTATCCCACACACCCGTAGGCAAAATCTGGCAACTTTGTAAGTTATCTCCTAGGAGAAGTCTGCAAGGAAGAGAGAGACATAAAGTTGTTCAGATCTTCCTGGTATAATTGAGAGAATTAGAGCAATATACTGATGTCGGAGGTCATTGTAGAATGCAGCAGAACATGTTCAATAGACTCTGCTTTTCCTGTATGACATCAGCAAAGCTGTTGAGGGAGCGGGACACAATGCTCTCTGTCTTCCAGAAGGGCTGCAGTTAAAGCATTAAAGCATGCCAGGGTAAAAATTCTCCAATATCTGGAGATCTCAAGGGATCTAAGATAATCTGCTGGTTGAAAACATTTAGCACGTTACAAAATAACTGGATATTTCTGTATCTGAGCCCTGCATGATCCCAGAGCTGCTGCTTAATTGTTTCTTTTGCTTTTTGATGCAGTAAAACTTGTTTGGGGGGGGGGGGGGGGAGGCCATGCTCCTTAACACACTTTGAACACTGAAAGCACTATAGAAACACTTTGTAATTTTGGTTGATCCCTTAACACCTTAGATATCTCCATTCACTTTTTCACACTTGGCTTTCAGTTCTGGGTGGCTGGTTCCAGTGGTGTATCGGGGGGGGCGGGGGGGCGTGCAGCTTGCAGAAGGCCCTTGAAGTCAGCATCATGCTGCATCCAGCTGATCTTTCCTTTTATTTTAAAGTGCAGTTCTGGCTGCAGCCACTAGGGGCACAGGGAAGTCTGAGCATAGCAAAAAGCATGCTAGGATCAGCTAAACTTTTCATTCTCCAACACTGAAGCAAACTTGCTTAACATCCACTGAGCCAGCACACTAATAGCTGCTACACTAATTGCCAGCTTGCAGGTCATTTTCCCCAATAGTCTAGCCTTTCTCTCTTCCCTGTCTTGCACGCAGCTCAGCCAGATCTTGCAAAGCACCAGTTAGGGTGTTGCAGCAAAATGAAACAACCTTTCCCTTTCTTAATTTCTCACCCTCTTTTCTATACTTTTTTCATTCATTTCTGTCTCCCTTCACCTATTTTTTCCAAAAAAAATCCCAAAACCCTTATTTTCAGTTCTTGGACTCAAGACTACCTCATCCCTATCCTGCTTGTTGACGGAATGCATTTAAGGGTAGTTTATTTATTTATTATATTAGGTTTGTATACTGCCCTCCCTGCAAGTGGGCTCAGGGCAGTTCACAACAAATTCACATAAAACACATAAAATCTATTAAATAATTTAAAAGAGATGTTTAGAGGTGGTTTGCCATTGCCTGCCTCCACGTCAGCCCTGCTTAGCTTCTCAGATCTAAGGAGATCAGGCTATCTTGGGGCCAGGGCTCATTTTGTAGCAGGAGCTCCTTTGCATATTAGGCCACACACCCCTGATGTAGCCAATCCTCCAAGAGCTTACAAAGCTCTTCTTACAGGGGCTACTGTAAGCTCTTGGAGGATTGGCTACATCAGGGGTGTGTGGCCTAATATGCAAAGGAGCTCCTGCTACAAAATGAGCCCTGGCCCCAAGATAGCCTGATCTCCTTGGATCTGAGAAGCTAAGCAGGGCTGACGTGGAGGCAGGCAATGGCAAACCAGAGCCAGTTTGGTGTGGTGGTTAAGTGCGTGGACTCTAATCTGGGAGAACCACTCCTCCACTTGCATCTGGCTGGATGGCCCTGGGCAAGCCATAGCTCTGTACCAGCTGTTCCCTCAAGGACAGCTTGGGAAAGAGCTCTCTTAGCCCCACCTACCTCACAGGGTGTCTGTTGTGGGGAGGGGAAGGGAAAAGGAGTTTGTAAGCCGCTCTGAGACTCCCTTGGGGAGTGGAGGGCAGGGTATAAATCCAATCTCTTCTTCTTCTTCTTCTTCTTCTTCTAATATGCAGAGGAGCTCCTGCTATGAAATGAGCCCTGCTTGGGGCTATCCAAGACAGGGCCAGGCTGAGAGTAATGTGACTGGCCCAAGATCACCCAGTGAGCTTCCATGACATGAGTGGGGATTTAAACCTGGATTTCCCAGATCCTAGTCTGACATTTTAACCACTACACCACACTGGCTCTCATAATGGAATAGCGTGTTGGAATTTGATTTTTTTTTTTTTTTTTACTGGCATGATTATATTTACAAAAAAAATTCACTGCTTATTTACCGGCAATTATTATGATTTGTTTTGTTTCATGATTATTACTGAAAAGGATTTTGTCATATTAGGGTTGCCAGCCTCCAGGTGGGGCCTGGGGATCTCCCGCTTTTACAACTGATCTCCAGCTGACAGAGATCAGCTTCCCTGGAGAAAATGGCTGCTTTGAAGGGTGGACTCTATGGCATTGTACCATGCTTAGGCCCCTCTCCTCCCCAAACCCCGCCCTCTCCTGGCTCCACCCCCAAAGTCTCCAGGTATTTTCCAACCCAGACTCGGCAACCCTATGGCATATTGAGGAGGGGCTCTGAGCTGGATAGCCCCAGCCTAGCCTGATCTCATTGGATCTCAGAAGCTAAGAAGGGCTGATGCAGAGGCAGGCAATGGCAAACCACCTCCAAACATCGCTCACCTTGAAAACCCTGTGGGGTTGCCATAAGTCAGTTGTGACTTGATGGCAAAAGAAAAAAGAGGTGGGGGTGTTAAAATTATCTGCCCTGGGTGCCAAATAGGCAAGGCACACCACTGGCTGGTTCTCTTGTATTTTATTGTTTGATTATTATTCTGTGTGCCACTTTGAACAAAATTTGGTTAGGAGAAAGCAAGATAGCTATAATTTGACTACATTAAAAACTAAAATATGCTAGACATCCAGGTTACTTCATGAAACTGAGACACAGTAACTTCAGGACAGACAAAAGAAAATACTTCTTTACACAACACGTAACTAATTCCCTGCCATGAGATTTGGTGGTAGTTACAAGCTTAGATGGGCTTCACAACAGATAAAGAAATTCATGGAGGACAGACCCATCAATGTTATATTGAGTGTGACAGCTAAACAGAACTTCCACATTCAGAGGCAATATACCCATATAATACATGATGCAGAGAAAAAATAGGAATGCAGAAGTGCTACAACGGGGCTTAAAATCATGTCTCTCTTTTGTAAGCACATACACAGCATTGAAGGGGGGTGGGAAGGTCACCTTCAGGAGAAACAAGAAACAAAATCCAAGAAATACACATGCAATGATTCTATTATTCTTTTTTGAAACAAAAACTTGAGTGTTCTTGGTAGCTGAAAGAATTCCCAATCAAATTGTGACTGTCGATTTTCATTCTAAATCAATTCTCTTTGTGATCTGCATTATAAGAAATGCCAGTGTAGGGTGACCTCCTGAATGAAAATGTTTTCTATTGGAATTAAAAGTCTCAAAATGAACTCTTCCCATGTAAGTTTCAGGGAAAGTATTGCCAACTGAAAAATCCTGCCCTGGCAATGGAGGGATAAACAGCCATGTTCAGACACTTGTAAAATGGTTATACTTTATGTAAAAAGACAGTGACAATCTACTTTACTCTCATGCTAAAAGGTTAGTGAAACCTGTCAAAAAGCATCTGGTTCCCTCTGAGAAAGCAAAGGAGACAGATTCCAGGTTTTGAAAACTGCCTTTAAAGACATGGCCAGTTAGAATGGCAGCTGGCAAACTTTGAATGAGAGGATTTGCCTGGAGGGTAAATAGGAATCACTTTACAATACAGAAGAGCGAAATAAATGGAATTCAGATGCGGCACTATTTGTGATAGGCTATATAATTAAAGTCTTGATTCCTGTTTAAACAATGTTTCTAGTTATTAGCCAGGAACCATTAAGAACAGAATGCTAGATAAGATTCAGAAGCAACTATTATTTATTTTAACAGATATCTATTCCATTCTTCCGACAGCCCAAAGCATCTCTCTCTCTCATACTCAAAATTAATTACGTATTTATTTTTAAAGTTAGTTCATTCTTTTTTAAAAGTAGTCAGGGCTGCTTGCAACAGAAACAAAAATAAAACTGAAACAAACTTAAGTCAAGAATAGAGTTCAGAATAACTAATAACAAACTATCAACAAAAAAGCTTCAGCAATAGAAGAATAATGTGATCTCTGTATCCTAAAGCAAATGGTACAGATATTCTTCGACCACCATGGTGCCCCCAATAAGATTCACAAAAGATGGGATTTAAAAGGCAAAACTCAATTTTATTCTTCTTAAAGCCTCTGCCCTTCATTGATCTCCATCTTTTGTTCCTCTTCCTACTTTTCTTTCAGGATACAGAAGTCTAGTCTAGTCTACCCAGCAACTGACTGCAGACTCTCTAATGAGACAGATTGCTAAACACCAACAGTGGATTTAACTGGAGGTATTCAAATATAACAAAAGCCCCATTCATTGTGGCCTCCCTATCTGAGCTTGTCTTTCTTTATTTGAGGTTATGCTGTGATCACACGTGCCAGTAGATCTGGCACAGGCACAAATGCCCGATGGATCTAAAGGGCGCGATCAGACAGCAACATCTGGGAAGCGTCCCACAGTCATCGGCACCCTGTGCTGCTCCACCACAGAAGCAGAGTAAAAAGACACCGGAGAAAACCCAGTAGTAAATGGGTTCTGATGGGTCACGGACGGGCTTTCCCCTGTCTGATTGTGCAAGTGTGCACTCATGCCATTGAGATGGTCTGATCAGGCCATCCCGGCTCAGTGCCATTCCCCCCCCCCCTTCGCAGTATGCACATCATTGCATACTCCATAGAGGGCCCTCAGTGCAGAGGTGCGATTCCTCATTTATGCACATGGGGAACAAACTGCCAAAAAAATCCAAACTCATCCACGGTTGAATCTGATCACACAGTGATGGGATGCGCCTGTTGCTACAAAGGGCTGTGTGATCTTGCAACTGTGGGTCAAATTTCTCCAGAAGAAATAGCCTCACTTCCCCTCTGGAGAGCCAGTTTGGTGTAGTGGTTAAGTGCGCGGACCCTAATCTGGGAGAACCGGGTTTGATTCCCCACTCCTCCACTTGCACCTGGCTGGATGACGTTGGGCAAGCCATAGCTCTGTACCAGCTGTTCCCTCAAGGACAGCTTGGGAAAGAGCTCTCTCAGCCCCACCTACCTCACAGGGTGTCTGTTGTGGGGAGGGGAAGGGAAAAGGAGTTTGTAAACCGCTCTGAGACTCCCTTGGGGAGTGGAGGGCGGGGTATAAATCCAATCTCTTCTTCTGCTTCTCTTCTTCCGCTTCAACTGGCATGTGTGACCATAGCCTTTGACAGGTAGAAGGACTTCTCAGTCGTGGCATCAAAATTAAGGGACTCTACTCCCAGGGATATTTCTCTATCCCTCTCTATCACTGTCTTCCCCCAGCACACTGAGACCATTTTTTGAGGGAGGGGCAGGGATGGGGGGAATGATGCACCAATGGTACGATATCTCTTCTGGAGAATACCTGAAAGTGATGTCACTGCACTGACATAAATCTTTAGGATTCACCCAAAATTCTTAATTGGTATCCATCTTCATGGCACTAATTGGGGAGAAAGGTGGGATACAAATTTTGTAAATAGATATGTAATCTCAGTTTGCTGGAATACCTGAAAACAGGCATCTACAGAAGGTCTGAATAGAGGGCTAGGTTTGTGCATGAGAAAGCGGTCCTTCAGATAATTGTTTTTACATTTAAAAATGTAATTTTATGATGTCTTGATCTGTTTTGTGATCCACCCTGAGCCTGCTTGTGGGAAGGACAGAATATAAATTGAAACAAACAAAATAAAAAAATACCCTGAACCCAAAACATATAAAGATTTAAAAATCAAAACCAGGTCTTTGAATTGCACCCAGAAAAACTGCTGCCCATTGAAATTCTTTTAAGATGGATAAAAAGACCCATTATGGTGTGCCCTCCATCAACACATTTGTGGTAGCATTTTGGACCAACTGAACTTTTTGAGAGTTCTTGAAACTCCCTTAAAGCTATGAATATAACTGGCCAAGAATAAGGTCATGCTTGGAGATGTTTTTGATCTAATTTCATTTCAGATGTGTGAGAATGTCTTCCTCTACAACAGAAATTCTTTCTTCTTTTATGCTAAGATTGTCAGAATGAATATTATGTACTAAAACTGTGAAATAAGCACAAAATGACCCCTGTGCAAGCCTTTCCACAGGTCAACAGTTAAGCACAGCTGTTCATCTCACTCTAAGTGCCTCTCAGTCTGAGATGAGGAGTACCTCAAGAGCATCGCTGAGCACGAAAGAGAAGGAAAAAACATGATGTGCTTGACTGGAGAATAGCCTTCATGCAGAAGAATTTTTTTTTTTTTTTGGAGCCACTGACTAACTTCAAGGGCCTGCTGCTTTCCAGCTATTTTGACACAGGAAGATTCAGGCTGTTTGTTTTCTGAAAAATTATCTTCCATGTGAGGAAAATATAGGTAAAGGTAAAGGTTTCCCTTGCTTGAAAGCCAGTCGAATCCAACTCTTCAGGGTGGTGCTCATCTCTGTTTCCAAGCCAAAGAGCCAGCGCTGTCCAAAGTCTTTTTCCGTGGTCATGTGGCCAGCATGACTAGATGCCAAGTTGCACGGAATGCTGTTACCTTCCCACCGAAGTGGTACCTATTTATCTACTTGCAATTTCTTGCTATCAAACTGCTAGGTTGGCAGGAGCTGGGACCAGAGATGGGAGCTCACTCCATCACACGGCACCCGGGTCTCAAACTGCCGAACTACTGACCTTCCGGTCAGCAGTTCAGCATCTTAACCACTTGAGCCTTCCTTCCAACAAAATTTACATACATTAAGGAAAATGTCTAGAGTCTTTAATTTTTGTTGATTGGATGGTCTAGAGTCACTATTAACATTTGGCTTGAAGCAAATTCAAGGGCAATAATATGGAGATAAAACCTTTCAGAAACTCGAGCAGTCAAGAGTTTTAAAAAGACAACACAGGTCTGTCATGAAATGTTTTGGCATGTCTGTAGAAATTCCCTTCTGCCCATGAGGAATGCTTTTGAACTTCTCATTGGTTATGGTTTAATATTTTGCACATTTCATTGCATTCCTCCATTGCACCAAAGTAAAACAAATATTATGAAAACTGGTTATTCCCCCAACCCTGGTGGCTGCTTTCTTAGAATATTCTCTTTCAGGAAATATGCATCCTTATTTTATTTATTTATTATCTAAAATATTTATAAGCCTGCCTTTCTTGTGACAACACAGGACTCAAGCTAGGTAACAACAGTAAATATAAAATACAACCAACTAAAACCTTAAACATTCAAATAAAATGCATTTAAACTGCATTAAAATAAACAGTATTAAATTACCCTGTTCACATGCCCTTTCTTGCCCCCAGTCACATGGTTCCCAAAGTTCTGTGCTGTAATGATTCTGTTTTACAGCCTTGCTTGAAACTCAGGAAACCAGAAGACCGTCTGACCTCTTCTGGGAGGATGTTCAGCTGTTCCACAAGTATAGGGCAGCCATTCTTGCAGAATGCACCCTAGACAAAAGAGGCACAGACAATAGACCTACCTGGGGGAGTGAAGCTGCCATATGCTTTTCTGCAAGGACGTATAAACATAACTACCCCTTATTGACAGTTAACATATAAAAGGTGTATAAAAAGAATCCCTCCCAAAAAAATGCAGGAAAAAAATGTGAACAACATGAGCAAAATACCACATGAAGAAAAAGAAAAGATGAGAAGATATTGGATTTATACCCCGCCCTTCAGTACCCAAAGAAGTTTCAGAGCGGTTTATAATCTCCTTTCCCTTCCCCTTCCCACGACAGACATCCTGTGAGGTAAGTGGGGCTGAGAGAGCTCTCTTGAGAACGGCCCTTGAGAGAACAGTTCTGAAAGAACTTGTGACTGACCCAAGGTCATGCCAGCAGGTGCACGTGGAGGAGTGGGGAATCAAACCTGGTTCTCCCTGATTAGAGCCAGTGCTCCTAGCCACTACACCAAACTGGCTTTCACACCAAACTGGCTCTTACACCAAACTGGCTCACGAAAGCTCATACCCTACCACAAGTTTTGTTTGTCTTTAAGGTGCTACTGTTCTCTTGCTCTTTTCTAACATACCACATGGAAAGTGAACTGGAAGATAAATTGATATGTTAACAAAAGTATTATTAATATTCATAATAACAAAAACAGATAAAGAAATAAAACACGCCACTTTCCTATATCTCTACAATAAATTCTAGAATAAAGAAGAAAATCACGAAGGGAGAATAGGAGTGGTTAAAGCTGAAGTCTCCAGACTGGGCCGTTGGGCCATCTAAGGAATGTCACAGGGTTAGATAAAGAAGCTGGGATAGTACAAAGAGTGATCAGAAGCAAGTGCGGACTTCCAAATATTTTCTCCAGCTCCTTCTGTTGTCCTACTCACATGAATACCCCGCATAAATAAAATAGGAAATAATACAATACATGGGTTCTTTCTATTTTATACAGCATGTTGAACAAAATTCTTGATTCCCCATGATGATGTTTCCCTCCCTTCCCCTCGTTTGCTACCCCGCACTAATTATACCAGCTTTGCCCCATAAACAAGGCTGTAACTCATTTAGAAACTGGCTTTGTCTTCCTCTCCAGCAGACCTTTCTCCCTTTATAAGCATTCCTCATTAGCACATCTCTGTCTCTAGACTAATTAAGTAAACACAGATGTAAGTGAGAATATTAATTTGCTACAAAGTAGCACCCCCCTCTTCCCCTCCTCCATTTCTACAATCTCTCAGCCAAATAACATGCAATTTGGTTTGGAAATCTATTTGCCTTCAATAATTACCTGAAACAGGTTAAATTCTGTGCTTTGTTATGTAACTGACCTTGGATCGTCTTCATCTCATTTAAAGAAATGCATTAAGGTAGGAGGATTTTCAGCTTTGAATGGAGAGTGGGTGCCAACTAAAGAACGAAAGGGGGGAAACAAGTACAGTTTGAACTGAGGGCAGTGACTGTCAAACTTTCATCCTTTGGACCTGTGTGTCGAGGGATCTGCAAATGTGTGCCACCAAACCCAAAGTGTTATAGAAGAACCTTATACATATTTTTAGTGTATGTGTTCAGTTAATGGGGGAAAAGAAACAAGGTTATTAAGTCTCACTGGAACGGAATCTCTCCTACAACTAGGATTGCCAGCCAGCACCTTGCAACCAAGGGGAACTTGGGGGCAGGGGCGTGGGGCAGCAGGCACGGTGTCATGACGTCACTTCTGAGAAAACCCAGGAGGATGTAAACGGTATAGTACCTTCGCTGATGCTGAAATTCAGGGCGCTGCCTTACAAGGGCTTTCCTCTTTCCTTCATGGGCGGGGGCAGAGGGTGGTGCTTGGAGAGGAAATTTCCCAGCAACACCCACTAAAATATGTGGTGCCACAAGGGGCTATCCTTGCCCCGATGTTATTCAACATTCATATTCACCAGCTTGCCCAGTTAGTTTGAGGGTATGGGCTGAGTTGTCACCAATATGCTGATAACACCCAGCTCTATCTGCTGATGGATGGATGGCCAGACTCCACCCTGGAGGTACTGGGCAGGGCATTACAGGCCATGAGTGGATAGCTCGAACAGGGGTGACTGAAACTGAATCCAATGAAGATGGAGGTCTTGTACCTGAGTTGTGGGGAGTTGGGACTGGGAATCCAGCTCCCAACCCTTGGCAGGACACCGTTGATGCCGGAGGTGAGGGTGAAGAGCCTCGGAGCTTAGGTTGCTGCCATTGCTCGATTGGCCTTCTATCATCTACAGCTGGTGAGGCAACTGGTTTCCTATCTCACCCCACCTCCCAGGACTTAGCTATTGTGACCTGTGCAATGGTCACTTCCAGATTAGATTATTGTAACTCGCTCTACATGGGGCTGCCCTTGAAATTGACCCAGAAACTGCATAGAGTGCAGAATGTGGCGGCATGTATGCTGATGGCGATACCTGTGTGGGCTTGCATTCAGCCAGTGCTGCGCCAACTGCACTGGCTGCCAATAGAGTACTAGATCCAGTTCAAGGTTCTGGTGTTAAGCTTCAAAGCCCTATATGGCCAGGGACATGCGTATCTTTGGGATTGCCTCTCCCCATATGTGCCCCACAGAGCATTGACCTCAATTGACACACATCTTCTGATTGTCCCTGGCCCCAAGGATGTCCGACTAGCCTCAACCAGGACCAGGGCTTTTTCTGCCCTGGCCCCAGCCTGGTGGAGCAAGCTCCCACTCGCGATCAGGGCCCTGCATGATTTATGACAATTCCGCAGGGCTTATAAAATGGAGCTGTTCCACCAGGCTTTCAGCTGAGGTGGCGGACATCCAAAATCCATCTTTGGCCTCCCCTACTGAAATCGCTGACCCTATGATCAGCCTAGACTGAGCACAGCAACATGAAGCTTGATTGCTGTTTCTATTATTGTTTTAGATTATTGTTTACATTATTTAACTATTGTTGCCGAGACTGTGTGGCTTTGTAACCCACCCTGAGCCTGTTCACGAGGTGGGTGGGATAAAAGATGGAATTAAATAAATAATAAATAAACAAACAATATAGCCCGCTCTCATCAAATCTTGCCTCTGATCCATTCAGCTTGCTACTCATCTCTTTCCTGGCACAATTCAAAGTGCTGGCTCTTACCTTTCAGCCCCACTGCAATCCTATGCAGAGTTACCCCAGTCTAAGCCCACTGAAATGAATGGGTTTAGACTGGAGTAACTCCCCTTAGGACTGCACTGATGTATGACTTGTGGGCAGGGTACTTAAAGGACCATGTGACGTGGTACTATCTGGTCTGCCAGTTAAACTTGACCTCTCAAGCCCTGTTCTGTGTGCCCCCACCTTCAGAGGTGAGGTGGATGGTGGCTAGAGAGAGGACACTTTTCTGTGGCGGCACCACACTTCTGGAATGCCCTCCCCACTGAGGCTTCTCAGGTGCTTATTTTGTTTTCTTTTAGGTGTCAGACTAAATCACACCCTTTTTTTACCCAGACTTTTAATTAGGGGGTTATCTCATCCATTTTTTAAATAGTTTGCTTTGTTTTATGGAAAGCTTTTATGCTGCTTACATCTAATGTCTTGTGTATTTTATTGGCTTGTGTTTTACACTGTGTTTTTTAATTGTAAGTTGCTTCAAGCAGGACTCCAAAGACGTGGCTTAAAAAAATATTATAAACAAATGCCCTGGCAAACAAGCCAGTTTTCCAGCCCCAGATCTAGTTTAATGGCAAAAGCCCAGGGAATGCCACCAAGTCAGGTTCTGAATGAGCACAATGCTGTGTAAACATCCCCCCTAAATGGGTGGGTTTCCTGCTGTTCATGGGGGAGGGATACTTGCATGGGAACAGCTTTGGTGTAGTGCTTAAGTGTGTGGACTCTAATCTGGGAGAACCGGGTTTGATTCCCCACTCCTCCACTTGCAGCTGCTGGATGACCCTGGGCAAGCCATAGTTCAATCAGACCTGTTCTTGAAAGAGAAGTTCTTGAAAGAGCTCTCTCAGCCCCACCTACTTCACAGGGTGTCTGTTGTGGGGTGGGGAAGGGAAAGGAGTTTGTAAGCCGCTCTGAGACTCCAAGTATAGGGCGGGGTATAAATCCAATCTCCTCTTCTTCTCTTTTTCTTTGGTGAAGGACAGTCTGGTAATGTGTGAAGGTTGGTAAAGGCCTCAGGTCAGTTCAGGGGACTGGATAAGATGAGCTTCTCATTCCTTCTCTTTCTCCAGCTATCATTTCAGTGTTCCTGGAATACAACTTCAGGGATGGAGCACGGTTCACTGGTACAACACTTGCTCTGCATGCAGAAAGACTAAGGTCTAATTCCCGGCATTCCCACTTAAAAGGACTCAGGTAGCAGGTTCTAGGAAAGGCCTTTCCCCACCACCCTGAATCCCCAGACAGCCGCTGGTGGTCAGAGCAGACAATCCTGAGTTAGATGGAATCAATATAAGGCAGTTTCATCTATGCTCAACTTCCTCTTCCTTTGCACCCCCCTTAGCTGACAAACATGCAAAATAGCTGGAGTGTAAATGATAATAAGTCCCATTATAGTTCAATTGCATGGAATGACAATTACGTTATAAATGATCTCCAGAGATGCCTTGATGTCTTTGTTTTGCTCCGTTTTATTTTTTAATCTCAGGATACACTACTCAAATCTAATGACACCAATAATTAGCGGTAGGAGGGGGGCCTCTTTGGGGATGCCTTTGTGAAGAATGTGTTGTGATCATGAGCTATATGTTTTATAAGCATGGCTCTGGGCATATTTTCTTGATCTGAGGCTTGCAACTTTCTATCGCCACAACAGGATGCCTTTGTAATGTGGAGATGCTTAAATACTCATTTTTAGCTGATTTCTCCTTCTTTGTCTGTGACACAACTATGAGAATTATCAGAATATAAGAAGTTGCTGTATCAGAGGTAGACCAAATCTCTACCTAATCGATCATTCTGTGTTCTTCTGTGAGTCAGCCAGGTGACTTTGAATGCTTATGACGCCTTGGTCTGACACCATGAGGTTTTTCGATGCATATTGTCTCTACACAAAGAGAATCCATTTTAGTAAACTTAGCACTCATGGGCACTCTTATAGATTAAAAATCAGTTAAACAACAGGAAGCAGAGAGCAAGAATCAATGAACAGTTGTCACACTGGCGGAAAGTAAGCAGTGGGATCCCAAAAGGATTGGTATTTGGGCTGGTGCCATGTAATTGGGATCTCTCAGTACTGGGTAAGTGAGTAACAATGTGGCAAAATGAATTTTGGCATAAGTAAATGCAAGATGATGCCCACTGGAACAAGAACAATAAAAATCCTAACTTTAAATCTATGCTGCTCAAGTCTAAGAATGAGGGGAAAAGAGATCTTGAGGCTGCGGTGAATAGCTCAATGAAAATGTTGACTCAGTGTGACAAAGACAAACTTCATGTTGGGGGTTATTAGGACAGGGACTAGGGTAGCCAACTCTGGGTTAGGAAAATCCTGGTGATTTGGATGGTGGGGGTTGGGGATGGGAGGGATGTCAGTGGGGTATGATGCCATAGAATCTACCCTCCAATACAGTTATTTTCTCCAGGTGCATCTAGCGATCCGTTGTAATTACAGGAGATATCCAAGCACCAACTGGAGGTTGGCAACTCTTCTAAATGGGACTGAAAATAAAATGAACAATATTGGAATGCCTTTTGATAGATCTATGGTGTAGGCTCATTCGGAACACTGTGTACAGTTCTGGTCACCATATCTCCACTGGTCTGATCCAGCAGAGCTCTTCTTATGTTAGAGGGCAAAAGAGGTTTACAGTAATGTGCATGCAAGATAATAGCAATTAAGATCATGAAACAGCCCAACTTCTTTATCAGAAAGACAGCAACCCACAACTCAGTCCATAATGCATGGACTCAGACTTTGTTCATAGTCCATACAGGCAGCATGAAACTTAAATTAACACCAAACAAAATTCCTTCAATGTAGCAACATCATGCATGGTATCTGGAAAGCACATGGAGAGGGTATGGGTCTTACCTCAACTGGTAACCTATTACGGACCACCAGAACAGCTAGAGCAAACTGCCACAGTGAGCACAGAGAAAAGGAGCTGGATATGAGACCCAGGCCCATCGTTATGTTTCAGAACATCAGGACTGTGCTGTCGTTGTGCTGCCAGATAATCCAGTTGCATCTGTTTGCAACCACACAAGAAAAGTGCAATATCCAGTGATGTGTGAATGTGTTCTGTGTCGGTATCATTCATTTCGACCTTTATTGGCATAAAAGATGCCGATAAATTACAATCAAGAATAAATGCAAAGGTCTGACAGATGATGAGACATAAAACAGATGGTTAAGATAGTGACCAATAATACAGATCAAGTATGTATTTACTGTGTCTGTATCAAGTCTGTAGGTATTTCTGCCACAACTAATTTAATTAACGCTTTTAGATTAAGAAACTGAATCAAAATATGAGAGAACTGCTAACAACATTAAAGCATCAACAAACATTTAAAAAGCAATAGGTGGCACTGCTATAATGGAGTTTGCTACTTTGTTCATTCATTCAAATAATTCTAATCGAGTTATCGGAGTGGTTTGTTCTGTTTATGTATCTAATTGTGACATGTAGCCACCATCTGCGGATATCTAAATCTGCAGATCAGGACCATACTAATGCGAAACAGATTTTTTGGCAAACTTGGGAGACCACCCCCCAGGTTTCAGAAAAATCTGAAATGCTTAAAACAATACATTGGGGGATTAAATTCCCTCCCAAATAAAAATGTGTTGTCTGCACACTCACAGACAATGCAACTACCTACCTTCTCCTCAGTAGCGATGATGGCAGCCAGCATCTACTGCAGGTCTGGCAATGGCAGCAGCCAATCTGGTAATAGAGGGAGGCTGACAGAGGAGAGATGGAGGCAGAAAGAGGGGTTGAGTGACAGAAGGAAATTAGTTTCTGTGATGGGGTGGGAGAAAGTAAAGGCATGGGGAATGGGATGCTTCCTCCCCCTGACTTCCTTGCAGGCTCCTGCTTGTAGGAGAGCCAGTTTGGTGTAGTGATTAAGAGTGTGGACTTTAATCTGGGAGAACCTGGTTTGATTCCCCACTCCTCCACTTGCACCTGCTGGATGACCTTGGGCAAGCCATAGTTCTGGCACCGCTGTTCTTGAAAAAGAGCAGTTTCTGTCAGAGCTCTCTCAGCCCCACCTACCTCACAGGGTGTCTGTTCTGGGGAGGGGAAGGGAAAGGAGTTTGTAAGCAGCTCTGAGACTCCCTTTGGTAGTGAAGGGCGGGGTATAAATCCAATCTCTTCTTCTTCTTCTTCTTCTAGGTTTATATTTGTGAGAACTTCTCCACTACAAGTAAAGAGGGAAATGTGTAGAAATTACTGAGTGGGCTAATAAAAATAGAGACATCTGAACGTTCTTTGCCTGGGTTTTTCGTCATCACTTTAATATATTTAATTATAATGTAGCAGTCTGGATAATTATCTCTCTAATTGTGGACCCCCAAATGTGCCACGCGGTATCCGAATTGTAACTATGTAGAGAAGAGACATGTAGCTATTTATTTTAATGCTGCTTTAAAAAAAACAAAAAACCAGGGGACACCATGCTGTGGCTGTCAAAATAAGAAAGGGAAATTGGTCTCTTTTTCCTTTGCTTTTAAAAATAACTCACTTTTACTCTTTCCTCACATGTTTTCACCCTTCTGCACCCCCCCCCCCCATTTTACATGAATTTTCTATCTGTGTTGGGAAAAAGGTGGACTTTTTTTTCCATCTGTCAATCAAGCATTCTCCCTCTTGTTTACACATTGATTTTTTGTTTCTATTCTAGTTTTTCACAGCAGCCATTTCAAAGTAACAAAGTAATCAGTGCAATCCTGAACAGAGCTATACTCTCCTAAGCCCACGGATGCCAGTGGGCTTGGAAGAATTTAACTCTGCTTTGGATGGCATACAAAGTTATACAAAAAAAACTATTATGTTTCCAGTACAAATACAGTTACTTATGTTTACCGTGCAATATCAATGGAGTTATTAAAACTTTTATTCCAGTTTTAGTTCATGTTGAAGTATTAATGTGTTATAATTGTGTTTTGTATTTCCCTTTTTTATTGTAAACCATTCTGAGCATCATTTTATGGGAAGGTAATGTACATGTCTGGACATCTTCGCCAGGCGCTCCTGTAATGGTAAACAATACCAGCCAGGAGCGCATGGCCAAGACACCAACCTGAGCTTCAGTCCCAAAGAACAATAGACCCTAGGATCCTGATTGTCCCCCATCAGAGATTTAGGATATTCAAATGGTCCTATGATAGCCTCTGGTGGGAACCTAATCCCTGTTTACCCAATCCACCATGGGGGCAAGGTCGGGGGTACAGTTTACCTGTAAATATAAACCCGACCACCGTCCCTCATGGTTCCACTGGCCACCTAATAAAAAGAGCTTTGTTTGAAATCACTCCATGGCCTTCCAAGTCCAGTATATTTCAGTAACATATATAAATAGAATGACAGCATATTCATTTTTTTTTTTTAAAAAAAGTATGCTACCTCTCTAGTCCTGCTTGAGGCACTTCACAAGATTAAAGCAGTACCAAGCAAACAGATTATTAAACAGTCATACCAATTGAAAAAATATCAATAAAACAAGTCAATATAAGTAAATCAAATCAAGTCAATAAAAGTGCTAACACAAACAGCCAATAAGAGCAAACTAACGCATCAAAGCATATCAAATGGAAGAGTATAAACTGATACTAATAAAACAGTCCCCAGGCAAGCAGCAAATCATAAAAACAATTCTGAAAGATGGAACTCCTTAAGTAAAGATTGAGTAAAGAGAAATGGATTGGCCTGGTGCTAGGCAAGCCTCAACAGGACAGGCATTTTTCCACAGGCAAGGTGCCACCACCGAAAAAGCTCTGTCTGTGATCTCCACCCACCTCACCTCTGTGACCATGACTTCAGGTGACAACACCTGTGAGGAAGATGCTGCTGGGCTGGACAGTATGAGTGGAGTGCAAATCTGGAAATTGTGGCAGGATGATTAGGGTTGCCAGCTCTGGATTGGGAAATACCTGAGGATTTTGGGGGAGGGGGCAGAGTCTGGGGTTTGGCAGGGTTTGGGGATGGACCTCATCAGGTTATAATGCCATAGAGTCCACCCTCCAAAGCAGCCATTTTCACCAAGGGAACTAATCCTGGTCATCTGAAGATCAATTGTAATAGCGGAAGATTTTCAGATGCCACCTGGATATTGGCAGCCCAAGGGATGACTGACATTGGCTTCTTTAACCAGACAGGTACCTGCCCTGAGGGGGGCAAAATTGCCCACCTAAATTTTGACGTGAGACCCTCCCCTCCAAAAAAAAATGGGAAACAGAAGTAAAGAACAGGGGAAGAATACACATATCTTTCAGTTGCATACACTTAGACTTAGTTTGGTAGGGGGTGAGGTGCTAGGGTTGTCAGCTCCATCTTTGGAAATACCAGAGGATTTGGGGGGGGGGGTGGAACCTGGGGAGGGCAGGGTTTGGTGAAGGGAAAGACCTTCTCAGGGTATAATGCCATAGAATCCACCCTCTAACTCAGTCATTTTCTCCATGACAACTGATCTGTCACCTGGAGATCCACTGTAATGCCAGGAGATCTCCAGCCCCACCTGGAGGTTGGCAACCCTATGTCTTGTGCCAAACAAGCCAAAAGAAAAAGTAGTTAGGGAAGAAAATGAGAGAGAGAGCATGATACGGATGTGGAAGCAAATAGTTGGAGGCTAAAGGGCAAAAAAGCAAGCGGGGGGGGGGGGAATTTTATGGACAGTAGGAGCTCTCTGAGTGGAGATTAAAGAGCAACCTGGAAAACTGGAAGTTGTCTGTCACAAGCCCAATAGACATGAACAGGAATTTCACATGAGGAGGGAGAGTCTTGCAGGCCAGTTTTTTTCAGGAGATGCTTTCTAAGGGCTTTCCAACCTGCATTGCAACACTGTGTATTTAATTATTAAGCACAGCCAGTTTTGCTCCAGGGATGGTTCCTATAGTACAGTTCAAGGCCTTCACCTAAAGTTTTAATTAAAAATGGCTTCTGCCTTAACTCCACTCTGTTATCTAATGCCTCTTCAATTAGTGGATTCATTTTAGTTGCAAAAGATGGGATAATTTCTTGCAGCATGTGGCAAATGAAAGCAAAAGAAAAAAGAACAATCGCATCGCTAATAATGACTGGATTATGCAAAATTGTATGCACAGAAAATAACATTTATTTGAGTTTAATCAAGCAAGTAGTCAGCAGAAGTGATCTGAAGCAGTGCAGAAAGATAATATTTAAACGGAAGGGTTTATTTATTGAAATTCTAAACATTAATGCAGTGAGATACAGGTAATTATGTACCCATATGAAACGTGGAGCTATAAATACTAAAAAAAATAAAAATTAAAAATTAAATCACAGCCATGTCTTATCTAGCAAGCCACCCCACTTTTATAAGTGGTGCAGCCTTCCCTACCCTCTTTGCCCTATTTCTGGCTTGTAAATCTCAGGGGCACTGATATAAAATTATGAGTTGCATAATGATACCCTTCACATTTATGCTCTGCAAACATGGAGCCCATAAGCAGTCATGGAAGCAGGGGACAATTTGGAAATCCTACCCTACCCCTCAAAATCTCCCATTCTAGTGTTTTCTAAACTCCATGGGCTTAAGTAGCCAATGGGTTCTCTCCCTGTTCTTGTTAATTGACTCTCAGTTGCCATTAACATTCCATCCCTTCAGTCCTCATCAGACCATTGGGGAGGGGTGTTTCTTTTCCTTTTAATTTATTTACAAAGTCACCTTTCTACCTGCATACCTGGGGGAATCCTTGAGTAGAGGTCGCTACTGTGCCTGGCCTGATTTTGCTGCTTGCTTTATTCGCATGAAGGGAAGCAGCTACTTAACTCTTCGATTTGACAAGCTAGTGCCCACATGGAATTGTAGGACTGCAGGAAGGGGGACAATACGGACCACCCACCCACTCTCTCAAAGTAATCTTTTCTATGATTCTGCAAGCTCTCCTCACGTGTTCTTCTGAGAGTCCTCTAAGATTCTCAGATGTCTGAGTGGACTAATTTCCCCACCCCTTCTTTCTTCCTTAGACTCACACCTGTTCTCAACAATCCATGTCTTCTGGAGCATACGCAGTCCTTTTCAAACCAGTTTACCCCCCCTTTTAATAATTCACAAAGTCACATTTTTCCTGCATACCTGAAAAGTCTCTGAATATAAAAGATCCCTACATCATCTTTGGTGACCTGGTCAAGATGCTTTCATCATTTGCCTTTGGACACTCAGTTTACTATTTCCTATAACAAGAGGGGCTTCTGCCCTAGGCAGTCAAAGATCAGACCTTTGTTGATGAAACAGAGTTCTTTATTTCTTAGTACTGCATGACAGGTTCTCGAATGTTTGTTAGAGATGCCATATACACCACAGTTAGGGTTAATATACCCTCCAGTACAGTTTGAAACCCCGATATTCAACCAATCACAAAAAAGGAAAAAAGCGCGGTTAAAGATCCTTAGCCGTTTTACTTCCCACAGGAAAGGTGAAGTGTGAAAGTTATAAATTTTCCCCTCTTGAATTAGGCACCACAGATGTGCCCCGTATATCCATAACAAAGCGCCCTTTCAAGGACTTCTCACAGCGATAAGAAAGTTCCATGTCTGGGAGGGCGGGAGAGAGGAGGAATGCAGGGGGGAAGAGGCCATTTGGTCTCGGGTGACGTGTCAGTGTTTGAGGTCGCCATTCTCCCGGATGAAACTGTTACATTGACCAGACCTTCACAAAGCAATATAACTCAAGGCAATAAAGGGAAGGGAGGAAACCTGAGACAGCTTGCAAGAGATAGCAAGGGAGTGAAATGACATCTGCACAGAAATACTACACAATGCATAAAGAATACTTTGTTAGGATCACAGGATCCTGACACCTGCGAGGACTCATGGGGAACGGAAAGCACCTTCCCCCCTTCTGGCTCTCACCTACTCTCCTCCTCCCCATTCCCTTGAGGCTGCTGCTTTCTCCCTTTGTCCTCCCAAACTTTCTGTCACCTCCCGCCCAAAATTGTGTTGCTACTGTGCCTTCTTCCTTCCTCCTCCCAAACCTGCCACAACTGCTGCTGCTGCCTCTTCTACCTCAGTTCCTCCCATCATTGCTTCTCTCTCTCAGCCCTCTTGTTCCTGGTTCTTTCCTTTCCAACTCTGCTGCCACAACTGCCACTGCCTCCCACCTTCTTGGTGCTCCCATGGCCACTCCCCCCCATCTCAGGGCCACTTCCCCTGCCTCTACTTTTTCTATCCCCTCCCCCTCCTTATTTTAGGGGCGGAACTCCTTGTCATGGGATTTCTACATGTCCTCTTATGCTCACTGTGATCTCACAGGATATCAGTCAGTCAGCATTTTTTTAAAGTCATCTTCAGCACTCTGAAGGCGATAGGATCAGGGCCGCAACATTTAAGAGAAAAACAGTGCCCTCTAAGGCCTTTTTTGCTGAGCCTGTATTGGTATGCCAGCTCAGCTCTTTTCTCTTGCTCTCAGCACAGAGTGAGCAGCACATAACAAATTAGAGGAAATGGTTTTCCTAAGAGGAAGGGAAAAAACAATGAACAGTAATTGTTTTGAAAGTAAGGAAATGAGCTGTCTTTCAAATGAGTGAAATACAACACATATAAAAAGCTTTTTTTAAAAAAATAAAGAAAAGATAAAATTACAGATCAGAAATTGCTGAAAGGGAATTCAGGAAGAAAGAAAATAATTTTTGTTCCACTGTGCTTTTGTGTAGCAGGTTTCCACAGGTTCATCATGAAAACCAGGGGAGTGAAGTGGTTAGAGTGACCTTGGGCCCGTCACTTTCTCACTCATCTTCCTCATGGAGTTAGGGTTGCCAACTGCCTGGAGGAAAAAAATGCCTTGGCCCTCTAATAGAGGTTTTCTGGGATGTCATTTACAGGTGATATTGTTTACTTCCATGCCATGAAAAACTTCAGCTTTCCATTTCCACACATTAAACCTCTATTAAATGGACTGGATATTTATCTCCAGGCCTTTTGGCAACCCTGTGCAGGGTTGATCTGAGAATAAAAACATTATGCGGTTAAAGGAGACAAATATGCTATCCTGAGTTTCTTGGAAGACAGACAAATGCAAATCTAACAGTCTTGTACATGATCACAGATATCTTAACAGCTTTGTAAGATAGGCTAGTGTGATTATCCCTGTACTGATGGGGAGGC
The DNA here is from genome assembly GCA_029233225.1 of Lepidodactylus listeri. Taxonomy (NCBI): domain Eukaryota; kingdom Metazoa; phylum Chordata; class Lepidosauria; order Squamata; family Gekkonidae; genus Lepidodactylus; species Lepidodactylus listeri. The sequence continues at coordinate 39,007,909 of JARCFY010000013.1, forward strand.
ACAGTTTCTAGGTTTATTAATAATAACTGCTTATTATTCATGTGAGCTACCCTGAGCCTGCTTTGGTGGGGAGGGTGGGGTAGAAATTAAATAAATAAATAGGTTAAAAAGTTTTCCCAGTTGCCTAAGGCCACCAAGTGAGCTTGTGAGTGATGGACAGGTTAACCTAGCTCTCAAACCATGATGATACACCAGCTTTTATACTCCCACCAGATATTTTCTGGGTTTTTTTTTTCTTTTTAAGTTTATGTTATTTATAGTCTGCCTTTCTCACTCGGACTCAAAGTGGATTACACAGAGTGAGTTCATACAGTCAACAGGATGGGACATTCAACAAGGCAATAGGATTAGGGTTGTAGAACCAACTAGAAATCTAAAAAAAAAAACCAACCCAGAACTGAAGTGAAGCATGAATATTAACATGGCACATTCAGTCATGCAAAATTCCACAGCAGGATCCTGGTTTCAGCAAGCTATACACAGTCGTATAGACCACAGTCCGTAATAATTTCTCCAAGTAACTTTGTGAATCATTTAGTACATTGCAACTCTATTGCCGGAACAGAAAGGCCATCTTGAATAATTCAGTTTTGCATCATTTATGAAAAACCAGGAAGGTGGGAGCCTTCCTGACCTCCTCAGGCAGGCAGTTCCATAAGGTGGGGGCTACAATGGAGAAGGCACCCATATAGGCAGTTGTTGGTTTTGCCCATTTGCATGTTGGCACCTGCAGAAGACCCTGCTCAGATAAGTGAAGATGTTGTGATAGTGCATAGGGGGAGGGACAGTCTCACAAATAGGAGGGTCCAAGGCCACGAAGGGCTTTGCGTGTGATAGCTCATACTTTAATTTGAGCCCAGTAACTGATGAGCAACAAGTGAAATACCTGCAGGATGGGAGTCACATGCATGCTTCATCTAGCTCCCAATAATAGCCAAACCATGGCATTCTCCAACTGGAGTTTCTGAATTGATTTTGATCAAATTGTTGGTGACCAAAGCAGGCAGGGAGAAGCTCTCTCCCCCTGCTGTTTTTACACCTGCAAACTGCCCCATAGAGCCACTATTGGCTGAATTGTAAAAATCATGTTACTTACGTGGCTATACATAAGTTTTTCACTGAGCTAATAGTAGCTCCATGGGGCGACATGAAGAGGTGGAAAACAGCAGCGTGAGGATACTAAAGCAGCTTCAGTCCCAAACACTGAAGAGCTGGTGTGCACTTGGGACACACAAAACTCCCATTGCACATGTGATGCAAAGTCCTTGTGTTGTTCCCCAATAAACAGGAGGACTTTGTAATGTGAAAGGGGAGCCCAAGAGACAGAGCAACTGACCCAGGGTGATGCATTGAGCTTTATGGCTGAAGGGAGATCTGAAATCAGATCTCTCTGGGCTTATTTATTTATTTATTATTTCATACTTTTACCCCGCCCTTCCCGCAAATAGGCTCAGGCCGGCTTACAATGGGCACACAGTGCCTACGCAAATAACAATTTAAAACATTTTAAAATACAACAGCAACAATAAAACAATTACGATTAAAGTGCTTCCAATGGTGGTAATATTCAACATTCAGATGGCTTCCAACCAGGATCGGAGTCCGGCCCTCCAAGACCACCCGGCCTAGGCTGCATTCAGGGCTGGCCCTCATCACAGTTGTTACTCGCAATGGTAGATGGTGATCACGGTGGTGGCTCCTAATCAAAGGCCTGGTGGAAGAGCTCCATCTTGCAGGCCCTGTGAAACTGCATAAGATCCCGCAGGGCCCTGATCTCCTCTGGGAGCTCATTCCACCAGAGAGGAGCCGCCACCTAAAAGGCCCTGGCCCTGGTTCCAGCGAGCCTAGCCTCCCTGGAGCCCAGGGTCCAAAGTCGATGTTGCGACCCCAACCAAAGTGCCCGCTGGGGTATATGTGGGGAAAGGCGGTCCCTCAGGTATGTTGGACCCTGGCCATATAGGGCTTTAAAGGTAAGTACCAGCACCTTGAAGTGAATTTGGTACACTATAGGCAGCCAGTGCAGCATCACCAGCACAGGCTGGATGTGGTCCCACTTTGAGAGACCCATCAGTAGCCTGGCCATTGCATTCTGCACCAGCTGCAGCTTCCAGATTTGCAACAAGGGCCCCATGTAGAGAGTGTTACAGTAGTCCAGACTTGAGGTGACCGTTGTATGGATCACTGTAGCCAGGTCATTGCGGTCGAGGAAGGGAACCAACTGCCGAACCAGCCGAAGATGGTAAAAGGCTGATCTGGCAGTAGCTGCTACCTGGGCCTCTATTGTTAAGGAGGAATCCACAGGAGCACTCCCAAACTCCTAACCCCTGACGGAGGCACCAATGGTACCCCATCGAAGCTCGGGAGTGGAACCCCCTGCCCCAGACTGCCCTGACTCAGGCACAGGACCTCCGTCTTCACTGGGTTCAATTTCAGCCAGCTCAGCCTAAGCCAACCAGCTATGCCATTCAATGCCCAGTCCAGATCTTCTGGGCTGGTGTCCAACTGGCCGCCCAACATCAGATAGAGCTGGGTGTCATCAGCATACTGGTGACATCCCAACCCATACCTCCGGGTTATCTGGGCAAGGGGGTGCATATACATATACATACAATCTAGCCAGACCTTGGGCTGGATCCAGCCAGGTTCTTTGCTGGTGAAAAAGGGAGGTGTAACCCCTTTGACAATCAAAACAGCTCTGTTGGGTATCATGAAACTGGTATGTACAAAAGCCAGGTAGCTCAGAGGCTGTAGTAAGGAGGAGAATTGGGTGAGATTCAGTGAAAAAGCTGGCTGGAACCAATCCAACCCCCATTCATATAGCTTTCATTGTTTGCTTTCCCAAACACTTTCCAATGTAAACTTAATTTTGTCAAGTGATAAGAACTAAAAACAGCAACACCTCAGCCTTAGTCTCACTGGGGTCAAGCATAATCAATGTCTTATTAATTTACCCACACTCACTTGGTAAGTAACATAATAATAATAATTTCTTGTCTGCCCCCAAGGAATGATCCAAAGAGGCAGTTCCTTTAACAGGGACACTTGGTGATGGTGTCTGACGAGTAACTATGACCTCCAGCACTGAACCTGAGGGTTTGAAACATGTCTAGAGAAATGATCCATGAGACCCAGTCTGAACCACAACTCACAACTTCCAGGTTGGGGAGACAGCAATCACTGTTAGGGCAATCCAGCGGTTCTTTGTTGACTCTCAAACTGATTTAGGGTCTTGTAAAGATAGGAGCTGGATGATAGAATTGGGGGGGGGGGGGGTTAGATGTCATGTTCCCTACCCTACTACCTTCCATTAGGTGTTTTTAAACTATGCTGTCCTTAATTATGATATTCCTACTACAATATTTACTTAGGCATTTACAGACTGTATTTTCAACCAACAAATGAACAACCATTTGTAAACCTCATCCTAAAAAGTTTGCACAAGTGAAGTTGTCTTGATTAAATAAAAATATGAACACAGTTTGCATGCTGAAGTTCATGTTACAGTGTTCTGTCTTTTAAAAGCAAGATGTAACTAATTGGCAGAGGTGACTGAAACACGTTGGGTCTCTGACTTACTCCCAGAATGGCCTGCAATCCAAAAATCCTTAGCTGAGCTAAGCTACCTTATAATTACTTTCATTATCTAAAGCTTTATCCCCGACAACACTGGAGCTGTTCTATTTTAATTTGATCTTCCCAATGTGTTTCCTCTTTCCAGTTCCTTTTATGGATTAATGCAGTATTTATTTCATAGCTGTCTTTTTTGATAGGCTGGTGTCTAGCAGCACTTATTTAGAGAAGGCGATAAGCCGTTTTGCTCTTCTGGCACTCGGTGAATGAGTAATGCGGCAGCCTTCCTTGTGGACTTATGAGTCGTCATGAATTATACCCCAATGTGTTTTAAAGCTCTGACTAGCTATGCTATAATATTCCTTTTCCCGAGGCTGAAGTCAGTTCAGGTTTGGTTCCAGATGTTGGCAAGGCTGGGCATCTGCTACAGCCCCAAGTCTTGCAAAGGGCCATCTGCCCCAATGGAAGGGTTGTGTGAAACGACAGACAAAAAGGCAGAGTCAGATTCTGAGTGTTTGTCACTTTAAAAAAAAAAAGTCATTTTTTTTTAAAAAAAAATCTAAATTACAGTTAGTTGTACAAAGAAATCAGTGCAATAGTTGGTTGGTTGATTCCAACCCATTACTGACAGCCAGTTTGGTGTAGTTGTTAAGAGTGGCGGACTCTAATCTGGAGAACTGGGTTTGATTCCCCACTCCTCCACATGCAGCCAGCTGGGTGACCTTGGGTTAGTCACAGTTCTCTCAGAGGTGTTCTCTCAAAAGCAGTTCTCTCAGAGCTCTCTCAGCACCACTTACCTCACAGTCTGTTGCTGGGAGAGGAAAAGAAGGAGATTGTAAGCCGTTTTGAGACTCGGAGTGAAGGGCAGAGTATAAATCCAATTCTTCTTCTTGTTGTTGTTGTTGTTCTTCTCCTCCTCCTCCTCCTCCTCCTCCTCCTCCAAAAGAGGGATGAACCAATGTCATTATTGACAGTCAAAGCGATGTGGTGGTTAGAGCCTTGGAATAAGATCTAGGAGACCTGGGTCCACTTCCTACTCAGCCAAAAAGCTAACTGTGGGAACTTGGGCCAGTTATGGTGTTTTACCCAAACCTATGTCACAGAGATATTGTGAGGATAAAATGGCAGGGAAGATAGAACAATATATGCCACTCAGAAGGACAGCATAGAAATGGATACTCATCATTTTGAACCATCTCATTCTCTTTGTTCAGTATTCTTTTGTTTCTCTTATGCTTTTAAAATTCCATGTTAATGTATTTGCATGGTGTTAACATGTTATTTATGCAATGTTCATATGCATGTGCCATTTTCCCCTACCATTTATACGCATCTGACACAATACTGGAAAATGCACAGATTTTTACAGGGGAAATCTGGCACGAGGTAACAGAAACTGGTGTGAATATAAAGGCTGACAGGTGGTTTGTTTTTCACAAGTAAGAAACAACACCAAAACAAGGGTTTCCAAATTGAACTGACAGTTACGAAATTTGGTCTCATCTCAGCCTCTCAAAGACTGCTTGGGAAGCACATTTCGTGCTGCTTTATTGGTTGCTTTGTGCACGGGCCACAGCCTCTCACATGGGCGACAAAAAGATTGCAGAACCGCCACTTCTGAGGTGCTCTGCAATTGACTTTCTACATTGTCAGAAAGCCAAAGGGAGCTTTAAAAAAACACATCTCCCAAACAGAGCCTTATTTTCCTGCAATTTCTTCACAAATAACCAGAGAGTCCACTGTCACAAAGACACTGCAAGAAAGCTTCCAGGAGCTATAAAAACAGAAGCAATCTTGGTAAAGTGGAGTGCCTGTCAATGTAAAACTTTCATATGCAAAGAGAGACAAAGGGAAAGAAAGGAATTGAGGGAGGGGGTGTTTAACCCCTAGAAGCATTCAGCTTCCAAAGAGACCCAGGGTGTTTGTGCTATTGATTGGGGGTGGGGAGGCGCAAAGACAGTACAGAAGGCTGTCAAGACAGTCGGTTTCAAAACAATGATATCACGGGATGGATAAACAGAGAAATAAACAAATAAAGCACTTGATTGGCAATACAAGGGTACCACTTTTTTAAAAAGCAGAAGACTGTTGTGAGCAAATCACATCTGAATGATTTGCAAACATGAAATAAGAGTGATTAGGAGGATTTGCATTACAGTTTTTGTCTGTAGGGTTCCCAGCCTGGATGTGAGATCTGGAGATCTCCAGACTACAGAGAACAGTTCCCCTGGATGGGGTGGCCAGGTCCCTCCTGGCAACCAGCAGGGGATGGGGGGGGGGACTTTCCAGGAGCAGGAGAGAGGCCTTAAAGTGACGTCATCATGCAGCAACATCAGGGTGACACTTTGGTATACAGGCAAAACCTCTATGATAAATTTGGGAGGGCAGGGTAGAAATGTAATAAATAATAATAGTAATAATAGCATTTTTGCCCAAATACCACAGCATCGCCCTGACACTGCTGATGTGATGATGTCACTTCCAGGTCACATTGGAAGTGATGTAGACATGTCACTGCAATGTGGACTAGGCCTTGCTCTTTTGGGGGGTATGTTCCCTCCTCCCGGCCAACTGATCAACAGCGGGGCAGTGAGGCCTGGCGATGGGGACCCTCACCTCCACTGGGAGTCAGGCAACCCTTCCCCTGGAGGAAATTGCTGCTTCTGAAAGAAGGACTCTGACATCACATCTTTGCTAAACTTCTTCCCTTCCTCAGACTCCACCTGTACTACCACCAAATTCCCAGGAATTTCCTAAACTAGAATTGGGAACTGTAGTTGTATGTGACCTTTTCCCATATCCTCAAAAGTAGAGATGGGGTCATGTTGCACTTTGCCATATTTTCAGCAGTTGCTTTGTAGCTGCAGCAGTCACAGCTCACTGCACTAAGGTCAGTTATGCTACTGGGGGGGGGGGCTCTGAGAGAAGCTAGACCCCAAATCATCTTGAGATTAAATACATTTTGCTCTTTCTTTAATGTGATATCATTGTGTTTTTTTGGGGGGGAGACTGTATTTCTGTTCTCACAATAAAATATGAGGGACTGCTTCAAATATGGGGAATCTGACCGGTGGCCATTTATGAACATCATTCTGGGAAAATACAACTGCAAACTCACATTTCTAGGAGACTTAAAACCTCTGAGCTGTGATGATGTAGGAGTTGTGCTCTCACACTGGTCTGGTGATGTTTTAAGGAGGGGGAACACACAGACAGCCCTGATGATGCTACAGTAAGGAGTGACCATGAATCCAACCCCACCCACCTGATTGTCTTCTTCAGAGAGATTGTTGGACAGTTTTGACAATAAACAATACCAACTTACATGAAAAATGAATCTGGTCACATAATTATCATCTGTATAAACCAGAACAGGCAACATTTTTGCCCCTCCCCATCTACTTGTAAAGATGGTGGTGTGCTGGGAAACAAAATGAGAGCAAGCAGATGATGTTGTACTTGGCCAGACATGCTTGGAGCAAGCCAAGCCCAAGTGGTGCTGCCAGCATCTCAGTGATTCCCCTTAGACTTTGCTGGTCTGAATATAGAACTCCCATTTACTTACCTGAGGCTTCCACAAAGTAACACTCTAGGAATTTCTATAATTTTGATGGTAAAGACCTTAGGAGATGACATCACATCCTCCCCAAACTCTGCCCTCTCCAGGCACCCCCCCACCCCCAGTCTTTACATTTGCCAAGGCAATGTTGGAAACCGTATCTGGGAGCAATGAATCTTATTGTCTTATCCTACACCATTGACTCCGGCAATCTTGCCAGTGTCTTTGTTGCAGGTGTGGCCCTGAGTGCCAAGCAAGATGAGCTGGCATGCCCTACCAGTATGCATGCTGGGGGTTGCCTTGCCTACATGTAGCAAAATTATGAAGAGAAGAACAACATAAACTACTTTGTGTCCTTCAAAATACAAGAAAGCATAATAAACAAATTAAAAAGTACACATGATCAATATAAGTATCAGGCCAAGCAACAATAAAAAGAAATGGTATAAACACATAGTCTAGAAGTGTACATACACACAAAAGCTTATGCCCTGAATAAAATTTTGTTGGTCTTAAAGGTGCCACTGGACTCAAATGTTGTTATGTTAAAATACTAGTATCTCTTAGAATTTGTCATGTTAAATTACGAGTATCTCTTACCCTCGATCTAGATGACCCAGGCTAGTCCAGTCTCATCAGATCTCAGAAGCTAATCAGGGTTGGCCCTGGTTAGTACCTGGATAGGAGACCGCCAGGGAAGTCCAGAGTTGGTACATAGAAGCAGACAATGGCAAACCATCTTTTTTCCTGAAAGCTCTGTGGGGTCACCAGAAGTCTGCTGTGACTTGACAGCACTTTCCACCACCAATATCTCTTAATGCTGCAGCATTTAAAATCCTCCATTTTTTTTCTCTTGGAGTTTTGGATTTCTCCCAATTTTCCCTTGCTACATGGTCAAGATGGAGCCCCTTTCAAAAGGTTTAGCCCTTGAACACAGAAAAACCCAAGAGATGCAAAAGCACAAGAGAATGTCTCTCTAGGGTTCTGAGACTGCAACCCATCTTCCTGGTCTAAGAGGAAGAAATACCAGCTCGCCATATGGCTTTCTCTGACTTTTAGATGTGACAGTCTAGCAGAGGTGTTAGGTTATAAACCTTTGGTCTCACTCTGGCCACAGTCATTTGCATCTCCAAGCACTGGAATGCTCCATATCTTTCCTCTTAGCCTGCTCCAAACTTGCAGCTGGACTTCAATACGCAGACAGAACTCAGTTGCAGTTATTGACATACTAATGAGATTTTTGGGGAGGAACGCATTTCTCCACAGGTCCCCTTGGGGAGAAAGGAAGATATAAAAGAAGTAAAATAATAAATAAAAAAATAAATGAAGGGGGGGGAAGGGACCTTGAGAGTATTCTGCTGCTAGCAAACACCCATCTGGAATCTGCCTGTGAAATATCCAGAAGACAAACTCATTGGCAGATCGTAATGAATGAGACACCACACAATGGTTTAAAACACACACAAGATGGTACTATTCTCCTGAACATTTACACTGTATCAACCAGGGTTGTAGACTTATTTATTCCCCGGGGGGCGGGGCCTCTTACCTGTGCACCCCCGCCACCGGAGCCTTCACCCACCCCTCCTTCCTTCTGGGGGCCATCCGGGTGAGTCGCCAGCGTGATTGCATCACCCGGAAGTGATGCCATCACACTGGGCACATTGCCAGGGTGACACTCTAGCAATCGCCCCAAAACTCTATGGCGCCATAGAGTTTTGGGGTGATTGCTAGAACGTCTCCCCAGACAAGTGCCCAATGTAATGGCGTCCCTTCCGGGTGATGCCATCATGCTGGGCATTCGCCCAGGAGGGAGGGGAGGGAGGAGTAGCCAGGCAGGGGGGAGAGGAGGCGGCAATGGCCTGCAAAGGGGGCCTGAAGGGCGCAGTGGCAACGGCAGGTGGTGGCAATGGTGGGTGGCCGGCTGGTCCAGTGGGCGCTCCATTTCGCTGGGGGGGCTCAGCCCCCCTGGGGAAATTTCAGAGGTGGCCTGAGCCCCCGAGTCCCCCTGTAGTTTATGCCTATGGCAGGGGTGGCCAACCTGTGGCTCGGGAGCCACATGCGGCACTTTCACACATATTGTGCGGTTCCTGGCAGGGCGGCTGGGGAAGCAAAGGGGAGGCATGCTTTTTCTCTCTTTCTCCCTTCCTTCCTTCCCTCCTCCCTCCCATCTATTTGCTTTCCTAGTTTCTCTCTCTCTCTTTCTTATAACTGGTTTTCCTCGTTTGTTTTTATTTTTGGCAGTCCCATTTAACATTAATAAAAAGCAAATTTGCATATTTTTAAAAATAAAAACGTGTGTGTGATATTTGTTTCTGTCTTGCGGCTCTCAGACATCTCTATGTGGCTGTTACGTTTATTCTATGTGGCTCTTACGTTAAGCAAGGTTGGCCACCCCTGGCCTATGGTATCAACGCTAATAATAACAATCTTTGCTGGAAGCAATGCGGGTTGGTGGGTAGTCATCAACAACTTTTGGAACCTAATCAATGCAGAGATCAATAACATTACCTCCCAATCGACTTTATTCACTCCAGAGATGATGCTACTACAACTATATGAATTGCCTCACTCACAAGGAAAATTATATGATCCCGCCTTATCCTTAGTAGCAGCTGCACGTCTCACAATAGCAATGACTTGGAAGTCTGCTTCACCTCCTACTTTGACCATCTGGAGAAATAACGTTTGGGACCAATTTATTATGTACAAGATTACAGACTCATTACACAGTCAACAATACGGCGATGACACAGTTTTTTCCAAATTTGTGACCACTTGGTATTTGTGGCTGCAATACATGACAGAAAAGGATTTGCTCCCTATAAATGTGACATACTCTTCTCTACTTTCCTTCTGAAGTTATCCCTAAAAAACTAACTCACATTATGCTAGGAATCATAACTTATTTCTCAACTTGTTGACACAATTTTAATTAGATGTTTTGAGGTTATGCATAATTATCTTAGACGTACAGTAACAGTTCATTTTAAGTCTGATATTGCATATTTGTATTTAGATGGTAAACCTTTTTCATGCTACTTTGATCAATGTTTATTATACTTGCTTGATTTTATTGAAGTTATTTAATAAAAGTTATTAAAAATGAATGAGACACATGCCTTACCACATGTCCTTGAACAACTGTGGAAGCGGACACTCCATGTCACTGCTGGTAATGTATGAATAGAGCCTTTCAATTAAACAGGGCTGAACAAGTATTCCCAGTTTCATTTCTTACCATTAATATCTTAGCAACCATTTTGTTTCACTTTTTCACTGTTGGCATTGTAGATTCATCTTATTGTATATGAATTGGCACGGAGTTGCAGATGCTCCAGAGATTTCGGTTTCCGAAGAGAGACTGGGAAGCTTCTGAGGCAAGCTGAGATCTCTTAAAATATTTTACAGGGTTTGTACAACATGATAGGGGGTTTTATGGTCAGCCTACAAGATAGACGACTCCCTAGCTAGAGTTTTGCCCCAGTTGAAGAGGCTGCATCAAAGAATTGCACACACTGTATATTATTCAAGGGAGGAATCTAAGTATTGCTGAGTTATAATGTATATATTTATATAGTTAGAAATAAATTGTCTTTTATATTTTTCCAGATGTTTTTGTAATTGCTTCCAATTTTCTTTGATGTAAATCTGTCGAGTATCCTGCAAGGACGGATCCCCGCAGCCACTGTAGGCCGGCTGTGGGGGGGGGGGGACGAAGTTGCCTCCTTGTAAGGAGGACTGATCAAACTGGCTGCAATTGCAGCCTGGTTTTGCTGGGGGGCGGGGCTAGCATGCTGAAGGACAGCCCCGGACCCAGCAACCTCATTTGTGCCTTGTGCTCGACCTACCCTCCCGCCCTGTAGGTAATGCAGGCTTTTGGCTGGTCGTCCCATTTTTTAGGGAGGCCGGGTAGGAATTTTTTACCTCTGCTCTGATTGGCCTCGAGATGGGGGAGTTTTTCGCCTACCCTGCATTGCTAGCAGCAGATTGAGGAATTTGCCAGGGTGGCGTCTGCATTAATTTGTCACTTTATGGTTGGGCGGAAGTTTAGTAAATAGTTGTTGTGGCTTGGTAAGCACCTATCAGCAACCCTGGTGGGAAAGGGGCCTGTTCGGATCATAACTGCAGCCTTGTGTCCTGGGATGAGAGGCCGCCTTTTGGAGTGCCGTTGAGGGATACTAAGCACTGACCTTGCGGTTGTATGTGAGGGATCATCAAGGCATGTTCCAAGGCTGGGCTGCCTGGGGTTCGAGCCACTTATAGCGGGCTATGACCCGGGGGCCAAGTGCATTGCCCATACTATGGAATGAATCTGATTCCAACTGATCTTTTAAAGGTTTTCCCCAACTGATGGTCTCCGATACTGTCTAAACTATTTACCCAGATAAACAACATGGGTATATTTCCTGCCAGATGGAAGATTAGTATAGTAGTTCCCATCCACAAAAAAGAGACGAAACCACTCCAAGTAATTATCGTCCCAGAAGTCTTTTAGATACAGCATCAAAACTTTATGGAAAAGATCTCCTCCAAAAGCTAGAGTATTGGGCTGCCGTAAATCATATTGTACATCCTCATCAGGCAGGCTTTAGAAGAGGCCAAAGTACAATAGACCACTGGTACACCCCACCAGTTAGCCTATACAGCTATGAATGGCCCAACTAAAGCTTTGCATGTGGTGTTTGCTGATCTGGCTGCAGCTTTTGATTCTGTTTATAGAGACTGACTTTGGGAGAGCATTTATGATTGATAGGAAACATCTTTTGCAAGCCAAAAACAATAAGGAACACTAAGGTATACAATAAAGTATACTTCAAGAACACTTTCCATTAAAAGATCTATTGAGAAATATTGTTTTATTGTGAAGGAAATTCCTGAGTGTCAAAAAACGCCCCCCCCCGATAGATTTCAAAAGAACCAAAAATTTGCATGATTTTTAATAAAATCCGGTATGTTGAATGACAATCAAGCCAGGGAGGATCCAGTCAGGCACCATAAGTGCAGGACCTGAGTGGCTTGAGGAATGACATTAGAGATTTAAGAATTTATACATTCAGACACTGGTTTTAAAGTAAAGCTGACAGATTTCACCAATTACAACACAAGGAGAACTGTATGGAGTCCTCTGCCCATGTCCAAAGTTATATATTGGAAGTATGATTAGACCCATTAAGGTTAGGATCCTGGAACATCACTCACACATCAGGAATATAAATTATGGAGGCTCCCCTGATTGAACATTTTTTCTTACACCTACATGATGCTGACTCTTTAAGATTTTTTATTTGCAAGTTGCATAGCAGAAGGTTTTCCACTACTGATGTTAAGAAAAAGCTGCTACAACTTGGGACACAGTGAATTTTCAGACTACAATCCTGTTGGGATTGAATCAGCATAATGATTTATCCTGCTTTATTTAAGTGGTTATGTTCGTTGTACTGTACTTTACGGGCTGGATGTGTTTCGGAGGCTGTATGCCTGAACTGAGTTACCTGGAGGTATTTTATTGTGTATGATAGGTATGGTTTAAGCTAAGAACAGTTACAAACCAGAAGAAAGCCTTGAATAGGTATTTTGGAAGAATATGCCTGAGTTTTGGTTTCAGATGCTGTAAATTTTAAATCAATTGTCAGGATTCAGCCCCTATTTATTTAAATTGTTGTAATTGCTTGTAAGCAAGGCATGGTATATTGCATATTTAAGACTTTGCATAATTCGTTTTATAGTGATAGCCTGTTTGGAGAAAGTGGTTCCTACTTGAAAAAGCCTTGCCAGGTGAAACAAGAAACAACATTGCTAGCGTTCCCATGGACAGACTTCATTGGGACAGCCGTCTTTGAATATCAGTGTTGTGGCTTGGTTGTCTAGTTTCATCAACTTGGAATGTGGCTTCTGTTTCTGAAAACTGAATACACCCAAGGACCTTCAACAGAATGTTTTATGCAGGGGTCATTTCGTAGAAAAAGAGGTACAGGAGCTCATTAGCATAACTCATTAGCATAACTTATTTGCATATGCTACACCATCTGAGATCACTAGAAGTATGTCAGAAGGCAAGAAAGAAAGAAGAGAGAGAGAGAGAGAGAGAGAGAGAGAGAAAGAAAGAAAGAAAGAAAGAAAGAAAGAAAGAAAGAAAGAAAGAAAGAAAGAAAGAAAGAAAGGAAGAAAGAGCTGGCAGAGAGGGGACAGCTAATAATCCAAGCCTCAGAAATACCACTATTCTGGGAGGATAGCTTCAGGGGTGGCTGATGCCTTCAGAAGGCTGGTCGGAGGAACAAGGACCTTCCCAGGGGACGGGGTCATTTTGCTGCAGCTATGACACAAGCAGGCGTTCCCCTGCATGGGGGGGGGGGGGACTGGCACCAACTCCCGGAGCTGCACTCCCCCAAGCTCCTGCTCGAAATGACCCCTGGTTTTATGAGCCTTTGATGGACTGTTGGAGCATTTGGTTTTTTGCCCTATGATTTGAGAATTTGAATTTTGATGTTGTTATTTGAATAGCTTTGGGGTTTGTATTTATGAGTTGTGTATGTGATATAAAATTAATTTTCACAGAATAGTTTGAGTTGTTTAATTATCTTTGTTTAGGTAAGAACCCTAGGACAGTCCCCTCCCACTTACGTGCCACTTTTTAAAAAAAGAAAAAAAATCCTTAAATTGATACAAATAATTCAATCAAATAGCCCACATCTCTTATTTTTAAAAATGGAACAGAAATAAGGTTACAAATTAGAAAGCCTTACTTTAGAACATGTTCTTCTCTATTGTCCATAGGGTTGCCAGCCTCCAGGTGGGGCCTGGGGATCTCCTGCTTTTACAACTGATCTCCAGCTGACAGAGATCAGCTCCCCTGGAGAAAACGGCTGCTTTGAAGGGTGGACTCTATAGCATTGTACCATGCTGAGGCCCCTCCCCTCCCCAAACCCCGCCCTCTCTTGGATCCACCCCCAAAGTCTCCAGGTATTTTCCAACCTAGACCTGACAACCCTAATTGTCCACTCTGTCAAGAAATTCATTTAAGGAGCATTTCCCACCTACTTATAAGGTAACACGGCCCCCCTGATTTACAGATTACTAGGATACTTCTTATGGGTGTTAACCCACAGGTCACAGTACTCAGTGCGAGATTCATTGCAACTGCATATAAAATCTGGCAGCAAACCTATGAGTTAACATGAATTTTAACAACTTAGAATTTGAACCCCTTTGCTCTAGTTGCGCAACTTGAAAAAAATTTTAAACTGATATACCTTTGTAAGACTTACAAATTTTAAGAACCGCATCTCTCTTTTTTTCTGCATTATTTTATTATTGTATAAGAATTGTAGTCATGTGACCCGTGCTGGCCATAAACCGTAGAATAAACTAAACTGAAACTGAGCTGTGGTCTCTCTCAAATGGCGAATGCATGTCCTTATGCAATAGTAGCTCCATTCAAAAGAAAGACAAAAAAGGCTTTCATTGTTGAGCACCATTTGTGGACCTGGAATGCACTTATTACAGTTATAATGCACACATTTCAATAGGATTTACATGGCAGCAAATCTTGAAGCACTGTGTCATAAAGATGGAGAGGGAAAGTGAAGAAACAAGCTAAAGAAAGAAAAATGCATCCCTTTGTGTATAACTACCAGCCTTTCTGTCACATAGCTGGTGCGCTTCCTGTCATCAAATTTCATTATACAAGATCACCTATGAAAGTCCTGTGAAAGCTGAATAAGGACAAAAGGTTTAAGCTGAGATTTTTAAAAAGAGAGAACAAAATACCATTTTTCCCCCCTATGTAGACGTCACAAAAAGGAACCTATACTTCAAAACAATTTACATTTTGGCTAAGAAAAAAAGTATGGACTCCATGGGAGGATGGAAAGTTAGTTCCTTACTTCATTCAAATATGGCCCCCAAATATCACCAAAGTTTTGAATCTTTAAAAGTAAGCTCAAATGATCTCTATACATACTAAATGTGAAGGAATGAAGTGCGAAAACTGTCTGTTGACATATGCAGATTAATTTTCACATTCCCATGTGCTGACATCAAAATGGAGATCGAAATATTCATGGTATATTGTCTTTTATTGGTTTAACCGCACTGGATATGCCTTAATCAAAAGTACAGACATCTTTCCAAGTGTATGATGCAGATTCCAGAGTTTGTTCTGGACATCTCATTGCCCATTATTATCTGTAGTTGCACATCCTACAATTTCTTTTAAAAGAGATTTGATTATAATATTCTGCAGCAGCATATGGAGTATGGTTTACTAGAACAAATGAGCATTTTTTCCCAATATCAAGAGTAGGGATGGGTACGAACCAAACCATGAAGCAACATCCGTGATGGATTTTTCCCTATTTGTGATTCACAAACTGAAGTTCATGATGGGTCTACCGTCATCTACTTCCACAAACTTTGAAGGCAGTTCATGGGGTTCACACTGTTTTGTGATCAAATCAGAAAGCCACAAAACAGCTGAGCAGCTGGGAGCACTCCCCACCACTCAGCTGTTTCAGTCTTTCTTGTGCAGTCCCTTTAAACTTTAAAGGGACTGCACAAGAAAGCTGGGAAATGAGAAACAGCCTGTCAGGGTTGGGACTGGGCACCACTTCAACAAGGAAAGCCCCTGTCCATTGCCTGGTGATCCAGGAGAGCCCAAGTGCTCACCCACCCTCCCCCCATTGCCTGAGGATGCCCCCGACAACTGGACCTCCCAGCTCACCTAAGAGGCCAGTGGAGGAGAAGAGACTGGTGGTGGAGGACAGGCCAGCAGCAGAGAAGGGGTGGCCAGCTGGGGGTTTCTGGCCGGAGGAATGGAGGTCTGACACGCTTTGCAAAAGCGCAAGGTGGACAGCGGCTCTTCCTGACATCTTGGGTGGATTAATCCACCTGACGCAACCTCACACAGGTAGTGTGAGGACCAGCAAGCAATATAATCCAGGTTTGAGCAACCTCGGTGAAGGGAAAGTCTCGGAGGAGACTTTTCCGACACCTTGAGCACTGCAGCCGAAGAGGATTCTTGCAAGTATCTCTAAGGAGCCGAGCTGAGCTGAAAAATTCAGCATAAAACCTCCAATTCCCCTGATTCCTTAACAAAGAAGACAAAGTTTAAATGTTGGGACCACATCTGAAGCGAAGTAACAACAAAAGGTAACGGAAAAAAGTTTTTTGCCTTACCACCGCCGCGTTTTGAAAGACGAAAAGCAGATCGGGTGAAGCAATAGAAGTTGATTGGATGAGAGCAGTTTTGAAGCGCTAAAAAACCGAATTTGAACTTAAAAAGCCAAAAAAATAAGTTGTTTAACATTCCTGCGGTTAAGAAGAGTCGGGAGGGGAAGCCAAGCATCGCGAGACAAAGAGGGAGAAGGGAACCAAGCATCGCGAGATTAAGATGTGAGGACTGAATCAGGAAGTGACGGCTAGCAGAGCAGACAAGAAGGGAAAAGGAGAAGAACCGGAAGAAGGTAAAGGGGACTCTAAATACTGCCGGACCAGAAAGGGGACTCTAAATACTGCCGGACCAGAAAGGGGACTCTAAATACTGCCGGACCAGAAAGACCATAACAGGAAGTGACGTGCAGAGAGCAGACAAGTAAATAAAAGGAAGGGACAAAAGGAAACTACGACAAGCCAGAAGCAAGGTAAAAAGACTATAACCTTTGACATTAACCATAGAGAAGTCACACCCGCCATTTTGGATTTATAAAATTTTTAAACTGCAATATCTCAAAGATTATATAACTTAGAAGGCTGAAACCAACATAATTTGACTTGGCAAGATTAGCTTGTTTGAATGCACTAATTGGTGTTTGATTTGGAAAACAAGATAAAATCAATCTTTTTAAAAGAGGCAAAACGGACCGCGGACTAAGATCGAAAGCAGCTACATGGTCCTCTCCTACAATGGCAGCAAAAAAAGAAAAAGAGCTACTAGCCGTTATGGAAGCAATGGAAAAGAAAATGTTAGACGCTATAGGAGAGGTAAATGTTAAAATGAATAATATAGCGGCTCAAGCAGATAAAAATTTCATGGAATTAAAAGCAGAATTTCAAAAATTATCCACAAGAACACAAGGTATAGAAACTAAAGTAAAAGAACTGGAAAAAAGCACCCATAAGACAATGAGAGAGAACGAGAGGATGGAAAAGATGATGCACTATAAAGATATGCAAAATCATTTGAGATTTCGAGGGATCGAGGAAAAATTGAATGAGGACATTTTTACAAGAATGCAAGAAGCAATAGCAGATTTTTTACAAGAACAGGAAGAAGTTGTTAAAGAACACATGAATCTTGTTTATAGAGTTAATTCTACATATGCAAGAGACAAAAACATACCAAGAGATGTGGTTGTCCAATTTACAATGAAAAGAACAAAAGAACAAATCTACAGGAAGTGCTTTACTGACCCTTTTGTAATAGATGGAAAGAAAATCATAGTAATGAAAGAATTGCCTAGAGCAATACTGCAAGAAAGGAAAAAATTCAAGCGTCTGACGGATAAACTGAAGGAGAAAAAAATCAGATTTCATTGGGAAATACCTCAAGGACTAAGCTTTTATTATGGCAACTCCAGAGTAGTGATTAAAAGCACAGAAGAAATGTATGCATTCCTGGGAGAGAATAAAGATGATTTTGGAGATATTTAAGAATATATCAAAATGGATTACAAAATACTTACATGGAATGTAAATGGACTAAATTCACCCCAAAAACGTAGAATGGTAGGTCATTGGTTGGAAAAACAAAAATGTAATATAATTTGTTTGCAAGAAGCTCATCTTAAAAAACAAGACCATAAATATTTAATAAGGAAAAAATTGGGAGAAGAATTTTATTCTTTAGCAAGCAACAAAAAAATGGTGTTGTAACATATGTCAAAAAAGATTTGGAACCTAAAGTAATATTTAAAGACAAAGATGGAAGATATTTAGCTATTGAAATTTTACTACAAGGATTGAAAACTTTGATTGTGAACATTTATGCTCCGAATGGAGCTAAGGAAATTTTTTTTAAAGAACTTCAAATGGAATTGGACAATGTAAACTATGATCAAATTATGATGTTAGGGGACTTCAATGGAACTGTAGATAATAAACTAGACAGGCGCTCTAAAAGAAAGGATGAGACGTTAGGGAAGCTTCCAAAAAAATTTTTGAACTGATAAAACAAGAAAAGTTGGAAGATATTTGGAGGAAAGCTAACCCACAAGGAAAAGATTTTACCTTTTACTCTAACAGACATGACTCACATTCAAGAATTGACATGATTTGGATGACTACTAACCTAACCTTTAAGACAAGAAAAGTGGAAATTTTACCCAGAATAATCTCAGATCACAATCCGTGTTTATGGACAGCTGGGCAGATTAAAAAACAAAAGAGATGGAGAATAAACGAGGACTTATTAGATAATCAAGAAATAATTAAAAAATTACTTGAAGAAACAGACCTATACTTCCAAGTAAACATGCAGAAAGAAGTTAAAATTCAAACCGTATGGGATGCATACAAAGCAGTGATGAGAGGACTATTGATATCGCTAAATGCTAAAGATAATAAAAAGAAAAAAGAGCAATATGAAAATATTCTACAAGCCATTAAAACAAAGGAAGAAGAACTGAAGAAAAAACCAGGGAAAAAGAAACTGCAAAAGGAAATTTGGATGCTACAAGACCAAGCAAAAGCCATTTTGAACCAAGAGATGTACTGGAACTTAAAAAAACTTCAACAAAAAGCATTTGAAGGTGCAAATAAACCCGGAAAATACTTAGCATGGCAATTAAAGAAAAAAACGTGAAAATAAATTTATCACTAAAGTGATAAGAGATAATATTGAGATAATAGATAACAAAGGAATAAAAAGAGAATTTTTTAAATACTATGCAAAACTTTTTAAGAAGGAAAACAAAGACAGAAGAAAGATTAAAGAATACCTGCAAACATTAAAGTTACCAAAACCAACAGAGAAAATTAAAGAACTATTTAATAATCCAGTATCATTACAAGAGATCAAAAATGCAATAAATGACTCAAAATTAGGTAAAGCACCTGGACCGGATGGATTTACAGCGAAGTTCTACAAAACGTTACAGGAGTCAGTTTCACCGGTGTTACTGCTATTGATGAACGATATAAGAGTTACTGGAGAGGTACCAGAAACCTGGAAAGATGCATCCATCTCACTGATCCCGAAAGAAAATCAAGATTTGACCAATGTTAAGAATTATAGACCGATTTCTTTACTGAATAATGATTATAAGATTTTTGCTAAGATTATAGCGGATAGACTAAAAGAGCACCTTAAAGAGACTATACAAACAGAACAAGCAGGGTTCTTACCTAATCGACAAATAAGGGACAATCTAAGAGTAGTAGTGGATGCTATAGAATACTACGACAAACATCCTGAAAAGGAAGTGGGCTTTTTCTTTTTAGATGCGGAGAAAGCGTTTGATAATTTAAATTGGGATTTTATGTTTGAAGTTTTAGAACATCTTGAGATTGGTGAATATATGCTTAACTTCATTAAAGCAATATATAAAGAACAGAAATCCTCATTAATAATTAATACCGAAAAGACAGACGATTTTAAAGTTGAAAAAGGAACAAGACAAGGATGCCCACTTTCGCCGCTGCTATTTATTTGGATTTTAGAAGTTCTACTGTTAAATGTGAAGGAAGACAAAGATATTAAAGGCTTAACAACTAAAGGTTTTTCTTTCAAATATAGGGCCTTTGCAGATGATGTGATGTTTATAGTGGAAGACCCCTTATCCACATTACCACATTTGTTACAGAGAGTAAAAGAGTTTGGTGACTTAGCAGGATTTTATGTAAATAAGAACAAATCGAAAGTAATGTGCAAAAATATGTCAAATAAGAAACAAAACGAGTTACAAAAACTTACAGAATGTGAGGTGGTGAAAAAGACAAAATATCTGGGTGTAAACCTAACTATGAAAAATATTGATCTTTATAAAAATAATTATGAAAAATTATGGTTGCAAATTATGCAGGATATTAAAAAGTGGAATGTATTGAATTTGTCATTGCTGGGTAGAATTGCGGTGGTCAAGATGAATGTGTTACCACGATTAATGTTTTTGTTTCAAACTATTCCAATTGTGAAAGATGTAAAAACATTCAAATGTTGGCAGAAGGAGCTGTCTAAATTTGTGTGGGGAGGGAAAAAACCAAGAATTAAGATGAAAATAATGTGTGATGCCAAAGAAAGAGGAGGGTTTCAACTACCAAATCTAAGGTTATACCATGATGCAATATGTTTGACCTGGGTAGGGACATGGACTATGTTACAAGATAGAATGTTATTGTCCCTGGAAGGTCATGATTGTAGATTTGGGTGGCATGCATATTTGTATTATGGCAAAACAAAAATGGACAATATGTTTAAACATCACTATTTGAGAAGAACACTAATGGATACATGGACAAGATATAAAAACTTTTTTTCAGAAGAGATACCCATGTGGATTGTACCCACAGAAGTCTTACATCCAACATCAAGATATAAAGGACAAGATTGGCTGAAGTATAGAGACTTATTAATAAGACATGGTAAAGATTTCAAACTGAAGGAGCAGCATCAGATTGACTTTGATTATGGTTGGTTAAGATATAGACAAATATATGATTTGTATAGAAGTGATAAAAAACACGGTTTCAGGGAAAAAAATAATGAAATAGAACAAGTTTGGGAGGAAGGCGGAAAAAAATGATTTCTAAAATGTATAAAGTCTTGCTAAAATGGTTTGATGCAGATGAAATGGTAAAAGAACAAATGGTAAAATGGGCGATAAACTTTAACAAAGACATTGAAATGGAATCTTGGGAATTTTTATGGAAAAATGCTATGAGTATATCTACGTGTTATAACTTAAAAGAAAATTGTTTTAAAATGATGTATAGATGGTATATGACACCAAAAAAAATTGCAAATATTGGTCAGAATATGTCTAACAAATGTTGGAAGTGTAAAAAGAAAGAAGGTTCTTTTTATCATATGTGGTGGACTTGTGATAAAGCAAAGATTTATTGGTCCAAAATACATGCAGAAATGGAAAAAATCTTGAAATGTACATTTAAGAAGTTGCCTGAAATGTTATTGCTAGGACTTAAACTAGAAGAGATAAATGTAAAGAAAAGGATAATAATATGGTATATGATTACAACAGCAAGAATGGTGTATGCACAAAATTGGAAAAATGAAAAAATACCAGAGGTGTGGGAATGGTTGAAAAAACTGTTATATATGGCTGAAATGGATAAATGGACTAGAAAATTGAATAATCTCTACTCAGAGACCTTTCTAGAAGACTGGAAAGATTTGAAAGAATATGTTGGAAAATACTGGGATATGAAAAACTACATTTATACATGGTTATAATAGCATAAAGGAATAGAAATATATTATATGAAGGTTTTAGTTAAAATTAGACAATGAAGCTGTTTTTATTTAGAAATATATAAGAATATAGAAAATAAGAATTGGTGTATAAGTATTTTAAAGATATATAACCGTTACCAGAAATGAAACATAGATATAGTATTACTATTTTGAATAAAATGGAAAATGTGTTATGCTTCAGAGGTGGTGGGAAACCACCAAAACAAGATAAAAATAGAATGTACAAATAGAACAAAATGTTATATAATATGGAAAAAGGGATTTGTATAAGGTAAATGTATTATTTTTGATGTTTTTTTTTGAAAAATAAAAATTTCTTTACAAAAAAAAAAAAGAAGGGGTGGCCAGCTGAGGCAGTCAGTGGCAAGGCAGAGGGGATAGCCTTGGTGAGCCATGCAGCTGCAGCAAAGCCAAGGCCATGGGCTGTGGCCACAGTACAGTGGCTGGGCCCACCCCACAAGCCCAGGTCAGGGGCAGGGGAGGTGGCACTGGCAGGGAAAGAGGCCGCTTCAGCCGAGGGACCATGTGGGTTGGGCATCCTCTATGGCAGCAGCAAAGCTGGACCCAGCCGGAAGTGAGCCAGCCACAAAACATGAATCGAATCACATTTTTGCAGTACTCTCTCTGAAAGCACTTCTCTTGAACTACAATTTCATCTCCAGTATCAAACAACACCCTCGTACAATTAAAAAAATACAGTTTTTTTACTTAGTACACAAAATTGTTCTCAATTATGAAGAATCCATGTAACCATGGGGGTACTTTTCTTCTCTCTAGCACCAGATATACTCTTTTGATTCCCAAAACATTTTTGCATGCATTGCCTGAACAAGAATCTCCAGATCTACTTCACATTTTTGCTTCTGGTGGCCATTCTAGATCCGTCAGTTCAATAACCAAAGACCTGGTGACTTTTGCTTTGCTCTGCCTCTAGTAAGGTAGCATGCAACCTTCCTTGGCATTCCCCAGCAGAAGGTCATGGTTATCAGCTTCATATTAAATGATGTCCAGTTAGTATCCAATTAAACAAGGACTGACATTCACTTTGAGGCAAGGCAAGGTTAGGGAAGCACATGCCAATGTGGTACAATTTAATGCAACCCTGCCCTGGCCTCTTGATGTAATGGGAGGCTTAATTAGAAGCAAACTGTAAATTTGGGCTCTGCTCGGTCCTATGTGTGTTTGTGTAGGCTTAAGTGGCAATAACTATGCAACACAGAGAAGTTAAATAAAAGACAGAGCTCTTCAAGCAGAAAGCCCAATTATTTGTTCTACATTACTTGCTTACAGTAAATGAGTTGTCACTTTTGAATGAATGCATTTTGAATGTAAAATGGTTAATGCAAAGTGCAAATGTACTAAAATGGGATGCACACACAGAGTAGGGCAAATATATAGTTATTATTTGAGTGTTTTTTTCTTTGACAGGCATTTTATTTTTCTCTTAGGATGCTCAAAGAGGTCAAATTTCTTATCCCATCTAGGCCATGACCTGTTTAGCTTTAACTATGCCCCTAGACCATTGGATGAGCCCAGCTGGAGCGGGCAAAGGGCCTCTCCTCTTTAGCATCCAATCAAATGTCTGTTGCTACTATCAAGCCCGATTCAGCCTGTTGATATGGTGCCACTACAAATTTGGCCTTTCTCAGTTTTCTTTGTTTTCATGGGTGTTGTCAGTTTTTACATAGCATCTATTTTTTGTGCTGGTGCTGCCAATTCATTTGTAATTTTTAACACCATTTTTAGTCCAGATTTATGACACTGACATGCCATTTATACACAATTGATGAAAAACTAGCATTAAAATAGCATAAATGTAACAAAAATTGCTGTACAAAGAAATAGAAAATAGTATGGAAATAAAGAATCATAGGTTTGATTCACACAAAGGAGAACCAGCTTTGAAATGAGGAGTTTTGAAATAAAAATTTCAATGAGAAATTCTAAATCATCCCTACTTTTGGTGAAAAGCCTTCAGACTTCCAGCTCATAACCTTCTCTAATCCTATCAGATTTCCACATGAAGGCCTACCAGGTTCAAGTGCATTTAAATGTCCAACTTGTACCAGAAAAAAGTGAAGCAAGTGAAGTGGGGAAAAGGCCCTTCTCTGCTTGGCCCTGGAATGACTGGATAGCCCCACATAGTTCCTTGAAGGATTGGAAGGGCAGACATCCAGTGTAGCAAAAGCACTTCATATAGCCATCCCTTCTTCCCCTTTGATTGGGCTCCTGCCCATGACAGCCCTGTGCCTAATTTCTGAAGGAGATGAAGCCACAATTGCTTCCACTCAATAGAAGAGTGAGAATCCTGCTTCTTAGGTTCTCATGGGTGATAGCTGTATGCACCAACCAACCAACGAATAAACTGTTCAGAAGTCAACATTCTGATTTCTCTTGATCATCCGCAGCAAATAGGAGGGGTCAGGAAGGAATTTTCCTCCAGATCTTTCCTGGAGATCTTTTGCCTTCCTCTGGGCACAGATCAGATGTCACTGGGGGAGTGGGCGTGGGTAGCTGTGGATTTCCTGCATTGTGCAGGTGGTTGGGCTAGATGGCCCTTGGAATCCCTTCCAGCTCTATATTTCTTTTTTGGGGGTATTTTTTGGTATTGTATGAGTGTGTGCACATATGTCTGCACCTGGAAGTCATGTTGACCTCTGGTGACTGACCCCTACTGGGGGCCTGGTGGATATTCAGAGAGGAGGAGGAGGAGGAGATTGGATTTATATCCCACCCTTCACTCAGAGTCTCAGGCTGTGGTCACACATGCCAGTTGGAGCAGAGGGAAAGTGAGGCTATTTCCTCCAGAGGAATTTGACACACAGTTGCGAGATCACACATCCCTTTGTAGCTGTGGGCTCAGCCCATCACTGTGTGATCAGACGCAACTGTGGGTGAGTCATGGTTTTTTCTGCTGTTTGTTTACCATGTGCATAAATGAGGAATCACACCTTCGCAATGAGGGCTCCCCACAGAGTATATGATTACACACATACTGCAAGGGGAGGGATGGCACTGAGTAGGGATGGAATTATCAGACCATCTCAATGGTATGAGAGTGTGCTTGCGCAATCAAATGGGAAAATCTGTCTGTGGCCCATCTGAACCAGTTAGAACCGGACTTTCCCTGGTGTCTTTTAACTCTGCTTCTGTGACAGAGCAGCATGGGTCTCCAACAACTGTGGGACATTTCCCAGCTGTTGCTGTCTGATCATGCCCTTTAGATCCATCAGGCATTCACAACTATGTTGGATCTAAATGCACTCAGCCTCAGAGTGGCTTACAAACTCCTTTCCTTTCCCCTCCCCACAACAGACACCCTGCAAGGTAGGTGGGGCTGAGAGAGCTCTTTCAAGAACAGCTGTGACAGAACGATAGCTTGCTCAAGGTCATCCAGCAGCTGCAAGTGGAGAAGTGGGGAATCAAACCCAGTTCTCCCAGATTAGAGTCCGCACACTTAACCACTACACTAAACTCACCCTCAGAGGTGGCTGAAAGCCTGCCTCTGTCCTCCCAACTTGGTATCCCAAGGAAGTCTCTCATCCAAGTGCTAACCACAGTCAACCCTGCTTAGCTTCCAAGATCTGGGCTATCCAGGTCAGGGCCCAGCTCTATATTTCTATGTTGTTTCTAATCATAGGGAGCTGGAATGCCTCCTTCATTATCTGCTTAACCAAAGAAGAAACTCCCATCTTACAGCCTTAAAATAAGGTGCCATTTTATCAGAACATTTGCATCTTATATGGAAGAAAAAGAGGAAAATACTGTAAGTAAATAAATAGTTACCACACTTCTATTCCTTAGGCAATTTTAAATTGATGAAGTAATTTAGGGTTATTCAGATCAATTTTCCTCCTGGAGTCAGAAGAAACTCATTTATTGAATGTCATTTCCTCTATATTATTTGTCGTCCCATCATCCAAACATATTTGATCCACTCCATCATCCACATCCAAGATGTGATTCTGTAAGCTATGCTTCATTCAAAAGCAAAACAGATAAACTGTGCGTGGGAATAATGTGGCTGTTGCCAGCCCTCTCTTTTGCTCTGTTCTGTGTGCTGGGGGGGGGGGGGGCAGGAAACTCATTGATATATTACACAATATAAGTACACTGTAAAACTGGTTGTACAGTTGCTGCTACTTTCTGTTGAGCAAACCCGGGCTCTTTAATCCCATGGGTTGCGATGCTGCAGTGAGGTGGGAGAAGAGGGTGAAAACACTCCTTCCTGCTTCCTTTCTATCAATTTATTATTAGTTTATATATGATTAGGCAAGGACACTTCTGTGCAGAAGAATCTTTTAACATGTGCCCCTGCCCAATCATATAAATGATTAGTTTGAGTATAAATGAAGTAAATAAATAACAAATATAGCGGAAGATGGGGAGCAAATAAAAAGCAGGTTGACTAGTGGGTAGAAAGAAAAGGGATAGAGGAGCTGGGGAAGAGATACAAGATAAAGTTAGGTGGCTCCCACAACGCCTTGCAGGTTTCCAAGCAGCCCAGCTGGCACCACACAACTGGACACTCTAATGACTGGCACTGCACAACTTAGCTAGGATTTTCCCAGCGAGAGGTTGCCAGGGGAGGGAAAGAGAGAAGGTTGAAGACAGGGGGGCATTTAGAGGTAAGTGGGTGGGTGGGTGGGAAGGAGAGTAGGGAGCAGAAAAGGGAGACAGGCTATGGAGGCTTTCAGGTAAAGGGAAGAGGACATCAGATCCCTGACTTGTGGATTATATTTCCCAATACATTCTTGCAGATCCATTCATAGTTCTTCCATACTTTTGACCCCAGGATGAGATCTCACATCCATCAATAACCCTACTTCCTTTGGAAAACAGTTTCCAGGTGTAGACTGTTGGATCTAGTGAGAAGGAGTTTTCAACTATGGCCTCAGTACGTTTTTTCCCCCTTGAACGTTATAAAGGAATCTCAAGGACTCAGAACAAACAGTCCTTGGAACAATTCTGTGGCTTTTAATCAAAGCTAAGATCTGTTCCAAGTCATGTAGTACTCCTTCTGAGCCACACTTAAAAATAAAAAAAAAAGCTGCTGGTTTTATTCCTGTGTGTCATAATGAAATGAGTTGTTTTTCTTCTAAAGCTAATGGCACACTGAATTGTTTCCACTCATTTGGCTATATTTCAGTGTCTGCCTCTGTACAGACATTGCAAGCTCCTCAGGAAAAGGACTTGTCTTTGTTGTTCCATGTGGGGAGCAGTTCTTGACTATGCTGAGTTGGATGGATAGGACTTGTCTTAGAGGTGACACATGGGTGAAGACCCTGTTCTGTTGCTCCTCTTTGGCTATGTCATCCCTTGAAGTGTTCCACTCAGTGTAACCCAAGTCATATAGCCCAAGTCACACTGCCGCATGGGTTTGGGGAGGGTTTTAACTGGGAGAACTGCTTCTCTGGTTGATTTAAAGGGCTGGGCCAAGCCCCTGTATCCAGTCAGCTGAGGACATACCTGTATTCAGCTCAGTTTCCTTAAAAAGATTAATTATGTAACATTTAGGGATACAGCACAGAGACTTTGCTGTGAGCCAGAGGTTGAATTTTGATTCATGGAATCAGGAAGGAATTAGGGATGATTTCAAATGTCTTGTCCCTTTTGTTTTGAAATTCCCATTTCCATTCAGCTTGTGGTTTTCCACTACATCATATTCTTCCTGTAAAATATGTGTGACTTTCCCACTACTATTGGTGTGTGTGTGTGTGTGTTTATGATGTATCTATGATCTACATTTTGTGTATAAATTATGTAGAAAACTGCAAAACATGCATATGCAATTCAAATTAATTCACGAAATTAACAGTGAAAAATTGAGCACTGGAACCACAGACAGAAGCATAAATGAATATATAAAACATGGGACACTTGTTCATTCTCAGCAGGAACTGTTCTTGGGATTCCAGACAGGCAAAGTTTCACTGTGCTAAATATCTACATGTCAGGCTGCCAATAAAGACCTGATTAAATGATCATGAAATCACTAAATGACCTTAAGGAAGCCTCAAAGTTCTCAGTCTAACCTCCCTATCAGGAATGTGGGGATAATAATACTGGCCTATTTTACAAGGCAGTTGTAAAGATTAAGATAATCTATCAGGAAGACTTTGAACATTCTCCACTGCCTTTTTAATGCTAAATTCTATTATTATTATTATTATTATTATTATTATTATTATTAATTAGTCATTGGGGGCAATTTTAATCAGCTAAGAGCTATGGAGACAATTGTTAATTTTTGATGCTGCCTTGGAGCTGTTGTGCAAAATGCTTTTCAAAATGGCTTTCCTTTCTAACAAAGCCTAGTAGTTTTTTGTACTTTCAACTTTTTGGGCCTTTTCAGACTGGCCAGTTGCCTCTCACTTCCTCCTCATTTCCCCCTCTGCGACTCCTCCTGAGCAAACCTGCCGTTTTCGCACTATAGCAATCTGCTCCTCCCCCCCCCCCCGAAGTTTTCTGTTCCCATTTGGGTTGCTTCGATGCTCTCTGTGCCTGCCCCTTGCATTTCCCCTCCCCTTCCCTCCCCTTCCTCCCCCCCAGCTCCTCCCTCGTTCCCCCGTTTTTCCTTTTTTTTTTAAAATGCATGTGTGGTAACGTTATAACGTCATAGTGGAATGACGACAGTGCATCACCCGCCTTCCTCTTCCCAGAATTCATCAAGTCCCTCCTCAGTATTCAAATTTTCCCGCCGTTCTGGGTTGGTGCAAAACGATTGGCGGGCTACAAGGAGGACCCCCCCCCCCCATGGGTGGATTCTCCGATGTGAACTGAAATGTCGTGTGCTTAACCCGATCAAGGCAACAAAATGGAGGATGGGCAACATGGCGTCAGCTGGCCCGTGTAAAGTAAAAAAAAAAATTACATAAATGGTGGTGGTGGTGGTGGTGGTGGTGGTGGCGGCGGCAGCTGAGGAGGAGCAGCATGACACGCAGAGCAGTCTCCCCGCTCCGCAGGAATAGTTATAGCCCCTTGAAAACAGTTCAATCCATTTCTGTGACTTTTCTGCAAAAAAGCGCGCCCAGCCTGCTCTGCAGGGGCTGCCAATAAACAGCAAATTAACCCCCCCCCCCCATAGTAGATGTGAACGTGTGTTTATTATATAAAGACAACAATTGTGCCATCTTCCCTTGCTGCATCAAAATTTCATTATGATGTTATAATGTTATAAGGGCCTTTTTAAAAAAAAAAAAAAAAAGGAGGGGGGGAAGTGTTGCTTCAGGATCGTGGGACCGCACACAGGGAGCGGAAAGGAAGGCAAGTTTCCCCAGCCCGCCCGCCTGCTTGCCGCGGCTTCTCCACGGATTTCTAGAGGAAAGCACCCACCACCAGCTCTGCATGGGCTGTTGCCGGGGAAGCCCAAACAAAAGGCAGCAGTTACCGAGGAGCAAGCACATGGAGCTCTCGGGCCAATGGCGCCCGGCTCCTGCTCCCAAGAAACGGCAAATCCACCTCGCCAACGCAGTCCCTGTGGTGCGATCTTGCCTCCCTGCCTCCTTATTTCGATATAACGTTAGGAGGGCTCGTTTCAAAAAAAAAAATTCAAGAAACGCCCACCGCGAGGCGGGCCAGATGGAGGGCGGGTGAGTGGGTGTGTTCTCATCTAGGTTTCTCCAACGGAGTAAACAGGAAACACCGCCAGGAACAGGATTTTCTTGCTCCAGGGATACTCCTGAGCAGTGCGGTGAAACTCCGGAGGAGTTTGTGAGCATGGAGCAACTGATGTGAAACTGACCAGAAACTCCGGTGCTCACTCCGGTGCTCGCCCCAGAAAAAAGCCAGTGCGAAAACGCCCTTTGTCTTTTTTACATCCTAATGGATGAATTTAATGTTGTAACCATAGGTGAAAACTAGGGATGGGCATGAACTGGAAAGATAGAGGTTTGTGGAGGTTTGTGCTTCAGGGGTTTTCACGAAGACCAAACCACAAGCTTCTAAAAACTTCTCCATTGCATGAACCAGTTCATGCTTCAGAAGTTCGTGGGCACCCCCACCTGGAAGTGAGCTCTGAAGGCATTTAAATGCCATCTGAGTCCACCATTCTGATCTGAGTGAGCTCCAAAGGCATTTAAATGCCTTCAGAGACTACATCTGGATCGGGCCTTTTAAATGCCTTTGGAGCTCACTGGGGCTGGGCCACAGGCTGGTGGTGGGCACTGATGGCATCTAAATGCCTTCAGAACTCACTTCCAAACTTACTCATGAACCTCCATGAAAATATGAAGGTTCATAGGTGGGTTCATGGGATGAACTGGTCTCCCGAACCCCTAGTTTGTGCTTCACGAACTGGCATGGTTCATGCTGAAATGGGGTTCATAAATCGGTCCATGCCCATCCCTAGTTATAACATTAACATTAGATATAGACACATACAAAAACATACCATAACTAAATAACAATAAGATGTAGCAAAATATAAATAAAAACTATAAATTCTATCAATCGCTATTTAAAATATACCCGATACACAACACAGCTTAAAACTTCAGGCTACAGTTTAAATATAAACCTTACTGAGTTTTTATTAGCAGCCCAAGTAGCGCAGCTTAGCTCAAGCTCATTAGAGCTTGGGAAACTAAGCAGGGTCAGCTGTGGTTAGTAGCTGGATGGGAAGCCACCAAGGAAGCCTGGGGTTGCTGTTGCAGAGGAAGGCAAATGACAAACCACCTGTGCTTATCTTTTACCTGGAATGCCCCACAAATGGGATCACCATGAGTCAGTTGCAACTCAGTGGCATGTTCTTCTTCATCATATCAATTAACAAGTCTTTAATTAGTTGGTGTCCCTTCTTGAGAGCCAATGTGGCATAGTGCTCAGACATGGACTGGACAGAGATTCAAATCCTGCATGGGCCATGAACCCTAGCTGGCCTTGGGCCAGCCATATTTTCTCAGCCTAACCTCTGTCAGTGAGTCATGCTGTGGTCTGAAGGCCCCCCGATGCTGCCACCTTATTGATGCTATGTATGACTTAACATCAAATAAAGCTCCAAAGTGTTCCAACTCATGAATTATTCTTATTCTTAAATATATTGATTGTTATTCAATACATAATCAATATATTTAAGAATAAGAATAATTCATGAGTTGGAACACTCTGGAGCTTTATTGGATGTTAAGTCATACATGGTCTATATTTATTCATCGGTTTCCTTGAGTTGTTGTAAACCTTCTTGATACTAAGCAGGGCTGGGTTTGACAAATGTCTGAAGGCAGACCTTCTAGGAACCTGATGGATGTTTGATTTTCATTACACACACATACACACACATCACAAATGAAGAGGTGTAATTATTAGAAAAGTGTCTATTAACACATTTTTACCCTGCTTTTCCTCCAGGGCAACATATCTTCACAACAACCCTGTGAGCTAGGTTTGGCGGGGGGGGGGGGGGGACCAGCACAAGGTCATTCTGTGAGCCCCCTGGCTGGAAGGAATATTTGAACCTGGAAATTTGAACCTAGATCTCCCTGGACAGCATTCTGACCATGACACCACACTTGTGCTTTCTTGCCCTCCATTGCTGAAGATAGACTGAGACCACAAATAGCATTGTGTCATCCACTCTGAGCACCTTGGAGGCAGTGGGGGATAGAGATGTGATGAATGAATGAAAGTCTGGAGAATTAGAAATGCAGAATAAAAGCCCCCCCCCTTTTTTTTTTTTTTGCTGCAATGTATTAAGTGGCTTCTAGTGCAGATTTTGATTTCAGAACTCCCACTCCCCCCTCTCAAAAGTGAATAATGAAGAGCCAGCAAATAAGCTGTTAAGGAAGTGATTCATAATGCCAGAGAAGATATTCTGGGGTTTAAAACAGTACGAAAGTATAATATACAAAAGAACTATCTTATCAACAGAAAGAGAGGGGAAAAATGACAGTTGGGAAAATATCCAGAGAAAATGAGAACACTTGGTATTGCAGAATGTTCCCATAGTGCAATTTATTCCTTCTCTGCTTAAAGATTTGGCATCTATTAAAAGTCATGAATAAGAAAAAAAAAAGATAGAGAAACAATCTTATTTCTTGAGTTATGGAATGGGGCAAGCGTGTTAAGAAAGTATTAGCAGTTACTGTATAATACTTTGTTTTACGAAAGAAAGTATGAAAATGTTCCGCAGGGCCTGCAAGACAGAACCCTTCCACTAGACTTTTAGTTGAGGCAGCGGGTATCCTTAAGAACATAAGAGAAGCCAATGCTGGATCAGGCCAGTGGCCCATCCAGTCCAACATTCTGTCACACAGTGGCCAAAAACACCAGTTGCCCCTCAGGAGGTCTACCAGTGGAGCCAGGACACTAGAAGCCCTCCAACTGTTGTCCCCACCCCCAAGCACCAAGAATACAGAGCATCACTTGCCCCAGACTGAGAGTTCCTATCTATACTTTGTGGCTAATAGCCACTGATGGACCTCTGCTCCATGTGTTTATCTATATAATAGGGTCCTTCCTTTACTGGACCTCCCCATAAGTAGAGTAGATCTGTATAACATCTAGAACCCCAATCTGTGATAAACCTCATCTGTTGAGGCTTTGGTTAGAAATATAGGGATTCTTATTGTATTTTATTTGATGTATTTAATCATCTTAAATGTTTTGTATATTATATTTGATGGAACCCACCCTGAGTCTGCTATGGGGGGGAGGGTGAGAGATTGGCCTTTTTTGGGTACTGCAGAAGTAATGTCACAGTTTCAGCAATGATCTAGGGCAGGGGTGTCGAACTCATTTGTTATGAGGGCCGGATCTGACATAAATGAGACCTTGTTGGGCCGGGTCATGTGTGTCATAAAATGTGATGCCAGGTAGTGGAGATATAAACTTTATAGAGGACACAAACACAAAGTTTTGTGTGGGTTTTTTACTTAAAATAAAAACATGCTTAGAACATTAACACTCTTGCATAATTTTATTTAACAATATCTGATAACAGACACTTCTTGCTCTGCATTATTGCATCAAATTGTCTGTGTTGTTGCAATCTTGAGTATGCTGTTCAAGTGTGTATCTGTAAACTGCAAACCTACTTTTGATTCATTGACATTCATCACAGAAATCTCATGCTCAGAGTTCTGAGTCTAGAACCCAGGGGAAAACATGAAATGGCTGAGCAATTGAGAGAGTCTGGTGAAGCAAGCTGTGATGCAGCAGTAGCAGCAGAACTGGAAGCAGGAGATGGCCAGTTCCATTGTGGGCCTGATAGAAGCCCTCTGGGGGCCTGATGATGAAGCCCCCAGGCCACATGTTTGACACCCCTGCCCTAAGGGAAGTACCACAAAGATTCAGGACATTCCTAGAGCTCCACTGAACTGTGATGTCAATGCTACCCACTCAGAATTTTTGAAAGAGAACTATGGCAATACAAATAATAATAAAAATGTTCCCACTTCAAATGCCAGGTACAATATGTATTTATAGTCTTCCGATCTTCAGGTTGTTCTGGTTCAGTTGCGGGGGGGGGGGGGGGAGGGGGATAAAAAAAATTATTTTCTTGCCGGTAATGACTCCATTTTGCACTTTGTTCTTTCCAGTTTTATTCTTCCCAGCTAAGTTCCGATGCAATTTAAAAGTTACATTTTTAAAAGACTTGTCCTCCCCATATAAATTATGAGCAGAAAAATCTCATGTAATTCCTTTTTTGATGTAGTCCTAATTTCACATGGCTTATGTCCATTGAGGTCCTATGATCCCATTAGCCTTTTTTGGTGGCCAGAGAGGTTCCCAACTTCCTTCCCTCATCTTCACCAGTGGAAAAGCCTGGTTGGATCCAACCCCAGTCCTGAATAGGCAGGAGCAAGCTGCTGGGCTCACTTATGTGTCCTCTCCTCCTTGCATGGACCACTATGACAGAATCCTAGTTCAAAACTAACTCTGATTCCCTGTGACAGATGTGTGACTTAAGTAGTTAGATCCAGGGGTCCTTTTGTAGAAAAAGAGGTGCAGGAGCTCATTAGCATAACTCATTAGCATATCTCATTAGCATATGCCACGTCCCCTGACATCACCAGAAGTGTGTCAGAAAGGGAATGTCAGTTTCAGCCCCATTATATCCTATGGGCCATTGAAATCAATGGCAAAAACTCATAGGGTATATGAGGGGCTGGAGGAAAGGGGGTTTGAGGGAGAGGCTCCAAACTTGCAGGGTAGCTGCTGGGGCCTGTCCTCAAAATACCCACTAATACCCCCATTCCCTCCATTGTTCTCTATGGTAGGAAAAAAGTTAACATTTTTTCCCTCCATAGAGAACAATGGAGGGGATGGGACAATCTGTTTGGGGGCCCATAGAATTGAACCCCCTGGTCCAATCTTCTTGAAACTTAGTGGGTATTTTGAGGACAGGCCCCAGCAGCTACCCTGCAAGTTTGGAGCCTCTCCCTCAAACCCCCTCCCCTCCAGTCGCTTTTAAAGTTGCCGCCAAAATTCGGCGGCGAGCTGAATCAGATTAGAGAATCTGATTCAGCCCGTGGCTGCCCTACTGGCCAGTCCTGAGCTGGCAGAGCTTTGCTCCGCCTCGCTCCGGCCCCAACGGACTCCTGGTTAGATCTGCTTGGCCCTACAACAGGTCAGCATTTGTAAACCACTCTTTACAAATAGGGTGTGGAAAGAAGATGTATGCCCATATTTGTGCATCACAGACAACTCTTCTCCACATAAGAAAGTAGGTGTGAGCACAAGCCTGAGGATAAGTCAGGTTCGTGCACATTCAGTCTTAAATGGGTGTCTGAATGCAGCCTTGAATTTTAGTGTTATAAAGATCAGATGTTCATGATGCTTGCTCATCATGGTAAAAGTTGCCAGTGACTGAGTTTAAGTAGCATCTCTCTTTTTCATCATAGTACCGCTGGAAGTGAGGGGGAAAAGAACTCTCAGGGGAATGTGATTCTGTTTATATATCCATATTCTTAATGGGACAATGAGATAACATACATTATTTAATTTAATAGTATGTACACAGTACAGGTGCACACAGAGAAACTACGGATCCTGGGTTGTCCCTGTGTTTTATCCTCTTTTTCTATAAGCACCCTGTGAAATGCAAAATGAGCTGTTTGAAAGCATTTGTTTGATTCAGTTGTAGTAATTCTGAAAGTAACAGAGGGGAGTGTGACTAAGAGTACTTCCTGCTCCTAGTTTATTGGCTGCCTCCTCCCCTTCATCTCACTACCACCTCTTCAATCTGCCAAGAATATCTTTTTAAATATTCCATCCAGGTTCCAAGTTTAGCGAGCAAGGACTTGTAGAAGGGCACCTGCACAACATCCAGTTCATTTCTAAGCAGAGTTACACCCTTCTAAAATGCATTGAAATCAATAAGCTTAGGAAGGGGTAACTCTACTTAGGATGGCACTGATCTACATTACAGATTTCAAGTGATTTAACCATAACTCCCCTTCTCCAGGGAAACCTGAAAGTTGAAGTTCTGTCAGGAAAGAGTTCAAGGCTTATTAAAGGAGAATACACAGTGCCACACCAAACAGCAGCTCCCAGAATTTTTTGAGCAGGTTAAAATAGTTTTAAATGATCAGGGGCCTGGAGACCAAGCCCTATGAGGAAAGGCTGAAGGACTTGGGGATGTTTAGTTTGGAGAAGAGGAGGTTGAGAGGGGACATGGTTGCTCTCTTTAAGTATTTGAAGGGCTGTCACTTAGAGGAGGGCAGGGAGCTGTTCCTGTTGGCAGCAGAGGCCAGGACTTGCAAGAATGAGTTTAAATTAAGGGCTGGAAGGTACCGGCTGGATATTAGGAAAAACTTTTTTACAGTAAGAGTTCTGCAACAGTGGAATCAGCTGCCTGGGGAGGTGGTGAGCTCCCTTTCACTGGCAGTCTTTAAGCAGTAGCTGGACAAACACCTGTCAGGGATGCTCTAGGCTGATCCTGCATGGAGCACGAGGTTGGCCTAGATGGCTTGTATGGCTCCTTCCAACTCTGTGATTCTATGATTTGGTGTGTTTCTAGGGTTGATAGAGCCTGAGAGCCAGTTCCAAGTCTTCAGTTCATTTGAAGATTCAACAAAATCAGAGCCCAAGCCTGTTTACCAATGTACTTCCTGTGGAGATTACCAAAGGAAAGAACTGAGAGCAACTGGAGTTGGATGGTTATTTCTCATCCCTACTGTTTCAAGTGATTTGATGTCACCTCCCCCCCTTGCTTAAATTAAACCTGTGATTTTTGCTTTTTACACTTTCTGTTTCTTTACTTCAGTCTACCCCCATAAAACGTATACATTTCCCAACAGTCTTATATATCAATAAATTAGCATTTTACACTGTAGATATTTCGTACCTACAAATATTATATGTATATAATATAAAAACCATGTAATATGCCAATTAATTTATAAAAACTGATAGCAAAAAACAAAGAACTAAAATGGCTGAGAAAGAAATACATGAATATAAAAGTAAATAAATTAAGGAATGTTAAGTTCCTGTCTATTGGGAGATTCCAGAGGAGGCCGGCAGGCAAAGATTAAAGAGCAGCTAGCCTTTACCTTCTATGATTTGCAAAGAAAAAAACTTCCCTTTTCCTATCATATTTCCTTCTACGATTGATATGATTTCTGCAGGTATCATGGGTTCAAGCCATCAGTAGCTTTCTAGTGGAGTATATCTTAAACCCTACTTTCTCCACAGATCCTTCCCACATGTTTGACCCATCCAGATCCTTGTAGTCTGAATTCTTTTACTGTGCAAGAAAGCTTTTTTTATGCATTGATATTCCTCTCCTTTGAGGGTAACACATTACAGTCTAAGTCTTTTCATCTCCAATCGGAGTGTGCTAACGAGAGCAAGTTGCCCTTTTGATATGATAATCCACCCCTCACCAAAGATGTTTTAAATTGTTAAGTCCATTGTCCTTTGATCAGTGGTTAACACGCTGTATATGAAGTGTTTTCTTTATAAAATGTTGTGTTGGATGATATACTTTTTTTTAAAGTTTGGGTGTGATTTTTTAATTTTTTTCCCCTTTGTACAGAATCTCTATTGTAGCCACATAAAAATACTGGGTTGCCAATAAAGACCATCTGTGATAGCTTTATACTTTTGGGGGACCCTGGGCAATGTTGTCTGAAAAAACCCAACCCTCCTTACTGTCCTGAAGAGAAAGGGCATGGCTAGTAACACATTTGGAGAAAAAAAACACATCAGAATCATAGAAGATTCTCAGTTTGTGCCAGGCAGTCTTTTTATAAGCAGCAGATGTCTTGCTTGGTTGGAATCATGTCAAAAGAGGGCCAAATGGACTGTAGCTCCTTGAGTGGGTCAGTGGCTCCTTGAGTGGATCTGGATCCTAGCAACTGCCCAATCCTGGTAAACCCTGCCATAGGCCATTAGTACAATGGCAGGTTGCAATATTGCACAGACTACTCAGATCAGGTGTATGTATTGTTCATCACAAAGATACAATGCCATCCAATGCAGAGCTTCTTAATAAGCTTTTCTTTCCATCAGTTGCTCCTATTAGTGTACTGTTTTCTTGGGTTGTCTGGATGCAGATAAGAGCCAGGATCTTCTTAGTGGTGGCACCCTGCCTGGCTGATTTCTCCTGTCTTGCAGTTTCTGTATTTAAAGGTTGGTTAACAGTTTTCTGTAAGTTCTGTAAGCTCTTGGACCTCTGGGAGTCTTATGTATTGATACCTGCTGCTTTATTGTGCGGTTTATTTTTGACTGGTTCTTGGTTTTGATCTGTTGTTATTGTTGTTAATGATCATATGGGTTATTTGTCAATTAAATGTTTCAGCCAGCTCTCTTGAGAAACTGATATTGGGCTAAAAGCAAAATATAAGATTTAGAATGAATGAATTAAATAAAACTGTTTGTTGGTATCTTAATCTGGAGAGGGTCTTCGTATCAAATCCTCAGGACCTATTGCTCATGATTTCTTTGAACATTGCAGGAACCACTCAGACAGTTCTTCCTGCCAATCCACGCATAAATTACTCCATCAAAGAGCTGGTGTTTATTCTGGGCTCTTTGAAATTCCAATCACTTGTGCACACCTCCTCAGGCCAGTCTGTCCTTTGAAATTTTGGATTCCTTACAATCAGGACATTCATAAGGATTGGCCTTTATGGTGGGGCTTGCCACCCATCTACCGGTCTACGCCAATCAAACTCTCTTTATCGTTCCCTTTTAATCAACCAGTTGGGTCTATAGCATATTTTAAAGGCATGAATAAACCTCAGTGAAACAGACTTACTATGAATAAACATCATCCAGACCACAATCAGCCAATTACTGTTTTGCTGCATCATTTCAAAACAAACTGGTTGTTTTGATGCTGGAACCTCTTTGAAGAAAAGTTTCCTAGCAAGGAAGCCAGCAGAATAATACAGCACAGAATCATAAAAGGGACCTGAGAAAAATTAACTAGCTCACCAGCACATGTGGGGCAAGACTTAAAAAGGGCAGCCAATCAGTATTGGGGAATTGGAATGATTATGTCTTTTACAAGCATTAGGGATGCTCATGAAATTCTCTACCACCAAATTTCTCTGCCAGAGTGGATATGTCCACCCACAAGAATATCGAAATGCATCTGGATTTTTTCCCCTTGCTTCTCATTTTACTACCTAACAAACCTTCTTTTAACATTTGCATTTACAACTTCCTGGATAGAATGCCAAAATTCACAGACATTTGTAAGTTGTACAGCCTAAGGGACAGCACCTGATCCTAGAGAAATGTGCTTCATCCCTTCTATCTCCCACAACTCAAACAAGCTCCAAATATGCATGCAATATACTTCAGGGAACAGTGTATGGCTGCAGTATGGTAGAGTGGTTTCACTGTCAGACTAGGATCTGGGAAACTAGGTGACTCACTGACCTTAGGCCACCCACTAAGCTTAAGCCTACATCTTAAGGTTGCAGTGAGGATAAAATAGGCAAGGACAACCATGTATGGCGCCCAGAACCCCTTGGAGCAAAGGCAAGATTTTTTTAAAAAATGTTATAAAATGTTCATTCAGTCAAATACATATGAAATGTAATAGCAATGTAAAATGCCATGAGTTAGATCCTATGACTCCCTTCTGCTAAGTCGCCCTTCAAGGGAGAGGGGCTTATTCAAACAGAGAGTGAGGTTTTTTTCTGGTAAAGGAAGACTTTCTCTGATGGAAAAAAAAAAGTGTTTCTTTGTTTGAGGAACACTTGGTGGAACGGAGTCATAGCATTGAACCTCACCTGTCTGCTCATTGTTTCTTTGCAATCCAGCTTTATTTGAAGTAAAATGTTTAAGTGCATATTCAAGTATGTATTTTCTGGTGAAACACTGGAATGGGAGGCCAGAGAAATGGATGCCTATGTGCAGACAATCAGGGGGAAAAAATGATGGTGTAGCCTGCTAAGTGGTGATTCCCCAGATTTCTAAACAGTGTGAACAAACTCTTCTCACTTTTCCACAAGAAGATACAGCAAACCCCACCGAGCTTACCAAATTTCTTGAAAACACCTTAAGTACATGTTTGGATCACTGCTGTGGGCAGAAATTGGGCTGGGGATGTACCAATGACATTGCGGATGCTCGCAGTCTTGAAAGCTCTTACAGTGGTCAGTGCAAGACTCATCCTCCCTTACTATCTTTACATCTCAAAGAATGTGCATGCACAATCAGAGTTTATTTTTCTCTCTACATAGGCATCCTCATGCTCTGAGGTCCACTCTGTGCTCAGCCCTGTATCAAAAATAGCCACACACTCCAGGTTATGAAGCATGCAAGAAAAAAATGTAGCCCCCATGTCCACTGAGCTGGTGGGCATAGGGGATGAAGCTAAGATTAAGAGGATCTCGAATCACATCCTTGCTTCCTGGTGGTTTGGGTGGAGCTGTGATGTTTCACTCTAAAAGCCATATGGCCCATTTGTGGAGTTGATTAAACATGAGGGAGAGTTCTCTGAAAGGTTCAAATGATGAAATCCCAGATGCCTCCTTCAGATATAGCACTGCCAGCTCTGGGTTGGAAAATACCTGATGACTTTGGGGTGGATCCAGGAGAAGGCAGGGTTTGGGGAGGGACCTCAGCATGGGACAATGTCATAGAGTCCACTCTTTAAAGCAGCCATTTTCTCCAGGGGAGCTGATCTCTGTCAGCTGGAGATCAGTTGTAAAAGCAGGAGATCTCCAAGCCCCATATGGAGTCTGGCAACCCTATTCAGAGATGATTACCTCTGCTCAAACTGGATGTGGTTCAGAATGCTAAAAACTTAACATCATCTTGGACTATATGCTATGGTGGTGTCTCACCTCCCGGATTTTCTTCCAGATATGAAAAACAAGGACCTGGCCCATAGGCCCACAGAAATGTTCATGTTTTCTATCTTCTCCCTTCACTTTTGACCCTCTGGATTCAGACAGTGTTCAATTCCCCTCAGTCTACTGATTTCCCAAGGTTCTCTCAGATGACTCTTATGCCAGTGTTTTTCCAGTATGTAACAGTGTGCTCCCATCTTGTACCATCTGTCGGCACAGCACACTTGTATAAACTGAGTTAATACTAATAGTGTAGAAATGATTTTAAAGCATATGGAGACACTTGAAATTCATAAATACAAGGTCATTTATTACAAAGTATACCCTCCTGTAAAATCTTAGCCCCATTTATCAAGCAAAAGAATAGAGAAGACTGCCTTTATCATTATTGCTATGATTTATGCTTTTGAATAAAAGGACGGAGGCAGTATTCTACAGGTTGACTTATCTTCATTTTATTTTAAAATAAAGATTGGTTCTACACTATATCCATTCAATATCTTTTAAAATTATTTTAAATAGAGATTGTCATATTCCGGGTTAGATCCAACCAGCTTTTCTAGTGTTCAAAAGTGGTGGAGGGGTTTTCCTTTGACCACTTAAAAGGCTACGATGAGGATCATGGGACCTATATGGATGAAAGGAGCGTGATTGGGAGCGATCATATGCACCTATAAGCCACGTGACAGGGACGATTTGTTAGCCGAACTGCTTTAATTTATGTTTAGCAATCAGCGAAATACACGGGTTCTTTGCCAACTATACCAGGGTCCCACCCCTCCCGGGAGTTCTCAAGTAAAGAGGCACGTGAGACGGATTCCAAGTTCAATGTTGTTTACTGGATAATGTAATCAAGCATACCAAAAACGTAATCACACACACAATCTTACAGGCCTAATGAAATAAAGAGAGAAAATAGCACTATTGCATGAGCAGGTATCGTTGGTGGGGAAAGCACGTTACCTTAGATGCGTTGTCCGATGTCAAGATGAGTTGGATGGGGGGTAGAAAGGTATAAAAGCTATGGGGCCACGAGGCTTGAACCAGCAAGACCACGTGGTTCTCCTGGATCGCGAGTCCAGAGAGAGAAAAAGGGGTTCAAAGATGGAGGCAAGGGTTGGGTACAGAGAGCTGGACTGAAGGGTCAATAGGTTAGATAGAGGGCGACGGCTCAAGAGAGCGAGTGACTCTCGGTTTGGGCTTTTATTGGGGGTCTTGGGATGGGCTTTGCAGACCACAACCCACTAACACTCCTACTAGGCGGTCCGTCCCTCTTGGACCTTGCTATAGGTTAAAGGTGAACAAAGGGAGGAGGTCCAGGGGATGGTCAGTATTGCAAGAGCATGATCTCATCAGGAAACAGACACTGAGTCTGGGGTCCGATGACTCACCTGGCCATACCTATTGTTGGTTGATGGTTCCAGCCAAGTACCTGATGGCTGGCACATTAGTTGCTAGGCAGTCTAATTAGCATAACTATCCAGATGTATAGTGGGGGAGTGGGGGTCAGCCAGCGGATGTCTGACAGAAGGAAGCCTCATGTCAAGAGGAATCCTTTGTCTTTGCCTTGGGTGAACTACTTAGGGTGTCAGCCTCCTGGCTTGGGCTGGAGCTGGCTCCTATTCCAGAAGAAAGCGCAAGACCCTACCACTGTGGGTGACACAGAGTTCAGACTTATGGATATGAAAATCCATAAGAGCACAGAAAGTGCCTTGCTGGCTAACAGATTCACTGATGGATCAAGCTGGCATGATCACACCAGCACATCTGGGAGCTGTCCCAGAACCGTCGACAAGCCATGGTAAACTGATTTGATCCGCTGGAGAACTGGAGTAAAAAACTAGTGGGGAAACTCCAGTATCAAATGGTTTGCTGTGGCTCACAGCCGGAGTTTCCCCATGTGATGGCACCAGCATGGAAGTGTGGCGTTGTGGATAGTGTGATCACATGCTATCTCGATGTGACACTGTTTTCCCCCCTTCTCCATGTGCCCATCATAGAAAGCGCTTAAGGGTGGGGA
Source organism: Lepidodactylus listeri (assembly GCA_029233225.1). NCBI lineage: Eukaryota > Metazoa > Chordata > Lepidosauria > Squamata > Gekkonidae > Lepidodactylus > Lepidodactylus listeri. The sequence goes on from JARCFY010000013.1 coordinate 39,049,740, forward strand.
AGCGATTCATCACTCCCCTGTTTAAATGCCTCGGAAACCAACCACAAAAAACCCCACTCGCCCACAGTTGCGTCTGATCACGCAGTGGCAATTTGCTCCGGCAGATCCACAGACCTGTGTGATCACGCAACTGCAGGGCAAATTGCTCCAGGGCAAAAAAAGCCTCACTTCCCCTCCGGATTATCTCGCTCATGTGGCCGCGACCATTGAGTGAAAAAGCTGGCTGAATCCAACCAATGTTTGGAAGGATCAAGGTTCATATTCTAGTTGGGAGGTTGTAAGGTGAGAGCCCTTTAGAGATGTTCAGTTTTGGCAGTCAAACCATGCATATCGGGAGCAACCACTATGCACATGTCTCTTGAGATGCAGTTATGATTTTGTGTGAATAGGGCAAGGAAAGAGAAACTGGCACTAAAGTCAATGCTTGGGTCCACCAGAGTGTTGCCTAGCAAGGCACATCATGTGCTCTTATGGATTTTTAATGTTCATAAAGTTTGAACTTTGGGTTGTTATGCTTTAAAGGACTACATGCACTCTTCATTGCTGTAAGAGGCTCCAGTCCATTCCAGGTAGCAGGCACCCAACATGGTTCACACTAAGATGGAAACAAAGACCCCATTGCACAAGGCTTCTCCTGTCAACTTGCGCAAACCCCCCCCCCAACATACCTGCACGGATTATGCTAAATGAAGTTACCTGGCAACTAATCTTCCGCTCATCAACTGGCCGAGCCAGGGCCATCAAGGAACAATGGAATGGCTCAGTGACTCATCGCAAGCTTGCCCAGGTGTCAGTTCCTGCCTAGCCCCTAGTGTTGCAATATTGACCACCCCTCCACATCCCCTCCTCTTTTTCCTTTAACCAATGGTAGGGTTTGTAGGGATGGACTACCTGGAAGGTGTGTTAGGGGGATGTGGTCAGCACTGCCCGCCCCCAAAATCACCTAATAAAAGAGGTTGCATTCCATGCAGCCAGTCTCTTGAGCTTCCATGACCCCTATCTGCTTTTACCCCTCTTGAGTCCAGCTTGCTATACCAATACCCTTTCTCCATCTTTGATCTCTGGTCTGTGCAGACAGAGAAAAGCATGTTTCTGCCAGTTCAGAGCATGCTCCCTATTTCCTTTCCAACCCCTCCATTCTTCTTTTGGAACGGACAACCATCTCCAGGACAGGTAAAGTATCTCCCAAACAACGAATCTCCTGCTCATGCAAATGTGCTATTTCTCTATCTAAGTTTTTTAGAACTGTGTGTTTGTGTATGTGATTCTGCTTTTGTATGCTTGAAGAACATTTTACAGTAAACATCATTTAAACGGACCTCCATCTCAGTGCCTATTTTCTGTGAACTCCTGGAAGGGGCGGGACCTTGGTATAGTTGGCTGTAACCCGGTCATTTGCCAGTTGCTACTTTTAAAACTAGAGCAATTCGGCTAACAAGAAGATTTCCTCAAATAGAAAGGGGGGGAAAAATTTTGCAGAGTGCCCCTCCTGCCGGAGACATGTCCCCTGTCCTCTGAGGAGTAGCATTTCAGGTGGCATTTGGGGCTTTAGGTGGAATGAGGATTCAAAGGATTGTGCTCGACTGATGGAAATCTCTTCCCTGTGGAAATCCTCTGATGGACGCAACCAAAGACTCAAAGATTCATTTCTCACAAGGAAAGAAAAAAAAAAGGAAATATTTTATTTGAACCAAACATCTGTCAAAATTTAGTCATCACATCTGAGGTTTGTTCCAAGTCATGATAATTTTTCTGGACGGAGTCATGTTATGGACTCATTTTTAGATCATATGGGGGGGCGAGTACACCATAATAGTGAAAAACAAAGAGAAAGAGTAACCAGAGCTCTGCCTCTGAATGCAGATTGTTAACCTTTTGTATTAGCTGTTCTCAAATCAGAGCATTACACAACAGATTAAACAAGACAACAACTGCAGTTAAAGATTTTTGTCAAGAGTAAGTCTACGTTAAGCAGTTCTGCATAATGTGAAATCATTATATCCTAGCAAAACATCAACCAAATCCTTTGCAACAAAAGGGGGGGAGTGCAGAGTCTATTTTCTCAGGGTTTATTATCCTTATGTATTTTTACAAGAAAAAAAATTAGGAATTCAGCACAAGTTCTCTTTAAGAACAGCAAGATCCTGTGGCATTTCAGTCAGAGGCATGAAGGAATTCAACATGTTGATCCCTGCAACACTAATAATGTAGCCTTTTTTGTAAATTGTCTGTAAATCACCCCCCCAACCCAACCCACACATTCCAACAAAGGAAGCATCACTGAGAAAACTTGCAGAACAAAATGATAAACACCGTGTTAATGTGCTGGAGAAGCATGGCATCATGTCACAAAGATACCTTTATATCTGATTCACAACCAGTGACATTTCTTGCTATATAAACGTTCTTAGTCCTTCTTTACTGACTGTCTCATTCATTCTCAAAAGTATTAGAATTGTTAAGGTACTTTCTCAACATACCACAGTGAAGACCCCCACTCCGCAATGAAGATTATCAAATGGCTTTAGGCTCTCAGTGGGGATGGGCCATGGCTCAATGGTAGATCATCTGCTTTGCAATGTAGGAGGTCCCAGGAAGGATCAATCCCTGACATCTTCATTTGTAGGTGATAGCCTCTTCTTGAAATCCTGGAAAGCTGCTACCAGCCAGAGTAGACCTTGATAGACCAATAGTCTGATTCAGTGTTCCTTCATATTCATGTGTTCATGTATCTTCCTTTTGGTGTAGTAGTAAGGAGTGTGGACTCTAAGCTGGAAGAACCGGATTTGATTCCTCACTCCTCCACATGCAGCTGCTGGTGTGACCTTGGATCAGTCACAGTTCTTGAAAGAGCTGTTCCGGAAAGCACAGTTCTCAAAAGAGCACTCTCAGCCCCACCTACCACACAGGGTGTCTGTTCTGGGGAGGAGAAGGGAAAGGAGATTGTAAGCCACTCTGAGGCTATGGTCATATGCACCAGTTGGAGCGGAGGGGAAGCAAAGCTATTTCCTCTGGAGGAATTTGACACACAGCTGCAAGATCACGCGTCCCTTTTAATCTGTGGGCTCAGCCCATCACTGTGTGATAAGATGCAACTGCAGGTGAGTCATCTTTTTTTGCCATTTGTTTCCCTTGCGCATAAATGAGGAATTGCACCTTCACACTGAGGCCCCCCTATGGAGTATGCAATGATCCGCATACAACGAATGGGGGGGGGGGATGGCACCAAGTCAGGATGGCATGATCAGACCATCCCGATGGTATGACAGCATGCTTGAGTGATCAGACAGGGGAAAGTCCATCTGTGGCTGCCAACTCTGGCTTTGGATATTCTTGGAGATTTGGGGGCAGAGCTATTTTTGGGCAGGAACGCACAGGAACAGCGTTCCGGCTGGCTTCTGAGTTGGCCACACCCAACAGGAACTCATTAGCATAATAGGCCACACCCAACAGCAGAAACTCATTAGGATTGGCTACATTAGGGGTATGTGGCCTAACATGCAAATTAATTCCTGATACAAAAAAAGTCCTGGGTTTTGACAACAAACAAGGTAAACAGAATAAGAAGCAAATGACTGGTATGACCACTCTTCTGGTAACACGGGGGAGGGGTGTCCTAATATGCTAATAAGCTGTGCTGATGGTGATGTGGCCTAATATGCTAATGAGTTTCTGCTGTTGGGTGTGACCTGTTATGCTAACGAGTTCCTGTTTGGGTATGATACCTGGGAAAGGAGCTCAGCAGGGAAGAGATGTAAGACTACCCTTCCATTTCCTCTGGAGGGACTGATCACTGTAGTCTGAAGAGGAGTTGTAATTCTAGAAGAACCCCAAGCCCATCTGGAGATTGGTAACCCTACTTTGTGTTGACCAGGCAAGAGCAGAAGACCAGGTCATCATATTTTATGCCTAGCATGGTCAATACACAGAGTTCAAACTGCCATACCATCACATGGGGGACAATGTTGTGTTTGCCTATTCCTGGGCCTGAAGACAAGCATTAGGGTCTGAACCTAGCCCATATCTATGGTGGGGCACCTCAGGGCCACACCCTCTTAATTATACACCACACCCCACAAAACTCTTTTTTATAATGTTTTATAGAGTTTTTAAATTTTAATTTTAGCCACACCACCCAGCCCAGGCCTGCCTGCACACACCTGGTGTGCCTTCTCCTCCTCCTGGCTCCAACTGGCCACTCCACTGCATTCTCCAGCCATGTGCATGTCTTCTCCAGATGGCTGGTATGCCGTGCCTGCTTTCCCCTCTATCCAACAGATTCCCCGAGGCTTTTCCTAAATTGCCCTCCCAGTAGCCTGCTGGTCAGGTCTTGCCTTCGCCTGACTTGCTTAGTTGAACCACATGACCTGCATCACCTGCTCCACCCTCCCTACATGTTGGTGAGGCAGCTCATTTGACTGAACTTCTTGCTCAGCTGACCCTGCAGGAGAATGGTAGGCTGCCCAATTTGTACAAAAATACCTAGAGGTTGGCAACCCTCTTTTACAGCCAGGGTGGTGTTTGTTGCAGCAGAAGCAGCTGATTTCCATCACAGCAGCAGCCCTGCGATCCAGGGTTACGCAGTCCCACTGTACTCAGTGCACATGGGGTGGGGGGAGCCGATGGATGGGCTTCACTGTGAGGCTGCTGGGCTCTCCCACTAGGGTGGGAAAAGCGGCTGGAGGAAGGGAGGGAGGAGGTGTCTCCCCATGCAGTCCTAGGCCAAGTTGGGCAGGAGAAGGAGGTGAGGGAGCAGCACTTGTTAGGCTCCTCGAGGCAGGAGGGCAGTCCCTGCAGGGAGGCAGGAACAATGCAGGAGGCATGGGCTATTTGCATCCCTTGAGGCATAGAGCAACCCAGTCTTTTGCTCCTATAGATAAGTCCAGTGGTTAGGGTTGCCAGCCTCCAGGTGGGGCCTGGGGATCTCCCGCTTTTACAACTGATCTCCAGCTGACAGAGATCAGCTCCCCTGGAGAAAATGGCTGCTTTGAAGGGTAGACTCTATGGCATTGGACCATGCTGAGGCCCCTCCCCTCCCCAAACCCCAACCTCTCCTGGCTTCACCCCCAAAGTCCCCAGGTATTTTCCAACCTGGACTTGGCAACCCTACCAGTGGTGGAAACTTTCCCATTACAGCCAGGCTTGACAGGCCGGAAAGAGCTAGTCCCTGGTCCCTGGTGCCCCAGTGAGAAATTCTTCCTGGGTACAACCAGCAGCTAAAAGGGGTGGGCTGCAAGTGGTCACCACATGATTGTGGTGATAAAGGAAGGCTTATGTGAACAGATCGTGGCTTTTAAAGAACAATTGCAAAAATAATTATTGCAAAAAATGGCTGCCCCACCAGGAAAAAAAATCACCCCACAAGCCATGAAATCCTGGCTACGGGCCTGGTCTGAACCCTCACAGTTCCAGCTATTTCAATGATAGATCCATGAGAACCTCATGAGATTCTTATTATAAATCCTCTACTGGTAGTTCCTTTGGGTTTCACCACTTTCCACAGTAGTCAGAAAGGCAATTCCCTGACTGTAATACTGAGACATTCTACCAAAGATTGTTCCGAACAGTAACTGTTAGTTGATTTAATGTATTGTCCCATTTTGTAATATCTTTGAAAGAAAAGATTCTTGGAAGAAGGGTGGGATATGGGTAATTAATAACAGTAATAATGATTCTGTTATTAACTAGAATTATTATTAATATTAGTAATTAATAATTAAAACAATGAATACAGAAATAGTCAGTGATATATTACCATGGAGAATTCTACCACCATTCACTTCATATCAATATATCTGCCCAGAGATTTAAAAAAATGAATAAAGCCATGATGGATCTGATTTTGATGGAGACCGGTAGCCAATGTAGGTAGTTGCTGTTATTAATGACATAAAAAGTTGCACACATTTTTTAAAAAGTTTATAATCTCCCATTTAATCTTTCCCCCCCCCCAGAACAGAATGTTTCATTTGATCAATTCATTTTCAATTGAGTCACAGAATCAGAGAATCACAGAGTTGGAAGGGGCCATATAAGCCATTTAGTCCAACCCCCTGCTCAATGCAGGATCAGCCTAGAGCATCCCTGTCAAGTGTTTGTCCAGCTGCTGCTTAAAGACTACCAGTGAGGGGGAGCTCACCACCTCCCCAGGCAGCTGATTCCACTGTTGGACAACTCTTACTGTACAAAAGTTATTCCTAATATCCAGCCTATACCTTCCCACCCTTAATTTAAACCCATTCTTGCAAGGCCTATCCTCTGCTGCCCACCAGAACAGCTCCTTGCCCTCCTCTAAGTGATAGCCCTTCAAATACTTAAAGAGAGCCATCATGTTCCCTTTCAACTTCCTCTTCTCCAGACTCAACATTCCTGAGTCCCTTAGCCTTTCCACATAGGGCTTGGTCTCCAGGCCCTGATCAGCCTCATTGCTCTCCACTGCACCCGCACCATTCTGTCCACATCTTTTTTTAAAGTGAAGCCTCCAGAACTGCACACAGTCAGTACAGTGGACTAAATTATCCCACAGCTTCTTTCTCTCTTGCACCCAATTGAATTCTTAATGAGAAATGGAATTGACAAGAAGGGACAAATCAAAGCTGGAATAAGCATCAAAAAATGGCATTCTGACAACCCCCCCCCCCTGCATATGTATCATAGAATTTTGAGCTGCTGAGTCTCTGAGAAAGGTAGAGACCTCTCCCCAGCAACCCTCTTACCCTCCCACTTCTCGGTGAGCCAGTGGGAGTAACATTGTCTATGTGGCCAATGTGGTGATGTTACCTCCAGTGTGATCCAGAAGTGACGTCACCATTTTGGGGGCAATGCTCTAGAATTTGCCTCAAACTACAATGTTGCTCTGACATGATAATGTCACTTCTGGGCCACACCAGAAATGACACCATCATGTCACCAGTGGCACCACAGCTTCTTCAGAGAGCCCCTCCTCATGCTGGTAGGTCTTCCATTGGTTGCTACCCTTGGGCTTGCACTCTAATAGAACTTATGCTGAATCTACACATTGAAGAAGACTGAAGAAGTCTAAGGTGGCTGAACTAAACCTCTTGGCAATTCAAATAACTATTAAAAATCTAACACATTAGAGACAAGAGAAAAGATAAGAGATTGGATTTATACCCCTGCCTTTCACTACCCAAAGGAATCTCAGAGTGGCTTACAAACTCCTTTCCCTTCCCCTCCCCACAACAGACACCCTGTGAGGTATGTGGGGCTGAGAGAGCTCTGACAGAAACTGCTCTTTCAAGTACAGCTCTGACAGAACTATGGCTTGCCCAAGGTCATCCAGCAGCCGCAAGGGGAGGAATGGGGAATCAAACCTGGTTCTCCCAGATTAGAGTCCATGCACTTAACCACTACACCAAACTGCTACACCTAACCACTACACAAATAAAAGTGCTAGCCCATCCTTCTCCCAACTATTTTCATTTTCTACTTTCAGGAACATTTTTTGTAAAACATAAAGGAAACATTCAAAAATGTGATTTCCCCCACTTGCCATCTGAAGTTCTACAGTCCATACTTCCACCTTAGAATGTTATCATCTCATTTTGCTCCATGTTTACATCTAGTATTTAAAGGTGGCAGCAGAACATTATGCGAGTATTTAAAAATACATCCCACTGATTAGTGAAGAATGCTGGCATGTATTGGGCAATGGTGTGGATATGTTGCTTCATTAGCTTTTGTTTCTAATGTTGTTGCTGTGCTGTTGACTTTGTTATTGGTAGTGAATAGGATCACACAACTACGTTATGCCAGTGTAAGTACCGGCAAAGAGGTCACATGGCAATGTATCAGGACCACACAATTGCCCTGCCTATTGGTTAATTAGTTATCTTGATTTAAATGTTTTAATTGATTAAGATGTTGGCCCTGATAAATCTGGAAGCAGAATTTTAGAACATTGTAACTATGTTTTAATCCAAATTCTCTCTCTCTGTCTCTTTCACACACATACAGAAAGAGAGAGAGAGAGAGAGAGAGAGAGAGAGAGAGAGATGGGTGCTAACTTAGAAGAGGCATGCTACTTTCCCCATTCCACAGAAGGGGATGCCTCTTCTAAGGCAGTGTCTTTTGATATATATGTACACATCACCTAAAGACTATGGAAATATGCATTTCTTCAGAAATACTTTGTTAACCCTTATGCAAATACATGCAGATAAAATTATTTTATCAAAACTCATATGAGAGCCAGCTTGGTGTAGTGGTTAAGTGCGTGGACTCTAATCTGGGAGAACCGGGTTTGATTCCCCACTCCTCCACTTGCACCTGGCTGGATGACCTTGGGCAAGCCATAGCTCTGTACCAGCTGTTATCTCAAGGACAGCTTGGGAAAGAGCTCTCTCAGCCCCACCTACCTCACAGGGTGTCTGTTGTGGGGAGGGGAAGGGAAAGGATCTTCTTCTTCTTCTTCTTCTTCTATGTTCTAGGGAACCAAGGCTGCAGTCTTTTGTACCTTTACTTAGAAGGAAGCCAGATCCAGTAAATTGTAGTGGTTAGAGAACTGGACATGGCCATGTATACCAGTGTTCAAATCCCCATCCTGCCACAGAGTTTACTGAATGGCCATGGACTAGTCACTCTCTAACTCACCTGACAGGAATGTTGGGAGGACAACACAGAGGACAAGAGAATGATGAAAGTCACCCTAAACTCTTTGAATTATAGGTGGGATAAAAATGTGATAGGCAGCAAGATTAGATAGTCCCAATGAGTACAGCAAGTGTAATATCCATCAAGCATACGTAAGATTGGACTGGATTTCTTTAATGATAACAACCATATTGAAAGCAGGTTTTTGATGTTGGAGAAGGGACAGCACTGTTTGATTAACGTACATACTGAGACAGGATGTATTTATTCCATTCTAACTCTAGGGGGAGCTGTAATGTATGCTTTCTACTCTTAAAAGTTTATTTAATGTTTCTCTTGTTTTTCGCTGCCTTTTGTGCTGTTCTCCGCTCTTCTGTTGAAGGCCTTTCTGCTCCTGGGAGGCCTGCAATTATCTGATGGTTCTTTGAATCCTGTTGTTCACAGCAACCTTTACAGAATGCAACTCTCTGTATGTGAGTTAGTTTCTCCAGCTCTGATAATTTCTGTTTATCAAACCAGCTTTCTCCCTTGAATGGTAATCTGTTCCTTACACAATCCAACCTACTTTTAATGTCGCTTCTGTAAAGTCCCCCATGCTGCTCATTTTATGATACATGTATTTAATTAGGCCAACAATGAAGATTTCAACCTGCGTTTTTTATCATATACCCCAAAGCAGTACTTCATGGCACGTGTCATGTGGATGGGCTATTAGTTCCCGCAGATACTTTAATTTTTAATAGTGATATATGTCTAGGAATTACTGCTAATATGAATTGGCATAATCACTTCCAGCTCAATAAGCATAAATGATGCAAGTAATTATCACTATCCCATATATTAAAAATTAGATATATCTTTAGCATCATAACTGGAGTAAAAAGAATTGGAATGGCAGGATAGAAATATGGTAAATAAAATAAACTAAATTTTATGTAGCAATCATCAGTGAATGTCTACAGTCCTAATGGGAGGGGGTGTGATTAGCAATGAGCGAATTATAACCCTCTTTGTGTTCCTCTTTGATTTTGTCATTGGTTTTGATTCACTTCCATTTTGTCACTCTTGATGATTCTTTGATTTTGTGTTATATGTACACAGTATTGGTACACAGTATTGTACCATTTCTATTTATATGTCATTTATGTCAGATGGATGCATACATTTCCAAATTTTAATGGGAAAAAAATCATTTCAAGGAACTAGTGTGAAAATAAAGTCTCACCAATTCATTCCTCACAATTTCGAGTATGGGGATATTAGAATAAAACCAAGCAGGTGTTGAAATCCAGGCTACTTTTCCTGGAGGTTTTGCTGCAGTTTGGCATCCAAACTGGAGTGAGGGGCTCTTTCCCAAGCCTCTTTTGGTATGATCTTTTTCATATGATCTCAGTCAAAGCTTGCTTCTCTCCCATGCAGACAGGAAGATATGGATTTTTTGAGGCCCTGCCCACACTGGCACCATTTTTCAGTTAAGAGCACGGAATCTAATATCAGAGAACCAGGTTTGATTCCCCATTCTTCCACATGCAACTGCTGGTGTGACCATGGGTCAGTCATAAGTTCTTTCTGAGCTGTTCTCTCAAGGGCAGTTCTTGAAAGAATTCTTTCAGCCCCACCTACCTGGTTGTGAGGAGGGGAAGGAAAATGGATTGTAAGCTGTTCTGAGACTTTTTCTGTTAGTGAAGTGTGGGGTATAAATCTGATCTCTTCTTCTTCTTCCTTTCTCAGCCCCACTCCATCCCACAGTCAACCCCTCCTCCACTATATAGGGAAAAGGTACTTGGTATATATCCTGACAGAACAAACCATCTAGTAGTTCCTCTGAAAGTCCAGTTGTCATTTTTTAAAAGTATATCTCTGCAATGAAAGGGTCTAGAGCTTTACACTTTTTAATTTAAAAGCTGGGAATTAAGAGGCCTTAGCAAATGGATTGTTATAATATCGTAACATTACAGTGTTATGTCACCAGGTAGAATGGTGGCCATGGGCAGGGGACTCAAGGCTAGGAAAGTGACAGGGAACTGCCACCTGCACTGGCTCCAAATTGGCTTCCTGGCCCATTTCTGGGGTACTGACCATTAAAGCTCCATATGGCTTGGAATCAGCATACTGCTTGGGACCAGAATACTTTAAGGACTACCAACTCCCATATGGACTTACCCAGCCAGTACAGTCATCTGCAGGGCCCCTGATTTGGGTGCCTTGTCATTTGAGGTTAGATGGGTAGCAACCCAAGAAAGGCCTTCTTAGTCATGACACTAAAATTATGGAAGTCTCCACCCAAGAAGATATGTCTTTCCCTTTCTAGTATTGCCTTTGGTCATCAGGTCAAGACTTTCCTTTTTTGTTTGGCTTTTTGGCTAATGCAATAAAAAATCTATTGATTGATTTGTTTGTTTGGCATTCCCTTCCTGGCCCTCCTTCCTGTTTATGTGTCTCATAAATTGTTGTTTTTAATTATTTTATACACACATGTGCCTGTGTGTGTACACATATATTAATGTTTCCTTTACTGTTGTAACTGTGCTTTACTGTGGGAACCCTAAGGTGGTTGGAAAGGTGGCATACAAACATTTTAAATTTAAAGGTAAAGGGATTGCATGGTACCAGCACAGACTTGTGGGGTGGATTGTAGGAAATATACCAGATCCTGCCAACTGGCTCCACTGAATGAGGAGAGGAAGGCAGCACTCTTCCCTGTGGGCAACAGGATGGTGATGAAGCTTCTTCTTTCAGGGCTGCAGCACCAGGTAGGTGCACAGTTACTGAGGGACTAGTGGAATCCAAAGTAGGTGTCAGATTCCCAGTTAAGGCCCAGTTTACACCTCCCCTCTGAAGTCGTTTGACTGCTGTCTTTTCCCAAGCTCATTTCACACTGGTTTCCAGGGGGTCTGAAAAGTACTAAGCAACAGCATTTGTTTAAAGCAGTATAATGCTAGCTTGACCACAGGAGGGCAATTAACAAATGTAAACAATAATTTATAAACTAGAACTAGTATGGTTTGAAACTAGAAACAGGTATAGACAGTTTAAAAAAAAAAACTAGAATGATTCTAGCAGGAAAGTTAATTTGACCTAAGACACTCTCCGCAGCTTCTTTATTAAAATGCTTTTTTGGAGATATGCTCACTTGAGAACTGGTTCCTTGTCAGGAATAAAGAAAACGTGTGAAACGCAAAAGTTATACGTAAGGTTCAATACTTCCCCACACCTCATAGTCTTATGTCAGCACTCTGCCCTAGCGTTGCTATGACAACCATGAGAGATATATTGTGTCTTATCTATGGTAGCTTGGCGAAAGCATCTCCAAGGCCACTCTCATGAGAAAGCCAAGGGGCATGACTTGGAGGGAACAGTTATGGCTACAATAGCAGTCACTCACACCCACACATACTCCCCTCAGGAATCCCGCCCCCCCAAAGCAAGGCAAGGTGAACAGTGAACCAATATGTCATAGAATAAAGAACTACAGTAATACAGAGAATTGTGAGCCTTGACAGTAGGATGATGATGTCATTTGCTGGCACTGAGCTCCCCTAACTACTCACTAGTTGAGCTCTTGCATGGCTCTGCAACCATGGCCCCAGCAGCACAATCGCACAAAAGAACACTGTCAGTGGTACTCAGAGATGAAGTTAGGTTATTATCTAAAACCTGTCCCATGAGCTACTGCTGCTTGGTGTACACTTTTATCAGTTTATCTACTGTGTCTCATAGTACAACCCAGCCTGGATCTTTATGGTTAGCTGAGGCTTGCCTCTTGGCAGTGCTTTCCACATGGCACATTGGAATGGTCATGCCTGTGACTTGGAACTGTCAAGGATTCTGGAGCTTGAATGGCTTGGTACTGGAACTCACATTGCTACTATGAACCATGTGAATTTACACTTCAGGTCTCTTTTCATGCACAGAAGGAAACAGGCATATACCGCATACTCCCCTGCAACTGGCAGACAGCATAAAAGATCTGGATTGGACCAGGACTACTATAAATTCCAGAAGCCTGGCTTTCTGCCTTTACCTGGTTAATGGAGCAGTATCTTCTGTGCTTTCTGCATTTCCAGCTCCAGTTCCCAACTCAGACCACCAACCCTAGGGACCTTGAGCTAAAGAAATGGTCTCTGGGTCTAGCATCAGAAACAGCTGGATGCTACCAGCTGCTAATCTTATGAAACTTCCAAAAATAATGCTCAGACTTCAGATGGTAGTTTATGTACATCCCACCATATTACAAATTTAATTCCATAAGGCGTAATACAAGAAAAAAAACTGCAGAGCTCATTTTTGGGCCCATAATATATCTTTTCCTTGCTGTATTTACCAAGATGGAGGAGATGGTTTGGCTGGTTATTTTGTGATGAGTCCCAAGTGAAGTCTTAACTGACCCCACGTGTCCTTGTGCATATTGAACTTTTTATGGGGGACAGATTGCCCCTCTACAGCAGCCAGCAAATGGAGCATCAACAGATGGACGGCAGTCTGCTATTAATTATATTGACAGGTTTGCATCAGTAGCTGTTGCAGTAATTAAGGCCACACTGTTAATACGTGCAGTGGAAATTCTTTTTTTTCCAGGGTCAGTAACTCCCTTAAAAGTCTCTGCAGATTAAAACTTCAAAGAAGTTGGCCCATTTGAAACCTTATAATACATGATAATTTTCTGAGATTAAAACCATTGAGTGTTGGGTTCAGGATTTAGTGGCCTGGTAATTCCCCACGGTTCCTCAGGGATAGGGGCTCAGCCACAGAATGGGCAGCTGATGCTCAGTCTACTGCTCTTTACCAGTTAGGTTAGCTCACTGTCTGTAATTTTGTAATATATGGGATGATAATAATTATTTCCATTGTTGAGCTGGAAATTATGCCAATTTGTATGAAGAGTCGCAAATTGAGGGCCCATGAAGAATTGTCTAGGGCAAGGGTGTCAAACTCATTTGTTATGGAGGGCTGAATTTGACACAAATTGGACTTTGTCAGGCCGGGCCACGTGTGTCAGAAAATGTAATGCTAGGTAGTGGAGATATAAACTTTATAAAGTTTCTTTAACTTAAAATAAAAACATGCCTGAAACATTAGCATTCTTGCAATATTTTGTTTATTTAAAATAGTCTCTGATAACTGACACTTCTTGCTTTGAAGTGCCGCTTTCTGTGTGTCTATTTACTGCTGTTGGATTTAATTTTAATTTAGTTTTAACTTTAACTTAAATTATGTATGGATGTGTTTTAATATTATTGTTAGCCACCTGGAACCAGCGTTTGCTGGGCAGGCAGGATACAAATTTTAAATAAATAAAAAAATTAAAATGAATTATTGCATCAAAATGTCTGTGCTGTAGCAACCTGGGAGGGGGAAGAGCCTCAGCCCAGTGCAGGAAGCAGAAGCTTGCCTATCTATCTCTCCTGAGCGATTAAGAGAGTCTAGGAAAGCAAGCTATGACACAACAGCAGTAGCAGAACTGGAGGAAGAAGCAGGAGACAGCCAGTCCTTTTTAGGCCTGATTGAAGCCCTCTGGGGGGCTGATTCGGCCCCCGGGCCGCATGTTTGACACCCCTAGATTCTAGGGAAAATAAACCATCAGGGCTTTTACTGATAGTGCAAGACAGCTGAGCTGTCAGGATAGATGAATAACTTCTGGCCCAGTAAGTTTTGAAACTTAGCCATCTAACACTACAGTGTAGTTGCCCTAAACTTATGACTGCTGCAGTTGGGGGCTTTGTTTCCCTCTGTACGTCCCCCCTTTTAACAGACTCATGGTTACACTCCTTTTGCCCTGTTGAAGTCAATGGAAATAGTATGGTGTAACTCTGCTTTGGATAATATTGTCAGTTATTATGGGGGCTGTTGGCATATTCATTCCTAAAGTGGTTGTCATTGTAGAGTAGAGATTGCCATAAAATGGCTGACAAATGAAATGTTTGGCATTAATTCTGGCCAGTTCATGGTCTGTGAAATGATGTTTACAAACTGAAGAACAGCGATGAACTTCCATGAATTTTGGTGCAGTTCATGACGAGCATGAAAAACAGCTGGGCAGCAGGAAGCTCCCTGCCACTCAGCTGTTTGGTTTAGATGGCTCAGAGCCATTAAAACCCTGCTTTCTGCTCCCTACAGCTTTTCACAGGGAGCCATAGGGAGCACAAAGAAGGGCTAGCAAACAGCTGAGTGATGGTCCTGCCCCTCAGCTGTTTGGAAACCCCTGCTTTATGCTCCCCATGAAAAAGCCATGGGGAGCAGAAAGCAGGGGCTTAAACTTTAAATGGCTCACAAATTGATACAAACCAGGTTGGTTCACGAACCAACCTTCTGGTTTGTATGGTTTGGTTTGTAGTTCAGCAATCCATTCTGTATCTGTGAGTAGTCCCATTTCACTTCTATCAATGATGGTTCCTAATTTTATTTTTAAAAAACCATACCCATGGAAATACACCTTTTTTTAAAAAAACTCTACATTCTTCATTTATTACCCACTCTTCTCATTGAGATTCTAGAAGAATTACAAAATTATTTAAAAATACAATAAACCCATATAATACATACAAATACTAATGCCTTTAAAGTGGGTTACACCATTAGAGAAGACCAAGTGGGGCCCCTGCAAGGACTTGCGGGAGGTATCTCATTTTTCCCTTCATCACTACACTGTCTTTCCTTTTCCTGAAAGCCCCTATAGTCTCTCCTCTTTTCCTGCTTCCTTCTGTCCTTTCCAGCCACCAGCCATTATCCTTTCATATGCCTATCACCTTCAGCTTTCCTTACTTCCCTCCCCCAGCAGCCTCTCCCCAGGAAAACTATGGCCCACTTGTGGGGTGCCAGCTGAGCTGGGCCCATTTGCACTAGAAGGAACCCACAAGAACTTGAAGGGTGAACTTCACTTTCTCCTGCATCCCCTTCCCACACTATTTCCTCTTTCCCTCATCCTAGCAACTCTCATATGCTTACCTTTCCCTACTTCTTTCCTTCCTTCCTTCCTTCCCTCCCACCCACCAACTCACCTGTCTGTCCTCCATGTATTTCATTTATATCCTGCCTTTCTCCACAAAGGGGGCTCAGTACAGCTTATATCATTCTCCCCTCCTCCATTTTATTCTCACAACAATTTTGTGAGGTAGGTTAGGCTGTAAAAGGGTAACTTGCCCAAGGTCACCCAATGAGCTTCCACAGCAGAATGTGGATTTGAGGTCCCACTCTGAAATTCTAATTATTAGAGCACAGTGGCTTTTGTGGAGTGGCTGCTGTTTTGTTTTAAACCTCTGTGTGTTTTTGTTTTGTTTTAGATTTCAGATTTTCTGTAAACCTGAGGTATATCTTGTCCATTGACCAATCCAGTGTTTGGATTTACGTATCCTCTGATGAGACTGCACTTCACCATTAGGGTATAGAAGAGAGGAGCCTCAAAAAACTTTTGGGCAGGGTACATTCCCCCCTTTGCTTCCTTCCCTTTCCCTCTTATCTAACAATCTTTCTCCTCTTTCCCATCCCTTCCTGTTTTATCTTCTCCCCCTCTTTTTCTCCTCCCCTTATCTGCCAACCTACCCACTCTCTCTTTTGTCCCCCACCCCTTCTCCATCAATCTTCCCCTCCCCTTCACTGTCAATGTTCCCCCTGTATTTCTACTGCTCCCCTTCTCTGACAACCCCCTCTCTTTCCCCCCTTCCCTTGTCAAATCCCCCCCATTTCTCTTTCTTCCCCTCTCTTTACCTTGATCTCCTCTTGCTGGTGGGGACCAGTGAGACCCATGGGGGGAGTGCCATCCCTTCCTTGTCTCTGAGCCCAGTGCAGCTCCAGGCTTCAGCAGGCTCCTCTGGGACAGCTGCAGCAGTTGCCCTGTCTGGGAGCTGTTCCTGGCCTGGATCAGCTCCCCCACACCAAGTTTGCAGGAGAATCTGCTTAGTGTCCATGTGGCCCCAATCCATGGATTTAGATATCTGCAGATGGGGACCACACTGTGCTATTAAATATATAGATGATAAAGCAAGAATAGTATAATATGCTGTGGATGATACAGTAGGAGGGGGAAAGAAGAGAAAATTGCTGCTTTTTTCCACAGCCAGTTAAAAGTTCAACCCTCTCCCAAACAGACCAAGCACTCTCTCACACACATCCATTTTGCCACATTTCCCCCTTTGCAAAAATAGCCAAGGAACAGTGGTGTATATTGCAGTGTTCCCTCTAAGCTGAGTTAGTGTGAGCTAGCTCAAAGTTTTTCTTAGCCTCCGACTCACATGTTTTTGTCTTAGCTCAGGAAGAATGGCTCCAGAGCAGACTAACTGATGCAGCAGCCAAATCACTCATTCACAACTTTAATGCCAGTGGCTCACAAAGTAGAATTTTTGCTCACAAGACGCCACAGCTTAGAAGGAACATTGGTATTGTTCACTCAAATGCTTTGCTTATGGGACATGATAAGCTGGAAAAGACAAATTAGTCTATGGAAGCTGGTTTTGATATCCAATTTCAATCAGCGGCATAATGAACACTGTATATGCTGTCATCTGAGTCTCAATCATGTCTATCTGTAATTGTAGAGGAACTTTAGATGCTGGGCATATACTGCTCTGTAGACAGCCATTCAATGGTACTAGAGCTGCCAATGGGCAAGAGTTACATTGTCACTGGAGGTGCCTTTGTAAAACAGTGGGAAGAGAAGGAAACAGCAGATGGCATCCTCAGGGGCCATGAGTACTGCCACTGTGAAGAAACAGGAGCAATTAGAAGTATGACCAGTATTTTTAGACTTGCCATAAGGTGTGTCAACAGTCTCTCTTCTTGAATGGATTAGCAACAAATTACAAGTATCCATTCCCAGAGGCCATGGAAGGGAAGGGGGGGTACTCTTGTTAAAAGGCAGAAAGTTACAATTGTGAGCTGTCCGTTCCGACTTATTTCTCCCCGATGGGATGAGTCAGATGTGCTGTACTAACATGATTGTCTGGGTCATAAATACTTGTTTTAAAAAAATGTCTTCCAAATGATTCATGCCTTTCAATCAATACTTTTCAGTGATTATGTTTGGAACTTTTTATAGACTCATGATGGTGGCCAGTCTTGCCTTATAAGGCCAAGGGTTAGGTCATTAGTCATAAGCATAACTAAAATTGGAAGTAAATCTTAAGCAATTAAGAAGCTGAGATTCTGGTTGTTACTCTAACCATCAATTCAGAAAATTAGTTTATTAGGAGTGTACTGGATTTCAGGCACTGATAGACACAAGAGCCCCCACACACTCAGAAACCCACTTCAGGGTTGCACATGAGCCTCTTGAAGGTTTTAACATCAAGCAATGGTTGAATGAAAGCCATTACAGATCAAGCACCTTGTACAGAGCTTTCTTATCCAGATTCACTCTCAAGCGCAACATTTCTCACCGGAGAAAATGAATTTATTCACCCAGAAGTTGTCAAGTGATGAGTGCACTGAGCAAGAAGAACCCAGAATACTCTATACTGACTCTTTCTGGGATCCTTTCTTTTTTCAAAGATGTCTTCCTTTGCACTTTTATTTGTATGGTTTTCATCTGCCATTTATGTGGTATTTATATTTACAGAATATATTATTCATGTTTACAAGATGCATATGACATATAATGCTGATGTATTGATGCACAAATAACACTGAAAGCACATACATTTTATGAGATACATTTTATGGGTTCAAATGGTTCAAGGAAAATGGTGTAGTAGAAAAGAGCAAGAGACCAGTAGCAACTTATGTGGCAGGGTATGAGCTTGAAAAAGTGAGCAGGTTCTCACAAAAGCACATACCCTGCCACAAATTCTGTTAATCTTTAAGGTGCTACTGGACTTTTACTCTTTTCTACTGCTACAGACAGACTAACACGGCTACCTGTCTAGACAATGGTGTGAAAAATGAAGAATCATAGTTTTGACTTGCACAAGTGAGATATGAACTGGAAATAGGGATTGGTGGGCTAAAACCGTAGGCATGAGAAACATAAAATCTTCCACATTCGTTCTAAGCTTCGTGTCAACGGTCCAGTTCAAGCATTGCTGACCATATACACACGTCAATATGGCATCTATTTATGTAATATACATTGATCACAAAAATCATAGTGATCTTATATTTGAGCCCTATGTGGACTCAGACTAGTACATCACTCTGGCTGTCAGGCAGAATGGGTGACACACACACCCAAAACACCAATTACATCATGATGTGGTTGTACATACAGCTCTATCAAGATTCTTCTTGTGCAGGAGAACGAATATGCATCAGAAAAACACTGCATTAAAAATGTATCTGGATGTCATGATGCTATAATCATACTCAGATTGCTTTCTTTGTGCTGTTTTGTTTATTATTTATTTTAGTTAAAACATTTGTATCCTGCCTTTCTGCCCTGTTAGGGTCCTCAAACAATTAAAAAGACATCACAATTAAACAATTAAAAAGTCCTCAAACAATTAAAAAACATTAAAAACCAACTAAAAACAAACAAGAAGGAGGGTCAGTAAGAGAATGCCTGACGAAACAGAAAAGTCTTTTTCAACTGGCAAAGGCAACAATCTGGGGCACAATTGAATCTCCCTAGGGAGAGGATTTGATTTAAAAAAAAATGTTTTATCAATGGCCGAGGACAGACTGGCAATCTAAAGCGGGGCAGGCACGCTTCGCAAACGGAAGAAAGGAGCACGTTCAGACATGCGCATCTGTCCGTCAGCTCCGTTTCATACTTACCCGTCTCCCAGTCGCTTTCCTTCCGCTTTAACAGGACACCGGTTTTACCCGGTGTTCAGGGGCCTTCCTCCGCATGCCTCCCGCTTCCAAACAGTGTGAACTGGAAGAAGCGGGAGGCATCCGGAGGAAGTGTGAACGCACCGGCAAAAAGTTATGCGCATATGCTACGCGGCAGTCTGAACGCTCTGTGGCAGTCTGAACGCTCCGTATTGCCGCTGATCTGCATTGCTCTGGCCAGTGTGAACGGCCAGCTCCGTGGGGTTTTTCCCCCGCTCCAGTTCCCTCCACTTTGCCTCCGCTTTAGATTGCCAGTCTGTCCTCGGCCAATATGTGTGTGTGCGCCATTGCTTAAGAACAAGGGAAAGAGATGCATATAAACTGAAGAAGTAAAACACTTCAGCAAACTCACATGATCCAGTTCTAGATGTATGTTTAGAAATCCTTTGAAACATAAAAGGAAAGGACGGGTGGGGGATACATTCATGCCTTCAGGCGGGACTCTTACTGTCTGAACTGGGTATCGTCTTCTGCCATTCCTCCCAGCTGCAGAGCTTAGCATGATTAACGAGGCCTTTTATAAGCTCCAGACTGGATTATTATAATGAATGTCACATTAAGCAATTACCAAAAATTACTTGGAAGCTTCTCTTTGGGCTGAACGAAGCTGGTGTTTCTCTGGTAAAAGGCTGGGCTACAGGCAACTCAGCAGATTCATTACCTGGAATGTTAAGGACTAGTTACCTGGAATGTTAAGGGCTGGTTACCTGAAAAATGTATCCCTCCACTATGTAGGAGATGACTGAGCTTATTTGTTTAATATATTTTGGGCCTTCCTTCAAGGAGCTCAAGGCAGCATACCTGGTCCCCCTTTCCCACTTTGTCTTCTCAACAGCCCTGCAGAATAGGTTAACATAAGAACATAAGAGAAGCCAATGTTGGATCAGGCCAGTGGCCCATCCAGTCAAACACTCTGTCACATAGTGGCCAAAAACACCAGGTGCCCTCAGGAGGTCCAGCAGTGGGGCCAGCACACTAGAAGCCCTCCCACTGTTGCCCCCCCCCCCCAAGCACCAAGAATACAGAGCATCACTTGCCCCAGACTGAGAGTTCCTATCTATACTTTGTGGCTAATAGCCACTGATGGACCTCTGCTCCATATGTTTATCTAATTCCCTCTTGAAGCCGTCCATGCATTCCCTCTTGAAGCCGTCCATGCATGTAGCCACCTCCTGTGGCAATGAATTCCATGTGTTAATCACTCTTTGGGTGAAGAAGTACTTCCTCTTATCTGTTCTGTTCTGTTCTGTTCTGTTAAGGTAAGGTAAGAAGGAGTTATAGGTCCAAGGGGAGCTTCATGTCAGAATGGTGAACTGAGCCCAACTCTCCCAAATCATAGCTTGACAGTCAGTACGCTACTCTAGCTCACTGAATCAAAGCTTGACTTCCCAATTAATTTTGTACAATTATTCCAAGTCATGTGTGCCATGAGGTTTCATATAGCTTGCAAGGACACAACAGCTGGAACACTTAGGGAAGCCCTAAATATTATACACTACAGTGCTGCTTTCTGCTGCTGTGATGATCAAGAAGAACCAGGGCCATGTTATCCAATGAAAAGAGACACTGCTTACAGAGATGTTCAACATCTAGAGTAGCAGCATTCAACTCAGTAGCACATTTCCAATTACTGTTATTTCCACTGGCCTTGAGAAGCAAGAAAACACTAGCTGCTGGGTCATCTAGACCTGTGGGAAAGGCCCAGCCCAGAAGGCCTCCTTCTCTTTAAGCGGATTAATCTCATGATCTTAATTGCGAATTTATTTTTTATTGGACATTACCTTTATATCTGTGGCAGCTGAAAGGTACTCTCTCCATATGATCAATACTGTAAACACAATAATAACTGATGGTTGAAAATTCCATCAAGTTACAACCAATTTACAGCAATCCCACAGGGTTTTCAAGGAAAGAGGTGAACAGAGATGGTTTGTCATTGCCTGCCTCTGCATAGCAACCCTGGACTCCCTTAGTAGTCTCCCATCCAAGAACTAACCAGGGTTGACCCTGCTTATCTTCTGAGATATGATTAGATCAGGCTAGCCTGGGCCATCAAGGTCAGGATAAGTACATGGGAGCAAAAGAAATAGTAGAAGGAAGGGTGCAGATAAGGCGGTATACCGATGCAAGGGAATCCAAAGGGCAGAAAGCATCTTCTGGGGCCAAAGTAAAGGAAGCTGGAAAGGAAACAGGATTTTTTCATCATACCAGTCAGCTCTTGGCCTACATTGTAGCCACATTTTCATACTCATTCGTACCACAAATATTTTCCTGGATCATTCATTCTCATGTTCCTGCCTCTTTTTTTAACAGTTTCACAACCACATCGTTGATTTCCAAAAAGCCACGTCTGTTAGCAAACATTGCAACTGAGATGGACAAGATGGTCCAACAAGCCATCCAAAATCTATTACTTTTAGTCATTTTATCTGCATCCTGTTCTAAACACTAAGTGCTTTATGCATTAAAAATCAATTACAGGGTGACAAAAATGACAAGCCAGGCCATTTAGAAAAATCAATGGTACATATTAAGTTAGTGCCCAATTAGTCCATATAACCCACTTCATCTAAAAGGAGCATGCACCAAAATTGATTAATTGACCGTTTTTTTCAAAGCCAGTTGCAGCAAATTAACTTTACAGATCTGCCAAGTTTACTGGAAACAATTCATTTACCAACCAACAATGCCATTGTAACCAGCCCATCATTTCACATGCCAAGCACAGGCTATGTAACCATCCAAAGACTGCAATGATGCAGACCAGGAATTATATCGGTGACCAATTACTTTGGGGTCCAGTTTTAAAAGATTTTCTCAGGCATGTGAGTCTCCATGGAGTTTTATCATTGAGAGATGTCATTCCGCAATGATTTTTAAAGCAGTTATGAAAATAGAAAATGACATATTAGACATGTTGGTAGATAGGTGGGAGGTGGTCAGAGAATGGATTGGTGACTTCTCATTGGGAAGAAGAGACAATCTGACACAATGCTTGACATGTGCCAAACATGTCAGAACTAAGTATCTAAACACACACACACAAAACCTCTAGTATTTTCCATAGCACAAGTCCTTGGGAAAAGTCCACAATATTTTCAACACTGAAATTACAGAGCAAGTCATTGTAACATTACTGTATAAAAAATACTGAAATCAGTTTTTGCATTACGTAGAAATGGTGTCCTGCAAGTGCTTATAGATGTCGCTTCTCCAACATGTGGGATTAAGATGGATATTTTGAATAATATTTCTACTGTAACATCATCATGGGGGGGGGGAGAGTAAAGAGTTCTGCACTGTGGAAAGATCACTCTGACAGCTGAGAGGAGCCTGTGGCTTCATAGCCTCACAGGTCACATGCCAAAGCCAAACACTAGTCTCCACACCCCCTACCTACTGGTCTTTTATGGGTTCTATGCTTACGGACAGTTTCCATCTCTCTCACTGGGAGGGGAGAGAGAAACAAGAGCATCCCTTTTCTCTTATGCAACAAGACAGAGACAAATGAACAAAGCAAATGAACACATTTGGGCTGCATCATTTTGGGCAAATTGATGGGTTTCATTGGTTCTCCTGCTAGAAATAATTTTGAATGTGTAATTACGATATTGACTCAAAAATGCCCATTTTGATTCTGCTTCTCCCTTGTGTGATTCCTTTCACTCTGTTTTCTGTCTTTCACACAGAACAGCTGAGGACAGACTGGCAATCTGGAGCGGGAGGAAACTGGGGCCAAAAGCTGCGGGGGAAAAGTGCTCTGGGGCTGGCCATTCACACTGGCCAGTGTATTGCGGGAGCATGCCGTTAGGGAGCATTCAGACTGCTGCGGAGCGGCCCCGGGTGGGCCAGCTTCCGCAACTGGTGGCGGGGCTGTTTCAGCAATATGTGTATGTGCACCTATGTGCATAAGTGCATGGCCACATCAGCAATCTAGAAATTTAAAATCTCCCCACCTCCTGTATTGGGGCATGGGTGCACATGCGCTCATGCGCATATCTCTGTGATGGCACGTTCACACTGCCGCCTCCGCCTGACTCCCGCTTCTTCTGGTCCACACTGCCAGGAAGTGGAAGGCAAGCAGCAGATGGCCCCTGGACACCGGTTTCTGCCGGTGTCCTTCTGAAGCGGCAGGGAAGTGGGTAAGTATGGAAGGGAGCCGAGGAACAGCTGCGGCTGTTTGAATGGGCTCCCTTCCCCCGCTTCACAAGCAGAGCTCTCCCACTCCACTTCCTGAGTCTGTCCTCAGCCAATGTTTTTCTGTAATATATGGAGGGGGGAAAGGACACATAGGAAATCTTTTCTTAGTCTAAACTTATTATACTGTTTAACAACATTAAAAGCATTATTTATAACTACAGATGGGCACAAACTGGGCAGTCACATAGTGCATCAGCCAGCGATAGGCCACATCCTCCATGAGGGAGAATGGTTGGCCATCCACAACATTCATCTTAGTTCCCCCTCCCCATCTGAGAGTGAGGGGGAATAAAAGGTGAAACCAGAAAGCATACATTTTGCAGTAAATGAAAGAAACTGAACTATTGAACAGAAAACCCCCACAGAACTGTAATAGAACTAGCTAAACATTTGGATATCAGCTTAAGCTTTATAACACCAAAACCACTGAATTCTTTAGTAACATGTTGTGAAGTGTTAACAGAATTAGTCACATTTAAACAATTAACATATCCTTGAGATTGTATGGTCTATCTCTACAGAACACATCATAATTATCCTTCTCTAAAGCCACATTGAAGAGACCAGTTCCTGAGTCTGTATCTCTAATAACCGCTTTCTTGGTTCTGTTAGAGAGGAAAGACTGAAACCAATGGAGGACTATTCCTTGTCATTCCTATACTATTTTTGTTAACCGACGTAACAAGATGTCATGATTGACAGTATCAAAAGCAGCAGGAAAATGTAATAGAATCAACAGAAACGAAACTCTATTATCCTCCTCTAAAAAGAGATAATCCGCAAGTGCTATTAAAGCTCTCCCAAAACCAGGTCTGATGCCTGACTGAAATGTATTAAGTGCAAGTGTAGCCCATGATGTAGAATAAGCATTCAGAATACTGACTGCACAGTGGGATTTTTTTTTTTTCTGGCATGAACATGCAGAATGGCTTATGCAGCTACCATTTCCCAGCCCCATCTCCTTATTTGCACTTTACCGATGCTAATAGTGGCCAACCCTAGAGGTTTGATTTTTGCATAACTGAGATAATGCACACAGAGTGTCTTAAACTCTTTGAAAAACTGCTCTACAAAGTAGCTTTTTTTCCCTCATGCAAAAGAAAGATTGTATGTATTTCAGCTCTGGTACAGATTCTGCATACTTTGCAGTATAAAGATAGTGGGAAGGTGCCGAAAGGCAACTCAGAATATGTTGACCTATTTTGGGGGGCGGGGAGACTAGTGATGATTTCAAATTTCTCAGCCATGATGCTTAATCTCAAAAATCCCCACTTTGATTCTGCTCCTCCCTTGTCTGAATTGAATCTGTGGAATGTTTTCATATCGTTCTGTTTCCTTCTGCTTGATTTTCTTATTATAAAGTAACAACTGCATTAGTGGTATGAGCTGGGAAGGGTATGAGCCAAGGAGGCCTCAAAAAAGCACTGGAAAGGGGAACAATGTAGAAATTTTGCCCACTCCCCCCATGATGTATTCCTCCAGAATAAACTTTCAGGACCTTGAACTGCCTGGTTTCTTTCCATGGTCCTTTCTCCCCTTTAACTGGCTCTCAACCATGGGCGTCAACTACGGGGGGGGGTCGAGGGCTCGAGCCTCCCCCGAAATTTCCCGGGGGGGCTCAGCCACCCCTGGCAAAATGGAGCACCCGCCGGGAGCGCCCGCCGGTGGCCAGTCAGCTGGCCAGCTGGCCGTCGCCGCCTCTCCTTCCCCCCCACCCCCGGCCTGTCCTCCTGCCTCCCTGGGGCGGGGGGGGGGAGAGAGAGGCGGCGGAGACATGGTCCCGCACGAGCGCAGCAGTCAGCCGGCCAGCTGGCTGCCACCGCCGCCGGCGAGACTGCGCCCCAGGAAAGGCGAGCGCGAGTCTGCCTCCCTGGTCTAGATCTACTGGATTCCTTTACAGCCTCTCTGGGTAGCGGGTGCGTGATTTGGGGAAGATGCTCATTGACAGAACCCCCCCCCCCGGAGATATCTGTCGTTCTCCCGAGGGAAAGGCTGAGGGAGCCTCCAGGGCAGCAGCGGCAGCCCTCCCGCCCGCCGGTCCCTCCAGCGGCGGCGCTAAACCCATAATGGTGGCATGGTGTGTGCTCGGCGGTGTCAGGCTCCTCTCAGCCCTTATGGCCGTGGCTCCCTCCTCTCCTCTGAGCGGCGAAGATCTAGACCTTCTGAGCCCCTTTAAACTCGATCGAGCGCTTCTTGGAAGCACAGCTTTGTGGCGCTCCTACTCTTAATGGCGCTGCCCCATGGCTTGAGACAGCGTCTCTCCTAGCAGTACCCGCCGCCCTGATGTCGGTGCCTGGAGATGGCCAAGGCACCTGCACCTTCCATTACCCACTTCCAATGGCGCTAAAGGGCTCCTTTCTTATTAGCTGGGAAGGCGCCTTTCCCTTCTCTATTGCAGCTGGGGCGATCTGCGGCACTGAATGGTGGGATCTTCGCCGGGGGAGGAGCGGCGGGGACATGGTCCTGTGCACGCGCGCGCTTTGCGCGCGCGCAAGAGAGAGCCCCCCCCCTGGGGATTTACAAACTCTACACCCCTGCTCTCAACTGCTCTCAACAATCCATCCCATGTGAAACATATTTAACCTTCATCCTACTGTCTTTGTTTCTTTTACTTTAGGTTAATTTACAAAGTCATGTTCTGTTCTGCATAGCTTGGGATTCCCTCAAGTATATAGACACCACTACTATGTCTGTGGTTGCCCTGGTTTTACAGTTTTGTCGCTGACACAGAGCTCTAATGATACTATGAGATATAATGATAAAACATTTATAAACGATATTAAAATGATATAAAAGGAAAGAGTGGGAGGAATGTCTTTACCAGTGGCACCATCTTGTTGAGGTTTTGTTTTTTCCTCTTCCTGTTCGGGTACCTATAAAGCTTGGACATAGCTGGAGGTGGGAGCTCTTCGGCTCTTAGACCATCCCTTTGGAAAAGGCAGCAACTGAGTCCAAAAACATCTCAAGTTGTAGTTCCCTGTCATATTGTTGACTGGTTTATGCATACAGTGTTTCCTCTGTCATGAGCTACTCTGGGTCCCCTCATGGAGAAAAGTAAAGTAAAGTAAAGGTTTCCCTTGCTCGAAAGCCAGTCGGATCCCACTCTAGGAGGCGGTGCTCATCTCCGTTTCCAAGACGAAGAGCCAGCGCTATCCAAAGACTTTTTCCATGGTCATGGGGCCAGCATGACTAAATGCTGAGGCACACGGAATGCTGTTACCTTCCCACCAAAGCGGTACCTATTTATCTACTTGCAATTTCTTGCTTTTGAACTGCTAGGTTGGCAGGAGCTGGGGCCAGAGACAGGAGCTCACTCCGTCATACGTGGCACTCAGGTCTCAAACTGCCGAACTACTGATCTTCCGGTCTGCAGTTCAGCGTCTTAACTACTGAGCCACCGCAGCCGGCCATGGAGAAAAAGCAGGGTGTAAATACTTACATAATGACAATAAATGAAGCAAACAGGTGACAATAGCCAGCGATAAAAATGGGCAAAATGAAAGATTTACAGTTGCAATATATCAAAACAAAAAGAAATGAAAAGTGGCATCTCTGCACATCCCTAGGAAGCAGAGAGACATTCTTTATAACTGCCTAAGGATGACCGTCATAGCGCTGGTCTCCTTTTTCCCCCTGTGTCTCACTAAAATTATGCTACAGAAAAACTGTAGCATACATGTGAAATTGCTACTTATTTCCGTTACACGCTGCCGACTTTCTGCTAGAAGTTCATCCCTTGACCCAGAAACCAGATCGGATACATTTACAGAATCCGACACTGGCACAGAATGCTATCTATTCATTTCCCAGAAATCTTGAAGCTTGTCCTTTCCTTAGAAAGACTTCCTGCTCTATTTACCCAGGAGTTTTGGCATCCCTTCTATATGACATTTGCTTCTCTGTCCCCAGATTTTTTGAGCGTGAAAATCCAGCTCAAATTCTTCCCTCTGCTAGACTTTAAGGTTTATTTCCCCAAGGATTTGGCAGAGCTGTCCTTTTATCCTTGTTTCTCTTTTCAGACAAGCTTTGCCTATTTCCCCCCACCCATGGAGGTTTTAAAGAATGCATATAAGTTATAGAGATCATTTAGGTTAGTAGGTCTGCACTGTACGATACAACAAATGCATAGCATAATTTAAGCCATCTCAGAAGCAAATGCTGAGAGATACAAAACAACTTCTGACCTATAACAATGGACCACCCAACAAAGGCACAAACACAGGAAACAGACCTTACAACAAACCTAGATGACAAGTCTATCTACAAGTAACACAAACAAACTTAGATGACAACTCTATCTACAAGTAACACAACCACAGGACCTCAGGACATTAGTTGTACGGTACCATCTCTGGTTTATTCATTTGTTCATCCTCCAGTGTAATATATGCCATTCAATGTAAACAATGTCCTTCTACTCTTTATGCTGGACAAACAGGTCAATTCCAACACAAAGGAACAGATGAACAGAAATCTGTCATTAACAGTCACAGTGTTCAGAAGCCAGTGGCTGGGCTTTTTTTAATCTTCCACAGCATTTTGTTGCTATCTAAAAGGTACTGATCCCTGGCAAGGGAACTTCAAAGGGAGCATCCAATGCAAAACTGCTGAATCAGAATTCATTAACAAGTTCAAGATTATTTATCCAGGGGTTCTTAACAGGGACCTGCGATCCCTCACTCGCTATAGGTGCTAATTTATATCCTTCTATAACTTCCCATTGTATCTGTTTATCTTAGACTAGACTTTATGTTAATCCTATTTTGCCTAAAATAGCCTTCATCTACTCTGAGTGAACTGATTTCTCATTTGGGGATCTGGTTTTAAATCAGCCTCTTTGTGTAACATCTCCTGTTCCTCCACCCCCCGCCCCACTTTCTGTTGTGAATTTAAAAGCATTGACCTAATGAACTGACATGCCAATGCACTTGATGAAGTGAGCTCTGATTCACCAAAGTTTATGATGGAATAAATGTTATTGGTCTGAAAGGTGCCCCTGGACTCCTGTTTCATTTTGCTGCTACAGACTAACATGGCTACCCATCTGGAACTGCTCATAGCAAGTGTATAGGACACGAGCCAAACCAGTGGGTGCTTGACCATTGCTAATTACTACCCAGCCACCTATATGATCACGAATACTCTCAAAATACAGCTCATTTTGTATTGAGAGCATATATTAGCAGGCTGATACTATGATTGAGTGAGTCAAGAATAAAGTGAACACTGTACAATGCAGACCATTGGCAGGGTAAGTTTGATCTTCAAACACGTCATTTGTGAAGATCACATTATTCCCACTTTTTGCAGCATTCATCACTGTTCCCCATCCATGTTGACCTGCACATGATAATCCATAGCAAAGAGAGCATTCTTTGTGATTGTACATATGGCTGCCTCAAGATTCTTGTCATGTGGTGTTTTACCAATACACAGGTGTACAAGTGTGCATAAAAATCAGACAAAGAGGAATCTTGAGGCCATCTTACTGAGTGGATTTCTACCTCCCCCTTCTTCTGAGGAGCTCAGGGCAATATATGTTGTTCTCTATTTTCCAGTTTATCTTCTCAACAAACCAGTAAGATAGCAACCAATCCAAAGTCAGCTACTGAATTTCATGGCAAAATGGTGCTTGGGATCCAGATCTCCCACTTCCTAGTCTGACAGTCTTGCTGTGACACCCCCCTGGCCCTCAAATCCAGACGACTTCCTTTTATCAATACATGCTGCAAGATGGAAGCCATTATTAAAAAGGAATGGGCTCTAGTACATGACGAGCAGGCCATCTTAAGTAGGGGAGCAGCCAGAAGGTGGCAACCAGTAGACTGTAGTTGGTGCTTGGCTAGGCCCATGAATGCGGGTGCAAGCTGTTCACATGCTCTGCAAAGGACCACTCCATTTGGAATAAGGTCAGCAAGGACATAATCTTTCTTTGCCATTCTATGGCATCACCATTTGTAGGAGACCTTCCCCACCCCAAACTTGAGAAATATAAAGTACAGAAGCTGGCACTGGAGAGGCAGCAAGAGGAAATATATCTCCCTCCCACTTCTTGTTCCCTCGTAGTATCCTGTTGGCCCTAATGCCAGGTCATCATTCTGCAGGTGACCCGCTACGGCAATTTTGATGTGTGTCACTTTGTATCAGCTCAAGCCCGGGCCCTGCAGGGCAGCCTCTGTAATTATCACTGCTTGATAGCTGCACTTTCAGCTCATGTCACGCCATGAAAAAGTGCTACCACCAAGCAAGAGGAAGAATAGAGATCTTGGCCAAAGTTAAAACACGAAAGAGAGAGAAGACTGTGAAAGCTGACTTTGGCTTCTAGCACCAAACAGTGCTAGGACAGATGGCAATCATATTAACTCATGTCGAGGGAGAAATTCATGAGTTTTACAGCACATATTCAGTACCTGACAGGATATATTACCCAACCTACATTTTGAGCACAGAGTTATTTATGTAAATGAAGATGCAAAGCCGTTTTACACCTAACTCTGCAGTTTCTGCTCTGACCAGTAGCAGTTCTCTGAAAGAGAAAGGTCTTTACGAACACCTCCTACTGAAAACCAGTAACTGAGCATGCCGAGGAGGTATTCCCCCACTGAGCCATGGCCAGATGCAATGACAGGTGAGACCCCTTTAACAGCTTTGTAGGAAAGGTGTTTTTTTTTTTCCCCTGTCAACAAGGCTGAGAAAATCTGCAGCGGCAGTTCAACTTCCTCTCTTTTCCGCATTCTGTTACCTAACCCTCCCTGACATTTCACAGATGAAAGCAGGGACCCTTTCATATCCCAGCCTGACGTGTAGTTCAGGACTGTGCCTGAGCCCTCCCACCCATGCACTGTGACTCTGCTGAAGGCTCTCCTCTGGCTGCTGTAGGTGGTGCTCCTATTCCCTGCAGAAGCCCATATGCTGCACTGGTTTTAAGTAAAGAGGGAGCTTTAGGCAAAAGATATGCTAGACAAACCAGAACTGAAACGAGTGGTCAATAATTCAGGAGGAACCTCACCAGCTCCCATGTACAAAATAGCAGGCTGTCAGTGCAGTCCTCAGCATGTGGACTCGGAAGTAATCCCCCTGACATCAGCAAAACTTATTCCGTAGCAATTAAGCAGCAAGGTGCAACCCTTGCATCCAGAGATATAATTACAGTGATTGGGGAGACGGTGGGGAAGGATTCTAAAGAATGGTAAGTCTTCTATCTCTTCTCACCAGTAAAATTTTAACAGCAAAGGAGGGGGTGTCTGTGAGACAGGTTTTGGAAAACAAAAACAGAGCATATTCAATGAAGACTTGCATCTAGCTGTTCAAAATACAGCCATGCCCTTGGGAATATATCACAGTGGAGCCTCCTTCCCATAAACAGAGACTTGCACACCAATGTGATTAGAAGCCACTTCCTAATGAGGATTGCACTGGCTGAAGGAGATCTCCCTTTTCTATTGCAGTAGTGTGGCTAGTTTCCTCTGAGCCTGAGGCTCCATCCACACATTACAAAGTCATTGTGTTTGTTTGGGAACAACAGGAAGAAGAAGAAGAAGAAGAACCCCCAAATATCTCTCTCCCTCCCTCCTTAAAAGATGTCTGCCATTCACACCCCCTCAAATGCCCCGACAGACAGGCAAGTGCTTCCTGAAGATCACCAGAGAGGGGTTCCCCCTCACCTCTTTAGAGAACCCCTTCCACAGAGCTGGAGCCATGATGGAAACGGCTTGAGCTCTGGTCAATTCCAGATGAGCCATGCTAGGTGGTGGATAGAGAACACAGAAGAAGGAGGAGGAGATTAGATTTATACCCCACCCTTCTCACCCGAAGGAGTCTCAGAGCGGCTTACAATCTCCTTCCCTTCCTCTCCCCACAACAGATACCCTGTGAGGTAGGTGGGGCTGAGAGAGCTCTCTTGAGAACTGCCCTTGAGAGAACAGCTCTGAGAGAACTTATGACTGACCCAAGGTCCCACCAGCAGCTGCATGTGGAGGAGTGGGGAATCAAACCCGGTTCTCCCAGATTAGAGTCCACGCTCTTAACCACTACACCAAACTGGCTCTTTGTATCACATATGCAGTTGGAGTCAGGCCCATAGCCAGGATTTCTTAAATCTGGGGGCATTTAAATATGTCAGAGGGCACTGAAATTAAAATTTTAAAGGGTGGGTTTTTTTTAAGCTCTGAAGCCCTGTGCCGCAGAGCTGGCCTCTACTGGCATTCTGGCTGGGCACCAAGGTGCAGGTAGAAAAGGAGGAGGAAGAGGTGCCCCAGCCCTGCCTGGCTGGCTTCTGAGTGCCGCCAAAAGTTTCCACCAGCCCCACCTCACCTGCCAGCCCCCCCAGTTGCCTTCTGCCATCTCCTCATCAGGGAGCCCCATGCTACCACTGGTGCCAGCTTGGTACCCCCAGCCTCTCCCCCCAATGCACCCAGTCTCCAGCCTCACAGCTTCACTCCGCCCTCCTCATTCTCTCTTGTTCGGCCTTGCCAGCCCCCCTGGAGTCTGCCTCACAGGAGAAGGCAGTGTGCATCAGCCCACCCCTTGGGAGCGCCATTGCCGCTGTTGTGCAGAGGAACCAATTTTGGCCCAATGCTTGCCTGGTTGCCTTTCAAGTCCCCCTGTAGTCTATCTCACAGGGAGCAGCAAGTGTGCAGCAGCAGCCAGCCAGCAGCCAGCCAGCCAGCATCATTGCCACTGTTGTACACAGGAGCCAAGTTCTGCCCAAGTGGATGGAATGGTGGTGGTGGTGGGGTTTCTTTGTAGGCAGCTCTTTAGGAGGGGAAGGGATTATCGCCCAAAGAACAATCCCTGAGCTGGCCCCACCTTGCCTGCTTGCCTGCGTGCCTGGCACCACTTCCTCACCTGGGAGCCCCAGACAGCCCAGAGAGTCAGGGGGGCTGGTGTATATAGGAAGTTGGGGGGATTGGTAGGAAGTCGGGGGCAGGCCTTGTAGCTACAGGCCTGGTTGGAGTGTTGTGCCTCCCTGAAACACAACAGTTCTTTTCTGTTTGCAACCACAGGCAGCAGGGAGAAGCAGCTTTACCCTCCCCCCCAAACACACACTATTTGTGTGTGTCATCAAACTATTTGTGTGTGTCATCCCATGGTGCCACTATTGACTCTGTTGTAAAAATCACAGTCTTTACATTGCTACACGTAACTGTCACAATGGAGCCAACAGCAGCTCCAAAGGGAGGTTTGAGGATGTGAAAACAGTGCAGGGAGGGGGCTACAGCACTTCTCCCCATGTGCTGCAGTTGTGAGCCAAAAAGAGCCAGTGTCCATCTGAGAAGCACAAAACTCCCATTGTACATGTAATGCAAAGTCCTTGGGTTGGTCCCCAACAAACATGAAGACTTTGCAATGCGTAGATGGAGCCCAAGCAAAGTGAAAGCCGGGCGCCCTGACTGTCTCTCATTTTCAACAAAACCAGCTGTAAGGTACCCTTGATGTATGACAATTCCCGATATTAGGTCAGAATATCTCAAAGTAATTCCAGAGAAGGAAATAAAGAAATTGCATAAAGCCTGTCAGGCTGAATACCCACTGCTTTGGCTCATGTCCCACTTGCCAGTCATGGGCAGGGAGCAAAATGAGCTGTTTGGATGTATCTGAATGAGTTTGGATGTGTCTGTTTGCATGATTATTCTGGGCTTAGATGGTTTTCTCACAGCAGCAGCCCCCCCTCCACTTCTTGCCACCTCTGCTGTCACTGCCTCCAGGACTAAAAGACACATAGTAAAAAGGGAGGGGGGAGGTTGAGATTTTTGCATTGGGACTTACACCTTTGGTGCGCCTTTGGTGTCTGCCCATATCCTGCACTAATTAGTTCTTGTGATCACTTCTCAAAAAGGTTACCATAGACTATGCCTGCAGAAAAAGCAGGCAGCAAATTCTATCCAATGCTAGTTACTTAAAGGATGCATCTGACTGTACAGGTACAAAGAAGGGGAGAATAGGGATGGGCATGAACTGCATTTTTGAGGTTTGGTTTGTGGTTTGTGGCTGAACCATGAATCAAACCACAAACTGATATGTTGGTTCATGAACCAAACTGGTTTGTGACCCCTGTTTTCTACTCCCCACCACTTTTTGCAGGGAGCAGAAAGCAGGGGTTTAAATCACGCTGAGCCATTTAACCCCCTGCTTTCTGCTCCCCCAAAAAAACAGCTCTGAGCCAATTAACCCCCCTGCTTTCTAGTCCCCACCAAAAGTGGTCTTGAGCAAAAAGCAGGGGGTTAAATGGCCCCAAGCCATTTAAACCAAACAGCTAAGTGGCTGGGAGCAGAAAGCAGGGGTTTAAATGGCGTGGAGCTATTTAAACCCCTTTTCTGCTCCCCCCCACTCAGCTGTTTTTGTGAAGAACAGAAAGCAGAGGTTTAAATGGCTCAGAGTCATTTAAACCCCAGCTTTCTGTTCTTCATGGACCTCCATGAACTGCCATGAATTGCCTTAAAATATGTGGGGGCTCTTCAGTTCACGAACCAGGAACCAGCTGAAATTAATGACAAGCTTTCGTTAATGAGCTGATTCGTACCCATCCCTAGGGATAAATGGCAAGTGATATCATGCTTTATAGAAGTTAGACCCAAATGATCATGACCCTGGGGGAGACTAGCTTTTCCCCAATAAACCAGTCCAATCCTATGCAGTTAATCCAGTCTAAGGGCACTGAAGTTAGTGGGCTTCTCTTGGAGTAACTGCATATACTGCTCTATGTACATGGCAATTGGCAGCTACAGTGACTGCCTAGGATGCAGGTACAAAGCTGTCTAGCACCGTACTGTGCTTGCAATGAGCTGCTCCAGGGAACATTGAGGGAAACCCTTGCATGCAATTGAGGGACGGTAAGCCATTTCACTGCTAAAGTCTCAGCATGCCTAAATTAAAACCAAACCCCAAAAAAACCCTTAAAGGAAAAGGTAAAGGTTTCCCTTGCTTGATAGCCAGTCAAATCCCACCCTAGGGGGCGGTGCTCATCTCTGTTTCCAAGCCAAAGAGCCAGCGGTGTCCAAAGACAATCCTGTGGTCATGTGGGTGGCATGACTAAACACTGAGGTGCACAGAACACT
This sequence comes from Lepidodactylus listeri, assembly GCA_029233225.1. Classification (NCBI taxonomy): domain Eukaryota; kingdom Metazoa; phylum Chordata; class Lepidosauria; order Squamata; family Gekkonidae; genus Lepidodactylus; species Lepidodactylus listeri. Next base: position 39,084,371 of record JARCFY010000013.1, read on the forward strand.
GTTGGCTTCCCACCAAAGCGGTACTTGCTCTCAAACTGTGAGGTTGGCAGACACTGGGGCCAGAGACAGGAGCTCACTCCGTCACACAACACTAGGGTCTTGAACTGCTGAGCTACCGACCTTCTGCTCTGTAGCAAAACATCTTAACCTCTGTGCCATCTGAATTCTCAGTGACATGATAGTATGAAAATAAAGAGCCACAGGTTTTGCTTGTGTAAAGGGGATGCAAAATTAGAAATGAGAATTCTGACTTCAACCTGCATTTTTGAGACTGCAGAAAGCAACCATACTATTGCATGCACATGCTGTATAGTTTCCATTTGCAATGTATGAATAATTTATCCATACGACACACATTGTTTATATGTACAATACAGATATCAAATATAATGGTGATTGCCCATTCAGATTTCAGAAGCTAAGCAGAGTCAGCCCTGTTTAGTACTTGGATGGGAGACCTCCAAGAAAGTCTAGAGTTGCTACAAAGAGACAGGCGAGACCAAACCACCTCTCAATGTCTCTTGCCTTGAAAACCCAATGAGGTCACCATAAATCATCCACAATGTAATGACACATCATCACGATCATGATTCATTGATGTACACATAATGTTGACAAATACTTTTTACAAGACCATTCAGTGTGAGGAAACTGGAAATGGAACAAAGAATTGGGGGTTCAGTTCACACAAAGGGGAAGCTAAACTGATGTGGAAATTTTGGAGTTGAAACAATAGGGATGAGAAATTTAAAATCATCCAGATTTTAGCCTAGCGTTCTAGTTTCAGCCTAGCCAAAAGACAGCCAATGGGGTATGGTGGCCACAGCATCAGACTAGGATCTGGGAGATCCATGTTTGAATTCCCACTCTGCCATGGAAGGTTACTGGGTAACTTTGGGCCAGTCACACTCTTACCTTTATGTACCTCACAGTGTGTTGTGAAGATAACATGGAGGAGAGGAGAATTATGTAAGTCACTTTGGATCCCCACTGGGAGAAAGGTAGAGTATAAATGAAATATATAACATACATACATACATACGTACGTACATACATATGGATCTCCCAGCCAACTCCCAATTCAGTGTTGACTTGGTCCTTCCCTGATGCACCAGGTACTGTCCTAGAACTGCTATGACTGACCAGGTCTAGCACAGCTGCACTTACCTTGCCCCCCCCCCCCCGAATTCTGACCAAGGGGACAGAATATCTTTCAATCCCAGTGAGCAAGTTTGGGTTGGGAATGGAGGAGATTATGAGACAGCAGAGGGGATGATGTAGTAGATCAGGAAGAGAATATATGAAAAAAAAAGATCTAAAACCTCTTCTACAGCCCATACTCTTACTCAAACCAGGGGGGAAAGCCTCAACAGCAGATTTGTCAACAGTTGTGCTAACTCTAAAGATGACTCACAAACTATCAAAGCCTCCTTTGCCCCAGCTCTGCCATGTTGTATTTACAATACAATTGATCTACCTGGAGAATGCAAGCAATCTACAGCCACTGTTAGGCTATTAAAGCTACACCACTTCCTCTGATCCAAGAAAATTGCTACCGAAATCCCCAATAGATGCCCAGAAATAATAAAAAGCTGTGTAGCAGTAATCATAGCGGAGCAGAAGCATTCTTATTAGATGGAGTCAGCAATGCCTCTTTGGCTCAAGAGTCTTAAAAAGGAAGAGGGGAAAAGTTACAGAGCCCCTGGTATACGTCAAGTTGGCTCCGTTTTCAATTGTTTTGCTTCATTGTCCTAAGTGGGGGGTTTCCCAGTAAAAACATACTCCAGTTCACCTTCTGGGATATGCATTTTTCTGCATTCAAAATTGTTCAGGAAGGCAGAGGCCATTCAAGCTTAATTCAAGCTTTTGGGTAACATATTTGGCTCACACATGATCCACAGCCTCTTCCTGTGGTATTTTGTGCTCCATACTGTGATTTGCTCAGGTTTCAGAAAGAGTATGGGTTCAGTGTCATTCCCAGTTGCCCTGGTGCATAAGACCAAAGATCCATCTAGTCCAATATCCTGTTTCCCACAGTGCCCGAATAGATGCCTTCAGAAAACCTGCACGGAGGACGTGGAGAACAATGCTTCCTGCTATTGATGCTCCCCAACAAATGGTATACAAAGTTACTCAAGGTGCTTTCCCACAAACAGACCTTTCTCCACAAACAGATGCAGCATGCAGTCTCTCTCCCTTATACAGACACTGCAACAGGTTTCGAAGCAGCTTCCACAGTATTAGAAAGCAGCAAAGGACTTCTTGAGCATCACCGAGCCTACTGAAAAAGTGTGAGCTGTCAAAATCTCTCCATTTTTTGCCCATCATGTAGGATCAGCCAGTTTCATCCAAAGGCTAATTTTACAATCTGTGCTTTCAGTAAATACAGTGTAATGAATGCTAATTGTTGATAAAAGTTGCCACCCTTGGTTAGATGAAGGTTTTTTAAGACCATATCAGGAAAATGGACTGGGGATCGAAACTAAATTTTTCATCAGTGGAACTTGCCTGATTCCCAACAAAATGCTGCTCCTGTGGGACAGTGGACCCTGAGGAACAACATGAAAGGAGCCTGCAGTAGGAAGTGAGGAGTCAACAGAAGCTACAAGTTTAGTCCAGATGTGACCCTTGGTGCCTGTGGGCGACAGACATAGGTAACCTCAAGTACAGCAAAAAATTCAGTGTTGGTAAAGAAAAATATGAAACAAACACAGAATGGGATAAAATCCAGGCAGAACATCTTTGGTACTGTTTATTGCTTTAGTGGTACATTATTCACCTAACAGAAGCTGACTGTAGAGTGGGTGTAATTTAATGTACTGCTTAATTAAGAGCAATGTGTAGTTTTGCTTGGAGGTACTGAACGCCCAAATGAGCCCTGGTATTTTTAGCAGCATTGAGGCAGTTTTATATCATGAAAAAAAGGTCAAGTCGAGAACATATCTAAAACAAGGCATTTACACTCATCTGCATTCCGTTTATGTTCAGCAAGGCATCCCCGCCTCCTGAATCTTCTAGGTTCTAGGTTCTCTGCTCTTGGTTTTTCATAGGCATTTTCCACCTGCCTCTTTAGAGAAACCAAGTCCCTGCATTCCCTTGGGCAAGCCATAGTTCTATCAGAGTTGTTCTCTCAAGGACAGTTCTGGAAAGAGCTCTCTCAGCCCCACTGTTAGCCAAATTGCCTTGATTTCTTATCAATACTGGGGAATTAGAGCTTATTACTTTAATCGGCAATAGGCAAAAGGGGTCACCACCAATATATATAGAGGTCCCACCTCTTCCAGAAGCACCAGGAATAAACAAGGAGGCGGGCTTCAGAAAGATACTGATTCAGGCAAACAACACAGATCCACGCATTCACTTATACAGAGCCTAAGAAATAAAGATAGAGCATAGGTGGTTGCATTAGCAGGAATATCATTGGTATCTATTAAGGGCAATAATTACTTGTCCGGAGAGATGTTGAGTTCCCACTGGAAAAATAAGGGGAGGCTAAGAGGGGATTAGGGGCATATGTCCTGAACCTGCAGTGACACTTGGAGACTCTGGCTGCGCCACCAAGAGCCGTGGAGGTAGGGTAGGGTAAAAGGTAGTAGAAGCTAGAGAGAGAACCCGTTGCTGGGTGTCTTCTTTTATTAGGGGTCTCTGGGGGAAGGCTTGATTGGACACCTCACTTGAGACCACTCCTGGATGGCCCACCCCAAAAGTCCTGTCCACTAGAGGAGAGGGGCTTAAGGGGTTGAACAATGTTACACTCTACCTGGATTGTGACAGAGATACCTGGAGGGCCAATATGACTCATCGGCTAAACCCTTTGTTTCGCTGATGGGCTTAATGTGTCTGAGTTGCAGAACCAGTTTCTGGCTAGCCAAGTCCATTATCTATGGGAAGGCGGGAAAGAGCCTTTTATTTCCTCATAGCAAGGAATGTTGGGGGGGGGGTGCCTGTGCGAGGAAGAAGAACATCGCTAATGGCATCTGAAAGCGCTTGTGCAAACCACAATGGTGAATGGCTGTTTCTGTGTGAGTATCTGTGTTAAGGGAAATCTCTGGGAGCTGGCGACCTCGGGAACCACTGGCACATCGTCTCAGGCGTCGGCTGGCGCATGTGTACAGCTGGCATCGCGATCTGGTCATATTGCATCTCAGTCCCTTTTACACATTCAGCAAAACAGTCTATTGTTAACACTTATAGACTTTATGTCTATAAGAGTGCATAAGTGCCTTGCAGGGCAACACCGCCTACCTCACAAGGTTGTGTGTTGTGGGGAGAGGAAGGGAAAGGAGCCTGTAAGCTGCTCTGAGACTCTGAGTGAAGGGTAGGGTGTAAATCCAATCTCCTTCTCCTCCTCCTCCTCTTCTTTTTCTTCATCATCTAGGGTTTCAGGTATCCCAGACACATATATCTTATCTGTAAGGTGGCTAATATCAACAAAGGAACAACTTGACATGTGTAAGAAATGTATGGACATGTGTAGGCAGAGTGTGCAAAAGTCCCAAAGGTCCAGCAGTATAATTTAAAAAGTCAAAAATTATTATACAAGGAAAAAAATCAGGATTTGTAAGGCTCAAAAACATACGCAGGGTACTTAAAAATATTTAAAAGGTGTAAAATAAAAAATTTTTTTGGAGTGATTGGTGCCAGCTCTAAAACTAGGCAAGCTTTTAAAGATTACTTGTTCCTGAAGTATCTTTCTTATTTCAAGCCAAAGTTCCAGCATCAGAGAAGAAACAGGACCTGCCACAGACCCATATTAAGGAGGATGTTGGCATGCAGAGCCTGAGCCAACAGCTTCTCCAGCAAAACCGGCAACACAACTGGTGCTAGGGGAGATTCCTGGAGATTTTGGAGTGGTGCCTGGGGAGAGTGAAATGTGGGGAGGGAGCTCAGTGTGAATGTGATACCATAGAGTCCACCCTCTGAAACTACCATTTCATCTAGGGAAACTGATTTCTGTATTCTTGAGATCAGTGTAATCCAGGAGAACCCCAGACCCCACCTGGAGCTTGGCCACCCTAGCTGGCTCAGAGTATAATGCAAAAAGCTGCTGACCCTACATTCTGGGTTGAAATCTCCATGGCACATGACACCGAGTGGATTAAAAACTTATAGTTTTGCTTGGCTGGCAAAGTGTGTCCTTCCAGTCCCAATATCTTCACAGATAGACACTGCTGGGGGGAGGGGGGGCAGACAGTCAGGCTAGAAACTTAGCACATTATTGCTTTAATTGATAGCTATCATGTGAGCAAACCCATTTTCTATTCTATAAAAAACTTCTGGATGGGCACTACCACTTCTATGAACAGTTAATCACACAGAGTAAAAACTTCAGTGTAGTATTAGATGCTATTTTGGAACGATTAGATTCCAAGTAGCACTTTATAATTCATCTCAAAGGATTTCAAATCATATAATGTCTCAGGCAATAAACTATCTGTGTGGATTCATAACCATGCAAAATCTTTTAGGTATTAATTTTATTTAATATTCTGCACATTGTGTATTCAGTGTATCTCCTCAATCGGATATGTGAGTTCTCTGTACCGGTAGTCTCCAAAGATGGTGCTTGAAAACACATCAAGGAAAGCTGGATATGTGACTGGGGGGCATCATGCCATTTTATTAAATTAAAGCATTTGTGCATCATCCAAATTGTTACATTTGTTTAGTATCATGCTGGGTAACAAACATGGGGGAGGGGTACCATGAACATCTGCAAGGAAGTCACTGCCATTGTACAAAATATTCCTTTCATGTCATGTTAACATCATCTATAGTATTTTTTCCTACCAGTTTTTCTATTCAAAAGCAATAGCATTTGATATTATGGCTTGAATCCATAGAGCTGTTTATGTAACTAAATTTCTGCTGATCCCCACATCCTCTGCTGCAGCTCTTCTCATGGCTAGTTCAGATGTGTGTATTCTCCGGTGAGTGCTCCTTTCTCATTTGGTGGCCAAAGTATTTGAGCTTCAGCTTCAGTGAACCTGCAAATGATGTCATCATGTTGGGTCAGCACTCTGGGATTCACCGGAAACAATGGTTTAAGTTTCCAGTGAATCCTAGAGTATTGCTTTAATGCAATGACATCACCTCAGATACAATTTCACACTGTCAGAGTAGTGGTGATATTCACCACATTCCCCTCCCCCTGGTTGCCCTACAAAACAGCTGTGGAGGTCAGGAGATGCTGCTGGGAGGTCTCCCACTATAGCAGGAGAGCTAGCAGCGCATTCTGCCTGAAGATGAGGAATGTGGCTGTTCTTGTTCCTACTTCCAGCTTCTAGTTGCTATGGAGAGCAGACAGGCAGGATAAACTGCACTATTGCTCAAGGCCATGAGCAGCCAGCAGTAAGCAAGACTGCCTACGTAACTACTGTTTTTCTTTCCTTATTGATGGTAGCTGGGAAAAGGAAAGGATAATCCAAATGAGACAAGAGAAAGGCCCGAATGCTTGTCACTGCCTCCAGGTGAGGAGCAGTGGTAGACCTCCCAAGACCAGTGGACCTTTGATGATTGCCTGAGTGTACTGACCTCTGATATAAGGGCCAGTCTTATGCTATACTGGCCCTGAAAAGAGTCTTTTCAGAGGGTCAAAAGACCTGCAGAATGCAGGGAAAACTTAGAAAGAAACTCTTTGGAGCCAAAGCTTTGTCTAAATACAGGACTAGAAGACTGGGAAACATCCCAGAGAAAAGAAGATCATCATGCTGGGCCAAAAACAACAGTAAATGTAACATTTTTATTTTTTTTTGCTAGAACCAAGGCTCATTTTGTAGCAGGAGCTCCTTTGCATATTAGGCCACACGCCCCTAATGTAGCCAATCCTCCAAGAGCTTACAGAGCTCTTCTTACAGGGGCTACTGTAAGCTCTTGGAGGATTGGCTACATCAGGGGGTGTGACCTAATATGCAGAGGAGCTCCTGCTACGAAATGAGGCCTGGTAAGAACCAACCAAAAATAGTTTTTCTTCCATGCTCCGTTCATCTACTGGCTTTTATAGTCTCAAAGAGGGAATGACCTTCTTTTGAATTTTGTTTCTTTATTCCAATAGCAGTTTGAAACATACAATGCACCCAAAGCCAGGTAATCCAACTTTAATATACAAAACATCTTCTGGCAGGTTATGAGCTTTTGTGAGTCATTGTTAGGGTTGCCAGGTCTTACCTGGCTGTCAGTGGGGAGGAGGTGTCCCTCCATTGGTCCAGGATGTATTCCGCATGCTTGAAGCACACACACCACAATGAGTGCACCCAGAAGTGACATGCAGGGCATGTTGCAGTGGACACTCTATCATTTAAGGATGATGGAGCGTCCACCCCACATTGTGCCCTGCATGGCGATGTCACCTCCATGAGGCGTCATTGCGCCAGGCATGTTGGCACAAACAAGGCACTTTTGGGGCAGGGTTCCCCCCGCTGGCCGGATCAGGGCTGGTGGATTGGGCCCCTCAAAAGCAGGCAAACCCCTGCCCCTGTTGGGTGAATGGGAACCCCAGTGACTGCTCACTTCTTCAGATAAGAAGTGAGATAAGGAGTGCTATCTGAAGAAGTGAGCAGTGACTCATGAAAGCCCACGCTGTGCCACAAATTTTGTTAGTCTTTGAGGTGCTACTGGACTCTTGCTCTTTTCTACTGCGACAGATAGACTAACACAGCTGCCCATCTTGAAAACATCTCCTGTTCTCTGTTCAAGCTTAGTAAATTGTAGATCTATTTACTGGGAAAATTTTAATCCTGCCCATTTTCCAAAAAGCTCAGAACAGCATACATTACCCCCACCCCACCCCCACACACAATTTTATTCTCACAACAGCCCTGAGAGACAGGTTGGCCTAAGAAAGAACAACCATTCCAACATCACCCACTGATCTACATGGAGATCTGAACCTTGGTTTCCCTGGTTCTATTCATTCTAATCCCTAAAATATACTGATTCTCATTCCCTTTCTTCTCTTTCCCCCTTTTTTGTTTGTCATGAGAACATCCAACCTGGTGAAGAATTCCAGAGAACTTGAAAGTTTTCTTACAATTTTGAGATATTTTTGTTTGCCGTTAGAGGTATTGCATTACGGTTGTTTTTGGAATCACCTAATGAGCAAAGTACAATGGTTTTAAGAAGGAACTAGGCAGAGTCATGGAGAAGAGGTCCATCAGTGGCTGCTAGCCATGGGTGACTAAAGGGAACACTTATATACAGAGGCAAGAAACCTCTGAATATCAGTACTAGGATGCAGCATCATGGGAAGGCCTTGCAGTGTTTGTCTGACATCCAGGGCAATTGTTTGGACCCTGTGGGAAACAGGAATGCTAGACTAGATAGGGAACTTCTTATGAAGACACGGCTGCCACGCCGCCCCAGTGGGGACACAGGATGTCCTGCTGCCAGCAGGCACTCCCTGCGGCTGCTCAGCAGACTGGTGGGGGGAAATGGGCAGGAAACTCTGGGGGATTGAATGTGCAGTCTAATGTGCTGACATTGCTTTCCATATGCCCAGAAGTGACATCACCTCATCCTTGGAGTTCCCCAGTGATGTGCTGGTATAATTTCTGGTTCATGAGGAATTATGTCAGCATGCTGGGGCAACATCCTTATGTTGTCAGTGAACCACTCACAGGAACTCCCCTTGCTGGTTGCCAGACCATTCTTGGTGACCCTATATGATGAAATATCTCCCCACACACCTGGAATGAGAGAATCCTTAAAATCTATGTGATGTTGTCACACCCTTCCATGTGGAAAATGGAAGCTAATTGGTGAGCTAGTGAAGAAAACCTGTTGGTATTGGAATTCTGGAAGATGGCAACAGAATAGGAATATGAAAAGAGCACATCCCCAGCAAAAAATTTGAGAAGGAAACTCTGGCTGAAGGGAAGAGCTGGAATGGAAAGTGCTGGGGAGATCAGCCCCTCAAAGAAGAACTGGAGGAGTTGCCACAGGAAGGAAGGCTGAAGTCAATGTTTCCTCCTCTTCATATCAGAAGAATGGTGGATGTCAACAAGGAATGATGATGCTGGAAACTCACCAGCTCTCTGAAGCAGCTTTCTTCATTTCCATAGGGGAGAAGAACGTCTCTGTGTGCCAAACAGGCTGTGAGTAAGAGGCAGAGGTGGTTGAATGATTTAATAGCAGGGTACATGACAGCAAGGCATGCCACATATCCAGATGGACAGAGGGGGTACAAACATTGTGACAAAGAAGGAACTGAGTATTGGTTAAAATGTAGCCAAGGAAAAGAATGTTTAAAGCAGGTTTTGAAAACTATAATCCTGCTCAGTGTCTCATTGAAACTGTGCCACAAAGCAGCTGTGTAAGCTTAAGTATGCATACCAGAAATCTATAGACCAAGCAGATATTGTGCTTTGCATGAGATGCAGAGTGGTTTAAACAAGACCCTGAGCTCCTTGCCTTTCCAGCTAAATATTTTTTAGTTAGACCCGAATCCAATTTCCTCAATAATATCACCAAGACGAGCAATATGTTCTCCTAAGAAATTGTGCTAGAGTAGCCAGGGGAGGGACTGGCTTTCCTTGAAATTTCTCATACACTTTGCTGAAATCGGTTTATTTGAACTTTCATGGCAACCCCTGTAATAGACTAGTATTATGAATGAACACAGAATATACAACCAGACTTTCTAAACTTCAAATCATCATTTTTATATCTAATAGCAAAGTCTGGCTTGTATATGTGGATATCTAAATCCGTGGACAAGGGCCGCAGTGAAGCTAAACAGATTTCCCTCCAAACTTGAGGGATTCCCCTAGGTTTGCAAATATATATATGAAATCTTAACAAAACATATGAGGGGGGTTTAAATTTCCAGTGCACTTAGCATGATTCTGCAGCAGCCATTGGGAATGTCAGAGGGTCCAGAGCCAGTGGCTGCAGTGACAGCCTGGGAGCCACTCCAGGTTCAGCTGCAGTGAACACCAGGAACTACTCTAAGCCTGGTGGGTATGGCGGCAGGCACCAGGAGCTGCTCTGGGCCCAGAGTGGCTCCCAGACACCAACACTTCTGCAGGCTGGCTTCAAGGTGAGTGGTGGGGCCTGGAGCCATGCCCAGGGTCATGCCTGAGAAGCAAGCAGGTGACTGGAAGCACTGTTGCTATTGCTATGGGGGAAAGGAAGCATTTGGGTGGCTGGGAGATAAGGGGGGCAGAGAGGAAGAGTGATGAAATCGGGATGCAGAAAGATTAAGACAGAGTGATAGGGTGGGGGCAGAAAGAGAGATAAAGTGATGGGATGGGGACAAAAAGAGAGAGAAAGTTTGATGGGTTGGGAGGCAAAAAGAGAAAATGTAACAGGCATGGGGGAGAGGGAGAGTAAGAAAAGGGTGGTGGGAGAGAGAAAGGGCTGAGAGAAGTAGGGGAGGGGGAGGAAGCAAATGTTTCACAGGCCTCCTACTTTTACATTCTAAAAGCGAAGTCACCTAAATCTGAGGATACTTAAATCCAGTGACTGGAGCTGTAAACAGACCAAAGAGATCTTTTTGTAAACTTTGAGAAAACACCCCAGATTTGCAGAAAAATCTGAAATCTAAAAGAAAGTACATTGAGCAAGGGTGGTTTAGAAAACCCAAAATTACAAAAGGAGCATGTGTAGCTTTAAAAAACAGATTCTATCGATGGCAATTGCTAGGCAACCACAGCATTCTAGGCTTCGTTTCTGTAAGTAAAAGGCAGAAGGAGGTGACAGGGTCCTTTCTAGGCCTATTTTGGCCTTTGTGGGATGATTTATTGGAGCCAGGCCTAGTAGCAAACACTGGCTGACTTAATACCTGTATGACTCATCTAGGCCTGACTGCTTCCTACTGTTCAACAGCAGCCACCCTATGAAGGTCAGTGTGGTATAGTTCAAGGTAGGTTTGAATCCCCATCTTGATATCAAAGCTCATTAGGTGATTTGGGTAAGTAACATACTTTTAGTCTAACTTACCCCTCAAGTCTTTGAAGATTCCCTACCATGCAAGTATGTCTGGCCCTGCTGCTGGCACCACACGACTTGGCCACAGTTTTCCTAGGTAGAGGCTGTGGGGGAAGGGGGAGACTGAAGACAGGGAGCAGATAAAGTTAGGTTGGCTGTTAGGTGGGGAGAAGGAAGCAGGAAAAGGGGAGAGACTATGGGGGCTTTCAGGGAAGGGGAAGATGAAACAGTGGGGTAGAGAGAAATGAGATGCCTCCTGCAAGTCCTTGCCAGTTAATAAAACCCCATAATTGTAAAAAGGAATCAGTTGATAGGCTGGACTTTTAGAAGTATCCTGAGATGCAGCCTATTGTCTCTTAAATATCGAGAAGGAGAATGCAGACATCTTTTTTGCAATTTTTGGATTCTAAAAAGGAATGTGATGAAGAGGATAAAATGTCAGCATTGTTTATGAGAATTCCCACTGATTATGGGCATGTAATAAGTCAATTATAAATGCAAACAGGCATGACTTTTCAAAAAGGAGTTTGAGGACTTCTTTCAGAAGTTCAGGGATAGCAGGGTTTAACTTGGGATGCTAAGTCTCTGCCTAGTGAATTTGCCCATAAGGAAACCAACATTTAAAGGTGGTCACTGGCAGCATAACAGAGAGCATGCCACTGAGTCATTGCAAATTTTAAAAAGGCCTGTACAGCCTAAAACAGGCTGCAAGATTATTGAACTCAAAACTGAATGACATGCTGCTCCCAAGCAGACTTCAAGAGAATAACGCTGATTCTTGCCTGTACACCAAATGCAAGGATGGCAGATGGACTTACCTTCTAACTTACACTGACAATTTGCTTCTAGTATAGCAACATCCAGATGACAGCAAGGAAATAGTGGATCATCTGATTAAACAAGTTGAAGTCAAGCAACTAGGAAATGTTGCGCACTATTTGGGAATTCAAGTGCAAAGAGAAGCAGATTGAAGCTTTTTCATCAAACAAGCATAAAGGATCAAAAAACTGATAAAATCCATGAAGATAGTAGAAGCCAACAAAGCACCAATTCCCATGGAATTAAACTACATCAAGCAGTGAGATGACACCCCAAAGCTACCTACCAAGAACAGGTATTGTGACACCCTAGGCAAACTTCTTTACATCAGCATGCTCACCAGACCAGACATAAGCACAGCAGTGGGGTTACTGTGTAGAAAGGCTGAGAAACCAAAAAAAGAAGACTGGGATGCAGTTAAAAGACTTGTAAGGTACCTGAAAGGTACTGAAGACCTCAAGCTTAAACTATCAGCCAATGGTGATCTACACTATGGGGCATATGTGGACTCTGACTTTGGAGGAGACAGAAAATCCACCAGTGGACACATATTCTTCTTTGGAGGAGGAGCCATAAGCTGGATGCGTAAGAAGCAACTCATAGTAACAACATCTACAGCTGAAGCTGAATACACATTGGCTGCACAAGGTTGTCAAGAGTTACAGTGGCTGTACCAGCTGCTGACAGACCTAGGCTTAGATGTACCAAAGCCCACAACAGTATATGAAGACAACCAAAGCTGCATTTAAATATCCAAACAAGGTGTGAACATGTGAACCAAGCACAATGACATGAAGTATCACCTAGTGAGAGAACTGCAGAATGAAGACATTGTTAAATTGAACTACTGCCCAACAAGAGATGATTGCAGATGCTCTCACTAAGCCACTTCTTAGAGAATGCTTCGAGACTCTAAGACAGAAGATGAAACTTGTAGGCTGAGCCATGAGACATTGAGAGAGGGTGTTGGAACTGGAAGACTTTGGCGCTGTCTCCTACCTCAGAATTGTGAGATGGCACCAAAGACTTTTGATATAGACAGAGGTCAGGACACATAGAGCATTCATTCCTTCCAATCTGATCCTTTTCTTTGAAGTAGAATGTTACTCTTAGGGGCAATTTCCTCCATTTCCACTCTCCCACTCTTTTCTCTCTCACGCACACACAAAAGAAGGTGCATGATCTCTCCATCTTGCACCATGGAGCCTGGACATGAGTCCAGCATCCAACAGCTAGAGCAGGGAATCTGTATCTCTTACTTACACTCTCCAGTATGTATCTCCTTTAATAAAAGTTACTTATTATCTTTAGATTGCTGATCGTATAACTTTTTTATTTATTTTATTTATACCCCGCCCTCCCCGTGAGCAGGCTCAGGGCGGCTTACAAAAATTGGTAACCAGTACCGTAAAACCCATTACAAAGTTAAAACATCACATTAAAACATCACAGAAATTCTTAAAGTGCTAGTGTAGTGATCTTCATCCAGTTCTAAAGATGGAGTACTGTATGATCTTCGGCAAGTCCATTAAACTGCAGGCTTGCATGATGGTGTTGCTCACTCTCCAGGCCAGTAACTTTGTAAGTCTGTTACCACAACTAGCCCCAGCTTTGCTGTGTTTAAGCCTTGAACACTCTGCTATTTTTTTTTTGTGGTTCCCTGGCAGTACCAGTCCAGAGAATCCAACAGAAGATATCCCAGTAGCTTTAAGAAATGGAAGCCCTCAGTGGCTGTTGCTAGGCAACCACAACATTCTAGGCTTGGTGTCTCTCTGAAAAGGTGGGGGGAGGGCCCTTTCCAGGGCTGTTTTGGCCTTTGGAGAAGGATTAACTAGGGTCAGGCTTTGCATCAATGCCTGAGTGACTTGATACTATCCAACTTGCATGACTTATCTAGGCCTGGCTGCTTGCTACTGCACAACAGCAGCCGTTCTATGAAACACCAGTATGATGTAGCAGTTAGAGCTTCCAAGTAAGGTCTTGGAGGCCCAGATTCAAATCACCAGTCCTCCAGAGAAGCTCACTAGGTGACATTGGGCCAGTCACATACTTACATCCTAACATACCTTAAACAGTGGTTGTGAGGATAAAAAGGAGGAGAGGAGAAGCTGATGTAAGATGTTTTGGTCCTCACTATATAGGAAGGTGGGGTATAAATGAAGTAAGGAAGAAATAGGAATGTTGTTGAATGGCTGAGAAGGAGATAGGGAAAAGTGAGAGAATATGGGAGCTGCCAGGAGGAGGGACAGAGGAAATAATGTGGGGAAGGGGCTATAGGGGAAAGTGATGTGCCCTCAAGTCCTTGAGTATCCCCTGCCATGCAAATGGGCCTGGCCCAGCAGCCAGCATCACATGATTGGACCATAGTTTTCCTAAATGAAGTGGTGGAGCTGAAAACAGAGGGACAGATGTAGGCTGTCTGTTGGGGGGGAATGAGAGAAAGTAGCAGGAAGAGAGGCTCTGGACACTTTCAGGGTGGGGGGAAAGAAATAAATGGTAGATGAGATTCCCCTGCAAGTCTTTGGGGGTTCCTACTTGTAAATGATACATTTCCTTTAGTTCCCTCCTCTCTGCACATCTACTCAGTGGCAACACTAAAAATGAATGCACAAGATTATTATCTCAACTCTTTGTCTTTCATTCAAGGGCAAAAGACATATCTAGTTTTGTGTGTTGCTTCTAGCTACAGCCAACGCTTCAGTGGAGCCCAGCAGTCAACATGGCCACTGAAGTGATACTTTCTATACATACAGCAGATCAAAAAGCATGAACTGCTTGCTAATGTTTCACTGTGAAATTTCTACTGAGTGTAACACTATGCTTGAATCAAAAAATGCAGAGGTGAAAAGTTGCTCGCTGATTCATTGGCTTTGAAAATAACGACGGGAAGAACTTTATAAAAATCTGTCAGCTGCAGCCTTTGAGCAACAGGCAAAAAGAAACTGTGGTCCTTGTGTTCTTTGTCCCTGATCATATCCCATGATAAAGCCATAAAATCTCTGATTGTACAACTTCTGAATCAAGGCGGGTTCACCTGTTCAGAATATTTGTTGCACTGGTGGATCTCTCTGGATCTTCAGAGCAAGGTATTCTGGCTGTGATCATCTGCTTGGCATACACTATTGTGTTATCTGTGAACTGTGGAAAATATAGCTAGGGCTCAAAGAGGTGCTTGAACCATGCTCATACTCATTGGAATGAAGGCATAGATTACATGCCCTCAAATCCACTGAAAATGTTGAGTTGGGATGGGATGTGAAGTGACATGCAAGTTCTCTCTATGATCTGTTAGTAGAACTGAGATGGCCCAGTGGTGAGCCACTGAAAGTCATCAGTTGATATTGCAGTCACCAAGTGATGATCATGCATGTGTGAACATGTCCTGTGGGTGAGCCCAAAGCCTGGAAATTGCACTCCTTTCACCACCCCTCCACCACCATCTGTCAAGAAGTGGAAGTACTTCACAACAAATTAGCATCAACCACTAAGATCAACAGTTCCATCTGTAACTAGATAATCCTTACAGGTACCTACTGGGATTTCTTCTCCATGGTCATATGTTTGCTCCCATGAGGAATATATCTGGAAATTGTACTTCTATAGTATGCTTCTCTTTGCAGTGTCTTCTCATTCATTCCTCATCTACTTGATTTATTGTGCCATCCTAAGTAGAGCATCCTAAATCAATGGGCTTCAAATGAGGTGTAACTCTCCTTGGGATGGCACTGTCAGAGCCTTCTCAGTCATTGTGTGGACTCTTTTGGAACAGCCTTCTGGAGAAGGTTCAGTAGGCTCCTTCAATGCCTCTCTGTAGAAAGTCATCTAGGAAGGCCACTGTCTTCCAGAGGGCTTTCTGCTGAGTCTGTTCATACATGATTAGTATCGAGGTCTTCATTAATTTAGGCAGTGTATTTATTATTGCCAGGCTGTTATTTATATTGATGCAGTTAACCTCTGCTCATCCACTGTTTGGTATTTTATTACTTACCTTGAGTCCTAGGAGAAAGTTCGGATACAAACACTTTGACAGTAAATAAGTGTGACACCATCATACTCAGTGGGCGAGACATCAAATAATTGAAAGTTCAGGGCCTACCTAAATAACTGCTAATCCATTTCCATGTCAATATGTCTCATTCCAGTTCTCCTAATTGCTCAAGAAGCTGTTCATTTCATAGAGCAATGAACAATCCCAGCAAAGTATACTGAAGATCAGCTCAACTGGAATGGTGATTATGACTCTTATAATTAAGTCGCTGGTCATGTTGAATGAAATATGAAGCAGAGCACCCCAGCAAATCATTGCTGTCATTCTAAACCATTTAGAGCTTTGTTTTGCTAATATTAGGCTAGTTAGTTTCCATAAAATCCAATTCTACTGTGCTGAACAGGAAATTGTATTCCCCCACCCTTTCTAAAATTAGATCCATTGCATGTGTTGGATTTGATTTCAGGGAAAACAAGATTAGGTCTCTTAACTACATGCAAGAGAATGCAAACTGGCTGTGATGCCACAATGGGAAATGCAATCATTTGCTCATTTTGTTCCGAATCAAAATGCAATTAATTGAAACAGCAACGTCGGTGTAATACGCAGCATCCATTTGCGATAAATTCAAAGTTAAAGATTTATAAAAATGCAAATATTAGACCATATTGTGTCTAGTGTCACACAATAAGCAAAATCACATCTCCGCTGCAGAGTAGGTCAAGTTTAAAGCCCAATTCCATAACGAAAAGAGTAGCGAGAGCCATATTTCATTCTGCTGACGTTGATATATGGCATTGCTTCAGGCAGACTCTTTTGAGTTCTCAGTGTCAGCCTCAATCACTGTCCTTTAGAAAATTTATTTAAAAAATTAACTCTTTCCCGTCTGGAGTGTTTCATATACCAATTCCTGTGTAGGCTGAAATAAAGTACATTTTTAATATAACAAATAAATACATAGTAGAATGCCTCTGCAAATAAACTGCTCTCCAAATATGAAGATTTAGTTATATAATAGAACATCCTTTTATTATTCCAAGTTTAAGGCTACTTTATGTATAAATATATAAAATTTGCCTTAAATTATTGATAAAATTAATTAGAAAAAATATTTATAGAAAGTGCAGTCTTGCCCCACATGCAGTTGGTCTCAAAACAACTATAAAGTGCTTATGTCTTAATATCTGAAAGGGCAGGATCATGCCCAGAATATTTTCCTGCACACATATTAAGGATGATATAGTATTCCTTGTGCTTGCTGGATGAGTCACCAAATCTTTGTGTGTGGGTGGGGGAAGTTGTGAGTATTTGTGTGTGTGTGTGTGTGTATGGACTTGCGAGCCTGGAAGTCATGATGATTTCCAGTGACCCCTCGTAGGGCTAGGACGTTTCAGAGAGGTGGCTTTGATATTACCTGCCTCTGCATCCCGGCCCTAGTATTCCTTGGAGGGCGCTCTTCCAAATGGTTGCCAGGGTCAGTCCTGCTTAAGCTTCTGAGATCTGACAAGATCGGGCTTGCCTAGGATATTCAGGTCAGGGCCCCAAATCTTTGTTTTGATTTCATTTCTTCTTCATTTGAATCCTGGGCTACTTTCTTTATTGCACCATTTTCCTGTTTCTGCACAGTGTTTTTTCTACAAAAAATGTGTGTATTTTAAAAATATTTTTGCACCAATAAATTAGCTTTTCAATCTAATGGTGATTTCCTGTAAACCTAGTTTTGTTTTGTCAACTCTTTTGCTTATTTTCTTGCTGATGCTGGATTATGATGTGCTTTTAAATTTTCTGGTGTTATTTTTGTTTTACTGAATCTGTTAAATGGATTTGATTATATTGGTAAGCTACCCGACCTATTTGGTTAATTTATTGATTTATTTAAAATACTTATATCCTACCTCATCTTCTTAGACTCAAGGTGATTAACAGAGTAATAAAATTTGTAAGCACTGAAAAATATAGCAGTCCAACAACAAAGTTAGAAATGTACACATTAAAAAAATTCAATCAGACCAGTTTACCTTCTACCAAGGTAAAAAATAGAAATAGAACTATCTTGTGCACATTCCTCAAAACAGACAAAGAAGCTGAGTTTCCCACACAAGGCTTGCAACTGGCAGGAGACTCACTGTTGAGAGAGGCCCTCTTTGGAGCATAATGACATAGTCAGCAGTGCACTGATGTCACTTCTGGTGCCACCGGAAGTGATGCCCTCACATTGCCAGAGACACTTTAGCATTTGGCTGAAATTCTATGGTTTAACCAGAGTTCTGACTGAATTCTAGAGAGTCACCAGCATCTCAGCGATGTCATTTCTGGTGGCACTGTAAGTGATATCAGAGAGTTGGGAATAGGGGTGTGCGTTCGGTAAAGCCAAATTGAGGGGAAAAAACCCAAAAAATGCCTTTTTGGCATTTTTCAGGTATTTGGCATACTTGCTGAATACTGAATGGCTATATATATATATATATATATATATATATATATATATATATACACACACAGGGGTTGTTGGGGCCGGAGCAAGGTGGAGCGAAGCTCTGCCAGCTCAGGAGTGGCCGCTAGGGCAGCCGTGGGCTGAGTCAGGTTCTCTGATCTGATTCAGCCTGCTGCCAAACTCTGCAAGTTTGGAGCCTCTCCCTCAAACCCCCTCCCCTCCAATGGCTTTTAAAGCTGCCGCCGAATTTCAGCGGCAACTTTAAAAGCCACTGGAGGGGAGGAAGTTTGAGGAAGAGGCTCCAAACTTGCAGAGTAGCTGCTGGGGCCTCTCCTCAAAATACCCACCAAGTTTCAAGAAGATTGGACCACAGGGTCTAATTCTATGGGCCCCCAAACAGGTTGTCCCATCCCCTCCATTGTTCTCTATGGTGGGAAAAAATGTTACCTTTTTTTCTACCATAGAGAACAATGGAGGGAATGGGGGCAACCTGCTTGGGGGCCCGTAGAATTGGGCCCCCTGGTCCAATCTTCTTGAAACTTGGTGGGTATTTGGGGGAGAGGTCCCAGCAGCTACCTTGCAAGTTTGGTGCCTCTCCCTCAAATCCCCTTTCCTACAGCCCCTCATATACCCTATGAGTTTTTGCCATTGATTTCAATGGCCCATAGGGTATAATGGGGCTGAAACTGACATTCCCTTTCTGACACACTTCCAGTGATGTCAAGGGACGTGGCATATGCTAATGAGTTATGCTAATGAGTTATGCTAATGAGCTTCTGCAGCTCTTTTTCTACGAAAGGACCCCTGTATATATATATATATTTCCTATTATATAAAGCCGTTTTCAAGATTCCAAGGGGCAAGATTCCATGGGGCGCCAAAATCAGTAGGCTGGATGGACTGCCACTCAAAAGCAGGTCCCTGGCCATTGGCTGCATTCTCTCCCTGCTTTGCCTCAGAGCCACTGGCCAGCATCCCGGCCTCAGTCTGGAGGGAGCCGCAAAGGGGCAGGACTGACTGGGTGCTGGGTCCACTCTTCTCCTCCACCCACTGCCAGGTGGGTCTACTTGTCCCCTCAGTGGCCTGCTTCTGTCAGTGAAAAGACAATGGACTATCAGCATAACCTCCTCCACCGCACACTGCCAGCGTGCCCAGAATAAACTGTTAGAATAAACTGTCAGAAACAAGGGGCATTTCACACAGCACCCTGTAGTGCTTCAGGACCGGTACAAAGAACTGAAGAATGCTTGGGAGGAGGTTTCAAGGTAAACTGGCTCAGGAACACTTCTCCAATGGGAGAGGCACGTTTCTGTGTGAAAGGGCTACTATGCTCCATTAGGAATACGGTACTAATACTGTTCTGTGTAAAATGCCTGACAGAAACTGTTACTGAAGAGTTCCTGAAATGGAACATATTGGCTGTATGAAATTCCTCAGAATCTTTCTCCTGCTTAGCTCCACCATGGCTAGCTGGCTAATGAGGTAGTCCAGCAACCAACAAACCATTCCCTTCAACTCCCTGCAATGCGGCTGACTTTCCCCCTAGGGTTGCCAATCTCCAGGTGGGACCTGAAGATCTCCCGCTGTTACAGTTGAGCTCCAGAAGACAGAGATCAGTTCCTCCGGAGAAAACGGCTGCTTTGGAGGGTAGACCTTATGGCATTATAGCTTGCTGAGTCCTTCCATTCCCCCCAACCAAAAAATGCTGCCCACCAAAGGATCCACCCCCCAAATGTTCAGGTATTTCCATCATAGGGTTGCCAGGTCTAGGTTGGAAAATCCCTGGATACTTTGGGGGTGGATCCAGGAGAGGATGGGTTTTGGGGAGGGGTTTTGGGGAGGGGAGAGGCCTCAGCATGGTACAGTGCCATAGAGTCCACCCTCCAAAGCAGCCATATTCTCCAGGGGAGTTGATCTCTGTTAGCTAGAGATCCATTGTAAAAGCGGGAGATCCCCAGGCCCCACCTGGAGGTTGGGAACCCTATTCCATCATCAGAGCCAGCAACTATCCCCTCAGTGCCCGTTGCTAGGCAATCAGGCTTGCCTCTCTGAAAACCCCTATCCACACCTATGTTGGCCTTTGGGAGAAAACTCATTGGGGCCAGCTGAACAGAATGCTATAGAGGCCACCCTCCAAAGCAGTCATTTTCTCCAAGGGAAGGGGGAGGATCTGTTGTCTGGAGTTCAATTATGATACCTGGCGATCTTCAGGCTCCACCTGGAGGTTGGCTACCCTAGGTGTTTGTGTTTTTGTGTGTGTTTGTGTATGTGTGTTTGTGTGTGTGTTAGTGTGTGTGTGTGTGTGTGTGTGGTGAAGAGGCTTGAAAAAAAAATGGCAGTCTGAAATGGCAAACCACTCCGAAGACGGCTCCAAAATGGTAGGGGAAGGGCTGTCTGAAACAGCTGTCACTGTACCAGTTTATTACAAGCCGGTAAGCAGGATCTGCTAGACCCATTGTTGCCAATCTCCAGGGGAGGGATGGAGATCATGCTAAATTACAACTGCTCTTCAGATGGCAGAGATCTTCCCCTGGAGAAAATGGAGGAGTCTGTGTCATTATACCCTGCTGAGTTCACCACAGCAAATTGACACTGAGTGCCCAAGGCCGGGGTACTCTCCCAGAGCCATATATATATATATATATTCGGTTGGAGGGGGTCAGCTTTTTTCAGCGTTACCGAATACAGGCTCTGAGAGGCTTTAAACTTTTAAAAGCTCTACTTACCTTCTTTTCCCCGCCATTTTTGTCTTTTCCCCACCCTTTACTCTGCTTTCCAGAAGGGAAGGGGAAGAGGGCCCTTACAGACTGCCAATAACAGCAACACGTTAGGAAATGTCATTGCTGTTTGCAAGGCTGTTGTTGCTGCTGGCTTCATTTGTTGAAGCCCAGCTACTAGCTTGCTGCTTTCCCAGGGGAGGAGTACTGGCCAATAGGATTTGGCATACTGCTCTTTGGCCAGTCACAGGAGTTTGTTCTTTTTTAAAATTCTTCTGTGTATGCCCAGAGAGCATAAAAACAGGAGTCTCTGGCTGGCTGACTCTATTCCTGCTCCTGCTGCTGAGAGAGCCTGGGTTGGAGATTGTGTGGCTGGCTTTTCCTTCAGCCACTGCTCTGAGCCTGCTTTCTTGCTGCTGACTGCTGGACTACTTCGGATCAAGAATCCATCCTGCCTGCTGGACAACAGAAGAAGAATGAAAAGAAGACATCACACTGAATTGACTTATTAGGGCCACTTTTTAAAAAACTTTTCTTATTTTGTTATGGGTTGTTGGGTTTGGGGTTTGGGGCCTGGGGATGGTGGTGGGTAAGCCTCTGGGCCCAGGGCCTCTCAGGCCTCTTCCTGGGTTTTTTTTTTTTTGGGGTGGGGAGGGTTCCTTCTTCTGTGGTTTTGTTGCCAGCCTGTTGTTTTGCAGTTTAAAAGTTATATATATATATTAACTGTGCTTGGTATTTTATTTCTTGGTTTGTTGGGGTTTTTTTGGGGGGGGGGGTTGGTTCTGGCGGGTGAGCACATTGCACTGGTTCTGCTGCTGGCTTTGCAAACAAGCCCCTTCACACCACACCTCACTTACTTTCTAGTGCAGATATTCTCTGGGAGACACTGCTGTCTGCCTTTTCCCCCTTCCATAGGAAACAATTGATTGGGGGCACCCTCTTTGGATGCCCCAAGAATTGGACCCCCTGGTCCAATCTTTTCCAAACTGGGGGTTCTTTCCAGAAGCTACAGTACAAATTTGGTGCCTCTACCTCAAACACCCTCCCCCCAAACCACTGAATACTCATTAGAAGATTTTTACCACTGGCTACAATGGCCCCATAGTATATAATGGAGCCAAATATTTTTGGGAATACCGAATATTTTCAGGTACCAATACAATACCGGTATTGGCATTCAGGTATATTCAGGAATACTGAAAAAAAATTGGCTTTATTATACCCGAATAAAAAAACCCCACCCATTTCCCCCCTGCACACCCTATTTGGGAAGGTGGCGATTTCACCCTATTTTGATCCACCCCCTGGCTGAGTAGTGGCAGAAAGGGCTCAGTGGGGGTGGCAGATTCCTCTGCCTCCAGAAGGAACATGGCAACCCTACAGAGAAGGCACCCATGCTGTACCCACTTAGGTAGGTCATTCCAGAGTAATAGACCTGCCACATAAAAGATGTACGATTTCACTATTGTCATGCAATCTTAGGTGAGGACTAACAGGACAAAGTTGCCTGAAGAGCTTACCTAGCAAATGAGAATATGTGGTTTGATACGTATGAGGACATTATTGTAATAATCAAACTTTGAATTGAATTGGGCCTGGATGCAAATAGGTTGCGGGACAGGGTATAAATACATTAAACAAAAAAAGTTATATACATGTCACATAAATACTATTCAGCGTTACAAATAAATCTATACAATTAACAACAATACTTGCAGAACTGAATATAAATAGTACAAAATAGGGAATAATCAGCTATCCCTACACCACATGAATTATCTCAGTAACCCTTACAAATGCCCTGAAAGGTAGGCCAGTATTGCAGATTCAGGGGTCAGGGATAAAGTAGTGAGAGATCAGCTGGTTTAAAGCCAGTCAGTTATGTATAGTTGCTAAACTCCAGTTTGAGATTTAAGGGAAGATGGAGGGAAGGAGCTCAGTGGGGATATGATGTCATAGCGTTTACCCCTCAAAGCTGCTAGCACTTCCTACAAATATCTGTAGTCTGGAAATCTGATGTAATTTACAGAGAACTCCAAGTCTCACCTTGAGGTTGATCACTCTATCAGTATGTTTATGACTGGGATGAAATTAGAACCTGGACCATCTTGCCTTCCACTTTAATTTCTTAACTACTATCCCCAGAACCAATTGACTTCTTCACACAGAGAGAAACTTCCAAACTGGTGTAGAATTGTCACCAGCTTCCAAGACATGGAGGAATGAGTGATAGGTTTACTCAAAGCAGTTATCCAAATCTGTCTGGTATCATCTTGGCTCTGGAAGCATTCAGAGTGAATCATTTGTTCAGCACAGTCACATGGTAAAATCCTTCCTACATCCTGCCATTTCACAGTACAGGTGAGGGATCACTTTTTAAATGTCCCTTTCCACAAAGTCAAAATCACACACACACACACACGGAAAGCTAGAAGAATTATTCTAACCTCCTCCTGATGTGCTAACTTTCAAGGTGCGGGAAGGCCTTTCTGTTTTTCACATAGGAGATTTGTCACCTGCTGTCTGAAATGGTGCATCACCAGACAGACGCAGCCATGCGAATTTGTGGAATGTATACATTGGCACTTAGAGCATGCCTGGATAATTAAAATCTCAATAAAGGCTTTTCGCTTCCTTCTATGCCAATAAACTTTAGGACATTCTCATGGTGAACACAGCTTCTGTCTGTTTACCCTTGCATGCATTGCACAGTTTTCTGCAGGAGAAGAGCAGATGCTCATGGCAGATGACCATAGCAAATGAGTCACAAATGACACTTATGGAAGGGGACGTATGAGGTGGGATGTGTCTCTGCTCCGTGCTCTGCTGCCTGAGAAAGTGAAAGAAGTCAGCCACAAAGCAGAGAACAAAAAGTGCATAGTAATCAGCCTCGGAGACAGCCATCATGTCAGACAAACAAACGCATTTGGAGCAAAATTGGAAAAGCCAGTGGCTGCCGGGAAGAGACCTGATCAAATTTGGTGCAGATTCTGGGAAAATATTTGATGACCTCTTATGAAATCATTATTCTAACAGCCTTGCAGCTGTAACTGAGAGCAAAAGTGCTGTAAAGAGAGAGCCATGATAGATATGGGATTGTTTAAACTTTACCTTTTGCCAGGGGAGAAAAACTTACCCTTTGCTTCAAAGTCTGAGTCCAGTTTAAGACCAACAAAGTTTAACACTGGGTATAAGCTTTCATGTGCACGCACACTTCTTCAACTCGCCCGAATTTACCCTTTGGTATCACTCTTACCTTTTCTTCCCCTTTTTCTACTGTAGGGGAGATGTTCAGTTGCAAAAGGAGAGATGCATTCCTGGATGTTGTTAATATGCCAATGATATGATGTGTCATAAAGTTTTGACTACCTTGTAATACTTTCAGCTACTCCAAAATAAATAAATATGCTGCTCCAAAATAAATATTCACAGTTTAATGTTCCACTTTAAATTGAGAGTTGTAAGCCCTGAATTGGGTAGCCAGGCTAGCCCAATCTCATCAGATCTTGGAAGCTAAACAGGGCCGACTCTAGTGAGTATTTGGAGGGGAGACCTCCAGAGAATACCAGGGTTGGAAGGCTGAGGCAGGCTATCATGCCACTTCTCTGAACATCCTCCAGAGGTTGCCATGACATTCAGGCTTGGGCATGCACGCACAAATACAGAAATACTGTTTTTTTTAAAAAATGTGAGTTTTGAGTCCTAAATATTTACTTTGAGAAACCAATGACATGTATGTTGGTCACAATGCAAAATTTCCAGGATAAGTATAACATAAGTTTGTAAAAACCATTAGTTCTCAAAAAATCCCAGATGTAGAAAATTAATTGATTCATTTCAGCTCTAAGTAAAATTTCCTTGACCTTTTCATTTGTTCCCCAGTAGCGCAAGTTCCAACATATGTTATGATCTGATTAAAATACAAGTAGGTTACATAATTAGCTTCAATATTGACAGAGGACAAGTTCAGAGATTTGGTGAGCCAGCAATGTCAACTGCAGGCACCAATAAGTCACATATAATGTAGGCCCTCTATGCAGGTACCTCTACATGTAATGGCTGCATCATCCACCTTCTGTGAGGGAGAAAAATATCATTTAGGGTCACAGACCTTTGAATTCGGTGAGGCCATGTTGCCTGGGCCAAGTTTTGCACATTGTAAATGGATCGTCTCTAGAACGGCAATCAAATTTAAATTGCAGGGGGATTTTAAGACAAGTTTTGATAGTCCTACTCAGCCACGTCATCTGAGGAATTTTGAGGGATGAAACATAATTTCAATAGTTCAGTGAGCAACCTTGCTGAGAGAAAATAAAGGACATTATTGGTAGGCTCTGGTATTTTTTAATTTTTTTATTTATTTATTTTGATTTATATCCTTCCTTGCATGCACAGCAGGCTCAAGGCAGCATACAGCAGGTTAAAATGCAATAAAACGCAGATGCAAAATGCAATACAATTTTTACAATAAAATTTCCATAAACAAACAAAATCAATATAAAGGGCAGTTAAACACAGATGGCGATTGCTGTATGATGGTCCAGCGTAGCAAGACCAGTATCCATAGGTCTTAATGCCAGTAGCAAGGGTCATAATGATTCAGATTTGAATAGCTCATTCATCAGTGGCGGCTCCTAATCAAAAGCCTGGTGGAAGAGCTCTGTTTTATAGGCCCTGCAGAACTGTAAAAGGTCCCGCAGGGACCTGATGTCTTCCAGGAACTTGTTCCACCAGTATGAAGCCACCCCTGAGAAGGCCCTAGCTCTGGTGATGGCCAGTCTGGCATCTTTTGGACCAGGAAGAGTCAGGCAATTTTGCTACCCTGACCTCAGTGCTCTCTTGGGAACATATGGGAAAAAGTGGTCCCTCAGGTAGGTAGGCTCCCAACCATATCTGATTTAAGTTACCGCTGAGTTTCCCTCCAAAACAAAATTCTGAGGAGCAATTGGAGGTTTATGCTTAGGAGAAATTTTTCCAAAGGAAGCCAAAAATACTTCCAATAAGGCAACCCTAGTTAACAATATTTCTTTGGGCTGCAATTGGTTCCACAACCCCTAATAATCTCTTGCATCCCATTATCATTACTTCCACTGCCATAGCTATTTGGTTAAATAATGTTCTCATTGAGGGAGGTTTGGTTAAAAGGAAAACAAAAGTTTAAGCTGTCATCACCAATAATTTACAGGAACATCTTCTGATATGATTTGTTAACAAAATAGAAGGAGCTACAGAGAAAAGGCACTGGCTTGTTTCCATGGGATTCCCATATCATTTTACTGGGATAAGAGGAAACTGCTGATATTCAGTTTTGGTAGCTTACACTTGTTTGAGAGGATTTTTTTTCATATTCTGCATTGTACTTAAGCAGACTTTCTGTTTTTTACTTATGCAGCACCATAAGGATGCTGAATTAGCTGAAAGAGAGAGAGAGGATATTCCCAGCACTTGCTTAGCATGCAAAACAAAGCAGAACAGCTGGACAAACAAGTGTGATATATAGAGGCTTAGAACACAAACGAAAATTATGGAGACAGTATAATGACCACATCTTAGCTAGAAAATGAGCACTGAAAGGATCTCTGATGTCTTCTTATCTAAGGAAGTTAGCCCAATGAAAGGCATGTGTGTTGCCTTTTATCCCAAAGAATGCTAGACCTAGCACTATGTTGTCTAAAAAAAAAAAATTGAAAGCTCCACTTGGCAAAACACCAGAGAAAAAAATATCAAGATCACTAAAAACAGAAGTACCAATAAGAAGAACTTATTTCCTTGAGGGGTGAGGAAAAGGCCTTTACATTAACACTGAGTTAAGGTACCCATTATAGACAACCTAGGGAGTATAGGACAAAGAATTTGGATTCCCCCCCCCTAATGCAAATATGCTAAGGTTCCTGCTTCTGTTGTTTTGAACTTTAGTAGTTTAGCACTACAGTGAAATTGCCTCACAGCGCTAGCTAGCTGAAGAGAGTTGGGTAACTGAGCCAACCTATGAAGTTCTACCTATGAACTTAAGTCACATGATGCAGGAGAGGAGTCTGTGGGGGAGAGATACTCCTGGGAGCTCTTTTTTGTGATGGTATTTACTGGAACTGAGCACTGGCTCCTTTGAGGGGGGTCTCCCAAGTCCTGAGGGGGGAATTGGTGGAAATCAGCAACACATTATATGTGAATACTGGAGATAGACAGACAGATAGGCCGAGGACAGACTGCCCCGGAACAGCCACGGGGCCGAAAGCCCTGCGGGAAAAGCAGCCTGCAGCGCCCCATTCGCACTGACTGCGAGGGGCGGATGTGCACGGCTGCTGGCTGCCTGGGCGAGCCACAGCTATGCGCAGCCGCGGCTGCCATTCAGACTTCCGGCGGCGTGTGCGACACACTGTCAGCACGTTCACACCCGTGGGAAGCGCCGGGGACGCACGCGAAGACACCTGGGGACCAGTTCCCAGGCGTCTCCGGCTGAAGTGGCACCAGGGTGCCTCGCGGATGGGTGAGTCCGCGCCAGCGACGGGGGACAGCTGTGGCTGTCTGGACGCCCTCTCTGCCTCCGCTTCTAAAGTGGAGGCAGGGCGCTCCAGATCCCCAGTCTGTCCTCGGCCATAGATAGAACAACAGAATGTTTTATGCACTCAAAGACTATTCATTATGTTCCCCTCAATTTGTTTCTAAGAGAATATATAAAATATTGCAAGATGCACCCCACAATCTCTGTGCATGTTCTGCACATTCCTCATACCACCTGGGATGCTTGAAGCTGCTGGGGTTTGACTGGGTCAATATCCCCTCCCTCATCAGTATAAAAAACAAAATCTCTTGTTGATTTCATGTGAGGTTCCCCCCACCCTGGTGATCATGGGGCCAGCATAACTGTTGCTCAGTTCACATCTGCAACATAAATTCCACACAGCATGGGGTAATCCATTTTTTTTCACATTCTCTGAGGTTTCCCTTTTGCACCAGATACAGACTCCATCACACACATGCATACCCAGTCATACTGCCATCATGATTCTCCTCCAGCATATTTATTCTAGGTGCTTGCGCAGCACTTCTAACCAGCAGTGCTATAAGCCTATGTGCTGACTCACATAAGGATCTGCCTGACCACCCCCACCATCCTCAGAGGCCCTGGTTCAGGTCGCCCTAGCACTGGAGACTAGATGGGTGGCAGCCTGAGGAACTTCTCAGTCATGGTTTCAGATCTCTGGAACTCCATCCCCAGGGAGAGACCCCCTTCCTCCTTGTCTTCCACCAGCCCATAAAGACATTTTTGCTTGGTTTGGTGTTCCTTCCTCATTAATCTTTTTGTTGCTGTGAAGTTGGTGTTGGTAGGAATGGAGGACAATATTGTTTTGAAGTAAAAGAAGGTGCACAACTAAAGTTGCTGAAATGGAGAAAAACCTCTGTGCAGAATCAGCCTCTGGCATTGCAGGGCCCCCAAGGATGCTTTTAAATAAAATTCAATGTGTATCAAGAAGGAATCATTGATCTCTATTTTGTCATTATCTAGAGGAGCCCTTACTTTGTAAGCCCTGCTGCCATATTCGGGGTCTAAAAAACACACACACTCATTACAGTTAATACCATATCTTACTGGGGAATAAAAGATCTTTCCTGTGCAAAATGCACAAAGACAGAAATGTAAGCCATTAAATAAACATGAAACATGCCACATTTGCTGTTTTCAAAACTGCGGTTGCATGTAGAAATGAGGGGGAGAATGGCGGGGCCATTAGTGTGCAGACAGTGGAGTACCAGCAACAAATCTAATAGGATGAATTAGCTTTAACAACCTCCCTCATGTTGATTCTTTCCAGCGCGTTAAGCAATTTGAACTGCTGCCCCAGCATCTTGGCTGCTAGCATTTAATTTTAGATAAAAACACATGTGTAAACATCCTGTTAACTGATGTCGACTTAAACGTACACACACACACATACACACACAAAACCCTTGCAAATTTTGTGAGTGGGCTGTTCATTAATTCCAGTCAACAACAGACATTTCCTGCATTTTTTTTCTTTATGGGGTTTGTTACAAGCAGTTACAAACAATGGCGAGGAGATTATTTCCAAGCCAACAAGCCTATAAAGCAAGACCGTCAATGAGACTTCAAGGTAATCGCAAACATTTTTGAGTCACTACACAGGATGCATCATGCTTTGGAGAGCTCTTCGTAAATATGGCCTCCAGGGCCCCTTACCAGTGCCTGGTAATGCAGGTTCCAGAGCACCACCTACTCTTCATATGCTCCTCAGAGGAAGAGCAAGCAATCGGATAGGGGTTACAAATGGCATTCCTTGTCACAGTTGCTGTCGGATCACTCACCAGCCCACGCCTTTTGAGTAGTAGATCAGGCAAGACATAGGGTTGCTAGTTCAGGGTCATAAAACTCCTAGAGATTTGGTGGTGGTGCCTGGGTAGGGTTGCTAGGTCTGGGTTGGAAAATACCTGGAGACTTTGGGGGTGGATCCAGGAGAGGGAGGAGGGGAGGGGATGGACCTCAGCATGGTACAATGCCATAGAGTCCACACTTCAAAACAGCCATTTTCTCCAGGGGAGCTGATCTCTGTAGTCTGGAGATCAGTTGTAAAAGCCGGAGATCTCCAGGCCCCACCTGGAGGCTGGCAACCATATGCCTGGGGTGAGCTTGGTTTGGGGCGGGATCTCATCGGGTATAACACCATTCTCCAAAGCAGCCATTTCCTCCAGGGGGACTGATCTCTGTAGGCTGGAGATCAGCTGTAATTCCAGGAAATATCCAAGACCCACCTGGAGGCATGGCAACCTCAGCAATGCAGCAAGCAAGTAGGGGGCGGAGGAACAGATGAAGTTGTCATATAGTCAGGCAATCTGATCTGTCTAGCTTGGTTCTTGTCTCCTCTAGCCGGTGACAGTGTAATGTAAATCCCCAATCCATATTGGGCTCAGGAGTGGCTGTTTTTTGACACTACAGCACACAGCCAATCATGTGGCTTGGTCCTACAGTTTTGTCTCATTTCACACTGTAGATTTTGTCATATGAGTCATTCAGAGAAGACTGGGATTTCAGGAATCAGGCTTTCTTCTGCCTGTACACAGTGGGACTTTAATGCACACAACACCCCTCTGTACTGGATGCTCAGACAGCAGACTTAATTAGCAGAAATATTATCAAACCTTTGATGGGCACCAACCCTTTCACACAGCTGTTTCTTCTTCATGAACTCTTGTCTTAAAATCAATGCTGGGTTTGATGAGAATCCCTCTGAGGCTGCACCAGTGAGTTTACCTTGAACATTCACTTCCCACAGCAATTTAGAAGCCATTCAACAGACGATACGCCTCAGAAATGGGGTGTATGGCCTTCTGGGGGAGGGGCACGTCATAACAACCCTCCAGAAGCCAATCACAAATGACACTAACTTGTAATTGGGATTGTTACAAGCAACAGCTCCCTTGTTGACTACACAGAACAGGCCTGTCTGTCCCCTGAGCTCAATTCTGGGCCCTCATCCAAGCTCCTTTTATATGTCTTCCTGTGCAGAACTCTGCTGCTTCTTGGGAGTCTCTGGCTCCAGGACACTGGAAACATTCTCCATACTTCCACAGCACAGCTGAGGCCACATGTTCCACATCTCTCAGTGCCCCACCTCTTCTCCCTTGACTCTGGTCCCAGGCTTCTTTTATGGCTGGGCTTGCCTCAGCCATACCCCCTGCTCTTCCCATGATGTAGATGGGATGCCAGCTCTGGGTTGGGAAATACCTGGAGATTTTGGGGTTGGAGCCTGAGGAGGGCAGGGTTTAGGGAAGGGAGGGACTTCAGCTGGGTATAATGCCATAGAATCCACCTTCCAAAGCAGCCATTTTCTCCAGGAGCACTGATCTCTGTCACCTGGATATCAGCTGTAATATCAAGTGATCCCCAGCCACCACCTGGAGGTTGACGACCCTACATGATGATTTCACCCTTCCCCACCACAGAGTAGTTGGTGACCTGCTTTCCTCCTCCCAAGAGTAGAGAAGAGCACCATGGTGCCAGTGTTAGGGTTGTCAACCTGCAGGTAGGGTCTGGAGGTCTCCTGAAATTACAGTTGATATCTAGACATTCTGAAGAGAATGGTTGCTCTGGAGCATGGACTCTATGCCCTGAGGTCCCTCCTCTCCCCAAACCCCGTCTTCTCCAAGGTCCACCCTCAAATCCCCAGGAATGTCCCAACCTGGAGTTTTCAGCTAAGAAGCATATGGCCATGACCAGGGCTTTTTTCGTAGAAAAAAAACAGCAGGAACTCGTTAGCATAATAGGCCACACCCAACAGCAGAAACACATTAGCATATTAGGCCACACCACTGACAGCATAACTTATTAGCATATTAGGCCACACCCCCATGTTACCAGAAGAGTGGTCATCCTGCCACATCCACCTTTTGCTTCTTATTCTGTTTACCTTGTTTGTTGTCAAAACCCAGGGCTTTTTTTGTAGCAGGAATTAATTTGCATGCTAGGACACATACCCCTAATGTAGCCAATCCTAATGAGTTTCTGCTGTTGGGTGTGGCCTATTATGCTAATGAGTTCCTGCTGGGTGTGGCCAACTCAAGAGCCAGCTGGAACTCCATTCCTGTGTGTGCCTGCCCCAAAATAGCCCTGGCCATGACAACTGTCCAGCTGAGGGCCAGACAGCACTGGCAACAGCATGGCTAAAGCTGCCTTAGTTCCTGCAACCCAGCTGGCTGCATAGCCTACCTGTGCCAGTTATCCATTCGTCAAGCCCATGTTCGGTACTAGGGAGGTCATGGCCAGGCCAGCCTCAGGCCCCTGGGTGTGAGTCTTCTGTCCCCTTTGGGCCCTAGTAAGAATAGTCAGGGGAAGCCAGAACAGGCCACTGGAGCAGATCCTCACAAGGGGAATGAACATGGTGCAAGTTGTAGCCATGAAAGAGTAGCAGGAGAAGACCAGCTACCTAGCAATCTTCTTTTGTTCCCCATAAAGAGAGCAGGAAAAAAAGGTTTTTCATTACGCATGACAGAACAAATGTTGTTATTATTATCCTGTAATTTCACATGTGTTAATGGAGACCATTACAGCTTATCATCAAATAAAGTTATCTAGAAATTTCCATTAACACTCTTTATTACAACAGGCCACTTTACATAATCACTAGTGCACTTTAATTGCAGCAGGAGGGAGAAGCTAGTGTCTGCATTCAATGGGTGTTGTTGTGAGACAAATAGGCTTATGGATAAAAAGGCAACCAACATGACCCATGAAACAACCTGACCTCCAAAAAGCTTGGGGAACAATCTGTAACTGGATCTTCATGTTTACATATTCTAATGAATATTTCTGGATGGATATTTCTAATGAATATTTCTGAATGTTCTAATGGATGTTCTCCTGCAGATTTTACTGTGTAAGCCATGGACAACTTGTAGCCACTATTAGCCAGAATGCAATCTAGGGCTGGAACAATTCGATAGCTGCATGCATTGTAAGGTTCTGTAGTAAGATCAACATCATACAAGTCTGGATCCCATGTACTTGAATGATATGAAGTCATACACGGGGGGCGGAGCTGACAAGCAAGCACTCTTCCTGAAACATCCATTCAAGAAACTGAATTGCTATTGTCCTCTACCTTCCCAGAATGTATACAAAATAGGAATAAAAATGCCACAGCAGAAAACGCAATGCTCCCTCTAAGCTGTGGAGTCTTGTGAGCAAAAATTCTACTTTGTGAGCTACTGGCATTAAAATTGTGAGTGAGTGAGTTGGCTACTGCTTAAATTAGTTTGCTTTAGAGCCATCCTTCCTGAGCTAAGACAAAAATGTGTGAGCCAGAGGCTAAAAAGGTGTGAGCTAGCTCACACTAACTCAGCTTAGAGGGAACACTGATAGAAAGGACTCAAGCAAGATGTAGTTTGGTACCAAAACATAAACACTGTACTTCAAATGCATCTATCATAAGCAAATGATTGTCAAAAAGGATCCTAAAAAGTATGCCATAGCATTTATAGGAAATACACAATGAGACTCTTACCAGTGGGGAACAAATGAGAAAAATGTCAATCACACTTTGATTAAAATTTGGTAGGGACATCTGGGGGCAGATAAATTACTTTGGGAGCCAGATCTAGCCCAAGGGCCACCAGCTTCCGGTCCCAGGCATAAGCTATTAAGTGCCGTTAAATAAGGCAGCTGATACAGCATAATGGCTGATGGCCAAATAGCATGCAATCTTGGCAGTCTATGATTAGATCCCTTAATTTAGCTGCAAGAAACAATTAAAAAGCCCATACACCTCTATCCCATGCCATTTCCTTGACGGATGTCTATCTGCCCACTATTTCTATGGTGGGGAGGGGCAGTATTCTGTCCTGTGTTTTGCTCCTTCTAGTGCTCAAATGCAGAGGGGAGCACATCAGGGAAATGATGGAGCATAATAAGCCAACCCCACTCTTCCCCAGTGCTGCAGCCCCAATCCATAAGAATATAAGAAGAGCCCAGCTGAATCAGAGCAGCAGCCAACCAATTGTCCTGGAGGGCTGTGAGAGTCCTACAGAGTCAGTCACCAATAAGCGTCCTTAAAAAAAGGTAGTCTTTTTTGAGAAAGGTCTGTTGTGGTCATCTACATGTCCTGTGTCAGTAATGGCTAGAAGGATCCCTAGCCAGAGCAATTATACAGAATTCAAAGAGGGTCTTGCAATGGAATGTAACCAATCACTTAAATCCAAAAAGGCACACAAATATACTGGTTGCAAGTTCTCATAGAAAAAAGCAGGAAGGTAAATCAGCAGTCACTAACCAGCTGCCAAGGTCAGAGCAAAAATGGCAAGAAATAAGCCAGCAGGGAGGGAATCAAAACATAACATTCAAGCAGCTTACGTCCCCAGGCAGTCCAAGCCTGGATGTCAGCATTAGCTGACAAGGGCCAACAAATAGGTGTAGAGGCCAAAGCCTTCCCCTGATGTTAGGGCCAACCCAAGGATATCTGGCACCTTAGGCAAATGACTTCACTCCCCACCACCACCACACAGCACTCCCTCACACTCTGGCTGCTGCCAGTGGGGCTGGTGCTGAGGCTTGCTGCTCTGCCCCTGCCACTACAGACAAGCCTGAACTGCCGCCACCACCCCAATTCTGAGCTGATGACAGGAAGGAGTCAGCCTGTTGCCCCATTGCTATGCAGGGTGCCTCATAGTGCTGGAGCCTGGTGCTGCATCATGGACCACAGTGCTGCTCCCAATCAATCCCAGTCCATGGATGAGGGAAGGTTCCACCCATTGCCCAGGTGTATCAGCATGGCTTGCTGCTGCACAGCATTACTCACAGAGCAGGCACTGGAGACTCTGCCATAATATAGACCACAGTGCCAACCCCCATCCTTTGGTCTCAGGCTAGTGATGAAGGAAGGTCCTAGCCACCATCTGGGTGCATCTATGCAGCTTGCTGCACACAGCCAGCTGATTCATTAGGCACCGGGGCCTTTCGGTGCTCCTCTGCCTCCAATGCCCTAGGTGATCGTCTAGATATACTTAATGGGCAGGCCAGCTCTACCGGATGTTGCCTCCTATTACTGGGCTTCAGAGGTTTACCGCCTCTGAATATAGCTCACAACAGCTGCTTTTTGCACATTATGGAATCCTGTCTTGACTGTCCAAGCTCATGTCTTGTTCAGCTCTAGGTCACTGAGACATAAATCTGATTCAAATATCACCTTGAGTGCTGTGAATTCAAGAGGTGACCTTAGGCAAGCCATTCTCACAAATTTAGGCCCCTATCTGAAATAGATCAATACTGGTTTTTATTACCTAAAAAGTCTTATTGGGGTTAAAATGCAGGATATCTATTGAAAAAACATCTGGGACCATCACTCGTGTACAACACTGAGCCTATTTCAAAGACTATGCTATAGCAGATGATTAAGAAGACAGCCCTCTCTTTTACTCTCATCTGATCAGTGCCCTGCAACATAGCTGTCTGGGATGATTAGTGAACTATTACATCTTTGTTCATTCTATACAGAACCCGATGACTCTGCAGTCATGTGTCTCACATGGGAGCTGGCCTCCACATTTGCTTAGCATAATTTGCTGCTCATCTTAGGGCACTGTTCTTCACATCTCCTTGCTTGCAACAATAAGAGCAGAACACACAATTAATCTAATTGTTTGATGATGAAAACATAATGCTTGGAGAGCTGCCAGGTAACCACATGTACCTTGCCCAGACCCCTGCACATCTTGCCAGGAAAGCCTGGCCTCATTTGCGAATCATGCAAGAAGGAATCATTGGTTGCCTCATCCTGTCATTAGATCTGAATGTCTTGCAATGCCATCCTAAACAGAGTTATGCCCTTCTAAATCCATGGGTTTAGAACAGTAATAATTCTGCTTAGGATGGTTCTATTGAGAACTAGTGGTTCAAAGCCATGTCATTCTGTATTCTTCAGCACTACTAATCCATCCAGAAGCAAATAAAATGGTGATGGAAATGACATGGCACCACTGAAATA
The DNA here is from genome assembly GCA_029233225.1 of Lepidodactylus listeri. Classification (NCBI taxonomy): domain Eukaryota; kingdom Metazoa; phylum Chordata; class Lepidosauria; order Squamata; family Gekkonidae; genus Lepidodactylus; species Lepidodactylus listeri. The sequence goes on from JARCFY010000013.1 coordinate 39,119,747, forward strand.
TGCACAGTCTGTTTCAGCCTAAAGAAGCCCCCTTAAAAACAACCAAAGGAGGAAAATCATAGGTGGAAGTCAGTTGGAGAGTCAGGATTGTAAAGACAGAAATTTGTCTCTGGTTACTCAAAGACTCTCATTGAGAACAAGCAGAGGAAGGAAAATCCTCTGTGAGAAATTGAATCTATGGACCTGTAAGGAGCAGAGGACCAGACAGTGGCAGCTGAGTCAAAGTCAATGTCCTCTGTGGAATGAGGACCTCTTCATTCACTATTACCAGTCTTCAACTTCCCTTTTTAGAGCAGTTATTTCAGTGGGCTTACGGACACCTAATTTTGCATGAATGTATGGTGGCAACCCTTCTCCAGACAGGGTCAGCCCCAGGGTTTTTTGCGCACTAGGCAAGGCTACCTTGTGGCACCCCCTCCAGGCGAGGCTACTTACCTTGTAGTGCCCCCCACTGCCGGAGACCTGCCCACAAAAGACACCCCCCCCAACCTCAGTGCCTGCCTGCCTGCCCAGGCTCACAAGCTTTCCAGCCCCGCCAGCGGCCATCTGCACATGCTGGCCGCAGCGCCTACAAGTCTATCTGCATTGGCCCATGGCTAAGTTTGATTCTTAGCTGCATTCAGACATAATGGTAAATCATGGTTTGCATAAAGCACACTATCTCCTGGTTTGAGTCGCTCTCAGTCTCTCTGACACCCCATTTGCCAGCTGGGCCCCTAGGTGGCTGCCTAGTTGGCCTAGAGATAGAGCCGGCCCTGTCTCCAGAGCTTTCTAAATGCAGTTGTCTTTCTTGATCTGTTCCTCAGAATCATACAGAATCATACAGTTAGAAGGGTCTATGTTGACCATCTAGCAGAAGCACTTGCTTAGTACAGGAAGTCCAAACTTGGAACACTCTTGGGAGATAATGGCCATTCTCTGTTTGAAGATCTTTATTGAAGCTTAGGCTTCAGGCTTGATTCGGGGTAAAAACTACTGTAGTGGCCTTAGTAGATTAGCTCTGCAGAGCTTGGCAGTTTTCCTGAGGCCTTCACCTGAAGGTACAACAAACCTAGGTTTGGGGCCATGTTTTCTTGTACGAACACTAGCTTATACTTTCAAGTGTTGCCCAAGTTATAACAAAAAGATGTGGCTTAAAAAAGAGAATTTAGGAAAACAAAAGAAATGCAAAACTTTAAGCACTTATAGGAGGAATTTCAGTAAATATCAATTTATACATATTGGAACTGGAAATAAAATGATTTCTCTCCCCCGCCTCATCAAAAAAAAGTAATTTAGAAAACTGCCATCAATGGAGTTAGCACAGCTTTCAATGGCAAGAGGTTTTTGGCCTTTAGTTCCCAAGCTTTAATAGCACAAGAGGATGCCAGATGATAAATGCCGATAGAAGGACATCTAGGGGATAGTCAAGAAGGAGCTGGAAGTACACCAAGCAACTGCTTTGACATCAGAATGGATTAGCACTGCCACTTGTGCTAATTCCAGTTCACTGTATCATACAGCGAGCTGGAAGGCTCTTTATGTAATCAATATGTAATGACAGGCAAGGGAAGAATGGCTTGAAATTTAAGCAGCCATAGCCAAGCAAGCAGATCTCCCTTGCTGTGAATACTCATCAGGCAGCAGCACACTAGGAAAGAACAGGAAAAGTTGGGCAAAAGTGACTTTACAACAGTCAAAAACCAGTAAAGTGACTTCACAATGGGCTGCATCAAATCCTCTCCAGTTTCAGAATATAATAGTTATGTTGATGTGTGTTCAATGTTGCTCAGAAGCAGCTGAATTTTTACCTGAGAAAAAATTCAGGGAGGAAAAAGGAATGAGATATGTGCATAAGTAATGCCTAAAATATCTATTTGACTGTTTAGAGCCACAGTGTTCCTCCTCTTTCCTCTTTTGTGGGACCATCTTCTTTCCTGACTCTCTAATTATAACTAATAGAGATTTAAAAAAATTAAAAATAGGGATTTTAAAAAATTAAAGAAGCTAACAGTAATCTTTAGATTGCCATCAGATTGTTGATATAGGAGTGTAAAACAGCTGAGCATCACCTGGTTGCTTAAGCAGCCATCCTTCCCTCTGCATAAAGACTGACCCTTTCACCCCAGTTTGTAGTTCCCTCCACCACAAAAAATAATTAGTGACAGGATGGCCCCTTCCACAGCTAAAATTGAGGAGAGTTGATGTAGCACAGTGCTGGGATTTCAACCCTCAGTTTCTTCAGATCAGTTCCTAGATCTCTTTCCACAATACCGCTACTCTAGTCTGGATTTTATCCTTATGTCTCCTTTGCTATCTGCACAATGCTGAGATATGGTGCCACTGAAAAAATTCAGGATCATTTCCCCATACCTTATGTGATACCCTGTACTAGGTTTTAGTGGAGAGCCAGTTTGGTGTAGTGGTTAGGAGTATGGACTCTAATCCTGGAGAACTGGGTTTGATTCCCCACTCCTCCACACGCAGCTGCTGGTGTGACCTTGAGTCAGTCATAAATTCTTTCAGAGTTGTTCTCTAAAGGGCAGTTCTTGAGAGAGCTCTCTCAGCCCCACCTACCTCAAAGGGTGTCTGTTGTAGGGAGGGGAAAAGGACTGTAAACCACTCTGAAACTCCTCTAGGTAGTGAAGGGCAGGGTATAAATCCAATTTCCTCCTCTTCCATCCCTTAATTTTTACCTATTGAATATATGTAGAACCATAAATTGAATTCAACTTCTCCTAACATAAAATTTGATTGTTTGCTTGTGTGCTTAGGTGTGTTATGGTTACAGTCGGTTATTTTTATGACTGTTTTTCAGATGTCAGTGTTATTGTATTGTATTGAAATTGTTACAATTAATAACAATTATAAATCCAGGATGGTTTTCTTGTGGTACAGATTTACTGAGGAATGTCCCTCTACATCAGCTATGGTCTTCAGTGGTGTTCTCTGTCCACCACTCAGCACGGCTCATCTGGCATCAGCCAGAGCCCAGGCCTTTTCCATTGTCACACCAGCTCTGTGGAAGGGGTTCTTTGAAGAGGTGAGGGGGACCCCTCTCCAGTGATCTTCAGGAAGCACTGCAAAGCTTGCCTGTCTGTCGGGGCATTTTAGGGGGTGTGAATGGCAGACATCTTTTAAGGAGGGAGGGAGGGAGACATTTTGGAGCTGTTATTTTATTTTGGTTTTAAATGTGTTTATACTATTGTTGTAAGCCACCTTTCTCCAATAGGAAAGGCAGAGTAGAAATGTTTTAATTAACCAATAAATGACTACAGCGAGACATCCTGAATGCAATCCAAAGTTATTTTTTCCTACTTGTCTTGAGATCTGCTTGAGGCTTGCTAGGGACATGTGTCTTCCTGCTCGAAGTGGACCAAGTAGGTAGAGATGTCATCTCTCCAAAACTCAGAAACTCCCAAGAAGAAAACAAACCATCTGTCCAGTAAGCAAGGGCAATGAAAAGACACCAAAAACAAAATGCAAAATCAATAGAAATAATTTTGAAATGAGCTTGCTGTTCCTGTTCACCAAAAGTGCTAGACTCACATTTGTTGTAGAGTTAATGAACATAGTTGATTTATAACATCAATATGTTTGATAATTATGTATTTTTATAGCACAAAAATTGATTTGCAGAAAGCAGACACAAGGACACCTTGAGAAAAAAGGCAAGAAAACTATTCTCCTTTTTAAGGAATTCCATTTTAAATTAAACTGAAATCAGTGTGCTAGATCAGAGAGTTTCTAGCTTCATGAGGCAGGATCTACAGATGCAATAGTAACAAGTTAAGAGAATCTGGAGACGTTTTAGCAGCTAGGAAAGACAATGCTAATGATCTGTGAACTTGCCTCAGCATAAATAATAATTTGACCACATATCACCAGTAACATATTTGAACTCTCAAAAAATGGTTGCTTGTTATCGTCTATTGTACACTGTTCTAAATTGTATAGCAAATTTGTTGCAGAGGAATGTTCTCACATTTCCACTTGGAAACTAGGGTTTCTGTGTGGGAAAAGGTGGCAGGCAAATGTATGTTGTTAGGCATACATCACCTGCTGGATCTCCCTCCTACTTAGAAAGAGCCAACAGTAACCACCAGTCAGCTGCCTAGCGTGGGAATGAATTTGCAATTAACCCCCCAAATGCAAAAGCAGTAGCATGACTAACCAAACTACAGCTCTTTTTTAAATGATTCGTGCCCTGCGCCTGTGTTTAGAACACAGGCACCTTTGCTATCAATCTAATAAATTCTAGGCCCAGGGGCATAGAGGGGGCGCAGATGAGGAAATAGAAACAGGCACAGTGATTTGAGGAAATAAAATGGCCACAACTTCTTATTGATTACACCATAGGAGCACTGGCACAGCATAGGGATGGATCCAGAATCGGGCAACCTGTCTGTCATCTCCTGAAGCGCACACCCCCAGCCTACCTGCTGGGGTGCTACCAAGGAGTGGCAAAGCCCAGGGAGCCATATGGGCACTAGCCACAGTGGGGTTCTCTTGCCACTTGGTGTTGAGAGCCGCACTGACAGTCCAAGCTGGGAATGCCACTGAATTGCCTCTGCCCCAAGAGTCCTTAATGGAGTTCCTTGATTCCTTAGCACAATGTCCATGCTTGTTGAGGAAGCAACTGATGGTGCACAGGACTTCTGCTTCTCCCTCTTAGGCGGGAATTGCAGCATGCTATTGCAGGAGCAGAGGATGCTTGCAGCATTTCACCAGTTGGCCACCTTCAGTGGACTGCTTTATAGGCATGGGTCTTGCAATGGCACTCATTCCAAGTTTTGACCACCTCAGTTGGCAACATACATTAGGTGAAAGAGCAAACCTACATGCCACCTTGAAGAGTGCTGGTGAAAAAAACCAGCTCACGGAACAGAAGGTCTTTGTTTGATGGCAGCTGTGGCAGGCTTGCTCTAAGAGCAAGGGCTTTTTTAAAGAAGGAAAGCTGTCTGTCTCCAAGGGAGAAAGTTAATTAGCTCCATATTAGAAGACATCACTTAACAGATTTGGTAGCTGTTGTGCTGACAGGGTAGATGCAATGAGAGGAAGGCAGTGGGTTCTAAGGCAGAGAGAAGAACCATAAAAAGAGACAAAACATGATCAGAACCATGCAAGGTCCCATACCAATCACACCCTGCAATACTTCCATGTGCATGCACAGATGTGTTCCAGATGAATCACTCCAGCAGTGTTTCTCTGCAGATTGTGGAATAGCTTGCTAAAAGTGTTTCCAGAAAGAGGCTGCTTGGCATTGTTATACCTGATTCCTAGGGATGAGCAAATGTTCTCTATTTCACTTATTACATCTAAGAGCCAAGGGCTAGTCTTTGTGCACCTAGGCAAATTGGTGCAACAGGCCCAGGTCCAGCTATTAGTCAGGGTTCTGCAAACCTAGGGGGACCTCCCCCCAACCCGGGCCATACCACCCAGGTCTGCAAGAAAAAAAAATAGTTAAAAAAATTACTGATTCAGGGTTTTAAAAAAACCAAAGGCATTATTAAGGATGTCTGGGCAGATGCCATCCCAAAAGATGAAAGCCATGTCAGTGTTCTGGAGGCATTTTTTGTCTGCTTGTAACAAATAGTAGATGAAAACATGGATGAGGAGGCGGCGGCAAAGACAGCAGCAACAGGAGGCGGGGAGGAGGAGAAGAGCCAGAGGCAGTGGAGCAGAGAGGAAGAGAAGCAGTTCATAGCTCAGGGGAAACAAGCAAAAGTAGGGGGAAGAACAAGCCAAAGCTGCTGGAGGCAAGGTAAACTGAAGCTAAGCAAGGGATGAGGGTGGGGATGGGATCTCCCCGTTTCTCATAAAGTCTTGCAGATGCCCCTTTTGCAATTTTGTATTATACAGTTTGGTTCTCCTTCTTTGGGGTTCGGATATTTGTTTCTATTGTGTATGCACATTAGGATTGTCAGCCAGTGGAGCTGAAGGAAACAGGTTCATAGCTTGGGGGTACTGTTGGATCCTGGCCTACAGTTGGAGGCCCAGATCTCCTCTGTGGCACACAGTGCCTTTTAGCTGCTTCAGCTGATAATAAGCCAGCTAAAGCTGTTCCTCAAAAAAGCATGATCTGGCCACAATAATCCATACTCTGATTACATTCAAGTTAGAGTACTGTAAAGTGTTGTATGTGGGGCTGCCTTAGAAAATGGTCCAGGAATTTCAGCTAATCTAAAAAGCAGCAGCCAGGCAACTGTAAGGGGGTGGGCAGGGCTGCCGTTTCTCTGCTGGGGGAGAGGGAACCCATGAGGTTCGCCTGATACTCGTGTTGCTTTCTTTTAGCTACCAGGCCAATACATTTCTGTTCACCCAGGCTTTTAATTAAGGAGATGATTTTTTAAAATACTATTTTAGTCTGGAAACTGTTAAGTTAAGCTGCTTGTTGTATGCTTTTATGATCTTTTTGTGTGTGTCTGCTAGGCTGGGGGGGTTTTATGCTGGATTTTCATTAATACCTTTCAATATTTTTTTTAATTATTTTTCTTTTGTAAGCCACCTTGGGCAGGTTCCTGGAGAGGCAACATAAAAATATTCTAAATCAATGTGGTGCCCCACTGCAGGGCAAACAGGACAACCCCATGGCCATTTCAGCTCAAGAAAACATTGTGGGAGGAAAGGCTGAAGTCCCCACTCTATAATGCTCCTGATCTGAATCCAGCACCACAGGGCTTAGGAACATTAGACCCCCATTGTTACATTTGTTTGTTTGTTTGTTTGTTCAGCTTATATCCCACTCTCCCTGCCAAGGCAGGCTTGGCAACCACTGAGGTCAGGGAAAAACCCAATTCATGCCAAATATATCATCTAGTTGAGCCCTTACTGAGTAGCCTTGGGCTAGCCACTTTCTCTCAGGCTTACCTACCCCTCAGAGGTGTTGTGAAAATCAACTGGAAGAGGGCAAGACTGCATGTGTTGCCCTGAGCCCCTTCAAGGAAAAGCAGGATAAAAATGTGCTAAATCATTTCTCAGCTGGGGAAAAAAAAACCTCACCCAAGATGAATTAGCATAAATTTAACCAAGAAAGAGATCTAAGATGTCTTTACATGGTGTTTGGTATTATCTATGAGCACCCATGAAAACAGGATGTGTTTGTTTTTTTTAGTCTGTAAAATGCTATCCAGCTGAAAATGCAAGGGAGGATTAAGTGAATGGGCATTTAATTGCCTTTCCTAATTCTGAGCGATGTATGTTTTAATGATCTACATCTCTGACTGGAAGCTGAGGGGAGAAATAATATCAGGGTAAAAGAGGAGTCTTGAAAAACCTGTAGCTTGGATAGATTCCTACCAGTTCTGATGAAAGTGTATATTAGTCACTCTGTACTGGTCCTATCTCACAACAGAGAAGTGGGGGGCATTGGAGTACACTGCTACACGTAGTCTATAAAAATATAAGAACTGCTTTGGTGGATCAAACTAAGGAACCATCTGGTACAGCATTCTGTTTCCAATAGCAACAAGTTGGATGCGTCTGTGAAACTCACAAACATGGGAACATAGACAGGGAAGTCCCCCCTTCCCCTCAACACACAAAAATACCTGTGCTTCAGACCCTATATGCTTATCTCTCAGGAGCTCCTACACTGCTAGTCCTTGTGTAGGGGACAGGGGGAAGCATAACAAATGCTTTTATAAGAGAGGTAATCGGGTGTAGGGATTAGAACCTGGGGAGACCCAAACAGCCACAAATGCCACCACTCTCTGAATGACCTCGGGACTGTCACATTCTTTTAGCTGAAGCTCCTTCACAATACAAAAGGATACAAAATGATTCACAATGTGACTTGGATAAATAATTAGGGACTATGGTCTAGACTACTGTGTAAAGCTTTCTGTAAGTGGTATCCTACCAGGTAATTCTGTATCATTTAATTTGTCATATTAATGCTTATGCATTGCTTCCACTCTGTTTTTAGATTTCTGGTTGGTTCTACAACCCAAACTCTATTTTGTTGTTTATTAAAATGTCCCTTCCTGTGAATTGAATTGACTCACTCTGTGTGATCTGCCTTGTGTCCCCCAGTGAGAAAGGCAGACTACAAATAGCATAAATAATAAAATAAAATCCAAAATGCCCATAGCTCCTTGCACAGTGCATATTGAGAAATGGATCTTGACTCTTGCTGTGAACCTCCCTTGTCTGAATGAAGTCTTTCCTTCTCCCCCAGCACCTGGAAAGAGAAGGGAAATGGTGGAGTTCCTTCCTCAAGGGGATTATGAGGTGAGGCATGCAAGCTGCCTGTTGCATTTTCCCTTTCCCAAACCTCTCCCCTTTCCTTCATGCTCTGTTTTAACTTTAGTGGTCACTGGCAAGCTTTACCCAATTTTTCCCATTATAAGTTTGATTGGGATTATTTTTGTTTGGGTTGGGATGACCACACATCCTTTCCTGAACTGCCTGCATTGTGGGATGAAGCTCCAGACACCGTCCCAATAGCCACGCCACTGCTTGGGTGCATTGGCTTGTTTTTTTAAAAAAATGGCTTTGTGCATGCGCATATGCACATGGCCGAATCACCACTCTCACTGGGACTCGCCGTACTCCCTTGTTCTTGCAGGTTCCCCCCCCCCAACAGCAAACAAAATTAACCGGTGATGTACAACTGAGTCCTGGAGTCTATATGTGTGCCTGAACATAGGTGTCAACTACCGGGGGGGGGGGGCTCGAGGGCTCGAGCCACCCCTGAAATTTCCCAGGGGGGACTGAGCCCCCCCCCCTGGCAAAATGGAGCTCCTCACCGCCATGCCTTGCTGCTATGCCTCCCCAGGCCCTTCCTAGGCCCGCCCGCCCACCCACCGCTGCTGCCGCCGTTGCCTCTCTCCCCCCGCCTGGCCACTCCTGCCTCCTTCCCTCTGTCCCTCCCTCCCTCCATATGGGGGCCAGCTGGGCAAATGCCCAGAATGGCGGCATCATTCAGAAGTGATGCCATCATGCTGGGCACGTTGCCAGGGCAATGCTCTAGCAATCACCCCAAAACTCTAAGACACCATAGAGTTTCAGGGCGATTGCCAGAGCATCACCCTGGCAATGTGCCCAGCATGATGGTGTCACTTCCAGGTGATGCCATCATGCTGGGCATTTGCCCAGCTGGACAGAGGGAGGGACAAAGGCAGGAGGGGCGAGGAGGTGGGGCGGGAGGTGGCGATAGGGACATGGTCCTGGCATGCGCACGTGCGAAGTGTGCGCACACGCAAGAGCCCCCCCCCCGGTATTTTAAAACTCAACGCCCCTGTGCCTGAATGCTTATACACTGAATTTATTCAGGGCAGGATTGCTCATGCACACAATGATGGAAGCTTTGGGGGGAGGAAACATTGTGAGAAGGATGTTCAGATGACCTAATCATTGTAAGAGATGATCATTGTGAGAGATGGCTGTCCAGATAGGTGAAATTGCGGATTCAAAGCACAAATACCCAGAAAGTACTTGATTTTCCGAGGGTAGGAAAACTCACGAGGGAACCGTGAGGATTGTGCAAGTGAGCCCACTTTGGTGTGGGAGATAGATGCGGGCATCTGATCAGCAATTTTAAATGTGAGAGGGAACAGCAGTGATACCCGATCAAAATGACCGTGTAACCGCAATCATAGTGAAGTTCAGCTTCAGTTGTTTTATCACACCTACCCCCCAGTCTTGAATCCAACCAGCTGTTCTGCTACTTTAAAAAAAGGAGGGGTCTCTTTTGACCACCCCGAAGACTGTGCTGGACATCACAGGCCTGCATGGCCAAAAAGCCATGTAGGCAGCAGTAAGGAGGAGAATTGGGAAGACTGAGCAGAAAAGTTAGTGGGATCCAACCCACATTCTGGGGTGGTTTTTTTTAATGTGAACATTTGCTGTTCTGTAAACCCCACCTCTCGGGCTGCTCTCTGACAGTTGCCCAAGCAGTTGCCCAGGCAGGCTGTGTGTTTTCTTAAATTGTGCTCTGACATTGGACTCCCCTGCCAGCTGTTCTAGTTGTTCGCTTGTCCTGATAGCTGTTGACAGGAGCTATAAAAAGCATAATATATTCCTTTTCAAAACTGTACTCAAACATCAGGCTCCCACGACAGCTGGGCTCATCATTCTCCTGTCCTAATTGCAGTGTGTTTAAGGAAAGGAGGGAAAGACGCTTTTGTTCAAAGTTGCCATTTTAGCTCTGCCATCATCTGATCTTGCATTTGCCTTTATGGGCTTTCTTTAGCATCACCTTCAAAGCCTCTGACGAAGGAGTTGGCTTTACGATTGCATCACCTGCCTCTGGTTAAAGGAAAGGGGCAAGACTGATCAAAAGAGACCACTACTGGTTTTTTAGATGGGGAAATAGTTTGGGATCTGTTGCTCATAGGTAGGTCAGTACAGCTTTATTAAAGATAATGTTAAGTGGGGAAGGTCCTCCAGCTTTGGGAGTAACTGCACCACAGTGGCCTACTACAGCCTGTACTTTGGAACAGGAGCTTGAGCAACATACATGAGCATGTGGTCATTTTTAATATCTAAGGTGCAACAGGCAAGGCTGCTCATTCCCTCTTTTCAAGTTGTGGCTTCAAGCAAGTGTTTGTAGGATTTTTTTGTTGGTTGAAAAAAGAGGAAGAAAATTACTTTAACAAGTGAATGAATGAAACACACAGGTGCAGACCTGGCAATCCTTTTCCCGGTAGGCTGGCAATTCTAGTTGCATCCCATTTCAAATTTTGTTGGTGGGCAGATTCAGTAGGATAGCAGTTATCACTCCCAGTACAGTCTGAAATCTCTTTTAGTGTAGTGGTTAAGAGTGGCAGACTCCAATCTGGACTAGTCCACAGCTATCCATAAAAACAGCCATTTGGTATGTCAAATCAATGAGCTGTCTTGAAAATATAGGTGTATTTTCTAAGGGATAATCATGTTTGATCTGAAACCCTGGCCCTCCCACCTACTATTTCCAGTTTCTTTCTGAGATCTTCCTTGATAGAAATTCTCCCTGGAATTGTGTAGGTATGTGTACCTCAAAACAAAAACAAAAATGACTCCCCCCCCCCCAATTGCATCATGTATTGTTGTTGTTCAGTCACACAGTTGAGTCCGACTCTTTGTGACTCCATGGGCCACGCCCTCCTGTCTTCCATCGTGCTCCAGAGTTTGTTTAATTTCATTTCATGTATTAAAGATGCATAAAAGACGTAAGAAATATGTATCAAAATATACATCATGGGCACATCCATATAAATGAAATCTATCCTGGAAGGAATGGAACACTTAATGAAGCAAAACTGGGGAACCAGTACACAGTAGAATTGTCCATCCATCCCTAATTGGTGCCTTTCCAGACAACAGTAGGTTCAATTCTACATTAGCTTCAGCAATAAAAGTACCCCACTTCTGGACTGTTCACATTGCCAGTCCATTGCAGAGTAAATTACAATTTCTTTCTACTTGGGCTTTTGGCTGAGAAAAAGTGCCATAATCTCTTTACTTGCCCCCATGGTTGCCCACCATGGCAGCCATTTTGTGACAACCACAAATAACATTCCTTGAAAACTCCATTTTTTTAAATATTTGGAGCATGCTGCCTTTGAAAAGGGCACTCTGTCTAACTACTGCTACCCAGGAGGATCAAAGAAGTTACATTCTGTTCCCAAAGTCTCTGCACATTCTGTCTTTGAAGCACCCCAGAGGAAGCAGCTCAAAAGTACTGTTTCCAATGCAGCAAAAAAAAAAAAAAAATTCCACATTCCACAGTGCCCAAGAAATCACTCCGGGAGTTTCATCAGAGAGGTGAATTGGAAACTTGACTCACTAATAAACAAACAAACAAAAATCTGCCAATCATTCAGCAAGCAGGATCACTATTGATGGATGGGTACATTATGATTCCTTTCACTTGACATGGCAAAGAGATGATGTTCTCCATTCAATGTTTATAATTAATACCGTATGTTTTCTCTATAACTGTCTGCTTTCACACACACACACCAAGATAGGTGTTTTGCAATCTGTGTGGAAAAACCTCTCTGTATACTGTGAGGCTGAGAATAATCATCCCCTGAAACCAGAATGTGGAGCAGCCGTCAAAAAGTCATTATGGAGTCCCTCTTGCCCCTATCATTCCTCAGCTATAAAGGGACTGCGAAGAATGTGCAGACTTCCTCTGCCTCACTAGGGGATTGGGATGCACTTAAAAAGAATTGCAGAAGCAGGTCTGGGACTCTCCTTGGGCTGTTGTGAATATATTTAGAGGAAGAGGAGGAAGAAGCTGGGAAAAGGCTGCCAAAGTGCTGAGATTGTCGCAGCCACCAAGGCTCAAAGAAGTGCTGAAAATGGGTTTCTTGTGCAGGGGGAGATTATGCAGTTTAAAACATATTGCAAGATCAGAAGTAATTGCTTTCCATCTCTTTTCACACCCCTTGCAGATCTGAGCAACCACCACAATGTTATGTGCAACATCTATTTATTCCTTCCTCCCAGCCCCCCAGAAGTCTCTTTCTCTCTGTGTGTGATGAGAGACAGCCAAGAAGACTTTTCTAATTTAATCTAAAACAATTCAAGTGAATAAATATTTTATAGAGACACAGGTCTGGCTCAGTGGTTCAGCACCTGCTTTGTGTGAAGAAAGTCCCAGGTTGAAAGTTCAGAACATAGGTGATGTGAAATACCTCTGCTTGATAATTTGGAGAGCTGCTGCCAGTCAGATTACATCAGGGTCCCCCAATGTGGTGCCCATGCTGAGACCTTTATTTGCTCCTGCCAACTGCTTTTAGAAAGTGGGCAGGGCTAGGGAGGGATTAGTTGTGCAGGTTACAAGGCACCCTATTAAACAGAGTTTCAGCCTGAAATATTGAAGAGGTGCTATTAGAGTTATATATAGCCTCACCCCCTGACATTTTGTGGTTGTAGCTGCCTCCTGCAGCAGCCATTTTGTGATTGTGCCTACTGCCCTCCAAAGGACCCCTGGACTGGACAATCCTGACCTTGATAGACCAATAGCCTGACTTAGGATATGGGCACCTCCACGTGATCTGCTTGAATGATTTCCCTTAATCACTGCACTGGACCTAATTCATGAATGCTTGTCATTGCTAGATTTCTCTACTCTTGGTTAGCTGTAGAATTGTTCAAATTACATACCTAAGTTAAAGTCAATATGCACAGAGGGGAACTGGGAATGAGAACATTGGCCCTGCCACCAATTAGTGACTGAGCACACAGCTTATGAGCATTCCCTCAAACACAGGCATGGCTGTTACACACATACAACCATTACATGTGTAGAATGAATCCTTCTTATCTTCTCAGCATTCCCAGTTCAGTCATAGGGATAGGACATGCACAGGTACAGTACAGGTGCTGTGGCCACATCTAGGTGAATGTGCATAGGCAGAGGGAGGAGAACAGGGTGCTCATTGCTGTACAGTGAGCAAGGCCAGCACAGTCATTTCCACTGCCCTTCTGCATGCATAGCCTCCTTCTTATGGCCAAACTAGTTGTTCTCATTTTTAGCTGTCCTCAGTTAGAAGTAAGGTTGCAGCCCTCTGCAGGCAACCCCTGGGGAGCACTGAGGGGAGGTGACTGAAGAAGATTATGGGGTGTGAAGCAATGTTCCCACTAAGCTGTGGAGTCTTGTGAGCAAAAATTCTCCTCGAGCAGGGGCGTCGACTTTCTAAATCCCCGGGGGGGGGGGCAGGGGCTCTCTCGTGCGCATGCGTGAAGCGCGCATGCACGCATGGGACCATGTCTCTTCTGCTCCCCCCCTGGCCCAGGGAGGCAGACCCGCGGCGGCAGCCAGCTGGCTGGGACTGCCGCCCGCGCGATGTGCGCGCGCGACTATGTCTCCGCCGCCTCTCCCCCCCCCCCCCCGCCTCAGGGAGGCAGGGCAGGCCGGGGGTGAAGGAGAGGCGGCGACAGCCGGCTGGGCAAGCATTTTGCCGGGGGTGGCTGAGCCCCCCCCTGGGAAATTTCGGGGGAGGCTCGAGCCCTCGAGCCCCCCGTAGTTGACGCCCATGCCTTCGAGAGCTACTGGCATTAAAGTTGTGAGCGAGTGATTTGGCTACTGTGTTTGCTCTGGAGCCATCGTTCCTGAGCTAAGACAAAAATGTGTGAGCTGGAGGCTAAAAAAACTGTGAGCTAACTCACACTAAATCAGCTTCGAGGGAACACTGGTGTGAAGTTATGACATCATGTCTGACTGTGTACCTAGAAGTGATTTCATGGCATCACTGATGCTGTAGGAATCTCCTAAGATCTCTGGTAAAAACCATAGTATCCAACGATTTTGGGAGATTCCATTAAGTCACTTCTGGATTCACAGTCAGAAGTGATGTCATAGCTTCACACCCCACCATTTTCTTCACTCACCTCCTCCCACAGCTGTACTTGTTGCAGCAATCAAGTTCCCTCCTCCCCCTGCACCATGTTGTCACTTCTGGGCATGCAGCTGGCATCACACAACACCTATACCTTCATTTTTCCTTCTTCTGCTGCCCATCAAGTGGGAGCCCTAGTCAGAAGGCAGAACTAGGTTCCCAAGAGCCACAGGGGCCTGATTCAGATCAGGATCATGGTGCAGGGGGAGTAGGGACTTAACCCCCCTCCCACCCTTGGTAAGGGCCCTGATCCCTGACATTCCAAGCAGTTGCTGCTGCATAAAAGCCAGCAGCCCTTTGGACATCAAAAGATCCATCCAGGAAGGTCAATGGGGCCTGAATAAGCACGGTGAATGTGAATCCATATTTACTTCCATTAGGCAGTCAATGAGACTCCTCAGATGTATAAATCTGCCTTGTTAGATTGGAACAAATGTATACCACAAAACTTGATTGCTGCAACATCTCTGTGGACGTCTCCCCTGGAGAACCACAAAAGCTAGGATTTGGAAAGGCTTACCATAGAAAGACTTAAGCATGATAAACTGATCTTCTCTATGAGATACCACAAAGGGACCATGAATAAAAGTCTTCCTAAAAGTGTGGTGACATAACAGCAGTCATTATTTAGAAATGTGCTAGCTCATCTCAGTACGTTTGACATGCCTTTTGCTAGAAAAAGAATACCATGTGGTTAATAGGCAGATGATGGACTAAGGGCTTAAACAGTTCTACACAGAGGTCCCATATAATTTACTGGGGCTTACTTCCAGGAAAGTGTTCTTAGGAGTGAACAGTGTTCTGAATGTCTCCATAATGATTTAAAAAATCCCTTTTCTCATAGAGCTAAGTTCCCTATATCATCTGTGATGCCATTAGCTCTACTACCAAGCTGATATTGCTCAGAAATCTGCACACACTGGCATGGTTCTTGTCTGAAACAAACTAGCATTGGTCACTGTGTGGAGGAGCCTGGGGACCCTTATGCTGTCATTTGCCACAAGAAAATTATTAACAAACCAATGAAAGTTTCCTGTGAGCCCAAGTCTGCCCACTCTGCCTGATTTCCTGACATATTCCTTCCTTGCAAGCAGCTCCTGATAAGGATAAGGAACTGTCTCTACTTTGGGATATGATTGATTCAATTGTCACTTATCCATGGAAGCAACAGAATTACCTGCACTAGGCTTCTTGGGATGTAAGAATTTTAATTCATTTTAAAAAAATGTGTCTCAGCTTCCTGAAGTCTAGGAAATACTGTACCATACCCATACTATACTATACCATATTAATTGTCGATGTGCAAAAATGAAAAGCAATACACGAATAAAAACATGGATTGATGAGCTTGGAATGCACCTTTTTAATCTTTGGCTTTATATGATTCTCATCCCTATGTCACTATGCCTACTTGAAGCTGATTCAGTATTGGGGAATTATTTTACACTCCCCTCATATCACTGACCCACCTAGATCTCCATCATCTATCATATCAGACAGCTGCTCTCCAGAGTGACAAGCAGACAAAAGATTTTCCCAGCACCTGCTCTTTGAGACCTTGCACCTGGAGAAGCTGAAGACTGAATCTGGGTCCTTCGATGTACACAACAAGTGTTCCATCGCTGGGCCATGACCCGAATCCTCAACATGTACTGGAATGTCACACACAGAGCAACCACTAGCTTGCACTTGGAACTTTATTAGTACCATCAGTTCTTATTAGTTCTTCAGGTCTGAAACAAGCTACGGTTTCACCTCTAAGAATGGCTTTACCCTATATTTTTATTTCCTTCCACTCTGGGATTTCAGAAAATGCAACAATATTGCCATTATCTGAGGCTGTGGGTGGTGATGACAGCTACAAATGAGTTCTGTGCTTTCCCCCTTCTACCCCTAGTGACTGCTAGATTAGTTCAATTCTATCTTTCTCAGTGTTTCGTTCAGCTTAGATCAGTGAAGGGGCTCCAAGGTTGCTATCCTAAATTGCAGTGGTTTGAGTGAGCCACTGATGATTTGCAGTCCTCTCTTTCGTTTCTCACAAAATGAAATGGCAGAGTCCAATCATATCCAGATCAAATATAAGAGGGGAAATATTCATCAGTGCAATGCAACAAAATATGTCCCAGAATGAACATTAACATCCTTCACAGGAGAGAAAGATGTCACAGTCTACAGTTTCAGTTGCTGGGGCTGGGAAAGAAGCCCTCTATGCATTCACAGTAAGGAATTAACAGTGCAGTCCTAAACAGAGTTACACCCTTCTACGTTAATAAAAAGTCTAAGTCCACAAGACTTAAAAGGATATAAACTCTGTTTAGAATTGTACTGTATTAGGATTGCGCTGTTAATGTTCTGTAAATAGTCTAAATCAAAAGTTATCTCTCTCCCTAACTTGCAAGGAGTGATCACTGAATGGTGCCAATGTCTTATAAGCATGTGGCTCTTATGGAGTGGGTCACATCCTAAGGGAGAAACAAAAAAGCTCCAAAACAAACTGGCAAAACTGAACACATATATGCTCATGGAAGGCCCAGATCTAAGGGATGCCCCAAATGGTGGTCCATACATTAGTAGCTGTGGCTTTGTAGATCAGTTAAGAGGGTGCCTGTTAGGTGTCAATGACATGCTTCCTGTTTGGGAGGCGGGCCAAACCACAGGCAACTGACCTATGGCAGCTACTTCACATATGCATGTCCATCATTTGATCCAGCAGTTGTTGGGTGATGGATATTCATGTCTGAATGACCCTGCAAGAGTAGTCAGGAAACTTATCTCTGCATGGTCTTACTTATGCTAGGGCTGGTCTGGGACACTGGTTCATTAAGCAGGCATGGCTCACAAGGACCAAGTTGGAGAACCCCTGATCTATGGTACAATTCCTAAGCTGGTGTATTTATACCTCTGTACAAATGCATCATAAATTTTGCCAGCTATATGGCTCAGCTCAGCCTTGGCCAGCCCAGTGATTTATTTCTGGTCACTTTATCCTTATTCTTGACATCCTCTCTACCTGTAAAAATCATTGGTGCAATACTATTCAACCAGATTACAAAAGCACAGGGACCTAAAATGTCACTGTCCTTTGTACTTCTGAACATCTGTGATAAGGGGAATAAAACCATACATTTCTCCTTCACAGCACAACTTTCTTTCTGCATCGCATTTAAGGCAAAATCTGTGTGAACTGAGTTTATGAGAGTTGCAAGTGCCAGCATAAATGTTCTGAATGATCAGAGATAGTATGCAAAGACCAAATCTGCCCTCAGCAAAGGTATTTTGATAATTTAAGATGAAATAATATACAGTCCAATCAAAGGCAGAGTTACACCCTTCTAAGCCCACTGATGGGCTTAAAAGGGTGTAATTCTGTTTAGCACTGCACTGATAATGTCAGTGGTGGTGATAGTGCCATCCGTGCAAACACTGCACTCAAAAAACCAAATATCCTGCTTATTCATTTTTTCCCCCTTTGGAGTCTGTCTTCAGCACACTTCGACTGCTACATGTTCACTACTTAAAATCAGCTGCCTTTTGAGTTGACGTGCTGTGCTTGCATCTGTGCAGTCAGTGGTATTCGTCGTTCATCATCACTCTAGGAAGGTGGCCAGGAACTGCTTTGGCACGTGCTGTGAACTTGCTGGATTGCTAGCAAAGTCGCATATGCTCCCAAGGTCAGGGGCAGGGCATGCATCATTTATGTCTGTGGCCTTACAAAAGCAAATGCATGAGGACCATTGGGAAGTATTTCCCCCTGGCCATTTTTGTTGGGGGGGGGGGGGGGAGACACGAACAACATCCACCAACCAATTTAAAACTTCAGCAGATGCACACAGAGCCCTGCATGAGAGATTATCCATGGCCCACTGTGTAAACTTTTAGCAACTGCGCATTACAGGAGAAAGCAACACCTGGCTCTAAAGAAAATCTTTTTTCATATATTTACTTCTGGATGTGTGTTGTCTTACAATAGTAATATTGACCACTGAGGAAGGCCCTAAGGGTCTGAAATGCATATGGTCATAAGATATACCCATCAATTGTATATGTAAAACTATCAGTTCTGTGCATCAAAAGTTTTAAGAGTCTGATATCTGGACCATTTCTTTTAACCTATTTTATCTTTTATTAATGTGTACACCATAATACATATTTGTACTTTTATAATAACTTATTTTATTAGCTTGACCCTCTTAGATCATATCCTTAGTCCAGTCAGATATTGTCAGTCTAAATCATCTCATAGAGTGGTCTGTGAATAAAAGAGGGAGAGAGGGAAACACATATGCCACCCTGAGTCCCTTGGATAAAAACATATTAAAATAGGTAGAAAGCTAGTATGTCCTCTGTGTTCATGAAGTAACATTGATGTAGAGTGAATATGCAGCAGATCTCCATTTGAAACGTTTTTGAATTTTTTTGAACTTTTTTTGAACTCTGTTGTTTTGGTTCCAAAATTACTGCTTCAATTTCACTTCTCCCTTGCATGTATGTAATCTGTGATATATTCTGTGCCATTTTCTGTTTCCTCACACTGAATTTTCCCACAAAATTCCTAATATTTTGGTTCCACTTCTACAAGACCAGAAAACCCAATCAACGTACAGTAAAAATGGGCTCAGTGTTTTAACATTTGGCATAGAAATACTGTGATGCCCTTCTCAGGAACTATAATCTGCTGGATGTCGTAACTATAATCTGCTGGAACCTTTCAGGCCGATTTTGATGGCAAGGTGCAAATATATACACATGATGCTGGTCTAGATAGAGAAGTCATACTAGGAAATAAATAATCTCCCTGGTAAAAAGTGATTAAAATGGATCATCATAGGGCACATTATCTGACTAAAATTTATTTCTTTAACTTGCAGTCAGCCTTTACATTCCTTCATTTCCAAATTATACAAACAGCAGTGCCTGAAGGCCGATATACCCAAACACCAGCAACTGAGCACCTTTGGATATGTGGTGGCTCAGTCCCTGAAGACCTGTGTCATTACCTGCTGGACGGTCCACTATATTCACCCCCAAGAAAGAAGTTTCTTGGCACAATCCTAGGTAAATTGGGCCCCTGCCCCACATCCAGAAAAGTTATAGCTTTACTTGCAGAAGTGGAACCAGTGTACTCGTATAAGGTTGCACTTTTTGCCCTAGTGGCCAAGAAAATATGAATTGTTGACTAAATCTTCTCCTACCAAATAGCTAGGGCTATGTTAAGGTATATAAAGTCCTTTTTAGTAAGCTTACCCTGAATCTTATTTTTTTTCCTGTATGTTCTAGTTTTTATCTTGTATTATTATCTCCTGTGTTTTAATGCGGATCCTATTCTGTATTTTATAACTTTTCATTGTTATGTATTGTTTTGTATTGAAATGTATTGTATTGCATTTGCAACAGCCATTGACCATATGCAATAAATTGAACTGAACTGAACTATACTAGTCTCCATTTGGGCTGTGAGTCCATTCCAACTGCTCACCAATTATTCCGGTGTGTTGAGTTATTTGATGAATGAAATTCTTTTTCTTTAATGTATTGAACTGGTTTCTTTTCCTTAGAAACTAATAAGAAAGAAAGCTTTGATTCTTTGACCCATGGAGAGAGATAAGAGGCATTCTTGAACTTCAAACAGCCATGGAATTGGGCTGAAGCTTTCTATAAATAAATATTTCAGGGAGTCATTGATCATTCTTGCCCTTTTCTTCTCAGAAAACTGGCCAAAAAAGGAAAGGAAAGGAAAGCACCTGGAGTTATTTTTCTGGTGTTGTCCCATGTGTCTACTGTCATATCAACTCCTAAACATTTGGGATTCACTTACTGAAGCACTGCAATTTTTTTCTTGACAGCTTTCAGTTCTAGGGATGTTGTGAGAGGAATAGTCAACCTTACCATTTTCGACTGTGACAATCGAAAAGGACTCAAATTTATGACTGGTTTATGCAATTCAGCCATTGATTTCAGTGGTTTCAGTCATTTGGACCTACTCTTCACATTTCTAGGAAGACAGTATAAAAATGCACTTCTTTCAGACTTTTCTGTTCATGCTGGTAAAAGAGTAGTAAAAACATTCAAGCCCATTTTAAGGAATGAGTAGACAAATGTTTTGATTCTATTCTATTGCACCTTCCCAGAGTCTCAGGGAGGTATACAAGATTCTCCTTTTTTCCATTTTATTCTCACAATAGCTCTGTGAGGTAAATTAGGCTGAGGGGGTGAACCTGGATCTCTCTAAATCAAAGCAAATACTGGTTCCAAAATGTCATTTCCCCGATTTTTTAAAAGTGTTTGCAGGAAGTATTTTGTGCAAGAATCTAAATCATTATCCAGAACCATTCAGATCCAGAATCATTAACCAGAAATCTAGTAAATAAATAAAATAAATAAATAAAATTATCGAGTTATTATTTCTGAATTTCTCTTTTAAGATATATGCATTTTTGATATTATTAGTGCTATTGGATATTATATTATAAATGTGGTGGTGGTGGTGGTGGTAGAGGAGGAGGAGGAGGAGGAAAGATCTACCAAGTCATAGCCAATTTATGGTGACCCCACAGAGTCTTCAAGGCAAGAGACATTCAGAGGTGGTTTGCCATTGCCTGCCTTTGTGTTGCAACCCTAGCCTTCCTCGGTGGTCTCCTATCTAACGAGGACTGACTCTGCTTAACTTCTGAGATCTGACAAGACTGGGCTAGCCTGGGCAATCCCGGTCAGAACTCAAATCAGTATTACACACTGTATATAAAACCAGTTTGGACACAGCATATAAAAACTGAACCAACACACATACTGAGCACAAATGAATCTATAGCTAATAGTGAAAAGTGAAGAATTGAAACAGTTGACAGTTGACTCGTCTAAATACAGGCCATTCACTACTTGTGATTTAGGATCATTTTAAATGGAATCCAATTTAATGAATCAAAGACTCACAGTTCTGGTTGCTTTGATTCCATATACCAGGGGTGGCCAACCTGTGGCTCAGGAGCCACATGCGGCTCTTTCACACATATTGTGCGGCTCCTGGCAGGGCGGCTGGGGAAGCAAAGGGGAGGCATGCTTTTTCTCTCTTTCTCCCTTCCTTCCTTCCCTCCTCCCTCCCATCTATTTGCTTTCCTAGTTTCTCTCTCTCTCTTTCTTATAACTGGTTTTCCTCGTTTGTTTTTATTTTTGGCAGTCCCATTTAACGTTAATAAAAAGCAAATTTGCATATTTTTAAAAATAAAAACGTGTGTGTGATATTTGTTCCTGTCTTGCGGCTCTCAGACATCTCTATGTGGCTCTTATGTTTATTCTATGTGGCTCTTACGTTAAGCAAGGTTGGCCACCCCTGCCATATACCCTATAAACTCATGGGATTTTCTTAGCCCTGAAGGAATAGTTGTAAATTCTTCTACAGGTGTCTTGGTGGTGGTGTGTCTGTGTGTGTGTAGAATACTGGAAAATCCACCAGAATTGTGCTTCCAGAGGCTACCACAGTGAGGAGGAGGAGAAGAAGAAGTCTTTGTGCCATTTCCCTCTCCTTATGAAGAGAGCAAATCACTTTGATCAATAGTATTGACTCCCAGCTCTGCTTGTCAGCAGAAAGGTGATGTTGCTTAGCTCTGTTATTGGGCTGTACAGGACACCAAAACCTCCCAATAATACTGCAGAGAGAAGAGGCCCTGCAGAACTAGTCACTTGTCTGTCAAAGCCTGCCAACAGCTAATCTAACCAGGCAAGCTACACAGTCCAACCATTTGTTCCTCTTCCTGACATCTTTGAATTTCATTTATCCTCTTCTGTACCTTGAGTATGTCTTAAAGTACACAAAATTACTTGAGGGAGTCTGAATGTGCTCTGAGTCCTGCCCTCCTGGTTTAAGAAGCTGGCCCCATATGCCCCAAATATTCCAGCAAGGTTTCTGTCAGAAATATCACTTTGCATCACAGGTGGCTTTTGAAGAAGAAGAGACTGGATTTATACTCTGCCCTTCACTACCCAAGGGAGTCTCAGAGCAGCTTACAAACTCCTTTCCCTTCCCCTCCCCACAACAGACACCCTGTGAGGTAGGGGGGGCTGAGAGAGCTCTGAGACAACTGTCCTTGAGAGAACAGCTGGTACAGAGCTATGGCTTGCCCAAGGTCATCTAGCAGGTGCAAGTGGAGGAGTGGGGAATCAAACCCGGTTCTCCCAGATTAGAGTCCGCGCATTAAACCACTACACCAAACTGGTTCACTTGAAGAGTGAGACAAGAGGGAAAAGTTGCTAGAGCTTGACACAGCTTGTTGGTTTTCTCCCAGCTTGCTCTTTATACCTTTTGCATGGTTTATGACTCTCTCTCTCTCTCTCTGTGTTAGGGGTGTGCATTCGGCTTTCCGAAAAGCCAAAAAAACCCGGAAAAAACCATTTTGGGTTTTTTCGGGTTTTCGGGATACTGGAAAGGCTCTGATGAGACTCCCCGGTATCCCAAAAATAAAAAACTCAAAAAATCCAGCTTTTTGGCAAGCTGATAATGGCAGCCGCGGGGAGGGGGGGAGTTAACTGCAAAGGGAAGCCCATCACTTACTCTTTCATTTTCCGGCATTGTGTACCCTCTTTCCCGCCTTTTGCTCATGGTCCCAGGAGGGGCCCGGGGGGGAGGGACCATGGATGGCCAATCACTGCAATGCATTTGCAAATGCATTGCATCAGGGCAGCTTGCCTTGCAAAGTTTCCAAGTACTGTGGAACTCCTAGGCACTAGGCAGCTTGCACTGGCAGCCAATAGGATTTTGGTATCCGCTCTCTGGCCAATCACAGAAGGTTGTTTTTGTTTGAAAACCTCTGTGTATGCCCAGAGAGCATAAAAGCAGACCTGCACCCCTGACTCCCTGCTGTTCCTGAACGATTGGTGCTGCTGCTGGACTGGTCAGAGTTGAGAGAGTTTGGCTTGGAGAGTCTGGCTGGCTGCTGCCCCTGCTCTCTCACCACTGTTAAATAGGCTTTAAAAAAAGGTTGTAGGTTTATTTTCCAATAATATCTTGAAATAAATCTCAGTATAGGGCTTTAGTTTTGGTTTGACCTGAGTGAGTCCTGTTGGGTCAAACTTTGGGCACTGACTGGCATGGTGGCCCTGTTTCTGGGGGGCAGATTGCACAGGTTCTGCTGCTGCTAGCCTGGCAAACATGCCCCTCTCACCACCTCACTTACTTTCTTGGAGAGATTTTTCAGGAGACACTGTCTGCTGCCTGCCTGCCTTTTTCCCCATAGGAAACAATGGAGAATGGGGCAACCTCTTTGGATGCCCCTAGAATTAGAACCCCTGGTCCAATCTTTTCAAAACTTTGGGGGTCCTTTGGGGAGAGGCTTGAGCAGCTACAGCCCAAATTTGGAGCCTCTACCTCAAACCCCCTCCCCCCAGCCCCCTGGAAACTTTTCAGACTTTTTTGCCATTGATTACAATGGCCCCATAGGGTATAATGGACCCGAATTTTTCGGGAATCCCGAAAATTTTCAGATATTTACCCTATACCGGTATAGATATTCGAGTTTTTTCGGGAATACCGAAAAATTCAGGTTTAATATACCCGAATCTGAAAAAAAACCGAATTTTTTTTGCACACCCCTAGTGTGAGTGTGTGTGAGAGAGAGAGAGCAAGCGAGTCAGAGAGAGACAGAGAGAGGCATACACATGTTGTTCCTGATCTGCTTTCAAAAAGGGCTCAGAAGAGAAATACTGTTTAGAGATCTAAATGGATGGTCTGAGAGAAATCTGGTCTTCAGGCAAAAAGAGGCCAGACCAGAGTCTGGGCTTTATCGTGCCAAGGGGAACCCCATTTCCCCCTTTTTATGTCATCTAACCATGGAACTGCAGAACTACTCCTTACCTGGCTATATCAATTATGCTTAGGAACATCATGGTGTGGGCCAGAAGCTTCTTCTTCATCTAGCAATGTGCAGCTGGTTGCCAGGAAACCTGGTGTGACACTCAAGTTGCCTTGCTTAGGAGAACATCCCTGTGGATGGTGTTCTGGGTGCTTAGACTTCATTTCAATTTAAAATAAAAATAAAAAAGTAACACATACTCCCATCTGTCTATTTCCAGCATTGGAGTTAAGCACTAGTGTCCCCCAAATCTTGAAGGAATGAGATGATTCATAAAAGGCAGAACAGCTAAAAGTGTACACAGCAAGAACCAATCCACACTGCATTTTTATTTATTTTGAATGCTCAATCTTTTCCTCACGCTTTGTGTTCTGGCTAAACCCCCACAACTAAGCCATGACAGCTCAACTTTTTCCCCTGCCAGCCCCCATTCAAAAGTGTGTCAAAAATCTAACTATTTGAAACAGCTTTCCCTGTAGAATGGCAATTGGCTGGAAACAGACCCGTGTCTAATGCAGATGCTGCCACCGCTACAGTGCCCTAAAATCCACTCTGTGGAGATGCTAATGTTATGTAGGTCAGGAATATTATCTAGGCCACAAAAACTGGCACATGCTTGGGGGGGGGGGGAGATGATGGGATTTCTCCTCTAAGAGATCGTGGGACACGAGTCTGACTTCACAATCCCCAAAGTTCATTGAATCCTTGGCAAGCTGATTTTGTTTATGAAGCTCTTTCTCATCCATCCATCCCAGGAGTGTCAGATGGGAAAAAAGACAGCAGGAGGCTGGAAGAGAAGCCGATATGTTGCTTAGTGCAGACAACTATGAAAGGGTCATGGATTATCACAGAGTGTAGAAGGAAAGGCCAATGGGAGCTACTCAAGAAAGGCTCAATACCTCTCTTATGTGTTAAAATATGTGTTGAAATATAATTTCATTCAGAAAATTTACATTTTGTGATTCCTTTATTGCTATATATATAACTATTTATATACACACTATTTATATACAGACAGGGAAGAACAGAATAAGATTTTATTATCATAGTTGTATTTCTACTAAGGGACAATAAAATTTCCCTTGTTCCATTCCTTCATCGTTTTGCTAGAATTTCACTCTCTGCTGTGTTTGGCTTCTGCTGATGCCCATGCTTCTTCTATTCTGTTTGAATTAAGAAAATTCTAAAATTAATTCTTGAATTAGAACATGGATAGTTTGCCACCACTGTTAATCCCTCCTGTACATGTCTGTCTTCTCTCCTCTACGTTACCCATGTACATTAATAAAGCTCTGCCCCCCAAATCAAAATTTATTAAGGATATATTAAGGGTGGTTTTATTGTTTTCTTAGAAATTAGTTATGAGCATTTTCATGTCATCTATTTGCTTTGCTAGTTTTCCTGTTTTTGTTTTTCCTCTACAGCCCATTCCCCTCCCCAAAATCATGTGAATGCTCACCTCAATTTTACTCTTGAGTGTTATTATTTAGGTCAGGAGAAAGATGGCTGCAATTTCTTCCTGAATGCCAAGAAACCATGAAGGAAACTCCAATATATGATCACACTGAGACTGGGTTCTTTTTTTTTTCCCCAGTAAGGAAAGTTGGAAAGATGCAGTTGGACAGGAGCAGCTGAAAACTGCAGAAAACTGTCACTGAACAGTACTTTGTGCAAAGTTTGGAAATATTGAACAAAATAACAGAATTCTTAATATGTCATTTCCAGGTTGGGGATTTGGGAATATTTCAAAGTGACACTCTCCGTATTAATAGATCCTTCCCTCCACTGGAGTTGAGAGGTAGGGCCCACAGCTCAAGGGTTCATCTCTGGTTTTGCACATAGCAGAGATTCAATCTCAGACTTCTCTAATTAAAAGATCTCAAAGCAGAGACTGATATCTGAGTTATTCCCTCTTGCTGATGCCAAAGTAGATAACCTTGAGATCAGGTTTCTAGGATAGAGATCTTCTAGGAATGCTACTTTGGGGAGGGCCAATAGGTCACATTTAGAGCACCTTCTTTGCAAAGTTCAGCCTCAGATAACGCCAGTAAAATGGATCTCAGCAGCAAAGGCTGAGAAAGGTCTTTCTTTGTCTGAGACCTTGGAGAGCTGCTGCCAGTCAAAGCAGAAAATACCAGGGTAAGGTGAACAAATGATCTGACTTGATATTAGGGGAGAATGAATGTTCCCTATCTTTTTTTAATCTGCAATCATTTATAATTGTGTTATTTCCATTTGTTTTAGAGGTTGATTTGTTTGTATTGAATTCATATGTCATACAATATTTCTTGTAGGCCATTTATATGGAGTTTTTATTGGGGATATGTATTAGTCAATATAGCAGTTGCACAGTCATGAAAGTGTGGTATCGCATACAGTCAATAAACTCCAAGCAAAGATATTGTCAAAAAGTAAAACTTATATTTATTGATGTGGATTCTATTCACTTCTTTCATGCAATGGAAAGGATAGAAAATACTATTCCCTATCACAAATGACCCACTAATCTGGCAGCATGTGCACTTGGTAAAATAGTATAGCTTCTACAGGAGAGACCTGTAGATGTGTCCTGGTCCTTGCAGGTCCACCAGGAGATAGAAGACAAAGGGCATAGGAAGAGAAAGAAGAGTCAGAGACAAGTTCCCAGGTTAGACAAAGAGTGGCATTTTATTCATTAAGACAATAACCCGTGTGCACATCTAGACCAATGTATCATTCCCCAATGTCCAGGCATGTTGAGTCACCTTACTCCAAGAGCTTTTTTACATGCCATGTCTATCAATGATGCATATAACATATACAGAAAGTATATCTACATATAATACATAAATATAATATATAATACATAAATTATGTAAGAATGACCACATTTTGTAGGGGACAAATTCTATATAATTCTAGAAACAGGAATGAAAATAAAGACACACAGATTCAATATGCACATGGGAGATTCAAATGTAAAATCAAAATGGAGATTTTTCAGGGATGACAAATTTGAGTTCACCCCCAGTTATACGTTCAAGGTTTTGAATCAGTATAAAAGGAGCTTCATGAGTTCTTATTGTTCTCTTGGTCCTTTCAGCAAGATGCTTACATGCCCCAGGAAACCCAACCAACTTGCTGACAAATTTCTTTTCTTTTTAATACATTGTCAGTAAACCAAGAACAATAAATGCTCCCAGCTCTTCCCCACCCCTATCTACACTACTTTAGTGGGTATGCATCCCAAGGAAGCTGTATTGTATTCCATGTACATTCCAGGTAGCTAGAAGTCAAAAGCAGAAGAGAAGCAATGAAAGAATTGACATTATATAACCCTGAAAGGCTTTCAATTATCAGAGAGTGACAATCTAATCAACGCTCCAAGGAGAAGGGCTCAGAGCTGTAAGACTGGCCACTGTGAGATACCATCTGAATCATTCTGAATGTTGCTTGTCTTCCTTTAAATGCCTAGCAATTGCGCTTGAAACTGGGAAGACTATCCTGGATCTGGCAGCTATTTCAACCTCTTGCCTATCAGCCATCCCATAGTCCATATCTGTCCCAGACAGAGCGGTTGAAAGCAAACCACATGGATGGTGTTCGCTTTGCACTGCAGTGATTAGGGTGAGAAATGAGACATGCAGCTCCCAGCAACTCACCCAAACTATATTACACAGTAACAAGATGAAGTGTGTGTTTTCCAAAGCAAAGGGCAGGATTTATTGATTGATCTAGATTAATTCAATGGTTAGGAACAATGCTTTCAAGGCAGGCAGCTGCAGGTTTTTTGGGGGGAGGGGGATTCAGGATGAGCAATGCATTAGGCATGTCTCTAGAGCAAATCTATGCATTCCACCACAATCTCATGTCCTTAAGGCCCAGGGCAGGAAGGAGGAGCATTCACATCAATGGCAAGTTCTTCTTTTAAAAAGTTAGTTCCTGTCCATATATTTAAAAAAAAAAACAACTAATGATCAGTTTCAGTTGTCTTTGGTGTTTAGGGTCAGATTTTTTTTTGTAATGAGAAGAAGAGGAGGAGGAAAAGTTGGTTTTTATAGTGCTCTTCACTACCCAAAGGAATCTCAGAGTGGCTTGCAATCTCTTTTCCTTCCTCTCCCCACAACAGACATCCTGTGGGGTAGGTGGGGCTGAGAGAGCTCTGAGAGAACTGTGACTACACTAAGAGGACCTTAAAGGTGTTTTCCACATGGGGGACAAGATTTGGGTGGGGTCCCCATTGCTGCTGCAGCTGCTAGTACAGCTCAGCAGCAACAGGGCTTCTGCACAGCAGGTTCCTCAGTAGCTTTTGCTTAAAAAGTGGAAATTCAACAGCATTATCTGAATATAGCACTAAACCAAAATGTGCACCAGGTTCTCTGAATTCCCAGCATTCATTTTTTAAAGTTTCTTTAGCCCATTTTGTTGTAGGGATATACTCCCCTCGCCATTATACATATCCTCCAGAAAAGGGGCTAGAAACTTTTTTTTAATGAAATCTGGGAGGGAGTCAGAGATCTGGTACATATTTTGATATAACAGTATATCAATCACAGATTTAAAAAGAAAGAAAAACCCTTTGCAGTAGGGAAAAGAAATGGCTGTACAGTAGTATACAGAAATGGCTGCTGTGTGGGCAAGACCAGGAAAACCTGAACTCCCCCCCCCCCCAGCAGCTACCCAGGCTTGGCTGCAGTCTTTCCCAAAACTCTGGAGCAAAGCATGTTTTAGAAAGATCAGAGAAAAGCCAGGGAAAGCCCCAGAGGGACAAGAATGCACCATGATGCTGTTGGGAATTAGGAGGAAAACCCTACTTCCCAACAGCACTGCAGTTGGGCCAAATAACACATACAGAAACACCCCCAAATAGGGCTCTGGTTCAGAGTAATAAGAGGGTGCCAAAAAGTCTATTCATCTATATTGTACTGTTAAGGCTTATATCTGGCACAGAACACACCACACCTATTTTCAGATACAGGCAGGTGTCCTCAGAGATACTAACATTTGTTTTGTCCAAACACAGACACCTGCATGCTGCAATTAGCCTGACAAGGGTTGAGAAAAAAACCATAGGGGGAACTCTGTCTGCCCTGGTTTTTAGGAGACAGCATAAAATATAACTATTTTAAAGAGCTTTTAAATTTATTTAAAGAAACATAGAAGAAGATGAGAATTAGGTTTGGAGCATTCCTTGCCCCAAGCTCCCATTTCCTCCTGCTGCTTGTGAAGCTAGCAGGAGGGGAAAAAATGTAAACAAAAATCACCATCATCTCAATAGCATGATGTCACTTCTAGGGAAATCTGGAAGTGACATCAGTTTCCTCTAGGAATTGGCAGAAATTCTCTGGTTTCACCACAGAGCTTCTGGTGATTCATGGAGAGGTTGGGAGTGGCACCTCTGGGATTTTCCTGAAAGTGATGTCATGCCATCACCTGATGCCACGCCCCATCTCCCCAGCCATGTCCCTGCAACCCTCTATTGAGACTCATCCAACAAGTATCACAGAGTTTAAAAAGAGAAACAGCTTACAAGACACAAAACAAAAAATCAAAATGTCAAGTCTTATCCTTCTCCAGATTCTGATTCCATTTGTTTCACCACAGTGTTCTGTCAGTGATCCAGTTCCTTGGCATCCTGAACATTCTGCAATGCAGTAAATTTAAATAAAGTATAGATTTCTTTTGTCCCATTAATCCAATCTTTAAAAGAGTTTTTAAGGCCATGTAATGTATTCAACTGACTATTGATCAGAAGAAGGCTAGATTCAGTTCTGACTTGCTTGGCTGTTTTTGATATTCCTGATTGTCTGTTTTATTTTGCATTTCTCTGAACTATTATTTTTTAAGGGGATTATTTTGTAAGCTACCTTGAGCCCTGCTTAGGAGAAAGGCAGAATAGAAGGGTTTTTGAATGAATGAATGAATGGGCTCCCGCAGCAACTACACTGCTTTTTCCTGACCTCATCTGACCATAAATACTTCTAGGTCAGGCCCATAGGTGTCAACTACGGGGGTGGGGCTTGAGGGCTCAAGCCACCCCCAGCAAAATGGAGCACCCACCGGGCCCTTCCTAGGCCCACCCTGCCCGCTGACTGGCTGCTGCTGCCACCTGCTTTGGATGGCTCAGCACGATCCCCTGGGAGCACAGCCCTGTGTGGAGTTACCCCAGAGCAGCCCCGTTGAGCTGCACTGTAGGGCTCACTGTCGGCAGCCGGGCTGAACAGTCCAGTCCTTTGTGGGAAGGGCAGGAAGCTTTTTTCCCCATGTGTCTGCAGCACCGAAAGGGTTAAGGCGGTCGAGCTGCTGGCTAGAGAGGCCGAGCAATGGTGGGGGGAGAGGGAAAGGGAAGAGGGAGGGCTGCAAGCCTGGGAAAGCCTTGCAGCCAGTTCCTGGGGAGGTTTACTCTCAAGTAGACGGAGGCAGGAGTGGACAGGCCCGGGGGGCGGAGAGGTGGTGGGGACATCGTCCTGGCATGCGTGTGCACTTCGCGTGCACACACAAGAGCCCCCCCCCCCGGATTTTAAAACTTGATGCCCCTGGTCAGGCCTAAATCTTTGCCAGATTAAAAGGGCCACTGTGCCCTAGTATTCAATGCTCTCAGCCTTTTTCCTCTTCAGAGGATTGGCTGGCTCCTGGCTTCAGCTGTCCCTAACTGTAACTCTTATGTGGTCTTTCCATAGATCTGCCCCAGCTACAATAATCCAGAGCCCACATTTCATTTCTCCAGCCTTGTAGAAATCTGTCACACCTCCTTCCTTATCACATTCCATGTTTATAATACCATGAGTCTTGAAATTTATATATATCTGAATTGACATAAATGGAGCACTTTGTGGTAACGGATTTGCAGTCCAAGCCAAGGGCCCTTGGGAGCCTGGCCCTAAAAATGTTTATTCATTCCCACTATTCTTGGGTCCTGAAAGTATCAACTCTTAAAATCAAAATTTCTAGTACAAGGATAGAACCTAGAGACAAAGCCTTCTGAGCTGGGGCAGAGCCTCAGATCCTCTTGACTCAGGGTTCTCCCAGAATTAGAACTTATTTCCACACTACAGAGATCAGTCACTGTGGAAGAAGTGGCAGCTTTAGAATGCCAACTCTATGGTATGCCATAGATTCCAGGTGAAATTCGTTCCCAAATTACCTCCTCCACAGGCACTGCCATCAAAGCTCTAGGAATTTCCCAGGCTGGAGCTGGCATCCCTAATTTAGCCCAATCCACCATGCCAATTGTAAGCCTGCACAGCATTCTTATGGACTTTTCTGATGATTTCTGAGACCAGTGAATGGACTGTGATGCCAGTTTGTGAGATATAACAGTATATTAGGTAACCAGTGGGAAGATGGGAACAGATACCTGCAACAAGGGGTCAGAGTACCATTTTCTGAGGTTGCCACAGAGCACAAAGACACTCTCACACACACAAATACACGAGGCTAGGAACATGTACTAGCAACTCCATGAAGGAACATACTCCATGCACTGATTCACCCCCACACTCACAAACTGATTCATGGTGTGTGTGTGTGGGGGGGGGTGCTGTGTGGACTGGTGATGGGGGAGAAGGCAGTTGCAGTGGGACAGACAGAGCAAGAAAGAGAGAACAGAGGAAGACAGTGAGAAAATAAGTCTCAGTGTGTGTGTGAGAGAGGGCACTGTGGGACAGAGAATGAGAAAGAGAAAGACTGAGAGAGAAAGAGAAAGAAGGGGTGAGAGAAGAAGGGAGAAAGAAAAAGTGGAGGGAATGAGATGGCCACTCTCGCAAGCTTCTTTGCTGGTTCCCACCTGTATAAATAAAATCAGAAACAGAAAGACGTAAATGTCATTCCTTATCCTATTTTAAAATTAAAAGATAAAATACAATTTCTGAGATTCTCACCACAGGGTTTTCAGAAAGATTAGATAGTCTCACTCAGCCCACATCTGAGAGATTATGAGGTGTTTGAGATGTGGCTATTCTGCATAGGCCCAATTATATGAAACTTGCATGACTCTACCAAAACCAATTAATTCATTTCCTGAAATATGTCATTGTAAGCATTAACTTACCCATAGCAACGTGGCAAACCAGTGATCTATTTGTTCTTCACATTGTGAGATATATTTCTGGGCAAGTTTCCAATGATTCATACTTATCTAAGAACTTTACTGAAATGGTAAAAACAAATTCTCAGGCCTGGTTTCTTCAGTCAGTGACAATACACGTCTGCACCAACCTCTTTTGCTTTTTGCTGGTGGAGTTGATTGAAAACATTGCTATTTTCCTAGTGTGCAGCTAAAAACAATTGGCTGTAGGGGGAAATCGACTTGTCTTGCAATGGCCATGAAAACTGGCTACGCTGCTTGTTTGTTTTCTCATTCTGCTCATCTGAAAAGCAAAGCTCCATCTCTGTACCACCAAGTTCTGTTTCCTATGCCTACAGAACCTGTGCTGTAACTGACATGACATTGGCCACTTTTACTCTATCTTTTGATGTATTTTGATGGTATCCTTACTGGTTTTCTACCTACCTTAGTTTCCATGTTGTAGAAATATTGATACATCTATCTATATAAAGGAAAGTCCCATCACCATAAAATCAGTGCCCAGGCCAAACCTCTGGACCTAGAAACACCAAATTCAGGGAGAGTGCTCCTACCATGGCATAGGTGCTCACTAAGAAGGGATTTTTTAGAAATTCAACCCCTAAGGGGGTCAAAAGAGGCTTCCCCCATTAATTCTTATGAGGCTGCCAGGATGCTGCCTACTTGCACCCCCCACTCTCTGACTGGTCAGCTGCAAAGCTCAGTGTTCTGAGGTAAAAAAAAAAACCAGTTACAGGAGACTGCAGAGAGCTAACGGCAGTTGAGGAAATCAGGAATGGCCAACAATCACCTGTGAGATGCAGTAATGATGCTGGCTACCACATCACCAGTCCCTCACACCAACTCCCACTCAAACCTCTCACCTCTTACTGCCCCCAAGAAAGCTCTTGGCAAACGTTGAGCCAGATACACCAAGGCTACAAGAAGGAGACAACTCAGGAATGCGACAAAGACATTTGTCCATAGTACTCCTGCAGTGCACTGAGCTGCGGAGGCCAGGAACCAGCAAAATCACCCTGTGGTGCTCAGAACAACACAGTTTCCATATGACCAAAACAATCCAGAAACACAAGTAGAGAGACCATCACTTCCATGGAAGGTCAAGGCTCACTTAGCCATGGTGTATGATCCTGATGTTGCTTATGAGGCAGACCGCACTGTAGCTCTGGTTACCATGATGCACAAATGCAAGTACTGCAATGCCCTCAAGTAGAGGGAGGAGCCCGTTGGCATGTGTTGCAACAATGGCTAGGTGCAGCTCCCGCCCTTTGAACCTCTGCCTGAACCTCTCCACAGCCTGCCACTGGGCAGCCACCTGGAGCACGCCCATTTCATGGACCATGTTCGTAAATACAATGGATGCTTCAGCATGCCATCATTCAGGGCCAAGCAGGTTCTATCAGATGGTTTCATACCCACCTTCAAAGTACAGGGACAGGTATATCACTTGGTTGGAACTCTGCTGCCAGAACCACAACACGAAGCCCAATTCCTGCAAATTTATTTCGTGGGTGAGGACGAAACGAAACTGTGCTTGAGGTGCAGCAACGTTCCTGATGTCAGACAGGAATTGGTCAAACAATTGCAGAGGATGCTACACAATGTCAACAGCTACATAAAGGCCCTGAAAACCACCCTGGACATGGTACCTCCAACATGCAAAATGTTCAAAGTTGTCATTAAAAAGCCTGCTGATGTTCATGAAGGTGGCAGGAATAGATTTAACAGACGACTGCTTCTCACATGGACATTTCTATGTGGACTGCTCCAGAGTGAGCTCACCAAGCAGCCTGGTGATCCTAGCACCTGAGGGCAGAACCACCAACGTGGTCTACAGAGAGGTCCTTCAGTAGATTAAAAAAAACCCAGTACTTATGTCTCACTTCATTTTTCACACTATAGTCTTCTCCATTAGAATTCCTACAACAAATGTTACATTTCAAACTTCACATCATCAGTATTATAACTGGATCTGCCGAACTTAAATACCGTAGCGAAGCACGGGTATCAGGCCAGTTTATATATAAATAAATACACCAATTCTCCAGGCAGACAGTGAGAGCACATGTTATAAAGATCTGCCATAGAGATATAAATGCATCCTTTAATCCATAATAAATAAAGGGAGAAGGGGGGGGGGAGTCAGGGTCAGATTCAAGTCACAGTAAAAGCCAATATAAACATGGTCTCACTGACTTTAATGGACCTTGAACCACTTCCACTGAGGACAGGCTCTGACATCTGAAGGTCAAAAAGTGCCTATGAGGTTGGCAGCAGGCTATCAGCAAACACCACACAACTGCAGCATCACATGTTTTATTTAAGTAACTATACAATATCGATCTACCCGGAAAAACAAAGAGGAAAAGATGAGAGTTCATAACCTTTCACACTGGAAAACAAACAAGGCATGAAATCAGTTCACTTGGTTGCTTTGAATGGGCCTTGGAAACCTTGGTAATAACCAGAAACACAGATGAAAAGGCACACTATAGGGACAGTTTCAAATTTCTTGTCCATGTTTTGACCTCAAAATGTCCATTCTAACTTTTCTTTTCCCTTATGCAACTTGAACCTGCAAGTCTGTACTTTTTTTCCCCTTGTTTGCTCACCCTGGACTGCTCCAATTACACTGAATCAGTCCCAGTGAATGTATGTGTGTTTTAACGCCTGCATGCATAAAGAAATCAGGGTTGTATACAATAAAATATATTATACAATAATGATGCATATATAATTATACGTATAAATGCACAATCTATGTACACATGTCTTATATATTACATTTAGAAATCTTGCAACTTGTTTACACCATTGAAATGAATTTACAGAACCTATGGCAAAAAGCAGAAAGCCAAAACCATTGACCGAAATAATAAAAGTAATGAAATGAGAAACATTTGCTCATTCCTAGAACAGTTGTTTCCTTTAAAATGGGTCATTAGTACAGAGAATGGATTATAAAATATCTGACAGGTAGGATCCGACAAGCATTGCTTTTGGGGGGGGGGGGGGGGGGGGAAGGATTTATACCCACAAGGGCACAGCCACCAGTACAGGGAAAGAGTATGTTACACTCTAAAAGTCAACATCCCCTGGCAATCCCTGGCCCAAAGGATGTCCACCTAGCCTCAACCAGGGCCAGGGCTTTTTCTACCCTGGCCCCCACCTGGTGGAACATGCTGCCTACTGAGATCAGAGCCCTGCGGGATCTTATTCAATTCTGCAGGGCCTGCAAAATGGAGCGGTTCCGTCAGGCTTTTGACTGAGGCAGCAGGCATCCATACATGCCCCCTCCCCCCGGTTGCCGTCTTCCACCTACTGATAACCGGATATACCCACCTACACTGATAGGCCAGACTCTCCCTATGGCACGCCATGACTACTGATCTTATATACTTATCATGTGTTTTAAAATTTTATAGTATTTATGGAAATGTTGTAACCCGCCCTGAGCCCATTTACGGGATGGGCGGGATATAAATGCGAAAAATAAATAAATAATAGAGCAGAAGTCTGAAAAGGTGCAATTCTGCTTCGGACTGCATGGGTAGCATGCCTTCATAGGCCTTTTCCTCTTCCAAATGCCTTGTAACTTTGTCAGGACCACTTTTCTAAAGGAAAGTAGCCACCAAGTATTCCTTGAAGGCTGACTGTGAGGATGCAGGCATCAGATCACTTCTCTAGCCCTTTGATGCAGGGAAGCCGAGGGAAATGCAGCAGACAGTAGAGCAAACTGGAGGTTTGTCTACACAGAAGGGGCTTCTGAGGAATGCAAACCTGTATATTTGAATGCTTTGGGAATCAAAAAGCTAAGGTAACTTTCTAGCATCGCATCTCTCACCCACCAAGGTTTACTCTCACTTCCTTTGATAAAACAGAGACATAATCAAGGATAAGCAACATGTTTGAGAAACATCTTATCTTGTCAGCATCTTTGGACTTTTATGCTCTGCAAAAGAAAAACAAAGGGGTGATACCAACTGTAAATATTTTATAATGCCTCTCCTTCTAGTGCTCTTTGGGACATTCTCATTCCATCTGTTGGAATCAAGATCAGAAACGCTTCAAGGCAGGGAGAGGGTTCTTTCTTTCTCTCTTTCCTTCTCTCTCTCTTTCCTTCTCTTTCTCCCTCTCTGTCATCTTCTTCTTCTTCTTCTTCTTCTTTTTGTTTGTTGGTTTTATACCTTGCCACTGTCCCTTGGAGCTTCAGGAGGTCTACGTCTGGTTCCCTGATGGTCTCTTGTCTGGACACTGACCAAGCGCAGCATAGGTTCACTTCTGTTAAGCTGGTATTACATGCATACTCAACTAGGGTTGCCAGACTACAGAGATCAGTTCCCCTGGAGAAAATGGCTGGTTTGGAGGTTGGAATCAATGGCATTGTACAACACTGAGTGGCCTGTCCTCCCCAGGCTCCACCCCCAAATCTCCAAGAGTTTCCCAGCCTGGATCTGGCAACCCTATCCCTCATCCCTTGCCAGTGGCCAGGAGGGACCTGGCAACCCTACTTAGGACAGCCTGCAATCCTGGCAGGTACCAGGTTTGCCTTTCCTTCCCCCCTGCTTCTGGCTCCAGCTAACCTCCCCTCTTGCAGGAACCACTTTTAGCTTACCTTCCCCCTGGCCAGCAATCTTATCTGGATTGAGCATCAGTCTATTTTTCAGCCAGTCCTCCATTCTTTATTTATCACAAGTTCGCTAGCCCCTCCTCCCTTGTCTTTTGGTGGAGAGCCAGTTTGGTGTAGCAGTTAGAAACGCAGACTGGAAGAACTGAGGTTGATTCCCCACTCCTGCACATGCAGCTGCTGGTGTGACCTTGAGTCAGTCACAAGTTCTTTCAGAGCTATCCTCTCAGGAGCAGTTCTCAAAAGAGCACTCTCATCCCCACTTACCTCACAGGGTATTTGTTGTGGGGAGGGGAGGGGAAGGGAAAGGAGATTGTAAGGTGCTCTGAGACTCCTTCGAGTAGTGAAGGGTAGGGTATAAATCCAATCTCCTCCTCCTCCTCTTCTTCTTCTTCTTCATGACATACAGATAGCCAGCTTTGTATAGTGGTTATCTGGTGGACCCAGGTTCAAATCCCCATTCTGCCATGAAGGCTCCACTAGGTTATTTTAGGCTGGCCACTCTCTCTCTTTCTCTCTCAGCCTAACCTGTTTCACAGGGTTGTGAGGACAAAATGGAGGAAGTGAGAATAATGTTGTAAGCCACACTGGGGAGTTAAGTGGAGTATAAACATCTAAATTAATTAATTAAAATATGCTGTAAAAATAGTGAGAAAGTTATAATTCTAAATATGATTTGTGATTATTAAAGCATTCCCTTTTCTTTCTCATTTGTCCTGCATTTATTTTCTCTTTCCTAACATTTTATAGATGCAAACTGACAATGAAAAACAAAACAAAACAAAAAGTTGGAAAACAGCAGCATATTATGAACTGCATGAATGTAGAGACTTCTGTCCATATCAAGTGAAAGGGGGGAAGTGGATGATAATTCTTTTTATGTGAAGAAAATCTGGTTTCTTTTAAACTGTTGTCAGTGGCTGCTCAGTAGCTTCCAGGAAACTAGATTGTTCCTTGCCTGGAAT
Organism: Lepidodactylus listeri; assembly: GCA_029233225.1. NCBI lineage: Eukaryota > Metazoa > Chordata > Lepidosauria > Squamata > Gekkonidae > Lepidodactylus > Lepidodactylus listeri. Next base: position 39,157,558 of record JARCFY010000013.1, read on the forward strand.
CATTATTGATAAATTAAATATAACATCAAACGGCCCTCTTTTGTCTGGGATATTAAAAATAAAATGAAGGTGAGGGAGGTGAAGACCAACCTGTATTGGGCCATGATTAGAAGTCACAAGAATCTCAGAACAGTGGTAATCTAACAGAGCTGTTAATAGAAGGAGAGAGATAACAAAAAAGAAGGATGAAATAGCTGGAGTGACAAGAATTACTTGAGGAAATCTGCAATTCTAGGATTGGTATTAAAGTGATACAGTGGAAGGACATTTATATTAGAAATTGAGCATTCTGGTTTTGACAGGTGAAAAGACTAGAATCAGTAGCAAAATAATGAGCATATGACTCGAATGGTTCAGGTCATACACTGCACACAATCATGGTTTTCTTAAACTATAATCATTTGATAATGTCTGAATTCTGGCCATTCTTGGAACTATGGCTAGTTGGGTTCCAGCAAGTGAAGATTCTGAAGTTTATTAAGAATGGTTTCCTTTAATGCCTGAATGTAGACATCGGGGCATCAGCAGCAGTCTTAGGGCTTCCAGGGCCTTGAGCTGAAGTCAAATAGGGCCCCTCACACCCCAATTATAGTGGCCCCTTGTCTTTGCAGCCTCTTTCTCCACGCAACATGGGGCTTATGAAATAGTATACAACACAATCCTAGGGTTCTAGGTTGGGCCTGGAGTTCACCTGGAATTACAACTGATCTCCAGACTAGAGATCAGTTTCCCTGGAGAAAAAAGGCAACTTTGGAGGGTAGACTGCATGGTCCTCCTTCTCTGTATACAGTGGGACTTACTCCCACATAGGTGTGCACACCTATGCACACTTACTTGAGAGTAAGTCCCACTGAATTCGATGAGATTTTCTTCAGAGTAAACTTGTATAGCATTGCTTTATAGGTAAGTGTTGCCAGGTACTCCCTGGCAACCAGCAGGGGGTGGGAGGATTTACCAGCAGGAAATACACTCTGGTATCTTGGCAAAAACTCTATGGTAGAAACCATTTTTATCATAAAGTTTTTGCCCCAATACCAGAGTATTCCTGCATTGCCAGTGACCTGATGACATCACTTCAGTTGCAGGCTGGAAGTGACATTGCCATGTTGCTGATGATGCAAGCCTAGGCCTAGCTTTCCTGTATGTAAGTCCCCTGCCAGCCAGCTGATTGGCACCAGGGGGAGGAGTGCTGGAGCAGGGGACCCCCCGCCCCGGCACAATCCTATGGGGCACAATCCTATGCATATTTGCCAGGGAGTAATGACCGCTGAACATAGCGGGACTTACTTTTGAGCAGATTTGCCTAGGGTTGTACTGAAAAACTTCCACTACAGAGAAAACAGTGCATAGGCTACAAAACAATCCCAGCAGAAGTAGAAGGGAGAACCTGATAGCAAATGATTAGAGAGAGAGAAAGGAGAAAGGAAGGAGGCATGCTCTACTTTGCAATAATTGACCTCTTCCCCACTAAATATTTCAAAAGCTAGCCTATGCAGAATTATTAAATTTGTTTTACTTGCCTGGCCAAGCATGGCCTTGCTATCGGTGGGAGATGGGTGAAGCAGGGTCCTATGGGGGGCACGATCGGAATCCCTGGCATGATGACACAACTTCTGCTGCAACCCAGAAGTAACATCATTATTTCAGGTTAATCCAGAGAGTTTGGGGCAAATGCCAGCACGTCACCCAACAAAATGATGTCAATTCCTGGTCACACCAGAAGTTGTACCATCACGCCAGGGATGCCAGTGCTACAGGTGCTGCTTCTATTATTTTAAATCCCATTAAAAAAAAAGATTTCAGATTTTTTTGTCTAACCTGGGCTTTTCTCAGGTTTTCAGAAAGATATGTCTTGTCTGTTTATGGCTCCAGTCTTTGGATCCACAGATAGGGGCCATGATGAGAATTAGATACATTGATAGGAGGTGGATACTGCTATGCAGGACAAAACTGTTCCAATATATATTTACTAGAATATGCCCAGATGTACTCATTTCATGTCAGGCATGACTCAAAGTTTTATGGAGCTTCAGAAGGTAAACAGACAGGCCTATCTACATATGGAGCTTCATTCTTTTTTCTAACAGCCTCCAGCTGCATGGAAATGGGAAACCGCTTTGTTGTTACTATGCCATCAAGTGGAAGCCCCATATACATCTTGGAAGCCTTTGTATTCATGCCACTATGACTAGATTATGAGAACTATTGATATCATGGCTAACCACAAGGACTATTTCACATCTGAACAAGAAACACACACTATATTTGGTGATTTCAACTTTATAGACCTCATTTTCTGGGCCAGCAATTGGAACATATTTATGATCAGAAAGCACTCAAGGGACTGGGATAACTTTCACTTTCTTTGTTCCTTCTGTTGTAAATTCCACCAATAATATAGCAGCAGAGAAATATGTCTCAGCTTGCCTGTGCAATAACGGTAATAGTTTTGCACATAGAAAAAATATGATAGGCCATTGCCTCATTCCCAAAGTATGCTGCTCCTCAGAGAGCATATCCAGGGCCTATCTGTGCAAACCATTTAAATGAGACCTAGATAAATGTCAGTTTCTCACTGCTCTTCTGTACATAACTCGCATGCAAATATTTCCACTAAATAATGAGCAATAATCTCATCCATTCATTTTCCTCTGATGTAAGGACTAGAGATACATCTGATACTCTCGTCTGAATTTCTGCTCAGATTTTGGAGTTCCAAAACTGCATGTGGCTAGATTCTACCCAACACCATTGAAAGGTGTTGGTGGTCATAGATTACCACTGTGCCGTTTTATTACAAAGCAGAAATCTCAATCGATCATAAATACAACAACTGCCCGCAACATGATTTTGTTTTACCTGTTTTATAGAGTTTTACTGATGCTGCCACATGCACATTGATTACACATTCTCAAGCTTTCATACATATAATTACATCAATTATTTCTGATCTTCTGGTCCAGCCACCCCAGCACGAGCATGGGTTGGGTGACCCCAGATGGATGTCTTTAAAATAGGTCCCCCTGATGAGGAGGAGAAAACAGTCAAATAGTCCCACCAATGCCATATGCTACCAGAACCTCTGCTGCTGCTGAAAAGTGTCTTACACTAATAGAAAGGAGACAGAGGCACTTTCTGCACTCTCCTATTAATCCGTGTTTACCATGGTGTCCTCCAAACAATTCTGCGCTAAAATCAAATTCAATCTTCTTTTTAATCCGGCTTTCCCCCCTCCATTCTGCATTACATTAAGTCCCTTCAGTGGTCAGCCCAGTTTCAGCCTGCTGTTGCCCCGGGTTATTTGGGTGCTGTTTTGCCATGTACTTAAACTGCCTTGACTCAAACACTGAGAAAATCTGGTAAAAGTTTCCCTTGCTTGAAAGTCAGTCAAATCCAACTCTAGGGGACAGTGCTCATCTGTTTCTAAGCCAAAGAGCCAGCACTGTCCGAAGACTTTTCCTTGGTCATGTGCCTGGCATGACTAATCACCAAGGTGCACTAAGCTGGGGCCAGAGATAGGAGCTTTCTCTGTCACATGGCACTCGGGTCTCAAACTGCTGAGCTACCAGCCTTCCAGTTTGTAGCTCAGCGTCTTAACCTCTGAGCCACTGCAGCTCAGGAGAACACAGAAAGGGCCAGAGAATCCAATGCCTGATCTTGTTTCCCATCTATCTTTTTTTTTTCTTTTAAAAATTCCATGTCTTTTATAAAATGTCGTTACTGATAGTTTGTGACTGGCTTCAATGTGCAGCTCGTTTATATGTGCCCTCCCTATGCAGATGTGTGCCTTCATAAGGCATTACAAAAAAGCAGTCCTAATGCTATTGCATGTCTGGTTCTATCAAGTTCTAGCAAGACTGTGTGGTCTTTGTGAATGTATAGGTGAATATGTGTCAGTAAAACTCCACATGAAAAGGATTGCCAGCCAATCAGATGTGTAATCTGTCAAGGTGACTGTTTGGTAGTATGTTATCAATGAGCAAACGGTGTGTGTGTGTGGGGGGGGGGGGAATGTTCAGATGCTAATGAACCAAGAGACAAATTGCAGATGCTCCCTTTCTAGAAGTAACGGTAGGAGGTCCGGTTAGACCAGGATTCGGGAAGAATCAAATGCAGGGCAAAATGAATTCACACTGGAATAGGAGAAATACAGAAAGGAACAGAAGAAATGTCAGCCTCAAAACTGTATTCAAAACAGAGTATGCCTCTGTAGACATGTTAACCTCTGACTGTGTTTTCACTTGAGGGGAATGCCCCATAACACTTTTGGCCTCTGTAACGAATTTAGCTTAGGAAATAAAACCATTTTGCCAAAATATTAGGGAAAATATTAATTGTATTTATGCTGCTAATGAAAGGGGCTTACAGAAATAATGAAATAATGAAATACACGTACAGAACTCTAAGAATGTCAAAACAAATATACATTCAGGATCCTCATTATGTTTTAAACCCAACCCCCAACCCCCCAACTGTATCCACCAAACAGATTTGGTCTCTCTCTATCATTCAGTTGCAATGCATACTTACACTTTTCTTCTGATCCTTTTCTCTGGCACTGTGCTCTCCTACACTCCACCATGTAAGGCTGCCAGTTCTGGCTTGGGAAATTCCTAGAGATTCTGGGGACAGAGCCTGGAGGAGGCAGAGTTTGGGGAGGGGTGGGAGCTCAGAGGGGATGTGATCCCATAAAGACTGCCCTCCAAACCTGTCATTTCCTCCAACAGAACTGATCTCTGTAATCTGAAGATTTGTGATAATTCTGGGACTACTCCAACCCTTATCACTGTGGCTCTGCCTCTGCGGCCATGTCTACTTGCTTCTGAGGAACATGTGACTTGGTTAAAGATCCAGCTGGGCCATTCCTCTTCTGAACTTGTTGCTGCTTCTTAGCCTTTATGTCCCTAGGCCCCACTGTTATCAGACACTCCAGGAATGCAGAACTCTCTCCCAAAGTGCTTACAGCTGCCTTAGTGGACCTGAGCTCACCTGTCAATAGGTTTGCCAACCTCCAGGTGGAGCCTGGAGATCTCCTAGAACTACAGCTGATCTCCAGATTACAGACGTCAGTTCTCCTGGAGAAAATGGCTTCCTTGCAGGGTGAATTCTATGGCCTTATATCTCATTGATGGCCTTCCCTCTTCCCCAAGCTCCACTCCCAATATCTCCAGGAATTTTCCAAGCCAGAGTTGGCAACCCTACCTGTCAACTCTTTTTTTGTAGATGCCTTGACTGGCAGCTGTCTGCTGCTTTGGCCTGCTGAAGCATGGAGGAGGAGGAGGCTGCAGATGAGCCTAGCAGGTAGTCCACCGGGCCCACCAGCCTTCTTCCCTTCCCCCCCTCGGTTGACAGCAGCAACAGCCACAGCTCCCCGTTGTGCTCCCACCCCAACAGTGGCAACAGTGGTGAGCCCTGTGCAGCTCCCAGCCACCAGATCCACCAGGCTCCTCCTCCCCACCAGGCCACTGCCACCATCAGCAACAGCAGCGAGCCCTGTGTGGCTCTGCCACAGTTTCTAGTGGCAAGTGTGTTCTCTGTGCATGTGCAGGGAACATTCTTTTATTTGGGGGGGGGGGATTTAAGTATCCCCTGTATAATATTTTTCTACATTTCAGATTTTTCTGCACACCTGGGGAGTACCCCAAGTGTGCAGGAAAATCTGTTTACCCTCCAGATGCTCCCGATGTGCAGATTTAGATATATCTTGGCTATATTAGATATATAAATGGGGGAAAGGCAGTAAACTTCTCTAAACCCAAATACTTACACCAAGTTAATTTTCACTACTTGGGAAAAGATTGTGGGGAAAGAGTCTATTGGTAGCAAGATTAACGAGCATTTCCCCCAGAAAGCTGGTAATTTTAAACTTGTTATATAATTACAGGTAACAGCAGGGTCAGTTCCTTCCTAACTTTTATTCAAGGAGATAGGCAGGCATTACAAATATTCAGTGTGCCATTGCGCAGAGTGGGTGGGGGGAATCACAGAATGTCAGCCAGATTGTAGCAGAAATGATGATGATGATGATTAAGAGTAATGCCTTTAATAATGCAACCCTCAAGCAATTGGGGGGGGGGGCAGATTTATTTTAAAAAGAAAGAATGCAAACACACCTGATCTATATACATCACATTTGTTAGAGTGTTTTTCAGCCTCACCTGGCAGGGCCTGTACATTTGCTGCTGGCAAAAAATAATTAGCAGAGTGGATTCTGTTTGTCTCTTCTCATTAGACATGTGGGAACATTGTAGCAGGGCTCTACTTAGCTCCTCGTTCATAAGCTGGTGACAAGCAGCAAAGGGCTAATGAGGAGAAAATGCAGCTTCTCCCAGGAACTTTTGGGGGCAAATGTTATTTCTCCAGTAGAAGCAAGTCGTAAGATTGACATACATTGCAGTTAAAATGGATGAAAAATTCAATGGTAACTTCAGCACATCTCCATTCTGAACCTGGAAGTATGTTGCAGAAACTATAAGGGATTCGTGGTTTGGCAAGGGTCTAATGAAGAAGTACTAGCAAAAGTGCTTGCATATGAAAGCTTATACCCAGAACTAAACTTTGTTGGTCTTCAAGGTGCCACTGGACTCAAACTTTGTTCTTCTGCTTCAGACCAACACGGCTAGGCGCCTGCATCTAGCAAAAAGCAAGTCAGTTTAAACTGCCATCCACTAGCAATGCCAATGATATTTAAATGTAACAGTCTTTGGACTACATAATGCCCATTGTTTTTTTTCCATGAGGCTGCCATTTTCACGAATAGTATGTTCAAAACCTGAACGCACCCAGTTCACAATGCCAGTGCTCTCTCAAGTCAGGATGCCCGTTACATTGATTTTGGTGACTGGTTCATCACTGAAAATGAACCATACTTTGAGTGGTTTGTCCCTGTGAAGCTGGAAATATTCTGCAAACATGCAGGCTACCTATTTAAATACAACAGGAATAGGGTTACAGAATTAGAAAACAACAAGCCGGTGGACCCGCGATACTCGCGGGGGGGGGGGGCAGGTGAGCCTCTCTCCTCTCCCTCCCCCCGTTCCCCCCGAAAATCGGTGGCAGCGGCAAGAACCACCGCTTGCTGAGGCACTCCCCCCTGGCCTGCTCTAGCTCGGGCCTAAGTGGCGTTAAGCCACTCAGCCCCGGCGTTTCCCTCCCTCCTGCCCCTCACCCCCGGCTCCCAGGCCTGAGCAGCCAAGCACTGCTCGGGCCGCCACTTCTCCCCCCCATTCACTGCCTCCCCCTCCCCACCCCCTCCCCCCTTCCAGAGTCGGCGGCCAGCTAGACCTGAGGCCTGCTGCGCTGCCTCTCCCGTTTCTGAGCCGGTGGCTCGGCCGCAGACCCCCACCACCACCGCCCGGCCGCTTGTCCGTTGCTTCCTCCGCCACCACTCAGGTAAGTCCGTTCCCTGCGCATGCGCAGGGAACAGGGTTTTTTACTTTGGGGGGGATTTGAGTATCCCCCCGAAATTTTTCTTAAGTTTTTAGATTTTTCTGCAGACGTGGGGACCGCCCCACGTCTGCAGAACAACCTCCTTGCCCCCCAGGTGCCCCCCGGCACAGATTTAGGTATCCGCACGGGGGGGGGGCACTTGGGAATTCGATATATAGATGCAAACAAAGAAGTCTAAGACATGGCATACCACTAATGCTGAAAATAGATTACAAAACTGAAGACAATGCAGTAAGAGCAAGATAATACATGCAAAAATCGGTGCATTAGACTACAATCCTGTTCTCTTATAGAAGTGCCCTCTCGAAGCCTTCCATTAAACTACAGCCCCTTACCCTTTGTCAAAAGGCCCTCCTGAACATTTCTGTTTTACGCATTCCAAGAAATCATAAAAGCGAGGGAGTCTTCCTCCACTAGGCTGTTCCACAAGATGGGAACACTCTTGGCACTGAATCCAATTTACTGGATTGGTGGGACTCCATATACACCATGACCATTGTGAGGTGTTCATGCAATATTTAAAGCCAGCCATATTTTGAGTTATATGTTGTTTTGTGCCAGCAGCATTTTGCTTGGTCATCCACTTTCACCCATGCTGAATAATGCATTTTCAATACACTTTCAATACACTTTAGTGATCGTTTGCAAGTGGATTTTGCTGTATATACCACGCCGTATATCAATGTTTTAAGGGAGCTGCTTTGTTGTCAGAGATTATATGCCAGTTTCAGAGGAAGTTTATACCTTTGCAGGCCAGCAGTACCAGAAATAAACCTACCATTAGGAAAGTGAAGATCTGGAAGTACCATTTAAAACTAGAATGTTATCAGCAGTCAGTGTTCAGTTGAGCATTATATTATTACTGACATGGAAAACAACATTTGGATTTTCTGCTAAAGATGTCTTGAACTATCATTTGTAATGTAATGTTAGAACCACAGACAAAATCAGTGACAATTGTGTCAGAGCTATTTATTTACAAGTACTGCTTGTAATTTCCACTCTCAAGGTGGGGCTTGGAGAGCTTTTTTGGTTAAACATTAGAAAGAAATTCCTGACAATCAGAGTGGTTCCTCAGTGGAACAGGCTTCCTCTGGAGGCGGTGGGCTCTTCTTCTTTGGAGATTCTAAAACAGAGGCTAGATGGCCATCTGTGAGCAATGCTGATTCAGTGAACTTAGATCATGAAGGGGAGGGCAGTAAGGGATGCTTGGGTTTCACAGCCATTTCTCACATGTACAGGGTAATGCTGATCACCACTCTGGGGTCAGGAAGGAATTTTCTTCCAAGCCACATGGGCCAGGGATCCTGGATGTTCTTTGCCTTCCTTTAGGCATAGAGCCGGGTTCACTGGGGGAGTGGGGAAAACATAGGCCGAGGACAGACTGGCAGTCTGGGCCACACTGCCTCCGCTTCAAAAGCGGAGGCAGAGCAGCTGTTCAGACGGCCGCATCAGCCCCAAGGAGGCGGCCCGGACACATCGCATCCGGCACCGCGCTCCTCCCGCAGCAGCCGAGCACCACTTAAAAGTGGTGCTCCGGCTGCTGCGGCGCGCGTTCCACCTGCCTCCGGCGGGTGTGAACACACGCTGGGAGGGGGAGCCGTGCGGCGTTCGCACGCCGCCATAGGAAGTTGCCTGCAGTCTGAACGCTGCAGGTGGCTTCCTTCCGGCAGTGTGCGAACACCGCGTGGTGGGGGCAATTCCCCCCGCGTTATTCTGCCGCGCCACGGAGGCGCGGCAGAATACAAATCTGTCCTCAGCCATAGTTGTGAATTTCCTGCATTGTTCAGGGGGTTGAACTAGATGACCCCTGAGGTCCCTTCCAGCTCTATGAACTGATCTTTCTATGACATTACGCCCCCCCTCCATAACCTTTCTGCCAGTTGCCAGGCACTCTCCAGATCTTCCAGGAATTTCCCAAATCAGAGTTAGCAACTGTAGACCCACGGCAAAACAATCAAATGAAACAACACTTACTGGTATCTGATTCCAGTTTGTCTTTTGATGCCTAACTCCCACAGAGCCCTTTAAAGAAAAGTAAACTCAAACCATTGCCTGAAAAGAATTCTGGAACTCAGTACTGTTGTTGCTTATACCTTTCTTCTGGTCCTTTTCTCTGATACTGTACTCTTCTGCATTCCACCATGTAGGGCTGCCAACAGTACTGCTGTTGCCATGAGGTATTCTGCCATAAGTACTGCTGAAAAACGCAGCAAGACACGGCACTATCCTTGCATAGAAATTTAAACTGGTTTGGTAAGCCAAGACTAATTTCAAAGAAAAAGTTTTCTTGTACACTGATTGCAATCAATTTTGTTTGAAGACTGTTTGCTGTTTAATAACTCGGAATTAAAATATATATTTTGTCCATATACGAGTATGGTCCATTATGCATGCACATCTTACTGCAGATTTTCAGAGCAGTAAGCCTTTAATCTTGACTTTGAATTCTGTGCCTGCCTTACACACATCCCCCCCCAGTTTATTTATTCTGCAGCTACAATTTTAAAAATGCACTTTTCTAAATTGAGGTGGAACATCACTTATGACATGTGGGGGAGTGGCATTCAGTGTTTGTTTGTTTTTTAATATGCAATTGCCCTATCACAGCTGCACAGTACCATCCACCAAGCACCTTTCATTTAAATCCTCCTGGTTCAGGTTTTGTGCATGCATTTTAGCATTAATTTTCTTGAGTGAAAGGGAACAGAAAGGAACTCAGGCAAAGGGGGGGGGACCCACTGTTGAAACTGACCAGACTTTTTCTGAAACTTACAAGCAGCTGCAAAGCCCTGTTTTCCATATTGCTAAACACTAGGGGATTCTCTGCTGTGTTATTGGCCACTGTGAAAAATGGGGAAGTCACATGATCTCATAATATGGGGAAACATGTTGAGTGTACAGAATGCACAGTAGAACCCACTGGCACTGCAAGCTGTAATCATTGGTGTGTGTGTGCACAGAGCTGTGCAAAGTCGGATGCAACTCCACCATGCTTTGCACAGGGCTGCAATTTGTATGGGGGAGGAGTCCTCTGGCAGAAGCTCTGGAGAGCTTTTTAATTTATTTTTTATTTGCATTGCTGCATTTTAAAACCATTTAATCCCTTCCTTCAAGAATCTGCTGCAGTTTCGAACACAATTAAAACCCCATTAACAAATACCCTTGTACCCAAATCATGTCAACAATTCACATTTCTCTAAGATATGCTTTGCTCGTATGGTTCGAGTGCCATGCTATATTAAGGCAAATATTAATAAAGAGGAAAGCTTGTTTGAGGAGCATTCAACACGCCAGCATGTTTGCTGCAAACATACAGGAAAGAGGGCAAAATGTTGGCATAACAGTTTGCCTCCCCACCAGCTCTCACTAAAAGGAATCCTTATCAAGACTTTGACAGGATTAATGCACAGTCCTTTATTGAAGAGTTGCTTGGCCTGATGCCAGACGGGACTGTGCTCCTTATGATGAGCTCGCCTGTGCTCCTTATGATGAGCTCGACCATGGGAGAAAGAGGCCGCTCAACTTGTTCTGCCCCTGCCTAACTAGATACAACACTATTCAACAGGTAACTTGGAAGAACCCTGGGATTGGAAGAGGCTGGGACTGGATTAGTAAAACACCCCCCAATGGTGATCAACCCTGCAGCATCCCAAGGACTGGAGAGAGTGTCTGGGAGGTGGGCCTGTGGCAAGTAGTGGCAGGTCCAAAAGGCCAACTGGGACTGGATCTGCCTGCCTTTGGGGCCTCACCCAGAATGCCCAGCAAGGAACTGCAACAGGAGTTGGCTCTGTGCCTCTGCCAGGCAGCCAATGCAGCCCCATGTCACCACTCTGGGCAACCAGGCTGGGCCCCTGGCAAGCTCCAGAGGCAGCTCCAGAGGCAGGATTCCCTTTTAAGGAGCCATGCCTCCTATCAAGCTGGGCAGGGACCGACTCAGCTCCCCTCCATTCTCCCTCCAACACCTGCTGCTACTACCTGGAGAGCTTTTTTAGTCTCATGCCACAAAGCTGAAAAAATGGGGGGGGGGGGTATTTTCACAATGCCCTAGCCTAGCGCAACTGCATAGTAACTCAAATTTCCTACCCTTTCTTACAAATTTGTGTGGTTTTCTTTCATGATTCTCTAATTTGATCCTGCACACCGGCAGTTTTTTAAAAAACCTGTCCTGTGTGGATTGCACTCTTTCAACAAATGGATTGATCCCAAGCAATTCTTAAGTTTGGCAGTTTGCAGAAGGTCCATGTGGCTCAGCCACCATTTTTAATGTTAGGCTTCCAGAGACTGCTAAAATAGTTCCCCCAATAAAGTTTGTTCACTAAAGCATGAAAGTGAAAAATGTTTTCAAGGCTTAGGCTTCCCATCCCAGTTTCTGTCTCTCTTTACATCTCATATCAATTTCATTCTGCACTGATGATCCCCACCTTTATTTTTTTGCATGCAGCACTGAAATCTTTTCCCCACCACTGAGAATGCTGTTGTTTGCCTCTTCTCCAATTTCCCTTTCAAGTCAATACCAGCAGGGAAATAAACCTTGCACAGCTCCTTTTAACCCTCCCCCCCGCATTTTATTTTTTTCATTCAGCAATCCAAAACTAGTAATAGTCTCATGCCGCTTGTCAAAAAAAAAATTAAAGTGAGGGGGAAATGGAGCTTGTACACTGATGAGGGGGGAGGATCGTAGAAGGTGCAGAGTGGGCGGAATGACCTCAGTGTGGGTGGTGGAGTGGCCTTCAAGGGGCAGCAAAAGGGCAGAGGAGAAATTACCTTTTGAATTACCTTCAGCTTGGAAGAGAAGCAAAGGGGAAACTGGCACAAAAAACCACTCTCTGGAAACTCAGGGAAACAGCAACCAGAAAATGAACTGAGTGCTTAAGGGAGCCAAACCAATACAGAATAGAAAAGAAAACCCAACAGACATGCATGGTGAAAGCGAGACCCATGCATAAGAGGCCTGTGTCCAGATAGCATGCCCTTGATTTGGTGTTTAAATGTTAAACTGGGAAATGCAGAAAACCAGTAAAGCATCCTGACATAAGGAACAGCTTGTTTATAAGACCAAGGAGAAATGTTGTGTTACAAATTGCACTCCATTTATTGAATGTTTGGTTTTAAAATGACTGTCCCACTTGTTAGACTTCAATAGGTTTTCCAAGCAGTACTAAAATTCATAATCAAATCCTCACTAACTTCCAAACAGTCATCAGCTAGAACAGGCATTGAACAGTGGGACAAAATGGGGAGCTGGTGCTGCCAAGGGCTAAGAGACTGAGCTACAAACCAAGAAGTCCCTGAATCAAATCTTGCCTCCACATAAACTCACTAGCAGGTCTTTGGCAGGCTGTGATCTCCAGGCCTAAGCTTCACCAATTCCTGCTTCCCAGTACAGTACCCTAAACTTTTGGGCATTTCCTATGTGAGGCTCTCCTAAGCCTCCAAGAGGTTTTTCAGAACAAACAGTGGGGGAGGAGAAGTATGGAAAGATCCACTCTGCTGAGCTTTTCCATGCACTTTTTCTACTGGGTCCAACCCAGTGTGTTGATCTTAAGCGGGGGGGACTGATAGAAAGAATGGGTTTGATTCACAAGGGAGAACCCAAATCAGAACAGATTTTTGAGCCAAAATGGTGGGGTTGCAAAATTTAGTAGAACCTGTAGTTTTAATCACCTTTTAGAATGCAGGCAATGCCTCAGCATTTCCAAAGTCAAGATGCCACAACCAAGATGGCCATAAATCCTTCCATCACTGTCTGGATGATCCAGAATGGACAGGTGTTTGTGCCAGGTACATCTTCAAAGGTAATGTTCAGGGGTTTTATCAGGGCTATTTTGGGGCAGGAACGCACAGGAATGGAGTTCCGGCTGGCTCCTGAATTGGCCACGCTTACAACCAAAACCTCTGGCATGCGTGGCTACAGAGCACACTGTCCTCCCCATGTTACACACAAGAGGGAAAGGCGGCATGTTAAAATGCCCTCTTTCCCTCTGGGGAATCCCTGGTGATTTCCTTGCCAATTTCACTCCAGCCAGTCAGTCTGCCTTCCCTTCTCTAGCTGATATGTCGCAGCTGGAAAAGGGCAGGCAGGGAACCCAGGAACCTTGACAATGCCTTTCTTTCCCTCCTCAACATGGGGGAGGGAGAGAAAGGTATTTAACCATGCCCCCCCCCCGCACTTCCCTGAGTCTCTCCACAATAGTGAAGAAAGGCGATGCTGAAGTGGGCCGAAGAAGCTCAAGGGGGGAGGGGGGAAAGAGGCAAGCTTCCATGCTGCCCTGTGCTTTCCCAGCCCCTGCCTAAAATGCTAATGAGCTGTGCCGTCAGGGGTGTGGCCTAATATGGTAAATAGTTTCTACCGTTGGGTGTGGCCTATTGTGCTAATGAGTTCCTGCTGGGCTTTTTCTACAAAAAAAACCCTGGGTTTTATTGCAAGAATGTCATATGCTTCTCCAACTTTCTAAAGTACATTAATTTCACCACTAAGCCAAACCAACTGTTTGCTGAGACAAATGTAATTTGTTTTAATTGCCTGATGTTCCAGATTCATGAAGCATTACATCAGATCAGGCTGATGGAGGAATGTTAATCTAAGGGTCAGAATACTTTGTTGACCATAATACAGGTACCTGTCCTTTCCCCTACCTTGGCTAATAGCACCTTGAAAGAAGATGTGTGTGTGTGGGGGGGGGGTATTTCTCTAAGGGAAACAGCTTGAGGGAAAGGGACAATCCAGGCCCGTAGCTACACTGGGGCATTTTGGGGCCTAGCCCCACGACTTCCTGCCAAGGCCCCATGACTTTCCCAGGCCCCTGGCTCTCTGGGCCACCCGGAAGGCTCCCCACCACCACTCCTTTCCCAAGCACAGCTTGCTTCCCCATGTAGGCAGGCAGAATGTGAACACTACAAAAGTGAGTTTTTAAAAAAATATTTTTTTTTTAATTTTGTGGCATCAGGGCCCCCTGACTTATTTAAAGCCCTCCCCCCAAATTACAAAATCCTGGCTATGGGCCTGGGTCAATCCCCGCCCCTCTTCCCAGTGTCATGGCCTTAATCCAAATTCCCCCAGTTTCTTTTTAACATTAACAGAAGCATCAGGATATTTGAACTTGGATCTTTCGCATAACATGTACTTTGCTCCTTAGAGTATCCCTCCAAAAGAAACATGTGTGCTCTTTTTCAATGTGTTCAAAGTTGTAGTTACAACTTGAGTCTTCACATTATTTATTTGGACATAAATTGCAACAAATCTGTGTGATAAAAGGAATAAAAATACAGCATTATAAAACTTATTTTTGGTAGGGTACAAGAGCTTTCTTTCCACTGCACTATGTATAAAAACGAGTTACATCTAGTCATAATGGGGCAGTCACTTTGTTTCAGGCTATAAATACCAAGTTGTGTAATATATTTGCATATGTAAAATCATAAAGGTTGGCTGGATCTTGCAATGCTCTTGATGTGTTTTGATATTCCACCTTGTAAGTTGGCTTTGCAACATTGGTAGGGTAATTGGGCATGTTGTATTTGCATTCAAACCCAGTGAGGGAGACAGTCCGGAATATTGCAGATGAATTGCTACAATTGCTGCTTAGCCAGGAAAATGGGGGGGGGGGGGGGGGAAAACAAGCTAAGACTAACCAGGTTTGCTTTTGTTTTTATCCAAGTTAAGATTTCACAGTAGCTTTTCTTAAGGGACTTGTAAAGTAGACTCATGGTCTGCCATCTGCTGTTGCCTCGAGTGCAGCTCGTGTAGAACAAACACAGGAGTTTCATGTTTTGTTATATCATTCCGTTCCCTCCACTTCAATCAAACATCAAACAAGTTAACAAGGAGAACAGGAAACAAGGATTTCCAGAAAAAAAAAAGGGGGGGGGGATTGCACATTGCTATGAGTTTGTGCCAGGAAGGGGGGGGAGACACCCAAATGCTCAACTGACAATAAATTATGCAAATGATTTGTTAGATGAAAACACACAGCACATGATGTTCACAGGGGGGGAGGAACTGCAACTTTTAAAATAAGAAAGACATACAGTTTCCACTGCCAAGGGGGGGAAAAACTGAATAAAACTAACAGCTGCCAGCTCTGGAGGTCAGAACAAGCAGCACATACATATCTGTGTGACAGGGTTGCCAGCTCTGGGCTGGAAAATACCTGGAGACTTTGTGGGTGGAGCTGGAAGAGGGCGGGGTTTGGGAAGGGGAGGGACTTCATTGGGGTATAATGCCACAGATACAAGAGCAGCATGCGACTATACCATCACATTTCGTTTGTCAGTGGGAAGAGAACCGAGGGAAGGGGTGAAGTAAATAGTATACTAAACAATTCTGTCATTAATCGGGTTCCCTGTTTAGAGGAAAGGCCTTCTGTCTCCTTGGGGAATCTGGGAGAAAGAACTATTAAGAGGTTTTGTAAGATGGATGCTGGAGAGGTTGCAATAAGGGCCTCTAGGCCCAAGTTGTAAAATGGCATTGTGGTTTCCTTCAGGAGAGGTTGGAGTCAGTTCTTTGGGGTTCTTGGAGGACACCTCTAACCTCCAGAAGAAACAGGGCTTTCAAAAATGAATACGAATAGACTGTAGTATATTCCCATGATTTGGGTTCAAAAATGTTTTCAGGGTGTTTGTGAATTCAGCAGTCCTTGGTACAGCAGAGGAAGGAAACACTGAAGAAGAGGGGAAGAAAGCCAAGACATGCAGCAGCCAATTTGCAAGTGTTTCTCTGAAGCACTTGGTTTGGTTGTTGTTCAGTCGCACAGTCAAGTCCAACTCTTTGCAACCCCATGGACCACATCATGCCAGGCTCTCCTGTCCTCCACTGCCCTCCAGAGCCTGCTCAACTCCATGCTCTGCTCACATCAATAACACTGTCTAACCATCTCATCCTTCGCCATCCCCTTCTTCTTTCACCTTCAGTTTTTCCCAGCATCAGGGTCTTCTCCAGTGAGTGCTCCTTTCTCATTTAGCAGCCAAAGTATTTGAGCTTCAGCTTCAGTATCTGTCCTTTCAGGGAACAGTCAGGGTTGATTTCTTTTTGGATTTACTGATTTGATCTCCTTGTAGTCCAAGGGACTCTCAGGAGTCTTCTCCAGCACCATAGTTCAAATGCATCTATTCTTCGGCGCTCAGCCTTCCTTATAGTCCAACTCTCACAGTCATTCATTACTACTGGGAATACCATTGCTTTGACTATACAGACTTTTGTTGGCAAGGTGATGTCTCTACTTTTTATTATGCTGTCTAGGTTTGCCATAGCTTTCCTCCCAAGGAGCAGGCATCTTTCAATTTCATGGCTGCAGTCACCATGGACAGTAACTGAAACACTACAAAGGTAAAATAAAACAGGAATCCCATGACTCCTGAGAAACTAACAGGATTTAGTTGAGCAATAGTTTTTGTGAGAAGGTGTTAACACCAGTTGGCTCAAACTGATGGTTTCTTTCCCTTTCTCATTTTTTCTCTCTTGTCAATGAGTTATTTATGACATGAACAGTCACAGAAAACAGTATAAACCCATTCAAGCTGGCTGTATATTTATGCTGCAGATTGCCCATTTTCAAACCATATGTGCTGCCTGCCATAATTATCCAAGCCCAAAAAGGTGTGAGTAAGAAACGGTCTGCGACAAACAGGATGGGTGATCCCTCAGCTGCTATGAGCATTGCCTCCTTGTCACCCCACTGTCTGCTGTAGTTATTAAACATTGTATACCTCCCACAGAAGGTGTTGTTGTTATAAACCATCGGGCTTTTTTATAGCCCTTGTTCACTCTGGTGTTTAAGACAAGGAAAGCATGCAAGCAGAAAGTTTCATTTTGGAATGGCAATGAGCAGATGGTGTTTGGATTCAAATATGTTTCCCAGGGGCACAATTTGGGCAACAACTTGGAACTTCCTTGGGGAACTGTTGATTGGTTCGTCACATGCCACCCCAGCCCCATGACGCTTCCCATGCAGGCCAGTTAATGGGCCATTATATCCAGACCATGGTGAGTACCGAGTTGCGTTTGGGCTGATGATTAAGGATGAGCTCTGGCATACGAACTAACTAAACACCAAACTGAAAATGCCCCATTTGTTAATATAGTTATAATTAACCCCAAGTGGGAATGGTAATATTCAAAAATCACCAAATCAAGCAGTTATTGAGGCACTTGGCTACAGGGAAGGTGCAGGAGTGGGTTGCATCTACTGGAAGAGTTTGGGGAAGGTGTTGGTGGAGCAAATATTTCATCCCTTTCACCTTCCTCGACCTGCTGCTCATTCTAAGGCTGAGGACAGACTGGAAATTGAAGCGCAAGGGAAGCGGGGCAAAAAGACCTGGGCTGAGTTGTTGCGGGGCTTTCAGTTCACGCTGCTTGGAGTGATGTGGGACCATACCGGGGAGGAGGAGGAATAAAGCGTTCACACTGCAGTGGGGCAGCCCCTGGTGGTGGTGGCAGGGTGGTGTGCAGCTTCGGGCTGTTTTGCTGAACTGTGCATAGGCACATGGGTGCACCAGCAATTGGGGCAGGATCCCGTGGCACAGTGTGCATGGGCGGTTATGCACATCCCTGCCAGATCAGTGCATTCACATTACCGGCGCCACTTGATCGCGGCTTATTTGTGTCCACACTGCTAGGAAGCAGGATGAATGTGCACCCGGACGGCTTGACACCAGTTTCACCAATTACCTTTTTAAAGGGGGATGAAAGCGTTTCAGGATGGGGTGAGTACAGCACGGAAACACCAGGCAGCTGTGGCTGTGTGAACGGGCTCTCTTAATCTGCTTGCAAAGCGGGCCTACATCAGGCCAAACTGTCAGTCTGAACTTGGCCTAAAACTCTTCTCTGAGCATTGGTACAGCCACATAAGTAAAATGATCCATAGGACTGGCAGAATCAAGTAAAATCATTTCTTTTTCCCCTCAGTGGAAGAGAGAAAGAAAGGTAAGGAGAAGAGTTGGTTTTTATACCCCACCCTTTACTACCCAAAGGAGTCTCAGAGCAGCTTACAATCACCTTCCCTTCCTCTCGCCACAACAGACACCCTGTGAGACAGGTGGGGCTGAGAGAGTTCTAGAAAAGCTGTGGCTGACCCAAGGTCACCCAGCTGGCTTTGATATGGAGGCGTGGGGAATCAAACCTGGGTCTCCAGATTAGAGTCTGCTGCTCTTAACCACTACACCAAACTGGCTGTCTTGATTCCCATTCACTTCTGCATCCCCTGTTTTGTAGCACATTGTGAGACTCTTCAGATCCTCTGATAGGAGTGTCAGGACAAATGGCAAGCTGCCTGAGGAAGGAGAAGATGGGAAAAGATTTGTTCTGGCAGTATCTTCAGTCACTTTTTTCCTAGTAAATCCAACCTAGTGACTGTAACTGACAAGGGCATTTACCAATCAGCAGTTATATACAGTGCTTGTTACCAGAGAGGATTGTGTCAATAGGTCTCATGTCTGAAGGTGCCGTTAACACCAGTAACATTGCTTGTTCATTAGGGTGCATAAAACAGTGACTTTATGTATTTATTTAAAATATTTATACCCCACTTGTCTGCATGACTTTATTTGAGGCAGATTACAATGACACAATAGAAATTACAACACAATTAAATATATAAAACTTTGAAGACAAAATAAAAGTAATGGTGAAGACAACACTGACAAATCACATCAAACTACAAGATAAGCAGCATTACAAAGAGCATTTAAAAAAAAACACAGTCCAAAATCATAAAACATAGGACAGGAATAATTCTAGCTCAAGAGCACAGAAACATACTCTCCTGGCACTTAAAAGGAATACAAATACTGTTGCCAAGTGAGCTTGTGTAGGAAGGGAGTCCCTTTTTCACTTTCTAATCTGTGGTTCTGAATTATTTGCCACTACATTCTCTCTGGTGCGGTGCCTGTTATGCAAGTAGCCAAATTATTTGCTTGTGCACCTCAGCATAAAGGGCAGGCAACACCACACCCTTGAGAAGGTAGGCAGTTCTCCACTAGGATTAACAAACAGAAGAAAATACTTGTTGCACCTCCTGGCAGGCATTGCTGCAGACAAGGAGAAGAAGCAAACACTAGGTTTGCATCTGCACTAGGTCTAGCCCAGGGCCAGTTCCAGATTTTGAGGGGGCCCCGGGCAGAGAGTTCCTGAGGCCTCTTGCCCCTCTTCTACAAACCACTAGTCCCCCACACATGTCTCCCAGCTGCCTGTGTGTCCTTCCCCTGCCCTCTTGTGAGCTCTCCCACTGCCCATGCTCACCACTGCATGTGTTACACATGCAGCCCTTTTCCCAGTCACACTGGGCAGTAAGTGTAGCAGGAAACATGGTAGAGTACTGGCAAATAAGTGAGTGTGTGTAGTGGGGTCAACAGCAGTGGGCCCTGCCAAAAGCCCTGGGCCCTAGCAACCGTCCACCTCAGGGTATACAGATGCTGGCCCAGCACCAAACACCAGGCAGTATCTCTCAATGCACACACACTGCAATTGGTAACACAGAGATTTACAACTAGAGCAGATACAAGAGATGAGTGAGGAGGTTCTGAGATCATGCCATCTCTTTCATTTTCATTCAAAGCAGCTGAAGGGAGGGGAAGCTCATTTGACAGAAGGAATTAACCTGTTCTCCCAGGCCATTCCCTGTATAGAAACCCCTCCCCTGACACACAGAGTTTCTGTTTTCTCTGCTAGGGAAAAACACAGGAAGCCTTTACAGTTTACTAAGAACCAAAGTATAAGCAGTGTGACTGGATGTCACATGCATACATATTTTATATGCATCCATGTGAAAATAGAGTAGGGTGGGGGAACCCTATATTGAAACAATGACAAAATACCCAAGAGAGAGGAGCCAGACCCTTCCCCCTTCTGTGCTTTTATCTCACCATGCTTCATTTTTTTAAAGAAGTTTTCTCCCAACTAAGCTCAACTCTGGCCTCATGGCCACACTGCAAAACAATGCTTTGAGCATCGAAGTGCAGTGAGTCAAGAAGAGAGACAAAGTTTAACTCCTCTCATCATTATCCTTGCCTGTATCCAACCATGCAGTTCTGAAAAATTAAGGACAGTTAAGTTTTTTTGTGGGTGCAGAGCAGGACAACCATTTCTGCTAATTCCTCCCTTTCACTGCAGCCCTGAAATTTTGCTCCTAGGAGTCAGCAGGCCCTTAGGAATAGCACTAGCAGGTGGGACCGGCAGATCTCCTGGAATTACAACTGATCTCCAGATGGCAAGGATCAGTTCATCTGAACGAATGACATCTCATTTCCATGGAGCTCCCTCCTCTTCCCAAAGCCTACCCTCCCCAGACATCACCCCTGGATAGCCAGGAATTTTCCAAGCCAGAGCTGGCAACCCTAAATGGCCCTGAGGGCAAAGTGTGGGCCTAGGGTAGGGTAGGGGAATTGGCAGAAATCATTGCCTCCATTTCAGAAGCAACGCGAACCCCCTTAATATTTTTATAAGACTGTTTTGCCGTGGCAATTAAAATATATATCCATCAAAATGTATCGGCTTCCAATTCTGTTGATTAAAACAGAAGCCCAGATTGAATACTCATGTCATTCATGGCACATTGCTATGTATTAATTTATTGAACCGGTGGAGTGAATTATTCTATTCCGCTTTGCAAAAGGTCAGAGACAAAAGAATATGAATATATAAAAAGTTCCGCTTCAAACTGCAAAGTGCTTTAAGACAAATCTAAATATAGCGGGATTAATATTTGCACAGCGATAACAAGAGGATCAGCACATCTCACTATATTTTTTTCTTGATTGGCAGCAGAGTCAGGAGCAACATATGAAAGTACTTCCTTTCACAATCTATGCTTAATTTATGGAATTAGCTGCCATAGAATGTGGTGACAGCCACTGGTTTATTTTTCTAATTTTATCCCACCCTTCTTTCAAGGAGCTTAGAATACAGTATGTGTGTCTCTCTTCCTTTCCCCCCCCCCCCCACACAACAACCTGGTGAGGCAGGTTAGTCTAGGGGAAAATTAGTGCCCAGGGTAATCCAGTGAGCTTCATGGCTGATTTGATCCATGTCTCCCAAGTCCTACCTTTTAAAATGAGTTTAGAAATAGGAATTCTTCCAAATTCTTCCCTTTTACGAATTCTCCCCAGAATATGCCATCCCAATCCGAGTTACCTTTGTTGTAAATCAAAATGGCATACTTTTTAAAAAACCTATTTCCCATTGATAGAACCTGGACTAGTCTGGTTGGATCCAGATTTTGATAGTTATCACTGGAAGTACAAATTGCACCATGCACCAGACATATAAAATTCAAATAAAGCGAATAATGATATGTAAACTGTGTACATATCCACAAAAATGAAATTCATATAAATTCACAGTGAGTTATCAGAGGGATGAGGAATGGGATACTCGGTGCAAGAAAACTATGGAACAAATTCAAAAAGGAACTCATTCCATTTGTCCAACCCATTTGTCCAAAGTGGCTAGCTCAATCCATGGACAATAGATCTGAAAGAGTTTTTCCACCTTTTAAAAAAACCTACTTTTAAAATCCTAGGACATGGAAGTTGAACATGCTGCCCAAACTCATTTTGTAAAATATTACAATTATTACTTCTTCAAAACTGTGGCTACCTTACAGGTTTTCATGGCTTTAGGGGAGAGGTACTTTAATTCCCAGAAGGGGTCCAGACATGCTTCTGAGTTCCTCTTGGTAATTTGAAGAAGAAAAAGAAGAAGAAGAGATTGGATTTATATCCCGCCCTTCACTCACTTAAGAGTCTCAGAGCAGCTTACAAACTCCTTTCCCCTCCCCTCCCCACAACAGACACCCTGTGAGGTAGGTGGGGCTGAGAGAACTCTTTCCCAAGCTGTCCTTGAGGGAATAGCTGGTACAGAGCTATGGCTTGCCCAAGGTCATCCAGCCAGGTGCACATGGAGGAGTGGGGAATCAAACCCGGTTCTCCCAGATTAGAGTCCGCACACTTAACCACTACACCAGACTGGCTCTCTTTTTATTGGACATAAAAACTCAAGAAAGCATATAATTAAGGAATCTAGGTAGCCTCTTTTATAGAATTTGGATGCAAAATGAACATTCTTATAGGTTATACTCTTATCAAATCAAGGAAGTAATAGAAGAGAAGCTGAAGAAATAGCATAACTAATAGCAAAATAAAGCATTATGTAGTGAATACGTTTCTTCATTGCTTCGCTTGGGTGGGATTATCAAGCAGGGTCTCACAGACGCACACATTCTGGAAGTGCATTGCTTAACCCATTTGATGGGAGTCCAAGGTTGCATTGGCCACATGGTTCTAGTCAATCCACAACTTAGATCAGCTCCAGCCAAGCTGTGTGTACCTCTGTGATGATGGAAGCTGGTTGGAGGAGGGGGTTATTCAAGGGCTCCTCAAACCCGGGCTCACTCACCCATCCTTACTCCCCCACCCCGGTCCCAACTGAAGTTTCTGAATCATCTTCAAGGGCAGCCCCACACAGAGTACATTACACTAATCAAATATCAAGGTCACAGTATTCTGGGTCAGCATAGCTGGTTTAGGTGCCTTTGGGAACCCAACCTATTTGCAGCCCTCCAAATAGTTGTGGGGTTTTTTTTGCCCTACTCACCTGATTCTCAGGCAGGAGACTGTGATCTAGCAGAACTAGTAAGTTCTTGAGAACGTCAAAGAAAGGTGTGTTCCATCAATTAGCTGGAAGCCAGATCCCATCCAATGTGGCAGCTTTTCCAACCAGCATCACAACCACTTGTCCGGATTCATTTTCAGTTTATTCGCCCTCAGCTACTTGGCCACAGTATTCAGGCACTGGCCCAGGGCAGAGATGGTGTTTCTTAATGAAACAGAAATAAAAGATCAGGAATGGAAACTTTCAGGACACCATCTTCCAAGCAATTATTTATTTATGCATTAAACACACATCAATTGTTAAGTAAACAAATTAAGTAAACAATTTTTATCCCACTTTCCCCACATGCATCCAGGCAGTGTACAAACCAGTAAACAAACAATATTAATGTTTAACAGGGTTAGGGTAGTTCAAGGGTAGCCTTATGATTCCATGACATTGCTGAGTTCTAGAGACTGCTGGATAAGATGTTACAGGGAACATTCCTAAGCAGGTCTACTCAGAAATGAGTCCCATGTTACTCTATGGAGTTTACTCCCAGAAAAGTGTACTTAGGATTCAAGCATTAGTTGCTCCTCATATTAAAGTTGTTTTGAGTCATTTCTCAGACTTTATTAGTGGACCCAGAAATATTATGTGATGCTGCAGAGGGATGTAATGTTGAGAGTAGCTGAGAGCCAGGAGAAGTCAGCATGTTCAGGCCCCAAAGAACTCAGAACATTCCAGATGGGAAGTTTTGGGGGTGATTTCCAAATTGTTCACCCCTACCAATGATTCTTTGTAGCTCCCAGTTTTGTCCATTCTATGCTATCTCACATGACAATATTCAGTCATTAACAACTCATTAGAATATCCTTATGTTATATTAATATTTTTTGTAATATTTATCCTGCATTTCACACATACTTTTGCTGAGAAGTGTTAGTCCCTCCTCCCCTGGTCACTCCTGAAACTCTAGCTTTGGAAAGAGGAATAGCTATTCATTTCAGTATTAACTAATAACAGGAATTAGAAACTCAACAGAAGATTGTTACAGAAACTGAACTGCATAGAGTGATGGTTGTTTCCAAGGGACAAATCTGTCCCAGGCAACCTATGACATTAACCAGAGATCTGTCCCTATCATGTCGACAATTACAGCAGCACATCCATCATTAGCCCTACCTAGAGATAATATATCAATGATATTTGAAGAGAAACTTGCCTCCGGAATTCATTGTGTCCTCCAGAAAGAAGGTGACTTTCAGTAGTTTTCAAGTTTTTTCCCTTTCCATCCTGCATTAGGAGTTGATGAAATATTTGTGCCAGCACACCAGACGTAACAGTAAATGTTAGCCCTGGGATTCAATTACAAGGCTAAATCCTTCATGAGTTTGAATCTCCTGTATTGTAAGTATGCGCAAAGAACTGTCCTGCTGAATGATCCATAATGGAGCAGCAGCCTCCAAGCAATCACTCAGCCTGATTCACTGAAGGACTAGTGGAACAGGGAAATGTTTTGACAAAGATCAAGTGTGCCCTTTGTAGTCTTCTCTCACAAAACAAAAGGCATCAGTTTCATCAAGCTCTGACTCAAGCTTTCCAGGTAACTAAAGGATGTTGAAAAATCGCTGGATATTGGGGAAGGGAATATTCATACCCACTGCGTCCTCTTGCTTATCTTAATGTGGAATCAAAGGCAATGGCATTAGCCAAGAATCTATCGTGTTATTAAATGGATGGCTTCCTGTGGCTACCTTTGATCCTTTTTAATCAAATGCATTGGGGGGAGGGGATTGCTCAGATAACAGGGCATTTGAACAGTGTGAAATACTAACATCATTTCATTGAAGATTATTGCTGAGAGTATTGGATTAGGACTTGGAAATCCCGGGTCCCAATCACTGCTCCCTCTAAGCTGAGTTAGTGTGAGCTAGCTCACAGGTGTTTTTTTTAGCCTCCAGCTCATGCATTTTTGTCTTAGCTCAGGAAGGATGGCTCCAGAGCAAACTAATTTATGCAGCAGCCAAATCGCTTGCTCACATTTTTAATGCCAGTAGCTCACAAAGTAGGTTTTTTGCTCACAAAACTCCACAGTTTAGAGGGAGGACTGGTCCCAATCCTCATTCAGCCATGATGTTTGTGGGGTGAGTAAGTCACAGGGCTGTTCTGAGGATTAAAACAGGTTAACCACCAAGTGCTGAGTGCTTTTGAGGAAGGGTAGGAGAAAAAAAGTTGGAATGGAGATCTCTGAGTCCTTGTATCTCAGTCAGAAGGTGGGAGGGGTGTTGTAAGAAGAAACTCAAGGTGGAGAGTTACAATACACATTTGTAATCAGTTTCATTAGAGCAGGGGGTAAATGCTTGGGTGCTTAAAATTGGTATCTGTAGTGAGATAAGAATCCTATGTCCCTATTCAGCTCAGGGTCTATTCTGAACTTGTGAATGAACTCAAGTTCAGCAATCTCATGTTGTAATTTCCCCTTGCAGCTTCTCTGCTTGAAAACTTTCCCTCATAGGTTAGCAATGGAATGACCTGGAAGATTAAAATGTTCTCCCATTGGTTTTTAAGTGTTGTGGTTTTTAATATCAGATTTATGTCCAATCATTCTTGTACATAGGGACTGACCTGTTTGTCTGATGCAGAGAGTGGAAGAGCATTAAGAACATAACAGAAGACAATGTTGAATCAGCCATCCAGTCCAACACTCTGTCACACAATGGCCAAAAATGCCAATGGCCAATGGCCCATCCAGTCCAACACTCTGTCACACAATGACCAAAAATTCCAGATGCCATTAGGAGGTCCACCATTGGAGCCAGGACACTAGAAGCTCTCCCACTGTTGAATTGCTGACATTGGATGGCATATATAACACTGGAAGATGAAAGTGAATGTACTTGAGATGGTATGGCCGCATCTTCATTTGTTGCAGGCTCTGGCCCCAGAGTCTTTGTCCATGCTTGGAAAGGCATTGCTGTGGGTGAGAAGTTATGTAAGGGTAGGAGGCTGTCTGTGGGAAAGAAAAGGTTTGCCTCCCAGTGCCTGTTAAAGAGGA
This sequence comes from Lepidodactylus listeri, assembly GCA_029233225.1. Lineage (NCBI taxonomy): Eukaryota > Metazoa > Chordata > Lepidosauria > Squamata > Gekkonidae > Lepidodactylus > Lepidodactylus listeri. The sequence goes on from JARCFY010000013.1 coordinate 39,183,651, forward strand.
GTGTCATTGTCCAGCACAGGTTGTAGGTCATTAATGGTGTATCAAACCAGTTTGAGTAGACAGCTCTAAGTGACCACCAGCAGTGATGTTTTGTTTGGGCCTATCTTGTAGCAGGTTATCTCTTGGTATCATTCTGGCTTTGTTAAACTAGAATGGGTAGTATGAGATGCTGTGGACAAAGAAGGAAGGACCATTATCTGCATTAAATTCAACGCATGTATTTGTCAAACATATCCAACTGCCCATGGTTAGAGCTGGATTGCAGCATGGGATGGACCTTTAGTCTGATCCAACACGGCAACCCTTATGATCTCAGTAGATCTATAGTACCTCTTAAGAATGTTTCAGAGCATCTGGGAAGGATTTGCTTCTGCCACATTCAATGCATGGATTTCTGCAAAGCTGATTCAAAGTTTCTAACAGCAGGAACCAGCTGCTTTTGCTTTAGAAATCATACCCTTTATAGCTTCCATCTCACTCACTGTACTTTAAGGCCACAAAGAGGTAGGTTCACAGCAGGATGGCAAAAAGTGGGAGGAAAAGCAATAAAAAATAGATAGTGTGCTTTAAAAAAAAGTCAAGGAACTCATATTACAGAATAAAACAGTGCCGGTGAACAATGGACTCTATTGGACTTTTTGATATGCATTACGTCCCATTTGAATTTTCCAAATGCAAATTGCTGCAAAACAATTGCATATAATCAGCCTGGCATACGAATAGGATCGCAGCCCCAAGCACTAATTTGTAAGGCTCTGAAAAACATGTGGATTAAAATGATATTGCAATTAGAGCCTGAACACAACAATACATCAGAAAGGAAATGTGGGGGTTTTATCAGCGGTTTACCTGCCAGCTGAAGCCAGATTAATGAGATGTTTATAGCAATCAAATTCCAAGTTGCATTCTTCCCCTCAAAGCCAAAGCACAGCGAAAGCAAAAATGAACACCCAAAGTCCTGATCTTGGAGTCCTTATTATTACGTATTGGGTACAAAATAGCTATCTTGTTTGTGACACTTTACAGAGCGGAAGAAAGAGGCAATTCATTCCCCTACAATGTTGGTTGTCTGATGCCTGGACCCCATGACAAACAGACTGCATGGGAAGCCCAGTTAGGGTTGCCAACTCTGGGTTGGGACATTCCTGGAGATTTGGAGGTAGAGCTTATGGAGGACAGGGTTTGAGGAGGGGAGGGACCTCAGTGGGGTACAATACCATAGAGTCCACTCCCCCCCCAAAGCCGCCATTAGGAATTTGTCTCTGTAGTCTAGAGATCAGTTGGAATTCCAGAAGATCTCCAGGCCCCACCTCAAGGCTGGCAACCCTCTGACTGTAAGCTTGTATTTGTTTGTTTGTTTAATATATTTCCTAACTGCTTTTTCACCAGAACTGGTTTCCCTGAGATGATTTCAAATCCGATTTAAAAATAGAATAACATAAAAAATGAAAACAATGCATAACATCTAAGAAATCTGCTTCCCCCTATCATTGTCACCATACTAAATACATCCTGTGTGAGAGCCAGCATGGTACAGCAAGTGCCAGACTTGGATCCGGGAGACTCAGAGTCAGATTGCCACTCTGTCATGGAAGCTTCCTGGGTCATCTTGGGCCAGTCACACACTCTCAAACTAACCTACCTCTCAGGATTGTTATGAGAATAAAATGGAAGAGAGGACAATGATATAAACTGCTTTGGGACCCCACTGGAGAGAAAGCTAGGGTATAAATGAAGTAAATAAATCAATATCCCCATTACAGCTCATCAGTCTAAGTCAAAGGTCATCTTGAATAAGGGGGTCTATAAAGGAGTCTAGAAGGCCCTGAGAGATGGGGCTACCCACCTCTTGGGAAAGGCATCCCATAAACAAGGGATGGAAGCAGAAGAGTCCTTCCTTCAGGCTCTAGCCTGATAAGGCTGCTTCCCGTTCGCCTCTCATGCAGATCACGAGTTCTGGGTCAACCTATGTGGGCAGAGACAGTTCTGTAGGCATTCCTGATGAAAGCCATTTAAATGTTTAAAGGTCAAAAGAGGCAGTCACTTTTTATTAGGCCCAAAAACAAATTGGAAGGCAGTGTAAGAGGCATAACACTTGTGCCTGAATCTGACCAGCCAATATTCAGGAATATTCAGACCACTTCAGGCCATGCATGATTCAATGACCCACAACATAATAAAAGTGAGCCAGCAGGGGGCCCTATGGGTCCAGGGTGGAGGAACGGCACTCCAGCTGGCCTGGGCAAGTGTAAATATAGCTGGTCTGGAAGTGAAGGGCCACTGCTAGTGCAGTGGAGAAGCAGGGCTTGCCCCTGCAGCCTAAGGAACCAAAAATGGAGAGGCAGAGCAATGGAAGAGGAGGCCAGAAAGGGGCTGGAGGCTGAGACAAGTTCTCTGGATGAAGGAGGAAGCAGCCAGAGTCCCAAGGCTGAGAGTGGGAGAGTAGATATGGGGGAGGCAGAGCAAAGAGCCACTATTCCAGCACTTACTTGCCCTAATGGTGAGACAAGGGCATGGGGCACACTGATGTAAGATGATCCACAGTGGAGCACTGGTTGAACCTGGAAGGGAAAAAGATGGCAAAAGAAGAGATGGATGAGGTGGGGCCAGGGAAGAGCCCTGTGGGGAAACTAACCCAATCCAACAGGATTGAGCAACCCAGTCTTGAGACCCTTCTGATGACTGTGCCAATAAAGAATGCATTGAATGTAGAAAACCAGATGTCAGGGAGAAGAGCACTAAGCTAGCATTTCCAGATTGTCCAGTTGCAAGGAATACTTAATTTCAGTTACTTTAATGAATTTCTTCACAAGCATGAAGTGATAAATGTTGTATGTCAGATTCAGTAACATTTACTGTGAATTAATATTTGAAGGAAAATTGTATTATCTAGGTTAATAAAGAAATGAGTTAGCATACTCTTTCCATATTATTATATAACCCAGGGAAGACCGGGGGGGGGGATAAGGTGAAGCCCCTATTTTATGTAGGCTCCTTGGCCTGGATTCTACCAGTAATTGTAGGCTGAATCAGTTTTAGAACAGGTAGAGGCAAAGTCACATACTGTGATAAACACAGGGGTACTGCAGAGAGAGAGAGAGAGGAAGCAGTGTGTTGAATTCTTGCCTCCTTGACATGGGGCTGCCATTTTCAGCAGAAACCCTGTGTTTAACACAGAGCACATAGTTCTGTTCTAGTCAAGCACAAGATTGCTACCACAAATATCTTCTAAGACAGCCACCACCACCATTTGTCCTGCTCTTTGGGTTACTTAAGCTTTCATAACTTTAGTCAGCTCAGTGAATTGGCTAAATGTAACTAATCAAATGAATTTCAGTTCCATAAAGCAAATGGTACAGAGTTAAATTTCATGTACATTTATGAATCTGAAGATTTGCTACACAAAATTAGACTGCTGTGTTCATTTCCCCAAACTACCCCCAACAGTCTTTAAATCCAGCTGACCTTTCAGGGAATCCATATTATATTTTTTTGCAAATACCCTCCATCAGCTTGCTAATGGCTGCATCTATTCAATTTGATATTATTACAGCAGCAAAGAATCTGATTCCCTTTTGTGCTCTTTTGTGCTTTTGTACAGTGTACTTGTATAGAGTATTATTTAAATAAAAATGGATGGATGTCAATACAGGAACAAATACCTGTACTATTAAATATGGTTGTTTGTGATAAGAGATGAACAGCAGGAAATTAAGACAGCCGAATCACAATACTGAAGGCTTATGCATGGCATTTCTTGCCCTTCGTAGGTTTATGTCAAAAATGTTTATTTTTTTATTTGAATAAGACAAAGATTTGATCTATAAAGGTTATTACTTGTTTTGCTAGCATCCACACACAATAAGTTCTTCAAACTGAAAGGATAAGCAATACTTATTGTCAAGGCCAGCTCCCAAATTTGGCAAGGGTGGGCATTTGCAGAGTCCCAACAACTGGCATATAACTGCCCCAACAACACCAGCATTGGATGGAAAATCAAAGAAACTCAGTGGCAACTTGAGAATGTTTGTGACTTGCATGCCCTACCCTGCCCCCTTCAGGGGTCCAGTGAGGTTTCCTTACTCAACACCCACCCCCAATTTTAGAGATGGTACTAAATGTCTGTTATTTGAAAGGAAGCTAGTGGAGCTGATGTTATTTACATCATGGGATGGTAGTGATTGACCTGCTGATTCCATCGTCCTTCACAAATGTAAATCTGTTTTATGCTTAGGACTATCAGCTCCCGGTTGGAAAATACCTGGAGATTTAGGGGGAGGAGCCTGAGAAGGATGGGGTTTGGGGATGGGTGGGACTTCAGTGGGATATAAGGCCATAGAGTTCACCTTCCAGAACAGCCATTTTCTCCAGGTGAACTGATCTCCGTCACCTGGAGATGAAATGTAAAAGCAGCAGATTTTCAGTTACCACCTGGAGGCTGGCAACCCTAAGTCTGTTCATGGGGTCAGTGTATTCTGGGAATTGTCTTCTTACAACATTATGTGTGTGTGTGTGTGTGTGTGTGTGTAACCATAGATTCATAAATCCATAGATTTGAGCCATGAGCAGATATCTTGCTATAAACTTGAAGAAAACCCCAGGTTTGCGGGGGGAGGGGGGGATGTGAACTCTGAAAAGGGGGGGTAACCTCCCAGCAATAGAAGCAGAGCCTGTACCTTTAGGAAATGAATGCTCTCTAAAATCTCAGCAGCCATTGTGGCTTTTGCTAGGCAACCACAACAATATTGTGTGTTCAAGCCATGGTTTCTATCATTAAGAGGATGGGGGCAGGTTTTTTCCAGGGCTGTTTTGGACTCTGGCACCCCTGCTTCACACCCTCCTGCTCTGGTGGGGGGACTCATTGGGACCAGTCCTAGCAGCAACTAGCAGCTGCCATGCAATTTCCACAACTCACCCAGATGGCCATGACAATATCACACAACCCAGGCTGGTCTAGCTGCACTATCCACACAACTTGCAAAACTTGGTCTGACAATGGCCTTCACACAATTCACTGAGCTATGTGCTACCACACAACTTTTGCAACCTGGTCTGACCTTAGAATCAGAGAATCATAGATGTGCAACTTGGTCTGACTTTCCCCACAGAGAGGTTGCCAGTGGGAGGGGAGGGTGGAGAGCTGAGAGCCAGTGTGGTGTAGAATCTGGGAGACACCCATTCAAATCCCCATTCTCCCATAGAAGCTTGCTGGGTAAATCTGAGCCAGTCAAACTCTCACAGTCATATCCACCTCACAGGAATGTTGTGAGGATAAAATGGAGGTCAGGAGAATAATGTAGGCTGCTTTGGGTATCTATTGGGGAGAAAGGTGAAGTATAAATGAGCTGGCCTTGGCTTGGAGGGTGGGATAACAAATTTAAATAAATAAATACTTAATAAGTCTGAAAATGGGGGGGTGGGGTGGAGATAAAAGAAAGGCCAGTTGGTGAGTGGGAAGGAAAAAAGGCAGCAGGGAAAGGGGAGAGGATGTGGGGGCTGCCAGGAGGAGATAAAGAAGAAATAGTGTGGGGAAAAGGATACAGCGAAATAAAGTGACCCCCACATCCTTGCAGATTTGCTGTTTGTATGCCACTAATTGCCTGTACCCTTTTTCTTACAAAAAGAGGTCAGGCAAGCCAAAAGGGAAAAGGTGGGACTGACAGAGCAACCATAAGTAGAGTGACCTTTAGGGCTGTGCATTCCAGAATTTCTGAGCCAAAACTATATACAAAATCCACTGTTTCTAGTCACTACCATGACTTTCTGGAATGGTTACACAAATCCAGAATTCTTAGGCATTGCAAAAAGCACATACATACCAAGAAATCCATGTAATTTTTTTTGTGTTTGTATGCTTCACATCATCAGCAGCAGGCATTTTGTTTTTCTTTATGCTCTGAATTTCCCAGGGAGTGACCTGGGTAAGATGGCTCTGAGCCAGTGCAAGCCAGGTGCAAGGGCTGGCAGAGCTGAAAATCTAGCCGGCTCTTTCTCCTTTCATGCATCCTTTGTGTGTGTGTTGTGGGGGGGGTGTCCTTTTTTCCTCTGCAAGTAGGGTGGCTGGGAGCACCTTGTTTGGGGGCCCACAGAATTGGACCCCCTTTGTCCAATTCACTTGAAACTTGGAGAACCTTTAGTGGACAAGAAGCAATATAATCCCCTGCAATTTTGGTATCATTTGGTGGAAAAACATCTACTCCAGCCCAAATAATGGAACCCAATTAATTCTAGAATCCCAGAAAAAAACCCAAACCTGAATCTAGAAAATTCAAATACGATTGAATACTAGGATTTATGCCCTTACTGAAATCTGCAAATGCCAGGGTTTTTTTTTTTTAGTGTACATCCCTAGTGGCATCTGAGTTAATGGACTTAGAAGGGTGTTACTCTGCTTAGGACTGCATTGTTATTCTTCACATTTTTATTCCATCCTTTATCCAAGGAACTCAGAATAATGTATACATTCACTGCGACCCTGTGACATAGGTCAGGCTCAAGAGCAGTGCCTCATTAGATATATTCATGGAGTATGGACCATCAGTAGCTACCAGCCATGCCAACTGAAGGACACCTAGGGGCAGTAAATCACTGAGTAGCAGTGCTAGGAGGCAACCTCAAGAGAAGGCCTTCAAACTTTCTGCTTCCAGTGAACCCTTAACACAGCAAGTTGTTGGCAGAGGAACTTTTACTAATCTATCATGGAACCACAGCACTGATTTATGTTCTCAGGTATATACTCCATTCAAACATAGCATTGGCTTCACTGCTGCCTGGTGGGAAATGAAAACACACACCTGAGAACACACCTTCATATTTCCCTATGGATACACATTATGAATAAGTAATAGAGGCCATTAACTTTCAGGAAATGTTGTCCACCATTACTGATCTTCTCAGTGATGCTTCTGCTCTGCTGGAGGAGGAGGAGGAGGAGACCTGGTTTTTAAGCCTGACATTTCTCTACCTTAAGGAGTCTCAAAGAGGCTTACAATCACATCCCCTTCCTCTCCCCACAACAGGGACCTTGTGAGGTAGTTGAGGCTGTGAGAGTTCTAAAAGAACTGTGATTGGCCCAAGGTCACCCAGCAGGCTTCATGTGGAGGAGTGGGATTCTCTAGATTAAAGTCCACCACTTTTAACCACTACACCATGCTGGCTTTCATGATTAGGGATGGGCATGAACTGGCTCATGAACTAAAGTTTGTGATGGATTTTGGGCTGTTTGTGATTTGCGAAGTCAAGTTCATGGCAGATATTTTCCACACATATTTTCCACAAATTTTCAAGCTGTTCATGGAGGTTCGTGCCAGTTTGTGAGTGGAGACATTCCAGACAGACTATTTCCACTCAATCAAAATGTTTTATGTAACTTCAGCGCAACGTCTTGGAGGCCATGTAAAGGATCATCCAGGGGTGGTCCCTTGTTTCTTTGATATCTCTAGGTTGCACAGAATCCATTCTATATACTCCTGAACCTCCTGAACCTGCCCCTGTCAAAATGACAGCTGACAGGCAGTCATTTTGACAGGCTCAGGTTGAGGAGGTTCAGGAGTGTATCGATCAGCCTCCTAGTACACTAGATATGCCAAACTCACAGGAGATTTCTGGATGACACTCCTCTACCTGCCCTCCAAGTTTGGTAAGGATTGGATTTACGGGCTCCAATTTACAGGGCCCCCCCAAGAAGGTGCTCCCAGGAAAGTGCTTTCTGGGGAAAGCTCTTGTGAGTTTGGTGTTTCTAGCATGCGGGGGGGGGGGGGCATTCTACTGCCTCATGAACCTCACAAACTGGTTCAGTTTGTGGTTAAAAGTTTGTGACAGTCTGTGGTTTGCAAATGGAGCACACTATGAACACCAAACCAAACTTCATTTTCCCACTTTGTGCATATCTGTACTCATGATGAGCTTCATCAAAAAATCCAGTGATCCCCTAAATATAGTTTGGATATCACTAGATTAAACCCAACTATGCTACCCAGGCTGATTCCCCCTCCCCTGAATTCAGTGGGTCAAATGAAAACTCTTTTCAGAAGTCCTAAATTGGGGGGATATGATCTATATATGCATTCAAATGAATATGTGTAAGAGGGGGGCATGTACCCTGACTCTTTAGCTCTGTATTCCAGAAAACCCCATTTTTCCGCTGTGATCGTTGCAAGATCACTGCAGAGGGCTGTACAAAAATGCATAATGAACTAATAAAAACACTAATAGGCATCAGACAAGAGTTTTATTTGCAAAGACTTCTTTCCATGCAATCAGGGAAATTGCACTTGTCTTTCTTAAATATGGTCACTTAGCACTGACATTCTACAGGGCAAACTCCAGTCACACTAACAAAGGCAAACTAAGTGTAACACTACAGAGACATAATCTTCCCATACCTCAATAGAGTCACTGATGGTCCCCAATTACATGTGTGTAGAGGCTCATTACTTCTGGATGAGTATAATGTCCAAGCAGGATTACTGAAAGAAATAGATGTCTTTTATCAAGCCCATTGAGAGATATTTTGTTCTGTACAATCTCATACAATTGTGCCTGACAGCCAAGGCAGTTGGTGTACATACAGGAGAGCCCTGCTTCAGATATAGGCTCTGCTATCTGCAATATGGGAATATTAATACCGGCCTATCTTGCAGGGCTAGTATAAGGAATACACTGTGATAATGCACATAAAGTGTTTTAAATACTCAAAATACTAAATAAATTCTAATCACAAGTGAAAATATACTTGATTTTTAAGTTTCCAGCTCTGTGCATGAAATCCAGGGCTCATTTCATAGCAAGAGCTCCTTTGCATATTAGGCCACACACCCCTAATGTAGCCAATCCTCCAAGAGCTTACAGAGCTCTTCTTACAGGGGCTACTGTAAGCTTTTGGAGGATTGGCTACATCAGGGGTATGTGGCCTAATACGCAGAGGAGCTCCTGCTATGAAATGAGCCCTGATGAAATCAAATAGAGGGGAAATATCAAATAGAGGGGAAACAGCCAGAAACACTTGTCAGGGATGCTCTAGGCTGATCCTGCATTTAGCAGGGGGTTGGACTAGATGGCCTATATGGCCCCTTCCAGCTCTGTGATTCTCTGATTCTATGAAATGGCCAGTTTGGTGCTTCCCTCCTCATTCCAAGCTATTATACAATATCACGTCTGGAAAACTCAATTCATTTTCAATCAGAGGTACACCATAAGAGAACTTTCTCACAGTTTCTTCTGTTACCATTCAAGCTGTGGAGTCTTTCTTGGCGTCATGTTTTCTGTACTGCTTGCCAACTGATCCTACCATGCTGTGTCCCTCAGTACATCTGGGAGCTCCCTGGCGTATTGAAGTGCTTGTGACCAAAAACACGATCCAGCATTCTGAGGGTTACATTTCCACCATTTCAAAATGAGGGTTTAATTATCAGTTAATGAAAAGCTCTACAGCATTATAGTCATTAGAACAAACTTCATTACTGATTTGTGATTGATCAGTTTAAATTATCTATTACGTCTAGTAATTAAACCTCCACTATCTGCCGACGTGGTGATAAATTGTTATGTAACACTTAGCCACAATGGCCATCCAATTACTTCTCAATTATAAGGTTTGCAGCATTTCAGTTAAAGCGCCCCTCTCTTTTTCAGTACCCCAGCCTCCAGCCTCACTGGTGTATGAGTCCTTTGACTCAGCAGGGATTTGGGGATTTTGTTCAATGGAGAGGGTGAAAAAGCTTTTTTTAAACAATGAAACCCTGAACTGTAGCCTTTAATCTTGACTTCAGATTCTGTGCCCATTTTACACACCATTCTTTTTCCTCTGATGTATTTATTCTGCAGCTACAATTTTAAAAATTGGGGCAGAATGTCACTTGTGATGTGTGGGGGGTGGCATCCAAAGTTTTTTTTTTTTAGTATGAAATTGCCCTTTCACAGCTGCACAGTAGCATCCAGCAAGCACATTCCATTTAAATCCATGTGGTTCAGGTTTTGCACATGCATTTTATCGTTAATTCCTTGAATGAAAGGGAACAGGAAGGAACACAGGCAAAGGAGGAAAACCCACTGTTGAAACTGACCAGACTTTTTCTGAAACTGACAAGCAGCTGTGAAGACCTGTTTTCCATGTTGCCAACATGAGGAGATTCTCTGCTGTGTTATCAGCCACTGTGAAAAATGGTAAAGAGTCACACAATATCATAATATGGGGAAACATATTGAGTGTGCAGAATTCACAATAGAACCCACTGGCACGTCAAGCTGTGATAACTGGCAATGTGTGCATGTGTGCGTGCATCTGTGCAAAGTCAGCTAAAACCCCACCATGCTTTGTACAGGGCTGCAATTTGTAGAGGGGAGGAGACCTCTGGCAGAAGCTCTGAAGAGTTTTATTTGTCTTGTGCCACTAAATTGAAAAAAAATGGGGGGTATTTTTGCCAGTGCCCTAGTACAGCTGCATAATAACACTAGTTTCCTGCCCTTCCTTGCAAATCTGTGTGGTTTTCTCTTTGTGATTCTCTAACTTGATCCTACACACTGGGTGTGATCTTGGCAGTTTTTTTAAAGCCTGCCCTGTGTGGATTGCACTCTTCCAACAAATGGATTGATCCCAAGCGATTCTTAATTTTGGCAGTTCACAGAAGGTCCATGTGGCTCAGCTGCCATTTTAATGTTAGACTTCTGGAGACTGCTAAAATAGCCCCCCCCTTAAAAAAAACTTTGTTCGCTAAAGCATAAAAGTGCAAAATGTTTTCAAGGCTTTAGGCTTCCCATCCAGTGTCTGTCTCTCTTTACATCTCATGTCAATTTCATTCTGCACTGATGACCCCCCTTTATTTTGTTTGTATGTGGAACTGAAATCCTTTTTTTTTTGTACTGGGGATGCTGTTGTTTGCCTCCTCTCCAATCTTCCTTTCAAGACAACACCAGCGGGGAACTTAGCCTTGTGCAGCTCCTTTTAAACTTGTCCCCATCATTTAATTTTTTTAAAAAAAAATCAGTGATCTGAGACTGGCAATAGTCTCATATCAGTAGACTCATGCTGGTTGTAAAAAAACATTTAAAAATGAGGGGGAAATGAAGCTTGTACACTAATGAAGGGGGGAGGATGGTGGAAAGTCAAAGTGGGTGGAAGAACCTTGATGTGGGCAGCAAAAGGGTGGGAGGAAATCCAAAAGGATCTGTACACTTTTGAATTACCTTTGGCTTGGAAGTGAAACAAGGGAAAAATTGGCACAAAAGCACTCCCAGAAAACCCGGGGTAACAGCAAGCAGAATGTGAACTGAGTGCTGAAGGGAGGAAAATTAATGCAGAACAACAAAGAAAACCTGGCAGACATACACAGTAAAAGTGAGGGGAAACACTCATGCATAATAGACCTATAAATATAAACAGAACCTCAGAAAAACTCTTCTCCCCCTAGTGTTTCTGTGTAAGTTAGACTTTAGGGCATGCTGGCTTGGATGGAAAGCTGTTTTTCAGTGTGCCTGCATTGGAACAGAGAGAATAATCCAAACATAATTGATGCGGAGACATGACATGGCTAAATAAGGCCAGAGAAGTGACTCATTCAGAGGTTCAGTAGGCACATACCTTGGACCTTTAATGGTTTAATAACTTTATTTATTACTTGTGGTATAATAGAAGTTTTCTTATGACTCATTAGCCTTCTGCAGGTTGTGTCCTTAAAGCCAGAAATCGGAATAAGGAGGTAACATAGTTTTAAACAGGAGCACAGTTTAATAAGTCCAGTTCTTTCCTTGTATATGGAGCTGCAGAACCCCAACTTCCTTTTCCCTCTGTTCTAACCCACACTAAAGCCTAGACTGGAGTAAGGTAAAGGTAAAGGTTTCACTTGCTCAAAAGCCAGTCTAATCCAACTCTTGGGATGTGTTGCTCATCTCCATTTCCAAGCTGAAGAGCCAGCGCTATCCAAAGATATTTCCGTGGTCATGTGGTTGACATGACTAGATGCCGAGGTGCACAGAACGCTGTTACCTTCCCACCAAAGTGGTATCTATTTATCTACGTGCAATTTCTTCCTTTTGAACTGCTAGGTTGGCAGGAGCTGGTGCCTGAGACGGGAGCTCACTCAGTCATGCAGCACTCGGGTCTTGAACTGCTGAACTACCAGTCTTGACTGGTTGAGCCACTGCAGAGTGGAGTAGGAAAGACTAAAACACTAGCCCAAATTAAAAATAAAAAATTATTGGAAAATAATCAGCATGGGGACACACCCCAAAAAAGGCTTGAAAATTCCACAAGTGGGACTGAAACAGGAATTTTCAAGTTGAAGCAATGGAGCTGTAAAATTCAGTAGCATACCTACTCTTAAATGGAATAAAGACCATGATTCTCTAACCATATCACTGCTTTAAAAATCACTGTTTGCAGGAGGAGTGGAATGAAAGAAATGTAATGTCAGGGAATTATCACTCAGTAAAAGTGGCATTTTTAGTATAAAATATATTAGAAACAATTCTACCTTGGGGAAAAGAATACATATCTTGAAAACATTAAAATTTTTTAGCACTGCTCAATTTAGAGGATCCTTCTAGTTCATGCTGATGTGAAGTTTGATAAAATGCCCTTTTAGGAAAAGAATCACAGTACATGAGAACTTTGTGTAAAGGACAGTTATCTTCAAATGTCACACTGTAAAAAGGAGTATGCATAAAAGGTCACTTCTTAAAATTAAGACATGTTTTAAAAGTAAAGAAAATATTAGCACTCCCATTTTCTTTTTTACTTCTAAGTCACTTAAAGATGGCATTACCTGAGTTCATAGAATCAAACCTGTGATTCATTATTTTCACTCCACTTTCTATTTCCTTGCACTGATGTACTCCCCCCCCCACCCAGTTTTAGTGGTTGTCTGTAAATCAGGATTATCCATGAAACAGATAAATCCCACACATTGTATGTATAACAACATATAAATTGCACATAGAAGCAATACAATGTGAGTGCACCTTATAAATAAACCATCCAAACCAAAGAAGTGCAGAATCAAAACTGTTAACAAAACTAGAAATGAAATAGGGAACAGTTGTTCATTTCCAAGTCAACAGTGAGTACTTTAAAGCTCTCTAGTAAACAGCCATTTACTGTGTTGCTGGTTCGTGTTGGTACATACTCTCCTCTTTCCTGAACAGTGACAGGTTCCAGGGTGCAGCTTCATCTGGGTTTGATTTCTTCTGAATGAAAGAGCACTGGAATCTTCTGATGACTTTGTGATAGTTGCTCAAATTACAGATGCACTGAGGAAATCAAAACGGCTCAGGGCAATATAGTTACTATCAGATCCCTTCAGTGAAGTCCTCTTCCAAGTTTTGACAGAAAGGACCTATTGGGAGACCATCTACTAATTATTGGCTACAATAGAGGAAATAGCCACACCTAGAAACATTAACATCCTTTCATCATAGGACCTGGCTACCATGAGAGGCTGGAATTTTCGGTCAAACCATAGTGATAGACTTATTCAAAGTCATTGGGCATCAATGCCACAACAGTCTGAATCGCCTTTGGATGACAGGACAAACAAGCTTTAGACATGTTTTCATTTTCCCTTTGAGAAAAGGTGCAAGATCAGTAGGGTGCTGTTATTAACATTTAGTGGGTAATTTGCAGAAATATTGGGAGAGCTTTGAGGAAGGACAGTGAATAGTTTAAGTAGTGATGTGAAATCATCATGCTATTCCAGCCCCATGTTCTCAGTGGTCATGTTGGGTGTTTCTTTGCCAGCCAAGAACCTTCATAATGGAGAGTTGAGCTTACTTCTAATCAGAGGGATAACTATTATAGCAAATAGCAACATGAACATTGATTCCAGTGGCACATTAAAGACAATCAACGTGGCATGAGCATTTGTGGGCAAGCATTTCTTTGTTAGAAACTTGACTATAGCTCTTCTCCAATTTTACCTATAAATCTCCGCCCCTCCCCAATAACTGGACACACTGCTCAGACATTTGCAGTGGCATTCCTGCACAAGAGAAAATAACTGCTGAACCTCTGAAGCAGCCAGAGGTTGGGAAAGTGGGAATTGGAAGGCATTTGCTCTGGTTTTAACTGAATCATTTCTCTCCACCATAAAAAAAAAAAAACCATCAGTCATTCATATTAAAAAAAACCCTACCTTATCCCAACCTTTGCAGAGGTGAATTGAAAGGCAGAGATGAAATAATTATAAACTTCTCAGAAAGTTTTAATAGAGATGCTAGCCATGGCCTATGATATTCTTGTGAACTGTTCCTCTAATTGTTCTCTGCTTGTATACCCTTGGAACGTGGCCAGCCAAAAGCTGAATTTAATAAATACATTAGTAGCATTTACTACTTCACAAACAGTGGGGAAAATAGATGCAACTCCTGAGTCATTTCCAAAACTTATGCAAGCCAATTAGCATCTCCTAATTATGGAAGAGTAAATTTGAATGCACATAAGTGTCATGCTCTTGCTTAAACCTCACAGCTTCTTAACTGCTCAGGTTATTCTGCATGTTGAAAAGACCTTTCCCCCCTTAGTAATTCATTCCTTAAACTGGAAGTTATCTTCCAAAAGTAGATATTTTTACAGCAAGATCAAAATGGTACCTCTCAAACATTTTAAAAAACCTTAAAATAAAAACAGAGTGTGTGGGGGGGATTAGAAGCAGCAATGACAAAAGATGGATATGATACCCACCTACACTGTAGGTCCTTGTGTCCTCACCCTCAAAGAACACTCCAGAACCTCAAGGTACTTCCTGGATGGAGGGGATGGAGACCATCTAGGGTTGCCAGACCCCCTGGTAGAGGCGTAGGTCTCCCACCACCAGGCCCTATCCCCCAGCCACCAATCAGCTGTCCAGTGTGGGGACTTACCAGTAGAAAGAGTAAGGCCCAGGGCACACTGCTGTCATCACACAGGAAGTGATGTCATCACACCAACGACTTTCCGGGTGATGCTATGGTATTTGGGCAAAAACTCTATGGTAGAAGCCTGGTTCTACCATAGAGTTTTGCCCAAATACCGGAGTGTCACCTGGAAGTCACTGGTGTGATGATGACACTTCCTGTGCAACACCAACGATGTGGCCTGCACATTTCTCTTTCTCCTGGTAAGTCACCCTCCACCTCCCCCCCAGTTGCCAGGAGGGACCTGGCAACCCTCAAACCATCTGAACATATGGAGGCGTTAATGCTCAGAAGTAGATCACATTCTGTGCACTAAGAAGGTCCCAGGTTTAGCCTCCAATATCCCCAGTTACAGGAGTTCAAGTAGCATGTATTAGAAAAGAGTTTCTGCCTGAAATTCTGGAGACTTTCTGCCAATTAGTGTATAACAGACTGAACTAGGTGGATCAAGTGTGGAAGAGATGCTTATGATGGAGGTGCTTGGAGAGCATTAAAATCTTATTCCTTTTGGCCAGGTTCATATCCCATCAGGAAATGGGATACCATCATTTTTCATGATTTCTGGAGCAAGAAGAAATTCCAGGAAAAATGAGGGCAGTGAGAGAGCCACACTTACTCAAGACAGCAGAGACACATCTGTCATTAAGGCTACCAGGGAAAATCCAGATGGGACAATGGCCTGGGGGGCTGTTACCCACCTCCCTCTGCCAGGGCCACTTGGCCCCAAACAAGGGGCAGCTCCTGCCCCATTTGGGAAGCCTTCCTAGCCACCACTGTGATTGAGCCAGAAGCTCTTGCAGCCACGGCTGAGAGCAAACTGGCTGCCCCAGCCCTGTGCAGGGTGGGCAAACCACTGCTGCTACAAGTGAGACTATTGCATGGATGGGCAAGCCACATGGCGCCATGGCAACCAATTTACTTGTGTCAGTGGCAGCTTGCCTCTCCCACATAGGGCTAGGGAAGCAGGCTCACTGCAACAGTGGCAAGACAGCAATCTTTTGTTCCATTCCCCTGGGTCTGTGGGCAGGCTAGGAGTGGGATCTTCTTCAGGGCCATTCTTGATTCCCAGCCTAGCCCTGCAAGAAAGGTGTGTTTTGCTATTTACTTTGTGACCTGTCCTACCAAGAAAACAAAGATCATCTCAGATACCCAAGCAACAGTGCAAAGGCCTCTGGCACTCTGGCAAAGGCATCACTCTGGTTGGAGTGGTGTTGGGGGATTGGTCAATAACTCTGTGATTCCTATTCCCCAGCTATTATAGCAAAATTAGCATGTTATATATAGGACTGTGTGCATGTGTGTGCATAAAGACAGAGTGAAGGGGGATGAGGCATGATGGCACACTTAAATGGAAGGAGGAATAGGAGTTTTTATACCACACCTTCCACTACCCAAAGGCTTACAATTGCCTTCCCTTCCTCTCTTCACAACAAAACCTTGTGAGGCAGGTGGAGCTGAGAGAGCTCTGAGAGAACTGTGACTGACCCAAGGTCACCCAGCCAGTTTGGTGTAGTGGTTAGGAGTGTGGACTCTAATCTGGATGAACTGGGTTTTGATTCCCCACTCCTCTACATGCAGCTGCTAGTGTGACCTTGGGTCATTCATAAGTCCTTTCAGAGCTGTTCTCTCAAGGGCAGTTCCCGAGTGAGCTCTCTCAGCCCTATCTACCTCACAGGGTGTCTGTTGTAGGGAGGGGAAGGGAAAGGAGACTGTAAGCTGCTCTGAGACGCCTTCAGATAGTGAAGGGCAGGGTATAAACCCAATCTTCTCCTCCTTCTCTTTTTCTTCTACTTCAGCTTGGCTTCATGTGGAGGAGTGGGGAATCAAACCTGGTTCTCCAGATAAGAATCCACTGCTCTTAACCACTACACCACACTGGCTCTCATGTCTTACCCAGGGCCTTCTAAAAGATGATGCCATTCCTGCCAATCTACAACAGGAGAGTCTCAATATGTACTTCCTTTGACAAGATAGTGTTTCTTTGAACTATGTGGAGTATGATTATTACAAATGCCAAGTCAATGTTTCAACTGCCCTTAAGAACAGCAGCTGGAATTGCAAGATTAGATGATTACAAACTGCTTTTAAAGCTTCACTCCTTTTCCAAAACAGTTTCCCATGAAGCAAATAAAAAAAGTCTAAAGTTCCTTTGGACTCCCAGAATCCTTTGCTTCTGCTAGTTCCATGGGTCTTTAGATACTGGCAGCACTCAATTAGATCTTGTTAGTTCACAAGGTCTATAAAGAACCAGTGCCTCATAGGACATGGGCAGCTTCCATTAAATCTATACTAGCTCAGTCTTGCAATGTTTCTGAACATTACCTGCTCTGGTTGGCATATCAACCAGCTCCTAATTACCTGAGGCAAAATCATGTCACTGTTTAATGTTAACTAAAGTTTAGAAACTATCACATTAAATGGTTGCATTGCAAAGAACATTGATAAAGGCAATTATGGGATGGGGACTAGGGGAAAAATGTCTTAGGCTGGCAGGGAAGAAAAAGGATTAATCTCTCTCATCTCCATCTGTCAGAATTAACTGACCATAAATCCATGAGGCTTATTCCGCCAACATCTGTTACTGGCTGTTTGTGTAGCACTTTCTACTTTTTTGTCGTGATGTTTTATGATGCTCCTTATCAAAGTGGCATGATTTCTCTGTGGGCTTCGCAAATGAGAAGAGAGAGCTAAGTCATCTTCTTTTCTCTCCTCAGGAGGGGAAAACATGTGACATTCAGCAAGAGGCTGCCATTTGAAAGATCAGCCTCCCCCAGGAAAGCCAGTTTCCTCATCTTGCCCATTGTATTTGAAACCATTTACAATTGAAAAGCATATAAAAGTTCGTGGTTGTTTTCATGGTACAACAGTGCTTGAGCATCATTACATTTGTGTTGCATTTCTAAACTGTAGCCAGGACATGCTGATATGGGTGGAGGATTCAGCCTCCCATTTTGCAGATCCAATACCGCACTTCAGAACAGAACGTGTGGAATGTGGTTGGATAATGGTCTACTAATTCATACATTCAGAAGTATCAAGCTCAAAAACATCCTTGGAAAGTTCAGTGCTCTTCACTCCTAGAGAATATCCCACTATTTAGTGAGGTCATATTGTACATTTTTGGCTTTTATTTTGATGGGATCATTGTTGCTATGGCTTATTTGCTCATGCAGTAAAGACAGACTGGGAGTGAAGTTGTGTGTGTGTGTGTAGAGTGCAGCCAAGTCGCAGCCAACTTATGGTGACCCCATAGGGTTTTCACGACAAGTAATTAAGCAGATGTGGTTTGCCTTTGCCTTCCTCTGCAAGTCTTCCTTAGTGGTCTCCCAACCAACTACTGACCCTGCTTATCTTCTGAGATCTGATGAGATTGGGCTATACCATACTATTCCACATTCCCGAGTGAGGTCATATTCCATATCAAACCAAAAAAATACTCTACAAGGTCTTTTTAATAAAGAATGCTTCCAAAATTCTCCTCATCTGAATTTCAACAGGAATTTGGATTTTCGAATTATCTGGTCTAATTTATTAAGTGGAAATACTGTCTTAGAAATTTCCCATGGGTAGAATCTAGTGCAGCATTTCCACAGGCTCAAGGACAGCTGCCGATAGAGCACAACATTATTGGCTCTGCCTTCTGTTGTAGCCTGAAATGCCCCCTGAAATCCTATTCCTGCAGGGACTCCAGGGGACATAAAGTTGTGCTCTGAGGTGACATTCTTCCATCAGCAAAAATAATGATATGAATTCACCCACATTGTTCCCTTTTTTTATTTCTGAATTGCATACAGAGCACCCTATGTTCCCAGTTTGTTGCAACATACAGTTCATTCACACACACACACACACCCTTGACATTATATATTTGCATGTGAACTTTGGGGAAAATGCAAAACTGGTAACCTTGATGTGATTGTACAGTCTTACCAAGAGTCTTTATGGCTGATATTTTACCAGCACATGAAAGTGTATATGTGCATCACTAAATGATAAAAAGTGATGCAAAACAGCATACTATGACAGCAGTCTTGGTATTTACAGTGTTTTATCAAAGCACACATAAGTAACATGGGAAGGGTAGAAATACAAATCAATGGGAGGAACTCAATATTGCAGAAAAGTGCACATCCACAATCCCAGCCATAATTTTAGAAACTGTCCTAATTACATGAGAATTAAGGAGGAGTTAAAAGCAGCTCAGTGCAAAATTCCAGAACAGTAAACAAATGGGATGTGGGAAATCAACCCTAATTAGAATTACATGTGCTATATCTTTCAAAATGCTAGGATTCAGACTCACATAATGAAAGTAATTGGCAAGGAGCTTCAATGCAGACAAAAAGTATTGGGGATGGGGCCTAGCATGCTGTCAGCTTGATGGTGTGCTTATGTCACTTCTGGGCAAAACCGGAAGTGATATAAGAGCTAGGAAGCTCTAGCACTTATAAAAACAATTGCATGTTGTTTCATAGCAATTTTCTTAAGACCTGGAAGGAAATTTAAAAAGATCTACTACAATGGAAAAAATTACGTTTGTCATTGCTGGGGAGAATATCTGTAGTTCAGATCAATGTTTTACCTATAGTGCTGTTTCTATTTCAGACAATACCAGTTTTGACATCTGACATACCATGTAAACAATGACAGAAAGGTATATCACAATTTGTGAGGCAAGGCGGGGGAAGCATGTGTTAGATACAAAATATTACAAGATGTAAAAGAAAGAGGCGGCTTGGGGTTATCGGACTTGAAAGTTTATTTTGCTGCTTGTTGTTTGGTATGGTTGAAAGAATGGTTATTGTTGAGAAATAAAAGGTTATTGAAGTTAGAGGGGCATGATTTAAGATTTGGGTGGCATAGTTATTTATGGTATGACAAAGTCAAAGTTAATGTAGATTTCAAAAATCATTATATTAGATTTGAGAATATGGAACAAATGTGAGCCTCAATTGCATCCAAAAATGCCTTTGCGGATCTCAACACAAGAAGCCTTTTTTAGACAGGGAAAGGTAACTAAACACAAATGGTTAACATATTGGGATATACTAGATATCCCGCAAGGGGAATGTAAAATTAAAATGAGAGAAGATTTGATAACACAAGGATATAAGTGTCAATGGCTTTTCTATGCACAATTACTAGAAAGGTTTAAAGTTGATAAAAGGTTGTATGGTTTTGATCAATCTATGATTGTATTTGAAACAGAACTGTGTTTGAATGATCAACATGGTATTGTTAAAATGCCTAAAATTTTGCTGAAATTGGAGACAGATGAAGAGCAGGTAAAAGAGTTTATGATAAAAATGGTTAAAGGAAAAAAAAAAAGAACCTTTGGGCATAATATCCAAATTGAACAATGGGGAAATTTGTGGTCAAAGGGATTTAAATTTACATCAAGTTCTAATTTAAAAGAGTTTTTTAAAAAAATAAAATGATGTATCAATGGTATATAACACCAGATAAATTAGCTAAAAAAAATTAAAATGTTTCGAATAAATGCTGGAAGTGTGAACAACATGAAGGGACATTTTATTATCTATGGTAGACATGTAACAAAGCTAAAAAAAATATTGGATACAAATACAGTCATTTATCCAGAAGATTTTAAAGACTAATATACTAATGAAGGCACAGGCCTTTTTGCTGGGACTAATGGATAAACAATCGGGAAACACTCATGGAACTTTGTTTCTGTATAAGACAATGGCAATAAAACTGCTATGTGCTCAAAAATGGAAAACTTTGACATTACCTACAATAGAGGAATGGTTGGTTAAGATGATGGCGCTTGCAGAGATGACCCAGCTCAGTTATTTGATAAAGGAAAATATATTACCTAAATTTATGTTTATATGGAAACCCCTTACAGACTTCTTGAAGTTACAGCATGAATGGCAAAAAGTTAGTATTTTTTTTCTGAATGAGGGAACAAGAAAAGCTTTCCCTCCAGTTATTATATTTAGAAAGGATTACAGTATAATTTTTAGTTGGTGTATTCTGAACAATGGTAATACCAACATCATCTGGAAAAAGCAGTGGACCCAGGAAGCATGAAGAAATCGGTTGATCATCTTGCTTTTTAAAAGGAGAACCGTAATTTATGATGCCTGGAAAATAAACTCATTTCAAATGCTCCTTTCTCTTACCCATTGAGGTTTTTTTTTTCATTTCCTTGCTGTCATTTTAATTCACCTTTCACTCTATTTTTCTTTTGAAGATCCAGTAGGCACAACCAAAACAAATTCAAGCAAAGTTGTTTAGAGTGAAAAAGGCATGCAAGAGAAATGGTGGAAAATAAGATATCAGGGAAAGAACTGAACCAGGCAAGGAAATTACATGTGTTGAGAAATGTCTTTTTTTTAAAAAATCCCTTATGAAAGTGATAAAAAATCATGCCAAATCATGGAAAGCTGAGGGCTTGGGATATAAATGCAGTTATTTTAGCCATTCTGAACTGGGTCCCTTTGAAATTTGTGCTCAGCCCAGAATTGACTAGACTGAGCACCCACCCAACATCCTCATCAATGGGATTGATGCCCCCATTACCACTAGCTCTCTCTGCTGTCAGGGAAAGGTGATGGAGAACTATCCAGGGCTCATTTGGAATCAAACCAGAACTTTAATAAATTAACTTGTCAGACCCAAGAAAAATTAAGACCAAATTTACTTCTTTCTGTCAGGCCTTAGCAATGTCAAACCCAGGAGAGTCTGCCATTTGGTAATGCAAAATGATCTGGCTGTTTAAAGGTTACTGTTGTATGAGGCTTTATTGACTCCTCCTTGTTGTGCATGGGAAACAAAACTCCCTAGATGGCTTTTTCAAGATGGCTGTTTGGGTTAGAGGAATTCGAATTTCTCAGTTTAATAGAGAAACACAGTACCTATCCTTCTTGATTTTTTTTTCCACCCAGGAAGCTAAAGAGTAACTCTAAAAGCCACATTAGAACACACCCAAGTGTTATGGGAAGAGTATACATGACAGTTGTCTCTGAGGATAGCTTTTCCTATTATAACTGAAGTAACACAGAGATAATGTTAAAAGGCTGCCCAAATCCAAAATTCAACAAAACAAATGGGAAAACCTGGTAAACTAAAACCAGGACTAAAAAACAGCTTTACCTCAACTGAAAAGCTGAACTGAATAATTCCATAGCCCAGGGGTCATCATGAGAGGCAATATCTCAGAGATAAAGCATATGTTTAGTACAGTAGATCCCAGGGATTTCCTGTTAAAGGATCTCACATAGGTTATGGGAAACCTTTCTCTGCCTAAGGCCCTGGAGATCTACTGCCAGTCAAAATAGACATCACCAATGTCTGTGTATCAAGAATGTGACTCAGTATAAATCTCTGTTGTGGCTAGAGTGGCCATCTTCCTACTAATGCCCAAAGAAATGGGGGTCATAATCAATGTCTCCACTGTGACAATATTGCTTCTGGCATAACCCAGAAGTTATGCCATCACACTAAGTGATGCTCTAGCATTCACCCAGAACACTATGGTTAAACCAAGCACTGTGACATCATTCTGAGGTCAAGCTAGAACTGATGTCATTGCACTGGGGAGACCAATCCCACTCTGCAATCCAGAAGTCCCTACCTCCTCTACCTCCTGCCAGCTGCTGTGCCTGGCAACCATAGTTGCAGCCACCACCACCCCTTATGTCACATGGGTGGTTTTTGCTTAATTTTCTGGGTACAGTCCTCCATGCAGCTCAAAATTTTGCTTCATGCAAGAAGCAGTGGGAACTCTCATGTTTAGTACTAGGATGGCATCGCCAGTATCCAAGTGGGTTCTGGAGTTCTCCTGGAATTACAGCTGATCTCCAGATCAGTTCCCTCGGAGAAAAATGGCAGCTTCAAGAGGCAAACTCTATGGTATACCATAGATTCCAAATGAACTCCCTCCTCAAATCTCCCCTTCACAATCAGGACTCCTAAATCTCCAGGAATTTTGCAGGAATGAATTGGCAACCCTAACACTCAAAAATGATTTCCTACTCTCTCACTTACATTCCACATGATTTCAGACAACCCCAGACAGCCTTTCATTTCCTGGGAATACGTAATAGTTAAAATGTTCCTGATTTCTGCACAATCCCATTCTATCAATTATACATCAGAGAAATGCCTCAGATGAACAGATTCTACCCTGCTTGAGTTTCTTGGTTCAGCATCTGCATTCATCCACAAGAGTGATAAGGGCTTATAAAAATGTATATAATTGGGTTGCAATTGGTCTCCAAAGCCAAGGGAGTTTTGGAGCTGAAACTGCAACTAAGCTATTGGCCAGCTGTGATATAATTAACGTAACAAAGGGTATGTTTTCCTGTCATGTATTAATAAACACATTTGTCACTATTATTTTGTACCTCAGTAGGCACCAAAGAGAGCCCTCCACCTTTTCTATTTCCTAACACAGCCTCCATTATTCCATTTGACAGCCTCCCTGTAAGGAGACCAAGCTAGGATTGTGTTCTTCTCTAATTAGGCCATAGAATGGAAGTCTGACTGTAAGAAATAAATTTGAAAGAGTTTAGTGATTCCAAGAAACCATGAACTGCCGATCATCATCAGGAGACTCAGCTGTGGGAATCTGGGGTTATAAGGAATTGTTGCCAGTCTTAAAGTTCCTAAGGGAACAGCAAAAGCTCACCCATGAAATTAATAAGGATAATTCCAAATTTCTCACCCTGCTGGTTTGACTTAAAAATCCCCATTTCAATTCTGCTTCTTCCATGTGTGAACAGAACCCACGAGTCTTAATTTTATGCCATTTTCTATTTGCTCACACAGAATTCCTCCAGTTAAATCTATGCAACTTTTAAAATGTTGGTCTTGCAGCAACTTTGAAGGAAAGGTGTGAAAATTGCCTAAAAATGCATCACAAGCTCACAAAAAGGCTCTATGAAAACAAAAACAATTGAAAAGGGGCATATTCACATATCATATTAATCTTATAGTTTAAACATAAGACCTGACATAGCACAGTAGGGTTATGTTAGACATGGTGAATCAGCCACATTATTTTCTACATGTCTCCCCCATTTCTGTGTTAAGAGCCAGTGCAGTACAGTAGTTGCTCTCAAACTGGAAACACCCAGGTTCAAATCTCCATTCTGCCATAAAAAGCATTCAGTGACCTTGGGCCAAAGTTGTGATTATAAATTCCTTGGAGGAAGGATTGGATAAAATGTATAGATTAAACAGAGGGGTCTTCTTTTATTGTTCAAAGGTGACAACAGATGTGAGGTATGTTATCTTGCTGCATTCTGCTATCCCAGGTACTTCTCTCCCTGTGAGATTCACATCTGATGTTGGAAGCAAGCTACAAGAAAAAATACCTGGGACTATGGACAGTAGGGAGCAACAGTGGGGAAGTGTTAAGTTCTCTGAGGCTGTGGTCACATGCACCAGTTGAAGCAGAGGGGAAGCCAGGCTATTTCCACCGGAGGAATTTGATCCGCAGTTGCAAGATCACACAGCCATTTGTAGCAGCCCCCATGTGCATAAATGAGGAATTGCATCTCCACACTGAGGGCCCCCTATGGAGTATGCAATGCTGCACATACTGCAAGAAGGGGCATTGAGCCAAGATGGCCTGATCAGACCATCCCAACATCATGAGTGTATGCTTGTGTGATCAGACAGGGGAAAACCTGTCCCTGGCCTATTGCAACCCGTTTACTACCAGATTTTCTCTAGTGTCTTTTTACTCTGCTTCTGTGGCGGAGCAGCACGGGTTGCTGATGACTGCGGAATGCTTCCCAGATGTTGCTGTATGATCGCACCCTTTAGATTCATCAGGCCTTTGTGCCTACGTCAGATCTACTGGCCCATGTGATCGCAGCCTGATGCTAACAATTCTCATCCATGTTTCCCTTTTCATGTAACAGTTAGAACCCACACAACCTTCTGCTTTATATGTGAACTAGGAATAAGGCCCGTTGTGGAAATAAATACAATGGGCTCTAGAAAGAAGCCCTGGGAGAGTGCCCCAACCTTGGGCACTCAGCGTCAATTTGCTGTGGCGACCTCAGCAGGGTATTTAGTTAGTTAGTTAGTTAGTTAGTTAGTTAGTTAGTTAGTTTATACCCTGCCCTCTCGCGAACAGGCTCTGGGCTGCTTACAAAAATTGGTAACCAGTACCGTAAAACCATTACAAAGTTAAAACATCACATTTAAAACATGACAGAAATTCTTAAAGTGCTAGTATAGTGGTCTTCATCCAGTTCTAAAGATGGTGTACTGTATGATCTTCAACAAGTTCATTAAACTTCAGGCTTGCATGGTGGTGTTGCTCACTCTCCAGACCAGGGCCGACCCATACCACAGATGTCAGTAGTGGTGATGTTGATAGTGTGGCGGCTCCTAATCGAATGCCTGGTAGAAGAGCTCCATCTTGCAGGCCCTGCAGAACTGTAAAAGGTCCTGTAAAAGGTCCTGATCTCCTCTGGGAGCTCATTCCACCAGTGGGGAGCTGCCACCGAGAAGGCCCTGGCCCTAATGGCTGCAAGCCTGGTGTCCCTAGGGCCTGAAATGGTCAGGCAATGTTGCGCCCCTGACCACAGTGCTCTCTGGGGTGTATACAGGGAAAGGTGGTCCCTCAGGTATGTTGGACCCTGGCCATATGGGGCTTTAAAGGTAAGTACCAGCACCTTGAAGCAGATTCGGTATGCTATTGGCAGCCAGTGCAATGCCTTCAGCGCAGGTTGGATGTGCTCCTGTTTTGGGAGACCCATCAATAGCCTGGCCATGGCGTTCTGCACTAGCTGCAGCTTCCGGATCTGTGACAAGGGCAGCCCCATGTAGAGAGCGTTACAGTAGTCTTATCTTGAGGTGACCATTGCATGGATCACTGTAGCCAGGTCATTGCCTGGAAGGGAACCAACTGCTGAATCAGCTGAAGGTGGTAAAAGGCTAACTTAGCAGTGGCTGCTACCTGGGCCTCCATTGTTAAGGAGGTATCCAGGAGCACTCCCAGACTCCTGGCCTCCAACACTGGCACCAGTTGTGCCCCATCAAAGGCCGGGAGTGGGACCCCCAACCCCAAGCTGCCCCAACTCAGGCGCAGGACCTCCGTCTTCATCAGGTTCAGCTTCATCTGGCTCAGCCTAAACTAACCAGCCATGGCTTGCAGTGCCCAGTCTAGATCTTCCGGTCTGGAGTCTGACTGGCTGCCCAGCATCAGACAGAGCTGGGTGCCATCAGTGTACTGGTGACACCCCACCCCATACCTCCAGGCAATCTGGGCAAGGGGGCGCATGTAGATGTTAAACAACATCGGGGACAGCACTGCCCCTTGAGGCACACCGCACTCCAGCAGGTGTCTCCTGGACTGCTGATCCCCTAGCGCCACCCTTTGTCCCCAACTCTGGAAAAAGGAAGCAAGCCATTGCAGGGCAAGCCTCTGAATCCCCATGTCGGCAACATGGTGGGTCAACAACTGATGGTTGACCATGTCAAATACAGCTGACAGATTTAACAGCAACAGTACCACCGAACCGCCTTGATCCAGATGCCTCCAGAGGTCATCCGTCAGAGCGACCAACGCAGTCTCTGTCCTGTACCCCGGGTGGAAGCTGGACTGGAAGGGATCTAATACAGAAGTGTCATCCATAAAACCCTGTAGTTGTATCACCACTGCCCTCTCAATTAATTTGCCCAAATAGGGCAAACTGGAAACTGGCCAGTAGTTGGCCAATTCGGCTGGATCCAAAGATGTTTTTTTTCAAGAAGGGCAGAGCATTGCTTCCTTGAATGCCCCTGAGAACTGCCCCTTGACGAGGGATTTGTTGATAATTTCCCTTAGGGCACCTCAAAACCCTTCATGGCCAGCTTTAATAAGCCAGGAAGGGCACGGATCCAGGCTGCACATGGTTGGTCATACAGCTACGAGCAATCTGTCAACTTCCTCCAGGCTGAGTGGGCTGAAATGATCCAAATCCGCAGGCGAGGACATGCAAGGGGCCTCGAGTTTGCTCACTGTATAATGGCACAGAGTTCACCATTTTCTCCAGGGGAAGATCTTTGCCACCTGAAGAGCAGTTGTAATTCAGTGTGATCTCCATCCTTCCCCTGGAGATTGGCAAAAATGGTTCCCCATGAGGGAACGGGTGGTTTGAAAGGTAGAGTCTATGGCACTGAACCTGTCTGAGGTCCCACCTCTGCTAAAACCTCACCCTCTGCAGGGTCCACCCCTCAAATCTCCAGGAATTTCCCAACCTGGAGTTGGCAACCCTATCTCCCTCCCAGCCAATTATCAGCATATCATTATCTGCCCCCTGGCTTCAGCTTCCCATCTGCTTCCCCCCTCTCCTAGAGAGCAGTTGTAATTCTGAGTGATCTCAAGCCCCCACCTGGAGATTGGCAACAATGGTTCCCCATGAGGGAATGGCTGGCTTGGAGGCTGGAGTCTATGGCATTGTACCTGTCTGAGGTCCCACCCCTTCTGAAACCTCACCATCTTGAGGCTCCATCCCTCAAATCTCCAGGAATTTTCCACCTGGAGTTGGCAACCCTATCTCCTTCCCAGCTAGTTATCAACCTACCTTTATTTCCCCCTCACTCTTCAGCTTTCCATCTCCCCCCCCACCTGCAGTCTATACTGTGCTCTGAAGCCGTGACTGCTATGTCACATTGGCTGTCATGGGGGGCCATCTCAGGAGGGTATAAGGACACAGAGTCCACCATTTTCTCCAGGCTGATCACTGCCATCTAGAAAGCACTTGTGATCTCTAACCCTCACCTGGAAATTGGCAACCATAGTTCCCCTGGAGGAAAAGTAGTCTTTCTCTGCAATGGGGACCAAAGCAGTTTGCATCATTCTCCTCTCCCCCTTTTGACTTGCACAACAACCCTGTGAGGTAGGTTAGGCTGAAAGTCTGTGACTGGCCCAAAATCACCCACTCAACAAGAACCTGGGTCTAGCAGACCCTGCTCTGAAGCACTGACAGCTATGCCTAGAGTAGCCAACCTCCAGGTGGAGCCTGAAGATCGCCAGGTATCACAACTGAACTCCAGACAACAGATCTCTCCCCCCCCCCGAGAAAATGACTGCTTTGGAGGGTGGCCTCTATGGCATTCTGTTCAGCTGAGGCCTGGAAGGACTCAGCAGGGTATAATGCCATAGGGTCTACCCTCCAAAGCAGCCATTTTCTCCAGGAGAACTGATTTCTGTCATCCGGAGATCAATCGTAACAGTGGGAGATCTCCAGATCCCACCTGGAGATTGGCAACCCTAGGGGGAAAGTCAGCCGCACAGCAGGGGGTTGAAGAGAATGGTTTGATGGTTGCTGGCCCACCTCATTAGCCAGCCAGCCATGGTGGAGCTAAGCAGGAGAGAGAGCTGTTTTCACAGTTTATTCTGACAGGAAAGTGGGTAAGCTGGCAGTGGGCAGAGGAGGGGGTTATGCTGAAAGTCCATTATCTTTTTACTGACAGAAGCAGGCCACTGAGGGGACAGTTAGACCCACCTGGCAGTGGGCGGAGGAGAAGAGTGGACCCAGCACCAGTCTGTCCCCCTCACCAGCTCCCTCCAGACTGAGGCTGAGACACTGGCCAGTGGCTCTGTGGGCTGGGCTGAGGCAACACAGCCAGGGAATGCAGCCAGTGGCCAGGGACCCCCTTTTGAGTGGCAGTTCTTACAGCCAACTGATTTTGGTGCCCTATGGAATTTTGCCACCCCAACTCGTCTTTATAGATAAGGATGGGGCAGATGTGAATAAACAAAAGTGTCTATTCTCCTGAGGAAGATCATTTCTGCTGCCCAGAAATGTTTTAAGATTGGGGTACTCTCTTCAAGAATATTTCTGAACAGGGGTACTCTCTGAACGGGGGCACTCCAGGTCCCAGCTAATGAAGCCACCCACAGTTGGAAAATTGGGAGGATGAGCAGAGGTTTAACACCTGGGAAACTTCCTCCACCATCATCTTTAGCAAGGGACAATCTCAGTGTTTTGCCAGGCCCCAATGTATGCTGCTGTGATACTTGGTTATTCTTCTTGCATTGTATAAAGAAAAACTATGTCAATACAAAGGAACTGTGCATCTTAGCAATTGCTTTTAATTAAAACATGATAAATTTTAATTGTGAAGCACTTTGAAAGATATCTGGACAAAAACCAGACAATAAACATAACAAATAAGTAAATGTGTCTTCTATAGCCATGTGATGGATGTGAATGTTGGACAATGAAGAAAGCTGACAGGAACAAAATTGATTCATTTGAAACGTGGTGTTCAAGGAGAGTTTTATGGATCCTGTGGACTGCCAAAAAGATAAATAAGTGGGTTCTAGATCAAATCAAGCCTGGATTCTCCCTAGAAGCTAAAATGACTGAACTAAACTGAGGCTATCATACTTTGGTCACATTATAAGAAGAAGAGTCACTGGAAAAAGACAATAATGGTAGGGAAAGTCGAAGGTAGTAGAGAAAGAGAAGAGAGAAAAGAAAAGATTGGACTTATACCCTGCCCTTCACTACCTAAAGTAGACTCAGAAAAGCTTACAGTCTCCTTTCCCTTCCCCTCCCCACAACAGACACCCTGTGAGTTAGGTGGGGCTGAGAGAACTTGTGACTGACCCAAGGTCACACCAGCAGCTGCATGTGGAGGAGTGGGAAATCCAACCTGGTTCTTCCAGATTAGAGTCCACACTCCTAACCTCTACACCAAACTGGCTCTTAGGTCCCAGCATGAGATGCATTGACACAGTAAAGGAAGCCATGACCTTCAGTTTGCAAGGCCTGAGCAAGGCTATTAATGGTAGGATTATTTTGCCATTGCAGACAGTTCATAGAGTTGTCATAAGACAGAAGCAACTTGAAAGCACACACACACACACAGCCATGCTCATGTTTGCCCCCCACCCCAAACATATGGAGCTGCATTACATTGGGTTGAACTATTGTTTTATCAAGCTCAGCACTGTCTACTGTGACAGACAGCAGCTATTCAGGGTCTCAAGCAGAGAATGACCTTTCCCAATAACTGCTACTTTTGGTTCTTGAGCATGCCAGGATTTGAACTTCAAACTATCTACTTCCAAGAGAGGTCCTTTGTCACTGAACTATAGCATCTAAGCCACCCCCCTAGCAGGTGTGCTAGGAGCTTGTTCAAATCTTTACCCAATGTGAGGAGGAAGTTATTCTATATGCAAACAAAGCTAGGGAGCCAAAAGAAGACCTCAGTCCTCATAGGCAATAGCAAAGAGTAAATCAAAGTCAAATCAATAACCAGGCATCCATCTAACAAAGATTACATCAATACATCACATCATTGAAGCTAAATTGGGCACAAAATAAATGCAGGTTCCCAAACAATAAGTCCCTAATAGATCAGCGAAGAGGATGCTCCACTTCACTGCTCAATCCCTTCATTTGTCTTCTAATTATGAAACAAATTGAAGATCGTCAGAAGCCTCTTCTGAGTGAAAACAATCAATTTGGATCATCAGATATGTCAGGAGATGCTGGATCCATCTATTAGGTGACGATTACTGAAACACCTGCAACAGCAAAGAGACGCCGGGAATGTAAGTACACACAACCACCGCAACTTCATTTAACAACCTGGTGAAAACAGCAAATAAACTTACATCTCATTAAATGTCCAGATTACAAGCGTCTTCCTCCTTTTATCTAGATACTGCTGAGGTTTCCTGTTTCAAACCATGGGGAGATGCCAGGGGTCAATGGTAGAGCACCAGCTCTGCTTGCAGAAGATCCCAGGTTCAGAGCTAGCATCTCCAGTTTAAAGGATCAGGTGATAAGAAAGTCCTAGCTGAGAACCTGGAGAGCTGCTGCTACCCATTGAAGTAGACATTACCGACCTTGATAGGCCAACTGTTTGGCTCAGGATAAAGCAGCTTTGTGTATAAGTGTCAAGAAACTTCTCCCAGCAAAATGCAAACAAATGTCCATCCCCGCATGTGCAATCCAGCCTACTTTCAGAGATGTTAGAGATTACTACAGTAGTGTACATGGTTTGACCCCCTGAAATGTACTATATTGTTTTGGTATTAGTATTAAAGTCTTGCTTCTTTTTTTAAAGAAATAGTAGAACATAATACATTTTTAGCCTTGGTGTTCTGTTTACATTCAGCACTCACAGAGAAGCCACTGCCCAGGGCAGACGGGGCAGACTTGCAGTCTTAACCGAAGAAGGCCTGTGGTGCTAGGCAGGCAGTCGAGAGTCAAATCCCAAACCAGTACTTTGATCAGGGTACTGTGGGAGCCACACATTGACTAGTTCAGACAAGC
Source organism: Lepidodactylus listeri (assembly GCA_029233225.1). Taxonomy (NCBI): domain Eukaryota; kingdom Metazoa; phylum Chordata; class Lepidosauria; order Squamata; family Gekkonidae; genus Lepidodactylus; species Lepidodactylus listeri. The sequence goes on from JARCFY010000013.1 coordinate 39,214,802, forward strand.
AGGAGAGTGTGGTGGGGTGAAGTTGCAGAGCTTGAGTGCTATAACAGGCTGCACCACTTCAGGCAGCAGGTGGTGGATTCCAGGTTTGAACTTTTCTTTGCATGAACACCCCTCCTCCCAATTTAAATAGGAAAGTAACAAAGCAAAGAGGGAGGCTTCATCAACTTTCTTTGCTTGCTGTGCTGTTGTTGTTTTCCTGTTTTTAGAGAGTTTTTAACACAGGGGAACATTTCAAAATGTGATTCTCCATCTACGCTCTGAACTGGTGCAGTCCATTCTACCACCTTACCACTCTCTAGTTTAAGACACAGCAGGATTTGGATCTTTATTGGGTTGGAGCCAACGAGCTTCTCTCCTGGTTCAACGGGGACTACCCAAAAGGCTATGCTGGGGATTCATGGGACTTGCATGGACAAAAATCCATGTGGGATGGGCGCTGCAGTAAAGAGGAGAATTATTTGAGACTGAGTGAAAAAGCTGACTGGATCTGACCTGTTATCTCCTAGTGATGCATTCAGGTTGGTTCAGTTTTTGACGAACAAAAGCAGTTAAACTACAAAGGCAGTTAAACTAAAGGGTGCGATCATACGCGCCCATTAGCTGCACGAGAGGGACGACTCACCAGCGGATCAAAGCGGCACGATCACACCAGCACATGTGGGAGGCATCCCGCACCCATCGGCAAGCCGTCGCAAGCTGTTTTGATCCGCTGGAAAAGCGGAGTAAAAAACTACTAGTTAAACTCCAGTATCAAACGGGTTGCTGCAGCCCACAGTCAGACTTTCCCCATGTGATCGCTCCAGTGCAAACTTGTGGCATCGGGGATAGTCTGATCAGGCTATCCTGATGCCATGCCTGTTGTTTTTTTCCCCTTCTCAGTATGCGTACCATCGCATACTGCCAGCGGAAGACCCCAGGTTGGAGTGGAGATTCATTGATCCCGTTTAAGCAAATAAGCGAATCGGAAATGAACAACAACCCCCCCCCCCAACTCGCCCACGGTTGCGTCTGATCACTCAGCAGTGAGTGATGCCGTCAGCTTCACAGACCTGTGTGATTGCACAACTGCGGGTCAAATTGTTCTGGGGCAAAATAGCCTCACTTCCCCCCCGGATTATCTTGCTCGTGTGGCTGGGGCCTAAAGTCAACCAACCAGATGTCTATTAGTATCTTGACAAGACAGAGAAGAGTGAGCCTTTGCAGGCAACATGCCTGAAGTCATGTCCAAATCCTTGTGTGCACCAAATCCATCTTTTATAAGCATCATTTCACTGTACAACCATAAATATTTTAGTAGTCAAAAAGGTTATGACTGTTTCCCACAGAGGATGCCTCCTGAGCACGGGCTGAACCTGGGCCTTTTCTTTTTAATTAGAACTGTCAACCAATTAATGCTTTGATTAGATTAATCATTTAGCTTTTCTTCATTCATTAATCAATCAAATGCAAATGCATGTTAGCAAGAAAAGTGCTTTCTTTAAGGCAATGGTACTCAGAGGCTGGGGAGCTGTATTTGGCTCTTTGACATGCTGCATGTGGCTTTCCATGTATTCCCCCATGTTCCAGGAAAGTGGGCAAGGCCATTTCACTGTAGGGCTTGTGGTGGCAGGTGGTTCCTACTTGAAACAGGTGCTGCCAGAGGGACTGGAGGACAGGTAAGCTGCCAGCTTCCCTGAGCTATGGGCCTTGTGCTAGGGATAATGTAAAGGGTTCTTCCTTTCCAACAACCCCTGCCTTTATCTACAGCTTCTGTGCTCTGATCCCAGCACCCAGGTAACTGTCAGGAAGAGAGTGAGCTGGCTGCAGAGAAGAGAGAGTAAAACCACCATCACATGGAAGCAACCTGGGAAATCAGCAAGCTGATCACAGTGGATTGGCAGAGGTTTTGTATCCCTTCCTCCAGAGCCAGCTTGCTCCCTTCCAAGCTCCTTGACTATCCAACTCTGTCACCCGAGCTACTGTGCCTCATGCTGAGGAGACACAGTAGGATGGCAAAGAGCTCCCTCTCCAGATACAGAAGGACTGGCTAAGGGTCCAACAGTGGTGGAGAGAGACAACCCTACATGCTCAGAGGCACACTGGTAATTCAGAAGGCTATATATTTTAAAGTAATAGTTATACATTAGATTACTGAAAGTGAGTGTTGGGTGAGGTGGTCAGAAAGCAGTTAGTAGTCATGTGGCTCTTTTAGTTGATGATAAATATGAATGTGGCTCTCCATGAGCTATGGTGTGAGTACCTCTGCTTCCAGATGTGGAATGAATCTCAATATTGCACTCAGGTCAGTATGCCCTCCTGTCCTCATGGAGGGTCGCATGACAGGCACTATTTTGGAACAGTTTTAGTGGTATAGAAATGTAAGATGAAACAAAGGCACAATGTTTTGGAAGTAGAATATAGCCAAGGCCTCGATCCAGAGAAAGAAGTCCCATTGATATCAATGGAACAAGCTAATCACAATTAAAAATGATTAACTCTGCAAACCTAGAGAGAGTTATAACCTTCTCAGCCCACTAATTTCAATGGACTTAGTGGATACTTAATGGACTTAATGGATACTTAGGTTTGCACTGCAAAGATGGCCATTTTCATCACTTTTTGGTTTACTCTGTTGTCATGTTAATTGGTTACTGTTTACTCCATTTCCATTACTGTTAAAATCATTGTTTTATTTCTTTTATGCCATTTATTTGCTGTTGATACAAAAATAACATTAAAAATGTGGGCATTATAGCTTGGGGGAGCAATTATGTTAGCTACTGATCTTCTGTTTCCCTTCCTGTTTCAGGTCTTTAAGCCAGAGCATGATGGCGAGAGCCTTTGGGCAAGATCCAAAGTGCCTTTGGCTCACAACCTATGGTCTTAAGCAGTGTTCCCTCTAAGCTGAGTTAGTGTGAGCTAGCTCACATTTTTTTTAGCCTCTGGCTCACACATTTTTGTCTTAGCGCAGGAAGGATGGCTCCAGAGCAAACTAATTTATGCAGTAACCAAATGACCTGCTCACAACATTACTGCCAGTAGCTCACAAAGTAGAATTTTTGCTCACAGGACTCCATAGCTTAGAGGGAACTCTTAAGTGTGCTGGCTCTGTGGATCCAGGACCAGCTTAAGATCTGGTGCATTGTACTTTCTGGGTATTTTTTTTCCCTATTAGTTTATTTAAATCACACATTTTGTAAGCTGTTCTAGGTCTCCACTGGGGAGAAAAGTGGAGTAAAAATGTAAATACATAAATAGTTAAAAAGCTGATGGGGGAAAATTCAAAATGAGAAAAGAGAAACCAACGCAAAAATGAAAACTTTGACATTTGTTACTCAATATGGGGATATTTGAATAAGACAGTTTTCAAAATCTGGCCTCATATCTGCTCTCAACTCATACTTGTTTGTGCAATGTTTCTTGTGAGTGCTCAAAAAGAAGAAAAAAAGAAATCTTTCCCAAGGATTTATAGAAAAAGATCAGAGAAAGTGAATATAAAAACTGTAATCCCTGTGGAGCCATTATTTGTGAAATCATATTATTCCAGAGTGCCTTATGGAGGAGAAGACAGTGAGAAAGAGGGAACTGCAACTACTTCTGCTCACCCCACCCCCCCCATCACGAGGAGAAAACAGCATGTGTGAGTTTGGGAGACACAAGACATCCAGTGAATGTCTGCTTCAAAGTCCTTGCGTTGTTGCTCAACTAACATGAGGACATTGCATTTAGGGGTGAACCTGAGGCGAACCGGATGAGGACAAGCTGATTCTGACTTTCTTGCCTACAACCTGGGTTTTTTATTAAACTAGTTTGAGCCCTCAGTAGCAGCATGTTAATAAAACGTATTTATTTATTTTATTGGATTTGTATCCCACCCTCCCCACATAATCACATAATCATCATGCTTCCCTCCTTCTCTACAAATGTTTGTGTGACATGAAGATATTTGTACACTCCGCATGCTCCCCTGAAAGCATCATTATTCATCTCCATTGATCAGACCACCCTTCTGTGCCTATTTATCAAACTCTGAAAGATCGAAGCCTTCCCTGTCTATAAAATCTGGTTTATTCTTCCTCATTATTTCCCAATATTTATTCTTCAAATCTCCCTTAACAAGAAAAAAGGTCTTTATTTCTTTGACCTCGCCTTTAAATGAGGCATCAATACCCAGAATATTTTGTGTTGGTATCACATCTTTGCCGTTCATCTTCAAGGTGTGTGTCTTGTTAAATGCATTTTTGAATTGGGCTGCTGTGAAAGGAATAATTGTGGTGATGTGTGAAACAGTTCTTTGGATGGAAAGAGACTGAGGCAGAGGGCACCTGGGATGTTTGCTGATTAAAAAAAAACCATGTCAGCCTAGGCGTCTCTCTTGATACATATAATTCTTTGTGTGCGTGCTTATGTGTGTTGCTTCAACTGTAAATCTGACATTTAGAAAAGAGCAGAAGAAATATAAACATCCAGTCTCTATCCATGACAAATTCTCTCTCTCTCTCTCTCTCTCTCTCTCTCTCTCTCTCTCTCACACACACACACACACACACACACACACACACACACACACACACACACAAGTGAGAACCCATAAGGATTTACAGGGAAAATTTCCTTCTCTTCCATTATTTCCTCTTTCCCTTCCTTGAAAGCCCCCATAGCCTCTGCCCCTTTCCTGCCTCCTCTCATTCCCATCCACCAGCCAGCCTACCTTTATCTTCTCCCCATCTTCAGTTTTCCGCCCTCCTGTATACCCCATCACCTTTTACCCAGGAAACTATGATCCAGTTGTGCAGCGCTGGGTTGCCAAGGTGGGCCCAATTGCTCAGTGGGAAACCAGCAAGGACTTGCAAAGGATCCCCATTTTCCTATGTCTCAACTTCCTTACCCTGTTCCTTCTTTACCCCCATATCCTCACCCTTCTCCCTCCTTCTCTCTTTCCCACCCACCCATCAACCTTTTATCTGCCCGTCAGATATATTTATTATTTATTTACATTTATAACCCCGCTTTCTCTACAGTGGGGACTTGAAGCACCTTACTTTGTTCTCCTCTCCTCCATTTTGTCCTCAGAACAATCCTTTGGCAGAGCCTTGGTTTGCCTCACACCAGGCTTGGCACTGCCCTCTGCCTTACCTCATGTGGGGATCAGCTGGCCCAGGCACTACCATCTGCCTTGCTTTACCTTGTCTTACCTTGCACAGGGCTCAGCCAGGCCAGGTGTCACTATCTCACTTTGTGCAGGGTTTGGCTGGATGCTGCCATAGGCCTCGTCTTGCCTTTTCCTTTTGCCCATTTTTGTTACAGCCATTTCTGATTCGTTTAGGGTTTTTTACAGCCCTTTTATGCTTTTTTTTGTTTTAGATGCAATCAAAACAAATATTATGTTCATTAAATGGAAATAATTCAGCACAGGGAAAGAGAAAATGGTGCGGCACTAAAGTCTCAGTTTGTACAAGGAAGGAGCAAAATACCCAGGGACTTCCAAGTAGAAACAGAAGAGCTGAGAAGCTCAGTAACATTCCTAGCTTGATCTATGTAATTTGATTCTTCATCACAGTTTCCAGTGGCAGGGAAATACATGGCTAAAGCTATATGATATACCAAAAAACCCCAAACAAGACATTATTTGCTCTAAACCTTCAACTGTATCTTATCATGCTGAAGTTTTAACATTATATGACAAAACCAAAAAATTATGGCTGAAAGTAGCTACAGTATCCTGGTTACAAACCGTCAGAGCCCATAACATTTTTGTTTCATACAAAACTCTTTAAACCAAGCTTATCCAGACATCAATTCCTGCACATTCCATGGAGTGAATATTGCAGACTTATCTCTTTGGTGCAGTTGCTGTTCTTACAATCTCTCCAGACCATTCCTGATGGCTCATGGATCAATCATAACTGTATCTTTAGGAGGTTGGTATACTGATAATGATAACATACCAGGAGCTTGCTAGTCCATGACAAGCTTCTCCTTACTTCCTTTAAAAAAATAATTCTGTTCCTGGAGTAGAAATGTTGGAACGGAATTTCTTAATACCCAACACAAATCATAGAGACTAGCTATAGCCAAGATGGTGGACTAAGATAACCCTTTTGTATATAGGCATTTGTAAAGCAAAAATAAAGCTTAAGATGGTTGTCGAGCTTCTCAGAGGAGCTGATATATTATATTCATTCCAACGTGGATCTTACAATGCTGCATTGTTGTGCGTGGCAGCAGAAGACAGGGGAGCAAAAGGAGAAGCCTTCCAGCCACAAGAGAAGGCTTCCTAAAGTGATTAGAATGGCAACCAAGACTCACCCAGAAGCTCTTAATAAGGACTAGGGAGTATCACCTGACCAGCTGTAGCCAATTGGTGCAAGTAGACTTTCTGTCACCTGGTTTTGCTAGTCTTCTCAGTGTTTCCTCTTTTGTCCAGAACTGAATGGTGACATGGGTGTCAACTACGGGGGGCTCGAGGGCTCGAGCCCCGCCCCGAAATTTCCCGGGGTGGGGCTCAGCCTCCCCCGGGAAAATGGAGCGCCCGGTGGCCAGTCAGCCGGCCGTCGCCGCCTCTCCTTCCCGCCCACCCCCGGCCTGCCCTCCTGCCTCCCTAGGGTGGGGGGAGGCATCTGCGCCACCCCTGCATGCCCCGAGCGCGAGGCAGAGCGGGAGCTGGGGGCCCGCAAGGGCGACGCGCCGGCCGCCGGCGTCTGAGGGGGGCGGGGAGATGGAGGGAGGGGGGCGGGGAGCGCGGGGGGCAGGCGGGCGGGCGGTCATGGCCCGGGGGAGGGAAGCGGCGGCGGCAGCTCCCTGGGGGGGAGCTTCGCGCGCGCACACGAGGGAGCCCCCGCCCCCCCGGGGATTTAAAAAGTCTACGCCCCTGAATGGTGATGTGCGGATTGAATCCCTTCTTGATAATTATCAGATAGCAGGTTCAAGATCCACGATGGACTGGAGTCCCGACACACTCTGATAAACAGAAGTCTACCAGTCTTATGAAATTAAGAACTTGTTTTATTACACAGTGGCCATCAAAAACTGATCTATGAACAGGTTTTGAAAACCTTGAAATATGCTCTTGCTAATGTGCAAAACCCTTAACAAAGATTGCCTGATTCTTTGTTAAAGGGATGTAAATTGGGATTTGCAAATTCCTGATTGTGTTGCATCATCAGTTCTTGGATGATCCTGCCCTCCTGTTTGCTCTTGAAAATTATTTGTTAAGTGTTTCAGATTTGCCTTTGCTGTTTGGTATGGCATGCCATAAGTGCTTGACTGAGCAGCTAGAGCAGTCATTCACTGTTCCAGTAAGTTGTTTGTGGGGTTTGTTTGGGATGGAGGAAACAGAAGACACCAAACCTGGGCTGGTGATCAGCTGCCACTGCCTAGGCTGCACAGTTTACGGGCTTCAGGGCATTCTGGCATCACAATGTGAAATATATAAATAAATACTTAAAGAAACACAACTGAAATAACTGTTTTGCAAGCAACAAAATAATGGGAATGAAATGGTGCACCGCATCAACTATGCTTTGATGTACCATGCTAGTAAGCAGGCAACATAAATTCAGCAGGGAAATTTGTTGGTAGAAAACATTGTGAAGTTCCCTGTTTAATAAATATTAGTGATAGCCAAATCAGTCCAAGATGGAATACGAAAGAGCCTAGCAAATTATGATTAACTGCTGAGAACTTCTGAGGGGATCTGCTCTCCTTGGGAATTCTGCATCCACTCATAACTACCACATTGTCACTGTGAGCCTTCATGTCTGATCCTGAAATTGCCTGGCCTTGGGTTTGGGCTTGGTATTGCTGTGCTGGGTGTGGGGAGCAATATGGGCTGCCAGCTTCCGTAGTTCTGTGTCAGGGTATATTTTTTAAGCCAACTGATTATAACTTATAATGTTTGCTGTTTTAACGCTTGTAAGCCGCCTTGAGCCGGCGTGCACTGGCTAGGCGGGGTATAAATCCAAAAATAAATAAATAAATCCTAGTACAACCCAATCCCCCCCCCCCAAAAGACCTCCTATCCCCTTCTTTTGACTGGGCACCTGGGGAAGCCAAGCCGATCCAGGGAGGGAAGGCAGTTTAAACTGCCTCCCCTCCTGGGGAAGCTGATCCTGGGACAGCGTGCGCTGTCAGGGGCGTGGCCTAATAAGCTAATGAGTTTCTGCTGTTGGGTGTGTCCTATTTTGCTAATGAGTTCCTGGTGGGCTTTTTCTACAAAAAAAAGCCCTGCCAGAAACCATATATGCTACCTACAAGATAGTGAGAAGAACCATGCTAAGAAGGAGCCAAGAGGTTATGCTGTCTCTTCATTGGAATACTTTTAGTGGTAGGTCACTGGTTTTCTGCCGCTGCCCGGCTGGTTACAGGGTCAGGCTAAAATCTAGGAATGTACAAATGTCCCTTTTGTTATGTATTTTTGTTTTCATACATTTTCACTGTGCTTTTGTTTCCCCCAGATAATTGCTAGCACTTCCAAAAATGTGTTGTTTCTTCATACACAGTTGATGCAAAGAAACAGATGTAGCTTTTAATGGTACTGTCTTTATCCAATTTCATTAGTATGGCTGGAGATAAAAGATTATTTCAGTTCATTCCAAGCAAGGAGAACCCAAATTACGTACCAGAATTTTCAAGGGGGAAATGGTGCATTCCCAGAATTCAGTAACATCCCCACTGCAAAGCTAATTGACCAAGCAGCAAACGATTCTGTCACAGAAACATCAGACAATGGAAAGTTCCTTTCCAGTAGGTTGGTGTGACTTCATTATTCACAATGGCCATTGGAAATGCATTAATCTGACCTTAGTCCAGCTATCTGGAATCCCAGGCATTCAGGAGTCTAAAAAGCTTTCTTTGAAAGCATGCCCCTTGGATTGTACTGCAATAAGTTTCTCAGGAATTGTACAGAGGACCTCAGCATTGATTTATTAACCAAATGCATGGCTTGGGTTTTATCTCACAGTTCTAAGAAAAGGAAATGGAATTACATTTATAAATTGCAACCATGCCTTTCAGCTCCCACATTTTTTAAAGTAAAATTGGAATAGCCGAGATTCAAACCTGAAAAGCACTAACCAACCCAAATGAGCTGCTTTTTAAAAAACTTTTAGCAGTGTACTAAAAAAAACAAAAACATTTCTTCCAAGTAAGAGATGATAAATAAAACATTATTTTAGGCCCCTTTTCCACCACCATCCCCATCTGAAAGTTTTTTCCACTAAAAAGATTATCAAAACATATCTCATTAACTGCAATAACTTTCACTTCTCTCATAATAGTCTTCAGTACTTTAAAGACTTGCAGTACATTTCCAAAAGTCTGGTATTTATAGAGACCTGTATGCTTTTCTGTTCTGTTTTGAAATAGCTCCTGGTTGAGAAATTCCTGGAGATTTAGAGGTGGAGGCTAAGGGGGGCAGGGTTTGGGGCGGGGCAGGGCGGGGCCTCAGCAGGGTATTCTGCCATAAAGGGCTGAATGATGGTGAACAAGATGAAACTTAATCCTGACAAGACAGAGATTCTCTGGATTAGTAATAAGGCAGACCAGGGACTCCGATCTCTCTTGCTTTGGATGGGGTTATACTCCCTTGAAAAGTCAGGCATGCAGCTTGGGAGTGCTGCTGAACACAGTGGATCACCTTAGAAAAATCAGGTGACCACTGTGCCTTAGAGTGTGTTTTCCCAGCTCTGGATGGTACATCAACTGCGACTGTTCCTGGGTCTGTCAGATCTAGCCACAGTGATCCATGCTTTAGTTACACCTAGAGTGGACTATTGCAATGCACTCTACTTTGGGCTACCCTTGTAGAGTGTTTGGAAGCCACAACTAAATTAAAAAAACTGCATCTAGACTGCTGGCTGGGGCCAGCTGTTGGCAGCACATGTCCTCAATACTACAGCAATTACACAGGCTACTGATCTGCTTCCAAGCCAATTCAAGGTGTTGGCTATGTCCTTTACAGACCTGCATGGCTTGGGACTGGGTTATCTGGGTTATCTGAAGGACCGTCTTCTCCCATACATTACTCAGGAATTACAAGTGCACAAATGCCCTCCTGGCTGTCCCACCAGTTAAAGACACTAGTTTGGTGGGTATACAAGAGAGGGCCTTCTCCATGACAGCCCCACAATTATGGAATAACCTCCCCAGAAAGGTACACTTGGCCCCTTCACTGTCAATCTTCAGGAGGCAATTGAAGACAGTCTTATTTTGAACTGCATTTTGATTGGCTTAGATTTTATTATTGGTAGTCCTTGTTGGAGTTCTTAATCTGTGACTTTTATAGGTTATTTCTTGGTTTTTTATAGGTTATTTTATTGAGCTTTTATAATGTTTTATTTATATTGTAAGCCGCCTTGAGTTCTGCAAGGGAGAAAAGTGGCTAACAAATGTTTTTAAATAAATCAATAAAGTCCACCCTCCAAAGCTGCCATTTCCTCCAGGAGAACAGATCTCTGAAGTCTGGAGATCTGTTGTAATTCCAGGGGGTATCCAGGCCCCACCTGTAGATTGGCAACCCTACCTGATCACTATAATGCAATAGGGGGGTGGCTAAATCTCAAAAGATATTGGCTGCATCCTGAGTTTTAGTGAGGTTTAAACCTTGGACTTTGCAACCCACACACTTACCAAACATGCCTTACTTATTCTATTGACACGCAATGCTTTGAATTTTGCCAGAGAGTGCTGACAAAGATAAAATTTTCTCCCTCTCCCAAAATACTATAACTCAAGGGCTTTGTTGTGTAGTGGGTTCACTGCATGGAGAGGCAGGATGACAGAGTGATGAACAGCTCTAGTTTATTGGTACACAACATAATAACCTTACTGGCCGAGGCGGCAAACTATATACAATCCCTGGACCACACCCCTAGGTCCCATTGGAGGGTTTAAAGTTCCCGTCAAAGTCTCTATTGATCACTCCCTGGAGGTTCAGGATCCTTGACACCTATTGTTCTCCGAGGCCAAGCTCAGGCTGCCTACTGCAGGCGCCTAGTCGCGGTCTGTGGACATAACAGGCATCTAATGAAGCTGATTGGCAGTAGGTTCAGGATGGACAAGAGGGAATACTACTTAACAGTGAGAGCGATTAAAGTGTGGACTTCACTGCCAGAAGATTTAATGATGGTCACAGGAATAAACAACTTTAAAAAGGGATTAGACAGATTTATGGAGGATAAATCTATTAGTGGCTACTAGCCATGGGGACTATTGGTCTGATCCAGCAGGGCTCTTCTTATGTTCTTGACTATAATCAGTAATTAACTTCACAGATGATCTAATTGATATATCAATCAGAATCATTTAGCAGATGTTCCTGCTAAGAATGCCAGACCACCTGGTGGGGGCAGGTGTCTACCGCTGCCAAGCCCCACCTCTCCGCTGCTGGCCAGCAGGGGTGATCTCCCCCCCCCCCAAAGGAACACTGGAAATTAAAGTTATGTGCCTACATGACCCAGAAGTGACATAGGCATGTCAGGGATGACACTCTGGTTTTCGGGCAAAATCTCTATTGTAGAAGCTAATTCTACCATAGAGTTTTGCCCAAAAAAACAGCATTGCCCCTTGACATTTCTAAAATGCTTACGTCACTCCCAGGTCACGTAGGCATGTTGCTGAAATGCTGGGCATTCTTCCCTGCTCCTGGTAAGTACACCCCACCACCACCAGCTGCTCAGAGGGACCTGGCAACCCTAATTCCTGCTGAAGAGAATTAACCTCTTCCTCATTGCTATGTCTGATGCTTCCACTTTCCACCAGTCATTGCACTTCATCAGTGACTTGGGGAGGACTTTCTTCATTTCATATATGAAATTGCTCCTGTTTACTCACTAGGGGAAAATATTTTGCTTGCACTCTTTGCAGGAAAGTATTACAGTCAGTATGTTTTCAGGGGTCGGGGCAAATATTATACTTGTATTTCCAGGAAAGAAGGTAGTGGAAGATTATGGGGTTGATGGGTGGCTGAGGCTAATCTTCATCCCTCTTTATAGGCACCATGTCTGTAAGAGAAATTGGTAAACTGTAGTGCAGTCCAAACTAGACTTATACCTCTAAACCCACTGAAGTCAATGGGCTTTGAAGTGTGTGGCTCAGGTGTCCCCAACGTGGTGCCTGCCCACCAACACCTTCCCTGGTGCTTGGCAAGTGTTTTTGAGCCTGTTTGGTGTAGTGGTTAAGTGCGCAGACTCTAATCTGGGAGAACCGGGTTTGATTCCCCACTCCTCCACTTACACCTGCTGGATGACCTTGGGCAAGCTGTAGTTCTGGCACAGCTGTTCTTGAAAAACAGCAGTTTCTTTCAGAGCTCTCTCAGCCCCACCTACCTCACAGGGTATCTGTTGTGGGGAGGGGAAGGGAAAGGGGTTTGTAAGCCACTCTGAGACTCTAAGTGCGTGAAGGACGGGATATAAATCCAATCTCTTCTTCTTCTTCTTCTTTTTCTTCTTCTTAAAAAAGTGAGTGGATCAAAGTGGACTTCTGCCCGCAGTGTTTCTGTTTGGCCATTGGAGATCTGATTGCCTGAGTATGTAAAAATAACTGGGTTTTTTTGGTAGCAGCTGCCACCACAGTGTTGGTTTTATTCTCTCTCTCACTCCTCTTTCCCAGTATATTTTAAAAATTACTACTCTTATCTTCTGCACTTGGTCTACCTCTGTATGTGTATGGTGGGCTCTACCTCCCAAGGCAGCCATTAGACAACTGGCTCTGCCTCCTGTAGTGGCCGTTTTGTGGTTACACCCACCACCATGTGACAGAATCCCAAAGGTGCCCGCAGGCTTTTTTGAGAAGCTGGGAACTCCTGCTGCAACTCCATAGGAGGACACGGTTGGTTTGCTCGTACTTTCTGAAAGACTTGCTGTTGCAAAGCACACCCAAGGAAGGCAAGGACAAATACTTCCCTCCCTAAAGAAAAAAAAAAGGGTCAGTCCAGACAATTCATCAAAGATATGAGATGAAGAAGAATCAGAAATTCATTTCTCTGAAGCTGACATATCAGATGTTGGAGAAGATGTTGGAGAAATGTCAACATACTTAATTTGATGATTATACAATTGTGCTGTTTTGCCAATATAGATCCCTTTGTACTAGCTCTGGTAAGGAAAAAAGACAGACAACTTCTATTTATTTCTAAAGAAAATGGGGAGGGGGCATTGATAAATAAAAGTTCAGTGGAAAAAAGACTAGCTAAATCCTGCCCCCTTCCCTGACACATGCTGAAAGCAACTTAGTATACCAAGGTCATGTAGGAAGGAAATGGTTTAACTCTCTTTCTGTTATGTATTAGGGCTGGAACATTCCAGGACTGTCTACCAGAGACTGGCTGCACTTGGAGCTCTAGAATAATAGCCCACCAGGACTCTGGAAATGACCAATGAGAAACTAATGTTATGTAAATAGCCTATTGTTGGGAGTTGGGTGTGTTTGGGGTGTGGTTTTTGCATGCTATTTAAACAGGGCTGTTGCCCTGATGTTTTAGTCTTGTTCCTGAAATCACTTAATAAAGTAGAGCTGTTCAGTGCAATGCTTCTTGAACCCAGTATTTAACACTTTGCATTCCAATTTTGTTTTAAAGCAGACCTCCACCCACTCACCCTTCAAGACCATGGAAGAGAAAGTTCACACAGTAATGCTGACACACCTCCGCTCTCTCTGCAAATGAGGATTTTAGTTGTTATGAATACTTTTCTCTTGCTTGTTTGGAATGTGGCAGAGAGCTTCCCTTGGCTGAGGGGCACAGCACCTAAGAATTTCATCCTAACTGTTTTGGTGTTTTTTCTTAATTTTTAAAGCTGGAAATGTGTTTCTTCTAGAAACCAGGGGAAATGCAAACCAAATGTGGTAACTGGAAAAAAAAACACCCTTAATAGTTATCATAAAGAATACAAATCAAGTTTTTCTGAAACAGAAAAATCCTGGAAAACAACATAAAAAACTGCACATCCCCTGAATATAGTTGGACTCGGAGTACCTAAATCGGGTTGGATCTAGAAAACAGGTTGTGTCAGGAGATGTGATATGGGAGTACCTGTTTGGGGAATTTGCTTCTTACCTGTGTGTGTACATTCATATTCTCCCTCTGTCTCTCCTACTGCTCAGGGGAATGCATAGAGCTACCACTCTGTGTGATAATACCGTTCTGTGGTGTATGTAATCAATATGCCGGTGTCTAACTGATGAAGTATGGTTAAAATCAGACTCATAAGATCAAAGTTATGGGTTGCAGCCACTGCACAGCCATGAATCTCACTGGGGTGAAATTGGGACAATTTCTTTCTTTCAGTTTAACCGACCTCATGGGGTGGTTGTGAGGATCCAATCAGATAACTACCTTGTATACCACCTAGAGCTCTTCAGAAGAAAGATCAGATACAGATGAGATAAATAAATGGTCTGTTAAAACGAATGTCAGCCGAGGTGGTTCAAATGCTGTTTCTCTACAGAACACAGGCTTTAAAACGACAGTTTTTTCCCCCCAAGTAATCTGACCTCAGTCCTTTGAGAGCAATTAAATGTGTACATTTTGCACACAGACATACTGTCTTTCTGCCTTCTGTTAGAAACTGTAGGAGAGACTCGAGTAAAACACATACGTGGAAATTTGCTCTGTAAATTTCACTTGAAGGCTAGAAGAAAACCCACTGGGAATTGTAGGTGTCATTTCACCATTGTGGAGCAGGGGTGACTTGTGAGACACAATGGAAAATAAAGCCATTTTGTGGAGAAAAGAGATGGGGAACAGGAACAGCTAGCAAAGCTTTTTGAGCATAGCACAATCCTGACTGGGTCAGCAGAAAGCTTCTGAGACAATACATATTTAAGCAGTGCAATCCAGGTAGAAAAATTGCTTGACAGTTGTTTAGAAGCCTTTGCAGAGAGCAATAAATTTCCCAGCTTTGTCAAAGCTGTAAAGTTTACCTATGAAAGATGCTAGCGCGTTCTCCAAGATTTCAATACAAGCACACAATTAAAGGATATGAGGGCAAAGGACAAGCTCTTGAGTTGGCTTATGGCTGGTGGTCACTGTGCAAGGAATTACAGGGCCAATTCATATCTGAGCATTTATCACTTGGTCTCCCCTCACTTGAGGCTAAGGTTGCAAACCTCCAGGTGGGGCCTGGAGAGCTCCCAGAATTAAAATTAATCTCCAGGCAACAGATGTCAGTTCCCCTGGAGAAAATGGCTGCTTTTGGCATTATACCCCACTGAGGTCCCTCCCCAAACCCCTCCCTCCCCAGGCTCCACCCCCTGAATCTCCAAATATTTCCCACCAATACTCCAGCTGCTGGTATGGTCAAAGGTCATGAACTGGAGTCTTGGTGAAGACTGAAACAGAAGAAATTACATTTTATGACTTTATTTAACACAGCCTAGAAATTAATAAACTAACTCTATGAACAATAGAAAATTGTGATGCTGTCTGAGACTCTTAGAGTTGCAAGAAAGGAGAAGTGTGAGACTCATGGCCCATCATCAGCTGTCAATTGAAGAGGCAAATGAGTAGTGACAGAATGACTGCCAAGGAATTGGCTGGGAGTTTAGCTCATTAAGACTTGGCTATAAATTCAGCTGGGAGAAGCAGCATTTTGTGGCTGCAACAAGTACACTTTGCTACTGAGTCACCAACCTTGCTGCTACTAATCTCTGTAACCTTGAACTGGACCTGACAACCAGCTTTTCTGGAACCCCTGATCTTGGACTGGACTGGACTCGCTGCCTGGAACTCTTTGACCTTAGACTGGACTTTGGTAAACCTGCTTTCTGGAACCCTTGACTTTTGGACTGGACTTAGGTCATTCTCTGCAACCTTGCCTGTGACCTGCCCTTCTGGACCCCAGCCTGTGCCTCCTAGGAAAGCTACATCAGTACATAAGAGCATAAAGGCAGTTGTGGCTGGACCAGGTTAATGGTCCATCAAATCCAGCATCCTGTTTCACACAGTGGCCAAACAGATGTCTCAGAAGGCCTACAAGCAAGGCATAGAGACCAAAACTGAAGTGGGCTGGGACTCATTAAAGTGTATGCTATGATAAATGTGTGAGTCTTTAATGTATCCTAAGATGTTTTGCTCTTTTGGTTGCAGAAAACTAACATGGCTACCCTCTTCTCCTAGAATTTGTCTATTCTGTTATGCAGTTGTCATGATCCACTTCCATGTGGCAGCTGAATGTGTGGGAGAGGCATTGCACATGATTTAAAGAGAGACATTCCCTTCTTCCTTGGCAGGACTTTGGGCATACCTGCCATCCATGCAAGAGAAGGCTAGGGGGCTAGTTCATTCCAATGAGATGGAAGATCTGGAATAAAAAAAAAATCAGCTAACACTTTCTGCATGAACTGAATCTACTGTCACCAAAGAGCAAAATTTGAATCGGTACCACCTTAAAAGACCAAACAGATTCCCAGGGTGTAAGCTTTTGAAGGTCAAAGCTCCCTTCATTAGATACCTTCTACCCCAGAAATCTTGTTTGTATTTAAGGTGCTCCTGGACTTGAATCTTGCTCTTCTTCTGCAGACTCACACAGATACCCACCTGGAACTACTCTCACCAAAGCAACTGCTGGCTTCTAACAGGGACTCAGTATTCTCCAAACTGATACTTGAATACCACTCAGCTCTTTCCCCCAATATGTATATCTCTTCTTGATCTTTTAGAAGCTGACAAGCCAGGAAGAAATTGAAAAACTTATTATGGCACTGAAATGTAGCCAAATAGAAGCATCTGTAAATAATAGCAGCAATATTGTTGTCTTTATTTTCTCAAGGTACTAGCAGCAAGCTCTCTGAGCAATTTTGCATGCAAACTCAATATTTCCAAACCGGTTTAAACTGCGGGATCTTCAGTTTTGATACTGGAAATGCCATTCCAGTTGATGCTATTTGCATGCAGATGCTATAATTTACTGCAATGCTTCTGCACTCTCAAGCTTATAGAAGGGTTCCCTCTCCTTTGTATTTTTTTTTTAAATCTCTCCAAACCCATCTCTATTTGTCAACGAAAAATGGGACAGTTTCTGGTGGCATGAGGAAAAAGACAAATGAAGCAGAACAAGAAAATAGAAGTGGGAGGCAGCATGTACATTTTCTAAATAAGCTAAATAAAGTAGATGGTAACTCTATCCTTAGGCATGTAGAGGGGGGCTGGAGGCGCAGGGCCCCTCCCTAATCTGCCTGCCAGCCTACCAGAGAGTACAAGCAAAGCCTTGGTGAAGAAAATAGACTAGCACATTCAAAGCCGTGTTTATAAAGAACAGGAAAAGTGCAGTAACACAATGATTGGTGCAAAGTGGGGATGTTCTGTGCAGAAACAACAGTTGAAACAATCCTATTTGGTAGCAATATAGGTTAATTTTTATGGTTGGACAACCACCTGTCTGCCATGTCAGATGAGTCACTCCACTCTCTCCCCTTACTGCCCTTCCAGCCTCATTCTACCCAGGGAAATGAAATCAGACTCCAAGGTAATTATTAGATGAGAAGGTTTTTAACCTCTCCTGAATGTCAGAAATGATTCTGTTCAAATTCAAAACCATGTATGATATTTATAAAAGGCATGGCTCAGGTTGGATCTTGGTTCATAAGGTTGTGACTGCCAATCACTGCGATGCATATGCTGACCAGGTCTGAGTTTTTGGTGGCATGCAACACCCATCAGCAATGACCTCTCTACGCATGCAAGTCACTAGGAAATGCAGCTGTTATCAAGTAGTGGATATGAAGATTGAAAGCAGCCCGTAGGAGGATGAATATGCATGTAGCACAGGTAGCAATGAAATTACACCGTCTTGAGCTGAAACTCTGCTCCAATGATTTCTTCTGCACAAATGCTTACATTTTAAAAATGGCATTCAGTACAATGTCTCGACATGAGCCCCATAAGGAATAGGGTAGAGATTTCTTTGGGGGGGGGGGCCTTGCATTTCCCCATCAGCCTTGCAATTTCTGTCAAACAGTTGGTGTATTTAACTGTCAAGCGCTGAGGTCTGTCAAAGCATATTGCATCCTCCATATCCCCATATGCCGTATGTCTTCATATTCTCCCAGGCATGTCACAATTGTTTCAGCATTTTGTAAAGCATCTTTTTTCCTCCAAATGCTGAACATCTTTTGTGATAATTACTTGCTGCAGTTACAGACACACATTTTTTAAAAAAAATCCTACCCTTTATCAGCCGACAGACTTTCAAAGCCTTCTTGGTGACATGTATTGCCTCCTTGGTTCACCTCCGCCTCCTTGCAATCTCTGTTTGCACCTAGTGATTTGGATTGTGGGAACCTGGCAGTGTACAAACAACCCAGGATGTAGAGCTGCCTTCCCTAAGACTTCAATATAAATAGAATAAACTGTGCAAACAAGGTGTCAGTACAATAATTGTAACAAATCAATGGGATACAACTTGGTTTCAATTCCAATGACTTTATAACAAGTGTAATATACTACAATAGTCCCGGCATGAAGCTTTCAAAATAACATGAAGTGCAAAAGTTCAATTCCAACGAAGAGTCTAGATACAGCCTTCGTTTCATATGTCACCTTTTCCCAGGAACTAGAAGGGCTGCAAAGAAGCAGCTCACACCAAAATAGTAGCTTCAAGGGAACAAAGTCTCCTAGAAAGTTTCTACTGGGCTACCATAAAAACATTCACAAGGGGAACTCGTCCTCCACACTTTCTTAGCTAGGTATCCCTTGTATCCCATTGCTTTGTTACAATTATTGTACTGACGCCTTGTTTGCACAGTTTATTCTATTTATATTGCATTTTTCACTGTGTATTCCCACATTGTTTGTTGTTCTCTAAGTCTTCAGCATTCTCCATTAATGTTTCCCTAGGGAGGACTGGATCAAACTAGGATGGATTCTTGCTTGCTGAACAAATGAAATGTTTTTGGATGCGTGGGTGGCAGCTGTCTATCACTGGCTGTGGTGTCACACAAGACATATTCTGAGCATGTATGGCCTTCACCTGCAACTCTCACAGAGCCAGTTTGGTGTAGTGGTTAAGTGCATGGACTCTAATCTGGGAGAACCGGGTTTGATTCCCCACTCCTCCACTTGCACCTGCTGGATGACCTTGGGCAAGCCATAGCTCTGTACCAGCTGTTCTCTCTCAAGGACAGTTGTCTCAGAGCTCTCTCAGCCCCACTTACCTCACAGGGTGTCTGTTGTGGGGAGGGGAAGGGAAAGGAGTTTGTAAGCCGCTCTGAGACTCCAAGTGAGTGAAGAGCGGGGTATAAATCCAATCTCTTTTTCTTCTTCAAAATTCAGTGGAATCTGGAAAAGAAAATTGGGAGTGACTGACTTCTTTTTTAAAAAATCTTTTTTTATTTTATAACAGACAAACATACAAACCAACATACATACATACATACTGACTTCTACTTCCCTTTCATAAGGTTGGAAAGTGTAGTGTTAAGCATGTCAGACTAAGATCTGACAGACTCAGGTTCGAATCCTCACTCTATCATAGAACCTTGCTGGGTGACCTTGGTCCAGCCACTCTGTTTCAGCTTAACCTAGCTAAAATTGTGTCTTCTGCCTGGACTAGAACCAAGAACTCTCAGGACTTTGTCCTGCTGCCCTGTGTGGTGAGTCACAGAGACTGCAAGTTAGAAGGTGATACACTGTTAGGCTCCAGGGCAGCTCCAGGCAAAACAGTATTCTCGTTTTCCACAAACTAGCAGGAGATCCTTTATGTTCACATCAAACATGAGTTTTTTTCCTGTAGGACAACCATGGACTCCATTCCAGCTACTGGTTCTGCAGCTATGGGCTTCCTTAGACTTTATTCCATTTCCTCATTAGTTTCTGCCCCCCCCCCCCACTCCTCACAGTAAAAGAATGAGTGGTCTGAGGTAATCCAATGAATTTTATGGCCCATAGATTTGAACTCAGGTCTCATAGGTCCTAATTTGACACTCTAATCGCTGTACTGCACTGCATAAGGCCACCCCTCCAATGTGCCCGGTGGGACAGAATCACTTATAGTCTGATTGTAAATGGCTGATAAGTTCAGATATGCCAGTTGGTTGCCTGTTGTGGTGCATAAGCACATAAAAAGGTCCCTGCTTAATCAGAACAGTGGTCCATACAGCCCAGCATCCTGTTCCCAAAAGCAGCTGACTAGGTGCCCCAGATGGTCTACAACCAGGGCCACAGAAGTGAAACTCTTCTCCAGTTGCTGCCCCACAGCATCTGGCTTTCAAAATATACCCATCTGAAGATGGAGGTCCCATTTAGCTATTGTACTTTGGACCTATCCTCCATGAATTTTCGAACCCCTGTTTAACACCATTTAGCCAAGCCCTGAGGCAATAAGCTCCATACAGTTATTGTGCATGGTATAAAAAATACTTCCTTTTCTATCCCAAATCTATTGAATCTAATACCCATCAATTGACTTGATACCTCAGAGATCTTGTATTTTTGAAAAAAAAAGGGGATAAAAATTCTTTCTGCTTTCTCTACATCACGAACACTTTTATAAATATCTGTCATGTTTTCCTTTAGTCATCCTTTTCTCTAAACTAAAAAGCCCCAAACACTTCAGCCTTTTATCACAGGGAGGGTCTTTCAACCCCTTCATGTGGGTACAGTGCCCCATGGAAAACACCAAAAGGGTTATTGTATTTTGAAGCCAACATTCAAGGTCAAAATTTATGTTTTGATTTTTTTCTTCTCCAAAAATTTTTGACAGTTCTTCAATACAACCTTGCCTCAGGACATTTCTTGTTATGTAAATGGAGTGTGAAAAATTCACTCTTACGTCCACCTTTGCACCAATGAGTAGTACAGGGGGAACAAACTGTACCTTGGTGGAAACTAGGCAGAATGGCAATCTTAAGAAGACCCTGAGATAAAGAACTTTTAAGGATGAAAGTATCATAAATCTATTTTCCTTAGATCTTTAAGAGGAGTCTGGGGGGGGGGATTTGAAAATCTATTTTCTTTAAATGATAGCCGAAGAGGAGGGGGAATCCAATAGATGAAGTCCAGTTGACCCAGCAGCAGAACTTAGCCATCAACGACCCAGCAAGAAGAGAAGCCATTTTGTACAAAAATCTACACTTCAGATGAGTAATTTTTATTGGACAGATTGGGACAAGTATAATCAGTGTGCGACTGAACATAGGTGCAAGGGTGGATTAAAAACACGCAGTTGTTCATGCTTTACTGTTACCTGCCTTAGGATCTAATCATTTCTGATGCAGCGTTCACCCACGCAGTAACCCCAACTGAGGCAGGTGAGTGCTGGAACATATAGGATTCATTAGTGTGAAACCAGGGTTGATTAGACGAGACCTGTGACAGCAAAGACCAGTTCTCATGCATACCTTGTTGGCCTTCAGTATGCAACTTCGATTAAAAAAAAAGAGGGACGTGTAATAAATCCACTACCTTTAAATTAGAGCTTCTGCTTCTAATAACATTGCAAATGGGCTTCCTTTGGTGGTCACCCCCCCTACCCCTAACTGTGTGTCGGCTCATGCATTTTCATTATACAGCTAACAAGCCCAAATTAGGCAGGTCTGCTTCAGCAGGAACTGTTTTTAAAAAAGCACCCCAGATCTATCATAAGGAAGAGAGTTATTGTAGCAGAACAGGCAAGTATTAACCAGAATGCTCCCATTTCAAGCCCTAACTACAACTGTAAATTTATAGGATTTAGGGGGAAATCCATAGGATTTACCCTTCATCCACCCCACCCCAATCCGCAGTAATAATAATAATACTGCCTACCTTACAAATCTAGTGAAAAGACTGTAACATGCATACTAGTAAAATATTGCCCAAAGCCATGGGTGAAAACTAGAGAGACCATTTGAAGGTGATAAGGATTAGAGATGTTTGAACACTGACTGGTTTGGCTCCTACCCTCTTAACCAATCATAAACAAGCAGCCAATTTTTCAGTGATCAGTTCTGCTCTTTGTCACTGGTTCAAGACTGTTGACTAGGCTGCTTTGCTGTATTACTTCTTAACAGTACAGTACAGAGCTTCTGGCTTTTCCTGTAGCCATAGGCATCAACTACGGGGGGGCTAAGCCCCCCCAGGAAAACAGAGTGCCAGCCGCCGCGTGTCCCTGGGCCCTTCCTAGGGCTGCCGCCGCCGCCTCTCTCTCTCTCTTCCCCCCTCGGCCTGGCTGCCTCCGTCCCTCCCTCCCTTCGTCCGTCCAGGGGCTAGCTAAGCAAATGCCCAGCTGGCCCCTGGACGGATGGAGGGAGGGATGGAAGCAGGAGTGGCCAGGCTGCGGGGGGAGGCAGCGGCGGCAGGGACATGGTCCCGGTGTGTATGCATGCAAAGCACGTGCGCACAAGCCCCGCTCCCCCCCCCCGGATTTTAAAACTCGACACCCCTGCCTGTAGCCATGGCCTTCATATCCCTGCTAGGCCATCAGAAAGCTTCAGGTGTTCCTTTGCGTTTAATCAGCAATTGCTACTGTGATTTAATAACACTCTACTAATCTACTGAGGGGAAGATGAGTAGTCACCTGTCTAGGGCACAGAACACCTTCTCAGAGACTCAACAGAGGGCCTTCTCTGCTACTGCCCCCATTTATGGAATACCATCCTCCAGAAGCTTAGTGTGGCCACCTCCCTAACGGAGGCATTCCAGAGTGATTTTGAATTAAATGAAGGGTGTTTGATATTTATATCCTACTAGGAGTAAGGAAGAAATACAACGGGCTCTAGAAGGAAGCTCCAGGTGAGTGCCCCTGCTGTGGCTGGTGGGGCAGCAGAGGGAAGGGGAAAACAGAGGAAGGCAAGCCATGTTTATTTCCTTCTGCTTAGCTATAAGGCAGGGCTGTCTCAAGTCCTTTTGCTCCCCAAGAAGTTAGTATGGGAGGAGAGCTGCATGGTAACAGGTATGGTTCCCTCCACCCCTGACTTATGTTGATTTGGGGCTATGCAGTGGCAGCTAAGGCAGAAACCACTTCCTCCTGTGCCATGTCTTCTGGGTTCCAAGGGTCTGGAAAGCGGTTCCATAGCCAGTTACAGGGTTGCCAACTCTGGGTTGGGAAATACCTGTAAATTTGAGGGGTAGAGCCTGGGGAGGGTGAGGTTTGGGGTGCAGAGGGACTTCAGCATGGTATAATGCCATAGAGTCCACTGCCCAAAGCAGCCATTGTCTCCAGGATAACTGATCTTGGTCATCTGGAGATCAGTTGTAATAGCTGGGAAATTTTCTGTAGGGGAAATAATGTGCTGTGGCTGCAAAACACAGTGATTGGCAACTCCAGTGACCGTTCAATGGGAAGATTGGGAGATGTATTTTACCTCAGGACACATTCAATGACTCGCAACAGCAAACTGTTTAGAATGTTAGAGACAAAAGCCAATCAGGCTGCATATGCAAATGACCTCTGCATTCCGACTGGCTATGGGGGGGAATAGCAAACTGTTTAGAATGTTAGAGGCGGGACTCAGGCAATGCAACCAGTGGATAGGGACAGCTTGAGTGACACATCATAGAGAGAACTGATTTAGGAGCGTGTGGAATGTTCAAAAGAGTCCATGACCAAAACATAATTATTATATATAGAGATGGTGGCTCTGCTGGAAAAATGCCTTCTGCCCAGGATCCTCCACCATAAGCAATCTTGGCCCAAAGCCATTGCTGAACAGCAGTGCCACACTGAGGTTGCTGCCAGACAGTGGAGGTGGGGGAGTGCCCAGAGATGCACAAGGTCCCAGAGCAACGATAAACTGGACAAGATGCCAGCTGTGTCACCAAGACAAGAGCAGATGATCTGATGGGTCTGTGGTTGCCAGCATCCAGGTGATGCCTGGAGATCTCCCAGAACAGAGATCAGTTCCCCTGGAGAAAATGGTTGCTTTGGGGCGTGGATCTTGGGTTGGGGGGGCGTTATTAGGTGGCCCTTAAGAGGGCAGCAAGGCAAGATATTTTTTCTTAAATAAAATAAATACAAGTATACCCTGCTGAGGTCTGTCCCTATGGTACATGGGTACTATTGCTTTACGATAGAAAGCAGAGGCTCAGGCTGTAATTGGAGGAGGAGTCAGAGTTACTGAGGCCTAGTTGTGGCCTGTTCAGTTAGTTGGCTGTTGTGTTCTAATAAACACAATTCTTGTTGCAGAGCCTTCAGCACTGATCCTTTTCCTCTCTAAAGGCACAACAGTCCACTCCCCAAGCTCCACCCCTAAATCGTCCAGCATTTCCCAACCCAGAATTTGTAACCCTAGGCTGGGGAGCACCCTGCAAGCCTGAAGGAGGGGGGTGGAGTCTGCAGGAACTGGACAGGGTACTTAAACCCCTGCAGCTCCAGACTAGCTCCTCATAGCTTTGCTTCTGGGTTTTTTGCACCCTTTATTTATTTATTTTCTACTTTTATGACATTAGAGTGATTTATATTTGTCTTATCTTGTGTTCTATTCTGTAAACTGCTGTCATTCAAAACACAGTTAATTAGTGTTCTAAACTATATGCATAAAAGAATACGTACAATACACATAATGTACTATGCTGATTTATTGTGACTCAAACTGCAATGGGAAAAATCAGTGTGAATTAGGAAATGCACAGTGCAAGAAAAGAAAAAAGTGGAGAATAAAAAATAAAGAATCACAGGCTTGATTCATACAAGGAACAAGCAAAACCAAACCAGAGAACTAGGTGTTGAAACAGGGATGATTGCACATTTCCCACCCATACGTCGTATTGCCTGCTAAGGTTACAAAACATTATTTCCTGCTATGCTTGAAATCTGAGCACACACACACGCCTTGATAACTCACTAAATTGGCTCCCAGACCCAGTCTTTAACGTTCCTTGCTTGGTTCAAGCCCCAGAGAGCCTGAGATCTAGGGACTGGTTTGTTAGATTCTCCATTCTTCTGTTAACAAAAGCCAACTCAAGAAGGGATAAAAAGATGGTGGGGTGAGGACTTTCGCCCCTTTTGTTCACTGCAGAGAGTCCTGGGGGCTTTCATATTGCAATCCACTTCTTCCGATAAGGAGTTAATGAGCTCTTTCCAATGAAACCTTTTGAAGGTGTTTGAAATGGTTCAGGCTACACTCTGGAATATCATTTTGGAGATTTACTCCAGGAAGCACCATGTCGTGCCATGAATAATTAATACTGATTATCATTCACGGCTCCCTTTGTGGCAGAGAAGGCTGGCTTCCCCCCCTACCTGGGAAATGTAATTTTCAATTCAATAGAACAGCAATGGACAAAAGTGTGATTTGGCTATCTAGGGATCTTCCGCTTTCACGATCCATTACAAAATGGAAATGGAGCCGGTAGGACATACAGGAGTGTTGGGGAAAAGGGGGAACAGCCCCCTTGGAAAGGGCTGTAAAAGTTCTTAAATAATGAGGAGTTCATGCTGAGTTCCTCAGAAAAGGGGGCATTGCTATGACAATTTATTCATTCCTGACATACACACACATACACTGAGAGAAAAAATCTTGCTCCTTTCCATGCTGCTAGACTTACAATGGCATTTTGTGGCATATCTTGCCTTCTGGTTTACCTTCACTTTCTTGCAATTCTAATTACAGGAACCCAGCAAAACAGGTCTTTAGGCAGCTGCCCACTCAAATTCAGCTGTTTTCTCAGCTAAAATTAAGACCTGGCTGACCAAGATAGATGCATGGACGGGTGCTTAGTGGTAGGCATCCTACTCTTGTATGTACTTCCCATTTTGGATGTGATGCTGCACAAGAAAGCTGGGTGGCCTCTATGTACTTATTCAGGGGAGATGACAATGTGTTCTGCTGCACTTCTGCCTCCCAAGGGAATTGCTTTTCTTGGCAGCAGTCACAGCTCCAGTTGGGATGTGGACTGATATGGTATAGCCTAGTTTCACCAGATCTTGGAAACTAAGCAAGGTTGGTTGAGATACCACCATGAAAAATTCTGCAAGGGAAGGCAATGGGAAACCACCTCTGCTTCTTACTTGCCTTGAAGACCCTTTCCCAGGGTCACCATGTCAGTTGCGACTTGATGGCAGTTACATATGTACAGCTCCTTTTAGTATTGCAGATATTTTAAATATTTTCTGATAAGGCAAAGGAGATACATGCATATTCAGAGGCTTCCAAGCATTCTGTCTCTTGTTGGATGAGAAACCACAGGCCCAACTTTGATGCACATTCTATAAAACCATGCTGTATATAACCCAGAAGGAGAAGGTCGAATTCTCTCCCTCCTCCAGCTATATTGGAGGGAATGTTGCCATGCTTCTTTTAGTTCCATTGGAACTGCCAGGTCTAAAAGGAACAGGAAATGGGTCTCTGAGCCATCTGCAATTCTCTTGCTCCCTGCTTTGAGTCACTGTCTCAGGCATTACTCCCACTGGGAGATGGGAGATTCACCCGACGTGTCCCATTAGGGTTATGAGCCATTTGTCAAGCTATGGACCTGTCAATGCCCAACCACGTTAACTTTTAGTGCTGGTCTAGCAATCAGGAGATATTAGAGTTGCTTACCTCCACGTGGGGCCTAGAGTTCTCCCAGAATTACAGCTGATTTCCAGATTACAGAGATCCGTTCCCTTGGAGGAAATGGCAGCTTTGGACGGTGGAGGGAAATCACATCCTCACTGAGCATCCAACCCTTCCCAAACTCCAGCCTCCTATGCGCCGCCCCCAAATCTCCAGGATTTCCCAAACTGGAGATGGCAACCTTAAGACCTGTGATCAAGACCACATGGGAATATTTTAAGGATCAACCACTTAGTGAAAGCCACAACATGCAGGGATTTTTTTTCTTTTTAATTTTTTTTTATTATAAGGGGTACAGAAAAAAGAAGGAACAGGGAAAAACAGATAGAAAATATAATTACCAAAAGACCTAATGTGAGGGCAGTTTTACAGGAATTAAGGACATTCCTTTTTTCAAAATATATATGTACAAAAGTATAAGGTACAATAGCTTAACAAATGTTTAACAAGATATATATGGTGTAATGGCATAAGAATATAGCTTAAAATATATATGACCTAACAAAAAATCTGTATAATGACCTACTCATTCTACCAATTTCTCATACTATATTTTCATTTTTATTTTATCTTATTGATCTTACCTATTATATCATATAACAGAGATAACATCATAGAAATTTTTATAAGATCTCACAGAACCATTTGTTAAACAACACGTACAACTCTTTTCATTCCATATTAAAACTGTCGTATAGTGTTCTTGTTTACTATTACACCTTTCAGATATATAACTAAATAAATTAGTTATAATAGTCATAGAAAACTCACCAATTGTTTTCAAATTCATCTTTCAGTCTCTAGTTAATGTAGTTTGTCAGTTTTGCCATAACCGTGTATTCTTGCATCTTGTCTACCCAGTTCTCAATAGTTGGGCAACCTTCAATTTCCCACTTAGCTGCAAATACTACTCTTGCTGCCATTAGCATGTATCTGAACAGTTCATATATTATTCTATTTGTGTTCACTAGTAAGATTCCTAATAGCATCATCTCTAGTGACTTAGCAAATTTAATATTCAGAATTTTTTGAATTTCAGTAAAAAAATTATCTGTATGTTATGCCAATAAAGGTTGATTGGTTGATTGATACTCAGATTTTATTTTTGAATTTCAGTATGTTTTTCTGTCTAATATGTGCTAGTTTTTTTACAAGACCACCACATATGGTAAAAAGTACCGACGATCTCTTTACACTTCCAACTACATGAAGTTTTTTCCTAAACACTAATCACATCCCCTATTTTTGGTATGAGTATCATTTTAGCAGGAGAGCAAGATTGCCAGTTCTGCATTCAGAGCAGTAATTTATAATCTTTGTGTCTGTGGCCAGGGGAGTAGCATAATGTAACCTTAACAAGTATTTAAAATTGTTCTTTTAAAAAAGTTCACACGTAGAGAGCCTCCAATTTACTCTTGGATCCCATTTACCAAAAAAAAAAAAAAAAAAACCCAACAACCCTGACTTCTCCACTGAAAAATAATAAGAACTTCATTTGCATGAACTTCAGAGTCTTAACAGGAAACCCTGGTTCCAGTAAGTAAATGACTTCACTGCTTTTTCTGATAAAGATTTAAGGAAGAAATAATCTCATCAGGGTGAAGTGCAAACAACTGAAAAGGAGGCCAGACGGGTTATACTGGGGATCCGTAGAGGCCATTTCCTATCAACATTAGACTGCAGCCCAGATAAGTCACAGATTCTACTAGGGATGTGCAGAACCCCACTGAGAAATGCAGCAGCTGTTTTGCCTAGGCTGAGACCCTCACATTTGTCTCAAGTCTTGCTTTTGCTAAAAATAGGTCCATAGCTACAGGGTGCACCACTCCTTCTGGAGCATTGTTTCACCTCACCTAAGACTTCTTTAAAAAAACCAAAAAAACCCTTTTAATTTGAGGCATGACAGTTTCCATGGAAAGTCTGTTCCCTGACCCAGCTGTACAAGGGACATTTGCCACCATCCACATGGGAATGGAATCCTTGTGTGGCCCACTGAGGGGAAAGCTTTGGAGCATCTATTTAATCCACCTCCCAACTGCAGACATTTCACTGCAGCACCTCTGGAGTAATAAGGCTGCCCTGACTAGCATAGAGAAAAATACCCTATTCCTTTTGTTGACAGAGTAATGAACACAGCAACGATACACAACCAAATTAAAGAGTAGATAAAAGTTTATTTAGGAATTAACATATTTGACAGGAAAGAGGAGAAAAAGAGAGTTCCTAACTACATCTCTCTTTTTTTGAATTTTTAAATTTATTTTCTACAACTACACACATTACTAAAACCAGGGGTCCATTGGGGCCGGAGCGAGGCGGAGCAAAGCTCCGCCAGCTCAGGAGTAGCTACTAGGGCAGCCAGGGGCTGAATCAGATTCTCTAATCTGATTCAGCCCGCTGCCGAATTGCTGCCGAAATTTGGTGGCAACTTTAAAAGTGACTGAAGGGGAGGGGATTTGAGGGAGAGGCTCCAAACTTGCAGGGTAGCTGCTGGGGCCTCTTCTCGAAATACCCACCAAGTTTCAAGAAGATTGGACCAGGGGGTCCAATTCTATGGGCCCCCAAACAGGGGGTCCAATTCTATGGGCCCCCATTCCCTCCATTGTTCTCTATGGGAGGAAAAAAGTAACACTCTCCCTCAAACCCCCTTTCCTCCAGCCCCTCATATACCCTATGAGTTTTTGCCATTGATTTCAATGGCCCATAGGGTATAATGGGGCTGAAACTGACATTCCCTTTCTGACACACTTCTGGTGATGTCAGGGGACGTGGCATATGCTAATGAGATATGCTAATGAGGTATGCTAATGAGCTCCTGCACCTCTTTTTCTACGAAAGGACACCTGACTAAAACTACTACACTAACTAAAATCCCTATACTACCCTAAGGTATACAGGAATCAAATTTCATTGCTGTTATAAAATCCTTACTTCAATTATTTCAAGAAAATAATAAAATATTCAGGCATTAAAATGGCTAAATACTACTTATCTCAAAGCTTTAAGAAATACATAAATGGCTAAAATTCAAAATGGGATACAATAAACATATTAAGCTTTTAACACAACACAGTTTATTTTTTCTTCTGTCTTCTCTTTTTCTTCTCTTCTCTCTGGGCTTTTGGAGCTGCTGCTCCCAACTCTGAATCAGATTCTTCTTTCCCTGATTCTTTACTTTCAGATATGTCCGAACTTTCCAGTCCATAAATGCTCTCTTGATGTTCTAATGAGTCCTCTGTGGATGCTTTTTCTTTCCCTTCTTTACAATAATCCAAAAAATTCTTTGCTTTTGTAATAGAGTCAGTCTTTTGCTTCTTGTCTTTATAGTCAAACACCAAACCTTCAGGAGTACGCCACCTGTACATGATGTCCCCTGCTTGCAAGAATGTTGCTAAGTTTTTGTAGAGTTTCCTCTTCTTCCTGATCTCAAATGGAATGTCCTTTAAAACTTTAATATCTTCTTCTTGGATCTTCAGGGTATTTCTGTTTGTGGCCTTGCACACCACGTCTCTAGATTATGGGTTTTTTTTGAGAATCTCACCATAATCTCTCCTAGCAGATTTTTTCTCTTTACAAATTCAGGATAGGTTCTGTAAACCATATCCATATTGCTTTGCAATTGATCTGCTTGCATCCCTGTCATTAAAGCCAGAGCTTCACTTAATATCTGTTTGAGGTTCTCACCTTTTTGTTCAGGAACACCCTGGAATCTTAAAAAGAATGTTGACCTTTCTATCTGTAGTTTCAATAAATTGTCCTTATCAGAGGTCCTTTCTTTTTTCTAATGTCCAGCCTTAAATCAGTCTTCTCTGTTTTGGCTTTAACCTCTGCCAATTATTTTGCTGTTTGATCAGACCTCATGCTTGCATCTGCCACCTATTTTTGTAAATTGTCCAGCTTAGAGTTAACAGCATTCAGTTGATCCATCAGAGGGTGCAATGCAGGTGCCAGTACAGCAGTCAGGGCTGTACTCAACTCGGGCTTAGCTGCCAGAAATGTTGATGGAGCTTTAGGAGAAGGTTTGGGTTTCCATGCCATCTTTTCCCCCCATCCGCTCATTATTTTTTGTTTACAGTTTCAAAAAGTTCCCAGAAGTTAGTTAAAAGCTATGCTTTTTCAGTTCTCTGTTCATTAGCTTGCTCCAATTTAAACTCCAGCCATTCAGTAGATAGTCAGATTCTCGGTTGCCGATAAGGAGCCGCTTCTTTAAGGGGGGGATTTAAAGTTTGTGAGGCCACTTCAGGGTGTGCTGTCTGGTCACCCCTTCCCATGATTTAAAGTTTAAATTCCCTGCTCTATGCTTCAATTTCCAACCAGAGAATCTCCATGAAGATCAGTCACTTACAGTTTCGCCATGTATTCCAGGTGGGTGATTTTTTCTTGTTGCTCATTTTGATTTCTGCAGCCATCCAGTGTGTGCTTCTGTGAGCCTGAAGGCACCGTGGTGGCAGAACCTTTAGAGACAAAGGGGAGCCTTGATCCCTTGGTTGCCACCTCGGGAGAGGCTGCCCCTCGCATCTCAGGCAGGAGACCCCCTACAAGGGCTCCTGGGGCCCGAAACCCATTTGGAACCCCCTCCCTCTGTCAGGTCTGGGCTGCGTCTCCTGCAGCTCTGGGAGGACATGCCTGCCATGAAGCTCTCCAAAACCGGAAATCCCCTAATTACATTTCTAGAGAGAGAGGGTAAGACAAGCTGAGAGACAGGGTAAGACAAGCTGAGAGAGGGGGTAAGACAAGCAGTTTGCACAGATATTGTTGTGGTACCTTTGCAGATTTAAAGAGCATGATCAGACAACAACATCTGCCTTCCATGCCCTAATCATCGCCACCCCATTCTGCCCCACTTTGGAAGTGGAGTGATCAGGCACCGGGAAAAGTCTGGTGTTTATGGGCATCAGTGCTTTCACCCTGCATGTCTGGATGTCTGAACTCCCCTGGTGCAAGCTCAACCCTTTTTGGAAGTCTGATCATTCTGTTCCGTTTTCACTCCTTGTTGTTGTTTTTCATATGTGTACATAACCACATCTTTGTGTACACCAACAAGCTTACAGCTGTCCTTTGAAGTGAGAAGCGGGGGAGAGGGAAGGGCAGGCTGAGAAGCCTCCTTTGTCTTTTTTTCATGCCAATTTCTCTGTCTACAGCTTTGCAGCACACAGGGTGGGAAAGGGGTTAATTGAAAATATGAGTTTTTTTCAGGGAGTGGCAGCCTCCTCCAGCTGTCAAAATGGAGTGGTGCTTCAAACAAACAGTTATGCACAGATGCAAATGAGAAATTAAAAAAGAAGCCACCTGACCACCCACTCCACAGGGCGAGCACACTGTGAGGCCGCTTCAGGGTGTGCTGTCTGGTCACCCCTTCCCATGATAATTTAAACTGCCACAAATAGAGGTGTCGCCAGATCACATCAGGCCTCCAGTGTGACTGCAACCTTCTTCTGAGAAGAAAGGGGAATTTGCCCTAAGAGTAGCAATCTGGAGACAGACAAGGAATGTAACTTAACAGGAGAGAAGGTGCTGACCTCACTATCCTAATTGTCTTCTTGCTGCCTCCTGCAGGGTCTTCTTATTTTTCTTCTTCTTCGTACACCAGACATTGGCCAAGGACAGACTTGGAAAATGAAGCGCAATGGAGGCAGGGCAAAAAGACCCGGGCCAAGTTGTTGCGGGGCTTTCTGTTCATACTGCGTAGACTGATGCGGGACCATACCAGGGAGGAAGTGGAATGGAGTGTTCACACTGTGGGGCAGCCCCTGGCAGTGCTGCCATGGTGGTGCGCAGCTTTAGTCCATTTTGCTGAACTGCACATAGGTGCCTAGATGCATGGGCACAGCAGCCAGATCAGCGGGTTCACATTACCGGTGCTGCTTGATGTGCAGCTTATTTGTGTCCACACTGCCAGGAAGCGGGATGAGCGTGCACCCAGATGGCTTGACACTGGTTTCACCAGGTACCTGTTTAAAGCACGATGAAAGTGCTTTAGGACTGGGTGAGTGCGGCATGGCAACACCAGGCAGCTGCGGCTGTCTGAATGGGGTCTCTTAATCTGCTTGCAGAGCAGACCTATATCGGGCCAAACTGCCAGTCTGTCCTCAGCCATTGCCTTTTCCAACACCTTTAACGAAGACTTGGTGATGTTATTTACCTCCATGTCAGGGAAATCTTCAGCTACCCATTTTCACACATTAAACCTCT
Source organism: Lepidodactylus listeri (assembly GCA_029233225.1). Classification (NCBI taxonomy): domain Eukaryota; kingdom Metazoa; phylum Chordata; class Lepidosauria; order Squamata; family Gekkonidae; genus Lepidodactylus; species Lepidodactylus listeri. The sequence goes on from JARCFY010000013.1 coordinate 39,247,442, forward strand.
ATCATAGGGAAAGACCTTTTCTCTCTCCAGCTCAACTGGCAAACCTCAGAGTCACACTGGAGAAGTAACCATTGGGACCAAGCAGGAATTGCCCCTTCTCCCCACTGTGTGTCCTGTTGGTCCTAAAGAACTGGCTAGGTGCTACTGAGGGATGGCAGGAATAGTGAGGGTGGCTAGGTCATCATTAGGGATAATTGGCAAGCAACTTGAGGCATCTAGAGATGAATGGAGGATTTTGCTAGCCAGCTACTCCTTGGCTATGTGGTACTGGAGGTGGAAAAGGGACTCCCTTGATGCTGAGCAGTTTCAATCAGGGCAACACTGATGGGCAAAACACTATGGTCTTACCATAGAGTTTTACCATAGGGTTTCAGGCAAATGCTAGAGCATCACCTGGATGTGTTGACACATCACTTCAGGTTTGTGCCAGAAGTGATGTCATGATTCTGGAGGGGTATGGGGAGGACACTGATTCCCCCCATTTTTCCTTGCTGACCAAGCAAGCTGTGGTGGGGACATTTGGCTACTACTGGGAGGTCTCCTGCCAAAGTGGGAGATGTTGTATATCTGCTTCCTTGGTCAGCCACTGGGAAGAGACCCCAGCCTGTCCCCACCACAGCCATGGTGCTGCTCCCTCTTGTTTCAGCCCTTGCATCTCCTCTACCTTATTCCCCTGGTATAGACCCCATTCCAGCATCCCAAGGCCTTGGTGTAGTGGGGAAATCCTATCTTAGAATTACTGTGGCTTGGGAAATTCCTGGAACTTTCAAGGTGGTATCTGGGGACTAGGGTTGCCAGCCTCCAGGTGGGGCCTGGGGATCTCCTGCTTTTACAACTGATCCCCAGATGACAGAGATAAGTTCCCCTGGAGAAAATGGCTACTTTGAAGGGTAGACTCTATGGCACTGTACTATGCTGAGGCCCTTCCCCTCCCCAAACCCCACCCTTTCCTGGCTCTACCCCCAAAGTCTCCAGGTATTTCCCAACCCAGACTTGGCAACCCTACTGGGGACATTAGTATTAGATAGCTAAACCAGTGCTCAAAGGTGGCATAATATGCATATTCTGGCCTGTTCCTCCTAGCAGAAACATTTTAATACTCTACATGTTGAAAACAATGCCCTAAGCTCAGCAAGAAAAAGCATGCTTCCCTGCTGTGCTAGTTTTCTATTTGCAAGAAAAAAATTGGTTCATTTTGTTTTTTTCTACATAGAGGAATATTCCCAAAAGATTATCTTCTCTGGCCATCTGAAAAGCTACAGTCCTTTGTTTTTCTTCATTCTTCCACATGCCGAGATTAGGCTGAAGTTGTTCAGCAAAAACTTCTTAGCATCTTAATTTTGCTACAATGGCCACTTTTAATAGTCCAGCAATCAACCTGCAAGCCTCTCAAATACTGTCTGAGAACCGCTGGGCTAGATAATCTCTCAAGACTTCCCAACTGTATCATTCTAAAACTGAAGCATGAAATACATTGACATACATGGACGACTCTATGTCACAGACATTAGAAGCTATCATTTCCTTCTGTATGCATCGTTACATTAAAATGCAGAATTTCCAGGTAATGGTACTCATTGAGGCCAACTGATGATGAGTATGCAGGAAAAAAGTCTTTTTTGCATTGGAAAGAGAATATGCAGCACAGGAACCATATGGTAAATTGTCTAGGATGACAAGCAACAACTTGTTTATTGATATGGGATTTGAACTCTCAGAAGACAGAGGATCACATTCTGCAGCATGCACATTCAAAGCCCCTCCTCTGTGCACTCTTAAATGTAATATGAGCGTTATTTACGTTTAGATGTTTAGTTTGACATTTAGTACCCATCTGGATCCACCAGGCCATTTGGAATAATCTTAAAATCCACAATGGCTAGTAAAAACAATATATGAAACTGCCTTAATCATAATAAGCATTCATACTTCCACTGTTCATCATGTGTATTATCTTATCTTGGTGAAATCCTTACAGCCGTCCCATAACAATTGGGGAAGAGCCATGGCTCAGTGGTAGAGCTCTGCACACAGAAGGTCTCAGGCTGAATCCCCAAGATCTTCAACGAGGGAATAGGTGATATGAAAGACCTCTGCCAAAGACCTTGGAGAGCTGCTACCAGTCACAGTAGACAGTACTGACCCTGATAGACCAATAGTATCAGTATATGGCAGCTTCATGTTCAAAGTAAGCCAACACTGTTGTGTCCATATTGTATCCTTTCCCAAAGCTACACAGTGAGTTCATGGTAGAGGCAAGATTGGAACTGAGATTTCAGAAACCAGCTTCCTGTCATCAGGGTGTACTGGTTAGAGTGTCAGACTAGGATCTGGGAGACCCAGGTTCAAATTCTCACTCTGCCATAGAAGCTTGTTGGGTGGCCTTGTTCCAGCATACTCTCTCAACGTAACCAACCCCCCCTGAGTTGTTATGATGATAAAATGGAAGAGAAGAGAACTCTGTAACCACTTTGGGTTCCCTCTGGGGTACAAATGAAGTAAAATAAATATACCCAATTGGGATATGAATGAAATAAAATAAATTTTAAAAAAACATAAACCCATGAGTTCCACAAGCCCTCTAAAAACCACCATTTTTGCTTCTTCTTCTTCTTTTAAAAAATAATTAGCTACTAATGATCAGATAGAGACTGTAAAGACACACCCTGTTGCCTGGCTTATATTTTCTGATGTGGACTCCTAGGGCCTTAGCCAACCTGGGTGCGAGGTCCCAGGGCTCAAGCCTGCCAGAACATGGACCCGCTAATCAAGAGGTGTTAACATATCAAAGAGCTAGAGTGCTGTTCTCCCTTTGGGTTGTAGATGATGCTCTCTAGCAGGAGAAAGGTCTCTTTCCCATATGCTGCCTGTCACAGGGACCATAACTGCCCCAGGATATCTTGCCCATCTGCCTGTCCACAACAGGCATCCTGTCAAATATAAATTTTGCCAGACACATTGAAGAGTTACTATCAGAGTTCGGTGAATCCCATGCTCCCACCTGAGGGTTAATTGTGGGTCCCAGATTTGTATAGGCTGAAGACTGTGATGCCAGAGGATCTGAAGCTGTTAAGTAGAATCCTAGAACAGACAAATGCACTCTATGCCAATGGTATAAATGCTGTAAATAAACAAAATTAAATTAATAAACCTTTCTCCCCTGCCCACACATGGTTGTTGTGGATAACATGGGCAAGGGAGACCCATGTATGCCCTGAGAGGAAGGGTGTGATAGAAATATACTAGAAGCATACAAAACAGACAGAAAGATGTATAACCTCTCTCCTACCTCTGAATTAAACTGCAGTCCCTTTGAGCTGCTGGAAACAGAACTAAAGGGGCAAAAAAAGTTGCAAACTGAACACTACCACAATGAAACTCCAGTGTTCAAATAAATTACCTTTTTTCCTCATTAACACATATTAATATATATGAACATAAGTTTGGAGAGGGGTTATTTCTTACATAATGTAAAGATTTCATTGAAAGCCTCTGCAACAGCCAAGGATGAGCCATGTGTACTGGCGTCTCTGTCAAAGTTTTCATTGTTGTTGCTTTGCATATATTTAGAGAATTCCAGCTTTTCATCTTGGCAGGCGACAGTAACATTTGCCTTCATCTTTGCTACAGATAGACCACTTTTTCTAGATGCAAGGGTTGTGGTTTTGGAGGGTTTTTTTATTATTTTAGCTTAGCATATCAGTTAATTTAAATATATCTCAGCAGGAGATGGAGAGTGGGAACAAAGCTGATTCCAGTCTGCAGGTGGTAAAGATAAAAAAAGGAAGCATATCAAAGAGGATGCACACCACTTACAGGCATTTTTCTTCTTTTTTCCCTTTGGTGCCCCAGTTTGGGATGGGTTCTTGGTTTTGTTAGACCACGGGACTTTCAGCTGTGCCTGCCTAACAATCTAATGATGCAAAGAATGGAAAAACTCACGCCCCACACTGCAGCCACAGTTTAGGGTGGAATGACATATAGTCTGTGTTGCTGCCAAGAGGGAGCAGTGGATGTACAGATTTGCCCCTACTGAGAATGTTCAAGGAAAATGGACTTTATAATTTGTGAGACAATTGCATCTATTTAGAGACTGACAGCTTGGTGGGTATTTTTTAATGCAAAAAAAGGGAATATGTAGGGCGCAAAACTATGGCAGACAAATACCCCCCCCCCCCATCTGACCACCTAATCAGCATAAAAGTGCATAAAAGAAAAACACTGAGGGGGGTTGGGGGTGGGATGTATTTCACCCCCCATGGCCCTTTTTCATGCCGAAAGTGCTCATTCCTGAACATTTCGTTAAGCTTTGAAATAGCCCAGTAAAAGAGGATTCCAATAGGGAAGAGAAAATAATCAGATCCGCAGAGTGCATGTTACGTAGCAATCCGGTAGTTAGTTAAATGCACTTAAAACCTACCAATTATCCTTGATGGAATAAATGAGTGGGACTGCAAACTCAGCCTGAATCTAGTATACATGCTTTTTTTTGTTGCCATTGCTTGATATTCATCTGTGTTGTCTAACAGTGACGGAACAAGCCATAGGATTTGGCCATACTCAACGTCTCGTAAATGAAACACAGAAAACAAACCAATCCCCCTCCTAGCCCTCCATATTGACAAAATATGTAGCCCAAGCTGCCACATGAAACATGACCTTAATTAGGATTCCGGAGTTATTTTAACACTGGTGTGTGTGTGTGTGTGTGTGTGTGTGTGTGTGTGTGAGAGAGAGAGAGAGAGAGAGAGAGAGTGCTGCAAGATCCTAATTTCACATCAGTACTCCAGGCAAAGGAGATACAGAGCAAGAAACCACATGACTGATTGATTTATTTCATTTTATAGCTTGCCTTTCTCCCCAATGGGGACCCAAAGGGGCTTACATCATGCCACTGTATCCTCACAACACCCCTGTAAGGTAGGTTAGGCTTAGATTTTGTGATGGACACAAGGCTACCCAGCAAGCTTCCATGGCAGAGTAGGGTCTACCCGATCCTAGTCTTGCACTCTAACCCAGGGCCACCTCTGCAATTACCACAAACCAAAATAGCTGCATGACTTCTGTACACCCTGTGTGATAATTTAAGATAATTTAACACCTGTGTTAACATTCATTATGCAACTATAACCATTTTCACACCTGAATACCTCTTGGCATGTAAGGGTGTCCTGCTGTCAACCCAGAGCACTCTATCCTTCTCTTGCTGCCTTCTCACTCTTTCCCCAACACGAGGCTCACGGTTCAGACGAGAGCAAGCTCTCTCAGGCTTCCCAGCTGCAGAAGCCTGCTCAGAGTTAGCCCAGTGACACTGTGAAGCCTCTCCTTGTGAGAAGCCGGTCTGCCCTTTATTTCTCTCTCTGCCTTCTTGCTATCTCCTCAGCACATGAGACACAGCAGCTCAGGTGAGAGAGTGAGATTGCCAAGGAGCCCAAAGAAGAGCAGGCTGACCTTGGAGAAAAAGGAGTATAACTACCACCACCCCACTATGGCCAGCTTGCTCTTTGCCTTTGCTCTGCTCTGTGACAAGGTCGCTGTCCTTCTGCTAGCTGCTCGGATGCTGGTGTGAGAGAACAGAGGAAGCAGAGGTGGGTGAGGGACTGTTGGAGAGGTCAGGGCCTTCACTTTCATCCCAGATAAGAGGCCCACACCTCACCCAGGCTCAGCTTTCCTACCCTCCAGTAAATCCTGTGGTAGATATTTCAAGGTGGGAACCATCTGCCAACCACAAGCCCCATCACACAATGGCCTTTCCTACTTTCCTGAAAGATGGAGTGGATTTATGGTGTAGGGTTGCCAACCCCCAGGTGGGGGCTGTTGATCTCCTAGAAGTACAACTGATCTAGAGACTACAGATATTAGTTCCCCTGGGGGGGGGGGGAGAATGGCAACTTTGGAGGATGGATTCTCTGGCTTCACATATTTGTTGAACTACCTCTCCTCTCCAAAACACACCCTCTCCAAGCCCTACCCCCAAATCTCCTGGAATTTCCCAACCTGGAGTTGGCAACCCTAGGCAGGTACCACCTTGAAGAATAGTGCTCTGAAGAGCCACAGATGACATGTGGCGCCCCAACCACTGAATATCACTGCTCTAACCACTATACAACATTGGCTCTCTCTGAGAAAGGAATGAAAAGAAAAGATGGTTCTGAGAAGATAAGTCACATAATCAGCTCCATTCTGTATTGTTAACTCACACTCAAATATTCTCCCATGTATTAAGAATTACCTCATTATACGTTGTGCATAATTTTCATTTGCAACTAATTACTCATATAAAGGCCTTTCAGAAATGAAATAGGGTTATAATTTCATTCATTGAATATATATATTTTTATAGTGCACTGCTGGTTGAACTCCTGGGGTAGATATCCAGATTAGAACTGTTTACAAAACAATAATAAATTAAAACTAAATACAATAAATTCAATACATATCATAAACCAGCAGTCAAACATTAAGAGCCAACATTAGACCATAAATTTAATAAGTAGCAGAAGAATGGATACAAGATAAAAGCAATACAATGTCAATAATGCAACGAGAAAGAAAATCCATAAGCAATCAGCAGAGGGCACACAAATCAGAAAACTTTCAGCTTAGCATTCTAAGGTCTCAAGTTTGATACCAAGTGGACATTTATGACCCTAAAAAGACCCCATGATAGAAAAGACCCCATGTACACAGAACAGTTCCTCTCACTGGGATCTTAATGGTCAGGCAGGCTCATATGGGAGCTGTCCCCAACCCACATAAAATTTCTTTGTAAAAGTTGGCTTTGAGTTTAATCCCAAAATGAACTGGTAGCCAGTTGATCTTTTCCAGTATTGCCAAGATTCATTTTCTGTAATTAGTAACCCCTAGCAGGCTTTCTGCTGCATCTTACATCAACTAAAGTTGCAACAGTGTCAAGCCACAATTTGACAGATCAGGCTGGGAGCTCTGGGGGTGGGGCCATGGGGGTGCCATCATTTGTATGATGACATCATTCCTAGGGAAACCCAGAAATGGCATTGGGTAGCTCTAAGAATCATGGGGAACTCCATGGTAAAAGCATGGTTTTCCATGTTAGTCATGTCATAGCACAGATGCTGCCTGTTAAGTAAATAAGCTGGTTTTAGCATGCTCTTTAGCATTTATATAGACTTTAGGTGTGTGTGTAAAGGACTTCACATTTGCTGAGCAATCCTCACAACAGCCCTGCAAAACCGGCCAGTGTTATAATTTGTGCAAGAGACAGAATCTTGTTTAAGACCACATAGTGAATTAATGGTTGAAATGAAATTTGATCCATGGAATTCCTGGTGTGCAGTTCAAAGCCACTATACTATACCAACTATCTGTAGGCCCCAAAAGGCTAAATGCGTTCCATCTTAGTAGGACTGCCAGCCTTCAGGCAGGGCCTGGAGTTTTCTTGGAATTACAACTCATCTCCAGGCCACAGAGATTGGTCCCCCCCCCCCCCGCCAGAGGAAATGTCAGCTTCCTGTATGGCAGCACATCCCCACTGAGCTACCTCCCCCTCCCCAAAGCCCACTTTCTCCAGGCACCACCTCCAAATCTCCAGGAATTCCCCAAGGTGAAGTTGGTAACCCTATTGCCAAATCATTTTCAAAGATACCCGATCTAAGGCACATAGCAGTCTTCTAACCTGGATGTCACAAGAGCATGGATAACAATGGTAGAGCATGGGTAACAATGGTTAAATGTGGGGCCACTTCAGGTGGTGTACAAACCAAAGTTGTCTAAAGATGCTCCATGCTAACAGTAAGAGTTGAATATTCATCTTAAGATGCAGATCTATCCACACTCTCCAGTCTGCGAGCTTGCTCTTTTAGATGTTGAATCTTTGTTCCTCAGGTTGAATCTTTATTCCTCAGCAGCTGAGTCTTATATAAAGAGAACTTTAGTTCATTTCCCCTTATCCCACCCTTTACTATTTCCAGTCAACAATTCAGAATGCCCTTCCCCCCTAAAAAACTAAAGCTTGCTGCAAAGGCTAAATGCATCCTTCCCAGAGACCCACTCAAGGCACCTCCCAGGTAAAAGCAATACAACAAAATAATAAAAACAACAACATAAATTATCAATGTTATAAATGAGCCATTCAAAACAGCATAAAGCAACATTCAGCAGCCAAAAATGACATCCACAAAACAATTTAAAATGAAAATCAAGGAACCTGCCCATATCTAAGTAGATGAGACTGTCCACATTGGCATTTTGTACAAAAATTTTTGCCCCACTCTACTTGCTTCACTAAATTCACTCCTGAGGTGAGCCAGGAGAGAATTAATAATCATAAAAAATCTGGCAGGCAAATGAACAATTCTTCAGAAGTGCATGTGGGAGTCATACACACAAAGCTCGTTAATCTATGATTCATCTAGATAATCTCTCCCTTTGCACATTTTGGACAAAACTTCTAAATTATAAAAAACTCAAGAGTTACTGGTCATATTTATGTCACATCATCCCTGCCTTATACTGAATTAGATCATTTGCTCCCCTAGTGCAGCAACTTTTATGCCAAGTAATCATGGCGCTCTATCCTTCCCAGCCTTCTTTCCCAAGAGTAGGGTGAATTCAATTTTTTCAGCCCTACAGTTTCAGCCCCCATTTCCCCATTTGATTTGAGCTTCCCCCTTGTGTGAATCAAGCCCATGATTCTTTATTTTTGCATTATTTTCCATTTCCTTGTCCAACATTTTTTTGTACAATGTACACATTGATGTAATTTGTGATGCAGTAAATCAGCGTATTCATTATGCACGATACACATATAAATTATACTATTGTACTTCTAAATACTGTATCAACTGCCTATAAAAATCATAGCAGGTATACACAATAGAAACCAATCTACAAGAACAACCAAGAGAAACAAAGAACTGAAATCAACTGATCTTTCTCCCAAGGACCAAAATTCATCACAAACATGAGGCCCAAATGCCTAGGTGACTTACAGAGCAATCCTAAGCAGCCCTGCTCTGAATTCTATTAAGGTCTGTTTAGTGGGATTTACTCCCAGGAAGTTAATTGCACTGTAACACCAGTAAATATTGCCGCTGGTCATTTAAAATCAACAATCAAATGTTGAAACAGATGTTATTGCCAACTATGCTGATTTCTTATGCAACATTCCCACCCTGTTGAGCTAAATAAAGCATGTTAGAGTATACAAGATATTCTGCAACCCAGTGGTGAGGTATCCTGTCCATAGTACATTTCTTTCCAGGAATATTTTTAACCATATTCCTCCTGCCTATCAATTATATATTACCAGGAGCTCAAGAGATACTGGTCTGTGTTCTTTCAATGTCAGAAATGTAAGTTGTGCATAATTACGAAATAGCTTGCTCGATTTCCTCCCCTGCAGGAAGAAAAAAAAAGAGTTTCCTGCTCCTACTTGTTAGGTAAAATGTGTGTTTTGTACTTCACATTAGCCTTTCAGTGTTCAAAGTCTACCATCGAGGTCCAAGAAGGTTTCATTCTATCCCCATGCATCATACACAGTTTTGTAACAAAAAGGGAAAAGAATAATCTCTTGTTGGATCCATTCAGACATTATCTCACTGTCCTGCTTGCTACTGGATCACAAACCCTTACTTCCCCAAGTAGTCGTGGTTTGTGTATAAAGTGATGGCCACATGGTTTGGGAAATTTTCAGGCATGCACTTGTTTTAGTGGGAAAGTTGGTCTGTCATGAGGGAAGAGCTCCTGTGAAAATAATAAGGGCCTGGCCCAAAGGGGCTGTGAGAACATCTTTCACAGCCATCTGCCAAAAAAACATTGTGTAATACATTTGGAGCTGGCAAAGCTCTGCAGTGGGGAATGCTAAATATTTCATCTGGGAGATGTGCTTACTTCTATTCTCCCAACTTTTGTTTGGAGGGGAATGATATATTACAGGGAACATGAGATTGTTGCCAAAATGAGATGTCTCGGGCCATGCTCCCCCCCATAACATTTGTTTCACCTTACTCTAGGGCATTATTGCATTTTGGGCATTATTTGTAGCCCCATTATCTGTGTGCAATGAATGTGTAGAGGACGAAATGGGATTAGAGAGCCAGTTTGGTGTAGTGGTTAAGTGCGCGGACTCTAATCTGGGAGAACCGGGTTTGATTCCCCACTCCTCCACTTGCACCTGGCTGGATGACCTTGGGCAAGCCATAGCTCTGTACCACTTGTTCCCTCAAGGACAGCTTGGGAAAGAGCTCTCTCAGCCCCACCTACCTCACAGGGTGTCTGTTGTGGGGAGGGGAGGGGAAAGGAGTTTGTAAGCCGCTCTGAGACTCCCTTGGAGAGTGGAGGGCGGGGTATAAATCCAATCTCTTCTTCTTCTTCTCTTCATTATACCTGCTGTCCTTGACCCAAAACTCTGCTTTCTGAAGAAGGCCTGAAGAGAGCCTACATGGGGACACGTTGAACAAATAATCAGGGATCCTTCTGCTGTGTTTTCATTTGAACGGATAGGACCTATGCAGGCATACAGACTTCAGCTGAATATTTTTAGGTCAAAAGCAGAGTCAGCAGATATGGACCTGCTTTCATCTCCTCCATGTATTCCTTGAATGTGATATGACCTCAAGCCAGAACTTGTGTTAGGGGTTATCATTACTGGGAAGCTGCCAAAGCTGAAAGGGTCTCAGAGGGACCCAGTCCAGTGCTCATGAAGCAGAAATGGCTGTCACCCCAAGGACAGGTGATGGAGGTGCTGCTTCCATTCCCAATGCCAACTATGGCTGCTCATTCACCTGGTCAGTGAGTGAGACAGAACACCATCTAGGAGCAGCAGCTCTTGGCTTTCCTGTGTCTTGGCCACGCTTGGGAGGGAAGTTCACTAGATACCATCTTGCCAAGGGCCCCTCAAACCCAGCACCATCAGATTCTGTCTTGCGTACCAGTCCTGGCTATTTTTGTTTCTACATCCTTCGCACTCAGTGCATTTAATAGCAAGCTGTTTGCTGACAGAGCAGGTAAGCTGCTCCCCTAGTGCTGCTGCAAAAAGTATTTCTTTTGTGCTTCCATGGCCTTCAAACTTGGAAGGTGCCCCCGACTGTTTTGAAACTCATCAGCCTAATGAAGTAGTCCATCCAGCTCAGGCAACTTTGGAATACATATCAGCTTTCAAAGGGGAGAACATTTTGTAAAGCCCAGACAACTTGGTTAAAGCAATACAAATATAAAATCATTTATTAGCTTGACATTCCATGATTAATTTGTCCATTTTGCCTTGAATGTTAATGGTGAATTCTGATCCATTTCATACCTCTTTTTGCTCACTTCCTGGGAAGGCTGTGCATAAGAGCTCTACTGCTATAATGTACCAATTTTATGTTGGTTCTGCTGCTCACATTTATTTGCTGATTAGGTCACGATATCCCACCTAAAGCAATGGCATTGCTGATGGATAGGGTTGCCAGCCTCGAGGTGGGCCTGGAGATCTCCCACTTTTACAACTGATCTCCAGCTGACAGAGATCAGCTCCCCTGGAGAAATGGCTGCTTTGAAGGGTGGACTCTATGGTCTTATACCATGCTGAAGTCCCTTCCCTCCCTAGACTCCGCCCTCTCCAGATCCACCCCAAAGTCTCCAGGTATTTTCCAACCCAGACCTGGCAACCTTGCTGATGGATATCACAATATCCCACCTAAAGAAATGACATCACTAATGGCTTTCATTATCAGTGTTCTAAGCTTTCCCATATTTACAGGAATTTGTGCAAGGTAACCTGGTGGCATTGCTGGAACACCTCCTTACCTAACACTTCTTCTCCTTGAAGCTCTTCTGTCATGAACACATGAAGCTGACTTATACTGAATCAGACCCATGGTCCATCCAAGTCAATATTGTCTATTCAGACAGGTAGCGGCTCTCCAGGGACTCATGCAGAAGTCTTTCTGATCACCTACCGCCACCTCTTCTAACTGGAGATGCCAGGGATTGAACCTTGGATTGAACTTGCCAAGCAAATGCTCTACCACAGAGGCAGAGCCCTTCCACAACAAACGGATCTTCATATGATCTTTCAGTAAACTAGGAGTTGTTCGACTGCTAGCTGTATAGTTCAGGAATGAACAGAAGGTATACCATGATCAGCAGCCATTCCTGCAATTCAGAATGAGATATGTCTGATGAGAATGATTTTGAGTTTGAAGGTTTGGTTAGGGAGACAAAATTAATGTATGTTTTACTTGAAACTTAATCAACTAACTCTCTCTCTCTATGCATATATATATGTATGCACACACCTACACATATATATGTGTTTGTGTGTGTGTGTATCCATGTTGATTAACTTGGTAATATTTCTTTCTGTTCTGACTTGGTTGGAAATTAAAATGAACTTCCATGGAAACATTAAAGTGCAAGCTTGTTTGTGTGTACTGTTTTTGTGCCTTGTGTATGCTGTTTCTCTAGAACATTGCCGTTAAACAAAACAGCTTGTTTTCCCAAGAACGCACACACAGTCTTCAAGTTTTAATAGTTAGCTCTTATAAATTTGCATGAATTTGCTCTGCGTCTTTTTTTCAAGGGTTTAAAGTGAAGCACACGTATATCGACAAGGAGCAGTAAACAGGGTGGTGTGTAATATTTCACTTCAGAAAGATTAACCATGACTGTTGGAAGCACAGGATAAAGAGCATGTTTAAGAAAAACAATGTGGGCCTGGACAGGCTGAACATATTGGGTTAACAAACAATTTTGTCCCTAAGAAAAACAAGAAAAACCAAGACTGGAAATAACAGTGTAAAGCACAGAAAAGTTCCCAAAACAACAGCAATAATGTATTTTATTGGGACCAACAAAAACATTGCAAAATAGTGAAGGAGCTTTTGCACTCTTTTAATCAGCCTGCATGTTCAGTATCAAAAAAAAAAAAAAGCACTCGGGAAGGGCTCTTCCCTGCAGTGTGTAGAGTCTTAAAATGGAGTACAGGCTCTGCTGCAGACCTGATAGGCTTAGATGGTCATGGGTGCAAAGCAGGTTCCAAGGAACACCAAAGGCCACTGTGCTAGAGGAAGCAGATTGCTCTCCCTTTTGAGAATATAAAAACCAGCAGTTAATCAGAGATCTCTCCAGAAAAATCAAGCAACATCTTTTATACATTTTCACTACATTCTCAGCATGATCCTTCTACAAATGATCTCAATATATTAAATATCATCTCATCATTCTGAGACACCTTGGTCTCCAGGTTTATTTAGAATATTACTATGCAGCCTCTTCAGAGTTGTGTTCAAGGAGGCTTACAATTAAAAAACACAATATTAAAACACAAGCCATTAAAATACAGACTCTCAAATATAAGTAGCATAAGAACTACACATAAGACTAGAGCTGCCAGGTCCCAGTGGGGGTTCCCCTGCCTTTTCAGGCTGTGATCCACCACCAGCCAGCTGGCCAGTGGGGGAAACCCACCCTCCAAATAGGGGTGAGCTGTGTGGCTGATATGCCCCACAATACTTTCAGCTGGTTCAATTAGAGGCAGCACCATATCATGCCAAGCAGCCGGTGTGATCACAGCCTCTGGACTTCCTTGGTGGTATCCCATCCAAGCATGAACCAGGGCCAACCCTGCTTAGCTTCTGAGATCTGACAAGATTGGGCTAGCCTGGACTATCCAGATCAGGGCAAAGGTGTAGAGAAAATGCCCTCTTTCTAGTTGCCACCCGCTGCACCTCTGTGGGTGGGGGCACAGCACAGACAGCAGGGCTTGAGAGGCAGATCTCATATATACCAAACTAATAAAACCAATCACAGAAAAGGCACAGTAACACAGCTTAAAACACTTGAACAAGAGTACTTTATAGGCACAATAAAACAATCTCAGTGAGAAACACTACAGGAGAAGTATGCCTAGCAGAATGCCTAGACTAAGTTTGATATAAGTTTGATATAACTGGTATGATATACCAGTTTGATATAAGTTTGATATAAGTTTGATATAACTGGTGCCTAAAATGTAAAATACTAGGTATTAGACCATTGTGAGGAAAGCAATTCACAGCCAAGGAGTCACCTCAGAAAAGGCCCTGTTTCCGGTTGCCATCCACCTTAGTCAGGAAAGGGGGTAAATACAGAACTGGGCCTTAGATGTCAGTCTTAACTGATTCTTTTAGCTCTCGGTCAGTACACATATTGACCACAGAGTCCCAGATGGTGGAAGACAACTCTAAAATAAGCTGATAGGACAAAGCTCATAATGGTAATACCATAAAAAGGGGTGGGAGATCACTTGTACATCCCTTACCCTAGATACAATATAGAGATATCTAGGAATTTCTTGGGGGTGGATACTGGGAAAATTCTGACACATTCGTACCAAAAACAGGAGAAGATACTCAAGCTGTTAACCCATACACTCAAATTGCCAAACACACTGTGGGAACCATTAGCAGAATCTACAGGCCTTTTTTCTTCTTCCTTTAAATTTGTCTTGGTTTTTTCCACCTTCTCTCAAGCTTATCTTATCAATTTACATGCTAAATGTGTCATTAAAATCCTGGAATCATGCAGATGCCACAGAGGGCAACCAACAAAGAGAATAAAAGAAGCGGTGAGATCAAGGAAATTGAATTTTGCTTACATAAATGAAGCATGAAACATGATCATGGGGTGAAAAAAAGATAAACAGATAAAGAAAGCTAGTGAATAAAGGCAAAAGATATCTATCATCAAGTTGCCTTGGAATGTAAATCTCAATGCACTTGTATCCAGTCTCACACATTAGCCAACCAGTTCCTCTGGATGGCCAACAACAGGGCATAAAAGCCGAGGCCGTCCCCTGATGTTGGCTCCTGGCTCTGGGATTTAGAGGCTTAGTGCCTCTGAGTGTTGAGGTTCCCCTCAGTTACCATGGCTAGTAGCCACTGATAGACTTCTCCTCCATGAATCTATCTAATTCCCTTTTAATACTGTAATCCCCCTTTAAAGCTGTAGCAATGTACCAGATCCGTGTGCCTTCAGAACACTTCATTTTCTTTATGCTGAGAGATCATCAATTGCCATTATTCTCATGTAAAATCTCTCTCTGTGGAAAACTTGGACCAAAAGTACCTGTGACCTTTTTAAATGAATGATTCAGTGATGTACAGCTGGAGAGCTGGAGAGAATATACTTCAGAAGAAGTCCCAAATGTTTCATTGCACATCACAGAAGCAGGCTTGCCAGTTTTTAACAGGACTAATGATGGCCAGTACAACCATCTACCATATCGGCTCTGGAAAGATGATGAAAGTTCTCCTTACAGCCAATTAACTTCTTGTGAGTCACACACTGCATGGTGGGAACATATATGGAAGTAGGTAGGATTGTCAACTCTGCCTTTGGAGATCTCTGGAGATTTGGGAAGGGTTTCTGTTTCTTCTAGACTCTATGGTACACTATAGTGTCTGCCCTCCAAAGCTGCCATTTTCTCCAGGGCAACTGATCTCTGAGGTCTGGAGATCAGCTGAGATTCCAGGAGAACTTCAGGCCCCACTTGGAAGTAAGTAAGCTTAAAATGGGGGCATAGGAAATTGGTTATAGTTGAGCAGGTGAGTTCCAGGCACAGCTTCACTTCTCTGTTCTAGCTGGCTTTGCTGTACCTCCCTTTTCTTTGACATCTACTTCCTCCCATAGGCCAGCTTTCTACTTACCCAGAAATTAGTTGATTGGTTATCAGACTGATGATGTCACAACAGCCTGCAACTTTGCACTGAGATAGTCTTTCCTTTACTGTTGTTCTTAGAGAAAAGTCACATCGGAAGCCAATGGCTGGGTTGTCTCCCAGGCACAAATTCTCAAATTCCCTGCTCACAATCTGCGGCTTTCCTGTTCTTTTCAGTCTTTTGATGCTCATGCCATCTTTATAAAGAAAAGCTGGAGAGATGTCTGCATGGACATCTTACAGAGAGAAATATTTATAAACCATTTTTATATTATATGCACAAATGCAGAAACTATATTATGATACAATGATAAAATACATGAACAGCAGCGATGTCAGTTTCATTGTTAGAACAGCACTCGGAATAAATACAATTTGACCTTCAGACTTTTAAAGTTTTCTGATCTAAGGAAAGATGTATCACTGTACAACAGCAGGGAGTCTCCTCCATCACGCGCACACACACACCAAAAAAGCAACCCAGTTGCCAGGTATGACTTCTGACCCCAGCAAGTCCTAGGGATCAGTGACAACTCTTACATCCAGCTAATTAATACAGACTCTATACTGTTAACTCTTTGACTCACTCATTAAGCCCAAATCTATTCTTATATATTGGCTTAGAGCATTTTCAGAATAAATCTGTGGGTCAGCAAATGAAATTTGCATAATGCTGTCTAGCATAAAAATAGAATGCTTGAAAACCCAGAAGGATTATTTTTCTCCCAAAGGGTTTGAAACAAGTAATGTTGATCCCACACAAGAAGTCAGAGGACTTTTCCCCCCTCCACATCTTCTTTCAGCAGCACGGAGGTAGAGGAAGTCCTGCTGATATTGTGGACTCGTCTGTAATATCTCCTCTGTTTTGGGAATTGGGGTGAGATAATTAAGATAGTAAGATAATTAACTTACATTGTTTGAAGCACTGCTATAAGAGTATCATAGATGGACTTTAGTTAACAGGTATGATTATTACCCTGCTAGAAGTTTTTCTGTTGGAGAACCATGCAAAAAAGCAACTAAGTTTTTCAGTAAGGCTAGTAGAACAAAGTTTGAGTCCAGTGGCACCTTTAAGACCAACAAAATTTTATTCAAAGTGTAAGCTTCCATGTGCAAAGCACACTTCTTCAGATAAACTAAAAACAAAAACACCTCAAGGACTACTTACAGGAAAAAGGAGGGCAGGGGGCAGCCATTAGGAGGGGCTAGTGTGATTTTAATGCAACCATATCTACAGTCAGGGTCAATGTGCTTTTTTCTGGTATTTTATCAGACATACAAAATGGAACTCTCAGCACCTTCATTTCAGAAATCCAAAATCAAGAAGAAAAAATGAATTTTAGAAGCACCCTTGCTTTACAGTAGACAGTCACTGTCTGTACCAACATGACACCTCGGGTAGGCTACATGCTTCCTAGGATATGTTCAGAAGAATTTGATACACTGAACACATTATGATAAAGCATCAAAGTTTTGCCTTCCTTGAAAAGGGAAAGTCAGAAAGCTGCAGTTTACCAAAAAAGTTGCTCCAAGGCAGCAATCCTCCAAACTAGGGTTATCAGACCCTCCGTCTCCCGGGGAGGTGGGGATCCCCTGCCACCAGGCCCCAACCCCCAGCTGCTGATCAGCTGGCTGGTGGGGGGGACTTACTGGTAGAAAGAGGAAGACCCAGGCCATGTTGCCAACATCGCACAGGAAGTGATGTCATCATGCTAGCAACCTCTGGGCAATGTTTTGGTATTTGGGCAAAAAATCTATGGTAGAAGCCAGTTTTATCATAGAGTTTTTCCCAAATACCAGAACATCACCTGAAAGTCAGTATCATGATGACATCACTTCCTGTGTAACACCAGCAATGTGGCCTAGGTCTTTCTCTTTCTCCCAGTAAGTTTTCCCCCAGCCCCCACCGGTTGCCAGGAGGGATCTGGCAATCCTACTCCACACAATGGCTTGGAAGCAAACCAGAATGAATATAATAAGCCTCACCTCTAAGTAAATTTGCACAGGACTAGATTGCAATCAGCTGAACCAGATAACTTTTCTTCTGGAATACAAATGGTAGAATGAATAAGGATAGATGCATTTGACCTTTTTCCTTTTCTTTTTGTTTCCACGTGCATCATTGCAAACTGCTGCAAGCTACCTATTTTCATTACTAATACATGATCCTCAAAGTTCTTTTTTTCTTTTATGCATTCTTACTCATTTTTATAAAAATCAATACATACAACTTTCATCTCTTACATATAGAATAACCATAATCATGCATATACATAATGTATAATTCTGATAGACTGAAGCACAAAAATGCTGGGAAATGCACACATGTCATGGTGCAAGGAGAAAAGTTGCGGGAAAAATAAAGATTCATGGGCTTGATTCCCACAAGGGAGAAATAAGATCAGAAAGACAGTCTTATCAAACTTGCAAAATTCAACTGTATCCCTAAAAAAAAAAAAGGCAGCCTGTAAAGTTTTGGAAAGCATTCCTTTGTCCTTGAATCTGTAGCTGGCACGGAAATGGGTAACTAACCATAACACTGAAAGATGGGTTGCGTAACGAATGTGACTTTCAGTGAGAGAAGCTGCAGCGACTATGCGTCCACAATGTTTTGCAAGTGGTTCCACCTCCTGTGGAAGAACCACTTCAGTTGGCGGAAGTCTCATTAGGTTGGAGGAATGCTTCAGATTTTGTAGGGAGAAGTGGTTGGATACAAGCCACCATGCTTTCAACATTCCCCCAAGTGCTGTTTCTTCAACCCAATCACCATTTCATTGTTATTGTCGAGAATTTATTTATTGTGCCCATTTTTATCCCACCTTTCCAGACAATTGGCACACTTTACTTCTGGCATATTTCACCAGCTCTCACCAATGCCCCTCTTAGTTTACTTAATATTTATAAAAGATGTTTGAGACCTTGATATTCAGAAAGTCCTTTAAAATTAAAACCGTCATCCAGACTAACCACACAGCAAGGGTTGTTTTAATAGCTTCTTGATTATGCTTTAAAAAACAAACTTTTTTTTGTTTAAATAGTTCCTAGTCTATTGTACCTGAAACAATTTCACATTATGAACGGTGTACTTAACTCTAGATGGGGAAAAGCTGATGCTCAATCCCCTGCCTAGTATAATGAGAATTTTTTAAGGGGGAAAAAAAACATCCAATTACATTTCCAGAATAAATGGTATTTACTTTCTTTTACCAGTTTAATGAAGTTGGAATGACACTCACCTTAATACAGCTACTCCTGGGTTTTAAAAAATATGCATTATGGGGGGAAAATACATTACTGACATTACAATTTTTTTTTAAAAAAATACACTCAGCTATATGCCAGACTTGTATGAGATTGAGAAAAAAGAAAACATGGTGTGGCATTTAATCACAATATACTTCACTTAATACGTAAGTGGAAAAATCAGGATGATGAAAGGAAAAGTTTTTTAAGGATGGGAAAAAAACAATGCCATGGGAAATCAAGACTCTGGGTCTGGTTCTCACTTCTTGGAGATGTGGTCTCCTTGGAGCAATGCCCACCCTTCCCCCAAGGGTCTGCATGGTTGGGCCAAAGGGCGGCCAATTTTGGCCTGGTAAATTTTGGAAATTCAAGGGTAGTGCCTGAAGAAGGCAGAGTTTGGGGAGGGGAAGGAGCTTGGGGGGGATGTGATGCCATAAAATCTACTCTCCGAGCCTGCCATTTCCTCCAGGGGAACTGATCTCTGTAGTATGGAGATCAGTTGTAATACCAGAAAAACTCCAGGCTCCACCTGGAGGTTGGTAATCCTATTTAGGCACCTGCCAAAGTCCACGGGCTGCTGGAGAAAAGGCACTTCTGTCAACAGAATGGAACTTTTCTGTCTCCTGCCTTCTACTACAGTCCACTACACTCCCCAAAATAGCCCGCTGCACCCAGGACCAGCGTTTCAGGGAGATCATGGGCTACATTGGGAGGAGAGAGGCAGAAACACGATAGCCACTTCCACATGGGTCAGTTTCCCCAAGTTCAATTCTTTTGGGAAACAAGTTCCTTTCTTGCTCCCCCACAGCATCATGGTGTATCTGTGTACCTCTAGAGACTTTCCTGGCTTTTCTCAGACATTTCTCAAACCCTCACAGTAAAGCCTGGATGGATGCGAAATTTGGATTTTCTGGGGCACATGGAAGCCATTTTCCCTCATCCTGTTCCCATATCAGCCATTTCCTTTGACTACCAGTGGGCTTTTTAAAAAATCAGCACTAAAATATGGTTATATCAATATATCATTGTAACAATAGGTGTAGCAGATTCTCTAGATTCTCAGCTTTTGTTTAAAACAAAAGGTAAGTCTCCATCCCCCTCCCCCCTGTTAGAGATATAAGGAAAAAGACATATCTTCACAAGGGAAAGGACTACTTGAGAGTTACTTTCTGTAAAAAAAAGAAAGAAAGCTGGGAATTCAAAGAACATGCTACACCTATAGTCACTATGGTATATCAATATAACAATATTCTAGTGCCTTTTAAAAAATTGCTAAAGTACTGGCAGCCTGGGGGAATTGGGGCAGGGAAACTGCAGGAAAACTTGCTGTGTAGAGCCCTCCTTGCTGTGGTGCTTTATACACAGCCCCATCAGCAATTGGGTTACCATAGAATCCTATCCCTGTGGAAGCCAGCTCTGTTCTGTTAATCGAATAACCTTCTGTTGATGAAAAATTTAGTCTGGATCCTCATCCAACCCAATGTTTATTACTTACTGATTTTTTAAAAAAAGTTGCTCGCTATGGTACACCACATTGCATGGATTTTTTAAAGCTAAGAATCAACTGAAGAATATTACTATTCTTCCAGTTCTGCCCCAGCATGTTCTTCCAGCCTACTTCTCTCCATGTGTCCTTCATGACACCAAATGCCACTGGGCTGGATTCCAAGTTGCCAAATTCTCCTCCTCACATGGCTTTTGACAATGCAGGTCCCAAGATCCCCAGCATCTTGTTATCCCCACTTGTGCTTGCGGCTCTATGATGAGTCGATCCATCAGCACAAAATGGAACATGGCTCCTTTTATAGTTCTCCTCCCTCTCCTAGCCACAATTTGTGATCATGGAACAGGGCCAACTGTGAGGTTCTCAGTTGTTGACTGCCTTCCCAAGAGAAGCCTGCCACACTTTATCTCCAATGATTTTAGAATCATGAGTTAATATTTACCTATTCCAACAGGCATGTACAGGCATTTGGAGGGATTTTAGTGCCACTGCTGTTGACATTCAGTGGATTTAGTTGTTTTATACATTTGGTTTTTATTTTGCTCAGTCTTGTTTATTGCTGGACTGTAATTTGTGGTTTTATATGGTATATCCCCCCACACACACACACAGCTGGGCTTAAATAGGATGTGAATGTATACAGAGGGGAAAGCGGTATTGGCACCTCGCACAGTATATATCTTGTTTCTGCTGACACTTAAAGCAGTTCAGAAGTGGAGAATAAAGATAAGCCGTGGAATGAAAGACTACTGAGATGTATTCCGTAGGCCATTACTTTTAGATAACCATTTTAAGGAAGCTGGGACATAATATCACAATGCATCCTACCATTAACTTAAAATCATCCTTCAGCTTTTTTAAAAAAAATGTTGAAAGCATCCGGTGAGATTAAAGAAAACAAAATGACTTTGGAAATATAGGAGGGGGGGGGAAGTACATTTCAGGGATGAAATGCTACAGTGGCAAATGCTTCTGACAGGCAAATTAATCATAATATTCAACAAGCACACTTCACAGGTAAGTTTTTCAAAGTGCCATTGTAGGAAATAGAATTATCTGTTATGTAATTGTTGACAACATTGTCAGGCTTCTTAGGCAATCAAAGAAAATAAAGGGGAGAGTGGGTAGCGCAAACTATTTGCACTGAAAAAACCTGAATGTGATAGAGGATAATTGAGACATGAAATGCAAACACAGGCTTGAACGACAAATAAAAATAAATATTTAAGTATTTCAGACATCAGAAATATTGAAAGAACAAATTGAAAGAATACAAGGATCTATTTTGTCCTTGAGTATAAATCCAGGTTGTGTGTATGTGTGTGCGTGCGCGCACGCGTGTGTGTGTGTACATGGCTGAATTTATGTCAAGAAGCTTGCCTTACTAATGTTATGAATGGCTTTGATCACAATCTGACATTCCCTCATCATTACTTGCTTAGGTTTGTGTAAGACAGACAGTGCATGCTTCAGGATCTTGTGGATAGTTAACACATTCAGTGTCCATTGCTTGTTTTATGTTTTCTTGATTAGCTGGCACTTGCATCATGAATGTGGGGAGCCAGCACATACCTCTGTTCTTAATTCGCCTACCACCGTTCAGCAGGATGATAGGGCTACATGCCCTTGAAGTGACAGTGGCCAGTGGCCTTAGATGGATCTGTGGCTTGTGGAATGTCCCAGTAGGGGCAGAGGAGTCCCTTCACTGGGGAATTCAACCTCTGTGGAAACATACCTGTGACATAAGCCAGTTTTGTTGAACAAGGAGATGGTGGAGCAAAGACAGCAGAGGCTACAGGGAGATATTTAAGCTCCTTCAGCCAAAGGCCAAGGGTGAAAACATTGGCTCATCTCATCTCTTTGGAGCAGCAGTCCAGAGATACAACGGAGTGCTGGGAGCCAGCCAACAGGAAAAGGAAGAGGAATCAGGTGAGTTAAGCCCACCTGAGAAGGAAGGGTAGGCTCAGCAAAACCTTCTACCATCACCTAGGCTAGGTGGTTCAACAGCCACTGCCAGCCCCCAGTGCAATACCTATGTACACAGCCAATTTCAGATTTGGGAGAGCTTTCACTAAAGTGGCCTCCAGTGTGCCCTCCACTACCTTACCCCCCCCCCCCCCGCACACACACTTCATCTTGCACACAAAATAGAACTCTGTGGGAGTCGAGGTTCTGCTCCCACACGCTATCCCCTCTGAAAATGGAATCATCCCACTGAGGCTCCAAGGATGAACCAAGCATTTTTGGTCAGTGGTGGACCACCTGCCAGGCTGTAGACCTCAACAGATGCCTGAACAATGCAAGTCCAAATACAGAGCCTGTGTAACAAACAGTGCATGTAAGCCTTTAGAATGGTTCACAAATGCCCACCCATTGGTGGATTTCTCATCACATGATCTTCCTACCTGTGATGAGTCTGTGTGTTTGTATGTGCATGTGTGAGTTATGTATGTATGCAGAGTGGGGTCTGACTACATGCATCTGAAGAAAGCTCTATCTAACCCTCAGAAGTTCTTGCATGATACATTTACTTTTTTAAGGTACCACAAGGCTCAGATTAATATGGCTACTTCACTGGAATTTTAGACATCTAAATAGCAAGCTAACTTCACTGAAAGCCATTGCAGTTGAGGCAATATGAACATTTTTTAAATTTGGTTCCGTTCATTCAAACCCCCAAATCCATGCAGTCATCAAATGCTGAATGTGAAAGGACCCAGAGGCTTTTGCCCAACTCTCCCCTCTCCCCACATAGGGAAAGTATAATCTGTATTGATAATATTCTTATGTACATAAGGCCTGTCCATGCTGTCCATCTTCACTTCACTTACACCTGGATTATTGGGCCCAGGGCACTTCTTTTCACATCTGACCTCAGATATGACATTGACACTAGTGCTGGGGTTAAATGACTCACATAAGTGAACTGACTCCATTAAAACATGTATATGAAATTTCTGTTTGTGATATTTGACCCACAATGGCTCCTTTACTCACACAAATTAATGCAGACATTGACTGGCAGACATTAATTTCGACACCTTCTATTCTTGATTCCTTCTTTTGCCTTAGTATTCTTGGCTACTGCCTGTGCAAGTGCCTATTCGGTGGTGGCCCCTGTGTTATTGACTTTCCAGAGCAAGAAAGAGCTCCCAACCTGCTTTTATTCCAAGGATGCTGTAAAACTGAAAAAGCTTTTAGGGCCTCCCGAGAGGACATTTTTACCACTGTCTGTGAGTGGAGGGGTGCTCATTTATGGTCATCTGATTTTAGTCAGCTGGCGTGTGTGTGTGTATGTGTGTGTGTGTGTTTTTTTTAACCAGAGCTGTTACCCACCTTGGGTCCCACACTCATGCATGGATAAGGCAAGATACAATCAATCAAAATTCATTTAACTCTGGCTCACAAACAGGTATTAGTCCAACTAAAAAGCAAGACTATGCACTCAACACCCAACCATGCAGCAACTTTCCTGGGATAAGAGTGGAAACCATACGAAACAGGGACACATGCATGCAGAGTATGTCTGAATTCTACTAAGTACTTTCATTCATTTTGAAACTGTAGGAATCCCAACAGTTGACCACTATCCCGGTTTTCTCAGGACAATCATGAAAGTCACTCCAGTCTCCTGCCTCTATTGCACCAGTATAGGAGATATTTTATAGATAGCATTCCATTGCACCAACATTTCAAGCCCACTTATCTGCTTAAATAGTACATCTTGTTCTCCCACCCAAATAGAGTGTTCTTTCTCTGCAATTAAACATGTTAGGTCAAACTCATTTGTGATACTAAAGCTGAGAGAAAAATGAAACTATCCTAAAAGTGAAGCGGACTTTCTCTCACTCTTTTTTCCGTCCACAGCATTCCCTGAAACCTGTAATATAAGTTGTTCCCAATTATGAATGGCCACAGGACAAGAATGGCACAGACCCAAACCACTCCCACATACAGGCACCATTCCAGACCACCTGATGTGGTCCCCTTTTCTGAAGACTCAAATATCTTCCATTCCATTGTACCATTTGACATTGCTTACCTCAGTATGGCTCAGGCAATTCACCCTCCTGATTCATTTCTTCTTATATTTGTTTATATTTTATCATTGGTTTTGTCCTCTGCTTTTTACTGCTGGTGTCATTGATTTCAGGGTATGCATGCAACATAGCAAAAGTTCCCAGTCTCATTAAGCTCATAGAGCAGTTTTGGAATTTTAAAAATGGGGAGTGAGCACCATCACAAAATAGGTGTGATGTATTGGGTCTAGTCACAAAATGTTGGGAGGTTGAAAGCCAAGTGTACTCCTCTGATAGAGGCAGCTGTTCTGAATGGGCACTTCCAGCAGACACAAAGATGAATCCTCTTGGGTTCTTCTGTAGTAT
The DNA here is from genome assembly GCA_029233225.1 of Lepidodactylus listeri. Lineage (NCBI taxonomy): Eukaryota > Metazoa > Chordata > Lepidosauria > Squamata > Gekkonidae > Lepidodactylus > Lepidodactylus listeri. The sequence goes on from JARCFY010000013.1 coordinate 39,272,235, forward strand.
CTCCTGCGACAATACAGTGTAGGAAATCCAGAGCTGGCTATTTACTTTGGGGAAGAAATAAATGGGCTACTGGAAACCTACTGATGAGCACCATGGTGTCCATGGGTGTTATATTGGGGTCACTGTATGGCTTGTATATATGAATTATAAAGTATTTATATGTAAAGAGTAGATCATTTATACTTATATATTATAATTACATATAATATCATAAAGGGAAAAAAAGATGTAAGAAAATGGAATTATCGGTTCAGTCCCCAAAATGTAGAAGAAAAACTGAAACTGGGAAAGGGGGGAGGGGGGACAACAAGGATAGAAAAACTGTAAGCATCAGTATCCCAAAGTAGCTACCTACAAGATTTTGTCAAGCCCAGTACAGACACCCCCCTCCACTTTAGCTCACCATACAGGGGGGAAGAATGGGCATAAGCACATTGGCCCCATACAATGATTCTGCACCACTGATTGGTTGTCTTAAGAGCAGGGGTGTGCACAAACCAGAAAAATGGAGGTTCGTAAAGGTTTGGGGCTGTCATGAACCCCAAAACCACAAATTTCCATGAGTTTCTCCATTGCACGAACTGGTTCATGCTTCAGGAAAGTTCGTGGGGCCATAGCCCCACCTGGCATTTAAATGCCTTTGAAGCCCACCTTTGGGTTGGGTCAACCTGGCTGAGCTCCAAGGGTGAGCTTCGAAGACCTTCATAAAAGCCTTCACAGCTTCAGAGCTCACTGTGGGAGCTCATTTGAGCCACCCGACCCAGAGGTGGGCTCCAAAGTCACTTCAGAGCTCACTTTCAGTTGGGTGGCCTGACCCAGAAGTAAGCTCCAAAGAAAAGCTTAAAGGGGCCAAGAAAGGCATAACCTCAGCCCAGAGGGATTTCAGCAATAAAAGTATTTACATTAACAAAGTACAATCTTGTTCACATTCTAGCTCCTTTTTTTCCTCCCTTACCAAGTGCAGAATTCTGTCATTGTCACTGATGTGCTACATAAAGGTGAGAGACATGCCAAATAGTTTATGGGTACTTGGAGATTTTGTGAAGGCAAAGACAACCGTCCTGCTCACAATGTTCCTCTTTGTCATTTATTTCTCTGTCCTTATCTGAATAGATAAGATCATTGTGAGTGGAAAGTAAATGTGATCACTTCAAATTTACATTATCATCTCTGGTGTTTCCTCTCCCACCCCTTTTAGTGCCAGTTTAAATTTTTATGCCTGCAGCAGACAGACGTGACCTGTAGAACAATTAAATTTTAAAGTGTCCTTTATTTCTCACTTGGAAAAGTCCTGATCCACTGAGAAAAGAAAGGGTTCCAAGGAAATGCAGAATTTCTGTAGACTTATAGCATTTCAGAGGAAAGTAAGAGACTGTATCCAAGGTTGACTGTCAGTGTGTCACTACCAAACTGCCTGGTCACCTGGAGTGAGTGGGGATTGGCTCCAGATGACCAGGCAAGGAAGCTTTACATTTTATTCCTTCTTTAATGCCACAAATGACTAACATGCAGACATGTGGGCAAGTAATTTTTGAGGATATATGTGTATGACTGGCTTTCTGGACTCCTTAATTGTGTGCACACTATGGGCAGAACTACATGTTACATGTGACACCAGGATGCTATCAAAAATGGAGACATAGTGTCATGTTTACCCTCCTTTTCCCCCTACCATGGGGGAATCACTTAACTCATTATAGACATATGAAGAACATATGAAGCTGATATATGCCAAGCCATACGATGGGATAATATAGATCATTATTGTCCCTTCTCACTGGCAGTAGCTCCTCAAGGTCTTAGGCCTTCTTACTGAGATTCATTAAATGGTGGAAGCTCAGGATTAGCCCTGAGACCTTGTCGGTGCAAAACATGCTACTGAGCTATAAACCCTCCCACCACTTCACTGTAATCCACTGTAATCCACACAATGGTCACCTCCAGATTGGATTTTTGTAACTCGCTCTATGTAGGGCTACCTTTGAGTCTGACCTGGAAACCCCAACCGATCCAGAATGCAGCAGTGTGAGTCTTCACAGGGATTCTGTGCATGGCACATATCCATCTTGTGCTTCATGAGCTGCACTGGCTTCTGGTGGAGTATCAGATCAGGTTCAAGGTTATGGTACTAACCTTTAAAGTCCTCAACGGACCCACATATCTTTGGAGCCACTTCTCCAGAGTCTTATGCTCAGTTGACAAGAACCTGCTGGTAGTCCCTGGACAGAGAGACATCCAGCTGCCCTCAGCCAGGGTCAGGTCATTTCCAGCCTTGGCCCCAACCTGGTGGAACTCTCTGCTGAACAACATCCATGCCCTGAGGGACTTAATGCAGTTCCACAGGGCATGTAAGGCAGAGATGTTCTGCCAGGCATTTGGTTGAGGACAGCGATGGCTTTCCATCTGGCTGGCACCCCTGTTTCTCCTGCCTCCCCTCCCCATGAGGCAGTGGTATGCTTTGGCAGTTCCATTGCCATCTGCTCATAGGTTATTGTTGCTGTATTATATATTCCGGTTTTTAAATATGATTTTATGTAATTATTTTATACTGTTGTACACTGCCCTGAGCCCTGTTCCACAGAGGAGAGTGGTTTAAAAATCTAACGTAATAAATAATAAACAAATAAATACTGAACGGTTATCTGTCCCCACACCATATCATCATCTATTCATATTACATAATGATGATGATAATGATGGTAAGACAGAGGGTAAGTTCTACACACAGGAAAGAGTGGGAACCTCAACACAGAGATGCCATGTGGAGATATGTAGTTCAGCCTTGCATGAGTTCACTCAGAATTTGATAACAAGGACAGAAATCATCATTCTTGAGATTTCAGTGTTCATTTTGGTACACAAAGTCTGATGGTAGGGTATGTTGGCTCCACTTGAGGAAGAGTCAACAGCCATTGAGTGAAGGGTCCTGCTGTTAAGGGAGTGATGGGGCAGGGAAGAAGTGGGCCATTTTTCATTTTGTATCCCAACCATCTTCCAAAGAGCTCAGGGTGGCATACACAGCTCTCCCTTACTCATTTTACCTCACAATGACAATATGAAGTAGGTGACACTGAGGGACAAATGAGACGATAGAGTGACAAGCTATCCCCCAGTCCACCACAGGAACACGTTACCATTTTAAGGCTGGGAGTTCCCTCTTTCAAAAATGCATTGGGGACTGATGTTGTTCAGCTGGGGAGTCACCAGGCAAACTCCACCCTCCTCCACTGTCACCAGGTATCCTACCACTCTTTCTCCCTCTTCACACCATTTTCAAGCCTCCCCAGCCTTGATCGGTTTCAGACTGGAAACCAGCAGAGGCCCTCAACCCAGGACAGTGATGTATTGTCTGCATGTTCCACTGGCAGAAGCGGAGGTTAGGGCAATGCTTGCCTAGGTGCTCCCAAGAAGTTTTGGCTTTTTTGAAAAGCATGGGGGAGATGGGAGCCCCTCTTCTCCCCACTCTGCAGACTGCAGCAGGATTGGGCTCCTGTGGCATTTTGAAAAGGCTATAAAATGATGCCAAATCCCCATGGTGGATTCAGGGGTGCTGTATTGTCTAGTTTGTTCCTGAGAGGATGCAGCTGACCCAGAGTCATACAATGAGCTTCATGACAGAGTGGGGATTTGTACCTGGGTGTCTCCAATCCTAGCTTGAGGACTGTGAAATTGTGTGATGACCTGCATGTGTGAAAAGGATTTCACAGATGTACCACCACAGATGTAAAACTATCAACTTCATATCATTTCACACGCAATTAATCAATCAAAGGCTGATGCACTCTTCTCTTATAGACCTTGGTGTCAAGGAGTCCAAAACTGAACCCCATGAGTCCCCAGGGCTGTTGTACACAAGTAACCAAACCTTTCTTTATTTAAAAAAAAAATTATATGAAGTTTTATTTAATTTCTGTCCAAACAAAAAAAAAATTATCTACAGGCAACACAATGTTCTAAAGTCATACAGCAGGAAAACAAGAAAACTAGCTTAACTACCTAACAGATTTCAGAACCTGCTTTGGATGGCACAGACCTTAAGTCCAAGAATCAGAGGCCATAGCTTATACATTTTCTACATTGCTGTTTATTGCAATATAAGCATATCATACTCAGGGCCTTTATTCCATTAGAATCCAAGTCAGCTTCGTTTCTTCAGACCCTTAGGTCAATTATAGTTGTTTGGCCAAGCCACATCACATGATGATGACACCCAATCAGGACACATTCTTGCTGCAACCCTCTAGAAAATTACCTCTTCACTCCTGATTCCCCTCTCCCATTCTGTGGGCCACAAGTTCTCATGAGAAGCTAATTACCATATTTCTATCTCTGGCCTTGAAGATGATAAGGGCTGTGCAGGCTGAGAGACCAATTAGTAACACCTGCAGGATGGAACAGTCCTGTAACCGTTCACATTAACCTTTGAGAGGGGGTCCAGGGGTACTTTGCCTCACATATGGTTTATTGGTAGCTATCTCACTTTGCCTGCAGAAAGGCCCAGGTTTAATCCCTGTCATCTCCAGTTAAAGAATCTGTAGGCTCAGGGAGACAGGAGGGAGGCAAGGCTCAGGGAGACAGGAGGACAGCAAGGCAATACCCCCACCCCAAGCATGCAAGGGACAACAGACACCAGCTTGATGATGTGGCAGGACCCCTTAATATCCCACTAAGTAAAAACACCACTGCCCACGCTCCACCTCCCAGCTATGTCAGGCCACATCTAATTGGCCAGGCCAGGGAAAGAGGCACCAGGGAGCCTGCACAGCACAGAGGCTTTTCCAGCCATTTTCTAGCCATGTTGCTGGCTGCCATGGTTGGCAACTCTGGCGTTGCCCTTCCTCCTGTTCCCCCTGCAAATGGGGCCCATGCTTCCAGTTAAAGGTTACAGGTTACAGATGTTTGGAGAGAGACTTCCCAAGACTCTTGAAAGCTACCGGCAGTCCGAGTAGGCACTATTGAGTTATATAGATGAATGGTGTGATTATAAGACAGCTTTATATCATCTTGCATTCAGTGTTTTTTAAGTCAAGTCAGTTCAAACATTCAGTTGCCAGTCACTAGTGAAGAATAACTAAGCATTAAGAAATCAAGTGATATGTGAGTCAACCAATGATCAGTGAGTACTGAGCGAGTTATCTGGTACATCAACAGCTTTTGCCAGAGAGCTAGGTTGTGGACATCACAGCTATTTGCAAATAAGTTGGGTCAAAAATATAATAGCTCATTAAAAATATGCCTGTTCACCCAACTGTAGTAGGCTGAAAAACTTGTTTGGTCACTTCAGGCATGAGGACAAATTGAAATGTTTCATAAGATCTCAGCTTTTTCACGAGTTGTTTGATGTTAATCGTGGGACAGTACCGAAAGGTTGGTTTAAGGTAGTCCAGACAATATTTCTTCTACAGGATGGTATGAGAAACAGCATGGCACTCTGCAAGTCTTCCTGGCCTGTGAAGGGAACATTGCAGTACTCACACTATAAAAGTGACTTGCTTCTCTGGATGCATTCCCTAACCAAAATAACTCACCCAATAATAAATCAGTAAATTGGATGCCCCCTGGGCTCAAGGGCACCTAAAGAGAATAAGCTGCTTGACAAATGAGATTGCCCTTGTATCCAAAATGAGGGGACATAAATTCATGTTGTGTCATGCCAAGGCATCATCTAAATAAAATCTTCAGTCCTGGCATCCAATTTACATTGGCAAGCACACAAGAGTGCATTAGGAAATGCCACTTTGTGGGGTGGGTCACAGCTTAGGTTCTGACATCATGGATTCTGGTGTTGACAAATAATCATACTTTAAGCAATTGGTTTAAGGTTTTATTGAGAACATATGTCAGTGTTCTAGTCTGGTAAGTTATATGGTTTGTCAAACTTGTTGGGAATGCAGATCTGATTAAAAACAAGCTGGGCAACCAATCAGGTCCACATATAAAAGGCGCTGTCTCCTATGGCTGATCAGTCTTGCAAGATCAGGGTGCTTGATTCTACAGGAAGTTTTCTGTAAAGCACAGGGGATCACAAATGGATGACTCTGGAAGCTTGACCCCAGGCCTTACTCTCTGTACTGCTGTAATAGTTTTCCAAAGGAAGGAGTTCCTGGCTTATTCTTGCTGTGCTGCAGCTACCACCACTGAAGATGCCCAGAGGTGGCATTGCAGCCACCAATTCATTGGGAATCAGGTGAGACAAGGGACTAATCAGGCCTTATCAGAACCTACAAAATGGTTGGTTTGGCCTGCAGCTCATTCTTGGCACAGATTGAGTGGTTTCTGAGTGACTGTTTCAGGTTATCTACAACATGTTTACTGACCACCAGCCCTGTTTGAGGGCTTTTTATCTTACAATAAAAGCTGATCTAGACATGATAAAGTAAGCCAGTATTGTGCAGTAGTTAAGAAGGTCAAAATGGCTAGGATAACATGTTTAGTATTACTATTAGTCTGCTTTTCTCAGTGAGACCCAAGGCAGATTACAAGTATGATAAAAACATTCAGCAATTCGGTAAGAAGATTAAAAGACTTAACATATATAACATCTGTATACTATTACCCCCCATCTGTGAATAGCTAAATCCGTGATTGTGATCATGTGAAGGCTAAAAAGATTTTTCAGCAAACTTGGGGCACTCCCCAGGTTTGCAGAAAAATCTGAATTTTTTGAAAAACTATATGGGGGTAATTCCCTCAAAAGTAAAGTAGCATTCTCTGTGGTTGCACAGAGAACACACTTACCTCCAGCATTCCTTGGTTGGACAGGGGAGCCATGGTGGGTTGAACAGCGGCAGCACAGCCAGGAGCCTGACAGGGCATGCTGCCAGCAGCAGTATAACTCATGAGTCACACTGGCCCCATGCTGGGAAGTCCCCCCCACACACAAGTATTATGGGCTCACAATTGAGTGACTCCCAGACAATGTGGGGGGAGCCTTGGCAAGCTTCCAAAAGTAGGGGAGGATGTGGTGGGTCTGCTGGCTGCAGAGAAGCCCAGGGGCCCCACTGGGCCCAGTGAGAAAGGGAAGAGATTGGATTCCCCCCACACACATACACACAAGTATTGCTGTTTGGGTTGTATTACATAATATAATATTATATATAACAAATATATAATAACATATTATAATAATATATGCAGACAGTGACTGCAGCCATGAAATTAAAAGACGCGTGCTCCTTGGGAGGAAAGCGATGCAAACCGAGACAGCATAATGTCTGTATGGTCAAAGCAATGGTATTCCTAGTAGTAATGTATGGCTGCAAAAGTTGGACCATAAGGAAGGCCGAGTGCCGAAGAATAGATGCTTTCTAATTATGGTGCTGGAGAAGACTCTTGAGAATCCCTTGGCCTGCAAGGAGATCAAATCAGACAATCCTAAAAGAAATCAACCCCGACTGTTCTCTGGAAGGCCAGATACTGAAGCTGAAGCTCAAATACTTTGGCCACCAAATGAGAAGGGAGCACTCACTGGAGAAGACCCTGATGCTGGGAAAGATTGAAGGTAAAAGAAGAAGGGGATGACAAAGGATGAGATGGTTAGTGTTATCGATGCAATGAACATGAAGTTGAGCAAGCTTCGGCAGACAACGGAGGATAGGAGAGCCTGGCATGATGTGGTCCATGGGGTCACAAAGAGTCGGACTTGACTGTGCAACTGAACAACAACAAATAATAATAATAATTTGATTCTAACAGCAAAGATTCCTAGGGCAGATGATTCATCTAGGAAGGCCTGGGGTTGGTCTACAACTGTTTTTTTCCTGTCATCTTGCCCAAGCAGGGCAAATTAGACACCAGGAGATAACTGGCAAGACGATTCTTCTTTAGCTGTGGGGGTGTTTTCTTAGCAAATGATTGATGACAACCTGTTTTAGGGCTCAGGGGAAGATACCCTGTGACAGTGATTGATTTATAATGGACATTTAGGATAGATGGACATGATCTTTATAAGCCTTAATTATCCAAAATGGGCAAGGGTCTAATGCATAAATAGTGGCCTTCACAGATCCCAGGCTCCTGTTGGTATCCACTTTAGTAAGGGATCCATCAAAGGAATCTGTCTCTACTCAGACAAGATACTGCCTGGGAAATCTTTGGCTAGTCATCCTCTCTCCCATCTTAATCAGCCTCACATAATTGTTGAGAGAGCAAAATGAGGCATGAACGGGTGCAATGTGCTTCCTGAAGGAAGTATAGGATGAAAATGTAGTAGATAACTCTCCTTGACATGTACCACCAAGCTGCAGGTCCAGCTTTTCTCCACAAAAACTCCACAAAAAAGTTAGCATGTTAGCACTAACCCAGAGCTCTTCTCCCAGATATGCTAATTTTCTGTATGCAAGGGTTTTATTTTTAATTTCATGCAGGCACAGTCCAACAGTCAATATATATTTACTGCAATTTATCTTGTCTTTCTTCCCTCACAGAACTCATTTGGGCACCAACCAGACCCAAACCGGCTTTGTTGCGACAAAGTGTGGCCTCCAACAATACTCTGGTTTGCAGACCAGGAGAAAGTATTATAGTATGTAATTCCGCTGCCCATATAGATCAGTTGTAAGTAATCAAATCTACATTGAGGGCCATCTCAAGACATACATATGCTGAGAAAATTGAAAAGCATAGAGAAGATGGGAAAGTATGCCCTTTTTAAAAAAAACAAACAAACCCTGTAATATGTCTATGATAATAAAGTACATTAAAGTGGTAGGCTGAAGGGATGGTAAAGAAAATGAAGTGTCATCTACAGAAGTATGAAAGCAAAGGTCTTGTCAGCCAATCCTGTCATTTCTGCTTCAGGCGAAGGAGTAATAAAGGTATTAGAAATTCCTGACCTTTCTTCTCCATAATTCCACTCAACTTGGAAAGCTATAAAAATTTGCAGACTTCACCCAGCCTCTGTTTTAAAACATTAGACAGGTTAATAAACTCGAAAGCCCCTTTAGCTTAGACTCTTTGCCTGTATATCCATAAAATCTCACATTTTTATGACCCATGTACCACCAACACCACCATTCTAATTTAATGTATACAGCTAGTTAAACCTGTGTGCTCCTTGATTTGTTACCTTAAGGGCCAAAGCTTATATTACTGGAATACCACTCCCATATGGTCACAACCTGAGCCATTCTAATCATGTTTAAAGAACAGAAGATTTTGAATTTTTCAACCCTGCTTTTTTGACCCCCTCAAAAACTTAATTTTGAGTTTGCTTCTCACTTGTACAAATTAAGCCTGCAACAGTTTAGTTTTGTACCATTTCTTTTTTGTGTAGTGGTTGAGTGCACGGACTCTAATCTGGGAGAACCGGGTTTGATTCCCCACTCCTCCAGTTGCACCTGCTGGATGACCTTGGGAAAGCCATAGTTCTGTCAGAGCTGTTATCTCAAGGACAGTTCTGGAAAGATTTCTCTCAGCCCCACCTACCTCGCTGGGTGCCTGTTGTGGGGAGGGGAAGAGAAAGGAGTTTGTAAGCCATTCAGAGATTCTGAATAAAGGGTGGGGTACAAATCCAATCTCCTCCTCCTCCTCCTTCTCTTCTTCTTCTTTCTCCCCTTTTAAAAATTATACATTGTGTCAATCTTATCTGTGCATCAATAAATCAGTGTTATATATTTACCTATAATGCATGCTTTTATTTAAAACTCAAGGGGGCTTATGAGAAGAACAAAACAGAAGGTTAACATATGAGAGAATGGGGGGGAGGCACAGGAGGGGGGAGCCAAGGTAGTTGCTCTCTGTGGGCAGAAGTCCTTGAACCCACAGACATGCTGTGTTGGGTCCAGCCCATAATATAGAAAACCCATGCTACACACAATATAAATCTGTAAGACCAAGAGCGAGAAGTGGAGATCCAAATTGCTGATATGAATGTAAAGGCATAGAGAATGAAATGAAATACGGATTAATTTTCAATATGAGCCTTGAATAAAAGAAAATGTTCCCCACTCTCCATTGACTGAAAATCTGCTCATTTGTTTTTTAAGTGCATAGTTCTTCATCAGCATCCACTCTGGAAACATAGCATCAACATCTGGAGCCGTGGACTGGATCAAACCCTACAATAAAGTCATATGTAGATCTTTACGATTCGTAACCAGTGCTGCTAAATTAAAAGTGGAGAAGCGACATAGCAAGTAAAAGTTGTTAATTTGCAGAACAGAGCTAAAAAGATTTTTTTTGAAAGCCTGTGATATTTTCCCCATCGTTATTCAAGATATCATGCTATAATGAACCGTGCCTCATAAAACTGAATCTTCCTTGAGTATCTTGAGAAGTAACTAAGTAAAAGATCAGAATTCTCTCCCAGTCTTTAGCAAATTACATTTAGATGGCTCGAGCCTATTTCTTATTAAAGAACAGCAGAAACTATCAATCTCTTGGTGTGTTCAGCATAAAAATTAACAAGAGGGGCCAACCTCAGAAGGGTGGGTGGTGGTTTCCTTCAGTGAGCAAGAAACCGATGACATCAGGCAGACGTTCATAGAGGGAAAGTGGGCATGAACACACTAGCATCACCACCACCCACATGCAATTATTGGCTCGTAAGCATGGAGTCTGTGCAGATGGGAAGTGTGCAAAACAGGAGGGCATTCTTGTAGAGCAGAGCTGCAATACAATAGTTCAGGGGGCGACTTTTATTAGGGATGAAGTCTTTTCTACACTGATTGTCTCACTGACTTAAACAGATACGTTTGCACGTATTATTATGTTGTGGGTTTTTTTTTCCATTCTACATCCCGACCCAATTGCATTGTTTTGTCTTACTACAATTCTTTACTTTCAGTTGGGTAGCTCTGCTGGTCTGAAGCAGCAGGACAAAGTTTGAGTCCAGTGGCACCTTTAAGACCAACAAAGTTTGATTTAAGGTATAAGCTTTCGTGTGCATGCACACTACTTCAGATACAGTGAAACAGAATTTCCAAATATAGGAGGAGAGAGGGTGAGGGGGGTTAGTCACCAGGAAGAGCCAATTAGAGTCAAGACAGATAGAAACAAAACTGGAAATTACCAGTCCATACATATAGGTAGAGGGTGAGCAATAAATTATCATATGCCATATGATAATTTACTGCTCACCCTCTGACTATAGGCATGGACTGGTAATTTCCACTTTCATTTCTGTCTCTGTCTCAAGTCTAATTGGCCCTGGCAACTAAACCCTCCACCCCACCCTCTCTCTTCCTATATGTAATAGTTGAGGAAATTCTGTTTCACTGTATCTGCAATCTACCACTTCCTTCCTCATATCCTGCAGAATTGCTTTTTACTTTGTTGAAAAGGAGAACTTTTTTTAAAAAAAACTTTCCTTTCTTTCACTTCTGCCTCGCTATAGGCAATTGCTTCTGTGCAAAGCTTGAACTATGGATTTCCTTTCTACCTTTTGATGTTAGAGTATGTTCCTTGTCACAAGCGATTAAAGCTCCTCCTTATGGCAAATTAACAGGACAATCTATTTAGGAAAGAATCTGTTCCTTTCAGCACTGGGTGACTGCTCATTGCTTGAGACAAAATTTGGGGTTCCGTTGAGTCATCAGACTGACTCAGCATGTATAGGTGCAGTTTAAATTTTTAATACTCTTCTGTTCCGACTTTGAAGTTTGAAAAGGTCTTGGAAGTCATTTGGCCAAATGTCATTAGTATTCGGCACTTCCAGTAGATAGTAATTTGTCAGCTTTTTCCCCTTAATGGTTCTATCGAATTAACTAGAACTACAAGACAGGAAGTGACATCTGAATAGTATGTCTATGGTAAAACCTTTCTCGCACTCAGATGACCTGCATAAATTTTCACCAAGGGAAGATGCATTTTGGTGAATGGAAAATGGACAGACGGTGCTGAACCACAGCATTTCTGCAAGCTCCATAGGAGATTCTCAAAGCAAAATAGAGTGTACCAGTGATCCATTTGTTTGTTTGTTTATCTAAAACATTTATTAGCTCCCTGTCTTCCTTCAGGAACTCAAGGTGGTTTACAATGTAAACAAAAAAACCCATAAAAATTTAAAATCACAAATTTAGACAGCCAAGATGTAGAAAAACTAAATTAATCAAAAGCCATTTTAAATAAAACTGCCTTCAGTAGACCAGTATCAGCCTCATTCACACATGATTGTATACCACTTGACTGGCAGGGGAGGGGGTGTGCACTTATTTAAACTGGTTCACATATTCAGCACTTATTAGTTGAAGACATGTTAGAACTCAAGTGAAAGAATACTCATGATGAACACAACCAAACATGAGTGAAAGTGTATTATCTAGGTGGTACTGACCAAAGTTAATCAGACTACTTCCTGTCCCCCACTGAGTCTGCAGGATGCTGTACAGTGGAGCTTTTCTGAGTTGGAAGGAGCTTGTATATTATGCTTCTGAGAATGCAGACCTGGAAAAGGTACAGGCTTGCTGTGACTCATTTGCCAGACATTTTTCAGATGAAATCACCTATGTCCACTGTGACTTGGATTCTGCAGTTAGCCCACTTCAATCTAAGAGCTATGATGAAATATTTTGCAACATCTGGTCTCAATTGTAGAAATGGCTTTCTGTTAGTGTGGCTTATGAAGTGGACAAGGTACTTCCAAGTAGACATTCTACCTCATCTACTCTTGACACTGTCCCCCCTTTGCTTGAAACTTACCAGCTGGGTTAGAATGGTCAAATGAGTCTTGGAGGCTAAAAATACCTCCTTGAGAGAAGGGGTGCTATTGACTGTCTTGAAGGAGGCAGTCATGAGACACCTCTTGAAGAGGACATCCCTTGACTTAGATGACCTCAATCACAACTGCCTGGTTGCCATTCTTAGGCAAGATGCTGGAGCCCGTGGTGACCATGCAACTTCTGGTGGTCTTGGACAACATATATTATAAACACCCATTTCAATCTGGAGTCAAGTCTGGGTTTAAGAAGGAAATGTTCTTAAGATTCCCTGATTGATGAGCTTTTCACTTGTTCTTGTGAATCTCATGGCATGGATCGTTTGACAGACTTTAATATCATTTTGAAATGGCTAAATTGAGAGTTTGGGAGGCACCATGCCCCAGTAGCCATGCTCCTACCTATCTAGCCATTTTCACAAGGTGATGCTGGGGACTGTTGCCTTGAGGTACTGAACAATTGCTTGGAGATGGTAATGGGATAAATGAAGGCTGATACATTAAAGCTCAGTCCAGACAAGACTAAGGTGTTATTAGTCCATGGTAAAGCTGCTCTTGAAATGAGGAATAAGACTATTCTGGAAGGGGTTGCACTCCATCTGAAAGAGCAGGTTTATAGCTTGGGAGTGCTGCTAAATCCTGGCTTTTGGTTAGAGGCCCAGGCTTTCTCTGTGGCAGAGAGTACATTTTATATGCTTTAATTAATACATAAACTATGTCAATTCCTTGAAGGCATGATTACTAGGGCTGCCAGGTTGCCTACTGTGGTGGGGAACCTCCTGCCCTGAAGGTCTGGGCTCCCATTGCTGCTCCATGGGGTGGCAAGAGTAAAATGGAAGGCAAAAATTGGCATTGGCAATAGTATGGCATCACTTCCTGTTTTGGAACCAGAAGTGATGTCACAGAGTATGGTGTTGTGTGCTCTTGTGACATCAGTTTGAATTTCACACCTGGAAGTGATGTCACGGCACAATCAATGGCAATTTTTGAAGTCTCCTGCCTTATTTTGCTGTGATGATTACTGCATTGCACTATTTGTGTGGGTAGTCTTTCAAGACTGTCCAGAAACTTCAGTTAGCTTAAAATGTTGAATGAGCAGGTCTGTACTGGCTGTCTATTCATCTCTGGACACAATTCAAAGTGTCCAAACTTATTTTTAAGGCCCTAAAGGATTTGGGCCAGGGTACCTGAAACATACTTGCTAGCCCACCAGATAAGGTCCTCACCTTAAGCAATACTTCTGGTTCCTCTGTCCACAGAGGTGAGGTGTGCAGTAACTAGGGATGGGGCCTTCTCATGGTGGTGGTGCTCCACCTGTGGTATGCCCTTCCAGATCAAGTCCACCTTGTGTCTACATTAATGGCAGTGTCATGGGGGTATAATTTTACTAACACACATGAGCACACACAAAAGAAACCTTGTGAGAAGCTTGAGCCATTCTCAAGCTGCTGAAGTTACCCCTCATCCAGTGAGCTCTCTGATTGCGGCCTATGGTCATGATATAAACCATACTGGGGGATGCTCAAGCAAGCTTACACAAAACCAATCACTAGCCAGCATGACATTTCTTTCCTCTCCCCTTTTTGTTTCCCTGTTATCCCATGCCCCTTTGATGTTAATATTCCTCATAAACAGTGTTTTTTTTTAATGTGGGTTTTGTAAATTCAGTGGCCTCGTTGTCTTTTGGGGGATGGGGTACAATGCTGAAAAAATAGCATGAAAAGATTTGCAACTCAAGCTGGTCAAATCACTTAAGGTGGTACCTTCTCTCTAACTGTATGTGTAATTCTTGCTAGAGACAGATGTGAAGATTTTAATCAAATCAAATCAAGGACATTGTCTAGAGCTTAAATACTTTCCCTAGGCACTTAACTCTTATGACCAGTTTATGATACTTGTTGACTTTACTGCAAATGATGTTGCAGAGCTGCAGATAACCATAAAAGGGGTCAATAGTCAGGATACATTAACTGAAACTTTTCCAGATTACAGTGTAGAACACATCCTGGGCTTGATTCAGTTTTGTAATTTAAAACTGATAGGGAAAGGCCCAGGAGTGTCTTCTAGTACTCATCCAGATGTATGGACCGCCCTGCATTTGAAGTTTGGGCTGGATGAAAGTAGATTGCTTTCTTAATTAGGACAATGTTCAAAATGTTGAAAAAACTCTTATCCTATGAATGTATAACAGGCATTCACTGTTATCCTTTAGATGTGATGATCAATTAAGGTTACTTTGAAATTAGTTGGGAAGAAAGGTAAATAATTGTAAAGACAAAAAGGGGTTGGATTAGAGCTCCGATAAATATGTTCTAGTTTTAAGAGGGGGGGGGGTGTTAGTCTAAAATTGTTATTTTGGCAGGGTAGAACCCAAAAACCCTTAGATGTGCTTCTTTTTTCTGATTGTGTTTGCAACCCTTGTTAACTTTATAGTTGCTTTGTCTGTGCCATTTGCTTCCTGATTGGTATTCTCTTGCTTCCTGGATCATGTGAGCAATCTCAGCCAATCAAGTCTAATCAGGCTGACATTGCAGCACTATGTCATCAATCACATTTGGCTATGTTTGATATAACCATCTAAATTCAGTGAAGACAATTGAAAGTGAGAGCTAGTCTAGCCAATGTTTCTTCCATTACTCAGATGGCCAATTCAAGCCAATCAGGAATCATATAAAGAATGGGCTGACATCCGAGTACTAAGTAGTCCATCAGATTTGCCTACAGGACAGCGTCACTAAGAGGAAGTGAAACTAATTGAGAGTGAGAACAAATGCAGGCAAGCCAAATGAGTAATCAACCTTCTTCACAAAGACTACTGAAAAGTCATCCAAAAAAGAGAGGTGTTTTTTCAGGGCTGACAAAAATGTCCTACTTGGTATGCTGATGAGTAAAGCAGAAAGATAAGATTTTAATCCTAATATTCAATGGCGCAAGCTCTCCTCTTGCCTTGACGGGAAAGGCAGAGCAATTTCTGATTTCTGATGAGGTTTGCACGGAGGTGAAAGGCAACTTTCCTAATATTGATCGCGGCAAATTGCAAAAACGCATTACATACGCTGAGCAGAGCCAAATGGTCTGCATTTACATTAAGCAAATATTTGGGGACAAGTAAACATCACAAACTTCAAATGTGTGTGACAATCTCCTAACAGATTGTTAATGTGCATTAACATTTTGGAAGGCATACTTTGACTTTTGGGCTCACTGCCCTTCAATAATCAAACAAGATCTTCCATCATCACCCAGACCCTTTGGAAGATGATATATTATACCTTTGCCACACAGCAGTGGAGGGTTGGAACCCTTTCGATGTCAGCAACTTAACAGAAAGGTATGGCCAAAATTTATGGCAGCAAGTCAGTTAGTTCTGTAGAAAGGTGGCAAGTCATGGCGAGGTTTATTCATGAGCCCTGGACAGAAGATTAAAGAGTTGTTCCAGATGTAGATGAATATACCCCTGAAGCCACACATGTAGGAAATTATCTTGGCTAAGCTACGTATCTGATACCGATCTCCACATGAATATTTGTCAAACAGAGAGGCCTCTTCAGTATGCAAATTGTATAACGTTCTTTTAACTGCTGAGCATGGTGAACGTGTATCCTGCTATTTATAGGGCCTTGCTGTCTAGTTTGGTTTTTAATTGGCCATCTCTTACATGGCCGATGAGTATTGTAACATTCTTCTCAATTCTGATTGGTTACACCGCAGGCGGTCTTCCAATTAAACTGCTTTTATTCCAAGAGTACAATAACCATCTGCTGTAAACTAGCCTAGCCTTCTCCAAGCTCTGCTGACTAGGATGAACTCAGAACTGGCTCTGTTTGGTCTTTTTTAAAGGGGCAACTTATGTTCCTAAGTATAGCCACTCCTTATTTGAATTCTTCAACATCTCAAAGAGGGCCTGACATTGGTGTAGCCCAGGCCTGACTTTGGATTCCACCCTGCATCTTCCTTTAAAGCCCACTTGGAGCAGACACTCTGGCATGATTTTTCTAGGGCAAATCTAATGCTTACTCTGCTGGACCACCTTGTGGGAAGGTAAAGTCCAGAGCTGCTGAGAGTCTGCATGGGGATCCAAAAATTCCCTCTGGGCCCCCCTCAAATCATCCAGAGCCAACTAAACAGCAAATAAAGACAAATCGATTTTCCCGCTCCAATGGCTTCTAAGGTGATCAGGATCCATGGAATTTGTCCCCTTAGTCCCTCCTCTCTGGACAGCCCTGTAAAGGGTCATGCAAAAACAGTGGCTGGTTGACCACAGCAGCAGAGTTGCCAGTTGAGAAGAAAGGGGGTCATCAGTTATCTATCCTGCCATGATTACAACCACATATAATTTTTTTTTTCAGAAGCACCTGCCCAGCCAGTCTGGTGTAGTGGTTAAGTGTGCGGACTATAATCTGGGAGAACTGGGTTTGATTCCCCATTCCTCCACTTGCACCTGCTGGATGACCTTGGACAAGCCATAGTTCTGTATCAGCTGTTATCTCAAGGATGGTCAGGGGTCCTTTCGTAGAAAAAGAGGTGCAGGAGCTCATTAGCATAACTCATTAGCATATGCCATGTCCCCTGACATCACCTGAAGTGTGTCAGAAAGGGAATGTCAGTTTAAGCCCCATTATACCCTAAGGGCCATTGAAATCAATGGCAAAAACTCATAGGGTATATGAGAAGCTGGAGGAAAGGGGGTTTGAGGGAGAGGCTCCAAACTTGCAGGGTAGCTGCTGGGGCCTCTCCTCGAAATAAACACCAAGTTTCAAAAAGATTGGACCATGGGGTCCAATTCTACGGGCCCCCAAACAGGTTGTCCCATTCCCTCCATTGTTCTCTATGGTGGGAAAAAGGGAAGGGGGGGGGGAAGAGAGGCATTGGCAGCAGCGGCCGGCGGGCCTCGGAAAGGCCCGGGGAGGCTGGGCGGTTTTCTGGAGGGGGGGAAGAACATTGTCCCAGCGAGCACGCGTGCAAAGAGTGCGTGCTAAGGAGCCCCCCCCCCCCCCGGATTTCCAAAACTCTACGCCCCTGGACACAATGTCAGAACAATGGGATGGAACAGAAGATTAGGCAACAACCTTTGTACGTATAAAGCCAGATAAAGATGACTGTGTTTTTATGGTGGCATATCCAGGGCTCATTTCATAGCAGGAGCTCCTTTGCATATTAGGCCACACACCCCTAATTTAGCCAATCCTCCAAGAGCTTATAGAGCTCTTCCTACAAAGGCTACTGTAAGCTCTTGGAGGATTGGCTACATCAGGGGTGTGTGGCCTAATATGCAGAGGAGCTCCTGCTATGAAATGAGCCCTGGGCATATCAAAGCTTAAACCCCTTAACTTAACAATAATAAAAGGGTGAGAGAATGTATGGAGTTGCCTTATACCAGATCAGGCAGAGTGCTGCAGTGGTTAGAATGTCAGAGTGGGATTTGGGAGACACAAGTCTGAATCCCCACTCTTCCATGGGAGCTTGGCCCAGTCAGACTCTCTTAGCCTAACCTACCTCGCAGGAATGTTGTGAGAGTAAAACAGAGGGGAGGAGACTGATATATGCCACCCAGAGCTCCTTGGTGGAAGGACAAGATAAAAATGTAATGGATCACTAAAGGCAAAACAGATACTCAACCACTGAGACATAGCCCCCCGCCCCATTGCTTGTGTTGATAACTCTGATTTAATCATGACAAGGCAAGAAGAAAAAAATTATCTTAAAAGAATGGTTTTGTTGTAGATTTACTATAATGAGCTACGGTTAACTTGAGTATTCTATAAACTTTATCATGTAATCTCCTGGCGAAGAAAGAAGAAAAATAAAGTAGATGCATAGATAAAGCGTTTAAGTGAAGTTTTATTTAAATAATATAAATGATTTTGTTGGTGTTGTTAAATTATAAAATTCTTTCTTCAATAAAAGTTCTAAAATGCCAAAAAGAAGAAGAAAGAATGGTTTTGTAATTTGACCTCGAACAAAGCCAAAAACACCCGTTTGGACCTGGTGGAATCTTTCCACCAGTAAAATCTCCCTACCTATCTGCTATCCACTCTGAATTTGATGCAGAGTTCCTGCATAGCTTTGTAAGGCCAGAACAACACCTCAAGGAAAGTTTCAGGGGTGGGGGTTGAAGGTTTTTTTAAAAAGCTCCTGGGAGTAATCCTAATGCAGGTCTACTCAGAAGCAACTCCCAAGTTATTGAATGAGGCATCCATCTAGGAAAAGGTCCTCAGAATTGCAGCCACTATCTCCTGCAACCTTCCAGGTTGTCAGACTGTCTGATATATTTGATGGCTATTCAAAACTTCTTCTTTTTTTAAATCAACTACCTTGAAAAGTTTTCAGAGGAAATATCAGAACCCATTTGGTTCATAAGTATGATGAAAACATGAACCTCTCTCCTCTAACTGAGCCTTTTTATGTCTTGTCCTTGTTAATGGATCAAAACCAGACTCCAGACCTGTTATTATATATATATTTGTGTGTGTCTGATATGGATTAGCAGCAAATTGCACAGACACATTTATGCAGACATGTTTGAAAGGGGCTTATGTAGCCTTCAGATTTTGTTTTCAACAAGGCTGTACACCTAAACACCTGTCAGCAAATATCCTTAAGCATCTTCCGTTATGATGTTTGACAGTTGACTGGCTTTTATTCAGCTGATCTCTGCAGATGGCTAAGCTGTTTTGTGCCTTCTCATCAGAGAATCTATGAAAACTTAAGCGATACTGGGAAACAAATCATATGATGCTAAGTCCTGTACTCTTCAGCCCTACAATGGGGCCTAAAAAAGCAAAGAGCAGACTGCACCAACAAGAAGCAGCAAAAACAATGATGTCTGGCCAGGGCCTCTATGAACTACTGCCCACAGCCAAAGCTCTGGCTCCCCTCCTCAGCCAGCTTTTACATACTGTTCTGTAGCCCCACCTCCACCAAGAAGCCACTTTCTTCTGGGTCCTCACTTCCCCCTTCTTCACATCTCTTGCAGACTTGTGCTCAGGATCCCACTCTGGATATTAGGGTTGCTGACAGCCTGGAGAAGAACATGTCTAGCCCCTTAAGAGTCTTAATGTGTGGAAATGAGTAACTGAATGCTTTACATAGCATAAAAGTACCACCAGGTAAATAATATCCTATTAAGCCTCTATAAAAGGAACAGGATGTTTTATTTTTGCTGGAAACTCCATGGGATAGAGCAGGTAGAGAAAGAAGTACTTTTCTCCCTTTCTCACAATACAAGAACTTGTGGGCACTCAATGAAATTGCTGAGCAGTTGGGTTAGAATGGATAAAAGGAAGTACTTCTTCACCCCAAGAGTGATTAAGACATGGAATTCACTGCCACAGGAGGTGGTGGCAGCTTCAAGCATGGATGGCTTCAAGAGGGAACTGGATAAATGTATGGAGCAGAGTTCCATCAGTGGCTGGCTATTAGCCACAAGGTATAGATAGGTACCCTCAATTGGGGGCAAGTGATACTCTGTATTCTTGGTTCTTTTTTTGGGGGGGGGGCAACAGAGGGAGGGCTTCTAGTGTCCTGACCCCACTGCTGGACCTCCTGATGGCACCTGGTATTTTTGGCTGCTGTTGGACTGGATGGGCCATTGGCCTGATCCAACATTGGCTTCTCTTATGATCTCTTATGTTCTTATGTAAAACCACAGATTTTCTGGTGATTCCTAGAGCTACCATTTGTCAGTTCCAGTGAAAACTTCCAGTAAGGACATAAAGCTGCATTTTTTTTAAAAAAAAAATTCTTCTGCTGCTGTTCCAAGGACACCCATACCTGCGGCTTGGCAGCCCTAGTATCCTGCACATATAAAATTAATGTGTAGAACAATCAAATAAATGGCTGTATATATTTACATGGCCCCTTGCCTTATTTGTATTCCATACCCTTTTGATATACTCCGTGCAACTCTGTTTTAAAACTGAATGCTTTGACTCCCAATGTGCTCAAACACTGGGACTTTTGCATATCAGAGCGCTGCTTACATGTCAATATTAGTTTTAGACATCCAGTATGGAATTATTTTACCAATGGCACATATCTAATTTTAGCCCACCCTGTGTATTAAGGTACACACCTGTATTTGAAAAGTGAATGATGCATACCTGGCAGAAGTAGCCATCACCAGGGCAACGGAACTCTACAACCTCCTTCCGTGCCAAAAGGGGCTTTGGAAAGAGGCCTTACAGTATAATTTATCTGAGTCAACATGTGTATTTATATCTGCTCATTGCTCAGAATGCTCAGCAGCCCACGTTTGAAATGATGATGTGCTGTTGCTGTGTCACTGGTTATGGGGGAAGAGGTGCATTCTAGGTCTTGATTTACAGCATAAACCTGCCTTAAGTTGAGTCAGATCTTTCCCTACGTTGTTACCTGTTTTAACTGGAGATGCTGTGGTTTTATGTACAGCTTTGTTCATGAACTATGGCTCTTTCAAAAGGATGGGGGGACTGCACTTTTAAAATCAATGTAGCACAAAGTCCTATATCCTAGGCTTGCATACTTGGAAGAAGTCGCATTACTGAGAGGGATCAGAGGCAGCCTCCATCGGCACTCTAAAAGCTATAATGCACACCCTTCTGTTGTGCATGGATCTGCTGAGAATCCTCCCCACCCCCCTGCTTCCATTTGCCACTGGTGGAGTCCTCAGAAGGAGGGCAGGAAGCAGCCCCTTCCATCCATGCCTGGATCCAGAGTAGCTGAGATTCCCACTCCAAGGAAGATTTGCATTGAACTTGAATATAGTTTGCATTATGGCAGAGAAAGTTATTCCAGTGGGTCACTTTTGAAGCCCATTTTTGCTGAGAAGCATCACAGAACTACAGTAAGTAATGAACAGAACAATTGTTTTCAATGGCACTTAGTCCCAAACAGTGTTGCAACATTGCCATATTTCATTTCCCAGTGGGATATTCTTTAAAAAATTTAAAATGGACACTTTTCTTTGAAACTTCTCTCTAATCCTAAAAGTGTTGCCAATGGGATTAATATTATCCTCTTTTTCACCTCCACCAACTTAAACTACACATTAGCATGGTTCAGGTATAACCTCTCTCTCTCTCTCTCTCTCTCTCTCTCAGGCCAAGTTCAGACCAGCAGTTTGGCCCGATATAGGCACCTTTGTCAAGCAGATTAAGTGGGCCGGTTCACACAGCGACAGCTGTCTGGCGTTCCTCTGCTGTACTCACCTTGTACTTTAACTATTCAATCCTGCTTTTAAAAAGTACCAGGTGAAAGCTGAGGCAAGCCATGGAGGGTGCATGGATCGCACTTCCCGGAAGTATGGATGTTAAAAAGCCACAATCAAGTGGAGCTGGTAATGTGAACCCGCTGATCCAGCAGGAATGCACATAACTGCCCATGAGTGATGTGCACTTGAGCACTCAACTGCCCATGAGGACACTTCCAGCTTGCAGAGTTAAAGCTCCTAGTCACAGGATCCTGCCTCAATTGCTGCTGCACCTATGCGCCCTTGCACCTATGCACAGGTTGGCGGAGCAGACCAAAGCCGTGTGCAACTGTGGTGGCACCAGGAGACACTCCGCAGTGCGACCACTCCATTCCAACTCCTCCCCAGTATGCTGCCACATCAGTCAGTGCAGTGCGACCAGGAATCCCCGCCACAACTTGGCCCGGGTCTTTTTGTCCCGTCTCCCTTCCACTTTACACTCCCAGTCTGTCCTCAGCCTTAGGGTTTCCAACTCCAGGTTGGGAAATTCCTGGATTTTGGGGGGTGGAGTCTGGGGAGAATGGAGTTGGGAGGAGAGGAAGGACCTCAGCAGAGTATGCCATACAGTCTAATCTCCAAAGCAGCCATTTTCTCCAGGGGAACTGATCTCTGTACTCTGGAGCTTGGGTGTGATTCTGAGAGATAAAGATTGGCAACTCTACCGCTCTAACATCTGTTCACACAGTTTTTGTGAGAATAAAACAGAAGAGGAGAGAACCGAGGGAAAGCGCAAGTACTAGTTTTGCTGTTTGGCTATAATAGCAAATTAAGGTTTGTTGTGAAAGCAGAAATAGCTATTATTAGTTAGCTGCTCTGGGGAGGACAGAGCAAATCCGGGCTTGCTATCCTGACAAATCCGGGCTTGCTATCCTGTCTGCATCAGGCCACTACTTTGACTTTTAGGATAATAAAACCTATTATGATTTATAAATCATGCTGAGTGTACATGACACTTTGCAGCCTTTCATAGGAGAAAAACAGAGACAGCCCTGGGCCAACAGAGCCTTCCCTGAAGAAATAGTGGTGGCTGTTTTTATAAAACTTGGATGCACTTGCTCTATGAGAGACATGGAGTGGGTGTAGATTGGACTCAGAGCAGAGTAACATGGCAGGCCTTCTCTACAGCACTCAGAGGTTACAGAAGGCAGGGTCTCTGAAGACGTAGGACAAGGCACTTCTATGTCAAGGTTCAGAAGATTTAGTCCATTACTTGCCTGGGTAAGAATCCCCCATGTGGGGTATGTTATAATTAACGTTTCCTTTCTATATCTGCTGAGGGACTGGGAATAAGGCTTCCAGATGCTGCAAGCCACCCAAAGCTCCCCACTCCTTAAGCAAGGCAGCAGTTAACTTCAGCTGATCTTGTCAGATCTGAAAGTTGCTTAATTAGCTTCACACTTGTTCAATACATCCTGCATCCATTTCTCACTCTCTCTGTGGCTTAATGGCATTTGCATTTTGAATGCCTTATTATTGTCATTGGTTGTTGATTCCCCCCCCCCCCATTTTGTTCATTTTTTTTTTTTGACTGGGCTGTCTTTCAACTTATTTTCATTGTTTCCTTTTTTTCCTTTTTAACACTGCCCGATTTTCTTAAACTGTTTTCACTTTTTAAAAAAAAGAAAAGAAAATTACTTTGAGTTTCCCTTAGCAACTCAGAGTCGGCCTGGGCTATGCTACACTCTCTGCTGCCCCCAGCTGTCTGAGAGCGCAGCATACACAGCAAGAGCGGGACAGGAATGCTTCCAGAAGAGTTCCTTTGGTATAATGTTCAGTCTTCTGCATTTGGTGAGAAAGATGATATCTGTTTGTACCTGTGCAAGTTTCTTTATAAGGCTGATAGATTTCTATTCTGTACAGCTAAATGATAGATAGATTTCTATTCTGTACAGCTAAATGTGGTGCCTTCTGTGGAGACAGATCAAGATGAGAAGCTGTGTTAATCTATCTGTAGCAGTAGAAAAGGAGCCGCAGTGGCTCAGTGGTTAAGACGCTGAGCTGCAGACTGGAAGATCACTAGCTCAGCAGTTCAAAACCTGAGTGCCACATGACGGCGTGAGCTCCCGTCTCTGGCCCCAGCTCCTGCCAACCTAGCAGTTTGAAAGCAAGAAATTGCAAGTAGATAAATAGGTACTGCTTTGGTGGGAAGGTAACAGCATTCTGTGCACCTCAGTGTTTAGTCATGCTGGCCACATGACCATGGAAAATGCTCTGCCCCAGATTTTATCGGGGAGTGACACCGGGGCAGCAACTAGTGCGGAATTGAAATAAGCCCTACGAGGAAAGGCTAAAGTCCTTGGGAATGTTTAGTTTGGAGAAGAGGAGATTGGGGGGGGGGGTGACATGATTGCTCTCTTTAAATATTTGAAAGGCTGTCATTTGGAGGAGGGCAAGGAGCTGTTCCAGTTGGCAGCAGAGGATAGGACCCGAAGCAACAGATTTAAATTACATGCAGAAAGGTATCGACTGGATATTAGAAAAAACTTTTTCACGGTCAGAGTGGTTCAAAAGTAGAATCAGCTGCCTAAGGAGGTGGTTAGCTCCCCTTCACTGGCAGCTTTCAAGAAGAGGCTGGACAAATATTTGTCAGAGATGCTTTAAGCTGGTCCTGCACTGAGCAGGGGGTTGGACTGAATGGTCTGGATGGCCCCTTCAACTCTGTGATTCTATGATTCTACAATTCTATCAGGGGTCCCCAATCTTTTTGAGGCTGTGGGCACTATTAGAATTTGGAGAAGGGGTGGCGAGTGCCACTTCAAAATGGCTTCCAAGGAAGCAGAGCCCTTTTCATACCCCCTGGGAAAAAGGAAATCCCAAAGGGGGAATGGAAGCACACACTGACTAAGGAAAACCCAGCTGCTCACCAATACTCCTCATCCTCCAGTGGAAAACTCTTCCATTTGAATGAGGGAAGCCAATAACAAGCCCTGTCTCACAGTGGCCCCACCCACTGCCTGAGAAGCCTGACAGGCACCAAGGGAAGTACTGGTGGGCACCATGTTGGGGATCCTTGGCCATGTTTTGCATCACTAGACAATACCAGGGAAAAGGAGGAGGGCATGCAAGACTTGTTTCAATGGCAGCCATGCCTCTCCCACATCACCAAAGTGGTTCAAATAGCCAGACTGCCTTTAAAAAATAAATTTAAAAAATCCCCTGTCCAAAGAATTGCATCTCATTTAGAGATAAGCTACATCTCGTTTAGAGATAAGCCACAAATCCAAAGATATTCCCTTTTACTACATTCAGAGGAGGAGAATGTTCACCTCTGTGGTGTCAGGTTTACTAGGAGTGCAAAGCAGTTGTCAGGTTGAAAGCCAGTGTGGTGGTGTAGTGGCTCTTTGAGTGTCAAATTACAACCAGGGAAGACCCAGGTGCAAATCTCCTCTCACTATGAAACTCTCTGGATAACCTCAGAACAGTCACTTGCACAACCTGACCTACCTCACAGGACTGTTGTTCAGATGAAATGGGGGTCATGTTTGGTATCTTGAGCTCCTTCGAGGAAAGGTGGATGTGGCAGGCGAGCTCAATATTGTACCGTAGAGATAGCAGCCTTGCTTGGATTGAACCGATAAGAGGATGGGCCTTGTTAAGGGGAAGAAGGCTTTTTAGGGATGAGAGAGGAGGTCATGGCTGGAAGGTTAGGCTAACAGGAGCATAAAGTGAAGATCTGGAGGGATATCAGACCTGTGGTTAATTTTCCTTGTTGAGGAAAATAAATGTACGGAACTATTGCACTGACCTGAATAGCCCAGACTAGCCCTATCTCATCAGATCTTGGAAGCTAAACAAGGTCAGCCCTGGTTAGTATTTGTATGAGAGACCACAAAATAATTTTAGGGTCCAAACATGGAGCCAGACAATGGCAAACTATCTCTGAGCATCTCTTGCCTTGAAAACCCCATGGGGTCACCATAAGTTGGCTGCAACTTGACAACACTTTCCACCACCACTATTGCATTAAGCCAGGAGGAGTTTGCTGGGCTTTGGATACAGGTAAGAGGCTGTGGTGAAATGATATAAAGCTTCCTGGGAGACTGTTTCCCTGAGGCTTCAACAGAGTGAAACCAAAGAATGCACATCTTTTTATTCATTAGGAATATAAGAAGAGCCCTGCTGGATCAGACCAGTAGTCCATCTAGTCCAGCATCCTGTCTCACACAGTGGCCAACCAGTTCCTCTGGAGAGCCAACAACAGGGCACAGAGGCCAAGGCCTTCCCCTGATGTTGCCTCCTGGCTCTGGGATTTAGAGACTTAGGCTGCGTTCAGACTGTCAGTTTGGCCCAATATAGGCACCTTTCACAAACAGATTAAATAGGCCTGTTCACACAGCCACAGGTGTCAGGCATTCCCCAGGGGTATTCACCCCATCAGAAGATGACTTGGAACAGGGTTAAAAAGCCACCACCTCCGAAGTGGAGTTTTTGTTTCCTCATGCATTCATCGTGCATGGTGGCTGTCTGAACACAAAGGAGCGCACGCAGAACGGATTTGGCAGTCTGAACCTGCAGATCTCTTCTGCTGCTAGGGAAGTGGGTTTTAAAAAAAATTGCCTGTATGCTCACGTGTGCGCATGCGCACATGTATGCACATGACTTTTGGCCATTTTTGCAGTGCGCTCCATGGCTGATGCACTACAATAATGTGGATGCTTTCCCACGGGATGTCTCTGTGGGTAACCCACAGTAGGGTGTGCTGTGTGGCTGATATGCTCTGCAACATTTTAAACTGGGTCAATTAGAGGTGGCACTATATTACAGCAAGCTGCCAGTCTGTCCTCAGCCTTAGTGCCTCTGAATGTGTAGGTTCCCCTCAGCCACCATGGCTAGTAGTGGGGTTGCCAGGTCTACTCACCCAGCCGGTGCGGGTGGGAGGGAGCCTTCTGGGAGTGGGGAGGGTGGGGCAATGTCACTGTATGCAACGTTGTCAGCTTGATGACATCATATGGAAGGGAAGTCATCATGCCAGGCACATTGCGCAGTGACACTCTAGATTTTGGTCAAAAGTCTGTGGTTACCAAAACTCTGTGGTTTACACCTTAATCAGGAAACTGTGGTTACCATAAAGTTTTGGCTAAAATGCTAGAGTGTTGCCCTGCGATGTGCCCGGTGTGATGACATTACTTCTGCATGACATCATCACACCGATGATGTTGATGTGGGAGAGGGCTGTTCGGGGGTGGATTGGAGCCCCCGAAATCGGGACATTCTGAGACATTGTTAACACATGAGGATTCCTCACCTGGAATGTTAGCTTCATCTCTGGACCAGGCATAACTAAACAGTATGTAGATTCTCACCAGTCCCTAATTGTTTTGTCTCCTGTTACCTCATTTTTTTTTCTGTTTATGGATAGCAAAATTAGATGGGATGCTCTTGTGCCAATCTGATTGGCTGTGACAAATTGTTACATCCTGGGTATCCAAGCTCCTTCTGAGATAGAAGCATAGTAGATCCAGTATGTTGTAGTGGTTAATATGGATAGACTAAGATCAGGAAGACCCAGGTTCGATTCCCCAATCTGCCACAGAAACTCATGGAGTTGTCTTGGGCCACTCACTGTCTCTGAACCTAACCTAGTTTGTAGGGTTGATGCTGTGAGAATTAGAGAGGAGGAGAATGATGCTGTAAGCTGCTTGGGGTCCCCATTGGGGACAAAAAGTGAGTATAAATACCTAAATAGGTTGAGGTTCAAATCTCCCCCCCCCAAAAAAAACCCTTCAATGTACTGCTAATATTCCAGATAGAACTCAGGTCACGAGATTCAACCATGGACGAACAAAAATCTTGTGTAGTTTGGTTTTCACATATTTGGATCCAATACAATAAAATAATAACATCTGCTTTGCACCAATCAGGCAGCATTAATCTGTCCTTCTAATTAATGCACATTGACATAAAAAAGAGCTGAAGCATAAGATCTGTCATTTAATATTAATTGGGATTTAAATATTGTGCAAAGTGTAGTCAGGAAACTGCAGTATTAATTTCGCATAAATGAAAATCTGTATGCTTAATTGCATAAACTAATGATCTATCCAAATAAGAACAAAGGTTTGATGGATCAACTAATAAGCAATAAAATGTTTGGAGCAACATAACCATGGTGTTGTTATTTTGATTACTATTAGAAATAGATACAGCAAGTTCTTCCCAACTTTCCTGCCTGCATACAGAACACTATCAAATCCTCCAAAAAAGTTTCACTGAACTGAGCTTTTTACACTTTAATCAGGAAACTGTGAAACTAGGAATGAATGCATTTTCCCTCAAATTTTCTCAGTTTCATTTCACATTTCCTCAATTCCAGTGTAAATTTCAGAAATCCATTAAAATTTGGAGCATGCAGTTTTCTGCATTTCTCAGTTAATCTGTAGATTTTTTCTTTATCCACATTACTGATTTGCAGATACACATTGGCTGCGGTCACACACACTAAATAATCCACTTTCAATCCACTTTCAATGCACTTTCAAATTGGATTTTGCCAGTTCACACAGTAAAAATCCAGTTGGAAAGTGGATTGAAAGTGCATTGAAAGTGGATTATTTAGTGTGTGTGACCACAGCCATTGCTAAAACTGCACATGATTGCATCATGATTTTTTTGTGTATTAAAAGTCAAAGTCATTTATTGCGGTATTACACCAGCATGAATCACAGAATAAAATATATCACAGTCATCACCCAAAATTGTTTAAAACTATAATAAACTTTATATAACAAACTGTAAAAAAGCATTCCAATAATACAGAGGGATATATTGTGAGAGAAGGGTTTTAACCTTTAAGACTTAAAATTTATAAAATTATATATTGCATTGGCTTATGTAGTACTTTATCTTTCCTTACTTTCTTGGATGTTCAGTCGAGTTTTGTAAGCTGCTCCACAGAATTTCACACAAAGTGCAGTCATCTGCCGGGGGAGGGGGGGTGGTTCCCAGGAGCAACATTTTAACATATCCCGGATTTGAACACCCAGGGTTTCTATTGAGCCGGGGGGGGGGGGGGGGAGGAGATATACTTTGAGCTATTCATTTGATAAAAAGGGCAGTAAAGGAGGACATGTTCTGTTGTTTCTATCTCGCCACTGCCATGGGGACATAATCTTTCATTCAAAGGAATCTTTTAATATCACCCCACTACTACTGCTATTGGGAGGGCTTGCCATCTAGTAAGAGTGAGCGCCCTCCGATGTTTGATGTCTAAGACGCTTTGCTTTACTGAACCTTTTGCTTGCTCAGGTCCCATTTTCAAATTCAAGAGAAGAGAAAATCCCATGTTTGCCAAGTTATTAGTTATTGCCCTTTCCCATGCTGATTGAAAACTGTCACTAAGAATGAGGGGGACTGTGTATTTTTTTCTGATGTGCATATGCACACCTAAGCACTGTTAAAGCACCACACAAAATTAGTATTGATGCCCTTGTTATTATTTTTTATTTATGTTATTTACAGTCTGTTTTTCTCACAGGGACTCAAGGCAGATTACACAAAGTCAATAAAATCTACATGATGGGACATTCAATAAACAATGAACATTCAGTGGGCAGCCAATGGACTATCTGAAGAATGGGAGTGATATGCATGCTCCATCTAGCCCCTGATAATAATTGAGCCATGGCATTCTGCACCAACTGGAGTTTTTGAATGGGTTTCAAGGGAAGACCAATGTTCAGTACATTATAGTCATCTAGTCTCAATGTTACTATGGCATGGATCCAGGTGGCCAGATCATCTGTATCAGAGGATCATATATGCAATCACATAAAGATTATTAGTTTGCAGTGGTTTATTAATAGGCACATGTACATTGATAATGGGGGGTGATTTTATGTTTTAAAGGAATTAAAAACAGTGACAGAGTGTCCACTCACAGCATTCTGTACAGAATTCAGAAATAAAACATGGAACCATGGAGAATTCTTAAAGCATGAATTCCTATTAAGAAATATGAATATGGACTTCCATTTTCAGCAACTCTAATGGTGGGTGCGCTCTGATACGAGCAGCCCATAGCATGGCAGATGGGAGGGGTCCTGGATGATTCTGGGGGGGCAGAGCCCTCGGGAGGTCTCCCAACCTGGGGCATGAGGGGTGCCTCTCCCAAAGCTGTGGCCAAGGGATTGAGGCTCCCCTTTGCCCCAATTGGTCCTGCCACCGCTGCACCATCATGGCATCAAGAGGCACACACTGGTGGACCGAACAAGCAGTCCAGTGAGTCTATGAAGGTTTTCTTACATTGTTAATTGGCATGGAGTAAAATGTGAGTGAAGCTCCTCTTGAATGGATATATAGTTAAGTGACCATCTGAAGCCCTGATTTGCAATGAGGGAGGGGGAACAAGTTTAAATCCCCCCACCAAACTTAAAGCAAACTTTAAAACAAAGATTTGGGGCTAAAAGCATCGGCGCTTTTTGATTTAACAGAGTAAAGTACGGATCTACATAAAGTGGCAATTTAAACAAACTTTCTCTGGCTTTATAAAACTTTCCCTGAACAGTAAACAATGACTGATTGGGCAGAAAAAATGGCAATGAGAACTAAGCCCTCCCCAGGTTCTACTAAACCAGTACTTCCAGCACCCAAACCAGAAGTGACCACTGACTTTCCTAACATGTTGGCTACAGCACTGCACCCTCTGCTGGATCAGATGACTAATCTCAACAATAACTTTTAAACACTTCAAAAACAACTTAAAGAGACTAATAAAAAAACTGAGGAGAAAGCTAAATTCATGAAAAAGGTTGAAACCAAGTCAAAAGCAATTGACCAGAGACTTGAGGTGGTGGAAAAAGAGACTTTCTGACAAAGATCAGCTTTTAAGACTCCAAATGGAGAAATCTGCTTATGTTCTGAGATTGCAGGGTGTCCCTGAGCAAAAAGGTAAGAATCTGAAGGAAATTTTGAGTGAAGCATTAGCCCCAATGGCAGGTGTAAAAGCAAATATACTTCAAAGCAAAATGGATATGGTTTATCGAACATATCCAGAATTCATCAAGAAAAAAAAAACCTGCCTGGGGAGATACTGGTGAGATTCTCTAAAAGATCTACAAGAGATGAGGTGCTCAAGGCCACTATTGGAACAACCCTAAAAATCAAAGACAAAGAAATTACAGTCTTAAAAGACATTCCATTTGAGATAAGAAAAAAGAGAAAGCAATACAAAGGCTTAACTAACTTCTTACAGAAAAAACTCCACCCCCTACAGATGGATATTACCTGACAAACTTGTTTTCAACTACAAAGAGAAGGGGAAAAAAGACTGTCATAAAAGCAAAGTGGTTTTTGGAGAAGCAACAAAATTCAGCGAAAGAAAAAAGAGCAAGAAGAAGAAAACAGCACACATGGTCCAGAAAGTCCTGAAAACTCAGAGAGCAGTACTCCAGAAGAGGACTCCGACTCAGAAAAAGGGGCAGTTGCCCCAGAACCCTGAAAGTCAAATGGGACTTTGAGAAAGAGCAATATAAAGGGAAGAAAAAGAAATAATGGAACTTTAAATCTGTATTTACTTGACTTAAATCTTTAAACTCCATTCTGTAACCAGTAAACTTGAGAAACAAGTTTTATTCCTTTAATCTTACTGACAAGAAATCCTTGCTTAAGCAAATTGCAACCAGATTGTATGACCGTTGTGTAGCTTATGTTTTAGTTTAGTGTTTGTAGTGTTATTAGTGTTTGTAGTGTTATTAGTGTTTGTAGTGGCAGTATAATAAAAAAACTATTACAAAAAAGAAATAAGAATATGACATTTACAACTCTTAAATACTTAAATTACCATCCACTTTATCAATTTACCCTGTGGATCTGCAGTAGTGCATTCTGTACATCTTATGATTATTGTATGGCTCTAATATTTGGTGTAACAAAGAAGGGCTGGGAGTGGGGGGCTCTCTCCAACTTACTCTCTCGGCTAATATTTCTCAGATTAGGGCCCAGTGACAGGGGCCTGTGAGGGGGTGGTGGTGGAGGGAGCTGTGAGTCTTTGGTAGGGACAGAGGGAGGGTCATACTCATGTCTATCCAGGTAATGTGAAAACAGAGCCATCTTGGTTTTCTAGGAATGGTAGCAGGGACTATTCACCTTACAGGAAATATATTGAATTGGCTTCCTCTTGTTTCAAAGGGCAGAGTGTATACAGCTGACACCCGCAGTGCCATAGCTTCCAGATAACCTCAGAGCAATATGCAGAAAATGCCCGGATTGGTTGCAAGGATTCAGTATCTCAACACCAAAAGCTCCTAACCGGCTGAGTGGCACCAATAATATAAAACTTTATGCAGCCTTCATAGTTACTTATGATATAAAACTGAACTACTTTCCCTCTGTTTTCTAATGCAAAGGATTTCATCACAGAAATATGAACACACAGGGCTTTGGTGGGGGTGGGGTTTGCCGGAACTCTCAAGAGGGAAATGAAGTTTTCAATTTGTATACTGAAAACTCAGAAGAGGTTCTGGAACTCTCTCCTGGTGCATTCCCCCAGGGGGGAAAAAAAGGCCCTGTGAACACATAAAAAGCTGCCTAATACTGAATCAGACCTTCAGTCAATCAAGGTCAGTATTGTCTACTCAGACTGGCAGCAGCTCTCCAGGGTCACAAGCAGAGGTCTTCCACATCACCAACCGCCTGGTCCTTTTAATTGGAGATTCCAGGGATTGAACCTGGGACCATTCTGCATGCCAATCAGATGCTCTACCACTGAGCTACAGCCCCACCAATATGACTGTTTCTATCCATAGACTATAATATTCAATAGTGGTTTTGGACTGAATACCAGAATTTTGCCCTTATCTGTATAGCCCAGACTATCCTGTCCAATCTCAAAACCTAAACAGCCCACCCCTGCCCTGGTTCACACCTGGAAGGAAAACCACCAAGGAAGTTTGGGGTTGCTATGCAGAGGCAGGCAATGGCAAACCACTTCTAAACTTCTGTTGCTTTGAAAACCCTATGGGGCTGCTATAAGTCAGCTACAATTTGATGGCAAAAAGCCAAACACGCACACAAAGAAGTTCTGTTTTTTTGTTATAGTAGTATTCCCCCCCACCTATTTCTAGAAACAGCTTTTCCTATTCACCTGGCCTCTGACAAGATGCTATAGTATTAACCAATCTGGAATTTTCTTGCTGTCTCAAGCACAAAGGCCCTTTCTAATCAAGGGGTGAGTGTGATTCAGTTGTGGTCCTGTAGAATCAGCTGCCTTTTGAAACCCGACCTTGTAGGCTATGTATAGACAACACAAACATTTTAGCTCAACTTGTTTTCAAAGTGTAAGCAATGTGGCTCTCACTATATTGTTTGGAGAATGCTAAAGAATGGGAGCCTCTATGGAGCATATAAAACTTGTGGTGCCCTTTGAAAGGATCTGTCCAATTAGGGTGGCTAGCAGGATGACTTAACAGTATAGTCAAGGATAGGGATGTACAGCTCAAAAAAATGGTGTTTTTTTGGATCAGGATATCATGGATCTGAAAAATATTGGTATTCCCAGTTTCCTGGGTTCCAAATACTGGTTTGGTGTTCAGTTCCAGGGTTTTATTTTGTTTTTGTTTTCTGTTTTTTGAGGGGGGGGGGGGATTTTGGTATTTTTCAGCTCCATTGTTCCCTATGAGGAATTTTACTGGGGGGCTAGAGGAGCTGTTTTAAAAACTACTGGCACCAAAATTTCAGCAGAGCTGCTGGTGCCTGTCCTAAACCCTCAAATTTCAAGTGCATTTGGACAAAGATGTCCAGGTCTGTGGGTGCTTGAAGAGATGCCCTCAGCCATCCTCTGTTGATTCCTATAAAAAAATGTAAAACCTGAGAATCAGCACCAATGTATACCCAAGAACTGCTTGAACTAAACTAAATAGGAAAGCTGTTGCAAGCCTAGCAAATGTAAAATCACAGAATCTATCCAATGTACAACCTGAAAGTCTACAGCAATGTCAAACTTGAGAAGCCACTGCAAAAAAGCAAACCTGACATGAAGCAACTGGAGCAAAGAACACAATTTAGCAAAGTCAACAAAAACAATTTAAAGGGGCATAATCTAATACAAATCAACCTGGCAAGCTGATACCAAGTCCAGGAAGACACAGACACTCTGAAAAAAAAGGTAAGGGGTGGGAGAGAAAAAACAGTCTTGGAAGCCTTTGAACACTGCCTCTCAAAGCTCCTGATTAATCCAATTTCCGGGATTTTTTGGGACCCATTTACTGATATTCCAGAAAACCCTGGATACTATCTGGATATTTGAATATATTTAAAAAATCAATAAGGTATTTTTCACATATATATATATTTAGCTTGCATATATCTGAGTGCACATCCCTAGTAGAGGGGCTCTGTGGGTTGCAGAGAGGCAGATATGACATCATGTGATGCCACAACATCATTTGCAGACAGAAACAGAAGTGACAGTGACACTGTAGGAATCTCACCAATAAGAATCCCAGAGTGTCACTGCAACATGATGACATCACTTCCAGTTTTCAGCCAGAAATGATGTCACAGCACCCTGGCACCTGCTCCCATCCTTTCCCTCCCACCACCATATTTACTAGTGGCAGGCAACAGGCTGTGGTGGTAATCACCCATCATAAGCAGGAAGGTGGCAACCCGACATCCAGTGTGTAGTACGTACCAGTTAGGGAGGAGGGGAAGGCCTTAGGGGAGCAGTTCCATGAATTTTTTCAAATCCTAATGCAGGGTTGTTATAATTTGGGACCTGCTGCTCTAGGTCTTGACTTACAACTTACATTGTAAAGAAAGAGGATGGTCATGTTGAACAAAAAAGTAATATATGTTAGAGAGGCAACATCACTTTAATGGATCCGTGTGAGAAGAACAAGGGCGGGGATGACCCATATTAACCCTAGGTTGAGCTCTAATTTGTTGAGTTAGTTAAGAATTTGCTACTTCCCTCCTTGTCTTTAAACAACCCTCTAGTTAATTTCCAATTTGTGTTATAAACTCACATAGTAATTTTGTTCTTGTCTTATGTTCTTGTGCTTACATTTAAAAAAAATCTTGTTGAAAATCAACTCTCGTTATGTTGGACTTCCTAATTCTTGTCTTAAATTGAGCAGAACTCTGCTGATAGTAAATAGAAAGAGCTGGTCTAATTGTTTCCCTGTAAGTGGGATAAGGCATAAAAGCTAGCATTTGCTACAGAATTATTTTAAGAATGCTATGAATATCTATGATTCCTTCCAAATTCCAAGTGGCATGTTTGCATGTGTAGCATCTATCAACAGCTACATGTTTGCACTCTGGTTTTGTTGACCCATGAAAAAAAGTATACAAATATTACACCATTAAAGTGTTTGCCAAACAACTGCATCTGGTTTATGCTTTTCCAGCTGCAGTCTCAACTGATATTAGAGGTGTGTTTTTGAATTGGGAATAATGCCCAGTTAAGCCAAGATGCTGCTTCTGACTGGGAAATAATGTACAATTAGGTCAGTTGCTCACACAACATGCAGAGTAAGAAACTAGCCTTTGATAGATTGTATTATTGCAAAACTCTCATCAGCTTATCTTTGCGGACAGGTGTACTGAACATGTGCAGACCCCTAGTTTATTTCTTAAACGCATTCTTTATTTGTCCAAATATTTAACTTTAAACATTTGTACAGTTTTTGGATGTTTTTAAAAGTTAAGCACTGACATAACCAGGAATAAGAATTCTTCAATTTCTCATATCTGTGATTAACACGTGTAATGTAAATGCAACTTTAAAAAAAAAAAAAAAAAAGCAACCCAGTAGGTCATTGGCTGTTCATCAGCTGTGATAATTTTTCCCCTGCATCTACAATTGACATAGAAAATGAGAGTTAGCAAAAGATGTGAAGGGTCAATTCTCTTTGTTGTTTAAGCCTAAGGAAAAGTGCAAAGGGAAAAAAAGCCACTGAAACCCTAATGAGCACTAGATTAAATTAATAACACTGTCCTCTTCCCCTCTCAAATTAATTCATGGCTTATGCTGACATTAACTCTTCCTCGAAAATCCCATTTGCATTATATAAAGCCCTGACATTATCCCGCTGGCAGCAAACTCCTGGAAAACAGAAAGGAGTCCATTGTTTTTTAATGGACATTTTAAAAAAATAGAATTGAAAATAGATTTATAAATTCAGTTGAATATTCATACGCTGCTTTGTCTGAAGAGCAAATATGAATCAGGTAGTAAAGTGCTATCTAATTTTGGAGATGGAGATAGAAGTCCCCTGACAGGGCACAGTTCAAGTACACATTTAAGCAGTATCATTCTCAACCTTAAAGATCTGGACTGTACATTTAACTTTTAACACAGGGTTATGACTTTGGCTGAATAGGATGGCATTTGGCTGAGTACAATGCAACTTTTGTGCCACAAAAACTAACTCTTGAGTCCCTAACCATATTAGACACAAGCTATCAAACAGTATCAGGATTACAATCTGCTTCGCATTTAGAACTGGTATTCTGTGGAACATCAAGAAAGAATATGGATGTTATGCTGTCACCAAACTGGCCAAAGGAATAGGGATGCCAGTCCCCAGGTGGGGGTGGGGGATCCCCAAGTTGGGGATCCAGCTGGCTGGTGGGGGGAAACCCCACCTCTCAAGCCCCACCCCAACAGCTGCCATCCTCAGCCACCCCTCTCCCTCCCCTCCTGCCTGATTTAAAGGGCCCTCCAGCTGATTAGCAGGAGCACATGGCCCACCAATCAGCTGGAAGTACCTTTAAATCTTGCAGGAGGGGAGGGAGAGGGGCAGCTGCTGGCCGCATTCCTGCACTCCAAGGGATTTAGGTGTGTGGGTACCTTTAAATGTTTTTTGAGTGTGGGAGCCGTGTGCCTGAATCACGACTTGGGATTCAGGTGCGTGCAGCCTCCACTCTCCAAAAGCATTTAAAGGGTCCCTTTAAATGCTTTCAGAGAGGGAGGGAGGGCTCCTGAATTCCAAGTGGCGAATTTGCCGCTTGAAATTCAGGCACATCCCCAATGTGATGATGTCACTTGGGGGTGTCCCCTCCCCCTCCATGAACACCTCCCAAAGTCACCTGCCAGGGAGGACACAGGACCTGGCAACCTAACAAAGGAAGGCAATCATCCACAGTGGACCTTACAAACATATGCAACCTTTTTAAACTCCCTGAACTTGTACAACCTTCTGTATACAAAGCATGTGCTTTGCCATGGAGCCAAAGTCCCTCTCCATATAAAACAAACATCTAAAGCTGCTTGATACTGAACTGGTCTGTCCAACAGCAATGCTTACTCTGCCCAACAGCAATAATTGTTCAGGTTCTTAGGCAGACGGAGGTCTATCTCAGTACTTGTTACCTCAGATCCTTTCAGTGGAGATGCTAGGGACTGAACACAAATGAAAAGCATTTATTCTGCTACTGATCCATAGCTCCAACCTTCTGAACCATAGCTTTTTCACATATGCACACCAGGCCGACCAGTTAGAAAACTTCACCCTATAGAATTCAGTTCTGCCTCTGACTGCCTATGAGCTACACTCATAAACATTTTTCCCCTCTGCATACATCATATTGAATTTATATAGCACCCTACCAAGACATTCTGTGCAGGGTACATGAACATTAAACCTATTTTATTCTCACAGCATATCTCTAAGGGAAATTAGGTTGTAAGATGATGAACAGCCAAAAGCCACATGGCTGAGTGGTGATTTTGAACTCAGGTCTCTCTTGTTCAAGAACAACCTCCTACTGTATATAACCCACATTTCATACATGTCTGGAGAACAAACTGTTGCCCCCATAGCTTCCCTCATGGAAAGCTGTGTCATTTTGCACCCCCAGACCCACTGGCTTATCAAATTTAGAGACTGATGCACCCATCTTTTGATACCTACTCACAGTTTCAGGATTAAGGCATGTGTTTCCTTAGGCATTTTCTTGATGAAGTAGCTTGGCTGCCATGTAAAACTACAGAGGTGCATTAATTGGGGCTCTTTTGTGTGATCCTCAAAAAAACTCTTCACACCCTGTCAATCAGCAATAACCTTCACTCTCAAAATGCCCTTCACAGTGTAGGCTTCTCTGGAAACCTACTCAAGCCCTCAGGAAGGGCCTGCTAGCCACTGTCACCTGCCACCCATGCAAGTTCCCCTCAACATAGAAGGGCTGGATTATCTAATGACAGTTGGGCTGAGCTGCCACCAATATGCAGATGATGCTCAACTCTATTTCATGCTACCAGGAGATCCCAGGGAGGCTGTGGAAACCATGAACAGATGCCTGGAGGCAACATGGATTTCTTTAGGGAGGGTAGTTTCATTTCACTGAGAATCCCAGATTCCTAATACTCTTCCAAAACATCATGGTACTGACCCAAAACAGCAGTTTCTGTGTATGTCTTTAGCTTAGGTATTTTGTTATACTCTTTCGGGAGCAAAGAACTTTGTTGTATATTTGTTCTCTCATATTTGCTATGCCCTTGGTTCAAATGTTGTAGATGAGCACAATTGACCAAAACCTCTTTCAGTTTACATATTTTTTTTGCACTGCAGAACAGGCACACCTGTATAAAACACTGCAAAATTCCAGAAATAACTGGGTTGCATTTCTGCCCTTGACCTTTTTCAATCCGGCTTCAAGCCTGATTTTAGGATGGAAATGACTTTGGTAGTGGCAGATTGAATGACAGAGGGCTTGGTACTCATCCCATATTATTTGGTTCCTATATGGAGCTCTTTAATGAGATTGTCTGAAACTCTGGATGCCACCACCAGTACGTGGACTGACTTCCAGCCATATGCCTCCCATTGAATAAGCCTCCCAAACCTGCTGTCTGTGGCCTGAGCTAGTATCCGATTGCCATGGTGAAATGGCTGAAAATAAACTGAAGCTAAGTCCTGACAAGGTGGAGGTGATGCTTGTCTGTTCTTGATGGGGGTCATATTACAAGAAATGTGCAGTGTGCAACCCATTCACAGGACTTCATGTGCACATCAGTCAAACAGAACATTAAAAAGAATCAAAGTGCAACCCTACCTTTCACTACATCAAAGTTATTTCATTGTGGTATTTTATCAATGTTTGTCTGCACATCAGTAGAGAGCAGACACAAACAAACTGAGGACTCTGACACCCACAGGGTGCTGCACTTGCTCCAATTCCAGGATTAATTATAGAAAGTCTTCCAGTGAAACTGGGATGAAGCAGGAATAAAATGTAGTGCAGACCAAAATCCCCAAACAATATGCAAAATGGGGAATCTGCTCATCCCTGAGCACCATAAGTAAAGATGTGCTCTTTAATAATCTCAGCACATAGCATTTCAGAAGTCAATGCAAATCATT
The DNA here is from genome assembly GCA_029233225.1 of Lepidodactylus listeri. Taxonomy (NCBI): domain Eukaryota; kingdom Metazoa; phylum Chordata; class Lepidosauria; order Squamata; family Gekkonidae; genus Lepidodactylus; species Lepidodactylus listeri. Next base: position 39,311,422 of record JARCFY010000013.1, read on the forward strand.
CCCCTACATACACTTTTTTTTTTTTGGCAGCTGCTGGATAGCTTGTGACATTTCAGCTCCAACACAAGCAAGCAGCCAACACATCTAGATTCAGTTCTAGCAGCAGGATTCTTCTAATAAATATTTGGGCCTTCTAGTATACCTTCTAGTAATATAGGTAGTTGGGGGAAAGTAACAACACCACACCATAGGAAATTAGAGAGGGTTAGAGTTAGTAATGCTCTTACATGATATGAGAATTTGCCAGGACACAGGGAGCAATTCTAAGGACGTCTATTTAGAAGTAAGTCCTTAAAAAAATGGGGCTTCTTCCCAGGAAAGTACTTTTAGAACAGCAACCACAGGCTACCATCAGTTAGCAAACTTTTTACACCAGTCCTTTCCCTTGCATTTGTCCTTCTCCCCTCATTCCTGTTGTTTAAACTTTTCTCCTATTTTATATTCCCTCTAATTTAGTTTTGGCTTAACCATCTAGACAATACATATGGAGTTTATGCCATGAAATCAAATCTTAACAATAGAACTTTGACATAAGCTCACAAATACAGTGCTAAACTAAAAAGTAGTGTTTTGTGAGACTAGGAATGTCACAAGTATAGCCAACCATTGGTTTCTGAGTTTACAGAAACAGGAAGAGAGAATTACTAGAATTAGGTAGTATGGAAGCCACAGGGCCTCTTCTGAAATGAGCAGCCCTGCATCTCTTCTGCCTCTCTTTCCAGCTGCCATCCAGTATTACACAAGTTTGTCATGAAATCAGGACATCATAAGTTCCCTTGCCCCTGCAAGCAAAAACCAACAAAAGAAGATGTGCTGGCAGAACTCACTGTATGCTAATGCCACATCACTCACATGTACAAAGATGCAGCTTACCACTGCAACCAGGTAGCTCATAAAATCGAGTTTACCTGTCTCTGAAAATTCAGGAATCTTCTAGTTCCATGCTGAAGAGTTACTGGCTGCTTGAGAAAACAACTTCTATCAAAAAGAACTGCAGCTGGAATGAGTGAACAATGGATTTGTGAAGGAATACAGTCTTAATTCCTGCAACTTTTATGCATGTAATTAAAAGTCAGAGCTGCAGCCCCAGAAGAGTATCAGTAGTCATACCAATTATAGGCGCTCCATCCTGAGCATCTAATCAGTGCTAATGCTGGTTGTTTGATCATGGGGGCCTGGGAGCTGTATCAGGGGACAAAACACAAACATAGCACTTTATGCATGCACAATTCTTCAAATAGCTAGAGAGACATACAAGGAAGGTAACTAAAACACAAATACACCCCCCAGCTACATTGCCGTTGACTGGAGGTGGGCGCACAAGTATAGCTGAGCTGAATAAAATACCTGAAAAAATACTGATTTTTTTTTGCCAAATACACATTCAGAATCTTCCTGCAAAGCCGATTATCCTGAACCAGAATAAGCTTGAAAAAATATGAGTTTTATTTGGGCTTTCAGAATAGCAGCAGTTTAAGGTCTTCAGGCTTGTTTTTCCCCCCCTCCTTTGAAGGTTTCCCAGGCAACAAGAGGGAGCAGGGAGGAGGCATTTGTCACAGGCTGCTGTGGATTTCCATTGATTCTGTTGCATTTGCAAAAGTGCCCCCTCCCTCTTAAGATTGTTCTGCTGGGCTTTTTTGGATTGCCATTGGTTTTATAGCGCTTACAAAAGTGCCCCCCTTGACTAACTTTGTTCTGCTGGGTTTCTGTGCAATGAATCATAGAATCGAAGAGTTGGAAGGGAGCTCCAAGACATCTAGTCCAACCCCCTGCTTGATGCAGGAAATTCACAGGTACCTCCCCTGTACACACACCCAGTGACCCTTGCTCCATGCCCAGAAGATGGCAAAAAACTCCAGAATCCCTGGCCAAACTGGCCTGGAGAAGAATTGCTTCCTGACTCCAAAGTGGCAATCAGCATTTCCCTGGGCATGTAAGAAGGCCACGAGAACAAAGCACTGATGCAACTCGTGCTATCCTCCCTTCTCATGATCTGCCTAAGTTCACAGAATCAGCATTGCTGTCAGATAGCCATCTAGCCTCTGTTTAAAAACCTCCCGAGGCAGCCTGTTCCGCTGAGGAACTGTTCTGACTGTCAGAAAGTTCTTCCTAATGTTTAGCCAAAAACTCTTTTGATTTAATTTCAACCCGTTTGTTCTGGTCTGACCTTCTGGGGCAACAGAAAATAACTCCACACCATCCTCTACATGACAGCCCTTCATGTACTTGAAGATGGTTGTCATATTACTTCTCAGTCACCTCCTCCCTAGGCTAAACATACCCTGTTCCTTCAACCTTTTCTCATAACAGGGGCGTAGAGTTTTGTAAATTCTGGGGGGGGTTCTTTAGTGTGCGCGCACGCTCACTTGGGCAATATCCCCCCTCGGGAAACCGCCGTGCCTCCCCAGGCCCTTCTGAGGCCCGGCAGTCACTGCTGCTGGTGCCTCTCTCTCCCCCCCCCCGCCCTGGCCACTCCTTCCCTCTCCCTCCCCCTTTTCTGGGCAAAATGCCCAACGTGGTGGCATCACTTCCTGGTGATACCACCACGCTGGGCATTTCGCCCGGAAAAGAGGGAGGGAGAGGGAAGGATGGAGGAGTGGCCAGGCTGGGGGGTGGGGGGAGAGAGAGAGAGAGAGAGAGACTGGCAGCTTCAGCTCCTGGGCCTCAGAAGGGCCCAGGGAGGTGTGGCGACGAGGCGTGGCGGCAGGTGCTACATTTTCGGGGGTGGCTCGAGCCCTCCCCCCATAGTCTATGCCTATGCCTCATAGGATTTGGTCTCCAGACCCCTCACCATCTTCATTGCCCTCCTCCGGACATGTTCCAGCCTTTCTATATCCTTCTTAAATTGTGGTGCTCAAAACTGAACACAATACTCTAGGAGAGGTCTAACCAGGGCAGAGTAAAGTGATGCCATCACTTTGTGTGATCTGGACACTATACTTCTGTTGATACAGCTCAAAGTGGCATTTGCCTTTTTAGCGACCGTATCACACTGCTGACTCATGTTCAGTGTATGGTCTACTAAGGCCCCTAGATTCTTTCCATACATACTACTGCCAAGACAAGTCTCCCCCATCCTAGAATTATGCATTTGATTTTTCCTGTTTAAATGCCAAGCTTTACATTTATCCCCATTAAAATCAATTTTCTTTGTTTTAGGCCAGTTGTCCAGTCTGTCAAGATTATCCTGTATCCTGACTCTATCTTTATGCCAATAAAGGCTGACTTGACTTGACTTGACTTGACTCTATCTTCTACTGTATTTGCTACCCCTCCCAACTTAGTATCATCTGCAAATTTAATAAGCATTCCCTTCCTCCAAATATTCCTTCCTCCAAATAATTTATAAAGATACTGAACAAAACAGGCTCCAGGACAGATCCTTGATGCACTCCACTTGTCACTCCTCTCTAAGAGAATGAGGAGACATTCACAAGCACTCTTTGCATGTGATCTGTCAACCAGTTACATATCCACCTAACAGTAATAGGATCCAAACCACATTTTACCAACTTATCAAGAAGAATATTATGTGGAACCTTATCAAAAGCCTTACTGAAATCAAGATAAACTATGTCTACAGCATTCCCCTGATCTAGCAAGGTAGTAACTTTCTGAAAAAAAAGAGTTAAGTTTAGTCTGACATGACTTGTTCTTGAGAAATCCATGCTGGCTCTTAGTAATCACAGCTGTCCTTTCTAAATGCTCAAGGACTGACTGTTTGATTATTTGTTCTAAAACATTTCCAAGTATAGACATTAAGCCAATGGGTCAGTAGTTACCTGGATCCTCCTTTTTCCCCTTCTTGAAGATGGGGACAACATTTGCCTGCCTCCAATCTTCTGGCACCTCTCCAAGAATTCTCAAAAACAATGGACAGAGACTCAGAAATTATTTCCACAAGTTCTTTTAGTACCCTTGGATGCAGTTCATCTGGCCCTGAGGACTTAGTTTCATTTCAAGAAACTAGATGTTTATGTACTACCCCATGCCACTACTTTCATCTCATCAACCATTCTTCCCTGTTGGTGAGAATCATGTCCAAGATAGCAGATCCCCTTGTTTCCCTCTCCTCTTTCTGGGAAATGAAGTTATCAGCAAGACAAGTCAGGAATTTATTGACCTTTCATTTTTAACAGAGTTGGACTTCCAACAGATAACTGGGTAATTGAAATTTCTGATGACCACTGCATCCCGTCTCTTTGAGAACTTTATAATCTGCCTGGCTTGGTGGTCTATAGCAGACCCCCACTATAATATCATTTCACTTCTTAATCCTTTTTTTTAATCCAGAGACTCTCAACTGAACTTCCATACTCAGATTCACATATTTCCTCACAAGTATATAACCCCTTTACATACAATGCTACTCCTCCCCCTTCCTTATTTATCTGTCCCTTTTAAACAAGTTGTACCCCTCAATCCTCATATTCCAATTGTTGTGAATGTCATCCCACCAAGTTTCAGTAATGCCTATTATGTCATAGTCCCCTTCCTGTATTAGGATTTCAAGTTCCTCTTGCTTGTTTCCCATACTCTGTGCATTATAGAGACATCGGAATCCATGCTTTATGCACCCTGAGGTTTTCATTTCTGAAGTTACCTGTGAGTTAATGTTACCTAGCATATGTGCCACTCCCCACAAAACTTTAGCATTCTTTTCTCCAGTTAATGGCATTATACTAGGCTTTGAGTCTGTGTCTCAGTCCTCCATATGATTTAATTTTAAAAAACCCTTATTAGGTTTGCAAGGCTTTTACCAAACACATTTTTTCCTACCCTTATGAGTTGCAAACCATCTCCTGATAGAAGAGCTTCATCATGAAAGCATAAGCCATGGTCCAAAAATCCAAACTTTTCCTGATGACACCATCTACATAGCCAGTCATGTATTTACAGTTCTTTCCCTTCCTAAGCCACAGTCTTCAACAGGAAGATCTGCTGAAAACACAGCCTGTTCTCCCAGGTCTTTCACCTTTTTACCCAGAGCCACATAGCCTCTTTTAATACATTCTAGGCTGTGCCAGGCAGTATCATTTGTTCCCACATGGATGAGCAAGAAAGGATAATAATCTGTAGGCTCTATGAGTATTCCTACCCTTTCTGTCACAGCCTGGATTTGTGCACCTGGTAGACAGCATAGCTTTCAAGATGATAAGTCCGGTCAGCACACTTTAGCCTCTACCCCTCTCAGTAGGAAATCCCCAATTACCAACACACCTTCTCTTACATTGGGGAGCAGAAGCTCCAGTCCTCTCATCCATAGGGGCCTGAGAAATTTCCTTCAAGATTTGGGGAGGCTGGGGGAGTAGCCCTTGTTCCAGTGGTCCAGAATCAGTATCTATGGGGAGTCTCTGCTTAGCAACAGAGACTCAGAATGTTTCCTGCCTTTGGTTATGCTAAAAAAATAAATAAAAACCCTGCTAGGATTCTCTGGTTTGACATTGGTTCTGTTGGGCTTGCATTGCCATATTGGTCCTGGGTTCTGCTGGGCTACTCTGGATTGCCATTGGTTCTTCTGGGCTTGCAAAAGTGCCCCCCTTGCTTGCATTTGTTCTGCTGGGATTCTCTGTCTTGACACTAGTTCTGAGGGGCTTGCCACATTGGCTCGTGGTTGTGGTGGGCTTCCTGGGCTCTGCATTGCTTCTGTTTGGGCTTGTTGCTGGTTCTTGGCATGGGAGGCATTGAACAATGGCTGCTGTTAGCATGTCCAGGCAGGGGGATTTTTCCCCACACACCATTAAAGGCAATAGAGGATGGATGAGGCATCTTGGGGGGGGGGGCGCATAAAATTGGACCCCATAATCCAACTGTCTTCAAAACTGAAAATCCTTGTTTGTACAGGCACCAACAGCTGTGAAGCAATTTTGGTGCCTCTAGCTTAAAAAAAACACCCCCCAGCCTCTCAGAAACATTCCCCAAAGGCTATAATGGAGCCAAATAATATTGGATTCCCAAGTAATACCCAGATCCCAATACCAGTATGGTATTGGTAGGAATACTGATATTTTTCAGTTCCAATGTAGCTGGATTTTTTAAAAAGCATTTTTATACACACCCCTAATTGTGATAAGACTTTGCAGCCTAATTGTGATAAGACTTTGCAGCCAACAGTTAGGAAGAACCACTGTGAATCTTCATGAGTCTTGCCATGCAGTGTGAAGGGACAGGCTGATGAACTGAAATCCTGTTTGGTACATTGGATCTGTTAATATTCGACTTTGGATTCTGGAGGGGAGATGTAAATGTTCATCATTTTGGAGTAGAACCCTATACAACAAAATCCAGAGAAAATGTCCATATTCTGCCACCCACCAAAATCCACTCAGGGGCCAACATCTGCAGATGACAGGAGAATAAGTTAATCAGTGGCTACCCATGATGGACATGTTGCCATGTCCAGAGGCAGTATACCGGTGAATATCAGTTGCTGGAGGCAACAGTGGTCTCCATGCCCTTCTTAAAGACCTTTTAGAGGCATCTGATTAGAGACTGTTGGGAACAGAATGCTGGACTACTTGGACTGTTGGTCTGATACAACAAGCTCTTCCTATGTTCCCTTCATTCATATTAAAATGAGTTGGATTGAAGTTACTTGTGACTCACTTTGCCTCCCCGATTTAAGATCTCCTCTCTCAGTACTGTCCAGACCACCAGTTAAGATCTGCTTTCCAGCCACGCTCTCTGTGCCTCTGCCTTCATAGAGCCAGTTTGGTGTAGTGGTTAAGTGCATGGACTCTAATCTGGTAGAACCGGGTTTGATTCCCCACTCCTCCACTTGCAGCTGCTGGATGACCGGTGTGTGTGTGTGTGTGTGTGTGTGTGTGATTAGACAAGGTGAAGAACAACTCAGGCATGCTTCTTGAGTCTTCTCCAGGTTCTCTTCACATCCAAGATGGCTCTTGTCCTTTCCCTGTACTTATGTTCATAGCACTCCTGTGTAAGACACAGCTTCCTACAGCCCATAAAAAGACATGACAAGAGTATAGTCTAATGTGTAGCTGGGCACATCTCATGCCATGGGAAAGAAATGGTTATGCAGCAGGGGCTATATTTTGGGACATATGGAGTTTAATAATGAACTAGGGCTGTTTCCTTAACAGAATTGGAAGAGAGGCAAAAGCAAGGCAAAAGAAAAGAAATACAAAATGAAGATGAATATTTTCTTTTGCTGTATGCCATTTTTCTTCCTTTTGTTTAGAAAAAGTTCTAGGGTGTGTGCTTATGATTGGTGATAGGGTGTTGGACACTTGTGTAGCAGGGGAAAATGAACTTAGAGAAACCCTCAGACACTAGAGTCAAAAACACCGGGAGGCAGGCCTATTCTTGCTCACAGGCAGCCCCCTAACCTTCAACAGCTTCTGACTTACAATAATGTACTATTTAACATGAACACACACTCTGGACTGGGGCCTGCAATAAACCAAGATGCCAAGTTTATCTCCATATACACTCTAATAATACAATCACCAGCCCTAGCAACACCAGCTATACATCTCAGGTTCATTCACTATGTCATCTTCCATTGTTATATATGCCATCATGTATCAATAATGCCCCTTTTAGTCTTTACGTTGGACAAACAGGCTGGTTCCTATGCAAAGGAATAAATGGGCATGTATCTGATGTTAAAAATCGCAGTACTCAGAAACCAATAAAAGGACATTTTAATCCTCCAAAACATCCTGGGGCTAGCAGTTCTGCTGTTCTCCTATGAATGGCAGTTCTCCTACAGAGAAGCTTCAAAGGGAGATTACAATCTGCAGTGGTTGACCTAGAATTTATGAACAAGTTCAAGACAATGGACCCCTTCTCAGGACTGAATAGGGACATAAGATTCTTATCTCACTGAAGATGCTAATTTTCTGCATTTGCCACTTTTCTGCAGTTTAGTGTAGTGGTTAAGTGCACAGACTCTAATCTGGGAAAACTGGGTTTAATTCTCCACTCCTCCACTTGCAGCTGCTGGATGACCTTGGACAAGCCATAGTTCTGTCAGAGCTCTCTCAACCCTACCTACCACACAGGGTGTCTGTTGTGGGGAGGGGAAGGGAAAGGAGTATGTAAGTTGCTCTGAGACTTCCAGTGAAGGGCGGGGTATAAATCCAATCTCTCCTCCTCCTCTTCCTCCTCCTCTTCTTCATATCTCCTAGCTCAAATCAAGCTGATTACATTTTGCATTATGCCTCTGCATCCTGACTCCAATTGGCCCTTCTTTGCAATACCCCTTCCTATCATCTGAGCTGAATATAGTGGCTGAGAGATCTTTGTTTTCTTTGTATCTGATAAAGTGAGCTTTGACTCAGAAAAGCTTATTCACTGGAGAATTTTATCTGAGCTGGTCTCAAATTTTGCTATACTCAAACAGATTCTCATACAAAGTATCCACTGCAAGTTTATCACTGTACATTAAAATAATACAACCCACTCATAATACAATCATAATTTAACAGGAAGTTAGTAGGCAACAGAATTGTGCATTACTTATAACCCTGTTACAATGAGAATGGGCTTCTTTTAATTAAAGACAATTCTTTAGTTTCTCATGCTTTAGTAGTAAACAGAAACATTTTACTGCAGATCTTAAGAAAGAGTGCTAGTGTTTCTTTAGTATTGTTTCAGATAGAACTTTAATTTGCATTTTCTAGCAGCGCAATCCAAAGGACACTCCCCTGGGCATAACTGAATAACATGGGTCTTACTTCTGAGTTCAACTGTTAAGGATCAGAACCACTGAAAGCAATTATTTTCTTAGTTAAAAATGTTTATTTCCTAAAAGACTATAGGGTTTTTTTTCTGTTTTTTAAAAATCAGGACGCCCTTGATCAATGTAAATGTGCAATTATTTTACAAGGCTGTGTAAAAAATCTTTACATGTCCTTTGCAGGAGCTGGGGGAAGTACCTTTAAAATAATCACTATTATTCAGTTCTCTTCTGCAGACCTCTTCTTCCCTCCCTCTCAAAAGTATTTGCTAGTTTTATTGAAAGTTTTACCAACAGGTTTTGTACATTTTGTGATTATGGAGTGGCTCAGAGGAAAGGAAAGGATTAAGCTCTATTATGGAGTTTACACTGCATTCTACCTGAGTCTGATAACAACATCTTTGCCTTAATTACTCCATCATTGCAAGTAGCCATATTGGTCAATTAGCAAAATTTTCAAAACACAGCATTAGTGTAATAGTTTTTGAACAGGATCAATCAAATTGTAGCAAAGCAGTAAATGAGCATCCAAGTTCCACAGAACACTTTATCAGACAGGGTGTTCAGTACAAAATCAAAAGGAAGAAGAGAGAAAACAAATGTTACAGGGTGTGGCAAAATGAGCCCACTCTGGTCCGCAGGCCCTGTTCCACCCTGCCCTCCCAGGTTTTCCCAACACCTGGAGAGGCTTTTCTTTCTCTCACTGCCACCAGCTGACCTTTGTATGGAATTGCCCGCTGGAACAGTCTGAACTCCCAGCTTCCCTTCCAAGTTCTGAGGCCTTGCCTCTGTGTCTCATATTGCCCAGCACTTGGTCACCACATGGACCATTTATTGTCTTTTGCACCCTTGGGGATTAGCCACTTGCCAACTGACTGCCTTCCTCCTGGAACTACTTTTAAAATGCTGTGTCCAAGACAGTGGAGGTCTATGTGGTACAGAGAACCTCTACTAGCATCAAAAGTTATAAAGTATTTATTAAAAAGAAAATGTTCACAAATATACTTTTAACACAGCACCAGAATGAACAAAGGGATTCAAAAGAAATGGGTAAAATGCAGTTCCTCTGTCCCTCTCTCTATATGCATGCCCTATCAGTTGCTAAAATACAGGACAGGCCCCTTTGCTTAAGATGTTATATATCTCAACAGAGTTACCTTTACCTTGCAGCTTCCTCCAGCCTTCAAGCCAGCACATGGTTAATGGCTGCTTCCTCCAGACCTCAGTTAAGACCTCTCTGATAGACTCAGACCTCTCAGACCTCTCTGATAGACTCAGCACAAAAGAGAGCTTCCTCCTTGCTCCCCTGAGTTTTATCACCTTTCTTTTCCCCACCCACTGACCAGGTCAGGCCAGTCCAGAGAAGCTTTTTCTGGAGGTTCTTCCTAGACCTTTCTAGTCTAAAATCCTCCCAATCTCTGTTCCCTGCTTGGGGAGGAGGGGGGAGCTTGACCATCCCATTATCTAGACCTTTTAGCATTTGTATGAAGGGGGGCTGAGGTATGTCTGAAAGCAATTGAACTGACTTCACTCCTTCCTGCCCAGAGAGGGGGGAAAAACTTTCAAAACTCAAAGTGCAGGTTTTGCTCATTTCAAACCTCCAAAGAAAAAAATGAATTTATTTACACAGGGCAAGGAGAAAGTGACCAAAGTTTGTCATTTGTAGCCATCTTGGACTTTGAAGTTCTCAACACACTTTGTCTAGAGCAAAAAAAAATCAGATAAATCTGGAGCTCCCTGCTTGAGCAACATAGTCGATGAATTTATATGGAAGCAAAAACTTTTGATAAAACTAATAAACATTTTGGGGAGGAAAGACTAAAGGGTCTCCACATACCTACCTGCTACAGAGATTAAACAAACTACCAAAAACACAACATTTGGTCAGTTGCAGAGATATGAGAATATACCCTTGTGGGGGGGGGAGGGTTGGGTCTTTTCCTATGTTCTTGCTGTGAACCTCATCATTCTATCAATGTTCATTGCTAATGTTCTTTAAAAAATTTCCCCTTTTATTTGACATATAGGACATTTATTGTTGCCCACACGATGAAAAATGTGTTCGTATTATGGCAGAAAAATAGTTTTAGGAAATGGGCTACAAATAAAGACTGGTAAATTTGATTCACCTAGGGGGACAGTAAAATCAAAATTACATTACTTTTGTGAGGGTGTGTGTGTGTGGGGGGGTGTTCCTGTTTCCTCATAATGTCATCCTGTATCTGTGCACAAATCATGAACAGCCCATTCCTCCCTATAATAGCCTGCTTTACTTTAAACCTGTACAAAATGGTGTTCCCTCAGCAGGACACTATTGGGGTGAGCAGTGTCTTACAGCTGAAAGAAAAACAACATTTTGTGTTTGAAGTAAGGAAACACTCCCTTTGCTCCCTTCCTTCCTCCGCATTTTGTTGGTGAGCTACCCTGTGGTTGCTGGGAAATTCTTTCCCATACACACACCACCTGGCATTGTTGGTGCCAATATATCCTTTTCTTTAATGGGGGGATCCATTCAGAGCAATGACATTGCAGGGTTTTAACCCTCTGTGAAATCTGATCTAACCCTCTGTGAAATCTGTGGGTATGCCTTTAACTGCTCTAACCCTCTGTGAAATCTGTGAGTATGCCTTGCCCTCCATACTTCATCATTTGTCCTGGGGTTGTTGGGGGGGGGGGCATGGAGATACTAGAGAACAGTGCAAGCATACAATAAAATGGCAGGTTATTGATGCATTTCATCACTGCCAGAGAGGAAACAGCTTCAAATCTTTTCAAAAAGAAAAAAAAGTTATCTGGAACAGCGCAATTGAAGTCATTGAGTCATTGCTGATGACTGGAAGAGGACCATCCCTTGCTACAATTGCTAGAATGAACACCTCAGCCTGCCTTTTGAATAGGGGAGGAGAATCATCCCATGGTGCCTATGCAAATATGTGGATGGTTGTTTGTTTGTTTTTTAAAGGGTGTGCTATTATTCTATTCCGAAGAAGAAGAGATTGCATTTATACCCTGCCCTTCACTTGGAGTTTCAGAGCAGTTTACAAACTCCTTTCCCTTCCCCTCCCCACAACAGATGCCCTGTGAGGTAGGTGGGCTGAGAGACTCTGACAGAAACTGCCCTTTCAAGGACAGCTCTGACAGAACTATGGTTTGCCCATGGTCATTCAGCAGTTGTTAGTGGAGGAGTGGGGAATCAAACCCGGTTCTCCCAGATTAGAGTTTGCACACTTAACAACTACACCAAACTGGTGTAGTCCTGCACATGCTCCCTTTAATAATAATTATAATTATATATATATATATATATATATATATATATATATATATATATATATATATAAACAACATTTCCAGAGAACGCTGGTAGTTGCATAAAATCATGAAGGGGGTGTGTGTCAATGTGCATCAGGTATAAAAGAGAAACTGTGGCTCACAATGGAGAGTGAATTGATTAGTCTTTGTTCACGCAGGCACAGATTTGTGTTTCACCTTTGCCATCTGGACTCTCTGTTGTAGGGTTGCTTTCATAAACTGCCACACCAGCAATCTGAGTATCATAGAAAACCACCCTGGTGTGGAAGCAGCCAGGGACAAAAATTTCTATAGCATCCCTAATCAGAATTTGATGCAAAAGCTATATGATGCTACAATATGCTAAATCAGCAAGAAAATTAAGTAGGATTGGATTTCAAATGAATGAGAGTTGCAAAAATGCAGATGACTTAAAAAGAACTTTGTTCAGTTCACCTTCGCTATCATATGAACAACTGCAATATTCATAACAGCTTTTTCTGTGTGGGCTTTGCCCTTCTTCTTCCATTTCCCTTGTCTGTTTTTCGGAAGAGTAATCCATTCAGTGGACTGTAGTATAGATTAAACATGAGATAAATTATCTCCTAGGTGTGTGAAGAATAATTTCAGGAAACAGGTGATCAAATTCCCATAACTAAAGATAGACGTGGCATCTCATTACTAAAGAGGACAATTCTGTAAGTTTCCCACTCAAAATGATTGGTTCCAAAACTAATCTTTGCAGCTGTTGCCATTTCAGAGTAATTTCAGTCTATATCTGAATCAGACAAAGCTTTGGTGCCTTTTGTTTTCAAAAAGTAACACTGATGTTTCATTCTTAATAGCTCTTTTGGGAAAAATATAAGACAACCAGCTCTCCTTATCAGACCAAAGAGTCCAGCTTATCCAGCACTGACTCTCCTGCAGTGGCTATAGGCTGGCAAGATGGCTCCAAGAAGACCACAAGTATTAAATAGATAATATCTGCCCTTCCCCAGCTCCCCAGCAACTGCTATTCAGAGTAAGGATGAGTTCATATTTCTCATCCCACCTGTTTTGGCCTGAAAATTTGTACTGATTTTGTTCTTTCCTTGTGCAAATCAAAGCCATAGGTTGTCAGAGTCTTCATTTCTGCTCCATTTTAATTGTTCTTCTTTTTTTAATGCTATGTTTGCATCATTTTATGCCACCTATGTATGCAAGTCCATTCGAGTCGCAAACAACTTATGGTGACCCCAGGCAAGTGAGAAGCAGAGGTGGTTTGCCATTGCCTTCCTCTGTAGAATCTGCCTCGGTGGACTCCTAATACAAGTACCAACTCTGTTTAGCTTCCTAAGTCTGATGAGATCAGGCTATATCGTGCCACTTTCCCTCCATTTTATGCCACACAACACTACAACATTTATATAACACACACACATCTATCTGTCTGTCTGTCTGTCTGTCTATCTAGCTATCTATCTAGTAATTTTAAAATGCCACAAGGCCACAGTTCAGTGAGATGATGCTGCCCCCTGTGCATCTTTTCAAGCACTGAAAATGGCCGTACATCCCCCAAGGCTCTTTTGGCACTTGAATAGGAACTGGGGGTGGGGACTCAAAAGCACCTCATCCTGCTGTGCTGTGGCAAGATCACATTAGTCTTTTTTAGTCACTGCATCACACTGGCTGCTCATATTTAACTTTTGGTCTGCCCATACCCCAAGATCTGGTTCACACACACACTGCTACCCAGAAGTGTATCCCCCATCCAGTATGCGTGTTCCTCATTTTTGTTACCCAGTTTAGAACTTGGTACCTATCCTTGTTGCCTTGCATCTTGTTCACACACTTTTCCAGTGTGTTCAGAATTATTTGAATCCTTTATCTGGTGTGTTTGCTGCTCCTCCCAATTTGGTGTCATCTGCAAATTTATTGTAGCCTCTCCATACCCGCATCCAGATCTATACAAATATTGAAAAGTACCGAGTAATAGTATTGTGTTTCTTAAGAATGTGAGACCTGCTGGATCAGTTCAATGGTCCCTATATTCTAGCATCCTGTTTCCTATAGTAGTCTACCAGATGCCCTACAAAGGACACAGAAGTCCTGTTATTGGTTCCCAACAACTAATATTTAGAAATTCACTGCTTCTGAACATGGAGGGTCCATCATGGCTAATAGCCATTGACAGACATAGTGATGATTCTTGCAATGTTTAGCTCCACTATATGGCTATATGGTCTATATGGCTGTATTTCTGACTAAGCCAATAAATTTATCTGCTGAATTTTCTGCTACCATAAAGGATACTCCCAAATGTATTCCAAAAGTGATAAAGTCAAAGTCACAAACAACCTTCACATTAGGTCAACGCTGGAGTCAAGAAACAAACCGTGGCATTTTGCTATGCAGACAGAGTGGAGGGAAATGCCGTTTGAAGCTCTTTGTCAACAATGCGCCAACCTCCAACTTGACAGACCTGAAACAACAAATGGGGGACACCTTGGTGCCTTTCAAATAAAAATGAATATAAAATGTATCTGGCTTGGCCTCAGGGAAACACACAGTAACATTTATTTAGTTTGAAATAGATTCCCTCTTAGAAAGCTCTGCTCCTTGAGGGTATAAGAAGCAATTTTGTCTTTAGATAAATGTTAAATAATAAATGAGCTCTGAGAAAGCATGGCATCTGTGGAGTAGCCTTCTGCTTGAAAAACAAGCTCCTTGGCCTCTGTTTGTAAACTCTCTAAATAGGTGCCCAAATAGCTTATTTCAGAGTCCATTGCCCTTCCCAACTATGAAGTATGAGAGTTTGTCAGAAGCAAACTAAATGCTAGGACATAAGGTTGAGTTGACAGCCCACCTGAGTCAATCCTTCACAATCATGCTAGATTGTTTCAGAAGATAACTGTGTTGGTCAGCAGTTGAACAGGTAGAACAGAGTCCATCAACCCTCTAGAGAACAAGATTTCCAGGGTATAAGAGTCAGAGCTTTGACTCTCGAAAGCTTATACCCTTAAAATCTAGTTGGTCTCTGAGATGCTACTGGACTCTTATTCTAGCTAATCATGCTAGAGTCATTCATTTCCTACAAGCCTGCTGGAAGGTAGCAAAACAGAAATGCATATTCAAGGCAACACAGTAATCCTGTTTTTATTATTTAGTAATATGGTTAGTTTTGAACTGGCCTCCTCTTTAAGCACATCTTCCTAATTTTTTTTTATTTTGCTTGATTGGTTTCCCTTTTTTAAAATTAGATATTTTTGTAAGCCACTTTGGATCCTTACCTGGGTGGGGGGGAGTGGGGTAATAATACCTAAATAAATAAATGTTTTTCTAAGAACTTTTCCTGTCTTTTGATAGCCTAGGAATAGATGTTACAAGAGATGAATAGTTCCCACCTTGTGTCTCCTCCTCCTCCTCCTTCGCTGCGTTTCTCTCAGGTAATGGTTAGTCATGCAAAATGTGTAGCATGATTCTACCATGTTTCTGAGTTTCCCTACCCCCACTTAGCTTCATTGGTTGTCCCTTACAGAATCAAGGAAAGATAAGACACGGTGACATCACTTAACATGTTTCGTATTATCAGGTACAACCAAAGGAGACAGGAGAAGATACTGGGCTACCATATTTGATGGTAGTCATGTTTCTCCCATAATCTCTACTTGGTATAAAAATATGGCCTTGCTGAAACATTTCCTGTGCAATCCTAAACAAGTCTGCTCAGAAATGAAGACCATTGAGTGCAACGGTTCTTGGAAATTACCTAGGAATAAGTGTGTATATGTAGCACCTTGACCACAGTCCAGCATTCTCTGTCCAACACAACAATGTACATGTGTCCTCTGTCTCATTGGTTTGGGATGTTATTGTCTGGAATCCTTTCATTCTGCCTGTTATCAGTTGTGGTGTTCCCAGCTGGTTTATTTTCACTTGTACCATTTTGAACGCCCGAATTGTGAATTAATAAAATCAACTACAAGGAAACAGAAAACAGCACAAGAATAAAGACTCAAGGATTTGATTCAGACAAGGCAGAAGCAAAATCTAAAAGAGAGACTTTCAAGTCAAGCTAGCAGGAATGAGGAATTCAGTAGCTACAAGGCAGAAGGAAATGAGATTCCACCACAGCAGCTATGAGACAGCTGCAATGCTGTTCAACATCTGCTCAAGTCAGATGGCCGTGGATATGGGACAAGGAGATCCAAGGTTTGGTTCATAAGTGATCGTGGCTGTCAAAATGATATGTTCACCTGCTGAATGTGTTTGCCACAGAGACTGTGGCTACTCTGGAAATTAGGAATCCTAAGAACAAAACAGGGAAAACAGGCATTATCTCTAGTTTGCAAGCTTATTACACAGAACCCAGCTATGGGTACACCAGCCAAACCTTTTGAAGTACCACTATGCCTTAATAAAAGTAGTCTAGCATACATGTATTATTCATCAGAATTGCCTTGAATATGTAATTTTTGGGGAATTTTCTGCATTTTCAAATCTAATCCCTACAGGTCGGTGCTAAGAATACAAAGGGGGATA
This sequence comes from Lepidodactylus listeri, assembly GCA_029233225.1. NCBI lineage: Eukaryota > Metazoa > Chordata > Lepidosauria > Squamata > Gekkonidae > Lepidodactylus > Lepidodactylus listeri. The sequence goes on from JARCFY010000013.1 coordinate 39,327,938, forward strand.
TTGTATGTCCACACAGTTCTTCCTTAAAGACCTGTGTTTGAGTCATTTGTTTCTCAGATAAATTCCAGTTGATACAAATATGAAAATTTTCAAAGATAACTCTTAATGGTGAACAACCTGACAATGCAAACTATTAGAATATGAAACTGCAGAGGAGGAAAAAGAGTTTTGCTTCTATGGACTTTAGGTGACAGCCAAAAAAAGTCATAGACACAGGGGGGAAAAACCTCTTTTGAAGTTTGTTGATTTTTTTATGTGAACCCTCTTTTGCTACATGAGCAAAAGCAGAATCTTCTTGCCTAAAGATTGCTGAAAGGGACAGAGAAATGTAATTTCAGTAAACCATTAATAATACAGTGTATGCATTAAAAGAGATAACCAATTCCGCACTGACTCGTTTTTCCCTATTGCTTTGGGTCCCCCCCCCCCCCCCGCCTTCCAAGGGTTTTGCTCCCTCTGGGATTACTAAAGAGAGCAAAACACTTGGGGGAAGAACGGGACCCTGAAGCAATAGGGACAAACAAGTGATGAAAATGACAGTGCAGAATTGTTGTTCCTTTCAGTAGAAAAAAGCAAGAGTCCAGTAGCATTTTAAAGGCTAACAAAATATGTAGCAGGATCTGAAGAAGTGAGCAGCCGGTGACTCACAAAAGCTCACACCCTGCCACACATTTTGTTAGTCTTCAAAGTGCTGCTGGATTCTTGCTCTTTTCTACTGCTACAGACAGACTAACACGGCTACCCATCTTGATCTGTTTTGTTTTTCTCTGGGAAAGGAAGGATATTTTTGGTTCCGTTGGAGGAATGCTCTTTTAAAATCATTTCAATTTCAATGATGAATTCTGATTTAGAGTCTTGTTTTAAAAGTCAAGGTCTTCTCTCCAAGGTTCCCACGGTAATATATCAATCCACGCTTTAAAAAAATCAGAATTTAAACTCACTTTCAGTGTGATATATCTGTGAATATTCCCTTTTTTGTTGTTTCTGTTCATATCTGTTTCAGTTGTATTCATTGGTTTTTCAGTTGGCTTTGTAGATTTCTTTGGATTGTGAATGCATGGTGCATGGTTTTTGAGTGTAATTGATATGGTATTTGTACATGCAATGAATACCATTTGTGCATGTATTTATAATAATGACTTACTGACACAAAATTATATTAAAATGCATGCATTTATGGGAAGAGACAATGCAAGGGGAAAAATAATAATGCTAAAATAAAGAATTATTCCTTTGACATGCACAAGGCAGAAACAAAATGGGAATGTGGATATTTAGGCTGAAACTGCAGGGGTAATTTGAAATTATTCCTACCTGGCATGCTAGTTTTGAGAGTGTGGGAGAGTTTCTTACACAAAGAAGCACTCAGTTTCCACCAGCTGACTAGGGCTCAGCTGACTAGGTTTATACTCAATTGACTTAAGTTTATACTCCATGAGTTGGTCAAATCACCAAATCTGACTGGCTACATAGCACTGTGATAGCATCCCATTCACTGAACGATCCCTGATTGTCTGGGATAACCCACTTGATTGATCAGAGAAGAAGGTCATGCAGACAAGGCTTGGTCAAGGACCTTGTGCAGCCCGGCCAATCAAAAGGAGTCAGGAACAGTCATTTAAGCCAACCCTCTGCTGCAGACTTTTCACCATGTGTCCTGCCTTACCTGTGGTGGATACTACAAGTTTAGCAGTCAAAGTTGGGGCCAAGCATGACTTCTAGTGTTTCAGATTGGCTTAGGAGGCTTCCCCCCACCCCTCCTGCTCTGCATTGTCTGGTAGGCTGAGTGTTATAATCTTTAGCTATCCACTATAACCCCAAGATCTCTTTCCTTGTCAGTCACTACCAGTTCCAACCCAATCAACATATATTTAAAGTTAATTATCTGTAACCACTACACTACATTGGCTACAACTCTTTTGCTTCTTAAGATCTCCAAGACGATTGAACTTCTGACATCCTTAATGCAAGTGTGAACTAGGCTGGAGTGAACTAGGCTGGACTTCTGACATCCTTAATGCAAGTGTGAACTAGGCTGGAGTTCAATGCATACTATCCAAAGAAAAGATCTAATCAGGGCCTTTTTTGTAGAAAAAGTCCAGCAGGAACTCATTAGCTGAACAGGCCACCCCCAAAAGCAGAAACTCATTAGCATATTAAGCCACACCCCTGACAGTGCTGCTCATTAGCCTAATAGGTGAGGGGCTGGAAAAGCACATGGCAGGCATGGAAGCTTGCCTCTTCCCCCCCGAGGTTTTCCGCCCCACTTCACCTTTCTAGTCTACCCCCTCCTCCCCTCTGAACCAAATGACCGGGGAAAGATGCTGCTGAAGTGCCTGGGATCTGAAAGATCCCAGGCACTTCAGCATCACCTTTCTAGTCTCCTTCCACCTCCTCTGAAAGATCAAGAAGGGAAGCAGGCATGTTTGCCTGGCTGCCCTCAGTCTCCCCAGCCAGCCCGCCAAGGCGCGCAGGCTGGGGAGACCAAAGGCAGCTGGGCAAACGTGCCCTGTTCGTTCCCTGAGCCTCTCCGCTTTTGCGGAGAGACTATGGGGAGTGTGGGGTTGGCAACGTGCTCTGTAGCCACGCATGCCAGAGGTTTCAGTTGTAGGCGTGGCCAACTCAGGAGCCAGTTGGAACTCCATTCCTGTGCGTTCTTGCCCAAAAATACCCCTGGATCTAATTCAAATGAAAGTTTTTCTTACAAAAACTCAGCTCAAGGAAGTCATTGTCTTATGGAATTATGATAAGAAACAGCTACCATGAGACATGTTATTCTGCAAAGGGAAGCAGTGGTCCTGTACCTTTCTTCTGAGGCAGATTTCCTAGCAAAGAAAGATATTGATCTAAGAGACAGTAGTCTCTCCTTAATTAGATTTTTCTTTTATCTTCACATGACGCATCAGCATTTCTTTACAGAATCAGATAACAGAGAAAAAGAAAAGATAAAAGAAAAAAGTGAGCACAGTAGACATGCTTCATGAAGTTAATTACTTCCTGTTAATTAGAATCCTGTTGCATTTTTTTTAACCCACTACTGCTTTTCCAGCAAGCCCTCTTCACACATGCTTTCATTCATTCCTGTCTCTACTTTTTGATGATGGGCAGCTGAATAGGTGACAAAAATCCAAACCTTGAGGACCACCCAAATCAAGTCTTTAAAACCCGGCCAAACATCAGAGTTTATAAACATAAGAAAATTATCATTAACACTGAAGACACTGTAACAAGCAGGTAAAGAGCAAAGATACACATGAAGCTGTCTTATATTGAATCAAACCACTGGTCCATGAAAGTCAGTAGTGTGTACTCTAGTAGCTTCTCTCCAGGGTTTCAGGTACAGCTCTTTCATGTCACCTACTACCTGGCCCTTTTAACTGGAGATGCTATGGATTGAACTTGGGACCATCTGCATGCAAAGCAGAGGCTCTTCCACTGAGCCACAACCCATCCCCACACAGAAGCACACAGAAGTACACAGCAACAAACTAAGTGGATCTAAGGATCAAATTAGGTGAGACTGAGATCTTTTAGAGGTAAATGTCATGCCCAAAGTGCCATAGTCAGGATCAGGGCTAAGCAGGGAAAGGAAAAGCGTTCTATTGCTGTTAACTCTAGACAGGAAAATGGTCAGAATATGCCTTATGTCCATCAGTTTTATTTCCCCTTCTAAGGCAAATAGACGCACCAGGGAGATGAGTGTAGGTAAAAGCTATGTAGGGACTGATAGATTAAACCCCTTTCACTGCTCCCCATGTGGCTTAGATCTGTATTAGAGCGGAGTACACATGAAATTTACTTTTTAAAAATGCTAGGAAGATTTTATCATGGATCACCCAGTATCTGTTTTGACTCTATGCCATGTTGAGGCTAGTGTAGTCACGGAGGAGTTAAATGTTTTATAGGAGAAGCTGTACCTTGCAATGTCTCACCTTGAGATGGCTGATGCAACAACATCCTCTGGCCACCTGCAGTGCTGGCACAAAACTGCAACTGGCATCTCCTTCTTCTGGCAAGTTATCTTGGTGGTATAAAGGGAAATGTATCTGGGTTGGACCCTGCTGCCTTAACGCACTATGGGAATTCTCCAGCAAAATTCCTGGTAGCCCAGGCTGTAGCAATATCTCTACTTCCTGAAACAATAACTGTCCACCAGATACTGTTCCTCAGTATCTTAGATCTGACCCTTCTTCAGACTACATATTAGCTTCAGGGATCTGACTTTACACCAAGGACAAAACTCCTGCTAGCTTTGCCCTCTGCGCATGTACTTGGTACCAATGGGTTGGTAGCCCCCCCCCCCCCAAAAAACTCAGCCATCAGGAAATGGCCTGCACTGACACACTGCTGGATCAAGATCCCTAACACGTTACACTTCTACAGCATACAACATTTTAAAAAATTGGTTCTTTTTGCTTCCTAGAGTGGGTTCCTAGGAATAAGGTTATTGCCATGTTTCATCACCAGATTATTTCAACTCAACCCTTTTCCAGACCAATTTCATTTCTTCATTGCACAAATCAGCCTTCGGTGCAGATTGATCAAAAGCTCTTGGCCCTTTGGCTCTTAGCCTGTGGCTCACAGCCTCCATCTTTGGGCCAGTTAGCCAACAAGTCCAGGGCTGACCAGAAAGGCACTTTTTGTTTGTTTACTGTTTCCTCATTTATTCTGTTTGTAGCTGCTTTAGGTCCTTTGGGGGTAAAAACCTAGCATGAATACTTAAATAAATAAATGCCATGGATTCCATGGTCACATATACTTTCAATCCACTTTCAGTGCACTTTCCAACTGGATTTTGCCAGTTCACACAGTAAAATCCAGTTGGAAAGTGCACTGAAAGTGGATTGAAAGTGGATTATTTAGTATGTGTGACCGCAGCCCAAGATGGGTAGCTGTGTTAGTCTGTAAGCAATAAAAAAGAGCAAGAAGCTCCAGTAGCACCTTAAAGACTAACAAAATCTGTGTCAGGGTATGAGCTTTCATGAGTCACTGTTCACTTCCTCAGACACAGCATAAATGATAAATAATAAGTTAATGTAATGAGTCTATATTTTTGTGCCATCCCAACAAATTCTTTCCATTAAATCTTACCCATTTTTTCCAGTTTGCATCAGTTGTTTATAAGTAATGTATACCATAACAACAGCAAAAAAGTGTGTAAAACTGGCATAAAAGAAACACATGAATTAGTGATTATTATAACTAGAAATGCAAATGGGTGACATAAATCAGGTTCACACTAAAAAGCCAAGCAAATGGGGGGGGGGGATTAAAAGGACATGCTTTTCTGCATCCATAGCCACTGGTCTGTTGATCGCACAGCTTTTCTTTGGACCTGTGACAGCAGTTTTAGACATGCCCCCATTCAAAAAAATTTCTCTTCCTCCAGGCCGTTGCCTGGAAGGCTATGAATATTGGAACACAATAAGAGTGTGACAGCTTTTCAGAAATCCATATGTTAGATTAATCAGTTTTTCACAAGAACTTTAAATGATTAATACTTTAGTCCAATTAATTAAATCCAAGAAGGACTCATCTAAAACAAATGTTTGCCATTTAACAAGGCTACAAAATGAGTTTGCATTAGCCAGCTAGAGAGTTTAAGCTAAATATAAAACTATTATCCCGGTATTAGAGGCTGGGAGGCAGAATTCTGGTTGTTTGAAAATGCACGCTAGGTAGGAAGAAAATATAACCTTAAGTCCCCGGCTAGCCATTACATGAAGAGATTCTATTATGACAGTATTTCCCTTTTCACTTAGAAGATAAAAAAGATCAATAGGGAAGTTTCTCTTTCCTCGGCGGCCTTTGTCACTCGTTCTTGAATCCTGTGAGAAGAAGACAAGAGCAGAGCCAGGGGACCTGATCTAATTTGTACTCTTTGTGGTGACAACAGCCCAAAAGGGAAGTGTACAAACTATCAAGAAATAGGAAACCATCCAAATAATAAATCTATGGCAGAAAGAAAATACCAACAACTTTGAGAATAAAAACCAAAAACAAAGATGGCTCCTCCCAGCCCAGCACCAGAAAACAGCTGTGCTTCCCAGCTTCTCCAGTCCTTTGTAGCCCAGAGTTTGGAAATGTTTCTGTACCCTCCCCAGTCACCCTTGTGTGCCAGAAAGCCAGGTGTGCCACACCCATATCTGGAGGGGTGCAAACCTCCACCGGCACCTGCAAAGGGTGCACACAACTATGTTGCCGCTGGAGGAAGGAGTGGCAGCCAGCAGCAGGAAGAAGAGGTCCACTCCCTCTCAGCAGGGAAAAGTGGAAGGGGAGCAGGAGGCCCCTCCAAGAAAGGCTCCCCACACTCGGGGTGCCATTAGGCAGGCCACCCTCAAGGATGTCATTCTTCCAGGAACATCAACAGTGCCATCCAAAAGGGCTATGTGGGTGGCCCAGGACACAGTCACTCGCCTCATCAGTGAGATGATTGCTGTGGATGGCCAACCCTTCTCCCTCATGGAGGATGTAGCCTTTTGCTGGCTGCTGCAACACCTTGCTCCCTGGTACCCCTCATGGAGGACCATGAGCTGATGAGTCTTGCCCACCATGCATCAGAAACAACTCCACAGGGGTGATGGTCAAGGCTTAGTTCTCCAGAGCTCAAGGCAAAACCATGCACTTCACAGCAGACCTCTGGAGCAGCCAGCAGCACAGCTATCTCTCCCTCACTGCCCACAAGAGGCAACCAGAGGACCTCTCTGTCTGGACTGTTGGGACATGCCCCAGGCAACAGGAGAGGACAGTCCTGCCACTGGGCTACAAAGTGGTTCTGCTCCATGCACAGGGGATGGATGCAGATCCCACAGTCATAGTGGGATACAGAGAAGCCTGAGGGAGTGGGTGGGTGGCAGCAAGATTGTCTGTGGTGACATGGTCATAGATGTCAGCACCAACATGCTTGCTTGCAATGGAGAAGGCTGTGCACCTCCAGGGCATTGTCTGCCTGGTGCCCATGCTTCAACTGATGGTGCTCTGGGGCTGGGGAGCACTGTCAAGGCCACCTGAAACTCTGCTGCCCTTGAGATGTGGTCCTTGCTGGAGAACTGGTGCCTGGCCACCCATTTCTTGTACAGCATCATGTCTGACCATCTCCTGCATGAGAGGCAGGAGGATGAGCTTGAACTCCAGCTCATCCTGGACTTACTCCCCCACTGGAACTCTACCTCCATCATGGTTGTGCATTTGGTGGAGCAGAAGAGCACTGTGCTCTCCCTGATTTGAGGGCTGGGCCTCCACACTGTCCTCCACACTAGAACCGAGCCCGGGGGGGAAGCTGTTCTCCCATGGTCCAGGGCCTTGGCAGAGAGGCTGAGAGTGGCCAACTGGAAGGGGAAGCCAGGCATGCCATGGTGGAGGATTCAGCAGAGTTGATGGTGAGGGAGTACCTTGCCAAGTCCCCTGAGCCCACTGATGCCAAATTCCTGGAGTACTGAAATTCCCCCACTAAGAATACTCCTGGATACCCCTGTTTACTTTTACCCTCCAAAGAAAATCTCCCTCACCCAACATCTACTTCATGAAATAATATCTACCTCATGCTACAACACCTACCACATGTAACAACAACTACCTCATAACACAACACCTACCTCATGGAACAATATGCACCTCAGCAAACATCTACCTCAACAAACATCTGCCTGTTCAAGCCAGCCCCTGTTTGACCACCCATTTCTCTTGCATTTGTACAATTCACAACAGGTGATCTCTTATCTGTACAATGTGTTCTGCTAATGGTGAATAACCAGAAATTGCACCTAGGGGTGGGGTGTGACAAGAGGATCTATGTGTTTGGACCTGGGGGGCCTGAGAGCATTGTGGGCATGCCTTGCTGGGTTCCAGTCCTTGCCAGGAGTCTGTGCCAAGATGCCATTGAGTTACTTTGGAGAGTCTCTGTAAAAAGTTTGGAGATGTCTTCCTTTCTGTCCTCCAGAACCTGCCCTTGAAAACTTGGGGGTGTCTCTGCCAGCTCAACATGTTTCCATTACTTTGCTGAGTAGAAGAATACAGCCCAGTTGATTGGTGTGCTGTGGGCCTGTGTGTTTCATTCTGGGGGCAGGCTGTGAGAGTTGTGGGCACACTTCCCTTGTTTGTATTGTGTGGCTAGGGTGCCTGCCAAGCTGTTGTAGGGTTACTTTGGGGAGCCTCTATTGAAATTCTGTGGATATTTGCCTTTCTGTCCTCCAGAACCTGCATTTGGAGACTTGGGGGGGGGGGGGGGGGCTGCGAGCATAGGGGGATGCTTGCCTTGCTTCCAGTGTTGGGGGGGCATGCCCAGATGAAGGTTCTTTGAGAGTTTGGTATCACTGGCTTGTTCCTGAGCCATTCCATACACTTCTGTAACTGCAGCTGTTTTTTTCCGGCGAGATAACTGGGAAAACCTGTTTGGGGGGGTCTGTAACTGGGGCCCCAGAAATGTAATCCACCCCCAACTTGGAGAGATTGTAGAAAAGCAGGCAGCAGGGTGAGGTTCCTTAAGTGTTTGGTGTGTGTAGCTTGCAGGGGGTCCATTCTATACACATGAACCTGTGCCTGACATTTTCCCCAAAAACACTTTCCTGGGGGGATCTTCTGGGGAGGGCTATAACTCATATCCCCAAAGTCCAATCTGCACATAACTTGAAGGGCATGTATAGGGTCCTCAGAGGGAAGTCCCCTCCAAGTTTTATGCATCTCACTTTTACTGGGTCCATTCTATATACTTTTGAACCTCTTGGACACGAGCCTCTCATTCCCCCAGAAAGCACTTTCCTGGAGGCACTTTCTGTGGGGAGGGGCATAACTCAGGTCCCATAAATCTGATCCTAACCAAACTTGGAGGGAAAGTATAGGAAAGTCAGCTGGAGATTCCCTGTGAGTTTGGTGTCTCTAGCACATGGGGCGGAGAAATCTACTGCATCACAAACCTCACAAACTGAACAAGTTTGGCACCTAAAAGTTCATGACAGCTCATGGCTCACAAACTGGGCACTCCCCAAACTATGAACCAAAACAAACTGCATTTTTCCTGGTTTGTGCACATCCTTACAAGGGACAGCTGCCCTTGGGCCTGGAAGTTCAACTTTTGAGGGCGATTCTCAAGACAGATTCCTCTGCTGAGGCCTCCGGATGTAGGGGCTCATCATCATGGTTCTCCTGAGTCCTTGGTTCTTCATTGGAAGCAGTTCTGAGTTCCTCCTTCACTCCTGAAGTTAAGGAATCTGTTGTCAGATACAGGAGAGTTCCTGCTGGAATGATCTTTAAATCCTCAGACTTGCACTCTCTTTCCTCTTTCTTTAGTACAGAGTTAGGGTTGCCAGATCCAGCGGGGGGCTCCCGGGTCCAGCCTGGGATCTTCTGCTGTGCATGCAAAGCACGTGTGGAGCAATGATATCACCTAGAAGTGCCATCATAATGTTGCCAACATCTGGGGAATTATACTCTAGTTTTGGGGCAAAATTCTATGGGTTTTTGGCCTCAAAATCATAGAGTTTGCCCCAAAACTAAAGTATCACCCACCCACCCCCAACGTCAGCGATGTGATGTCATTGCATTGGGGAAGTTGCCCAGGGTGGGACATCCCTGTTTGAGGGTGGGGCTTCCCTCACAGGCCAACTGGCCAGTGGTGCATCTAAGCCCCAAAGATCAGGGGAACCCCCACCTTGACTGGGGGGTCTGGCAACCCTGCACAGAGTACTGAAATGGAAAACTTCTATATTTAGGAAATCTTTGCCTAGTCATCAGTTTGTTGCAACAACTGAATCTGAGCACCAGAAGAAACAGAAGTTAGTTTCTTCTACACAGTAACCCAGCATTAAATTATGATTTAGCATCTCAATTACTAGGAAAGAACAACATCACATTTGTTAAGGTATCCAGATAGAAACATTGCAACAAAAATAGAATGTGAGTCACTTAAGAGTTGTTTAAAGATGACTGAAACAGTTGTTTTGTCCTCCAAGTGTCCAGAGTATTAATGATAACAAATATGTTATTGTAACTTCTGTTAATTTGTATGTGATGTTATGGGGGCCTTTTCATTTTGCCCATTTTGTTGCTGGTTGTTCATTTGTGTGTTCTATATCCAATAATGCACCACACAGTACAACAAAGGATGCAGGCAAATGTTAAAAACTGTGCTTATTTAATGGAGAAATTTGGATGTGAGAGTAGGGTTGCCAAGTCTGGGTTGGAAAATACCTGGAGACTTTGGGGGTGGATCCAGGAGAGGGCAGGGTTTGGGGAGGGGTGGGGCCTCAGCATGGTACAGTGCCATAGAGTCTACCCTTCAAAGCAGCCATTTCCTCCAGGGGAGCTGATCTCTGTCAGCTGGAGATCAGTTATAAAAGCAGGCGATCCCCAGGCCCTGCCTGGGGGCTGGCAGCCCTATGTGAGAGATCAGAAAATTGTGCAAAAGTCATGAGTCACAGGGCCAGGTTTCGCAAGCAAGAAGGAAACTCTTAATGGTTGTGTTTGAGTCAAAGACATGGAGGCTACAAAATTTGGTAGCACCCTTAATACAAAATGGCTAGCAGCCAGGAGCAAATTCAGGAGCCAGGAGCCCTTGACAGCCAGGAGCAAATTCAAGACCAAAGCCAGTTAGATTTGAACAGATTTGAGCAGTGGCTTCCTGATTCACAGCCTAGCATCTCAGCCCCTCTGCTACTATTAGTATCTGAGCTTTTATTACGGGATTTTAATGAATGAAAAGGAATACAGGGGAGCAGCTTTGCAGGATGTTGACCATTTAGCTCAATGTGGTCTGACCAGTAGCGGCTCTCCAGATACTGGGTTGCCAGTGGGAGAAACTGCAGGGCAGCAAGCCAGAATTTGAAACTGAAAGTGACATCATCACATCATGGCCAAAAGTGCTGATGCAATGACATCCCTTCTAGTTTTGCACTGGAAGTGATGTTGCATGTTAGTACAAAGCCATATTCCCCCCATTCCTTTCGTCCCCTGTCAAAAAGCAGCAGGAATCAGGTGTCTAAGCTGGAAAGTCTCCCACCCTCAATATAATTGGCCGAGAAGTTACCTAACTATACCATATGACAACCTTTTAACTAGAAATGAACCAGCAAAATAAACCTGGGAATGGTCCAAAGTCTTTTTGCATATGAAGGGTAAATTCTAACACTGAGGCACAGTCTCTCCCCTGATTCATATTTGTATTTGATATATTTTTTTTAAACTTGTTCTGTGGTATATTTCAGGTGGAAGGAAGGGAGGGAGGGAGGGAGGGCTGGTAGCTCAATGCCAGGGGTTGGGGTTTTTTTGGGTTTTTTTAAAGATACAGGCTATCTATGAAAATTATAAATTGTGACTTCAGCAGGGGAGAAAATACAGGGTATTTAACCAGAGATTGAACAGGGTGGATGTCTGTGACAGTGCAGTAAGGGATAATCAGTAGAGATTTAGCAATAAGGGATTATGCCTATGAAGGACGAGGGATATAATTTACCTGAATTTTAAGCAAAAGCTTTTACACTCATCTGCAAGGTCAGTATATTACAGGGAGCAGATTACTTGAGCAGATTAAGAACTCATTTTGATGTTAAAAATTAAATCTCCGAGTGGTTCATGCTGCAGCAAGTATATTTCAGGATACATGTGTGGGGTTCCCCCCCCCACCACATCTATTTTTAGCACAAATGTGGGTATTTGTAACTTGGGAAAATAGTTGCCAAGCAATGTCACCCAATCTCATACTTCACAAGAAATTGTCTTGGGGAGATGTCAGAATGGATCTTATACACATTGGGAACAAAACACCTCTTAACAATAGCTGAAAACCATTTATGGTACCCAACATTTTTTTAAAAGATAGAATGTCAAAATACCACATTGCCCCCCAAAATCAAAACAACTCCATAGAAGTGATTGTGACAAATCACTGGGCTAAACGAAAAGTCTACACATAAAAGTGCACATGTGCAGGTTTTAATTCAGAGATGTAATAACCATACTTTCATGCCAACTGCCTCGTATTTCAAGGACTTGTTTCATTTCTGTAATGAACAACAAGAAGAAAGCAAATTTTCAAGTTACATTTCCAAAAATACCACATCAATAAAAGTAGGCGGGAAAGAGGCCTTTATATATAGTTGCTTTCTCTCCTAGCTGAAAATTCATAATATTAAGCAAACAAGGAATCTTTGACCCTTCAAAAGTTTACCAGTATAATGAGGAACATACTTGTAACATACCGGTTTTTATAGCCACAACCACTGCCAGAGCCCCCTCTCGCAAGTACCACGCTGACTGCTCCATTTCATGCGCTATTACTTTGCAGATGCTGATCTTTGTCATTGTCTTACCATGTGTTATTAGTGGCTTGTAATATATTTGAGAGTTATAATAGCAGGCTGTGCATTGTATGGCACATTGTACTGCATGTGTGTTCCTGCCTGTGCACTAGAAACAAAATGTGTCCATTCAGCACCTGAAGACTTCGGGCCAAACTAAATATTTCAGGGGAGGAGGAGGAGGAGGAGATTGGATTTATACCCTGCCCTTCACTCGGAGTCTCAGAGTGGCTTACAACCTCTTTTCCCTTCCCCTCCCCTCCCCACAAAAGACATCCTGTGAGGTAGGTGGGGCTGAGAGAGCTCTTTCCAGAACTGTCCTCGAGAGAAAAAGCTCTGACAGAACTATGGCTTGCCCAAGGTCATCCAGCAGCTGCAACTGGAGGCATGGGTTTTCCCAGATTAGAGTCCACGCACTTAACCACTACACCAAACTGGAAATAACACCCCCTCCCAGTGCAGTTTTCCCTAAGTAAATTATATATTGTATGAACAAGGACATCATTTTATCTCCCTTGAATCAAAACAAATTCCATAATGATGAGTCAGGGAGAAATACTTCACTGTCTGCATTCTCTTGATATGATCCATCATTTGGTAAAATTCTGTCTTGTACCCCAGTGTATTTGAACCAATGGTTCCTTCACTTCAGTATTCTACCAAATCACTGAATGCTAGCAAAAACAAAACCATTCTGAATTTCTGTCCACTCCCATCTCCAGTTTTAAGCAGCTTAAGGCAGTTCTGAAATTCTGTTTTCACTTTACTGTATGTTGGACTCTATAAAATTTGGGGAAAGCATATCCTATGACCTTCCTTGCCCAAAACAAATCCTTTCTGAAGTTGGCTTTCTCATCTCTCCCTAACACATGCCCAATCAAGCAGCATTATGAAACTGTCAACATAATTATATTTTTCAATCAAATTCTCTCTCTGGTGGCCTTATTACCATTCCGAAACTATGATTTATTATGGATCATGTCAGCCACAGATGTAACCTTCACTCTAATAGCTTCCTTCCATTTTCAAAACTGACTCCACCTAATTCATTCTCTAGCTCTAGTTTATGGTATTTAGCTCTTGGTAAAATAAGGTGTTACAAGCAATTTTTTAAAACAAGAAAAAAATTTCACACCTCATAGTCCATCTGGAATGAGACAATATTGCATGTGAAAAAGCTGCAAATGGTTGTTAAACCAACAGGTTCAGCCATGTGTTAGGACACTTAAACTGTTGGTAGATTAATTATCCTGGTCCCTACAGCTTTATCTACAGTTTAGCATCATGAACTATTTGGATCCTATATTTTCCCCCATCAGAAATAATAAGGGGGAGGGGTTGATGGGAGGAGACTATCACTAGCTCTCCCTATTGGTGTAGTGGCTAAGTGCACAGACTCTAATCTAGGAGGACCGGGCTTGATTCCCCACTCTGGGTGCCGGTAAGTCAGGAGTTAAGCTGGAGTCCGGGACAGTCCGAGGTCAAGCCAAATCAGGAACGAGTTATCAAGTCAAAACACTAAGCCAAAAGCAGAGTCAGTCCAAGCCAGGGTCAGAGAGGGAAGCTCACGAGCAAACCAGTCCAAGGAGTCAACAAGAGCCGAAGTCAAAGAGAGCCAGAGTCACAAGCCATAGGATCCAGAGTCAGGTTAGCTATTGTGAGCCGAGCAGGTGCAGAGTTTAGCCGAAATGACTTGCTGCTAGCACAAACTGGTGGTCTCTGTGCTGTGCCTAAATACCCAGCCACTTCCTGTGCTTGTTAGTAGCTGGCAGTGAGGTCCCAGCTCCTTCTAAAACTCAGGACTGAGTGATCTGCGACTACGCATGCATGCCTCTTTTCTTCTAGCAGCTAAGTCTTGCCTGGATCGTGATCTTAGCCGTTCCACCTGAGGAGATGAATCAGGTGGGCTCGAGCTTGGCTGTGGCTCAGCTGCTGCTGGTACTGGGGTAACCCCTGAGAGGTGCTTGCTTGAGCCTCATCTGGTTCAGGTGAAGGCTCCTCTGGAGCTGGAAACTGATCCTCCACCTCACTTAGGTCCGCAGGAGGCAGGTCCTCAGGGGCATTCCTGACACACTCCTCCACTTGCACCTGCTGGATGACCTTGGGCAAGCCATAGTTCTGGCACAGTTGTTCTTGAAAAAAGCAGTTTCTGTCAGAGCTCTCTCAGCCCTGCCTACCACACAGGGTGTCTGTTGTGGGGAGGGGAAGGGAGAGGGATTTTAAGCCTCTCTGAGACTCCTTTGGGTAATGAAGGACGGGGTATAAATCCAATCTCTTCTTCTTCTCTTCTTATTAACTAAAGCCAATAGTTATAAGAGAGGAGATTGTTTACGCGACAGGGCATTAACAATTTTAATTGGGATCACAGAATTTGAAGGACCACCTGACCTATTTCCATATGAACCTGCTGAAAAATTCTCCTGCTATGAACAGTCAGATAGGCTGCTAATGGGGACTTGGTCTTGTCTATTGTGGTCAAAGCTGGACCAAGAATTTTGGATGACCCAGGTGACTGAGGGATTGGAGGAGGCTGTGGTCATACCACTCTTAAAGAAGCCAAACTTGGATCCTTTGGATCCTTCCAATTATGACCCAGTTTCAGATCTCTCATTCCTGGATATGATAGTTGATAGAATGGTTGCAGAGGAGCTCAGAGCTTCCTGGATGATGCATTGGCCCTGGACCCATTCCAGTCCAGCTTCTGCCACAGGACAGAGACAGCACTGGTTGCCCTCACAGATGAGCTCCGCAGGCAGTTGGACTGAGGTGGACTGGCACTGCTGTTACCACTGGATCTTACAGCAGTGTTCAACATGCTTGATTATGATCTTCTGACCCACTGCCTTGCCAACATTGTAATCCTTGGAGCAGACTTGCAGTGGCTTACCTCATTTCTCCAAGTCAGGGACAGAAGGTGGCGCTGGGAGAGAGGGTGCGACCTAAGTATACCTTAGTATGTGGGGTTCCCCAAGGGGCAATCCTGTCCCCAACATTATTTAACATCTATATGCACCCCCTCATCCAGCTGGTGCAGAGTTTCAGGCTGGGATGTCACCAGTATGCTGAGGACACCCAGCTTTACTTGTTTATGGGTGACCAACCGAATACCGCCCCAGTAAATTTGGCTGAGGGACTGGAGGCTGTAGTGGGATGGTTGAAGCAAAGTCTGCTAAGACTCAATCCTTCTAAGATGGAGGTTCTGCAGCTGGGGGTGTGGAGATTCAGGTTTGCCATGCCAATTCCCAGCTCTTGATGGTGTGCCTTTAAGACCAGCTCAAGCCACCAGGAGCTTGGGTGTGATCTGGATGTCTCCCCAACAATGGAGACCCAGACTGGTATTTGATTGAGGACAGTGATGATTGCATCCTCTAGCACTCCCCCACCCCCACCCCATGAGGCTGTGGCACTGTTGAACTTTTAATACCATTTTTAAGTTACTTAAAGTGTTTTATTGTTTTTTTATATTTTTAATCCTGGATTGTATGAATTACCATGTTGTACACAGCCCTGAGCCCTGCTCTGGCAGAGGAGGATGGTTAAAATCCAACGAAATAAATTAATTACGACTGTCACTCCCCCTCACTTCTATCTAATCTGGTGCCCCTTGAAGCTTGGTGCCCTAGGTGGCTACCTAGTTCATCTAGATGGTTAAGCTGGCCCTGGTGAGCCTTGTCCATGTCTGTTCACATAGCAGTTTCTCGTTTAGGTTTCAGGCAACAGAAGGAGATGATCTTATTTTCATGGGGTTTTTTTGGCAAGAGTTAAGGTTAGTTCACTTGCCTTTGATTTGCTTTCAGGTCTTACTGTTTTTACTATATCCCACTGATCCTGTTTTGACATAAGAACATAAGAAGAACCCTGCTGGATCAGACCACTGGTCCATCTAGTCCAGCATCCTGTCTCACACAGTGGCCAAGTAGTTCCTCTGGAAGGCCAACAGGGCATAGAGGTGCATAAAAGTCAAGACCTTCCCCAATGTTGTTCCTGGACCTGGGATTCAGAGGCTTATGAATGTGGAGGTTCACCTCATTCACCATGGCTAGTAACTCAATCATTTGAGATGAGATGACATTTTATGCTGTTGCTGCTTCAAGTCAAATATCCTCATTTCAATTTTGCTTCTCCCTTGTAAGCAACTAACCTGTGAGTTTTAATTTCTGTGTCATCTTTCTGATGCTGATTTTTTTCCCATAAAAAGAATGCGTTTTCCAGAGAGAATTAACTCAGATGATGATGAGGTGAG
The DNA here is from genome assembly GCA_029233225.1 of Lepidodactylus listeri. Taxonomy (NCBI): domain Eukaryota; kingdom Metazoa; phylum Chordata; class Lepidosauria; order Squamata; family Gekkonidae; genus Lepidodactylus; species Lepidodactylus listeri. The sequence continues at coordinate 39,344,471 of JARCFY010000013.1, forward strand.
GACATTCTAAGACTCAGCTGATGAGTGATTGCTGCTCTGGAATGTGGTATGTTTGCCTCAATATTACTATTCAGGCCCATTCAGGCCAAGGAAAGGGGATAGATCTAAAGAGAGAAGATTTTCCCTACCCAGTCAAACAGGGAGTTAGCTCTGAAGAGTGCAGAAATCCTTGGTCTGGTGTGGTTAGAAACTGCCTTTAGAGACCTTAAGAGTCAGTTAAAATTTCAAAATGAGTACTGGTGTTTCAAAAGAAGGGGTTCAGGTACTGGAAAGAGTGTACCAGTGTTCTGGAAACCAACAGAGTCAGAGAATACTCAAAGAAAGTGTGCTGGAGTTTTTGAGGAAAACACTGGAACAAAAGACTCTCAACATAAAGGTTTAAGTCACTTAAGCTTAAGAAATTCTCATTAGCCTGCAATATAAGAAACTAAACTCTGTGCATGTACTGCTTTTACCTCAGAAACTTTATTCCTGATTTTACCTGATTTATCTTTCCTCTCTATGTTGAATAAATTATTTTGTTAATTTGGAATATAAAAATATCTTGAGTGCCATTTAAGAAGAAGAAGAAGAGATTGGATTTATACCCCGCCCTCCACTCCCCAAGGGAGTCTCAGAGCGGCTTACAAACTCCTTTTTCCTTCCCCTCCCCACAACAGACACCCTGTGAGGTAGGTGGGGCTGAGAGAGCTCTTTCCCAAGCTGTCCTTGAGGGAATAGCTGGTACAGAGCTATGGCTTGCCCAAGGTCATCCAGCCAGGTGCAAGTGGAGGAGTGGGGAATCAAACCCGATTCTACCCAGATTAGAGTCCGTGCACTTAACCACTACACCAAACTGGCTCTTTAAGCTATTTAAGCTAAAGGGGGGCTCCCAATTCTTCCCTCGGGTTCCTGGGCTGAGTGAACAGCCAAAATATTATACTGTGACAGGGTGGGACAGCCAGAGTTCTTCAGGAAAGAAGATAACACATTACTAGGGCAGCTCAGTCAGGCAGAGAAAGAAAAAGGGAAGGAAAATTTTGCCTCTGTGGGAGGGTAGAGGATAGGGGGGACATCGTAATATGCTTTCCAGATTTTCCATTCCACCTCTTCACAAAACTCTCCCATTTATGGTAATCCTTCTTTCAGGGCACACAGGGAGATTTATAGTGTTTTTGAGACCAGAAAAAATGGAATGTAGCCTTGTCCGTTCATAAGTCAACTTAATCTACCCAAAGCTGACATTTTGGAAGAAAGTATATATATTTTAAAAGATCCATCTTGGTGTCTATCTTATCTTCTTAGAAGGTCAAGTGCTTATGATATTCTATCTATCAGAAAAATCACCATCCTCATTTAATTAAACCTGAGATGTTTAAGGAGAGCCCTACTGAATCAGATTAAGGTTCTCTCCAGTTCTGCATCCTGTTTCCAACAGTAGCCAACCAGATGCTTCCAAGAAACCTACAGGCAAAGCATGAAAACAACAGCTACACCCACTCATCCACCCACACAGTGTTAGCTCCTCAGCTAAATGCCAGCAAATCCCATGGTAGCTGTGCACTGTATGAAGAAGTACTTCCTTGCATTGAACTGAGCTAGAGGAGAAAAAAGTCCTGCCAAAATATTCAAGCACCACTCCATTCTTTAAACAGCCTGAGTTTTACAAAGGCGTGCTCACTAATGGCTCCTCTATCCTATTTTCTTTAAATAATAAATGCTGAGATGGTTTCATATGCTGCTGGCATGAATTCAGAATGTGAGTAAAACACCCATGCTGAAGACATACTTGAATGGCAACAGATCTCAAAGATATGCATTAAGGTTGCATAAAGATTATGCCAGACGAGATCCAATGTGCCAGAAACAAGAACACTGAGTGTAGGTCATACACTGGAGTTCAACAAGTAGGGTTGACAGCCTCCAGGTTGGTACTGGAGATCTCCAGGAATTACAACTGGTCTCCAGATGACAGAGATCAATTCCCCTAGAGAACACGGCAGCTTTGGATAGTGAGCTCTATGGCATCAAACCCCTGCTGAGTTCTCTCTCCTCCCTAAACCCCACCCTCCCCAGGCTCCATCCCCAGATAGCCAGCAATTTCCCAAGTTGGAGTTGGTGACTGTATCAACAATGGACAGGAGGCAGCAGGTAAGGGCTGGGGTGGGAAAGGAAAAAGGGAAGAAAGAAAAGGAAGGAATGGAAAGGCAGTGATAGTTGAGTAAAAAGTAGAACAATATGTAACTAAGGCAGTGATATAATGGCTTTATGGTACACTATTCCATATCATGCAGAGAAGAAGAGAACAATATAAGTCCGTTTGGGTCCTATAGTGATTTCACATTCTTCCCTTCCTCACATGCAGGATTTTTCTTTCTGTCTTCTTTCTTGCTGAGCAGTCCTTTTATCTATTTTCTTCTTATTTGTTTGTCTAAGGCTGTCCCACCCAGTCACTTTAATATAGATATATAGATATACATAGATACTGGCCCAGCCCAGAGAACTGAAGAATGAGACAAAATCACTTTCTTATATTCTGCTTTTGAAATGGCGCATGAAAAGCTTTTGAAAGTTCCAAATAAACAAAACATTTTATTAAACTTGGAGGAGAAAAGGTCAGGTGGAATAATGTGTAGAATATATGAGGTGAACAGATAATAAAACTGAGGTAACTTTGTATTCACACACAGGATAATTTGTTGTCAACAAGTATTTCTGCAATTCAATAAGGCCTTTAAAACACTGGAAGAGAGGCTTTCTTTTCAGTTTCTGCTTAAATACTCAAGCTTAGGTTTCTGAGCTTCACTGATCCGTAATGTTTAAAAGGCATGAACATACAACCAAGTTCCAGTTTCTTTCTTTTTACACAAACCAGGGATCATTCCTGTCTTTAAGAGCAATTTCCCTTCTTTGACTGTACAAGAATCACTTCTCTATACTAGAAGCTATTTTCCTTCTTAACTGGGCTGGGATCACTTCTCTTTAGTAGAAGTTACTTCCCCTTTTTGGCTTGAATGAGGATCCTCCTTGATCCTGTCACTCAGCCTCCTTTCCATCCACAGTCAGTGCTTAACTGTCTCTTCTTCAACTGTCAGTTCCCAACTGTCATTCCTTAACTGCCATGACCCAGATAGCCCAGGCTAGCCCAATCTCATCAGATGTTGGAAGCTAAACAGGGTTGACCTTGGCTAGTATTTGGAAGGGTGACCTCCAAGGAATACCAGGGTGGTGACACAGAGGCCGGAAGTGACAACCACCTCTGAAATGTCTCTTGCCTTAAAAGTACATAAAACTAAAAAAGCTAGAACTTCTGGCTGCCAGACAATCTTAGGATTTCCTGGCTTTACTACACACAATGTCATACAAATGTTGATGATGATGATGATGATTCCTTAACTGACTCCCTCAACAGAATTATGTTTGATCAGCCTGTCACACAAAGGACTCAAACTTTGTTCTCAGACTCTGTTAACCATTAACCCTTGACAGTCCATCACAGGTCCTCATTGAAGAAAAAGGAAAGATATAAATGAAATAATAAAGTAAATAATTAGGTACGTTAGTGAATTTTATGAACTGCTTTGATTCAAGAATTCTAGTGTCAGCCATGGTTGCTTCCCAGCATGCAGCAAAAAAACCTGCAGTGACCCTTTTGTCCAACCATATATTTGTCTATCCCTAGTACTTTTAATTTCAATCCCTTTCTTTCCTAGCATCAAATTTGCATTTTTGTCACAGTGCACAGGACTGCAATGAGCTTTTTATTAAATAACATAAAGATCTTCAATAGCACTCGTTCTGATACAGATCCTTGGAGAACATTGCTTGGAACCCTAGCTCAGCAGTAGATTGCATGCTTTGCATTGATAATGTTCCAGATTCAATGAACAAAGGAAGCTGCCTTCTACTGAGTCAGAATATTGGTCAATCCAGGTGAGTATTGCCTACTCTGATTGGCAGAGGCTTTCCTGGGTTTCAGGTAGAAGTCTCAGATTACCTGCTACTTGATCCTTTTTAACTGGAGATGCCAGGGATGGGACCTGTATCTTTCTGCAGGAAAAGCAAGTGCTCTACCACAGAGCGACAGCTTCTCCATGGCATCTTCTAGGTAAAGCAGCCTCAGATAAGATAGCTAGGAAAGGTCCCTTCCTAAAAGCTTGGAGAGCCCCTCATAGTGAGAGATGTTGTCAGTGTAAGACAGCCCTATGTCCCACCAAGTAAACAAAGTTTCACCTAAGCTTTATGCTGATCATGTTATCTGAAAAAGCCATCAGATTTATGGATATGGTTTAAACTCAAAGCCTCCTGAGCTGCTGTTAATCCAGTGAGAGGAAGCATAGGTATAATATGTCTTTTTAATGCATCTTAGCTAATAGCAACTAGAATGGGCAATTTCTATCAGGAAATGGCACAGAAAAAAGGGGTAGAAACAGACCTCTGTAGCAATGGTCTTAATCCTTATAGGGCCATCTCGCATGCACTTTCTAACATTAAAAAATCCATCAGGATATCTGATCATGGATCCTGCACACAAGACAGAATTCATCTCTATAATTTCTTGCTGAATTTGGAAGATCTTGCTCAGAAAGCCATCTAAGAAATTTGGAAGGGAATGAAGATATAGACCTAGTTCTGTGTACGAAGCTGGTTGGAAAAGTTCAGTATTTTTAGTAAGTCTTCTGTTAGTCAGTGACATGTTAAGCTAAATAGAGGAACAAGGAAGAGAGAAAGAGAGAAAGAGAGAGAGAGAGAGAGAGAGAGAAAGAGAGAAAGAGAGAAAAAGAGAAAGAAAGAAAAGAAAGAAAGAAAAGAAAGAAAAGAGAGAAAGAGAGAAAGAGAGAAAGAGAGAAGAGAGAGAGAGAGAGAGAGAGAGAGAGAGAGAGAAAGAAAGAAAGAAAGAAAGAAAGAAAGAAAGAAAGAAAGAAAGAAAGAAAGAAAGAAAGAAAGAGAAAGAAAGAAAGAAAGAGAAAGAAAATAAATCACCTTGGAAAAACTTAGCTACCTCTTCTGAATTACAATCTGATTTTTTAGCAGAGCATCTTCCAAATGAATCAACATCTATATAAAGGATTAAATCTCTTCCTTTTTTCATGCCTAACAATGATCAGATAATGAAGGGATGGAAAGTAATGGATGATCAACAGAAAATGGAGCTTAAAAACAATTATTGGATTTAATCATAAATCTAGACAATTACTCTGGTGTTGCAGGAGTGTGGATAATAATAAAGCCTTCTGTACTAAATACAATTGTCATATTCTCAGGATGTAATGCAAAATGGATGTATTCTTTACCTCCCATTTGGAAAATTTATTATCTACATTTTTTTTTCATTGCAGGACTCAGCAATAGTGAATTGATTTAACAAAGCATTGTTGATTTATTGTGCATGCTGGCTCTTATGCTCTGTTACTGTAAAATTGCTTCATGGTAATAAAACAGAGACCTGATCCTGAGCATAAATAGAAGAAAGCATTAAAATCAACGAGACTTGCTTCCACATAAATGGTTCTTCTGAGCTCCACTGTAGACATAAGAACTGTCTTGTTAAATTGTCCCAAAGGTCCATCTTGTTCACTGTTTTCAACAACATTCTCTCTGAGACCTCTGGAAAGCTCCTATACAGGACACTGAACCTTTCTTTGCTGTTCTGCATCTTGTACTCAGTAACTATTGCCTGAACACAGAGGTTCCATTACAAGCCATGACTAATAGCCTTTGATTGATCTATCCTCCATGGTTTTTTCTAATCCTTGGCCACTGCCCCATCTTGTGTAAATGAATTCCATTATGTATTTTATCACTGAACAATTAAGCTGTAGAATGCAACTAGTGGCAACAGAATTATTCTCTAGTACAACTTTGAAAGAGACATTAAAAGCAAAGATGGGAACAAAGTTGGATACAAGCTATTATTATGTCACACATTTTTCTATAAATCTGTGTGCAAATGCAGTAAAAGTACTCAGAACCTCTACCTCTGATACAGATGACTGAGCTACCAAGGGATAAGAGCACTCATCTCAAGACAGCATGGAAATCTGCATGGACTCGAATAACTGTCTGAGCATGTGGTTAAATATTCATTATGGTAAATTAAACACCTTTAAGACTGATGATGAAGACATTGAAATTGTTCAAGATTTTCTATTCATTGGCTCAACCATCAACCAAAAGGGAGCCTGCAACCAAGAAATCAGAAGGAGATTGAGACTGGGAAGGACAGCCATGGAGGTGCTAGAAAAGATCATTAAGTGTAGGGATGTGTTGCTGGTGACCAAAATCAAGATAATTCCCATTATAGTATTCTCTATGTATGGGTGTGAAAGTTGGACAATGAAGAATGCTGACAGGAAGAAAGTTGATTCATTTGAAATGTGGTGTCAGTGGAGAGCTTTATAGATAACATGGACCACAAAAAAGACAAATAAATAGGCTCTGGATCAAATCAAGCCTGAACTCACCCTAGAAACTAAAATGACTGAACTGAGGCTATGATACTTTGGTCACATCACGAGAAGACAAGACTCACTGGAAAAAAACAGGAATACTCGTAAAAGATGAAGGCATTAGGAAGAGAGAAAGACCCAAGATAAGATGGATTGACTCAGTAACGGTTACGGAAGCCACAGCCTTCTGTTGGCAAGAACTGAGCAAGGCTGTTAATGATAGAATGTTTTGGAGGTCAGTAATTCATAGGTCACCATGACTCTGGAGTAGCACATAACACACACAAATTACCAGTGAATGGTCATCTGCGTTCATCCATTGATAGGGCTGATAGGGGAACTTCTTAGAAGAAATGTTGGGCCTTGGAGAGGACTATGGTAAACAGTATACTGGAACTGGAGCAGAAACACTGTGAGTAACACAGTCCCCAGTTTAGCCAAGTGTCTGGAACAGAGGTAAGATCTATGCTCTAGTCCTGAATGAGGAGAGAGCCCAATGGCTACCCCAGTGTGGAGGGAACACCAGTGCCTGCCCATTCAAGTGAGGCTTCAGTCTCTAGCTACAACCTGAGACTGGCTGGTTGGGCCACCATCACATGGAAGAAAGCAACCCACCTGAGCCAAGGAGGGTTGCCTAAGCCCTACCTGAGACTTTGGATGGGTGGCAGCAGCCATTGCCTAGGAATGGGACTGGCCCTAAGTCCTAACAGCAGGAACAGACAGCAGGTTCATTAAAAAAGTGACAGTATAATATGGAAGATAACAACTGCAGCTTGAAAAGCAAACCACAAACACGTCCCATAATCAATTTGCGATGCCAGGGAAATCACTAAAGGCTTTGCACATGTAAAGTGGAAACTCTGCGGAGTCAACTTGCAGTAGCAGCCTGAATGAAGAAGATTATATACCCACAGCATAACAAACAAAATTCAAATCAAACTGAAACATCATAGCCTAAGGGTTGCAAAGGATTCACTTGCAGACCAAGTATGAGAGACATCAATCACTTTAATTATGGACTGTTTTCTAAATGAGAAGCACGCAGCAGTTTCTGTAGTTTGTGTGAAATCGTTTAAGATGTGTACACAGGGCAAGGCTATCACTGGAGCCAAGGAGTCTTTGTAGCAGAGAAAAAAGGAATCTCCACTTGTAAAGGTGACTAGCAGTATGATCAAACATTGTTAAGCACAGGATTAATTCTCTGAAAATCTTAATAAACCAGTAGATAACAAGGACTCATTAGAAATTATTTGTCTGGCCTGTTCTATGAGTTTTGATAAGGACCCTTCAAAAGAATTTATTCTGATAGATAAATAAAACATAAGAAGTATCTAGTATAGATTAGAATCATGTTACAATACGGAAAATGGATGGTTAGAATTAATACTGAGGAGCAGCGCAAAGCTATTAAATAACTTTAATGAGTGTAGACACAGCAAGCTTGTAATATGGAGGTAATTATGAGGCTTGCTTCGCAGCAAACATGCTCGCTGAGCAAATTTACTTCTTTGACCACCACATCCTACGCACCAGTAGGTTATTGAACCAGTTAGCCTCAGCGCTACTGTTCACAGTTTGACTCAAATGCCAAGCTGGGCAGCTTTGCAGCTGTTCAGAAGCCTTTGTAGGTTATTTTAATTTCTCTACATCTTGTGGACGCATTCTGCAAATGTGCGGGGGGGGGGGGCTCCATCTCTCCAAGGCAATACTTCTACAGAGGCAGAAGGGAAATAAACTACAACTCTCATAAGAGACCCAGTTTGGCGTCATGGTTGAGAGCATGGACTCTAATCTGGGAGAACCAGGTTTAATTCCCCACGCCTCCACATGCAGCTGCTGGTGTGCCTTGGGTCAGTTGAAAGTTCTTTCAGAGCTGTTCTCTCAAGGGCAGTTCTCGAGAGAGAGCTCTCAGCCCCACCTACCTCACAGGGTGTCTGTTGTGGGGAGAGGAAGGCAAAGGGATTGTAAGCTGCTCTGAGATTCTTTCGGGTAGTGAAGGGTGGGGTATAAATCCAATCTCTTCCTCCTCCTCCTCCTCCTCCTCCTCTTCTTATTCAGAGCATATAAGAAGACACATGCATGAGCTACACTAGAATTGGACCCACCTACAACCATTAATGGAATCAGCAGAACAGACAGAGATAGACACTGAATGATTGTAGCTGGTTGGCCGCTGTGTGAAGCAGGATGCTGGACTTGCTGGACCAGGGGTCTGATCCCACAGGGCTCTTCTTATGTTCTTATGTTGAAAGGGTGACGGAGGTAAGGTTTATGAAGTGTTTTGGAATAGGGATGGGCACAAACTGGCTGACAAACTGGCTGACAAACTGGTTTGTAGTCTGTGAAGCAATGTTTGTGGAGAACCACCATGAATTTTCACCAACTTTGATGCCATTTGTGATACTGAAGACCAGAAAGCAGGGGTTTACATCCCTGCTTTCTGCTCTTCAAAAAATACAGCTGAGTGGCAGGGAGCTCTCCACCACTCAGCTGTTTGGTTTAAATGGTTGGGAGCCATTTAAACCACGGCTTTCGGATTCCTGTGGAAAGCTGCAGGGAGCAGAAAGCAATGGTTTCAATGGCTCTGAGCCTGGGGCTGGCTTCCCAAGAAAGCCTCTTTAAACAGCTGAGCCATGGAAGCAGGATGCCCCCGTGGCTCAGTTGTTTAGAGCCCGAAACAACTGAGCTGCAGAAGCAGGCTGCCCCCATGGCTCAGCTGTTTCAGGCACGAACCTCAGAAACCCAGTTTGGTTCATATGGGCCGCATACCTAATTCTCCTCCACTCCATTTTGTCCTCACTAGAACCCTGTGATGTAGGTCAGACTAAGAGGATCTAGCTGAAAGCTACCCGTTAAGTTTCAAGGCAGAGTGGGGATTCGAACCTGGATCTCCCATATCTTAGTCTGACATTCTAATAATTACACCACAATGGACATTTCCTGCTCAGTGTTTTAGCTGGTGGTTTTGTGTGTGGAGGGGGGGGGGTGTTACTCTTTTGCTCCAGCGATTATAATTGCTAAAGGAATGATTTGGAAAATCCTGTTTAATTCAAAAAGTACTCGCAAGGGAATCAGTTTTAGTGAGGAGTGTAAAGTTAGGTAATTTACTCCTTGAAGAAGGTATAAATTGTGCTTCTACCATCTTAGATAAGTTGCAGAATATGGTACTAATTGTTTGTATTCACCTTCTGGCTATTTTGCAAATGAATGAAGAAACATTGCTGTGATATTCAAATGTAACATTATTTTGAAGGAGTTTGTTTCCAGGGGCATTCCACAGTAGTCAGAAGAGCCTGCTGTTTAATTTAATTGAAAGCAAAGAGGGGAAACAAATTATGCAAATGACGCTCATCATCATAAAAATAATTTAATATTTTAAATCAATCATTCCATTTTTGTTGTGTTTACCAAGTTAGAATTCTTCGTGAATGCCTATAAACAAACAGCAAGTGACTGTTATTTCTCGTCTGAAACCAGCCAATTTTCCCCCAAAAAAGTTGGAATTTGTTTAATTTTTAGAATAGCAATTATGTTTCTTATGACTGGCATCTGGATTCTGCCAGATTCAATCAAAACTGCTGGTTGTCTTTAATAAAGTTAGGGTCTCTGTAACTTACTATTCACCTGCTACTTGTGTATCAAATGTTTTCTGCTGCAGTCCTGATTTCCTGGATATATTCTTGACTCACCATAAGCAGGCAGGTAAATGAATTTATACAATTTTTTAAAAGTCATAAAGTGTCTATGGTTTTGATTTAAAGCAGACTCACACACAAAACTCCTGAAACCCAACACAGCCCAAGAGCCATGTGTTTTCTGTTAATAAAACATTTGTATCCCTTTTTAATTGAAAAAAATCCACTCTAAGTTGCTAAGAGAATTCATTAAATGTTTAATATAAGCTTTAAAATCCCAAACAGAAGAAGCAAAGCAGTATAAAAATAAGATTTGCATGGACTTGACCTGGATAGCCCAGGCAAGCCTGATCTTGCCTGGCAAGTACTTGGATGGGAGACCTCCAAGAAATACCAGGGCCAGGATGCAGAGGCAAGCTATCAAGCCATCTCTCTGAAACATCCTAGCCCCAATAGGGGTCACCAGAAGTCACTATGACTTCCAGGCCTGCAAACACACACACACACACACACACAAACGCTCACCACCACCCCTCAAAAATTTAAAAAATAAGATTTGCAGGGAGCCATGAAACCATCACACACACACACCCCCTATCACCTACATAGAAAGGGAAGACAGTCGCTCTCCTCAATTGTTGTCTGAAAAACATACCACCCTTGATCAAGGCCTAAATGCCATCAGGGAAGAGAACCTATTTTAGGACAGAGTTCCATAACCTCAGTGCCACTGTAAAGAAGGTCCAGTCTTGCAAAGGAAGCCACTGTGCGTCATAGGCTTGAGGCATATGGGGCCAATCCAGATTGTGTCTTGTGGCTTGCCAGCAGGGATGAGATCCCAATTTCAAAGCTGCCTCGTTCAATGCAAATATTTCCATTTTGTTTTTGTGTTTCCCTTGTGAAGAGCAAAACCATGAGTCTTTGTTTTGCACCTCTTTCTTCCTGCCTGTGTTTATGTTGAACATTACTTCTTTATTTATGCCCTTTTCTCCTCTAATTGTCTCTGCATTGCTCCAATTTCAGCATATGTTCTGCTGAAGTGAGCACATGTCCTGTTTTTCTCTGTAATGGGACCCAGATTGGCTTCTCATATCATTCTCTCCTCCTCCACCTTAGCCTCACATAAATGAACTTGTGAGGTAAGTTAGGCTGAGGGATTGTGACCAATCCAAGATCACCCAGTGAGCTTCTGTGACAGAGTATGGATTGCTACTCAAGTACTAGTTTGACACTCTAACCCAGGGGTGTCAAACATAAGACCCAGGGGCCAGAACCAGCCCATCCAGGGCTCTTGTGTGGCCTGTGAGCAACTGATGCAAGGAAGAAAGTGCTGGGGGGAGTGGGCAGAGCCACTCCATTGCAGCTTCAGCACAAGAGAACAACCTCATCTCAGTCAAACATCATGGGAGCATCTGCTCAGCACTGCACTGCTTCCTCTCCAGTCCAGCTATGTGAGTTTTCCGCTGCACCTCCTTCCCCACCCATGGGACTTTGTAGTGAGGATAGACCAACTCGGAGCTTACCAATTGTAAGGCTGCACAGCGTTTTTATGAACTTTTCTGATGATTTATGTAAACAGTGAATGGACTGTGATGCCAGTTATGTGAGACATGAAAGTACACTAGGTAACCAGTGGGAAGATGGGGACAGGAACCTACACTATAGGGTCAAAGCACCATTTTCTGAGGTTACCACCTCCAGGCGGGAGGTTAACACAGAGAACAAAGACATTCTCACACACAAAGCTATGAGGTTACAGGCTCTATCAGCAACTCCATATTGGTATGCACTCCAGGCACATACACAGGCTTATGCCCCCTCCTGCAAGATCTCGTTTACATTTACTACATCAAAGGACTTCACACCTGGGTGCGAAGACAGCAGGGTGCTTCCTGAGAATTGGTTCCCATGCCCAGCACTCCTGTGATCCAGAAGACTGGGGCCAGATGCAGCTGACGTCAGCATCCTGCCCTGACCATCAGGTAGATCTGAATATTGACCACTCCTATAGCACCCCCTTAGTGGATAGAGCTAGAGAACGGACCATCTATAGGCTCTTTTGAGATGGCATCATATCATGCCATCCTCCCAGGTATCACCTCCCAATAAAAGCTGCTCCCCAAGAATCACAGTGTAGTCTAGTTCCAGTCCCTGTCCCTTGTTTGTCTTCCTCCCTCTCTTACGGACCCTTGGGTGCACCACTAGGGTTTGCCACGTGACTTTCTGCTGGTCCAGAACCACGATCCTTTGTCCTCTTCCTGAAGACTTCTTCCCCTCGTTTTCCAGATGGATTACACTGATTCATATAGAGGTAAATATTACCCTCGATGGAAACCATCAAATATCCTGCTCATGCAAACGTCTCTGTATTTCTTACCTATTTTCTTAGTTCTGTATAACTGTATGAATGGCGGTACAACACTATAACATTGTTTATAATTTTTTTTATTATACTTCTAGTAAACAATCTATCTTTTATACTTTAACTTGAGTCTGTGTTAGTCTGAGAAGTCTTGGCTTAGCGCCGCCTCTGTATTCACTGGCTAGACCCCATAAAGCCGGCTGCATATTGCTAAGAGCTAATATTCCCCAAATATTAATAATATAAAAGAGCAGTCAGGGTAACACAGCTGCTGTCATTTATACAGTTTTTCTCTTCAGTGCCTGGCATTTTATTTTATGGCACATATGGCCCTGCCTGACAAAAGGACATTTATGTCCGATCTGACCCTCACAACAAATGAGCTTGACACCTCTGCTCTAACCACTACAAAACACTCACTCTTTTTAAACAACAGTTTTGCATCAATTACATAAAAAAGGATTGAATCCTACTGGCAAAAGAGAGAGGAGGAGCCTCTTTTGGCCCCCAAAGGGCTACTCCAGGAATCATGAAACCTGAATGGACAGATAGCTACAAAGCATGGGACTATGAAAGGAGCAAAGAGAAGAAGAAGAGGAGAAGAGATTGGATTTATATCCCGCCCTTCACTCACTTAAGAGTCTCAGAGCAGCTTACAAACTCCTTTCCCTCCCCTCCCCACAACAGACACCCTGTGAGGTAGGTGGGGCTGAGAGAACTCTTTCCCAAGCTGTCCTTGAGGGAACAGCTGGTACAGAGCTATGGCTTGCCCAAGGTCATCCAGCAGGTGCAAGTGGAGGAGTGGGGAATCAAACCCGGTTCTCCCAGATTAGAGTCCGCACACTTAACCACTACACCAGACTGGATGAGATCAGCCTTCCCCACTCTAGTAGGATCAAAACTGGTAGGATACAACTCAACAGAAGCCGCAACAAAAGCAGTGAAAATGAGCTGAACTGAAACCAGTGGCAGTGACAACAGCTGAAACTAAAGAAGCAATAAATTTTTGCCATGTTACCCTCCCACCAGCAGTCCCTTCCAGCATCCACAAAACACATTCTTGGGTTGCAGGACATGTGTGCACTAATACCCATGTGGATCCAGGGGCTGCAGTGGGAAAGGGGAAAGAGATGAAATCACCCTCTCCTCCTTGTTCCATCATTGCCATTCTCCTGTATGAAAGAGGGAGAAGGGGCACTTTCACCCCATCTCAACCCCCCAGTCCAATAGCTATTAGTCCATGAAATTCTGACTTATTTAATCTCAGAATCAGAAAGAAAAACCCGGGTCATCTAGTCCAACCCCTGCCCATGCAGGAATGCCATCCATAATATCCCCAACAAGTGTGTATCCAATTAATACTTAAAAATCTCCAATGATGAAGAATCCATCACCTCATGAGGGAGACTGTTCTGGTGTCAAACACAACACAATTTCTTTCTCAAATTTAGACAAAACGTCTCCTGCTGCAGTTTGCATCCATTAGTCCAAGTCTTGTCATCCAGTAGGACTGAAAACATACCTACCCCATTCTCTGTATGACATCCCTTTTAGGTATCAGAAGGGGGCAATCATATCACCCCACAAGCATCTCTACTCCAGAGAACCCTATCTCCTTCAGCTTCTCAGAACCCCTCACCAGCTTTGTTTCCCTATGCTGGACTCCTTTCAGCTATTTGAGATCATTCCTGAACTTTGGTGTCCACAGCCAAACACAGTACTCCAGGTCAGGTCTAACCAAAGCAGAGTACAGCAGCACCAATACTTCAACAATACACTTCTGCTCACACAGCCTTAAATCACATTAGCTTTTGTGACCCCAATACTCTAAGGACTGCTGTGGGGGGGAGTGGGGATAGGTCATAGCAGAGATCTGTTTCTTTCACTGATGGTACTCAGAATCCAACCCAATATGTGGCTAGTGGCAAGTGAAGAATCTACCTCCAATGAAAATGGATGGGGTTCAACCAATTCTGCCCCACTTCTTTGTTTCTGAGATCTATGGAAGGAACTTCTGCCTGACATTCAGTTGGGACACAAGTTGTGGAGGCCTGATGTCAAGCGAGGGATGCAGGTCAATAAAAATAATTTTAAAAAGAGGTACAGTGTATATCTTAACGTGAAGCTTTCCACAACTAAGGTAACCTCAAAATGAAGAGGCAGCTGTGACGTTTCAATGCAACTGGCACAAACGTTTCAGCGCAAAGGCCCCTTAAGCATTTGTGGCAATTAAGCGGCAGCCGCATCAAGAGAATACAGAGCATTTGCAACCATTTTCTTACCGCAAGCACTCCGAGTTAAGTAACATTACCATGGCAACAGACCAAGATACTTAAAGGCTTTGAAAGATCAGTGTTTCAACTGATAATGCATCTAGAGCTGCCATGTATTTTTCTCTCCATTACCCTGTACTGAGTTTTACATAAACCTAACCTTTTCTGGGTTTTGAACAGAAAGCTGTTCCCAGAACAATATTTTAAAAGGAAGACCTCCCTTCCCCCCAAAGCAAACAGAGCTGGCTTTTCCTTTTTCATAGCAAGAATGGTATTTTAAAACAGTAAAACTCTAGAATTGTGTTGTAACCATTGGGGCAACTCGACTGTGACCTCTTTCAACAGGTCCAGTTCACACATTGAGATGCCAGGGTGTAAAAAGAAAAAAAAAGGAAGGAAGAAAGAAAGCAACAGCCTGTATTTGGGGACAGTTGTCAGAAAAATAAAGGGCTTGGTTAGTTGGTGAGGAGGAAACTCCCCCACACATCCAGATGGACAGGGATATGCTGACATGACCTTTTCAATTTTTTTAAAAAATCATATGTTCTCAGTCAGTTTGGATTCACCTCAGGTTTTGCTGCAGTCCTTAATTATTCTTTTGCTTTTTGATGTTATTCTATACTACTGAGTCCTTTTTAATGTGATTTATACCTGATTTGCCATTTATATACAAGAGGAAGGAAGGGAGGGAGGAAGGAAGGAATTGGGAAAATGCATTAGATTGGACCCAGACAGCTTTTTCAGTCAATCTCACCGAATTTGGCAATGCAAGTCTCACAATAGCTAGCATAGTTTTTTAGTGGTCTAAGGGGACCCCCTCCTTCCTTTTCACCAGTGGAAAAGTGGACCCAACCCATTAAGTTTAATAGGGAAATTTGGTGCAAGGAAAGAAACTGGTACGAAAACAAAGACTCTCCAGTTCATTCTTCATTGGGGAGAACCAAAATTTAAATGGGGGACATAGGTATATAGGAGCTGGCAACCCTACTAAGACCCTTTCATATGTTATAAGTGGGTAAAATGAGTGCATGTGAGATTTTGGTGCACCCAGTTTAAGCACATCCATTGGAATGCAGGCATATGGTCTACCCCTATACACACAAGATTTCAATTTGAATGGGAATCCTGCTTTGAGGGGGGGGGGGTCCTGACTGCATGGAGAAACCCCTGTTCATGTACTCTTGTGCATGTATAAGCTGTATATCTGTGTTCCAAGGAATGTGCCTAAGCAACCACCCTCCCCCAGTGGCAGATTCATTTTACTTACTTGGCAGGTCTAAAAAGGGGCTTTGGATTCTCTAATCTGAACATAGTACCCTTGATGACTGCCAGCAGATGTTGTGAACTTTCTAGACTGAAAGCCAGTGCAGAGTTCTGCCCAGAGCTACTTTTTGTCCTTGCAGTGAAAATGAGCCCAGTAATTTTCTCATTAAGCCACAAACTTTCATTTTAAATCTCAGAGACAGCAAGAAGAAATTCTTAAAGCTGGCCTCTTTTTGTGATTTCTCTGGGGATTTCAACCAGGCAGCTGAAGCCAGCTGCTCTAATTAGCAACAGAGCAAACAGCAAGTTTGCCTGAAATAAGGAGGAGAAAAAAATGAGAAATCTTGCTGAGGGTGGGCCAAGATCTGGCATGGTGAGTAAAAGAGAATTCCATAACAAGCAGCTGGTCTGTTGAGGAAGAGCTACGTAGAAAAGGCTTCAGTCAGCAATGTTTCTTAAAAGAGCAGACTAGCTATTGAACTAACCAGGAATGTGCCTGGTGGGCTGCTGTCCTGGAGGGGCATAGGCTACCAGGAGTGGACCAAACCCCAAATAGCACTCATGTTGATGGAGAGGCTATTCAGGTTAGACCTGGCCAGTAGCTATACATAGTCTTGCATGTCACCTGTTCCTACACCAATGAAGACAACAGTAGCACAAGCAGAGGAGACAAGAAAGTCCATGCCTGTAATCAGCATTGCTACAGCCCAAGTCTAATTCAAGACACCCTTGCAGGGCTGCCTTCACTGTATGGATCACTCTGCTTGCTTCTAGACTGTCTTCTTCATGTCCCAACCCATGTCCTCATCTGAATTTCTCTCCAGATTTTGGAGCTCTGAATTACACAGCTTTGTTTCTGATGAAGAATTGGTGCATAGAAATGATGGGCTGGACATTGCAAGCTCTGAGATGCATTACAGCTCATCAGCTCATGGCTCCTCATCTGCAGGCAATCTTGCCCCTCACCATGCCCACTCATTATAGGGCCATGCAAAATGCACTGCCTGCCTGCATGGACATGTGGAAGACAGGTATTGTGCCCCTACCATTGTTGCATTGATTTAACTTAATTTCATTTATTTAGAGTATTAAAGGTGTATCTTGCCATTCCCTAAAGCTGAAGGCAGCTTGTACTACTCATCTGTCTGTCTAGTGCATTTTCCCCTTCCTCCTAGGAACTCAGGGTGGGATACCTGGCCCTTCCCTCTTCCACTGTATCCTCAGAACCACTTTATGAAGTAAATTAAGTTGAGAATGACCAGTCCAAGGTCACCCAGCAAGCTTCTGGAAGAGTGGGGATGACCAGAATCATCAACACAATTCAATGAAAAACAAAAATAGATTATTTGAACTGTGCTCAGAAACAAGTACAAACATATTAGTGCTAGTTTTGTCAAGTGACACTCAAAGGGTCAAAGGCATTTCAGCTTTCTGAAGCATACTGTCATGTTCAAGGACGAGTCTGGTATTTTATTGTACATGAGCCTCTGAAATGCACAAACACAATGATAAACAATCAAATCAAATGTTGCATTCAGGGCAGAGCCTGGCACTTTTATTCTGCCCAGGAGTTCCGAGTTACACAGATGTAATCACAAACAGTCAAGGCAATGGACAAGAGCAAAGTTAACAAACCAGTACAGACTCAGGAAGCCAAAGGTTCCATCAGAAAGGCAGGGGGCAGAAAGGTCTGGAGTTCAGGGTCCAAAGCTGGGGAACCAGGACAGGAGACAGGGGCTGGATTTCCAGTGGAAAAATAAGCACAGGTTAGCAGGACAGAATGCAAGGCAGCGAGCAAGGTAATACTCTGTTTGCTGAATGAATCAGCTCACAGAAGGAGTGGTGAGCAAGGTTGTTTCCACAACAAGCCCTGCTCAGCATGTTTCTTTTATCTGCCTAATTAGCTGACTCATCCCTGAAGCAGAAATGTTGCTTCTTACTAGTTTGTCATTCCTGTTCCTGTAATGACTCTGCTTCAGGAGTTAGTGCTGAACACTGTTGTGCAATTAACTGTGCACTTCTTTACCTCTCCTGAGCTGTCAAATGCTCCCAGCATCTCCTGTGCTCAGCTGGTTCATGAGATACTGGTGGTGAACAACACTCTGATCTCTGTTCCATTTCTTTTGTGTCCTGCCAGAATGAGCAACCCTCATTTCCTGAAGCTTCTTTTGCTGACCCTACCTCTAAATCCAGCTGCTCGGGCAGGCATTCCACCGGTACAGGGCCTGACTCTTCCATTTCCTCTTCCTTGAAGAAGGCAGCTGGCTGGCTCATGATACATACTGAAATATATTAAAAATACTTCCAGTGTTACAAAGTAGATTCCCATACATCTGAGCAAAAATGCAATGTAAGAACTGGCCCAACCTTTCCAGGAATTCATAAGATTTTTTCACATTGTATGGAAAAAAAAGAACTATACACCTGACCTTAAGAAAATATGCATGCAATTCTAGGCATGTTTACTGCGAGGGGAAAAATTTAATATAGTCTCAAATTCAGGGAGGATACTTTTACTGTTATTCCTGATCCTAAAGTAGGATAATATCACTTTGGGATTCAGATCCTTGGTTGTGGGGTCTGGCTTTGTTCATTTGGGGACAACTATTTTCAATGGAGGAGCTCATTCAAGGGTCTGGGGCAGCTGGTTTTAAAGAAAGTGGCACTAAATTTGTGTAAGAATTCCTGGTTCATGTTTACCGTTCTGGAAATCATGGTAATGAACAAAAATAGATGTTTGTGTATATATTCAGCTTGGGATTTTTGGGGTACACACCTCAAATGTTTACTCAGAATTGCACTGAATAGGGCTTACTCTCAGGCAAATGTATATATGATGACAGGCTTGTCTGAGGCATCAAATGCCAGGAAACAGCAGGAATAGCTCGTGAAATCCATCTATGAACACGCTCTGCTTTACCAGTAAGAATTCATGACAGGATCTCATTACAGTGGCTTTGAATACCAGCCAATTCACCTCTTTTTCTCTCATTTCCATATTGATTTATCTGGAACTCTTCAAAAGGTGCTTGCAAGATTTCAGAGATCTTATGTTTGTTAACACTGATGCAGCTCCTTCAGACTAATTTAGACAGTCAAATAAAATGCCTCATTTTATCACCCAATATATTAAATGTAAATGAGGTTTTTAAAAAAACTATACAGACCATAGATCTTCTGTGCTCATGTTGTCCTTGTGTTTGATTTGTTGTCATTCATAAGGGAATTGAACACATGAGGCTACTCAGGGCTCATTTCATAGCAGGAGCTCCTTTGCATATTAGGCCACACACCCCTAATGTAGCCAATCCTCCAAGAGCTTACAGAGCTCTTCTTACAGGGGCTACTGTAAGCGCTTGGAGGATTGGCTACATCAGGGGTGTGTGGCCTAATATGCAAAGGAGCTCCTGCTATGAAATGAGCCCTGAGGCTACTTATCTTGAGTCAGACTGTCTGTTCTGACTGACAGAAGTTCTCCAGGGTCTCAGAGAAAGGTCTTTCACAGCACCTGCTACTAGATAATTTTACCTGGAGATGATGGTGATTGAAGCTGGAATATTCTGCATTCAAAGAAGATGGTCTACCACTGAGGTATGGCCCCTCCCCAATTCAGAGTCCAATAATAGGTCAGAGCCATAGTTCAAACCCCATATTTCCCATGTAATATCTAGAAGCTTCTGTTTTTCCAGGGTTTGTATACATTCTGATAGCCTAACCTTGCCTGCCCTTACAGTTTTAGTGTGGAGCAAATGTTCCCTATTTAAGAACATAAGATCATAAGAGAAGCCAATGCTGGGATCAGGCCAATGGCCCATCCAGTCCAGCACTCTGTGTCACACAGTGGCCAAAAATACCAGGTGCCATCAGGAGGTCCAGCAGTGGGGCCAGGACACTAGAAGCCCTCCCACTGTGCCCCCCCCCCCAAGCACCAATAATACAGAGCATCACTTGCTCCAGACTGAGAGTTCCTATCTATACCTTGTGGCTAATAGCCACTGATAGACCTCTGCTCCATATGTTTATCTAATTCCCTCCTGAAGCCATTTATGCTTATAGCTGCCACCACCCCCTGTGGCAGTGAATTCCATTTGCTTTAATTTAGCAAAGTTTTCACTTCTCCATTTTTTACTTTTGGTTTTGGAGATTCATTTGCTTCACCAGGCAGTAAAATGGTCAGGTAGTACATGATGATGAAGACACTACCCGAAACCCTGAAAAGCCACTGCCAGTCAGACAATATTGACCTTGATCAGGGCTTTTTTTAAAAAAAGAGGTGCCGGAACTCTCAAGAGGGATGAAGGTTACAATCACACACACAATTTGCCCCGGCATAGGTGAGAATGCCAGGAGGATTAAAGGAGCATGATCAGACGACAGTATCTGGGAAATGCCCCACAGCCGTCAGCAACCCACTTTGCTCTGTCGCACAAGCGGATTTTAAAAACACCTCAGAAAGTCCTGAAGCAAACAGGTTGCTACGGGCCACAGATGGACTTTCCTACATCTGATCACCCCAGTGTGCTTCCATGGTGTCGGAATAGTCTGATCAGGCTATCCTGACTCCATACCAGATTTTTTTTAACCCCCCACCACCACAGTATGTACATCAGCACACACTGCTGCACATACCATAGGGAGACCTCAGGGAGGAGGTGAGCTTCATCAAT
Source organism: Lepidodactylus listeri (assembly GCA_029233225.1). Taxonomy (NCBI): domain Eukaryota; kingdom Metazoa; phylum Chordata; class Lepidosauria; order Squamata; family Gekkonidae; genus Lepidodactylus; species Lepidodactylus listeri. The sequence continues at coordinate 39,365,099 of JARCFY010000013.1, forward strand.
TCCTCATGTAAGCACATTGGAAACACATGGCAAAAAAAAAAAACCCTGACTCACCCACGGTTGCATCTGATCACGCAGTGGCAGGCTGTGCCCACATCTACAAAAGTCTGTGTCAACTCAAGCCAGAGGAGATAGCCTGATGAACTTTTAAACTTAAAAAAGAATTTTGTTGAAGAGGTTCCAGAACTCCATTATGGCGCATTCCCCCAGAAAAAAAGCCCTGACCTTGATAGACCAAAGGTTTGACAGTGTATAAGTCTGCTTCATGTATTGAAAGGTGAAGCAAAGTCAAAATGGTGATGTTGGGGCTGAAATTTAGAGCTGAGAAATTTAAAACCATCCTACCTGCTGCCGCAAACTCAGCCTTCTCTTTAGTTCCAGCACAATCCAAACCATACCAGAGTTCTCCCGAAACTGCATCGTATCCCCAGACTAAACTTATCAGTTTCCTTGGAGGAAATGACAGCTTCTGAGGGAGAGCTTTATGTCATCCACCCCAGGTGACCTACCTCCCCTCCACAAACTCTGCCCTCCCAGGCACCATCTCCAAATCTTCAAGAATTTCCCAGGCTGGGATTGGCAACCCTAGAGAGCTAGAAGTATGGAGCTGTAAGATCTTCCTCATTCATTTGGCTGGATGCTACAAGCAACTGGCTTACTAAATGTTACATCTCTCAGTGTGATAAGTTGCCCCTTGGTAAATGGTCATCTGTCTTCACTGACTTGCACTTGCTTTCATTTCATTTCTGTGTAACATCCAAAACCACCCTGCAAACAGACCATTAAATGACAGCCCACTTGTATTCCATAGTTATACAAGTGGGAGCTGAGAATTATGAATCAGAGCTGTGTTCCCCTGGAACAGCATCCATTCACTGACAGTGAGAGGGGCAACAATGAGGTTAATGGAGCAGTACGCCTTTTTTTGTCGACATGTGAAACAGACTTGAACAACAATATATATGAATGACAGCTGAACTTCCAACATTTAGACATTATAATTATGACGAATACTTAACAGTGGCTGTAAAACACAGATGGATGATGGATGGACAGAAAGAAAGCTTTAAATCTACAAGAAGCTTTGTGTACTTACAAAAGAGATTATGCATTAAAGACAATTTCACTACTTGGGAATATACATACGTATGTACATACATACATACATACATACATACATATTTCTCTCTCCCTCTCTCTCTCTCTCTCTCTCTCTCTCTCTCTCTCTGTATGTGTGTGTGTACATGTGCGTGTGTGTGTGTGTGTGTGTGTATACAGGGGCGCCGTGGTGCCATAGAGTTTCAGGGCGATTGCTAGAGCATCACCTCAGCAATGTGCGCGGCATGATAGCATCACTTCCGGGTGACGCCATCATGCTGGGCATTCGCCCACATGGTGCCGGGAGGGAGAGGGAAGGAGGGAGGGGTGGGTACAGGGGAGCCGGGGGAAGGAAGAGAGAGACTCTTGCGGTGGCGGCAGCAGCCAGCAGGCGGGCCTAGGAAGGGCCCAGAGAGGTGAGGTGGCAGGCACTCCATTTTGCTGGGGGGGCTCAGTCCCCCCCAGGAAATCTGGGGGTGGCCTGAGCCCTTGAGGCTGTTAGCCTGGCTGCTCTTATTATTATTAATATTTGGGGGAATATTAGCTCTTAACAATATGCAGCAGGCATTGTGGATCTCCACCTGTGTCTACAGAGGCTGCGCTTCACCGAGACATCCCAGGAACTGACACAAGACTCAAGTTAAGAGTTATAAAGATAAGGTGTTTACTATAAAAATGATAAAGAAGAAGAAGAAGAAGAGATTAGATTTATATCCCGCCCTTCACTCACTTGGAGTCTCAGAGCGGCTTACAAACTCCTTTCCCTTCCCCTCCCCACAACAGACACCCTGTGAGGTAGGTGGGGCTGAGAGAACTCTCTCCCAAGCTGTCCTTGAGGGAACAGCTGGTACAGAGCTATGGCTTGCCCAAGGTCATCCAGCCAGGTGCAAGTGGAGGAGTGGGGAATCAAACCCGGTTCTCCCAGATTAGAGTCCGCGCACTTAGCCACTACACCAAACTGGCTCCATAGATTCATAGGAAGTATTACACAATCATACACATGTTTACACAGATCTAAGAAATTAGGTAGAATTACAGAGACGTTTGCATGAGCAGGAAAATTGATGGTGTCCATCGGGGGTGATATTTACCTATATAGGAATCTAGCAGAGTCCGTCTGGAAAAAGTAGGAAAGGATTGTGGTCCTGGACCAGCAGAAGCCACGTGGCAGATCCAAGTGGTGCACCCAAGGATCCGTGAGGGAGGGAGGAAGAACAAGCAGGAACAAGGAGGAAAATCTCTCTCTCATGACCCTTGGGGAGCAGTATTTTGGGGGGGGGGGGGTTTTCCAGGAGGTTGGCAAGGTATGAGACCTTCCCAGGAACGCCTATAGATGGTCCATTCTCTGTCCGTAGCCACTAAGAGGGTCCTATGGGAGTGGTCAATATTTAGATCTACCTGATGGTCAGGACAGGATGTTGATGTCAGCTGCATCTGGCGTGATCTCCTAGTTGAAAGCGGGTCCCGGGTGGCAGAACTGGTCCAACAGGAAGCATCCCGCTGCTTTTGCACCCTCGTGTGAAGTTCTTTGATGTAGGGGGGACTTGTAGGAGGGGGTTCAAGCCTGTGTACATGTATGGAGTTCGTTCTCCCATGGAGTTAGTGGTATATGTCTCTAGCAGATGGCTTTGTGTGTGTGTGAGTGTCTTTGTGCTTTGTGACAACCTCCAGGCTGGAGGTGGTAACCTCAGAAAATGGCATTTTAAACCTTCATTGGAAGCATCTGCCACCATCTTCCCACTGGTCACCGTGTGCACTATTTTAACTCACATAACTGGCAGCATAGTCCATTCACTGCTCTCATGAATCACCAGAAAAGTCCAAAAGAATGTTGCTCGGGCTTACGATTCCCCCCCGTAGTTGATGCCTCTGTGTGTGTGTGTGTGTGTGTATGCACACACACACACACACACACACAGAGAGAGAGATTGAGCTAGACAGATAGTCAAACAGACAGATAGAAATTGTCAACATGGCCCCATCTGTGGAAACCTACATCTGAAGATTGGATCCATAAACAGACATGACACATCTTTCTACAAACTTTCTTTAAAAATTGGGGGTTAAAATTTTCTCAAAATAATAGTAGTGCCTGTAGTTTAAAGAAAGTAGGGCCCTCATTGGCCATTGCTAGACAAACATAACAGTATTGTTCCCCCCTCAAGCCTAAGTTTCTGTCAGTAAAGGCGAGAGGAGGGGCCCTTTCCAAGGCTATTTTGGCCTCTGAGGGAGGATTCATGGGGCCTGGTCCAGAAGCAATCACTGGCAGGCATGGCTGCTTGCTATTATCCAACAGCAGCCACTGCACAAAAGTCAATTTGGTGCAGTGGTTAAGTGTGCGGACTCTAATATATAGATAGATATTGATATTGATATATATTATTGATATAAAGCTTCAAACTTTTAAGATGCTGTCGTTTTGGTACCTTACGCCCCAGAAACTGTTGTGTCTCTCAAGATCAAGGAAGCCTGATAGTTTGAGACAATGTGGTCAAAAGGGGACGTATATTCATTGTTGGCTAGAATGCCCGGTTTTGGTGAAATTTTGGAAAGAAGTATTGCAACAAATTAAATACATTACTGGAATAGAAGTACAATACACACTGGAGCATATTATGTTGAATCAATGGGCAATGGGAATTACTTCAAATAGTATGATTAAGGCGGTAACAATTTTACTGTCAGCTGCGAAAAGTACAGTGGCAGTAAGGTGGAAATCTAATATAAGTCCAACCACACAAAATTGGCACTCTAAAATTTGGAATATATATATAATGGCAAAGATTTCGGACAACATCAATAAAACTCAGGTACCCAAAAACAAATCAGATTTTGAGTCAATATGGGTTCCCATTCTAGACTATTTAGTAAAACAAAAAGAAATACCGGAAATTTTGGACGCAGTACATTTATGGTAATTATAATGATTGATATGGCGCTTAGTATTATCTCACTATGGTGGTTGTGTGGTGCAACCTATGTTGTTTAAATCCTTGTTCTGCCTGCATATTGTTTTCTTTTATTGGTTAATTCTGCTGGGTTTTTTGTTATTATTATGAAAATTCAATAAAATTATATATATTAAAAAAAAGAAGTTGACCTTTTTCCAGTCAGTGTTAAACTGCCTCTGCCACAGCTTCACTAAGCCAGTCTGACTCCCAACTGAACTAACTGCTGATTTCAACTGTAACCAGCATTACATCAGCTCCCATTGGTCCCTCTTAGAGAGAGGCGGAACCTAATCTATCTGTTATCCCAATTTTAACATAGCAACATTCAAAAGGATCAAAACTGGAAAATATCAAATTAAATACACCAAATATACAGACACAGAGGAAACTTTGTAGCATTACAGTGAACCCATAAAAAATTCAAAACGGTAAAAACATAAAATCCACAAATCATACAATAGACCTAAACAAGAAACATTTTAACTGTGTGCCTACAACTTATCAGGGCACCAGGTGTATCTCAGGGAACAAATTCCACAAGCAGCATGTCAGAGCAGAAAATGATCTGATCTTGTGGCCATTCACTATATTTTATGAAGTGTATGTGCAGTGAGCTAAACAGGGACTCAGATGGCACTGAATTTTCAGGCCATCTGGTTGAAGGCAGTTTGTAGGATATCCCTGCTGCTCCAGTTCATTTAGGGCTTTAAGGATAAGCACCAGTACTTTGAATTCTACTTAGAAATGGATCGACAGCAAGTGAAGTTCCTGTAAGACTGGCAAGATGGATTCTGATGCAGTAGGATCCATCATTAGTCTTATGTTATGCAATGGCCACTGCCTCTGAAGGAAGAAATTCAAAAAAGCCATCTTAACATGAACCATTGTTCAGCTTAGTCAGTAGGCTACAGAAACTGCAAGGCCATGCACACACACACGCACATAATTCTCTGCTATGAGAGCTTGCATAGAAAATACAAACTGCTATTGTTCTGGTTGCAACTGAATTTCAGTATAGTTTAGTCATGAGAAAGGAGGCTGTGAGAATCTTAGCCCTTTCGTTACATTGTTTGAAGAAGACATTCCTATTGTTCTGATTGTAACTGACATGCACAGGATTGTTAACTGAATCTTTTGCTTACGAGAATGACGTGTAATTTACTAAAATGACACTAGTCCCCATCTCTTCTGTAAACCCCTCCCCTTAGTTTAAAAGATTGAGCCCTGATGAAAACGGGGCTTGGCAATTTTATTCTGAAGGATTTTTCATTCATGCCGAGCCTGGTACCAATAAATCGGCTTCTTCTGTTCCTGGTGTCTGAGTGTCTCCTTCTTGGTTGGTTCAGATTTTGGGTTTTTGCTACACCCCCAGACCTCAGTTAAGTGCTCTGTCTGCTTTGATGGAATCTGCACCAAAGAGCACTTCCTCCTTGCTTCCAGGAGTTTTATCTTCTGGCTTTTCCCCATTCTCTGACTAGGTCAGGCTGAGTCAATGAAGCTTTTCCTGAAGTCTCCAGGAGTTTCTTCCTGGAGTCATTCTAGACTTAATTCCTCCAAATCTCAGTTCCCTGCCTGAAGGGGGGGAGAGAAACTGGGCCACCCTACTGTCTCTAGCTGGACCTATTTGCATTTGTATGAAGGTGGGCTGAGATAAGTCTGGAAAGCAATTGAACTGACCTCCCCCCTTCCTGTCTGTTCTCTTGGGGTTGGGGGATGTCTAAAACTCAGAGTGAAGATTTTGCTCATTTCAAAGCACTAAAGAAAAAATGCATTTAATTAAGGGTTGATTGCTAGTATATGGTGTAGTGGTTAGAGTGATGGCCTAGGATCTGGGATTCTGACATGGAAGCTTGCTGGGTGACTGTGGGCTATTTACATGATCTCAGTCTAGCCTGCTTCACAAAGGCTGAGGACAGACTGGCAATGGAAAGCGGGGCAGCCCCGCATCAGAAGTGGAAGAAAAGAGCCCGTTCAGACATGCGCATCTGTCCCTCGGCTCCATTTTGCACTTACCCGTCTCCCAGTCGCTTTCCATCCGCTTTAACAGGACACCGGGTAAAACTGGTGTTCAGGGGCCATCCTCCGCATGCCTCCCGCTTCCAAATAGTGTGAACCGGAAGAAGCGGGAGGCATCCGGAGGCGGCAGTGTGAATGCGCCGGCACAAAGTTATGCGGCTCCGCGGCAGTCTGAACGCTCCGTATCAGCACCACTGCACATTGCTCTGGCCAGTATGAAAGGCCAGCTCCGTGGAGTTTTTCCCCCGCACCAGTTCCCTCCACTTTGCCCCCGCTTTACATTGCCAGTCTGTCCTCGGCCAGAGTTGTACTGAAGATAAAATGGAAGCGAGAAGAATAATGTAAACTATTTTGGGTTCCCATTAGGGAGAAAGGCGGGGTACAAATGAAATAAATAATTTTCTGTAAATATAGCTCTTCATTGAACACTGTGCAGCTGGATTTACAGGCACTAATGCTCATTTCCTCACTGGCTTCCTTCACATAAAGGAAACAACACTCACAGGAAAGATGCTGGATATACATCTTGGTGCAGACAGGGGACCCAAGGTACTTAGCATCTTTGAAGCATTTGCTAAGTGAAGAGGCGTCTAAGGTAAAATATTCATTTTCACAATGGCTACTCCACCCAGTTTCAATTTCCTCCATTTGTCCAAACATTTCTTCCTTCTAGTGTTCAAAAACACGACTTATTTGTTTCTTACATTGCAAATATCAAAGCTGTTCACATCTAAATATTTAATCTGTCCATGAGTTCAATTGCATATTTTATTATGCTTGATGTGGTCTTTAACCTTATCCTCTAGATGCAATCCAGTTGGTGCAGATTTGCTTCAATGAATTTTATAACCCAAGGCACTTCCAAATTAGGTAAAGAACCATTATTCCTTAGTCACTGATATAATTCTTAATTATTCCACAGACTTTCCCATTCTATCATTCTCCCCACCCCGATGCTGTCTTTATAATAATGTTACCTGGCATGACTTCTTGTGAAAATCTAAGCTGAACACACACAAGCAGGGGGACTACAAAGACTTGTGGGGGGCATCTCATTTTCCACTCTCCCACTATTTCCTCTTGGGGAAGAAAACTATTTCCTTCCATGGAAGCCCCAAAGCACTTCTCTTTTTCCTGTCTCCATCTCTCTTCACCAGCCAATCCACCTTTTTCTGCCCCCTATTTTCAGCTTTCCCTCCTTTACTACCCCTGGCAGCTTCTACCTAGGAAAGCTATGGCCAGTTTATGTTGTCAGCTGCTGGACCCCATTGCATGATGGAGACCTAAAAAGTCTTGTTGGGATACCTAATTTCCCCCTGTAATTACCCTGTAATTTCCCCTCCCCACTATATTTCCTCTTTCCCTCCTCCTGGGAACCTTCCCATCTACCTCCCATCTTCAGCCATATTTATTATTTACTTCATTTATACCAACTTTTCTCCCCCATGGGAACCCAAAGAACTTGAATGCTTCTCCTGTTATTCTCACAACCACCCTGTGAGTGTGTGGCTGGCCCGAGATCACCCAATAAACTTCCAAGGAAGAGTAGGGATTAGAACCTGAGCCTCTCAGATCCTAGTCTGAAGCTCTAACCACTATACTACACAGAAGGAGGAGGAGGAGGAGATCATCCAGCAGCTGCAAGTGGAGGAGTGGGGAATCAAACCCAGTTTTCCCAGAGATATATATATTGATATCAATCAATATCAATATCAATATATATATCAATCAATAATTCTAATGAATCCCAAATGCTTGAATAGTGAAATAGTTCAAAAGTTCAATTGAAAAGAACCTTTGTAACCTCTATGTCATTCTGTAAAATATTATGTTCAAACCATAAATAAAAGTTAACTCTTTGTTTAACCCTATGGGCTGGTTGTTTATGGTCTCAGGGAAAGAATCACACACATATGCAAGCTAAGATCTTGACCTATATATGAACATACATATTAATAAATGGTGGCAGCATGTCAATGAAGCAGTATTTGAGTACCCAGCCCCAATAGCTCTGTGCATTGTCCGAGTGAGGGGTGCTTATTAAAAGGGTCTGAGCTACCCTGTCCAGTGATGTCTCTTGGAGTGTGAGAGAAGACCTGGCATATGAAATGGTCATGGCTCCTTGTATATTTTAAAAGAGCCAAGACAGGCAATGAACTGTGACTGCCCTAGCTATAACCTTAAATCTGTGGTAAGGAAGTTGTGAGATAGGAGCTGTGGAGGGTGACAGAGACTCTGAGTGAGTTTTTTTTTAAAAAGGACATCACAAATGTTTCAGTTCAGCTTCTATTGGTTCTAGTGATGGAGATTTAACTTTTTTTTTTTTTACAGAGCCTCACAATCCTTAGGGTTATGAGACAGTATAACAATGTATTCGGTGAATAAATAGACTAGTGGCTCTTGCAGAGATCTAGGCAGGAAGTCTTTGCCCAGCCCATCAGCAGGGTCTGGGACTACTGTGCTATTAGTCGCCTGGAACCAGGAGCAAGTGTCAGGGTGAAACCAGGCTGGAGATCAAGTTCAGGGCAGCAGCAATCGGAGCTCAAACAGACTAACAGCTGAGGTATATTGAAAGCCCAACGGGTCAAGTCCAAGGCAGCAAGCAGGTTCAAAAGGGCAGGGAAGACACACATGCCCTCCAGAAACCATTTGTCCCAGTGTAGGCTCAAGGCTGCTTGCCAGTATTCAATGAAAAAAAGAGAAAACCAAATAGCAACCATCCTCAACAATACATACAAACAAAAACACATGTACAGCCAATTCAAAAGCCCAGGCAAACTTCACCACCTTATAAAGTTCTAGAAACCTGAAGAGACTATGCCCTTTTCATTTTGCCTTTTTCTGTACAACAGAAAGCCCAGGGTATTGGCACTTTCTGGCTCTCCCATTGGCTGTGCTGTGCACTTCATCAGCCATTGGCCCATCAACTGCCACTCAAGAGTACTCATGTGCCATTGGCAGAGATCACTTCCCTTGGAGAAATGGTTGCTTTGCAGGGTGAACTCTGTGTCATTATACCCTACTGAGGTCACTTCCCTTCTGCTTGGGTCTCCACTGTGGAGAAAAACTGCATTTTTCCTAGGTAGAGGCTCCAGGTGTGATGGGGGGATGGAAAGCTGAAGTTAGAAAGGCAGATAAAGGTAGGTTGTTAGCCTGGCTGCTCCTTTTATTAGTAATATTTGGGGGAATATTAGCTTTTTAGCAATTTGCAGCAGGTGTTGTGGATCTCCACCTGTGTCTACAGAGGCTGCGTTTCACCGAGGCTTCCCAGGAACTGACACGTGACTCAAGTTAAGAGTTATAAAGATAAGTTGTTTACTAAAAAAAGGATAAAAGATTCATAGGCAGTATTACAAAATCATACACACAGTTACACAGATCTAAGAAATTAGGTAGAATGACAGAGACTTTTGCATGAGCAGGAGAATTGATGGTGTCTGTCGAGGGTGATATTTACCTCTATAGGAATCTAGCGAAGTCCATCTGGAAGGGGGGGGGGGGGAAGAAGTATCTTCAGACAAAGGAGAGAGGATCATGGTTCTGACCCAGCAAAGGCCACGTGGCAGATCCAAGTGGTGCACCCAAGGATCCGTGAGGGAGGGAGGAAGAACAAGCAGGAACAAGGAGGAAAATCTCTCTCTCATGACCCTTGGGGAGCAGTATTTATTGGGGGGTGTTCCAGGAGGTTGGCAAGGTATGAGACCTTCCCAGGAATGCCTATAGATGGTCTGTTCTCTGTCCCTAACCACTAAGAGCGTCCTATGGGAGTGGTCAATATTTAGATCTACCTGATGGTTAGGACAGGATGTTGACGTCAGCTGCATCTGGCATGGTCTTCTAGATGAAAGCAGGCCCCAGGCGGCAGAACTGATCCATCAGGAAGCATCCTGCTGTTTTCGCACCCTCGTGTGAAGTCCTTTGATGTGCCAAATGGAGGGGGACTTGTAGGAGGGGGTTCAAGCCTGTGTATGTATATGGAGTTTGTACCTTCATGGAGTTAGTGGTATGTGTCTCTAGCCAAAAAGCCTCACATGGCTTTGTGTGTGTGTGAGTGTTTTTGTGCTTTGTGACAACCTCCAGGCTGGAGGTGGTAACCTCAGAAAATGGTGCTTTAAACCTTCGTTGGAAGCATCTGCTATCATTTTCCCACTGGTCACCTTGTGCACTATTTTAACTCACATAACTGGCAACATAGTCCATTCACTGCTCTCATAGATCACCAGAAAAGTCCAAAAGAATGTTGCTCTGGCTTACAAGGTTGATGGTTGGCTAGGAAGGAGACAGGATTACCAACTCAAGGTTGGGAAATTCCTGGAGATTTTTGGGGTGGAACCTGGAGAGGGTGGGGTTTGAGCAGGGATGGGACCTCAGACACTGCCAAACCAGCCATTTCCTCCTGGGGAACCATTGCAAATCTCCAGGTAAGGGCTGGGGATCACTCAGAATTACAACTGATCTCCAGATGACAGAGATTAGTTCCCCTGAGAAAATGGCTGCTTTGGAAGGTGGACTATATGGCATTCTACCCTGCTGCGGTCACTCTCCTTCTACCGCAAATCTCCAGAAATTTTCCAACCCAGAGTTGGCAACCTTAGACCTGGAAACAGTGTAACGTGCAGCTAGGCCCTCATGGGGTGAACATGGGACCTTTTGTAAACAAAATTTATTTTCTACCAGCTCAAAATTTCTCTGCTAATTGTACCAGAATCATATACTAACTAAACTGGGACCATTTTTATCGTAATTATCCCAAAAGAATGTTTTTATCACAAAAATGATTAATTTTAGCAAAATCTTAATCCTCTGAAATGCAGTAGACATGGCTCAGTAAGTGAGATAAATTACAGGGAATTTAATTCATTTATTTTCCAATTGTCAGTCTTTATTTCCATATTAAAATAGTTAGCTGTGATGTTTCATTACAAAAGAGGATGCTGTTCCCAAAGACACATAGCTCGATAATTGTTTAAACAGGAAATGTATTATTTACAACAAATGAAATTAATGTGTTACAAGGTTACCTTTTGTTAGACGCTTTAAGAGTCAAAGAGATAATTTGGAAACATTGAAATTGAGTTTTCGTTTTCCAGTTATTAATGTGTAATGAAAGACCCATGCGTACCTTGCTGAATTATATTCTCATGATGAATGATGAATGCAGTATTTTATTCCAGCATAATTATCATTCCAGGTGGTGCTCAGTTGGTGATTACAGGAATGTCTATCTCTATACAGCATATGTGTACTGGGCTAATTCTATATGAACAACACCAAATGTGCAGTAATGTTCGCAGATCCTCACCACTGCTCAGCCATTCTTCCCTCTATTGAAACACGGATGAGCTTCCTTGGTGACACTCACCTACCTGTTTGATCCACTTCTGTCACTTCACTGTCAGCTCTGAACAATATCTATAAGCAGGACTCTGGGATGTGAACCCAGTAAGGAGAGGCCAGAATATATCTTACTGAATCACCATGGGTTGTGCATGTTCAGGCCTCAGAGACTTCTGCAGGGACTGAAACGTATTCATTTATTTAATATTTGTATACCTCTCCTTTCTCCCAATGGGTATCCAAAGCAGCTTACATTGTTCTCTTATCCATTTTGTCCTCACACCAGCCCTGTGAGGTAGGTTAGGCTGAGAGAGCATGACTAGCCCAAGGTCACCCAATGAGCCTCTATGGCACAAGTTGGGATTCAAATCTGGGTCTTCTAGATAGTAGTCCAACACTCTTAACCACTGCACCACAATGGCTCTGACTAGAGGTGGGTGACATTGGTCACAGTGATTGCCCAGATCAGCAAAACCTGTTATCAATAACTTGAAGCACTGGGTGTGGTCAGGAGAGCAATGCTTTCTGCTTGCTGTGCTTCAGTATCATTGTCCAGACTTTTGTTACTGTAGGGTCGCGGCCATACGAGCGAGATAATCCAGAGGGGAATCAAGACTTTTTTGCTCTGGAGCAATTTGCCCCGAAGTTGCATGATCACACCGCTCCATGGACCTGCTGGGGCAAACTGCTGCTGCGTGATCAGATGCAACTGCAGGCGAGTGTTTTTGTGTGTGTGTGTAGTGGATTTCTGAGGCGCTTAAATAGGGGATCGATGAATCGCTGCAAAAGGGGAAGGGGAAATTGATGCTTTGCTTCTCCCCCCTGAGGGCTTTCGATGATGTGCACAAGGAGAAGGGGGGGGAAACAGCACCGCATCGGGATAGCATGTGATCATACTATCTGCGATGCCACACTTTCGCGCTGGCGCAATCACACAGGAAAACTCCGGCTGTGAGCCGCAGCAAACTGTTTGCTACTGGAGTTTCACTAGTAGTTTTTTACTATGATTCCCCACCGGATCAAAACGGTTTGCAACAGTTTGATGACGGTTGCAGGACACTTCCTGGATGTGCTGGTGTGATCGTGCCGCTTTGATTCGGTGGTGAATCGTCCCTCTTCTGTGGCTAATGGGTGCATATGATTGTGCCCTAGGTATGGATTCAGATATTCTGGTTCCCATCTCCAGTTGGAGTCCCATGTGGATGTGACAGGGAGGATTCAGAGGAAAGGAGAAATTGCAATGCCCAGGTAAAAGGAGATCATACCGAATCTTCCGGGGTCTCTGAAAGGTGACACACCAAGAACCTTCACATTTTCAGATACTCCTTATTAGGACAGTATTTGGTATTAATTTAATAGATTTAAGTACTTGGGCCTTACTTATAATTACAATCTTAATTGGGCTGTACATTGAAATAATGTCATAAATCAAACTAGAGTTTCTATAGCTCAAATTAAGTGCTTCTATTTTTCCGGGGAAAACCAATATGTTCCAGCTGCTGTTAGAATATTTAATTCTAAAATGCTTACTCGGGTTTTATACGGCATCCCTATCTGGTTTAATGCTTTTAATCAAGATCTGGAGAACCTGCAGGGAGTGTTCCTTAGACAATTTATGGATATCCCTAAATGTGTGCCCTATTTTACCATCTGCTTAGAAACTGGTCAAAATCTGATTGAAACGAAGGTTTGGATCTATGTGATTCGTTACCAAGGGTGCGATCACACAGACGTTTATTGCAGGCCTCGCGGCTGTTCCCCATCGCAATTAAAGGGGCTGACTAGACGGGCCGCATCTGTCTCCCGTCTCGAAGCCGCCCCCCCCCCCCCCCCGCACTCGAGCCCGCTTTTCCAACCACCAGGAAAAACAAGTACCTATCGCGCTTGAAAGAGCAGCGCGGGAGAACCCGGGTTTAAATGCCCGTGTGATCGCACCCTGACTCAAAATTCTTTTTAGAGCCAACTCAGGATCCTTACTGAGCCATCTAAAAAGTGATCTAAATAATACAATCTGGAACTCCACAATTATAAATAAAACTAAACAAAAAGGGATTGACCTCTATGATCTTGCCTTGTCTGACAAACTTATTATTCTTGGAATCATCAGACAAAGACTTGTTGATATTGAACAGCATAAACTTTGTCCTGCACAACCTTATGTCTGCTCTCCCGCAATGTTGGGTCTTGACAGTCAGCCTGGTAGGATAGCTCATTATTTTTATAACCTTGAAGATCCCCATCATCATAGAGCCTTCTCCCTGGCTAGATTAAATGTGTTCCCTTCTGTGATGCTTCTCGGTCATTACCAACATTGTCCAGTCCAGGAATGAATATGCCCCTGAGGTCTAAATTCCTTGGACTCAATTAACCACATAATTTGGGGGGGGGGGGGATTTACGAGATGATTCAGAAAAAAATACTCTTCAATGTACAGTCAAAAAGACATCTGACTAATGAACACAAATGTCGTTTTCTCCTGAGTAACTCCACTCCAGATGTTACTGAAATTGTGGCTAACTATTTAGCTGAAGTACTAAAATCAAAGACAATTCTGTATGGTAAGACCTAATGGTTTTCAGTTCTGTACTATGTGTCTTGGCTGTAAAATGGTTCTGTAGTTCTTTTATGCCAATAAAAGTATGTGTATGAATTTAATAGATTTGTACACTGTGCTAAAAACACTCCATTTAAAACACTGAATACAATAAAACAGCAAAATACAAATTTACTAGGGAACAAAATAAGACAGCATAAAGACCCAAGCACAGGGGTCATAAAAACAGCTTAAAACGTTCATATCAGAGTATGAACCATTCCCAACTGGAATGAACTGGCGAAACAAGATCAATAGTATATAAAAACCTGCAGGGAGGGGGGTAATTCTGTAATGATCTAGCTCTGACGTGGATCGTCCAGGTTAGCCCAATCTTGTCAGGTCTTGGAAGCTGAGCAGGGTCAACCCTGGTTGGTATTTGGATGGGAGACCATCAAGGAATTCCAGGGTTGCTATGCAGAAGAAGGCAATAGCAAACCACCTCTGTCAGTCTCTCAAAAATGCTATAGTGTCACGCACCATAAGTTGGCTGTGACTTGATGGCACTTTGCATACACACACAATGAGCTCGCTAACCCAATCCCTACTGAGCCCAAACTTGAACCCAAACTTGAGAATACCAAACCTGACTATGAATGCCAAATCAACAGTTTTTGTTGTTTGTTTTTACTACTGGGCTTTCTTGCTTCTCTTCTCTGGTTTGTACCCTTGTGTCCTCATGTGTATTTCTGCCTTCTGAATGTAACACTTCATGTTTCTGATAAAATGGGCTCTGAGTCACAAAGGCTGCTAGACTAGGTTAATCTTGAAGATGCCACAAGACACATAGGACTGGATCCTACTATACCACTCAACTAAGTTTGGTGTCTGTACCTAGTGTAAGGAAACTTCCTTTGGCCAAATGCCCTCTTTCACTAAAGGAAAGCTCTACTCACTAGAGAAAGGCTATGCACTTAGTAGAGTGGACTGGTAAAATCCAGCTCTTTCTCGTTAAGGGACAAGAGTCATGCCACATTTTCAGAAAAATAATGGGGTAGGTCCCTGTTGAGCTATTTTGGTAATCCAGAAACGCTTGTAGACTGACACTACATTCTCATGATAGATGAATAACAATTATATATCCTGAACGTCATTGCTTAGAGCTCTCTCTGTTTCTCGTTCTATTATATTTCTCTAAAGTAATCATCTGAGCAAATCGTGCTAAAGCTATCTTGGCTTGCTCATGATTTCAAAGGTCAGAAAGAGTTCTAGACCCTCCTGGAATGAAATCATTCATCAGGAGTTTTAAATTGCATGCTTTAATTCAAATATTAGTCCCGGAGAGTTGGAACTCTTGGAAAGGGAAGCAAAGCAATTCAGTTTCAAAGATTGTCTGATGTTGGAAGACAGAATGCAATTTCCTTCCTGAAGTGGTTGGGCCCCCAGTGACCATGCTAATGGGTCCATTATGCCTTCACAGTTTATGCTCTGTCTTCACTACCAAGAAATCCATGCATGCAGCCCTCTAGCCAAACAACATTGATTTGTTCCTTCATCTTCCATCTTTGCCTTAGTGCATTTAGAGATAACATGGGAACTTGCTGAAAACTTTTGTCAAAGTTGGAGCAGTGTCAGGCACACTCAGCAACTGAACTAGATGTCTTAGGATCTGTGGACCACTGCAGGATGCAGAGTAATCTGTTCCCAGAGTTCTGATGGCATAAAGGGCTCTAAGAAGATTGCCCATCCATGGAGCCCATTGGTTTTCCTTGACTTGGTATGCCTATAAAAACTTGCAAATCAAACTGGGCTTTACCTTAGTGATGGTCAGCCTTGACTGTGTCTACCTAAAATGAGGTTGCACTTATCTGTAACCTCTGTTCATCGAATGGTCTTCAGTGCAGGCTCACATGGGGACTGCATGATTGCAAGCCAGCTGTGGAGAAGAGTTTCCAAGCTTTTAAGAGAATACTCTAGATGTTAGGAATGCGTCCCCTCCCCTCCATCTACAGAGATACTTTTCCTGCCCAAAGGATTATGTGACAGAGGTGGGGAGGCCACTGTTCCCTCAGTTCCTTTTGCCACCAGGAGGAGTCCATGCAGTGGATGAGGAGCCCAAAGCAAGGAGAGGAGGGAAGGATGTGTGCCTGCACAGAAGACCACTTGGTGAGCAATGGTTACAAGTAAGTACAACCATTATTGGCCCCTTTAAAACAGATAAATTCTTCTCTCTCCTAAATTCCTGTGTTCTTTTCCAATAAAAGAGGAAAGCCCTTCTCATGTCTACATGTGCAGTGTTTGCTTCAACAGAGATGTTGGTGAAGGGGAAAACACTGGGAAACTGATGTCCTGGTTCAAGTGGAAGTGTGGCACTACCTTAGGAAGAAATTCCAAGCTGGGCCTGAGTATCACCTTGTCTGCATGGAATTTAATAATGGGGGGGTCGCAGTTTAGTGGTCTCAGTTCCCCCACCCTCCTAGCAGATAGGATACAAGAAAAGCAGTTTTGTACAAAAGAAATGACAAATCAGCCTTAGCCACAGGTTCAAAAGGATTATGCATTAACTTTGTTAGAACCAGTGACAAGCTCCATTGAGGAGCAGGGGGTACAACAGGAGGGAAAATATTGTGCAAGCCCTAAAGGAACTTCCTGGATCTGGGTGCAGAAAACACTGAACACCCTTTAATCCATCCATGATACACCTAAATGACTGCCAGGTGCACCTTTATAGAGAATGATGCAAGAACACTATTCTTTAAAATGAGACGGTAATCAAACACTTTTGCTAGCTCACAAGAGCAAGGGTCAATCCTCTGCTTGTTAGCCTATATAGAGAACATTTTCCATGTTGATGAGTAAGATTGTAGCAGGTTTTCAACAGGCTATTCTGACCTATTCTACCCTTTGTAAAAAACTGCCTACTGCTGAATTATCCACACCGTCAGATGTGACCTTACATATGGGTGACATGCTGGCTCTATGTGAAGGAGGCCCAGATGTAGTCTTGTAAATCTTCTAGCTAACCTCCACAGTGTGGGGAACTGCACCCTCCTGGGCCAGTATGGGGCCAGCAGGATGCAAGAGGTTCTGTCTGCTTTTAGCTTTGAAATCACCTTGTGAAGCATCCCATAAGAGGGGAAAGTATAACAGAGGTGGCCATGCCATCACAACTGGAAAGCATTCCCAATAGAATGTTCATCCAGGACCACCTGGAACAAAAAAGGTGGTATTTGGTGTTGGTTGCAGATGCAAAGAGGTCTGTCTCTGGGGTCACCCACACTCTGACAATCAGGGACAAATGGCAGTCTTTTATGGACCACTCTTGGTTCATGTCTGTGTCCCGGTTCAGTTTGTCTGCTAAGGTGTTGTCAAGGCCGGCTATGTGAATGGCCGTGAGATGGATTCTGTGCTTTATTGCTCGTTGCCAGAAAAGTGTTGCCTCTCTGAGGAGATGGATGGATCCTGTGCCTCCCTCTTTGTTTGGGTAAAATTTTGCTGTGACATTGTCTGTAGCTAGCAGAACATGCCATCCTCTGATGATTTCTGTGAAAGAAGTGAGAGCATGCCTGATAGCCCTCAACTCTAAGAAGTTGATGTGGAGTCTAGATTCCCACTCAGACCATGCACCCTTCACTTCCAGCCCTTCACAGTGAGGGAAGCATCTTTGAACACTTGAATGTTGTGGGAATGTATCCCTAGTGGAATCCCTTTGAGCAGATGCTGCAATTCAGAACACCAACCTGAGGATGTCAGGGTGGCTCTAGGGACCAAAAATTTATTTCATTGAGGCTCTGTATGGGCATCAAATGTCCTGATAAATCAATTTTGTAGTGGTCTCATGGGCAACCTAGCGCATGGTACTCCTGCAGGGGTTGAAGCCATGTAGCCTAAAAGTTTCTGGACAAATTTTGCCACCTGAAGTCTGTTAGACAAAAACCTCCTGTCTAAGACCCGAATACTGTTAGTCCTTCCACTAGGCAGGTAAGCTTTCCCTTTAGTAGAATTAAGGGATGACCCAATGAAATCTGTGGATTGGACTGGAGATGGGTGGGATTTCTCCCAATTGATGATTTTGCCATTAACTTGTTCTTTCTGATCTGGTCCAACACCATATCAGTCTGCTCACTAAATAGATCACAACCTTCAAATGGGAGGTCCTCTATCTTTGCTCTCATGTCCTGTGGGAGGGCTGATGATCACAGCCACAAATGCCTTCTTACCACTATCCCAGAGGCCATGACCCTACAATTACAGTCAGCCACATGCCTGGCTGTGTTGAGTTGCTGCTTGCCTAGTTTCTGTCCCTCTGATATCAGGACTTTAGCTATGGCTTGTTTGTTATCAGGTAACATTTCAACAAACCGTGTCATCTTTTCCCACAGTGACATTTGGTAACAGCCCATTATTGCTGTAAAGTTTGCCACCCACAATCCAATTGCACCAGATGAATAAATCTTCCTCCCCAAATAGTCCAGCCTCTGGCCTTCCTTGTCAAGAGGGGACGTGGCTTCCAGCTCTTCCTCTGGCAAGGAGAACCTCTGATACCAGAGAGTTTGTATATGAGTGGTGGAAAAGGTAATCACAGCTGTCTTCCCTAACCTTGTAAAGGTTCTCCATCTTCTTTGCTGAAGCTGGAGCAGAAGCAGGTTTATCCCACACCCCCATGACTATATCTTGAATGCCCTGAAGCACTGGCAGTGCAACAGGTCCAGATTCAGGACTGTACAAGACTTTCATTATTGGGTCTGTTGGTTGTGGTTCTGCTGAATGGTACTCCTGACACAGTGCCCTGGTCATTCACATGAGCTGTTCAGAATACAGCTTTAGTTCCTCCAAGGGGGTAGGCACTGATGGATGGCCTGCTGCTTCATCAGGGGAAGGCACAGAAGTGCCCTCAGAACCTACTTCTGAAGACTGGTACAGACCCTCTTCTGAATCAGAACCCTGATGGGAAGATTCTGCTAGTAGCTGATACCATTGGTGGTGGTCTCCTTTAGATCTGGTGCTAGGCTTTGAGGATTGCCAGGGGGTGGAGACTTGTGGGGGTTCCCAGGGTTCCCACTGTGGTGGCATCATGAACAGAAAGGAGAACCAAGGATTCTGTTGAGGTGGCTATTGGAAAGGTGGTTGTTGGGATGTTTGTACCTTGGGCTAATGTGACAAGGGAGGAGCAAATGTTGACACCTCTAATGGTCTTGGGGACTGAGCAGCTTGTCTCCACAGTGAAGGTGTTTTTGAGCTTGATGACAGCTTGACATTGAGTCTAGTTGGCAACACAAGGCATTGAGGAGACCTTGGTCTAAAAATCATCAGTGTTGAGCCTCGACTCCAAGGCGAGTTGTCCCATTGATGTTGATGAGGTGAATCATGTCAACCTCGTGACACTGGTGAAGCATGGCCCTCAAGCAAATATATTTGCAACATGAGTTACAAGAAATCATTGGAAAGGCACACAGGATGTGTCATGCAATATACATCCTAATGTTTATTCACTCTGAGACAGCAAGTGAGAACTAGCTGCCGAAGCTCAGTAAATAACTCGATTATTCCAGTGCTCAGCAGTTTGCAGCCAAATGTATGAACTGCTTCATCTCCATTGAAAAGTATCATAACTAAAGTGACAAAGGGTGATATGAAAACTCTTTCTGTTAACCTGTGATGTCTCCTTTGCACACATTTGTGTTTACTTGGTGCTGCGGAGAATACTTTCTTGTAAGAAGCTGTAGAATGGATTGTGTTTTTCATACTTGCAGAAATGAATGGGTTAAATACACCGAAACCTTGATCGATGTGCTGTATTTTCCCCAACAAGTCTCTGATCAACTGTTAACTTTAATCAGCCTACTTATGTCTTACTTAATAAATGTTGTTTTTCGAATTGCTGTGACTTGCATGGCCTTTATTTGAACTTTCTCAAATCTAACCTCATCCTTTGTGAAGTGTAAGCATGGAAACTGAACACATTCTCCAGAAATGAGCTCATTGTTCCACACTCTGTCCTTAGAGTCCCTGTCATAAGGCACACACATATATTTAATTTGCATTGGCTAATGCTAGAATGTTGGTGCCAAGGGAGACATGTGCATCTTGCTTTCACAAAATTGTAGGCTAGAGCTGAAACTGCCTACTGCTTTCCTGATCATATCTGGCAAAATGTGCATCCCTTTCAATGGCTTTTAAGAATGCATGCAAAATGGTTACCTAGAGAGTCCTTCCTCTCTGTCTTTCTCAATTGGCTTTGTTGGCCTTTGATGGCATCATCCCATGGCCACATCTGATTATCTACATAGCACCACTAAACCAATCCTTAATTTGCTGCAATCACCCATGTGATTAGCCTAGGAAAAAGAAGTAACTCGAAGACAAATGGCAGTGAAGCAGCAGCAAATAGGGGACACTGGGAAAGCAACAAGGCTTTGAAACAGTAAATGTTCTTAGACATGAAGATCTGAAGCGAAAATATCCTCCCCACCCCCATGCAACCATTATTTTCAGCTCAAAACTTGTAAGCAGAAACTGTATTGCATGGCACTTCATTTTGTTTTATTTTTTTTTGTCCCTAGAAGCAGATGTTGCTTGCTACAAGCTGAAGTCAATAAGAGAGATATAAAAAGATGTAAGGATGTAAAGACCATTTATTTTACCCCCCAAAAAAAATCAAAGCATTTTTATTATTTGTCGCTTGGTTGCCAAATATGACTTCCTGTTTTTAGACAGATTGCTTTTACAGAATCAGGGAGCAATCTGCTCAATGACGGGATAATTGGAGGCTACAAGGACCACCAAACCAGGAGGAAAAGTGTTAAAGGGAGCTCCAGGAGGCACAACAAGCAAAGTAGTGGGGGAAAGATGGAGTAGGTTCAAGATCCATGTGACAGCACCCTTGTGCCACCACCAGGAAACTGTTGCCATTTTAAAGTAATTTAAAAATGTTGCAAAGGCCCGATCCCGATTGGTCGCACAGCACAGCAGGCTGAGGTGCTCATGTTTCCTTCCATGCCTTATCTAGTGTTGAGACAGTCGTACACACACATATCCTAGAGCTGCTTTGAAACTTGAAATGGTGTGGGGGGGAGCACTGCACTGTGCACCCGATCAGGATACGGCCCTAGCAGCATTATTAAATGACTTTAAAATAGTGGCAGGGTCTTTGTGGCAGCCATAAGGGCAATGTCACTTCTAGTTTGACCCTAAAATGAGGGGAGTTAAGAGAAAAAATTCAGTGGGAGAATCTGGGTCCCTGTCCACGGTGCTGAAATCTCCTGTATAGGCTCCATGTGTAGACAGATAGCACATGAAGTAGTATGCTTTTATCCATTGAAACAGGTACCTCGAATCTGTCTTCACTTACAGCACTCACAGAGAAGTTTGTTGCAGGTTTGCCTGTGCTTTGCACCTGCAAGAGCAGGAAACGTGTGTGTGCACGTGAGGGTAAAGTAAATCCAGCTTGCTTAGGACTTGGGGCAAAACTTCAAGAAATGGTGGGTGGCCATCCAGTAATATGATCTATGGAACCATCCTTCTTCTTTGAGTGGAGAAGCCAAATCTTCCATGGAACTTCCTCCCCAAAGACTGTGTTGTTAAATTTCAGCACTAGTCTATACTGTCCCCCGATTTCAGAAGAATCCGGTAGCTGCTTGTTGGAAATCATCCACTCGAGAGGATGTGGCAGCTGCCACCCTAATGCAACCTTGACTACAACTGATTTTGGTAAAACCACATGTGATTTCCTAACAGATGTTCCAGAGAGGTCAGGGTCCGTTGCTCTCTGGGCAGTATAAAAAAAGAGCCTTACACACCAGGAGTATAATGGGGGGGGGGGGAATCTCTTCCATAGCACCTCTGTCAGAGCAACATCTTCTCAGACTGGGACAGGTTGTGAGAAGGGGAGGGCAGTTGAGAAAAAATAAAGGGAAGAAGTTACAGAGGCATCTCCTACCCCAGGGGATCATCAGGATGGGACTCTAGGAAAACTGCAGAATTTCAACTTTATAGTACCTGTCCATCAACAGAGAGAGAACAGGAGACTCTATGATGAGGTGAGACTTCCAGGAGGCACTAATTGGTGGGCTTCCAAGCCCAACATGAAGGATTTTCCCCTAAGGCTGAAACAAAATATATGTCAGAGAATGAATGACAGATATAGACTTTTTTTTAAATTTTCCAACCCAAACCTGTTTAGTAGACCTTTGTATTTTTAAGTGAGTTTCACTGCTTTCAAAATATAGTGTAGGAAATAGATTCATGAGCAACTAAAAGAGGTGGGCTTGAAAATCAGTAAGTGAAATGGCTAAATTACAAGACTTTGGTCCCTTCCACATGAGCGAGATAATCCAGAGGGGAATTGAGGCTTTTTTGCTCCGGAGCAATTTGCCCCACAGTTGCATGATCACACAGCTCCGTGAAACTGCTGGCGCAAATCACCATTGAGTGATCACACGCAACCACGGGCGAGTTGGTTTTTTTGTGGTGGGTTTCTGAGGTGCTTAAACGGGTGATTGATGAATCGCTTCCCCACTCCTAAGGGCTTTCAATGATGCACACACAGAAAAGGGGGGAACAGTGTCGCGTTGGGATAGCATGTGATCATGCTTCCACAATGCCACACTTCCATGCTGGCACAATCACACAGGGAAACTCCAGCTGTGAGCCGCAGCAAACCATTTGATACTGGAGTTTCTCTAGTAGTTTTTTACTATGATTCCCCACTGGATCAAAATGGTTTGCAATGGCTTGATGATGGTTGTGGGATGCTTCCCAGATGTGTTGGTGTGATTGCACCAGTTTGATCCATTGGTGAATCATTCCTCTCACGTGGCTAATGGGTGTGTATGATTGCACCCTTTGACTAGAGAGACCGGGGATCAAATTTCTATTTAGTCATAATGTTTGCAGTAGCAAACTTGAACCAGTCACTATTGCTCACAGGGTTGCTGCAAGGATAAAATGGGGGAGAGGGACTCAGGCGAAGTATCTTGAACTCCCTGGAGGAAGGGTGAGTTGAAAATATAACAAATAAATCACAGCTAGAACATTTTTGGGGGGTTTAAGGATTGTTGTTTTTGCTTTACTAAGCCAGCAAAGAAAAACTGTGTTTTATTATGATTTCTGAGGCTGTGGAGTAGAGCCAGCTCATGTCATTTCAAATCCTGTGTCATCAGTGATCTGTGCACCTGGTCTGCACCCAAACAGCTGGTATGCAGGCACAAGTTCAAAGCACCTTTCCTATAGGTAAGATGTGATGTGCTGGGAATCAGCTGTTAATACATCTCAGGTAACCCATAAGCCAATTTTTTTTTAGTATCAAGCAGAGAACAAAGCAGCACCACAGGCCACTAGGCAGGATGAGAGAGTCTTGTCTGTGGTGTTTGAACTGTCATTTGAAATCTGTGTGCACTGAGGAACAATGTTTTTGCAAAATAAACTCCAGGCACATTCTTTCCATCTGCTCAGCGATTTGGGTGCCGGCATTAACACAGACTAACATATGACATCTAGCACTGAGAACCGTTTTCTTTCAGTAAAATTGATTCTACAAGGAGGGAGGGAACAGCTCTGGAACAAAGAAGTAACCCCAATCAAAGTAAGGGATGGTAAGCAAAGAACCTTCCAAGTAAGGTGCATGGTGGAGAAGACAAGCATTATGAATACGGTCAGGAATAGAGGGGAGCAGTTGCTGGACTTCACCAAGGAGATCATGGAGGATGTTTCTACACACCAGAGATGTAGCTAGTGTAGACTTTCGCCTGAACATGCCAAAATGGAGATCCAGAATAGAATAGCCTTGGAGAGGAACAAGAAACAAAGGCATAGCACAATTATATGGCCTGTATAAATGGAAATTATCTAACTCATATTAATAGATATGTGTTGAGAGTGATACCCAGATGCAGAACTGTCTGAGAATGGCAAGAATATAGAAGAAGTTCACAGAAGGGAATATATAGTACAAAGACAGGTTGAGGGCCGACAGATGTTCATATGTATGAGAAACTTGTAATCACTATTTTTAAATACACTTCATTAAGTCAAAAAGTAGCAAGACTGAACTAACAATTTTTATATATTTCAAGTATAGATAACTATGTATGGTGCTTGAAGCAAATAAAGTTCAGTGTTGCTAAGTGTAAGGTGATGCACACTGGGACAAAAAAAAAAAAATCCCAACTTCAAGTCTAGGCTAATGGGGTCTGAGACGGAGAGGGGAAAAGATCTTGGGGTCATATATGAAAGTGTCAACCCAGTGTGCTGTGGTGGTGAAAAAGGCAAACTCAATGCCAGGGATTATTAGGAAAGGGATTGAGAATAAAAACAGCCAATATTGTAATGCCCCTTATAGATCTATGGTGCAGTTTTAGTTGGAATCCTGTGAACAGTTCCGGTCACTGTACCTCATAAAGGTCATCACAGAGCTGGGAAAAGTACAGAGGAGGGCAACCAAGATGAAGAAGGGATTGGAGCATCTTCCCTATGAGGAAAGGCTAAAGGGTCTGGGACTTTTTGGTTTAGAAAAGAGATGATAAAGGAGAACATGATAGAGGTTTGTAAAATTATGCATGGGGTGGAAAGAACTGAAAAAGAGATTTTTTTTCTCCTGCTCTCAAAATTCTAGAACTTGCGGACATCCAATGAAACTGATGGACAGTAGGTTCAAGACAGACAAAAGGAAATACTACTTTAAATTGAAAGTGATTAAAATGTGGAATTCACTGCCAGAGGATGTAGTGATGGCCACAGGAATAAACAGCTTTAAAAGGGGGATTAGATAGATTCATTGAGGATAGGTTTATCAATGGCTACTAGCCATGGTGACTGAGGGGAACCTCCACATACAGAGGCACTAAACCTCTGAATCCCAGAGGTGGCAGGCAACATCAGGGGAAGGCCTTGCCCTCTGTGCCCCATTCTTGTACCTCCAGAGGAACTGGCTGGCCACTGTATGAGACAGGATGCCAGGCTAGATGGACCATTGATCAGATCCAGCAAGGCTCTTCTTATGTTGTTACGAAGTTACAAGGTTATTAGTTAGCCAAGAATATGTGCCCTTATCCAGTTGGACAGTTAACTGTTGTTAGGAGATGATTTTTAAAACCTATAAAAATGGGAAGCTGAACTGGTTGGGAGCTTCTCCTTAGAGGGGGTTCTGTGCTTGCTACCTGCCTGTCTTTGGGTAAGATATTTTTTATGGACTTATGTAATTGCTCTTCTTTAATTTTCTGAGTATAACTGGTATAATTTTCTGTCAAGTTAGGTAATGTTAAAGTTGCAAAATAGTTATGCTTTAATAAAAGACTAAAATGAAAAAAAATATCTAAAAGTATCACTTGCGTACTAAACCCACAATGAACCTAAATGTTGTTGAGGGATACCTCTTTCCAATAATTTAATCATCTGATATAGGAAAGCTAACTAGATGCTTAGGGTCGCTTACTGGTATGCCTATATTTGAATCAGACCTGACCAGAGTCATCCAGAGCATAGGAACTGAAGAACTCACAGCAAGTCATCAGTCTTAAATACCTGACTGGGTGACCTAAGGCCAGCTATTCAGTCTTAGCCTAATCTTCCTCAATGTCTTGTTGTGAGGAAGTGGGAAGAAGACATGGGGAAACCATGCAAAGTGCTCTGAGCATCTTGAAAAGTGGGATAAAAATGAAATCCCAGCAGATAAGACTTTACCAAGATGCTAGCACACAGCATCTCGGAGATCTAGGGATGTACTGGTTGTGTAGTTTCTAGGGAAACTAGAAACTACACAACAAGCAAGAAGGCTGAGAGCATAGAAAACCTCTGGGGAGTTTCTGAATATGATCATTATCCAGAGAAAGACCTAGTTTGACCCAGAAGCATTTACAAAGAGAGATCTCCACAAAGCTCCACTGTACACTGAAGAGGAACCATAATCCAGCATGACTTCCATAATGGACGAAACCTAAACACACTTATATTTTCTAAGCCCATTTATTTAGAAAATCAATACTGTTGCTCTGTAATATTCCTTCTGAAGCCCCTTTGAAGTGTAAGATGTAGACCACCTTGAAAACACTGACATTGAATTTTCCCTAGGTTCTCTGGCTCAAAGAGGTTCATTATCCAGCCTTCTGATTGGCTGAAAGCCCTATGTAAACCTTTGTCTGGTAACATAAATCCTCAAATTGTGATTTTTTTTCTGTTGTCAACCATGCCTAAGAATCAGAAAGAACCCTAAACCTTTTTTCCAAAAACCTGCAAGCCACCATTAAAATACTGATAGAATTACACCAGTTTGAATTCTTATGCTCATTTGTAGGTTGTTTAAGAGGCACTTCATTCTTAGCATTAGATGGAAATGGGAATTTCCAGGCCCTCATACAAAACCATGGGGTGTGGAAATATAAATATGAATATGTCACGGAAACATCTAGGAGAAATACAAATGATTGGAATTAAACAAGGGCCACTTTATTAACTGTTTAACAGAACATTGCAGCAACGGGCAAAAATAAGCAAGCACAGGAACAGACAAGGTAGGTGTCACTCCCTGACACAACCTCCTTGCCCTTGATATGGGCGGGTCACCTAGCTCCGCTCTTGAGCCAGCCAAACTCTGGCTCATAATCGGCAGCCCAGCATATTGGTTGCCCCGCAGGAGTGCCTACCCCTGAGGCTGCACAGACCTTCAGGGAGGAGCCTAGCCGGAGAGGTTCCCAGAGGCCATCACCATTCTCCACCCCGGACCGCACAGCCCTAGGGCAGTTCCTGATGACCTCCTGTTCCCAAACGGGATATGCCGTGAGGCGCTCACCAGTTCTGTTTTCTTGCTTGCACAAACTTGCCACAGCCAAGGCCAAGCCTCTGCTTTGGTCTTTACTACCCCATTCAGCAACCAAGTGCCCACCGGATCCCGTGCTGCAAGTCCTCTAAAAATATCCCATTGCCCTTGTCTGACAGATGCACCCTGTCGGGCCTATACAGGCCTTGAAACTCAACCCGTATATCAGGGTGCGGCAAAACAAACCCAACCCGGATTCCATGGCCTCCCTCAACTGTCCACTGGCCTTACGCCTAGCATGGTCAATACACCTGGAGTCCCCAACTATATGCACCCCTGGCCACCGTGCTCTTATCCTCACAAGGTCGGCCCTGGCCTGCAACACAAGGGCCAGGCCCTTCATCAGCCGCAAAACATCACCCCCCAGGTGTATTACCAGGACATGAGCAGGAGGCCCCCGTCTCTCCATAAATAACAAGGGAAGGAGCGAAGGCACCCCATGCCTCTCCTTTCCAACCACTCAACCGTTGCCTGCTCGCTAAGGCCGAGCTGAGCGCCAACGGGTGTCCTCCATGCTCGATGAGTTGCCCAGAATATCATGCTGTGGCCACAGATTGTGACCCTTCATTGCACCTCGCAACCTGCAGCACCTGTAAGAGAACTTTATTAATAACCCCAGTAAAACCGGCCACCTGCTCATTGATTCTAAGTGCCCCGAAAAAAAAGTGATCAAGGATGCTGCATGAAACAGTCTACCGCAGAACAGCAGGGGTCAGGGGTTCCCTGGTGTCAACCACCTTGGCACACTTCCGGGACTAACCCTCTAGCATCCTCTGAATCCGGAAATTGCCAGTAGAGTCCCCATGGCCAGATGCCTTACAGGCGTAGGCCAATGAGGACAGCATACCCCTGATGGTCAGGGGTGACATGCCCTCGTTCCTCAGCATCACACAGAATTGCATGAAGTGTGACACCGGTATAGCCCAAACCTGCCTCAGGCCCACGTCCTCCCTAAAGGACAGGAATTGCTAATCTTATTGCTACCTTACTGTGTCCACCCGCTTTTACAATGTGGTTAATTTGTCGATAGGCAACCTGCAGCACTGCCCACTGTATCAATTACTTTTCCAAGGTAAGTTAACCTGGATATCAGGCCCTCTGTTTTCTTGAGCAAGAGGAATGCTCAGTTCCCCCATTAGGTTAACAAAACTGGACTGCAAAATTGACATTGTCCAGTACCCCTCCTTCCTACTACCAGGAAATCATCCAGGCAGTGGGCCGTACTGCAGCGTCCTGTCCTGAATCACAAGGCCCATTCCAAAAATGAACAGAGCCTCACAAAAGCAGCACCAGACACTGAGTACCCCATGGGAAGGGCCCAATCCATGCAGAACTTGCCCTCAAAGGCAAATCTGAGTAGCTTGAAGTCCTCTGAGTAGCTTGAAGTCCGGGAGAAGGCGGAAGGCTGCCTTGATGTCACACTTCGCCAATTCCTCCCCCTTGCCACAGAGGTGGACTACCCACATGGCCTGATCAAAGGATGTGTATTAACCTAATATAACTCATCTGGTATCATGTCATTCACTGCGTCATTCACTCCCCACATGGGTAGGACAGGTGGTGAATGAGGCAATATTCACCAGGTCCCTCCTGGGCACAACTCTCAACAGGGAAACCCTTAAAGTACAAACTGGGGGAGAATTAAATGGACCTAACACCCTGCCTTCCCTGCACTCCTTGGTGATCTTCTCCCTAATTATATGCTCCATACCCTGAACCGAATTTAAAATAGGAGCTAGATAAGGTGCCCTCTTTCCTTGGAAAGGTGTTCTAAAACCCAACATGAACCCATCCAAGAGGCATGTGCAGTCATGGCTCTTTGGGAAATAATGTAACCAGTGCTCTAAAACTTCCTATTCAATTGGGCTGGGACCCATCATCAGCAGGGGGGTTGTAGTTCCCTCCACCTCCAGAACACTTACCTCCTTTACCACCCCCTCGCCCCTTCGGCCTGGGGCAATTGGAGAAGGTGTGAGGCCCGGCACACAGAGGGCACTCGTGGCAAAAGGAACAGGACTTGCAGCTGCAGGTTCCAAGGGAGGTGAACTCTCAGCAAAGCGGGCGTCGCTGAGCCACCTGCCTTGCCTGAGCACAGGTACCTGTCTGTAACCGCGCCCTCTTCACTGAGTGACCACTGTGCGACTTCTCACCCCCAGATGCCCTATTTGGGGACATAATTTGCAGCCATAAATTGGGGTTGATCTTATCCCACCGCAAGGATGGGTTCATGGCCACCCACATTCTAAACTCCTCGTCATACTGTGACCATGCTGGGCTCGGGAAGTCTGTAAGCGCCTTGTAAATGATATCTATATACTGGATCATCACCGAAGCCCGCCATGGCTTGTGCCTCACTATGACCGCAACGTATATGAGGAATCCTGGGTACCAATTTGCCCATGTCCTGTCCACTACTCACCGCTTTAAGTGCTCTTTTTCATGATCGTCCAGATTGTCTTTATCTTTTCCCCCATCTCGCGATACAGTAAACTAAAAACGTTCACGTATTCACCTTCAAGGATCTTCTCCTTGGTGGCAATGGACAGATGCTCACCCAAGGGCAAATCCATATCCCCACTAGGCATAGCCTCTGCAGGAACAGCTTCATACGAAGCCACTCCAGGATACCGGAAACTCGCACCAGGATGCGGGAAACCCCATGCAGGCCACAACCCCTGAGGAAGCGGTGGAGCCCCTGCATGGCCAAACAATGGCCAGGTGGCTGGTGCCAAATGTGTGCTTAAGCCCGAGGTGCCCTGGTGGCCAGGCCCCCATGGCCAATCTGCACCACCCCCACCAATGGTGTCCCCTTTACCGTCCACTCACTGGGGGCCCTTGTACACTTCACCTGCATGTCACCCACACTTTGCCCCCGGCGACCTTGATTTGAGCCATCTCCTTCCCCTTCTGTCTTAACACCTCTCCTGTCCTCCAAGAAGGCCAATCATGCCAGGACCTGTCCTTGGAAAGAAACAGTTTATTCCCCCCTGGTTTTTGCACCCCCAACACTCTTGGAATGTCAACCCCACTCTTTTTCTAACGCTTCCAGCCATCATAGTATCACCACGTTAACCGGGTCTTCATCATCAGAGGGGATAACGGAAATGGGCTGCACCAGTGGCCATCTCGGAGCCAGTTGTTTACCTTTGGCCTTACCTTGCCCCTTCCCCGCAGCCATATCAGCTACTTATAGGAAGTAAGACGAATATAAAATTAAAGTCAAGCCAACAGTACAAAGAGCCATCATGAGTACTCCCCGCAATACAGACGCCCAAATACATGAGCCCATTCAAAATGTCTTAAAATTTGCAGTAAAGGGAGAAAGAAGAGATTGGATTTACATCCCACCCTTCACTCACTTGGAGTCTCAGAGCAGCTTACAAACGCCATTCCCCTCCCCCCCCCCCCACAACAGACACCCTGTGAGGTAGGTAGAGCTGAAAGAGCTGTGAGACAACTGTCCTTGAGAGAACAGCTGGTACAGAGCTATGGCTTGCCCAAGGTCAACCAGCAGGTGCAAGTGGAGGAGTGGGGAATCAAACCTGGTTCTCCCAGATTAGAGTTCGCGTACCTAACCACTAACCAAAACTTTCAAAACTGTCAAGCAGCCAAGCTCTGAAACAGTAACCTAAAATAGCCACCACTTAATTTCCACAAAATGGCTACTGCCCCTGAGGTGGCCCAACAGGTGGGCAGAGCTGTAGCGAGGCCCTTTGTATAACAGACAAGGCAACTTAAAATGGCTGCCCCTGGACTAAGATACAAAAATGGCCACCGAACATGAGGCCAGGTAGACCTCACCAAAATGGTTGTACAGCGGAATGCAACCTGGGCCTTATCACAATGGCCGCCTTGGAAACCCCACACAAGATGGCCGCCCTGAAGAAAAAATCACTCAAAAGGGCCACTGCCCCATCTGCTTCAATAGCCTCATCAACTGCCACCCTTTTAATGGCTGCAGCAGCTAGGGACCTGCCACATCCCAATACCTTCTCCCCAGGAAAACAGCCACCAGAGTGGGCCTCTAATGGCCTATGGAGCAACCCCCCACACACACACAGCCCCTGGATCGGGGGTAATATGGGACCAGGCCGCTGCTGCGACGCTTGGACAGACCTTGCCCTCCATGCTGCCACCACAGGCACAGGCCTCAATCGCCGCCACCCAACCCGGGCCACTGACTGGATTGGACTGGCCCACCAAACACTGGCCACCACCACCCTCCTCTGGTTAAGTGCCCGGAGGAAGAGAAACCAACCTGGGGTGCCACTGGCACAAAGATCACATTGCTGCAGCTGCCTGTCATCCGCCGGCCAAAGCCCATTCCACTGTCGTCAGTGACATTGACCCCCCAGCCACCCTGGACAAACCAAATGCAGGCCACAACAGAGACCGGCCGCCGCCGCCAAAAAAATGCACCGTCGCCACCGAGGAACATTTCGCCGCAGCTGCGCTCCGGCCACCAAAGGAAAAAACTGGGCCGCTACTGAGGAGCCTGAAACTGCTGTCACCCCGAGGCCTCTGCTGCCACAGTGCAACGCGCTGTAGGCGTGAACAAACCATTTGCTGCCGGCCGGGAGCAGGTAGGCCCCCCTCAAACACCTTTCCACTCTCTGCATGCTCCATCTTGGACGAGCACGTGGAGCAATTGACAGAAGCGGGAGCAGGGCACCGCCTCTTCAAGTCGCTAGCCCCGCCCCCTGCCAGCTCCGTGCCATGTGACGTGCGCAGCTGTTGCTGCTTGCCTTCTGGCACAGTGGCAAAGCAGCCCCCGGGTGCTACCGGTGTTGCCGGGCACCCAGGAGCCCAGTTCTGCAAACTGGCATGAACTGAAGCAAAACATGGCAAATGTTTTTCTTCCCCACTGCTTAATCTTTTAAAAACTGTGGATATAACAGTATAGACATCATTATTGAGTTTGTTTATTTGCATAATATTTAAATACCTGCTTTTCTCCTAGGCATCTCAGGAACCAAGGTGGGTAACAGCACCCAGACACTGGAATCATCTTACTACAGACATTTGGTGGTCTCCCTCCCTCCCTCTCTCCCTCCCTCCCTTCCTTCCTGTCAAGGCTGCCCCATCTTGTTCTGAGACAATTGTCCCCTGTCTCAGACCCAAGACCCTGGCACAAGACCCTCCTTGGATAACGTGACTGAGATTACCCTGGGTCAAGACCAGCTAACTCACAGCCACAAAATACCATAAAACTGATGTGTTGAAGACCACTACATTATCTTACCATGGTTTTGTTGCTATCATTTACAGTTCAGAGTTACAGTCTTCTCAGTCCATTGAGTGTAACTCTTTTTAGGACTGAGCCATTGTCTTAACTAAAACTTTTACCCATACCAATTGTCTGGCCGTATTTTGTTGTTAACTATATGTAACATTTTAAGGTATTTGCTAATCTTTGATCATAATAAATCGAATTGAATTATGTTGGGATTGCACCGTTAGTGAATAGAAGCCCCTTTTCTTGAGAATAAACACAATGGACTGTATCCAAACCATCTAGCATTGCTCCACAAGCAATGCCCACATAAGAGATAGCACAATGCTACAACAAAGAGATCTTATTAACAGTTCTCATATGTCTGCTTGCACAAGAAAGAAACAAAAGAAATATTTGGGTCTAGTTTCAATGATCTTGAACAGCACTGTGATGAAAAGTGAGAGATTACCCTTACGTGAGCAGATGACCTTCTGCAAGTGGGAAGGCTTCTTTAGACTTGACCCATTGTCTTCTTTCTTCTGTGAAAACAATAAAAAACAGGAAGTTGAACTCTGACATAAAGGCAGAACTCTGCAAATTAAAGGAATAGAGTCCTACAGTTTGGCTCCAGAGTAAAAAGATTGGGAACCGCTAGCTTACAATTGAAGATAACTAAATTGATTTGTCAGGATTATGTTTTCCTTGCTTTGAAGTTTTTCAGTAAAATCCAACCGTATAATTCTGCTTGGGAAATTAAGAAAAAAAAACCCTTAAGCGTGTTAATTCTGACTCCTGCAACCAAACCACACATTGTGTGCCAGTGATAAAGAAAAGCTTCTTTGCAGGAAATACAATATGTCTGCTCAGCTGTGTCTCCAGCCTTTCGACTAAGATTGACCGCTTACCAGTAGGCCTGTTTTAATTAAACAACTAATGTTATTTTAAAAGGATGGGAGGGACGTCAAGTTCTTCGAGGAACTCTAGGCCTGCCTTGCAATATGTTTCTCTAATTAAGCTATTCAGACACAAATTTAAATGGCTGTCCAAAGCCTCTGCAAATTGATTTGTCCCCTGGAGACATCCCAAACTCTTCCAGAACAAAGATTTTTCATGTACTGCTTCAGCCTCTCACTTCTGCCATCTTCATATCGTCTAGCATATATATATATATATATATATATATATTGCAGACGTGTTTTAAACAATTCCTTATTTACCTCTCTGCAGAAGATAGGATGCAATCTTGGTTATGGTAAATTAGGAGACGTGTTTCTCTCCACCCAGTCTGAATAGATTCTCTCCCAACAAGAACTACAACTTTCATGACCGTTGCATGCTGTGGATACACTGTACATAGGAAGAAGTATCTGATGCCTTCCTGGACTATGCTTTCCTTCTGCCCTGGGAGTGACCTTCTCTGCAGCCCCAACCATAGGTGAAAGGAAGGTGGTGAGGCAAAATGCCCTGAAATTCCCCCCCCCCCATGGTGTTCCTGATTTAAATTTATTTGGGTTATTCATTTGCTGCTTCACCATAAAATATTTATCAATTGACTGATTTACATATTTCCTATTGTGTTGTCTCCATCAAGGTGCTGGAGGCATTCCATAGATAGTATGCTCACTGTATAATTTGTGTCATTCAAGAACCTACCTGCTGCCCTTTGTACCATTTGAAATGTCCAGACAGTTTTTCAAGGCAGCCTTGTGTAAAGTGCCTTACAGTAATATAACCTAAAGGTGATCAGAGCATGGATGTTTGTGGCCAAATCTCAGGACAAAAAGGGGGGGACTGAACCTGTACTGTCATATTATTTAAGCCAATATGTTCACTGGAAGTGATGTCATGACACTCTAGGAATTCACCCCAGCTCTATTGTTTTTACCATAGGGATGGGCAAATTCCTAGAGTGTTGTGATGTCATTTCTAAGCACAAGCCAGAAGTGACATTGCAATATCATGCAACATCACACTTCACCTCCAAAATTCTCCCACTGGTTACCACTGCTTAGCTGGCCATCCTACTTTCTTCCTATCTTTGTTGTATCAAGTTCCAGGAGTTCTAAATTCATTTAAGAACAATAGCCTGCAAAAAAAAAATCTAAATGAACATGCCACAAAATATGATTGCACAGATTAGAGCTAGCACCTAGTTTGTGCTTTTTCACGAGAGAAAGATATTAACACTCGCTGGCAACGCAGTGCTAATCCTTTTGTTAATTGAGGATTAATGACACAAGGACAACAGGGGGGTGCTAATTTCCAATTCTTAGACAATAATAAAAAACACCTTCTGAGAGATCAGCATCTCAAAGACCAGTGATATCATTTTTTTTAACAATTGGAACACAGCACACAGCTCAGCCATAGTTTGGGATGGGCCAACTCTCCTCTGATCAAACCGCCCTTTGGTCACAATTTGCAAGCCTCAACCTCAACAAGTATGTACATTTTATCAAACACTGCAAACAGTTATACTAAGTTCTACTGAAACATACTGCATGCACTTTCTCCCACTGCTTTCTCACAGCTGTCTTTTTCCTTCACTGTTGGCATAACCCACAAGGCGGGGGGTGGGTTGCTTCTCTTGGGAGTGGCAGAGGGCATAGAGAGGAGGGGCATCATACCTCCTGATCTGGCCTCCATGCAGAGATGAAAATCCAACAAACCCTACATGCATACAAGTGTTACGTGCATGACCATTGCATGAATTATTAGGATTTTATGGTTTGGGAGGATTCTTGACTGTGTACAAAGCCAGCCCTGCGTACATACCTACTTATTCATTTATTTAGGCTGCGATCATATGCACAGTTAGACCTGACATAGGCACGAATGCCAGGCGGATTTAAAGGGAGTGATCAGACAACAACATCTGGGAAGCGCCCTGCAGCCGTTGGCAACCAGTTTTGCTCCACCGCAGAAGCAGTTAAAAGACACCAGGGAAAAACCGTTAGTAAACAGGTTGCGATGGGCCACTGACGGACTTTCCCATACCTCACTGCTCCAGCGCACTCTCATGGTGTTGGGAGGTCTGATCAGGCCATCCAACTCCATTCCATTGTGTTTTTCCCCCTTCACAGGATGCAGATCATCGCAAACTCCATAGGGAGCCCTCAGTGCAGAGGTGTGATTCATAGATCTCTCGTTTAAACGCATGGGGAGGAAATGGGATAAAAAACCCACAACTCACCCACAATTGCGTCTGATCACACACTGATGGACTACACCTGCAGCTTCAAAGGGAGGTGCAACTGCTGGTCAAATTCTGCTAGAGGAAATAGCCTTGCTCCCCCCCCCCCAGTTTTTCTAGCACATGTGACTGCAACCTTAGTGTGTTTTTATCCTACCCTTCCTTCAAGCAGCTCAGGGCAGCGTATATCATTCTTCTCTCCTTTTCATTCACACAACAGCCCTGTGAGGTAGGTCAGGCTGGATGAAGGACACCCAGTGAGCCCCATGACAGAGTGAGGAGTTGAATCTGGAAGTCCCAGAGCCTAGTCTATCACTTTGACCATTCTACCAAGCTAGCTATCATAGGCGTCCTGAAGATGCCCATATATTTATACAGATAGCTAGGGGCCAGGCTAGTGTAAGCCAGCAAGGTCCTTTTGCACTCTTATGAATGATAAATTCATAAGTGATAAATGGACTGTTGCTAATTGTGTGAGAGGAATAACCAAGGAGAAAAACCAGCTGCAAATGACTCCAGCAAATGCTTGAGACAGCGGTTCCCGAGGTTGCCAACCCCAGGAGGCTTCTCTTCACACACAAAGACACTGACACAGAAAATAGCCATCTTGTCTCTGGCTAAAGACATGTGCTCACGAACTCCATTACGTGTTCTCTACACATCGCAGGATGCAACCCCCCCCCCCAACATTCCTTGACCAGTGAAACAATGGACTTGACCAGCTAAAAAACGGTTTGGCTGCCAAGAGAGGTAATTCCCATCTACAAGACCATGCTACTAGCCGATGATGTCAGCTTCTGGCCCCAGGTATTTCTCTGACCATGCTCGGTAAAATCTAACATTGCCCAACCCCCCGTTCTCCTACTGGAAAAGAGCTAGTGGGTGGACCAGCATGGGGTGGTCTCAGGACAGGCATCTGGCCAAGCCTGCCCCCAGAGACCACCCCCCAATAAAAGAAAGCTCCCAGCAGCAAGCTCTCTCTCTTGCTTTGATGATCTCCTGCCCTCCCTTACCTTCAAGACTCTTCGTATGCACAGCCAAGGGCCTACATATGCTGCTGCTGGTTCAGCACATGTGCTTCCCCCCCACCCAATCTTTCTCCCAGCCTATCTTTATTTTTCCAGAATGACAACACCAGCTACTGGAGAGGTAAATATGCCTTCTACAGGAAACCAACAATCTCCTGCTCATGCAACAGTCTCTTTAATTCTTACTTCTTAGACCTGTATGATTGAATGTGTGATTTTTGCAACATCTGAATGATTCACTTTTATTATTATTAAGTAAACTATAGACTCTTTTAACTTCATTTGAGTCTCTGTGTCTCTTTTTGGGAGGTCTGAGAGAGGCCCAGCCTCTGTATACAAATGGTGCAGATTCCTTAATGCCTACTGCTGATTATTAAGAGCTAATATTCCCCAAATATTAATAACATAAAAGAGCAGTCAGGCTAACACTAGCAGGCACAATCCACTCCCCACTCCACATGAACAGTATGCACAAAGGAACAGGGCTTGTGTGATCCAGCCCAAGATGCATATGCATTTGCTTGGTACCTCTAAACACCAAGCCATGAAGCCCGCTATCCATTTTGGCATCCCTCACTGCTATGATCATAATGCCTTTATTTACTCACATAGTTTCACCTTACCAGAATTGTTGAGCTGGTCTCCCAAGCACATGGCATTCCTGGAATTTCTTGCTGTAGCCTACATCACACATGGGTTTAGAGACGATTTAACTGACAATGAAACTAAGAAGCTTTCAAGTGGAGAAGATAAAGTCAGCGTTCTTGAAACCGTGACCACTTGTGTCATATGGAAAATTGAATTAATACATCAATCACGAACTAAACACAGTGTTTTCTATCTGGGTAAACAGTAGCAGGATAAAAAAAAAAGAATTGATCAGAGGCCTCATACAATTTATTAAAGGGATCCATCAATGATATTTTATGGCTATCCAGCTGACAAGGTGTTCAGTATAAATTACTAGGGTCATGCCCCTCTCAAGTGTCTGTTTCCATAACCACCACAAAACAAAATTCATGGCACCTCAGATCCAACACTCCTTAACTGAGCCAGCTCATGCATTCAGGGGCAAATGACTGAAACTGCCCACAGCATAGAATGGGGCATAAATGTATTAAATAAATAAATACTGCACAGTCAAGTGATGAGAAATTAGCAGGCATCCATATGCATCTGAACAGGATCATTGTTGCTGCCCTGAAATGAGGGGAGTACCTTTGTGGATTGTAATTTCAGTTTAATTCTCTGACTGTATTATATATAGTTAGTGAAGGTGACAGAGCAGGCATTCTACTCCTAGGAGTGCAGAACATTCCTGAAAATCCTTTTTCTATCCATTTTATTTCCCACTGCCGAACTTATTTGGCTGCACATAACCAGCCAGCCATGGTTCTAATGGTTAGCCGACTGATCCATCTTTTTCCAAACAAAAGATTTTCTTTTTACCTTTCTGCTACCATCTATTTATTTATTTATTTATTTATTTATTTATTTAATGTTCATCCTGCCCTTCCAGCAAGCTGGCTCAAGGAGGCTACCAACCATAAAATACCATCAAAATGGTTTACAAATTTAAAACATAAAACCAGACATCAATAATGAAACAACATATGCAGCAGCAAATACTGGCAGCATCAGAGTTCTCATGGTGAAAGGCGGCGGCAAAGCATTCGGCCAGTGGTTCCAGAGTGATGTTGTCCTGCAATTCCCCCGGTGGTGGCTCCTAATCGAAAGCCTGGCAAAAAAGCTCCATCTTGCAGGCCCTGTGGAACTGTAATAAGTCCTGCAGGGCCCTGATGTAATCCGGGAGCTCATTCCACCAGTATGGGGCCACCACCGAGAAAGCCCTGGCCCTAGTGCAGGCCAGCCGAACGTCTTTCGGACTGGGGAGAGTCAGGCGATGTTGTGTGCTTGACCTCAGTGTCCTCTGGGGCACATATGGGGAAAGGCGATACATCAAGTAGGCAGGGCCCTGACCATATAGGGCTTTAAAGGTCAGCACCAGCACCTTGAACTGGATTCGGTATGCTATAGGCAGCCAGTGCAGTGACTGCAACACAGGCCGGATGTGGTCCCGCATGGAGAGGCCCATCAACAGCCTGGCCATGGCATTCTGCACCAGCTGCAGCTTCCGGATCTGAGACAAGGGCAGCCCCATGTAGAGAGTGTTACAGTGGTCAAGTCTCGAGGTGACCATAGCATGGATCACTGTAGCTAGGTCATTGCATTCGAGGAAGGGAACCAACTGCCTGATCAGCCGTAGATGGTAGAAGGCTGCCGTGGCAGTGGCTGCTACCTGGGCTTCCATTGTTAGGGAAGCATCCAGGAGCACTCCCAAACTCCTGACCCTCAGCGCTGGCAACAGTGGTGCCCCACCGAAGGTCAGTAGTGGGATCCCTACCCCCGACCCTTTCCAACTCAAGCACAGGACCTCCGTCTTCATTGGATTCAGTTTCAGTCGACTCAGTCTGAGCCAGTCCGCAACGTCCTGAAGCGCCCAATCCAGTTCATCTGGGGTAGAGTCGGACCAGCCACCCAACAACAGATAAAGCTGGGTGTCATCTGCATATTGATGACACCCAAGCCTATGCCTCCAGGCAATCTGGGCAAGGGAGTGTATATAGATGTTGAATAACATCGGGGACAGCACCGCCCCTTGAGGAACACCACACACCAGTGGGTGCCTCTGGGAGGTCTGTTCCTCGAGCGCAACCCTCTGTCCCGGATCCTGGAGAAAAGAGGGAAGCCACTGTAAAGCAAGCCCCTATATCTCCAAGTCAGTGAGGCGGTGGATCAGCAACTGGTGGTCGACCATGTCAAATGCAGCCGACAGATCTAACAGCACCAGTGCTGCCGTGCCACCTCAATCCAGATGTCTCCAGAGGTCATCCGTGAGGGTGACCAGTGCTGTCTCCATCCTATGACCTGGCCAGAAGCTGGACTGAAATGGATCCAGCATAGAAGTGTCATCCATAAAGCTCTGCAACTGAATCACCATCGCCCTCTCCAGTACCTTGCCCAAATAGGGCAGGTTGGACACCGGTCAATAGTTGGCCAATACGGCCGGGTCCAGAGATGGTTTTTTCAGGAGGGGACAGACCATCGCATCCTTGAGTGCCCCCAGGAACAGCCTTTCCGAAAAGGACTTGTTGATAATCTCCCGAAGAGCACCACATAACCCCTCACAACCCGCTTTTATGAGCCACGAGGGGTACAGGTCAAGGCTGCATGTGGTTGGGCGTATAGTCGAGAGCAATCTGTCATCTTCCTCCAAACTGAGAGGACTGAAATGATCCAGAATAGAACCTGAAGACATGCATGGAGCCTCGCGTTCACACACTGTCTCAACTGTGGCCAGGAGATCACGGCAGAGTAGCAGGACTTTATCTGCAAAATAGCTTGCAAAAGCCTCACAGCCGATATCCAATTCCCTAACATTTGGCCTGCCCTGTGGCAGCTCAGTTAAAGACCGAACGGTTCTAAATAATTGCGCTGGGCGAGAGCTAGCAGACACAACCTCAGCCGTGTAGAATTGTCTCTTCGCGGCCTTGACTGCCACCTCATAGGATCTCATAAACGTCCTATAGGATGCTCTTGATACTCCATTGCGGGCTCTCCGCCACCACCTCTCTAACCATCTAAATCCTCACTTCATCTGCCTCAGCTCCTTGATAAACCAGGGAGCCAGCTTAGAGCAAGGGCGCAGAGGGCGTCGGGGAGCTATCTTGTTGATGGCTGCCGAGAGCCGGACGTGCCAGTCCTCGACCAGCCCATCTAATGAGCCACCAGGAGGTATGGGATCCTGCAGTGCCATCAGAAACTGCTGAGGGTCCATCAGGCTCTGCGGGCGAGCCAAAATATGCTCGCTGCCCAAACAGAGTTGGGGAGGCACCATCAGATGGGCCTTCAGGGCATAGTGGTCAGACCATGGCACCGCCATGGCCATTATCTGGTCCACCATAACCCCCGCTGCAAAGATCAAGTCGGGTGTGTGCCTGGCCTGGTGCGTAGGAGCTGTTACAATTTGGGTGAGCCCTAGTGCCGCCATGGATGACACCAGGTCCCTCACCAGCACAGAGGCTGCATCATCGGCATGGACATTGAAGTCACCCAAGACTATCAGCCTCGGGTGCTCCAACGCCCAGCCATACACAGCCTCAACCAGCGAGGGCAGGTTGTTGGCTGGTGTGTTGGGCGACCGGTACACCAGCCAGATAGTCAGACTCTCCCCAGCTTCCCACACCAGGCCCGAGCACTCAATGCCCGCAAGCTTAGGTGGCGGGGTTACCCTGTAGGAGGAAGCCTCCCAAATGAACAGCACCACTCCTCCTCCCCGGCCCTCAGTCCGTGATTGGTGAAGGACTGCAAATCCGGGTGGAGCTAACTGGGAAAGAGCCACTGTTTCCCCTTCTCACACCCAGGTCTTGGTCACGCACACCAAGTCTGCGCCTTGTTCTGACAGGAAATCCCGCAGAGTTGCAGTCTTGTTGTTAATGGACGTGGTGTTACACAATACCAATGACAGAGGAGGATCCTTCCCAGCCCCCTTGCCTGCCACTCTCGGGATGGGATGCCGACTGGAAGGAGTTCTAGTCATTCTAGTCAATGAAAAGCCATGCGAGATCTCAGTTACTGGCCAACAGTGCATGAGAATGTGGGAATGGGGGAAAACATAATTGGGGCAGTGAAACATTTATTTTCTTCCATCCTGAAACTCAAGGTGCCATACAGAGAGTTCCAGGAGCCAGTGTGGTGTAGTGGTTAAGAGTGTCACACTAGGATCTGGAAGACACTGGTTTGAATCCCCACTTGTGCTATCGAAGCTTGCTGGGTGACCTTGGGCCAGTCACATTTTCTCAGCCTACCCTGCCTCACAAAGTTGCTTTGTGGATAAAATGGAGGAGAAGAGAATGATGGAAGCCACTTTGGGTCTCCATTGGCAGAAAGGTGGGCTATAAATGAATTAAAGAAATAATAAATACTTCCATCAAAATACTGGGTTGAATCTACACTATCATTTCCTCAGATTGAAAGATTAACACTAACAAAGCACAATTCCCCCCCCCCCAAAAAAACACAGCCAAAATGACCCTTGAAACCCCATTTTTAAGAGGAACCCCAGGATCAGGACTTCAGCCTGCTCTGAGAAGAGGAGGTAGGGAAATCATGCCCCTTGGGCAGAAATCCTCGTGCCCATGAAAATATTACTCTGAATCCAAATGACAGGCCAGAGCCAGACCTGCCTATACAATATTTATACACCATCATGTGCCCTCTGACCATATTCTACCTTCCTTTTTTTTTAACTTCCCACTGATAACACATTTTTAACACTATGAAAATATTTCATTCCCAGAACTATTAGAGCTAATGTACTAGGAATCTACCTAAAGTGTTGTTCTGCCTGTTGAAAAGTGGAAATTTGCTAGAGAGGGAGAATATCCTTCCGGAGCTGTTGTGATGATAAGTTTAAGAGAATTTTCAGAGATGTCATACTTCAAAGCGTTCCTTCTAATGTGATAAATTTGTTTTTTTTTTTCCTTTTTACATCTCTTATGACCCCAATACCTGCAAGTCGGCTGGTGAAAATGCCCAATCATGTACACGGTCATCTTACTTTTATTTTTCATTAATCCTAATGCATTCTGGCAGTTCCCATTGATACAGCCATCTCTGTGAAGGGAGACTTAGTGGTTTAATATTACAGGTGCCTTGATTCACGTTTTATTACTGAAAGCAGTTTTAAATTTCTTTATGAAAGGTATCTGAAATTAGTTCAATAACCTGCCATCTGGTGTCATTGGCAGGAAAACATAGAGGGCCACCGGAGGATTCCATATCCTACCAGCAGATAGGATTGTGAAGAAGGCATCTCAGACCTTGTAATTTAGTGGAGGTTGCATCTATTCTGGGCCTTTAGAAGAAAGGAGTTTAGGATGTTATATGGTATAGTGGTTGGAGTACCTGATTAGCACTGGGGGAGACCTGGATTCAAAGGGCCAAACTATATGTCTGGGTTTTTAAATAGTTAGTCTGGGTTCCCTGGACCCAACTTGGGTTCTCTGCAGCCACACAGCAGCTTCAAGGAATGGCTTTTAAAAACTAAAGGAGTGCCCAAATGGGCATGGAAGACCACCGTGGGGACACAAAGGGTTCCTGCCTCCCACCCCAAGCTATTTCCCCATGCAGAAACAGTGCCGGTGTTACCCAAAGAGGCAGTCTCCTAATTAATTGAGAGACTTAGCTTTAAGGAGACAGAGTGAGAGGGGGTAACTGGGATTCTCTACCAATGTTTATGGGGATTTTTCCCTTAGAGAACTCTTGAAATAAACCAATCAGATGTTCAACTGGAAAGGGTTTTATTGAAATAGGAATAAAAGGGCAAAACACGCATACAAACACATGGAAAACACACAAGCTACCTAAGAGGAGATCAGGGGGGAGATGGGAGAAAGAAGGCTATAGTTACCAGTTTTAAAGAAAGAGGTCCATGGAAGCAGCAACAAAATGAGTAGTGTTTTGCGGAGTGAGAGAGAGAAGGCCCACATGCAAGTGGGTGGGTATGTATAGGTCCCAGAATACACATACACACTTCTATGGAGCAGAGTGCTACAGTTATAGGGGGAAATGCTCCCTGGGGCAATCTGACGTGTTTGCCCCCAAAACAATAACTCGATGGGTCTTTTCTGAGGTGAATAATGATTTGGGGAAACCTTGA
Organism: Lepidodactylus listeri; assembly: GCA_029233225.1. Classification (NCBI taxonomy): domain Eukaryota; kingdom Metazoa; phylum Chordata; class Lepidosauria; order Squamata; family Gekkonidae; genus Lepidodactylus; species Lepidodactylus listeri. The sequence goes on from JARCFY010000013.1 coordinate 39,408,002, forward strand.
TGGGTTTCCGTGAGATAGACTATAGGTGCTAATAGTGCTTGATGACCCTCTAAGTACCAGAAAGCTACCAGATTTTGTGAATAGCGTTAAGTGTTGCTTAATTAGGGTAAATGAATATGGGGAAGCAAGGCTGGGTGTTGGTGAGATTAGTCCAAGGTGAGGCAAGATGTTCTTGGGAAACCCTTTGTCCTAAATTATGCATCTTTCTAGGGTGGGGAGGAAGTCATTAGCTGGCCAGCCTCTTTCCCACATTTCTAAACTATGTGTCCAGATTTGTCTTTGGTTGACATCCATTTTATGTCATTTTAGTCCAGGCAGTGTACCGCACTTATGATATTTGAAATTATATTGTATGAAGCTATAAACTGCCCCTCAGCAAGAGGAGGGGCCTGACTGCTAAAACGGGGGCGGGGGGATGTCCCCTTTCTTGCTGCTCCACATGCAAAAATACTCCACATGGAACAGCAAAATGGGGAAATGCTTCTCGTTCAATGCTGTTTTTGAGTGGGAAAATGGCTTGGTGGGGGGGGAACATAGGAGCCCTTCCTCCTCCACACCCTGGAATTCTGAAACCATTTGGGCTTCTCTTTATTTTTAAAAAAGCCATTCCCCACAGTTTCTGTGTGGCTGTAGGGAGCCTGACTCTGGTCCTGGGAACCTGGACCCGCTTCTTTAAAAACTCAAACATGACATGAGGACAAAGTGGAAGAGAAAAGAACCATCTAACTACCCTGAGCTCCATAGATAAAGGGCGAGATTAAGAGTCTAAGTAGGTAAGATGGTAGCATGTCTAGAAATGTCACAGGAGTCTAAGTAGGTAAGATGGTAGCATGTCTAGAAATGGAGCTAAGCAAAACTGAGGAGCCATAGGAGGAAGCGAGAAAACACAACAGGCAGGAAGCTGCAAGTGCAGAGAGATTAGAAATCATCTAAAGAGCCTTTGAGACAAGCCCAAAATATGGTCATTATCCATGCAAAGATGTTGGCTGAGCTGGAACCATGTATAATCAAGCCTTCATAGGGATGCCACCTCCAAGCTGGGAAATTCATGAAGATTTGGGGGTAGAGCCTGGAGAAGATAGTGTCTGGGGAGGAACCTCAGCAGTATATAATGCCATAGAGTCCAACCTCCAAAGCAGCCATTTTCTCCAGAGGAACTGATCTTTGTAGTATGGAGTAAAGTTATAATTCTAGGAGATCTCTGGGCCTCACCTGGCAGCTGGCAACCCTAGGTGGGATGAATTAACATGGTATGCTGGAATCTAAGATAATTATAACTGTTTTGATCTTCTATTTCCAGAGTCACCACCAGGATTAGCAAAACACAGATTCTAGTGCTGCTCGGTATGTCACCCTCACTAGGGCTTAGATAGAAGTTCCTGAAGGTCCAGCCTCTGCTTGTAGACTAGAAGCTCACCTGTGAGCATGCACAATGTTAGTCATTAACTCTTTTTTAATCTCATGACTCAAGGCCAAATCATTTTAATCTCCCTTGAAAATCCTACAGGTGTTTTGCCTGAACAGGATCCTCCAAATTCATGTCACCCTTGGCTTTAGGCAAAATTTAGCGGCAACTCTAGTAGGAAAAAAAATGGTCCATCATGAGGTGGAGGAAATGGATGTGTTATGTTTTCAGATGATGCATGGAACTGTAGAATGTTCCATTCATGTCATCCATTTGTGGTTCAGCAATAAGAAACTTGGACTTTGATAGAAGACCTGATGCTAGCCCATACTCAGCCTTGAAGGTCACTCACCCAATGACCTACTACATGGTCTGGGATCCCTTCTTTATAATCCTCTTCTTTGGATATAGAACCCTGCTGTGGGCCTAATTGCTTGCTATCTGTGTCGGCTGGCAAGCTATTGAAGTAATTTCATATCTCTCCTGAAAATAATTTTTTAAATGCCTTCAGTAATAAAAAGTGAATCAAAGCACCTGTGATATTAAACCATTCAATCTTCTGGCACAGATATGGCTACATCAGCTGGAATTGCCAAAATGCATTAGGGTAAATGAAAAATAACTGAGATGTCCATGTATATGCCTGGACCTTTGGGTCTTAATTTCAGCCTAGAGAAATGGGGGTCAAGAATGTGCAAGTCATTCTCTTTCCCTTTTAGCTACATTACTGTGAGGATAAACTGGGTTAACTCATTATCACCTCCCTGAGAATCTGGGAAGATAAATAGTTTATCCTGTAGTTTGCTCATAATATGGTAGCAATTAAGTCCTGTGTGATTAAAAACTCACTGGGTGGAGCACATAGCAAAGTCTTATAATGGTTACAACGAAGGTAAGTCCATCCAATTCTCTATTATTATTGGAGGACCAGAAGTGATGAGCAGATTAAACCACAAATGCAGACTCATTCCCTGTCATCATGGAATAAAAGGGAGCATTAGTAGAAAAAGTGAATGGAGGGGAATTTTCTCCTCTCATAATTGTAAAGCACAGCATCATGCTATTAAATGGACTGGCAGTTGACTCAAGATGGACAAAAGAAGAGAAAGGATCTCTTCACAACACACATAATAAATGTATGGAATTCAATACTGCAAGATGTGGTGGAAACCCTTGGTTTAGATAGCTTTAGCAAATCCCTGGAGGACAGTTTTATTAAAAGACATGAATGAAGGTAGCTCAGTGGAATCACTGGATTCAGAGGCAGTGGATTTCTGAATACCAGATTCTGGAGCAAAAAAGAGGAGAGGGCAGTCGTCCTCATGCTCCAATTCTATGACGACGGCTAACCATGTGTGCCATCTTGAACTCTTTGGAGGAAAGGCAGGATAAAATTGTGACTGAAAAGTAGATAGATTCAGAATGCAGATGAATGGGTGGATGATACAGTGATAGAGTGATGGTAGTGGTGAAGACAGACAGACAGATACAGGATGTAAATAGGTAAGTGGGCAATGCAGATAGATGAATGGTGGATGGAGGATGCAGACTGATGCAGATTGATGAAATTCAGTAAAAAAGTAAATGGATGGGTGAATGGAGATGACAGACAGACAGACAGACAGACAAACAGACAGACCACTTGAATAACTTTATTTTCTAAGGCAATTTCAGAACTTCAAAGAAAAAGACTTCCCTAGTGTTTTAAATACCACCAAATGAGTTTCTATCAACTTCAGATGAGTTAGTTCTCTTTTATAATTACTTTTGGGTTTGTTAAAATAAATTCTATTTACAAATCTAAACCCAGTCAGAAGTTTCAAGTGTGCTATACTAGGCTGAGTTAATCTTTGTCTAGGCTTTTCGACATCACCAATTAATTACATTTACTAATGGAGCCAATTTCTTCATTCTCCTGAATACTAAAAAAGGATTTGTTATATAAATAGGCTTCTTTTTAAAAAAAAGACTGAGAAAACAAGCATTCTTGCAAAACAACTACTTTATCAATGGGGAAATAATTATCCCAGAATCTCATATGTTTTGATAAATACTACAGAGGTATAAATTAAAATAAATTTGCATGGGGGAAGAGGAAGGAAATAAAGACAGATGAGCAGTTTTAGCTGGACCCAAAATATTTGAATACAAAGTAGAGTAACAGCAGAAAGATGAGAGGGGAATGCCTTTCATTAAGGTAAAGTAGATGATAGGGATGGAAATGGGAAGAAGAAGATGGAAGATGCTGCAAGTGGACTACTTCTATCTCACTAGTACATTCGTATCTCACCCTTTCTTCAAGAAGCTCAGAATGGCATGCATGGATCCTTTCTGCCCATTCATCCATACAACAATCCTATGTGGTAGGTGAGGCTGAGAGAGTCTGTTTGGTCCAAGGTCACCCAGCAAGTGTCATAGCAGTGTGGGGATTTGCACCTGGATCTGCCAGGTCCTAGCCCAACACCACATTTGCAATTTAATCCTAAATAGAGTTTCAGTTCTTCTAAATCCACTGAAGTCAATGGGCTTAGAAGGGCACAACTCTGCTTAGGATGGCATGGTCAATGACCACAACATCTAGTGGGGGACTTTCACCAGTGAAAGGACCAATCACAATTACCTATATTGATACAACATTCATAACTTGGAGATTTTGTGTGAAAGGGCAGGATAGGAATGTCTTGATTAGCATTAAATTTCAGAGCATTTCAGTAGAGACTGTTTATACACTCAGCTAGGAGATCTCCCCTTGAAGTCAGCTTGGAGATTTCAGTTGGTGCACAACACCACAGTTTGGTTATTGTCAAAAGCTAGGAATAGCATACATATTACTCGCATTCCGCAATGACTGCTGGCTGCCAATAACAGAGTACCCATTCTGCTCTATGGGATTAGAATGCTCCATATCAGCTCCTGACTGTGAACACCTCTCCCCTGGTGGAGTTTGAGTGTTGTGGACTCAGAGCTCTGAACTACCCCATCTCTCTACTCAGGGCTTTTTTTGTAGAAAAAGCCCAGCAGGAACTCATTAGCATAATAGGCCACACCCCTGACAGCGCAGCTCATAAGCATATTAGGTGGGGGGTGGGAAAGCACAGGGCAGGCATGGAAGCTTGCCTCTCCCCCCCCCGATCTTCTCCACCCCACTTCAGCATTGCCTTTCTAGTCTACCCCCCCCCCCCCGAACCAGACGGCCAGGGAAAGGAAGAGGAAAAGCATCACCTTTCTAGTCTCCTATTCCCCCCCCCCCCCGAAAGATCAGGAAGGGAAGCAGGCATGTTTGCCTGGCTGCCCTCCATCTCCTCAGCCAGCCCGCCAAGGCGCATAGGCTGGGGAGGCCGAGGGCAGCCAGGCAAACATGCCCGGTTCCTTTCGGGGTTTTTTGTAAAAAAAAATTTTTATTTTTCCAAACATTAAAAATAATACATTTATCTTATACAAATCCATTTTTCCATATTATATAACATTTTGTTCTATTTGTATAATCTTGTTTTTATCTTGTATTGGCGGTTTCCCACCACATCTGAAGCATAACACATTTTCCACTCTATCCAAAATAGTAATACTTATATCTATGTTTACATTTCTGGTAAGTGTCATATTTCTTAAAAATACTTATACATTAATTCTTACTTTCTATATTCTTATATAATTCTAAAATAAAAAACAACTTCTTTGTCTAATTATCCTTAATACATTCATATACTCTAATTCTATTACTTTATATTGTTATAACCATGTATAAATGCAATTTTTCATATCCCAGTATTTTTCAACATATTCTTTCAAATCTTTCCAATCTTCTAAAAAGGTCTCTGAGTACAGATCATTCAATTTTCTAGTCCATTTATCCATTTCAGCCATATGTAACAGTTTTTTCAACCATTCCCACACCTCTGGTATTTTTTCATTTTTCCAATTTTGTGCATACACCATTCTTGCTGTTGTTATCATATAACATATTATTGTCCTTTTTTTTACATTTATCTCTTCTAGTTTAAGTCCAAGCAATAACATTTCAGGCAACTTCTTAAATGTACATTTCAGGATTTTTTCCATTTCTGCATGTATTTTTGACCAATAAATCTTTGCTTTATCACAAGTCCACCACATATGATAAAAAGAACCTTCTTTCTTTTTACACTTCCAACATTTGTTAGACATATTCTGACCAATATTTGCCATTTTTTTTGGTGTCATATACCATTTATACATCATTTTAAAACAATTTAACACGTAGATATACTCATAGCATTTTTCCATAAAAATTCCCAAGATTCCATTTCAATGTCTTTGTTAAAGTTTATCGCCCATTTTACCATTTTACCATTTGTTCTTTTACCATTTCATTAGGAAATCATCCAGGCAGTGGGCCGTACTGCAGCATTAAACCATTTTAGCAAGACTTTATACATTTTAGAAATCATTTTTTTCCCACCTTCCTCCCAAACTTGTTCTATTTCATTGTTTTTTTCCCTAAAACCGTGTTTTTATCACTTCTATACATATCATATATTTGTCTATATCTTAGCCAACCATAGTCAAAGTCCATCTGATGCTGCTCCTTCAATTTGAAGTCTTTACCATGTCTTGTTAATAAGTCTCTATACTTCAACCAGTCTTGTCCTTTGTACCGTGATGTTGGATGCAAAACTTCTGCGGGTACAATCCACATAGGTATCTCTTCTGAAAAAAAGTTTTTATATCTTGTCCACATATCCATTAGTGTTCTTCTCAAATAATGATGTTTGAACATATTGTCCATTTTTGTTTTACCATAATATAAATATGCATGCCACCCAAATCTAAAATCATGACCTTCCAGGGACAATAACTTTCTATCTTGTAACATAGTCCATGTCCCTACCCAGGTCAAACATATTGCATCATGGTATAACCTTAGGTTTGGTAATTGAAACCCTCCTCTTTCTTTAGCATCACACATTATTTTCATCTTAATTCTTGGTTTTTTCCCTCCCCACACAAACTTAGACAATTCCTTCTGCCAACATTTAAATGTTTTTACATCTTTCACAATTGGAATAGTTTGAAACAAAAACATTAATCGTGGTAACACGTTCATCTTAACCACCGCAATTCTACCCAGCAATGACAAATTCAATACATTCCACTTTTTAATATCCTGCATAATTTGCAACCATAATTTTTCATAATTATTTTTATAAAGATCAATATTTTTCATTGTTAGGTTTACACCTAGATATTTTGTCTTTTTCACCACCTCACATTCTATAAGTTTTTGTAACTCATTTTGTTTCTTGTTTGACATATTTTTGCACATTACTTTCGATTTGTTCTTATTTACATAAAATCCTGCTAAGTCACCAAACTCTTTTACTCTCTGTAACAAATATGGTAGTGTGGACAAGGGGTCTTCCACTATGAACATCACATCATCTGCAAAGGCCCTATATTTAAAAGAAAAACCTTTAGTTGTTAAGCCTTTAATCTCTTTGTCTTCCTTCACATTTAACAGTAGAACTTCTAAAATCCAAATAAATAGCAGCGGCGAAAGTGGGCATCCTTGTCGTGTTCCTTTTTCGACTTTAAAATCGTCTGTCTTTTCAGTATTAATTATTAAAGAGGATTTCTGCTCTTTATATATTGCTTTGATGAAGTTAAGCATATATTCACCAATCTCAAGATGTTCTAAAACTTCAAACATAAAATCCCAGTTTAAATTATCAAACGCTTTCTCTGCATCTAAAAAGAAAAAGCCCACTTCCTTTTCAGGGTGTTTGTCGTAGTATTCTATGGCATCCACTACTACTCTTAGATTGTCCCTTATTTGTCGATTAGGTAAAAATCCTGCTTGTTCTGTTTGTATAGTCTCTTTAAGGTGCTCTTTTAGTCTATCCACTATAATTTTAGCAAAAATTTTATAATCATTATTCAGTAAAGAGATCGGTCTATAATTCTTAACATTAGTCAAATCTTGATTTTCTTTCGGAATCAATGAGATGGATGCATCTTTCCAGGTTTCTGGTATCTCGCCAGTGACTCCTATATCGTTCATCAGTAGCAGTAGCACCGGTGAAACTGACTCCTGTAACGTTTTATAAAACTTCGCTGTAAATCCATCCGGTCCAGGCGCTTTTCCTAATTTTGAGTCTTTTATTGCATTTTTAATCTCTTGTAATGATACTGGGTTGTTAAATAGTTCTTTAATTTTCTCTGTTGGTTTTGGTAACTTTAATGTTTGCAGGTATTCTTTAATCTTTCTTCTGTCTTTATTTTCCTTCTTAAAAAGTTTTGCATAGTATTTAAAAAATTCTCTTTTTATTCCTTTGTTATCTATTATCTCAATGTTATCTCTTATCACTTTAGTGATAAATTTATTTTCACGTTTTTTCTTTAATTGCCATGCTAAGTATTTTCCGGGTTTATTTGCACCTTCAAATGCTTTTTGTTGAAGTTTTTTTAAGTTCCAGTACATCTCTTGGTTCAGAATAGCTTTTGCTTGGTCTTGTAGCATCCAGATTTCCTTTTGCAGTTTCTTTTTCCCTGGTTTATTCTTCAGTTCTTCTTCCTTTGTTTTAATGGCTTGTAGAATATTTTCATATTGCTCTCTTTTCTTTTTATTGTCTTTAGCATTTAGCGATATCAATAGTCCTCTCATCACTGCTTTATATGCATCCCATACGGTTTGGATTTTTACTTCTTTCTGCATGTTTACTTGGAAGTATAAGTCTGTTTCTTCAAGTAATTTTTTAATTATTTCTTGATTGTCTAGTAAGTCCTCGTTTATTCTCCGTCTCTTTTGTTTTTTTACCTGCCCAGCTGTCCATAAACACGGATTATGATCTGAAATTATTCTGGGTAGAATTTCCACTTTTCTTGTCTTGAAGGTTAAATTAGTAGTCATCCAAATCATGTCGATTCTTGAATGTGAGTCATGTCTATTAGAATAAAAGGTAAAATCTTTTCCTTGTGGGTTAGCTTTCCTCCAAATATCTTCCAGCTTCTCTTGTTTTATCAAATCAAAAAAAATTTTTGGAAGCTTCCCTAATGTCTCATCCTTTCTTTTAGAGCGCCTGTCTAATTTATTATCTACAGTTCCGTTGAAATCCCCTAACATCATAATTTGATCATAGTTTACATTGTCCAATTCCATTTGAAGTTCTTTAAAAAAATTTTCTTTGGCTCCATTCGAAGCATAAATGTTCACAATCAAAGTTTTCAGTCCTTGCAGTAAAATTTCAATAGCTAAATATCTTCCATCTTTGTCTTTAAATATTACTTTAGGTTCCAAATCTTTTTTGACATATGTTACAACACCATTCTTTTTATTACTTGCTAAAGAATAAAATTCTTCTCCCAATTTTTTCCTTATTAAATATTTATGGTCTTGTTTTTTAAGATGAGCTTCTTGTATGCAAATTATATTACATTTTTGTTTTTCCAGCCAATGACCTACCATTCTACATTTTTGGGGTGAATTTAGTCCATTTACATTCCATGTAAGTATTTTGTAATCCATCTTGATAAATTTTTAAATATCACCAAAGTCATCTTTATTCTCTCCCAGGAATGTGTACATTTCTTCTGTACTTTTAATCACTACTCTGGAGTTGCCATAATAGAAGCTTAGTCCTTGAGGTATTTCCCAATGAAATCTGATTTTTTTCTCCTTTAATTTATCCGTCAGACGCTTGAATTTTTTCCTTTCTTGCAGCATTGCTCTAGGCAATTCTTTCATTACTATAATTTTCTTTCCATCTATTACAAAAGGATCAGTGAAGCACTTCTTGTAGATTTGTTCTTTTGTTCTTTTCATTGTAAATTGGACAACCACATCTCTTGGTATGTTTTTGTCTCTTGCGTATGTAGAATTAACTCTATAAACAAGATCCATGTGCTCTTTAACAACTTCTTCCTGTTCTTGTAAAAAATCTGCTATTGCTTCTTGCATTCTTGTAAAAATGTCTTCACTCAATTTTTCCTCAATCCCTCGAAATCTCAAATGGTTTTGCATATCTTTATAATGCATCATCTTTTCCATCCTCTCATTCTCTCTCATTGTCTTATGGGTGCTTTCTTCCAGTTCTTTTACTTTAGTTTCTATATCTTGTGTTCTTGTGGATAATTTTTGAAATTCTGCTTTTAATTCCATGAAATTTTTATCTGCTTGAGCCGCTATATTATTCATTTTAACATTTACCTCTCCTATAGCGTCTAACATTTTCTTTTCCATTGCTTCCATAACGGCTAGTAGTTCTTTTTCTTTTTTTGCTGCCATTGTAGGAGAGGACCATGTAGCTGCTCTCGATCTTAGTCCGCGGTCCGTCTTGTCTCTTTAAAAAAGATCGATTTTATCTTGTTTTCCAAGTCGAACACCAATTAGTGCATTCAAACAAGCTATTCTTGCCAAGTCAAATTATGTTGGTTTTAGCCTTCTAAGTTATATAGTCTTTGAGATATTGCAGTTTAAAAATTTTATAAATCCAAAATGGCAGGCGCGACTTCTCTATGCTTAATGTCAAAGGTTATAGTCTTTTTACCTTACTTCTGGCTTGCCATAGTTTCCTTTTGTCCCTTCCTTTTATTTACTTGTCTGCTCTCTGCACGTCACTTCCTGTTGTGGTCTTTCTGGTCCGGCAGTATTTAGAGTCCCCTTTACCTTCTTCTGGTTCTTCTCCTTTTCCCTTCTTGTCTGCTCTTCTAGCCGTTCACTTCCTAACTCAGTCCTCACGTCTTAATCTCGCGATGCTTGGTTCCCTTCTCCCTCTTTGTCTCGCGATGCTTGGCTCCCCCCCCCTGACTCTTCTTAACCGCAGGAATGTTAAACAACTTGTTTTTTTGGCTTTTTAAGTTCAAATTCGGCTTTTTAGCGCTTCAAAACTGCTCTCATCCAGTCTACAACAGTCTATTGCGTCACCCGATCTGCTTTTCGTCTTTCAAAACGCAGTAATGGTAAGGCAAAAACTTTTTTCCCGTTACCTTTTGTTGTTACTTCGCTTCAGATGTGGTCCCAACGTTTAAACTTTGTCTTCTTTGCCAAGGAATCAGGGGAATTGGAGGTTTTATGCTGAATTTATCAGCTCAGCTCGGCTCCTTAGAGATACTCGCAAAAATCCTCTTCAGCTGCAGTGCTCAAGGTGTCGGAAAAGTCTCCTCCGAGGCTTTCCCTTCACCGAGGTTGCTCAAACCTGGATTATATTGCTTGCTGGTCCTCACACTACCTGTGTGAGGTTGCATCAGGTGGATTAATCCACCCAAGCTGTCAGGAAGAGCCGCTGTCCGCCTTGCACATTTGCAAAGCGTGTCAGACCTCCATTCCTCCGACCGGAAACCATGCCCGGTTCCTTTTCTGAGCCTCTCCACTTTTGTGGAAAGACTCAGGGAAGTGCGGGGGTGTGGCATGGTTAAATGCCTTTCTCTCCCTCCCCCAGATCGGGAAGGGAAAGAAAGGCATTTTCAATGTGTCTGGGTTCCCTGCCTGCCCCTTTTCAGCTGGGATAGATCAGCTAGAGAAGGGAAGGCAGAGAGAGGCTTTTCTTTGTCAATTTCACTCTCAGCCAAATTGACAAGGAAATCCCATGGACTCCCCAGAGGGAAAGAGGTCATTTTAACATGCCACCTTTCCCTCTTGTGTGTAATGTGGAGAGGGCAGTGTGCTCTGTAGCCACACATCCCAAAGGTTTTGGCTGTAGGCGTGGCCAACTCAGGAGCTAGCTGGAACTCCGTTCCTGCACATTCCTGCCCCAAAATAGCCTTGTCTCTACTTACGCGGAGCTGACAGGCTTAGCTACTGGGTGCCTCAGCTGAGGACCCACATTTTATACTCTCCTGATTGTGAACTGTTCTCCCCTGCTGGGGTTAGGGGGTGTTAGGTGGACTTGGGGCTCTGAGTCCCCCTGTCTGCTTGCTCATGCTGAACAGTGTGCACCAGGCAGATGATGCCCTTGAGGCACACACACTTCAGTTCTGCCAGCATGTTGGCAGACCATGTAGCCATGGATGATATTGCTGCCACTCACCAACTCATTCAGGCTACTCTGTATCACACAGTGGTGATGTTTTGCACCATGTGGTCTCCATCCACCCCTGCACATGGAGTAGAACCACTTTGTAGCTGGGTGGCAGGACTGTCCCCTCCTGGGGTCTGGGCCATGCCCCAACAGTCTGACTGGCTGCTCCAGATGTCTGCCATGAAGTGCACAATTCTGCCTTGCATTCTGGAGAGCTGAGCCTAAACCATCACCACTGCAGCTGATGAAAGGCTACATCCTCCTTGATGGAGAAGTGTTGGTCATCCACAGCAATCATCTTGTCAACAAGATGAGTGACTGCTTCCTGGGCCCTCCATGTAGGCCTTTTGACTTCTTGGAGGGTGGCCCGCCTTGATGTCTGTGGCAGAATTATAATTGTGACTGGGTCATTCCTGTCTTCCTGTATTCTGCTATATTAGTTTGAATTCACTTATGCCTCTCTGTTAGGTTATTGGTCCCATAAGCCTTTGTTCTTTTGCTGGCAGCCTAGACATACAAACTAAAGCCTTGTCCTGTGGCTGTACCTTTGGCCCAATTCATATCTGACATTCCCTGGCCTCCAAGTGCCAGGCTCCAAAGCCTAAATATTTCTGACATCACAGCTGATAAAATATATCTGGGCAAAAGTTCACACTAGTGGAAGTTCATCTTATCAACTTAGGATGGGCTGGTATTTGGCAATTTGAGTACATTTTTAATTGACTCTTCCCTTGATTCCAGTTGGCTGACAAAAGTATAAAAAGGAGGCTTTAGGTTTTGTTTGAGGCTGTTTGGTCAACATCCTACCTAGGCTTGAGCGAGGTCTTGGTTCACAGTCCAGGAATACTCCTTGTTTTTTCTGCAGTGTACACTGTATCAGGTATTTGGATTTTCTATATGCTATTGGGTATTGATATTGAATATATGCTACTGAGTGTTACTTGTGTATGATTTTAGAATTAATGAATACTTTCAGTTAAAGGCAACTGTTCTCTCTATGTTTCTTTCCCTCTGGAAGCCTGAGTTCCCTAGCCAGTCTCCATCCACTCATAAAAAAGAACCCTAATGGGATTGGGGAACCCAGGCAGAGGCCCGGACCCCTAAAATTCCTCTACAATCTCCCACCCACAGCACCCCGAGTGCAGGGAGCCTTTCTTGAAGAGACCTCCTGCTCCCCCACACACACACTTCTCCCTGCTGAGAGGGAGTGGGCCTCTTCCTCCCACTAGCTGCCACTCTTTCCTCTGGCAGTAACATAGTTGGGTGCACCCTTTGAAGGTGCCTGTGGAGGATGGAGCAAGTGCTGGGGGTTTGCACCACTCTGAACATGAGTGTGGCACACCTGGCACTCTACCACACATGGGTCACTGGGGAAGGTGTGGAAATGTTTCCAAACTGTGGGCTCCCCCCCTTTCTGAATCATCGCTGTCAGAGTCCTCCTCTCCAAAAAGTGTTAGCAGCAACTGTTGGTGTCTCTGGGCATTGCTAACAACTCTTTTGCCTCTGTGGAGAGCCCCAGGAATGGATTAAGGGAAAGAGGCTCCAAGACTCCTGGTGATGCCCTGCTAGGGAGGGCTCCAGTGGCCTGGCAAGATGGGTTTGGTACCCAGGGACAAAGGCCTGTGATATGCAGGAGGTAGAGGACTTCTTCCCCCTTGATGAGCACCCTTTGCACCCATTTTCACCCTCATGGCACACAGAGGTGTTCACACTTAGGAGGAGTGGGAGGGTATAAATGTGCGAGACATTTGAGGGGGTCCATAACTGGGACTCCAGAAATGTAACTTACCCCCAACCTGGAGAGACTATAGAGGAACGAGCAGCAGGGTGAGGTTCCCTGTGCACCTGGTGTGTGTAATTTGCATACCATCCATTCTATACACTTTTGAACCTGCGTCTGACATTTCCCCAAAATACACTTTTCTGGCTTGAAATTGGTCCTGTTGGGTTTGTACAGCCATAGTGGCACTGGTTCTGCTGGACACATTGCACGGGTTCTGCTGGGCTTGCAGAAGGTGAAGTGCCCCCCACCTTCAGTTTCTACCACAGAGATTCTGTGGGACTTTGATTCTATTCTGCTGGTCTTCTATTGCCATTGCTTTTTTTTTTGCTGTCCCCCCCCCCATCCTTTGGAAACAATCAAGGATAAGGGCCCCTTCTTTTTTGGGCGGGGGGCAAAACTTAGACCCCATAAAATCAGTCCTTGTCAAATTTGTGGGGCAGGTAGAGGAGTGTCAGCCAGAGATCTGCTGCAAGTTTGGTGTTTCTAGCTTGCACAGGATCTGTTCTGTACACTCCTGAACCTGCACCTGCCATTTCCCCATAAAGCACTTTCCTGGGGGCACCTTCTTGGGGGGGGGGTGTAACTCAGACTCTGTAAATCCAATCCTCACCAAACTTGGAGGGCAGGTAGAGACAACTCAGCCAGAGATTTCCTGCAAGTTTTGTGATTCTAGCACACCAGGGGGCTATTATCCTGCATCACAAACTTCACAAACTGAGCCAGTTTAGCATCTAAAAGTTTATGATGGTTCGTGGTTCATGAGCCGGGCATGCCACAAACCATGAACCGAACTGCATTTTCCTGGTTTGTGCCCATCCCTAGTTGCATTAATGCTTATGTTTTGTTTCAGATGTTTCAGATTTCTGCTTGGTTTCAAATTTCTGCAATCTAAACCCTATTGCACTGTTTATTGGATGTTCACTGTATTGACTTACACTGTGTAATTTGCCTTGAGTCTCAGTGAGAAAGACACACAATACATACATACATACATACATACATGCATGCATACAGGGGTCATTTCGAGCAGGAGCTCGGGGGAGCGCAGCTCCAGGAGTTGGTGCCAGCCCCCCCCCCCCCGCGGGGGAATGCCTTCTTGTGTCATGGCTGCAGCAAAATGACCCCGTCCCCTGGAAAGGTCCTTGTTCCTCCGACCAACCTTCTGAAGGCTTCAGCCGCCACTGAAGCTATCCTCCCAGAATAGTGGTATTTCTGAGACTTGGATTAGTAGCTGTCCCCTCTCTGCCAGCTTTCTCTTTCTTTTTTCTCTCTCTTTATCTCTCTTCTTTCTTTCTTGTCTTCTGACATACTTCCAGTGATGTCAGGTGGTGTAGCATATGCCAATAAGTTATGCTAATGAGTTATGCTAATGAGCTCCTGCACCTCTATTTCTATGAAATGACCCCTGCATACATACTACATACAGTATGAGTATAAACACAGTAGTAACTAATTCAGCAAAAAATTAGCAGAGTTAGATTGCTGAAGTCTAATGGAGATCAAGCTTTCTATGGCAGTGAGTTTTTTTAACTTAGTAGAGCATTCAGTCAAAGGCTGCTCCAGAGGGACTGGCAGTTTCTAGGCTGACATCTAGGGGTGTGTAATGGTATAATATAGCCTGATTTTATCAGATCTCAGCAGCTAAGCAGGGCTGGTCATGTTTAGTACTTGGATGGGAAGGAAGACTTTGCATAGGAAGAATGGCAAACCACATCAGGGGATGAGCATGGACCAGAAAAACACAGTTCATGTCGGTACATGGCTGAACTACAAACCAAACCATGAACCAAATCTATTCACGAGCTGCCATGAACCACCAAAAAACTGCTTTAAAGGTACATGGGAGTTCATGACAAGAGACCAGCCACAAACTTCAGTTCATGAACCACAAACAGGGCCAAATTCATGATGAATTTTGTGTCATGGTTTGGTTTGTGTCCATCCCTAACCACCTCTGCTTAATCGTTTGCCTTGAAAACCCTATGGGGTCACCGTAAGTTGGCTGAGACTTGATGGCATTTACAGAGAGAGAGAGAGAGGGAGAGAGAGAGAGAGGCTGATATTTCATCCTCCAGAACAGATGAAAGTCTCAAGGCTTTGCAGGATAAGTGCCCCAGCTACCAAACAGCTAAAGGGGATAAGAGAAGATAGGATGCAAAGGAGGGGAAAGATCTCAGTGGGAAGTAGGAGTTTCCCATTTCAGTTCTCTAGGACAAGTTTTTCCTTTGCCTTTCACATACAGTACCAAATCCCAAACACGTATCAGATGCTGAAATGCTGACCCATAATGTCCAGGACCTGGTTTATAGGACCTAGACTCTTCCTGATCTCCACTTGCTGCAGCCTCAAAGATCAAGGAACTGGATGGAGTTACTGCCTCATCTGCACACATTCTAGTAGCAGTTCTGTTCTGAACTGGGCCCTGCCAAACTGATGACTCTAATCCATGGGTGTCCCATTTGGATGGCGCTCAGAACTCTACATTTCCTCTCCCCAATCTGCCTGTATTGGCTGCCACTCCTATAGGGTGACTGTGCTGTTTTATGAATTGCTAATTTCTGTACCATGCATTTTCTCTGACTGCATCATTTGGCTGTCTGGGAATTGTTTCAGCTCTGCAATTTACATCTTGCGTGGCTCACATAAGGCTCCTTTAAGCACCTGAAGACTTGAAATGGAGGGACTCGATCTTATCAAACAGCAAATGGGGATGAACTACAGTAGCCTTCCCCTGGATTGTTTGTACTGGACGAAAGGGACTTAGTATAGAAAAGCTGCACAGAGCTGCTTAAAAGCTGCCTTAAGCTTGAACTCCTGCTTTCTCAGTCAAAGCATTTTTAGGTTCCAGTCCCCAAAGGGACCATCTTTGAAAACATAAAATAAACTCGCCGGAGAGGCCAATGCCCCTGCATCTGTGTTTCAAGAGTAGTAAAAATAACTGCTTCGCCTGGGATGCCTAGAATCTCTGCAGTCATCTGAGAAGAGCTTTTGCAGATGACGATAAAGGACAAAGGGGCCTTTTTCATGTTCTGTAGAAGAAGGGAGAGAGGCAGCAGGAGTGAAGCACACTTCCTCTCCCAAGAGTTCCAGATCTTATGTGAAAACGGAGGAGATGCTTATTCTCCTGCCAGAGCAGAAAACAACTCCCTCCCCCCCACACACACACACACATAGACGCACACAGACACACATGGGAGAATATGTATATGCCTTCCTTTTGTGCAAGATGAAAGAACAGAGGGAATCAAAGGTTTGCAAGAAAAGGCCGCAGAGTTTTCAGCCATCATGGGAGAACCTACCCTCTTTACTCCTCTTCCCATTTTGCACCAAGACTAGCGGTCAAGACCAGCTTCAGGTGTTGGTATGGTTGGGCAGGTGCCAAACCCCACAGCCTGGCAGAGGACCCTTCACCAGCTAGAGATGGGGAAAGTGCCTACAGGCAAAGCAGAGGGGCTCCATCTTTTTACAGCCACTTTTTATTGTCTGCTACCAGTGTGGTGTAGAGGTTCAAGTGTTGGACTACGATCTGGAAGACCTGGGTTCAAATGCTCACTGGGCCATGGTAGCTTGCTGGGTGACCTTGGGCCAGTCACACACTCTCAGCCCAACCCACCTCACAGGGTTGTTGTGAGGATAAAATAAAGGAGAGGGGAATGATGGAAGCCACTTTCAGTTCCCATTGGGGAGAAAGGTGGGGTATAAATGAAGCAGGTAAAGAAGAAGAAGAGATTGGATTTATATCCCGCCCTTCACTCACTTGGAGTCTCAGAGCGGCTTACAAACTTCTTTCCCTTCCCCTCCCTGTGAGGTAGGTGGGGCTGAGAGAGCTCTGAGACAACTGTCCTTGAGAGAACAGCTGATAAAGAGCTATGGCTTGCCCAAGGTCATCCAGCAGGTGCAAGTGGAGGAGTGGGGAATCAAACCTGGTTTTCCCAGATTAGAGTCTGCGCACTTAACCACTACACCAAACTGGCTCAAATAAATAGCCTGTTGAGTGGTATCCCTAATTTAGGCTGCTGAATGTTGTTTTATATGGTTTTTATACCCCAGGCCTGTTTTTTATTACTTGTTTTAGTATTGATAATACTTACTTTTTATCAGGGGTCATTTCGTAGAAAAAGAGATGCAGGAGCTAATTAGCATAACTAATTAGCATAACTTATTTGCATATGCCGCCCCCCTGACATCACCAGAAGTATGTCAGAAGGCAAGAAAGAAAGGAGAGAGAGAGAGAGAAAGAGAGAGAGAGAGAGAGAGAGAGAGAGAAAGAAAGAAAGAGAGAAAGAAAGAGAGAGAGAGAGAGAGAGAGAGAGAGAGAGAGAGAAAGAAAGAAAGAAAGAAAGAAGAAAGAAAGAAAGAAAGAAAGAAAGAAAGAAGCTGGCAGAGAGGGGACAGCTACTAACCCAAGCCTCAGAAATACCACTATTCTGGGAGGATAGCTTCAGTGGTGGCTGAAGCCTTCAGAAGGCTGGTTGGAGGAACAAGAACTTTTCCAGGGGACGGGGTCATTTTGCTGCAGCCATGGCACAAGCAAGCATTCCCCCGCGGGGGGGTGGGCTGGCACCAGCTCCCAGAGCTGCGCTCCCCCGAGCTCCTGCTCGAAAGGACCCCTGCTTTTTATAATATAATGTTATTGTTTTTTTCTTTCTGAGCTGCCTTGAACAGATCTCTGGAGAGATAAGATATACATTTACTATTAAATAAATAAAAGAATCATGCTGTGCTCCAGGCACTAGTCCCAGTCCTCCCAGAGGGCTCAGCTATTGTGCTCTTTGGGGCTCTTTTTACACCCTCTGGTTGTACCTGTGGGGTTAAAAGGAGTGCAAAGAAGTCACATTCCACTCCTCATAACACAGTTGCAGTTGGGAGGGAGGAAAAGGTGGGAGTCATGATTGGGGGGGGGGGGAATAATGCCATAATAGTGGAGGTGTGGCTGCCATTGGGGGTAGTTGAAAGGAGCTGTGATAAAGAGCTCCCCAGAAGTCAGGTGCCCAAGGGAGGCCAGCCCTGCTGAGGCAAGATGGATACAGAAATGCAGATAGCCAAGCTCGCCAGAACACTACATCTTCTGCCTTCGATGCTCTGCGTGACAATCGTGAACATAAGAGTCCGAGGGCCTTCACTCATGGCCTGCAAGCACAAGGCCCCACGCTGAGTCCTCACCAGCATCTCAGCCTACAGGAGCTCAGTGCTCAAGCTAGACGCAATGATAAATGTGCCATTAGAAACTCCCACATTTAGAAGCTCCATTTAGTGGTCTTGAAGATTAGAGAAAAGGAGTATGGGCATACCTGCTGTCCCTTCCCTATGTTTTAAATCACATAATTTCTAAGAGGTGAGGGCCATTTGATCCCTGGATCAAATTTTACACTACTTGTAGAGATTACATGCTAACCACCTCTGCAGTTGTCTACAGGACTGATAGCCTTTTCCTGTGGTTTAAATTATACCCTTTTTTCCCCATTGGTACATCACCTGGAATTTTCTCCCCCTACACACACATGCACACACACAGCAAGAGCTAAGTTTTGAGAGGGGGATTGGAATCTGGCAATTCAACCTGGGAGCAATTGCACCCCACCAAGTAACTGAAGGGGAGGGGAGGCAACATGGAATAGTGCAGTCTCGTCAGATCTCAGAAGCTAAGCAAGGTGGGTATTTGGATGGGAAACCACCAAGTAATACTTTGCAGAAGAAGGCCACCTCTGCTTCTCACTTGCCTTGAAAGCCCCTTGCTGGGATCACCATGAGTTGGCTGCTGCAGCCTGATAGAATTTACCTATGTAAGTAATTGGAGAGTGATTAATTATTTGTAAGACAAGCCCATGCAGTAGAAATGCTTCTCCCTTTTCTCAGGTGGGAAGAAAGGTTTACTCCTTCCCACCCTTCACCCTCCACTGACTATTCTTCATCTCAAAACAGCCAGTTGAAGCTCCTGATTTTTTAAAAAAAAAACAGAGATCCGCTCATTTTTAGTGTTAAATCTAGTTTGGCTTTTAGGTAGCAGCACTAGGAAAGACCACTTAGCCTGAGACCCCAGAGACTCATTCTCAATCAAAAAAAAGACCAAGCAGGTAAATGAAATCTCTGTCCTAGGAGGGGGGGCTTCCTATGTCCGTATGCCCTATATATTAATTCACATCTTCCAGAATACAGCTGGGATACAGAATGTAAATTCTAGGGACTGAGCCCTGTTTGATCTCTGGCTCAGATTTTGCCCCAGCAAGATCATATGTTAGCTGGCTATACAAGCTCTCTGATTAAAAGTGGTGATTAGATTGTACAGGATCCACAAAGCTGTAAACAGGATTTGCTGTTTGTATATGTTTATGCAAAAGGGTGTATCTTGCCATCCTGGTGGAGAAGACAGAAGTACGCAGTGATTCAGCCTAGGAGCAATTGCACCCCACCAAGTAATTGAAGAGTGATTAATTATTTGCTGGAAGAGCCCGCACAGTGGATATGCTTCTCCCTTTTCTCAGGTGACCAACCTCCTATGGTGATAAAAGGAGCAATCTCATTAGCTTAAACCAGCAGGGGCTCTGTTAAACTCAGACTTGCAATCCCTCATGTTGGCCCACCTATTAAGCCAGAGTGTGTTCCTCAGAAGGTCACAACCAAAAGCCCCACATTGGGCACAGAGTATTGTGATCTTTCAATACTAATAGGCACAGCTGGAGCTCAGAACAAGCTCAGGAGCTGAAGTGCAATATATTATCTACGCAGAGAGATGGGGAATAATTTCCTGAGCCAGGCATCCACTGTTCTTTCTCTGCCCTACAGATTACTGCACTGAAGAGAGACGCCACAGGAGGAAGCCAGGTAGAGCAGTGGCTGTGGGGAGATGTCACCACTGAAGAAGAAATGCTTGGTTTTGATCTCATTTGCAAAATGCCTGTCTTTATGAGAACATACCCCCGACATGGTCCTATCAGTGAGAGGGCAATGCTGATCAGTCCTTCACATGCAGAGGTACAGTCCACTCAAATAACAAATTCAGATGTGCACCATGAAATGGGGAGACTGTGGATCAAAGGTAGAGCATCTGCTTTGCAGAGTTGCTTGAACACCCCCTGGTTCATCTTGTGTTCTTTTTGCCAGTCACAGAGACCAGATTTTTTGACAGTTCATTCTATAGTTCACTGATCTGTTTGTTGCTGTTCTACAGGTTGCTTCACTGTATTTACTGTATTCCTTCCAAACCCTGCAGTGCAGCACATATAGCTGTTTGCGAATGTGTGCTCTCTCACAGCCTGATTGAGTTTTGCTATCGCCCACCCTTGCAGTGGAACTGCTGAGCTCAGCAAGCAATTGTTTTGACAGACAATTAGATCAATTGCAAATCATATAAATCAGTCATCAATAAATGCTGTCTTTCAATAAAATCCTACTCTTCAGAGTCCTTAGTGATGCCAATGGCCACCTATCACTATGAATCAGTAGCATCTTTGTACATGCGTAGTTTTGTGAAAACTCAATGCAAATCAGTCTTACAGGTTTTTGCAACTGATTTGCCTGAACAAGACACATCTGATCAACATCTGATCAATTCACATCTAATCAATACCTTCAAACACAAGAAGTGTTATTGTCAAATGTATTCACAGTGAAATTTGCAGAAGTTCCCAGGTTCAATCCACAGCATCTTCCTTTTAAAAAAAATGGCATAGGTGATGTGGAAGACCCTGGAGAGCTACCACTAATCTGAGTAGACAATACTAGCCTTGGTGAACCAATGGTCTGATTAAGTTTCAGGAGGCTTCATGCACGTATAAAGTGCTTTTCATCTTTTACAAACACTATCAATTACTTATGTTCTACTGTGTGTGTGTCTGCTACACACATAGGCCAGACATCTGTTGAAATCATCAGCTAAGTATTACCAGGGGATCTACTCCACTGTACTTATTCTCTGGTAACAACGTTGTAATAAGTTTATGTTACAGATGAGAACGTGAAAGCCATCGTTCACATTCAATTAGAAGCTCAAGTTTTTAAATGTGTAAAGACCTGGAATTGTTGACATTTTGCTGCTGCTAATGTCTTTAATGTTAATGATCCCCCAGCTAAGGAGGATTTCCCAAAGCTCTCAGATCATTTTTTAGCTTGTTCTCCTCATTACCTATACTTCAAAGCACATGAAAAAATACCTTGTACTTAATTTAGAGCAAATGAATGGTAATGGCAATTTTTCTTCTAAAGTACATGTTTTATGAAGAGGGGGAATCCTTACCGAACCCATAACTGAATCCATAATTCCATCTATGGTGTCCTTCCAGATAATGCCCACTCGTGGGGAGGGCAATATACAAACCTAATATAATATAATATAATATAATATAATATAATATAATATAATAAATAATGTCAGAGTCCAGCAAGGGTTAGACCTTAACTCATTAGATTTCAGGGTATGTGGAAAGTAGACTCGCAGTCTTTTGGAGCCATTGGTAAGAGTAGTTCATTCAAGAGCAAGCAGCAGTGAATTTCCATAAGCAGCAATGAAAGACTGGAAAGGACCAGAAGTGGGTGACTGATGTAGCCCAACTATAGCAAGAGAGTACATTCCAAAAGCATCATCTGAAGGCCAGAAGGACCAGAAGCAAATGGAGTCATTGAAGGCATATGAAAGTTTGCTTGTGGAAGATGGAAGCATCTGTGTAGCCAATGCAGAGTCCTCCAGTGAAACAAGTTGCTCATGTACTTCTGTCTGCTTTCTATGAGGTCTGGTAGAGCCAAACTGATCCTCCTGATCAGCTGACCAAGTGCCAAGCCAGCTTGTATTGCACCCTTGAGTGACACAGGTCAGTCTGCAAGCCCTGTATTATTACTGCCATTCATCTTTTTATCCCACTCTTCCTCCAAGGAGCTCTGGGCAGAGCACATGGTCCTCTCCTCTTTTATCTTCATAGCAAAGCTGTGAGATGAGACTGACTCACCCATTGTTCATTCAGTGAGCATTGTGGTGGAAGGGGGATATAAACTCAGATTGCCACCATCCTAGCCTGATACACTAACTACTGTACTACACTGAAGCATGAATGCTTTCTGTTGGCAGAAATGGTGAAAAACCTGGCTCCTGGGAACACCAGCTTGAGCTATGTTGGCAACTGCCATCATCTTTATGTAGCAGTGACAGTGGATTCCTGGTCCATGCCTGCCCCCACCCCAGCTGAGTACAAGTTAATCCATTCATATGCATCAATTGTTCTCTCTCTGTCCAAGAAGACGGATGGCCTGGTTCATGATTAGAGCTGCAGTGTGGGAAGGAGCCAGAAATTCCACATACAGCTTCTTCCGTTCACTTTGACAAGGGCTGCTAGAGGTAGAAGGCAGCAGAGATGTTCACTTAGTTTAATGTCTGCCTATATTTCAAGGAAGACTAAATGAGTGACAAGTGTTTGCAAAGTAGAACATTAAATTAATGTTTGTACTAAAAGCTTTTTTAACAAAATTCTGCCCATGTTTTAAGCTACTGTCTTCATAAGACACATTATTATATGGGGGAAATCCTTTCTTTTGCAGTTAAGAGTGAGTTTGGCCTCATAGTGATTCATTGCTATGAGCGATCAGCCGACCAGTGGAGCTGTGAGGGTGTCTGGGGAATCCATGAAAGCTACTGATGATTAGGAAAGCCACTTGAAAGGGAGAGTGTCAAAAGGGGGGCTTGCAGTTTTTGCAGAACTAACATGACTGTTTAGATTGTGAACGAGTGATAAAGGAATGCACCCAAAGATATCTCTTGTATTTGTTAAATTGTAGGATACGTTCTAAAACACACATTATTTGATCACATCTTCACAAGTCGGCAATTAATTTGGCTTGGCTTCTGATGATAATTAAAAGAGAGGATTGTCTTAAATGTTGCTTCACACCTTTCATGCGATCACGGCTGGCCTTTTCATAGCGCAGAAGGCGGTAGGGAACCAGATAGTTACATCCCAATGGGGACCCAAAGGGACTTACAACATTGTTGCCCTCCTCTGTTTGAATCCTCACAGCAACAACCCTGTGAAGTAGGTTACTGGTAGTGAAAGTGACTGACCCAGGTAATGCAGCAGACCGGGGATTCAAACTGGGGTTTCCCAGATCCTAGCCAACCTCTCTTACCACTCTTTTTCTACGTATGGCTTTCACAGTGAGTTGAGGTTCCTTGGAAGCCTATTCGGATGGATTGATTTGCTGCATTTCTTCCCAGTCTTCTTGCCAATATTGGCACCCAGAGAGGCTTAAAATGCTATCAAATGTTTCAAAGTGCTCCTCCTTCCTCTGTAGCACTGCTGGGGGGGGGGAAATTAAGGAACAACCTGGTACAAGTTCTCATCCTAAGCCTCAGACTACAGCTACAGATTCTCCTTAGAGACTTCAGAATCCTCAAGGACATGGTTAGGAATGGCAGACGGACAGCACGGCCTCGTACATCAGTACACATCCTTGACAAAGTACCCGCAGCAGTTACCTTGTTCCACATTCAAAAAACGCCTGTGGATTGGCACAAGGCAATCTCGCGGAACATTAGGAATCAGCAAATTTGTCTCAGCTTGAATTAAGCACATCCTGACACAAGCACAAGCACATCCTGACACAAAACCTTCATTGTGATAATTCGTATGTTACCGAGCAGCGGGTGCCTCATTTCCAAGTTCTAGAAGTTACCCATAATGACTTTGAAAGGCAAACAACAGGGAGAGAAAACAGGGCTGAAAGCCTTTGATTAATCAGTGCAATTAATAGATTAGTCCATTAATTGCAGATTAAAAGGATGACATAAACAAGGTCTTGACTCAGGCAGTGTTTTGTAACAAGATTTTTTCCCCCAAAGAAACAATTTGTTCGCCGAGCAAGTTAGAGAGAAACTTATCCTGATTAAAAGGCATTCAAAATGATCCAAGATACTGTATGGTGTAACATCAGCCCCTCCAGCCGGCAGGCAGTTTGAAGCCTTTGAATCCAGTATAACTAACAGGAGCCAGTGAGGGGTTTCCTTCCAAGGTGCTCTGCATTCGAGCCAGAAACCACTTCTCACATGAGCCAGAAGCTCAGAATTGACCCTGCTCATCTTCCTTCACATGTGTCTCCCCAGAGCAGCTGGGTTCATACTGTGGAGGAAGGAGCTCCTATGCCATTGCAGGCATGTGTGAATCAGCCTTCCGTCCCCATCTGGCTTGCCGGCAGCAGGCGTGTTGACTCATTTCCTGTAACTTGCACAATCACTATGGTCGGTAGAGGAAGGAGCCATCTGGAAGCCTCCCTTGTGAATAGAAAAATTGCATTGAACTCCACCTTCTCTTCCTGTTATCATAAAAACAGTGTTACGCAAAATGCTAGCTCTTCTTCCTGGATTACTGTTAGGGGAACGTCTTGCCTGACATTTTAAATGGATTTTTTCCCCCAGTCAGTCCTCAAAATAGGGGGGAAGGCGTCCTGCAGGATAGCCAGTATGGCATCTAGGCTAGTGATAGGGGCAAATTTCAGAACTGGGGGAGGGGGGGGTGTTTAAGAATACTGAGTCTCCCAGAATGGGTATCAATAGGAGCCAAGATCAAACCCCTCTGGATCCGGACTTGGCTTGTATTGGTGTCTGTCACTAGTGCTGCCGCTAACCCGTAGCTAGGACTTAAAGGAAACGATGAGATCAAGCTGCAAGATGAAAGCCCCTTGACATCTACATAGGGATGCTACTGAATTTCTTGTCCCTGCTAATTTGATATTTAAGAAATCCCTGCTTTGTTTTTGTTGCTCCCTCATGCAAATCAGACCCTGGAATATTTCTTGTTTGTGCCATTTTCTGCTTTAACGCATTTTCCACATGCTTTTTGTGCCAGTTGCATTAAAAAGGTACGTAACATATAAATGGGATAAATGCATGCCAATGCTGAAAAGAAACCAATTTGCAATTGCAGCCATGAATGGTGATGGAACAGAAAGATGCAACAGCATGCTAAAAGAAATAGGGGGGGGATATATTCTTGGGCTGATATTGTCTCTCCTATCACCTGCAAGCCCAGCTGGTAAGGGTAAATTTGCTTGGAAGGAGGAGGAAACTGGCAAAGGAACATGTGGGTTTCTCATTTTTTTCTTTTTTTGCCGGCTTTCTCAAATAAAGCTTAAAAAGGCTAGAGCTTTTTTCCCTCCAAAAAAAACCTCTGAAGAAGCAAGTCAAAACTGGAAAGAGCTTGGTCATTGTTACTCCTAGCATCCTACTTGCCCTTTTCCCCATTTAATCAGAGTTTGGGGAAGAGACTGTGTGTATGAGGCAATGGTCATTTTCCCCATGATTTTTTCCATGTATCGCTTACACTGTATGCTAGTGTCTGCTCTGCTGTACTATCTGTGCCACTCATATCCTGATTTCATTTTTGGACTAGCAGGAATCAATACAGACACATGTCGGCTTGTGATAGTCATGGATTTGGGGGGAAGGGTACATCCTGCATCAGGAAAACATTATCTGTTCCCACACAAAATCTGGAACCAAGGAAGCATGATTCATTCATGCGTCCTCTCTCACCACTTCCATGGAATACACAAAGTGGTCCAGCACCTATTGTTGTTGTTCTGCTATAACTCTTCTAAAAGCTCCTTTGAGCAGGAATCTTGAAAGGTGACACATAAATTCCCTAAACAAAAGTCTCCTGCCCCTGCACTGCAGACTTTGTAAGGGGGAATCCCAGTTTATTTGTCTCCTCCATGAAGCTGATGTTAGTACTTATATATAGGGGGGTCAATGCAGCTCCAGGCTCCAAATGGTAGTGATTTCATTTGTTTCAAGACAGACTTAAGCTTCTCTCATGACACCCAGTTGAGAAATTGCTGCATTCCGAGTGTTAACAGATCAGGTGACGTGTTTTCTGAAAGTTTGCATTTTGTTTGCAGTGGGATCTCAATGTGTGCAGTGTTTCCTAAATCATGGGAACACCCTCAATTTCTGAGAAGGAGGTCTGTTTGTGGAATGCAACTGCTGAGGAGGGCAAGGTCTTGTTGCTTCAAAAGAAAGGCTCGCCCATCACTTTGCCATGGCTCCAAAATTAGCAATGTACCTGCGCTGAGCCAGCTTCCTGCCTCCAGCAGGTTTCCCATCAGCCACAGATGGCAACGGTAACAAAACACAAGTCAAAGCTGGAAACATTCCAGTGAGTTTTGCCATCTGGGTCTTTTCACAGTGCACAAAGCTACAGAAGGTTTCCCCCACTAATTAGATTAGAGCCAGCATGAGGGGATTCTTCTAAGGATTTGTAAGGAAATCTGTTAAGGTGTATGTGAATACAACATAATAATCACCTAGGGCAGAAGAAGACTTTGCCAGGACAACAGATGCAAAACCTGCAGACACAACACTCCAGCAGCAATTATCAACTCTTCTCACAAAGTAAAAACAATTTAAATGGTTCTGAGACCTTAACTTGCACAACACAGTGTGAGCTCAGCTTGATCTATATTGTATTGAACTCATGATAGAGAAGCCTCCGATGCGTAGAGGTTCAGCTACTGTGATGATATGGAATGTCTACAACCATTCCAATGCACTGGAAGCAAAATTGTCAACAACAGCAGCAACAGAATCCAGCTTCTGTGAGAAGGAAGTGTGTGTCAGTTTGGCTGGTTTTAAAGCTTGACCTGGATTCTCTGGAAGGAAGAGTCCAAGCTGGAAACCTGAGAATCCTAGAAAAATGAAGACCAAGATAGCCAGATGGAAAGGTGACTGAAGGAAATGGGTAGAGCAAGAGCACTGGAGTAAAACAGAAGAGCTGTAGGATATGCGAAGGGTATGAGAAAGGATGAAAAGAACAGGAGAAAAGGCTGTGAATGAAAGATCCAAGTGGAGGATGTGATCATAGTGGTACATCCTAAGAGGGCTTCTGTAACTTTAAAGTTTAGAAGGCAAAATTTTGCAAGCTGTGGCTTACACATTCACTGCAACGTTGGGATCGTGTGAGACTGAATCTTTGCAACATTAATTTCATGCAGCTAGTCCCTTTGGCTGCAGGCTTGTAGGACTGTGTAATGTATTTATGCATGCACACACTCATGAAGCTGCCTTACACTGAATTAAGCCATCAGGTCATCATGGTCAGTATTGTCTGCTCAGACTGGCAGAGGTTCTCCAGAGTGGTAGGCAGAGGTTCTCACCTGGGACCTTCTCCATGCAAAGCTGATGCACTTCCACTGAGTCCAGGGGTCATTTTGTAGAAGGAGTTCATTAGCATACCTATTAGCATAACTCATTAGCATATGCCACGGCCCCTGACATCACTGAAAATGTGTCAGAAGGGGAAGCAAAAGAAGGGGCATCTTCAAAAGCCTCCCCTTTCCCTTCCCCAGCTGGCCTGCCAAGGCAGGGGGGAAGCGAAGAGAGAAGGGGTTTAAAGTTTAAAGTTTAAACCCCTCCTCTCAAGAGTTGTGCCGCAGTGGCGGCACGATCTTTCCATTGTATTCTATGGAAAAGACTACTACCTTGTATACTACCTTGTTGTAAGCCACCCTGAGCCCTGGTTCTAGGGAAGGGCGGCCTAGAAAATCCAAATAAATAAATTGGTATTTCACCTCCATTACTATGTCACTTCTGGGTAAACATAGGGTAGCTCTAGGAAACATCAGAAATGGTATGGTTTTGCCATAGAGTTTCTGGTGACTCCAAGAGTTATCCTGTCACTTTTTTCACCCCCCCCCCATGAGCCCTCATCCAGTTCTCCTGCTGGTTGCCAGGCTCAGCCTCAGCCTGGCAAGCCTATTTTTCACCCTCCCTCCCTCCTTTTTATCCCACTGCTTGACAAATTAAGCACAAGTGATGAGGGTGGGAGCCAAAGGTTGCCCACCATGAGCAGGCCACTGGAATGCCTACTAGGAAACCATAGCTAGCCCTTTGGTGTAGTGGTTAAGAGCACGGACTCTAATCTGAGGTAACTGGATTTGATTCCCCACTCCTCCACATGTAGCAGCTGAGTGACCTTGGGTCAGTCACAAGTTCTCTCAGAGCTGTTCTCTCAAAAGCAGTCTTCGAAAGAGCTCTCTCAGCCCCACCTACCTCACAGGGTGTCTTTTGTGGGGAGGGGAAGAGAAAGGAGACTGTAAGCTGCTCTGAGACTCCTTCGGGTAGCGAAGGGTAGGGTATAAATCCAATCTCCTCCTCCTCCTCCTCTTCTTCCTCTTCCTCTTCCACTTCTAGTCCACACATGATCTGCAAGTAATGGGGGCTATGATTCAGTGGCAGAGGATCACATGTCGATAAAGACCTTCCACATACCAGTCTGAACAGACAATACTGAGCTAGATGGTCCAACTAGCTCTAAGGCAGCTTCATATGACATGCAATTCTTGTTCACATTTAATCAACAAGTCAATTTAAGTGCAGGTGATTGATCTGCTAAAATTCTTCAACTGGGCAACAGCCAATTTACAAGTACATGTGCATGGCCCACAGGGGCAGCATGAATGGGGTTGATTTCTAAGCAAATGGTAAAGAGGCAATCTCTAAGGTAAGCAGAATTTCATGTGATTTACTTGAACCAGCAAACTCATCAGGCTAGGATTAAAACAATCCAATTGTAAAATAATCCATCTTTTCAGCTGTAGATAATGCCTCGTAAAAGGAAACCTAAGGCAGTCGTTTTTTTTACACAAGGCCTTAACTTCTAAGTAGCAACTTTCCCAGACTGATTTACAGTCCTCAATAAACGTGTCAATGTTTCCCCTCTTTCCAGCCCTAGGGAAAGATCTGTGGATTTTGTTTTTCTATATTTCATTGTGCCAAGCAGCCAAAAACATAAAGGATGAGGAGGGATTTTGTGGGAGTTTTTTTCCCTTATAATATTGATTTCTGTTAGAGATGTATGATCAGTCAATCAACATTTCGATAATTTTATGTTGTTTTTCTTTGAACAGCATTGAGGGGGGGGGGGTGACTAAACAAATCAGTGCCTATTATCCCACATCCAGGCTTCTATAGAATGGCATCTACGCAAAAGTAGAATAAATGCTTTTCCCAAACAAAGAAATAAGATAAATGCATGCTTCTTTTATAGATTGTTCTTTGGACCTCTGTTGCTTTGGACTTTTAATGCAAAATGGTTTCCCTTCAACACGTGGAGGGAACACAAGAACTTGTTTCACTTGTGACAGCATGCAATCTCCAATTCAAAACACTGTACATTTTTTTAAAAAAATACATACATTGTGTATTCTCTTTTAATGAGATGAAAGCATTCAGTTCCCCTCCCTCTAGTTTATCTCTGATGTTTACCCAGCCAGAAATACCCTGTGGTGTGAACGTTAACTGGACAGGTTTACGGTATGCGGCTACTTACATGAAAGACTTACTAGCATGAAATATTCCTACTGACCTAAAATAAATATCACTAGCTGCATATAATTACTCCTGAAATGAAACAAAAAGCAGACTTGCATGATAGGGAGAAACAATACAGGGGCAGTACAATCTTTGGATGGATCATTGACCTTGGAATGGTAAGACTTGAGTTTGAGTGTATAACTATGTGTTCAGGTTGGATGGAGGGATGTGTTCTGAAGTTTTAGGTTTCCCAGGCACATGTGGCACCGATTCAAGCATGCAGAGAAAGTGAGCTTAAAGCTTCCCCTTGTGCCTTTTTCCCTATCTGAAATGGTCACAAGAGGGTGTTATTTACCCCAGGGGCGGCTGCCTGTGTACTGATAGCTACACTTTGCATTTCAACATTGAGGCAAAGCACCCACAAGGCTGTTTCAGGCCAGGAAAATACTGCCAGAAAGAATGTCTAAATCCCCTCTCTTTGCTTGTGCCATGCTCCTGAGCCCAATTAGGCCCACATGCATCTGGGGAGCACAGAACTTCGGAACACATCTCTACACCGGATCTGGAGATATCCCCACGGGAAATGTCACAGATAGCTTCCCCCTTAACCCCAAAGCCAACCACATGATCTAGAGCAAAATCTCTCTTAGCCTACTCTAACTCAGAAAAGAATCAATTCAGGTAAGATTTATTTATTTGTTTGTTTGTTTGTTTATTCATTTAAATTCACTTTTTCTCCTACTCTGGGGACTGAAAGCCAATTACAAAATTAAACAACAAAACAAAAAACAATTTAAAGAAAGGCATTTCTGAATGACGTTTTTTCCTCCCCAGAGTTTCTTTCCAGATTAAAGCCCTTCATGTCCTTAAATGAGCTTCTTCAGGGGAAAGGCCAGACGTAAATGTGGAACTTCATGTGACTTCACAGAAGACCCTTTCAGAGTCAGAATGCAGAGTCCACATAAATATTCTGGAAAGATCTACTCGCAGAACCACCACAGGTCCCCCTTTATAATAAAGTTAGCATTTCCTAACGGTAAAGACTACATAAGTATGGAGCAAAATGGTAGGAGAATTATCAGTGGTGGAGATTGCATGATCAACAGTGCCATCCTAAGCAAAATTTCAGCCTTTTAAACTCACTGAATTCAGTAAACTTAAAGGTAAAGGTGAAAGTTGCCCTTCCTTGAAAGCCAGTTGAATCTAATTCTAGGGGGCGGTGCTTATCTCCATTTCCAAGCCAAAGAGTCAGTGCTGTCTGAAGACTTTTTTGTGATCATGCAGCTGGCAGGACTAAACGCTGAGGCACACAGAACGCTGTTACCATCCCACTGAAGTGGTACCTATTTATCTACTTGCAATTTCTTGCTTTCAAACTCCTGGTTGGCAGGAGATGGGGGGCAGAGATGGGAGCTCACTCCATTATGTGGCACTAGGGTCTTGAACTGCCGAGCTACAGACATTCCAGTCTGCAGCTCAGCATTCTTAACCTCTGAGGCGCCGCGCAGCCCCCTTCAGTGAACTTTTTTTTAAAAAAGTAAATGTTTCCCTTGCTCAAAAGTCAGTCGAATCTGACTCTAGGGGGTGGTGCTCACCTCCATTTCCAAGCTGAAGAGCCAGCACTGTCCAAAGACTTTTCCATGGTCATGTGCCTGCAATGACTAAACACTGAGGTGCACAGAATGCTGTTACTTTCCCACCAAAGCAGTACTTATTTATCTACTTGCAATGTATTGCTTTCGAAATGCTAGTTTGGCAGGAGCTGGGACCAGAGACAGGCGCTCACTCCATCACACGGCACTAGCAAACTTTATGAGGCCATAATTCTGAGAAGACTTGCAAGGGTCCTTGGACTTTCCAAAACACACAAGACAGGAATACAACAAAGTTGATATGAAATACAGGAAACTTATTTCTTCTTTTCCTCATAGTAATGGATTAAGGTTTGGAATGGCATGCAACAGACAGATAAAGTTGCTTCGGTGTCCAGATTCAGACTGAGATCCATAACTGGACCAGCCCTAGTTTAACAACAAACCCCCAAAAGTAGCTTAGTTGCCTGAGCAGAAGATGTTCCTTGTATTTTAAAGAGCAGGACTAAAAGTCCAAACCATTCCACAGAACATCAGACAGTGGGGCCCAGAGAGGTGGCATTTGTTATGGCGGCACACGAGGTCTCTGTAGGTTTAGCCACTGATCTAAGGAAAAGGTCACTTCTTGCCTCCAGCTCAGCTAAAAACCATTACAAAGCAAATGTTTGAGATTAATCAGAAATAAACTGAGAAAATGATAAATGAACTACAGATTATCTGTCCCGCTAATTGGCCTGAGCAATTAGATTTCATTAATGAAGATTTAGGTGTTAAACACCTCAGTGAGCCATTTCCAATTCCACCTTGGGTGCTTATCTGAACACCCGGGAAACCTCAGTTTTGTACAGATGAGCTCAAACTGTATCATTCGCTTTTCACGCTCACCTGCTTGGGGGGGGGGGGGATATATTCTTTGTTAGTCAAGATGCGTCTATTTGGAACCAAATGAATGCAAGGCAATTTACATTTGCACCATGGTTAATTAATTAATTAATTAATTTTTATCCCACCCTCCCAGCCAAGGCCGGCTTAGGGCAGCTTACAACAAGGTTAAAATCTGATAACACATAAAACACAATGCAGTTAAAATATTTACGGTGTTAAATTTAAACAATCATAAAGTGAATCATAAAGTCTTTGCTTTTGGCATCAGCTCAATTGTTCTGCTTATTTTGGAGGTTTGGCTCAGGCAGTAATTAAGGACTAACCAATCAGGGCACTTCCACCAAAGATGTTAGTTGTTGTTAGTGGTGGTACTAATAATCGTGGTGGTAGTTGTAGTGGTGGCAGCCCCAAAAGCCTGGCAGAAGAGCTCAATTTTACAGGCCCTGTGGAACTATAAGAGGTCCCACAGGGCCCTGATCTCCTCTGGGAGCTTGTTCCACCAGAAGGGGGCCGCCACCGAAAAGGCTCTGTTCCTAGTTACCACCAGCCTGGTCTCCTTAACACTCAGTAGGACCAGACGATTTTGAGTCCCTGATCGCAGTGCTCTCTGGGGTACATATGGGGAAAAGCAGTCCTGCAGGTAGGTAGGACCCTGGCCATAAAGGGCTTTAAAGGTAAAAAACAGCACCTTGAAGCGAATCCAGTATGCTATAGGGAGCCAGTGCAGTGCCTTTAGCACAGGCTGAATGTGCTCCCAAATAGGGAGCCCCACCAACAGCCTGGCCACGGCATTTTGCACCAGCTGCAGCTTCCGGATGTGCAACAAAAGCAGCCCTATGTAGAGAGCGTTACAGTAATCCAGTCTCAAGGTGACCATTGCATGCATCACTGTTGCCAAGTCACCACGTTTGAGGAAGGGAACCAGCTGCCTAATCAGCCAAAGATGGTAAAAGGCCAACCTGGCAGCAGCTGCTACCTGGGCCTCCACTGTTAAAGAAGCATCCAGGAGCACTCCCAAACTCCTCACCTCTGCGCTGGCACCAATGACGCCCCACTGAAGGTCAGGAGCGGGATCCCTACCCTCGGGCCACCATGACTCAGGCACAGGACCTCAGAGAGAGAGAGAGAGAGAGAGAGAGAGAGAGAGAGAAAGAAAGAAAGAAAGAAAGAAAGAAAGAAAGAAAGAAAGAAAGAAAGAAAGAAAGAAAGAAAGAAAGAAAGAAAGAAAGAAAGAAAGAAAGAAGCACTATGATCATATACCCACAAGTATTAAAGTAAAAAAAAAATCAGCTTTTCTCAAATACATTTTTAAAGAGAAGACTTTAGAAGAGAATGCATTCATTTCCCTAAGAATTGTGTTCTGCTGTTACCACAACAGACCACCATTAAAGACCCTGGCATCAGAATGCTATGGCTGGTTTCAGAGTGGAGTACAGTACATGTGGAGGTTCCCTGCTGCCAGACCCCACCCGTCCCACCAATCAGCTGCCCAGCAGGGGGACTTAGCAGGAGAAAGAGGAAGGCCCAGGTGACATTGCTGGTGATATGGTGGTGTCATCATGCTGGCAGCATTTGAGTGACACTATGGTATTTCGGCAAAACTCTATGGTAAAAACCATTTTTTACCAGAGCGTCACCACAATATTGCAGCTTAATAATGCCTCTTTTGATGTACACCAGCAATGATGTAGACTTGTTGCCAACAATGTCATCTGGGCTTCCCTTCTGCTCCTGGTAAGTCCTCATCTCCTGCTGGGTGCCACTCACTTACTGCCATCACCATATTTGACTAGGGATGTGTCCCCATCTTATTCCTTTATATATGTGTGTGTGTGTGTGTGTGTGTGTGTATATATATATATATATATATATATATATATATATATATATATATATATATATATATATATTTCCAATGATTTTGGTTCCCCACTTTGTTTAAAATGAGTGTGTGAATATGTTTGCTTGTCTAGAAATTATGGTGACTCCTGGTGACACCTAGTGGGGTCATAGGGGCTGTATATGTAACATCTGTCACATGTATACATATAAATTACAGATGATGGGGAAATGAGATTTAATAGAAAATGGCACAGAATACTGATATGATTGTGCTACATAGGGAGAAAAGAAAAAGCAAAACCAGGATTTTGGGGCTGAAACAACACAAATTAGAAACTCAAAATCAGCTATACTCCTGACCACCCAGTTCATAGCCTCTGGTTCTGTGGTGTGGCCTGAAGGCAGTCCCACTTTTTAAATGAAGCCTGAGACACTCTTCGGGTGTCCCGGATAGCCAAAGGGGAGAAGGGCTGATGCAGCGATTTTGGCCAGCATCACTTCCTCGTTGAAGGCTTTCTGCTTGTCTCCCACCTGTTATCTCTAATGAATAATATGCAATAAGCTGGTTGCCTGTTATGGGTACGAGACAATTTTTGTTAGGCTCTCATCAGGTTAGGGGAGTGGCTGTGGCTCAGTGGTAGAGCATCTGCTTGGCACGCAGAAGGTCCCAGTTTCAATCCCTGGCATCTCCAGTTGAAAGGATGAGGTAGTAGGTGGTGTGAAAGGCTTCTGTCAGAAACCCCGGAGAGCCACTGCCAGTCTGAGGAGACAATAATGACACTGATGGGCAGATGGTCTGATTCGGTATAAGGCAGCTTCAAGTGTCCATCAGATTGGCACAGAAGACAGCTTTCCCCCCCAGCTGCTTTACATTGTTCTTCACTCATCTGAGCAAATGTTCACATGCATTCCTCTGTGGTGTCTCCACCTTGTGGAATGGCCTCTGCCTGAGGAGTGCAGGAAGGCCCTCACAATCATTCCACAAAATGTGCAAACCAGAAATGTTCAGGAGGGCATTCTTGTAATGGAATTGGTCTGTAGAGGGACAGACCAGTCCAGGAGGGTGCCAGTGTATAGAAACAGATTTTGTGTCCCACTGCAATTATTATTGTTGCTATCATTTATTATTGTATCACCTGTCTTTTACTGCATTGTCTTACAGCCTGTACCTCTCAATTCTGCATTCTTCATACTTTTGCCTTAGGCGGTTTGGTATTCTCATTGTTGCTCACAATGTCTTTGAATTTTGTATTCCAAGTCCTGTTGCATTGTTGATTGGCTGTCTTATGCTGTATGATTACATTTCCCCCCTCTTTCTTAATAATCTGTACTGTCTCTCAGTGAGAAAAGTAGGCTCTAAATAAGCTATAAAGTTCGGTGGTAATCATTTCCTTTGGACTTGGCAGGCAGGGATTTTGTAGCTTGCTATAGTATATATTGGCAACCAGTGACCACCCTGAGGCACCGATGGATGAAGGGTCATTCACAAACTAGCCCATTGTTGACTTGATCGGTTGGGTGAGTTGGAAAAGGAATGCCCTTGGTGCCAAGCAGCATTGACCAAGTCCATAATTGCTGAATGGCACATAGGAGGAGGGAGATGAGACCTTACACCATTCAGCACTTTTTATTATGTACAGGCAGGGACAAACAAAGCCAGTAGGAGTGCTGGTCAAATTTAGAGCCAGTGTGGGTTTGCTGAAATGCTGGAAACCAGTTCAGGATACGGTTGCCAGGTCTTGCTTGGAGAATACCTGAGGACTTTGTGGGTGGAGCCAGGAGAAGGTGGGATTTGGGGAGGGGAGGGGCCTCAGCAGGGTACAATGCCAAAGAGTCCACCTCCAAAGCAGCCATTTTCTCCAGGGGGGCTGATCTCTGTTAACTGGAGATCAGTTGTAAAAGCGGGAGATCCCCTGGCCCCACCCGGAGGTTGGCAACCCTAGTTCAGGAAAAGGTACCGTTCTGATGTAGATCAGGCATTAATAAAGCCTAAGTGAACCCAACTCCTGGTGTCTCATGTATTCAGTTTGGATGCTGCCAAAAAAATTAAAAACCTCAGCTCACCCACATCAGGCCCCTGCGGAATCTGTTACAATTCTACAGGGCCTGCAAGGCAGAGATGTTCTGCCAAGCATATGGTTGAGGACAGCAACGGTTTTAACAGTGAACAGCTCCACTACCTGCTTCCATCCCCCTCCCCCCATTGCTAATATAAATTGGGGGACTAGAATTGGATTATGGTGCCGGGAGGGGGGTTAATTTAATTTATAGATTTGTATTTTAGACTCTTTAAGTTTGTTGTAGTGGTTAAGTGCACAGACTCTAATCTGGGAGAACCGGGTTTGATTCCCCACTCCTCCACTTGCACCTGCTGGATGACCTTGGGCAAGCCATAGCTCTGTACCAGCTGTTCTCTCAAGGACAGCTTGGGAAAGAGCTCTCTCAGCCCCACCTACCTCACAGGGTGTCTGTTGTGGGGAGAGGAAGCGAAAGGAGTTTGTAAGCCGCTTTGAGACTGCTTTGGTTACTGAGGGGTGGGGTATAAATCCAATCTCTTCTCTCCTTCTTCTTTTATAAAACTATGTTGTGAACCGCCCTGAGCCCACTCGCATGAATGTAGAAAAGTCTAAATAAATAAATAAATAAAAAGTGATGCTCCCTCTCTCAGAACTCACAGAGAATTAGCTGCTCCCATCCTTTGATGACATCACCAAGTGCCTGTGGTTCCTTTCAGCTTGCCTCTTGGGGGGGGGGGGGGTCCTACAGCCAGTCATCTCAAACAGGATGCTCAGAGGACCAGGATCAGCTTAATGATTGTTCTTCTTAGGGACTGATCGCAATGCCACCTTGCTGCAGTTTCTTAAAGCCTCTCTCCAACTTCTTCCAGCGCCATGGGTTCCACTTTCCTCATCATTTGGGCTGTCTTTATCCCTTAGCAAAAAAAAAAATTCTATATCCACTTCTGTTTGTGGCTCTTAGAAAAAGTGTTGCTTTCTGGATTCTTACTTTAAAGTAGGGTGTGGAGTCCCCCCCCCCCCCGATCTCGAAGTTTATTTGCTCAATGTACGATGGCTACATAATCTCACATTCATGGGGGGTTTCTTGTTTCTTTAAAACTCTCATCAGGACCAAATAGTAAACGATGATGGGATTTCTAAAAGGTGCCAGAGCTGGAAGGCAAGCAAAATGATCCCTTCCATCTTTATATTTTCAAAGCTCATTATTCCTAAAGTCATGGCATGTTAAGCTGCTTCCTGATCCAGAGCATTTGGGATCACTGCACGTAGCTGGGATATTCCGCCAGAAAGAAATGTCTTATCAAGTTTCTCACTAGCAATTCTTCTCTGAAAATTAAATGGCATCCATGGCATTGGGAGGTAGGGACAGGCAACTGGATCACTGGGGGTTAATCCTGCCCCAGGGGTTCCAATTTGGCCTCCTGTATTGCTTCAATCCAAACCCCATTAGTTATTCTCTTAATAACTTTGGCTCTCCATTTTCCAGTGGCGATTCATATGTATGTGGTGTATGGTTTTAATACCCCACTGACATATATAATGCATGACATTTAACGGGTAGTGCACACAAGGTATTTCGATGTGGATGTTTTGCTCCACCTTGGCTCTCAGATTGGAGTGGGGGGGTTGGACTATCCACCTGCCACTGTCTTCCAAATGTCCACTTTCTAGGGTTTCCCCTGCTTCACTCTCATATTTCCCAAACCTGCTTTAGTACATTCTTTCCTGAAAGACTGCAGTCCAAGTGGATTTGCATGCCACTGGGTACAGGAAGGTCCAGATCTTCAAACCTCCCACCCACATCAGCTGTTTTGCTCCAATTATCAGTCAAAACAGCAGGGATGCAAAATCATCCAGACTGGCAGGTGTCAACCGCCAGTATCCAAAGCAAAGAGAAATTTAGCCCTCCTACCTTCCCTCACCCCTTCCATGGCTCTGATGGGTTCCCTGTTTATGTATATCATCTGTTCACTCCAATATATAAATCAAGACACAGAGACAGGAGACTTAGAAGCTTAAGTACATAAGAGGAGAACTCTTCCAGACTATTGGCTGCTGTTCACATAGGGGGAAGAAGGAATTTTCCAAAGTCTCAGTTTACATGGGAATGATCAATGTAGCTGGATCTTCAGCTCTTGCTTCATCAAAATGAATGATGATGATGATGATGATGATACATTGGTGATGCTTTCACATGTTTAAAGCATTCTACATACATTACCTCCTTGTAAGCCTCTCAACAGTCCTGGAAAGTAGAATTATTATTATCCCCATATTGCAGATGGGTCCCCGACCTGAATAGTGCAGGCTAGCTACCCTAATCTCATCAGATCTCAGAAGCTAAGCACAGCCGACCCTGACTAGTATTTGGATAGAAGACCTCCAAGGAATACCAGGGCTGTGACACAGTGGGAGACAATGGCAAACCACTTCTGAATGTCTTTTGCCTTGAAAATGCAATGGGGTCACCATAAGTCGACTGTGACTTGATGTCAAAAAATAACCATTGCAGATGAGGAGGATTAAAGCTAAGAGATAGTGGATTTCCTAACACGCCCTAGTGGCACGGGGAAGATTCAAACTCCTGATTTACCTTTCCATCTCCCAGCCACTCAACTACACCACCTCCAGCAGCTATTGTCATTCAAATCAGCCCTGGCATAAGGAACATCACACCTTCAGGCTATCAGGTGTCAACTGCCAATACCCAATGATTAATGTCACGCACAGCGTCTGCCAGACCGAGGGGTTAGCAGTACTCTGTTTGGAAAGTGCAACTGTCTGTGTTTATAACTCCTCCAACCAGCTGTCCCTGAATTAAACACCTCCAATAAAGTTAAAACAGCTCATCTAAAGAACAGCTTAACACATGCTTTGCAGCCAACATAAAACAGATTGAAGAATCAGCTGCTACTGTGTTTGTGCACCCATGTTTTTCCCTGAGCTTTGGGGGCTTGAAACTTATTCCAATAGCTGTTCAATCCACTCTCTATATGTGACAAAGTTTATATTGCATCCCAATTAGTATTTTACTGATAATGGGTTACATTTTGGCACAGGAGGTGGTGTTTTTTTCCCTAAGCAAATAACACCAGAGACTGTGGCTGAGGACAGACTGGCAATCTAAAGCGGGGCAGGCACGCTTCGCAAACGGAGGAAAGGAGCACGTTCAGACATGCGCATCTGTCCGTCGGCTCCGTTGCATACTTACCCGTCTCCCAGTCGCTTTCCTTCCGCTTTACTCGGACACCGGTTTTTCCTGGTGTTCAGGGGCCTTCCTCCGCATGCCTCCCGCTTCCAAACAGTGTGAACTGGAAGAAGCGGGAGGCATCCGGAGGAAGTGTGAACGCACCGGCAAAAAGGTTTGCGCATGTGCGCACATGCGAAAAACATCAAAGGAAAACAAAAAAAAGTGCAGCGGCGCGCGCAAGCCGCGCGCGCTGGCTATGCGGCAGTCTGAACGCTCCGTGGCAGTCTGAACGCTCCGTATCACCGCTGATCCGCATTGCTCTGGCCAGTGTGAACGGCCAGCTCCGTGGGTTTTTTCCCCCGCTCCAGTTCCCTCCGCTTTGCCTCCGCTTCAGATTGCCAGTCTGTCCTCAGCCTGTGTTTTCTCAAACAGGCGTATATGTTTGGTATTGTCAGTTGACACTGCCATGATCCAGGGTGGGAGTTGGGATTTACAGAGCAAGGCGAGCCAGCTCCCCACCCCCCCAAACGGAATGTACTCCTCTTCCCAGCTTCTGCCGCTTCAGCACTGCGTTATCTATGTCCTTGGGTTGCCTGCTACTTCACACAGTCTTGTTTTGAATCACATATTGTTTCCTACAGGTGCAAACCGGCTTTCCTTTCCGGCTTTTAGCCTGGGAATAAAACAAAGTAACCGTTCTAGGTGCCTTTTCCCTAGCCACTGATTGGGGGTTTTATGTATGACAGTATGATTTGATTTTCTTATAATTGTGCTACCACGTTTCCTCCACTCCATTACTAACTCAACACATGTACCCCGAAGATAACCCTCCAATAAAGAAGATCTTGTTTAAGAACCCTTTGTTCAGTGGTTGCATCCCGGGTGGCCTTACAGGTATGATACCCCAGCATATGGCTCCAGACTCTTCTTTATCAATAGAAGACATCTGGAAGCATGAGAGAGGGGTCTCCTTGGAATGACTTATGAAGCAGCCACCAAGCTGCAAGGTGTCTACAGTTTCTACAATTGATGGAGACAATTGGTAATGTCTGTTTCCCTCAATCTCAAGGAAGTGGCATTGCCTGCAACTTCAGACATCTGTCCAGGAACTCCCTCTACTCTGGAGAAGAAGAATGAGAAGTGGATCTGTCCATCCTTCAGTGAGCTTTCTTCTAGCTTAAGGAGACATCCTCCAAGTGGCTCTTCCTTCAATAGAAGCCTTCCTCAGTGGACTGGTCAGATAGGGGTAGAATGCATCCACATCAAGGTTCCCAGGGTAATTTAGACAAGAGGCCAACAGTGCAATCCTAAACAACTACATGCTTCTAAACTCATTGAATTCAATGGGCTTAGAGATATATAATTATAGGTTAAAAGGACAGGAAGCCACATAGCATATGAGAGTCAGTAGATGGTATCCCACCGTAGGCTGGAGAAAGTTCCTTCACCATTGCGGAAGCACCAGTTAAGTTCAAAGGCAGGCTCCTTAAGATAGAAAAGGCTTCAGATTTTGCTTAATGGAGTGGTAGGATAAAAATCAGTGTGATGTAATGGTTAGAGTGCTGAGCTAGGATCTGACAGGAAAGGAAGTGCGGAATATCCCTCTAGCTTGCTAGCAGCAGCTGGGCTCTCTATAGGCTGAGGTTTTTTTCTCCTCTGCTTACAGGTGCTTAAGTCTGGGCTTTGGCAGAAGCATGAGATAAAGAACAACAGGCTCTTTGTCTTTGCCCCATGGCTCACAGTGTGGGCCTTATGGTAGTCAGCCACAGGTAATGTTTTTGTTTTGTTGGGTTTTAAATAATTTAAATTATATAATTTATTTATTTTTTATTTTGCAAAATTCCGTAAATGCTTTTGAGGAGAAAAGTGGCACAGAAATGCTGAACTAAATAAATCAGTGGGCAACCCAGTGAGATGAAGTTCGCTATGTGGCCTTGGACAAGTCATGTCTAAGGACTGAAATTAACTGGCTGATGAACTAAAGCCCATTACGAATTTTGGGTGGTTTGTGGTTCTCAAAGCGAAGTTCACAAACTGAAGAACCACCAAGAACTTCCACAAATTTTGATGCAGCTCATGGCAGTTTATGAAGAGCAGAAAGAAGAGCAGGGGTTTACCTGCATGAACCATGAACCAAGCCACAAAAATGCAGTTTGTGCCCATCCCTAGTCATGTTTCTCAATATAACCTAAATCACAAGGTTATTGGAAGGATAACATGGGCAAAAAACATCTAACCAAGGGGTCATTGATGTGATGCCCATGGGAGCCACAGAACTTGCCAACACCTTTTCTTATTTATATATTATTCTTTACAATTTTATACTGCATCCTCTCCTGTACACTCTCAGAGCAGTTTACAGTAAAGCATTCAACAGTAAACATTTGATAAAATACATCTAAACATTAAAATAGCCCCACCTAGTAAAATACAAATACAATATTAATTCATAAAGCATTAATGTATAAATAAGCAATTTTCTACAAAGTGATCTAACCAGCAATTACCAGGTACGGGAAGTGAGGAGTTCCACAAAATTTAGTCAAAAGCCTGATGAAACAGAGCGGCCTTACACACACCATCACTTGCCAAGTGTTCTTAGGAAGTGGGTGGAGCCAGGTAGGGCTTTTGCCCAGCAAGGCTTCCAAATGGCTACTGGAGATTTGATTGGCTGTGCACTTTTTTGGGGGGGGGGGTTGTTGCTGCTGTTAATGTTGCTTTAGTAGCAGCTGCCACCACAAACAAGGATCTTCACTATGTGACTGAAGTTAAGTCGCAGCAATCATTTTGTGGCTGGCTCCGTGGCAGCCATTTTGTCACTGCACTTTCCACACTGTGTCAAAATTCTAAAGATTCCTACTAGCTTAAAAAGGTTGAGGACCCCTAATCTAAACTTTCTTGAGTTCCTTGGAGGAAGATGAGAATAAACAATGTACTAGATAGATAGGCCTGTTTGGATCCCTCCATTAGGGGGAAGACCATCAAAAAAACAAAGACATTTTGTTCCAGTACTGACAACCAAAACAGACAGGTTGGGTTTCTCAAGCACTTTTCTTCCACTAATGAAGAGATGGTGCTGCCATGTGACATTCTGACGTCCAACAAAATAGGAGTACAGTCTTATGGAAGAATTGAATCACAGGTCTTATAGCCAAAGGCAAGAGCAGAATTCCCTAGTTGCCACTGAGTCACAAGCTTATACAGGAGTGTTTACCACTTTGACCATCCTATTAAGAAACTTGCTTGCTTGTCAGTTCCTTCCTTTGGTCAGAGGTGATGAGCAGGTTGAATCTCTGCGTGACATCCTTCAAGCCCGAGCTTCAGGTTTGATGTCCCAGAATCCTCTGCATATTGCTGGGGTTCCATAACAGGTGTGGCAAGTTTCCATGGAAAGCAAGGATGCATAGTTGTATTTTACTCTCTTTTTCTTTGTTCCAACCTTTTCGGTTACCTTTTCCATGGCAAGGAAGCCAATTTGAAAAGGTTCCCTAAAGATAGTAGCTGTTGAGTGCTTTTTTCCAAGTCTCTGAATTTGTCTTGAATATTATGTTTTCTTCCAGCAAATATATCATGTAGTCATTTTTAAAGGAGAGCTACACAGAAAATACTGTGTGATCTTAGCAATAATCTTTGAATTTAAACCTTGGTTGATGTTATCGAGGGAAAAAACAATAAAGAGAAAAGCATATCCCTCTTTTCTCCCTAGTCCAGTCTCCATGGGGAAACTTTAAGGTTTCCTGTCGCAGAGAAAAATATGACTCAATTAATATACTTGTTTCAGCCTGACTTAAGGAAGGGGAAAAAACAACACAATCTGACTTTGCAGCGAGTCTGGTTTATGAATTGAGAACTGACTGCAAATACCCAAGCAAGACATTTGCTAGGGCTAGAAACATCAAATCTTCTTGGAAAAAGTTAACAGGATACAGAGACAGCAATACAAAGACAGAGCTTTTCTTTAATACTACCCGTCTCTTTCTTTCCAGCACCATTAATGCACATGGCATTTTATAAAACAATATTTAATTGCTTTTTTGCTTAGAGTGTTTACTCCATGTTGTTCCACCAATAATGGCACCCAAGGAGCTTCCAGATGGAAACTAGATGAATTGCAATTCCCTGAATCCTTCTCTCTTTTCTATTCACCAACCAACCCACCTTTTATTCACCCCTCATCTTTGGCTGTATTTATTATTTCATTTATACCCTGCCTTTTTCCACAGTGGAGACCCAAAGCAGCTTACCTCATTCTCCTCCCCTCTATTTTATCCTCACAACAACCCTGTGAGATAGGTTACACTTGCTGGATTCTCTGGACTTGGCACTGCCAGGGAACCATGGGAAAGTAGCAGAGTGCTCAAAGGCTTTAACGTAGCAGGGCTTGGGGCCAGGTGTGGCAACAGACTTATAAAGTTACACGGAGTCAGCAGTCAGTTCTAAAACTAATAAGAAACTTTTATTAAAGTAAATACATGCTTGAGAGTGCAGGTAAGAGATAGCTATAAATTACCTATTCTAGCTTACTAGATGGTGTTGGATGCTGGATGCATGTCCACCCTCCATGGTGCAAGATGGAGATCAAGGAACTTCTTTGTGTGTGAGAGAGAGAGAAGAGAATGTGTGAGCAGAAGCAAAGGAAATTGCCCCTAAA
The DNA here is from genome assembly GCA_029233225.1 of Lepidodactylus listeri. Classification (NCBI taxonomy): domain Eukaryota; kingdom Metazoa; phylum Chordata; class Lepidosauria; order Squamata; family Gekkonidae; genus Lepidodactylus; species Lepidodactylus listeri. The sequence continues at coordinate 39,451,648 of JARCFY010000013.1, forward strand.
AGTAGCTTTCTACTTCAAAGGAAAGAAGCGGATAGCAGGAAAGAAAGGATGCTGTATCTCTCTATCTGTCTAAACTCTCTGGTGCCATCTTCTCAAGTTTGAGACAGGAGACAGTGCATAGTCCTCCACTTCTGACAACACTGAGAGTGAGTGACTGATCCAAGGTCACCCAGTCAGCTTCCATGGCTAATGAGAAGGTATTCAAACCTGGGTGTTTCAGATCTTGGTAACACTGGTTGTTGTAGGATAGCTGCTGTTGAACAGTAGCCAGCATCTGGGCCTGCGTGAGTCAGTAGCAAGTAGCCTGGTGGATGCTGCTGGGTCTGGCCTCCAAAGAGTCCTCCCTCAAAGACCGAAACAGCCCTGGAAAGTGCCCCATCCCCTCCCCTGCCTCCCTGCCTTTTACTGATAGAAACCAAGGCTGGAATACTGGCAGCACTGTTAAGTTCCTTAGCAACCCTCACAATGGACACTCCAGAGGGCATTTGTTGCTTAAAGCTACAGGCCCTGTTTCTGTTATTTGGAGGGTTTTAACCCACCAATGTCTTTTTAAAAAAATATTTCACATTTTTCTGAAAACCTGAGGCTTGTCTTAGCTGTTTATGTCTCCAGGCTGAGCCTGGCAAGTTAGTGGCAAGATCAGGAGGAGGGACAGGGGGTGGGGGGCAGCTGTCAGGAACTGTATGATGGCAGTTCTGGGAAAAATCATGAAGTGACATCATGCCTCTCTAGGAATTGCTGGAAACTCTCTGGTTTTACCACAGAATTTCTGGGTTTACTAGAGAGGTATGACATGACTTGCAGGTTTTCCCCACAAGTGACTTCATGCCATTTGCCCGATGGCCATTTTAAAAAAATCCTCCCACCACTGCTCTGGTTAGTGACAGGAAAAAAGAGCTGGGAGTGGGAGATCCCACATTCCCACTGGGTGGCTGGCAACCCTACTGGATTTAAGTACCCACAGATGTTGCCATATTTGCCACATTGAGATATATTGCTATGATAGAAGGCAGCCGCTCCGAGTACCAATCCATTCCTGAAATATTTCCTCTCTCTCTCATTTTCTGCTTCCTCCCCCCAAATAATATTCAGTGTCTCTAAGGATGATCTGTGACTGCTACAAACTGCCGCCAGGTAGCTTATATAAATACTGTTAGCTAATGTTATTGCCCAGCCTTCCATAGATGGAAGAGAAGGGCACAGAACTAATAAGATGGAAATGTACAATCCTTTTATAGGCCTTAGTGGGCTTATAAAATTTACAGTCCGTGTAGCTCCCTAGCCACAGCTTCCAAACACCTGGGACACCAATCAGGACTCCTCTTTTGCATTTTACTAGCAGAAAAATCATTTCAAGGCAAAATTTTATTGGTACCCATTAATAGTGGTGTTCTCTAGGGACGGATTCAGAAGCAGTATATATCTGTTGCCCTCCGAGCCATCTCAACTCTGGGATCAGCAGTTCTCTCAGACTCTGATGTTAAAATTCAAATATATTCCCTTTTTTATTAGATAAATTCATGATGGATAGTCTAAATGGTTATTAGCCATGATAGCTAAATTGACCTTCTGTGTTCAGAGCTGGCCCATGGCTACAGGGGGGGTATTGGGGCTCCGCCTCCTTCCTTAAAGGGCCGACCCCATGAGATGTTTTTGAGAAGAAGATTTTTTTTAGAAGAACTGGAACCCCTGCTTCTTCTCAAAAGCATTTAAAGGGATCCTTTAAATGTTTTTTTGAGAAGCAGCAAGGGATGGTGCATGCCCCTGTCCCTCCCTCCTGCAAGATTTAAAGGGCCCTCCAGCTGATTGGCGGGCAACATGCTCCCTGCTGATCAGCTGAAGGGCCCTTTAAATCTTGCAGGGGGAAAAGGGGTGGCCACTGGTGATTGGGCTTGGGGGCAGATTGGAGCTGACATAAAAATAATGGCAGCCCCACCAGAAAAAAAAATTGCCCCAAAAGCCACAAAATACTGACTATGGGCCTGGTTCAAAGGCAGTGTACATCTAAATAGTAAAAGCTGGAACCAACAAAGGAGGAAAATAATCAAATCCATGGTCATTGCTCACAGGATTGCTAGACTAGATGGTGCTATGGTCTAATTCAATAAGGTAATTCTTATGATTATGGTTTTCCCCCCATATAAAATTTGATATGTTAAGACACAATGATCAGAATCCGAGGAAACTGTACACTAGTTCTATATATCCATCAGATCTCAGGGCTTCTGCTTCTCTGATAGCCAGTCCCCATTTCCACCATCGTGCCATGCTGTTTTTGAAATAGATAGGGCATTCCAAACAGCTTATCTCATAAATTAATGTGAGATTATTCTAGTAAAAAAAAAGAATCACAAATTCTGCAAAACATATAAAGCCATGGGGTGAGGGAAGGGTAAAGCAGCTGTAAATCAATTTGCATTTTATTGGAAGAATAATTGGGTAAAATAGCCCTCTATTTGTTAATTTTTAACATTCTTCAGTCATTGCACTTAAGGAAGCATCTGAATCATGTTGCAGATGGGTGGACATAGGCTTCATAGAGGCTGGATCCCTGCCTCTCACCTATGTCTTACAAATCTTAGTTTTAAATTTAATAAATGTTAAGCATTAGAGTTTTAAGGAGGTAACAGTTTACAGCTGCAGAACAAAATTCTAGTCCAATTGCACCTTAGAGACCAACAAAATTTCCCAGGGTATAAGCTTTCATGAGTCAAAGCTTATTTTGTCAGATACCAGTAAGAATGGATGTTCTATCTGCCCCTGTAACCAGATCAGAAGATGGGAGGGGTACTGCCAAGAAGGGCAAGTTAGAGTCAACATGCAGAGGTACTATGAAAAGCTTGATTAAAGCAGGGAGATATGCATAGCAGTGCAGAAAATTAGCATCTGTAATAATATAAGAATCCAATATTCCTATTCAGCAGGGGGGAGGGTCCTAAACTTGTTGGTAGTGGAAAGTGCCCTCAAGTCACAGCCAACTTACAACGACCCTGTAGGGTTTTCAAGGCAAAAGATGTTCAGAGGTGGTTTGCTATTGCCTGCCTCTGTGTAGCAACCCTGGACTTCACTGGAGGTCTCCCAACCAAGCACTAACCTGCTTCACTTCCGAGATCTGATGTGACCAAGATAGCCTGGGGCATCCAGGTCAGGGTACCTGAACTTGTTAATGGATTCTGATTTGGCAAACCCACATTGTAATCTGCTTTAAATCTGTAATCTGTAATCACTGTAATCTCCCAGCCTTCGATGGGGCACCATTGGTGCCAGTGCCAAGGGTTAGGAGTTTGGGAGTGCTCCTAGATGTCTCCTTAACAATGAAGGCCCAGGTCACAGCCACTGCCAAGTCAACCTTTTATCATCTCACACTGATTAGGCAGTTGGTTCCCTTCCTGGAATGCAATGACCTGGCAACAGTGATCCATGTGATGGTCACCTCAAGATTGGATTACTGTAATGCCCTCTACATGGGGCTGTCTTTGCCCCAAATCTGGAAGCTGCAGCTAGTGCAGAATGCAGTGGCAAGACTGTTGTTGTGTCTTCCTGCACGGGAACACATCCAGCCCACCCTGAAAGCACTGCACTGGCTGTCTATAGCATACCGGATTCAGTTCAAGGTGCTGGTTATTACCTTTAAAGTCCTTTATGGCCAGAGACCTGCATATCTGAGGGACCGCCCTTCCCTATATGTTCCCCAGAGAGCGCTACAATCAGGGACCTAGAATCGGCTGGTCCTCCCAAGCATCAAGGAGGCCAGGCTAGTGACGACTAGGGCCAGGGCTTTTTTGGTGGCGGCTCCACTCTGGTGGAATGAGCTCCTGGAGATCAGGGCCCTGTGGGACATGTTACAGATCTGCAGGGCCTGTAAAATGGAGCTATTCCACCAGGCTTCTGGAGTCACCATCACCACTGCCGCATCTGACATCTGACAGCCAACGAAGAGTCCGACCCCCTGGGCCCCCCAATTATAGCCCTACCCGAGTGCCTTGGACATCTGAAGATTAAAATGCTGACTGTACGCTGAGGAATCAAAGACTAGCACTTCAATATGTTGTTTTACTTATGGTTTTAAAGCTGTGTATTAATGGATTTTATATTGTATGTGGTATTATATCACATTGTTTTATATTGTTGTGTAAGCTGCCCTGAGCCGGCCTTGCTGGGGGGATGGGTAAAAATCTAATGAAATAAATCTTAAAGATTGTCTGTAGGAGAACTGCCACTTAGGCCAGCAGTTGAATGTCCTGGCAGACAAAAATGTTCTCCCACTGGTTCCTGAGTACTGTCGTTTTTAATGTCCATTATTCTTTTGCTGTACTGCTTGTCTGGTGCAGACTGTAGAAGAGCACTGTTGACACTTAATGGTGTGCATAACATTGGAAAAGGAGGATGCTTAAGAATGGGAAACACAATTGTTTTTCCAAGTGATAAGCAGGTCTCACCTCTTTGGTGAAGAAGATCATTGTTGCTATGGAAGGAAACTTGATAGATCTGCCGAACAACTGCAAGACAGCAGGCATGAGCTTGCCAAAGATCAGATATATAGCTAAGACCTTGTTAGACTTCAGTTGGGAAGTGTGGATTCAGTCTATATAAGGCCTATTTCTAGCCATCACCAACATAAGTGAACCTTTACACAAGTGGTGCAGGTCAAGAATATCAGTCCTGTTCATGGCAGCAACAGTATCGCGCAATATCATAGGTGACTCAGATAGGAAACTTATTCCACATGTGCTTCTCCCCAGAGGAAAATGGGGTGCAATTCAAGAGGTGTCACTCTGAATCAAGCTGTGTTGCGTCATGACTGGCCTTGGACATGCTATTCTTTCTGGGCACATCATTGGGATGGTTAGAACTGTCTCCTCTGCCTTGGTCTAGGCTGATAAATATATTCCACCTTTCTTTAATATAGCTGCCATCTCTTTTCAGTCTCCGTAACTGGCGTCTGCCTCTTTCTTAGTTTTCCTCTGCAAAAGGATTCTTCCTTCTCTTCTGCGTTCAGCCATCTCATCATCTTCTTGCCATTTTGCAATGAAAATCAGCCAACAGATGGCCTTATTCCATTACTCCTTGGAGACTTTTGTAAAGTTCCCCTGCTTATTTACACAGAATGAAAAATTAGCTGATGCCATTCAACTACGGTTAGTGCTGAATTAAGGAATCCCAGGAAGGATGTAAACAATTGTTTCTTCTTTTTCTGTGTTCCTTTTGCATTCTCATACTTACTCCTCCACTAATTGCTTTGAGATTTGAGCAGTTTGCAACAGATATTACACAGGAATTTGCAACGGAACATTTCCCACCCATCCCACTTTTATCTACATCTGTTTTGACACATAGATAAGGAAGTCAAAAATGTCAAATGTCTGGAAGATAGGATAACAGAAATGAAATGTTACCAAAATGTGAATCTTCTTAACAGTTATCTGCTATTGAACGGTATGATTCTCCCCCATACTGTTGCCAACTTTCCAGCTAGCCTCTGCAACCATGCTTTAAGTGGAACCTTAACTGGCAGGGAACATGGTGTGAAAAGTGTCACTACCTGCAGCTTCCAGCATAACAAGCTGCTGTTGCCAGCAGAGTTACATAGGCTCATTGAGAAGCTGCTCCAAGGCAAATATCCCTCTTGGACTTTTATAAAAGCCTTTTCTCCCCTTCCCCTACTGGTCTTTAGCATTCATGCTGCTCATGCTCTTGGTAGGTATAGCATGTATACAAAGAACCTGGGAAAGAATGGGATGTTGGAGAGCTGTATGTGAAGCTCATGAAGAACTCAAGTTGTTGGTAACTTCCAAAGGTGTTGCATTGTATTGGACACAGTGATCCTGGCTGTATACCACTCAGGGGAGACATAGAGGAGAAGCCCCAGTACACAGGGGAGGGGATAAGAACATAAGAACATAAGAGAAGCCAATGTTGGATCAGGCCAGTGGCCCATCCAGTCGAACACTGTCACACAGTGGCCAAAAACATCAGGTGCCCTCAGGAGGTCAAGCAGTGGGGCCAGGACACTAGAAGCCCTCCCACTGTTGCCCCCCCCCCCCAAGCACCAAGAGTACAGTGCATCACTTGTCCCAGACTGAGAGTTCCTATCTATAATTTGTGGCTAATAGCCACTGATGGACCTCTTCTCCATATCTAATTCCCTTTGCACATGAAGACTCTGTCCATAGGAACAGGAGAATCATGCCTTAATTGTTCCATGCCCTTCCTTTTTTATATCCAAGAAAAACTGGCTTAGGACTACTTGGGTTTACATTCTTCAAGATATGCAGCAAAATAGTTGCCCATGGCAGACACAATAATGCCAGGATTTCTTTCTGCATGGAAACAATTTGCCAGGAATGTTGGGCGGACAAGCCCCATTCAGTGTAATGTGAGTTCCAAAAAGACAAGTATGTTGTATACCCAAGAAGGCACATGGGACTGGGGTGGTGCCTTCAGAGTTCAGTCTAGAAAGGCCTGGATTTTGCAGAGCCTGGATTTTAACACCCTGTAGTTAAATTCTATCAAAAACAAACACCTTGATTTCTCCCCCCCCCAAAGCAGCTTATTATCCCTACCACACATACTGCTATTTCATCTTCCTCTCTCATTTTTCCAGCGATGTTTCTCCCCACAGAGTAATCAGTCAATGATATTCTGCTTGTAAAAAAGTGACTATTGCTGAGCGCTCTGCTCTTGAATGACAACATTATCCATCATATTTACTTCACTGCAAGTGGTCTGCGTTTCCACAGTGTCTGAGCAGGCTTCCTTGCATGCACACCCTTTTAAAACAATCCCTGCATCTATCAGTCACCTTGTTGGAGGAAGGATGCTGTAACCATAATGCACTAGGAGGCAATTATTGTCACCCCCTCACCCATTAGAAATTCATTATTGGATCATGGGCTGTAGGTAATGGCTTATTTTGATTGCACATGGTTTACATGATTTTTGCCTCATTCACTTAAACATGATAAGATCAGCCAAATGGTGTGTGCAACTTAAATGAAGCTTTAGGGTGAGTTCTTGCATGCATGTTAATTGCCCAGCAACTTTACAGCTTCAAGGGATGGTGTGAAGGGATTAAAGAAAAAAAAACCTATGACCAGCAGAGTGTGTTCATAGAACCCTGCTGAGTCACATGACAGAGTGAGGAGGGGGCCGTTTGGGCACAGAGCTCTTGGTTATTGTCCGTTAACAGACTCAGAAGGGAAGCGCTGAGGGAGTGAAGCAACTTTTGCCTTCTGAAGAGACTCTGTGGAGAATTCTGTTTCTAGGAAGGAACAGACTCAATCATAGTGAACTAAGCGAACACAAACACTAACATACATCAATCCTGGTGAGCCTGTGAGATGTGGTTATGGGAGGGCTGAACTCTGGCAGGGTCTAGACAACTGTGTAGAGGCCAGCTGGGACTCAAAGAGGCCAGTAAGACACAGCTATAGAGGAACCACAAAGCAGGACAGGAAAGAGTATAATAGAAGAGTTGAGTGAACATGTAACCATCTGTATGCAAAAAAAACCCCAAAACCATAAGCATATGGCCTGAACGTAGTCTGAGGACCAGTGCCAGCCCTTTTAGCAACAAAGAGTCCTCTGTACAAACAACCAATATTCCCCTGTTGTGTTCTGCCAATAAATTACAGTTTTATTTTATCTTGAGAAAACCTTGGTGCTTTTAAAAAACCAATCCCCGAATAGACTAGTTAAGAAGAGAAGGACCTGATTAGTATTCATAGACTGCTGGGCCGATCTGTTCCCTCAGAGGGAAAGTTAAAACTACAGCTTGTAAAGAGGATTGGGGTGATAGATGGCATGGAAGTGGATCTTCCGTATACCCCCTGCAAAGTATGTATATAGGGAATTTTATTGTTTGTGTACGTTTCAGGGAACTATTGTTTTAAAATTTTCTTTGGGCAGACATTCCAATTTTGGGAAGTTTTTTTCCCCACAATTTGAAAAGATGGTGGATATGGTTATTGCAATATTTTAAATTTGGATAGGATGCACATCTTGGTGTCAAAAATATGTTTTTGAGGCCAATAAAGCCAAATACACTATTATATTAGTTGTGGAGACTGTAAGGTCCCCTATATGCCTCTCATCATCTTTCACCCACCCACCCCATGCCCTCTGTGTATGAGTACTAGTGATATATGGCCTGGAAGTAGGCCAGAGGGTGGCCTGGAAATGAACACCAAGAGCCAACAAAATGGTTCCTGGCAGCAAAGAACAAGTCTGAACTTGCTATGTCGGGGAGGTGGCTCTAGGGCATCTGTCAAATTAACAGTTTTTCCCCCATCCAAAATAAAGAGATATTTCTCTCTCTGTGTTGGGGCCCATGGAAAAGAAGATCTCCTCCCAGGTACAAAACCCTATCACCTAGCTCATCCCTTCCTGGTCAAATCACCCTAACCAATAGGCTTTTCACACAACTGGGTAGCCTTTTCTCTCCAGCAATCAGGGATCATCAGTGGATTGTTAACTTCTCACATTCCTAGCCACATTCCAATAGAAACATTAACAGTTCCTGTTTGCACCAAGAAATCCATTCATCCACACAGATGCAAAATATGACCTCTTTTTCTTCTCCTGGGAGCTCTACTCAGAGCTTCCTGTGCACATTGTTATGGTCCCAGTTAATCCCTTCTGCAGCACTGTTACACAGGGCAGATGCGTCAGCATGCCCTCAAGTCCCATTTTCCCTAAAACTAGGCAGCCCTAGCTCCACTGCAGTGTGTCTGCCCTGGGTGTCTACTGGCAGTTCACCCCCAAATTTGTTTAGGTTCCTTCCATCTTCACAGCCTCTCTTTCATGGATTTTTATACATCTGGATAGATAATTATAACTCCCAACAGCCTCCTATTATTCCTGCTCACCTCTGTATTTCTAGTACTTGTGTGTATGTTTTAATGTGTGTTTTATTTCTGTATATGTGCATGTTACTAGGATTTTCTTTTCTAATAAAAACAACCCTTTTGTTAAGCAACAGACCGGTTGTTGAGGAAAAATCCCCATAAACATAGGTAGGAAGATCCTTGCTAATATCCCACCTCTTGCTGCCGTTTACCTAATTTCCCCCAGAACTGAAGGCAGTGATTCAGCTTCTTAAAATCTAAGCTGGTAGGGGTAACAGAGATAGCCACTTTCCCTGTATCTGTCATCTTGCAAGATGGCGGATCTTTTTCCACATTCTTGTAGGATGCTCATATTGGTGCAAAACCATATGTCTTGGGGGTCGATAAACCCAAATATATTATTCTTTTTGCTATAAAAACAAAATTAGTGTTATTCTTTAAAGTCTATAATATTTGGATAAATCCAGACACGCTATTATTTTTTATTGTTTAAGGCGACAACTCCTAAAAGTTCAGGAAATTATTTATTCTGCTGCCTTAAATAACGGTAAATAAAATATTAGAGTCACCATGCCTGTTTGATATTTATCATGCTTAGATATTGGTTAAACTCTCATTCTTAAACAAAGGTTACCATCTGAATTCCAAAAAAGTAATTTGCTGTGCAACAGGTTTTTTTTAAAAAAAATTATTGAAAAATCCACCATATCCATGCAACAATAACCTACCAAACTAAACAAACATTATAAATACACACTGTATCTTCTATCCATACTCCCATTCTGAACACAGAGAAAATTCCAAATTATATCCATTACTACAAAATTCCTTAAGTCTAAAAATTCAATAATTCCTTATAATATATATTAGAGGAGACAATTTCCTTATCTTGCAACAATTTAACAATAGGAGATCATTGCTTGAAATTTTTTACAATAAACTTCGAAATTCTGAGTACTTGTAGAATAATCTATTTTACCCAGTATAAAGTGATTCCAGATAGAGTCATACCAATTTCGAAAGGAAGGCCCTTTCGTCTGTTTCCATTTTTTTAGCAATCTCTAACTGTGCAATTGCCAACAGAGTTGTCATTGTGACCAGTTTGATTTTATCTACTTGTTCTGTTAAGCCAGTTTCTAAGAGAATATTTTCTGGATTTCTTGGGATCTGTTGACCAATTGCTATCTCAGTCTGAGATAATACTTGATTCCAAAACCTTTGAATAGAGGTACACAGCCAAAAACAATGCATGGAATCTCCCATTGAACCACATCCTTTCCAACATTTTTTACTCACTTTTTTTTTTTTGAAAACTTAGCTATTCTCATTGGAGTTAAATAGCTTCTATGTAACATCTTGAATGAATTAGAATAGATTGTTGAAATCTTGGAGTTAAAACTTGGGGCCTTCCAGACTTTTTCAAAATCATCCTTAGTAATTCTACCATCACAATCTGCTATCCATGCTTTTCCCCTGCTAAAACAGAGTTACTCAGTAAAGACAACAATAATTTATATATTTTAGAAAGAAGACCTTTCTAACTTCTCTCTCTTTGCTTGAAAAGTAATTCTAGAGTGGTCAGAGGTGTTTCCCAATTTCTCATTATACCTAACAATTCTAAAATATGTCTAATTTTATAATAATTCAACTAAGATATTTTTCCCAGCAAAATCGCCTCCATCTGTAATTTGGAAAGAATTTGGCCATTCACTATAAAGTCCACCAACCCAGCAAAACCTTTAGAACACCAAAGTCTAAAAGGAGAATTACCTTGGGCTAGGGAAAATCATACTTGATTGGTATAAGAAGCATATCTGGAGCTTAAAGGTAAAAAGTCATTTCTATATTTTATCCCAGCTTTTCAAAAGACATTTAAGAATTGATTTTTTAAATTACAGGCATTCTATTTATGCGTACATTCCAAAAAGATTCTAAGATTGTACAGTTGTCACAAAAGACTTCTTTAATATGTTGCCAGCTTGTTTGATTTTCTGGGTTTGCCATAATTACCCTCAAGAGTGTAGTTAAAATTGCAAATTCATAATAGAGCTGTAGATTTGGAAAATTTAGACCTCCATATGTTTTAGAACTAGAGATCACTTTATATTTAATTCTTGGGGACTTATAAGACCCAACAAAAAATCAATTTGCCATTTAGATATCAATTTACTAGGAATAGGTATAGGCAAAGCTTGAAATAAAAACAAATATTTAGGTAGAATAAAACTCTTAATTAATTGTAATCTATCAATATGTGAAAATCTTTGTTTATGTAAATAGTTTAATTGACTTTCAATTTTTTTTATAAAGGGCTTCAAAATTAACATGGATCAAAGCACTAAGGTCAAGTATGGCTACAGTTTGAACTCCCAGATATCTCTATTTGGCTTCCTTCCAAGAAAACAGGAACTGGGAACCTAGTTGCTCTTTTGTTTCTCTAAGGATGTTAATAGAAACCATGAAAGACTTATTTTAATTAATCTTCAGGCCAGAGATAGCATAAAATTGAGTAAAAATATCCATGCTATACAACAGTTTTACAATTCTTTTGAAAAAGAGTAGTCCAGCTTTCTTGCACCTGCACGCATTAGATTTCCAAGTTTTACAGCCACACAATGAAAAATGGCTGGATTCAGGACTATGAAGTAAGCACCATGGACCAGAGACAGAACTTTCTATGTCAATTGGGTATCATCGCAATGAGGAAAAGCATTTCCCCCTCATTTGCACTGTTCTACTTGCAGTCTTAAGGGCATGTTAAGAGCCCCATACAAACAAACATGCAGAGAGAGTGGTGGGGTCAAACAGGCTACAGCTTTATTGATGACAACAACAAAAGCACTTGCACAGCACTGGGCATAGTTCCAGGCATTGGGTGACTGACCTGCTGGCTGATGAAACCCATCCCCCAGCCGACCTGCTAGGGGGTAGACTTGGAATGGCAAGTAGGGTGGAGCCACATGGGCATACACCTTTGTGTGGCTCCCATGCCACCTGAGAGTGGAGCCCTGCAACCACCCCTGAGCTGAGCCTGTTGCCCCTTGGTTCCACTCTCAAGACCCCTTAAGGGGGTCCCCACCTGGGAGACGCAAGCATGCAGGCACAGGCATGGATCTGGCCCAATTCCTAAAACCGCATAAAGCTGTGACAAAGAGTTAACAAGAAATACCTTGCTACAAACGATAAAACTGAGGGAGGGTGGGAGGCAGTATTCCCTCTAAGCTGAGTTAGTGAGAGCTAGCTCACAGTTTTTTAGCCTCCAGCTCACATATTTTTGTCTTAGCTCAGGAAGTATGGCTCCAGAGCAAACTAATTTATTCAGTAGCCAAATCGCTCACCAACAATTTTAATGCCAGTAGCTCACAAAGGCCGAGGACAGATTGGCAGTCTCGGCCGCTCTGCCTCTGCTTCAGAAGTGGAGGCAGAGCGGCCGTTCAGACGGTCGCATCTGCCCCCAGAAGGCGGCCCGGATGCATTACGTCCGGCGCCGCGCTCCTCTCGCACCAGCCGAGCACCACTTCAAAGTGGTGTTCGGCTGCTGCGGCGCGCTGCGCGTGCGCGTTCCACTTGCCAGAGCGGGTGTGAACGCGCACGGGCAGGGGCAGCCACACGGCGTCTGCCCGCTGCTGCAGGAAGCTGCCCGCAGTCTGAACGCTGCGGGCGGCTTCCTTCCAGCGGCGTGCGAATGCTGCGCTGCGGGGGAAATCCGCCCCACCCCAGTCTGCTGCACCGCGGAGGTGCGGCAGACTGGCAGTCTGTCTTCAGCCAAAGTAGAATTTTTGCTCACAAGACTCCACTGCTTAGAGGGAGCATTGGTCGGAGGGATGGCCACAAATGAACAGGCAAGCTCCTAGTGTCTGTCTGGACTTATAAAGGGGGGGGGGCAGTCAGGAGCATTGAGAGTTCAATCAATAGTCTAAAATATGGAAAGCTGTAAAGTTTATGAGAGCGATTCCATATAAAGAAAATATTTATAAGATGTTTTATAGATGGCATTGGACGCCAGCTAAAATAGCCAAATGTTATGCTACCACCTCCAATGCATGTTGGAAATGTAAGAGCAATGTAGGGACGTATTACCACATGTGGTGAAGGTGTAGTAAGACCCAAAAATTCTGGAAAAAAATACACAGAATGATACGAGAAATAATGAATATAGACGTTCCAATTATGCCAGAAACATTTTTACTAAATATGCTCTCAGAAAACTATAACAGATATGATAGATATCTTATTACCTATATATTGACAGCGGCTAGAATTTTAATCGCAAGAGGCTAGAAATGGACAAGTTACCGACAAGGGAAGAAGTTATACATAAAATATTTGAGGTGGCAGAACTTGATAGATTAAACATAATCTTACAGGGAAAAGATCAAGACCTATATACAAAAAGATGGAAACGATTGTATATATGGTTGGATCTAAAACAGGAAATGTAGACTGAAGTGTATGAAAAATGAATATACTGTATGTGAGTATGTATAAAAACTCATAAATAAATCTGTTAAAAAAAGGAGCAGCCCCCCAATTCAGGGGCCCACCAAGGCCTGCCCCACCCCCACAGACAAAGTAGTTGGCCATAGGCTGTCAGGGAAGGGAGCCACCGGACACTCGACAGTGACCACAAATGCACTGCCCATGCAGCCAGGAGCTGTGGGGCACTTTAGTCTGCCTCTGGTCCTGCCTATTGCCCTGCAGCCACAAAGACAGGCCCAGGTAAGTCCAGACCATGGCTTCTCCTAATTTCCAGTTTACCTGGGATGAAATTGCATGCATCTGATGAGGTGTGTTCTTCTGGCTCATGAAAATATATGCTCCAGTAAATTCATTGTTGGTTCCACAAGACTCACTGTGGTTTCAGTTTGTTGAGAAGAATGTCAAAAATTAATTCTGGAACAGGAGCATTCACAATTTGTGCCAGCTTTCAGTTCCCAACATTTCCCCCTCCTTTACACAAGCAATGCACACATGTGTCTTGATAAAATACAGCCAAAAATGCAGTCTTTGTGTGATTGCATATATGACTATATCATGATTCCTTGGGGGGACATGTTTTACTAGTGTGTCTGTGCACGTTAATAGTATGGGGGAAAGACAGAAGTGAACTGAAGGAACTGGGTAATAAGCTGCTTACACACCTCACTCTTTTTTTAAAAAAAGGGGAAATTGGTGGAGGATTCTCTATCTATTGATTCTCTCTCAGAAATAAGTCCAGGTAATTCTGAATATCAGAATATGAGGAGAAGTTGAGACCAGAATTTTGGACGCATCTCTTGTCCTCAGCTACAATTCTTTTTAGCAGCTGCAAATCATATCAGCTGAGAGATGTCAACCCAATGAACATATGTGTGTGAATCAGCCCTTTGCAAAAACCAGTACAGTGTATTTATACACTGGCATGTTCTGTTTTATCTCCAAGGGCACAGACCTTTAAAACTCTCAGAGATACTGCACCGAGTCTTTCTGATTTTAGAGCTGACAGCAGGCAGCAAACAGTGGTCAGAGTCTTCAGGACCTGGGAGAGCTCCTAATTAACACAGATATTGGTCTGACAAGAGTCAAGAGCTCCATTCCAGAGCAGGCCTTATTACTGTCCAAGCCATGCTCTTTATCTGTGAGTTGGAAGGATCCAAAAATGTCAGGACCCTGTGTGATGGTTTCACTGAATACACTCTAAGTGTACTTTCTGGTGTTCAGTTCAGAGCCAGTCTGGTGTAGTGGTTAAGTGCGCGGACTCTAATCTGGGAGAACCGGGTTTGATTCCCCACTCCTCCACTTGCACCTGGCTGGATGACCTTGGGCAAGCCATAGCTCTGTACCAGCTGTTCCCTCAAGGACAGCTTGGGAAAGAGCTCTCTCAGCCCCACCTACCTCACAGGGTGTCTGTTGTGGGGAGGGGAAGGGAAAGGAGTTTGTAAGCCGCTCTGAGACTCTTAAGTGAGTGAAGGGCGGGATATAAATCCAATCTCTTCTTCTCTTCTTCTTCTTCTTCTCTTCAGACCTATAGGGAAGCAAGATGCTTTCACTGGTTGGCATAGAAGGCATCAAGAGGGTTTAGAGTGGATTCCTTGCTTAGGTGGTCCAAGGTATTACTCCTGGGACCAGGCTCAGGAATTCAATTATCTTCTTTAGCATAACCCACAGACATTTTTCCTTCAGAGTGTGCTTCAGAAAAGCTTGAGGGACATAGGGCTTCCAAGGCAAGACCTTTTGTTTATGGCCTAGTGCATAAGAACCTAGCTACAGCCCTGTTCATTAATTACAGTGAATGTACATAAAATCTGTGTAAAGTGAATACTTGATTTTTCTTTATACCTGTGTGCAGTAATTCCCATGTTAGATTCAATGCATGTACAGTAGAATGTGTGGTGCCAGGTCTCCTTTGTAAAGTGAACATGCATTGGCTCTTTCTTAACACACACAGGCAGGATGTACGTGCATTCACTGTAACATGTGAACATGGCTTATATGTCCCATTCTTTACATGAGGAGCAGACCACCTCTTCCTACATATGAGGAGCGGACCACTTTGAAGATTCCACTCAAAGGGAAAAGAAAGCCAGTGTGGACCACAGACATCATACAAAGAATGAAAAAACTATCAGCTGGCTTTCTCCATCTGCTGTTTATTTATCTCTTTACTTAGCAATTACTTTCCTCTGCTCCATTCCCTTCCAACAGTTGGATAAAACTACTCTGTGTCTCTCTTTTGGGCTGGTGCCCATGATACAGTTTAGCAAAGCTTGTCAGGAGTCTAAAAGAATTCACAGAGGGTAGGATCACAGGCAGATCACTAGGCACTTAATGGCTGATATAAGCAAACTAGCAATGAACTCTCAGTGTTGTTCCAGCAGTAATCTCAAGGGTTTAAGTGGTCCTGTGGGGAGATGAGTGCCTCAGGCTCCACATCCCTGGAAGAAACTGCTGGAGATAAGAGAAGCAGTGCTAAATTCTGGATGTGTATTCTCCATCTCCACCAGGGCTGGAATGTTTCCTGGTGCATCAGGGCTTGCTGTGAAAACAGTGTATCCTTGTATGTAAATGTAAATAGTCCATTGGAGTCAGAGGATGAGGGAAGAGATAACTCGTCAGAGACAATGGATGGACATGTGTCTGCCCTTTAATGTCCCCCTGCTCCTCCATGGGAATCTGAAGTGCTTTGGTTACATCTGGAGATGGATCCTGATTCCTGGTCTCATAGGCCTCTATGTATAAAGAACTTTTTTATGGTAGGTCAGAATCTTGGGTCATGATATGAACATCAGACCTTAGCTGAAGAAAAACAACATGTGTGCAAAGAGAAATGGACAGAAAACAAACCGAAAAAGCTGGCCAGTGCCTCCTATTTCCCTGTGAGTTTATGGTCTTCTCAGGCTGCCTTTGTCTGTTAGTAGGGAACCTTTTAAAGTTCTGCACAAGTAAAGCAGTGTTGCTGCTCACATTATTATAGCTATTTTAAACTGTATAACATATAATGTGTCTTGAACATATAAGAAGACAGGACTAAACTTTTAAAGTAATAAATATTAACATGTTGAATTTAATGTGCAGCCCAGGTGTGTGCAGCTAGCTATCCAACTCTAATGAGCAGCTTCATACATTATATGGAAATACCAACAATGGAGACAATATTGGGTTTTGAGTCTTGCTCATGGGCTCCTGCTTTGCTCTTAGTCTTTTGGTTCAGTGATGAAAACAGGCTTAGAAGATGTTTGTGTATGAAGTGAGAAATGTTCTTGAATGCCTTCACAGGCCCAAACTGTCAGTCTTTTGGTGCAATCTGTTTGAAGTTTCACCTTCTGTCTGCTGCAACTGCTCAGAAGTAGTTGGAGCTGTTTCATGTAGAAGTTCCCCTTGATAGGTTTAAAATCCCATGTCATGAGGTAATATGCTGGAGCAACCATGAGCATAAAGGAGCAAAAATTGCTTGACTGAATGGCCAAGCTCTAAAATCTCGGGGGGTTGTGCCTGACTTCACTCTTATGAAAAGAAAGATGGGCTGCTAAGGGTCATGATTTAAAGCTGCTGTTCCTCTTGGAATTAGTTTTGTTTCGGGGTGGATCCAGGAGAGGGCGGGGTCTGGGGAGGGGAGGGGCCTCAGCATGGTACAATGCCATAGAGTCCACCCTTCAAAGCAGCCATTTTCTCCAGGACAGCTGATCTCTGTCAGCTGGAGATCAGTTGCAAAAGCGGGAGATCCCCAGGCCCCATCTGGAGGCTGGCAACCCTAGCAGATTTTCCCATTTATCCCTTTCTCTACCTCTTCTTCCCTTTCTTGGTCTAGATTGTAAGCTCTTCAGGGAAAGGACCCTCACTCTCTGACCATAAGCTGCCATGTATGTTGATCGTGTGTACAGTAACTATCTACAACCATAACAACAATAATAAAGAATGGGCCAGGACAAGGGTTCTTGAAAGACCATGTACTCCCATATGAGCCTGCCTGTCAGTTAGGGTCAACATAGGAGACCTTGCTTTGTGTGCCCCTACCCTCTGAGGTGAGACAGGGCCTCTCTCTGTGGCACCTCTGTAATGAACGACCCTCTTGTTATGACTGCATTAAGTGTGGGTGGTTAATACTTTGTAACTGATGGACTGCCCAAGATACGACAGTTGGTCAAAGGAAAAATAAAATGCCAACCCCTTTTAGTCCTGTTTGGTATGTGAGCAGAGCATATAGCAGCCAATCAGGATCTTTGGGAAGGACTCGAGGAGCCAAATGGGAGGCGGGAGCGAGAGAAAGTGGACCCTCTTTCAGTTTTTAGTTAGATGGGGCTTGAGACTTTAGAGTGTTAGAATGGAGAGGCCCTTGTCAAGGGACCTCAAGCCCAAGCAAGGGTTTTGCCCAGCTTCCTCCTAGAACTGAGATGAGACTTTCTCTGTCCTGCACATGCTCACTTTTGCAGTGGAGATCTAGGACTATGCCTGAGCAATCCCTCAGTTGCAGTGTATTATCCCCCTCCCCTCGGGATGGTTGCTGTCAGAGCAGAGGGTCCAAAGGTACTGGGGTCATGCTTAAACCCTGTTTAAAGACACACTGTCCCCAGTGAACCCTGCACTCCTTTACAGTCGCAAATGTGGGCTTGTCTCTTTCCAATAGTTCTCCTTTACACCAAGATTTAGGCACTGGGTGAATTCAGACTTCAGAAGAAACCACAGCTAGTACAAATGGTCTTTAACAAACCAACTACAAACCCTCCTTTGATATCCCAGTTTGGTGCCAATGAACAAGCTCCAATTTATTGGGTATCATTATTAACAGGGGCCAACTAATGGGGGATCAAAACAGGGTCCATTGTGATGTGTGAATGCAGCCAGCCTAAAATCTGCCAACCACATTGCAGTCCCCATCCCTGCAAGTCAACTGCTCACTCCAGGAACCCCAACAGCCATTGCAGAACATGAGCATTCATTTTCTCAAAGGCCCTAATGCTCATTGTTTTGTCCAGTTAGGCAAAACCCTAGCATCTCACTCATTTGTGGTAATCAAACTGCAAGCCTGCAACAGCACTAGGTACTATTTGTATACCTGCCTCGCTGTCTCTTCTTTGCAGGAATATAATTATCCTTAGAAATTATCCTTTGCCCTGAGAAATAATTTAGTCAAAGAAAGCAAACACTACCACTCAACAGCTTGACAGCTAGCATTCCAGAGAAGGCCTTTTGTTGAGAAAGCTTTGCAGGCCTATTTTTTGTTTCAATCGATTCCAAAATTTACAGAGGCTTAGAGATGCTTGAAATGTTTTCAGCAGTCACAGAAGAATCTACTTTTAAAAGAAATACCCCCCCCCAATCCTTCCCAACGTATTTGAAAAAGAGAGGGGAGCACCTGTCAATCTGCCGCTATGAAGAGAACACAGGCAGATGTAAGCAAGGACAAACGCATTGCTCTTCCTTTGCTGAATTCTGCATGGGCATCATAGGCAAGCACGTAGGGGTTTTCAAATTATAAATTGTCATTCTGTGAAGAGAGTACTAAACAATTTGTGATCAAAAGACAAATCTATGATAAATAGCTGCCGCGCCAACTTTGGCTGATCCCTTCTTTTCCTTTTATTCTTACAATTGACAGCATATATCAATCTAGTATGGGTGGATGTCTCTTTGCACAATATTCATGCAATGGCATAGGTCCCTATCTTTTTCAGTGATATTGCTGTAATAATTACAAATCAACACTTAGGTCACTGAGACACATTATTAATAAGAGCCTGATGATCAGTATGCAGCGGAACTTGAACCAAAGTCCTTGGGAATGACTGCCTAGGGATGGCTCCTGGAAGAACTTGCGAAGAGGTAAGTCACAGTGGAATTTTCAGTGTCAGTCCCTAATTGGCTAAGAACAGACCTATGACATTCTCTATGCACAAGAATTGTACACATAACAACAGAGATATCGGTAAGGGATGCAAGGTCATCAGCTAGCTGGGTTGAAACTTGCAATTGGGTGGTGATTTTAATTTTCTCCTTTTCTTTCACTCTTCCATTTTCTTCTTCTTTCTCTTTAAATGTGTCATTTATTTATTAAAAGCATTTACTGGCCACTCTATTAAGAAGAAGAAGAAAAAGCTGGAGACTGCTCACAGTATTCAAACACCACACACCACAAAATAGTAATATCTCATTATATAATTGAATTTTCGTGTGACTCTTTCCTCAACATTCCACACGCTACCATAGCCTTTGGACCTCTGACCTGTCAATCAGAAGCTGTCCCTATCCACTGGCTGTGAGTACTTGAGTGCCATTGGCTGGGTGCTGGGTCTGCTCCTCTTCCCCATCCACTCCTTCAGCCACTGTGCCCTGTCAGAATTACTGGCAGACAGCTTTCTCTCTTGATGAAGACACTTCTCCTGCTTCCCTCCTGTGTGGCACTAACTTGTTACCTCAGTGGCTGTTGGTAGGTGTAACAAAATGGCAGTTTATAAGATGGCTGCTGTCTGTGGTTTGTTTAAAATGTTCCTCCATAAGGTTCAATTGAGCTGTAGTTCCAGAGAGGGGCCTGTGGGGATATCACTCACAGGGTTGAATGGGGCATCCTCATCTGCTGGACTACAGTTCCCAGCGGCCCAAGGCCAAAAAGTGCAGGAAAAGAGGGACCATCTCAAAGGGTGGGGCACCATCGGTATAGACTCCAGCCCATCCAGGGAGGATTGTGTTTAACTCCTGTTGATTTATGCCCTGTTGGTTCATAGTGTGTGCTTACTCCTGCAGTTGTGCCTTATTCATTAAGTGTGTATGTGTAAATAGTAAAATAAATTCTTCTATTTGGACTAATAATTTGTGTTGTGCTCTGATACCCCATAGTCTCGCCCACTCTGCACAATACTAAAAGGAAGGGGTAGCCCAGGGAAGCAAGGAAAGGCTAGACCCTTGGGTTGCCAACTTTCCAGGGGTCCCCCAAAGAGTGGGGATTCCATCTCCAAATAGGGAGATTTGGCCATAGGGGTCTCACTGTCCCTCTAAAAAGGCAGTGACAATTCAGTGAGTCATGGCAGGGAACTTAAGGAGTAAGATATGCCCATGGGACATAAAGTCCACCTTTCAAAGCAATTATTTTCTCTGGGCGGGAGAGATCTGTTGTCTGGAGTTCAGTTGTGATCCCTGGCGATCCTCAGTCTCCATCGGGAGGTTGGCTACCCTAGGCATGGTAATCAGTGCTTCAGAGCAGGGTCTGCTAGATCCAGGTTCTTGCTGTAGAAGCTGAGTGGGTGATCTTGAACCAGACACAGACTTTCATCCTAACCTGCCTCACAGGATTATTGTGCAAGTCAAAGGGGGAGAGGGGAATGATGTAAGCTGCTTTGGTCCCCATTGCAGAGGAAAACTACTTTTCCTCCTGGGAAAGGTATTTATTTAAATGTCTATCCCACCCTCCTGGCCAAGAAAATCATTGTTGCCAATCTCCAGATGAGGGCTGGAGATCACTCAGAATTACAACTGATCTCCAGGAGGGAGGGGGGAGGAGATGGAAAGCTGAAATCAGAGGGGCAGATAATGGCAGGTTGATGCTTGACTGGGAAGGAGATAGGGTTGCCAACTCCAGGTTGGGAAAATCCTGGATATTTGAGGGGTGAAGCCTGGAGATGGCGAGGTTTGAGGAGGGGTAGGACCTCAGACAGATATGGTGCCATAGACTCCCCCCTCTAAGCCAGCCATTTTATTCTGGGGAAACATTGTTGCCAATCTTCAGATGAGGGGTGGAGATCACTAAGAATTACAACTGATCTCCAGGAGGGAGGGCAAAAGTCAGCTGCAGTCAGAGGGGCAGATAATGGTAGTTTGATGGTTAGCTGGGAAGGACATAAGGTTGCCAACTCCAGGTTGGAAAATTTCTGAGGATTTGAGGGGTGGAGCCTGGAGAGGGTGGGGTTTGAGGAGGGGTTGGACCTCAGACAGGTACAATGCCATAGACTCCACCTTCCAAACCAGCCATTTTATCCTGGTGAACCATTGTTGCCAATCTCCAGGTGTGGGCTGGAGATCACTCAAAATTACAACTGCTCTTCAGGTAGCAGAGATCAGTTCCTCTGGAGAAAATGGGTGGACTCTGTGTCATTATACCCTGCTGAGGTCACCACAACAAATTGACGCTGAGTGCCCAAGGCCAGGCCCTCTCCCAGAGCCTTTTTCTAGAGCCCGTTGTATTTATTTCCACAACGGGCCTTATTCCTAATAATGAAACATAAAAACAATGCAAAAGCAGCAGGTAAAGGTTGAAAATAAAACAGCTTTGCAGCAGATAAACATAAGGGGTTAAACTAAAACAAGAATAAAATCAACAGATTGCTGAGCTTGTAAAAGTGAACAGATCTGGCACCAGAAAAACCATTGTGAAAAAGATATTCTGCAACCTGAAGAGACCCCACTGTGTAGTTTTCACACACTTTACTTTCACAGATGGGGGTGTAACCCCCTATCTGGGATTGGGATGAGCCAGGAAGGGGTGAAGCCTCTAGATGCAGAAGGGTACAGACCCTTGCGACAAGGGAAGCCAGACTGCCCTGCTTAATCCCTTGTTTAAGGGCTGTATCAGCTAGTGATGAGTTCAGCTGGGACCCTCATTTTGGTAGCTGGTCACAGAGTGTTCAGCTGAAGACTTCTTGACCACCAAGAGGAGGAAAAGGATGGACTTTGGGGGTGGCAAGCTGTGAAGGAGGGAGAAGTTAATGGTTTGGAGTTCAAAAGATCCCTGTTCTGTCGTGTTACTAAGTTCTATGTTTTTGTTACATGATGTTAATTGAAAAGTTTTTTAAAAATATGTTTTATTCTCTCTGAATGATTGCAGGATTCATTCCAAATTCTGTCCCACAGAACACATTAGCTGAGGTTGCAGGGGCACACATCTGAAGCTGCCTTATACTGAGTCAGACCATAGGCCTATCAAGGCCAGTATTGTCGCTCTGACTGGCAGAGGCTCTTCAGGGTCTCAGGTTGAGGTCTTCCACATCACCTAGTATCCTATTCTTTTAAAAGGAGGTGCTGGGGATTGAACCTGAGACCTTCTGCAGAGTCTGCATACAAAGCAGAGGCTCTGCCATTCTACAGCCCCTTCACAGGCCACAAAGAGCAGGGCTTCCTATGGTCTTAACTGTTGAGCTGGTTCATATGTTTGAGATATCACTAACAGAATCCATCTGTAGTAAAGAGCAAGCCTGGTTGCATAGATGGAGGAATTGGTCTCAAATTGCAGATTTGGGTTAAAGGTATATCCTCCACCATTGCCTTGTGAAGAACATTTTTTTTTCTTTAGAATGTCTTTAGTGATGCTCTGCATACGTTGTGATAATAAACCTGAGGAACCTAGGGATGATCTTGTCTTGAATTTCTGCACAATAGGTTCTCTTGGCCTTCGAGTCCATGAGCTTAGATAACATTTATATGTTCTTCAGCTGTCTCAGAACTCAGGTGAAATTTTAAAATCACTCACAGGGCATTTGGTTCCAGTCATTCAAGGCAGGTGCAGCCAAACAGGCAGACAGTTACTCCGTGATTTATGAGAGGAAGGTTATTATCCCGACTCAGAGAGATAAAAGTTTATTCATTAAACAAAAGTGTAGATTCTGCAAAAACAGGAAAGTCTATCCTCTTTGATGGGTTTATTTTTTTATTCTATTTTCTTTCTCTGCATTGGAACTTATATATCATCATATTTATTGAACCATCCTTCTTTATTAACGTTTAAAGGCACTGCATAGTCTGCATGTACTCAAGGCAAGCACAAAACCATTTATCACTCGGTTGAAATAGGAGCAGAGAATTGTTTTTCTCACCTAATATCCCCCACCCACATAATCTACAGATTTGTAAGAACACAGAAGATTGCCTGATTCTACCATTGGTTCTTCTATCCTAGTACTGTTTGTTCATGTTTCTTGAACAATAGTCTCCCGGGGCAGCTAACACCAGCAAAAAGAGATGGGCCCTTCAGGCTTACTAGCCCCCTAAAAAAAAATTAAGCCAGGACACATGAGGGAATGGCTGATCTTCCCTCACTCTTCTCCCTGCTTCCTGTGACCTTCACAGATATCCCTTTTACTAAGGGTCCAGATACACTTTATGAAATACTCATGCTTGTCAGGGAGGAACACAAGGACTTTGCTTCAGTCATGTGGTGGGAGTTTTGTGCCTCCCATCTGACCCACCCGTTCATTTCTAAGGTCACGTTCAGATGGCTCTTTTGAGCTATGCCAGGCACAAGTGCCTGGTGGATTTAAAGGGCACGTCCAGACAGCAACATCTGGGGAACGTGCCACTTCCGTGATTAGCCCGTCAATTCCCATCGGGAGCCATACTTAAGAAATAGTGGTGAAAGTCTGGTCCAAAGCTTGCCAATGGGCCAATGGCAGACTTTCCCCCATCTGGTCATTCCACCAGCACGCAATCAGCTTGTAGGGCTGGTCTCCAGACCATCCCAAACAGCTGCCATTTTAAGAAAGTCTTAGTGATGCACGCATAACTGCTTAAACATGTGACATCCACAGAGCTCTGCTGAAACGATCCAGACAATTTTTTGTTTCTGACTGTCCTGTGAACTTTATCAGCTTTATTAACTGAAATGGTACCTAGAGGAAGGTACCACTGGCAATGCTTTTACCATTTAAGTCCATGCACGTGTGGAAAAACAAGTACACAGTGAGGCACATATGTGCATGCCCAAACAAGATATTTTTTTAAGCCAACTGAATGGCCCCTTAAGGTGGATGCCATCTAGACAATGCACCATGGAGTCACACGCAGTAAAGTGCTTCATGGGGGAGCTGTTTGGTTGTGCAACACTGAATAAAAAAGATCTAGATCAAATTTGAGCCGGGCCAATGGCGGGATTAGCTGCCTG
Organism: Lepidodactylus listeri; assembly: GCA_029233225.1. Taxonomy (NCBI): domain Eukaryota; kingdom Metazoa; phylum Chordata; class Lepidosauria; order Squamata; family Gekkonidae; genus Lepidodactylus; species Lepidodactylus listeri. The sequence continues at coordinate 39,475,834 of JARCFY010000013.1, forward strand.
TCTGAATGCATCCTAATTGTGACCAAAGCAAGCAGAGAGAAAAAGCTTTAGCTTCTCCCAGTAGTGGAAGCCACTACTGACTTCGTTGTAAACATCACATTACATACATGGCTACCTATACATTTTAGAGTGGAGCCACTAGTGACTCGACTGGGCAGTTTTCAGACACAAAAGCAGCACAAAAGAAGTTGAAGCTGCTTCCCTGCCTGCTTCAGCCATAAACAGAAAAGAGACAGTGTGCATCTGAGAGGCACAAAACTCACACTATACCTCTGACACAAAGTCCTTGTGGTGTTCCCCAACATTTTTCTAATGGATTTTAATTAATATCTTTTAGTGTTTTGTTTTCATTTTTTTATTTTGTAAGACACCTCAGGCTGGTTTATGGAGAGGCAGCAGAAAAGAATTTCAAAACAAAGAAATAAAGGACTCTGTAATGTGTAGATGGAGTCTAAGTAGGCAATACTGAGCTAGTGATTGATTGGTTGATTGATTGATTGATGGGCTGCCTATCCTGACAAACTGCTCAAGTTCTCCGGAAAGGGAGCACATAAATGAAAAAAAGCACTATAATAAACCAGCAGAGGAAAGCACCAAGAGTAATATCCAGATCCATTGTTGCAGAGTTTGCAGTTCAGAATATGAGCTTAAGATGCTGCTTTATTCCATCCAGTTCGGTAATATCTACTTACCCTGGCTAAGGCTCTCTAGGCTCTCTGACAGGGAAGGATTTTTCCTCAGCAACTGATGCAGGAAATATTTTAATTGAGCGTACCTGCTTATAGTATACCTCTGTCTCTTTGACCATTCATCCTCCTGCTACCATTCAGTGGTAGATTTCTATACACTGTTAAATTTCCCATTTATGTTCGGTTCTCCCCAGCCAATGATGAGTTGGAAACTAGCTCATCTTTGAGAAATGCTGTGGAAAAATCTGCCATCAGATATTTGTAACCTTTTATGCCAGAGGATGGCATTCATATATAGGTCAATAAGTACGACAGAGCCTGTAGCCCCCAGTCTAAAGTCCCTATTAATATATATGCCCTTTTAAGAGAGGAAAATGGGAGCTTTCAATGGAATAATCTTTTAGTTATATATTTATCTTAAAAACAACAACTGAGGCTCTTTGCTCTAAACAAAACTGCTAAAACATGGAAAACAGGTATGCATTCAAGTACCATAAACTGATTTTGGAACACACTATCTTTGCATCTTTGATCCATCCATCATAAGAACATAAGAAAAGCCAATGTTGGATCAGGCCAATGGCCCATCCAGTCCAACACTCGGTCACACAGTGGCCAAAACACCAGGTGCCCTCAGAAGGTCCAGCAGTGGGGGCAGGAAGCCCATCCACTGTTGCCCCCCCCCCAAACACCAAGATTACAGAGCATCACTTGCCCCAGACTGAGAGTTCCTATCTATACTTTGTGGCTAATAGCCACTGATGGACTTCTGCTCCATATGTTTATTTAATTCCCTCTTGAAGTCGTCCATGCTTGTAGCCGCCACCACCTCCTGTGGCAGTGAATTCCACGTGTTAATCACTCTTTGGGTGAAGAAGTACTTCCTTTTATCCATCCATCCATTCATCCATCCACTGGAATCCTGCTTCTATCGATCTGTTTATGCATTTATTTATTTTAAATATTTATACCCCACTTTTCTCCCCAATGGGGACTTTAAAAAATCCTCCATTTCTATCCTCACAACAACCCTGTGAGTTAGGTTGGGCTGAGCTAGCTTGCTGAGAGAGAGCAAATATCCCAAGGTCACCTAGCAGCTTCTATGGCAGCCTGGGGATCTGAACGTAGTCCAACACTCTTTTGGTTTTAGGAGGGTACAAGAGGCGGGGACCTCCGATACTTGCAGGGGGGATTCCTAAAGCCTGCAGCTCTAGGTAAGTCTTCTTCCCCCCACCCATCCACCCACCCACCCCCTGGCTCCGAGGCCCGAACAGCTGAGGGCAAATGGGGCTGGCGATTCCCCTACCCGACAATCCCCCCTCCCCCAGGAATCCCCCCTGTGATTCCCCCTCCTCTGCAGTGGTCCCCCCCCGGGCTCCAAGGCCTGAGCAGCTGAGGGCCATTCATGCTGGCGATTTCCCCCCCGGCGATTCACTATCCCCTCCCCCGGCAATTCCCCCCAGGTGATTCCTTCCTGGGTCCAAGGGGGGAACGCTTTTTAACTTTTTTAGTTTTTAACAGTTTTAAGATTTTTCTACACACCGGGGGAATCCCCCAAGTGTGTAGGAAAATCTCCTTGCCCCCCAGGTGCCTCCTGCGCGGATTTAGATATCCACATACAGGGGGCGCCTTCGCTATTAGTATATAGATAACTCTGCTTAGATTTGCACTGTTAGACATCAGTATGACCTGTTGTGAGATAAGCCTGGGCTTCCTGGTTGGAACAGACCTTGGGAGTCAGGCAAAAGCCTCGGGACAGGGCTGAGCCCTCTGAGTGGGAGGAAGCACTGGCACTAATTCTAAAAAGATCTTTTCTCTGCCTTAATTTTAGTCTGGCCGAACCAAAGGGCAATGTACAATCACTCACTGCATTCCCCCTAGAACCAGTTTGGTGTAGTGGTTAAGTATGCGGACTCTAATCTGGGAGAACTGGGTTTGATTCCCCACTCCTCCACTTGCACTTGCTGGATGACCTTGGGCAAGCCATAGTTCTGGCACAGCTGTTCTTGAAAAGGAGCAGTTTCTGTCAGAGCTCTCTCAGCCCCACCTACCTCACAAGGTGTCTCTTGTGAGGAGGGGAAGGGAAGGAGTTTGTAAGCCACTCTGAGACTTCCTTGGGTAGTGAAGGGCGGGGTATAAATCCAATCTCTTCTTCTTCTGAGAGGCAAAGTTTCTTTCACTTTAAGGAAATATTGTTAGAGTAGGCATTTAAATACAGCTAGGTTTCTTTTGTGCTGTTTTTTGAGTTAAGAAAACGGAGAAGGGCTTTTTTGTCTGTTTTGTTTACCAGATTCAGTATTCACTTCAGCATCATTCCCATGGAACATAATTACTTGAGCATTATTTGCATGTTTTCCAAGAACACGCATAAAGCGTTTATCATTAACATATAATCCTATGCGCTGTCATTCCTTTTCTGACTGCATTATTGAGGTTTTTCAATGATGGAAGGGGCAAGCTAGAATAACAATGACGCTGAGTGCAGCAATGCATTATAACTGTCAGTTCTCAATATGGATCCACATGACAACCAGCGATCAGAATTCACTAAACATCCTCACCCGCCCTCCTGCCCAAAATCAATTTCAAAAGAAAAGTTGAAAGAAAACAAAACTGGAAAACCCAAGTGACTTCAGAATTTGTTGGCGGCAGCTGGCAAGCCCATAAATACAAACTAGTCGATAGTGTATGCATAGGGTTACCAACCTCAGGTGGAACCAGGAATTCTCCCAGAATTACAACTGATCTCCATCATTCAGAGATCACTTCCTTCAGAAAAAATGGCAGCTTTGGAGGGGTGGCACAATTTGCATCCTTGGAGTGATGACCTGGAAATGATGTCATCATGTAGGGTGACATTTAGCATCTGCCCAAAATTCCACAATTAAACCACAGAGTTTGGAACAGATACTAGACTAGAGCGTCACCTCTGGTGCAATTATGTCAGTTCCAGGTCACACTGGAAGTGATGTAATTGCCCCAAGGACACTGATCACCTTCCCAGTTATATGGAATCCCTGCCTCCCACATCTCCCACCGGTTGCTGGTTTGTGTCTGGCAGTCCTAGGTGGACTCTGTGGCATTTTATCCCTGCTGAGCTCTCTCCCCCTCCAAAATCCACCCTCCCCTGACACTTCTCTCAAACTTCCCAGGACAGCATTAGCAACTGCATATATCCACCTACTCTCCATTTATCTACAAAAGGCCTACAGCTTATGTTTTGCATAGTTATTTCAAATAAGTCTTCAACTTTCCTCACCTCTGTAGCTTCTTACCATGGAGTCCCATTGCCTACTCTTTCTTCAGCTTACCTTTCAGACTATTCCCTCTGGCCTTCTCCTGTTCCCATCATTCTCTTGGCCCACTCCTTCTATTAGCCTTCCTTTCCTAGACCCGCCCCTCACAAAGTTATAATGTCTTCTTCTTTGGCAGGAGACCTTCCACCACATGCCCTGCTGCTCCCATTGCTGCTTGATGGAGCAGTGGGAGCAAAATGGGGGGAAATCAGTCTTGTGTGGACTCTACAATGTCACTTCCAGCTTGAACCAGGAAGTGATGTCGCTACATCAGCATAGTGATGTCACTTCTGAGTCTGCACTGGAAATGGCGTTGCAGCATCAGCACAACACTGTTCATTGTTACTCCACTCCCACCTCACAGCTCTTGGGTGTTGCAGGTGCTGGACTGGCTACCTATTCCCTTTTTTCAACACCATCTTTCTCAGGATCTTCTGCCCACCCAGGTCATCTCTAGGATCAAAGCTGCTTATCCAGTGACAACCAGAGGCTCTTCCAGTTGCCCCAGAGGCAACCTGTTCAGCCCATCACTCCCAAAAGCCATATCATACTACTCTGTCCATCGCAATAGTTTTCCTGTTTCACTTTGTGTAAAATTTCCCCTCCATGTATCTGAAGAAATGAGTTCTGACTCACAGATGCTGGAATAAACTTGGTGTGCCTTAAAGGTGCCATTCAATTTCCATTTTACTTCATCACTAACAGTGCAACCCTATGCAGAGCTAGGGCTTACAGCACAGTAACTCTGCACAGGATTAAACTATCACTATCACACTACAAGATATGTTTGTCCTTCTCTTTCCCAGCTTTTTAGAAAGCCACAAACATGGCTGCCCTAAGGATGGAAAACAATCTTTAAAATACATCCTTAGGAAAACAAGAGTTCTTTGGTGGATGTGAGGGGAGAGAAAAGTTTTTACAGAATGAGATTAACATACAGTGTTCAGAAACACATATTATTACACAGTGGGTGGCATTATAGATGCACCATTAGCCTCTCACAATGGCAGAAGTATAGAGGAAGATAAGAGGAACCACTGACGGGTACTTCAGGATGATGGATGGGGCTTTTTATGGCTAAGAAATATATAGAGTTTTTAATAATTTTTATGAGTTTTATATAATACACCCACCTCCAATGTCTATTTTTAAGCATTTCAAGAGTGATGCAGTGGACACAGAACTGGAGTCTCTGCATGCAGAGATTATGATCTATTGATGCACATGCCCCCAATAGAGTAACAATATAAGTACATACCTGTATCAGGACTGGGCCAGGTACAACTGTACCGAAATCTACACCCATCCCAAGGTTGTGACCAGAGCTAAAATGCAGGAGCTAGAAGATACTGCCCCATTGATCGGGCAAGTGCAGGTCAGGCTCTTAATAGTTATATCTAGCCAGGCCAATCAAAAGCTTCATACTACCTCCACAGCTGTTTCATTGTGTCTGAAGAATATTCTAGGCCTGAAGTAGCTTGCTAGTTTTGGTGCCTGCTTTCAGCCATGATTCTCCTTACTGAATACCTTGTATTCCTGGACTTTTTCACACAACAGTAGATTGTTGCATCTAACCTATTTTTCAGTCATTGAAACCATTCCTGCATATGTGGCTGTTTTATATATGGTGGTCTTGGGTGGATCTGAGAAGACTTCCCTCTGGAGTTTTAGAGCTGTATTTTCACTCTCTCCGCAACAAAAGAACAGTCCTTGCTGTAGGAAAGGTTGCAGAAAAGGGCAATCAGGCAAGAAATAGGAGGTAACTGCTCTCCTCATGCAGTTCCACTTGTGTAAAATGCTATCACACATGATTAATGCAAGTCTTGTGGCATTCTAAAGATTTATAGTGGCATACATTCATTTTTGTCCATGTAGATGAGAAAGGAACCATTCAAGTCCATTGTCCTGCCAGCAGGGATACATGAAAGTGCAACCTGGTTAGCCACAAAACTGGAGAAGGAAGAACTTGAGGACTTTCAGAGAGGGCTCTGCATGTGTGAAGTTTTGCTTCACAATTATGTACCAAATCAGGTAATTAAAAAACATATGGTAGTAACCAATGTAATACCAGGTGATGGATGATTGAAATGGAGATGGGTAGATCATGTAATTCACAGATGGGACATAGCTGAACAAGCTGCATAAGTAACTAGATCTTTAGATAGATCCAGTTGGTCAGCCATGTTGGTCTGAAGCAGTATGTGGGAAGAAAATTTTTAGTGCACACCAAGGTTGAATAAACCTTTGTTGGTCTTAAAGGTACTATTGGATTCTAAATTTGTTAGATCTCTAGAGATCACAAAAAAACCACCAGCCAGACCAAAAATATGTTGGGCCAACACAACGGCTACACTTTTTGGTCACCGGAGGGGAAGGTGTTCCCAAATGAACATAATGATGTGATGATTTTGTGGAAGGATAGTTGAAGACAAGGATACATGAACCAGAGCACATTTCCTCAGATGCATGAAGCTTGTCCTGGAGTGTCAGTAGGGATTATTCTGAATTTCTCACCCCTGCTGTTTTGACACCCCGATACCCATTGTGATTTTGCTTCTCCCTTTTCTGAACCAAATCCCTGATAGTTGTTGTAGATTTTCTGGGCTGTATGGCTGTGGTCTTGGCATTGGCAATGCCAAGACTATGGCTAGAAAGCCCAGAAAATCTACAATTAATGAACTCCAGCCATGAAAGCCTTCGACAACATATCAAACCCCTGATACTTGATTTCTTTCACATCCTTTTCTCTTTCCTTGCACCACCTTTCTGTACAAATGATATACATTGGTGTCACATCTTCAGGGTGGGGGCAGGAGGAATGAACTCATGTAAGCATCAGACATGGGCTTGTCTTAATGCTTTTGCTTGCTCTGGTCCTCACAGGATTTTTCTTTTATAGTCAAAGTAGACTCAATGTGGTGTGTTTCTGTCAGTCAACCCACCCAAGAAGCAGAGTCAAACTGCCACCCTCTCTGGCAATGGAGGAACAATGGAAGAGGGACAGGCTTTAGTTGGGCCTGCTTTCCTAGTCTATTCCCTCTGCTCTTCTTGTCCTACAGCTGCACATGGGTTTTAAAGCCCAGAAGTGTCCCATATAAGCCCCCACCCTGTCAATGGTAGCATCATGACCCTTCTGGCCTGGTTGTGCCCACTTTGGGCCAGGCTGAGAGAGGTGAGTCACCGACACTTGGCCCCCATGGAGCCATTGCCTGTTCTCACAGACACTATCTATCGCATATAAAAACCATAAAGGATGCTCACACAATACTAAGAAATCTACAAAAGCAGCAGCAAAAAAAAAAAAAAAACACTGACAGAATTATAAGTTAATATAAAAAGAAATGAAATAAGAAACACTTGCTCACCCCCAGTTGGCAAATCCATATATGAGAGTATAAAGAAAACAACTGTAAAATGGTGGGGCCCAAAAGCAATGAGATGCAAGGGGGACAAAATGATTATTCAATATCTGCATAACAGAATTTTTGTAACCATCGCAACAGCAGTAAAAGCCCCAGCCTAGATAGAATAACTCTATGCATAATGCATTCATATCATGTTAGAATACTATCATTCATCAATAACAGCCTTATCTAGAATGATTACATTGATCATATGTGTCTTGTTGTTGGTTGAAACAAGACCCTAGTCATTTGCTTTATGTTTTGCCAATGCAGGGCAAAACCCTTTGCTGTAAAACAAAGATCAACTGGAGGTTCATTCTGGTGGTTTTCCTTGAAAGCTGATGGAAATCTTATCTTTAAAAGCTGGTACATAGTTTAGCCCTATAGGGAGAGATGTATATCAGTACAGTATCCAGGGAGGGGAAAATATATCAAACAGCGGCGATTATGCCAGTTCTGTTGCCTGCCAGGGAATCTGCACCTGAAACAAGATTCTGCAGATCCAATCAGATAGAAACAGCCTGACTGCATTTAGTAGTAACGTATCTCCTCTAAGATATTAGGGGCTAACATCTAAGAAATAACTTGAGGGAAAACTGAGCCACGAAAGGGGTTCTCAACAGCTGTCAGCAAAAGCTAGCTTTTTATTCACTTCCCCACCCCCTTTAAGATTTGCACTCTGGCTTGGAAAATCTTTTCAATCGTTCCTCACACTCCTGCAATATGGTGGACAGAACAGTGATTCCCAGTCCTAGTTTTCCAGTGTGTCACTAGTTCTCTCCACAGGGAGAAGTGACAGGATGTGAGCAGTATGATCAATGTAAATATTGATACAGGTGTACAGGTGTATTTCGTTTCAGAGGGTATGCTTAGTTCGTTTTAACTGGGGGGGGGGGGTGTAACATATGCTTGCTACTGTTTAAGAGCTTGTAGAATGCTTGTCTTCCTTTCCCCTGTTTCTTGTTCTGCTCCTTTCCTACCCCTAAGCAATATAGCCTGAAGCTCTGCGCTAATGGCAGTCCTACCGTTAAAAACTTTTTTAAAAACCTGTTGTGGTAAACTATAGAATGTAGCTGTGCATGCGTGGGACTGGTATATTTGGTAACAATCTGGAAAGTCATGAAATTCTTTTTAAAAGTCTCAACCCCAAACTATTTAAATTTAAAAACAGAAATGTATGCCATAAGACACTGGGAAGGCTTGGATCTTCCTGCTGTGCAAGGTAGGCTTGATTCCAGGCAGTCTCTCTACACCTAACCTACCTCAAAGGAATGTTGTGAGGATGAAAAGGTCTCAAGGTCACCGAGGAAACTTCATGGTAGACTGGAGGCTTCACACACACATGCAGGAACACACACACACTCCAGTCATACTCCAGTACTCTAAGCAGTGCTCCAGTGGCTCAGTAATAGTTGATGGTTACTCATATGACTTTGTCCAAATGATAAAATTGGCATATAGATATGACTGAAACAAGAGTACAGAAAGAAGGGTCATATTTTACTTCGGTTTCAATGGTATTTGCTCATGTACTATAGTTGGCAGCCTTTTGGAAGAGGCACTCCCTTCCGTTGAAGAGAATAAGGAGGATGCCTTTTCTAAGAAAGCATTTACTGCTCATATTTGCTGTATATGCTTGTATAGGAAACAATTCAATATGTAGAAAAAATGCTGCCCAATTAATCAGATTAAAGGGCTTTTCACAACTATGAATCTAACCAATTAATCTATTAAATACTGCAACCCTACTGAAAACCAATGGACTTGTAAGCCACCTTGAGCTTGGTTGTATTTTAGACAAATGAGTCTATTCTGAAAATTGAAGGTATTATGAATGTACTCCATAGGTAGTGGAATATCAGGTTAATGATCCTAAATAAACTAACCACTTTTTTTGGTGTGCTTTTACCTGGAAAAGAGGATCACAGTCTACACTTCCTGCCCCTTATTTATTTGCTTTACATTTAAATCAGCCATCTTTGAGAAACAGTTATACCTATTAAAGACAGAGCCTCATTCTGCATGAGCCTGGAGGCAAAAATTTAGTATGTATGGCTGTATGTGAGTCTAGAAAGAGCATCTCAGCAATGCAGACATATATTAAAATGCAGCAGAGTTCCAGCTCCAAGCTCCAGGTCCCAGTTTAAAACCACGCAGCTGTAAATAATCCACTGTTTTGGGGGCGGGGAAGGAGAGGGAAAATTCAGCAAACAAAATTAGGGATGAAATGCCTTTTAAGATAAGGGACCATACTAGCAGTTAGAAAGCAGTATAAACAATACTCACAGGGGAGAAAGGCATAACTGGGAAGAAGGGGGCATATGTTGGGGGGAAGGAGTTTGCCTGTTTGGAGTGTTGGTATGCTTATTTTAAAAGTGTTTCTCACTGATAAAGGAAAGTGAAGCAATGTGAGATTCTTTTTCAAGAACTTCAGAGGGGGAAAGTGTCAAAATTATGGTGCTTTAGGGATCAGTAAGCAAAGACCCCTCCTAATGCCATGCAATACAATACAGTTAACAGGATGGGTCATGCACCACAGCTGGCAATGAACAACTAGTGCAGATGACCCTCTTCTCCATTTTGTTGTTCACCATTCTGTGGTTTTGCTATGCCCTACATTCTCCCTGGCTTCCCTTTTAACTAGGAAGCTTTTTAAAATTAACCCCTGAATTAGAACATGCACCTTTGGGCATGGCTTTCAGATCCTTCAGGTTTTCTGCATCTTTCCCCTTTCTTCCCTATGCTAAGGCATCTTGACATGAGTCTTTTTGCACTTTGGTAGTACAGTACAAGGATATAATCATCAGCCTTTGTCCAGAGGTTTGTCAACACATGCATGTGCAAAGGCACATCACTAAAACACTACACAGAAGGAACGTTAATGCTCTTATATGAATAAACACATAAAGATTGCTTTGTTGCAGTGCTTCGTTGATATGTCCATGCACATAGTTAATGCTGAGAGGACAGTTTGCATCATGAGGAGAATCCCACACTCACTCCCTGTCACCTCCAATTCAAGAAACTTATACGTTCTTACATTATATTTATATCTCTTTACATAATCGGTGTTCTTTTTTTTCATTCTTTCAAATGATCATTAATTATATATTGAAACATACATGATAATTATTAGCTTCCTAAGTTCCAGCATCTTCTTTCTTCTTATTTTAATATGATAATAGTTGATTAACTGATAAAATATACATTGGAGCCCAGAAAACCATTTAGGTCTATAGAAGCCTACAGTGTAGGCTTGGGAAAGCCTTCTCCCCCACCCCATGATCTACAATATGAAAGCACATACCTGTCTGCTCCCCAGGCCCCCGAACTATATATACACACTGAGCTAATAAATATGCAGTTTGTGATAGAACATTACAAAATTACATCAAACTCTGTTTCACCATCCTCTATCTCTTCAGAAACATGGAGCTTGCTGCTTTTAACTGGAGTCAACGGTGAGTCTTCCTTTTTTACAGCTCAAATTTCAGCTTGCTCTAACTGAAGCAAACCTAATGCAGATAACAAAGCTGATCCAGAAACAGAGTTATATGCAATATATTGAGTTTGCTGATATTTTACCTGACCGCAACCAGTGGTATTTTATACCTGCTGCCTAGAGTTTAGAAATAATAGGTTTTAAGTCTCTTCGAATCTTAAACATTTCTGGGGGAAGGTCTGGAAATACAAGTATTTTGCATCCTTGAAAAACCAAGCTGCTCTGCTGATGTGCTTCCATCAAGGTTTTCTTCTTAGTCCAATAGTCTGCCAGCTCCACCACTATGTCTCTGCCAGAAGGGGCAGCCTGGGAAGAATCTGTTGTTTTACCTATTCGGTAAGCTCACAGTATCAGTGATGTCACTCCCTTCTCTAATTTTAAAGAAGCAGCCAGCCAGGATGCCATGAAAATGGAAAGTTCAGTTGTTGCTTTGGCATTTGATGAAAACCCATGAAATTTCAAGTTTTTGTCTCTTATGCGAGATTCCAACATCATAATTTTTTCTCTAGAGCAACTGTCTTGAGAGGTGGTTCCAAGCCTTTTTTTCCAGGGAGGCGACTTATTTTAATGCTGCTTCTGCTTTTTGAGCTGTTTGCTTATATTGAGGCTGAAGACAGAATTTCCCCCGCGGTGCGGCGTTCGCACGCCGCCGGAAAGGAAGCCGCCTGCAGCGTTCAGACTGCAGGCGGCTTCCTACGACGGCGTGCGGACGCTGTGTGGCTCCCCCTCCCGGCACGCGTTCACACCCGCGCGCCGCAGCAGCCGAGCACCACTTTGAAGTGGTGCTCGGCTGCTGCGGGAGGAGCGCGGTGCCGGACGCGACGCGGCCGGGCTGCCTCCTCGGGGCAGATGCGGCCGAGACTGCCAGTCTGTCCTCAGCCAGAGACTCCAGTTCCTCCATGCATTGAGCTAGAGGAGATACTATATCCATCGTACCTTGCCTTAGCACTTGATGTTGTCTCCCCAACGCTTCTAATAAAAACTTTGGTGTGAGGAGTGAGTCAGCAGTATTTGTATCACCATTGCCTGAAGAAGCTGAAAAGGTACTGGCGAGTTCAGCCAATGCAAAAAAAATTCCTTTAGCAAAGGAGCTCCCCCAGCATTCTTTTGATTCTTTTTGCCCTTAGAAGCTTTAAGCAGCATATTTTAGGTCCGGTTTGTTTAAAATTGTCAATTAGAGTTAGTTTAAGAGCAAGTGGTCTGGGAGCAGCTGGTAATGGCTTCTGGTTGGCACCCAATCAAAGCCACACATCCCTTTAATCTCCCTTTCAATGCTGTTAGAATTAGGACCAGTTACTTTATATGGTGGAAGAGCAACAGATCTTGCATCACCTGTATTGATTCTATGTTGTTCAGTTCAGAAAAGAGATGACTGGGGGGACATGATAGAGGTTTATAAAATTATGCATGAGTGTAGAGAGTTGACAAAGAGAATTCTTTCTCCGTCTCTCAAAATATTAGAACTCGAGGGCATCCAATGAAACTGATGGGCAGTAGATTCAGGATGGACAAAAGAAAATACTACTTTACACAGGGAGTGATTAAATGTGGAATTCGCTACCAGAAGGTGTAGTGACGGCCGCAGGAATAAACATGAGGACAAGTCATGGAGGATAAGTCTATCAATGGCTACTAGCCATGGTGGCTGAGGGGAACCTCCACATTCAGAGACACTAAGCCTCTGTATACTAGAGCCAGGAGGCAACATCAGGCGAAGGCCTCGGCCTCTATGCCCTGTTATTGGCTGTCCAGAGGAACTGATTGGCCAGTGTGTGAGACAGGATGGACTATTGGTCTGAGCCAGTAGGGCTCTTATGTTCTTATTTCTTATTAATAAAATAAATTACTCATACAACATCATTATCAAGAAAGTAACCTTCAGTTAAGGCACAGGGAAGTTGCTAGCACTGATCTACAATTCTGCCCTCATGCAGATTTTCCTCATGGGTTCCCACCTTCTCCTTTAATGAATCAGGAGAGACCCAGAAAGAATGTGCAATGCAAATTTGTTAAATATTCAGCATATTCTATTAAGTGAATCTCAATCAGAAAAAGCTTGGAAGCAGCTGCATGATAATGCTCTATTCAATGACCCTCAAAAAAACCCACACTTATCTGGAAAGGAAGATTTAAACTTAATAACCATATTCTCCCATTAGCATCTATTCTGACCTAAAGACTAATTTTGAAGCCTGTGGGGGAAAACTTCTCTTACTAATTAGTTCTTCTTGGTTGTAGTCCAGAGAAATGACAAATTTCACCTTGTTTCAGATGCCTCTTGATAACCATTTAAGCCAACAGAGGAAATCTGGGTAATTTTTTAACAGACGTGTTTATTTTCCCATGTTGTGGGTTGCACTAAGATTTGTAGCCAACCATTTTCTTTTATTTCACTCTTCATTCAGATCACCTTCTTGACAGTTTTGACCCAGTGAAGAAGGAGATTGCTTTCTTGCTTCTCTTGGGAGATCATTTGAATGGTAACATAAATTAAAAGGTCTGCCTAAGCTGGAAATACATTTGGTGGAGACAGGGGAAGAGGTAATGTTCCCATTTTATTATTTGTTTACATTCGGCCATAGTTCTGTAGCCATTTGGTTCTCTGCTTTTTGCTTCTGATTTTGCAGAGTTGTGTCCATTTGGTACACATGCACAATTGTGCCAATTTCATGCACAGTTTATATGGTATTTAGATGTACAATATACACAATTTGTGTGTCTAACATATGAAGCTGATTTATCAAAACACAAATGACACTGGAAAATATCGACTTTCTATAGGGGAAGCTCCATGTCAGGAAGTGGAATACGGTGGCAAAAAGTAAAGCACAAGGGGTTCACTTCACAGAGAGAAGCAAAATCCTAACATATATTTGTAGGTCAAAACAGCAAGGCTGAGAAATTCAAAATTATTTCTTGTGGACCTCAGGTGGAACCCTGGGTCCCCAGCTGAAAAGTCATGGGGGGAAATTGCAGTTTGTTAGTTTTTAATGGATGATATTATTTTTTGTTCCCTTTATGGAAGTGTTGGATGAGAAATACTTTATGTAAATAAATAAAACTCTTATTGGTAGGATGGGGATGGTCTGCCGTCCAATGAATTGGGCCAGATTTTCCTTCCCCTGACTGCTGCAGTGTCTTTCAGGGGTTCAATCCTACCAGCTTTTCTGATGAGGCAAGTGGGAGTTGGGGCTCCTTTGGACCCCCCAAAAGGTGATACCTGAAATCACAGGAGCCATGCAGATAAAAATCCAGATACAGTGAGAAAGTTAAATCCAACATGATCATTTTCCACCTTCTTGCACCAACAGAAAAGCTAGTAAGATCCAACCTAGAATTCTCCCTGGCAAGGCAAGCTCTTGGTCATGAGGCCGATGAATGAGAGCTAGTGGGCAAATACCGCACATCATACATTGATTAGATCATTGGACATGGAGTGGGAGTCCTCAGACTGAATCCCTCTCCAGTCACAAAGAGCTTACAGGGAGTCCAGTCATTCTATCAGAATAGATGAGGAAAACAAGTGGGAGAATCCTACTCATTGATACCCTCCTGGAATCGATGGATGAAGGGTGGGTTGTAGAAAAATAAATGAAGCCCAGTCACAAGCCGGAATTAAGACTGCCAGGAAAAACATCAACAACCCCAGATATGCAGACGATGCCACTCTAATGGCAGAAAGTGAAGAGGACCTAAAGAGTCTCTTGCAGTGGATGAAAGAGCAGAGCGCAAAAGTTGGCTTGAAACTCAACATCAAAAAAACTAAGATCATAGCATCCAGCCCCATCACTTCTTGGCAAAAAGAAGGGGAAGTCATAGAAGTAGTGACACACTTCACCTTCCTGGGATCCAAGATCACTGCAGACAGTGACTGTAGCCATGAAATTAAAAGATGCCTACTCTTTGAGAGGAAAGCTATGGCAAACCTAGAGAGCATAATAAAAAGTAGAGACATCACCATGCCAATAAAAGTCTGTATAGTCAAAGTGATGGTATTCCCAGTAGTAATGTATGGCTGCAAGAGTTGGACCATAAGGAAGGCCGAGTGCTGAAGAACAGATGCTTTCAAATAATGGTGTTGGAGAAGTCTCTTGAGAGTCCCTTGGACTGCAAGAAGATCAAATCAGTCAACCCTAAAGGAAATCAAACCTGACTGTTCCCTGGAAGGCCAGATATTGAAGCTGAAGCTCAAATAGTTTAGCCACCAAATGAGAAGGGAGCACTCACTAGAGAAGACCCTGATTCTGGGAAAGATTGAAGGTAAAAGAAGAAGGGGACGGCAAAGGATGAGGTGGTTAGACAGTGTTATTGAGGCAATGAACATGGAGTTGAGTGGGCTCAGGAGGGCAGCAAAGGACAGGAGGGCCTGACATGATGTGGTCCATGAGGTCACAAAGAGTTGGACTCGACTGTGCGACTGAACAACAACAACAACAACAACTTGAATCTCCTCCTCACTTTTACTGGGGAAGAGGATGTTACTAAAGTAACTGATGGGGGTGGGGAGTAGATAGATGCATCAGCTGGTAGTGATCAACAGCAAATGTACAAGTGGCAAAATGTATTTGAGTCATCCAATAGGCGATGCAGCATGTTAAGTACACATAAGTGGTATTGGATTGGTCTTTTCTGCACAAAAAGATTGAGGACGTCATCAGGGGGCTCCACTAAACTCTCATCTCAGTTGGAAAGCTAAGAGAACAGTGTCTGTGTAGGCTTTTTTTAATCACTTGTAGTTATTCATAACAGCCCCTTAGGTGTTTTTTCTCCTTCCATGAAATCCATAAATTATTATCACTTTGTTTTACAAAAGAAACTTTGGTATTTTGCCCATCCAGCTTCTCCCCCAGCCCTTCCTGTTGTCTTGAGATATCTGAGGTATTTACATGACTTTTATATCTGAACTTCCTTTCATTTTAGGATTTTACATTTGTCAATGTCTTGCTTTTTGCCTTCTGTTCTCAGACATCTGTATCTCTATTTGCAAAACCGGTTAATAGTTAAGGGCACTTACAAAGATCATAGAGAGACAAAAGAAGCATCACATTAAAGCGCAGAATGCAGAAATTTGTAGAACAGATGGGGGGTTTCTCCCAGATCAAATAGAACTGATAAAATAAACAGTGTTCTAATGTAGGCTGCAGTCTTTGAAACTCCTACAGCCATTGGCTGTTAAAAGCTCTGGTTCCAGTATAGTAAAATGAGCTCTTCCTAGCCAGGCAGTCAGCAGGTATGGTGTTACAGAATATTTATAAACCATCTAGTTGCTCAGATGATTTAAAATAATGGTCTGCATGATAGGCTGTTGGTGGGAAGGTGCTGTGGGAGGTGCTGTGACACAGCTTTGCATGTAGAAGGTCCAAGCTTCAATCCCTGGCATCTCCAGTTAGAAAGGACCAGGTAGAAGGTGAAGTGAAAGACCTCAGCCTGAGACCCTGGAGAGCCACTGCCAGTCTGAGTAGGTAATACTGACCATGATGGACCAATGGCCTGAATCAATATAAGGAAGCTTCGTATGTGCTCCTGTGCAAGAAAGGGTTCGTTAAAGAAGGGAGTAGTCAGTCATATGGAAGTGCTGGTCAAATGATGAGCTGACTATTGTGTGTGTGCGTGCATTTGTGTAAGTGTGCCATACTTGATTAGTGTCGGTAACAGGATTATTGCATGTGAGTATTGCAAATGGATGTAGTGCAAAACAGAATAAAGGGGATTGGACACAGAGAAGCATTGCAAGCACATGTTTAAAAGTAAACAAGTCACAAGTCATGCCATATGAAGTCAAAGATGATAGTGGCATCAATGCTGCTGGTGGTTTCAATGACACTGGGCAGTATCAAAGCCCAATCTTACAGCTCCCCAACCTTTCTTAGCTTTATCTTTTTAAATGGAATTATGTGAAGTCCACCCAGCATTCTAGAAACATTCATCAGGAGTAGAGCCAAATTAGTTATTTGCAGTAAGAAAATTGCTGAACAAATGCAATCTTTCTTTTTCTCATTTCTAATAGACTCATTTCTTTTCTATAATTTATTCAACAAATTAACTTTTCTTCCAGGGTTCTATCTTGATTAGTGTTTGTTATATGCAGTTGTCCACAAAGCCTGAAATATCACTTCCATTTTTTAATGTTGAGAATACAAAGGATAGCTGAGATTACAATTAAATTAAAGGGGGAGGCATTTTAGAGAGGACATTGGCCTATTTAAGGCAATAAGTAGTTTGCTGCCACCCAGTTTGGGGGGGGGGAAGCATTCTGCTTCTACAGCATGTTGCCAACAGGAAAGGAAATATTTGGCTTGGATCCTACCAGTTTTTCCACTGGTGCAACAGGGATGGACCACTTTTGACCCTGAACAGGCTATGCTGGGGATAGGAGGATCTGTGTGGACAGAAAGCTGTTGCAGCAGGAGGAGGAGGAGATCATCCCTCTTCCTCCTTGCACTGGTGGAAAAGCTGGTAGGATCCAACCCATTATGTCCACTCCTCCCACATATCTGTGTTTATAATTGGCCCTAAAAGGTATAGAAACATGACACTTTTTCTCTCTAACCTGCACCACTTCATGCTCCAGCAGCGACCCTAAACTTAAGGAATCAATTACTGTATTATTTTTTAGCTTCAAGAGTGACTTCAGATTTCTCATCCCTGCTGTTTTGATTTTTGCTGTTTCAAGTTTGCTTCTCCTTGTGCCAGTTGAACCTGTGATTTTATATTTTCATATCATTTTCCATTTGCCTGCATGATTTTTTTTCTCATACATGTTCTCATTCCTCAATGCTATCTGTGCACCAGAAATCAGTATGATACACATTCACACACACAAACACACACACGCACACACACACTATGTGGCTTCAGTCTTGGATGTGCCAGATCACAAGTCCTCTCATGCTGGACATTAGCAGAAGGAGAAGAAATCAAATCATGTTCAGTGCAATCTAAGCAGAGTTGCACCCTTCTAAGCACATTTACTGCAATGGATTTTAAAGGATATAATGCTAGTTAGGGTTGTACTGCTTGACAATTCCATCCCAAAGTGCAAGCCATCACCAAGAGAGGAACAGTACTAATTGCTTCTGAAAATAAATAGTATTTAGGACAAGGATAAGTTAGGACTCCCCTTTGAGAAAATCTTAAAGCAATGGTAGACTCACAGAACATCACCCTGGTGCACTTAGGTGACTTTAGGCTTCATGCCAGAAGTGACATTGAGCCACTGGAGTATTCACATTTCCCCATCTCTCAAGCCTCTCATCAGTTGCTGGTACTCGGCTGGCAACCCAAGGGATGCCACCACTGAAGAAGCCCTATTAACCCACACCGCCTCTAAGTGCAGAGACAGAGAACAGAGCCTGGAATGAAGATCTTAATTGATGGAAAGTCAATATTGGAGGAGGCTCCTGGACCAAGATAGATCTAATCACTACTGGAGTTAAGATATCCAAAAGGGTTGGGCAGGGGAGAACTGTCTTCTAGGCACTTCATACACAGTTAACGAACTGAAAACTATGAAAAGCCAACATAAGGAAGAAAGAGAAACTGCAAGTTCTTCCTTTTGTAGCCAGCGGGGTGTTTCATTTTTCTGAAACTGCAACCACAACCCATGAACCAAACCAAAGAGAGTCCTACTGTGCTGGGGTTATCTTCTGGGTACCCTGGATTTCCAAGGTCATTGCCTGAAATATCAAGCTTGAGGCACAGTCCCAAAATGTTCAGAAGAAGAAAGCGCACTGAAAAGTTCAAGCATCTATTTCTTTGAAACCCAAATATCAAAAACCAAAGAAATAGAATGCTGGTCTTGCTAGCCCATCTAGTCCTGCTGGGGCTGGAAAGCATTCAAGCCTTACTTCCAGAGCTGTTGTGGAAAACATGGAAGGGAAAATCATTTTTAAATCTCTGGATTGGTTCCATTTGTCTTCCATGAAAATATCAATATCATTTTAAGAAATGCAGTCTAATCACATGATCCATTGAATGGACCTTCTGCTCTACTGCTTCTTCCTGGGGTAACCAGATGCCAAAGGGGATAGGGGGTCCTATACTTTCAAATATACCAGTTAAATATCTGCATTTTGAGCTGGATCCTAGGCTGGCCTAATGCATCATGTGCAGTGATGCACTCCTATGACGCTGTCAGCGACGTACAGTGGCAGTTCCCACAAACCCTCTCTTCAGAGAATTTTTGAACATTTGCCACTATATGTTCCTGACAGTATCATAGGAGTATGTCCCTGAAGATGACAGATTAGGCAGGCCTAGGATCCAGCTCAAAAAACAGATATTTAACTGGTATTGAGAGATGTAGAATTGTATGGTGTCGATCGACCTCATCAGACCTCAGAAGCAAAGCAGGGTCAGTACTTGGGTGGGGAACTACCAAGGAAGACTCTGCAGAGGAAGGCAATGGCCAACTACCTCTGCTTCTCACTTGCCTTGAAAGCCCCTTGATGGGGTCGCCATAAGTTGGCCAATGCTCCCTCTAAGCGGTGGAGTCTTGTGAGCAAAAGTTCTACATTGTGAGCTACTGGCCTTAAAGGTGTCAGTGAGCTATTTGGCTATGGCATAAATCAGTTTGCTCTGGAGCCATCCTTCCCGAGCTAAGACAAAAATGTCAAATTGTGAGCTAGCTCACACTAACTCAGCTTAGAGGGAACACTGGTTGCAACTTGGTGGTATGTATATACATAACTGATACTGAGCATACTTATACTGTTACCTATTGAAAGCACTTTCTGCATTCCCACCAATATTAGCATCCAAGGCTTAAAAGAATTTAAAGCAAAGAGTTACATGTAAAACTAATTGCAAATCAGGAACTATGTTGAGCCTAAACTGTTCCTTTCCCTTTCTGTGGGTGCTATCAGAGGACTGGGAGCATGGACTGACAATTATCCCCACTACAGCCTCCAGATTCAAAAATTCCAGGGAATATAGTGTCCCCCAAAATGTATGTTACAGGCATTGTAACATGGTTCAAACAGTAACCCTAAACAGAAGCCTCTAAGGGACAGTAGCATCTGTGAATTCTGGCAAAAGCAATTGCCATTTGCATAAAGCCCACTTCCTGCCCTCTTTCAGCATAACCATCCATCTACCTATTTGCTCACTTGTCCTCCAATAATGCTTGGCTCCTTGTTTCAACAATAGAGGGGAACACAGAGGTTGCCATGCTTGCACAATGTATGTGTGAGAGAGTGTGTGTTCCAGCAGGTGTGCAAAGGATGGGACACAAGCAGCTGTAACAAGTGTCTGAAGTGAAAGCTAAAATGGTCACCAAGAGTCTTCTCACCCTATGGAATCTCTGCTTAGGCCTCCTGTGTGAACTGGGTATTACTGTAACATGCAGAAAGTCAAACTGAAACCTG
The DNA here is from genome assembly GCA_029233225.1 of Lepidodactylus listeri. Lineage (NCBI taxonomy): Eukaryota > Metazoa > Chordata > Lepidosauria > Squamata > Gekkonidae > Lepidodactylus > Lepidodactylus listeri. The sequence goes on from JARCFY010000013.1 coordinate 39,496,090, forward strand.
ATCAAAAATCACAAGATGCCATCTGATGTTTTACATTGTCATCACAGGGCAATCACATTAGTAAGATGATGGGTGATCAAAATGGCAGCCAGTCAGTGATCGTCACGAGATACCACTTGTGACTGTGCGAAGGATGTGGCAGGTGAATTCAAGGGGAATGTGATGATGACGATACCTCATTTTGCATCTAGAGTCACGTCATCTGCTGAACAGAACAGCTACTGTTGAATAATGCAGAGGGAAACCGGCAAGGTTATTGGTGACAATCACTGCATAGGTACCATTTTATAATATGCTCCCCTGGGGGGGGGGGGAGTGGAAATGCTAACAGCCCCACATTCAGATCTCAGCAAAGAATTTCCAAGCAAAGGCTATGTTAGTTTGGGGGGGGGCACAGGTGTGTTGCTCCTTCCTGTGTTGCTGACCAACATGACCATTAGGGGAACTGGTGCAGTAGTTCCAACTCATGCTAGCATTAACCCAGTTTCTGGAAGACATTGGCATGAGTAGTGGACCTGTGTGAGCAACTTCTATTTAGGCTAGATTATTTCATGTTGCCCTGGTGTCATGACAAGAAAGACTGATGTTGCAGGAGCTTTTGCATTTGCCTTGATAAGTTGAACTTAAGGCCAAAATTCATGTCCAGTGGATTTGTCTGCTCTGGATGTTGCTGAGTCCAGATATCATGATGGGATGAATACCATCCTTTCCCATGCCACTGTCAACTGCCTGCAAGGCCGTGCCCATGGTGGGCAGATGAGCCCTTGAACTTACTGCAAAAGTTCCCAATGGGTGGCTTCCCCCCCTATTTTAAATAAGTGTTCCCCATTTGTTTCTGATTCATTGTTTGTATGCAACGAAACTGACAACATTAACAGCTGCAGGAAAATCAGCATGAAGAAACCTGCATGAAAACCAACACTTGTGCATTTGATACAGGCAAGCAAAAGGCATAAAATCAAAATGGCAGTTGTCAGGTTGCAATGGTGGGGCTGCAGAATTTAGTACCATCCCCAATTAACATTTAAATATAGTGGTAACCCACTCTTCCTTTGAAGTAGAGCACACAAGTTGCATGCAGAGGGTCCTAGGTTGAATCCCATGCATCTCCAACTAAATGATTAAAGTATATGATACGAAAGACCTCTATATGTGACTCTGCAGAGTCATGCTCGTCAGAACATATCATACTGACTTTGACAGGCCAGTGGTCTGTCAGTATAAGGCCGCTTCATGTGTAAGTTGACTGCAGCATTGTCATGTGGTTCCTAAGGATGGGCTGTGGCTCATAGGTAAAGCATCTCCTTTTCATGCAGATGGTCCTAGGTTCAATCCCTGGCAAAGGATTGAATAATGGGAAATATGAAATGCTTCTGCCTGAGACCCTGGGGAGCTGCTGCCCATCTGAGTAGTCAAGACTGACCTTGATAGATCAGTGGTCTGACAAGCACATTTCACGACCAGGTTTCCTTTCCTTTGTTAACAGAATATCATGTACTGTTGAGGCATTTATTGGCATTGACATTGCTAGTATGCCAGCCACCAGATAAATTGCCTTTTCTTTGATGCTAGTCAGACCCCTATCTGAGCACACCTGTCCACCCCTAACACGAGTATAACCAAGGAAAGATTGTTCTTTTTGGTGCGGACAAAATTGAAACAATTCCCACCCCTACCATCGGATCCAGAGACAGTTCACATTCACCAAAGGATGCTCTATTAAGCTAAGTGCTCTGTACCTAGCAATCTTCTCTCTCCTTTCTTCCCTGCACGTAATCTCATGAAAGGGCCAAGGTAATATATATTTCTCATCTTCCTACAGTTACGGTGCCTGACTCTGATTTCAGTTCGGCTTGAAACAGAATGTGCATAAGCTCTGTTATTTTTAAGACAGCTGAAGAAACAACAACTGTAGCAGTTCCAATGACCCTAAAGGGCAGAAGTTTAGGAAAAAGTCCTTTCCAAGGTGCATTTAGCAGTCAAATGGGGTTCCCCTGTTGGCCATCCACAATCAAATTTGTGTCCTGTGCTAAGGGTACTCAGTTCAGGATGTGCATCTCTTCCTGATGGCAACGATAATTTGCATGTGCAAATGAAAAGTCACAGATTTTGCCACCGCAGATACAATTTTAGGATCACTGCACATGCAAAGTTTTGCAGGGATTAAATTCACACATCACGCATCCTGCCTCCCCCACTTTTTCTAGTGGCACCAGTGGCTGGCCAGCCAGTTACCCTGGGAAAGGGAATGACCAGGTCTTAGAGAGGCAGGCGCATGCATGCCCCTGCCTTTCCCCCCACCCACTTTCTCTCTGCCTTCTTGAGTCAACGCAAACAGCAGGATTGACCTTGGAAGACAGCAAAACAAAGCAGCTCCTTATCTAATTCCCAGGATACCTACCAGTTTACCCAGAAGGAAGAAAAGAAGTGCAGAGCGGTCTGACCCACACGCATAAAAAGATAAAAGAACACCATAAAGAGTTGTAGGAGATATGAAAGCCTTTCTCTAGTTTGGATAGACAGGTGTCCTTATATATGAACAGGGGGAAACAACCCCTTGGCAACCCTAGTATGAGCTTTTTACTGCCCACCCTCTCTATATATGACTTATGACTTATTACTATTTCCATTTCATTGTATCTGCAGAAGACAATGCACAAAAAAGCTAATATCTTGAATAAAATTTGTCCAAACTTTATGCAGATAGACCTGTAGGCTGTCCAGTGCAGACTTTCTTCATTATGCAGGAAACAACCCCTTGGCAACCCTAATACGAGCTTTTTTTACAAACATGTATGTTAAGTTACTGCCCACCCTCTCCATTCAGACTAAGTACCAAAATTAGATTCTGATGTGCTTGAAATGGAAACATTAAAGAGACTTCAATGGAACATCACAATTAACAGGATTTATCAAAAAGCTTTGTGATTTGCGTTTTTTTGTTTGAGAAAATCAGAAGTTGTATTACTTGTTCTAAAGACTAAAAGAAAAAAGAAATTAGCAATTTCAAATTTTGTTTTTTCATTCTTCCTAAAATGCATTTATTTTTGAGAATTGGTGGGGGTGGGGGGTGGGGGCTACGCCAGAAGGTAGCCTTGCCTAGTGTGCAAAAAAAAGCTGGGGCCAGCCCTGGAGGAGGGGGTTAATACTGCAACACAAGGAAGAGGGGTTTGCTCTTCTCTGGGCATTTCCTGATCAAATATGTCCTTCTAGGCTGCTTTAAGCCTTGAGAGGGGCTTAAATCAGAGAGAGAGCATTTCTAGCATTAAATCAGAGAGAGCCTGCTTGCACAGAGGGCGTGGTAAAAGTGCGAAAAATAAATAAATGAATAAAAAAATTAGCCATTTTTACCCCATCTTTCCTTCAATGAGTTCAGTGTTTGGCTCTTCCCACCATGACAACTCTGTGAAGTAGATCTGGTGGGGAGAGAGAGAGATTGGCCCCAGACCCGTGAGTTCCATGGCTAGTGAGGCTTTGAACCCAGGTTTCCTCATGCAACACTGTAATCACTACACCACACTGAGACTACAGCCTCAACCCATGTTCTTCTCTCCCACAGCTAGTTGGTGCAACTAAAATACACATCTGAGGAACCACTTTCCAATGTGGACTAGCCTTGACTCTCTACATCACTGCAACATTGAGCAACAGCAGCAGCCATGGATGAATGATCACAGATATCACACTACAAGGACAACCTTACTTTAGCCTCCGAAGTAGTGCTTTTGCAATGGAGTCAGTTCACCCACGCATCTACTAGTCATCACATGTATCTTAATTGAGAGCAAGAGAAATAAAATGATATGCCAGGTGTATATGAGCGAAGGGAAAACATTGCTTCATCCCTTCCTTGGTTTTTTGGTTGACTTTTCTCCTTGTTGACCGATGCTGCTTTTTATTCTGTGATTGTTGGTATGGGGAAGATGGGCTGCCAGGGGCAGGCCATGGCTCCTCAGCATGACTGGTCTAGAAGCAAGTGACATGACTGGTCTAGAAGCAAGTGGTCACCTCCCAGCCACTTTGGAGGTCCATAAAATCCATGCCAACATCCAGCAGAGCCTCGGTAGGAAGCTTGATGTTGCCTGAGGCAGTTGATGCAGCCCTGAAGGCACCAGTTGGGAAGCTCTCTTTAGGAGACTTCTGGACTTAGGAGAAAGAATGCATATCTGAAGAGGCATGCTGGGCTGATCAGAGGACAGAATTTGGGGAAAAGAAGAGAAAGGTGAAGGACTTGCAAGGAGGAATAGAAGAACAGAAATGCACCGCACAGCACAGCACAGCACAGGATAGATAGGGTAGGATAGGATAGGATAGGATAGGATAGGATAGGATAGGATAGGACAGGACAGGACAGGACAGGACAGGACAGGACAGGATAGAAGAAATACTCTCTTCTGCCATGACATCACACTCCCTCCTCTCAGATTCGGTAAACCCTTGGGGATCTGCAGCAGGCAATTTCCCACTCTCCCCTCCATTTTAACTGACTTTCAATTGCTCTCATCATTTCATGCCTCCTTGAACATTCTCAGTTCTCATTAAACTGTTTGGGAATGGCTTCTTTTTTTGTTAATTTATGATGGCATGTTTTTCTGTGTCCCTTGAGAGCCCCACCACCGCCACCCACTCATATGTAGAAATCTTTCATTTCTCTGTGGGTTGCCTGGTACGGTTGCTTTCATGAGCAGCAAGAGCCACTCAATATACTTCTTAAATATGGTGTATGTCGTGAAACCTGGGGCATGAAGAGGGGTGTTGTTGTTTAGGTATCCCTTTTGTTGCATTTTGCAAAAATTCATTCATGATTGAAATTCAGAAAAAAGAGCATCTATTTACTTGTTTGTTTTGCAAAAATACTGGCTCATCCAAGGTCACAAGCAACTTTGAACAAAAAGGCAGTGGCATAGGGGACTGGGAAACGATCTGCTTCTTGGCGGGTGCTCCCTTCTCTGAACGTCTAGCCCAGTTTCAGGGATCAGACGTCACACTGCATGACAATTAATCACACGGGACTGGAGCTCTAATAGCAGTGCAGTGCTAAGCGCTTTTGATGGGGAAAGGCACATTTTTTTAGTGTACCATTCAGGGCTTAAGTGATAAAATGCTAGCAAGTGCAGAATGATGCTGGAACTCATTAAAGTGCTTCAACACACCTGTGTAAATAATAGTAATAAAAATAATTCACACCAGGGCCCAAAATTACAGTGAAGATTTAATGGCACTCAAGAAAACTGTTTCTTCCAAGTGCTGGTATTCTGGCTCCCGAGCAAATTCACATCTTGTTTCTCGTTTGCCTGTTTCTCTGAAATTACCCACATTCCAGGCTCTGCTTTTGAACCCTACAAAGGGAGGAGGTTGGGAAAGGGCTTCCAGTAGGGTTGCCATCTTCGGAGTGGTGGTGGAGTTCTTCCAGAATTACAACTGGACTACAGAGATCAGTTTCCCTAGAAGAAATAGTAGCTTTGGAGGGTAGACTCCTGGACTGATTTCGACTGATTTCCCTCCTCTCCAGCAAAATTCACCTTCCACAGGCTCTGTCCCTGAATCTCTAGGCCTTTCTCAAGCCTAACTGCCAATGGTTTTTAAACTTTGTCCTTTCAAGGAACCCTTTCTGTAATGGCTTCGCTACTGCAAGTCTGTCATGGAATCACTCTATGGTGCAGAGAATTCTGGGACAGGTTCTAGGGTTCACATTTACCTTAGGCAAACCATTGGGCCTCTTGGGCTTCCCCCATTGCTCCTTATGAATGAAGACAGTGCCCAGTGTTCCTGTTGGAGCCTGGAAGAGTAGCAGTGGCAGGTAATTTGTCTTTCAAGCTAGTGGACATAGAGATACCCCCCCTCATAATACTAGGATTCAAAGATGTTGATGGGCAGTGGATTCAGGACAAACAAGGGAAAGTACTGCTTCAAACAATGTATTGTGAACTTGCAGAACTCACTGCAGCATGATGTAGTGCTGGCCTTTTAGCTTAGATGGCTCTTAAATTATAACGGGACTGGAAGCCCTGCCTACAACCGGATGCCACCTAACAGCTGACAGTCAGGGAGATGGGAGGCCACTGGAAATAATGGGGGCCTTCTTTCCCATCAGTACTACAGTGGCCATGTCTGCCTTATTTTCAGTGGCAAGTAGATCTGGCCTCTGTCCACTTGACTATCAGCACTTAGCCCACTAGCTGCTGGTAGCTGAGAGAAGGAGGACTTTACCTGGCCAGCATCATAACAGGCAAGTGGTTGGCTAGGCTGGTAGGCTGGCCCCTGCACTCCTATGAGGCTTCACTGTCCTACCAGATCATTGGGCACACTCCAGTACACTTGTCTGCCTGTTCAATCAAGCCTCCCAGAAGTGCTGGGGTCCACCCACCAACCCAGTGGGGGCAGTGAAGCTTTGCAGGAGTCTGCTCACCAGTTCATCCAACCATTGTTCCTATAGGTAGACCTGGCCTCTCTATAGCCCATAAGAAATAGGCGCCAGTACTGCCAATGGCAGGTAGACCTGGCCTCTATCCACACACCCCCTCCCCCATCAGCTGTTAACATCAGCTCTTAGGACGGGCTTCTAGTTCCTTTAAAATTTAAGGGAATGGGAGATAACAACTGACAGCTGCTCTGTGAGGCCAGCTTCCTCTCCCTCCTTCCCTTCCTGCTCCTGCCGCCTTTGGGGAAGGGAATGGGAGAACTGGACAAATGGTCCTAAATTTTTGGGAGCTGAAAAAATACCTTCCCATCCCTAAAGGGTAACGAGGCTCTAGAAACTTCAATAGAATGAAAAGCATGCTCTCCCTGAAATCCAAAATTAACACAAAAATTATTTAAGTGAGCACCCCTAGCTTTGAGGATAGTTCCACCAATTGAAACATCCATGCTCAGAGGCAGTGGTCAGATGGCATGAGAAACAACACAGCAGCTGTGTGTCTGGAGTTCCTGGCTCAGATGTCACCTCTGCCATATACATACTAAAATCAGATATCTCTTGGCCCCTTCAAGACTAACAAAAATTTATTCCAGTTTTGTGCAGCAGCACCCTCTTTGCTGGATGCATGGAGCATACACTGCAACTTGTCTCTATCAGAAGAGAAAAAGGAATGGAATCAGTAAAAAAATCACACTTCCTTTTCTTCCCAGGTCCTGGGACAGCTGGGTCTGAGACAAGGGTGACAAGGTCTTCCCACAACTTAAGTCCTGCACACAGCCAGTAGAAAACTGCCTTCAACAGCCCACTGAGAGCACCGAAAAGGCAATTCCCCTGCTTGGGGAATCCACATAGACAGAAAGCCTGCTGCAAGGAGAGAGAAGGTGACAAAGGCCCCTCCTATGCCTTATGCCGGTAAAGCCTCTTCCACCAAAGCAGGCTTCAGGTATCAGTCAATGGCTTCTTGAGCCAGAGGAATGGATTCATGGGATCCCATGTATTAGCATAAACTAAAATCCTCTTTACCTGTAAGCATGCACTGAAAGGCCAAAGAAACAAAATCTTCCTATCAAAGCTTCCTTGATGGTATTGCAGTTCCTTGCCACCCTCCACGGTGCACCACTTGGAGGGTGGGGGCCATTTTGCTTCCTCGGCTGGAGAAAGAGGCCAGATGCTGTTTGTTGTGAGGCTGTGTGCCAAGATGCTGGCATGGGCAGAGCTGGCATTGTAAAGGCCTGGCTCCGTCCTCTACACGGCAGTTGCCGTTTGTTCTTGACCAACCCTCCCCACCCTGTCTATAGCGCAGGATCTGGCTGGTCACCTTTTTGGGGACCAGGTAGGAATGTTTTGTCTCTTCTCATGATTGGCCTTTGAGGGGGTTTTTTTTGGTTTTTTGCCTACCTTTCATGGTTGACAGTGGAGTTGAAATAATTTGCTATGGTGGTTGCTGTTAAATAGATTGGTCACTTTCGGTGTAGTGCAGGTAGGAAAGAGGAATTGGTGAGCACCTCGACACGTTCCTGTTGGGAAATGAGAGGTCGCCCAGGAACAGCCTTTGGGCCTTGTGGCTCAGGGCTGGGAATGGGGATCTCCATTTGGAGCTACCTGGTTAGGCTTATCCCTGCAGGCTGGGCAGCTTTGGGGGTGGCTCTCCAGGGTTGCTGCCTATAAGCCAGGCCACTGATTGAGAGTCACAAAGATTGCTCAAGATTGGGGCAGGTGATTGACCCAATGGAGGGCTGGGAGGTTGTCAGAAGGTGACACCTGCCCTGCCCACCCCTTTTTTCCGCACTAGTGGTCTTCCCCTTGCCACACAGTTTGTAATTAGTTAATAAAGTGGTCCTTGTTTAAATATATTATTGCGTCCATCTCTTTATTCTCACTAGGGGACAGAAAATGTTGCTCAATGGAGTGGAGGGGACAAGTCACTTGTATAAAATGATCCTGAGGGCCAGCTCCAGCTCAAGAACCTTGAGGTCTATGCAGGGTCATGGGAAAGGAGTAGCATGTGGCATTCCTATAGTTACAACCTGCTGAATCCAAGCCTCTCCCTTGTTTCCTTGGGGACGGTTGTGCAAAAACACCTTTTCCCCATCTGTAACAAATAAGGAATTTATAGACCAAAGCTAAACAAATTATATCTGCCCACAAGCATTAATCAGACTTGTGTTTTCCACATTTGATCATTATTCAAAACTATTCCAAATATCCACTGTGAACATTACTCAACCCATGGTTCATTATAACTCTGTCCAACTATTGACTGTTCAAGCTGTGCAGACTGTTCACCTAAAATATACTGCTTCCCCTCCCCCCTTTTTTCCTGATGTGATGGCAAGGTACAGGCACAAAGCTGTATAAATCATTCCCAATATTCATCCAAATAGGGGTCTATATACAAGGCACAGTGAGACTTCATTTCCTCAAATATTCCTTAGAACAGAAATATATGGGGGTTGTGTGTAGGAAATGGAGCTTCCTTCTAATGGCGGAGGGGAATAATACATTTTCAAGATAAAATGTTGGAGGGGGTAGAATTTTTTCTTTACACTTAATACCAGATTCCAAAAAATTTAGCCAAGTACCATACAAAGTTGAACACATGATGCTATACTTATTGGTCCACAAAGGTCAGTACTGTCTACCTTGACAGGCAGCAGCTCTCTAGGGTCAGATAAAAGATCTTCCACATCCTGTATTACCTATTTTTTTTAACTGGCAATGACAGGGATTGAACCTGGGACTTCCGGCATGCCAAGCAGATGCTGTACCACTCAGCCACATCCCCTCCCCAGAGTCATTTTGAGCATGGATTGGGGACACCTGGGTTCAAATTCCCACTCAGTCACAAAACTGATCTGATAATTGTGGGCTCTCCATATCTCACAGCTGAGCATACCTCACAGGGTTGTTATAAGAATGGAAGTAGTCATTAGTGAACGCTCCTATATTCAAATCACTGTGTGACTGCCAATTACCAGCCTCGCTCTCAAATGCTAAAAAAAGTTTTCTTCTTATTGAACATCAGAAACCATTCTAAACTGAAATGAAAATGTATTGTACATGCGCTTCTTGCACTGCTTTCCCACAGCTGTCTATGCCCCAGCCACCCTCTATTCAACATTCTTGACAAAACGTAATAGTAATTTATAACAGGCATACTTTAGTTAGGGGTAAAGGACTCCATTACTTCTCTCTACCATGTTCCAGCTATATGCATTTTGCCTGCCTGTATTTATTTACTTTACTTCATTTATACCCTGCCTTTTACCCAAGTGAGAACCCAAAGTGCCCAACATCATCTCCTGGATTTTAGCTTCACAACAACCATGTGAGGTAGGTTAGGCTGAGAGAGTATGACAGGCCCAACATCACCCAGCAAGCTTCCATAGCAGTACAGGGTCTCCCAGATCCTAGTCCAACAGTTTAACTGCTACACCACACTGGCTTTTGCTATTCATGTTAATCTCGCCAGTTGGATCATAAATGGTTTGCACAACGTTCCCCTGCTGTGTGGGGAATTCTCATTTGAACCAGTAAAGTTCTGAGCATGCACCAACCTAATCAGTGCTGCCGAGTCAACTGATCGTTGCCACCAGCCATGCAGACACAAAAGCAGCACACACAGTGAAAATGTGGTTAATTTTAAATTAGGCCCATTAACAATCCTATAGCACACATAATCCTCGCAAGCCAGTAAATTATGAGCATGAGCCAACAGTGGCTACCCAGCCAGCCACCATGCTGAATGCCACTGATGAAAGAAAGAAAGAAAGAAAGAAAGAAAGAAAGAAAGAAAGAAAGAAAGAAAGAAAGAAAGAAAGAAAGAAAGAAAGAAAGAAAGAAAGAAAGAAAACACACACTACCACTTGTATTAAAATTATGAAGAAATTATCCCTGCAATCACCTGAGGTGCTGGACTCCAGAAAAGAAAGGTAGATGAGATTTTCAAACACCTTGTTTGCAAAAGCCAAATCCACTACTAATCAAAGAGCATAACTTTCTACTGTAACTGCCATGTGTTCTTTAGAGGGAGGGCTGCACACAAATACAATAAATCAGTAATAATATATTGCACAGAAAATCTTCTGAGGCAGCTTCATGCTTCCATAAATTTAGCACTGTACATTTGTGTTTTCTTTTTTTTTCTTTTTTTTTAAAAAAAAGGCCTGGGGTTTGCTACTTTACAATATACATTGGCTAAGCCTTTATACCCTGTAGGGTAAATTCACTTGTTTGGAGGATCTGCTTTTGCAAGTGTGAAATGTCTGCAGATGTACTAACAGTGCAAGGGCAATGGAAATCATTGGAAAGGGCATCTCTTTCCTTTGCAAAATGATCCAGGCTGAGAGATCTGACTGTGCTCCCTCCACCCATCCCTCTGTTCTCCTCTAGTTCCACTTCCAAGATGATTATTGATAGCTCTCTGAGCAACAAAAAAAGGAATAATTTATTAATAGAAGAGAAGGCTAGGGATCACCTCCAGGTCATTAAGCCAGCCTTTTCAGTTAGAGAAGGGTTTCATTTTTGCAGTACAGTAATTCCATTAAGAGTTTCAAAATGCCGTCTGCTCTTGGCAATAATACATCACCTGCCTCCTGCAGTGAAGTGTATGTTGCTTTCTCAAAGGTTTTGATGTAGTTGTTGTTGCAGAAGCAAGGCAGTTTGGGGAGGGAGAAGACGACCAACCTAAGCAAAAAAGAAGAAGGGCCATGAATAAAATCATGAGCAACGTTCGTCAGTCTCAGGGGCGTTCTTAGTGATTCTTGGGCCCTGGGTAAAAGTCAAGGATGTGCCCCCCCATGCTTCCATTGTTCCCACCCAATGTCCTCTGAACAAGAATAAACTGCCCAATTTCCACAATGCATGTTCCTTAAAAAATGTACTCCATTATGAGTTTTCACTTTATTTTACACAGCCTTTTCTATCACCCCCACTAGCCATCAGAGCCCACCAAGACTGGGGCTCTGGGCAACTGCCCAGGCTGCCCCATAGGTAAGACCATCCCTGTTCAATCTGCAGTGACAAACTCAACTAGTTTAACTGCAATCCAGATGACTTGATCCAATTCCATGTAAGCACAACAGCAACTGTGGATGCATAGACCAATGTGAATTACCAGGATCATATCTCTTCAGTATTAAAAGTGCAACATTATTCACTTCCGGACACAATTCAAAGTGCTGGTTGTTCCTTTTAAAGACATAAATGGTCTGGGAGCTAGGCACTTAACAAGACCCCATCCTGTACACGCCAGCATATGAATTTAGGCCATCTGCCCAATCAAGTTACATATCTACCAAGGCTAGGGTTGCCAACCTTCAAATAGGGCTTAGAGATCTCTCAGAATTAGAACTGATCTCCAAGCAACAGAGATCAGTTCCTCTGGAGAAAACTCGTGGACCCTATGGCATTCTACACCAGTGAGATCCAACTCCTCCCCAAACCCCTCCCTCCCCAGGCTCCGGCCCCCGAATCTCTATGCATTTCCCAATGTGGAGTTGGTAATCTTAAACAAGTCCCTTCTGTTTGCTAACTACCATCAAAAGCAAGATAAGTCATTAGCAGAGAATGTTGGGGTGGTCCCTTACTTGTGGCATATTCCCCCACCCAACACTTATATCCTGCCTGTCCTTTCTTGGTTCAAGGCAGTTTACAGCAATAGTTAAAACAAAACCAAAGATAAAGTAGTGAGCCCCAAATCCCCCCCCCCCAAAAAAAAAGATGCCTGCCATTCAAACCTTCTCAAAAGTCCTGGCAAACAGGTGCCTTGCAGCACCTTCTAAAGATCTTAGGCTGGGGTGGGTCACTTCTTCAGGGAGCCCATTCCACTCAGCTAGGCCCATGGAAAAGGCCCAGGCTTCTAGTCAATGCCAGATAGGCCACCCTAAGTGGTGGAATAGTCAATAGACAGCTGCTTGATTCCTGTAACTGGTGCACAGGGACATATGGAAGGAGATGGTTCTTCAGATATGTTAACTGACATCTTACTTCCACCCCCCATTTAAGAGGCTCAAAATGAAAGCACCGTAGACCAAAACAGGCTCACCACAAGATGATTAAAACCCAAACAATAAAATCACAACAAACAGCCTATCCTTGTTATCCCCCCAAAAGCAACCATGGATAATAAAGCTTAGCCTCCATCAAAATCCCTCCTAGAATAGATGGGCCTGGGGTGGCACAGGGCTTTGGCCAGCACCCCAGAAGGACTATGGCTGTCCCTGTTCTACACAATACAAATACCTTCAGTATTGTACTACCTGTTGGGACCTAACAGAACACTAAGAACACAGGTTTTTTTAAGATATATATATACACACATACATACACACACATATATAAATAAAATTATATATATTATAATTTGTATGCTTATGCTGATAACATGGCAATTGCAGTAAGACACAAATCAATTGAAAGGACTGAGGAAATACTGACTAAGGATCTCAGACTTTTAGCTGATTACTGCTGTAAATGGTGGCTTATCCCAAGTCCAGAAAAAACAGAATGTTTCTGTTCTCATCTCAAGAACAATCTTGCCAACCATAAACTGAATGTCTATCTTAATGGCACCCAACTTACACACAACCATACACTTAAGTACCTTGGCATTAACCTAGACCGGTCCTTGAACTATAAACACCACCTTACCAATGTAGCAGTGAAAATACACACACAAAATAATGTTCTCCCAAAATTATGTGGTAAACTTGGGGTGCATCTGCTACAACACTTAGATGCTCAGCTTTGGGGTTGGTCTACAGTACTGCAGAATATGGTGCTTCAGTGTGGCTCAACAGCCCCCATGTCCACAAACTGATGTTTAACTCAACACAACAATGAGAACCATCAGCGGATGTATTAAACCCACTCTGACCTACTGGCTACTCACGTTTTGCCATGTCACTCCCCTGCATCTCCAAAAACAAGATGTTCTCCTTTGTGAATATAGAAAGATCATTGAAAACAGAGAGTTGCCCATCTACACAGACATGGCTAAGATCCTAAAATTTTAGCATTTAAGCATACAACAGAAAGATCAATACAGCATCAGTCACAGAGATACGAGACATTTTTAACCAGTAATTGAAATTACTTTTATGCATACAGTGTCTAGCTTCTGGATGATCTGTTTCACTGTAAGTATTGGATGCCATCCCATAAACTCTACTTGCTTTTGAATCAGGTCCAATACCATAAAAAAATTAAAAATAAGTATGCAAGGCCAAACAGGGATTTTATATCAGCCATGCACTCCTATTACTCCATGGGTAGAAATGAGGACACTGCATTGGGCCCTTTAAACATTTATAGTGGCCCTTGAAATATTTATACATTTGTCATTTAGAATATTTATGCCGCTATACAATTCATGCTTTTTTATAGATGACTTAGGGATTTTTTATAATGCAAAATAAATTATATATTGTGTATTTACCATACCCTGTAAATATTTTATTAAACACTATCGTTTGTGCAATGCAAAGAGACCATGTAGAGAACAGAAACCGGGTACGCAATGAAGGGCTTCTTGTCCAAGCAACATGCAGCTTTTGAAAACAGAGTTTTTGGGACCAGGAAGAGAAATCAGTTAAAGATGTTCTTGGATTGTTTAGGGAAGGTCAGAATGAAGCCATATATGCTAAATTGGATGAGAACATGAAGGAAGCAGGCAATACCATGTGCCTCCTGCTGGTCCCCATTTTTCATACTTCCTCTGTCCCAGAAATGTCCCAGTCACAGATTCATTGAACTAGAACAGACATGCTGAATGAGGGCAGCGGGCTATAAACTAAGTGGTGGAGCACCAGCTTTTGCAGGTTGAATCCCTGGCATCTCTAGTTAAAATGATCTCAGGCAGCAGCTTTGGGGAAGACCTTCCTCTGCTTGAAACCCTGGAAAGTTGTTGCCAAACTGCGCAAAATGAAAAATACTCACAATGATTTATGAAATCAGATCAACAAAAAAAGATATTTATACATCCCTACTGGCCATGACTGTGTGGTTCCTTGGTCCATACATTACCAGCCTCTGAGAAGATGTAGTCACAAGGAAGGGGTGAGTGGGCTCTCCCTTGCTGGGGGACTGAAAGTAGATTTTGTTGGTGCCACACCAAGGTCTAACATCAATTCCAGCTCAAAATTGGAAATGATGTCACCGTAGCTAGATGATGCTCTGATTTTCACCCTAAACCATAGAGCTTTGGGTGAATCCTAGAGTGTCATGTCAATGTGATTATTTCTATTCTGGTTTTGTACCAGAAGTGACATTCAGCATGACATTGAAGAGCCACCAACACATACTTTTCCCCCACCAGCTTGTTAGGAAGCAGTAAAGAACAGAGGGCCTGGCTTCCCTACTGGACAGCCATTGGCTGGAAATATTCCAGCTTTGGATTTCTTGCATTGGATAGTGGGTTGGAATGGCCTTTAAGGACCCTTCTAACTCTAAGATGCATATTTAAGCAGTTTCCTTACCACCAGGGTAACTCAAGAATCAGTTGTGTATGTGCATATCTAAATGGTGGAAGTAAGAAAATGGACAAAGGGGGTCATATTCATTATGGTTTTCATGAATTTTAGATAATGATGAAAATCTTCCAGTTCTCTCTCTTTCTCTCTCTATGTGTGTGTGTGTATATGTGCCTTATTTACATATGTATGACAAACGAAGGTTCTACCAGCAACACACCTCCACCAGAGAAGCACGTGAATAACAATAGGCTTTGTAGCACTGAACTTTACCAGGAGTATGACTCTGTAACCTGTCTGATGTTGACTATCCATCCAAGTATGTTCCAAATTTAGTTACATGCTCCCAGCATTCAATCTGATAAAAGCTACATCACATGTCAATTAAGCTTATGGGCTTGAAGCTCTTCTCGTCTTTTCCCCTGAAAAGTCTTCATCTTCATTTGCCATATAGTGAAAGTAGCTGTCAGTTGGGCATAGAAGAAAAAAATTAACTTGTGTGGCTTTTTAAAAAGCGGAAACAGGCATTAAGAGATTGTTCAAAATTCCCACCCAGCAAAACTGTGGAAACTTTATGCCCAACATTCAAGGATTTTTCTTTGCACCTGGAATAAGGAGTCATTCTCAGGTAGGGATCCCTAATGTGGCACCTACTGATGGGTTTTCTTGTGTCCACATATTTCTTCCTCAAGCCATCTTTTTCCAAAAGTAAATAGAAGTCCTGGCATTCGTCCACCTCACTGGAGCAGGTGGTGCTTCAGACGAAACCACAAAGCATCACCTTCAAATTCTCAGGGAGCACCCGTTCAGACAGGTCTCCCTTGCTGAGGATGCTTGGGTTGCAAACTCCCAACATTTTATGATTGACCCCAGCATCCCATGGCAGCTATTTTGTGGTGCTGCCCACTCCCTGTTCTCAAAATCCCAGAAGTGCCCACAGACTCAATTAGACTAGGGATCCCTGTCCTAGGGACTCAGGAGAGGCTGTGAGCCAGGAGCCTATCTAGTACATTTTTTATCTTTTCTCTCCTCCAAGGAGCTCAGTCCTGTGAAACAGATTAAGCTGAAAGAGTTTACACAGCCCTCAGAGATTACTAGACACAGTAGGGAATAGAAGTATGCAACACACACACACAAACAATAAACAGCTGCAAGGATTGGTGCCCAACACATTTCAAGATCTTTATCAAAGAAAATAATACATTGTTGTGGAAACATACAGTTACAATGCATGTAAGATACATCCTAACATCAGAGAACATCAACCATTTTTAGTCTCCTTTTTGATTGTATAATATCACCTCTAGGAAAAATCAGGCAGCATAGAGGCTCTGGATTGGCCAGCCCTTGCATAACTATTTAGGAGCCTGGGCTTTGGGTTTTGCCTGATCAACAGAGCAGTATCTTCTGCTAATTGCATTTCAGGGTCCAGAACCAGCTCCTGGCTCCAGCAGCTCACTTCATTCATATTCCAAATCTGAATTTATGGTGTGGCCCTGACAGCAAGGATGTTCAAGGCAGAGGGTGTAAGTTCCAATTTCTTCGTTGCAGAAATAAGCTACTAGTCACAGGCCAAGTTTGCAGAATCCCCTGCACTTCCCAAATACCAAAGCTCAACTACTTTTGTCACCAGCCCAACAAGAATGGTGAGGAGGAGGAGTATGGAGAGAAGGAGACATCTCTCTGTCCAGGATTCCAGGGCTTGAACTAGGACCCTCATGTCATAAGGCTAATCCTGGCCTGGTGAGTCACCTGGGTATGTGTATCAGACTTCAGAAGCTTCTTTAGTCACAATAGGAGATAGCGATTTGCATCCGTAGCCCCTGTCGCTGGCTGTCAGTGCAAAGGCTCTGGGCTGGCCAGGCTAACATCGTTTCTCATGAACTTAGGGCTGCCAAGTCAGCCCGGGGGGTGGGGGATCCCCCGCTACAGGGGTTCCTGATCCGCCAGCCAGCATTCGGCCAGCGGGGGGAACCCCCCCCCCCCAAAGTCGTCCAGTCAAGACGACTTTCCCCGACGTAATGACATCACCCAGAAGTGACATCATCACGTTGGGGACGTTGCCAGGACGATGCTCTAGCAATCGCCCCAAAACTCTATGATACCATAGAGTTTGGGGGTGATTGCCAGAGTGTCGCCCTGGCAACGCCCCCAACATGATGATGTCACTTCTGGGTGACATCATTGTGGTGCGCGTGCAAGCGCATGCACCGGAGAAGCTCCCGGCGACAGGAGGACTCCCCCCCCCCCGCCGGTGAGTGAAAACGACTTGGCAACCCTACATGAACTCCCCAACTCAGAAGGTTTATCTTCCTGATAATGAGGAAGAGACACCATTCACTCTGCACAGTACCTTGCAGGCCCCATTACTATGGGGTCCAGGAGCTGTAACACCTGCTGAGGACACTGAGGAAGCAATCTTAAGCAGATCTACTCAGAATCTTCTTTCCTGACCTTGTTCTTCAGATTGCACTGTAATTCACCTAGGAGGCAGCACCCATGCACCCACCCCAGCCTTGAGCTTTCCTCCCATTCCACAGCCCTGATCTGACCCTGAGACTGTTGTAAGTTATACTTGGTGTCTGTGATGCCGGCAGGACTTTTGAGATGCTATTTAAGAAGCTTTATCTTGAGAGCTGAAAAGCATATGAATATTACTGACACGTTCCCTTCTCTTCAGTGACAGCTTTATCCATCTCCTCTTGTACCTCTGCTTGAAAATGAAAGGAAGATTAAACAACTGGTGTGGGAAGAAGGGTGCGTGAAGTCTCGTGTTCAGCAGATCCAACACATCCTATAAGTCAATGGATGTCTAACAAAGCTGTTCTTTTTTCTGCTTTAAAAGTGGGCAGGTGACTGATCACTATATAAAGCCCAGTACAAAAAAGCATGCAAAACTGTTGCAAAATTCAACTTTTAATTAAATTATGGATGTCATATAAAATAATGTTTCGTGGAGAGGGGGGAACTATGGCTCCATCATTTTTCAGCAAAATCTTCCACCTGCTCAGAAATCCATTGCTAAATCAATCATGTTTTGAAACTATTCTTTTTCAGGCTAAGTGTACACATAAGGCAATAGATTTGCAAAGAGTCCATAGAGTGCAAAAAGTCTGAAGTCTCAAAAGTTCCAGGACACCGGCTTCCAATTTTTGGGCATTCATGCAGAAGTGAATGTATCTGGTGTGCAAAGAATATCAACAATGGCTCTTGCTGCAGACTAAATGAGAGTAACTTCTAAAGTAGCTCTAAGGTTACCAAAATGAAATTCATATGACCAATTTTTCTACAGAAAAGATTTGCTTAAAATTTCAGGTGAATATGGGGCAGCTCACCCACAGGAATTTCTGAGGAAACTAAGAAGCATATTGTTTCCCTTTGAGAAATTGCTCAGAAGTTTTGACATAACTGAGATACCAACCAGTTGTGCCTGTAGAGAAATTTGAAGAGAATGGTCTTTCTATGCAAAAACATGTGTGGGAATTCTGAGGAAAGTTAGAAGATTGGCAAAAGGATCTCATTCCTGTCAGAGTGCATACGAACCATTCCCAACTGGAATGAACTGACAAAACAAGATAAATAGTATGTATAAAACTGCAAGGGGGGCAAATACTTTGTATAATGAGCTAGCCCTGACCTGGATGGTCCAGGCTAGCCCGATCTCGTCAGATCTCAGAAGCTAAGCGGGGTTGGCCCTGGTTAGTTGGGTGGAAGACCACCAAGGAATGCCAGGGTCACTGTGAAGAGGCAAGCAACGGCAAACCGCCTCTGAACATCTCTTGCCTTGATGACCCCATGTGAGGCTGTCATAAGTCGGTTGTGACTTGACAGCATTTTACACAAATACACACCTGCCAAAAACTGACTATAGGTAGATATTTCTAACCTTGAAAATGAGCTAAAAGGTACACAGGTTAAATGACATCCTTGTACTTTGTCAGAATGGCTGAGAGCAATCTAGATGGTAGTGGTCAACCCCGCCCAGAAACAATAGTCAAAAGAGAAGCCCTGCTGATTTAAACTAATGGATCATCAAGTTTAGCAGCCTGTTTCTTACAGTGGCTAACCGGATGCCACAGAAGATACACAGGCTGCATTCAGACTGGCAGTTTGGCCCGATATAGGCACCTTTCACAAATGGATTAAATGGGCCCATTCACACAACCACAGCTGTCAGGCATTCCCTGGGCGTACTCACCCCATCAGAGGACGACTTGGAGCTGGGTTAAAAAGCCACTGCCTCCTAAGTGGAGTTTTTGTTTTCTCATGCATTCATCGCGCATGGTGGCTGTTTGAACACAGGGAAGTGCACGCAGAATGGATTTGGCAGTCTGAACTTCAGGTCCACCCTGCTGCTAGGGTAGCGGCTTTTTTTGCAGTGTGCTCCGTGGCTGATGCGCCACAATAATGTGGATGCTTACCCATAGGATGTCTCCATGGGTAACCCGCAGTAGAGTGTGCTGTGTGGCTGAAATGTCCCACAACGTTTTAAACTGGGTCAATTAGAGGCGGCACTATATCGCGGCAAGCTGCCAGTCTGTCCTCGGACACAATAGGAGCAGAGAGGTCAAAGCGTGATGCTGCAGTTCATCATTCAGAAGTGCAGCTCGACATCCAGAAGTGTACTGCCTCCAACTATGGAAGCCTCATTCAGCCATCATGAATTTGTATAATCTCCATCTAAATTAGCAGCCATCACCTCATCTCATGGCAGTGAGACCAGAAAATAATTACACACTGGATTTTCTTTTGTGCATCCAGAATCTACTGCCCATCAATTTCATTGGATGCCCCTAAGATCTATTATTTTGAGACACAGGAAGCTCTCTCTATCCACTTTCTCCACATCATGCCTACTTTGATAATCCTCTGTTTTGTCCTTCGTTAGTTGTCATCTTTTAAAAAAATGAAAAGCTTCAGAGTCTTCAGCCATTTTTCCTGCAGAACTGTTCCAAACCCAATTATTTTGGTTGCCCTATTCCACACCTTTCCCAGCTGTATAATATCTTTTAGAGATGATCTGACCTGAATCGTTCACAATGTTCTACATGCAGCTGCACCACAGATGCATACAAGGGCGTTACAATAAGATCAATTTTATTTTCAATCTCTTTTCTCATTGCCCCTAGCACCGAATTTGCCTTTTCACTGCTGCTGAACACTGAGTCGGCATTTTAACTGAGCTATCTGCCATGACTCTGAGATTTCTTTCGTAATCAGTCCCCATCAGTTGAGATCCTCTCGATGTATATGTAAATTGGGATTTTCTACCCCATGGTGCATCACTTTACACTTACTTACAATTAGGCATGCTGAGAACTTTGTGTCAAACATGTTATCTTGGTGAACACGGCTTCTTTGACAGCCGAGCCTTACCTGGGAGTCGAACTTCAAATCAATCCATCTTGTCCCCAGTGTTCTTCACTCAAACTTGGGCACCAAGCTGGACTTGGCTGGTTGCACAGTAGCTGCAATTCATAGGTTTTGTTCTTTATTGTTATTTTACACTTACCCATTAGGGGAAATCAGTTTCCTCCCAGGGTTATAGTTAGGTCAGGAAATTCTAGCACACAGATCACTTAGCTTGCCCTCTCTTTGCACCTGCACAGCAGGAATTGTCATTTAAATGAAATGCCTGCTAGCTAAGCTGTGGCATTACCAGGACCTATCACAATACCTGTCAGCTAGGGCAATTATCAGGCCATGTGCCTTTGTATAAGGAGGATACCGGAACAATAACAAACCAATCAACTGAAAAGAAAACAAACCAATCAGTTTGAAACAGAGTGCCTTTTATCCATGGCAACCACTAATGAGATGGCTGGCAAAGATTTTGAAGTGGGGGGGGACAGCCCCTTTTTAAAAGGTAGGGGAATGAAAAAGCAGACAGGGAAAAAATGATCCATTTGAAAGGTGGTGTCGGAGGAGAGTTTTATGAATACCACAGACTGACAAAAAGACAAATAAGTGGCTTCTAGATCAAACCAAGTCTGAACTCTCCCCAGAAGCTAAAATGACCAAACTGAGGCTACTGTACTTGGGTCACATTATGAGAAGACTCACTGGGATAGACAATAATGCTAGGGAAAGCTGAAGGCAGGAGGAAAAGAAAAAGATCCAGCAGGAGATGGCTTGACTCGATCAAAGAAGGCACACATGGCCCTGAGTTTGCAAGACTTGAGCAAGGCTGTTAAGGATGGGACATTTTGGAGGTCATTGATTCATAGGGTCGCCATAATCAAAAGTGACTTGATGGCACTTAACACACACACACACAAACAGGGGAATAAACTGTGGCTCCCATTATACCGTGCAAGAAAGTGCATGCACTAACTGCCCTACATCTAGACAGCAGCAACCATTAACATGGTTGTCAGAGTCCCTCAGATGAACATTATACAGTACAGCACTGTTGTGCCCCTCAGAAAGTACCTGTTTCTTTGTCTGTGCTGTTGTATGCAATTGTATAATTGGTGGTGGCAGTGGGGGGGGGAGGTCCATTTCACAAATAGCTGCTACTGACTGTGCATGAAGAAAGCATCCCCATCACACAGGTTGCAAGCTGCTTGCAAATGATTTACGATCACCATGCAAATTCATCATGCGAGCTGAAACCGGAGTTGGTTGAGCCTGCCAACTTTAGTTGTACCTCATTTGCCATGCAGTTGCCTGCTCCCCCAGTCTGGAGAGACCCTTGTGGAGTTCCACTTCCGTTACCACCATCTTGATAATGTGGTGTCACCTGCCAACTTACCTCCTTCCATCTGCTGGGCCATATTGGCCTACATTAGAACGGGCACATGGTGTCATCCTTCCATGCCCCATGCTTAGCAAATTGCCCTTCAGACTACATCACTGACTGATTAGGACTGAAGTATCCACCTTTCTGCTAATGAAAAAGGAAGTCTGTACAATTACAGATCAAAATATTTTCCAGGATGAGTGCATTCAATCAATGAGCAATTCGACTTTTATAGCTGTGCTGCAGAGGACAAAAGTTGACCTTGCCATCCAAGTCCCCAAGTGCCAGCGGTCAGGTATTTTTCACGAGCTCTTCTCTCATCTCCTTACATGCAGTCCCCCTACCCAGTTGTCTAATTTTATTGCCCACTTACAGCAAGATGATTACAATGAATGATGTACGAGAGCAAGATCAATATGTCCGTAAGGGGAGGGAGTGGATATTAATCTTTGGCCATGCAGGATGTTCATCTGCCTTGTCATAATCCTTCTGCTTTCAACACGATTGCTGTCCCCTATGGCTGGTATTTATCATGACCAACCAAACTGACACAAAAATTTGTTTGGTCCTAATAGGAAGGTATTACATAGATTTTGTTCCTGTTTGGGGATTTTGTGTGGACCGATAACAGCTGTTTAAAACTTTTTGTATTTATCATGCTTGATTACTTGCTTGCTTGATCATGACGCCTCTCTTCTGCACATATTCCTAAAAGTCTACAACTTCTTTCATAACTGCAGGGTTAGATCTAAATATTTTATCACTGCAGCATTGCAAAGCAGGACTCCCTGCGTACATCTACACAGGGACTGCAGGGAAGAAGTTCAGATATTTCTGTACATTGCAGTCATATAAGTCTACAGCTGCTTTGTGTATGATAGCCCTCTGCCCAACTACAGGAACAGCTGCTGGACCAAGTGGAGACTGTGAAGCATGGATGTCCTACCAGGAAAGGTGGCTAGTAGCCTTTTCAAGAGATGTTTAATAGGTTCCTCTGGTAACAGCTTCCTTCTCCTCCAGACACATGTACTTGTATCTATTCTGGAGAGAGCAGAGCACACCTTTTTTTGCACTGCCTTTGACTCCCATGTTGCTGAGTCTAAAAGGGGCACAAAAGTTTTGGAGCTGTATTCCCTCCAGGCACCACTTCTATTCTGAGATCTCCTGTTTCTAGAAGGGAAGGAACCCAGAGTGTCAGGGTCAGCTGAGACCAAGACAAATTGAGGGTTACCAACCTCAAGTGGGGCCTGGTGTTCTCCCAATATTACAACTGATCTCCAGAAGACAGAGATCCATTCCCCTAGAGAAAATGGCCACTTTGGAGGTGGATTCTATGGCATCACCTCCCTGCTGAGCTCTCTCCCCTCCCCAATCTATGCCCTCCCCAGGTACCGCCTGGAATTGCCAGGGATTTCCCAAGCCAGAGTTGGCCACTTTACTCTGATTACACCAGTTCCTGTGGGCAGGACCATTCTTTGCACATCAACTACGCACAAATGGGGCGGAAAACAGGGCAAAAAATTGTGTGCACATAAATGATGTAAAGGAGTCATAATTAACAGCAACAATGAAGCATATGGAAACCAAGGGTGATACTGAGACTTTACTGAATTGAAACAAGGAAGTGAAAGAAGGGAAATGCCCATATCAGGCATTTCCTGTCTTCTACAAGGTGGACACTCACTGTGTGGATTATCAGCCCATCACAAACGACCTCCAAGTGTTTTGGCAGTGACCTTATGAAACTGCCAGATCCACATGCACACAGGATGAAGGATAAGAACTCAGAATCTAGCATGTACAGTTTGCACATTAGCCATGTTTGCACCCCAGGACTTTTAATTACAAAAAAACAATTATACCAATGCTGCTAAGACCTCTAAATAATGGAGATACGCATCCAGGAAAGGCTGCAGTGGAGATTCTCTTTCCCTTCCTGCCATCTACTGCTCTGGGCTGTGTGCATAGTGGAGCCCTTATCGGTGCCCCATTTACAATGCGCCATTCATCATCTGGGCAGCCTTAGTTCCAGCTGGTCTGTTCTATTACAGGAACTCATGGATGCAGCTGATGAAGTCAAACACCCCCTGGGCTTCCCTGGAAGGACCTGTCATCATCTGAACTGCTCCTGTCAGCCTGCCACACTATTTCTACCACTGGTGTGATGCTGCTTGGCATCTGGGCAAAGGCCTTGCCATCTGTGCTCAACTTCTTTGTCATCTAGACTTTGCTTCCGGCCATTCATGCATCTCTCTCATTCTCTGTTTCCCACAGGCGAGTGGAGGGACACATCTTCTCACATCTTAAGCTTGCAAATCCGCAGCTGCAGCCTCGGTTCTTCCTTCTCATCCATCTTCCAGAGATTCGCCATCCACAACAGATACTGCAACTGTGACACCAGGGAGGTTATGCTGCTGCACTTGATGGCACAATGACCTTCCTATTTTAAGGTCTCCACTGGAGGGGTGTGCACAGAATATTAGGTTTGCTTTCACTTTGTTTTGATTTTTTTGTTTTGCTTTGTAATATTTGTTGCATGAGGCCCTTTTTCTTTATTCTATTATTTACTCCTTCCCAAGTTGTTTCAATGGGGAACTTATTTTCAGCTAAACAAAGTTTGAGTCCAGTGGCACCTTTAAGACCAACAAAGTTTTATTCAAGGTATAAGCTTTTGTGTGAAAGCACACTTCCTTGGATACAGTGAAACAGAATTTCCTCAACCATTACATGGGGGGGGGGGTGTTTTAGTTGCCAGGAAGGGCTCGTTTAAGTCAAGATGCATACATAACTGGGCAATTATTGCCGAGAATGGATTAAAGGAAGATCTGCGAATGGCAATAAATTAGCATACAAATACAAAAGTTAACAAACAGATGTGAGAAGGGAGTTTGAGTGCAGTGGCACCTCCAAGACCAACAAAGTTCAATTCTGGGTATAGGCAAGAACTGAGAGCCTTTGCATGTGTAGATGCACACTCCTTCAGATACATTGAAACAGATTTCCTCAAATGTTACATATAGGGGGTGGGGTTAGTTGCCAGGTAGGGCTAGTTTGAGTCAAGATACATAAGCAACTGGGCAAGAAATACAGCTAAGATTGGAATAACACATTCAGTAAGACGTGAATAGCAGCAAACTGACATGAAGATCTCTCTCATTCTCATAACTAAGGTGTTAATAACAGATATGAGAACTAAGTTTAAGTCCAGTGGCACCTTTAAGACCAACAAAGTTTAATTTCTGGGTATAAGTGAGAACTGAGTGACTTACAATGTGTAGTGAAGTAAAAAGCCTATATCTCTGTTAACCCCTGGGGGTTCCATTGTCCTGAGTGTTGTAATAACTTGTAATTCAGTGATCTCCCATTGCAGTCTGTTTCTGAAATTCCTTTGCAATAAAACAGCTACTTTGTGGTCCCCCGTTGAGTGCCCTGGGAGGTTGAAATGTTCTCCTACAGGTTTTTCAGTTGAGAAGTATGGATTTATTTCAGTATGGGTTTATTTTCTGGTGGCAGCTTCTGTGTCTCTGCTGGAATACACAGCAATATCAGGGCAGGCAACTTGTTAATGAAACCTGTAGGGATTCTAAATTCTCGGCTGACAAAGGCATTAATTCTGAGAATGTAAATGTAATGTTCTTCGAAGGAGAAGAGAGATAGACAGTTGATGGTACTGAATGGAATCTTCGGCAGGTCGCACTGCAGTAAACAAGGGTTCTTTCTTCCAAAGCACTTTTCATAAAGAAAATATCTAAGAAATAAATCAACTTGGCGGCATAATAGAGCCTGACCTACTTCCTAAATAGGACACCAATGATTGCAGACACTTCTGCACAAAGCATTTGCATATAAAGTTCTGCAATTAATGACAATTAAGGAGGAGACTTTTCAAATACCATGCCCTAACCTCATTGAGTTAATGAAGTCTGCGGCATTGTTAGTAGAAGGTGGCGGAATCTAGACAAAGCCTTTATGGAGGGGTCTCTGCAAGAAAAAACAAACACCTTAAGGAATAATGTGAATGGCTTAGAGAAGATTTTCACAATGTATTCCAATGTTTCTTTTTGGGGAGTGTTATTATGGGAACATAAGAAGATCCTCCAGGTCATTACATTAAAAGCAGGAAACCAGGCAGGGAGGCAGTGGGCCCCTTGGATGACCAAGGGGTAAAAGGATTACTGAAGGATGATAGGGAAATGGCTGAGAAGCTGAATGCATTTTTTTGCCTCTGTCTTCACTGTGGAAGATGAAAAGTGCTTCCCCACTCCAGAACCGCTGATTTTTTTGGGGGGGGGGGTGTTAAAAGACCTGAGTCAGATTGAGGTGACAAGAGAGGAGGTCCTATGACTGATAGACAACTTAAAAACTGATAAATCACCAGGCCCAGATGGCATACATCCAAGAGTTCTGAAAGAACTCAAATGTGAACTTGTGGATCTCCTGGCAAAAATATGTAATCTTTCATGAAACTCTGCCTCCATTCCTGAGGACTAGAAGGTAGCCAATGTCACTCCCATCTTTAAAAAGGGTTCCAGAGGAGATCCGGGAAATTACAAGCTAGTCAGGCTGACGTCAATACTGGGTAAGTTGGTGGAAACCGTTATTAAGAAGAGAATTAGTGGACACATTGATGAACAAAAATTATTGAGGAAGACTCAGCATGGGTATTGTAAGGGAAGATCTTGTCTCACTAACCTGTTAGTGTTCTTTGAGGGGGTGAACAAACATGTGGACTCAGGTGATCCAATAGATGTTAGATAAATAGGCAATTTTCACAGTGGAGGATAGTGGTATGCTGTGGGATACCGCAGGGCTCAGTACTGGGTCTGATGCTTTTTAACTTGTTCATTAATGGTTTGGAGTTGGGAGTAAGCAGTGAAGTGGCTAAATTTGCGGATGACACAAAATTGTTCAGGGTAGTGAAAACCAGGGAGGATTGTGAGGCATTCCAAAGGGATCTGTCAAGGATGGGCGAGTGGGCATCAATGTGGCAAATGGGGTTCAGTGTGGCCAAGTGCAAAGTGATGCACATTGGGGCCAAAAATCCTAACTATAGATACATGTTGATGGGGTCCAAACTGGTGGAGACTGGCCAAGAGGGTTATCTTGGAATCATAGTAAATAACTCACTGAAAATGTTGAGACAGTGTGAATTTGCAATAACAAAAAGGCCAGCCCTGTGCTGGGGATTATTAGGAAGGGAACTGAAAACAAATCAGCCCGTATCATAATGCCCCTGTACAAATCAATGGTGTGACCACATTTGAAATACTGTGTGCAATTCTGGTCACCACACCTCAGAAAAGGTATTTATAGCATTGTGAAAAGAGCAGAAAAGGGCAACTAGAATGATAAAAAGGTCGGAACACTTTCCCTTTGCAGAAAGGTTAAAGCGCTTGGGGCTCTTTAGCTTGGAGAAACAACAACTGATAGAGGTTTACAAGATTATGGTTGTGGTCACACAGCATGATCAAACACAACCACCAGTGAGTCGGGGGGGGGGTTGCTGTTTGTCTCCAATGCACTTAAATGAGGGATCAATGGTTTGCACCTCAGCCCTGAGGGCTCCCTATGGAGGGTGCGATGATGCGCATACTGAGAAGGGGAAAAAACAATGGCACGGAGTTGGGATGGTCTGATCAGACCATCCTGATGCCATAAGGGTGCACTGGAGTGATCAGATGCAGGAAAGTCCATCTGTGGCCCATAGCAAACCGTTTGCTACCAGACTTTCTGAGGTGTCTTTTAAATCCACTTGTGCGGTGGAGCAAAATGGGTTGCTGATGGCTGCGGAGCACTTCCCAGATGTTGTTGTCTGATCACGCTCCTTTGATCCTCCCTATGTCGGGGCTAATTGTGCATGTGATCGCTACCTATACATGGGATAGAGCAGATAGATAAAGAAGTACTTTTCTCCCTTTCTCACAATACAAGAACTCGGGCTCACTCAGTGAAATTGCTGAGCAGTTGGGTTAGAATGGATAAAAGGAAGTACTTCTTCACCCAAAGAGTGATTAACACATGGAATTTCACTGCCACAGGAGGTGGTGGCGGCTACAAGCATGAACAGCTTCAAGAAGGAATTGGATAAATATATGGAGCAAAGGTCCATCAGTGGTTATTAGCCACAAGGTTTAGATAGGAACTCTCAGTCTGGGGCAAGTGATGCTCTGTATTCTTCGTGCTTGGGGGGAGCAGCAGTGGGAGGGCTTCTAGTGTCCTGGCCCCACTAGTCGACCTCCTGATGGCACCTGGTATTTTTGGGTACTGTGTGGCAGAGTGTTGGACTGGATGGGCCACTGGCCTAATCCAACATTGGCTTCTCCTGTGTTCTTGTGTTCCCCAAAAAACCAATCCCAGTTGCTTGCAAAGGAACTCAACAGGTTTAGTTGCATAAGCTTACATGGGGTGTCCAGCTATGGCTGGCAATCCCCTGGGAGGAATGAGGGGAGGGAGTAATAGGTGAGCTGGTGTCACGCCAGCATACAATGTCATTTCTCACAAAAAAAAGCGACATCATTAGATTGGGGGCAATGCTTCAGGATTTGTTAAACTAAAGCTTGGGACAAATCCTAGAGCACTTTACTTTCACCACCCCCTGTGTTTTGCCAGACATGAAACGGCATGTTGGCACACTTCCCCATTCTCTCCCCCCCCCCCCCCCCGTTTTTTCCCCTCCTGCTGGCTTGGGAAGCATTGGTGGGGAACAGTGGTAAGCAGCAAGAAGTCTTCCACTATAATAGGAATGCTGATAACACTAATTATACAACTTGAGCTTAGAGGCCCTCACAGCAGCAGATCAGTGGGCAGAGACATGGAGGTAGACCTTGGCCAAAGCTGCTGCTGCTGTTAAAATAGCTGAATGATTGTTCACCACTAGAAACAATTTCCCGGAAACTCCAGCTGAAGAGTGGGGGTCCTCTACTACCCTCATTACAGTAACACCAGCAGCCACTATAACAACTACAACAGCTGCTTCTTCCTGGAAACCACCAAGAGGCCGAAAGGTCTTTCCTCCAAACATTAACACTTCCTTAACTGTATTCTTTGTGACTCTTTACCCCAGGGAGTAGTGGTGGCAGGTATTATGAATGTACTGATTAGCTCTGATGGATGCTGTGATAAAAGACCCACAGAAAATTCTAGTTTATGCTGTGCTAGGGCATGGTTGGCAGGGGTCCGTTGGAGCGGGAGCGCACAGGAGCGCAGCTCCAGGAGTGAGGAGCCCAGGGGGTGGGCACATGATCAAGCCCCACCCCCTCCTCAGCTTCCCCGAGCAGTGCAGAGGCGCAGCGCCCCGGGGAAAGCCCTGCTAGGGTCTTTATTGTGTTTAATGTTTTGTTTTAATATTGATAATTTAATCATTGTTCCTTTTATGACTGTGTGCTGCTTTTCCAGAGACTTGCTCAAGGTGGCATATAAATTTTCTAAGTATACCATTTTTTATCTGGGCACATGGCACATAAGTACTGGAGAAATTTCACCAACCCTTCAGCAGCTTCCACCCCATCAGTTTGGTGTAGTGGGCAGGAGTTGTACTCTGATCTGGGAGAACCGGGTTTAATTCCCCACTCCTCCACATGCAGCTGCTGGTGTGACCTTGGGCCATTCACAAGTTCTCTCAGAGCTGTTCTCTCATGAGCAGTTCTCAAAAGACCTCTCCCAGCCCCACCTACCTCACAGGGTGTCTTGTTGTGGGGAGGGGAAGGGGAAGGGATGGGTGGTGCACATGTCCTGGGTATCTCAAGTCTACTTGAAACCTGGTGGTTTCAAGGGAGCAGGAAGAGAATGAGGGTGTGTTCTTTACGCTTATTTTTATTGCACAAAGTATTGGATGGGGAAGGAAATGGAGGAAGAGCAGGTCAGTTTCACTCACCTGTGGAGTGGAGCCTGAGGGGTGGGTGTTGCCTTCTGACACACTTCTGCTATGTTAGGGGGTATGGCATATGCAAATGAGTTATGCAAATGAGTTATGCTAATGAGCTCCTGCACCTCTTTTTCTACAAAATGACCCCTGATGGTTGGTATTGATCATGGAAGATTTATGAACATTTGATTTGTACCACTTTAAAGCATTCCCCGTATTCTGCAGATCTACTTATTTTCCTATGGTAAGGCTGTTTGCATAAATTCTTTGAAATTTAGGTTTTGTAATGGGGTTGAGAGGATAATGGCATTTCTAAGGCCATCTGAAAGGTTCCTAGATGAGGTTAAATTTCCCACATCCCCAGGGAACTCCCACGACTCCCTCTTAGCCACTATGTTATACCAGAACAAAAACTAGAGCATTTTCCCTTTAAAGACATGTTTTTATAGAATTTGAATGTGAAATTCCACTCCGTAACAGGCCCACAATGCCATGAGTTATGCTATGCATGAACTGATGCATCATGCCACATCACAATCCATTTCTAAATAAGGAACACTTGACATTTAAGACATTTAAGACTTTGCATTGCTATTAAGTAAAAGAGTTACATTGAAAAGCCATCACTATGGTAACAAATTGTCCCTTTTCTCTTTTGAAAGGGACTTCCATTGATTTTTTTTTAATATAGAACTGTCTTCAGCCTCATAAAGCTGAAGAGAGAAAAGGTAGTACTTAAAGACATTAAGCATCATTCTGTTTGGGTTTGGGGGTTTTTTGCTGTTAGGTGTGTTTTTCTTTAAGCAAGTGGTCCAATTTACTTCAGCAATTTTACCTGCAAACTCCTGTATAGTGGTGCTCTTCCAGTTCCCGACCCCTTCCAGTGGTGCTTGCTCAAAAGAATTGCCTGTAAAGGTCTACAGACAACTTGCTAGTACAACAGATCGAAAAAGAAAGAAAAAAAACACTAGTCACAAGAGGAAATTCATGAAAATATTTCATAGCAGTTAATTGGTTTAGAGGAGGGGGGGAGGGAGCAAAGCAAACTATTCCCTAGACAAGAAGGGTACAATGATGTTCACAGACTGTCAACTCCAGCTGAGAGAGATCTTGTTTCTCTTTGGGAATGGAAATTTTAACTGGTAAAATACAATCCACCTTGGGATTCATGCTTGTAGGGGGCCCTCATCCAAGAAATGGGGGCAGTGGTGTGTTTACATGTCAAAGGGTTTGTAATCTTTCTGGAATAGTAGAGATATGCATTTGGAGTAATGTGTACAGTTCTGGGCACCACACCTCAAAAAAGACATGACAGCATTGGAAAAAGTGCAGAAAGGGGCAACTAGAATGATAAAAGAGTTGGAACACTTTCCCTAAGAAGAAATGTTGAAGTGCTTGGGGCTCCTTAGCTTGAAGAAATGCTGACTGAGGGGTGACATGATCGAGATTTATAAGATTATGCATGGGATAGAGCAGGTAGAGAAAGAAGTCCTTTTCTCCCTTTCTCACAATACAAGAACTCGTGGGCACTCGATGAAATTGCTGAGCAGTCGGGTTAGAACAGATAAAAGGAAGTACTTCTTCACCCAAAGAGTGATTAACACGTGGAATTTCACTACCACAGGAGGTGGTGGCAGCTACAAGCATGGCCAGCTTCAAGAGGGAATTAGATAAACATATGGAGCAGAAGTCCATCAGTGGCTATTAGCCACAAGGTATAGATAGGAACTCTCAGTCTGGGGCAAGTGATGCACTGTATTCTTGGTGCTTTGAGGGGGGACAACCGTGGGAGGGCTTCTAGTGTCCTGACCCCACTGCTGGACCTCCTGAGGGCACCTGGTGTTTTGGGGCACTGTGTGACAGAGTGTTGGACTGGATGGGCCATTGGTCTGATCCAACACTGGCTTCTCTTATGTTCTTATGCAGACTCTCCTGTCTCCATTCTCATATTTTTTCCTGATTATCTGCATGCAAGCATTCTGTCCTGCTAGCCTTCTATTCTTCCCTTTCGACTTCTACCCACACATGGCCTCCCGGACACATACACCCTGCATAGCATGTGAATACATATTTTACAGTATTATTAGTTATGACAATTCCTGCATGTTTGGCTGAATGAACAGTGAAGTCATACACTGTTCCCCAAGGTTGTGCGCGCATTTTGCAGCTTGTTTGGGGTAGGAGAGAATAGGAAACACAAAACACAGGTCTCTGAGATCAGCTGCAGCTCCCCAGGCGGTGCAATCATAGAGGCTTCCAGCATCACATCTGACGAGAGTTGAAGCCCATTATGTAAAGAAATATTAACTAGTGATTTCACAGGCAAAAAAACCATGGGGAGAGGGAGGGAAGAAAGGCTGTGTATGACAAGTGCCGTCAAGCTGCAGCCAAGTTATGTCAACCTCAGCAAGGGGCTTTCAAGCAGAGGGAAATAGTCATGTCTATTTGGTGTGTTGTGTTGGTGAATGGCCAAATTGAATTTGGTAGAGAATTTCATGAGAAAGCCTGGGAAGGACAGAGAATATGGGGATGTTGGGAGTCCATTCCACATCCACATCTCTATCCTTAAAAAAGAATAAAGAGAGAGGGGTCACTGTTCCGCCTTCTCTGATAATACTAGAACTCGGAACACCTAATGAACCTGATGCACAGTAGATTCTGGAATGACAAAAGAAAGTACTTTGTCATGCAAAGAGGAATTAATTTGTGGAATTCACCACCTTGGTAGCTTTAAATTAATTGGCTTTAAAAAGAAATGAGACATATTCATGAAAGAGAATGGTTATTACTAGCCATAACAACTAAGGCCGTGGTCACACAGTTGTTTAAATCTGGGAGCCCTCCCGGATTTAAAGCAACCTTTTTTTCCCCCCGGGTTGGGATGATTACACATCCCAACCCCCGGCTGTGAAGGAGATGGCGTGCGGTGGCGGCGGCAGCCGGGGGAGGCTTACCCGAGCCCCGGCAGCGGTGAGAGGCAGTGGCGTGCGGCAGTGGCGTGCGGCAGCAGTGGAGGCGGCGGCTGGGGGAGGCACCCTTCACCGAGCCCCACCGGCCACCTGGTAAGTTTGGGGAGAACGGAGGAAGGCAATGGCGGCCGGTGGGGCATGGATTGGACCGGGGGGGGTTTCTCCCCTTTTTGCACTTGGGCGCTTGAGTGCACCCAAGTGCAAAAGGAAGGGGGGAACCCGGGAGGGCCGATTTGGACAATCATTGTGAGAGAGGGATGTCCAGACCAGCCCATTGTGGGTTCAAAGCGCAACTCCCGGGAAAATAGTTGATTTTCCTGGGGTCAGAAAAAGCACTATGAACCTGCACTGGAGCCCGCTTCACCTCAGGAGTAGCTGCGGCCAGTTTGATCGGCCCCTTTAAATGCAGGAGGAAACAGCAGTTCCTCCTGCTTTAAAGGGCCGTGTGACCGTGGCCTAAATGTAGGCCTGACATTTGCCTCTGCTTTCTGCTGCCACTCTTGCAGCCAGGAGAAATTTTTTTTAAAAAAAAAAGCCATTACTTTCAGTGGAAATCTGGAAGTGATATCAGTCTTCTCTAGAAATTCTAGATAGGAATGACATCACTTCCAGGTTTTTCCAGTGCTGGGGGGTAATAATGGGAGATTTGGATACTGGTCTAGATGAGCCAGTGGCCTGATCCAGCAGGGCTGTGTTTCTGTTCCAACACTTCCACTTCCAGTCTTCCCATTCCCTCCAAAGCAACTAAATGCAAATTTTCAAATTCTGCAAAAAACAAACAAATTCTAAAACGAATTATGCAACTCTACAAACTGCTAAAGTGTTTTAATTAAGCACTGGCAAATCCATCCAATTTGTACAGTTCATATAAGGGCTTTATGGTGGCAGAGCTAAGACTGCAAAACAAAACTCCAGAGGCCCCTAAATGTACAGCATCCACGTTCAGAGGCAAGCATGTTTTGACTGCCAGATACAAGCAACAAACAACGGAGGGAAAGTAATCACCTGTCTGGCTGACCATACAGAAGGCCAAGCTGGACATGATGCTAGGACATGATGCTAGGTCTCTCAAGCATTTTTAAATGGAGAGCCCCACTGTAAAGAGAGGGAAGATTTAGCTTTCTTCCCCATGTAATTTGCCAGTTGAAACTGGCCCATGGGCAATTGATATTAATTTTTATGCTTTTTTATTAAGTGTAAAACAAATTCTTTATATATATTTTTATTTTATTACATAATCAAAAGGGTACAGAAAATAAAAAGAGGGGGATATCAAGAAACCATAAATTCATTAATCATCATCAGCTTTTACATTTTACCTTTGTTGAAGACACATATCTGATATTTAATATATAGAACAAGAGTAGGATATCTTCTCAACTCGATTACAATAATTTCTCAGTTTATCAATCAAAATATCAAACCTAAGCATACCCAGTTATGATCGATTTAAGATATTGATTTTAAAGTACCATTTATAACTCTTTTTCTTTAGATGATGGCTCAAAGGTTAAGATGCTGAGTTGCAGACCGGAAGGTTGGCAGCTCAGCAGTTTGAGACCCAAGTGCCGCATGATGGGGTGAGCTCCTGTCTCTGGCCCTAGCTCCTGCCAACTTAGTAGTTCGAAAGCAAGAAATTGCAAGTAGGTAAATAGGTACTGTTTTGGTGGGAAGGTAACAGCATTCCATGCACCTCGGTGTTTAGTCATGCCGGCCACATGACCACGGAGAAGTCCTTGGATAACACTGGCTCTTCAGCTTGGAAACAGAGATGAGCACCGCCTCCTAGAGTCAAATTTGACTGGCTTTCGAGCAAGGGAAGCCTTTACGTTTACATTTATATATTGCTTGCTTAGTAATATTTTAAACTTTTTGTTTGTTTGTGACATATATAAAAAACTATAAAAATATTATACATCAATAATGTCTACATTTCTCCCTGTCTCTGTGGTTATTTCAGGAGATGCCAACTTTTTGTATCAGTAAATACAGACTTATCATCAGTTATTGACCTTGACCATGATATGAGTAATACACTTTCCATTTCTGCTGAAATTCTTCAATTGGTCTTTTGTTTACTAGGTTCATTAACTTTGCCAATACTGCATATTCAGCTAATTTAATTTTTCTTCTTTTATTATTAATTTATTCATTTTTATTCTATTATTATTTCAACATATTTCCAAGAAGCTGAAAAAGCTCGAAACATCTAAAACAACGCATCTGAACAATGTTCAAAACCAACAATGCAAGAATTAAAATAGCACAAAGAGAGCAAAAATATGCAGCATAAACATTGTTTCTGAAGGAGGGTGGGAGATTGACAAAAAGCTTGTGGAAAAAAAGAAATGTTTTAACCTGGAGTCAAAATCTCATGAAATTCAGCTCCAGGAAGATGGCAATGGAGAGAGTATTCCATAAGCAAGGTGGCCCAACAGAGAAGGTTTTGCCCACAGTGGAGATGCCACTTGCCCCCCAGGTCAGAGAAGTGCAGAGCAGGACCTCGGGGGCATCTGAATAGTCAGGCAGGCTTGGATGGGAGTAGGTGGTCCTTTAGGTAACTTGAAAGGGAAGATGGCAAACAAAGAGACTGTGCATTTTTTCACCTTTCAGAGCTAAGAGTCAGGCGGAAAGGTCAGTTTCTATTGGTTAAACGGTACAGTGGGATTGCCTGTTCACATGAGTCTGAACTCAGATCCCTAGACCATCTAGCTCAGCAGTCACTACTACTCTGATTATTGTGGCAATGCTCCAGTGCTTCAGGCAGGGAAAGGTCTTTCCCATAAGAACATGCAAACAAAAGAAGAACCTGGCTGGATCAGACAGTGGTCCATCTAGTCTAGCATCCTGTCTCACACAGTGGCCAACCAGTTCCTCTGAAGGTCCAACAACAGTCATAGAGGCCAAGGCTTCCCCCAGTGTTGTTGCCTGGCAATGCTATTCAGATGTTTGCTGCCTCTGTTCAGGGAGGTTCCCTTAAATTACAATGGCTACTAGCCCCTGATGGACCTATCCTCCATGAATCTGTCTAATTCCCTTTTAAAGCTGTATATACCTGTGGAGTCCCTCTAAACTGTAGAGTCTTGTGAGCAAAAATTCTACTTTGTGAGCTACTGGCATTAAAGTTGTGAGTGAGTGATTTGGCTACTGCATAAATTAGTTTGCTCTGAAACCATCCTTCCTGAACTAAGACAATAATGTGTGAGCCAGAGGCTAAAAAACTGTGAGCTAGCTCACATTAACTCAACTTAGAGGGAACACTGCCTATGGCCATCACTACATCCTCTGGCAAGACCTGTTACCTGAAATCCATTTGCTCAAGATTCCAGGGATTAGATTTGGATCTTCCACACACAGAGCATGTGGTCTTCTATGGCATCACAGTCCTTCCCTCCCCCAAAGCCCCCACACATAAAAAGCTAGCATGCTGGGGGTGGGGCTAGAATCATATGAACATATAAAGCAACCTTATCCTAATTCAGACCATTGGCCCATCTTGTTCAATAATGTTTATTCTGGCTGGCACCAGTTCTCCAGGACCTCAGGCAGAAAGGGGTCTTTCCCAAAACAGAAAATCCTTTAAATGGAGATGCCAATAATTGAAACTGGGACTTCAAGCAAACGTTATGCTCCTACCCCCATCATTTCTGTGCTAATCCAAAAGGGGATTTTATGTAGCTGCTGTTTCCCTATAAAAACATAAAAGCATTCCCTATAAAACCTCTGGGAGGCATTGATGGACCTCCCAGCATCACATCTAGCTTTGAAACAGAATGTGGGACTAGAAAGAACTTGGCCTCATCCAGCAAAGCTATTCTTGTATATATCTATATATTTTTCACAACTCTTTATGAAAACCACACACCTCTGCCTTTGGCCATGCAGCCCAGTAGATGGCTCAATTCCCCCCCCCCACACACACACACACACACACACACACACACACACACACACCCTTTACATCTTGCAAAAACATTTTCTTCCTCTATTGCCTTTTAGCAGAGAGCACAGTCTTAATCCGAAGTGACATCTGCAGTGATAGCAACTGACTGCTTAGTGTCTCGGCAGCTCTTCATTTCAGGAGATGCTGTGTTTAATTAGTTCAACAATATTTAGAGCAGCTAACAGGTCACCTTTATGTCTGATCTTCAGTAGTCAGCTTGTCTCCCGCACACACACCCCGCTGTATCTCTTTAAATTCCTTCTCCCTCCACGTTTCCCTTTTTGTCCTGCATTCGGCAAGTAAGGTCATTGGTGTCAGCTCCCTCTTGTGTGATTCATTGGCAGATAGCTGAACTCCGGTAAAAGAAAGAAAAAGGAAACAGGAATGGCAGACTCTAATTTACACGTCGTGGGGATGCAAAGGCTAGAGTGGTTTGCATTTGGAATTAATATCATGAATAACATTCGTGGAAGGAGAACATTCGGCAGCTTTCTAAGTAGGGTTGCCAGCTCTGTGTTGGGACATTCCTGGAGATTTGAGATGTAGAGCCTGGGGAAAGCAGGGTTTGGGGAGGGAGGGACCTCAGCAGGGTTTAATGCCATAGAGTCCACCTTTCAAAGCAGACATTTACTGCAGGGGAACTGATCTCTGTAGCCTGGCGATCAGTTGTAATTCTGGGATGTTTCCAGATAACCACCTGTAGGTTGG
Organism: Lepidodactylus listeri; assembly: GCA_029233225.1. Classification (NCBI taxonomy): domain Eukaryota; kingdom Metazoa; phylum Chordata; class Lepidosauria; order Squamata; family Gekkonidae; genus Lepidodactylus; species Lepidodactylus listeri. Next base: position 39,533,205 of record JARCFY010000013.1, read on the forward strand.
CAGCCCTAGTTCTAAGGATGGTCAGTGGTTGGTGCCAGAACCATTCGGGACCCAATACATAGCAGGAATCAGAAGTCACACCTTCTTGGCTATGGGAGACATATCCACTTCATTGTATCTCCACCCACAGTCCCATCTTTCCTCTCCTTATGCCTATCTGGGTTCTCCTGGATGCTCAGCTGTTCAGTTCTGGAAGCATTTTCCAAACACATTTAAAACAATGGTCTATATCCAAATAGATATGAATGGAAGGGTGGCCATGAGAGTCAGCAGGAGTCTTCCTCCTCCTCCTCCTCCTCCCTCTTCAGGGGACAGGGGCATAGTTGGTTTGGGGCCCTCCCAGCATGGGGCCTGGGTCAGTTGCCTCTGTTGCCCACTGGCTAAGACCACCCCTGTTATTCCCTTTCCCTCTCCTCACTGCAGCCCTCTGGCCTGCATAGCTGTTACTGGGTGACCTTGGGCCACTCACTCTCAGCATAACTTGCTTCACAGAGTTGTTGTTGTGAGATAAAATGGAGGAGAGGAGAATAATGTAAGCAGCTTTGCATGTCCATTGAGGAGGAAAGTTGGCTGTGCAAATATCTAAATAAATAACTATCCCTCTGTGTAGGTCTCTTGACCCTACTATTGATGTTCCCTGGGGGTGGAAGGGGCTGCCACAGTAAAGAGGAACATGAGAAAACCAGGGTTTTGTAGGGTTGCCAGTCCCCAGGTGGGAACAGGGGATCCCCCGATTTGACAGGCTCCTGGCTGGCAGGGGAAAGCCCTGTCCCCAATAGCCACCACCTGGCACAATGTCCCCAGCATGATGACATCACACAAAAGTGACATCATCACACCAGGGACGTCGCACTGTGACACTCTAGTAACCAAAGGTTTTGCCCAAAATACCGGCACGTCACTGTGTGATGTCCCCAGTGCGATGACATCACTTCCATGTGATGTCATCACACCGGGGATGTCGCTCCACCCTCTGCACTCCTGGAGAGCTCCCTCCCATCCCCCACCAGCAAGCAAAGAGGATCTGGCAACCCTAGTGTTCTGTGCACACACGGTTGGATACAGGCCAGTATTAACAACACACTCTCCATTTCTTTGACAGGCAATAGAAATTCTGAGGCATCACTTACCTGGGCAGGCTCCCTTGGAAAAAGATAACACTGGAGACATAAATAGGAATGCCACAATTTCACAGCTCTGCTGTTCTGACCAAAACAAAACAAAAAAACGTGATTCATTTTTGTTTCTCTTTCGTATGAATGGACCCCCCCACCGAGTCCTTATTTTTTTTTGCACCATTTTCTGTTTCCTCACATCAAATTTGTTCCCATTAAACTGATTCAGTTGAATATTGAACCTCTTGAACCTTTAATCTTAGTTTTGCCTCAATTACATATAAACTGTATTCAGAATGGTATATAACATATAAATGGGATTAAAGAAAAAAAAAACTAATCAGGAACTCTAGCAACCAAAAGGGCTGAGGGAAATAACGTCACAATGACATGGCATGAAAACCAAAAAAAATGAAAAAGGGCTTCTTTGTGCAGCCTCCTTTGGCGTGTCTTTTGTGGTATTTACTTAATTTACAAATAAATAACGCAATGGTGGAACTGAAAAGCCCTCCTGTAAGCAGGACTGGAGTCAGCATACCCTCAGATGAGGCAGTTGCCAGGGCCCAGAACTTCTGCTGGGGCCCACTGCTGCCAACTCCCCTAGCCATTTCTATGCCTGCTCACTTGTGAGTCAGCTGTGAGCATGGGCAGGGAATAGGGTTGCCAAGTCTGGGTTGGAAAATACCTGGAGACTTTGGGGGTGGAGCCAGGAGAGGGTGGAGTTTGGGGAGGGGCCTCAGCATGGTACAATGCCATACAGTCCACCCTTCAAAGCAGCCATTTTCTCCAGGGGAGCTGATCTCTGTCAGCTGGGGATCAGTTGTAAAAGCGGGAGATCCCCAGGCCCCACCTGGAGGCTGGCAACCCTAGCAGGGAAGGATGCACAGGCAGGTAATGCGACATATGGAGGAGTGGGGGGGGGCCTTGGAACTCTCTGCTCAGGGCCCCCAAAAATCTGAAACTGGCCCTGCCTGCAAGACCCACTACCCTGCATCAGGTGAGGCCTGGAGTTCTCTTGTGTTACAGCTGATCTGCAGACTTTACAGATCAGTTCCCCTGGAGAAAATGGCAGCTTTGGAAGATGGACTCTATGGTATCACATAACCACAAAGTTCCCTCCCTTCCCCAAATTCTGCCCTCTGCAAGCACTGCCTCAAATCTCCAGGAATTTCCCAAGCCAGAATTGGCAACCTACATGAGAGAGAGAAACCTGCCCCCTCCCCAAGGTGCTTCAGCCATTCACAGGTTTTGCTGTCAGCTTCTATGTCTATCCCAAATTCAAACCTTCTCATTCTTTGCAAATACATGCACCTGCCTGCCCTCAGTAAGCAAAGAGTCACCACCTCCGGAGTCTGATGGGCACTTGAATAGAGCCCACAGACAACCTTTGCCTGGCAACCATTGATGAAACATGCTATTTTTATACTTCTGGGGTTTTAATGGTTGTGAATGTTAATGATTTTTTTAAAATTATCTTGTTTCTTTTGTGAGTTAGCTCAAGCAGGTCTCTCAAGGGGCAGCATATAAATGTTTTAAACAAACATCAGCCAACCATACTGAGCCATTCATGTAACAAAGGAATGGTCAGCTGGTAGCTATAACAGCATGATATAAAAGGCCTGCATAAAAGCTCTTGGCAAAATCCACCACCAGCAGCAAAAAATGTGATCGAAAGAGCCTGTGATGGAACAGGCCTGCTTTGACTTGCAGGCCCTGCTCTGCCCACCCATCCTTGGTGTTGTTAGCTCCTGGAGGGGGTTACTTCTTCCTTCCACTAAGGTAATTTGCTGCCACCATCTGCCCTTTTGGGGGGGGGGTCCTGCTAAGAGGGACAGGGCTCCTAGCTCCCCTTCTCTATGTCTTCCCCTCCTCTATGTCCTCCATTATCCAGAGCCTGGTTACCACGAAGACTAATTACAACTTTGGGGCTCCCTTGGAGAAATAGCTACGTGCACACAGACTGCTTTCCCCCAAACCCGGGGGCTCCTCTTGCACTACCGTGTCCCAGATGATGGGAGAACTAGGTGGTACAGAGACTAAGAACCAACCTCTAAAGTCAAAAAAATATTTATTGAAAAGAAAATATTTACAAGCATAGTTAAGCACAGCACTAGATCAGCACAGATTCCAAAGGAAAATTGGTCATAAATTCAATCCCCTTTCCCTGTTCTAGACATACCCTAACCAGGGGTAATTTCATAGAAAAAGAGGTGCAGGAGCTCATTAGCATAACTCATTAGCATAACTTATTTGCATATGCCACACCCCCTGACATCACCAGAAGTATGTCAGAAGGCAAGAAAGAAAGAAGAGAGACAGAAAGAGAGAGAGAGAGAGAAAGAAAGAGAGAGAGAGAAGAAAGAAAGAAAGAAAGAAAGAAAGAAAGAAAGAAAGAAAGAAAGAAAGAAAGAAAGAAAGAGAGAGAGGGAGAGAGGGAGAGAGGAGAGAGAAGAAAGAAAGAAAGAAAGAAAGAAAGAAAGAAAGAAAGAAAGAAAGAAAGAAAGAAAGAAAGAAAGAAAGAAAGAAAGAAAGAGCTGGCAGAGAGGGGACCGCTACTAATCCAAGCCTCAGAAATACCCCTATTCTGGGAAGATAGCTTCAGTGGTGGCTGAAGCCTTCAGAAGGCTGGTCGGAGGAACAAGGACCTTTCCAGGGGATGGGGTCATTTTGCTGCAGCCATGACACAAGCAGACATTCCCCTGTGGGGGGGGGGGGGCTGGCACCAACTCCCGGAGCTGCGCTCCCCCGAGCTCCTGCTCGAAAGGACCCCTGACCCTAACTAATGTTAAAATAGGGCAGGCACCAATGATCTTACAAAGTTACAAGGTTCCTCTCTACTTCCCATTACCTGGGAGCCACATGGTCAGCAAAAGGTGGCTGCTTATTTGCAAACCAGAGGTCAAAGTTGCCCCCAGCACAGCATTCCAAGGAAAAAAGACCAACTTCCCCTTGCAAAGAAGTTTTCTTAACCCCCTGTCTCCATCCATTTTACATCACTGCCTCCACTCCCTTGTCGTGGTCCACCCAGGTCGCAGATGCATCTTGGGAGCATCTTCTTCCTGGAAGGGATTCTGGGAAATCTCTAGGAATCACCTGCAGACTTCCTAGCACCAAATTCCTTAGTTGGTTTTCCTACTACGGCCATTAACATATGTATAGATGTAACCTAGCAGGCAACTGAACTGGCTCCCTGCCACTTCCAAAGGAACCTCCCACACACACTTTTAAACCTGGGGTGTGTGTTTTTTTCTCCACAGAGCCAATTTTATTTTTGTAAATAGTAGGGGAGAAGGCAAAAGATACACAGAATGATTACCATTATTGATGGGAGGGGTCAACAAAAGGCCTGGAAAAAAATTAATATTTAACAGGAGCTGAAAACTTATCAGCACCAGGCAAATAACTGGAAGAAGGGAATTCTGTTGCTTAGATACCATGATGCTTAGATACCATGACAGAGAAGGCCACGTCTCTCCTGACCAACTACCCGATTGCAAATCATGAGCAATGTATCCAATTTAAACCCAATAATTTAAAGGATGCATCCAACTGTCGTGGGGGGGATGAAATTCAAGTTATCTGGTGCCTGCCAAGTAGATCACTTTAAAGACCTAACCCTGACCCAAAGCTTGTTTATTTTAATGTTCTCAGTAGCTATCAGCTTCCATCAATCTTCACCTCTTAAGGAGACCCTGTGAGCAATTATTTCCCCAACCTTCTATCTACCAACATACTGAAAATGGCATCAGCACAAAAGAGGACATAAGGCTAGACTACTTCTTGCTCTCACCTAGATGGCCCAGGCTAGCCCAGTCATATCAGATCTCAGAAGCTGATCAGGGTTGGCCCTGGTTAGTATTTGGATCAGAGACCACCAAGGAGTTCTATGGCCACTATGCAAAGAAAAGCAATGGCAAACCACCTATTAGTCTCTTGCCCTGAAAACCCTATGGGGTTACCATAAATTGGCAGTGACTTGACAGCAAACACTCACACACAGAGTTTTTCTTAGGGCAGCCTTCACTATACCTAACAGGCACACATGGAAGTCCAAGAAACATCGCTGTTGCCCAGAAAGTAGGATCCCATCCCAGAGATTTCACTGTCCAAAGAGGTAGTGATATTAAGAGTGCTATTTCTCAGTTGGAAAAAGAATGCCTGCCAGTTATTCTGGAAGTTGATAGAGCACCATTCATGAGCCAATGTGGTGTCATGGTCAGAATGTTGGCTATGACCTGGGTGACGCAGGCGTAACCCCCTCCCCCCTTTGTTGTGAAGCTCGCCCACACTCTCCTAAACTTGACCTACCTCATCAGGTGGCTGTAGATGTAAAACTCTCCCCTGAGATCCTTGAAGGAACAATGGGATACAAGCGGACAAAGGAGTCAAAAACAGATAACGTTTTGACAGTGAAATGTTTTCCCCCAGTTTTAATCCCAAAAAATATCCTATGCCCACATATCAAAACTTGAAAAGATTTTGATCTCTGAGATACAATTTTTTTAAAAAGGGGTTAGTGAAATGTTGATCTATATACATTCTACTTTTAATTTCTGTCTTTCATGTCCCATTATTATCACTATCATTTCCACTGCTCTAAAGGAACCAGACTTCATACACAAATGAAAATAAGACACAGACCCCAGCCCTTAGGCTTACAAACAGAAAAGACAAGACACACGATAGAAGGGCAAAACTGAGGAAAAAGATAGGAGATCAGTCTGACAATGTCAGAACAAAATGAGCATCTGAGAACCAGTTGCAGCCGGCTGGAGCTTCCCTCACAGCTGTTCTTGTGGGGTTGGAGGGGGTGCGGTTTCCCAATGGTCCTCAGTCCTCCAGCGTTCCCCTCCTCTCTGCAGTCACAGGGCAACTGACAGCTGCAGAGATGTCCATGCCAGCAGGGAGAGGAACCAAGCTCCTTCTACATCCAAGCTGGTCTTTCCTTTCTTCTTCTTTTTAATCTCTGGATTTATTCAGTTGTCTTCCTTTACGCATGGCTCAAAAGAGATCGAAGAGCATCATGTGCCCAGAAGCAACTATTAACAACATCCCAAGAGAGCATTCAGGGACAGCTGTCATTTAGTTATTTACTTGCTGTCTACTGACGAAAAGTTTCCCAAACAGTTAGAAAGTAACATCTAAAATGACAAACTATAAGCAACCATAAAAACACACCAAATGCAGATGAAGCAAACAATTACTCCCTAAATAACTTAAGCTTCTTAAATAAAATCGGGGGAGGGGGGATCCAGAATTTGCTATAGCACTATAGCAGGGGACCTGCCCCCCTACTTCCACGCCCCAATAGGCCAGACTAAGTCAGAGGCCATTTGCTATTCCATATAAAGGAGGTATGTAACTACATTGGTGCAGAGTATGTTTGCACTCTGACCTGAGCAATTAAAAGACACATGGGGGCCATCTTGTAATTTTAGAATTCCAAGGGACTCAGTGTAGGGTATTCAATCTCACTTGAAGCTGAAATGAAGTGTTACTCAGAGTTTGACGTTTTGTCCTCCTTAAACGTGGCATCTACAACTGTGTACATGTCCTACAGTCAACCCAAGCTTTCATTAACAAAACCTTTCAGTTGTATTAACATTTGTGTGTGGAACAATGGGGCATGAAGCAATTCATCCATAATACTTAGAAATACTGTGCAAGCACAGCAGGGAAAGTGCCATCGCTTACGTCATCCCATTTTTGTAAGTTAGAGGCTACTAGCCAAGCTTTGATGCTAGTGTATTAAAGCAGATAGCCAGTATTTTATTGCCCATAAATCTGTAATTGTTATTGCCGGAAGAAACCTACTGTCTTTTGAGAAAATTAAGTACAACATGGCCTCAAGAAAAGAAACCTAAAATTTCTAGCTTCTCCATTCATTTTGTAATCTAAAAATATAACAGGATAATATGCCAACAGCAATCAATGAAAAGTTACTGACTCATAGCAACTGAGAATCTGGCACACGTACATCTCAACTTAGAAATCCCAGTGACTACAGGAGCACTCAGATGCACACGTGAAACACCTCTTAAGGAGGCCTATTCCATGCCTGTTCACTACCTGACCGTGAAGCGAATAGGGAAGCCCCAGTTCATATGGCACTTCATATCTGCATCCACAGCTGCTCCCCCCCCCCCCCAGCAACCTTGGACTGCCACATCTGTTTATCATTTAATAAAAGAAAATTAAACATTTCCAGCACTTCATCCCACCTGGGTGCCCATGCACCTGGACAGACACCTTCAGATGCAATCTAGACCTCTTTCTTTTTACAAGGTTATGAACCATTCTGCCCACTCATCGGCAATAAGGTAAACCTTAACAGAGAAAGACAGCTAGAAAATCAGGGCAGAATAGAAACTGAACAGAAACACAGCAGGAGAATGGAAAGGGGATGGGGAGAAACTTTGAAATAAGGCAAATGTTTGGAACAGCCTAGTAAAATAGTGCTGCTGAGTCCTGACAGAGATTTATATTTAAAAGATTGCTGATAAAGGGAGAGCTTCTGGATGAATGAGCAAATAATTGGACACACTCTGTGCCTGAGTAGATGTCATATCATAGTGGCTTTGGGTCGGCTATCCATCAAACAATCCTGTCTTCCTTCTAAAGGGGGATACTGAAATGGGTCAGAAAAAGATAAATAAATCAGTGGTTCCTGGTAAGCAATAGAAAGTCTTAGCTTACAACACAGTCCCAGAGTTCAACGCCATTTATAGCTGCTCCAACCTGAACTGTTGGGTTCAGGATCAATAACCAGGGATGATCCCTTCCTCTTGAGTTCTGACTCGCCATTGAACTGGACTCTACATGTCCATACAAATGACCCCTGAATGAACTCTAGTTATTGTTGCAAATGCAAGAATGGTCATAGCTCAGTGGCTGCACAGAGATTCAGTCCCTGGCATCTCCAGTTAAAAGGAGGTCAAGTAAGAGGTCTGAGAAAGAACTCCAAAGATGTTAAAGAGTTACTGGCAGTTGATGCACCAATGGTCTGATTCTGTATGGCAGCTCCATATGGGCAAAGGAAGGACTTCCAGTGGATGTACCACCTACTGTATGATGGTTTTTTAAAATAAAAAACCTGCCAGGTTACAGAGAGTATATATATGTATATATATATGGGGGGGGGTGTTTCTATGCTGCCTCTTCAGAGTCCTGCTCGAGGCAGCTTACAAATAAAAAAAAAAAATCATCGGATTCAGCTGTTCACTACCCCCTGCAATGAGGCAGGATGGGAAGGGGAAGAGAGGAGCACCAAAATAAGAACACAAGGGAGCATGTGTCCACAAGGCCAACATCCTGTTTTTTCCCTGGGCGTAATTCCATGCAGAGGGCTATTTGAGGTTGCTGAATCATCCATTTCTAAAGTCCTCTTCTTTCTTATGTCTAGCATTCCCCAAGATTCCACACTCAAGTTGCCCTAGTGTCTGAAGCATTTCATTTCAGACAGCAGGGGGTGGTTCACATAACAGGATGTGCCTCCATACCCTTTCCCCAAAAGAGGGAAAGAGAGAGGTCTTTCCTAATATCTGCTTGCTAGCATCCTTTAAGTGACAGTGAAGGACTGGACCTGGGATATTGCACACAATGTGTTTTACCGTTGCTTCACCCCATCCTCAGCTTCCCAGGAGATAAATCGGATACCTTCACAACTGAACAAATAGTCCAGCTCTGGAATATAACTTTGGATCTTTTAAGGACTTATGACTGAATATCCATAGTCCATGCTGACATTGCCCCAATTCCTCCAGATATCCATAAATAACATGGAAGGAATGGCGGGTTTTGTATCAGGTGCATAATTTGTATGGGGAACAAATGTGGCGTGCCACACTGTATGTCATGAACCACATTTGCAATTACCATCAACCACAAGAGCTACACGACTATTGTATACTCTGTGTACCACTGCACCAAATACATGCACTCTCACAAGATATAACGATATTAAATTAATGGTCTGGGACCCAGGTATCTTTGGGACCGCATGTCCCAGTATACCCCCAGAGGAGCATTGGGCTGGGTAGATCAAAATCTATTGGTGGTCCCTGGCTCAAAGGATGTCTGGATGTCCTCAACTACAGCCAGGGCATATTCCACCCTGGCTCCAACCTGGTCAAACTCTCTGCGGAATAACATCTGTGCTCTGAGGTACCTGTTACAGTTCTGCAGGGTCCGTAAGGCAGAGATGTTCTACCAGGCATTTGACAGTGGTTATATCCTTTTGGCACTCCCCCCTCTCTCTGCCTTATACTTGTAATGGCCAGTTTGGTGTAGTGATTAAGAGTGGTGGACTCTAATCTGGAGAACTGGGTTTGATTCCCCATTCCTCCACATGCAGCTGCTGGGTGACCTTGGGTCAGTTACAGTTTTTACCGAACTGTTCTCTCAGAACTCTCTCAGCCCCACCTACCTCACAGGGTGTGTGTTGTGGGGAGAGGAAGGAAAGGAGACTGTAAGCCACTCTGAGGCTGTGGTCACACACACTAAATAATCAACTTCCAATGCACTTTCCAACTGGATTTTACTGTGTGAACTGGCAAAATCCAGTTGGAAAGTGGACTGAAAGTAGCTTATTTAGTGTGTGTGACCGCAGCCTGAGACTCCTAGTCAAGGGTGAGGTATGAATCCAATCTCCTCCTTCTCCTCCTCCTCCTCCACCACTTTCCTGAAACATGGGGCAGGTGTTACACTGGTGCTCAGAGAAGAGTTGCAGGAGGCGTATCGAAGAGCCACATGTAGCTCCCAAGCTACTGAATATCACTGGGTTAGAATGTTGGGCAGAAAACCAGGGAGACCGAGATTTAAGTCCCTGCCTGGCTACAAAGATCACTTGATGGCCACGGGTTTAACTTATCTCACAGGGGTGCTGTGTGGACAAAATGGAGGAGGGGAGATCCATGTGCACTGTCCTGAGCTCCTTGGAAACAAGAGTGTGATGAAAATGATAGATAGATGCAACGTTGTATAGCTCTCTGCCAGAACTGATGAACATTGAATTATGTGCTGGGAATAGGGTAATGCTTCTCTTGCGGACTCACTTGATGGTTACAGCAGAAAGCTGCATTGCTCTGAGCTTACCACTGCTTCCACACTAAGTGTGCTTTTAAACTGCACAAAGGAAAACTTGCCCACTTAGAAAATGATCAGAAATCCGTTCTTTCTAAAATGTCATTTTACAAATTGCCACTGGCGCAAATAATGGGCTAGCTTTCAAAGAATCTGTGAGCTTGTTTTAGCTCTTCTCTGTACATCATTTGCCCACGTTTGACATTGAGGGATTTTACACTGTGAAGGATGTGCTTTCTATGGATCAGCTCACTCTTGTGTCTAAGTTAATAACTGTCTTCCTTTTCATGTCATCGATTATGCCAACTTGCTCGCGGCTCCACGTTTTACTCAAATGCTTTCAGTAAGTGGCATTGCTCACCTATGCTTGCTTTATACATACGTGCCACTCTCCATCCTTGGCAACTATTCTGAAGAAAAAAAACTGCAGTAGCATTTTTCTTCCAATAGAGTTGAGAGTTTTGTAGGAAGGATGAGCCAATGTTCCCTATTCTGTATTGTGTTGCACCCATTTATACTTTTGTTGACTCAGTTTTCTGCTGACCTATCCAGTTTTTACTTATGGCTTGCTCTACATATCCTGGAGAATGGGGTGATGGAACAGGAGTCCACAACCTATGGCGCCTCTCGAGGCAAATGTGACTCAGTATGGAACCAAATATAGCTCTTCTTAAAAGAACAGGGAATCTTTAAGTTAAGATATATTGAGCGGTAGGTGAAGGTAATGGATGACAAATATTTTTGTAGAACTACAGGGCTTCTTAGAGATGCTTCACTGGAAGGGAAATGATGGAGCCAAACAAGTGCCAGTAATCCAAGTGCAAACCATGCAAAGATTCATGCCAGTGCACCAAAAACAATCACACAGGATAGTCCTGTGTCCATTCATGAGATCTTGTGTGCTCAATTTCCTATTAAAGGAGTCACAACCACCAGCATTTAGCCTGCAGGAATTTTATGCATTATCAGCCAACACGTGAATGGATTAGATGGACAACAGGTCTGATGATCCAGCAGGCCTCGTCTTATGTTCTTATGACTTATCAATACTGTTAAATTTTTCAGTTATGCAAACAGACTTTCTTGTAGTGGCTCTTTGTTGATCTCTTACTCTGAATTTTGACGTTGTTTGATTCATTAATTAAAGAAACGTTGCTGACCCCCGTGATAGCACACAGAAGGAGGCGGATCCTTACACTGTGTCAGACTGCATGTAACCAGCACACAGCAGGGAGAAAGCTTATTCCTCTCCCCCTGCTATCTTTGCTTGCTGAGCAGTTTTTTAACTGCTGGGTATTTTTAACATAGCGGATGATTCCAAAATGTGAACTTCCATGAACCTCCACCTGCAGTGGTGCAATCCTTTCTACCACCTTATTACTACCTCATGCTGCTACATGTATAATTCATGTCTCAGCCCTCCAAGGCTCTCTGCTCAGCTGGTACCAGACTGGCTGCCCATTTTTATATTCCTCTGATGCCTTTTCTTGTATGGATTTTGGTTCCCTACCATGTGTCTTGAGGAAGTCTTTCCTTCCTCTTTAGACTGACTACTTCTCCTCCAATGGGATTATATTCAGTTTACCACTCAGAGTTGACCTATGGAATTAGAGCTGAGGAGATACATGTGGTTGAAGAATGTAATGCCATTTAAATTGTGACATAGATTTCTTCAGCTTTCAGTATGATTTATAGCAACTGATTCCCCCCTTGTGCTGTACTTTTCACAAAAATAAATATATCAGAGGTTGTTAAGGCTTAACATACAAGCTCTGTTCTGGTGGCAGAGTGCTAATACAGGAAGAAAAAACTGTCTGAAATTGAGAACAAGGCATCCTTGGGCGAGCAGTACAGTTTTGGAGGGTTTCCACCCCAGGCGGCAAAAGGAGGAGGTTATGGGCATTTCTCATTAAAAGAAGTGGAAATTACTACCAAATCAGTTAATTAATCCAAATGTGGCCTTACAACATTAAAGAATTCCAAGAGAATTTTTTTAACAATCTTCAATTCAAACAAAATTTCTATGAACATCCCTCCTTTAAAAAAAAAGAAATTGTGAATTGAAATTTTGTGAAGATACTTAGTAGAGATTTCCTAGCCACAGTACCACAACTTTCAAGATTCTTTGTTCGGGATCCATCGCTATGAAGTAGTTTTGAAACATATGCATATTCATGTATTTATTTATGGCATTTCTCCCAAGGCATCCATCAAATATCACCCCTAGTCTCAACACCAGGGTCTCAGCCACATACCGAAACACCTCTGCTGTGCCTGTCTGACGAACCTTCTTCACGAAACCGGTAATATTTCAGCAAATGCTACCTGAGGGTGCTGGAGTTCAATATCCTACTTTAGCAGCCTAAATTAAGTTTTCAGGACATTTCCAAACATGGTTCATGCCAATGTGTGCTATGACTGCTGCACTATCTACTAACCTGTCAACACAGGACATGACATCTGCAACCAGGTAAGCAAGTCACTGCGCAATCATCACTTCTGCCACAAACCCATCTCTCTATGTTTCTGATTATTAAATCACCCACTCCTGGGACTCCCCCTCTCCCGGGAGGCCTGTCCTCAATGTGAGAGGCACTCTATCCCCCAGGGAATAGATCCCTTTTGAAAGACCAACTCCCAGTCTCTCAGTACAATGCTCTCTTCCCTTGAGGCCCTCATTCTCCGTAACAGCCATTAACAGAGAAGTGGGGTTTCTTAACCAAATCCCTGAAGGTCTTGTCCACAAACCTCTCTGTCAGTCTCTATTCTTCTAGGTCAGCCATCTTGTCTTCATGGAAATGAATCCACTCCCTGACAGCCGGGAGCTCACTGCATTAAGAACCCAAGACGTTTGCTATCGTATTAGCAGCAGTCCAATTAACAATAAAATGGAGGGGGAAACAATTCAGTACCTACTTTATTGAATTGGTATAACAAAATTTGGGACCAGTTCATAATGGAGAAGACTGCAGACAGCTAACTCGAATGAACTCTGACAATTACCAATCTAAATGTGTGGAGATCTGGTTTCCAGTGTTATAATTAATGTCTGAACAGGGAGTGATTCATTCAAACCCTTATTACCGCAAGATATTGTTTCTGTAATGGAGTAATAGCTACATTTGATTTTTGATTTTTTGCGTATATGAAGTTGTTGGACACACACTTATTGTTATTATTAATTTATTTCTTTTTAAATGGAGATTCAGAATTTTTTAATATTCTTGTATATTTAATGTACGCTATAGTGAGTTTGAAAATAAAATAAAAAGTTAAGTTTGGAGAAAAGGGGGTGGGGAAAACCCAGCAGTCAAGGCAGCAGTCTTTTAATCATATACATGGCACTCCATTACCTTAATCTTTTGTTTTCGTTGTATACCTTAAAACTGTAATGTGTGATATTGCCCCAAGGAGACTGCTTGTTTTACTTGTCAATTATTTATACTTGAATGCAAGTAAGTCATTTAATAGTTTCTCCTAATTGCTGCTTGTTGGAAGTACTTTATAAATACTCATGGGACAACATGAAATTTTGGAGTGGATTTTTTTAGGACATTTACAAAAGCAATTAAGAATTGTGCTGTCATTGTCTGAAATGATGCGGTTTTCATTAAACATTCATGCTGGTAGGGGGAACAATTCCCAGGTTCCTCCCCAACTACATTGTCTTTATAAATGCTGACAATCTTTGAAACACATGGCTTAATTTTTTTTAGCCTGGTAGATGACTCTCACACTTGTCCTTACCACAAAGCATCCCTGAAGCTGCAGGCTTCCATTTACAATTTACTAGCAATAAAAAAACATTAAGGCGAAGTGGGGCTTCAGATGTTTTGAGTGATTGTTTCATTGAAATGTTTTCTCATAAAATAGACACTGGAAACTTGTGGGATCTCTAGGCTATAGTACATAAAGTTTATTCTCATACTCTTACTGTGTGTCTATTGGACTTCTGTCTCTGTGATTAAATTCCAGAGATTGCCTCGTGCTTCTTCCCCATGCGTTGTTGTACATCTCAAAGTGCCCTCAAAAACTATACAATTAAAATCAATTGATCCTCAAATATGTCATAACAGCAGGCTCAATGGATCAGATCAGTGGTTCATCTAGTTGAATATCCTATTTCACAAACGGTCAAGCAGATGCTAACTGGAAAACCTACAAGAAGGGTGCAAAGACCTACCCCGGCTATTGCCACTCGCCCTCCCCATTAGCCAGGATTAGTCCCTATGTTTCTGGACCTTGTCCTGGTAAATCATTATCTCTGTTTCGTCCCTATAATTGCCTTTGGGAGATGCCTTGTTAAAATTTAGTTAGTGTGAATAGCTAAAGTTATCACTTGTCAAGATTCTTCTCCTTCCTCCACACTTCCAGAAGTCTGATCTCTGAATGCTTAGATTCACATCTCTAATATAGGGATGCCAGGCTGGTAGCCAGCATCACTGGGAGCTTCAGGGGCAGATCTGGGGGTGGAAATGATGGCATGGAAATGACACATGACATTAAGTCTGGCCAAAACCCAGATGTGACATAAGCACCACCAGAGCATCACTTACATTGCACAGGGCTTGTCACGCATCATCATTTCCACGTCTAGACCTTTCTCTCACCAATCTGGGAAGCAAGGGAAGGAGGGCAGGCCCACCAGTGGGAGCCCTCTCACCAAAAGCAGGCAATCTAGTCTAATGCTATGAGACAGCCCTTCTTAAACATTTTGACCAAACGTCTGGCCAAAGAGAGGATACCAGAAATAAGAGAGGACAGATTTCTGATCATTTTCTAAGTGGGCGAGTTTTCCTTTGTGCAGTTTAAAGGCCCACTTAGTGTGGCAGCAATGGTGTGCTCAGAGCAATGCAGGAATAATAATAAAAAAGAGATGGTGAAGCAAGAGAAATAGGGAAAGAAAGATTAAGGATGCAGTTGAACTCAGATATGATTTTGAAATAATGCATTTGTTTTGCATGCAGACACACAGACACACCAGGCAAAGTGACGTCCAATAAAGTCCCTTATCCTAGAATCATACCGATGCCACATCTTGCAGCCAATGGCTTGGATCCAGCAGAAGGATTTCCATCAGTTCCTCCCTCCCTCTACCCCACTATATACTGCTTCCTTCTCCAACCTCCAAGTTGTTCCTAGGGGGGCCCATAAGCAGGATTTGGGGGCTTTCTGGGCTTCATTGTGAATTGGAGGAGTCTCACTTCATGGACAAAGATTCCTTTTGTCCACAGAAATCTCTGATGGATCCAAGCTAATTTTCTGCAGCACTATGAAACAAAAAAACCCCCCTCTCTTTATATATCTTTTAAAATGTATCCAAGAACGGAAATGTACTTTTTAAAAAATCCCAAGGATACCCTAACAGTTTGTTGATCTTTTATTGACAGCAGTGCTCTAGATTCTACAAGCACCTACTGTCTGTTTAAAAGAATAAGCTCTTGTTTTGAATTATAAAGAGATACCCCTGTAGGATCACACGAATAGTCCATTGAGTCTAGCATTGTTTCCCATTGTGGCCAACTAGTTGCCTCCCAAACCAGCAGAAAGGGCATACAGATTCCCCTAGTAACTGGCATTCAGAGGTTTACTGTGTCTGAACATGGCTAATAGTTATTGATGAAACTTTTGATTCCCATCGTAAAGCTATCAAAGTGATGTGATTATACCATGGCAATAAGTTCTACATGTGAACTAAGTATTATCTATACAGTACTCTCTTTTGTCTATCCTGACTCTACTATTTCACTGGTGGTCCTTGAGTTTTATTTGGGGAGAAAAAGTTCTCTCTATCTACTTTCTCCACATTAGCTATCATTTTATGCACTTCTAACATATCTCCAGCACCCCATTAGCCATCTGTTCTAAAACTGAAAAGCCCTAAACTCTTTATCCTTTCCCTGCTGAGAAGGTGTTCCAGCCCCTTGATCACATTGCTTGCCATTTTCTGCACCTCATTATGGTAAAGAAAGCCCATTCTTCTGCTCCGTATTATGGCTGCCATTCTCTGCAAAGATGGAACAGTAGACATTGACAGCTCTCAGACCAGGGCTAGCCACTCCATTTTGAAAAGGTTTATTATGGCCAGCACAAGAAGAAGAAGAAGAAGAAATTAGAGACAGGAATAACATGAGATATTAAAGAATCCACGTCACCATCTTAAAATAATGTAATATTCAAAGAGACTTCATTTTCTATGGTCTCTACTTGCCACCAACAATCTAGGGAAAAGGAGTAACATAAAAGAAACAAATGAAATGTAATTTTCAAGCTAATTATGCTGGATGCTTTCATCCCTTTGTCATCTTTATATTTTAAAGGCAGAATATAAAGCTAAAGAGCTGATAGTATTAAAATGAACAATTTACACCTTAAGTTTTCTCTTTTGGCACTTGTTCTGTAATCCGCATGATGTAGCAGTTCCCGGACAACAATTAAAGCTGAGATACATCTCAAAGGTTAGCAGAGAAAAGAAGCCAGTGCCCTTGGTATCCCAGGGTGGTGATCACAGAAAGATGTCTAAAGCATCTGTCTACACAAGAGAATAAATGGACACCAAACAGACATTAAAAATAAAGTATTAAGAAACCACTGGGGGAGCATTTCAGGCTCTCATTACACAAAATGACTAATGCAAGTCTGATCAGGGTTCCCCAACTCACTTCACATTCAGACATTCAACAGGGGGCTCACCTTAAAAATGAGTGAGAGGGATGATTTTTGCTTGGAGCAGCAGTATGACACAAGAATAGGCTTTAACCCTCCCTGCCATGCCAGTTTGGCAGCGAAAATAGCCATGAGGGGGACCTGTTTGCCACCCTGCCAGGGACCATGTGTTAGGGCTATCAGGCCCCCACTGGCCACTGGCAGGGGATGGAGGAGTGGGTTTGCCAGATCCAAGCTGGGAAACTCCTGGAGATTTGGGGGTGAAGCCTGGGGAGGACAGTGACATCAGCAGGGTTCATTTCATAACAGGAGCTCCTTTGCATGTTAGGCCACACACCCCTGATGTACCACAGTAAGAAGAGCTCTGTAAGCTCTTGGAGGATTGGCTACATTAGGGGTGTGTGGCCTAATATGCAAAGGAGCTCCTGCTACAAAATAAGCCCTGGACCTCAGTGTGGTACAATGCCATAGAGTCCATCCTCCAAAGCATCCATTTTCTCCTGTGGAACTAATCTCTGTGGTCTGGAGATGAGCTGCAGTTTTGTGGGATCCCCAGATCCCACCTGGAGGCTGACGCATCTACCATGTGTCCTCCATCACACAATCTCAGGACATGTGGTCCCAGCAGCAGGACAAACGGCCCCACCACAGCCCTTTCTGCCAGCAAAAATGGTGCATGAGAGAAGGCGGACACTCCTCCTTACTCTGCATCGCTGCTCCAAGAAAAATGCCCCCCACCAATCCCTTTCAAGGTGAGTCCCCTGTTGAATATTTGACTAAGAGTTGGGTGAGTTGTGAGTCCTGACTTACATTTACACTATTCAGATTCAACTTAGTCTCTCAACTGGAGGAATATGCTGACTGCTTGATCTTCTCTTGGGATACAGACAGGCATTAATGGCGACTGTGGTGGAACACCCCAATCTGACCTGTAGGCCCGTGTTCTGGCCTGCCCTCTGAGGCATCTGGGCACCAGTGGCTGTCCAAAGTCTTCACCTGGTACATGCCACCTACCTGGCTTTCCCAACACCCAGAAGGGCTTTTCTCTTAATCTCTCAGTTCAGCCACTATCACCACCTGCCTGTTGTAGGTACTACCCACAGAGAGGACCCGGGCTCCCAGCTTCCCTTCCCTGTGTCATCATTCTAAGGCCTAGCCTTGTGCCTATGTCTCCTGCTACCCAGCATCTGGTTACATGGGGATAGCTCACTACACTTGGCAGTGGCCTGCACCACTGAGGGAGTAGCTACTTGCCAACTGACTGCCTCTCCCTTTTTCCTGGTGCTCCTTTAAAAATAGCATGTCCAGAATGGTGGAGATCTATGTGGTACAAAAAACAGCTACCAGCATTAAACATTCTTAAACATTTATAAAAAAAGAAAATGCCCTCACATGTATTCTTATTACAGCAACATATGGAGCAAGGGATCCCAAAGAAAAGTATAAAATGCCATTCCTCTGTCCCTCCCTTAGCGGATGTTAACCTCAGGCAGGCTCTTCGACTTAAAAGTCACAGTGGGTCTAAAGGGTTCCCGTTGCCTTGGAGCCTCTGCTCAGACCTGCAGCGCTGCACACAGCAATGGCCACCTTCAGTAGACCCCAGGTGACAACTCTATCTGCTTTGAAAGAATCAGCCCCTCCTCCTAATGCCAAAGACTTTTTACACTTCTGTTTGCCCACTCATTCTGGGCAGGGCAGGGCAGGTCAAAGAAGCTTTTCCTGAAGTCTCCAGGAAGTTTTTTTCCCCCCTGAAGTCTTTCTAGAAACTTAAGTCTTTCAAATCTCTGTTCCCTGGTGGGCAGGTCTGTAGCCAGGATTTTGTAATTCGGGGAGGGAGGGCTTAGAATAAGTCAGGGGGCACTGACATCACAAAATTTTAAAAAATTAAAATAAAATTTAAATTTTTTTGCAATATTTGCATTTTGCTTGCCTACGCAGGGAAGCAAGCCGTGTTTGGGGAAGTGGTGGCGATGGGGAGTTCTCCAGGCAGCCCAGAGAGTTGGGAGTCCTCTGGGCAGCCCAGAAAGCTGACTGGGGGCTGCATGGAAATCAGGGGGCTTTGCAGGAAGTCAGGGGGGCAGGCCCCAAAATGCCCCACTGTAGCTTCAGGCCTGCTGCTGGATGTCACCTTTCTAGCTGGAGAGGCTTGTGTGGGTCTTGACCATCCCATAGTATGTAGCCAGGTCTTCTATTTACATTTCTAATGCCTGACCTGCATGAGATTGATGAGCAACTGACTCCCCCCCACACACACACACACACACACTCAACTGTACACTGCCAAGAAACAGAAAAACTTTTAAAACTCAAGGTGAAGGTTTTGTTAAGTTCAACTCCAAAACATAACGTGTTTCTCCACAGGGATGTTTATTTACTGAGGTGTTTACATCCCATTTTTCCAAATAGTATTCACTCACACCAGCTAACAACAAAACAACCTACCTGAACAGCAATAATTGATTAAAATACCCCGGGTTGGGTCCATTAACGTCTTTCCTCTAAGCTGTAACCAATCATTCTCTTCTGTTAAGCTGGATCTAACTACTCCCTGCCTGGCACCTAAAAGGCCTGGCAGAGGGCCTTCCATGGCACCAAAACTCTGGAACTTTCTCTCCAGGAGGATTTGTCTGTTTCTTACTGTTGCCCTCTTTCTTCACTGGGTTGAGACTTTTTTTGTTTTGTTTGGCATTCTCTCAGTGATCTCTCCTTTCTGCCCATTGTTTTATTTTTTTAATGATTTAATTGTTGTTTTATGTCTTTGTATGGTTTTAGCTCTAGTTTTAATTGTCTTAATGATGTATTCCTATTAATATTGTTGTTTTAATGGCTTTAAAATGTGATTTCACTACATATGTTTTAATTTATTAGCCACCTTGGTGGCACTCGTAAGGGCAGAAAGGCAAGACATAAATTTTGTAAAATAAAATAGATAAATAAAAGACAGAAAAAATGGAGATAGGCAAATACTCCCTGTGGGGAGGGAGTTCCAGAGTAAGGGCACCACAAAAGGTAGAAAAAGATAGTGGGTGGAGCCTGACCTCCACTGCTGCATCTTATTTAAACGAATCCATGCCACAAGTGACCAGCACATGGTAAGCATAAAGCATCATTATGCTTTCTTGCAGAATTTATATACTGCCAAGAAGTAAACTGCCAGATTCCAACATAACTGAATTCATTTTCATCCTTCCGTTTTACACAACTGAGGAGGAGAACACTAGACCATTCCTTTCTCAAAAGTATTTAATAATTCAAATAGTTCAGGCCCTCCTGTTATTTATTTATTTGGAGGGGTTTATTAAAAGTGCCCATCAAGCCTCTCCCAAAGCATTTGCCAAAATATGAAATCACATGCAATTTAAATGAAACAGACATGATGTCAAATTTGAGAATGCCCTCCAGGGAAAAACACCTTCTCAACCTGCTCTGGAAAAGAAACAGATGTGCCTCCCAGCAAGTATAGTTTAAAAAAAATATCAACTCCTAGGATTTTTATATGCTCTACTGCTGTGAGAACTACAGAAAAAGCAAACCAAGACTGCAGTGCCTTCATATTAAAAAACCCCAAACCCTCCACCAATGACTACATTAGAGACCCTTGCTCCTGCAATCTAACTTCAGTTGCTGAAATGCTGCTTGGCTCAGTGGTGTCTGAAGGGCTTTCTGTTCCCATATGAAGATGCTCCCGCATACCTTGACTTCCTTGGACAAAGCATGGGACAAAAAATATGATAAATACACAGACATCCATCGCCCGCTGTTACCACCCGCAAATATTATTATTCAGTGGACCACAGAGTAGGATCTCTGAATCCATGAGGATTTAGTCTTCATGACTAGTAGTCAACTGATTGGTGTAATCCCCTTTTAAAGATATCTAAGCTAGTAGCCATCACTCTGTTCAAAAACAGTATGATTTAGTGTTTTTGATTGCCTGATCCAAATATTCAGCTGGATTTAAATCTTCACCTGCTCACAAAGCTTGCTGGTTGACATTGGGCCAGTCACTCTCTTTCAGCCTAAGTTACCTCATGGTGTGATTGTGAAGATACTCGGAGGGGAGGGAACTGATGACTACTGTAATGAGCTCCTTGGAGAAAGCCTGGGATAAATAGGAACCTAACCGTAACTTTAAATTTCTCACCAGAAGCTCTTCCCCATTGTCCTCAGAGGTTAGGCAAGCCGTATCTTGAGACAGAGCCTTCTTGGTGGTGGCATGCAAGATGTGAAATATTGTCCCCAAAGATACTTGACTGGCAACTGTTTCATCTGCTTTTCTGCACCAGATGAAGGCAAATTTATTCTCCCAGACTTCCAGTTCATTTATTGTTGTTGTTGTTATATTTTTATCCTGCCCTTGCTCCAGGAAGCTCAGGTGGCATACATACTTCCTCTCACCACTGTACCCACACAACAATCCTGGGAGGTAAGTTAAGTGGAGAGAGGAAATAGCCCAAGATAGGGCTCCCAAGCCCCTAATAGGGGTGGGTGATTTCCTGACCCCAGATCTGATTGCCCGCCACTACTCAAAGTGGTGGCAGGAGAAAAAAATCGAAAGGAAAACAAGACCTTGTTTACTTACAGGAAGTTCTTACCATAGAGTTCCTGGCAATTCCTACAGTGATCAGAAATGACAAGGGTAGCTCTAGGTATTGCTAGAAACTCTGTGGTAAGAAATTCCTGTAAGTAGATGAAACCTTATTTTTAATCTTTTTCCCGGGACACTTGTCCAAGATCACCTAGTAAACTTCATGGCAGAACAGGAATCTACCCTCACTCTCTGAGAGATCTATAAAAGGAGTACATTAGATATCCTGCAAAGATGCCTTTTGAAGTAACTCTTTGCAACTAGCAATATTTGTTAAGAACTCAGACAAGAGATGCACTGAAAGTCATCTCCGTTTCAAGAAAAATTCATAGGTGCCTGGCTGAAGAATGCTCAGTGTAATTTTGAGAAAAAGAAGCAGGGTCATTAAGATGTTCAGCCAATGACATCATTATGTACATTGTATTTCCAAACATTCAGTGTTCACATTAATTATATATTTAAAATCCTTACAGCGACCCTGCAAGATAGGGCAGTATTATTATCCCCATATTGCAGATAGGAGGCTGAGGATCAGAAAATGGCTTTCTTAAGGCTACCCATGGAACACATAGCAGAAGCAAGACTTGAACTGGGCAGGGACTTCATAGCCCAGCATGTTGGCTGCTTACACCTGCACTAGTGAATATATTTTAGAGAGATTCCCATATATCCCTCTATGAGCAAATCCTTTGCATTTGTGGCTCCATAGCCATGGAATACACGCCCACGAGAGGCTCCATCCATCTTCTTCCTTGGTTTCATTTCAGAAGCAAGTGACCACAGTTTTATTCTGCTAGGCACTGGAGATTTAACTAGTAGTGTAGGTTTATTGTCCTGCTATGCTTAGTTTTTTTTTATTATTAAAGCATCCTCTAATTTTTATGTACTACATGTTTAAATTGTTCTCTGTTATGCAAATTGCCTTGGGAACATTTGTGTTAAACGCTGGCAAAGGAATACAGTAAATACACAAGACACAATAAATAATTGTACTGCCATTCTCTCTTCTGGTTAGGGGGTTAAGTCCAACTGTGTCTGGTATGCCCAATGCTTGATGTATTTGTTCTGTGCTGCATTCCAATCCCATTCCAGATGAACAAGGAGAATTTCTGAAATTAATTCTGGAACTGGAACATGCACTATTGGACACAGCTTTTCAATTCCTTCCATTCATTTGCATCTTCTTTCCTCTTTTCCTTATATTTACAAGCCCATGGCTGCAACACTGCAAATCTTGCACAACTGCATCAACACTATTCATATATGGGTGTGCATAACAAAATACCTAAGATGAAGATATACACAGAAACTGCTGTTTTGGGTCATTACTATGAAGTTCTGGGATGGTATTAGGAATCTGGGATTCTTACTTCCTCCTCCCAAAAAAGAAATGTGTGTAGTTTTTAACTTAGGTTGTTGCAGTGCTAGTAAGGCAGCATATACTTCTGCCATTCCTTGATTCTTCTCTGATACTAAAATGACAGTCCTTGGAGTGGAATGATAATCCCTGTGGGTAGCATAAGTGTTCTGCAACAGGAATGACAGCTCCCAGAGTGGAATGGAAGCCCGTATAACTGGAACCAGTAGTCTGGAACTAGAATGACAGGCCGAGTGATCACCATTCCATTCTGGAGGCAGTCATTCAAGGCCTAGAGAAGGTTTCTTGTAATCTGTTCCATGTTTTCATTGTAACTTTTGTGTGTTGTAATACATTTCAGTGGCACTTTCACAAGTCAAATTGGGAGCCAGTTTGGTGTAGTGGTTAAGAGTTTGATTCCCCACTCCTCCACATGCAGCTGCCGGTGTGACCTTGGGTCAGTCATAAGTTCCTTCAGAGCTCTCTCAGCCCCACCTACCTCACAGTGTGTCTGTTGTGGGGAGGGGAAGAGAGAAGGAATCTAAGCTGCTCTGAGACTCCTTTGGGTAGTGAAGGGAGGGGTATAAATCCAATCTCTTCTTTTTCTCTCAAGGATAGATCTGGGGAGAACTGTATCACCTACCTGTTGTGGCGAGGGGAATAGAAAGGGAAGGGTGGCAAATGCAGAGTTTTCAGTGGAAAGGTAAGAAATTTTTATTGTCAACCATTCTCTGAAAGAATAGGAAAAACCAGACAGGGTTTATATATGCCTGCTCAGCTGCTGCTTGGCCACCATTTTAGGAATTAGTGGAGAGGTCCATGAAGAGATATCTACTTTGAGGGTCTGTAAAACTGAGTTTCTTGGTCCAATTCACTTGAAACTTGGGGGAGGGTATTTAGATTAGAGGGAGGAGTATGTCCTGTGCAAATGTGGTGTCATTATCTTTATAAACAGGTGCCCATTAGCACCTTTATATACATTCCCCATTGGAAAATAATGATACCTAACTCCAAAATAACAGATTTGAAATGGTAATAATGCCTTACCCAGAAATAAGCAATCCTGGTAAAAATCCCCCCACCTCAAGTACTTGCCAGGGTCCACCCTGCTTAGCTTCCGAGATCTGATGAGATCATACTTGTCTGGGCTATCCATGTCAGGGCCTCACATAGAGTTGCCAGGTCTGGGTTGGAAAATACCTGGAGACTTTGGGGGTGGATCCAGGAGAGGGCGGGGTTTGGGGAGGGGAGGGGCCTCAGCATGGTACAATGCCATAGAGTCCACCCTTCAGAGCAGCCATTTTCTCCAGGGGAGCTGATCTCTGTCAGCTGGCGATCAGTTGTAAAAGTGGGAGATCCCCAGGCCCCACCTGGAGGCTGGCAACCCTAGCCTCACACCATTTTCACTTCAGAAAGAAAACCAGGTTACTCGGAACTCCAGAATCTAGAGAGAAATTCAGATGAAAATTTGGGAAGCATCCCTCATAGAAGAGCCCTAGTAGTCTCAAGAAACATGTGAGCTGCCCTGAGCCTATGTGTGAGCCGCTCTGAGCCTACCTTGGTGGGGAGGGCGGGATATAAGTTAAACAGACAAATAAATAAATTTATGTAGGCTGTTTTCTTCCTCCTCAGATTGTTCTAGGGTTGCCAGACCCCCAGGTGGAGGCAGGGGTTCCCCACTGCCGGGCCCTGCCCACCCAGCTGCTGATCAGCTAGCCAACAGGGGGGACTTACCAGTAGAAAGAGGAAGGCCCAGGCCACATTGCCAGCATTGCACAGGAAGTGACACCATCACACAAGCAACTTCCGGGCAACACTCTGGTATTTGTGCAAAAACTCTACGGTAGAAGCTGGTTTTACCATAGAGTTTTTACCCAAATATTAGAGCATCACCTGGAAGTTGCTAGTATGATGATGCCATTTCCTGTGCAACATTGACAAAGTGGCCTGGACCATTCTCTTTCTACTGGTAAATCCCCCCTCTCCCCTGCTGGTTGCCAGGAGGGACCTGGCTGGTGGGACCTGGCAAGCATATTCTGTCCCTAAATAAGACCCTCCAAAATTTCACTCTAGGTACCTCTCAGGAGAATCATGCATGGCTGCATGATATACTGGTATAATCATTCCCCTCCTGGATTTTCCTGTCCAGAGACAATATCTAATGATGTAAATGAATAAATATATAAACAAATAAACATGGATTCCCCCTTATCCCCAACCTTCGCCATACCCTCACAACCCACAGCAAATTCTAAATTATGTATCTGTCTTCCTCCCCAGCTGTCTTCTATGCTGCAACCGTAGTTCATTTTTGGCTTGCTCATCTAACTGGTGATCTACAAGCAGATGTTGCAAATGAAATCAGAAACCCGTTGCCTTTGACATGTATTATCCCCATGCCAGATGGCAGGGGAAGGCTGACACTACCTGCCGTGAGAAGGGAATTGTGTTTGACGCGTCCATCATTTCCATGAGCAACACGGCACTTCTGGCCAAACTTCTCATCTGGCCCATCAAATGGCATTTGACAGGACTAGACATCTGACTGCTAGACTAGGTAAGTGTCTGGCTACATTTACATGACATAATGAGCAGAAATATGGCCCTGCTGAGTGAGCAAGGAAGCACTGGAAACAGCATGGGGAAAAATCATTTATTCACCAAGTTCCACACTGTCTTGATCCTTGCTTCTCTCATAGGCCTTCTCTGAGACCATCGGTGAGAAAGGATGGCTCTCTCACATTGATTGCCTGTCGTCTGTTATTTAGTGGGGAAATGCTTATCATCGGGGTGGGTAGAGAAGTGGTGTATATATTTCAAGAGTTCTTTCATGGACTTGAACAGGACAGGGTACATTCAGATCAGAAAGGTGTGGTGCACAGTCTCTTATTTGGGCCTTTCCCCCTCACAAATTATTAAAGAATTGTAACATACAATAAGTGATTAAAATGTGAGATGTCAATTATATATACTGATGGTTATGTACTGTGCTGAGGTAAATTGTAAATCGGGGAGAACAAATGTCTGATTCTTGAGGTAAATTCCACCCCCACCCCATGTCTTACACAGATATTTTTTAATTTAACAAAACAACAAAAGTGTATTGTCACTTCCAGAGAAGGGTAAACACTTATTTTGGATGTCAAATGAAAACTTAACTTAAACATGCCCTCAATATTTAAAGCTAAGTTTCTTTTGGAGTGTTGCTGTGTCATAATATACACTCACACACACCAAAATGATAGGCTGCTTTGACCTGCTTTGAAGGCTCAGTAGGATCTTTCTTTTACTGCAGCCGCTAGCCGAAGAGATGAATGCCAAAAGAGTGTGGACTTTATCTGTTCAGTTCCCACACTTCCCCAGTCCAATTTACCTTAGGACACAGCCCTGGAAACCAGGTTATCTTATTTCCTACCCTGATCCAATACTTAAAGCCTAATCTCTTTAACCCCTAACCTAATGCTAGGAAAAGTTGAAAGCAACAGGAAGACCCAACATGAAATGGATTGACTCAATAAAGGAAACTGCAGCCCTCAGTTTGCAAGACCTGAGCCAGGCTGTTAATGATAGGACATTTTTGGAGGTCATTAATTCATAAAGTCACCATAAGTCAGAAGTGACTTGCCTGCAGTTAACACCCACACAGCCTCCTGCCTCCCTAAGATATCCTTCATTGCTTAACCCAGGATACTTAAACTTATCGTTTCTTTGTTAAACTCTCTGTCCCCTTCTCTCAGAGATTCCACAGCCTCCTGCTGCTTGACTAAGGGTCCAGATTCCCTTAGTATTCTCAGAGACGCCTTCCACGATGTCTGTGAGAAAACAAACCTTTTAGTTCCAAGAAGGAATGACTCGACATCTGGGATCTTTACATAGCCCTCCAGGACTCAGTGTCCTTTGCACGTAACTTGCAAGACATGTATGAGGAAACTACCGCTAGGTTAGAGGCTAGCGAAAAAGAAACTGAACAGCTCAGGGCAGAAGGATTTGGCCCCTTAATAGAGAAACAGAACCTAACTTCCATTGCCCTGGAAAATAAGCAAAAACTAGAGGACGCTTTAACTCGTTGCTGAGGATTAGCATATGTCTCCTGTAGGTAGGAATGTGTGGTGGTGCCTGGAAGACAGAGCTAAAGGCTGTCCATCAGACAGGATCACTCAGTAAGTGTTCCAGCTTCTAAGCTTGATGAGTCCCATTAATGTAACAAGCTTGGTTCATAACATAACACTTTTGAGCCAGACATCAGCGGAAAGACAGAAAGTAGGCGGGCACCCATCCACTCTGCCTGGTAGAGCATCAGCTTTACATTCCAGGTGGTCCCAGGTTTAATCTGTAGCATCTCTATTTTTAAAAAAGGGTCAAGTAAGTTAGTAGATGATGTTGAAAGACCTCCGCCTGAGGCCCTGAAGAGCACCTACCAGTCAGAGGAGACAATACTGACCTTGACAGGCCAGTTGTTTGACTCAGTATAAGGCATCTTCATATGTGTTCATCCTTCTAAGATCATCCGTCCCTTCACCCAAGAAACATTTTAATTGAATTTTAATTATCACTTGAATGGGTTCTGATTCCTGGGAGCAGTGCTAGAAGGCAAATTCCACGGACAGGCAGAATTTTAAAAATGAATTCCTGGGAATAAGATGAAGGGCACTATAAACTACAATCTGATTCCGTACCCCAATTCTTATTTCCTTTCATCAGTATTGACCAAGTCCTATGGTAGCCATTAAGGACTAAACAAAGCAAAAAGCCAGCCATTCGACTCAAAAGGTACACCACCGACAAAAATAACCGTTGGCAATTAAATATTGTGTTCATTAAAAATGCAGCTGTTAATCCAGTTAAATTCCCAGGAGAAAATTAATGCATAGTTTGCTTCCCCAAAAATGTCAATTTCTTTAAAGATAGAGTGGAGATACATCAGCACACAAGAGACAATCATTGATTTTTTTTCTAAATAAAAAATAAAGTATTTGGGCACTTTGGAATTGGATTCTAAGGACATTTGAATCCCAAGGAAATTTTCCGGATGCAGCAAAGGTGATTTATTTCTCTACTTTTGTAAGCATCTCCACTTTCAATTCTCACTTTTCTGCAGTATGGGGTGGGGGGGGGGGGATGGTAACACTGTAATTCTCTTGTTGTTAGATCTGACACTGCATTGATCCGACAGGAGTTAATTCCCATCCTTTTCGCACTATCTCCAAATATACAAAATGAAAACACAAGTAAAGATGACATTATACCAGAAATAGAAAGCGCAATAAACAAAAGGCACCACGAACCAACAGCTGCTTCGTTTCTGACAACCATCAAATAAGAGGCAATGCTGCCAGGGACATTTGACAATACCGGATTTGAAAGGGTTTTTGTTGTTTTGTTTTGTTTTGTTTTGGAGATGACCCAGGAGAAGCTGCTTCAAATGTGTCAAGGGGGAAAATTCCAACAAATGTTGTCCTATTTATAGATTTTTTTCCCTATCACCAGCGTTCCGTGGGCATTGTGTGGACTAGATCTCAGCTTCCTGTGCGCTGTGGAAGTAACTCAGTACTTCTGATAACTCAGTTCTTCTGATCACAGTTATTGAATCACTGGAGTCCAAGCATATTTCACATTAGCAAGACTAACAAAGTGTTCATCATTTTTTTAGGGTCTGATGAGATGTATGTGAAGAGAGGGTCTGTATACTGTGTACAGACATACTGCACACTCTCCCTGGGATCCTTTGTTGATGGGGGCCAGATCATGCTCCAGTGGACAGGCTTTGCTCCATTGAAATGTGGTCTCAAAAGTTCAGTTCTTCCTCTCCCATATGTAGAATGCATGTCATTTATCCTGGGGAAAATGCAGGGTTGCATTCAAGGAAGCCACTCAGATGGAAAGCTAGATTTGTCCATTCAGGTTTTACCTATTCTCAACTCTATACAGAGTTTAGCCCACTCCCACAGAAGTCAGTAGGACCCAAGAGAGCTATTGGCATATCTAGACACTGAACTGAGTGTGGGACAAGGAAATCACTGCGACTTCCCTAGGCAATGTGGTTTCTTTGCGCTTCTCTCATGCTAGACGAAATTACTACAGTTAGAGAATGAGCAAACAGGTAACCAAGCAGACAGTATTGAAAGTACTGACAGATGCCTGTAGCTGTTGGTTTTTACCACAGCTGTTACAGTCATCAGGAGGCCTCTGGCCACAGGCTGTTGTGTCAACCAGACAACAGAGTTACCTGACCCAGAGATTCTGCAAAAATCTGGACAAGAGCCAAAGACTTAGCTTTTCGAACTGAATCTTTTATTTCTGCTGGCATTGCATCTTAACTGGTAAAATGCTGACCAAGGGTAAAAGCCATATGCTCAGCAGAAGCAAAAGTGGAGTCAAAAATAACCCCAGAGCAGTAGAGAGTTGACTCATGTTGTACATTCATTTCCCCAGACTGCACACTCAAGCACCTTTCCTTCTGCTCCCAGATGCTTTCTCTTACTAGGGCTCACTCCAAAGGTTCAACACATCTCAACTCAGGCCTACATAGCTGGGGATCCTTAAACATCATCCTTGCCCCCAAATGATCCAGTCTTTAGGGAAGACAAAACCTGGGAATCTGGCAAATGCTTACACTTGCAATCTATCAAAGAGTGGACAAATGCAAAAGACTGCATTTCTTGTTCTGGAGCAAAGAAACAGCAGAAGGAAAGGAAACTTTGGCCTGGCAAATCATATTGACTAACTGGATCGCATAATATATTTCACATAGAAAGAAACAGTCTGCTTAAATAACACCCCATCACAAAAGCAAAACTCCCAATGTGCATAAGCAGAATGACACTTGTTTATCCACGGTGTGATATATTATCTTGGGTGTTCAGCCATTTTAGAGCATCTGTACCCCACCAATGTTTTGCTGATTCACCATTGTGTATTGTAATGAAATCAGTCTTATAAAGTTTGTCTCCAAAACTGATTTATAGTGCGTAACACTAAAGTGTGTCAGCATGCCAACTTGGAGGCGATAGGTAGAGCAAGAATGCCTTTACTTAGGGAAAAAAGCAAAATATGTGGTATACACATGTCTGAATAGAAGCAACAGATCTTGTACGACATAAAACAGCATAATCTAAGGAAAACATTGGCAGGGAAAGAAAAGACAACACATCCCACCTTAGTTGATATTACTGTATTCTAATCTGCTATGCTAGGATGTGATAAGACCTACAGTATTTAAAACAGTACAGCAGCACTCCCATGTGGTTCAGTGGTGAACTGATGACATTAATATTGGTTGCAACTCAATTGCAAAGATGTCAGATGCATAACTGGTAATGAAAGATTTAGATTTGGTAATCTAGAAATTCATATTCACTTCATGCATTTGCTTACGGAAAGAGACAGAACTTTAAAATTGCCTGAGAGCAACTGAGCAAAGTTTAATGTGCACTGAAGGCTTTATCATGACCAGTTCAATGTTTAGTGTGCAATTATATTGAAAAAATATTAATATATAAAATATGAATACAGGCAGATTTACAGTCCCTTCCGTGACTATTTTATATAACCCAATAATCCACTTTTGTTTTGTTTTGTTTTGTAAATGTTCAGGATATGGTGGGGGGAAACAATAGAAATAGCAAATACAAATGTGCCAAGAAAGAGTTGAAAGGGGGAAAAATAGGTTATGATCCATTTTTATATTAAAAAGTCCAGTAATGGAACAAGTAGCTGATAAAGAGGTTGTCTCAGATCTCTGACAAGTCATCAAACCCCCAGATTAAAAAGTGAGGCTCTACTGTTTATGTGATCTCCGTGTTTATTTGCACCTTCCTGGAAAGAAATTAAGCATGAAATTAAGTAATTATGCCAAATTCATGCTCTTTATAGCCATTTCTCGAAAGTTACTAATGGCCTTTTCATTCAAGAGATAATTAAAGGTTGGTACCAGGAGGAGGCAGAAGACACAGCACTGTCCACTGAGAGAGCAATCTTAAGCAGGTCTACTCAGAATCCTAATCAGTCCTATTCAATAGGGCTTACTCCCAGGAAAGTGTTCTTAGGGTTGTGGAGCTAGTAGTCCACTGGCCGTTTTCAGAATACAACCACATAGTGCTGTGATGGGTGCCAAGATTGTTGCTGGAATGGATCAGGGTTAAACTGGCCAAGTCTTTTCTGCAAGACACTTCTTATATTCTTAAGAGGAGCATATACTGAAGATCACGTAATGCAGGTTACTTATGCTCAGGGATCATTTTGTAGAAAAAGAGGTGCAGGATCTCATTAGCATAATTCATTATTAGCTTAATTTATGCTAATAAGTTAGTGGAGTGGAGCCTGAGTGGTGGGTGTGGCCTTCTGAAAGAAAGCAGTATTTATTTATTTATTTATTGGATTTATTTATTGGATTTATATCCCGCCCTCCCCGCTAACGGGCTGAAAGGCATCTTTAAATACCTCTCCTTCACTTCCCCAGCTAGCCGGACAAGGTGCGCTGGTTGGGGAAGCGAAGGAGAGGCTCTTAAAGATGCTTTCCCAACCTTTCTTAGCTTCCCCAGCCAGCCCACCTTGGAAGGCTGGCTGGAGAAGCAAAGAAAGGTTGGGGGCATCTTTAAAAGCCTCCCCTTCCCTTCCCCAGGCAACCTGCCAAGGCGGGCTGGCTGGGGAAGCAAAGAGAGAAGGGTTTTAAAGTTTAAGCCCCTTCTCTCTGGAGTCACACTGCAGCAGCAGCACAGCCTTCTATTGTAGCCTATGGCCCCATGGAATACAATGGAAAGATCATGCCACCGCTGCAGTGTGACTCCAGAGAGAAGGGGTTAAAACTTTAAACCCCTTCTCTCTGGAGTTGCGCCCAGCGGCGGCATGATCTCCTATTGTATCCTATGGCCCCATAGAATACAATGGAAAGATTGTGCCACTGCTGCAGTGCAACTCCAGAGAGAAGGGGTTTAAACTTTAAAACTCTTCTCTCTTCACTTCTCTCACCAGCTCGCTGGGAGCTGGGCTTGCTGCTGCCACCATATGTGCCTGCTCCTGGGCTGCTGGCATGCCGTTCTGGCTCATTCTGGCTCCTCATTACCCCGGCTCATGCTTAACTTAAGAGATCCTGACTGTGCATTTCTACCTTTTATCTTTAAAAGGCATCAGTGGACTGTAGGGATTCTAGTTACTGCTACATAATTTTTTTCATAAGGTTAGCTTTTTCATTGCAAAAATAATCACGCAACAATATACCCGTATTTTTCGCTCCATAAGATGCACCTGACCATAAGACGCACCTAGTTCCGCTCGGTGCCGTGGCTTGGGAAAGGTGAGGGGGGTTTAAGACGCACACACTTCCCCCCCCCCACTTCTTTGGGGAGAAAAAGTGAGTCTTATGGAGCAAAAAATACGGTATATATTGGACTTTTGCAAATTTTGTGCCTGTGGACAGCCATTGTTCCCCTGCCCATTTTGGCTCAGCAGTACTTCCAAGACTGGAGGCTAAAGTGTCATTCCATCAGCACAGCTGCAATTCCACCAAAAGAATGGCATTTCCAGATGCAGAGGGGGGAGGGTGATTTTGCCAATCCTCCCTTTCTGCTGCAGACTCTCACTTTGCTCCCCAAACTTTTCCTGGGGGTCCACTGATCCACAATTTCAAGGAATACACAAGGCTGCAGTAAGTACGAAATTATTCTTAAACACAACTCCACTTGCACTAGTAAGGATTTAAACCCTAGGGGTTTTTTTCCTTTAAAAAAATAAGAGTAGACCATGAAAAGCTTGTCAGGCCATCCAAGCTTTTTAAGATGTTGTTATGTGACAGATTGCCATGTCTGTTTCCATTTTAAATTAACAAATTTTCAACAGCAGACCAAAAAAACACATCAGTAGAGAGTTTAATTATATTCATGGACTTTATCCATTCAAAATACTACCTTTTTTGAGCACTCTGTGGCTGCTCCATGATTTTGAAGATCTTACATTTGATGACCGAATTGAATGTAATTATGAATGGCTTCATATGATTCTTTCCTTATGGAAGGTTTGACACGTTCCAGCCTTTCCACTGAGGTGCATCAATTGAGATGCATCTGTAAACAGTAATTCAGTCACATTAAATGAAACATTAATTTTCAATCACTGAATCCTCCAGAGTTGTATCTTTATTTTACCTGCGTGTTTTCCTATCCTTTCAAAGGCTCCAGTTACTAGCCATGATGAAATACCTATCCTGTAACATTATAATGGGATGAATGCAGAATCACAGAAAGGAGTAAATAATCCCCTATAAAAAGCACACCAAAAAAATCATGGGCAGTGCAAGTAGTTTGCCATATTCCAAATGGGGCCTGGAGATCTCCTTGAATTTCAACTGATCTCCAAACAACAGAGATCTGTCCCCTGAAGGAAAATGACTGCTATGGAGGATGGTCTATATGGCATTATACCTCACTGAAGTGCCTTCCCAAACCCCGCCCTCCCCAGGCTACACCTTCAAATCTCCAGGAATTTCCCTAACTGCAACAGAGAAATTGTAAATATTTATTGTCATTGTTTGTTTGCTTGTTTGTTTAATTTGTATCCCACCCTCCCCACCAAGGCAGGCTCAGTGCGTCTTACAGACAATATGTTAAAACAATTAAAACACAATATTTGAATAAAATCACAACAATACAGAATAAAACCTTTCATAAAGTGTTAGTGATCCTATCCAACTGAATTGACAGAATTTCCATTTATAAAGATCACATTGCAGACAACATTCTTTACAATAGAACCTGAAGGTGGGGGTCAAGCCCAGCAGAACCAGTACAGTGTACCAAGTGCCAAGCAGTACCAGTGCAATCACAAAGTGCCCAGCAATACCCAGTGCCACTGGCAATGCCAGCTCAACAAGACTGTTCTCAAACCACAGAATCACAAATCCAAGCAAGAGGGATGGGATTTTGTGAGTTCTATGCAAGAAAATGGGAAGTGAACACAAAGGGACATGAGCAAAAGTGGGGGGGGGGGGCTTTTGAAATTGACATGACTAGTTTGAAACTGACAATAGTGTTTCTAAGGCTGGAGAAATCTGCTGCCCCCTGTTGATTTGAAGCTTGGTAAACATTTGTTTGAGCAATGTATCCATTTGGAAATGTATCCATTCACACACAGTCACAAACATCCATGAACTGCTTGAAAGTTGGTGGAAGGCTTGTGCTGGCTGACCTGTCACAAACTTCCATTTGCAAACCATGAACTGGCCAGAATTCATATGAACTTTCGTTTGTGAGCTGGCTCTTTTTCATCCCTCCTCAGCTTCATGTATCTATGCGCAGTTGCTAAAGCAATAATAAGGATAGAGTACTGATGATGGAGCCAGGAATGCTACTCTGCTCCACATTCCCCCAGTGGGTGTAAATCAAAGGGAAGGAGGTGGTGGAAATGAACCATCAAGTGGAAGGTAACTGTTCTGAAACACAAGCTACCTCTTGAACCACTGCGGTATAGTGGTCAAAGCAGCAGGCTAGGATCTAGGAGAGCCAGGTTTGAGTCCCCACTCTGCCAAAGAAGCTCACTGAGTGACCTCCCCCTAGTCTCTTTCAGCCTAACTTACTTCACAAGGTTGTTGTGAGGATAAAATTGAAGAGGGGAAAACAATGTTGTAAGCCAATTTGGGGCCCTGATATATATATGGGGGGAGCTGTACAGCATTCTGTGAGTATAGGGAAGGCTCTACATTCTTGCTCTCCCAAGGAATCTTACAAGCAGGGAAGCCTTCCCACAGAATCCCAGTGAAGAAAAGGGAGCCACATGTGAGGAACCAGGCCAGAACTGCAGAGATGAGACAGAGCTAACAAAGGCACTAGTTCACCTGCCACGGTTCTTCCCCAAGCCTGGAGCAATCAGCTCCATTGTTCTGTGGCTACAGATGGGAGGAGACTTTGTTATTCCTTAAAGAGACCAAGACTCTATAGTTCAGTGATGTCAAAGGGAGTTTTCACGGGCCTGAGAACCAACACAGTATAACAAGCTTCCCCACATCCAAGTTTTAAACTTCATGAATGGTAGAGAGTGTGAGCACTGGCAGCCCCCTGAAGGGCATCCATTCCCACCCAAATTGTCTAAAGAAACTAATAACTGTCCAGGAGGTAAGGAACTTGTAGCAAAAATTTCTCAATGAGGTTTAGCACCTCTCTAATTTCTATCGAATGTATTAATAGAAATAAGTATGCTGCATAAATTTCTTCTGAGGTCAAAAAATGGAGAGTAGCATTGTTTTGGCATAGAGCACTCCAAGCTATGCCAATAATCCAATAAATATCTCCACAAGGAGAGTGGAAAAAAGATTCTTATTGAGAAAAATGAACATGGGTTTAGACTTTAAAGAGAAATTCATGCTGATTTTGTTTCCTTTTATAAGTTTCTCCTCTGGCAATAAAGACAGATGTCTACCATAATGCCATTAATGTTATTGCCATCTTTATTAGTATATTTTTACCACAGGAGACAAGATGTTATTCTTTCTAATCTCAAATATGATGTTTAATAGGATCATTCCAGACACGTCTCCTCTAGTAGTTATTTTATTACATTTTCTGTAGATGATGCAATACACAATTATCTGCCTTGTTATTGCTGCTGCAGCTTCTGGACTAGAAGCCAAAGCCACCATTTACTGGAAGATGGTTTTATGGCTCAACATGGATGAAAAGATATTCATGACCATACTCCCTTACTACTGCTGCTCATTGGTGCACCATGAAAAACTCTCCAGGCCATTCCACAGGAACAAGTGACATGTAAATAATTACAGAAATGCATGGGTGCCTACCAGAATCCACTACCCACATGTGCACAACCATCTTTTCTGGATGATCTACACAGCAAATCCATGCATTAGTCACCCACAGTTAATGTATTCAGGATGCTAATCTTGATGCTGATTGCTGCTCAGCCCCATGAATAATCAGGATTATGACACAAGACACAAAACTCTGTTTAATTAAATTAACTATTGATAATATGATTGTCTGAACTCAGGTCACTTCATTATGGTAAGTTAAGGTTTACAAAACCAGAATCTGTAACTATAGTTTGAACTTAGTTTATTAGCCCACAATTAGCCTTAAGTATGGTTTCACTTGACATATAAACATGGACTTACTAGCTTAGTGTCCAGAGGTGGCTCTCCCCCCCCCCTCCCACACACACACACTTACTTACCTTCTTGGGAGGAAGATCTAGCAATCCTTATCTGCCCAGCTCAAGACAGCAGATGGCATCAGAAAGGCATGGAGCCGGGAGAGAGGGAGACAAGGCCCACGGGGACATTAGGGAGGTGCTGGAGTCAGAGGAGCAGGAGCTGCGGTGGCACAGCTTGAATTCCAGCCGCTCAGTCTGCTGTCAACAGAGGACGCTCCAGGAGGGGGAAGCATGATGGCAGGACAGGGAAGAGGCTGTTAAGGCCAGCCAGTAAGCCAGCCTCCACCTGTGCAACCTACAACAGGGCAGGAGGAGGGGCTCCGCAGGGAGGGGATAGTTGCATGCTTCTGAGGCCTAGGGAGGCCTGAGACTCAGCCCTTCAAAGAGGCTCAAGGGGGTGGGGACCAAGAGGAAGACTCCTCAGATAGCACCCAATGGGCAAAAGACATGTCAGTCAGGAAGGCCACTCCTTTCAAGACAGGAGATTGGAGGAGCCCAGGGTGCCCCTCCCCCACAAGGGCCTTTAAAAGGCAGGCTGATAGGGTTGCCAAGTCCAGGCTTGAAAATACCTGGGGACTTTGGGGGTGGAGCCAGGAGAGGGTGGGATTTGGGGAGGGGAGGGGCCTCAGCATGGTACAATACCATACAGACCACCCTTCAAAGCAGCCATTTTCTCCAGGGGAGCTGATCTCTGTCAGCTGGAGATCAGTTGTAAAAGCGGGAGATTCCCAGGCCCCACCTGGAGGCTGGCAACCCTACAGGCTGAGGAAGTGTCAGATTCATCCCTAGGCATATGTGGGAAGGACTGGGGAGCAGCAGAGGAGGTGGATGATGTTAACCCTCCCATTTGCTTTACTGAGGCTCTTCTGAAGGCCTGAGTAAAAGGTAAACCTGGGGGTGCTGTGGCCCTGGACTCTACCCCTGAACCCCCAGGAATGGACATTCAGGTCAGACCTTATAGAAAACCATGATATAAATTAACCTATGATTTGCGTACTGCTTTTAGTGTTGAAACTGCTTTACTCAAATTACCTTGTCTTAATCCTTCTCACAAATCTGGAACCTGTAACACAGTATTTTTATGTCAGTGGTAGGACTGCCAACCTCTGAAGATCTCTTGGGATTACAACTGATCTGCAGGCAACAGAAATCAGTTCACCTGGAGAAAATGGCTGCTTTGGAAGGTGAACTCTATGGCATTATACCCCACTGAAGACCCTCCCCTCCCCAAACTCTGCCCTTATCAGGTTCTACTCCAAATATTTCAAGGTATTTCCCAACCCAGAGCTAGTATCTCTACCCAACTGGGGGAGAGGGGGGGGGGGGCCTGCCACTGCCTAATCTGTGAGCTCTCTTTAGCAGAGATAAACTTTGTGAGCCAGTGTAGCAGGATGTTTTTTGCTATCACTGCCACACCTTGGAACTCCCTGCCCCATAGCCTCCTCATCATTACTCTTCCAGCACTCTGCTAAAACTGTGCTGTTCCAGAGTGCCTTTGGGTCGTTGAGGAGTACTGCCTGACATCTGTTTGACCCTCCGGAATAATGACATTAGTGCTGGTTATGTGCCAGTTCCCTTCAAGGATTCTAAAAACTGGTGAAAGTTTACCTTTGGTGATTGTTTTATCAAATTATTACTTTGTGCCATTTTATAGGTATTGTATTGGTTTTTAGAGTTCACTCTATCATTTTATTATTAACTACATTATGGGCCTAGCAGGAAAGGTAAATTGCAAGCAGAGTAAGTGAATGAATGAATAAGTAAATATATTTTATTATTTATAGACACATATGCAGGAAATAGTTGAAAAAGAGGCAGGCTTTAAGTTCCATGTAAATCTAATAAAGAAGCCACAAAAGACAAGAAGCTTTTTTTTTAAAAAAAACCCTTTAACGATGAAGTAAGGGATATATGTTAGGAATCAAAACTGCTTATGAAATTAGACTGACAGGCAAGGGAAATCTATTGATGTGTTTATTTTCACATCCTTTCCCTTTTTTGCCAGTTGCATGAAAACTCTCCTCCCAATTTTCATTTTAAATCAAGACATGCAGGTAGTCAGTGAAATCACTTCATCCTTGATCTGTCCTACAATGAAAAGAATGTTTTTTTCTGCAACATGGAAAATTATTTATTCATATTTATTACTATTTCAAAAAATGGAGAGCTTATTTTTATATGATAAGTTGCAGGCATAACTGTACCTTCATGGACCTTGTTGTTGGCTCTGAATGTAATCTATGATACTAATGAAACACAGAGTGATTTTTTAAAAAGAAAGGCTTATTTCCTTCATAAAGAACAACAGTTGCAATTTTTAAACCAACAGATTAATCAGCAGAGGCCAATTAGAATCAGCTGCAAATTAAAAGTATGCTTATTTGGGGTTTTAGGCTACTTTGGTCCTGGTATATTTTAATAATATCAGCTAGGAAAAAAACTATATGTTGGCTTTGCTTGCAATGAATCATAAATCATTAAATTATCCTTCAAAATGTCCAAAAAGGCACACTGCATTGATGGCCTTTTAATATGCAAATGTGTTACACTTACAATGCAATCCTAAGAACCGTTTTGTGAGTGTAAGCCTATTGAATAGAGTAGGATACTGAGGAGACCTGCTTAGGATTGCTCTGTTAATTGGCTAATTTGTTTATTTATTTATTTTTTAAATTCCATTTATTAATTGCCTATCCCCACAAACTGTGGGGCTCTAGGCAATGTACAAGAGTTCTAAAAACATAACAGACATAAAAACCAGTCCAATAACATACTATAATTAAAAGCAGGTGGCAAAACGTTGTAGCTTCCTACCGTATCTGGTATGTGAGCGCTTCACATGTTCAGGGGGGATGAGTTCTATACAGAAGAAGGATCCGGGTGGGTAGGTAGAGTGCCAGCTGTGATGTTAACCATTGATGTCCTCAACCAAATGCCTGGCAGGGCCCTGATGTTATTTGGCAGAGAGTTCCACCAGTTTGGGGCCAGGGCCAAAAAAGCCCTGTCCCTGGTCGAGGACAGCCAATCTCTCTAGGGCCAGGGATCACCATCAAGTTGTTCTGTGAAGACTGTAATGCTCTCCTGGAGGTATAACAGAGGAGGCAGTCCCACAGATACATCAGTCCGAGACTACTCAAGGCCTTAAAGATAAAAACCAAAACCTTGAACTTGCCTTGGTGCTCCACTGGAAGCCAGGGCAGCTGCCGCAGCACAGGACAGATGTGCACAGTCCACAATGCTTCTGTTAGGACCTGCGCTGCCACGTTCTGGATCAGTTGGAGTTTCCAGGTCAGTCTCAAGGGCAGGCCAGCATAGAGCGCATTATGGTAGTCTAGCCTGGAGACGGCTATCGCATGGATTACTGTGTCCAGATCGGAGTGTGACAGGAAAGGGGCCAGCTGCCAGGCTTGGTGTAGATGGACCTGGCGTAGAAGGAACGTGGGACCTCCCATGTTAAGGGAGGTGTCCAGGATCACGCCCAGGCTCTTGATGGATTGCACCAGTGTCAATGGTGCCTTGTTGAGAGCCGGTAAGCTGAAACCGAGCCCTGAAGCCCCTCCCACCAGCCACAGAACCTCTGTCTTTATCGGATTCTGTTTCAGTCTCCTCTTTTTTAACCATCCCACCATAGCCTTCAAACCCATGACCAGATTTTTTGGTGGTAAAACCATAAAGTTTTGGTCAAATCCTAGGGGATCATGTTAGTGATGTGACTTCACTTACAGATGTTTTCTGGCTATTTCTCCCCTCTGCCCCACCAAGTCGCAGAGGGCAGAAGTCTGGGAGGCTGAAGAGGAGACCTGGTTTCCCTAGGAGTTGCACTGCAGATAGAAAGGATAACTGGATAATTAGGAGGAACTCCACCACCTTTGCATGCGAAGAAATGTCTCCTGTTTATGCAGTTACATTTCAGTAATCCCACAACAGCCCTGTAAACTACCACAGAATCCTTGTCTGCAGAGTGCAGCTGGAAAATTTAGGTCGAGTAGTGTTCATGACTAGGTTGTGATTTGGCCTAGGGACTTCTAGCCTCAAGCTTTGCTATCATTACCAAAGGCTAGACAGAACTCTTTCTTTTCACACATTTTAATACTGATGTATTCCATAGTAAGTTGTTTGCTGAAGTACTTCCTGCTCACTCTCCAGAGTACCTCACCCATCTCCTTTGTCAATATCATGCACCACCTTTGATACCAGTATTCTAAGACCTCTTGAACTTTACTAATCCTCTTTCTACTTCCAAGGCGATATGGTTCCTAATTGAGTGATGTTCTGCAATTGATTCAGCAGCTCCAATGCTGACTGCATGCTACAGATTCAATAAAGAGGGCAAGGATGGTCACCTAAACTAGCTCTGCTGCAGAGACAGTCCATTTAAGCTTAAATGAAAAATGACCACAGATGGAATTGCTTTTGATCCCATACAGAGAGAGAACACCTGAAGATACAACTAGACTCTGGCAAAAGTAGCATTGCTTTGGTAGGGCCCAGCACACTCAGAGCTTTTAAAGTATCCTGCCAAGTGCTACAACATCCCAGCAGGGATGGCTGGAAGATGGGATAGAATCCTGGCAACTGCAGGGCACAAGTTGCAGGAGGTGGATTGTAGGTGGAGTCCAAAGATTGCCAAGGAGAATGCACCAATCAGCTATGACAAGAATCCAGGTGTACCAGGCATGTCTGTCAGACACATTAGTCCATCCCTTGATGGCTTTTTACCTAAAGGACCATGAAGAAAGACACAGATCTGACATAGATGATGGAAAGGAATAATGAAT
The DNA here is from genome assembly GCA_029233225.1 of Lepidodactylus listeri. Lineage (NCBI taxonomy): Eukaryota > Metazoa > Chordata > Lepidosauria > Squamata > Gekkonidae > Lepidodactylus > Lepidodactylus listeri. The sequence goes on from JARCFY010000013.1 coordinate 39,573,945, forward strand.
GGATCAAGAGTGTGGTATACCGACTCCTAACGTAGACCTATCCCAAAGGAGGAACAGGCAACATCATAGGCAGAGACTTATCAAGCACAAACTTCCTTTGCAGGAACCAGTGAAGCCATGTGTATACACGTGACCAAATTTCTGGGTCATTTTTCACACCGGGATGTTGGTTATACCATTCAGAGTCGCAAGAGAGTATACAGGCTACAGAAGTTATTGTGCAGATACTCATGAAGGAAAAGAAAACAGAAAGATTTCTAACTGAACTTGGGAACTACAGTACCTGGCATCTACTCTTCCCCCCTACTTGAAGTTGCAAATGGGTGTACGCATAAAGAGGATACTCTCTGGCTGTCATTCACATGGATGCACTTCCCTACAGTCACACACACAAACAGCAGCTTCTTTTCAGTTCTCTCCCCCACCCCACATGTGTAGAAAGGCCTTAGACAATCTGGGTTCTGATTTCTGACTGCACAGGACCACCAGAATGCAGCAGCTAATAGCCACATCAGAGGGATTCCTTACTTTCCCAGCAGGATGCAAAAACACCTAGCTCCAGTAGGAATGAGGGTTTCCCAGCCTCACTGCCACTGCAATCGCCAGCCCATCTCCACAAATGTCAGTCTTTCCGAAAATTAAAGATCTAGTCCTGCTCTCAGTCCCTAAGACCACTTCAGCTGGCGCCCCCTTTTTTACCTTGATTTTTAATGGAGACAGAAATATGAAGAATCCATCCCACCTATTTAGGACAGATAATGGAACAATAATGAGATCCCCTTATGGTATCTCTAGAGAATTTTATTCATAATACTACATCTATATTCTACAGATGACTCAAACCATATTTATCTATTTGTTTGTTTGTTTACATCATTTATAGTCTGCGTTTCTCACCAAGATTCAAGGAGGATTACACAGTGTAAATCTATACAATTGACTGGATGGAATATTCAATAAACAATTCAATAGGTTGTGGATTGTAGGACTCTCAAATCAAGGAGCAATCTGAAACAGAACTGAAACAAAGAATAAACATTAATATGACAGAAATCACATAGGATGAACAAACTGACAGCAACAGACAGTACATACTATACACAGTAGTATTGTCTGCATCCCTTTTCCATTACCAAAGCATCCTTCTGAACCATTTTGTTATAGTTCGGCAGCCTTCCCGAATAATTTAGTTTGGCATAGTTTGCGAAAAGCCAGGAGAGAGAGAGCCTTCCCGACCGCCTCAAATAGGCCATGGGGGGGGGGGGGGCACAAGACAGAATGCACATGTACAGGCAGTTGTTGATTTTTGGCCCTTTTGCAGGGTAGCACCTGCAGAAGGCCCTGCTCAGATGAGTGAAGCTCTCGTAGTGGAGTACAGGGGGACAGGCAGCCTTGCAGATATGATGGAGCAAGGCCATGAAGGGCCATTTTGGTATAGTGGTTAGGAGCATGGACTCTCTGGGAAAACCGAGTTTGATTCCCCGCTCCTCCACATGCAACTCCTGATGTGACCTTGGGTCAGTTACAAGTTCTTTCACAGATGTTCTCTCATGAGCAGTCCTCAAAAGAGCTCTCTCAGCCCCACCTACCTCACAGGGTGTCTGCTGTAGGGAGGGGAAGGGAGAAGGATTCTAAGCCGGTCTGAGACTCCTTCAGGCAATGATAGCCTTGAACTGAGCCTGGTAACTGATGGGCAGCCAATGGAGTGAACACAGAATTGTACTTAATACTTACTAAACTGCTATTCTGTTGATTGGATTCAGCATTACATTTCCGTGCATGCAGGAGCTCTCACATAAGCAGAAACACTTAAAAAAACTTGTTGGGCATTTGCACTAAGTGTCAGTCACTGGGTCTAAACTTTCCTTTGCATGATCGCAAGACATGCTGCAAGATATCCCTCTCATAGATCAATACAGAATTTTTCGTTCCATTGTATAGACATTTTCCAGGAAGGTTTAGCACAACTTCCTTCCTTGCAACACAGCCACAAGAGAAATGGCCAGAGAGCTGAGGTCATTGGCCTTCTTGAAGCCATAAAGAGCGGACCTTGGGTGCCACTGTTAATGAGTAATAACACCAATAGAGTCATATTGCCAAAGTCTAAAGGTTGCTTTTGTTGTCACTAGAAAAGCAGCAGGAATGGCTGGTATGTCTTCTAAATCAGCTACCAGCTTACTCCAGACTGAAACCATGCTGGATCGCAGGTAGTAGGCCTCATTTTGGTGACGACCATCTTCCTGGTATGCTGTGAAATAGCTCTTAATAAAATATATATCCTTAGTGTTTTTATTTTAAAATTGCACAAAGCATTGTGTAATGGTTTACTTGACAATGTGTCACAGCATTTTTAAAAACCATTCTGACTCATTTTAAGCAACTGCCCACAAATTATAAACATAGGTATCTTGAGGTGTTCAGGAGCACAAACGGCCAACCTTCAAGGAGGAGGGCAGCAACATAAGCAGTTTATTTATTCCTGATGAAGAAAATGTGGACGAGTCTCAAGCAGCCAGCAAGGGAATAACAAGATGACAGTAATGAAACAGATGACAATGACTTCTTATGGAACAAGAATTAACGATGAAATTATTAATCAGTGGTAAACCAGAATAAAAGAATTTTGAGAAGCAATGTAATACACATGAGGACAGTATTTGTGGTTTACTAATAATTTCCACGTGACACAGACATAAGCATTTAGAATTACAAAGGGAATGATAATGAGAGTAACTCTGGCAAGCTTCATAGTCGACTTAGGTCTATGAGACACAGTGGTTTGCATCCACACCAAGTAATTTGTCTTTCCACACACACATTGTTGGATGAAACCTTACTGTATGTCAGTCTAAACAGCTTTCAATAATAAATATCTTATTGATAGCAAGGATAGTTTGGGTAGAATCTGGAAGAATTCTTCTGTTCCAGCAGTCCACAAATGGCTTCCCAGCCATTGGACATGGCTGAAATGGGCAGACTTACCAACAGGATGAAAAGAAATTTTTCAGTCTCAGTTACATAGAAATGGATGGTATTTGAATTTTATTAAAATTAACATTCAGATCTTATCAAATTACACAGAGTGATTTTTGTTGTAATCGTATAGATTTTGAGGGATCACATTTTCTTCTTTTTGCTTTGTGCTGGAAATCTGAGTTATATTGCCGAATTCTGTCTATAATTTGTTTTTATTTCTTAAGCTACCACATCTGTCAAAATATTAAGCACGCCGTTTTTAAAAAACATTGTGCTTCTAGCCATTGCAGAGAGCGTAAAAGAAATGGAAGCATTCATCAACCTTAAAACAGCTTCTGTTACTAGCATGCAAAAATATGGAACAGCAATCCTCCCCCATTGGCCTGAATGAGACCAATTGCCATTTGGCTCCTCCCCTGCCAGATCTGCAGCCATCAGCAGACAGTCCTCTTGGGAATGGTAATCTTAGAGGGAATGGTAATGTATCAAGGACTGCCTTCATCAGCCTGGCCATGATCAACTACCACATGGTTCCTCCCCTCCCAGAATTCTCTCCTATACTGTCTGTCCCACCCAATCATTTTGTAACCAGTACTTAAGTTACCTAAGCATTTTCTGTACCTGCTTCTAAAAGGAGAGATATGTATTAGGATTTCAGTTTCCTCCTGTTTGTTTTTCTTTAATCTGCTATGCCAATAAAGGTCGTTGTTTCTGTTGTTGTTGTTAAGTTACCTAAGCATTAGTGACGCACAATGCAATACTATGTGAAGTTAAATACACTGAGATCAATGGACATAGATTGGAGTCACTCTGCACAGGATTACACTGTAAATTTCATCATTTCTCTTTTTCTTTCCCTTTATCCTGTGGGGCCATCTGAATTATATTGTAGGGATTGAAAGAAACTAAGAAACTACAACTGTCTTGAATGCAGTGGTGGGAAAGTGGTTTAAAACTGAGACAAATAAACTTATTTTTCAATTTTTTTATCCTGCCCATCTTCCAAAGAGCTCAAAGTGATGTCACATGATTTCCCCCTCCTCGGGGTTGCCTGCAGAGCAATGGCAACCGGCAGGAGCCTTTTGGGAGTGGAGAATGATGTGGTGTGTCATGATGCCATTTCTAGCTTATATGTGGAAGTGATGTCATGACACTCTAGGAATTTGTCCATCTCTGTGGGTTTTCACCCTAGAAACAAATTCTTATGAGTGTTATGACACTCACTTCTAGGTGCATGCCAGACGTGATGTCATGACAATGCACAATATTGCTCCATGCCGCCACCACCCCACTACCACTGGAGCAAAGATGCCCAATGGGGCCCAGTGTCCAGCACTGGGAGCTTGTCCACCGTCCTCTATCCTCCCTCCAGTTTACCCTCAAAATAACCTTGTGAGTTAGGTTAGACTAAAAGAGAATAACTGACTCAAAGCAATAGGCTCCCATGCAAGAATTAAGCATACTATCTGTTAGCAGTCAGATCCCTCCTCCCACAGAGGGGAGTTTAGCACAGAGAAAGGAAGAACACCCCTCACACCAATATCACCTCAAAAATCATAAATATAAAACATTTTCTGGCCCAAAAGACACACAAAATGGACACCAGGCAGGAAACAGGCCTGGGGAAATATTTCTTCATTTTTGCAGGTGAGTCATTGTGGCTGGCTGATTACAGCCCTCTCCCCGCCCAAAAGAGATGCTTAATTAAGGACAATTGGTTCCCCAAGAAACTCCAGCCTCACTTCCTCTCCTGACCCATTTACCCTGAATTAGCAAAATTTAACCTTATTTTCCCTACTTGATAGTTTCCCCATCCAGCATTCATCAGAGCATCAAATAAAATTTACACTTTTATTACACCTCAGGAAGACCCATCAAGGTTCTCCCAAATCACTATGTGAAACACATTATAGCCTCTCCCAATTTTTTGTCCATTTCTGGCAAACCAATCAAAGCTATTGTTTTGGGGTAATCATGTCAGCATAGCCCCAGGGAACATTTTTCCTATATCAAGCACACCTAACCAGCAGTCTGTGTGTATATGCCTTGGATCCTCCATACACCCCAAGTTGCATGTGGGCTACCTCCTTCTCTCCATGAAACGCTGGTCGTTTCATTCCACCATGGACCTCATTCTCCAAAATCAGAACTATCACTTTCCCCAAATCATTTTCTCCCACTCCTGCCTTTTTTCTTCCTCTTAGTTAGCTTGTGTGTTTCCATGTACTTTGTGTGTATGTTTTACCTTTTATTATTTTTCAATAAAATATATTCCAGTTGAACATCTGACTGGTTTATTTAGAGAGCTTTCTTGAGGGAAAATCCAGGACTACATTGGTAGAGATCCCAGTTACCCACCTCTTGCTAAGCTAATTTCCCCAATTAATTAGTAGACTGCCAATTTGGGTAACACTAGTAACATAAAAGCTACCACAGGGGAAAGAAAACCCATTCACAAATTAGAATTGTCCTTTAATAGGGCATCCGTATTGCTGAATGAAGGGAAGGAAAGGTGGCATCAGGGCATGAGGCTTAGCTGTACCCGTCTCTCTATTCCTAGTCTTCCAGCAAGTGAGAACTTTCCATAGCCAGACAGCCCTGAGAAGGTCTTGCTTGTGGCATGTTGTGGTCTTTTGTGTATGTTTTAGAATGCTCTGTTTCAGACTGCATAGGCTGATCACTAAGTGCCTGGAGGGTGGATGTTTCAGATAACAGGAGAGACACCATGCTGTATCTAACTAGAAATGGAACTTAGAAAGCCTTGAGACATTGTTTGCATGCTGCAGTCAGGCAGGACTCAGAAGGCATTATGAAAAAGAATACAGAATTTGTTATAGATTAATTAAGTGGGTTCTCTCCCCCACCCCATCATCGGCAGTTACTTGTTACAGTGATCATTCTAAATGACTGTAATTTTTATTAGCTGCTTTAGAATATAATTAAAGGACGTAGAAAAATATTAGCATTCTGAAGCCAAATGTATAATATTGACTCATCTGCTCATATTTCATTTTAATAATGCTAATACAATAGAACAAAAATTAAAAGATACAATTTATCTTGGGGAGCCATCTTGTGGTAAAATTCAACCACTGCATTGAATGGAATTAACTACCTGTCAGGCAAAACTGAGACTGACACACACGTATAGACCCATATTTTTAAATCCCTTCTTGAATAAGAAAGAGCCTACTACATGGAAAGGAAGGCTACAATGTGAATACAGGGAAATGCTACTTCTGTGATTATTTCTGTAACCATAGTTTGCTTCTTTTTTTAAAGCTAAATGGAACAGTGCATCAGGAATGGTTGGGTATGGAGGCATCTGCATAGCCCATGGCTCTCACATCCCTTTCAGGCATACAAAATCCTATCAATGTATCTACATTTTACCCTACCATCTATCAATAGAGCCTTGACCTCAATGGCCCAGGTTAGCTTGATCTTGTCAGATCTCAAAAGCTAAGCTGGGTTGGCCTTATGTGGATGGGAGACCTCCAAGGAAGTCCAGGGTTGCTATGCAGAGGCAGGCAATGGCAAATCACCTCTGTCTCTTTCCCTTGAAAACCATAAGTTGGCTGTGATTTGACAGCACTTTCCACCACCGCCATCAAAGGAACTCAGGTTGGTCAATGTGCTTCTTACTTTCTCTTGTTATCCTTAAGTAAACTCTTCCCAAACTCGAAAACCAGTCGAATACGACTCTAGGGATGCAGTGCTCATCTCTGTTTCCAAGTCGAAGAGCCAGCACTGTCCAAAGACGTTTCCGTGGACATGTGGCCAGCATGACTAGACACCAAGGCACACAGAACGCTGTTACCTTCCCACCGAAGCAGTACTTATTTATCTACTTGCAATTTCTTGCTTTCGAACTGCTAGGAGGGCAGGAGCTGGGACCAGAGACAGGAGCTCACTCCGTCATGCAACACTCAGGTCTCGAACTGCTGAACTACCAACCTTCTGGTCTGCAGTACAGCGTCTTAACCACTTGAGCCACCACAGCCCCCCCCCCTTTATCCTTACAGTAAAATAAATTATGTGGAGAGGGAGTTACTGGTTAAGAGTCACCCAGTGAACTTCACAGCTGTGTGAGAATTTGAAACCAGGTCTCCCAAACCTCAACCCTGCATACACTCAACTGAAAGAAAGGAGAGAAGCACCAAAACATGCCTTGATAACTGAAGTCGACCTTATTAATCAACTTGGAAGATTTTCCTTTCCTATTTCTTACGATTCAGTGTCTTTATAAACTAATGTGAACATTGATAATAATTTTATTTTAAAGGAATGCTATCAATTTCTAAACAAGTGACAAGCTATAGGATCAAATGGTTTCATTTAGTAAATTCATGAGTTAATTAGGAATCTGAAATTCTTGCCTCATATATCCATTCACCTCCAAAATCACCTTATACCAATAACACAAGTTGACAGCAGATCTAAGAGATTTAATGTGCTTTTTAGATCATGAATCTGTAAATTAATTATCATGTCAGAAATTCTTTGTTTGAAGAACAATGTTGATATGCCCAAATGTACCCCTTGCTAACTTTGCAAACAAATAGATAACCAGTTCAGGAAGATGCTTTTACAAATAGAACGGAACGGAGCAGGGATCTCTAACATGGTACCCATCAGCATCCAGCAACACTTTTCCTGGACCTGCCAAGTGTTTTTTAAAAAGTGGGCAGGGTCAGGTGGAGGCTTTGCCTGTCAAGGATTCCAACAGGTCATTGGCGATCCAATTGGCTGTGCAGACTTGTGAAAGGTTGCTTCAGCAGCAGCTGCCATAATAAAACAAAGATCTTCACTACGTGACTGAAGGTAAGCAGTATGTATGCGTGTGTGTGTATAAACAATGTGTCCATTTGTTCAGTCTCAGTGAGAAAAGTGGCCTATAAATAACAGTACACAGTACTGGGGGGGGGGGGTCACTTGTTGTGGTGCATGTTAGCACCAACGATATGGAGAAGTGTAGTTGCAAGGTTCTACAAGCCAAATTCTGGTTGCTAGGTAGGAGCATAAAAGCTTGGACATCCAAGATAGGTTTCTCTGAAATGCCGCCTCTTCCACATAGAGGACTGGCCAGACAGGCATAGCTGGGGAGTATCAATGTGTGGATGAGACACTGGTGTAGAAAGGACGGCTTTCGATTTCTTAGGCCCTGTGGAACATTTTGGGAAAAGCTGGGCCAGTACAAAAGAGATGGACTCCACTTGAACCAGGATGGGACCAGACTGCTGACAAGTAACATAAAGAAGCTTGCAGAGGTGCTCACTTCTGTAGCACATGTATTTAAAAAGGCTGCAGAACAGCTTTTAAAATGAACCTGAAGGGAAAGCCAACAGGAGCTGACAAGCATCCGGTTCCTACTAGAAATCTAAATATACAAAAAAAAAAGGACCACGGTGTTCAGCAGCTAGTATAGAAATAATGCCACCATGTTAAGAATAAGATAGCAGATATTTATAGTAGTTATCTAACATTCGGTAATCTTTCCAAATATTATGCTCACAAAGATATACAATTCATAAATGGATAGTACAACACTCCAAAGGTAAGTACAAAGGTTGCTGAAGTCTCTTATTATTTTTGTTCTTTTCTTCCAGATTCCTGAAGAGATCCTCCAGCTTCCCAGTAACCAAACGTGCTACTGCTGTGGGTGTGTTTTCGCAAACTTCCTCAAAGTCGCATACGATGTGAAAATGTCACATGGAACTATAAATAAAATTAATATTAACAAAAAATCTAATCCAAAATACCTCATTTGTAATATCCATTACATAAACCGGTGATGGCAGTGGGCTACCAGAGAAAGAAAAGGCTCTCTAGGTGTTGGGAAAACCTTGGGGGGCAGGATGAAACAGGGCCTGAGCAGGCCCGTTCTGCCAACAGAGGTTCTCAACGCACCTCCACAAGGATGAAGAGTATAATTCTTGTATTGGAAGGAGAGTGGTAAAAAGAAATAATTTGGCCTGACACCTACAATAAAATGCCAGGCAATTCTCAAGGAGATTCCAGAGGAGAGTCACCACTGAAAAGTTCCTATCTTTGCCACCTGCCTCACCCTTTTCCCGTATACTTTCCCCCTGTCTGTAAGCTCTTCGGCGGATTTCTGCATCCAGGTATATCCACAACTATAGTCCAATGTCTTTTAACAATTCTTTGAATTGAACTTGCCAGAGCTGAATATTGTAAAGCACATGCAATATTCTTATGAATTTTCTAAGTTTCTAGAATGCTTTGTGGGATTTCTCAGGACTTGTTGGTGGTTCTCTTGATGAGCAGAGGCTTGGGATCTGGATCTCAGCTTGGCCATCAACCAAATTGCTCCCCCAGTGGCCCCTGCATCCTCGATCTTCCCTGGCTCCTTGTTTTATTGAAGAGCTCAGGGAATTGTAGAGGGCATGGCTAGAGTGAGCTTGGCAGTGAACTCATGAAAAAGGTCTCAAAAACATGTTATAGAACTCGGTATGAAGGGACAGTAAAAAGCAGCTAAGAAATCTTTCTTCTCGACTTCTATTGCATCCACTAGCTTGCATCCAGTGCAATTTTTAGGGTAGTTCAACAGCTGACCTCTCTCTACTGGGAGAGTCCCGAAATCATATTCAATAATTAACTCTGACTTGCTTGTGAATTTTTTTTCAGATAAAAATCTTAAAGTTCCATGAGGATCTCTCTTCCAATTGTAATGCAAGTAATACACTGAAAGCTCCATTGCCAATGTATGGTCCTTTCCTGGACCACTTCCCATTGTTTGATGTGGACAGGGTTCTGAGAGCTGCAAAGGCATCAAGCTGCCCCTTGGATCCCTGCCCGTCATGGATGGTGAAATCTTGCCAGAATGTTGTAGGAGGCCACCCAAGGGAGATTATAAATTTCTCTCTCTCTCAGGGTAGCTTTCTAAGCTCCTTAAAGGAAGCCATTGCTAGACCTCTCTTAAAGAAGCTTTCCTTAGACAGAGCTAGACAATTACCACCCAGTATCAAATTTGCCTATTCTGGGAAAGGTGATTGACTTTGAGAGTCGTTGCCAAGCAGCTTCAAGACTTCTTGGATGAGACATCTGCACTCCCTCCATTCCACACCAGGTTCAGGCCTGGGTTTGGTACCGAGACAGCCTTGTTAGCTCTCATGATGACCTCTAACTCCAGCTTGATCAAAGTGGCTCACTGCTGCTATTACTTATCAAAGTGTTTGACAAAGCTGATCACTGGTTCCCAGTCAGCTGCCTAGCCTCAGAGGTGCAGGGAATTGCCTTATCTTGGTTCATCTCTTTCCTTCAAGGATGCACTCAGAAGGTAGCCTCTGAGAACAGTACGTCAACCAGGCACCTACTATATTGTGGGGTTTCAGAGAGTTCTATCCTGTCTCCACCGTAATTTAATATTTATATGTACTCTCTAGTGGAGCTAGCCTGGAGGTTTGGTGTTGGGTGCCGCCAGTATGCGGATGTGTCATGACCCCCTGCAGGTTGCCACCTTCTGCCGCCACCACCCTGGACTTAGGGTCTCTTGAGAAGTCCCAGGGTACCCTCCCAAGCCCAAACAAATGCCCCCTTTAAACCCAGGAACATAGGTGTGATGACCAGGCAGAGAACAATTAAACAAAAAGGTTTTATTAATACAAAACTGAGGCAGGGAAAACGAGACAAGGTGCTTTAAAATCAATAAGTGTTTAAAGGCAAAATAAACAAATCTAACGCGACTGTTTCTAAACTTATACCTGCAGCCTTGAAACTCTTTCAAGCCAAATCCTTAACCCAACTCTTATATGGATCCCAAATGGGCTTGACTTCTAATGTTAAGATCTTTGAATTAGTTCAATCTAAGTTTCTCAGATCCCTATTCAATGCACCTAGATATACCCCTAATGTTATTCTCAGACAAGAAGCTGGTCTTCCCAAAGTGGAACTAAAAATCTGGGAATATGCAATATCTTATTGGTTAAAAATTCATTTTGAACCAAAGGGTTTAATTCCTCTGTTGTTAGCCTCTGACCCTTAACCAACCTGGTCCTCAAAGATTATTGATAAAATTAAACTGATCGGGCTGGAACCAGAAGTCGTTTGATGTGGGGTTGAATAAAGCAAAAGCTTTAGTAACTCAAAGGCTAACTGATATAGAGTCCCAAAATGATGAGGCAATACTTCCGTTAAGTTATAGGAGCTTGAAAAAGGAGCTGAGTTACACAGTACCCTCTTACCTTTTAGACATTACTTATGAGAGATGCAGATGGGCATTTTCAAGAGCACGATTCGATGCATTTCCCTCTGCTGTGTTACAAGGCAGATTTCCCCATCTGCCTATGCAGCTGCACTGCTGCCCCTGCTCGAGTAATATGATTGAGTCTGTGACACACATCCTTCTGCACTGTGAATTTTATCAAGAAGAAAGACTCCAAATACTTTTTCCTTTATTCTCCAGATTTAACCCGCTACAACATTATATTGATTTCAGCCCAGAAACTCTTCAGATCTTTCTGTTAGGAGATAGTCAGAAACGCATATCTGATGCAGTAGCAAAATTCTGTGTATTAGCCCTTAGGAAGTGAAACTGTTTGACTAAGGAACTGTTAAGTGCTGGAAAATGAATTAGAATCTTACAATTACTCTTAATGCTATTCTGTTTTATGTATCAATTTTTAAAACTGTTTTTTTTTCTTTCTCCACTTTTTTATCTTTGCTGCTCTTTTGACCGTAATAAAGCTATGCATGTAAACTGTTTACTACTCCACTGCCCTTATAAACCTGCCGATGCCTGCACTCACTCTATCCCAAGTGAGGGATCTTTCCCCCAGCCCAGACTGTCCCCTCAGCTTGACTGTGTGAGGAAAGGCCGCAGTAGAGAAAAGAACACCTTTAACAGTTCACAAAAGCTTAAGTTCAGACTCCTCACACAATCCCTGAACTCCCATTGGTTACCACCGTTGCTAAGCATTATGGGGACTGTAGGCTGTCAGCTTTCTACTCTTACACAGGTCTCTCCAGTGCCTAGGCCGCACTAGGCCTGTATCCCAGAGCTAGCCTGGAGATTTGGTGTTGGGTGCCACTATTATGTGGATGACACCCAGCTCTTCTTGCTGGATAAACAGCTGGAGATGGCCCTCTCAGCCCTGACTGGGTGTCTGGATGCTGTAATTGGCTGGTTGAGGTTGAGCTGGCTGAAGATGAATCTAACTAAGACTGAAGTCATGTGGCTGGGAATGGCTGGGCTGGTTCAGGATTTCCGGCTCCCTACTCTGGATGGTGTCCAACTTATTCCAATGGACTCTGTCTGGATGCCTCGCTTACCCTGGACACGCAACTTGTCCTCCATGGCGAAAGAGGCTTTTTTTCTATTGCTGCCAGGCCCATCCAGTTATCCCCTTACTTGTCAAGGCCTGACCTCACCACAGTGTTTCAAGCAACCGTCACCTCCAGACTAGATTACTGCAATTCACTCTTCTTAGGGCTGCCCTTGAAGACACTTCAGAAACTTCAGATTGTTCAGAATGCAGCTGCCAGGCTGTTGACCAATTCACTGTGGCTTGCATACATCCAGCCCATTTTGCAACAACTGTACCGGCTTCCAATCAATTTCTGGGTCAAATACAAGGTTGCTGGTGTTTGAATGCAACAAGGGTGAGTGCCTTTTCTATTGTGGCCCTGATCTCATAGAATGCTTTGTCTGAGATGTGCCCTGAGGAACTTGTCTACATTCCATGGGTCATGTAAGATGGCGTTATTCCACCAGGCATTCCACTAATGTAATTTTTTTGGACTCTCCCATCAGTGCTTTGGATATTTTGAATGCTAAAACATGAGTTTGCTGTGTGCTCAGGTTTTGAGTTTTATTGAAAGTATTGTTATGGTACTGTTATGTTGTTAGCCACCCTGAGCCCCATTCTGGAGAGGGGGCAGGATTTAAAAAATCTAACAAAATAAACAAAAAACTGGTGAAAATAAATAATTTGGCCTGACACCTACAATAAGATGCCAGGCAATTCTCAGTGAGATTCCAGAGAAGAGTCACCACTGAAAAGTTCCTATCTGTGACTGCCACTTGACTCACCCTTCTCTCTTCAGCCTTCTAATAGGAGCAACAGCCAAGGGGGGGGATACTGATTTATATGTTGGAGTATGTTGAGCCAGTTGTCTGGAAAGGCGGGATAAAAATGTGATAAATAAATAAGTAACCAGAAAATTACTAGCTATGCACTATATGTGTGACAATCGACTTAAATGTAAGTAAGTTTGTTGCAGAATTATGAGTCCTGTCAAAGATAGACAAGACTTCCTGGTTAATTTGAATCAATGCAGATAATAATATAATATTAATTTTGAGAAGAGTGAAAATTGAAGGATTCCTGCAATCAAGAATTTTCAAATATTAATGGAACCCTTTTATCCTTCTACAAATTTCCTGTTCCTTGTCATTTATTTTTACCATCCAGTTATCTTTTTCTTTGCATTATCATTATTATTTGTGCACAAAGTTTTAGAAATGTCTTTATAAATTGTGCCTTTTATCTTAATATACTATTTCCTGAATTTTTTTTTAGTTTGGATACTATGAGAAACCTGTATAAAGTGTGAGTCATTCCGAGTACCCATTGAACTAAAAAGCAAACTAAAAAGTACCCATTAAACTAAAAAGCAAACTAAGAAGCAAAAAATATATATTTAAAAAAATATGTAATAAAGACCTAAATCCACCTATGCTTGATTAAGCCTACAGATTAAATAACTAATAAATATAACGGACATTTCTATTTTAAAAAACCCCTAAAATACACTTCAAAAAAAAGTCCCACTTTTTAAAAATAATTTCCTGGCGACGTGCACTGGAACTCTGAAACGCACCCCTTCTCTCCATCTGTTTGCCGTTCTTGCCAAATTTTTGGATTGGCTTCTATGCCTTGCTGCCTTTCATTGGCCATACCAGCCGTCAGTTCAGCCGAAGAAATTTGAAGAGGAGGCGAGAGACCAGTTCTGTTAGATGAACGGCGCGCACGTCAACCTGAAAACGATGCAAGCAAGGCTAATCCCGACTACAGTTCACAGACTTCCGCATGCGCACCAGTGTTATCTGCGGCGACCTCGTGCTTTCGCGCGAGAACTGAGGGAGAAAGAGGTGCTTTCCCCTCCCCCCTCGTTCCAGTCGATCGTTGAAATTCTCTCGCGAGGTCGGGAGCGCGCGTGCGTGCGGCTTTGGCCTCCCTTCCTCGGCCCCTCCCACCGCCCCTCCGCGCGGCTTTCCATCCCTCCTCCCGCCGTCTTGGGGGGGCCCCCGCCGCATCACGTGACGGCGCCAGGTTTTTAATGTTTACATTCGAAGTGGGCTGCCCGTGGTGGCGCCCCTCCCCGTGGTGGCGCCCCACCCCCCACCCCGCCATCGTCGGCCTCCGCCTCGCCGCCCCTCGCCTCCCGCCGACCGTTTCGCTTTCATTTCCGGGCTACGGGCCGCGATCGGTGTGGGGGAGAAGAAGCCTGTGCCAGTGCCGCTGCTACAGCCAGTGCTGCTGCTGCTTCCCCCGCCGGAGACGATTTTCCCCGCCGCAATTCTGAGGGACGCGGAGGCGCCGCTGCCGGAGGAGGAGGAGGCGGCGGCGGCGGCGGCGGCTGAGGGGAAGAAGAAAGGACGCGGGACAGGCCGCCTGGGCCGCTGGGCCTGCCCCGCCGCCGCCGCTGCTGCCGCTGCTGCCGCCGCCGACATGGAGGAGCTGGTGGTGGAGGTGCGCGGCTCCAACGGGGCCTTCTACAAGGTAACGGAACAAATCGCTGGCTCCTCCTCCTCCTCTTCATCCTTCGTCTCAGGAGGATGGAGAGCGCGAGGCCTGGAGAGCGGCTGCTGGGCCTCCTCGGCTGGGAAGCCAGCCCCGCCCCCACCCCGGCCGCCTCACGCTCGCCTCGGCCCTGGAGGCATGGAGACCGGGTGGGGGGCGGAGGGGGGGGAGGGAGAGTTTCCCTCGGACAAGGCGCCTCCAAGTTGCGAGGGGAGAAGAAACCCGCTTTTCTCGCCGAAAGGGCGGCATTCAGGCCGAGAGGAGGAGGAGGCCGCTCCTTCTGGTTCCCTCTTTAGAGATAACGGGCCTTTGAGAGACGCCTGGCCTTGGACGAGCCGGGGGGGGGGGGTGGTTGGGGTTGGTTCAATAAATGACGGTTGTGGGGGGGGGGGGGAGACGCTGGGTATTAACGTGCCCGTTATTAGTCGGGAGGCCGCAAGGCTTGGCGGTATTTTGGGTTGGAAAATGTATAGGTATCCTATCCCCTTAGTGCATTTAACCGAGCGAGGTCTAGGCCACGAACGTTTTTGCTAAGGTATAATGTTGGTCGGTCGGTCGGTCTTCAAGGCTAGATAACGAGTAATAAATAGGTAGGAAATGTGGGTAGTTCCACACACCTCTGTTATCACCATGTTCGTTGTCATAAACATTTTAGTGCACCTTCAGGGTAGGGTTTTAAAGAAAGAGATATCAGGGGAGGGTTGTTTTTGAAGCTATGGAGTTCTGATCTGGAGAGTCTTTCAAGATGCGAGGTGGGAAAGATGTGGGATGAAGAAAGACGGCTGTTCTCCAATGGGAGAAACTGGATCAAAGATTCTGTCCCAGACAGTGACAGATCTCCGCTTTACATGCTCCCCTTCCTGCATTGAGATGCATCCCATAGTTCATTCAAAATTTTTAAAATAGTGTCACCCTGAGCACATGAACTAAATAGTGTAAAGTAAGACTATCGTTTGCATCTGTGGGTCGAGATATAGGTTTACACTGGGCCTAGATTGTTTTCTGCTGAGGCAACTAATAGTTTACTTCATGCTATTCATAACTTTCTGCAGGAGCATTTCACTTTACGTGATATTTTCTGTATCTTTTTAGGGTTGCTTGTGCAAAGTGTTCTTAACCAGCAAGCAGTATTTTCTGCTTTACACATAACTTGAAGCATATAATAATTTACCTAGAATTTGTGGTAGTGTGCTTTGTGTTCTGAACCCTACGCTTTAGGAAACGAAGTACCTTTTCATAATTTTGCGGAAGTTGTCACAGAAAGAATATTTGCAGCTCCAAATTGCTGTGCCTTTTAGACTTGCAGAAGACAAAGTTGCTCTGCCTAAAATAGTTCATTAGTGTTTGTGTTTGCATTTTTATGATAAGTAGAAGGGCGTTTTTCAGAACTTTCATCTAGACATACATGTTTCTGTTTGGGTATTGCAGGCCATTCTTTAAAAAGACATGAAGCATGGAAATGAAAACGTGTGTATAAACATGTATTTACGATTTCGAAGTTTAAAACATTAGCCAAGAGTTGTAATATCTGGCCTCTCAAGTGACATTTTGGTTATATAACAAGTAAAACCAGCCAGATCTAACCAACTACAAGCTGTCAGACATAGGTACCGGTACGTTGGACTTTTTGTATAAAAGCTGCAAAGGGGAAATAAGGCAGGGATCTCAAGCAGAAGTTAGGCTGATCATCTTGACTATGAGTTTTTTAAATGAGACTTAATAGGTTATCAAAGAATTTCAGATAAGAACCATTTCATTATTTCATTAGATGAAATTAATATAGTATTCTTTTTTTTTAAAAAAGTATTTTGGTTTTATTTTCTGTCAGTCCTTAATATGACATTACATGAAACTTTTCACTGACCTGGAATTTGCATCCAATGAGTTGCTTTAGGGCAGAAATTTGAAGAAACTCATTTTTTTCCCTGCTGTATGCAGTTATTGGAGATTTAGTGTGAAGAGTCATGTTCCCAAGCTAGTGTTATAAGTAAGCTTATGCCTGTTTAAAAGGTCTTGGAACTGCCAATGAATTTGAGGATTGAGATATTGAATGGAGAATTATGTGATGCTGTATAATAAAAAAAAAAAAATTAAATGTTGATACTGAAGGAACCGAACAGGAAAACGGAAAGGATGAGTATGCCTTTTCACTATCAGTAGAAGCAAGTCTGCAAATATAAGTAACTTTGTAAATGTGTGGATATCTTAATGGCATTGAGTTTAAGCTGTAGTATCTGCTATTACATGGGACATTCATAGGTATAGGCTTTGGTCTTCATGCCCTAAAATTACATTTGAATGGTGTAATTAGTCTTGATGTACAAGGATTTTTTCTCATCTAAAAGCAACCTGCTTAAGTAAAATCTCTTGTTCTTCTTTTACAGGCATTTGTGAAGGATGTACATGAAGATTCAATAACCGTTGTGTTTGAGAACAAGTATGTATTTTTTAAAGTATTGGCATACAAAATTGTGGACAATTGTGCATATAATTGAACCATTTAACATATAAAACTTGTGACAAATGAACTCCTCCCTCCATTAATCTCATGGCAGCACAGAATTGGTGCATTAATAACTTCCCTCTTCCCTAGCATAGTCTGTTCCAGGCCAGAAGAAGAGAGTATTAAGCCACCTGGGTAGCTTGCCTTTTGGCCTACGGTGGGCAGTAAATCTCTAACCTGTCTCAGTGGTTCAGAGCAAAAGTAGGACACAGATCTGATGAATGTTAATAGTTTGTAAAATAGGTGAAAAGGATAATTCAGAAAAATGAACTAGTACAAGCAGCACTTCTAATAAAAGGGTAATATAAATATGGTAACGCATCTGTACTGAGTTTTGTCCACTAATTGTAATATTAAAGTGAATGTTAAAAGATGTCATGTAGATCTGAGCAGTTAAAATAGTTTCCAGAGTTGTTCTTGTATTTTTAGTCTGTATGTGCTTGTGCACACACACGCTAGCACTTCAGTCATAAGCTTGTCTTTTGAAACTTGGTCCCACTGACCCTGATGGGTGAGGGTGAGTTATAGAAATATACTTGTAAGCTTGAATGGCAGCTTCAGTTTCTCCTTTGAAAAACTGCCCAGTTGAACAGTTGTTAAAAATTCAATGCCATGCAATGTTCAAGAAAGTTTATGTTTTCTCTGATGAGGAATTACCTCCTGCCTTAAACATACGAGAGAGTGGCACATTGCACAACTGAACCCATTGAAAAATATTTCAAAATATTTGACAGTTCCTAGTATGAGCGTGTTTTATTGAAAATGGGAGAACCTTTGATGTAATGCATTTAGGATCTAGGCTTTTATTACCATTTGTGTTTTCTCATTAGTCTTGGCAACATATTGTGATGCTTTCCTACCTATTGGAATGCTCAATTGCTTAACATTCTCATGTCGGACTGGGGTGAGGGCTATCTCTATCTCCTAGAGAAACAAACCTCCATGTGTTTGTAATGTTATAAATGTCCTTTGTAATTGTGTCTGTCAGGGAAATGCCCTTTTTGACTAATAGCTATTACCATTAGTAGTCACATGTACTAAAGTGTGATTATTTTGAAATTTTAATTTTGAGCACTGTGGATTCATTGCAATCTGCTTAATCTTAAACAAGAATTTGTTGCCTAAGAATAGTGCTGCATATGTGAGAGTATGCAGCCTTAACAGTTTTGTATTTAGTGTCTCAAAGGGTCATCATGGTGAAAATGTGACTGGGCTATTGCTTGCATGCACATTTTAAAAAAAATTTGGAAAGGAGTTTTTTTACACAAGTCAAATCAGTTTGAGGGCTGCTTTTAGATTTGTTAATTTCTTAGAGCTGTAATTCTACTGGAACTATGAAAAGGCATTTTTTGTTACATTAGTCATAAGAGGTTTAAAGGTAAATCACATTTCTGCATGGTTCTCTACCAGAGGGCTCAACAAATCCCAGGTCTCCATGGAACCTAGAAATGTCATTGTGGCATCTACAGCAGTGATTTTGTTTTGGGGTCTCTTAGTGATTCTTAGGAAAAATACAAATTTATCATTTCACACCAGAACATGTTTTGCGGTATGACGTAAAATACATGTGCCTGCAGTTCTTGTCATTGCTTGTTTATATGTAAACTTTATACTGTTCAGTGGCAGTAGGTGAATTCAATTATTAAGCGGTTCTTTTCTAAACTAACTCCAATATTCAGTTGAACTGAACTTTTCAAAGTAATAGTGAAATTATAAGAAATTTTGGTAATGCTGGCTTCTTGTTGTGATGAACATGGTAACTTTGTATTTATACAACAACAATTTTGTCATTGCTTTAATGCAGTTATTGGAAAGTGAAGAGTTTATTATTAGATTTTATGGTAGCAGTGATTATGAAATATGGTTATTAAAATAAAAAATTCTGAAGGCTGGAAAATGAGTATGGCTCCTACAGCCAAAGAAAATTTGTCAGGACCTGCTGTTCCATTTCAGAGGAACATTTTCATTTACTCTTCTAACAAAAGGAGCAATACAAGTGTGGTGGCACAGGAATTCTCTTGTCCCCATTGATGAGGGCCTTGGGCAGGGCCAGAGATAACTGTCATAAAGAGCCTGGAATGGGCTGAAAACAATATGCATTGAATAAGAATGAGGGCTCTAGACAGTAGGTGGAGCTGGCCCATAAGCCCTGTGTTATGTAGGGTCTATGTTAAAGAATGTAATGTCTTTGTCTTTGTAAGGCAAGGAGAATAAATCAGAACACATTTCTCGTTTTTGATAGCTTATGGTTTTACTCTATTTCAGCTGGCAGCCCGAAAGACAAATTCCATTCCATGATGTCAGGTTTCCTCCGCCTGCAGGGTATAATAAAGATATAAACGAAAGTGATGAAGTTGAGGTGAGAACCATTTTTAACCTTTTTTTAAAAAAGTAGGAAGAAATAGTAGCAGGTAGACTTGCTAGAGTGGCTGCAAATGCTACTGTGGGTGTTGTCCTGCTCATTTTCACCAATAACTGTTTGAGTAAGCTTAGATTATTTTCATGGGCTAGTATACTGCCTTGAGCTGAGCAAATAGTTCATAGTACTTTATTTGCTAGTGAAGTTCTCAGGATGGGTCATACAGGCTTTGAAGTCTAGAAACAACTGAACATCAAGGAAATAGTCTCACAAGCAAAAGTTATCCCACCTACTTCTTCAGAAGCCCACAAAAATACCAATTTTGTCAAGATGGTTTGGCAGTTCTTTTTAAAAAAACCCGGCTGTTAATGAGGAAACCTGACAATGAGACTGAAGAAGCTACAAAGAGGAGTCAATTATCAAACACTAAAATACCTTATACTCTGAAAGTGTGGAGAACTGTACATAGAGATTCATTATGATCCTTTTCTTCCTGGGTGTAGTTTTGTTTTGTTACTACCATCCAATGTAGTAAGGTAGATCATGTCAAGCGGAGACCTCCTGTGTTTTTCAGCTGTTTTTTCTTTGCAATGTTTCGTGCACAAAACTGATGGGACAGTAGCCCATGTGTCAGGGACCAAGCGAAAAACTAGCTGTTCTTAGGATGCAGGATGGCCTCTACATGACGAGTTACCTGGTATAGCTGAGGAGGAAATGGCTATAAAACATGTTCTGTACCATGCCTTCACTCTTCTGGCTAGTAGTGTGCAGTATTGCTGTCTTTGTCTCTTTTAAGTAGTAGTTACTGTATAGCAACCAATATATTGATGGGAAACTGAAGATAAACTCTCCCAAATGATTGTATAAGAAATAAATACTAAGAAGAGTATGCAAAGTGTAAAATATTTAGGAGTCTGAACAACACCTCTCATGTTTAATATATCAGAATGGTTGATACAAGAAATTGTTTTTTAGGGCAGGGGCATATATGAATATTGTTTCTTTATTGCCCTCAATTTATTGTCTGTTCTGCCTCTCCACTGGACAACTGTTTATTTATTGCATAACAATACAACGTTCTACACTATGATTTTGTTTAGGTTTATTCCAGGGCTAATGAAAAGGAACCGTGTTGCTGGTGGCTGGCTAAAGTGAGAATGATAAAGGGTGAGGTAGGAATATATATATATATATATATATTAATACTTGGCACTGATATTTCTTTAAGTATGGATTCTGGATTTTAATATTTGGTGGGTCTCTTCCAGTATTGGTTGTTTACTGGAAAGTTTTGACTAGATGCTCATACTATGCAAAGCTAAAAATTCATTGTGTCTCAAATTTAAGCATGATTCTGTTGTTCTTTTATTAGTTTTATGTAATAGAATATGCAGCCTGTGATGCTACATACAATGAAATTGTCACAATTGAGCGTTTAAGATCTGTGAATCCCAACAAACCTGCGACTAAAGATACGTTTCATAAGATAAAACTTGACGTGCCTGAAGACTTAAGGCAAATGTAAGTACAGAGCTTTGCTACCAGTTGTTTTTTTAATGAGAAATCATCACATAATTCCATGTCCTATTTTAGAACTTACCGGTAAAGTGCAGGGTGAACATAGTTTATAAATGTTATAACCTAGATGTGGCTTATGGTTAAAGGTTCTCAAAGCATTGTTTATAACACAGCATTTTAAGTTTTCATTTGTGACAAGGTATTCATGAATGTGCCACATAAGATGCTGCCACTATTGCCTGTATGTGAATGAACCAGATAATGACAGTGAAAATCAAAAATTGTGAAAATAATAAGTGTAAATATAATTGTCAGTAACCGTGCATATACCTTTTCCAGCATCAGTTAGTCACTTTGACCACGGTATTAAAACACAAACTAGTTTGTTCCTAACTATGCTTTCCGGAAGGCATGTCCACCAGTGCAAAAGCAGTGGTGATTTTTGCTAATTTCTCTTGCCCTGCGGTGAATTACTGACCCCCAGTGGCATGGGTTGGGGGGGGGGGGCACAGCAGGCCGAAACTAGAGTGAATGAGGTTGGGAAGTTGGCTTCTGCAAATGCCATAGCAATAAATAGCATTGTTGCTGACCTCAAAACATCTGCTAGTGCAGGGGTGGGCAAACTGGCTCGGGAGCCACATGCGGCTCTTTCACATATATTATGTGGCTCCCGTCAGGGCGGCTGGGGAAGCTAAATATCATTAGCAAACAAATATCATTGGACAAATTAATATTATTATCAATATCTGCTTTTACCCCTTTCGTTATTATTTTTGGCAGTCTCATTTAATGTTAATAAAAAGCAAATTTGCTTATTTTTCAATAAAAGCAGGTAATATTTGTTCATGTCTTGTGGCTCTCAAACATCTGATATTTATTCTATGCGGCTCTTACATTAAGCAAGTTTGGCCACCCCTGTTCTAGGTGGCTCTTACGCTAAGCAAGTTTGCCCACCCCTGTGCTAGTGGATTTCATGTTAGTGGAATTCATGTTTTGATATAGTGGTGATTGAGTCCTTTTGCCAGAATGCATTCAACTCATTGCCCGTTGACAAAGATAGATTAGCTGGGAAACAGCAGAACTCTTAAGGAAGCTGCAGTTTCTCCTTCCCTGTTTCTGTAGTAGAGGGAGTACAAAGCCAAGCAGTGCAGGGGAAAATGACCTTGAGGTCTGTTGCAGTTCCGTTTTATAATCTGTTGGCTGTACGTCAGACCACAGAAGTTATAGTTAATCTATGAATTGATGAAATTCACATATCATAAATGAATTTGTTTCTAGGTGCGCTAAAGAATCTGCACACAAGGACTTCAAAAAGGCAGTTGGTGCATTCTCTGTAACATATGATTCTGAAGCCCATCAGCTTATCATTTTGGTAAGTCATTGTGCCATTGGATGTATTCAAATACTCTGTGTTGGATACAAAACTTTACAAAGATCTTGTGTTTTTTTTCTGCCAATTTTTTAGTCTATCAATGACGTAACAACAAAGCGTGCAAATATGCTCATTGATATGCACTTTCGCAGTCTTCGGACCAAGTTATCGTTAATACTGAGAAACGAAGAAGCAAGCAAACAGCTAGAGGTATGATGCCTGTTGTTGGCCTGAATGCAGAAAAATTGTGTTGGGACTGTATTAAAAACTGTTATAGTGTCATGCAGTTGTGGTGTTGTGTATCTCGTGAATATTGTTTTGAATGACAAAGGAGCAGGAGGAGTGGTATAAGAAATACTAAACCATATCTTTAGTTTTAACTTTACCTCTCTCTGTCCCAAAAGGATAAGCAACATTCCATCCTTAAGTAACTGCCTCAGTAAACCCATATAATGTCATAACTTTGCATACAGGAAGCTGAGGTCCTCTAGACTAAGAGTAATCACATTGCCCATAGTTCAGTTAAAATATTAGTTCAGACAGATTTTTTTCTGGTCACTTGTATCACTGCCCATGAACACAGATCAACAATGTAGTTATTATTTTGTTTGGACTTGCAGTAAAAATTCCCTATTAACCAAGAGTCTTTCTACAGAGTTCAAGACAGCTTGCTTCACGATTTCATGAACAGTTTGTTGTACGTGAAGATTTAATGGGTCTGGCCATTGGCACACATGGTGCTAATATTCAGCAAGCTAGGAAAGTACCAGGTGTAACAGCAATCGATCTTGATGAGGATACTTGTACATTCCATATTTATGGTGAGGTAAGCTGCATCCACAGTATTTCTGTCACAGATTATTCTGGATTCAAGGGTGCTGCAAGTCTTCCATTTAAATTTCTTTTCTTAGGATCAAGATGCAGTAAAGAAGGCAAGAAGTTACCTTGAATTTGCTGAAGATGTCATACAAGTTCCAAGAAACTTAGTAGGTATGTCAGTTTGGGATTCTGGTGTAAAGCTAACTGAGTCATGTTTAGAAATGTACTAGTTTGGAAAATAGAGAAACATTGATTTTTAAAACTTCAATTATTCTGAATGGTTAAAAACCTGATTTTAAATAAACAGATTAGGTGGGTAGCCATGTTAGAGTGAAGCAACGGAATAATGTTTGAATCCAGTGGCACCTTTAAGTTCAACAAAATTTTATTCTGAGTACGAGCTTTTATTTGCACACAAGTATGTGTGCACATGAAAGCTTTATACCCAGAATAAAGGAGTAAGTCCCATTGTGCAGACCTTAGGATTTTTCTAAGTCATGTATTGCAGATTTTCTACTGGTTCAGAGTGACTAGCAAGACATCGGAGGATCTAGATCTGGGTAATGCCAACCTGGATTTCACCAGAATCATCCACAAAGCCCATGTGACTCTTGTTCTCCTATTTTATGCTCTCCAACTACCTGCTCTTTGCAGAGAGTCAGTTAAGATGCCACAAAAAGCACAGTTTGTTTAAATGTCGTTACTTTGTGAAACCAGGTTCCAGCTTGCAAATGATTATTAAATGCTGGCTTGTCACAGGAAAAATGGGGTTTCAGTACCTTCTGTGATTTTTTCCCCCAACTTTCCTCCAGAGATGCAGCTGGTATCTAAGCCTGGTGTGTATTGGCCAGCCAGGGAGTAAAACTTGCCATGCTATTACTGTTGGCTGCCAGCAGTACAGGGGTGAAGAAGCTTCCCTTGAAAATCCTCAGCTGCCCTCAGAACTGCAGGCAGCCTCTGAGCCATGCCCTGTTTTCAGAGACTAACAAGGGAAGTGGCCAGGTTTCTTCAGAAAATGGGAGAACAGACTTCTGCTGCTGATTTCACTGCATTTGATCTGCACAGATTCAACTAAATATTCTCTCCTAAGATTCTTGTCCCTATGCTGTAGAAAACACAGCAGATACTGCATAACTCTACCCCTATCTTACTTGTGTGCCCAGCAGATTTTTGTTTCCTTTGGACTCCCTCTGCTTGCCATGGACCTAGAGTGTTCACACACAATCTCAAAGCCTCTGAAAGAGCACAGTGAACAGGAATTACTGTGAATGCTGGGTTGGATATAACAAGGCAGGAAGACTTGCCTGTGAGAGTCACCAAGGAAGGAAGTAATAAGATAGGTGTGGTTTTGTAGGTGCCTCTAGATTCAAGGGAGTAGTGGTTGCAGATGTATTGGCTGATGCCGTTGTAGAGAACCTTTGCTTCTTGTGAGTTGGCAACTGTGGGAGAAAAATACCAGTGACTGCCCAGGATGAGAATGCTGCTCTACAACCAATGACTCTGGGGACTGCTCATGGGCATCAGAATCTCATGGTCATGAACTTTATGGTAGTTCCTTGAGAAGTATGTTCTCTCTTGATTGGGGGGGAAGTGCTGCAAAAGCTTGGCGCTGAAGAGCAGTGCATGGCAGATAATTCTGTTAGGGTGGTTGGTAGGCTGTAGGCAAAGCAGCACGTAGTATGGTCATTGGTAGGATGTACCTGAGTTGATAAGCACCAAAGTGGCTTTGCTCTGCAATATCAATGATTTATTCCTAGCAGCATTTTTTTTTCTTGAGATTCTTCTAAAAACTGTGATGGTATGGTCTACGGCTGACTCACAGGTTATAGTTTTGATTATTTTGCCTAGCAGGATGTACTGTGACTAAGTTTCAGGAAAATGAAAGGGGGAAAGTGGTGGGAAAGACGACTTAATACAAATTCAACCAGATTCAGCTCTCCCCTGGCCAATCTATTTTCTATCATCAAGCTGTCATGATGGTAGGTTTGCTTGGCCCTGCTGCATTCGTACCCTTCTTTAAAACTCCTGATATGGATTGCAGATATTGAAGATAATCCCTCCTTCATCATTTGTAACAGGTTACAGTTCATTATTTGATTGGCATATTCTGAGCTGTTGCACTGACCTAAAGGCCACCTTTTCCTATCCAAAGCTAGAGGGCCAACACTCCCTCCCTGTACTTAACAACCTGGCGCACCTGACAAGAGGAATGGGTAGCAAAAATACACAGCCCGATGATTGGTTTGCAGCAGGTTTGGTCCTCTGCTCTCAACATTGTCCCTTTTGTGAGCACCTGCTCTCTGGGTTGACCTTGGCATCTTTCACCTAAGACTGCAAAAAAGCAGGACGCAAACTGACACCCTCACAAAGTTTCCTGTATCATTGTTTACCAGGGCAGCCCTTAAATATGATTCAAAAACTGTATTCATGAGAATAACAATAAGGTCCATTCTTGATATGTACTGAGTGAAGGGTCCATGAGGTATGCAAAGACAGATGTAAGCAGATATGTTCTGTGTAGTAAAAACAGCTATGTGCAGAAAACTTACAATTTTTTCCCCATAAAAGTACTGCTATTAACAAAAAACATGTGCTCAAATACTACTTTCAAAATTATTGTTTGGGAATAATATTCATTGGGAATAATGACTTGGACCATTGTGGCATGAAAACACCAAATGTAAACCAACAGCCACAATGGGAATGAACTGTCAACAGACCTAGTTTTGTTAAAGTGTTAATAACAATTCATCCTGTTTGTGACCCACTCTCAGGAACTTTGGCTGATGGGGAGTGCTGGCTGTTCTGGGTCTCGGTGGAATGGGGGATTCTTGGACAAAGCAACTTTGTGCCAATTGCAGAGGCAGCCTTAGTGTTACCTCCTGCTTTCTTGGGGCAGACTGAAGGTCTGGCAGATGTTCTGTAGAGTAGGGTGTGTATCTGAGGTTGCACGAGGACTGTTGGTTGCTACTTGAAGCAGTTGGGGACTCATAATACCTTCTCATGTGGTGTTTGCAGTATGCTTTATCTGGGTTGTTTGAGCTATCACAGGCCTTTCAAAGCTGGTATCACATTGCCTCATGGCAGCCTATATGATATGAATGGGTTCAGCCATGGTTGTGGACATACTCTGACATGTACTTGGATATATGCCACAGTAATTGCCTGTCAGCTATGCTCCTGTGCAATCCTGAAGTGTCAGTCTCCCTCAGCAGCTGCAGGTTTCAGTATCTAATCATGCTGTCTGTTCTCCCAGGTCTTCGATCTACAGTCATTGGTCTATCTTCCCCTAGTTACAGTTATGCAGGACACTGAGTATTAGTTATCTCTGCAGACTTACATATGACGCCCCCAAATATAGAGTTTTTGCTAATGCATCATGAACAAGTGTGTCCACGCTCTTCAGCATAATTCCCTTCATGTAAGTGAAGGGTCCCCGTTTGGTACGGGAGCTTCTTTCCCCTGTTTAGCTGGTTATGATGCCCCTTCTTTGCAGGAGAAAGGTTGACAGAAAGGTTGAAAGGTCCTTGGTTCTTCTCTGGCAATTTATTGATTTTGTTGAATTTTATTTTAAGAAGATTGATCCTTTCATGGCATTGCTGAGGGGGTATGTTCATAATCCTCTTGACCATTTTGAAGAACTAATTGAATACTGCCTCATAGTGTAGGTTTGTGTGTTCCTTCTGGGGATGTGGCCACAGCTCAATTAATGTTCTTGACATCATCTGCCAGACATCAGTCCATTGCTTAGCCGTTTTGGGAGGGTTGAAGTCCTGACTATCAGTGAGAAGAAAAGAAAATTGATGTTATAGTGTGGCAGAGTAGCCAGTCGGGTATTGCTTCTGGAAGTAAAGTTTCCTTGGTGCTCAAGTTACTCGCAACTGAGGTGGAAAGAGTAGTGTTGCAAGTGGTGGCTCAGTAGACATGGCAGGTGGTGTTCAATTCATTATAACCAAATACTTTGGATGGAATGTTTTGGGAAGACTTAGAAAGAGAAGTGTGTCCAAATGGAGAGTCATCTGAGCACAGCGACAGCACTGCTTGTCCGCACAGGCCAAGGTAGTATGGAGTTTTAATTGGCTAGATGAAAAGAAGCTTACCTGTTTTTTTGTTTTTGCTATCAAGCACTTCTTCCAAGTTCACTGTGTCTGGGGAAAATAGGGTACTTGGAGCACAGGCTGTTTTAAGTGTTTTAAGTTTTTTTTGTCTAGGTATGAAGGGAAGGAGTATGCCAGGTTTGGCCTTTTAAGAGGGTGGAGGTGGAGACGGGTTTGTTTCCAGGCAGAATCTGACCCGGGGATGGGGAGATGCATTTCCCTAGTGAGATTCAGCAAAAGAGAAGAGCAGTTTCAGTTTTAATCCACTCTTTCCAGTTACTGGATAAGAATGTTAGACTCACTGTGGGAATTGGTTGTGATTCTTTGTACTATTCAAGTCAGTGCATATGTCCCCTTAAGCTCATATTTATACACAAGGACAAGCTGTTAATTTGTATTACAATGAAAAGAAGAAATTTGCTTGCAGAAGAAATACTTTCACCATTATGTGCAGTACCACTTGGTGACCTTCTTCCCTGATGAACAGATGATCAGTGGGAAGGGGCATCTCTGGACAACATTTTTAGCTTTATTTCATAAGGAGCAAGTGGGGTAGGGGACATTGCACCTGCACATGCATCATGACAAATACACAGCCTGCTGCTGTAATTATTCATTGCTTCCTTGGTGCCCCATTCCATATAGGCTGAATTGAGTCCAAGGAGATACAGCGGGATTTATTTTTTTTTATAGGCATGCTGTTTGCTATGGAGGATTTTGTACTCACATGACAACCATTTGCATAAGAAGTGTAGGTTGCCTACCTGTTTCGCGGCCAGTCCTTATTTTCAGTCTTTGCAGGCTAGATCACCTTTACAACTAGCTAACTGGTTTGCTATAAAGTTTTAAGAAATTGCCCCCAAAAATGCAAATTTTACTCTTGTGTGAGGTAATGGATTTCTTCTAAAAATGTGGAAACCTTACAAATCAGTCAAGAAGTACCTTTAAAGGACTGAGGGGAGAACGGACAAAAGTCCAAGGTGGTGCCTGCTATCACAGAGTGATCATATCACAGATAATAATACGTAGGTGAAACCTGTGTGGCTGCAGGAATATACTTTGTGTTAAATTAACTACATCTGCCTCAGGTCTTTTTCAGTTACCTGAGGGAAAACATCAATGATGTTCTTATGTTCTTTTTATAGGAAAAGTTATAGGAAAAAATGGAAAACTCATTCAGGAGATAGTGGATAAATCAGGCGTTGTGAGAGTAAGAATTGAGGCCGAAAATGAAAAAAATATTCCACAAGAAGAGGTAGGTGAAACTAATCTATTTGCTCATGTTTCAAGATTGGAATCAATAATGGACTGCATGAGGGCTAATGAATAACCCTTTTTTTTTTTGACAAAAAATGGTGGGCTTTTTCAGCTGACCTAGATGGGGTTTCAGTGACTAGTAAGGAGCAGGTTCTCAGCTTGGGAGTGTTTTTAGATCTGGCCTTTACTTCAAATGTGTAGCTAGCATTTATGGCATAAAGTGCCTTTCGTGGGGTTTGACTGGTGGTACCACATGCAGCCTATATTGGAGAGAGATGGCTTGGTCATAACTTGGTAACATCCAGGTTAGATTACCACAGTGCCTTGTTCGCAGCATTACCCATGAAGACTACTCAAACTTCAGGTTCAAAATGCGTTAGGTGGACTGGACTTGAAGTTCCTGACGTGGAGGGCTTCTATCTCACCAGTATCGAAAGGTCTTTTTACTTTCCACATTGTTTTTAGACAGAATGTAAAGTACTGTGTCAGACCTTTGAATCACTGTTAGGAACAGAGTATCAAAAAGATCACCATTTCCCATATCACCTAATGAGGCCTTTTTCCAGTAGCCCTGCTTCAGGGATAAAACAGGTTGCAACTGAAATGGTGCCCCATTCTTGGAATCCCCTTACCAGGAACACTTATCTATAGAATCCAATTATGTAACGTCTTTAGGCACCAATTGAAGACAGCTTTACTTACTGAAGGCTTTAACTGATAGGTTAGTTTTTATGTTGCTGCTTATTGGACGGATTATTACTGAGTTTACTAGTCCCATCTATATATCTAATTCCCAAGTGGCCACCCCGTGCGGATATCTAAATCCACGCCTTGGGGGGCAGGGAGATTTTCTTGCACACAGGGGAAACTCTCCTCCCCCCATGTGCTGAAAAATCTGAAAAGTTTAAAAAACTTTTGGGGGGATAGTTAAATCCCCCCCAAAGTAAAAGAGTGTTCCCCGCGCATGCGCTCTTATAACTGCGGCGGCGCCCATGGGGGGGCTAAGCTGCAGGCCCAGCAAGTGCCGCTCAGGCCTTGCCGGTGCCCCGGGGGGAGAGATCAACGGGCCCGGGGCTCACTGTCATTGCCTGGGGGAGGGGAGGGAAGGAAGTCTTATCTTTGGAGCTCCTTCTCCCCCCCCCCCCCCCCCCTTGCAGGTCCCTGGGGAACAACTTTAGAGTCCAGCGGCACCTTTAAGACCAACATGAGTTTACCCAAGGTAGGAGCTTTCATGTGCAAGGCACACTTTGGATAAACCTTTGGCTGGGCTGAAAGTCGCCTCCGGACTCTAAATTTGTCCTGCTGCTTCAGACCCACTTGGGAACTATCCTCACTGAGAAGGCTGGAGGCGTTTTTCATTTATCTGCAGCGCTGGAAGGGTTAAACCCACCCAGCCTTTTGCTAGAGAGGATGAGCAAGGAGTGGGGGGGGGGGAAGAGGGAGAGGTGCTTTTCGGGGGAAGGGGTTTGCCTTTACACTGGGCAAGGGAGGCCTGGGAAGGTTGCAGAGAAGCCGCAGGAGGACACAGGAGAAGCCGCACGGTTGGTCCCGGGAAGGGTCCCTTCGAAGTAAGGCGTCGTTTTGAGGTCGGGGTTGGGGGGGTTGGGGAGGGAGGCGGGGATCAAGCAGAGTTGCCAACTGGGAACGGGGGGGGGGGCAGAGATTCTGGGCAATGCCCAGTTTGGAGCCGGGGAGGGACCTCAGATGGGAACAAAGTCCCTGATGTGGGCCCAGTGTGGGGCTGGGGCTGCCAGCTGGTGGCCCAGTCACACCCAGCAGAGGGGTGGAAAATTGGGGAAACTCCGTGGCCAATGTGCAGAAAGCCCAGCAAGGCCAGGGAAGATTGTGGAATCTTGTGGATTGTGGAAGCACAGCACCAGCTTTGATTCCCCACTCCTCCACATGCAGCTGCTGGTGTGACCTTGGGGGAGTCACAAGTTCTCTGAGAGCTGTTCTCTCAGGAGGAGTCCTCGAAAGAGCTCTCTCATCCTCACCTACCCCACAAGGTGCCTGTTGTGGGGAAGGGAAAGGGGATTGTAAGCCACTCTGAGATTCCTTCAGATAGTGAAGGGAGGGGTATACATCCAGTCTCCTCCTCTCTCCAGCTCAAGGCTAAGCACAAGATTTCCTCCCTCCTCTTTTTCACACACACAGTAGCTATAAGTTGTGGGGGAGGGGGTGTTACTCCTTTAGCTTTAGCTGGGGCCCAGGGGTGGGGGAAGATTGCCGGGCCCGGCAGCTGGGAGACACCCAGGCCTCACTGCTGGTGCACCAGCGGCGGGGGAAGATCAGCGGTAGGCCCGGCAGCTGGGAGCTGCTCGGGCCTCGCCGCTGGTGCTGGGGGGGGGGGGCTTATTTGTGGCCACTTCCTCAGCCATGAGGTGTCCCCCCCCCCCCCCCGGTGAGTATCGCGGGTCCCTCTTTTTATAAATTTTCTGAAACAGAAAACAAGATAAAAAATATTTTTGTTGAGTAAAATATATTAATGGGAAAATAAGTATTGTATACTTTGGTTATATCATCCTAGTTTTAGTTCTTTAAGAATGATTGCTTTTGGCTTTTAAATCCAAAGGGATCAAAAGTATACAAAGTTTATTTGAAATAAGCATGATGTGTGGGGCTACTTCTGCTTCAGCAATAGTAATATTAAATGGGCAGACTGATGTTACAGTTCTCATTTTTTATGATTTTTATTTCTAAATGCTTTTTTGGTAGTTTAAATCTTGAAATGCCACTTATAAATTAAAATTATTCCAGATTAAAAGTTTCTTGTTATTTACCTTCTGCTGTCCTTTTAGAAGGTTTGCTGGATTAATTTTTTAATGGTTTAGGACTACTTAGAGTAACAGCTGCAGTGGAAAAGTACAAAATGTGTCTGGAGCCGTAAGATGCAGAACTAACTCTTTTGAGCCTGCATTTATGTCAGATACGCAACTTGTCAGTCACTAAAAGTAAACACAGTAAAGCAACAGTATATGTCATCCCTTCTGGAGCCCAGTATGCCTCCCATTTTTACCTACCTGTAACTCTGAGGAGCAGAGGTGGGAAAGTGTCTTGCTGTTGGGCTGAATTCAGCCTAGGTGGGTCGCGTGTTGTGGAGTCCTTGTTTAAACATGTTAAACTGGCTTTGTGGCTGTGACCCAAAGGCATGTGGATGCATTTATGTGAAATTTATAAAGAGGTACTCCGGGTTCGTAGCCACTTCAGTGTAACATGTAAATTGGGTGTTCTCCGGTTTTCAAATGTAACTTGAAAAAATGGATTGCAGTGTTTTTCTGTCAAGCCTTGAGTTGAAGGTTCTGTATGTAACTCCTGTGTATATTTAATGACATCACTAACACATGCATTCCTTACGCTGCAGGTGTTAGTTGTGTCATCAACTGTAGCAGGAAGAAAGCAAAAACCTGAACTCAAAACTTGGCAGGTAAGGCACATTTTATCCTCCTGAGTTTTGTATAAAACTGTAAACCTACTCATGCATTTAAAGTAGATTATAGATTTCTCCAGTATTTTTTTTTAATCAA
The DNA here is from genome assembly GCA_029233225.1 of Lepidodactylus listeri. Classification (NCBI taxonomy): domain Eukaryota; kingdom Metazoa; phylum Chordata; class Lepidosauria; order Squamata; family Gekkonidae; genus Lepidodactylus; species Lepidodactylus listeri. Next base: position 39,606,135 of record JARCFY010000013.1, read on the forward strand.
GTCTTCCGTGTGTCTCCAGATTAGGTGAAAAGTTGTTTTAGCAAAGCTGTTCAAGCACATGGAACAAATACTGGGGTTTTTCAGTGGTTGCTGCTGTGCAGTCTGGAGGGCTGCAAATGTTTGATTCATATTGCTTACTGAGATAGCTCTGAATGGCTTGACTAAAATTGTTTTCTAGGGGATGGTCCCTTTTGTCTTTGTGGGAACAAAGGACAGTATCACAAATGCAACCGTTCTTCTGGATTATCACCTCAATTATTTAAAGGTGAGAGAGAAAAAGATCTTGCTGAACTGCAAATTTTTTGACAATGTTGGCTTGCTGTTCATGTCCAAGGGATTCATTTTAAATTTTGTAGCTAAATGTTTACATAAAATGCAGTGTTTTTAATGAATGCATGGGTGTTGGGTGTCCAGTTTCTAGATCATCTGTTGCATTTCTGCTTTTGGGAGACTGACTTTCTACTGTTGCAAAAGTGTTATACGGTAATTGTCAAACTTGTATAGGAAGTGGATCAACTACGCTTGGAGAGATTGCAGATTGATGAGCAGCTTCGACAGATTGGGGCTACTTCTAGACCACCACCAAACCGCACAGATAAAGAAAAAGGATATATGACTGATGATGGTCCAGGCCTTGGAAGAGGTAGTCGACCGTACAGAAACAGAGGTCACAGCAGGCGTGGGCCGGGCTATGCTTCAGGTAACTTTTTATTTACCTATCTTCAAGTCGTAATGTGTTACATGTTTTTTTATTTGGTATATTTAGTTGCATAAAGTGAGGCAGGAAGCGAAATTGTAGATTATCAATACATGAATGAACAGAAGACAGACAAATTCACACTTTGCACATGCAGCCATGAAACCCAGTGCATTCATTATTTGTTTGCCTCTGTTGTCTTGCTTTCCATCATTTCTTTGAGTTCAGTTGTACTGTTTATAAGTGCACTAACCAAAATTCTTGCATGAACATGAATATAACAAAAAGGGAAGTACTGTCTCAGATACAAGAATCCCAAGTCCTCAACTCCTAATTAAAGCATGGTTATCAGTTTGGCTAATGTGTGATTAGATGAAGCAGGCAACCTCTGTCAGTATCCAAACATGCATACAAGTTTTTTTTCACTTTCTGCTGTTTAGTTGTAGAACAATTGCCACTGAGACAGCCATACCAGTTTAATTAATTAAGGTTTAATTTTAATTCTGAAACTGTGATAGTCAGATGAGATTTGTTCATTTCAGTCTGTAGGCATAGACTTAGTTTCTGTGTGGAGAACATGATGTGAAGATTTACTGCTCTGATACAGGCTCCACACCGTGGTTGCTCTCATGGAGCTGATCCATGTGGTAAGCCATTTGGCACTTCACACCCTCTCTGGAACATCCCACATGGAGGGGTGTGCAAAAAAACCACGGAATTTTTCGGGTTCAGGTACATTGAACCTGGAAAATATTGGTATTTCCCAATATTCCCAAATCCCAGTACTGGTATGACATTTGGATTCAGGAAACCCGAATTATTTTGGCTCCATTATACCCTATGGTGACCATTATAGTCAGTGGTCCCTATAAAAGGAGAATCGATCTGGGGGTATCTGGGGCTCCCAAGTATTAAAAAGATTGGACTGGTGTTCCAATTCTATGAGCCCCCAAAGAAGGTGCCCCATCCTCTATTGAAACCAGTGGACGGGAAGAAGGCATTTAAAGAGATTGGTCTCTTTAAATGCCTTTTCTACACTGTGCGACTCCACAGCTTGGAGAATTCTGAAAGCATTTAAAAGGCTCGTAGTCCCTTTAAATACTTTCCAGATGAACTTACCATCTCAGGATCGGCCGGGGCAGCAGGAGTTCAGAGCTCTGCACCACCCCAGCTGATCCTCTCTTGCAGCTCCAGAGGAGCAAGCCAGCCCCAGCCACGGAAGCATAGAACTGTCAGCTCCCACTACCCCAGCTTATCCTCTCTTGCAGCTCTAAACTGCAAGAGAGGATCAGCTGGGGCCAGCTTACAGTATAGCTGATACACCCAAATAAAAGCCCCCCCCCCCCCGGCTTTATTGGGCTTAGGTGTATTGTTAGCTGAATACAGATCTCTGATCTGTATTTGGCTTAGTACCCCAAAAATACCGATAAGGTATTTTCTGGGTATTTTTTTCAGTTTGATTTATGCTGAATGCACACCCCTACCACCATGAGTGTAACATTTAGGCTGAACTTTTAATTTTACGCAAGCTGCAAAAACTTTGCTGTTGAATGAATTTGATGTAGATGACCAGAATTAAGAACTTTTCTAAAGCATCTAACTGGCTTCAGTTAATCCTGTCTCATTGCAGGAGGGTAGTGTAAATTATTACAGCAAGAGTAGGAAATTCACTCCTTGGGGAGAAGGGGAATTAGTTTTAACTAGTTCTTTCAGTTGGTTGGTTGGTTTTTCTAAATTACAGTGAAAATAGACTGTGGTATGTTTTGGTTTTGTTTTTTAAATTCTTGATAGGAACTAACTCTGAAGCATCAAATGCTTCTGAAACAGAGTCTGACCACCGAGATGAACTTAGCGATTGGTCATTAGCCCCAGCTGAAGAAGAGCGTGACAGTTACCTTCGTAGAGGAGATGGGCGAAGGCGTGGTGGAGGAGCACGCGGTCAAGGAGGAAGAGGTCGGGGAGGTTTCAAAGGTAAGGCATATGATGATGCATGATGGTAGGTCGAGTAGTTAACCTCACACCTGTTCTGTGTCTGAAATGAAAGGGTGGAACTTGGAGGCTTGCTGGGAAATACAGTTGACAAGCAGTTCTTTCAAACTGAATAAGGAAGCAAAACTGTAGTTCATGTTCAGTAGGATATACCAAGAAGTTTATATCTTCCTACTCCAGTGCTGTAGGGTCCAAAGCAGAAATTAATATTTTCAACTGAAGCAAAATACCAAGTACAAAGAAGTAAAGAGAGCTTCCTAATTGGAAGGAATCCGCTAAGCCTACTTAAGGTACTAGACAGCTTGTTTAGTTCTTCCAAGTACACATAATCTTGAAAGTTACACAACCCAGAGGTCAAGATAGATTTGTAAGCTTTTTTGTGTGTACATCTGCTAAGAGAAAAAGGTGCCCTCTGTTCAGAAGTGCTCATCCCAGCCCTCCTCCTAAAACACTCCCAACTTTCATTTCAGTGCACCAGCATCCAAGTTCAAGTAGAAACCTTAAAAAGTTCCTGAATATAGCATTTAAATGCTGTTGAAGGTAGGAAGACATGACTTGCTGTTCACCCTTAATTTATATATTTGTATTCTACATATTGGGTCATATTTAGTAATAAATGTTCTTTGTCAAAGTCTAACTCCTGTATAGCAGTCTGGGTAAGCACTACTTGTTTTCACTGAAAAAGTGTGAAGATTATATTGTTTTAGCGAAACACAAATGCTTTGAATTAAGAGGTTTGGGCTAACAGCAACACTTACATTGTCTCATACCAACTAAATTGTATCTTTAGTGGGCTATATGAGTAGTGCTGTATTGTGCCAAAGGTGTTAGTATCCTAGAATGAATGCCACCTACTAATTCTGTATTGAATCTGAAATTTTAAAAATTTCTCTTTAAAAACCATCTTATTTGATTGCAGGAAATGATGAACAGTCACGGACAGATAACCGTCAGCGTAATTCAAGAGATACTAAAGGGAGAACAACAGATGGGTCACTTCAGGTAATTGTTTCTTTTTGTGTTTATCTAGGTCTTAAGTCTAGTGAAGATTCACACATCCCATTGTTCTCTCCCCAGTGGCTGTGATGCTTCCATGCATGCTATATCTACTCACCCACACTGGCATTGATGCTCTTTTCCCTTCATCTCCCCATTTAAAAACCTCTATGCTCTCCATCATAAAGAAATATCTTGCATTGGGGAAGGGGGAGGCTGACTAAAGCCTAATAGGTACTTGTGGAGGGGGAGGGTTGACTAATTCATAACAGGTACTTTGGTATCATAAGCAGTTACTTATCTTGCTAGATCAAGAATATGGTGCTTAGCTATGTCAGTTGCAAATAGTAGTACCTTTATATGCTGTCGTTATTCTAAATTGCCCCCATTTACTGAGGTTCAAGGAAATTAATAACACTTCAGAACAATTTAAAGGCCCTAAAATGCATTACTTTAATCCCATTTACCAAAAAAAAGTCACTGTATTCCATTTCCCAAAAATTTGACAAAATCTTTGTTTTATTTCTGTCCCATCCTTTTTCTGTCATGGGCCACAAAGCTGAGAAAGGGGAAAGAGCTCTGTTCCAGGAGGCCAGTTTGGTGTAGTGGTTAAGTGCATGGACTCTGGGAGAACCGGATTTGATTGCCCACTCCTCCACTTGCACCTGCTGGATGACCTTGGGCAAGCCTTAGTTCTGTCAGAGCTGCTCTTGAAGGAGCAGTTCTCTGAGCTCTCTCAGCCTCACCTTCCTCACAGGTTGTCTGTTGTGGGGACGGGAAGGGAAAGGAGTTTGTAAGCCACTCTGAGACTCCGAGTGAAGGGCAGGTTATAAATCCAATCTCCTCCTCTTCTTCCTTCTTCTTCTGTCCAGGCACTGACCAGACCTGCTTAGCTTCAGCAGGTTTGTTATATCACATGCCTCTAGTCCATAGCATGGAATCCTACCTTAATAAAAAAGTTCTGTAAAATAAGTGCAGTAAATGACTTTTATACAGTGCACTTCCATGTCAAAGAAAACTTTAGACTTCATACAAGCCTTCATATGTAAATACTGTCTTTTAGCTCACCCTTCCCCCAAGGAGCTCAGGGTGGCATACATAAGTCCCCTCCCTGCTCTATTTTGTCCTTAAAATGACCTTGTGAAGTGGGTTAGGCTGAAGTTGATTGTACAGAGGTCACCAAGGGAGTTTATGTTGATAAGGGATTTGAACCTGGGCATCCCTTGGTCATACATTCTAAATACTGCACCATCCTGCCTCAGTAACAAAGCAATACACAAGGTGTTTTCCAGTTAACCATATACTCGTAATATTTGACCAAGTAGAAGAGAAATGTAGGAAATTTCCTCTCCAGCAGCTTTTGATAAGTATTCCTTTTTTAAAAAGTCTAGCCCAGTCTTATCACATCTCAGAAGCTAAGCAGGGTTGGCCCTGGTTAGTATTTGGATGGGAGACTTCCAAGGAATACCAGGGTCACTACACCAAGGCTGGTATTCAGAAACTACCTCTGAATTCTCTTCCCTTGAAAACCCTGCAGGGTTACCATAAGTTGGCTGCAGCTTGATGGCCACCCCCTCCCCTCCCCGAAAGGGTATACTTTATATAACTGTAACTTGTTTCAGATCAGAATTGACTGCAATAATGAAAGAAGTGTCCACACTAAAACATTACAGAATACCTCCAGTGAAGGTAACCGACTGCGCACGGGTAAAGATCGGAACCAGAAGAAAGAGAAGTCGGACAGCGGGGATGGTCAGCAACCGTTGGTGAATGGAGTACCCTAAACTGCATAGTTTCGAGAAGTCATATTTCCTAAACTGTTTCAGTAAACCTTATTCCACATTAGAGAAACTTGTTAGGCCAAAGACAAATAGTAGGCAAGATGGCGCAGGGCATGAAATGAATTTAGAAAGTTCTGTTAGCCTTTTTTAACATCAGCAGTATGCAGTTTTTTTCAAAATAAGACGTTATACTTGCATTAAAGTATCTTGAACTTCTGAAAAAACATGCTTTCGAGTACATATTGCACTTCAAACGATGAGAGAATCCTTTTGTTTGTTTTAAAAATACTGAACTGTGCATTGGTATTCTTTCTGTTCAGTTGTACCATTTTAACACATCTGGTCAAAATCACTGCTAAATTTCAATTTTCAGAATAAATAGTGTTTGCAGTAATCAAATTGGGCTTCTGTTTTCAATCTCTTAAAGTTCCTCCTTTTAAAGAACAAGAGCTATGTTTTATGTCCTGTGTCAGTTCACATTTTGGTTCACTTTCTCAGTATTTCAGTGGACCTGAATATATGTGTAACGTAACTAAATTGTCATTCTCATTAGGAAAAAGTTGTATGATCTGTGCCTTTTTTATATCTTGGCAGGTAGGAATACTATATTTGGATGCAGAAATCAGGGAAGATGAGTTGGAAACACTATATGTACAATATATGTAGCAAAACTTGTCCAACATTAGTACTTTATTAAAAGAATGCATGCTTTCCATACTTTTTTCCTTGCATAAACATTGTTAGGCAGTTTATAAAAATAGGAAATTTATTTTGCACTGAAAATAATGGCAGATCGTGTTAATAAGATGGTGTAGTTTTTGTTCTGTTTTTCATTTTTTAGACAGGACAAGAAGTTTTTTAATGCATATTTCCATTTGTGATAAACTAAAAATTTATGGTTACTGAGGGAACAAATAGTAACTTGTTCATAAGCTAGTAGTGTGTGCCTGCTTTTGGCCAGAGGACCAATTTAAAAGAATCATTTCCCCCCAGTTCCCCCAGTTTTTGGTATTTAAATTGGAGCTATCTCAGAAGAGATAGGAAGAAGATTGCTATAGGTGACAGTTAGGAACATTCAGGGATAGTATGGTTTGACAGCATTGGGAATAGGACAGGCTTACCAAGGTCTCATTTACAAGGGGGATCAAAATGTGTGACCGAAGTTGTTGTAAAGTTTAGTTACCATTATAGGGGGTGGGAGGATATTTTGTATTTCCAATCATGAATGAAATTTGCTTGCACAAAAAAGTGTGTGATAAGACCTTCATTTTAAGCTATTATTAAATTTACTCCAGTAGGAGTGTTGCTGATTGTGTACAGAACTGTACAAACCTGGCCCTGTCTGTTATGCATTTTTGTTCTCTGCTTTTTTCATTTAATTTTTCTTGCATACAAGCAAGCATATTAAAAAGGCAGCAAAATGCACACAACTCAACAAATATTAAAAAAAATGTCTTAAGTATTGCCAAACACTAAATGTTGATTTCTAGTTATTTATTTTTGGGGGAATGTATAGTATTTGAAAACTGAAATTGGTACCTTGCACACATCATCTGTAAGCTGTTTGGTTTAAAATACTGTAGATAATTAACCAAGGTAGAATGACCTTGTAATGTAACTGCTCTTGGGCAATATTCTCTGTACATATTAGCTACAACAGATTGGATTTTATGTTGACATTTGTTTGGTTATAGTGCAATATATTTTGTATGCAAGCAGTTTCAATAAAGTTGGATCTTCCTCTGCTGATGGATGTTGATGCAATCTTTATAAATGATTGCTTTAAAAGAAACCAACTTAAAAAGAAATGGGAACTTACTTTTTCCTGTATTAAATTGGAAGCATTGTTTATGCCAGATGTGTGAAAGCTAAAATCCTTTCAGTTTAAAGAATTTGGCTGGTAGTGTACAGTTAACAGGTCAAATCAGATATGTTTAGCAATTATATGCACTAATTTTACACTCAAGGCTGACTTCAGTAAGGTGCTAACTAGATTTGACTTAACTAAAACTGTAATAGGATAATCACATTTTCAAATGCCATTTTTGCAGTATTTTGTGCTTTAAATGTGTATCCCTTTCAATTCAAAAAATCTGCCGTTTTTAAGTATTCGTACATTTTAAAATTGTAAATCAAAATGTAAGACTCATTTTGAGAATCATGCGTATTACAAAGGTTGAAAGTGCAGCAAAATGTCTGTTTGGGTTCACTTCCTTATTGGTAACTTCACATATGGTCTAATGATTTCCAATTATTTTGAAAAAAATAAAGTTTTTTTTAAAGAGTGAAAGGTATCTGTGAATGGCCACAAATTAAAGTACAACACAGTTAAGAAAAGCCCCTAAAGACAAACACAAAAATGGATCAGTGTTTTTTCTCAGTATGTATATGAGAAGGTCAAGGATGAAGATGAAAAGCGAACAAGGTGATTATTGATACTGTTGAACAAAATATTTTAACTATTTTATCCGAAGATGGCCAAACTCAATTCCCAGGTATGCACAGTAACTGTAGTCTCCACAAGATGGCCGCGTGTCTATACCTTTTGATTAACAAAACCACTCATTTTCCTTTATTTTTAATAGAATTTATTCATAAGATGAGAAACACACAGAATGCATTCATTGAACTGTGACAATGTTTTTGAAACTAATTATAGCTGCTCTCCTACTGAGCATAGCAATGCTGGGGTGCTCAGGTTCTGAAACGGGTGAAATTTTACGTTCATTTCCAGAAGTCCTTTCTTGCTTTTCTGGGGGGTGGGTATTTAAGGATAACAAGTGCTCACTTCTTGTTCGCATGGCAGAAGAATGGTTGTTACGTCACGACCTTTTGCTCATGGGTTTCTGGAGTTCATATCCCCCCCTGCAGGAAACATTTTTTAGAGTAGCCGTAACACCCACAGAGAGCTGATGTTGAATACCTTCCCTGTAATGTCACTATTTTGATCTCCAAGATCTGTACATCCTTCATCTGATAAGTTGATCTCTGGGTTTGTTGCCCAGCAGAAGAATAACAGTTTGCCTTCAGTCATAATACCTAACCATTTGTAAGCCAATTTCCTCAAGAGCTGGTGTTGCATGTTCCCACTTCATGCCTGTAGGAATCTATGTAAAGCCTATCCAGAAATAAAAACCAAGAAGAGGTGGGATAGCAGATTATATGCTTATTTGTAGCTTTGGAACCCAGTGTTAAATCAAAATGTGCTAACAGGCACTGATTTGGATAAGTGTGTGAGGCATTTTTATACTCTGCTCAAGTTTCCTTTCTGTAGAATATGTATTTTGAATCACAATAGAACTACGAGCAGATGTCTTCCTGCCCCCCCCCCCAGCAAATTGCATCTTCCTGAGTTAACTATGTCCAGCAGTAGTTCATTATACTTGGAAGCAGGCCTGCTATGAATTGGTGAAATTTGCATATAGAAATTAATAAGTGCTGTAGCATTGTGCTACTGTCTGGCTGCTGGGTATGCTATTGCAGAAAGGTCATGGCTAGAAGTTTGCAAATATTGGGATGGTTTTCAGGGAGGAAAAAAGGCTTTGAAATCCTCAAAAATGGCCATGGCCTGAAGGTGTGGTCAAGGTTACACCCAGTGGAGATTTTTTCATTGAACACCTAATACATGTATTCAGTACCAGGTTACCAGTGTGGCATACTGGGTGTTATGAAGTGGGTTTGCCAGAGTGCCAGGTAACTAGCTCAGGGTTTAGATTATGTTTCTTAAACAGCCATTCAGTGTCACACAGCATTGCCCTTGAAATTTAAAAGGGATGCCAAAAGCATTTTATGGAATTGGGGAAATTCTCAAAGAAAAAACTTTTCTTCAACTCATTCGTCTTAACATTGGAAGGATGAAATGTGCATGAAATTGCCAAGAACGTAAATTGGGTGAGCTTGTTTTGTGCTATGCCAAATGTCTCTCAAGTTAACCAGGCGCTACTTAAGAAAAAATTGTCTACTTCTACTTCAGAATTCCTTGGGCTATGGACTGAAGAGTTGCTAAAATGTGTAGAAAAGCAGCATGCTGCTTCCTTTTCAGCCAGGACAGCTGTGTGCATTGATCCAGGGGCTCAAAGGTGTCATGCTTTCTACAAGTACTATCAAAAATCTGGATCCTATGCAAAGAGCATAAGCCAGTTTAGCTCTTGGAGGAAAATGAAAAAACTGAGGCTTGCATTGCTTGCCTTTTCCGTCACTTGGCAGCTTGGGCTTCTCATCCTCTTGATGGTAATGAGAAGCTCTTGAGTTGTGTTCTCAGAGAGAAGATGGTTCTGTTTGGCAGGCTTTCCTTAACGCTTTTCGTTAGTGGACAACCTCCCAAGAGCTTTTGCTGTTTTGTCTTGTGTGCCTGGTTGCTGAGCCTGTGGTGACACTTTCTTGATCTTGTCTCATGTCAGTACAAAGTCTGTTACCAAATGAATAAGTCACAATAGAGATCCCCATAGTGATCCTGCACAGCTTCCTTAAGCAGTCCTTATTTACATTGGTAGTTTAGCAGTGACTACAGAAGACGGAGGTGCATTTGAATTGGGGTGCAGGACAGCTGACTCTTTAGAGGTTAAGAAATACAACCGGGGTGGGGGGATGACGGTCCACGTTATGTTCATTATGTAGTAATGATTTAGAATTTAATCTGGTCTGGCTGCCTAAAGAGCAACCAGGTTTTTGCATTTAAAAGCTTCCTTATGTTTTAACTTCCCTCTTTGGAGGCCAAAAGCAACTCTGGTTTGAAGTTCAGGCTCAGATAATCATGAGAACGTGTTCTGAGTTGTAATCTTTGTATCTTATAACAAGTGTAGAACTGGATAGCAGTACTCTGCATTAAGCAGCATGTCTCCCTATTCTTATTTCGTGGCATGTGGAAGTATCCAAAAGAGACTCTTGAATATTTTGTCTTCCGTTGGATGTCGATGAATTGTTCTGTGTTTCATTGCAGGAATTATACAGATGATTTGTGTTACCCCGATTTTAGCAAAATTCTTGTTTTTGATGTGTCGTGCTGTCCCCTCAAGTGAGTATTGCAAATAGCAGGTGCAAATTAGTGAGCAGTTTTAGAAATAGGAAGTGAATGCCTTGAAACCATTGGTGGCATTGTAATGCCAGATATTTATTTATTGATTGATTGATTGATTGCATTTCTATCCCGCCTTTCCAGCGAACTGGCTCAAGGTGGCTCACAACATAAACACCGAAGTGGTTTACAATTTAAAATCATAAATACACAACATTAAAAAATGACTAATATAGCCGTACTGGCGGCATCTACATGCTCCTGGAGAGTAGCGGCAACAGAAGGTTTGGCCTGTGGAACTAGGGTGATGTTGTCCTGCCATCTCCCCGGTGGCGGCTCCTATTCGAAAGCCTGGCGGAAGAGCTCCGTCTTGCAGGCCCTGCGGAACTGTAACAAATCCCGCAGGGCCCTGATGTCGTCCGGGAGCTCATTCCACCAGTATGGGGCCGCCACCGAGAAAGCCCTAGCCCTGGTACAGGCCAGCCGCGCATCCCTCGGACCGGGAATAGTCAAGCGATGCTGGGTGCTTCCCAAATTCACAATTTTAAAGTGAGGCATTGCAAATTCTACTCTTGCTTTTTTGTGTTCATCTAGATCTGTCTTCCAGCCTGTGGATCCCAACATTAAAGTGTTTTGCATAGTCTGTAAATGTGGGTTCCAGCCTTTTGCAGTGTTATTGATTTGTGCATTTTTAAAAAGTGGTCGCTGTGCCAAGTGAATTTGGACTGAAAAGGCTGGGAACCACTGATCTAGGCGATGGATAAAATAATTTCATAGATAAACTGAAAACTTGTTCTCCAGAACACCACTCATCCCCTATTCTTTCCTTTATCATTTTCCCCCACTCTAGCTTGTTATTTCTCACTTAACTAAGAATACCCTTTTAAGAAAAGAGAAGAAATATTCAGTGCTTGGGTGGCAAAGTGAGGAAAATGTTGACCATATGAAGCTGCCTTGAACCATTTGTCCATCTTTCTCAGTACTGTGTATTCTGACTAACAGTGGCTCTCCAAGGTCACCAGCAAGAGAGAAAGCCTTTTCCAACACTTGCCAATCTTCCACTAGTTCTCTGAGTGATATTCCTGTCTACATTGCCCCATCCTGGGTTGCATCTCCAATTTGCTCTAGAGCATGAGGAATTGATGGAAACTGGCATTGTGCATATATGCCTTAGAATATGTAAATTAACCAGGGCTATCTTAATTGCATGAGGTACATTTACTAAAATCTGCATATATGTACATCTGAATAAAACAGCCCTGAAAAGGAAAGCATAGTCTTTGTTAGAGGCCTGGGTGTATCACAGCAAGCACCATTTAAAAAGAGACATTCTCTGATGGGCGAGAGTGGAAGAGGAATGCTTCTCCCAAGAAGGTGCTTGCCTATAGATGTATAAACACTTTTTTTTTAACGTGTACCCTTCTCATCAAGACTTTTCTGTACTAACTTCTTGTTTGCATGCTGCATCTGTAATGTTATCTTACTGTTCCTGGGTTTAGTGCATGTGCAAGCAGGCAGTAAAATTAAATGAGAACTTTTTTATGTTTTATGTTGGAGAGCGGGTAAATCAGGTTTAAATGGTTTTAGCTGCACCATGCATTAAACTGATTTTTCTCTAAATTGCCAATTCCAGTTAATTGTTGTGAGTTTTTCAGGTCTTGCATCACCAACTCAACATGATTTAAATGGAACTGAAGTAGTTCTCAGCCAGGGAAAGACAAAACCAGAAATCATATCTGAGCAGCTGGTAAATTTCTTCAATCCAGTGAGTAAGTGCCACTGTGACCACTGCAGTATTTAATTTTTCCCATTGTCCAATGGATTTGCAATGCTGAGTTTATTATTGTACAACTTTCCTTGTTAGTTTGTGCTATGTGGATGTAGAACACTGCATTGGTATTGGGGTGGGGGGGAGAATGTCTCCATTACAACTGTGAATGGTGGGGGGGGGTTGTTGTTGTTTTAATCTTTTCCTCTGTTACCATACTGTGGTGTCTCTTGACCTGGATCTGCCATAAAAAAGCTTATTTGAGAAGCAAAAGCCCAAAGCCTTTCTACATGCACTAAAGCAGCTCGAACAGTTCTTTTCAGAAATTCCCAATCCAGAATTCAGTGTTTGGCATCGAACATCAGTCCAAACCAGTTGACCTTGCAATGCAACCAAAAATCTTTAGATGTAGTCTTTGGGGGTAGGGGATAGGTATCATGGAAACAGACTTAACTACCACAGCTCATGTCAATCAGTCACCAAAATAACACAGCGTATCTTGTTTGCTTAATGCTAAGGATTGGCATGGCTGTTCCAGTCTCCCAGTCAACCAAAAATGCCATTCTGGCCATTTTCAATCTGTATAGGAGGGAACCACAACACGGTGCATATGGGCATAATGATGCCCATGACACATTTCCTAATGCCCAACAAGTGTTTTTAGAAAGTGGGTAGAGCCAGGTGGGGCTTTTGTTCAGCAGGACTTCTGATAGGCCTTTGGATGTCTGATGAAATGAATGAATATAAATAGGTCAACACAGGCCAATAAAGAGCATTGCCCTTGGCTTATTAAGGTCAAGGTTTCCCTTGCTTGAAAGCCAGCTGAATTCGACTCTAGGGGGCAGTGCTCATCTCCGTTTCCAAGCCGAAGAGCCAGTGCTGCCTGACAACATTTTCGTGGTCATGTGGCCAGCATGACTAGACGCCAAGGTGCACGGGATGCTGTTACCTTCCTACCGAAGCGGTACCTATTGATTTACTTGCAATTTCTTGCTTTTGAACTGCCAGGTTGGCAGGAGCTGGGGCCAGAGACCGGAGCTCACTCTGTCATGTGGCACTTAGGTCTCAAACTGCCAAACTACTGATCTTTCGGTCTGCAGTTCAACGTCTTATCCACTGAGCTACCTTAGCTTATTGGATAGGTCCAAAAGGTTAGGGATCAAATGACAACTGGGCCAGACTGGATCACTAAAAAGGGCCTTTGCAGTCTATTTTCCTTCTGCTAAACTGCAGAATGGCCAGTAAGGGAGTTTTAGAAGGGAGCAGAGCACTGCTTTGGACATAGTCCAAGGTCTTGTGTCTGTGCCCAGGGGATTTTGTTGTTGTTGTTCTTCAAATAATTTAGTCAATTTCTCTACGAGCTTCACTGTGCATGGTGATGCCACTCTTGTTGCTTTTCTTGAAGAAATAAAACCCTATCAGGCACACAAAGCTAGTGGTACAATTCTTATATTTCACAGCCATTGAGCCAATGCACAGTCGATAAGCTGAAGGTGTGCTCAGCAGGTATCCAGGGAAAGGGGGGGAAGCAAACATGAGAGGCCTTTGCACCATGACCAAGGCCTCCAGTGTTGCCTTGAGCACTATCATTTAACTGAAATCTATTTTCATGTTTGATAGCCTGTCGTCCCAAAGAAAATCAAGTAGTGGAGCCTTGCCTTGCTGGAGATAATATGAATGAGACCCTATGTTTGAAACACAAATGCTGCCCCTCCTACAAAGGGCATGTTCAGTTGAAGTGCTATGGTCCACTCAAAGACCGTAAGTGGCATTCTGTTTCTCGGCACGTTGGGTCATCCGTATCAGCACATATTTATTCTCTGTCATTCTGTCTTGTCTTGAAGACGCCACTGTCTGCCAAGTTCTCATTGCTTCATTTTGCAAGTAATGCAGTACAGTAATATGGATTTCCACCATATTAGAGCTTGACTTTTGTACTGTGAGACTGACGGCACACCTCTCTGCTCTAGCAAAGTTACCCCCTCACCTGTAACATTGCATAATATAACCATACTTGCCCTAAGAGCCAGAAGTGTCTTGGCTTTTTCTATTTTCTTGAAGTAATAGACTGTCTGCTGGGGTTCACATTTTGTGGGACATAGGCCAGCCATCTATAAGGAAACTGCTGTAGAAACAAGTGGAGTACATTATGGTTCCTAGGCCAAGAGCCTCTAGAAAATAAACAAGTCTTACCCCACCCACTTCCCCATAAATGGTACATTGTTGATTTGCCAGCACTAATTTGATGCAACGAATCGGGAGGAATATAGATAGATACATATCCACATTAAGTAGTGATGGGAGTGAATAGCTGGCACCTCCTTTGTCGAAATAATTTTAAAAGATCAGAGATGTAGAGGAGCAGGGAAGAGTTTTACAGTCCCCTAACAACGGCCTACCTTTGACCCACCTTAAATTCCTGAACTTACTATATAGTTCATCACTGCTTAATACCATGCATATCTGAAGAGAGCAGAGCAGTAATAGAGGACATTGTGTATCAATTTTTAGTAACCCCAACAGTGCTAAGCATGTAAATGCATAACATTGCAATCCTAAATTCAGTTATTGGAAGCAACTCCAGTTGCAGTACATGTGACTTTATTACCAAATAAGCATAGGATCAGACTGTATTTCTGTGGCTTTGAGGGGGACCCAACGTGTGCTGACAAAAAGTATAATGATGACTCACAGTATGCTGGTAGATTATTGTCTAGGAGAGTGGAAGTGCTGTATGAGGGGAAAACTAAAGCTTTTTTAAAATGAGGGTGCATAACAGGTTTATAAAATTATGCATGGTATGGAGAAAGTGCATTAAGAGAACTTGCCCCCCTAGCCTGAGGGTGGCCAAACTTGTTTTAACGTAAGAGCCACATAGAATAAATGTCAGATGTTTGAGAGCCGCGAGACGTGAACAAATATTACCTATTTTTACTAGGATATATGCAAATTTGCTTTTTATTAACATTGAATGAGACTGGCAAAAATAATCACAAAAACGGTAAAAGCAGATATTGATAACGATATTTATTTGTCCAATGATATTTGTTTGCTAATGGTATGTAGCTTCCCTAGCCGCCCTGCTGGGAGCCACACAGTATGAGTAGAAGAGCTGCATGTGGCTCCCAAGCCACAATTTGGCCATCCCTGCCCTAGTCCATAATACCAGAGTCTGGATTCATCTAATGAAGTTGACAGACAGTCAATTCAGGACAGACAAAAAGAAATTTTGTCATATAATGCTGAACATATTGGGATTCAGGAGACAGGACGAATGTGTAGAAGATAGATCCATCACCAGTTTGCAGCCACGGTGACATAATGAGAACTCAGTGTTCAGAGGTGGCGTATATCAAGTTGCTAGAGGTGGTTAGTAGTAAAGGCTGCAGCTTTTATGTCTTGCCTGTGGGCTTCCTGGAGGCAGCTGGAGTGTGGGAAATAGGGTGCTGGACTGGATGGACTTTTTGGACTGGTCCAACACGGTACTGTTACGTTCAGGTCCATTCATGGTTTCTCAGATAGCAGGTCTGAGAAAAACGTATCTATCACATTACCTTTGCCTTGGCAAGCTGCTGCCAGTAAGAGCTGCCAGTACTGGGGCAAAGTGGATCAATGTTCGACTTGGTAGGAGGCAGCTTCGTACAGAAACACAAGAGTTACTGTTACTCCCTTGGAAGGCTTCTTTAAAATTGCCCTTTAAACATGTGTCTCTTTTATTCTTTGTGATAGTTTCCCTCTCTTTTAATCAAATTATCTGTAGAGCAATTAGGTTCTCGAATGCTTCAGGATGTGCAACATATGTCAAAAGACAACACACACTTACAGCCCATGGAGCACTCGCTGTGTGTGTTCTGGCAAGCTGTTAACAAAAGGCAGATGTCTCGCAGGCCTATTTGGCTTGGGGTGCTCATGTTTTTCTAGAGCAGCGCAGTGGATAAGGGACAATTTTATTGCCCTTTCCAATCTGTAGGTGCTGAACTTTACTATATTAATTTGGTGTCATTTCTCTCCTCTCACTGTTTCTTGTTGGGCCTACAGCTACTTTTTTGCAATAGACAGAGGCTAAGTTCCAAATGAACACACAGCTAGTTCCAGAAAGATTTTTATGCTTGCCCCTGGCACCCCCAAATATCATACGGAAAATGGGTTGTGTTTTTTTTTAACATGGAGAGGCATTCATCCAAATTTTTAGGTGACCAGGTGAGAACTCCCCTTGGAAGAAAACAGACAACACTTGAAAATGAATCTCTCGAATCCCCCTATTTACACCAATAACTGATGTTTCATAATTTGGTCTCCATGAGCAGTGGAGCAAGGTAATAAGAGCCCTGGGATGAAAGAATAGACTGTACCACTTCATACCGCACGTGGAGATGGGTA
Organism: Lepidodactylus listeri; assembly: GCA_029233225.1. Classification (NCBI taxonomy): domain Eukaryota; kingdom Metazoa; phylum Chordata; class Lepidosauria; order Squamata; family Gekkonidae; genus Lepidodactylus; species Lepidodactylus listeri. The sequence goes on from JARCFY010000013.1 coordinate 39,622,760, forward strand.
ACAGTTTTAAATACTCCCCTTTATTTTAAAAAAAAAAAACACACATGAGGGGGAGATCTTAAGCCAGCCCTCAAAGTGTCCTGCTAGTTCTTACCGGGTGGTTTTAAGCACTTTTATGTGTTGAAAACATTTCCCATACATTATCTTGTTCCACCTTTCAAGGTTGGTGAATATTATCCCCATGTTGCAGGGGGGCGGGGGGGGGGGGCCTGGCTAGTGAATTCGTTGCTGAGGAGAAATTCAAACTGGGGAGTTCTTGACTCTGTCCTTTAGCCAAGATGTTGCACTGTACCAGTTGCAAAGACGGTTTGACACAAAGAAATATTCAAAGATACTGTCTCTCAGCCCCATCTGAAGCCATCCGCACTGTCCCCAGGGTCCTCAAGTGCCTATGGGTGCCATGGCTCCTGCAGACACCTTTCCTTTTTTCCACCAACTGTTTTTAGAAAGTGGACAGGACCAGGTGCAGCTTTTGGCCAGGAGGGCTCCTATTGGCTGTGCAGATTAAAAGACATCCTGTGAAACAGCTTCTGCCTGAAATGTTGAAGTTATTAGATTTATGTATAACTTCTCTGTCTGACTGCTGGTGGTTGGCTTTGCCTCTTTTGGCAGCCATGCTGTGGTTGTGCCCACCACCCTATATTCAAATTCCACAGGTGCCTGCAGACGCCAAAGGATGGGAACCGATGCACTTACCCTTCATTGCCGTGCATCTATCTAGGTTTCCTAGAGGTTATTCTTGCTGATTAGTTCGTAAAGCAAAGTTTAATATTGTGGACGTTGTAGACATGAGCCAACTATGTTTTGATTAAACTGTAACAGGTGCCCTGCAGACCCTGCGAGTGTGTTGCATTGGGGCCACTGGACTGTTTGTTTTTGGGTGTCTTCCGTTCTGCTGTGTTTTTGTGGAGAAGAGGTAAGTCATGGCTTCTTCCTTCCTCCCCCTGCCTTGGAAAAACATTCCCTGGGAACTGTACTTTTGCAAGAGGATTTGAATCACACTAGAGGGCTTATACAGATTGCAATTCTCAAGTAAAATGTTTGGGAGGAGCAGGAGACAAAGATGGCAGGAATGGAGGGGCACATTTTAAAACAAATTTGAAGTCAAAAATTATAAGAGTTTTTTTTAAGTCATCATCAAGCTTTTAAATGTCTTCATGCCTGCCACCCAAACACTAGAAGAGCCATTGCCACTAAAAGTTGACCTCTGTAAAAGATCACATGATACTTGGAGGAGGGAGTTCCCTATCTCTTTCCTTTGAACCTTGATGTTCATGCCCTAATACAAACTGCTTTTGAAAGATCTGCAATTTCCAAAGCAGCTTTCTTTGTGGTATGGGAGGTTGCATGCGTGTGTGTGTGTATGTGTGTGCTGTTCGAGACATTCAAATGCAAAGCCTCTTCACACGGGAAGGACTAGTTACATGGTTTAAATATATATTCCTTTCATTTCTGTGAATGCAGACCATTTTTGTTCTGCCTACTTCTTTTGGCAGAAATCCCATTTTCCTTTGGTTTATGTCATTTTTGTGCAGTCAGTGCAAAAACCAACATCATTTTTTATGTCAATGCGTATCAGATTTCACTAACATGGGGAGGAGCAGGATGACCAGAGTTTCACCCCTAGTGTGGAAGGACACTTGATTTTTCAAATTGAACCAGAGATGTCATGAAAACTTGATGACATACTCCAATTCTGAACCCAACCCTTGTGTTTTAAAGAAACTGTTAACCCTTTTTATGCTCTGCTATGAAAGATAGGCATTTTTTTGCATTATGTTGTTTGGCTATCAACTTGTTTACTGTGAAAATAAAATTGCCCTGTTTTTGCATATGGAACGTGGAGCACAACTCTCATGCATTCTCTCTCCTAGCTCACCAGATGGTTATTTGTTGAAAGTTTTCACACACAGACCCCCTGCTGTGCAAATTGTCGCATTTACAACTTCTCCTGCTCTCGGCACCCAATGTTTAAACTGCAGATAGCCAAGCAGAGCTGCTGGCAATTCTCCAATCCAGAGCCTAGAATTAGTGAGGGATTGTCTGCTAAGCTATGCTCTGGGGAATGAATTGGTTTGGAGAGAATTCACATAAATGCTGAAGTGATTGGGGTTTTTTGGTTCAAAATGGGAGGGATGGTTGCCATTACACTTTAAGAATACCAGCGGTTATTGCTTTAAAAACTTGTTACACTATAATTAAATAGATGCCTAAACCATTACATTTTCAAGCATCATATTTGAATGTGTCCAAAGAAGCAAAACAAGATCGTTTCTCATTTCAAGATGGTGCCTGATTCAGTAGAGGGTGAAGATCAGAACTTGTAGGACATCTGCAGTATTTATTGAGATATCATCAAGGCCACTTGCATCCTGTTTCATTTGCAGGTGCATTGCGTGACTGAAGAATTCGGCAGCTGGCTTCGAATTAATTTGTTGTTCTTTTTTAAGTAATTATCTTTAGTTGTAGAGGGAAAGTCTAATGACAGAATTTGTGTGTGTGTGTGTGAAAACTTTGCAAATATTGACACTAGTGTAGTTCTAGGTCAGGTCAAGCTCTGGGTGGATGCAGATGACCATTTACCAAGTGTACCTTGGTATGCACAGGATCGTTTGGTAAGCCATCTGCCAGTCTGAGCCCTTATAGACAACCAGATCACTCTGGGGTGAGCATGGCCATCTGCGTTATCCTGCTGAGTTGTACAGAAGGTGTGTGGTTAAGATTAAATTACAAGTTTCTTGGGAGAGAGGCTGTTAAACTCACCATAATTCAACTGCTGGATATTTTAAAAAGCAATTAAGGCTCTTTATGCTTGTGTGTGTGGTAACAATGCAGTGTGAATTAGTGGTTTGAGCGCTGGACTAGCAGCAGGGGGACATAGGTTCTAGTCTCCACTCTTTCTTCCCAGGATGGCCTTGGGCCACTTATCCTCTTGGCCGCACCTTCCTCACGGGGCTTTTTTTTTTTGTAATTTTTATTGCATTTTTTAACTACTTCACTACATTACCTAAAAACTACAATTCTAACCTACCCTAAGGTATACAGAAGTCAGGGAAAAAAACAAGTTATATTGCTTTTGCTTCAATCTGTTCAAGAAAAAGTTAAAATAATACAGGCTATAAAATGCTAATAGTTCAGTCTTAAAGAGCTTAACAGATATATGGATGGCTGAAATTCAAAATGGGTTCCATAAACAAATACAACTTTAAACAAATCTTATTTTTGCTATTATGCTTTTCCTTTCTTCTTTTTTCTTCTCTGGGGTTTTGGTGCTGCGGCTCCCAAAGCTGAATCTGAATCTTCTGAGCTGTTACTTCCAGATGTATCTGAGTTCTCCAGACCATAAATGCTCTCTTGTTGGTCTAAAGAGTCCTCTGAGGGAACTTTATCTTTTCTTTCTTTACAATAGTCCAAAAATTTCTTTGCCTTTGCAGCAGAATCAATTCTTTGCTTCTTCTCTTTGTAATTGAACACCACGCCTTCAGGAACAAGCCAACGATACGTAGTACCTTCTGTTTGCAGAAAAGAAGTTAAAGCTTTGTAGGGTTTCCTCTTCTTCCTGATCTCAAAGGGAATGTCCTTTAACACCTTTATATCCTCTTCTTGGATCTTCAGGGCATTTCTGTTTGTGGCCTTGAGCACCACATCTCTAGTTGATTTCTTTGAGAATCTCACCATTACTTCTCCAGGCAGATTTTTCTTCTTTACATATTTAGGGTATGTGCTATAGGCCATATCCATATCACTTTGTAATTGATCTGCTTGAACATCTGTCACTGGAGCCAGAGCATCACACAATTTTTTTTTGAAATTTTCACCCTTTTGTTCAGGAATGCCTTGAAATCTCAGAAAGAAAGAAGATCTCTCCATCTGAAGTTTCAAAAGGTTATCTTTGTCAGAAACCCTTTCTTTTTCCATCTTATCCAGTTTTAAATCAATCTTTTCTGCTTTAGCTTTAACTTCTGTCAATACCTTGGCTGTCTGATCAGATTTCTTGCTTACATCCATAATTTGTTGCTGCAAGGTATCCAGCTTAGTATTCACAGCTGTCAGTTGTTCCATTAGAGGGCGCAAAGCTGTTGCCAAAACTGCAGACAGGTCTGTACTGGACTCAGGCTTTGTGACCGGAAGAACGGATGGAGCCTTAGGAGACGGTCTTTGTTTCCCCGCCATCTTTTCTCCCCGTCCGGTCATTGTTTATTGTTTAGCAGAAAATGCCCCAAAAAGTAAGACAAAAGTCTATTCTTGCTGCTTAAACAGGGTTAAGATAGTCCCATCAGATCTTCAGCCACTCAGATTAAGAAGATTCTCTGTGGCACTGTTTCTTTAAGAGGCAGTGGGGGGGATTTAAACTTTAAACCCCCCCTTCACTTTGAGTTGAAAGCTCACAACAGAGAATCTGGCAACGAGTTTATCCACTTACGTTTTTGCCATGCGTTGCTGATAGTAGATTTTTTTCTTGTATCAAGTTGGATTCTGCAGCTGTCCGGTGTGCGCTCAAAAGTGCCCGGGGGCTTCTGCGGTGGCAGAACCTACAGAGGCAAAGGGAAGCCTCAATCCTGAGATTGCCATCTTCGGGAGAGGCTATCCCTCACGCCTCAGGCAGGGTCCCTCTACAGGGGTCCCTGGGGGTTCGAAGCCAGTTCGGGACCCCTTCTGGCCACCAAGTCCGGGTCACGTCTCCCGCAGCTTCGGGAGATCGCGCCCGCCATTAAGTCCACCAAAACCGGAACTCCTTACGGGCTTTTTTTATGATAAAACGGGAGAACCATGTGCACTGCCCTGAAAGGTCTACACGCATAAGGCAAAACAGGACAGTGATTCTGCTTCCTGCTTCAGTTTGTAGTGCTGAATGCCCCATGCTATCAAATGAGGAGTTTGCAAGGAATGAGAGACTGTATTCTTCTTCAATGGTTGCAGCCCGTGTGCCAACCCTTTGCGAAGAGCCATCAAAGACGAAGATTCGCAAGAGGACAGTGAGGAAAGTGAGGAAAGCAGTGAGAGTCAGTACAAGGATTCAAGTCAGGATGAGGATGAGGCACCACAGTTCCAGAAGAAAGGTAGAAAGTAAAGCTCCAGTTGCTTTTTCTGAAGTTCGGCCAGAGTTTGCTTTCCTAGACTGCTATATCAGCTGTGCTGTGTGTTGCAGCCTCTCCTGTTTGGAAAACAGTGCACTGACTGAAAACAGAAATGCTGCCAACCCTTGGAAATAAATCTGATCTTTAAAACCCCAAATTAAGTCAGTTTGTTGATTTATAATCCCAGTTAATATCTGCCAATCTGTTAGACAATGGAGACTTCCTTAATTCTTGCAGTATTTTTTTACACTGAAATTTTATTAGGTGAAAGAGTAGAGAAGAGATCCTAACTCTTTTGAACACATGCTTTGCATGCAAACATCCTAAGTTCAGTTTCTGGAGTCTCCAGTGAAAAGGATCTTGGGTATTTTGATCTGAAAAGGCCCCTATGTGAGACCCCAGCGACTGCTGCCAGCAGAGTAGAAAATACTAGGCTTTGTTACATCCAGTTGAGTTGGTGTGAAGCAACTTCATATTGTCAAGTCAGTGGGTTGAATCCAGAGGTCATTTTTTGTGAGCGTAAATCCTATCCGCAAGTCACAAAATGCTGCTCCCATGGGACAGAGGGACTATACTAATTCCTGCTTCCTGCTGCAGACCCTATCTCCTGACATTCAGGAGTAGCATTTCATGGAGATCACTGGGAGGAAAGTCAGGAAAGTTCCATTCTGCTATTGGAAAATTTAGTCTGGCTCCTACCGCTGTGGGGATTGAAGGGGGGGGGGGTTGCAGTGAGAGGATGAATTGGTGAAAACCAACCTCCCTTCTGCTAGTGGGGAAAACTTTGGGTTCAATCCTATGTTGTGAAGTGTGTCTCAGTACTCCATGTTTTTACCGTGAGACAAGTTTCTTGAACTTGGTTACGGAACAAGCTCCAGAGAAGGTAGCCTATGTAGCAGTAATCTTTTGCAGCAACATGAAACAGGAGTCTCATGACACCTTAAAGAGAGATCTCTAAAGGGACTGAATCCACTTGTCCTAGATGAAGTGGTGCTGGCTTTTCCAGAGCAGGTTAAATGCTTGGGGGTACTCATAGGCCCTGCCTTGCTGTTTGAAAGGTAGGTTGGCAAGGTGCCCCGGAGCACTTTCTATCAGTTTCATCTGGTTCACCAGCTCTTTCGTTACCTAGACTCAGCCAATCTGGCCACGTTTATGCATGCTTCTGTAACCTCATGTCTAGATTACTGCAACATGTTCTGTGTGAGGATAGCCCTTGAAGACAACCCAGACACTACAACTGATCCAAAATGTGGCAGCCCAACGGTTATCAGGGGCTAGCCACTGGGAACATAGGTCACCCATTTTGAAATAGCTACATTGGCTGCCAGTTGGTTTCCAAGTTCAATTCAAGGTACTGGTTATGACTTCTAAAACCCTTCGCAACCTAGGGCCCACATATTTGAAGGACCATGTCCTTCCATATGTCCCTGCGGACCACTACAATCATCAGGCACAGGGGTCATTTCGAGCAGGAGTTCGGGGGAGCTCAGCTCCGGGAGTTGGTGCCAGCGCCCCCCCCCCTCCCACGGGGGAATGCCTGCTTGTGTCATGGCTGCAGCAAAATGATCCCATCCCCTGGAAAGGTCCTTGTTCCTCCGACTAGCCTTCTGAAGGCTTCAGCCACCACTGAAGCTATCCTCCCAGAATAGCGGTATTTCTGAGGCTTGGATTAGTAGCTGTCCCCTCTCTGCCAGCTCTTGCTTGCTTGCTTGCTTGCTTGCTCGCTCGCTCTCTCTCTCTCTCTCTCCTTTCTTTCTTGCTTTCTGACATACTTCCGGTGATGTCAGGGGGTGTAGCATTTGCAAATAAGTTATGCTAATGAGCTCTTGCACCTCTTTTTCTACGAAATGACCCCTGGTCAGGCAGCCATCTGTTGGCTATCCCACCATTTAGAGTGGCCTATCTGGCATTACCCAGAGTCCGGTCCTTTTTCATCATGGCTCCTGCTCTTAAAATGGGTTCCCTGAAGAGGTGAGGCAGGGAGTACCTACTTGGAGATCTTTAGGAGGTACTGCAAGACCTTCCTGTTTGTCAGGGCTTTTGAGGGGGGTTGAATGGCAGGCATCTTTTAAGAGTAGAAAGGTGAGAGTTCTAGGAGTAGCTATTTTATTTTGGTTTTAACAGGGAAATGTTTTTACTATTATTGAACCCATGAGGAAAGGCAGGGTATAAACGTTTTAAATAAATACATATTGTGTCACAAGCTTTGGAAGACTAGAGCACACATCATTAGAGGAGCAGGAAAGGCATCCAAACTTGGCCATCAATTGATACATAATGTACAAGGTACAGTCTGTGACACTGATATGCAGAACTCTCATGTGTACAAAGTAACCTTTCACAACAGCAGTGATTGGTGATCACAGAACACTCTTAGCTTCAATAAAGCAAAGCATGAAGCAGGCCAACTTCAGGGCACAGTTCGTGCATTTGATGAAGTGCATTCCAGCCCACAAAAGCTTCTGATGCAATAAAACCAGCTGGTCTTGAAGATGTGATGGGATGCCTTTCAGGGTTCATTTTGAGAAAATGTCTTTGATTGCTGTTTAAATTAAACACCACACGGTGGTGCTGTAGGCAAACTATCTTCATGGTTTTGCTTTCCCTCTGTAGGATGCTGTCCTACACAATTGTGATTAATTTTTTTTTAAATGTCTTTTTATTGATTTGTCTTACTTGCATGGTTGATCAATTCATAAAGCAGCAGGTGTTGGACTATAAAGCAATGGCTACTCAGTTGAAAATGTGCTGTCAAACAGTTTATGATAGCTCAGCTTACTCAGGCTGTGATCACATGCACAATTCGCCCTGACATAGGCGCGAATGCTGGGTGGATTAAAGGAGCACGATCAGACGCCAACATCTGGCAAGCGCCCCGCAGCCATCGGCAACCCATTTTGCTCCGCTGCACATGCGGAGTAAAAAAACACCTCAGAAAGTCCAGTAGCAAACAGGTTGCTACGGGCAACAGACAGACTTTCTTGTGTATGATCACGCCAGCACGCTCCCATGGCATCGGGATAGTCTGATCAGGCTATCCCGACTCGGTGCAGTTGTCTTCCCCCCATCACAGTAAGCACATCAGCGCAACCCCCCCCCCCCCCCGCACATTCCATAGGGAGAGGTGCGAATCATCAATTACTTGTGTAAGCGCATTGGAAACACAGTTTTTTTAAAAAAAAAACCCGACTCACTGACGGTTGCATCTGATCACGCAGTGGCGGGCTATGCCCGCATCTACAAAAATCCGTGTGATTGTGCAACGGCGGGTCAACTTCCGCCGGAGGAAATAGCCTCGCTTCCCCCTCCCCACTTTATCTCGGGCGTGTGACCGCAACCTCAGTTGTGCAAATATACAAAACAAGCGTCCACATCTGAGTCTGCAGAATGGGGTAGTGAAGCCCTATGCCTCTACAGAGGATGAACAAAAAGAGGAACACTGACTGGTTGTCTAAGCTGCCAGCAATGTGTATTAAATCCCTTTATTTTCTAGTGGATAAACTTGGGTGCAGTGATTGGTCTTGGGAGCATCTACTCCAATAATATTTGCAAAAATAAAATAGTATGGACTTGAATCAATGCTTGGATGGGAGACTATGGGAAAGCCTGTGTAAGTCAACCCTGCAATTTCAAAAGGGAAGCATGCAATACAATTTTATTAATCAAATAAGCTTAATGCAGATATCCCTAATAACACCTGGCACAGTCCCGCCATTCCTAAGTGGTACAGATTCCCATTGACTTGAACGCAAGTTGAACATGTTCTTACATTTCTGCAATTAATTTAAAAAATGCCACTCTGTTGGCTGGTTTGTGCCCAAGAAATACGAATTTCTGTATCCGAGTAACAGAGTGCTGGTAGATTAAAAGACCCCAAAGATTTTGTACCCTTCTCCATCCAAGCTCCCAAATCAGCTTGCAGATTTTAAAAGCATGTAAAATATCAAATTTAAGCAATCCCCACAGAAATATGTAAACATGTAAAACATGTCAATAGCAGCAAAGAACCACAAAAAATACATTTATTGAAAAACGACTGTAATCCAAGGCTATCTAAAAGGTGCAGTGTGTTTAAAGCAACTTCACATTTGGTACCTCTGTAATGGATATAAGACTCTTGGGTTCAAATATGGACTTGACCGTGAAGGTCAACGAAGTGACTTTGAGCACGTTGCTTTTCCTCTGTCTGCCTCATAGCTTCAGAGCTATTGTGGTGTAGTAGTTAGACTGGGGATTCAAACATGGAGTCTCCTAGATCTGGATCTGACACTCTAAGCTTACTGAGTGACCTTGAGCCAGACAGAAAATCTCAGCCTAACCTACCTCACAGGGCAGTTGTGAAAACAGAATATACAAAAGGAGAATGATGTAAACCGGTGTGGGGTCCCCACTGAGGAGAATGGTGGGTCATAAATGAAGTAAATAGCTTTGTGATGTTGGACATGCCACTCTGAGTTCTCAAGAGGAAGAGCCAGGGATACAAACCTGCTAACCAGTTCAAAACATTTAAATTACGTATACCAGGCCTAGTTCTACAGCCCAGATTATCTTCAGAGAAAGCTGTTTACAACTGAGGGCCAAACTTCATGTTACTGCATTCCCAAGTCCACCATGGAAACGTGGCATATTGTTTTTGGCTTTTGTTGAGTGTATGTGTGTGTTTTGGGGGAACTTGTAAAATTTAAAATGCAGTGGCCCATGGTGCAGGGCTCAAACTTAGTCCCTAGGAATACTGGGCCCCTCAAGTGGTTTGAAGAACAAAAAGGCTCTAAAATGGCTCTGCATCCCTGCGGTGGACTCAGGGACCCAGTATCATCTAATCTGACCCTAATTTAGAAGAAGAAGAAGAGGAGGAGGAGGAGTTTGGATTTATAACCCGCCCTTTCCTCGGAGTCTCAGAGCGGCTTACAAACTCCTTTCCCTTCCCCTCCCCACAACAGACACCCTGTGAGGTAGGTGGGGCTGAGAGAGCTCTGACAGAAACTGCTCTTTTTCAAGGACAGCGGTTCCAGAACTACGGCTTACCCAAGGTCATCCAGCAGGTGCAAGTGGAGGAGTGGGGAATCATACCCGATTCTCCCAGATTAGAGTTCGCGCACTTAACCGCTACTTAAACACTTTCCTAAGAGTAAGCCCCATTGAGTAACATGGGCCTGAGTTCTGAGTACACCTGCCTAGAATTGCTCCCTCAACCACCCTGGCTAGGTGACTGACAACTGCAAGGCCCCTTGTAAATTTAACTTGGGAGCAGCCTCTTAAAGAATGGCTCCTTGACTCATAGCTACAATCTTGTCTTTGGGGCTGGGTTCTTGAAAAGCTCAGGTCTCTCTCCCGGTCCTAGTGCATTGGCTCAGGTCAAGAATTCATTTCTCAATTACATAAAACCACGTTATGGATGCCCTTCGTTTTTCTTTTTTATTACAGCTTACAATTTAAGAGATTTTTGCCTTGTCTAGTTTACAGGAAGGTTACTGATGTAGAAGAACCATTTTAGTTTCTGTGTAACTTACCTGCATGTTAATGACATAGTTGTTCTGTTTATATGGAATAGTTCTGTTTATATGGAAGCAAATAGCCCCTGTTCGGGGAGGGGGAGTGTTTCCCATCACAGGACCTGGGTTATTATCTGCTCCTTAAGCATTGGGGAATGTAGTGCTTTGCTTCTGGAAGCTTCTCTAAAAAACTGAGAAAGGGATCTTTACACACCCAGGGCATTGGGGGCGGGGGGGACACAGGAGCCCCTTCTCCCCTTGTGCCACAGTCCTGCCCAGAATCAGTACCCTAAACTGAGCTCCCATAGGGAACTCACAGCTGCCATCCTGCTGCAAGTCCCGATGGTGATCACGTGGCAGACGTAATGAGTAGTTTGGCCCTTTGATAGCACTAGAGATGGAAAGAAACTTCTTTATTTGTTGATAGCTTCTAGATATAGCCCAGCTTAATAGGGGTGAGAAGCAGACTGAGAAATCTTTCAGAGGTGCTCACAGAAGCAGCAGACTAGCACCTACATAATCTGAACGTTTGGTACTCAGTTAAATTCTGTCGTTGACTATTATTGTCTGTGCACGTGGAGTGGTTGGTGTCTCTCTAGCGTTTGCATTAGAAAACACTGAAATCCAGTTCAATTTTACATTGGAGGTAACTGACCACTGCATTAGGCCTGTACCTGCTTCGTGCCACTCAATCATTTAGAGGTCCCAGTACTGACTTATTGTTTCTTTGCGATCAATCAGAACATACTTCTGGCTAGTTTTCTGGAAGCTGGGTGACTGCTGCTGGCAATGGCTCTGACTTCCTACCCCTCAAAAGAGGGGCCAGCTGATTCCCTCCACTTCCCCTGAGGTAGAGAGGCCTAGAAAACTGAAAGGGCTGTTTTCACTGTAGCCAGATAGTCATGAAATAAATTCAACCGGTGTCCCTACAGACTACCTTGAGTGCCATCATCTACCCCTCAGCATCCCTGGCCTCCAGTTTGAGCAATGCTGTTACAATAGGATTATTAATTGAACATTTACTTGGAGTAGCTGGGTGCTTTTCAGGCAATCAGTGGGCTTAAAAAAAAAAGGTTTAACCCCTGCCTTCTGCTCAAGTGATCACCGAGGCAGTTTACACAAGATTAAAATATGATGCACTTAAGGCATCAAAATAGGAAGAGGCAGTCAGTGGCAGCATAGCTTGCTATCTAAAAAGGGAGCAATGGATGAGGCAAGGAGGGGACCATGCTGGGCTTCCCCCCCCCCATACATACAAGTCAATCAAGAGTAAAGGTGTGGGGAACAGAATGGCTCTTCCGGTGTCATCCAGATTATCTCTCTTTGCAGCCAGTAAGAGATACATACTTGTTTTTTAACTTGTGTACTATAAAATGCAAACAGTAAAACACTTCGTATGGATGAACTTTTATGTTGCAAACAGTAGGAGACTGTATTTTTAACCGTCATGGTCTTTGTGACCTCTAGTTTGATTTTAAAATACATATAATAAAATACATATAAAACACACACGGCTAAAAAAGGATAAGCGGCTCATGAAAAGATTGCGAAGAAGTGCTGAAGAAGTTTAAAAGCAAGTTCTTTCTCTGGCTTATAAAAAGAAATCTTCAAGCCCAGGAGGAGAGAGTTTCTGAAACGGCCGCTTGAGTGTGGTGTCATCCAGCTCTGATCCTGCTGCCATGTCTGTTCTTTGCCAACAGCCGCTAGTGAACATTTGCCCACCTTCCCTGCTGTTGAGCTGTATCAAGATTAGATGCAGGGAGATGAGCAGGCTTACAGCTTCATCTGTTGGCGCCGCAGGAATGTCGAAGCAAAACAGCATGGCGACAGGCATAGGGGAAAAAAACTTTGGAAATCATCACTTTTTTATGGGTCTTACTTTGAAATGGTAAGCTGATGGGACAAGCAAAGGGGGAAAGGAGGGGGGGAAAGAAATTTGCCATACAGAGAAAGGAGAAAAAAATATTTCTATAGCCAAATCATACTGAAGGAATTTACATATTGTGCCAGTGCAGCAATGGACCTAGTTTATACACGCAGCAAAATCTGGTGATGGGGTGGACCGTACTACTTCAAGCTGCAGATGAGGAGAGGTGCCAATTTTCGTATCCTCCACTTATAAATATTCGTTTTAAAGAATACCACCACCAGGAGGGGAGAGTCAAGTCTAGTGCGCTCCCCACTGTACTAGGTTTCGGTTTACTGGAAGCTTTTGTACAGAAACCTTTCAGAACTGCAGTCCTTCCACCAGCAGGACTTCACCAGATGATCGTACAGCCTCCATATCTGAAGCAGATGGAGTGGTGTTGCATCAAAATGTAGGAATGGGCAGAGACGGACTTCCACAAAGTTTTACTTGGAAGACCCTGGAAAGTATGGATTCTGGAATGTGATCAGATTCTCCACCTATGTATATGGGAATCTTCCCATTAGAGAACTCTCAAAATAAAGCAGTCTGATGTTAAACTGGAAAGGGTTTTATTGAAATAATAAAAGGGCAAAACACACACATACAAACACACTAGCTAAGAGGAAAACACAGAGGAAGTGGGAGGAAGTGATTTTGGAGAGGCAATAGTTACCAGTCTCGAAGAGCAAGGTCCATGGAGGCAGCAGTGAAACAATCAGCATTTCATGTAGTGAAGAAGGAGGGCTCACATGCAAGTGGGGGTGTGAGTTATGGCACCAAGAACACACACCGCTATGGAGCAGCATGCTTGCAATTATAGGGAAAATGCTCCCTGTGGTGGTTTGACGTTTTTGCCCCCAATCATCATCGCATACCGTGCCCCATTCCCCATTGTAGAGGACTTCCAGCCGCCCTTCATTGTGTTTCCTCTTGTTCCCTGCCAACCGCAACTGGATTTTGGGAACATCAGTGGGCTGCTGGGGCGGACTTGGGGGGTAGCCAGGTTGATGCGGCCAATGTGCATACTGTTCAAACCTTAATTGGTTTTTTCGGAGGTGGACAATAATTTGGGTGAACCTTGATGGGTTTACCTGAGATGAACTATGGTTAATGTTTCTTGATGACCCTCTGAGTACTGAACAGGAAAACTACCAGGTTTTGTGAATAGTGTCAAGTGTTGCACAATTAAGGTAAATGGGCAAGGGGCAGTGAGGCTGAATCTTGATGAGATTAGTCCAAGGTGAGGCAACCTATCTTGGGAGACCTAGTGTCCTAAAATATGCATAGTGTAGTGGTTAGGAGTGCGGACTGTAATCTGGAAGAACTGTGTTTGATTCCCCACTCCTCCACATGCAGCTGCTGGTGTGACTTTGGGTCAGTTACAAGTTCATTCAGAGCTGTTCTCTCCTGAGCAGTTCTTGAGAGAGCTCTCTCAGCCTCACCTACCTCACAGGATGTCTGTTGTGGGGAAGGGAAAGGAAAGGAGAATGTAAGCCGCTCTGAGACTCCTTTGGGTAGTGAAGGGTGGGGTATAAATCCAATCTCTTTCTTTTAGGGTGAAGGGGAGGTCATCAGCAGATCAGCAGCTCTTTCCCACAGGTTTCTAAATTATGTGTCATACTTGTCCTAGCTGGCACCCATTTTGCATCATTTCTAGGCCAGTCAGTGCATTGCAACTTATTATACTGGAGCTGAAATATACATATATTAGAAAGAGTGTTTATGTGTTTTCTGTCTATAAACTTCCCCTCAGTGAGAGGAGGGGTCAGACTGCTAACAGATGCAGTGTACCATTCCTGCTCTGGGCCATTCTCAACTGAGGACCTGATTTAAAATCTACCTTGGAGACTTTCCACGTGGCGCTATCGCTCTGTCTTGGCTTCCTTACTGCATCACTGTTATTGGGAGCATCCACATGACATTGTCCTCTATTTGTCCTGCTTCTGTGTTTTCCTCTACTTTGCTGTGATCTTTCCCAAACCTTGTGTGATATCATCTTTTTTGCAGCAATTGCAGTCAGTGTGTCTTTGGATGACGTGTACATTTTTACAAGCCCCACCCACATTGGTGCCATTATTCTTGCCTCAGTCCCCAAGATTGGCATTTTCCCTCTCTCCGCACTGGAAGGCCTTTTCAGACTTCTTTTTAAAAATTGGTGATAACAATATAGCAGGCCAATCATTTCCTCTTATGACTCCACAACAGAAAGGACTAGAGACTTTTTAAAATGAAAGTTGGGAACTAGTCCATTGTTCCAATAGATTGTTCCACTAGATGGTTATTGTCAGGGGTAATTTAGTAGAAAAAGAGGTGCAGGAGCTCATTAGCATAACTCATTTGCATATGCCACACCCCCTAACATACCGGAAGTGTGTCAGAAGGCAACACCCACCCTTCAGGCTCCACTCCACAGGTGAGTGAAACTGACCTGCTCTTCCTCCATTCTCTTCCCCATCCAATACTTTGTGCAATAAAAATAAGCGTAAAGAACACATCCTCATTCTCTTCCTGCTCCCTTGAAACCACTTGAGATACCCAGGACATGTGCACCACCCATCCCTTCCCCTTCCCACAACAAGACACCCTGTGAGGTAGGTGGGGCTGAGAGAGGTCTTTTGAGAACTGCTCATGAGAAAACAGCTCTGAAAGAACTTGTGACTGGCCCAAGGTCACACCAGCAGCTGCATGTGGAGGAGTGGGGAATCAAACCTGGTTCTCCCAGATCCAACTCCTGACCACTACACCAAACTGATAAGGTGGAAGCTGCTGAAGGGTTGGTGAAATTTCTCCAGTACTTATGTGCCATGTGCCCAGATAAAAAATGGTATACTTAGAAAATGTATATGCCACCTTGAGCAAGTCTCTGGAAAAGCAGCACACAGTCATAAAAGGAACAATGATAAAATTATCAATATTAAAACAAAACATTAAAAACAATAAAGACCCTAGCAGGGCTTTCCCTGGGGCGCTGCGCCTCTGCACTGCTCGGGGAAGCCGAGGAGGGGGCGGGGCTTGGTCATGTGCCCGCCCCCTGGGCTCCTCACTCCCGGAGCTGCGCTCCCGCTCCAACGGACCCCTGGTTATTGTGATCTAGTCATCCTTCCCCTCTTTTTAAGGCCTACGGCAGAGAGGGAGAAAATGGCAGCAAAAGGGGACTGATGCAATGAAAGCATGGGGTAAACTGCTGTGTGGATTCTTTAGCACTGAAAATTCCTCTGCATTTGTAGGTGCAACAAGAGTTACACATAGTCAATGCCGTAGTTCTCTTCCTTCTGTCAATACACTGTAGTCTCAGACTCCTTCAGCTTGTAGGCTCTGCATCTCAGCTGAGCTTGCAAGCCATTTATGAAATGCTCCAGAGGTAAAAATTAAATCTCAGGAGTTCCCATGAGCACATTCTAATCCACATTGCCAGCTATACAGATCAAGAACCCCCTAGTTACATGTTTACCCAGTGTGCCTAGCAGTTTGGAAGGGATTAAGCAATATGTATAGCTAAGCCCTAAGGAGAATAGCCCCAGAGGTGTTACTCTACTTAGTAATGGTAATGATTCTCCCAGGTCATGTACCAAGAGTGAACAACCAGATGCGAGCCAGACTGCAGGGATGCTAGGCAAGGCAGAGCCTGAGTTATATGGAGGAAAGAGGAAGAAAGTTCATTATATTCTGGGACGCTGAAGGGAAGCAGCCAGGAATCTCAAGATTTTAAAACAGAACAAGACGGGAAGCAAAAAGCGGGAAGTCACTGGTCAAACAAATTGTCTTAGGGAGCTCTTGTTCGCACTTGGCCTGTGAACAGGGGGAGGACTAGAAACAGGAGAAATTTTTGTTTTATTTATTTTGTTTTCTGTGCCACTTTCCCACTGTTCCCAACACCCAAGGACATGTACAGCAACTTTAAAAGCCAAAAAATCATAAACTACCACCTAAAACTTACACACAGTTCTAAAAAGGCATCTAATGAAACAGCAGTTCACTGTTAAAATTGTAAGGCTTAAAAACTCAGAAAAACCTGTTGGAAGAGCCCAGTCTTAATTTGATCACTGTTAAGTGTCTGTGAACATGAAATGGTTGAACCTCACCCACTATAGAGGGCCAGGGAGATGGTGATAGGAACTCTGTATTCTCACCTGTCATTATTGGAATCTGACCAGAAGTGTGGAGCTTCGCCGATGGAAGGTCCATTGGAGAGTGGATAACTGGCCTCTTCTCCCTTAGGAATTAGCAGTCCGGATCCTGTTGCTTTTTACTAAGCTATTGGTTTGTTTCAAGAGGCATGCGGCCATTTGTTTCTACAGCGTTATTGATTCAACTTTCAAATACAATTTTTTTAAAGGGTAAATCATGCACGTGGCTTTAAAACCTACAATCTCCCCAAACTACCAAGGCCAGGAAATACAGTGTTAAAGCTACAACTTTAACTCTAACCATGAAGTACCAATGCATTTACAACACAGAGGATGTGAAGGGAATTTTTTTTTTTTGCCCTCCATCTGCTGTAATTTAAAACTATAGTTAAGGGGTATACAGGTAGTTTCATCCATAACTCTCTGAATCTCCCTTATTTTATGGGCTTCTGCCAGGACTCTTACTGTTACTTTAATGGAGTCTTTTGTAGTTTAATTTTATCTCTATATGAAGCTAGGCACTCACTCACAGGTAGACTTGCTGGTAATATTGCTTCCTTGTGAGTCATTAGTTGTTTCATATGAACTGGATATACGATTTACTCGTTTTTTACTCAACTATAAAAGACTCTGGAAAATTCCCAGCCAGACGGGTTATCAGGCCTCCTGAAGGCACGGCAGCACAATTTCAGGAAATAAATAGAATGCATGGATCACACAAACTCTTTGCCCTTCATAGTTTCTAAAAGCTTCATAAACATTCTCTTAAAATCAAATTCAGTGGCATTTGGCATCACTTTATTACAAAGGGGTGCTTCCCCCTCCCTGAACTATTTTTAACACATCCTGCTATCAAAGTGCAAGGAGGTTTTGTAAATGTAAAATAGGAGGTGAGTGGGATTTTTTCCCCCTTTGTGGTAAAATTTGTCAAAAAAACCCCAAAACCCACAATGTCCTGGTGTGAGAAGCAGGTGTATGGATGAAGTTTGCAGCAAGTTTTGTTCCAAGTAGGCTGCAGTGTTGCCTTAAACTCTAAAAAACCGGAGGATTATTTATAGTTCTTGTGTCCTGCCCAGAACTTTGTCAGATCCCTGAATTCTACTCCTCCTAGTGTTGTTTTTTCAGCAATGCCCCAGTACAGTGGAGCACCACTGTGCTCTTGTGCAGATCCCCTTCACATCAGTGCCTCTTGAGAAGGCAGTCCTAGTGGATTGGGTTCTCCTCATGGAATGCCAGTATGCTAACTGTAAGGGGGCCTTCTCTGCTGGCAATGCAAATGGCAGACTGCTTGTAAAAGGTGTGGAGGAATGGCACACAGATGGGGCAGCAAGGAAGTTGTGATGGGGGGGGGGGGGTTGGAAGCAGCGGGCCCAACCAGAATCCCTGGCTCCCAGAGGCTGCCCTACCTCAGGATATGCTGATGCCAGCCCTGCTTCCCTGCATAGATCCCTTACCTTTGAGTAGTACAACATAGCTTGAATAAAGTTCAGTATGAGCTATCATACACTGACAATTCCCCAGGTTATTTTGGTAGAACTAGATCTCAGTTTGATCAGTCTCATAGCCATCAAAGAGTCATTTGAAGTGGACTGAGTACTTGCCGAATATCAACAATGTTGGTCTTTGAACAATTTGCTTTTAGCGCTCTTTGGCATAAAATCTCACCATCTTAAAATCTCTTGTCTTAACCCATTTTAGGTGTGTCATATTGGCACTATATCATCCCAGTCTAAGAGGACCGGTAGGGTGTTTGCGAAGTTGTAACTGGGAGATAAGATTCCCACCGCTGCCTTGGCAAATGCCAGACAATTTTGGAGGCCGTGCCTGGGGAGGATGTGATGTCACTTTCAGATGATGCTCTAAAAAGCCTCCTTCATGTCAGTTGTCTTTACCCTACAGAACAGGGGAAATTCCTCAAGAGTCACTATGTGGAGGCCATTTCCCCCTGTTTGTTTCCTCAAGGGCAGGGAATCAGTGCTGGTGTGTAGTTCCCTGCCTGGGTTGAATAAATGGGAGGCCTCATGAGAAGTATTCTGGTCTAGAATGAGGGAATCCACAAACATGGAATAGAAATGTCATAGTTTCACAAATGTTACAATATCTTTTAATAGCTGACATTCTCCTTTTATCTTGTTATGATATCTGTGTATAAGATCTTGATTAGGGGTTCCTCTTTAGGCTGATACTCTATAATTTAATTTGCAACCCATATATTTTAATTTGATAGAATGCTACTTTCAAGTCCATAAAACAGTGTTTGAGGGCCCAGATAATATTTATTTATAATATAGTACAGCACAAAGGTGTGTAGCATAAAGGTGCTGTGCCATTTCTCTTGTGAAAGCCTGCCAGCTCATTCTGTCATTTCCTTTTGCTTTACAATATTTTTTCTACATCAGATAAAGTTTTGAGGCAATATTTAATTAACTTGTGGGTGATAATTACATGGCTAATGTTTACTTCCTTTTTTAAAAAAAATGGGACTGTGATGGTGGCCTGCCATCTTTCAGATAGTTTATCATGTGTAAATGATAGGTTGGATCCAACCAGCTTTCTCAGTCACTTTCATCTATTTCCTCTCCTTTCTTCTCTAGTATAGTAAGTCAGTAATCTCTATCATATTTAGCAGAGTGCACAAGGGCTCCATGCAGCAGTAGCTTCTTGTTTCTGTATGTGCTAGCAAAGTTACAGGGTTACACAGAGCCATTTGTCAGTTTCAAACTAATAAGAATCCTTTATTCAAGGAACTACATTCTAGATAGTGCAGGTTGAGAGATAGGGATAGAATCTAATCTAACTAGCTGGATCCATGGCGCCAAAAATGGAGAAAAACATGTTCCTTCTTTGTGTGTATGTGTGTGTGTAAGAGAGAGAGAGATAAGGGAGAACAGAAGGAAGGAAGGAAGCAATTCCCTGAGAGTATCCTTCTACACATCAAAAGGGACAGAGGCAGAAGAGTAAACAGGAAGGATGCTTAGAGTTTGCCTGTCTATCTATCTGACTCTCTTGTAAGCCTCTTGTGGAGGCTGAGGCTAAGAAACAGCATTTAGTCCTTCTCTTCCAACATCTTCAACCTGCATTCCATGACTCCCAGCATACGCTTTCAGGTGATCAAAGGGGATCTTCTGTTTTTAACTCAGAATGTCACCTGTGGTCATCAGAAGGTTTTTCCTTGATGAGCATAACTGAGAAGCCAACAGCGTCCTTCCCAGTTACTCTAACTGTGTGTCCATCTTAGTAATTTGCCCCCTAGTCTAGTGAGGTTCTGTCATGTGCAAGAGTGATTTGGAGCACAAGTTTGTTTTTACTGGTTAGTAGTCACTTTCTCACTTGTTTTCGTCAGAGAAATCCTCAATTCTAACTAGCAATGTAAAATCCTTACACTACTTCCCCTAGTAGAAATACGTTACCCTGTCTGATCATACCCTGTCTGTTCACTGTTCTAGATTTTAAATTTTTGTGTGTGTATAATGATCATATTATCTTGAGATTTTATTGGTGCTAGCATTCATGCAGGTAAAGACTTACCTTCTTCACAGTACCCTGTTATTGCACTGAAATCTCCCGTAAGTGTTATAGGAAAAGCTAGAGAGATACAATTGTGACACCTTGTACAATGAGTTCTCTAAATCTTTCTGGATCATTATACTAACATCTTTACAACCTGTAAATCAGGCCTTCTCTACTTCTTCCCCCAGGATTTGGTTGGGTTGGTGGTTTTGAGAAGTTGCAGATGCCTGGATCTTAACTATCCTTTATCCTTAGTTTTTGCATACCAGTAATCTGGAATTGTGCTAAATGTCCTAAACCCTTGTCTGTTAACCTAATTATTCCAATTTGTGATGTCTCATCTGAGTAGAGCTGTGGGAGCTGCAACAACAGCTTTCCTTCCAATGGCTTTGGGTTTGTTTATTTATTTAATTTATATCCTGCCCTCCCTGCCGAAGCAGACTCAGTGTGGCTTACACAGAATTTTCCTGAATGGCTAAAACAGAAAATTAAATAAAATATAAGTGTAAAAACACTCAATAAAGGGCAGATCATGTACCAATGGCAAGGCATTAGTAGTATCATCATAAGAGTACGTAAGTTATTTATTATTATTTGTATTTATAGCCTGCCCATCCTGCAAGCTGGCTCAGGGCAAGTTCCATCCTGTAGAAATTTACCACAAGCAGTAGGATTTCTTCCTAAGGATTCCACCTTTCGCTCCTTCTGCCATCTAGAATGTCCCACAAAATGCTGTTTCTGGGGAACAAAGGATCCCCAATAACACCAGAAGGAAGTAATGGGGGGGGGGGGGCTGCAGGAGTGGGAGTTTACCAAACATTGCCTTCCTTTGGGTGACAGGATCCAGTCCTGTGAGTTATCCCATCTGCTTCAATGATAGGGCTGCCAGCCTTTAGGTGGGGCCTGGGGATCTCCTGCTTTTACAACTGATCTCCAGTGGACAGAGATCAGCTCCCCTGGAGAAAATGGCTGCTTTGGAGGGTGGACTCTATGGCATTGTACCATGCTGAGGCCCCTCCCCTCCCCAAACCCCGCCCTCTCCTGGCTCCACCCCCAAAGTCTCCAGGAATTTTCCAACCCAGACTTGGCAACCCTATTCAATGAAGCATGAGTCCAGGAAGCTAGCTAAGTTTTAAGCCAATTAGTTCTCATAGACAGCACCTCTGGAACTAATATAATATAATAATAGGTCATGTATAGCTGCTTGTTACTGTGGTGGTGTTACTGATTTGGAGGACTTTATCACTTTCCCTATTCACCCAGTCCTGTTTTCTTGTAACAATATCTTGATTCTTTACTTTCCCTTCCATCTGTATTCCATATTTTGATTGTAAATTTCTGAATGACTCTTGAAGCAATTTTTTTTTTTGAAAATGAGTACTGATTGAAGAAGAAAAATCCTTCAATAATTCTTTACAGGGTTTATCAGTTATTCTTTGCAGTCGAGATTCATCTAGGTTTATGTCTTTTAACACTGACTGCTTTTCCTTATTCTTAGCAGTTGATTCCACTGTTTCTGTTAAAGTGCCAGCGTCCCAAAATTGTGTACTTGAAATTTGTTAGCAAATACTTAGGAACTTTAAATCACTTCCTTATTCATTTTTTCCCGTAAGCATTGAATAAGGTCACTCCAGGGAATCTGACCTCATTGTTGGGACTGCGGCATGATGATGTTCAGAAGCTAAGCAAGGATTCAGACAGAAGTGTTCAGATCGAACTCAGGCTGTCCTGGGACCAGATATATTGACCAGTTTCCTTCCCCCAGGAGTTCAGGGTGACAGACATGGCAGTCCCCCTTTGCAGCCACCTTCAAGGCATTAACTCTTAGCAAAGGCTTGTGGCTCAAGGGAAGGGGAAGGGTAGGTGAAAGCAGGAGGATTCAGTTGGCCTTTGGTGGACAATTCAATCTCCACCCCCACCATCCCCACACACAGAAGTTTGCCATGTATACAACAAACTTAATTTGGAAGGCATCACATTTTATATCTGGCAGAGAGGAACAAAAAACTCAAATCCAAGGCCGCAAATGACAAAAGATACTATTTAGAGCCCAGATGGCAGCATAAAATAAATAGCCATTTCCTCCGTAGAAGCACAAGCAATTTGGCTGTGTGAAACTGCATTTCCAGCCGAGATCCTTGAAACAGATGTCGAGATTGGAGATTGCCTGGAAACTTTTTAGTGAAAAGCAAGATGTTCAGGTAGAGAGGATGTACAATAACAGACACACTCAGCTTTTTGGTATCTATGCAGGGGATATCAGTATTTACAACAGAACTGTGAGCTTCCTGAGGCTCGGCACGTAAACAATTCTCTTTGGACCTAGTAGGCAAGATCTGGTACGCCTTAGGAAGCTTCCGTGATGCTCCTCTTTTTATCTGTTTTTTTCTGCCCATAGGGGAAGGAGGGCAGAAGAGTCATCCAAGATGAACCTACATAAATCTGAATGTTGAGTCAACTATGGAGCAAAAATACAGTTGAAATATTTTTGATAGGTTATGTCTTCTGTCCTGCAACTTTCTTGGAGGTTTGTACTATGCCCACATCACACACATTGTGTGTATGAGAGAGAGAAATACCTGTTTGGCATAATGCCATGGTGGACTCTCACATTTTTACCCAGTGTGGTGTAGTGGTTGGAGTGTCAGACTAGGGTCTGGGAAGGCCGAGTGTGAATCTTCACTCTACCATGGAAGCTCCTTGGGTGACCTTGGGCCAGCCACTCTCTGTTTGACCTACTTCTCTCAGTTGTTCTGAGGATAAAGTGCAGAAGTGGAGGACTATATAGTAATCCCCTTTAAATCACTAATGGGGAGAAAAGGGGTATATAAATATCTAAATACATTTTCAGGAAAAATATATTGTGAGTGCCGTATCAGGAACACAACTTGTGACTCATTTGCCATCTCTTATGATTCTGCTGGATGCCCCGGGTCAATGGAGAGATAGTGAAACACATTCTCATATGATAGTTTGGCTCTGTGCCTTGGATTTTAGTGTTGCTGATGCAAATGGACTGGCATTCTCTTCCCATGTGAAATCTTTCTCTCTTTTTTCACTTATGTTCCACTTTTCAGCCAAAATTGGCTTCCAGTTAAAATCTTTCATAAAGGTATGTAAAATATATGGAGGGAATGGAGATCTGGCAGAGACAGGAGATGTTTCTTACATTTAGCGTAGCTTTTGTCCTGTCCTGCTTGGTTAGACAATTCCTCCTCATGTCCTTCTTAGTTAAAAATAGTTACCATACCTTCATAACAATATAATTTATATTGTATTATTAAAAGAGGTCAGTTGACTGTATAACAAAGAGGTACTTTCTTCATAAAAGACACCTTCACGTCTATGAAGACCACAGAGATTTGTACATCCACACTTTCCTGAGTAAAGAAGGTTCAGCAAATGCCACGGTCCATGTTAGCACTCTTGTGGGAGAAAAGTTGTTTTGCTGTCCGCTGCTTGAGATGGTGGAGTGTCTTGGGTTGATGATCCATGGTTTTCACGTTTGTCCTCTGGTTGCTCACTGCTGGGCTCTGTGGCAGCCCTGCCTCATAAGGGCTCACCTAACAAAAACAAATCAAGCATCACTAATGACTTTGTGACCCTAGGATAAACATGGGAATTCATTCCAGAGCCTATTTCACCAGTGTGTGCTTGGGAAGCCATGGTCATCAGTAGACAGATAAAGAGAAGTGAACATCTGGGCAAAAATCTTTGTGATTTTCACAGGTGATTGCAGATTACAGTGTAGAACCTTACAGAGGAGATGCCATGTATGGAGCTAAAGGGAATAAACACATGGAGCAGAGGTCCATCAGTGGCTATTAGCCACAAGGTATCGATAGGATCCCTCAGTCTGGGGCACGTGATGCACTGTATTCTTGATGCTTGGGGGGGGGGGCAACAGTGGGAGGGTGTCTAATGTCCTGCCCCCACTGCTGGACCTCCTGATAGCACCTGGTATTTTTGGCCACTGCGTGACAGAGTGTTGGACTGGATGGGCCATTGGCCTGATCCAACACTGGCTTCTCTTATGTTCTTAATGAATTGATCCATGATTGGATGAATCATCGTCCCGTTCCCCTCTCCCTAACTCCAACTGTCAGCAATTGCTCACTCAGCCAAATGTTCCTTCCACGTGTCATGTAGTCTCTTTAGTGTGGTTGCTTTGTATAAATCAATTATTCCATAAAGCCACTGTGAGTACTGCAAACTAGCCTGTATTAACTTTGATGTCTTCTGTGTCTTTCGAAGAGTGCCCTTTCTTTGATTTATAGCCAGGAAATCTAAAGGAACATCTGAGATGAGAGAGCCGAGCACAGCCACACTAATGCCGCTGGGGCACTTGGGGATTTCATTCATCTTGGAAAGAGGAGAAAAGCGGAATGAGCATGAAGGCAAACGTATTCAATAAAGGTAAGCAGATAAAAAACACTCGCAAATAAAGTCGAGAGATGAGCAAATTCTCTGCGGTGCTCACAGCTGTTAAGCTTAACAGAATTGCCCTTCCAAACAGATGGCAAAAAGAATAGGAGGGCGAAGCCTTTGTGTCTTCAAGGCATACACTTGCAGAATACTGCAGGAAGAGGTTACAGGCTCCACCAGGCTATGCCCCTGACATGGGCCTGCAGAACTTGTGACAACCCCCCCCCCCCCAAGCTGATGGCAGTTTTATAGTAGCCTGCCTGGTGTTTGACAGCCACCCTGATTTTGAAGTCCTAGAGGTTTATTGAACCCAAGGAGGGGACCCCATACGTGCCTGGTGAGCTGCCTTTGTTCCCCTGGGTCAGAATCGTGACATATTGCCCACAAACGCCTGGGCAGCACTGTCTCCTCATGCAATATATTAATGAGGCAGTGGCTGTGGCTGTCAGTAGTAGGGAAAAAACTAATAAGGCAGGGGAAAGTTAGAACTGGGAAAGGGGGTGTTCCTGAGTACAGACCTCCTTTGTTCAGAACTTCAGGACAAAAATCTACCAGTGGGTTAGTTCATCATTAGACTGGGCCCTGAACATCATGCCTTTGTGATTCTGTAGCTACCCCCTTCCCTTCTGCACAGAAACTTACCAGGTGGCTGTGGTGAGAAGAGATGCTGCTGCCGTTTCCTGCAGTGGAACTGTGGGGCCAGGACCCATGTGAAATGTAGTTTGTCAGGCCTTCTGGGTTCCCGTGAAATGTGAGGAGTGTTATGCTGCTTTTACCAGTAGGACATCTGTAGCTTGCTCCCTCTTGTTTGCACCTTCTGAAGAAGGGTGATTTTCTGTTCCATGAGAGAGGAAAATTTCTATGAGGGCAGAGTACAGATCTGAAAGTTGTGTTGCTGGAGGAGAACAGATGGAGATGTACGATCTCTTCTCTCCTCAGTGGAAGAAACTGACTCCTCCATGTGCAATTGTACAATATTTAATATGGATGTGAGTAAATAATAGAAAGATACTTTGAGACCTAAAGTTACAGGAGGGCTTTTGTTTTAATGGCAAACTGGGTGGGAATGATGTGGCTTTTATTTACTGGCCAGTGCTAATGGATTCCTATGGAAACGGCTACTGCAGTCATCTTGAAGCTCTAAGATGGCACAAGCTAGTGTGCCCTGGTAAAGGAATTAGTGAGATGACTGAAGGCACCCCAGAGCCTTCCCTTCATGCACCTCAGAGTGGCGTATATGGTTCTCCCCACCCCATTTTATCAACCCCACAATCCTGCACAGCAGGTTAATTTGAGACAAACTGGCCCAAAGTCACCCATAATGCATCATGGCTCTGTGGGGGTTTGAACCCAACTCTCCCGTCTTGCTCTAACACTCTTACTATTATACCAAGTATAGGGCCGCAGTGGCTCAGTGGTTAAGATGTTGAACTGCAGGCTGGAAGACTGGTAGTTCGGCAGTTTGAGACCCGAGTGCCGTGAGATGTAGTGTGCTCCTGTCTCTGACCCCAGCTTCTGCCAACCTAGCAGTTTGAAAGCAAGAAATTGCAAGAAGATAAATAGGTACTGCTTCAGTGGGAAGGTAACAGCGTTCCGTGCGCCTCGGTGTTTAGTCATGCCGGCCACATGACCATGGAGAGGTCCTCAGACAGTGCTGGCTCTTCGGCTTGGAAACTAAGATGAGTACCGCCCCCTAGAGTCGAATTCGACTGGCTTTCGAGCAAGGGAAACCTTTACCTTTATTATACCAAGTGGCAGTATTAATGCTTTGCTCCACAAAGCCACTCCTCACCCTTTAGTATATGACTTGTCCTAATCTGAAAGTTTCCACGTCAGGGAAGGAAAATAAGGAATTCATAAAAGACCACCAGAGAGGACCTATCCTAGAAGAACCTCCCCAACGTATATGAAAAGCAAGGCATAGGGTCCTATGAACCCTGTAAATGCCTTGTGTAATCTCTTCCTGGGCTGCTACACTAGTTCTTCATATGTTATACACTGATGTGAGCAGGAAAATAGATGGGCAAAGTGGAGACAGAGAGGAGATTAGGGGCTGAGAGAGTTTTCCCTGCAGTGTGTTGTCAGCCTTCCAGCCTTCCAGTATTCTCTGTCTTCTTGCGATCCAAACTCTCGCAGCTGGTGCATATATTAGTGCCAAACGACCAGCACCATTGAAATCGGAACGTACAGCCTATCAGCACCCGGTGCTTGCACATTTAGTTGATATGTTGCATTGTGTAGCTTTTTTTAATGCAATTTCAATGAAGGTTTGGAGTTGGTGTTTCTTTTTACTTTTTTCAAAGGTGTTTTGTGTGTGCGTTTTTAATTTCCACAGTGGGGACATGCCTCCCTTTTGCCAAGTAGTGGTGTGCTTGATAAAATTAAAATAAGTACAACATAGAAGGGAGAGGAGGAGAAAAACCTGCTAATTTATGGCCCTAAAATAGTCAATTAAAGACTTGCCAAACTGTCTGGCAAGAGCTCCAAGTCCTTTGAAATGCTAGCCCTCAAATGAAAGACTGGGGAGAAAATACTGTGGGCTCTTTCCAAGAATTGGCCCACATAGCAACTAGGATATAAATTTGCCAGCCGGGGCTAGTTTTACCAATAGTAGAAAGAAATGCCTGTTGTGTGTTAGAAATTGGGTTCAGTTTCCCCACAATAGCGTCATTTCCCATGCTGCACTAGTCAGGAGAGAGAGAAAGTGTTCCAGAAGTGCTGAAATATTGGCTTTCCTGAGCAGTAGCGAACATAAGAAGAGTCCTGCTGAGTCAGACCAATATCTAGTCCGGCATCCTGTCTCACACAGTAGCCAACCAATTCCTCTGGATGACCAACAGCAGGGCACAGAGGCTGAGGCCTTCCCTTCACGTTGCCTCCTAGCTGTAGGATTTCAGAGGATTAGTGTCTCTGAAAGTGGAGGTTCTCCTCCGCCACCATGGCTAGTAGGCATTGACGGACCTATCCTCCATGAATCTATCTAATAGCCTTTTAAAGCTGTTTATTCCTGTGGCAATTACTACATACTCTGGCAGCAAATTCCACATTTTAGTCACTCTCCGTGTAAAGTAGTATTTCCTCTTGTCTGTCCTGAACCTACTGCCCATCAGTTTCGTTGAGTTTTACTATTTTAGGAGAGGGAGAAAAATGTTTCTTTGTCAACTCTCTGCACCACGTGCATAATTTTATACACCTCTGTTATGTCTCCCTCATCTCTTTTCTAAACTGAAAAGTCCCAGACTCTTCAGCCTTTCCTCATAGGGAAGGTGCTCCAACCCCCTAATCATCTTGGTTGCCCTCCTCTGTACTTTTTCCAGGTCTGCAATGTCCTTTTGGAGATATGGTGACCAGAACTGTACACAGTATTCGATACTAGGCCGCACCGCAGCTCTGTATAGGGCCATTACACTATCAGCCGGTTTATTCTCAGTCCCTTTCCCTGCAGTGTGTTGTCAGCCTTCCAGTACTCTCGGTCTTCCTGCAATCCAAACTCTCGCAGCTGGTGCATATTTTAGTGCCACGTTGCAGCTGACACATGGCAACCCCGTAGCATTTTCAAGGCAAATGATTAAACAGAGGTGGTTTGCCACTGCCTTCATCTGCAAAGTCTTCCTGGTGATCTCCCATCCAAGTACCGACCCAGCTTAGCTTTTGAGATCTGTCAGAATCAGGCTATACTATACCATTCCGCATCCCATTTTAGTGTGTAGATTTATTTTAACATATTTGTATGCCTTGCCTTTCTCCGAAGCATCTCAGGACCCGTACAGGTGTCTTGCATGGGTTGTATATGCAATTTATGTAGCATCTGTTGGTAGCCGCCCTGAGCCTGCTGTAAGGTAGGGAGGGCGGGGTATGAATCCCAAAAATAAATAAATAAATGTATACGTACAATGCACATAAGGGTAGGCACTCATGTCAAACAGCATGCTAAGTAATTTTGCTTGGCATGCAGGGCTGGTTCTCCATCCAAGCAATCCAGCCTAGCCCCTGAGGTGCTGGTAGTACCACTGGGGCCAGAAAGCACTGGGCATGGCTAAAGCTCTTCATTGCCTCCTAGACCTGCATAGCTGGCAGCAAGGTCAGAGATGGGCCCATGAGATGCAGGCAGTGCTGCTGGGGCGCCGCTTGGTCCCATTGTGATCTCCCAATTGCAGCCCTAATCTCTCCCACCTTTTCATTTCTTTGTACACCAATACAATCCCAAGGAGATGCGTGTGTGTGGGGGGGTCATTCTATCGAAAACGTTTGCCTACTCTTGATGTAGGAATGCATGGAAATGCATAGTGTATAGTGTGACTGAAAAATAAAGACTGAAAGGTCTTTAGCCTATATTGACCAAGTTGGTCATCCAGTGGAAACCAAACCAGGTAGAGCTTTTCCTTCTCACAGCCTGGGGTAGTGGGGAACACCTAAAGACACTCTCTCTCTCTCTCTCTCTCTCTCTCTCTCTCTCTGTGTGTGTGTGTGTGTGTGTGTGTGTGTGTCTTGGCCATTTCCTTCCTGGGCAGATATTTTAAAAGTACAAGTAGGGAAAATCATTTGGCAAGTGGCTGGTCTAGCCAGAATATTTCTGCAGTCTTGTGAATATTCCAATTACTTTTAACATCAGCAAAGCCATTCTGGGATCAAAAGCAATAAGGAGGCATTGCACAGGAGAACAGATGACGATGTCTGTGCTCTGGAATCCATGACACACTTGGGTTTCAAAGTGATTGATTTTATGCAACCATGATATACTCTTGTAAAAGTGCATATTTCTGGTCCATTGATCCCTTAGGAAGAAAACAGTGTCAACACTGAATGTTAATACATAATTAAAACCAAAAACAGAATCAATATCATTAGGGAATAGAATGGATTGCAATTCATAGACTGCTGCTTAGAAACTTGCGTTCTGACCATGAGATTATTCCAAAATGTTTAAACAGCTTGTGAACTCAAGTTACCATTTTAAGAAGATAGAGGAATGTTCTGTCTTTTGTGCAAACAGGGCAAACAGGCCAAACCCTAAGGACACAAATCTGTTACCAAGAATCACAAGACTGAGAAACTTGTAGGAGAACACTGCAACCTTCCAAGACATTCAGTGGGTGACCTCAAAGTAGCTGTTTTATTGCAAAGGAACTTCATGAACAGGCTAGAAAGGGAATTTCTGAGTTACAAGTTATTACAACACTCTGAACAATGGAATCCCCAGGACTTAACAGGGATATTGATTTCTTATCTCACTACATATGCTAACCTCATCCAGCCCTTACATCAGTATTCTCACCAATCTCCCAGAGGTGCCATACATCCTCTTCTATTCCTTATTTGGTACAGTAGATTAAAATAGTAGATTGTAATGTAGTGAATAGTAGAATGTAATGTAAATTGGAAAGTTGATTGGAATGTATTTCTTTAGTCTGGGGACAGGGGTGATAACTCTACACAGCCAATTGTCCCACTTCAAAGAAGATGCTGTAAGGTTGCCTCCAGTGTTCCCTCTAAGCTGAGGTGGTGTGAACTAGCTCAGTTTTTTAGCCTCTGGCTCACACATTTTTTTCTTAGCTCAGGAAGGAGGGCTCCAGAGCAAACGAATTTATGCAGTAGCCAAATTGCTTGCTCAGAACTTTAAGGCCAGTAGCTCACACAGTAGACTTTCTGCTCACAAGACTGCACAGCTTAGAGGGAGCATGGGTTGCCTCCATGCTTGAAAGGAGACAGATGGAACGTAATGGTGGGGTCTCAGTTACTCTCAGCATCCCACAATTAAGGACACATCTGCCCATCAATCTCCAATGTTGACATATTTATTTCCTGCACTATGTTTCCCCCTGGAATTAAACCAAACAAATTGTAACCATATAAACCAAGCTTGGTATTCCTATTTGGTCCTTGAATCTGTTAAACATCTTCATTATGCTGTATGCTAATTTACTGCTCACTCTCTACCTATATTTATGGACTAGTAATTTCCATTTCATTGTATCTGAAGAAGTGTGCTTACACAGGGAAGTTTACACCTTGAACTTTGTTGATCTTAAAGGTGCCACTGGACTCAAACCTTGTTCTGCTGCTTCAGACCAAGAAGCCGACTCACAGCTGAATCTGTCTTTTGCATGTGTGCTTAAACATGAGTGCCAGTAATTTAGAGAATAGGATGGAATTATTTTTTTGGTCAGTAAGGCTCTATTGCTTATGTTCTTTGCGCCATATGGCCACACTGTCAGAGATACAGGGGATGGTTAGAGGGAGCCTTCTTCATGGCAGTTCCTCAAGTTGTGGGATGGCCTCGTCCTGTCCCAGCAGAGGCCTGTATGACTCCTGTGCAGCTGTCATTCAACAAGTAGGCGAAGATTGTTTTGTTTTGGAGGGCTTCTGGATTTATTTATTTTTAAAACTATTATTGGCTGGGTTAAATTGTTGGTGCTCTTTTTTCTGCGAGCATCTGTTCAGTTGTATTTTTAGTTCTGTAATGTGTTCGAGTTTTATT
This sequence comes from Lepidodactylus listeri, assembly GCA_029233225.1. NCBI lineage: Eukaryota > Metazoa > Chordata > Lepidosauria > Squamata > Gekkonidae > Lepidodactylus > Lepidodactylus listeri. The sequence goes on from JARCFY010000013.1 coordinate 39,653,779, forward strand.
AGACTTCATAAGGCCAGTGGAAAACTGCTTTGTAGAGTCTTCGGGTTGACAAGTATAAATATTTAAAATAAATGCATTAACTACCTACTGGTGCTCGATGCTTTGTGTCTCTTGTTTCACTTGAGTTGCTTTCAGGATGGCAGTCTCTGGATTTAAAGGAAAAGCTTTAAATAGAAACTATTCAATGATATCCATCAACTTAAGTATTGGCGGTTGGTACTTTTAACATGCAATAATTCTCCTCTTAAAGAGCAAATTCAAAATGCAACGGATCTTGCAATCACCCTCTTTTCATCTGCTTTTTCCTCGTTTTCCTTCTCATTTGCGCTCATTATTTCTAACTGTTTCCATTTAACCAAGAACTGACAACCTCTTGTCATTCTTTGCTTTTTCTCCTGCCTGTATCCTCACTCATCTGTTGCCAAATTATTGAACTTTGTCACACCCAGATCGATCATTTGAGTGACAGTAGTTTATAACCTTGTAATAATCTCACAGCAGGATCCATCAGATAAATGAGCTTGGCAGAGGTGTGGAGAAGATCTGAATTATAAAATGCAGAGGGAGTCATGACCACTGTAAGCTTTACTTGATGGGAGGAAGATTCTTAGTCACTGTTTTCCTTTCTGCAGTTGACCAAAAGGATTGTAAAAAGAGAGAACTTTGCTCTCTACAGCCTAGCCCTTGTTCCATCTGTAATGAAAATTTCATGGTATGGTGATGAAACATTAGAAGGTGACCAGGTTTTTTGTCCATCTTACAGTAGAGCCAGATCTTGGAGTCATAGTGGATAACTCACTGAAAATGTCGAGACAGTGTGTGACTGCAATAAAAAAGGCCAACACTATGCTGGGGATTATTAGGAAGAGAATTGAAAACAAATCAGCCAGTATCATAATGCCCCTGTATAAATCGATGGTGCGACCTCATTTGGAATACTGTGTACAGTTCTGGTCACCACACCTCAGAAAGGATATTATAGCTTTGGGAACAGTGCAGAAAAGAGCAACTAGAATGATAAAAGGGTTGGAACACTCCCTGTGAAGAAAGATTAAAGCGCTTGGGGCTTTTTAGCTTGGAGAAACGACTGAGGGGTGACATGGTCAAGGTTTACAAGATTATGCATGGGATAGAGCAGGTAGAGAAAGAAGTCCTTTTCTCCCTTTCTCACAATACAAGAACTTGTAGGCACTCAATGAATTTGCTGAGCAGTCGGGTTAGAACGGATAAAAGGAAGTACTTCTTCACCCAAAGAGTGATTAACACATGGAATTTCACTGCCACAGGAGGTGGTGGTGGCTACAAGCATGGACGGCTTCAAAAGGGAATTGGATAAACATATGGAGCAGAGCTCCATCAGTGGTTATTAGCCACTCTCAGTCTGGGGCAAGTGATGCTCTGTATTCTTGGTGCTTGACCCCCTCAACAGTGGGAGGGCTTCTAGTGTCCTGGACCCACTCCTGATGGGACCTGCTATTTTTGGCCACTGTGTGACAGAGTGTTGCACTGGATGGGCCACTGGCCTGATCCAACATTGGCTTCTCTTATATACCCATCAGTTTTCGGCCACAATTCAAAGTGTTTGTTATACCTTTAAGGCCCTAAAGAGTGTGAGGCCAGAGTACCAGAAAGACCACCTTCTCCTATTACAATCCAGTTGAGATCCTGTTCCCAAGCCCTGCTCTCCATGCCCCTGCCTTTACAGGTAAGGCAGGTGGTGACTGAAGGCAAGCCATTTCCAGTGGTGGCACCTTGCCATTGGAATGCCCTTCCCCTTGGGACTTGCCTGGCCCCTTCCGTACTGCTTTTTAGGTACCAAGCCAAAATATTTAATTTTATTCGGACTGTTAATTGAGGGGTTTTATTGTTTTAGCTGTCTTATGATTTGGCCTGAGGTCTCCTTTAGGGATATTTTCCTGCTATTTTTATGCTCCCCTGGCTTGTTTTTAAGGGTTTATTTTGCTTTTATATAGATAATTTATAATGAATTTTTGTGGTATTGTTTTGACTTGTAAGCCACCTGGAGCAGTAAACAGTCCCTTAAAAAATAAGTAGCCTGCTCTGTCTTGCAATGAGAGTTTCAGGTAGACAAAGATCTTTCCTACTGTCTGTTACTTGAGAACCTGGAATCCTTTAGCCTAGAGGTGCTAGAGGTGTGCCAGGACTGAGCACACCGCAAAATCCTCTACTGTCGACGCTCATGGTCTTTCAGAGTCCTCCTACTTTAACAAGAGGTGGGGGAGGGACTGAACCTGGAGTTCTGCTGTAACTGACTGAATTTCTCCTTGAACAGAAGATGCTGGAGACTGAACCTGGAATGTACAGCGTGCAAAGAATGTGCTCTGCCACTGAAAATGAGCAGGGGGCTAGTGACACCTTAAAGAGTTACAAGCTTTTTATTCCTGATTTCCTGAACTAGAGCCCACTTTGTCAGAGGCATGTACATCACCAATGAGTTATGGACACTGTCACTGAGTCAAGGTGGTTACATGCTCAAAATGTCAGTTGGGAGAAGGATAAATTTCAACGCTTCAAGTTGCTGACCTGTAAACCATCTAGTTCAAGGCTGTTGTAAAGAGCCACTTGCCTGGTTTGGGAAGTAAATATCACCTCCAGGCAACCAGGTGGAGAAGCGTTACAAAAGCTGGTTGGTTTACCTCTTATTTTAGGCTACAAATGTTCCACAGAAAAGAGCTACCATTGTAATCAAGATTATCTTCCCTGGAAGAAAGGTGAATGCATTTGGGGCTTCTTTGGGGGGGGGAGGGGTAGGAAGCTGACTGGGAGAAAAAAGGAACACGATGGAGGTTTATAAAATTAAGTATGTAACTAGAGCTTGGGATCATCCAAGGAAATGCAATAGACAGAAATGACTATTGCATCCAGGACTAGGGGCTGGCCCATTGCCTGCTATAGGGGGCCTTCTCCTGCCCAACTGGCTATGCTTCCACAACTGCTCTTCAGAACAGAGGAAGCAAAATAGGAGTTTTTGGAAACCAAGGCTGACTGTGAAGAGCTCCAAGAGCACAAAATGGGCGAGTGGGCAACAATGTGGCAAATGAAGTCCAATGTTGGTAAGTGTAAGGTGATGCACATTAGGACAAAAAAAAAAATCCCAACATCAGGTATAAGCTAATGAGGTTGAACTTGCGGACACTGAGAGGGAAAAAAGATCTTATGGTCTTAGTGGATAGCTCAGTGAAAGTGTGTCAACCCAGTGTGCCGCAGCGGAGAAAAAGTCAAATTCTATGTTAGGGATTATTAGGAAAGGGATTGAGAATAAAACGGAGCTGGAAAAAGTACCAAAATGATTAGGGGGTGGAGCACCTTCCCTAAGAGGAAAGGGTGAAGAGTCTGGGACTTTTCCATTTAAAAGAGATGCCTAAGGGGGGGGGGGGGACATGATAGAGGTTTATAAAATTATGCATGAGTTGGAGATAGTTAATAAAGAGAAATTTTTCTCCCTCTCCCAAAATCCTAGAACTTGAGGGCATCCAATGAAGCTGATGGGCAGTAGGTTCAGGACAGACAAAAGGAAATACTACTTTACACAGAGAGTGATTAAAATATGGAATTCACTGCCAGAGGATGTAGTGATGGCCACAGGAATAAACAGCTTTAAAAGGGGATTACATAGATTCATGGAGGATAGGTCTATCAGTGTCTACTAGCCTGCCCATGGTGACTATGGGGAATCTCCACTTTCAGAAGCACCAAACTTCAATCCCAGAGATAGGAGGCAACATCTGGGGAAGGTCTTGGCCTCTATGCCCTATTGTTGGCCATTCAGAGGAACTAATTGGTCACTGAATGAGACAGGATGCCAGACTAGATAGGCCATTGGTCTGATCCAGCAGGGCTCTTCTTATGTTCTTAAGTGATGTCACAGTGCCACTGACATCATTTTGAAGTCTCCACCCCCATTTTGCTCCCAGAAATTGCCAGCCAGGGGCTGACAACCCTACACAGGATAGGGAATTAGGGAATTTGCAGCTTGCAAAAGGTGGTGATGGAATGACTTAGATAAATTTAGAAATGCAATAGAACAAATTTTGCAGAGGATAGGGCTTGTCAGTCTTGACAAGTCATGATGGCTAAACACATCCTTTGTGCAGAAGCAGTATGCTACTAAATACAGGCTGCAGGTCATGGGTTGCCAACTCTGGATTGTGAAATTCCTGGGGGGCTGGGGGTGGAGCCTGGAGAGGTTGGGGTTTGGGAGGGGAAGGACCTGGGTGGGGTTATAATGCTATAGCAGTAATCTAAAGCAGTCATTTTTCTCCACAGGAACTGATCTCTGTAGTCTGGAAAGCAGCTGTAATGCCAGTGAATCTCCAGGCCCCACCTGGAGGCTGGCAACCATAGAAGGGAGGGCTGTTGATTTCTTGACTAGATTGTAAGTCTCTCAAGCAATCTAACCAAAGTAGGAAACTGGATTCTGGATTAGACAAACATTTGGTGTGGTCCAGCAGGGTAGCTCTGAAGTTCTTAACAGTGTTATATAAGCAATCTGGTAACTTTGGGCTCCAGCACCAGCCTAGTTCAGGCAGCCATCATCCAGTGGTCAGAGAGATTTTCTGGGACTGCAAATGTAAAAAAAAAAGTATCCCTAAATAGCATGTGTCCAGAGAATATTGGAAATGTTTATATCTTCATCTAAATAACTCTTCCCATGTGACTAGAACTTCTGAAAAGTCCCTTCTTCAGGCACCTTTTGCCTTCTGGCACTTGGGTTATGACTACAATCACCAGGGATTTCTCGGTGGTGGTACCTTAATGGAATTTTGACTTCCCGGGAAGGCCATCAGGACTATTGTTTGCTTGCCAAACTCTTGGTAAGGTACCATATGTTTAGGGGCAGGATGCATTTATTTTTGGGGGGGGTGAATCACAAGTTGTTTAGGACAACCCTTTAGAAACATAATACAAATATGGTGTGTGTGTGCATGTATTATTGTGCTACCCATGAATTAATGTCCTCCAAAACTTCCAATTGTGTTGTTAACAGCCTTATTCAGTCTTTCAACCTGTAGGCCGTGGCTTCCTTTATTGAGTCAATCTATCTCATGCTGGGTCTTCCTCTCAGCTTAAAAAAGAGAAAAAACAAATGATTGAAAAATTTGGACTATTCTCTCTCTCTGTCTCTGATAACTTATTTGATTTTAATCATGTTTTTAAAGCTTTTTTTAAAAAAAAATCAAGCAAAGAACTAAGAAAAAGAAACTTCAGAGCAAACTGATGGGAAAATCAAAGGGTTTGTTTTGAGTTCACTTCTGTAAGCTAGAGCAGGTTCAAATAGGTAGTGGGTTGGCTTCAGGAGGTGATGGAGGTCTTTCCATACACTTCCCAGTACAGTTTTTGCCTTGACACTAGTAAAGAAAATAGCATAGCCTTTTAGTGTGGTTTTAAAAATGTAACCCAGAAGTTACAGCTTCCTTGTGTAATAGGCTTATTTTGTAATGCTACCACTATCAGTAATGACAAATATGAGTAAATAATGGTCATTTTCTATAGGGTGCACTTAGCAAAGTTGTTTGGCTTTGATTGTCCACCCCCCCCCCCCAGCACTGTTTAACTGTCTGTCAGTGAGAGCTTTGTTGTGTCCCCAACCCGACAGTGTCCCAGAGACACAAATCAAAGCTAAGAGGGGGAAAAAAAAAAAGAGGCACTCAGAGCAATCATTGGATATGGCAGCAAAGTTTGGCCCCTTTCTCTGACATCACATCAGATGTTGATCAGAGATCAGATTTTGGTGTTCCAATCATGCATATTCCGATCATACTATTCACAATCCTCCTAATGGGCTGGATCCAGACTAAATTTTGTGCAAATGGAAGGGGATGGAATAACTTCTACCAATTCTCCCTTCCTGCTGCAAATCTCTGATCTGCTTCTCATGCAATTCCTGAAGGTCTCCAGCCCACCAGAAGCACCATTTTGAAGAGGAGCATTTGGGGCTGAAATAAGAAGTGTGCAGGAACATTGGGCTTTCTAACTGGTTTTGGCCCCGTAGGGTTTATTCCCTGATTTCCACACCCATTTTTGTGCCTTTGGCTTTCATTTTGTTTTTTTTTTGGGGGGGGGGGTGTTTCCCCATTATTTTTTCTCCCCAGTTCTTTTGAGACCACTTTTACCCGGGGATCCCCCCCAAAAAACTCCAATTCTAAGCTTTTCCTCTCATGAATAACGTTTCAATTGATTTTCTTTCTCCTGCCCACTCTCATCCACCTCCAGCCCACTCCTCAATGATTTGACTGTTGGGGTCAAATCACTCCCTCTCTCTTCCCCCCTCCAAAGATAAGTGATTTTTCTTCTCTTGGTTTTTTTTAAAGCAGTAAAGTAGCATTATATCACTGGAGCATTGTAACAACAGGCATTGCAGGTTCTCTGAATTCCCAGCTTTCTTTCTTTTTTAAAGTAAGTGTTTAGCCCCTTTCCTCACAGAGATATAAGAAAAAATGCATATCTCCACAAGGGAAGGACCTAGAGACTTACTTTAAAAAAAATGAAAGCTGGGAATTCAGAGAGCCTGCTAAGCTTATTGCTACAATGCTTCAGCAATATACTGATATTTTGCTGCTGTCTTTTTAAAACCAGGGGAGGTGTGCTGTGACACCACCAATGACAAGAGCACCTTCTCTTGAAAGTCCTCATTATTGAAGGCACATGCAGAAAAAATAGACTGATTCCACAACTGTGAAAATGGGGGGGGGGGGGGGGATGCAGAAGAACTGTGCCCAAACCAACCCCAGTGCTTGTGGATTAACTGCCAAAAATCAGGATTAAGTCAAGCATTCAGAAAAGCCCATTCTATTCTAATGACAGGAGTGCCTTGCATGAGTGGAAAATTTAGTCTGGATCCAACCGTATATGTGCAGTTGCCATTTTGGGTCAATGGGGAAACATGCATGTTTTCCATGCATGTACAGCTTTGGTCTATGTAAACATAATTCTGTTAAATATCTGCGTTTCTAGTGGTGCCCACTAAACTGTACATGCTTAAAAATGCAGATGGTCCTTCATACTTGTGGGACCGCCTCTCCCCCTATGCTCCACCATGACAGCTTCACTCATCCGAGCAGGGCCTTCTGCAGGTGCCAGCTTGCAAGGGGGCAACATCAACAACTTCCTGTATGCGCGCTTCTTCCATTTTGGCCTCCACCTGAGGAGGGCAGGAAGACTCCCACTCCCCTAGCGTTAATCAAACTGTGCAAAACTGAATCATTCAAGAGGGTTTTCAACACAGGGTTGCAGTGTACAAAGTGGTTCAAGAAGTTACACGGGTAAATGATCAGGGACTGTGGTCTGTACTACTGTGTATATCTTGTACTGCCTTTTGCTGCAAGTGGAATCCTATGACGTAATTTTTGCATCTCATTTAGCATGCCGTTTAACATGTAACTTTGCTTCACTTCTCTTTTCTGATTTGTTCCAGATTTCTACAATCCTAATTCTACTGTATTGTTTGTTGACTTGTCCCCTCTCATGCCTTGTATTAACTTACTCTGTAAAATGTGCCTTGCCTCCCTGTGAGAAAGGTGGACAACAAATAATGTAAATAAATAAATATATTCATACATTATGTATAGTTGGAACTACGAACCCAAACATCTGAAAAGGACTAGTGTCTGGGCTTGCTCCAGCTTTAATAGTTGCCTTACCTCAGCACATATACTTTTGGGGAGTGTTTGACAAGAAGTGATGAGAGCAAAATGTGCCGTGGTGGAAAACACAGCAGGGATGAGTGAATGCCTCCAATTTCATTTATTCTAATACTGTGTCTATTTCTGGCAATGTTTTCAAGTTCTCTGTTTTTTGCTGTTGGCTTTGTAGGTTGATTTCTTTGTCGTCCACTGTTACATGCAAGACAAGTTAGACAATATTTATACAGACATTATACATCATTTACATGTATAATATATGTATAGTGCTGACTTATTGATGCACAAATAATATTGAAAGATGCTTACATTTTACAGCCAGGAACAGAAGATGATAACAAGTTTGATTTACACAAGGGAGAAACTAAATTGAAAAGATTTTTCAAGTTGAAACTGCAAGGATGAGAAATGCAAAATATTCTCCAGAGCAAAGTTGAGGTGGGGGAAGGCATCTCTATTCAGCGGTATGACTAACTGGATAGATGGACTCCCACCATGTAGAGGTGGGGCTGCAGCTCAGTGGTAGAGCTTCTGCTTTGCATGCAGAAGGTCCCTGGTTCAATCCCTGGCTAGCAGCTCTAGTTAAAAGGAGCAGATAGCGGACAGTGTTAAAGACCTCTGCCTGAGACCCTAGGGAGCTGCTACCACTCAGAATAGACAATACTGTCCATGACAAACTAATGGTCCTACACACTATAAAGTAGTTTCATGAGTTCAGGTGCAAGTTCTCATATACGGTAGCTCTGTGCTCACTGGGAAGAGCTACCTTTAGATTGGTTCCAAGTCTGCGCCGCAATGCATAACAGCAAAGGGAAGTTACGTTCCCATGTCGATATCATGATACGAATCATCCTGTCAAATGCGGGGGGAGCAGAGCGGATAAGGAGAATTTGAGCACATTTCCATGCTGATCAGAAATCCGAGGATATAGTAAGGAAGCAGGGAAATCCTCCATTGCTGGCCAGACACTGCTCACTGGCATAACCAAGTGGTTATATGCATGGAATTATAATACAGTAACTGGTCATCTCTGGATTTAGAATATTCTGGCTGTCTTATTACCTTTCAAAATTCACCCTTCATCTCTGAACTCCAGACTGTTTGAAATAACTCCAGTGAAGCTACTGCTAAGTGTTTTCTCCCCCCCCCCCCTTTGATACTTCGCTCCTCTCCTCACTCCAACAGCACCTCTGGGTATGAAAGTATAGAAGGGCACCTGAGTTCTGTCTCCTTGCCTGAACCCAGAGATGAAGTGGGCTGTCCCTGTTTCTATTCCAAGTCAGAGAAGCTTATCTGAATCAGTAGACTCCTTTTGAAAGTGAGAGGCCTTTATGTTGGCAACGAAGCAGCCTCTTTTCACTCTTCAGAGGAAACCAGCTCTGTCTGAATGCTCTATGCAGAAACCTTTGGAGGAAAATTATTTGCTATCTTAAGGTATCATGACACATATCCTGGATACAATAACCATGAAACTCATACAAAAAAAATTGAATGCCTTCTTTTTTTCCCTTGGTGCCTCTTGTATTCTTCTCCCCACTCTTTCCAGCTTAGAGCTGTTAATGTCTTCATTGCTTTCTTTATCTTTGCTGCACATGTGGAGTTCTAAACTTGAAGGGATTTCCCTATAATACCTTGGATCTCTCTCTCTGTGCCATGGACAGGTCATTCAGCCGCTCTCTCTCTCTCTACCTTCTGTTACTTATTTCACAAGAGCCCCATCATTTCAGCTCTGTTCCCCAGTGCCTTTCCAGTATTGCCTGCTTCCGCCTGGTGCTCCTGCCCTTTTGGATGTATGTGAAAGTTGGCCATCCTCTATACTAGAAGATTTCACCACTGTTATCTCTGTGTTACCACACAAACCCATGCAGAGTTAATCCAGTCTAACCCCACTGAAGTCAGTGGTCTTAGACTGAAGTAACTCTGCATAGGATTGCACTACCAGTGACCCCTGGATTAGATCCATTGTAATGCCTTCTCCATGGGGCTGCCTTTGAACATGATGTTTCAGCTAGTGCAAAGTGCCACAGCCAGACATTTGTTATTAGGCAGGATTGTATTATATCAATAATGGACATTGGTAATGGACCAATAATGGGCTTCCTATATGTTTCTGGGCCAGATTCAAGGTTGATGGCTCTGGGTCACTCACTAAGTGATGAACATGATGAATGTGTTGCAGTGATCGGGCGCTTCAGTGGCCCACAGCTACAGGAGACCAGGCTGCAGTGAAAAGGCCTGTACATGGTCAGCAGGTTTGTCAGTGGCTATTAGCCATGATGACTAAGTGGAATCTGTGTGTTCAGGGGGCCTCTAAGTACAAGATGCTAGAGTATGACTGTCACCCCCTGGTTGGCTTCCAGATGTATCTGCCTGCCTTCTCAGGAAATAAATACTGGACTAGATGGAGCTCTGTCTGATCCAGGAAAACCACTCTTATGTTTTCAGAGTTGCCAGGAAACATTTATCCAAGGAAACAGGACATGGTGCAGAAGTAAAAATGCTCAAGTTTGTTTTTCACGAGTGAAAGAAATGAAATCAAAATAGGAATACTCAAGGTGAACCAAGAAGCTTCTGAAATTCAGTATCATCCTTGAGCATCAACACTCCCACTGGACATTGCTGCAAGGATGCTGTTCAGCATTTTCCAACAGCACACACTCATTTGGGGTTGGATCTTCTGGTTCTTCTGGCCTTAGCATTAGGAGCCACTGGCCTATTTGTCTGCACCAATGTGGCAGTTTGTACCGTCATGGAAAGCTGCAGCAATAAAGATCAGAGTGGCTTTCCTGCATCCTTCAAACCTCCACTTTGAAATATATTAATCATGCATTGCTAAGAAAGCAGAGGAGTAGAGGCACAGTAAAGCCTTAATTAAAACAAGAAGTCATCACTTCTGCAGCACCTTCCAAGAGAGGGTCTTCTAGCAAATCCTATTAGAAGTACTAATGAACAAGCACTCCTGACAACCCTGTAGACATGGCTGCTGCTTTACATAGCATTATAGGCACAGTGATGATGCTCAGGGCAGGTGTCATCAGTGTGGGATCAAAGTAATGCTAAGGAGGCTAAGGCTTAATCGTTGGAGGAGACTGGGCTTTTTTTTCTGGGGGAACGTGCCAGAACAGAGTTCTGGAACCTCTTCAACAAAATTCTTTTCAAAACATTTAAAAGTTCATGAGTTTTTACTGTACAGATTGACAACTTCATCGCCCACTTGAAAGTTCCGGCATCGCTTTTTCCAAAAAAAAAAGAAAAAGCTCTGGGAGGAGGTGATATGATTCAAAACATTCAGGGTTTGGTCCGAGGCCTGTCAGAACTTTGCTGGAGAGAGCCAGCACGGTGTCATGGTTAAGAGCAGTGGAGTCTACTCTGGAGAACTGGGTTTGATTCCCCACTCCTCCACATGAAGCCTGCTGGATGACCTTGGGCCAGTCACAGTTCTCTCAGAAGTCTCTCAGCCCCACCTACCTCACAAGGTGCCTGCTGTGGTGAGAGGAAAGGAAGGCAATTGTAAGCCACTTGGAGACTCCTTAGGGTAGAGAAAAGTGGAGTACAAAAACCTACTTCTTCTGGAACAAAACAGATGTGGGAATCCTGGAGAATCTGACCAGGAAAAGCATATACAGAAGCCGCTGGAGAAGGGGAAGAGAACAAGTTTAGCAGCTGCAAATCCTGAAGGTAGTACACACAGGTGCACAAGGTCAGAGTGTGCAGGAGGAGGAGCAGAAGTTCAGTGGTCCCATCTGTTTGTGACTGGACACATGAATACTGCCCCCTACTACCTGCATTGCCTTGTGTGGGCAGAGTGCTTACCCAAGTACGAGATGTCAGCCAGAGACAGCCTGTCTTCTCTTGCAACCAGTTGGCTGTTTTCATATCAAGAATGCAGGAAGTGACAGATCGGAAAAGGAAAACGCTAGAAAGGAAGCGTTTTTGTCATTTGTTTATGGGGGGGGGGGTCTAAATTTTGCACTGATTTTCCAGAAAGCTTGTTATGAAAAAGTTCAGAGTTAAATACAGTATAACAAAAATAACTTTCTCCTGTTTTTCTTTATACCACAGTAGGTCCTAAAGGGGCTAATCCAGGACAAGCCCTTTCCAAGGGAGTAGATGGTAGTTCAGGCTCTCCTGGGTCCTAGCCTCTGTCCCATTATCAGCTCCAGGCCAGGTTGAGAGTTGCTGGATATTCTATGAAAGGTTAATACATCCCAAAGAGACAATGCCAATAGGCCACACTAAGGAAGAATTCTGAGTGACGCTTGCATAGGTAAAGGTAACGGTTTCCCTTGCTTGAAAGCCAGTCAAATCTGACTCTAGGGGGCGGTGCTCATCTCTTCCAAGCCGAAGAGCCAGCGCTGTCCAGAGACTTCTCCGTGGTCAAGTGGCTGGCATGACTAGATGCCGAGGTGCACGGAATGCTGTTACCTTCCCACCGAAGCATTACCTATTTATTTACTTGCAATTTCTTGCTTTCGAACTGCTAGGTTGGCAGGAGCTGGAGCCAGAGACTCGGCACTGCCAAACTACTGACCTTCCGGCCTGCAGTTCAGTGTCTTAACCACTGAGCCACCGCGGCCCTTGCATACTCCTCCACTAAAAGCTCAGGAAAAAAATATGCTGTTTACCTGTTTTGTATCATCTGGTTAGTCAGGACCATCCCCTGTGCTACATAGACTGGGTTTTTAATTGGCGCAGTCCAGCCCCTGACGGCTTAAACAGCCTTTTCCAGAACAGTCAATTTAATTCCTGAAAACCTCTTTTAACTAAGATCCTATAAGTGATTTAAATGAAAGGGTTTTTTCCCCCCTCTGCCTTGCAGCTGGGACTATGTAAAGAACATCTTGATTGGAAGCTTTAATCAAAGTCAGGCTGTGGAATTTTCTGTCTTTCTCTCTAGCTGGGGATCTCTCTGGTGTATTTAACCTTTCAAGTGTCTCTTGAGGTTTGCCCTTCTAGATGCTCTTTGCTGGGGCCCTCCCATCTTAGACGTTCTTGATGCTGAATAGCAGGTTCCAGTGACCTTATTCCTGATAATCTTTAGGAAGTTAAAAGTCAGTCAAACAAAGCAAAAAAGTTTGGGATGATGATATTCAAATAGATTCATCTTTTTTAAAAAAAAAAATTACCCAGCAAAATTGAGGCTGCTTATTAATAATTCAACCTTTAAAGAGTTGAGAGAGAAAATGTCTGCCTTCTTATAAGGGGGTAAAGTGAGAGGTCAGTCAGTATTAGAGACGAGATCACATTTTCCAGCTTGCTGGTTCAGTCTACGTATCCTGAGCCAATTTTTTCCCTTTTAAAATGTGCACATTTTAAACATTATTTGTGTCTTATGCTATTTTTGAGGCAGTTATAGCATGCATGCAACAATAATAAGGGGGACCAAAATCAAAGACAACAGAGTATGGAACTGAAAGAAACAAACAGGGCCATGTTCCCTGTATGGGATTTGAATGGGGAGCCTGGAGTGTTAGGCACCAGCCTTCCCTACCCCCACGCTCCTGGTCTCAGAAGGGAACTGTGGCATTTTCCTGATGAGATGTCACCCATGCAAGCCCAGAACTCTTTTGGCACAAGGAGTCCAGAGGAGAGGAACCTGGAAGTATCATCTGGGCCAACTGAATAAGACCTGAGCTGAGCACTTGCCTACTCTTCCTTTGGCAAGTGTTTGAAGCCAGGGCTTGGCCAGAGGCAAGAGACCAAAGGGCAATTCGCTTGTGGCCCATTACAAGTCCTGCCAGGGGAACCAGCAGCAGCCCAGGCTGTGTTTGTAGGGTTGCCAACTCTGGGTTGGTAAATATCAAGATTTTGGGAGTAGAGCCTGGGAAGGCTGGGGTTTGAGGAGGGAAGGGACTTCAGCAGGGTATAATGCCATATACACCACCCTCCAAAGAAGCCATTTTCTTCAGAGGAACCCTACCTGGGCCGTCTGGAGATCAATTGTAATAGTGGGACAAGGTGGTACCTGGAGGTTGGCAACCCTGTGTGTTTATGATGTACCACTTGCTTTAAGATTGTATTGGGGGATTGGTAGGTTGGATGTTTTTCTTTAATGTGAAGCCACAGAACAGGATCCCCCTATGGCTGCAAGTATTTAGGTTGATGTTGAATTTTGTTTGAAACACAGTTTTATGTGGCTCCTACTGCTTGAATTGTGTGCTCCCAGAACTTCTTGTCGGACTTGCAACATGAAATGAAATGCTGCACACTTACAGTCAACTTGTTCAACTGATCAAGTTATTTCGAAGGTGTGTGTCCAGAAACTAACATTAATGAATTGATCACTATGAACTGTGGGACCCGGCTAAGCATGCTTCCATTCCATGAGTTATTGTTTTACATTTAGGTCAGTATTCTTTCCTGTTTCTTGGCTAAGACAAGGTTACAAGTTTCCCTTCTAGATCTAAAGGCTCTGGTGTGGGAGGGGCTGAATTTCCAAGTAGCCATGAGCTAGTGTATAGGTCAGCCTTCAAACTTCAGTTTCCGGGGTGTAGGGTTCCCAAGTCAGCCCGGGGGGTGGGGAAACCCCTGCTGCAGTGGCATGATTTCTGCCAGCCTGGATTGGGCCGCCGGGGGGAACCCTGCCCCCAAATTGCTGAGCTGCATAGATGTGCCCAGTGCGATGACATCACCCGGAGGTGACATCATCGCGTCGGGCATGTTTGGGGGGGCTGCTCTAGAATTCAAGGGAAAACGCTATGGTTTTCCATCGAATTCGAGAGGTCCCACCCCCAACGTGCCCAATGCGATGATGTCACTTCCAGCGTGCACACCAGGCAGCTCCCGGCAGCAGAAGGACTCCCCCCCCCCCCCCCCCCCACAAACATGTAAGTACTTGGCAACCCTACCAGGGTGGGAAATTCCTAGAGATTTTGAGGCTGGTGCTTGGGAAGGGTGAGGTTTGGGGAGGAGAAGGATCACATCAGGGTATAGTGGGGAGACTGTTCTCTGTAGTCTGGAGATCTGTTGTGCTTCTGGGAGATCACCAGGCCCACCTAGAGGCTGGCAACCCTAGCAGACTAATAAAGTACTCTCAAGAAGACCACACAGGGTTTGTTCTTGCCTTTTCACCACTTATTATGATGAGAACTTAGGAAGATCTCCCTAGGTTCCTTTTAAGTATTGAGCAGGAGGCGATGAATTCAAACAAACAGGCTTTTATTTAGTGATATTGTTCAGCTCAAAAGACAGCTCTATGAGAGCAGCACTTTCATTTATACTGTTCCAACACATAACTTTCAACAGTGTAACTATATACAAGCAATACTATTGGACCCAAGCAGGGCTCAGTGATTGGGTATCTAGATTGGCTTCAGGACCAATGGGAGTCTTTATTAATCAGCCTATAGGAATTGGAGCTTTAGGATACCAGAGCCCTTTTCAAGCTATTACCGCTTCATATTCTAAACAAACACAACAGTTCCACAAAGAACTGATCACAGCTGGCTGTCAAGGAACTGAACACGTTTTATCCAGGTGGGTAGCCATGTTGGTCTGAAACAGTATACCAAAGTCCAGTGGCACCTTTAAGACCAAAAGAATTTTATTCAAGGCATGAGCTTTCATGTGCACACATACTTCTTCAGATACAATGAAATGAAAATAGAAACAATAGTCACACATATAGAGGGTGGGCAGTAAATTATGGGTAGTAAACAGGTTTTATTTACTTTTACACAACTTGAGCTTAGAAGCCCTGAGTGTAACAACTCCAGGATCCTTCTGAACCACAACACAGCTTCTTTCTGTGCACCACCAGCAGGCATATGGCCTCACCTCCAAACATTAGCTTTTTCTTAACTGTATCATTCCTTATAACTCTTTACCACGCTGGGAACTGCAGTGCCCAGGGGCAATATATAAAGTATATGCTTGCAGAATTATCAGTATGCCTGCGCAGATATTACAAGGTATGGGAAAATCTCAGAAATGTGACCGTTTTCCACTAAGATAGTCCATAAATCCTGAGTTCGTTGTTAGCCAAATTGCCTTATTTTATTAATAAGCTTAGGGAATTATGAATCTTAAATGGCAATAGGCATAAAATATAGGACCATAAACCATGTATACCAGAGTCAAGATTCCCAGAGCCCATGAATAGACGAGGAGGCCAGGTTACTAAAATAATTGATTTCTTTACTTAATGATTCTCAGGCATACAAATAATAAGCATTCACACTCACAATACAGGACTAAGAATACAGAGCTGAAAGGATAGGGACACTTGCATGAGCAGGAATTTCGTTGGTGGATAATATGTTACCTATCTGACAAGATGAATAGATCATGCAGCGAAAAAGGAACTAAAAGGAGGGGGGGTGTATCATGAACCAACCAGTGACAAATGTGGAGTAGTTCCAAACTGATCAGGAATGGAGCCAAGAGAGTAGATAGGGGACGAGGAGAAGAGAGCAAGCTCCGGGGGAGCTCACCTTAAGTAGCTAAATTGTGACCTGAGGTGATGGCCATGTGGTCACTGGTTTCCAGGAAGTGTTTGAAAAAAACTATACTCTGGATGGGGGACGCAAAGGCATTTACAGTTGGGAAAATGAGAGTTGATGGTTGGCAGGGAATGACACCTCTTGGGGAAGGGGGTAAGACAAAGGAGAGGGTAAAGGGATCCAATCACATCGCTGGTCCAGTGCTTCATGTTAATGATCTGATGCTTGGCAGAGGCATTATCTGGAAGTCTTAATGACTCCTTTTGTCTTAAGCTGGGCAACAGTCTTTGTTCGAGAATGGCTTGAGGGGGGAGGAATGTGCTATGTGGTGAAGAGGAACTTCATGGCTTCTGTGCAGGAACATGGGTCCTTTGTCAAAACATGGATTCTCTTCAGGGCTGCTGCTGTCTCTGTGCACATGGAGTCCAGGGCTGCTGGGCTGCATCACAGTCCTTGTGCTGATGCAGAGGTGTAGGGGCAGAAGGCTTCTGTAGTCCTGGGTCCGCATTTGGCTTGGCATACTTCTTTTGCACAAGGCTTCCCTTGGCCCTAGTGTATAGTCCTGTAATGTAACCTGCTACATATCTGGACATGTTCGCCAGGTACTCCTGTAATGGTAATTGATACCAGCCAGGAGCGCATGGCCGAGACAACAAGCTGAGCTTCAATCTTAAAGAACAACAGACCCTAGGATCCTGATTGTCCCCCTATCAGAGGCTTAGGATTTTCAAATGGTCCTATGATCATGGGCGTCAACTACGGGGGGGCTCGAGGGCTCGAGCCCCCCCCCCGAAATTTCCCGGGGGGGGCTCAGCCACCCCGGGAAAATGGAGCGCCCGGTGGCCAGTCAGCCGGCCGTCGCCGCCTCTCCTTCCCGGCTTCCCCCCCACCCCCGGCCTGCCCTCCTGCCTCCCTAGGGCGGGGGGGAGGCATCTGCGCCACCCCCGCACGCCCCGAGCGCGAGGCGGAGCGGGAGCCGGGGGCCCGCAAGGGCGACGCGCCGGCCGCCGGTGCCCGAGCTGCCAGGTGGCGCTGGGTTGGCTGCGAGCACCTTGTCCGCGGCAATGCAGAAGAAAAAGAAGAAAGAGCCAGCGAGGGGCTGCAAAACCCGGACTGGAATCCGCCACGGGAAGGGACGGAGCAACAGCTGGTTCCAGACTGACAAGCTCCTGAGACGCAAACAAGCGCTCTGCTGGGAGGGGGAAAGGCAGCCGCAGCCGCCAGGCGGAGCCGCGCACACCTACCTGCCTGCCTCGCCGGGCTCTCCGCACCTCCGGGTAGGGAAAGTCTGCCTGCGGGGAGGGGGGCGGGGAGCCGGGCCAGGGGCAAATGGGGCCCAATCGGGTGTGTGTGTGGGGGGGTAGGGTAGACAAGGCTGCGCCCAAGTCCGTGAGCTGTGGGTCTGTGCAGACACCCCCAGCCACAGGGGGTTCCAGGCCCACAGCATTACCAACCCTGGTGGCAAATCAACAGGCGGTTCGGAGATACCCCCCCTCCGCATCCCAAAGAGCCTTCTTTTGAATCTGCCCTCCTACATCATGCCAGTTGTTCAATCCCGCCTGCTACTTCCTCCCATAGCTAACCTCGGGGCCGAGCAATGGCCCTTGAGCTCACTAACCCCCACCCTGCAACAATTCCCATTCTTCCCCCCTCCCCAGCCATATCTGGTATTTTAAGAGACATCACACCTCCACATCAGCTCCTGAGAGGAAATCTAGGCATCGTTCACACATTACAAAAGGGAAAGCGTGGGGGAAAGGGGGAGCCCCCCCCTCCGCTGTTGGAGATGCAACCACGTCCTTCGAAGACTTGCCATGCTCAGCTCGCCCTCCCCCCCCCCCCGGTCACCTTGCACGGGGAGCAAGGATTCCCCCGGGGAGCGGGGAGATGGAGGGAGGGGGGCGGGGAGTGCGGCGGGCGGCCAGGCGGGCATGGCCCAGGGGAGGGAAGCGGTGGCGGCGGCTCCCTGGGGGGGGAGCGGCGGGGACATGGTCCCGAGCACGCGCGCACGAGGGAGTCCCCGCCCCCCCCGGAGATTTAAAAACTCTACGCCCCTGCCTATGATAGCCTCTGGTGGGAACCTAATCCCTGTTTACCCAATCCCCCGTGGGAGCGAGGTCAGGGGTGTGGCTTACCTGTAAATATAAGCAGGCCCCCTGATCACCATCCCTCATGCTTCCACTGACCACCTAATAACAAGAGCTTTGTTTGAAATCACTCCATGGCCTTCCAAGTCCAGTATATTTCAAGTCCATAGTCCAGCACTGGGCACTCCTCTTAGGACCACAGCTCTGTCCATTGCCCTGGCACATGCTCTTCACAGTTCAGCAAAGCAGTGATAATAAAGAGTCTTTAATAATGCCATCTGATGTGGCTTCATGGCAACCCAGTCCTGAATCAAGCAGAGGTGTGATCCCCCAATATTAATTTCTATTTCCTCATTATCTCAGAGTGAAACAAAGAGACAGAATCCAGAGTCATATCTTTTTGTGTGTGATTATTTGGCCTTGCTCCTTGGCCCACGATTCTTGCCAGTCTATTTATGCCTACGCTTATTTTGTAAGAACGAGCATCAGTAAGATTATGGGAAGCTGGGCTAGGGGGAGCAAGGAAGGGAGCGGGAGGGGGAACACTTAAATTCTGCAATGATTCTGATCAAGGATACAAGAAAATCTCTGGGGGATAAGAGGAAATAAATGCTTGTTGACAGAGTCTAAAAGCCAAAATCCAAATCGTTCTTTGATTCACTAGGTTGCCTTCCTGGTATTTATACAGCCTAACAAATAATTCTTATTTTTTTAAAAAAAAGATGGCCCAAGTATTTTAATGAGAACCTCAGTTTCCATGGAGATCAAGAGTCTGACAGCAGAGTATTACAGGCAGAGTGTGTATTTTGTGGGAAATGCAGTCTTTGGAAGAACATGAGGTCTCTTGTATTTTCTTACCTATCAAGGCAGTATCTCTCCCTCACTTCAGCCCTGGAAACAAGCCCAAGCCAAATTTTTCTTCCCTGTACCAACATCCTCCAATTAAACTTGGGGTTTTTTTTGAAACTGCATCAACAGGAGGTTTAAGGAACATCTGTACTGGAATCTTCTCACCTGTCAGGGACCCGAAAGATTTTGTTCAGAACCTTGGGGCTTGGTACTGGTAGCTGGTTCGTTGGGTTACAGTAGACTATGAGCACTCTCAGAGCCTTCATCAGATGTAGAAGGAAACAGTGGTGTATAATATTAGCCCCTGCAACTGGAAGATGGAATAAAAACTCTTGATTATCAAGACTGGTCAGTATACCAGTAGGGATTCCAACCTCCAGGCAAGACCTGGTGATCTCTCAGAATTACAGCTCATCTCTGGACTACAGAGATCATTTCCCCTGGATAAAATGGGAGCTTTGGAGGGTAGACTTTATGGCATATACCCTGCTGAGGTCTCTCCCCTCCCCACACCCAGCCCGTCCCCAGGATCCACTTCCAAATCTCCAGGAATTTCGCAACCCAGAGTTGGCAACACTAACTAGGAGCCTTGTCTTTGGCCTTGCTTGTGACAATTCAGGCTCCTCCACTTTTAAATGACAAGTCTAATTCAGGTCACTGATCATACAGTATCAAGGATTAGATTTAAGTGTAACCCTCCCCCCAGGCCATGGTGTCCCTTGGCTTTTGGTCTGTGTACTTTATTTATTTCAAATATTTATACCTCACCTACCAATCCATAGGCTTCTTGGAGTGCTTACAACAACTTTAAAAAGCAAAATTGCAGACTGATTAAAATGCCTTTTTAATTTATTTTTTAGATGTCCGTGTTGTCATTGTGTGAACAGTTTTGATCTGCCTATTTTTGTTGCGGGACTGATGATTTCTTTCTTTGTTTTATGCATTTTGCATGCAATTCATGTGGTGATAAATGTATGATGCTGACCTATTGATGCACAAATAGCTATGGATTTGATTTGCACAAGGAGCAGCAAAATAAAAACATGGATATATAAACTGAACCATCAAACACATATGGTATGATAGGTTCTCTAGATACAATACAAACAGTAAACAAAATAAAACAGTCACCCAAACAAAGCTGACAGAATCTCCAGTGGGGGAGAAAGGATGCAATACTACCATAGCCTAAGCGAAGTGAGAGTTTTTAGCTGGTTGCCCAAAAGTCAGCCATGGAGGTGCTAAACAAATGGATACAGAGAGGGACCATGACGCAGGATGAGGCACCATGACACAGGATTCTTTCTCCAGTTTATTTATTTTATTAATTCAATTTATACCCCGCTCTTCCCACAAAGCAGGCTCAGGGCAGCTTACATAAAACACATATATGAAATACAGTTGAAATTATACATAAAACAACCACAAATCATATATAAATAGTCATAAACATTTCCTAAAATGCCAGAGCAATAGTCAAATAAAGTGCAATACTCAAGTAAAGTGCAAGAGTAAAGTGGTGGTCCAGATGGTATTCTCATATCAGCTCAACTGACTGGTTAATTTCAGCGGCAAGGCAGGCTGAAGATGGTAAAGCCAGGGCACAGGGTCACTCCTCAATATTTAGGCAGCTCCTAACTAAAAGGCTGGTGGAAGAGCCCTGTGGGACTGTAGTAATAGGTACCTTGCATCTGAGGATGGGGACAAACAGACCTCAAAGGAGGGAGATGATGCTAGGACAGTGTAGTGTGCAGTGTTTGTGACTGTCAACACTGCGCTTTCTCTTATGTCTGTAAGTGATTCAATATTTTGTCAAGTGTCCAGGGGGTCATCATAACAGCCTCACAAACCCTGACCAGCATTTTATATGAATTATCCAAAATAAGCCACTACTACAAACATTATTTCAGTCCATCACTGCACAGCTTGGGATTCTAATTCCTCTTCCTCCAACCTCCATCTTTCATACAGTTCCCCCGCCAGATCACAGGCTTCTTTCTTTAGGCAGCTTTTCCTCTGCTATTTCCTCAGTTTTTGTTTTCCACCAGCCCCTTCTAAATCTTCACATGCTGTGATAGACTCTGACCTGGCCTTTTATTCTCTCCATCGGCCAGTTAAAAATCACTGTGTCTCATGTCCTCAGCTCATTGGTTCTGAAAGGCCAAGTGAAGGTGTGAAATTGTCCACTAACTAGCCAATTATAACATTTAAATCAATAATTATATGCTCTTGAATACTTCTGTAATCAGGGGTCATTTCATAGAAAAAGAGGTGCAGGAGCTCATTAGCATAATTCATTAGCATAACTTATTTGCATATGATACACCTCCTGATATCACCAGAAGTATGTCAGAAGGCAAGGAAGGAAGGAAGGAAGGAAGGAAGGAAGGAAGGAAGGAAGGAAGGAAGGAAGGAAGGGGATAGAGAGATAGAAAGAAAGAGGAAGGGGAGGAAGGGAGGGAGGGAGGGAGGGAAAGGAAGGAAGGAAGGAAGGAAGGAAAGGGAAGGAGAGAAAAAGAAAGAAAGAAAGAAAGAAAGAAAGAAAGAAAGAAAGAAAGAAAGAAAGAAAGAAAGAAAGAAAGAAAGAAAGAAAGAAAGAAAGAAAGAAAGAAAGAAAGAGCTGGCAGAGAGGGGACAGCTACTAATCCAAGCCTCAGAAATACCACTGTTCTGGGAAGATAGCTTCAGTGGTGGCTGAAGCCTTCAGAAGCCTTCAGAGGAACAAGGACCTTTCCAGGGGACAGGGACATTTTGCTGCAGCCTTGACACAAGCAGGCATTCCCCCTTGGGGGGGGGGGGCTGGCACCAACTGCCAGAGCTGCGCTTCTCCGAGCTCCTGCTCAAAATGACCCCTGCTCCTGTTCCAAGAGAGACTCACTGACCTATTTCACATCAGGCGCTGCTTTGCTGTTGGTCTTCCCTTTGCCCCAATTGCTTGATTCAATTTCTCACTATTTGCTGCGGGGTGCATTTTGACTCGCGGCTTCGCCCGATTTCTTCCGATTTCCTCTGCGGCTTCAGTGATCCTCAAAAAACAGGATCACTGAAGCCGCGGGGGAAATCGTGCAAAGCCGTGGGTCATAATGTGCGGGTCATAATGTGCAAATAGTGAGAAATTGAAGCACGCAATCGGAGCAAAGGGATGACCGACGGCGAAGCAGCGCCTGGTAAGAAATCAGTCACTGAAAACATCAGATAGAAAACTCCTCCTTTAGTACTTCTGTACTTCTTGTAGCTGTACTTCCCTCACAGAAGTGAAATCATCTCACATTTATCTCATAACTTTACCACTTCTTGATGTTATAGACATTTTAAAAAAAACAATACAGAATTTTGTGTGTGTGTGTGTGTGTGTGTGTGTGATTTGATAACTTTCCACACAGGATTTTAGCTGTTTCTCTACACAGTCTAACCTTCTTCACAGAACAAAGTTTGAGTCCAGTGGCACCTTTAAGACCAACAAAGTTTTATTCAAAGTATAAGCTTTCTTGTGCAAGCACTTTGTCAGACACCATGAACAGCTGCCCCCCACCCGCTTTTTCCTGTAAGTGGGGAGATTTCATTTCATTGTGTCTGACGAAGTGTGTTTGCACACAAAAGCTTACACTTTGAATAAAACGTTATTGGTCTTTAAGGTGCCACTGGACTCAAACTTTGTTCTGCTGCTTCAGACCAGTACGGCTACCCACCTGAATCTACTTCACAGAGTTGTTGAAAGGAATAATGTAGGGTCACCCTATGTGTGCTATCCTGAGATACAAAAAAAGTAGCAATTTGTTTCTCATAAGCTCTGCTTTACTAGGGTCAGCCTTCTTGGATCCCAGTATATCTCTGGTCCCCCTGTGATGTAATTCTTTCACTTTTCCTTTGAATGACAGACTGAATATCAAAATAGATTAGATGATGGATGGACCATAATTGGATCTCCAACATATAGCTGCCCTGTTTACGTTACAGTGAGCACACATACAATCTATGTACAGTTCGCTCTTGACTTTTCTTCAAATGTGTGTTGAGTCATTTTCATGTTACAGCTGAACCTGTGTTTGAAATTGCACATATGCCCAGGTACTGGTCCCTGTTTTCATTTGTAAAGTGAAGGTGTGTTAGCTCTTTCTTACAAGCAGATGTACACACATACATGCAGGACACTGTAACATGCAAACAGGGCTTTTCTCTTGGTAAATACCCAGGCCTGGGGGTGGGGAGGTAAACTCAGTCCTCCCTTGTAATTTTCCTGACCTCATGCCAGGTACCTTCCTAAAGCTGCCATTTCCCCCCGGGAAGCCATACAGTTGCCTGAATGTCTTTCCCCAAGATGACAAACAGAACTTCGAAGGAGGGATGTGTGCTGGAGATTAGGGCAATAGCACTGAGAGAAAGAGTTAACTTCCTCTTCCCTTGAGCTGGAGGCCCAGTCTGAATGGAGCTCCTCATGAAGTTATTTACCAACAACAATACCCCCCCACCCCGCAGTGAAGGCTGTTCATGGACCTTCTGGCCTGTCATCTGGTTTGACCCCAAAACCAGCCTGTACTACAAACATACATTACTTTTATTTTCACTTTCATGGTTTCTCTCAAAGAAGTCTAGACACTGCAGTTTGGTGAGGATGCTAAGAATTCCCTAGCCCCTTTTGTCTCTTTTTTTGGGGGGTCTCAGAGCTACAACTTCCACCTTGCTCAAGGAAGAGAAAATGGTCGCTAAACTTCTTTATGGCTATGGGGAAGATACTCACTGAACACTGCAAAGAAAACTGTCTACCTTTCTGACTTGAGTTAAGCTCAGGAAGACTCACACAGCCATTCTCTTGGCTCCGGGAATCTTCATACCATGAAGTCTGAGAATCCTTGTCCTATCATCCTTTGTGTCTGCCAGGTACCATTTAAGACCTTCATTTCTCCACATTACCATATTAGTTTTGATAACCACGCAGAGACAGATGGCCATGTGTCGGCTTTCCAAAGCAAAGGAATAATTTCCTCAGCTCTAGCTGGTGTAATGAGAGAGCCACATTAAGCTGAAGATGAGGCGAAATCGGAGCATCTGTCAGTCCTTGCCTGCCAGCTTTGAGATGCTGCCGACAAACTGATATTTCACAAATAAAAGTTGAGACTATTATAGATTTGTGACACAAAAAATTGATGGTGTTGGATAACAATGCTGCAGCAGATGTCACCGAGTCCGTGCTTGAAGGTTTCGGGGTGGTTTTTCTCCCCCCCGCTTCATTTTTTACTACTGATCTGTGCCTTCTTGGAAGCAATGCCTGCACTGCACAGCTTGTGTGGAGTGTGCTCGTTATAAAATTTTATCTTTGAGGAAACAATGGGGGAATGGTAGCTAATCTGATGATCGTCCCATATTATTATGCTTCCCAACTTATCTCTGGTCAAGAGTTCTGGTTTTATTTTTAAGGTCCACTTCATATTTTAGCCACAGTGCTGTGGTGGCTGTCCTCCCATGGTGACTAACAAAGTGTTCCACTTCTGACCTAGTAGTCATGGAGGATCATGATATTACCCACCTTGATGGAGTCAGTGTGCCATTGAAGTGGTTGAGATCTAGGTTCACCCACTTATCTGTGAAGCTTATTGGTTGATACTGCTCTAGTCAGTCTTTCTCTGCCTAACCTGCCTCTTAAGGTATGGAAAGGACCTTACTCTCACCTTAATTACCTTCCATAACTTTTGTATTTTATAGCTTGGGGGGGGGGGACCCATGGAGCAGAAAGCAGGGGTTTAAACTTTAAATGGCTCACAAACCTATACAAATGGTTTGTTTCATGAACCAGCCTATCTGTTTGGTTCAGTTAATGGTTCCGTTCATGGTTCAGCCATGAACCGAATGACAAAAATGGGGTTTGTGCCCATCCCTAGAAGAAATACAAATGAAGGGAAGGAGCTGAATGCAGATATAGCTGACCCTGGATGCCAAATGTTCTGTACAACATTCAGAAACAAAAACTGGAGAAATGGAAGATTTCCTAATGACTCCGTTCCATTTTAGAAATCAGACAAGCAATTCAAAAATTGGATGAGCAGAATTTCAGAGGCATCTCTGGCTATAAGCAGACAGCCTGCTTCAAAGGTTATTCAAAACAGAAAAGAGCAGGATCCATAATGGGTTAGAAAAGAAAAAGACATTTGAACCTCAGACTGATTCCTGATGCAGAATTTCTCAGAACCAAACTACACATTACATTGAGCATCCATGATTCCATCATTCAACATATACTGTAGCCTTAAAAAGCATCCATGTGGCAGGGATAGGTAAGGATCATAGTTATAGTGCTAAGGAAGGTAGGTTCTCCCCTCCCCATTTCATTTCCCTGAGCAAAACTACTTTCCCCAACCTGTAGTAAGCTACCCCAGTAGAAAAAGGACAGGCAAAGAGAGTGAAAGTACAATGTTCTTACACGTTGACAAAAAATGTCTTCAGTGAAAGTATGGAAAAATTCCCCTCTATTAGGCACCAAAACTTGGGAGTGAGAGCACAATGATGACTGAGGGCCATGTGTGGTGACTAAGGGGCCAAGGAGGTGAGGGTTACTGGAGAAGGAAACATGTTATAGGTGTCTATATGCCAATGTTAGATGTCTCCAAGCCAAGATGGGGGAGCTGGAGTGTTTGATATTCAATGTCAATTTAGATATAGTAGGTATCTCAGAAACATGGTGGAATTTGGAAAATCTATGGGATACAATCATTCCTGTGTATAAGCTCTATACACAGGACAGGGAGTGATGGGTTAGTACATCAACGACAGCACAGAATCAAATAAGTTAGAAAATATCAGGAGAATTAACTCCCCAACAGAAGCAATATGGGTGGAAATACTGGGCCCTAAGGGTTACTTAAAGGGGGGTGGTACTATCACCCATTTGATCAAACTCTTGAGGCTGATCAAATGGAGAAGGAAATAAGGGAGGTGACTAAAGCAGGTAATGTTATTATACAGGGAGACTTCAAGTACCCTCACACCGACTGGGTAAACATGTGCTTGAGTCATGCTGTAGAAATCAGATTCCTAGACAGACATCAGAAATTACTGTGCACTGGAACAGTTGGTCACAGACCCAAACAGAAGGATAGTGATCCTGGACTTGGTTCTGAGTGGGTCTCAAGACCTGGTGAGAGATGTAGAGGTTGTTATACCAATTGGGAACAGTGACCACGATACTATTAAGTTCAGCATTCAGATCAATGGAAAGTTACTCCTAAAGTCCAAAACTGTGACATTTGATTTCAAAAGAGGGAACTTAACAAAAATGAGAGAATAGTAAAAAAGGAAGCTGAAGGGGAAACACAAGAGAGTCAAATCCCAAGAGGATGCTTGGAAGCTATTCAAAACCACACTAATTGAAGCCCAAATAGAATGCATTCCACAGGTTAGGAAAGGTACTGCCAAGTCTAAAAGAAGGCCTGTGTGGTTAACAACAACACAAGTCAAGGAAGCTATACAAAGTAAAGAGGCTTCTTTTAAAAAGTGGAAGGTCTGCCCCAATGAATTGAACAGGAGGGACCACAGGCTCTGGCAAAAGAAATCTAAACCAATAATTAGGCATGCAAAAAGAGATTTTGAGGAGAGGGTTGCTAAAAGCATCAAGACAAACAATAAATATTTTTTTTAAATATATATATATCCGGAGCAGGAAATCAGCCAGAGAAGGAGTGGGACCTTTGGGTGACAAAGGAATAAAGGGATTGCTAAAGGAAGACGGGGAGATGACAGAGAAGCTCAATTACTTTTTTGCTTCTGTGTCCACTGTGGAAAGTGTGGGGCAAGTACCCATGCCACAGCCCCTATTTTCAAGAAGGGAGTCTGAAGAACTGAGCCAAATTGAGGTGACTAGAAATGAAGTTCTAGACATACTGAGGAAATTAAAAACTGATAAGTCTCCAGGTCCTGATGGCATACACCTGAGAGTTCTTAAGGAACTCAGATGTGAAATAGATGATCTACTAACTTGAATATGTAATCTATCACTAAATTCAACTGTTGTACCAGAAAACTGGAGAGTAGCAAAAGTGACACCAATTTTTAAAAAGGGATCCATAGAGGAAGCAGGAAATTCCAGTCCAGTCATTCTAATGTCTGTCCCAGGCAAATTAGTAGAAACTGTAATCAAAGATAGAATGGTTAAGCACACAGAAGGACAAAGCCTGCTGAGAGATAATCAGCATGGCTTCTGCAAAGGGAAGTCCTGCCTCACCAACCTTTGGGAGTTCTTTGAGAAAGTGAACAAGCACGTAGACAATGGCTGAGTTCAGACTGGCAGTTTGGCTTGATATAGGCACATTTCTCAAGCAGATTAAGTGGGCCGGTTCACACAGCCACAGCTGTCTGGTGTTCCTGTGCCATACTCACGCCATCCTGAAGTGTTTTGATCCTGCTTTTAAAAAGTAACAGGTGAAAGCTGTGGCAAGCCATTTGGGTGTGCATTGATCCCACTTCCTGGAAACGTGGACACAAATAAACCACAATCAAGCAGCGCCAGTAATGTGAACCCGCTGATCTAGCATAACCGCCCATGTGTGCTGTGCGCTTGAGCACACAACTGCCCGCGGGGATGCTTCCAGCTTGCGGAGTTAAAGCTCCAAGCCATGGGATCCTGCCCCAATTGCTGCTGCACCTATGTGCCCATGTGCCTACACGCAGGTTGGTGAAACAGACCAAAGCTGCACACAACCGGAGCACTGCCGCCAGGGGCCGCCCCGCAGTGCAAACGCTCCATTCTGCCTCCTCCCTGGTATGGTCCTGCATCTATCCACACAGTGTGACCAGAAAACCCCACGACAACTTGGCCTGGGTCTTTTTGCCCTGCTTCCCTTGTGCTTCATTCTGCCAGTCTGTCCTCCGCCAATGGTGACTCTACATTATATACATGGACTTTCAAAAGGCTTTTTTCAAGGTACTTCACCAAGGACTCCTGAATAAACTTAGCAGTCATGGGACAATAGGGTGAGTTTTCTTATGGTTTAAAAGCATGTTGAATGACAGGAAGCAAAGAGTAAAAATCAATGGACAATTCTCACAATAGAAGGAAGTAAGCAGTGGGGTGCCATAAGAATTGGTATTGGGGCTGGTATTATTTAATGATCTGGAACTAGGCCAAGTTCACAGATGATTCAGAGTTGGCCAACTAGTGACCAAGTTTGCAGATGACTCAAAATTATTCAGGATGGTGAAAACCCAAGTGATGCACATTGGGATGAAAAAATCCCAACTTCAAGTATAGGCTAATGGGGTCTGAACTTGCTGAGCTGGAGGGGACAAAGATCTTGTAGTCATACTGGAAAGCTCAATTAATGTCAACCCAGTGTATCACAGCAGTGAAAAAGGCAAACTCTTATGTTAGGGATTATTAGGAAAGGGATTGGGAATAAAACAGGTAATGTTGTAATGTCCCTGTATAGATCTATGGTGCAGGCTTGTTTGGAATAGTGTGGACAGTTCTAGTCACCATATCTCAAAAAGGACATTGCAGACCTGGAAAAAGTTCAAGGGAGGGGTACCAAAATGATTAGAAGATTGGAACACCTTCCCTATGAGGAAAGGCTGAAGAGTTTGGGACTTTTCAGTTTAGAAAAGAGATGCCTCAGGGGAAACATGATAGAGGTTTATAGAATTATGCATGGGGTGGAGAGAGTTGACAAGGAGACATTTTTCTCCCTCTCTTTCAAAATAATAGAACAAGGGCATCCAGTGAAACTGATGTGTAGTAGGTTCAGGATGGACAAAAGGAAATACTACCTTACACAGAGAGTGATTAAAATGTGGAATTCACTGCCAGAGGGTGTAGTGATGGCCTCAGGAATAAACAGTTTTAAAAGGGAATTAGATAAATTCATGGAGATATCTATCAGTGGCTACTAGCCATGGTGACTGAGGGGAACCTCCACATTCAGAGGCACCAATCTTCTGAATCCCAGAGCCAGGAGGCTACATCTGGGGAAAGTGTTGACCTCTATGCCCTGTTGTTGGCCCTCCAAAGGAACTGGTTAGCCATTGTGTGAGACAAAATGCTGGACTAGATGGACTATCGGTTTGATCCAGCAGGTCTCTTTTTATGTTCTTATGATTAGTTATACTAAAAATAGCAATTTGAATTTTGATGTGATTTTAATATGTTCATTATCAAATGTTCATCCATAGTTAATAAATTTTAAGTTCCTTGTAAATGCCACTTCATGTTTCAGAGAACTCTATAGGTCTCTCTAAAGAACTCTATAAAGATCTATAAAGAACTCTATAAAGATCTGGACTCTTCATTTTTCCTTTTGTTTGTTTTTAGGATATGGCTTCCTTGGCACATGTGTTTCTTGGTTCGTTGGTATATCTACTATGATGCCATCTGTTAGGGTGGCTGTATGCCCACATGCAAGGTGCGATGCCAATTTCAGCAAGACATAGGTGCCAATGGAACATAGATTTAGTGAGATGCTCTGCAGAAGGCCCTCCTGATGGAAAACAGCACCAAATTAGGCCCATGTGCTTCATTATATGGGATAACATCTGTTTATGCCATCAATGGCCATGTTTATCCTGTTTTCTTTCTCTAGAATGCTTCAGGGTGCAGAAAAGGCAAGTTTCAAACCAACTGTAATTCTCTCAAAAATTGGTAAACTCTTTTTGTGTAACTTTCAAAATGGGTGTTTTTTTATTTGCATCTTGTGGATAAATATTTGGCACCTGCTTTGCAAATGGCACAACTCAGAATATTTAATGGAATTTCCACTTGATGAGCTCTAAGCAATGTTGCATCCAACTTATCTGGTCATTAGCTAATGAAGCAGTTACTACGCAGCTGCAAACAACAAATGACATGAAGTGCTGTGTCTTTTGATCTCTGCATCCTCTTGTCAAAAAAGAGAACCAGCCTTTAGAGAAGTTGCAAATCAACATGGAAGACGATGGACAGAGAGGAGGCACTTTGCCCTTTCTCCTCTGGCTGCATTTTAGCTTTTAAAAAGCACCCTCACCAAGAAGTATGTTTCAGCCATGGGAGAACTTCATATCTTTATCCCCACTGGGTGAAAAAGCAGCTAAGGACAGTGGTTTCGAGCTTTAAAAAAGTCAACCAGAGAAAGAAGGATTAAACATTCTCTTTATTTCCTTTGCTTGAGTTTGCCTCTTTAGACAATTAGGATTTTTTTTTAGTAATGAAAAAAAACCCTAACCCACAAACTATGAAACCCCATATTATATGCAATTTGATTCTCAGGTTTTTCTTTCCTTTAGGAAAAAAGAAATTCTTCTCATGATAAATGTTGACATGTAGCAAACAAATGCTAGGACATTTGAAGTTGCACACCTCCAGCACAAATTCTGCACTTGGGACTTGATCTGGTGATTTGTCAGTGGAACAAGACACCACAGTTCTTTTTTTGAGGGGGGAGAGCATCCATTTAGGCCAGGAGGCCACATATAGAATAGCAATCAAGCCCCAGCATTTCCCTGTATATTTTTTTTAAAGTATCATTCCAGCTTGTAAGGTTTTCTATTAAACTGAGTTTCTTTTCTTAAATGTCTGGTGATTTCACTATCCAGTCAAGTCCTGGTTCAAGCCCAAGGTTTTTAGCTCCTGGTTCGCACCCCATGGCTCTAAGTGAACCAGCCTAGTGGATCTAGGATCACCCCAGGACTTAGTCACCAGTCTGTATGGTTTTCATTTGACTCTGTTTAACAGTTTATTGTGCTTTGCTTGTTGTATTTTTTTAAGTGTATTTTTTAGTTAGCCGGGTTGGGTCTCCATAAAAAGGGCAGACTATAAATGAAGTAAATAAAAATAAATGTGGGGCAAAAAAGGGTCTTAATAAATAAGCATAACAAATAATTTACATAAGGTCAAATAAGGACTCTAGAAGAGCCAGAAGGACGATGGCAAAGGAAACACAAAGAACAATCTTATGGAGCCTTTCAGAGATACTATCATTTCTAGAGGTCATCAGAGTCTAGGGACTCAGGTAAAATTTCTCCTTCTTCTTCTTTTTCTAACAAATGGATGTAAATTGTCCAACATTTTGATTATTTTTAATCTCTCATTCCTACCATTTTGTACCCCAAAAACCCATTTAGATGTTGCTTTTCTATTGTGTGAATCTTTCCTCAAGCATCATTTTCTGCCTCTCGGTACTGAATTTTCCTGAGGAAAGTATGCATTTTTTCAGGGTCTGTGTCAATTAATCAGAATTGTATGCTACAAAGGGCAACCCTGTCAGAATCTGCTGATTCAGACAATGTATTGCTGCTGCTTACAGCTATGATTTCTGTCTTATTCCTATGCTTCTTAATGCCATGTATGTATTCCATGCTATGCTCCTATCGCCATGTATGCCTTTATGGATGCTTCTATAACACCTGCCATGTAGTTGCCCCCTCCCCTAGGTAAACCCTCACTTTGGCCAGTATGTATGTAGTCTATGTGACCCCAGGTTTATGACCCTGACCAGGCCTGGGTTGTGTAACTGTCAGAGCGGGAGGATGACAACTTCAAAGTATGGGAACAATGGGCCTCTCACACTCCTGCCTCCACATTCCATTCATCCCGGCTGGGACTCCAAGGGAGGACAAGTCCCATCTCTTATCAACGTGCGAAAGCCTCGAGGCCAGCGATTGTTATGTGAAATGGTAACATCTAAGGGGTATGGTTTGGGAAGGGAAATTTACAACTTGACACCTCACTTTCTTTCCTGTGGGAAGCAAACAGCCAGAGACCCTTTTTGCCCGCCGTTTTTTCCCTTTAGTGATTGGCTACCTATGGGTAATTCAAACTGTCTGGAAAGGTATAATAGACCTGCTTCTGTCATATGCGTTATCTCTGACAATAATCCGAGAAGCTGTACCAATGTAGAGATTGGAAATAAAGAACTGTGTTTCATCAACAAAGATCTGATCCTTGACTACTTTGAGCAGAAGTCTCACAGATTGTCAGAGATCTGTGACTGGGACTTGGCCGTTCCTGACCATGTCGGACGATGGTACTCTTCCCATCCCTACTACTCCCGAAGACACACCGACCACCCCTGGGGATCAGGGGGCCGGTGGTGGAGGCGGCGGAGGGGAGCCCGAAGTACCAGTGACTACAATTCAAGGGGCTCACTACATCCCGCGCCCACCTCCTCTTCAGAGCGTGACCCCGAGGTACTCATGGAGCAATTTCGGTCGTGGGACCGTCGACTCCTGGGTGCACGATCGGAAAGGGGCACGAGTTTCGTTCCAGGGGGATCACCTCGACCGCAGGAAGCCGAGTTTCCTGGGAGACGAACGCGAGACAACCTACGGAGGAGATTCGCGTCTCCAGTCCCTGGAAGGAGAGAGAACGGGACCGTACGGGCCCGATCCGTACAGAGAAGACCAGACTCAAGCCCTCGACCGGATGATGGGAGATTTGCAGTTCCAGCTTACTACCGAGCTGCGAGAGCTAGCCCTCGATCTCCAGTATCAATTCCGGGACGCCCTCACGGCTATGCAAGCGGCTCAGCCAGCACCGGCCATGGGAGGGCCTCCCGCGGTCGGAGTCCAGCAACCGGTGGTGCCTCCCGGAGGAGTCCCCGCCCAGGTGCCACCGCAAGTGCCACCGCAAGTGCCACCGCAAGTTCCCCCGGTTCCCCGCCAGGTGCCCGCACCCATACCTGCGCCGGCCCCAGTGCCGGCCGGGCCGGTGGTTCGCTCGGCCCCCGCCAATCCGTTGACGGCTACTTTCGATGGGGACCCCGAGAAGTTGCGGTTCTTCCTACTAGAGATCGAGCGATTCCTAGACACTTGGGGACATCTCTACCCCACCGAGAGGGACCAGATTGGCTACATCGGGTCCAAGCTGAAGGACACCGCCAGCGATTGGTACGTGAGCCTGCACAACGCCCCCGGGCCTGAGTTGCGGTCGCTGAACAACTTCATGTGGGCCCTCCGACACCACTATGAGGACCCCTTGGGAGAAGAAAAAGCCCGGAACCAACTGCAGAGGTTGACCCAAGGGCGGTCCTCAGTGAGGGACTACACCGACAAGTTCTGGTGCATCTCAGCCAAAATTCGCGGCTGGACGCAAGACCTGCTCATGGAGAAATATCGAGAGGGCTTAAGTTACGAGGTGTATGAGGTAGTGTTGTGGGCGGGAAGACCCGGGTCGTTGGCCGCTTGGATGAGGGCGGCCGCGGACATGGAAGAGCGCTTCACCCTCATTAAGATGGGAGCTTCATCGACGGCTCCAAGCAAAGCTACGCAGAAGGCGAAACCCAAACCCAACATGCAAGAGATTCGGGACGCCCGTTTCAAGCAAGGGCTCCGCATGAGATGCGGGGAGAGCGGCCACTTCGCTTCGGCATGTCCTAGAGGAGGGGGAAAAGTTCCGAAGACCTCCACCCCGGTGGCCGGGAGCACCCCCAGCCGAGGAAAGACCTCGTTCAAACCCCAGGCTCTACAGCTGGAAGGGGCAGCGAGCGAGCAGGGAGAGCTGGAGCTGACAGAGGCACAGATGTCGGGAAACTCCAACGGCCTGCAGTGAGCGGCGCAGAACTGCAGGTCCCCAGCCACGACGCGCCATCTCCGGTGAGCATCCCTGGCCCCTTATTGTATATGGTAGTGATTGTAGTAACCCCCGGGACCGGGACCCACGTCCGAGTCCGAGCCCTAATTGACTCCGGGTGCGCCCAGGACTTGATTAGCCCTTTAGTAGTGGAAGGGCTGGGGCCCAAGGTCACCCCATTGGGGGAGCCACTCAAATTCACGCAAATGGACGGTTCGGAAATGAAGGAAGCGTGTGTGGCAGAGACCGAGGGACTAATTGTGGGAACGGGGGAACATTGGGAAAAGAGAGCCTTTGTCATCACCCCCAACACCCAATTCCCCATGGTGTTGGGGAGCCCCTGGCTAAGCTCCCATGATCCTTATATCAAATGGAGTGAGGGGAAGATCTCCTGGGTAGACGAAAAGTGCCAGGGCCACAAATGGGACACGGGGTGGGGACCGGGACCTCCAGTGCCTCTCCGGGCGGCGGCCCTCACCCTGGTGCCCTCGGCGGTCCCCCGGGAGTATCGAGACTTAATGGGAGTGTTCAGTGAGACTGAAGCGGACGAACTACCCCCCCACAGGCTGTCGGATTGTGCCATAGAGCTAATCCCGGGCGAGAAACTTCCAAAGGGAAAGCTTTACTCTATGAGTCCTCCGGAGCGGGAGGAGCTGAGGAAATTCCTAGACAAGAACTTGGAGCGTGGCTTCATCCGCCCGGCTAAATCCCCTTTCGCAGCCCCCGTTCTGTTTCGAAAAAAGAAAGACGGGGGGTTGCGGTTGTGCACGGACTACAGAGGATTAAATGCGGTGTCTGCTTCCAACGCCTACCCCCTCCCCCTGATTAAAGACTTGCTAACGGAGGCGGCCAAGGGGAAAGTGTTCACTAAGCTGGATCTCCGAGACGCATATTTCTGGGTGCGCATAAGGGAGGGGGATGAGTTCAAGACTGCCTTTAATACACCTTTGGGACAGTTCGAATACCTGGTGATGCCGTTCGGTTTGAGTGGCGCGCCAGGGGTCTTTATGAGCTTAATAAATGAAGTGTTGCACAAGCATTTATTCAAGGGGGTGTTATGTTACTTAGATGATATCTTGATCTACTCTGCTGATAAGAAAGAACACGTGCAATTGGTGCGAGAGGTGCTCTCAACCCTGTTGAAAAATCAGTTATATGCAAAACTGTCTAAATGTGAGTTCCATCGAGATTCCGTGGATTTCCTAGGGTACAGCATTTCACAGAAGGGACTGGAGATGGACCCTGCCAAGGTAGAGGCGGTGGTACAGTGGGAAGCCCCCCGCACTAGAAAGCAACTCCAAAGTCTGTTAGGATTTTGTAACTTTTACCGCACCTTCATAAAGGACTTTGCCACGGTCACCCTCCCATTGACTGAGTTGCTAAAGACCAAAGGGAGGGGCCCGGAAGCGGGGAAACCAGGGGAGAAAATTGCCTGGACTGGAGAATGCCAGAAGGCGTTCGAGACTCTTAAGACTCTTTTCACCTCGGAGCCCATTTTAGCTCACCCCGATGAGACCAAGGAATTTGTAGTCCATGTAGATGCGTCAGATGTGGCCATGGGGGGGGGCATCCTACAGCAAGGGCTAGATGGAAAGCTGCACCCCCTCGCCTACATTTCGAAAAAATTTAATAAAACAGAAAGGAACTGGTCAGTTTGGGATAAAGAAGCCGCAGCTATCCGACTGGCCCTCACTACTTGGCGGCACTGGTTGGAGGGAGCGCAAACCCCTTTTGAGATTTGGACCGACCACAAAAACCTAGAAGCGCTGCGCACCCAGAGATCTCTGAATGCAAAGCAGCTTCGCTGAGCAGATTTTCTCTCAAAATTCAACTTTGTGCTTAAACATTTCCCTGGGAAAGCCAATTCGTTAGCAGATGCGCTCTCCCGATTGCCCCAGCACGAAAGTTTAAAAGAGGAGGTGTTCGACTCCATGTTCTCCCCTCAGCAGCTGGGCGGTGCAGTGACCACCAGGAGTCAAAGTAAGTGGACGACAGTAGAATCGGAGAAGAGCGACTGGGGGGGGGGGATTATTCCCCGGAAGAAATCGAGGAGTTAGAAACGTTAGCAGACTGCTCCCTCAGGGAGAATAAATGCTGGTATCATGGCGATAAACTGGTGGTGCCCCGAAGCAAACGGAAAGACATATTGCTGACCTGCCACTCCTCTAAATTAGCCGGGCACTTTGGATTTCTAAAAACGCTTAACTTAATTCAGAGGCAGTTCTGGTGGCCGCGCATGCGCCGTGATGTCTCGGACTTTGTTTCTGCTTGCCAGACCTGCTTGATGTGCAAGAGAAGGGGGGGGGAAAGTCCCGGGACTATTACACCCCCTGCCTACCCCCTCTCGTCCTTGGGAGGCGATAGCTATGGACTTCATTACGAAATTGCCACCCTCAAAGGGAAAGACTGTAATTTGGGTGGTGGTAGACATGTTTTCCAAGCAAGCCCACTTCACTCCCCTCAAGCAGCTGCCTACGGCAAAGGGAATGGCCAAGGCTTTCTTCAACCACGTGATCAAGCTGCACGCTTTCCCCAAACGTGTGGTATCCGATAGGGGCAGTCAATTCGTTGCCAACTTCTGGCGGGAGCTCCTGAGATTTATGGACATTGAGCCTGCCCTGAGCTCAGGTTACCATCCAGAGACTGATGGGCAATCCGAACGAACTAATCAAATTTTGGAGCAATTTCTGAGGTGTTATACTAACTATCACCAAGACAACTGGGTGGAGTTGCTGCCATTCGCTGAATATAGTTATAACAATGCAGTGCACTCCTCTACTGGCGTTTCCCCGTTCATGGCTGTAGGGGGTTTTGAAGGGAAACCTCTGCCTACAATTGAGAACGCCTCAGACGCTCCCCCCACAGACTTTAAACGATGGTGGGCCACCCTGCAAGAATCGTGGCCCCTTATAGCAAAAACCCTGGACCAGGCAAAAGAGGATTACAAAAAGTATGCAGACCGTGGCCGAGCTGAGGGTTGGGACCTTCAGCCTGGAGACTCTGTTTACCTGTCCACAAAGAATATACACGGCTTGCAACCCAGTAGGAAATTAGGGTGGAAATTCGTGGGCCCTTACAAGGTGTTGCGTAAGATCTCTGATGTGTCTTTTGAACTGGAATTGCCCAAATCACTGAGTTCTGTGCATCCTGTTTTTCATTTCAGCTTGCTGAAGAAGAATCCTGGGCCGAATGCATGGCACCCAGTTCCTCCGACACCTCCTCCACTGATGAAGGGGGAGGCACTCCATTTTGAAATACCAGAAATTCTTGATTCTAAACTGCGAAGGGGCCACTTATATTATTTAGTTAGATGGCTTGACTTTGGCCCAGAACAAAACGAGTGGGTTCGTTCTGAACATGTGCATGCTCCTAAATTAGTTAAAGCTTTTCATAGAAGGTTCCCGGACAAACCCGGGTAGATTTATTTTCGGGGTGCCAGTGTGTCAGAATCTGCTGATTCAGACAATGTATTGCTGCTGCTTACAGCTATGATTTCTGTCTTATTCCTATGCTTCTTAATGCCATGTATGTATTCCATGCTATGCTCCTATCGCCATGTATGCCTTTATGGATGCTTCTATAACACCTGCCATGTAGTTGCCCCCTCCCCTAGGTAAACCCTCACTTTGGCCAGTATGTATGTAGTCTATGTGACCCCAGGTTTATGACCCTGACCAGGCCTGGGTTGTGTAACTGTCAGAGCGGGAGGATGACAACTTCAAAGTATGGGAACAATGGGCCTCTCACACTCCTGCCTCCGCATTCCATTCATCCCGGCTGGGACTCCAAGGGAGGACAAGTCCCATCTCTTATCAACGTGCGAAAGCCTCGAGGCCAGCGATTGTTATGTGAAATGGTAACATCTAAGGGGTATGGTTTGGGAAGGGAAATTTACAACTTGACACCTCACTTTCTTTCCTGTGGGAAGCAAACGGCCAGAGACCCTTTTTGCCCGCCGTTTTTTCCCTTTAGTGATTGGCTACCTATGGGTAATTCAAACTGTCTGGAAAGGTATAATAGACCTGCTTCTGTCATATGCGTTATCTCTGACAATAATCCGAGAAGCTGTACCAATGTAGAGATTGGAAATAAAGAACTGTGTTTCATCAACAAAGATCTGATCCTTGACTACTTTGAGCAGAAGTCTCACAAACCCACACATATCCCCCTACCATTCGCCCACCAGGCAAGCCACTTGCTGGGTTACCTGCTCACTGGCTCAATGGCAACCTGCTCTCTCAGTGAATCCTGAGGAGGGGCAGCATTGGTGGTCCCCTCATTGTTCACCAACTCATGTTGCCACTTCTCCACAGTTCAGCTAGCAGCAGCATCCTCTGCTTCCTCTGCCGCCTCTCCACAGTTTACACAAAATAGGGGACCATGGTGAGAATTAGGTATATCCATGATTATATGTTTAAATGGCATTCAATGCACATGTAAATCCTTACACAACATTTACTTGTGCAATGTAAACTAGGTATGGGCATGAACTGGGGAAATGGTGGTTTGTGTTGATTTGTGGTTCATTTGATTGCATGAACCACGAACTTACATGAATTTTTCCATTTCTCGAACTGGTTCATGCTTCATTTGGTTTGGGACATGGTAGAATAGCCCGCTCATGAGTTAGAGATGCTAAACTCACACAGATTCTTCAGCAGGCTCTCCTCCACCCACCCTCCAAGTTTCATGAAGACTGGATTTGGGATGTCCGAGTTATAGCCCCCCAAAGCAGGTGCCCCCAGGAAAGCTCAGCTATAGCTTCAGGTTCAGTCCCTGAAACCACAGCAAGGAACACATTCCTAGCTGAGAGAGGTGTTCAAAAAATTGTCCCACTGTGTGGGGGGGAAAGGATTCCCTCAAAGCTTCCCCTAAATCAACCACACAACAAACAATTCTTCTTCTGCTTCTCACAACAACTAGCTCTTCTCTCCTCATGCTGCAAAGTGAAAGCAGCTGAGTCAGGGTGTGGTATCATACTGGTATATAATCTGCTTCCATAGAGCAGAATAGGAGCTCTGTGGTTTGCTCCCAGAGCTGCCAATTAAGCTCTGGACAACTGTTTTGTGTATTTCTAGGGCTCTCCACAAGTCCACCTAGGGCTGCCAAGTCTTCAAACCTCACCGGCAGGGGGGAGTTCTCCTCCTGCCGGGAGTTTCTTCTGGCACGCACGCTTTGCGCACGTGCCCATCGACGTCATTGGAAGTGACGCAGCACATTGGGGGCGTTGCCAGGGCGACGCTCTGGCAATCGTCCAAAAACTCTATGGTATCATAGAATTTTGGGGCGATTGCCAGAGCGTCGCCCTGGCAACGCCCTCAACGTGCTGCGTCACTTCCGGTGACGTCATTACGTCGTCCTTGCTGGACAACGTCGGGGGTGGGGTTCCCCCCGCCGGCCAAATGCTGGCCGGCAGATCGGGAACCCCTTTAGCGGGGGATCCCCTGCCCCCCGGGCTGACTTGGCAGCCCTAAGTCCACCCCCAGTATTGCCTAGGAATTGATTGGATCGGCACCAGGCTGTCCAGAGAACAAACCGCAAAAATTAACCACCTGAACCTCCAGGGAAAAAGGCAGTTCATTTTGGGGTTCGGGAATGATATGACCAAATGAACTGGTTTGAAACAAACCACAAACCAGCCCAGATCATGCTTGAACCGTGGTTCATTTTTCAGTTCATGTCCATCCTTAATGTATACTACTGATTTAAAAATCACACAGCAATCATACACAGTACAAACAAATCTAGACAACCAATCACAAAAAGCTGAAAACTGAAACCACTGCCCCAAATATAAATGAATATGTTTTGACTGGTTTACTTAGTGGTATTCCATGTCACTGGGCAATGAAGGTGAGATACACAGCTAGTTAGGAGCTTCTGCCTCATCCATCAAGATTTTTACCTTATGAATACTCTTCCCCCGCCCCAAGTTTTAAACCATGACTTTCCATGGAAATCTCTAGCATCTACCCTGCAGAATCTTGTAATGATTTTTAATCTTTGAAACTAGAACAATGAAACATGGCAATATTATAGAAGGCCCTTCCTATTAACAAAGAAAATAAGATGCTCTCTCTAATGCTGTTTCGATGTATGTTCTTGTTAAAAGCAATGTGATCTCTTCTTTGCTGTTAATCACCTGCCCTTGCATCCCTTCTTTCATTATGCTCAAATGCTTTGAGATTAAACTCCCCCCAGGCAGAGGAGCTTCAGACAACCCTTTTTCTCTCTCTCTCTCTCTCTTTGGTTAAATTTGTTCCAAGTTAGATTAAGCCTGGGCCTTGCTTAATGAGCGGCTGCTTGCTGGTTTTTTCATGCGAAAGAATTCCTCTTACTCAGCGGTACGTACATACCATATAAATTATAAAATATTCCTGTCCCCTTCATACACACGCACGCGCACACACACACTATTCAGTAGCACATCTTACAGAAAACACTCTCTTTTTGATACATAGGTAGCTGGAATTCTTTGATATGATTTTTTTTTTAGTTTGTCTGAAGATCCATCAGTTTGAAGCTATTTTATTTTAGCAACACATTCAAGATCAGTTTTTCCATAAAGGATCACTGATGATGTTTCATAATAAAATCCTCCTTTAAAAAATCGCCAGAGTAATACAGGAACTATTTCTTATGGCGAGGGTTTCTTGGTCTTCCCAGACAATCAGTATTCATGGTGCCGGCCTGAGATGCAGGTACAATCCCATTCTGGGTCACCTAATTTGTACTTTCAGATATGGCCCTCAGTTTATTTCCTGTGTAAGGTTTGTGAACTCTAATATTTGTCGATTCGCTTCTAAGCAAGAGCAGGTTATAAATGAGTTTGAAAGCCATAGTCCATAGAATTCCAGAATCGAGAGACCAAAGGCCATCTACTCAAACCAATGACCAAAAAGGGGGCAAACTTCACAGGCCAGATCACAGTACATTACAAGGAAAGGTCAGGGTAAAGATTGCATAGTGGTGGATGTACGTGCCACTGCATAAAACAAGTCTTTCACATGAAGAAGTCAAAAGCAGCTGCTCACTAAGAAATGCACTGAGATGCTTACAGGGGAAAGAGCTACAGATTGCTCAAGCAAGTGAGCCAAGCTGCATGCTACAGTACAAGGCAAACCCAAACAAACTCCACATGTTATTAGCAGATCTGAGAGAAAGTTCTGTCTAGACTCCAAATATTTCAAACATTCACATTCAAACAAGAGCTGAAAAAAATTCCAGAACAAACCAACACTCCCCATTCTGCCCTATTGGGCAATTGTTCCAAACATCTCAGCTTTCTCTGTCCAGCTACCACAATCTTGGAGACCCCCAGACTTATGACTATATGTGTGGGAAGGAATCTGACACCGAACATTCCTATGCTTGATGAGGGAGGCCAGGTCTACACATGCCAACAATATGAAGCAGCAGAATGGACTGCTTCTCTTCAGGTGGCAGGCAAGTGAATCCATATTTTTGCTGTCAAAAAATTTCTTTGCAAAAAGAAACTCAACAAAACAGCCTTACCTCTCCAATGGGCTAGTTTTCAATGTGCAGAACAACTTTTTTTTTAACACAAAGGAGCATTCAAAAGTTTATAGAAGTGAGGTGGTGGTAGAAAGTACTGTCAAGTCAAAGCTGACTTATGGCGACCCTGTAGGGTCTTCAAGGCAAGAGATGTTCAGAGGTCATTTGCCATTGCCTGCCTCCACATCACAAGCCTGATATTCCTTGGAGGTCTCCCATCCAAATACTGGCCAACCCTGTTTAGCTTCCAAAATCTGATGAGCTCGGGCTAGCCTGGGCAATCCAGGTCAGGGGCAGAAGTGAAGTGATGCAGTCCTTTCTACCCAAAGCATTGATTATTAGAGTAGTATGCTGTTCAAATTGTCCCACATACATTGTGCAGCTCCCACATAATTCACAGAATGAATAATAGTTGTGAGTACCATGCTTTAGCCTAGTAAATGACTGGGATTGGTGTGTCCTCAGACCCCAGAATATTCTTCAAGCAGACCTAGAGAAAAGAATATGAATGTACACTATCAGTCCCTCCAAGAATACAGAAATGTCTTTTTTGTTTGTTTGTTTTAATTTTTATGCATGGTTGAGAATACCATTTTCACCCTGCCGTCGGCTTTGGCAAATGTCCTCTTTTCCTCTCTCTTATGGAATTTTGATGTCATCTCTATATTCATAACTGATGCAAAAACAGACATCAGTTTTAATAGCAGTATTTCTATTGAATGCCATTAATACACAGTTTCATTTCATGCTGGTTCCGTTCAGTCTCAGGATGCTGCTGGAGTGCAGTTTAAAACTTGTACGGATTCTTGATTTATTTAAAACATTTATACCCCAAATTTCCTTGTGGTTCGAGGTGGCTTGACTGGATGGGTAACTCTCAGTTAGTGAGATCTGATGAAGTGGGTAACCCACTTAGAAGTGTGCACCCCATCATATATAGACTCAACCCTTGCTCTTTGTGGCTGTTGATAAGCCAGGCTGAGTTGGTCCAGTGGGTTTTGGAGGTAATAAATGTCTCTCTGCAGGATGGTGCAGTTCTGGCAGCCTTGAAAGAAATGATTGTGAGGCCCCTTCTAAAGAAGGCATTCCTGGACCCCAATAGCCTAAACAACCTCTACCCAGTGTACAATATTTCATTTTGGGGGCAAGTTGCTAGAGTAGGTGGTAGCTACACAGCTTCAGATGGTCTTTTGAGTGAACATCATATTAGACTCATTTCAATCTGGAATCAGACATGGGTTTGGGATGGAAATGGCTCTAGTCACCCTGAATGATGAAGTTTACCAAGAAAATGACATGCAAATGGGTTGGTGTTGATTCTCTTGGATCCCTCTTCAGCTTTCAGTACCATTGACCATGGTATCTTCCTGGAGTAGCTGGCTGGGTTGGGAGAGGGGGCACCATGGTTTACTTGACTAGTGGATTCCAGAAGGTGGTGCTACAAGACTGCTGATTAGCTCGGTGGTATTTATACTATGGAGTCCTATATGGATCTATTAGAGTTGCCAGTCTCCAGGTGGTGATTGGAGATATCACAGAATTACGACTGGTCTGCAGCCCCTGAAACATAACTACTCTTATTCAAATTACAGATTTCATTCTCGGGTTGCCAGCTCCAGCTTCAGAAATTCTGGGAGATTTGAGGTTGGAGCCTCGGGAGGCTGAAGTTTGGGAAGAGGGGGGAATTTAGTAGGGATGTGATTCCATAGAGGGTACCCTCCATAGCTGCCATTTCATAAAGGGGAAATAATCTCTGTAGGCTGCAGATAAAGTGTAATTCCAGAATTCCAGGCCCTACCAAGAGGATGGCTAAACTATCTTGTTACTCGCTCTGAGGCCTGCACTAGCAGGGAAGGGTGAGTCAGAAATCAACTAACTAAATAAATAATAAACATGATTTCATGATGTTGGGCTGGGCGATGCATGCCATAAAATGTTAACATGAAGTACCAGAAATATAAATGGCACTAGCTGGTGAATGACAATAGTAGGCTTGATTGGATTAGGTGTGATATGCAGAGGGTTAGTACTGCATGGAGATACTAACATTGGTAATGAGACAGGAAATCTAGGTCTCTATTCCATCCAGGAGGATTCAGTCCAGGAGGACGCAAAGAATAAATGGACATAAATCTGACATTAGAAACCACAGTATTCAGTTGCTGACTTAAGAGTAGCAGTGCTCTTACGAAGGAATTCCAAAGGGAAATTAGAAAGAGAGACTGCTGAATTACAATTGATAAAGAAGCTCAAGACAATACATCCTCCACGACTCAATTGAGACCTAGCTTTCCTGTCTCATCACCAATGTGTCCTATTATCAGTGGAGGACAGACTGGCAGAATGAAGCGCAAGGGAAGCGGGGCAAAAAGACCCGGGGCAAGTTGTCGTGGGGCTTTCTGGTCACACTGCATGGACTGATGTGGGACCAGACCAAGGAGGAGGCGGAATGGAGCATTCACACTGTGGGGTGGCTCCTGGCAGCAGCGCCCTGGTTGGCACAACTTTGGTCCGTTTTGCCGACCTGCGCATGGGTGCATAGGTGCAGCAGCAATTGGGGCAGGATCTCATGGCTGGGAGCTTTAACTTTGTAAGCCAGAAGCATTCCTGCGGGTGGTTGTGTGCTCAAGTGCACAGTACACATGGGCAGTTATGCCAGATCAGCAGGTTCACATTACCGGTGCTGCTTGATTGCGGCTTATTTGCATCCATACTTCCAGGAAGTGGGATCAACGCACACCCAAATGGCTTGCCACGGCTTTCACCTGGCACTTTTTAAAAGGGATAAAAACACTTCAGGACGGGGTTTGTATGGCATGGGAATGCCAGACAGCTGTGGCTGTATGAACCAGCCCACTTAATCCACCTGAGAAACGTGCCTATATCGGGCCAAACTGCCAGTCTGAACGCAGCCATCATTTGGCATCTGAAATCACTTCAGTCTCCAAGATATAAGGACCAATCCAAGTGTTCTAATTCCTAATCCAGGTCTTTTTGAAAGAAAATAAAATCTAGATAGAAACAGAAA
Organism: Lepidodactylus listeri; assembly: GCA_029233225.1. Classification (NCBI taxonomy): domain Eukaryota; kingdom Metazoa; phylum Chordata; class Lepidosauria; order Squamata; family Gekkonidae; genus Lepidodactylus; species Lepidodactylus listeri. Next base: position 39,697,884 of record JARCFY010000013.1, read on the forward strand.
AATCCATTTTAAAAAAAAATTTCAGAATAAGCCAAAATAATTTCCTCAATGTAAATTGTGCTTGTTGGAAGAATCCATCCATTCACCCTCCCTCCCTCCCTCTGAAAAAGTGTGCTTGCACACAAAACCTTATACCTAGAATAAAACATTGCTTGTCTTAAAGCTGCCATGGGACTCCAACTTTGTTCTCTCTCTCTTTCTTTCCTCCCTCTCCCTTTCTCCCCAAAAGAGGAGAAGCAGCCCCGGAAAAGAAAGTAGAAGTGGGGGGGGGGACTTTGTATCTCTCCTGCATGAAGCAGGAACCAGCCACTGAGGGAGCTGTGGGAGGGGGAAGAAGGCATCAGGCAGTAGACAGGAAGCAGGAAGCAAAGAGCCACTGAGAGAGCTGGGGGGAAAGCAAGCTACAGTGTGGCTGCAACAGCAGCCCTGGAAAAGGGAGCAGGAGAAGGAAGTTGCTCCAGGGCCAGATCTGAGCCCTGTGAGGGCTGGATCTGGTCCATGGGCCATATGACACCCTGGTGCAGCAGAATGGCTTTACTGCCCCATAAAGGAGAGGGTGCTTTCTTCCCCAGACTTCCTCTCTCTTTGGCATGTAGTTCTCTTAGGAAGCTGGGGGCTGAAAAGGTGCCTCTAGCCCTCTCTTGTCTCTGGTAGCGTGCCACCACCCCTAAGTATGGAAATCTATCTCCTCTCCCTTGGTGCTACCCAAGGTACCAATGCCAAAGGGGAATCTTACATTAGTGTTGCTGAGTAGCAAAGGCAAGTATTACAAGGCACAATTCATGGTAACTATAAGGCAGATACAGATAAGCAAAATAAAAAGAACATGAAAGAAAGGTCACTGGCTAGTTAACTTTAAAAGGAGATTAGATAGATTCATGGAGGATGTCTAGCAATGGCTACTAGCCATTCAGAGGCACATTCACATCCAGAGGAACTAAACCTCTGAATCGCAAAGCCAGGAGACGACATCAAGGGAAGGCTTCAGCCTCTGTGCCCTGTTGTTGGCCTTCCAGAGGAACTGGTTGTTCGCTGTGTGAGACAGGATGCCAGACTAGATGGACCACTGGTCTTATCCAGCAAGGCTCTTCTTATTTTCTTATGTTCTTAACTTACAACAGTTGAACATTGGGTCCAGCCTTGGATGGAGGCTGGCTGTTGGTTGCATAGTGCATCCCCCTGGATCTCCCCCAGCAGCATCCTCAGCATCCATCATTTCCCTCTTATTGCAGCCATTAACAACCACACACCCAAGCACTTCCTCCCACTCCTGCTCAAACAAAGGAACAGGTCCTCTTTTCATACACCTTTCCACATGGGCTCCTGGGGTCTTACCCAATCTGTGTGCCAGGTCCTGGGGGCTCAAGCCTGCTGGAACATGGTCCATCCAATCATGAGGTGTTAACATATCAAAAACCTAGTGTGCTTTCCCTTTGGGTTGTAAATGACCTTCTCTATCGGGTGAAGTGTATCTTTCACATACTCTGCCAATCCCAGGGATGCCAACTCAGCCTTCCATCTCCATAACTGTCACAGGCTATCTTGCCAATCTGCCTCTCATCCACAACACATAGTAAATACACATCCATGTCACCTGTGTAAAATAATTCCCCATATTTAGAAAGCTAGCACTACCGGAAGTTTGTTACAAAAAAAATGAAGGGCCATTCAAAGGATGAGACATACAATTGAAATGGTGCTATACCATATGATTATTCAGAATTTGACCAGCATAGGTCCTTGATTGGAGGACACTTGGATAGAAATGTGCTTGGGAAACTATAGAGCACCAATAATTACATTTATACAGTGATAAATATAATATAAAACCAGGCTCCTTCCCCAATAGCTTACTATTCAAGTTTTGGCGGTGGGGGGGCAAAGAGAAAGGAGAGAACTACGTATGGAAAAGAAGGGAGGAACAGGAGTAAATGCAATTACTTAATACTCATGCCTCATTTCAGTTAAAGACAAGCACATTCTGAGAAGAAATCCAACATCAAACAAAGCCTAATTGTTTGGGCCCTTAAAACAATTAGCAAGTTATATTTGCTTCTTTATCCACATTTTAAAATTCAGTGTTCACATCCAATTCATTAAGCTATACGCTGCTCTGCTTATTTGTGATCACATTTATATACCAGGCATAATTAGTAATAATATTTGAATCAAAGGTCCTCTGGGCTTTATTAATCATAGAGGGAGGGGAAAAGCACAAAAATTCAAAGTGAAATTATTATAGGATGAACAGAACCATCAACAAAAAAGATTATTTGCCCAGCACACTACTAATTTTTAACATGGTGCTTAATCAGTACTGCTCTAATCTTTCTCTCAGTATTACATTATCTTTTTTTTTTTTAAGGAAAATAGTCCTAATGGTAGCTCAGTTCTCCACAGGGCTGTATGTAGCCTATGATTTGACAGAAGGGCATAAAACTCACACAGTGTAGTATTGCCTAGGTGCTTCCTCAAAAACTAAGCTTTCATTTTTTTAAAAAAAGTTTTAAAAGTTGCTAGCCCTGAAGATTGCAAAGAGATGCTAGAAATGTTTGGACAATCTCAGAACTGAGCAGAGCTGCTGATTGGGCTGCCAGATTTCCCACGCCAGCGGGAAACCTCTCACCTGACAGAATCGTCATCATTATCATCATCATCTGGTCCACCATAGTTCTTAGGGTGATGAGGGAAATAGGGAGGAATCAGCACAAATCCAGAAGTGACATCATCACCTCAGGTGATGCTCTAGGATTCTCCCAAAAGTCTATGTACTCAGCCCCCAAAATCTGTCCCCAGTAGGGGTTTGCAAAAAAACAACAACAGTATTTTTCAGGTTCTGGTATATTGAACCCAAAAACATTGGTATTTCCTAATATTCCCAGATCCCAATACAAGTATGGTATTCGGATTCAGTAAATATTCAGGATTGCCGAATTTTTTTCAGTTCCATTATACCCTATGGGGTCTGTTATAGTCAATGGTCGCCATAGGCTATAATGGAGAATTGATCTGGGGTATCGGGCCCTGCTGCTGCTTGAATGAGAAGCCCAAGAAAACAGGGAGGGGGGACATGGTGTCATGCAATGCATGATGTCACTTCCAAACAAAAAACAGAAAGTGATATCATCACATCTGAGACATTCCACAAATCCAACAAATTTCTGTAATAAAACAATAGCACTATTGCCAAGATAGCAAGATTTTGTGCCCTGGCCAGCTCAATCAGGCAGAAGATTACAACCTCTTTTAAGAAAATTTAATATATTTTATATGTATTTAAACAATTTTATTTACTTGGCACATATTCACATTAAATGCTCAGGTATATACAGATCAGTAATCGATGTATTTGCCACACACTGACGTATATGCCGCTTTAAATTCTGGTCATAGATCGTAATAATAAACTTGAATAAGACAATAGTAATTTGTTGGGTTCTTAGACTGTTGCCACAACACAGTGATGTCCCTTTTGGTTTTCCACTAGAAGAGCATCACATGATGCCATTTCTCTCTCCTTCCCCCCCCCCCCCCCAGCCCCGACCCCAGTACGTATCCCTCCAGTTGCCAGCCAAGAGCTAGCAACACTGAATTAGGCCAGTGTTATTTTCTCCATAATGTAGATTGTAGTGGAGGCTAAAAGAGATTGTGTTGCCAAAGGATGCTTACTGAATTTGTAGAAGAAAGGAGATTTGAACTAGGGACCCCACCAGACCTTTCTTCATTATCTTAACTAGGATGTCACGTCCATTCACAAACTGATTCTAAATTTCAGAACGTGATTTGCCATGTGGTAGAAGGAAGGGCTATTTGAGAAAAAGAAATTCAAGCGCTCTGTTACGTAGAATTGTGTGACTCTATATGCAGACCCTTTGGCTTGTGTAAAAAATGTCTCCATTTAAGCAATAAAAGGTTGGCTTCAAAGCAGACCTGCAAACTGCTGAGGAGTTTCGGGAGCACTGTCATTCCCAAGAAGTCAAGAGAATATGTTATTCATTCATAGAAGTCCTTGGGCATGAAATGAATCAGGAAGTGAAGTGACTGTTCTCCTTAGTGTGGGTCCTTCTGGTTCAGACTGTATGACAGCTGAAGTTGAGAGAGAGACATAATATTTGGGGAAGAGACTGAAGTTATTTCAGGAGCCAGTTTCTGAGGGAAACTGGCTAATGGTTTAAAGTTTGGGGAGGAGCTCACATTTACACTGTGAGAATCATGAAAGTGTAGGATGGTCAATCTTTACGACAAGAACAAAAGCTTGGCTGTTAACTGTTCTGCGCACCCAAGAGTTAACATCTGAAACATTATAACATAATATGCTTAGCAAAACCTGTGTGTTATCTGTAAATAATTTTAAGCCTCATTACTGAACATCCTTAGTTCTCCTATCCCTCACAGTTAATAAAAGTATTGTCTTTTTAACCTGTTTCCCTCAATCCTGTGGCCAGGAACTCTTTTTTTGGGGGGGGGGGGGCACTAGGGGTGCTAATTAAATTAAAGTTAAAATAAAACAAATTAAAATTAAATTACCAGCAGTGAGCTCCTTCCCTGCCTGCCTGCCTCCTCTGTCCCTCCATGCCATCCAAGGCAGGCAGGACATCGGGTGGTGAGCTCGTCCACCCCCACCTACACAGCCAGTTACTTCTCGGGGGGGAAGGGAGAGAGGCAACGCAACACAACAGCATAGCACACCCCAGGCTCCCTCCCCCCACCAGCTGAAAAAAGGAAGGAAATCGCCCTTTGGGCCAGTGTGGTGGCAGCCCAAAGTGACATGGCTTAAACTAATTACTTATCTTAAAAATTAAACAAAAAAAAGAGAAGATTGGGGTGGGGGCGTAGCAGATGCGATGGGGCTGCTTCCTACTGCACCCCCCCCCCCCCGCTGGCTACGGCCCTGGTTTCCCTGATGCTGTATATGTAGTAATTGCATTTGGAAGGCTACTTGGGTTCAGTCTGTCAGTAGAAGGTTGGGGTAGAAACCACCCCATTGGCACGTTAACTGACCTGCATGTAGTAGCACATTCCGGGGGTGGGGGGGATGTAAAAGGCACATGACATAATCATTACTATGGGCTCCTGCCCTTGAGTGGCAGCTTCAGAAGGCAGACTCTATGGTATATCATAGATTCTAACTGCAATCTCCCCTCCATGGATACTTGAGCAAAACCTCCAAGGAATTTTGATGAATGAAATGCAGATTGTGCTTTCGTTGCTCAAAGTTTTTTGCCTACATTATCACAGTGCTCTTCACAACACTCTCTTTAGGTAGACCAGTTTTATTCCCACATTGCAGACGAAGAGAGACAATGGCTTACCTGTGTCTGTGGCGGAAGTGAGATTTGAACTGGCCATCTCCTGGATCATGTTCACAGCTTATTCTTTTAACTCCGTATGCGCCATTAACTCCCATTTCAGCTTACCTATGATTCTTCCTAGATGAACAAAAAAGATAAACTCCTGCCTTGTATTCCTTTATGGGGGCAAATTCCTCCTTAGGCTCAAGAAGGAGACAAAAAATGCTCTGCATCTGATGATCTGAACACGGAGTATTGCAAAGAAGCAAGATGATTTAAGTTTATCCCAGTTTTACTACTTGCAGTTTATAAGTGATAGCTGTTAATGATGTGCTTACTGGCAATCAAACAATGTCTGTTCTCAGACATTCAGGATGACCTCTCCCTAATCACCTCTGAATTCCGTTGTTTTATTAAAGTCAGTTTTCCTGTCTTCTGGAGCATAGGTTTTGCTTTGTTCAGAGTTCTATAATTATAGCCTGCAACCCCTTTATTTTGGTGCTGGGAATGATCAAAAGTGCAATAACATTTATTTTAGGTGATGAAAGGTGTCTTTACTGTAATGTAAACTTAAGACACTGCAAAAATAAAATGGGGTGTATGCAGCATTAATACAACAATTACAGTGATTAGACAATAATTGTTACGGGAATGGCTGGTTGCAAATACATGGGATAACATGGAGCAACTCGATTTTTTTTACGAAACTGCTGGAAACTTTTAGAACTGCTAAGTCTGGCTAGCCTCTACTGATTGTTCCCTCTTGATGTTACGGGGGGGGGGGAGGATTCATTGTTCCTTTCATGGCTAGAGGGGAGCACAGTCTGGGGCTACAGTTACCACCCAGACAGCATGCATTTACCTTGGCATGTACCCATCAATGGCTAAATCTGCTCCCTACCCCTTGCTTCTGGACCCTGTCATGAACCTTGCTGCGTGAACTTCGGTTACTTTCCCCCTGTGTTAACAGATGAAATATGGACTCTAAATATAGTTCATGGTGATCCAAGAAGGAAAGACTTTCTTTGTAATGCAACATACCAGGACTACAATATAGTTCCAGGGTTCCCTCCCCCCCAATATATATCAATTGCATGAGAGGGCAGGTGGGCAATTGATCCAGCAGCAGCAGCAGAATTTCTGCTAGTAGCAATGATGGCTAGCAGAAGCAGCAGCTGTCATCTGTCCAGTCCCTCACCTAACCACCTGCTGCTGTCTTGCTTGGTCCCTTTCTTCTCGGTGGAAGCAGGAGTGACAAGCAATGTGCGGTTCGCTATTTGCTAGCATCGCTGTCCATGGCACACAGTAAATTATTTATTTATTTTTATTTATTTATTTTTGAGATTTATATCCCACCCTCCCCACCTTACGGCAGGCTTAAATTAAACTACTGGAGGGCTGATCTGACCATGAAGCAAGATGATGTCATCAGTTTAAGAATCTGATCTTGAAGCTGCTCTTGGTATCATAATAATTATCAAGGACAACCTTCTGGGTACCTGCTACCATTTCTCATCCAAGCTGGTCTTCTAATTGCCATTAAACACGTGTGAATTAGGGATTATTTCTAATTTCTTTTTTTTTAATTATTTTTTTCCCCCATTGTTAACATACATTTAACTTTTATAGACATATCCAACTCTATTAAATTACTTGTTTGGTTATAATTTTTTTTAAAATCAGATATTAAGTGGTTTCCCACTCCCCCTGCACCATCTCATATATCAATCGATAAACATATCTTTTAAAATATTCTTATCCTAGGGATTATTTCTAATTTCTCATCCCTGCTGTTTTGGTCCAAAAATCTCTGTTTCAGTTTTTTTTCTCCCTTGTGCAAATTGAACCCAGGACTCTTTATCTTCATGTTCTTTTCTTTCTCTTTACCCCAGATCCCCCCCCCCCCCCCCCGTTGGACACACCTTTCTACATTATTCGTTGATCCATCAATCAGCATTATACATTATATTAGACATATAACTTAGGTCCATTATAACTATTATGAACCTTATGCAGTTTTTATACATAAAATATGCACACAATACAAACAAATCTATACAACTGGAAGCAAAAAGTGGAGGACCAAAATTGTTGCCAAAAAATAAAATTTAGACAAAAATTATATAGGTAATGCTTGCTCGTCCCCAGTTTGTGTGCAATATGTGTTTTGGTCTGGATTCATACTGCAAAGCATTGCTCTGAAATTTTTAAAAAAATAGGGGATCTGCACGGTTTCTTGAGAGTAAGTGTGGATTTCTTAATGGTTTAGATAACTAGACTTGTGTATTCCAAAATCATCTTTTAATTTGAGCATGGAAGCTCTTCCAAGCAAAAATGATGAATTGCAAAAATCCCCAAACTTATTCCCACTGGGCTGTCCATTGCACTTTTAAGAGCAGCCCCAGAATGATTTACTGGAGCTGGTAATAGCTCACAGCTGCAGCGCAGAAAATCCCATAGCTGTTTTGCAAATTTCTTTTGCCTCATATTTTTTTCTTAGAACACGTCCCCCTTTTTGGGGTCGTTATTGCTGGGCCCGAACAAAACAGAGTCTCTTAGTTTGCCATCCAGTATGCTTAGTATATTATTTCCTATGGGTCATCCCTCTATTTTCCCCCCCGTCCCCTGTGCCTCATCATTTTTTGTTTCAAAAATTAATGCATTTGTAATTGCTTAACCTTTTCTTCCTCCCTGTGTTAAGGGACACTTCACCAAAACTTGACAATACCAAGGGAGCTGGAGTACAGATACAAAGTGGTTATTTCTCTCTATAATGTATAAAACATATGTCCAAACACACACGAAATCAATACTGGACGAAGCAAACTGCAGCCAAGATGTAATTTTTTATGTTTGTAGTGAGTCCTAAGTGCTTGGGGATGTATTAACCCTGGAATGCAGTCAAGTGGTGTGTTTTGGAATTGTAGAAGCCATTGCACAAAACACCAGACAGCAAACTTCATTCAGAAACAGCAGCAGCAACTTAAGGCCAGGCAGAAAATTACTATTGAATTCTGAAGTTGTGACATGCATTATATTGTTTAGATTGACAACAGCCTAAATAAGAAGTGGCAGAAAGCTAGAAACGTAATACTTGGCTTCTCTGTTTATGTGTTATATTTTTTCCTCTGCCCTTCAGCAAAAGAGCTCAGGGCACTCGCAACAATCTTTGAGATTGGTTGACAGATGATGACAGGCCCAAAGTCACCCAGGGAGTTTTGCGTTTGCATGGGGACTGCGATCTGGTGTCCTGATCCAAGAGCAACACTCAGACCTGGCTCACACAGGCAGGAGAATGAGGTGGTACAGCCCTGCAGTGGTGAAATGCACCACACCCCTTCGGACTGCAGATGATAGACTCGAGTGCTGAAAATTCCTTTGCATAATAAAACCCCTCCATGCAACTAGAAAATTAGCATAGCAAGGAGAAAGGAGGCAGCCTCTCTTTTTGATTGCTGTGCTAGCTTTCTCTTTGCAAGAAGTTTATAGCATGGGGAAGAACATTCCAAAATGTGACCCTCTGCACTGTTGCCCCCACCATCTCAAATGATGCAACCCATTCCACAGCTTTGACAGTCTGCCACTTCATTCCTTCAGCTTTCACCTGCAAGTGCAAATTACCAGAAAGTCTTGCAGTTACATTTTAATTTTTAAGTTGTATGTTCTTCCTGGTGAGGCTTCCTAGAATTACTGGGGATCTCCAGACTACAGAGGTCAGTTCCTCTGCAGGAAATGGCAGCTTTGGAGAATAGACTCTATGGTATTACATCCCCACTGAGCTCTCTCCCCTCCCCAAACTCCTCCCTCCGCAGGCACCACCTCCAATCCACAATCAGGAGTCGGCCACCCTACGTTTTTTCATGCAAACAGCAAATTCATCTTTGATGAGGTGCCCAATAAATACTGTTTTTAGTATCTGCCACTATTAAAAACAGAGAAATTTAAATATTTCCATAAGATTGGAAGTCAATATATAGCGTGGAACACTGAGTAAAATAAATGTGTACATGCACTTTGTGCTTAAACTGCATTTGCACAAATGAGCTAGTAGTTCAGGATCTTTATTTTTAATTGAATGTAATGGAGGAAAATGAGATCCCCCACTACCCTCAAACGATACATCTGAGCCAAAAACATTTTAAGATCTGTAGTAATAAAGATACAGCAAGACAGCCTTTTCTCCCACTCCTCTATGCAAACTCAAAGTTGCATGGGGTGAATCTGAGGTCAGCTTTTTGAGTGAGTCATCAGTGATTTAAAAAAAAAAAAAACCCTAGCAAATGCGAGAGAGATGCATGCAAGATTATGCGCTCGTATCTTTGGTTGAAGTTTAATGGAAAAACAGCCCTCTTGTCAGCTAGCATCATACATAATAATGTTAACTCCTCTACAAGCAGGTTGTGGTTTATTGCTTCAATTTCTTATGTACTGGCAAGAGAATTAATAAGATTGATGCTTTAAGATGGTAGAGCTCAGTCAAATTAGGAGTCTGAGAGGGTGATGGAAGGAGGAGGGGAACCCTTCTTCAAGGGAGCCAAGATCCGTGATGCTGTACTGATCCAGATAAGGAGTTCCATGCACAGGAACAGTTTCCATGCCACCATCACATGGTGGGTCAGGTCCAATGTGCATAAAATGGATATCTGCTCAGATGCAGGAATCATGCATCTATCCTCCATTACTTTCAGTGTGATGCATTCTTCTAGATGCAATGCCCCACTGACAACATTGTTTGTTTGTTTGTTTGTTTGTTTAAAACACTTATTAGCTGTCTCTCTACCTTACAGGAACTCATTACGGTGAAATTTGTTGCGCGAAACATCATTTTCAACTAGACCGGAGCTGAAATGTAGTGTTCACGTGTTCTGGTTTAATTTCATTTGCTGAATTTGTAGACTGCCCCTCCAATAATTGTTTTTCAAGGCAGTTTGCAGCACAAAATATACAATATAATTCTAATCGATTAAGTCTAACATTTAATCTAACATTTAAACCAAAACGAATAGCAATAACCTCCACGTCTAATCTCAAAAGCAGCTGTTCATATACAAAGGCCTTTCTCTCAAAAACCTCACAGGACAGAAATGACTTTGTCTGAAAAGAGGAGAATGTTTGAGGACTTGAGGGGATTAATCCCCCAGTGTATTTTTAAATATATATTTTAAGATTTTTCTGCCAGTTGGGGGATGCCCCAAGTCTGCAGAAATATCTGTTTACAGTCAATGTAGCCCTGATCCATGGATTTAGATATCCGCAGATTAGGCCACACTTAACTATTAGAAGATAAGATCGTTCAGGGTCCCCCAATCTTTTTAATTGTGCAGGCACCTTTGGAACTCTGACACAGGACAGTGGGCCTAGTCGCAACACTGCTACCACAGGAGACAGAGCCAATCACAACATGACTGCCACAGGAGGCGGAGCCAACCACAAAACGTCAGGAAGCAAAGTTATATATAACTTTAATAGTAACTCTTCAACATATCAAGCCAAAGCTTTCTTTAACAGGATACCTTTAAATCTGCACAGCCAATCAGAAGCCTTGCTGGGCACTTGGCCCACCTAGCCCTGCCCAGATTCTAAAAGCACTTGGTAGGCACCAGGAAAGGTGTTGGCGGGGATCACATTAGGGACCTCTGAGATGGTGCTCCATTTCCACCCCATTTTCCCTTTCCTTGTACCGATATGTACACATTCCCACTATGCTTCGTACATTAATTAGCATCAAGCATATATTCTTACTGAAAGGACACACATTGTACATAATGCAAGCTTATCTATAACCCTTACAGTGAGAACAAAAATGTAAATACAATTTTTTAAAAAAGAAATGAACTAAAGGAAATGTGCTCACCTCTAGCTGCTTCCTGATGAGACCAATCCTCATATGCCTTTCCTGGAGTCAGGGCATTTCTCTCCCTCTGATGATTCATTCCCACCCCCACCCCCAGGCAATTCTTTTTGTTCTTCCTCCTATTCTTTCCTATCCACCCACCACAGATGGGACAAATACACAGGAGTAAAAGCTGCAAAGTTTTCCACAGCCGCTTTTAATTTTGTCGAGGAGATGAGAAGGGTGGGCAGAGTCATTTGGAGGGCCTCTTACGGCACCTTCTTGGCAAATTACACTGCCATTGACTAGAATACATCAAGTACAAAAGGGAGATATAATGGAAGAAAAGTAGTTATGCACCTCAGCCCTGAAATGTGGCATTACATCCATCCAGAGAGGTAATCATTCTTGTCAGTGTTACTGGGCCGTGTGATCACCCATGTGATCACCACCCCTTCTTAGCAGGGGAGAAAAGTACTCAACATGCCAGCTAGGCTACTCTTGTGCTTCTGCAGCTCCTTCCGTCAAAGGCTGGAAAATGTTTAGTGATGCTGCTAAACTTTATAGTTGAAGAGGGGTTTTTTGTATGACCAGGTTGTGTAAAAATCCAGATGCCATCTTCACACACACACACACACACACACACACACAGTCCTTGTGCTCATCCAGCCGGTGTTTTCATTTAATTTCACCCAATTTTCTTTATTTACTGCAGCTCCTATTCCACATGACTTTTACCCATGTAGGTCCCATGAGCGCCAGCATAGGCTTTTGGGTGGTCAAAGAGACCCCCTCCTCTCTTTTTTCACTAGTGGAAAAGACAGTTGGATCCTGTCCAGTTTCTTTTGCTTGCATGTGTGCTGTTATGTGTGAGGAAGGAAGGAACTGGGGTGTGCATTGGGATACACCCAAGCTGAAATTATACTCCATGTTAGCTGTGTCAGATTGGCTGAGGGATGTCAGAAATGACCCAAAATGCTCCCAAATTCTGAGAGTAACAAAAATTTATCTGCTGGAAAATTGAGGACTGTTTTGGCTTTGGGAAGTAGCAGGAGGGGGAGGGAGAAAGAAGAAGCCAGCCCATCAAACAGCTTACAGTAAGGGTAATGGGGACTTACCTGGCCAGTCAAAAAATAGCAGGTAGTAGGCTGGGCTGGTTAGTGGGCTCCTGTACTCCCATGAGGCTTTGTTGCTGTTGTGTTTGTGTATAGAATATGAAGCAGTAATAGCTTGAAAAGGGCTCTGGTATCCTAAAGCTCCAATTCCTATTGGCTGATTAATAAAGACTCCCATTGGTCCTGAAGCCAATCTAGATACCCCATCACTGAGCCCTGCTTGGGTCCAATAGTATTGCTTGGATATAGTTACATTGTTGAAAGTTATGTGTTGGAACAATATAAATGAAAGTGCTGCTCTCACAGACCTGTCTTTTGAGCTGAACAATGTCACTGAATAAAAGTCTGTTTGTTTGGATTCATCGCCTCCTGTTCACTACTTAAAAGTTGTGCTGCCCGATTGTCTGGCAGACTCCTGCATTTTCACATGGCTTCTCTGCTGGGCAGGCTCCTGCACCCCAGTGAGGCAAGGCTGTTCAGCCAAGCTTCCCAGAAATGTGAAAGCCCACCCACCAATCCAGTGGGGCAGAAGTACAGGAGTACAGGAGCCTGCCCAGCAGCCCGCTCAACCACCTATCTTTTCTGAGTCTGAGTAAGCCCCACTTCCTCCAACTATGAATGCTGGGTGGACAGAGGCCAGGTCTCCCAGCCTTTGGAACTAATAGGACTATTATTTCCTAAGGCCTGTAGTTAGGCCAGGTCTACCCATAGGAAATAATAATTATTTCTTATGGGTAGATGCGGATGCTCTACCATCAATAGAAAATGATGGCTCTGTTATTTCAATTGGCCTCTGTCGGTTGGCATCAAATGTTAGGCAGGCTTCTAGTCCCTTTGAAAATTTAAGAGGATGGGAGACATCAATTAACAGCTGTTTGGTGGGGCCAGTTTCCTCTTTCTCCCTCCCTCCCTGTTCCTGCTTCTTCTGTATGGGGGAGGGGGCTGGAATTCTTTTCTGAATTTTCAGGACCGAAAAGTACTCCCCTCCATCCTAAAATGACAATGAGGACCCACAAACTTAATGATGAAAAAAAAATGTCTTCCCTGAAATCCAGATCTGAAATTAACCTGAAAATTGTCCAATTGCACACCACTAGAAGAAACAGCACCAGGGAAAGTCTACAGCACAATGGTAGAGACTATGCGGAAGGTCACAGGTTCAAACTCTGGCATAACTAGTTAAAAGATATGAACAGTGAACACCTTTCCTTAGCCTGAGACCTTTAAGAGCCCAGTACCAATCAGAGTAGACAATGCTGACTAAATGACCAATGGTCTGACTCAGTTTGGCAGCTTTTATTGAGAATGGCTGTAACCAGGGCTCATTTTGTAGCAGGAGCTCCTCTGCATATTAGGACACACACCCCTGATATAGCCAATCCTCCAAGAGCTTACAGTAGCCCCTGTAAGAAGAGCTCTGTAAGCTCTTGGAGGATTGGCTACATTAGGGGTGTGTGGCCTAATATGCAATGGAGCTCCTGCTATGAAATGAGCCCTGGCTATAACTCAATAGCATAAGACATGCTTTGTATGCAAAAGATCCCAGGTTGAAGCCCTGGCATCTTCAGTGAATGGATCTCAGTTAACACTTTATCTCAGCAGTCCTTTTAACAGCTCTGTAAGGTAAGCCAATATTTGCATCTCCATACTGGAGGTGATGGGCTGAGAGAAAGTGGTCTGTGGAACCTCCCGTATCATTTTCATACCTGCTATGCTGCCTCAGCCACAAAGAAACATTGTATGACTTACTCATATTTCAATTTTGAAATGCTATCACTAAAGCAGCATTGAAATTGTAGCTAAGTATTAATACCTTCAAATAAATATCATAATTTAAGATAAGGTATTGCCCTGACCTGGGCTGTGGTCACACACATTAAATAATCCATTTTCAATCCACTTTCAGTGCACTTTCCAACTGAATTTTACGAGTTCATGCAGTAAAATCCACTTGGAAAGTACACTGAAAGTGGATTGAAAGTGGATTATTTACTGTGTGTGACCACAGCCATGGATAGCCCAGGATATCCTGACCTCATCAGATCTTTGCTGCTAAGCAGCATTGGCCCTGGCTAGGAATAACAGGATCACAAGGTGGAGGCTCAGGCAGGTGATGGGAAACCACCTTGGAATGTCTCTTGCCTTGAAAACCCCACAAGGTTGCCACAAGTCACCAGTGACGAGCTGTCACTTTCCACCACCATTTATTTTCACGTAGGTGAGCAGCTAAAATTTTGTACTCTTCAGGACACGTATTCTTTATATATTTTATGAGACCTGTTAAACCCTGAGGAAGAGGGGATGGGAAGGGACCAGAACACACCATCAACAGAATCCCTCTGCTGAAGGGCACAAGCAGGACCCCGGTTACAATGCTTCTAGACTCAGTGTGTGGAATTTGCTATTAGATCCACTGACTTTTTTAAACAATAAAGATTTGGATCATTTTCCTAATAGACATCACCCACCACCCTTTCCTATGCTGCACTTATCCCCAGCTGAAAAGAAAAGTAAGTAGGGTTTACATCAGCTTAGGGCAATGGTACCCGCTCAGTGGCTTTCAGAGAGCAATATTCACAATTACCATCAACCCCCCCTAAGCCACATCACTCCAGCATGCCTTGTTTGCCACCTCACCCAACACATACATACAATATGATATAACTAGTATCTAATGATAATCTTAGCTGTATCCACATGATTTTCCAGGCCCTTTTCCTTCCTGGCAGTGCTGCTCATCCATCCTCTGAGCCTTCCAGCAGCTGCTGTCTCTAAGTAGGAGCCACCCAACAACCAAAAGCCCCACTGAGCAACAGCCTTGTATATTTTCCTGGAACACAGGGCAGGTGCCACACTGGGAAACAGTGCTCAGAAAAGCCACGGGTGTCATGTCAAAGGTCCACATGTGGTTCCTGAACCATTGAGTGAGTATCGCTTGCTTAGTGGATAGATTTCTATGTGGGAAATGATGTGAGAGGAAAGGTTCGAACTTTCTCTCCATGCCCTTCGCCCTCCTGTGCTGCTGTCCAAGGTGCCCTGAGCCTGCTTTGGCAGGGGTGGGTGGTGTAAATTAAATAAATACATACATAAATGCCATAGTGCTGATCCAAACAACCTTACCCCTTGGCTGCATTTTTAACATTCAACAAGACATCAGATCCTCCCACATCTTATCTCATTGTGCCCTTGGCTTCTCATTCAGGCTTCTGAGTTATTCAAACATTCTTTCATGCTGTTGGCTTTTTGAGCTGCTTCAAGCCAGCATGATGTAGCAGTTACTGCCAGACCAGCCTCTGGGGGAATGAGGCTGGGAGACCCTTCTGACATGGAAGATTGCTGGGGGATCTTGGACCAGTCTTGCCCACCATACAGGGTTGTTTACGATAACATAGTAAGCTTTGGGTCTTTGTGTCCCCATTGGGGAGAAAAGCAGGGTATAAATATCTTGTGGCAATTCTCACCCATAAATTACTTTATCACATTAGGAGAAGACAGGTTTTGCTTATGTACTCAAGGTCTACTCATCAGTTTAGTTGAGAGTTCAGTAGCAATTTTCCCCTGACTTGTTTGGAAGACTTGAGAAATGGTAACTCCTTGTATATGAAAGTCCCTCAGTTATTCTGCTGTTATGAAACCCAAAAATTTTCTGTTGACTTAAAATAAAAGAAGGTTCTTCTGAAGAAAAAAGGAGGCAGCTGAGATGTAAGCAGAACTGTTGCTCCTTTTTCTCAAAGTGTGGTCTTGAAAAGTCAAGCCATCAAGTCATCCAGTTCTGTTTAATTTGGTAACAATCATAAGTATATTTTTACATGTGATGAATGTTTAGTTAGAAATTACCGCTGGGGCTTGAAAATTCACACAGGCTGTTTTTCTTTATAAGGGGAGAGGAAACGCTGTTTTATTGATACAGCTGCACGTCTCCCCTTGGTCCTTTCCCCCTTCTTGATTCTTTGGCCAATTCAAGAAAGCTTCAAAATGCCACAATCCAAAAAAAATGAGAGACTTTTAAATTGCTCTGAAGAAGGCAAAAGGAAGCACTATGGGAATATGTAGATTGCAGTTTTATGGTCCCTTCTAGAAGTGTTTACTCAAAAGTAAGTTCCATCAAATTCCATTCCAAGGAATAAATTATATTTGACACCAGGGATCCATGATTGCATCTCCCGACATGCAGTTTAGCCTCAAAAAGCAGCTGCTGGAGTCTTTATTATGGACTTAGTTTGTGATACTGGGAAGGAGGGGATGTAACTCCCCTCAGTTGCATGGCTTCCTCCCTTGAAACAGACCCTTGTAGTTGGTCTTAGCCTTAAGCGGGGGGCGAGAATGTGTACAATATTAGGAAGCAATCTAGGGGGATGTCTACTAAGGGACAGTGATCATTCCTAGAATAAGTGAATTCCTGTGGCTTACCCAAAAGCAAGGTATTACTGCTGCCACCCATGGTAAGGCTGGAGTCAGGAAAAGGGCCAAGCAGTTAGACAAAACTATCCAATGTCTGTTCGCCTGTTCACTTGGACAACACCTCAGTGGAAGGGTTTTCATGGATTAAAAAAAAAAAACAGCTAAGGGGAGAGATCTGGATATGTGTGATGGGTGTGATGCAAATCAGCTCTGCAGAGTTATGGAAATAGTAGCATCTTCCAGAAGTCCTGGATCGGTATCAGGACTGCCACCATGTACTTTCAGATGATGATTCCTTCTGCTGTCCTGTCCGTCCATCCATCCCCTCCAACCACCCAGACCTAAACTGAAATTCATATGAAAACATGTGACATGACCTTCCAAGCTCGATGGATCCACGGGGTGACCAAGCCCTCCCCCCCAATATTCTTACCCTTGTCTCTCCCGCTCATCAGTCCTGGCTGAAATACCTTTGGCTTAGTTTTTAGTGCTGGGGTTATTCTGGAGCAATGTGTAAAGAAGGATACAATCCATTTTAATCTTTTTATAACTTAAACTTTAAAAAAGATCTTCCCCCAGCCTTTGGGATAAAGGTGGATGAAAATTCAAATGTTTATTTGGTGTATGGTGTAGTGGTTACATTGTTGGGCTAGGACTGAGAGATCTGGGTTAAAGTTCTCACTCAGCTGTGAAGCTCACTGGTTTACCCTGGGACACACACACATTCTCAGTCTAATTAGCTCCTGGGGTTCTTGTGAGGGGTAAAATGGAGGAAGGGAGGATTCATGTTTAGTATGCTGAGCTCTTTGGAGGATGTGTAGGATAAACAAGTGATAGGTGTCCTTTGAAACAAGGGGCGCCTCTCACACAGCCAGTCAGTCTCAGGCCACATGTAATGATGACCCCAGGCATCCATGTTTCTGGCCAACAAACTAGTTCCATGGACTGAGTTGCCACTGCTATAAGCAATCAAAATGGCTTACATACTTATGTTCATGACACAGTGTTGGGATTTTGCAAGTGTCACTCCTTCAGTCGTGAAAGAGTTAAGCTGTTGTTTGTGTGTGCTAATGTTAGTTGGCGTAGCTGTTGAGTAGAATGTTCCCACCAACAAGAGGGAGGTATTATTTTTAATGAGGCAGCCTTGGGATTAACTATTGTCTGATCAATATATTGGAAGACGGTACATGCAGTTTGGCATGTACACTGGGAGTGGAGCTTTGGGGGATGGACTTCCGCTCCTTCATTCTCACACAGAGATGGAAAGAGAGTTGAAGAAGGCAAGATGGAGTTAGATCTAGAAAGATGAGTTAGTCTTTTATTGTTTTCTCTTACCATGTAACCCTTCCCTAATGTTCTGTTAGTAAAGTATTTTCATTAGAAACTAAACACATATGCGACTGAGGCTGCTTTATTTCCACTGTACTCTTTGCACTCTGCTAAAGTATATCCAACACACAGGTATTAAAAAATCCCTCTGCTTTCAATGTGTTTGATTTGAAGAAGAAAAAGAGTTGGTTTTATACCCCACCCTGACTACCCAAAGGAGTCTCAGAGTGGCTTACAATTGCCTTCCCTTCCTCTCCCCACAATGGGCATCTTGTGAGGTAGGTGGAGCTGAGAGAGTTCTGAGAGAACTGTGACTGACCCAAAGTCACCCAGCTTGCTTTATGTGGAGGAGTGGGGAATCACACTCGGTTCTCCAGGTTAGAGTCCAGCGCTCTTAATCACTACACCAAGCAGGGCTGATAGCGCTGCTGTAATTACTATGCCTTTATAGAAAGCAACTATAACCAATATTAACATATTTTGCTTTTTTCACTGTATCCTTCAGCAGATCCAGGGCAAAGACTATGAATCATGCTGACTAATCTTTCCATCGCCCTACCCTTTTGAAATTGGTATCCTTGCTTACAGGGTTGGGACCAGTATATAGCAAAGTTCACTATGTCCTGTGATCCCTATAGGATTCAGTTTTTTGACAGTGCTGTCATTCTCTGTTTTGTACAAGAACATGGAGTGTTCTCAGTCTGCACACTCCATCTCTAATGCTAAGGGATCCCACTGAGGCCCTGTCACACCGCATGGTACCCTGAAGTGGAGGAGCCTGAAAACAGCCCCCAAAGCAGCTGTTCTGTTGATACCAGGAGAAACAAATGGCAGGGCTGGGCCCGAAGGGCACCTAAAAGGCACTCAGAGCCAAAAACAGCTGGAATTAGCATCCACAGATGTAAAAGCTGCCTTGGAAGCAGAGAATGCTTCAGGAGTCAGGGTAGGGTTCCCAGCATCCAGGTGGGGCCTGAAAATCTCCCAGAATTATAGTTGGTCTCCAGACTATAGAGATCAGTTCCCTTGGAATAAATGGCTGCATTGGAGGGAGGACTGTATGGCATTATACCCCACTGAGGTTCCTCTCTTCTAGGGTTGCTAGCCAGTGGATGGAAACTGGGGGGAGTCAAGGGGATGGGTACTTGGGAAGCACCATTGCTTCCCATGTTCCCCCTCCAATGTATCTGTAAGCACACAGAAATAACATGTACATGAAAACCAAGTATTATTTAAAGTTCCAGAAGAGAAGCAGTCTTGAAAATTGATCTGTGGGAAGATTTATTTATTGGGTAAGTGTTTATAGACCATACTATCTGTAAATCTGCCTGAGGCAAACTCCAAATAAAAAGTGCGAGGAAAACACTGTAAAAACAATAGGAAAATATAGAAGTAGTCCAAAGAAAAGAGCATAAATTGGCTTGAAAAGCATAAAATAGAGTAAGAGGGCATAAACAAAACCAATGGCATTTAAAAGACCAGCAGTGGAACATCAAATCAACCAGTGACAGAAGATGTACTGACAGACAGGCCTGCAACCAGCAGGAGATTGAGGGTAGGGTTGCCAAGTCCAGGTTGGAAAATACCTGGGGACTTTGGGGGTGGAGCCAGGAGAAGGTGGGGTTTGGGGAGGGGAGTGGCCTCAGCATGGTACAATGCCATAGAGTCCACCTTTCAAAGCAGCCATTTTCTCCAGGGGAGCTGATCTCTGTCAGCTGGGGATCAGTTGTAAAAGTGGGAGATCCCCAGGCCTCACCTGCAGGCTGGCAACCCTAACTGGGGGGGCATTGAGGGGCTACCACTGGCAATGCCATGACATCACTTCTTGGGAATACCCAGGAGTTAAGTCAGTCCTCTCTCAGAGTTGTCAGAAACTCTATGATGGAACCTGGCCTAGCAACCAGTGGGAAACAGGGTCAGAAACATGTGGGGGGGGATTGCTTTCAGCAATGTCATGATATCACTTTTTAAATTTAAAAGATATCTCATGATTCTGGGGAAAACCTGGAAGTGATGTCAGGCCTCTCTAGGAATCACTGAAAACTCTATACAGAAATCTGGCCAGGCAACCAGTGGGAGACAGGGGTGGGGAAATGGGTGGCTGCCATCAGCAACTTCATGACATCACTTCTGGGGAAAACCTACAAGTGACCACAGTCCCCTCTAAGAATAGCTAGAAACCCTATGGTAAAACCTGAGAAAACTGACATCATTTCTGAATTTTCCACACCGGCGTCAAGCTAGCCCTAATGCGGTACCACAACTATGTGTGTGTGTGTGTGTGTAAAGTGCTGTCAAGTCATAGCCGACTTATGGCGACCCCATGGGGTTTTCAAGGCAAGACACTAACAAAAATAGCTCACCATTGCCTTCCTCTGCATAGTGACCCAGGAATTCCTTGGTGGTCTCCCATCCAAATACAAACCAGGGCTGATGCTTCTTAGCTTTCTAGATTTGATTAGGTCAGGCTAACCTGGGCCATCCAGGAGAGAACAGCATAGACTGTACCCCTCAAAAATATAATGCAGCCTTCAGAAAATTGTTGCACTAGGATTACCTATTTGCATAATAAAGGTTTCCACCCTCCAGGTGGTGGCTGTAAATCTCTGGGAATTACAAATGGTCTTCAGATGACAGAGTAGGGTTGCCAGCCTCCAGGTGGGGCCTGGGGATCTCCTGCTTTTACAACTGATCTCCAGCTGACAGAGATCACCTCCCCTGGAGAAAATGGCTGCTTTGAAGAGAGGAATCTATGGCATTGTACCATGCTGAGGCCCCTCCCCTCCCCTCCTCTCCCCAAACCCCACCCTTTCCTGGCTCCACCCCCGAAGTCTCCAGGTATTTTCCACCCCAGACCTGGCAACCCTATGACAGAGATTGATTCCCCAGGAGAAAATGGCTGCTTTGGAAGCTGATCTCCACAGCAATATAGCCTGCTGAAGTCCCACCCCTCCCCAAACCCCACCCTCCTCAGGCTCCACCCCTAAAATCTCCAACCCATATCATCTTGACTCACTCCCCCACTGTACTTGCTAAACACAAAGATGGTTTGGGCTATGCACCAAATCACTTGTTCTCTTGGCTCAGAGACAGAACTCCTTTTTAGATTCATGTCTTACCAGTTTTTTTCTGGATCCCCCCCACGCACATCCAATACACGCACGCTACATCTTGCACAACTCCCTCCTGAGGCACTGACGGGATACAATAGAGAGGCTGTGACCTGAATTGGCAGGCTTCTGTCTGCTGGAAATGCAGTTAAGAGGCCTTTTGTGAGCAGTTTAATTACTTTGAGGGCGGATGGATGCCACAAATAAAATATGGTGCACATACCTGGGCCAGCATCACAGTGGCACGATTCATTATTAAAATGTGCCGCTCCTGCTTGGTTAATAGCAACTTCATAATCCCCCGAGTTGCCTAAACAGGATTGGAACAATTCATCTCCATTCTGTCTAGGTCAGTGGAATACTCCCCCCCCACCCTTTTTTGTATCTGTAAGCAAGTAAGTCAGCTCCTTGGTATTTTAAATGAGAGATGGAGAGGGGGGGGGAAACTCAGAACAGATGTCTTTGAGAGCACAGAGCGTATAACTAGGTTTAATTTTACTGGAGGGAGGGAAGGCGGCATGGTATAGCCTGATTTTGGAAGTCAAGCGGGTTCATATTTGGCATGAAAGACCAATGGGAGACAGGGGCAAAGATATAGGAGACAACCAAGGAAGGCAATGGAAAACTACCTCTGGTTTTCACTTGCCTTGAAGGCCACTCGCTGGGGTCACTGTAAGTCAGTTGCAACTTGATGGTAGTTATAAACATAATTTTACTGGTCCCACTCTACCATACAGGCAAAATGAGCTATTGCCGGGGGTGCCAAAATTAGAAGAGTGCCTGTCTCTTCTATTTAAATGCTTAAAAACCACTGTCTCAGTTTTGGTGGAGGGGCACCGAGTCAGCTCAACAGCTCACTAACCGGGTGATGTCCCCTGTATTACAGGGGGGACAGTAAAGATCTCTCTGATCTCCACTGGCTGCCCATGGCACAGACACAGTGGCAAAGGAGAAAGAGTAAAGTAGCAACCAATGTTTCTAAAAGGGAAAGAATATCAGTTCGGGGGGGGGGGGGTTGTGCAATTATTATGGAGCCTGGATTTCGCCCAGAATTACAACTCATCTCCGGACTACAGATATCAGTTTTCGAAGAAGAAATGGAAGCTCTAGAGGGTAGACTTCATGGCAACACATCTCCACTGAGCTCTCTTCCCTCCCTAAAATACACCTTTCACAGGCACCTGCCCTAAGGCTCTAGGAATTTTCTAACCAGAGTTGGCAAGCATACAAAATGCACATTGTGTATGAGTCCACACATAAGACTACAAGAAAAGCCTTGCTGGATCAGACCAGGGATCAATCTAACCCAGCATCTTGTTTCACACAGTGGCCAATCAGATGCTGTAGAAGGCCATGGTTGCTGAGAGGCTCACAGCCACAACTGTACATTACTATGGATGTGCACAAAGTGGCTCACTAACTAAAGCTGGCTCATGGTTTGGAAACTGAAGTTTATGGCAGGTCAACTGGCATGATCTTTCCACTAGCGTTGAATTTGTTCATGGTGGTTTATGAACAAATAATTTCCAAACAGACTGTCTCTGCTCAATTTAAATTTTACCAGACTTCAAAGCAACAGGGGGAGGGGAGCTTAGAGGGCATGTAGAGAAGCATCTGGGGGAGGTCCCCGGTGACTTTGTTGTCTCTAGCTTGCGCAGAATCCATTCTATACACTCCTGAACCTCCTGAACCTGTTCCTGTCATTTCCCCCCCTGTTTCTTGGGGGCACCTTCGGGGAGGAGGGCATAACTTAGACCTTGTAAATCCAGTCCTCACCAAACTTAGAAAGCAGGTAAAGGAGAGACAGACAGAGATCCCCTGGGAAGTTTGGTGTCTCTAGCTTGCACAGGATCGATTCTACTTCATCATGAATCTCATGAACTGAACCAGTTTATTTGGCAGCTAAAACTTTCTGACGGTTCCTGGTTCATGAACCGGGCACACCACGAACTGAGCCACATTTTCCCAGTTCATGCCCATCCCTATACATTACACTTACTAGTAATGTAAAGACATTTCTTTCAAAAAGTTTGTAATCTACACTGAGAAAGAGTTATGTAACATTTTGAATAAGGAAGAAATTTCACTCTTTCCAAATATGGCTCTAAAACTTCACAGAAATGGAGGCAGAAAACAAGATCCACACATTGCTTCATAACGGTAGGTAGGTAGGTAGGTAGGTAGGTAGGTAGGTAGGTAGGTAGATAGATAGATAGATAGATAGATAGATAGATAGATAGATAGATAGATAGATAGATAGATAGATATCTTCACTTTTGGTTTTATTTTTTATTTCTATTTTTTGTAATAAGGTGGCATTTATTACTATGGCTTGAAAACAGGCAAATGGAGCTAGGAACAACTGATACAAATCAGTTGTTGTGCAGTTAGGGAAATGTCAGTTGTAACCCCATCTCACATAAGTGAGAAGACTGTAATTGCATTTTACAAGCTATCAGCAGGAGCTTCTGGAATTCCTGTATCCATTTTGTAGTTATGGCAGCATGCTTTTGGAATTGGAAAAAGTTTAATGCTATTGCTAAAAGGCTGTAAAACCAGGACTTGTGACATCTGAAATGAAACCTCTTTAGAGAACTCTGCTAATGAGTTCATTCCACTCAACTTCATTAAAGCAAACATAGTTTGCTTTTGCAATGACATGCCGTTGGGGTGAAGTTCCAAATATTAGAAGATAGTGGTCACTGGTAGTTGAGGAACTGGGAATGATGGCAAGATTCTGATTTAATTATTTACCAGTGAAGTGTCCATCATCATGTAGGACAGAAGAAGGCATGTGAAAAAAATCCAGTAGATGGCAAGGATCTCCCATTGTTGAAGGATGAGGCTGTCCTTTTTAGGGGTACCGCACCACTTTTGATCCTAATGCATCATTGGCACCAAATGCAGTAATTGATTTTCCCCTATATGAATGAGAGACCTTCGCTCACGTACAGGGAAAAAGTAAAAAGCTGAGCTTAGGAAAAGGTTGTATTCCACCACCACCCCAACTTGCCTAATGCCTACTCTAACCTCATCAAAGTCTCTCCCCAGTTTTTAGAATTAATTACTTTGTTTTGTTTCTGTAGTGAAACCAATATGTTAACAGTTCTCCACTATTCTGTGTTTTGTTTCTGAATTTTGTACAGAGCAGTACACATTTACAGCTTTAAGTTCCTTCAAGTCCCCCCCTCCCAGATACTCATGCACAAGTGGAACTCCCTCCCCTCAGCAGCCTACCCATGGGGTTGCCAACCTCCAGGTAGGGCCTGGCGATCTCCCAGAATTATAGGTGATTTCCAAATGACAGAGATCAGTTCCCCTGGAGAAAATGGCTGCCTCAGAGGGTGGGCTCTATGGCATTAAATCCCTCTGAGGTCCCTCTTCTCCCCAAACCCTGTCCTCCCCCTAAATCTGCAGGAGTTTCCCAACCCTACTGCTTGGTGCCTGCTTTCCACAGCTTTGAACCTTTGGCTAATCTGGGTGTTATTCCTTCCATTCCCCACTCCCATTTGAAGTTTTTGAAGCAGCTTTAGGGGCTCTGGTTTCTGTTGGCATTGCTGCATTTAGAATGGATTTGATTTAATTCTCGGTTGCTGCAGATTATTATATTGTTTTATTGCTGGTCTGTTTGTTGCTGTTGAGTTTTTATTAGGAGGCTGTTGTTTGCTTTAATTACTATTTGGAAGCCTCCTCTGCGGGATATAAATGTTTCAATAAACCAATCAATATCTCAGGATAAATGTCTCCCTGAACAAGCCCTCTGTTAACTTCCCCACCTTTCCTTAATCAATGCTAATTGCTATGCAGAGGGTCATAATGAGGGTTCTTTCCCTCTCCCCTCCACGTGGAAAAGAAGCCCATCTCAGCACCATAGCCTTGTGCTGGTTTAAGAGTCTTTGTTTCACACACATATACATGCCTGCATACCTGGCCAGGGCAGATGTGAGATAGGACTGGGAGGTTCTAACAGAGATTTCTGTTATTTTGGGGAAACCATGGTGGTTAGTGTAGTGTGAAACTGATATAGGTTTGTAGTATAGATCAAGCCGCAGAATGTTGAGTATTGAGTGCTCTCAGATGTTACAAAACCAAAGGTATAGTTTGAGTGGGTAACTCAGCAGGGCAATGGTCGAATGATTATTTGCATATGTTTAAATAAATTAAGATATGCAAATTCTGTGCTGGCCCTTTGGACCGCTGGGAGAGATGGCAAGGCAACGCCTTGGGTGGGGGTAATAATGCCATGCAAGAATTTATCCATTCTATTTCAGTCTGGGCTTTAGTTTAATGCATCATTTTAATAGCAAATCATAAAGTATGTTTTGCCAAAGACCGGATGCAGCTCATATGCCTGCTGTTTGTTTCATTATGTCAACCTGTCCTTCTTGTGTCTTCCTTTAATTACATTTTATGTTCCATAGAGCTGAGCTTTGTCTTGTGGGATGTCGTGCGCTGCAACAATTAAGAATGGGGGCATCACAGCTGACTCCACATTCTAGGAAGGGAGCTGGAAGCAATATACATGATTGAGAAGATCAGGCTATCTTTTGTCCAGAGCAAGAGAGAAGTGGAATAGGAATTCAGGCTAATTTCATGCCATTCTTCTGTACGCTTACATCAAATTTTACCAACTGATGCAATTTTAAACTTTTCTGCATTACTGGAATATTAGGTCAAGGTGGGTAGCCATGTTAGTTTGTCTGTTGCAGTAGAAAAGAACAAGAGTCCAATAGCACCTTAAAGACGAGCAAAATTTGTGGCAGGGGAGGAGCTTCTGTGAGTCACTGCTCACTTCTTCAGCAACTTCTTCAGTGACTCACAACAACTCATACCCTGCCACAAATTTTGTTAGTCTTTAAGGTGCTACTGGACTCGTGCTCTTTTCTACTGGCATAGTAGGGTGTATGTCAAAATGGCATCAAAATAGCATAAACAATTTGAGAACACTACAAAAATTGAAGAGATGAAACTTCTTGTACAGCCAGCATAATGTAGTGGTTAGAATGACGGACTAGGATCTGGGAGTGGGTCTGAATCCCTACTCTGACATGGAATGCTGGCTGGGTTAACTTGGGTCACTCAGCCTAACCTACCTTGTTGTGAGGATAAAATGGAGGCGAGAAGAACAATGTAAGCCACTTTAGGTCTCCAGTGGGGAGAAAGATGGGATATAAATTAAGTGAATAAATACATTTTACAGCTGAAACACAAAAAGAAAGAAAGAAAAAAGACACATATTCCTAAAGTGAATGGAATGTGTGTGGGGGTTTTGAAATAAAAATTCTATTTTCATTCTTTAAAACAAAATGGCAAGACTTCAAAAATGAGACTAGAGTTGCAACAAATGTCATCTAATGCAGAATTCAAAGCCAACATCTGGAGAAATCTGAGAGAAAAGAAAGCCCTTTTCAGATGTTACAATTTGAGCGATCCATCTTCATGTATGGGGGAAATTGTGCTATATGCGATCCTTGTAATACACTCAGTTGACATTTTCTACAAAACCGGTGACACAAAGTTTCCAGTTTCACTATGCGTAATTGGAGACCCAGGTTTTTTGAGAGTATAATTTGTATGTAACCGAAGTTGGAAAATAAATCACTACAATCCTAAGGATACTTTCCTGGAAGTAATTCCCCATGAGTAGGATTCTAAATATACTTGCTTAGGATTGCTCTAAAACTGGTAAGATCTTGTATGTGTGTCAGGGTGGGGTGGGGTGGGGAATGCATCCAGAGTCAGATTAAGGCCAAATGATGCCCTAAACACAGCCCAACAATGGTGCTCCTTGGCCCTTCCATTCCAGAACAGTGAAATAATATGCACTCAGAGAGAGCAAGATGAGGTGGTAAACCTCTCCCTGGAGTAGAGCTGAGCAAAAACCTCTCTATTTCAGTTTTTTTACATTAGTTTATATATTTTTATTCATACTTTCAGTTCTCCTATTTTTTAATGCCCCCCCCCCCATATTATGCATGCAGGCTGTAGGTTTTCATACTGTCTGTACGATGCATGGCATTTATCTGCATAGCACAGTAGACATACAATGCTGATTTACTGACATGCAGTAATGTTGAAAAATGCATATATTTTAAGGGAAGTTTGGAGCAAGGAAGGAACTGAGGTGGCTTTCAGGGTTGAGATGGCAGGCATAAGAATATCAAAACCACCTCTGTCGTAGGCTACCTATTTACTGATTACTGAAATCATCCTCAGAGGTTATTCATTAAAAATCTGGAGGGTGGCCACAAGGGAGAGGGTCTTTTCTATAATGACACCACAGCTTTGGAACTTCCCAAAGGAAATTCATCTGAGCCCATCATTGTTGGTATTCTGCCATATGCTTCTCTTTTTACTAGGGTATTTGTTGATTTATGCTGCTGTTTTAATGGTTTTAATGTTTTAATGGTTGAGCTATTTTTAATGCATTATTGATAGGAATTTTAAATTAATGCTGGTTTTAATTAATGGGGGGTTTACAGGATTCTTTTAACCACTGCTTTAACATGTGGAATTTTAACAGCTGCTGGTTTTAATGTTGATGGCTATTGATTTTATGGTGATATTATGAATACATATTATAGGCTGCATGATAGCTTGTTGTTTTGCATTTCTTATTTTTTTCAGTCAGACAAGCCTTTATTGGCATATACAAATAGTAGATACAGTAATCTAAATACAGAATCCGTGCAGAGTAAAATTAGAATTACAGAATAAAACAGAGTAACATCATAATCAAACCTAATTCATAGTGTCACTTATCAGACCGCGTGACCATGGCACTGCAGGGAAACTTAGCTACTGTTTCAGTTATTACTGTATCTGGATTATTAAGCAAGAAAAGGGCCTTAAAATCATCAGGGGTCTCTAAAAGTTGGGCTAATGTGGGATATAGAAGATCCTGACGGGACGCCAGATAGAGAGGGCTTTTATTTTAATTGAATGTTTTAATCATTTTTAATTTGTTATAACCCATCCTGAGGGTTGATTTAAGGAGTGGAATAAACATTTTAATAAAACATTTTTAATATGTTGTCAAAGGCTTTCAGAGCTGGAGTTCATTAGTTGTTGTGGATTTTCCGGGCTGTATGGTCGTGGTCTTGGCATTGATGCCAGACCACGGCCATACCGTCTGGAAAATCCACAACAACTAAAAAAAACATTTTTAATCTCACCTTCTTCCAAGGAACTTGGTTCTCCTCTATTTTATACTCACAACAATTCTCTACAGTGGGGGTGGAAAGTGCCATCAATCATAGCTGACGTATGACGACCCATATAGTTTTCAAGGTAAGAGACTTCAGAGGTGGTTTGCCATTGCCTGTCACCATGTCATGACCCTAGTATTTCTTGGAGGTCTCCCATCCAAATATTGGCCTGAGCTGACCCTGCTGAGCTTCTGAGATCTGATGAGACTGAGCTAAACTGGGCTACCCAGGTCAGGGCCTCTCCAGTAGGTTATGTTTTGAAGGAGTAGTTGGCCCAGTGTTACCTGGAGAGCTTCAGGGCTGAGCTTGGATTTGAATCCAGCACTTTCACAACCCTGGCCTGACACTGTGACTACTATATTTTACTGATTCTTAACTGTCACTTTCATAATGCTGACTAGACCACTTAAGACTGTGAGTGGGCAGGGCTTTCTTTCTGGGGGAATGCACCAGAATGGAGTTCCAGAACCTGTTCAACAAAATTCTTTTTAAAAATGTTTAGAAGTTCATGAGTCTTCAGTATACAGATTGAAAACTTCATTTCGCTCTTGAGAGTTCTGGTACCTCTTTAAAAAAAAAAGCCCTGTGAGCCCCTCCCCATACCCCTGAACATCTACATGTGCAGAAATTAGCACGTTGTTTTTCTGACGCTGCACCTTGCAAGAAAGCTGGAAGGAGCATTTCTCTCTGTGTGTGGAAGCAAGCTACTCCAAAGGGCATGCATGGTGAACCATGAAACTGAATGGTGAAGGTGGGACAATGACACTGAAGCTGATTATTAGAACATGGCTGAAAGGCCAAAGGCAAGTTCTTCATTATTTTAGTTATCAGTGTTTGGGACAACTGAATTCCCAGGTGGGAAATTAGCTTCATGATTTGACCAAATGTGTTGAGTATTGCACAATATCCATACTGTGTTCTCATTCATTCCCCAGTTACTGAAGGTTCAGCATCCATGGGCATCACAGCAGGGTTTGATTTCCTCTAGAAGAGAGAGGACTGGAGAACTATGGTATTATGGAGAATCTGTGTGTGTGTGCACGCGCACACACACTTTTAAACATATAACCAGAGCATAGAAGCAAATACTTCTACAATAGGAAGCAAACCCACTGATTCTGTCTCAGTAAAACCTTTCTTTTTTAAAGGGAAGCTAATGGAGAGCCAGCATGGTGTAGTGCTTAAAATGTTGTCCTTGGACTAAGGAGACCTGGGTTCAAATCCACCCTTTGCCACAGAGCTCAGTAACTTCTTTCCAAGTATGTGTCCTTGGATTTCCATTATGACCAAATCAGATGTGCCGGGGGCAGATTTGCCCTTTAAATATAGGCCTGCCCCAATCCTTATAAACTACGGAACTGGGTGATCTTGGAGTCAGTCATCTCTCTCAACTGAACCTACTTCACAGGGCCTCTGGAAGAATAAAATGAGGGAGAGTGAACCCATGTATGATGCTTTAAGTTCTCCTGAGGTGTGGGTGGGATAAAACTATACTAGATAAATAAGATAACCACAGTGGGAACTGCTAAGCCCCCTTCACCCCTCCACCTTCTGGTTTCCAGGTATATGCATACCATTTTATATCTGATTGACACCATCTATAAAAGATAGATTCACTTCTCACACATGAACACACATGAAGTTGCCTTATACTGAATCAGACTACTGGTCCATCAAAGTCAGTATTGTCTACTCTGACTGGCAGCAACTCCCCAGGATCACAGGTGGAAGTCTTTCTCACACATGAACACACATGAAGTTGCCTTATACTGAATCAGACTACTGGTCCATCAAAGTCAGTATTGTCTACTCTGACTGGCAGCAACTCCCCAGGATCACAGGTGGAAGTCTTTCATATCACCTACTACCTGATCCCTGAATTGTAGATGTTGGGGATTGAACCTGGGACCTTCTGCATACCAAGCAGATGTGTTACCATTGAGCCACAGCCCCACCCCTGTCTTTTAGTCTCATTGTACAAGCTTTGGGTGGTACTTTGGGTAAGTCAAACCAACAGCAATTCCAGAGCACTAAATGCAAAATATGATGTCATGTAATGGTAAGATAGTGATGTTGTCACAGAAAAAACATTGGGGCAAATATTTTGGATATCCTAGGCCCAAACATTAGTTTTATTGTGCCACGTAAATCTACATTGGGGTTTGGAGAAATCTATAATCCAAGCTAAGGATTTGCATGAAAAAAAATCTCTCCCCACCCCCCGGCAACAGGGACTTAAATGGTGGGTCAGTTTTTTTCCAAGATGAGTCATGGGGGGGTTAGGAAAGGCTAACTAAAGAACAATCAAATCACACAGCTGCTGTAGCCGCGTGCATGGAGAGATAGCAATTTTGCTTAGGAAATAAAGACTGAATTTCCCTCTGATCCAAAAAGCAGCACTAAAAATAAAATCAAATTATGGAGGCTTTCACAAACACTTTATTCCATCCTAAATCCTCCCTACTCTTCTTACTCCAAAAAAATACAAGCTGTGAATGAGCATTTCTTTGCCTATAAATTCCCACCCCATCTCCCACCCCCATTCTGAATTCTGTTCTCCAAGGCAGCATAGGTCCTGTTTGGCAGAAATGGAATCCCTTCAGGTGCTGGCTTAGCTGTGGAATTGTTTCTTACCTATGGTGCACACAGCCCAGCTTCAAGAAAACCCAGATGCTGTTTTGCCTTGTTCTTGCCATTATTCTAATTGAGTTTTTGAAGCTACCTTATACAGAATTCCATCAATAATTTTCGACTGCAGTTGGAGGGGCCACAGCTCAGTGGTTGAACATCTGCTTTGCATCCAGAGGGTTCCAGGTTCAGTCTCCAGCATCTCCAGTTAAAAGGCACAGGAGGCCGGTCATGTGGAAGACTTCTGAGATCCTGGAGAGCTGCTGCCAGATGTACTGACCTGGATAGACCAATTGTCTGGCTCAGTATAACACAGCTTCAGGTGTTCATTTGGCAGAAGTTCTGTGGTTCCAGGTAAGAGTCCTTACTTAGGCTTGAACATGGGCTGTTCTGTACATAAACCACGTGCTCTACCCTGAGTTATGGTCCTTCTAACAGAGAGTGCCCTGCCTGAGGCTTAAACTGGTATCCACAGAAGTTAAATGTGTAACATTTGTAAGCCAGCACCACTTGGCAAGTGAAAGAGAGAAGCTGAATGTTCAACCCTTGATGGGGCAAAGAACCATACTTCAAACACGGCAACACATTCCCTAGCAAATGAGGACCAGAAAAATGTGACTGTAGCAGATGTATGTGTTTAAATGTGGCTCATCGGCAGTCACATAAAAAGTAGAAGATGGGGGTGGGGATCCAGTTTGAAGGAGCAAAAGGGATTGTGTGGGTAGGGCCACTGAAACTGCCCCCAAATGACTTGTCTTCCTTCAGTCTGTCCCTCAACATTGCAATGTCTTTAGTCAGACTATGGTACTGGAAGTTCAGCATGGAATAACGGATGTCCTGGCTATGAGAAATTTGCTGCAGAGCAAGGTATGGGGAAGGAAGCCATGACTGGAAAGTATTCTGCACTAAATCCTCTGTTTTGTTTTGTTTTAAATCTGATCTCCATCTCCATCCCCTGCTTTCCATATTATTGCAGCAGACCTCTGTTTAAACGTGAAAATCATCTCTAGTTTGGCTCTTACTATATTGAGGTAGTAAAAAAATGTAACTTAATTGTAACAGATGCTCTTAAAACGCAGAGAGGAGAACAATCTTGTCTCACCAAAATGTAACATAGGACCTCGATGTTTCAAGCACTGATGGAGAACAGCCTTAGCTGTTCAGCACGTACCAAGGGTGGCAGTTAATTAGGTCATTGATGAATGAGTGTGTGATTTAGCAATGAATTGATGCAAACAGCAAAGTAAAGCCACAATGAATTAAAAGTCAAGCTACATGAATAAAACTCAATCGAAGGGAAAAATCTAATGAATTAAAATGTCAGCATAGGGGCCTTTCAAAATTAGAATTCAATGAGAACGATCGGTTAATCATTTTCGTAATTATTGGCCAGATAGCAAGGCAGAGGTCAGCAGAGGCAGACGCAAGCCTTTTTGAGGCATTGGTGGATCATGCAGAGGTCCGAATTAACATGTTAGTTAATTGTGGATTGCCTGCAGTAAATTGGCCATTGATAAAATTAATTAGTGGGTTTAAGTGAAATTAAATAAAGCATTCTAAGATGACAAGGAACTGCCTGTCCTGAAGCAAGTGTGGTCATTTTTCAGCATTAGTCCTAGTAACATAACTGCAAAGAAGAAGTTCAGCATCCAATTAGGATTTGGGACAAAACAAACAGAAGGCTGAGTCACTCTGAAAATTGACTCATTTCTAAGGATTGGTTTAATTGGCTGTTTTGTGCCTGGAGTTATCTCACCAATAACTGGTGACTTTTTCTGAATGGGTTTAGCATGGTGAAGAGGGCTTCTGATTGGTCCCAAAGTTCCAACCAGTTTGATTTGATACAACGCTGAACATCTGTAGGACCAAAGGAAAAAGTGAGTGGACCTGTATGGATCTTGGCATACCTTAAAACACATGGTGGTGGTCCACAAAGTGGTGGTTTGTATAGATAGACTTTGGGGTAGACTGCCGATGGACCATGGGCCAAACACAAACTTTTCACCTGTGTAGCTTGGCATTCTAAGAATCCCGTGTTCTTTATGATGCACTTCAATGGCTTTTCCCCCCACACTTGAACACTAGTACAGAGACCTCTACCAACTCCCCCACTGTAAAGACTTTGGCAGTGCTCTTCCCTTATGCACAGCTGTTTCTCACCACCATTTGTAAACCAAAAAATAAGCAAATAGAAGAGAACTGAGGAGTGTCAGAGTTTTTTGGGGGGAGGGTCACATTCAGGGCTAAGCTTGTGCTGTTGCTCTACCCAGGGTTTTCGAGATAAACAGATACAATGACAAAAAGTACAGCAAGACACAGGAGCAAGGTCTACAGACTGGTCCAGAGTCAGATATCCAAAGGTCCAATCCAAGGGTCAGGGCCGGAGGGTCCAGGGGTCCAGTTCCAAGGCATGGGAACAGATGCAGGGGCTCTGGGTCTCAGGCTTCAGGAGCAAGCATAGATTATCAGAGACAAGATACAAGGCAGCAGGGCCAGAGTAGGGCTCTTTTTGCTGAAGAGGTCAACACACAGAGAGCTGGTGAGTAAGGTCACTTTCACACCAGGTCTTGCTCAGCATGTCCTTTTTATCTGCACTTTTTGCTGACTCATCCCCCAAGGGCCAGATGTCGATCCTTACAGTCATGTTCACTTTCCTACTGGTGCAGGTCTTTTACTGTTTCCCTATCACCCTTTCAGTCCTGGTCCTCCAAGGACTCCTTTCCAGGATCTAATGCTGACTGTTGCTGAGCAGCCAAGTGGGTGCTCCATCATCTCTCCTGAGCCACCAAACACTCTCTTCTTTTATATTCTACTGGCCCAGGAGAGGCTGGTGGGGAAGCCAGCCTCTGCAGTGTTCCTTTCTTCTCCTGGAAGACTGAGCAGCCCAGCCATGACTGGGAAGTGTTCTCACTTCCTGATGCTTCCCCTGTTAGGTCTGCTGCCAGATCCATCTGCTCAAGTGGGGATTCTGTTGATGTGTGGCACACTTCTTCAGATACTGAGGAGGAGGAGGAAGTAGCAGCTGGTTGGCCCATTACAGGGGCATCAAAAACTATAATGGGATACAGTAATTAGAGCAGGGGTCCCCAACCTATTTGAGCCTGTGGTCAGCTTTGAAATTCCCACACAGGGTGGTGAGAGCAACTACAAAACGGCTGCCACAAGAGGTAGAGCCCAAGTGCAGGGCAGAAGAGAGGTAATTTAAAAACTATGTTGGGAAAGAGGAGCAACAGAGAATAAAAACAGCATTGTGGTGGCTACTGCAACTGAAACAATGTTTTTTTTAATCTGTACAACCAATCAGATCTCCAGTGACCAATCAGAAGCCTGCTTGGCAAGAGCCTCAGCTGGCCCCACCCACTTTTTAAAAATTGTTGGTGTGTGCCAGGAAAGGTGCCAGTGGGTTGCCAGGTGTGGGTTGAAAAATACCTGGAGACTTTGGGGGTGGATGCGGGAGAGGGCGGGGTTTGGGGAGGGGAGGGACCTCAGCAGGGTACACTGCCATACAGTCCACCCTTCAAAGCAGTCAGTTTCTCCAGGGGAGCTGAACTCTGTCAGCTGGAGATCAGTTGTAAAAGCAAGAGATCCCCAGGCCCCACCTGGAGACCCCTGGATTAGAGTGTCAGACCAGGACAGGGTAGGCCTGAATTCAGATCCCCAGCCAGCTCCTCAGCCTCTTTGGGCTGGACACTCTCTCTCAGCTCAACCTACTTCACAGGGTTGTTCCTTTGGCTAAAACAGAGGGGAGAAGTATACATGCTGCTTTAAGCTTCTCTGTGGAAGGGGAGGATCAGGCCTGTAGCCACAGTGGGGCATTTAGGGGCGATGCCCCCCATGGCCCATGCTTTACCTGCTGCCAGGCACATTCATTTGCTTTGGCCACTACAGGAGAAGAAGAGCCAGCTGGTGCAATTAATACTCAGCGAGCATGCACTCTCTGCTGCTCTCCTCCTGTAGCGGCCAAGGAAAGCGAGTGTGGCTGGCAGGTAAAGAAGGGCCCTTCTCCTCTTCACCTGCCTGCCCGCTGATGGGATCTCCCCCCCTCCCCTGCCCTCCAATTTTCCAACACCCCACCACCCAAAATTTTCTGGCTACGCCCCTGGGGAGGATAAAAACGTGGCAGGTCAATAGCTCTTAAAGAACTTTCCTCCCAAAGGAACACAGCTGAAGCACAATCAGTTTTCACGGCTGGACCATCCGCTCTGAATGCCATCTACCCTTCTTCCAGGTTATTATGTTATGATTATTTATTGTATTGTATTTTAAATGTCTGGCTTTATACAGCACCTCAAAGGATAGTTGTCACTTGACAAAAGATAAAACTAATGGGATCCTGCCCAAGGCAGCATAAAAGTTAAATTCCAACTGAACTTAAATTCATGTCATGGTGACACTTTACAGCCTTGAAGATCATCTTAACCTTTTGGGGAAGCAAATATCAGAGGAGGTGCCATGCAGCAGATTGATTTTTTTTCTCTCCCATGGACTCAGAAGAACTCTAATTGCAGAAGTTAAAGAGAGCGTGAATCAAAGTAGAAGATGCTTCCTAATGCTTACCTCGAGAGCTTGGGCAGTTGTGCATCCCAATGTAGGAAACATTTGTTTAATCACAGAGTTATGCATTAAGCTTGCATATGAGAATCGTATCAGTTGCTGTGAATGAGGAAAGGATCTACAAAACGTTCTGTGCAGGGTATTTATTGTAACCAAATGAGCCTCAAGCTGAAAGGTTAGCAAGCATCATGGGCAAAAACACACACACCTGTTTGTAACGAGGGTTGCATTGTTCAGTCAATTCATGAGTTATATCAATCAAACTAAAAGGCTTTTGATCTATTAAAAAGGTGATCCAGATAAATCAAGGAGTGTACTTTTTTAAAGCAATGACAAAAAAAACTTGTTAATTACACGGGTTACATTTCAGATAGCAAACTTAACTTCAGTTAAATTAAAATGTGCTTCTTGCTAGGCTTGTGTACCTCCTCATGCACAGCACAGTGACAGAACCCCAGTTAGAAACCAGCTGCCTATGACATATGACTGCAAATGTGCTGATAATCCAGAGTTAGCCCACCCACCCACCCCCGGTAACTGAAACACTTTTGGGTTTAGAATCCTGTTTCACTGAAAGAAAGCTAATTCTGGTTTACCCACACACCTATATTCAAACTGCACATGTAACTTTCTGACCTTGCTTTCCATTCAGAGAAGAAGGAAAGGCCATGTGCAACTCTGTAACCAAGATGTGTTTGTCCACATTAACTTAACCTTTTACCATCTCAATGCAGCAAAAGGCTTAGGAAAAAAATGGTAGGCAGTGCAGTCTTAGAAGAGGCATCCCCGTTTTTTCTTTCACACTTAGAAAGGACTGCCTCTTCTAAGATGACGCTTGCTCAGCCACTTGCCTGCACCATTCTGTTCATATATTTCATTTTTTAAAATTACCTTGCACATTCTATTTAAACCTATATGAGATGGCTTAAAATATATGCAATGGATCATCAGAAAACAATTGTTTTTTATTCATACTCAGTTTACAATATCAGGCCTGTTTTTGAATCAAATCAGATCTGGGAGTGTAGGCAGCAGGCAGGCTTTTGACATGTTAAAGACTTACAGGATTTTATTAAACCCTCCCTTGAGTTTTAGAGCTTTGAGGCCAGTGTAAGGAAGTTACTGCTTCACCTATCTCATATTGATCTGTGGAATTCCTTGCTGCTAGCTGTATCAAGGGACCCCAGAATAAATTGTTTTTAAAGCAGGATGTAATTTATTTGTGTTAAACATTTCCCTTTATTAACTTGGAACATGATCCATCCCATTGTGTACATTGTGGGGAACAAAATAAACAGACAAATGTCCATGTTGATCTGGCCACTCTTAGCCCTGGGTCTGCATGAGGTCAAATACCTCATAGAGCCACTGCAACCCCAACCTAGCTGTGCCACTGTGCTTCTGGCACTGGAGTGGCAATGGAAAACTCCATTTAGTTCTATGAGCTCCAGCCAGTCTAGGTGCATAGATCCCATAATCTGGATCCAGGCAGAGCTAGCAGGAATGGGAAATCTTGCTGAAGAGGAGCCTCTGGTGTGTTACTCTCAACTAGACTTCATCACATATGCTGCACTAACACATGACATGGATCATTTTAATTTGCCTGCTGTACTGGTATACCAAAGCTGGAAGAATCTGTCACCTGAGTGATTTAGGCCCAATTTACACCTCCCCTCTGCAGTAGTTTGACTGCTGTCTTTCCCCAAGCTCATTTCATGCTGGTTTCAAATTTCACTCCAGGGGATCTGAATAGTACTAAGCAACAGCATTTGTTTAAAGCAGTATAATGCTAGCTTGACCACAGGAGGGCAATTAACAAATGTAAACATTAATTTATAAATTAGAACAAGTATGGTTTGAAACTAGAAACAGGTATAGACAGTTTAGTTTGAAACTAGAATGATTCTAGCGGGAAAGTTAGATGTAAATTTGACCTTAGTTCCTAAAGAAGTTCTTGTGCCACTTAAGAACCCTTAAATGTTTCCCATTCCTGCCTCTGAAGTACTTGAACCTAGTAGTGATGGTCAGACCTTTGCAAATGCTGTGCCCCAAAATCAAACTTGCCCTGCTTGCAATGGCCCTTTTCTCTCCAGCTGAGCACATTTGCATTGCTGGTGGCATTCATCATCCTGTAGGCAGTCAGCCAGTAGCTACCATTGGGGCATGCTCAGAACTTACTGAAATGCTGAGACTGATGGAAGCTGTAGATTTCTCAGCATTCCAATTCATGGACCCAACCCCCCCCCCCCAAAAAAAAAAACCACTTCTACAAGTTGTCAACAACCCCATCAATAACTCATGGTGGGACAGAGCTTGGTAGGAGGCTATCCTCTGTTTATAGAACCATACCCAGCAGCTGGTTACTTACCCCTCCCTCTTTGAAAAGGTAAGGTTTGTGGCTTGGGAAGAGAGAGTAGGAATGGGCAGAGTGGCAGACACCTGTGAGTGTGTGCATGATTTTGCAAGCATCCCACTGAACACTCGCAAATACTCACAGAAGGTAAAAGTATGTTTAACAGGGATGCTTGTAAAAATGTGAGTGGCTCGAGTTGAGCATGGGGGGGGGTTGTCATTGCTTAGCACTAGTGTCTAGACATTGTTTGTTTGTTTCCAACCCTCTGCCAGGCCCAACTACTGTGCAGTTTAGAGCAGATAGAAGGGGAAATCATTCTGCAGGTGGCAAGCGGAAATCTTCTGACCGTTTGTTCACAAATAAGAATTTATGAATTGGCCAATCCCTGATTACTCAGGGCTCTGGGCGATGCACAACAAAACACTAAAACATCAAACAATAAAACACTATAGCAATTCAGTTTAGATTAAAACAGTTCTCAGATGGCATTAACATAAGCCGACTGACATGTCAGTTTTCAGACTGCATGCCGCCCCACAGGAGAGGAAGGGGGAATTAGAAAAGATGGAACATTGTAGTGAGCAAGTCTGACGTGGGGTGGGGATAGTTTGTCAGGGAATATCACCTGAGCTGCTTGGGCCAACTGGTACCAGGAGGACTCCCATGAATGAATAGGCTGGTCTCCCTGCAGTTCCCTTCTTTGGCCAGTGATTGGAGGTGACACAGCAGTGTAATCTGTCCTGTGGACTTCTCCTGACATCCAAGTACCTAAGCTGTTGGCAAGCGAACTTCCCTTGCAAAATGTATTTACCAGTTAAATGGTGCTCAATCCTCATCAACACCCAGAAAAATCTGTTTTAGTCCCCTGGAGACAAGCCAGATGGATAAGAGATGAGAGGCAGAGATGTGGAGGACACACTTAGAACAAAGCAGGTGGGAAAGAGGAGAGCTTCTTAAGTATGGCAATAAATCTAAATAAATAAAAGAGGTCTGCTGTGAGGCATTGGGGGTTGCGGATTTTGCTGAGCTAGGTTGGAAGACAGCCCAGAGAGTCTGCCAAGGCAAGAGAACAGCTGTGAAATGCTAAGGTGTGGATATTTAGCGATAATCTGCTTTAACCCTGCATATTGGATGATATAAGGCACCATCCACCTTGTGCCTCAGGAAGAAAGTCCTGCAAAGCCTTGATGCTGCACTGGGTATGAATTGCCTTTTTTAAAATGAGAAACAAACTCCAAATATTGCAGAGTGAAATAATCCCTGAATTGTCCATCACAATTTCTGGTGTCTTTATGAGAAACTGTAAGAAAAACAAATGCAGCTTGGGCAGCATCTGTTCCCTAAGGTGGAATAGTTGGCATAAACTGCCTTTGCTTTTCCTTTTCTGTTTGGGTTTGGGTAGTATATACATTAAACATGATTTACACTGAGTCAGACTACTGGCCTATCAAGGTTTATCAGTGCTTTATACATAGACTATCAAGGGGTGCATTCAGACGGGCAGCTAATCCCACCATTGGCCTGGCTGTAATTTGATCTAGATCTTTTTAATCTAGCATTGCACGACCAGAGAGCTCCTCTGTGAATTGCTTTACCACACGTGACTCCATGGTGGATTGTCTAAATTGTCCACCTTAAGGAGCTGTGCAGTCAGCTTTTTTTAAAAAAAAGCTTGCATATCTGCATATGTGCTTATGTGCCTCACCGTCTGCGGACGTTGCATGTTTAAATGGTTATGCACACATCGCTAAGAGTTTTTTAAAATGGCGGCCATTTGGGATGGTCTGGAGACCATCCCTATGGGCTGATTGCGTGCTAGTGGAATGACCTGAAGATGGAAAATCCAGCATTAGCCCGTCGGCCAGCTTTAGTCCGGACTTTAAGCACTATCTTTTAAGTATGGATCCCTGACGGGGATTGACGAACTACTAAAGAAAGCGGCCCGATTCCCAGATGTGGAGGTCTGGACGTGCACTTTAAATCCAGCAGGCACTCGTGCCTGGCGCGGCTCAAAAGAGCCATCTGAACACACCCAAGGTCTATCAAGATCAATATTGTCTATTCTGATGGGCAGCAGTTCTCCGGGGTCCTTTTACCTTGACACTGAACCTGGGACCTTCTGAATACAAAGATGATGCTCTAACCACTGAGCCACAACCCTTTCCCTATTTATGTATAAAGTGTAGGGACTGTCATAGCAGCCCACAGCAACAGTAAAAACATGAATGCAACAATCAAAGAAATAAGGGAACAAAGCAAAATTTCCCATAGTATAACTATGACAGTCAAAGCCATTGCAAAGATAAAGACAGGCAAGAGGGAAGGAGAGTTAGGGGTGAAATCAACTGGCAAAAATATGAACCAACAGACTTTTCCTGGTACCTACAAAATAACTAAGGCAAACATTTCAGACAAACATTTCTCAAAAGGAAATTCTAAGAACAGGGAACAACTGTTGAAAAGGTATTTTCATGTCTAACCAACAGGCAGATCTAAGTACTGTATTTTTTTTTTTGCTAGATATGAAAATTAGACAGGTTGTTTTGTTGTATATAATCTCCATGTCTTCTTGGAACCACCCAGAGATTCTCAAAATGGTGAGTAATTGTAAATGCATTACTAAGCAACTCAGCAGCCCCATCAGAAACTGCAAAGGGCGAACCTTAAAGGCATTGCCTGTAGCTTGCGTGATGCTTTACACATTCCATCTAACCTGATGGATCTGTTCATGTTCAAACGGTAAGAATATTTGTGCAAATGTTTTCCCATGTGTGATTTAAAAAAAAACTGTGCTGGGGATGGCCACAGAACTCTGCATCTCCCATCTGGGAAGAGGGACAGCATCCATGGGGGGTTTCATATTGTGTGTATTCTTTACCTCCCTGGGTTTCTGTTGAGGCTAGGGAAGACTGCTTCCCTCTGTTCTCTGCTTTTGAGGAGGCACAGAGACCCCCTTAAATCAGAGAGGGGAAGAAATCGGAGCATGTGATTTCGACAGAAGTTTAGAACTAAGCCAGCTCACAGAAAGAGGTACAGAATGTGAAGTGCAGGAGAAGGGAAAGAAACAGCACAATATCGCCTTTCCTGAATGTCGGCCAGTACACGGGGGCTCTCAAATGTAGGCTGCACAGCAGAAAATCTGAAAACAACAGTTACAGGTAAGTGACTCTGTTGTATCTAGCTGTAAAAAAAAAAAATCAATCTCTCTCATGATCCAAAGCACAGCAATAAAGATTACAATAATTCCTTTTTAAAATGGAGGTCTGGTCTTAAACATCACTCTCTAGCACTGCCTCGGTGGGGGTTTCCCCTTAGTATCTTCTTTAACAGAGCACAGATCAATTTTGCTCCATTTAGAAGTGAAAGGTATTTTTTTAAGCTGCCAACCTTCTGTCCCCCTCTTCCACCTGATATTTGGCTGTCAAAATTCCCTACAACACCCCCCTCTTCTTCTCTCCCCCCCACCTCAACACAGCACTGGTTATAAAGCGCTTATGAGACAAACGATGGCCCCAAGCTGCATGCTTGAAAGCTCACAGGGGCACATTTGTTGTATTTGAAGATGTAATTTGGAGAAATGGGATTGCGCAGGTGTAAAGCGAGGGTGTAATTTGGGCTGCAGGATCTTTATTGTTGGTTGTGGTTGGTGAGTAATGAAGGTGCTCAGGTAGACTTGTCAGAGAGAAGACATGAATTGTCAGAATCAGCAGGTTAAAGTGAGAAAAACAGCATCCTTGACCACTGAGGGGTGTTTTTTTTGGCTCTTGAATCACAGAGAGCCAATAAATAGGGAAGGGAACCCCACCGTGCTATTTTTGCAGAACAGAACTACACTTCAAAAACTGGCAATAGCAGTAAACTTAATTCTTTGAACCCCCTATCTCAGGTGATTTCTCCTCCAACTTTTTGAACTTTTTAAGCTAAATCTCAGTATCTTACAAAATGACTAAGTGGAGGATGACCAGGGAAGTTTAATTTGGGCCCAACAAGTTTCAGCAAGTTCCAATAATGCATCAGAATTGTAAATCCAAAGCATCATTTATTAGAGAGCCCCAAACTTTCTTAGGTTGCAGTCACATGCACCAGATAAAGTGCGGGGGGAGGGAAGCGAGGCTATTTCCTCTGGAGAAATTTGACCCACAGTTACACAATCACACCTCCCTTTGAAGCTGCAGGCACAGTCAGTCAGTGTGTGATCAGACGCAACTGTGGGTGAGTCGTAGGGGGGGGGTTGTGCTGTTTGTTTCCCATGCGCTTAAATGAGGGATTGATGAATCGCACTTCCACACTGAGGGCTCCCTATGGAGTTTGCAATGATGTACATACTGCAAAGAGGGGGGAAAATGGCACAGAGTCAGGATGGCCTGATCAGACCATCCCGATGGCATGAGAGCATGCTGGAGTGATCAGACAGAGTAAAGTCTGCCCAAGGCCCATCACAACTGTTTACTACCAGATTTTCCCCAGTGTCTTTTAACTCCACTTCCGTAGTGGAGCAAAACGGGTTGCAGACAGCTGTGGGGTGTTTCCCAGATGATGTTTTCTAATCACTCCTGTCTAGCCCAGCCTCATACCGACCAATCACACTGTTAAATGTAGACGCAAAAATATTCTCCAAGACCCTTGCTAATAGGCCCAAAAAAGTGATCTCAGATTATATATCAACTG
Source organism: Lepidodactylus listeri (assembly GCA_029233225.1). Classification (NCBI taxonomy): domain Eukaryota; kingdom Metazoa; phylum Chordata; class Lepidosauria; order Squamata; family Gekkonidae; genus Lepidodactylus; species Lepidodactylus listeri. Next base: position 39,740,371 of record JARCFY010000013.1, read on the forward strand.
ACCAGACAGGTTTTATACCCAAAAGATCCTTAACAGATAACATTAGGCATACTTTAAATATTACATCACATAGTATATCTACAGTCTATTATTTTGGCAGTCAATATAGAAAAAGCTTTCAACAGCCTTGAAATAGTCTTTCTGAATAATCTACCTATAGCAATGGGGTTTGGAGAAAATTTTTTATAAGCCATTGAAGCTATTTGCGCAGGTCCTATAGAAAAACTTAAAATAAATCATTATAGATCAAACAAAATTATACTACAAAGAGACACAAGACAGGGTTGCCCCCTGTCCCCATTCCTCTTTGCCTTAGCAATGGAGACTCTGGCAGAAGGAATATGGAGAACTAACAACATTCATGGAATCAAAATTGGGGTGACAGAACATAAAGTTTCATTATATGTGGATGATTTAGTAATCTACGAGAGAAAACCAATAATCTCTTTAGCACTACTTCAGCAACTATTTAGAGAATATGCCCTAATATCAGGGCTCAAAATCAGTCAGTCAAAATCCATCATTTTCCCAATTCATTTATCACCCACCTTATGGACTCAGTTAAAGACATCCTTCTCTTCTTCCTGGATCACCGCCTCACGGAAATACCTAGGAGTAAAAATTCCAACAGACTTAAATAAACTTTTAGCATGTAACTACAACCAGATTTACAAAGACATCCAGAAACAAATGAAGAAATTGAATAGACTAGACCTACCATGGACAGTCAGGCTACACATAATCAAAAACTTTGTACTCCCCAAGTTTCTCTTTTTGTTTAGGTCATTATCTCTAGACATACCAAAGAAAAATCTCACACTTTTGCAGAAATCAATTTTAGACTTTTGGGGGCAACTATAAGACACATAGAACTAATTTTAACACATTACAATGTCCTAATGTAAGAGGAGGCCTAGATTTTCCAGATTTGGCTTTATATCATGAAGCCTGTAATTTAGTTAACATAATAAGGTCCATAATGGAAGAGACAGAAACAAACTGGATACAAATTGAACAATCCTTCACCTCATCCTACACAATCCCAGAGATATACTGGAACTCCTTGGGAGACAGACCAAAAAGTATCCTAGACAATCCAATCCTAAAAGATCCCTTGAAAATTTGGGACAGACACAAAAATATCCTAGTACCAATGATATCCCCCAATGTCTACATCTTAAAACCACAATGGCTTCCCCCGTGGAAAGAGCTTGGAGCATTTAGTAAATGGAAGCAGGCAAAGATCACTAAGCTAGAAGACTTAGTTAGTAAAGGACATATACTGACCAAAGTGAAAACAGAGGGGAAAATAGGTAGCAATATACCATGGTACAGTTACTTACAACTTCTGTACCTGATAACCTCAATCCAACTGAAAAATACTTTCTCAAGACCACTGACAGACTTTGAAACCTTATTTTTTTTTAAAAAAACTACACTGAACACACAACAAGACTGTTTCCTAAAATCTACAAAATCCTAATCACAATGGACACAGAAAACTCTGACATACCAACTCCAATGGCAAATAGATTGCCAGAACAGAATCACAGAGGAAGTCTGGACAAAAATCTGGTCTTCTCCAGCAAATAATGCAAAGATATTTTCCATTCATTTTCAGTCTTTCAAGATGCTATCTAGATGGTACCTCACTCCAACCAAATTATTTAGAATAAACACAAACAGTGACTTCCCATGCTGGAAAACCAGGCAGGAGAGTTTTTACATTGCTAGTGGGGCTGTTCACATATTAACTCCTTTTGGAGACAAATCATAGCAGAAATAAAATTTATCTCAGGCTGCAACTTACCTTTCCTCCCAGAAACTGTCCTCTTGAATAGCTGAAGTGACACGATCTGTAATAAAGGAAAAAAAACATATTAGTCTCAACACTCCTATCTGTAGCATGATTGCTAATAGCAGTAAACTGGGGAGATAAGAGAATACTAACCATGCAAATGTGGAGGTCCTGTCTTTGGGATCACTTTATTCTTGGTAAAATTACATACAACCTCTCTATGCCTCAGAGAACCAAGCACCAAGAAGAATTTGTTGCTGCTTGGTTTCCTGTGGTAGATTATTTAACAAAAAATGAGGTCATTCCTAATAATCCATACTATAGAAACTTAACTTACTTTTGAATGTATTACTGTTACTAGTTAACTTTATAGATCCAGATGGTCAGCAGTGTTGGTCTGATGCAGTAGAACAAGTTTAGAGTCCAGGGGCACCTTTAAGACAGCAAAGGTTTATTCAAGGTATGAGCTTTCATGTGCAAGGTACACTTTTTCAGATACATTGGAATGATAGGTAAGGTATACATTTCAAATACATTGGAATGGTAGATAACTTATAGACAGGGGTTTAACAGCAAATTAACATGTAACGTGATGATGTTTAAGTTATTATATTTACTGCCTACAGTTGATAAGATGCATTTTACTTTGATAGTTTGTTGTTTAAAAACCAACCATGACATCAGTCCTCTCTAGGAACCACCAGAAACTTTATAGTTTTACCATAGAGTTTCTGGTCATTCCTAGAGAGGTATGACATAACTTCTGGGTTTTTACCAGAAGTGACATCATGCTGACACTGCCAGTGTCTCCCCCCCCCCCATGTCCCCCTCATGGTCTCCCATTGGTTGTCAGTCCATGTCTAGCAGCCCTATCTCCAGGGAACTGATCTCTGTTGACTAGAGAACATTTGTAATTCTAAGAGACCTCCAGGCCTTTCCTGGTGGTTGACAACCCCACTTCCAGCCTTAGCTCTATTTTTTCCCTCCATCTTTCTTCTTCTCTCTCTACACTGCTTTTTTACTCTCAGTATCGAAATTCTGCTCAGCAACAGACTACAGTCTCCCTAATGGGACAAACTTCTGGGCATCAACAGTGAAACAAGCTACTGCTAATAAAACACGATACCCCGAAACAGTCCTTTCCAGCCCTGGTAAAGTCTGTTCCTGGGGTCAGTGGGATGCAGTGAGGAGGGAAAAGGAGATGAAATTGCAATTCCACCTCTTCTGTCAGTGGAGCGACACTGATGGAAGAGAAAAGAGAAGGCAATGCATCCTCCCAAACCATGTGGCTATTAGATTGTGTGAGTCCTGCAACCCCAGGGTTTCATAGGACTGCTGGGGATGGGGGGAAGAAACATGGGGAAGATAACAGAATCCTTGCACCAGCAGAAATATAAAATCAGACAGTCATGTACAAGGAGAAATGTATGGCTCATCTTATCTCTTCTGATAGCTGAGGAGAACTTAGGAGATCATTTTGGAAAACAATCTGAACACAGGAGGGGAGATGCGGATGCATTGGCTTTGTAGTTTCAGTGACATAAAACACCTACTTCATTCAAGTAGAGAACAATAAAATCATACCTGATAAATTTGAATCATGTTGTCCATAAACTCAATATATTTGCTACAACAGTGGCCAAAATGAGATGCTTGAGGGAAGCAGTAATGGATATAAAATACCAGCAGAATGATTTTCTTCCTGGACACCAACAGGTCAGGTTCTTGAGAAATCCTCGCCCTCCTCACATTTACTTCTATTTTTATCACTACTTCTGGTAGCAGTGGTAATGTATCAAACTTACTCTGCATGGGGGGAAAAACCTGTTAATTTAATCCTGTTGACACCCAATCCTTTGCAAACTCTAGTTCAAGTATGTTCTTATGCTCAGTTTGAAGAGCTCAGTTTTTCATACCTATTTTGAGTGTCTATTGAAACAACAACAACAAAACCCCTATGTTTCCTAAGGCCTTGGTCATCATTAGCTTTTATGTCAAGACATGAGGATTCATAGGCTGTGTGTATTCATGAGGATTCACATACTGTGTGTATGTTCATGGGGACTGTGTGTATGTCTCTGTTATTTTAGGAAGAGGGAAGGACATGCATCCAGCAGCTGTGTCTGACATTCAAAAATGTGCTTAATTTTCCTTTCATCTGGATTTCTCCTATTGCGAGCATCGCTTCTTGTTTCTCTGAGGAATTAAGCTCCTTCAAAGATTAGTTATTTTCAAGAGACAGCTGTAGGATTCAGATGGGCAGTGAAATCCATCTTATAATATGCTTCATTTTTTAAGTGGATTGATCAGGCAAGCCCACAGGTAGGAATAACTTATGCAATAGAACAGTTTTCTACAAAGATGCTGTGAACACACCACTCAATGAAACACACACACACACACACAATCAACATTACTTATCCAAGGCTAATATCATATGGTAATTATGGGTCAATTGACAATCAATTTGCATGTATCCCATACACACATAAATAAATTGGAGGATTATAACTTTCAAAAGGTCCTCTTTCCTATAATTTAGTGCCTCGGTTGAATGATTTCTATAAACAGTAATCCAAATGGAAAATTTTACACCGAACCTTTAAAAATGGTAGCTGCTCAAGACCTTAAAGAGCCTAACTACACATTACAGAGACATGTGACAGCTGCCCACTGCATCACCATGGTAACACTGTTTAAAAACACACACATCATGTGACATCACTATACTCAGTGTTTCCCTACCCTCAGTCTAATTTGTTGACTTCTGATGGCAAGGGAAGAATACGATGATGTTAGATTGTAAATTTTTCTTATCAGACAGAAAAGATATAAGCCACAAAAAGTCCCACACACACACACCCATGCTCAGTCAGGTCTGCAGCATTTCAAGGTCAGGTCCCACCAGCTGTGAAGTCCAGACTGGTGATCTGAAGTGGAGGGGGAAAGGAGGGGCACAGCCCACTGTGGGGAAACAGGCCTCACTAGCTCTAATTTCTGCCCATTGTGGAAGTTTTTCAGCTGTCCAGCCCAGCCAGGCTTCCCTTCTTCCACCCCTTAGTTCTACGCCCTCCAGACTGGCACCACTAACCTCTACGAGTTTGTTCTGCCTTGGGGTTTGAGCTGCCACTTTGCTGCTTAAAGGCTTAGCACCATGTTTGCCTCTCCTCCTCATTTTACACCCACTACTGAGGAAACGGACATGCTCAGTTGAGCCCTGTAGGAATGTGGGTCTTAACCTCTGCCCACTCCCCTTTCTGCTCCTAGTACACATGGACTGAACAGGGGCCTAACATGGGTCCAGAGATCAGACCGATTGCATTAAAAATGAAAATATGTTTAATAAGAAAATAGAAACAGCACATCTCATTTTCAAACACATCAGACTGAGCAGGGATAAAAGGGAAAGTGATAAACCACAACCCTCTAATCCTTAGCTCTATACGTATCTTTACAGCTGGTAAGAAAGAGGCTGTAGAATTCTTGGAGTTGTAAGCATCCATTACCGTGGACTAAGTATGGTAATTTCAGGATCTTCTGCTGGAAACTAGTTTTTTGAGGCAAAGTGGATGCCTCCTCTTTAGTGTATAAAAATGGCCAAGATCCAAAGAAACGAAGTGCTTCAGACAGCTTGTTCAATGTGCTTGGATTTTTATTATCTGCCTTAGCCCACCTCTCAGCAGATTCTAATTCCCCACCTGTCTGCCAACAGGGTCCACTCTGCTCTTTGACCTCCTGAGGACCTATAGCTGCGGTGGATTTAATGGCTTATGGGGGAGTCTGACTGCATGTTGTCCTCTGGCCAGAGCCTTCTGCATTTCTATGGCACTGAATGGCTCTGCCTTATAGAAATGATGCTCCTGCTCACCAATGAAGAGTTCTTTATAGCCTCTGTCCCTCCTCATACCTCCTGGAAAGAAGGAAAGTCGGAAAGGGGAATGGAACCACATGCTTACTAAAGAAAACGCAGGTGTTTACCAGTCCTCCCGATCCTCCAACAGGAAATCCCTTTGTTTGGATGAAAGCAACCAAAAACAAGCCCTGCCTTACAGTGCCCCTGCCCACTTTCTGAAAAGCTTGGTGGTCACCGAGGGAAGTACTGGTGGGCAATGCTCCCTCTAAGCTGTGGAGTCTTGTGAGCAAAAATTCTACTTTGTGAGCTACCGGCATTAAAGTTGAGAGTGAGCAATTTGGCTACTGCATAAATTAGTTTGCTCTGGAGCCATCCTTCCTTTTGAGCTAAGATAAAAATGTGTGAGCCGTAGCCTAAAAAAACTGTGAGCTAGCTCACACTAACTCAGCTTAGAGGGAACACTGCTGGTGGGTGCCATGGCACCCACAGGCACTACCTTGGGGAGCCCTATTCTAGAGGGTGCACAAGCTTCTCTACATTAGCTGGTGAGCTACTGGTAGCTCATGAGCCTACCTTTGGAGACCCTGAGCTAGGCTCCTTGGTCTGTGGTGGTAAAGAAGATTGCACACTTGCCCCTCCACTATACAAAAAGAACTGATGTCCAGACAAATACTGCACTAGACCTTTGGATTGAGGCTTTATTGTTGCTTCTGCAATAAAGTTTTCTCTAGCCAAAGTATAATTCTGTGTGTGTGTGTGTGTGCACGCACACACACACACATTTGCATGAATGAACAACTGACATATGAGACCTGCCATATGGTAGCAAGTGGTTTTTCTCTAAGAGCATATCTTTATACAGCTAGATTAATCTGGTTATGATGGCTAATGCGAGAAACCAGCCTGTAGTCCACTTGTGATGACAAAGCATGAATGCACACAAGCGAGTTTTCACTTGTCATTGTGGCCATAGAACGTACTCTAATCAAGGACTCCATAAAAGGAAAGTAGAGCATTTTGAAAGCCTCTGATCCACAGGGGCTAGAGATCCCAGGCATAGCAACAGTGTCCAGGCAGAGCCAGCAGTTGTGAAACCACTTAAAGAGCTCATAGTTAACAATTAGATCCTGTAGGAACTGGAACAGAAGCTGTTTTGTCAGCGCCAGCTGAATCAGGGTAGTCATTAGAGTTCCACTAAAAAGTTATCTTCGGAGCCACTGTTTCTGGAGATTCACTTCAACAGACCACAGGACATTTTCCACCAGGGGACGACATTTGATGGTGCCCCACATATCAGTCTCTGGGCAGATGGCTGGTTATGTGGGTAAAAGGCTTCCTAGGCTTTACCACTTCAGACTTCCAGGTGGTGGTTCCATTACCTGAATGCTGCCATTGTAAAGGCTGACTGAGGGAAAGAAGGCCAAAGCCAAGCTTTCCTCCTTCGTGCCTGGCCTCAACTACTGCTAAGGACTTCTTCCTCACAGGTTCAGGTCACCACCCTTAAGTCCCACAGGGTCGCTTAGAGTGCCACAGTTGTGGGAGAACTTGATGGGTGTGCTTACCTCTCAAACCAGCATGGCAGCAGTCCAGATCTAAGGAGGCTATAAAAACACTTCCTCTGGAGACTGACCTGGCCAGAAGGCAGCATGGGAGCAAGTAGCAATATTTTTCGTGCTGCCCCTACTTACCTTCCTTTTCTACTATCAGCATTCTGTACTGTATTTTAATTGTTGCAAGCTACTTTGGGAACCAATTTTTAGCTGCAAGGCTAAAGTAAAAAATAAAGTGTCCGTCCTCCCATAGCCTATACAAAGCAAATTTAGCCATCTAGACTTGTGTTTAACATCTAGTTTTGATGCGCAAGGAGTTTTATATTGGGCAAATTTTCATTGCCTCCACATGGTTTGAGAGTTGGTATAGTCCACAGACAGGTTTACCATAATGTAGCCAATTATTTCTCTAGATTGGCTTTAAAATAAATGCTTGCACAATTCTGGAAACTTCCCCGCACTATAGAAATAGTAATGTTGGAATAGTGTTGATTTGTAAAGAGCCTCCCTGGGGCTGTGCCACTTCACCCTGGCGGCAGGTGAAGGTCTGATGTTTGCCTGTCCCCAGGTGTAAAAAATATTCTCTGTACATAGAAAAGTAGGTGGTTATGATGGAATGTTTTGCCTTTCTTTCAGATCTGAGTGGACCCAAGAATTGTAAGCCAACTAAGCTCCACTGTGGCAACTTTACAGATAAATGTGGGAATCGAGCCTCAGTTTCCGAATCACTCATTATACTAATTTCCACTCTATAAACACCGAATTAGTGTTTCCCCCTCTTCTTTTGGTGCTCAAGACAGCTTATGATGATATAAATGTAAAACTAAATAGAGATAAAAATACTTCACAATAGCATGAATTAAAACCTAATTACAAGTGCTCAATCTCATTTGAATTTTATTTCAAACACTTGAAGAGAGAAGTAAAAGAACGTCACAAGACAGGACCAGTTCGAGTGCCAAAACAGAGCTAATAAAAAAAGACTATATTTGTAATGTTTTCCACATTTGGGGGGAATCTAAGTTGTCTGAAATGTCTTTGGAAGAAAATAATGGCCTGCAGAATTTTTTATGCACATATGAATTTCTTTCAATGTGTTATTCTTGTATAGCTGAACTGCAGTCCCCCCACCCCTACACTTCTGGCATCCAGTCAATGGGTTTCTAAACATACAAAATTCAGCAGTTTTGATTTTGCAATGTACAATTTAAGCCGTTCCGGAAGACTGTTGTATGAACAGTGCCTACATGGGTTCCTTTGCTTGGTTCAGCTCAGCCGCGAGCCAATGGCAGCAAACCAGGCAGTTGTCAATGGATTGGTATGGATCCCTAGTAGCAGCTCCTTGCTCTGGTGAGCCAGAAATTTAGTGGGGTTTTGTGGAGGATGTTGAAGAAAGAATCTGGCAATATTCATAGGGAAATAAGAGTAGGAAGTGAAAACACAGAACAAACTGTAACCGAATGAAATGGAATCCTAGCCCTTTCTTGCTTCCACTTTAGGTTTGGTCAAGATGCTCCAGACTCCATTTTGGATCTGGACCAAGGCCTTATCTTCTCCTTCTCCTCCACCTCTGTTTATTTGTTTAAAGTCATTAATGTGTTGATATGTGGAAGGGGGAACTTCCTTTGCATCCAACATGCCCCAGGCTATAATTCCCTCATGAGCGCTGAGTACTGAAGGAAGTCTCCTTTTTTCTGCCCAGAAGGTGGCATCAAGTAGCAAACAGCTTGTTTTACTCTAAGGACTAGCTTAACTGGTTTCAGATGCTTTGTCTTCCAAAGTCACCTTCTTGAGGCTTGTCTTTTTTGTACATTCTCTATCAACTTGGCTTTTTGGTTAGTTGCCATACTGAGTAAAAAGCCTTTTAACCTACCTGAAGAAAGGAGTTCACTTTTTTAAAAGGGGGAGAGAGAGAGAGAGAGAGAGACTTATTCACAGATTCTCTGTTAGGTTGTTATTGTGGTTAGAACAGAGGTGCTTGGAACTGTTCTGTGAACCTTCAAGGGCTTCCTGCTTCTTTTTCAGTCCTAAGCAGCACATTCTGGAGACAAAGAAGGGTGCCTAAGCTTTAAAATTCTGCCTGGGTTTATGTCTGGCACCAATGAATGCTTGCTCTTGTTTTCTGTTTTACTGCCTTCTGCTATTTTTGAAGTTTTCTGTTTTCTACCTTTTTAAATGGCACACACTTTTTCGATTTTTCATTTATAACGCATAGCTGTCTGTGTCTTTTGCACGCTGTGTACCTATGGCCATGTTTGAGCTATGCATTTTGGGCTGTTTGCCCCTTAATAATGAGGTTCTTTTTGCTCCCTGTAGGGGAAGATTGAAATAAGGCATGCTGGTCTCCTAAAAAACCCCAGCTGGTGTCATCTTTGTGTTTTGCTTAAATATTTGGAGCCTTGAAAAGATCCTTCAGGCATGTAGACTGCTATTGTACATTATTCTTGCTATTATTCTTGCTATCATCATCATCACCATCATCATCATCATCTGGAATTGTGTATAGAATAGCCAGGAGATTCTAAGATTATCTGGCAGGCAGAAGCTCTAGCTTTTTTGACGTTATGCATCACTAGGTGGTGAGCTGGACTTGTTTTTAAGGCAAGAGATGTTTCAGAGGTGGATTGACATTGCCTATGTCATGAGTAGACCCTAGTATTCCTTTGAGGCAGGGGTCATTTGGGGCCGGAGCGAGGCGGAGCTGAGCTCTGCCAGCCCAGGAGTAGGCACTAGGGCAGCCATGGGCCGAATCAGATTCTCTGATCTGATTCAACCCGCCGCCGAACTGCCTCCGAAATTCGGTGGCGGCTTTAAAAGCAGCTGGAGGGGAGGGGGTTTAAGGGAGAGGCTCCAAACTTGCAGGGTAGCTGCTGGGGCCTCTCCCCCCCAAATACCCACCAAGTTTCAAGACGATTGGACCAGGGGGTCCAATTCTATGGGCCCTCAAATAGGTTGCCCCATTTCCTCCATTGTTGTCTATGGTGGGAAAAAAGTAACGTTTTTTCCTACCATAGAGAACAATGGAGGGAATGGGGCAACCTGTTTGGGGGCCTGTAGAATTGGACCCTGTGAGCCAATTGTCTTGAAACTTGGTGGGTATTTCGGGGAGAGGCCCCAGCAGCTACTCTGCAAGTTTGGGGCCTCTCCCTCAAACCCCCTCCCCTCCAGCCCCTCATATACCCTATGAGTTTTTGCCATTGACTTCAATGGCCCATAGGGTATAATGGGGCAGAAACTGACATTGGGCCGGTGATGTCAGGGGGTGTGGCATATGTGAATAAGTTATGCTAATAGGTATGCTAATGAGCTCCTGCACCTCTTTTTCTACAAAATGACCCCTGTTTTGAGGTCACCCTTCCAAATACTAGCCAAGGCTGACCCTGCTTAGCTTCCAAGATCTGATGGGATCAGGCTAGCCTGAGCTATCCAGGTCAGGGCATTACTCCTGCTGATTTCAGCAGATGTCTCATTTGTTGATTTCAGAAATTATAACAATTTCATGGAATTGGATGGTCAGTATGAGAACAGGCAGGACAGAGCTGTAGGTTGCTCTTAGTTATTCTCTTCCGATAAGCTGGCGTGCTTAGTATTCAGATTTCCTCAGTTCCTAATGCTCATGTATATTGCAAATCAAGCACTGTTTCTCCCCAAAGTTCTTTGGCTTGTAATATTGAACAAGAATCTTTGTGTGCAGTCAGTGTTCAATGGAGTAGATACTGTAGTGCTAGCATTTATTACTTGAGATACTGCTTTATATTTAATGCTGTTAAGGAACCTGCAGTTTATAGATGTTTCCTAAGATCATATGACCATAGTTCTAGAGCAAGGCTTTCAGACCACTGTACAAGGTGTTTTAGTTGCTCATCACATTAAAGTTGTTCTAAGCCATTTTTCATTCTCGTAATCTTTATCCATGGATCCAGGAATATTATAGGCAACGTAAGAGAGACTGCAGTCTCCAAAACTCTTGTTGATTGTTGCAAATCTCCCTTGCTGGAGATGTTAACCCAGAGACTGGAGAGCCATCTCTTGGGAGTGCACTAAGCTTTGGATTTCCTGCACTGAGCAAGAAGGGCTGGACTATGTGGCTTTTAAGGCCCCTTCTGACTTTAGGACCCTTTGGCACTATGAAGCCAGCTGCTTCATAGGAGCACACTCAGAAAGTCTCTGGTGTCACAGGACTCTTGTTGATTGTTGTGTGCCCAAACCATCCGATGAAGTAGATTTAGTGAACATTAGGAATGAACCAATGTTTGGGTTTTGTATATCATCATCTGTTTCAGCTTGCCTCATTTTAGCTGCATGCACTGATTATTCTTTTCTTTCTTTCATGCCATTTTTATACAATGGTGAGCCAGTTTGGTGTAGTAGTTAAGTGTGTAAACTCTAATCTGGGAGAACTAGGTTTGATTCTCCACTCCTCCACATGCAGCTGCTGGATGACTTTGGGCAAGCCATGGTTCTGGCAGAGCTGTTCTTGAAAGAGCAGTTCTCGAAAGAGCTCTCTCAGCCTCACCTACCTCACAGGGCATCTGTTGTAGGGAGGGGAAGGGAAAGGAGTTTGTAAGCTGCTCTGAGATGCCAAGTGAAGGGTGGGGTATAAATCCAATCTCCTCCTCCTCCTCTTCTTCTGCAACTGATGCCCAAAAAAGTTGAAATTGATGGGGGGAAATGGTATGAATAAAGAGAAACTGGTATAAAGTTGAAAAGTGTAACGGGGGTATTTGAATCAAACCAGGCACTTTTTGAAATTTGGTCTCATCTCTAGTGAATATTTTCTTCATTTGAGTTGATGTTTCATATGTGGCTGTTGTCTCCCCATCCAAAGGAGCACAAGAGCGGCCTTTTATTGATTAAAGCCATTGATCTGTCAAGATCAGTGTTGTTGATCCTGACAGTGGCTCTTTAGAATCTCAAATAGAGGGTCTTTCATTTATTTATTTATTTATTTATCCATCCATCTATCCATTCAAATTTACATTCTGCCCTCCCTGCGAATGGGCTCAGGGCAGATCACAACAATAATAAGGCCATTCAGCATCACAAAACACAATAATAAATAGTTAATTAAAACCTTAAGACAAAGACTTTAAAAACAGAGGGCACCAGTTATTGCAGTCTCCGATACTGGTGCAGCTGGCCTCTAAAGTTGCGGTCACATGCCCAAGATAAAGGGGGGGGGGGAAGAGAGGCTATTTCTTCCAGCAGAATTTGACCCACAGTTGCATGATCACAATTCCCTTTGCAGCTGCGAGCGCAGTCCATCAGTGTGTGATCAGACGCAACTGTGGGTGAGTTGTGGGTTTTTTGTCCCGTTTCCTCCCCATGTGCTTAAATGAGGGTTTAATGAATCGCACCTCTGCACTGAGGGCTCCCTATGGAGTTTGCGATGATGTGCATACTGCAAAGGGGGGTGGGGAACAGCACGGAGTTGGGATGGCCTGATCAAACCATCTCAATGCCATGAGAGCGCGCTGGAGCGATCAAATGGGAAAGTCTGCCCATGGCCCATAGCAACCCGTTTACTATTGCTTTTTCCCTGGTGTCTTCTAACTCCGCTTCTGTGGCAGAGCAAAACAGGTTGCCGATGGCTGTGGAGCACTTCCCAGATGTTGTTGTCTGATTGCTCCCATTAAATCCACCCAGCATTCGCATCTACGTCGGGTCTAATTGTGTGTTTGATCACAACCTCTGTTTGTTTAATCCAGGCAGTGTGGAAGTGGTGTCTTTAGCAGGGGAGGCCAACTTTTTTACTGGATGCCCACCACCTCAACCAGAGGTCTGGCAGAACAGCTCAGTTTTACTGAGTTTTATATGCAGGGCCCTGATCTCACATGGGAGCATATTCCACCAGGCCAGGGCCAGGACAGAGAAAGCCCTGGTCCTGGTTGAGGCTAAACAAAGGTCCCTCAGGCTGGGGACAGCCAGCAAATTTTGATCATGTCTCCTACTACCTCATCCTTTTAACTGCAGATGCCGGAGATTGAGCCTGGGCCCTTCTGTATGCAAACCAAATGCTCTACCACTGAGCCATGGCCCCATCCAGGTCTCAGGCCCACCCATGATATGTATTATGGAGAGAGGGTTGAATTTTTAAGTGGCCTTCCACCATGGCTACTGCTATGGAATGGTCATAAGAAAGGTAAAAACAAACTATGGCTCCTGGGGGCATGTTGATAATGCAAATAGACGGGGCACTATCCGTGTGCATGTACTAACATTACAAGCCTTGAGACAACTGTAGGAAAACAGACAAGGTCTTTCCAAATGCTTGCCAAGAAAGGATCAAAATGCTGGGCTGATTCTGAATCAAGCAGAAAAGACTCCCCTTCTCCTGAACATCTCATGTCATGTGTCTTAACCAGGGCTCATTTCATAACAGGAGCTCCTTTGCATATTAGGCCACACACCCCTAATGTAGCCAATCCTCCAAGAGCTTACAGAGCGCTTTTTACAGGGGCTACTGTAAGGGAGGATTGGCTACATCGGGGTGTGTGGCCTAATATGCAGAGGAGCTCCTGCTACAAAATGAGCCCTGGTCTTAACCACCATGCTGTTAGCGCCATTAATGGTTTCATTGGGAAGAGGGTGTCTTCAGAGTGTATGTTTCCACTGCAACAACCCTCATGGCTTGAATCTCCCCAACTTGACAGCCCCAAGGCTACAAGAAAAGCATCAGCTCCATTAGGTAATAGTAATATGAATTCATGTGCTCTGGAGACTATCCAATAAATGCATTTCCTCTGTGCTTCGTACAAATTAGCTTCCGGCATTGCATTCTCTGACCGTCAGCTCAGTGGATTTAAAGTAACAGCAATAAAAAAAAAGAAACCAGAAAGACACTCTGGCATTCCCCTTGTTCTTGGTGTTGATTTAACAGCCAACTAAATGCTGTTTTATGTCGCCCTCCGCAATACTCCTTTATATTATCCATCATGAAACTATACAACCGTAAGTCAGAGGCAATGGCAAGACTTATCGTGTGCTGGTCATAAGAACAAAAGTGTTGCCATTGTGAAAACTATCAAATAATATGTACATGGTTGCATGGATGAGAATTTCCATTACAATCATGAAATGTATCTAACTCTCATAAGAGCCCTGATTGATCCAAGCAATGGTCTATCCAGACCAGCATTCTGTTTCCCACAGCAGCCAACCAGATGCCCCTGAAAGCCAGGCCCAAAGAGCCTCCCATGGTTGTTTCCCCACTAACCATCTGGCATTCAGGATTATACTGCTGCTGAACATGGAGGTTCTGTTTTGGCTGATAGCTGCTGATGGACCTATCCTCCATGATTTTTTAAAATACCCTTTCAAGGCTGGCTGCTTATGCTGGTGACCTTCACTTCATCTTATGGCAGCAAGTTCTACAAATAAATTATACAAAGCTAGATTTTGAGAGTTGGGGCATCCACATGGGAAAGAGAGAGACAAGGCTAACAAGAGAAGAACTGAGAAATTCAGTGAAATATACTTGGGCATCTTTTCACTTTGTCTTTAGGGATGATCCTTTATGTGGAACAATTTTAGGAAGGAGAGACGCTGAGTGGAACTTTGATTCCTGTGGCTCAAAGAAAAAGCTGTTACTCTTCACCCAACCCAGCATGTCTTAAAAACAAAAAGCTCCATTATTGAATAAAGGGTGTAACCAGGAATCTTCTTATACAGGGCTAGAGGGACCCAAAGAAGTAACAGGGCCATTCTACAGTGTTCCCTTTTGCTTGCAAATCAGAAATAAGGTATGCACGCCGGCTCCTGCTCTTAGGTTTACAGAGTAGAGATAGGTATGTTCAAAACAACATCTATGTATAAGAAAGAAGATACAGGGATGGTGTAAAATTGCCAGGCATAAAATTATTAACGCAATGAAAGCCATAACTACAGCTTTACAATGTCAATAGATTTCAATATTCCCTCCTTCCCCCGTGTAATAAGGAGTCAGAGACTTAAAAGTTGAACAGCAAGACACATTGAAAGTCAATCAAAATTAATTAAAGAAATTATGAATTGATCAATAATGTACCAAGAAGTCTTGTAATGCCCTCGGTTATTCTGTTTAGGAACAAACAAGATCATCAGTTGTGTTTCCCATCCAATGATAAGATCTTTGCCAATTAACTTAAGCCTTAATTAACTCTCTGAGGTGCTGAACTTTAGATGAGCTTCCAGATTCTAATTCCCCACCACGATGATACATGTGATGTCTTGATTTATTATTATTTCATTACAATTACACTTGTACACAGAATGATTTAAAACAAAACACCCAACCACAATACTAAATTAAAGATGAGGCTGGATTTCCAAAGATATGGGTAATGGGATTAAATCAAATTGAACATGGAAGATTATTTCTATATTAAAATTTTGCTGCCCTTTGGCCAGAGGCAGCCCGAGTTAAGCCTGCTCAGATCTCATTATTTCAATGATCCTTTATTAAGCATGTGCAAAATTTTCTTCTCTTAAAAGTAATGTCACCAGAAAGTGTTTAATGTGTGGCTGGCTCCTTACATCCCTTGTCTGTCAGGGGCCTTTCAGACATTATGAATGAATGAGTTTGTTCTTGATGGGCATGTCTCTCCAATTACTGTGGGTTCCATGGTAAAGTTCTAGAGTTTCCAGCTCCGGGTTGGGAAATACCTGAAGACTGAGCCCGTTTGTGGGAAGGGCGGGATACAAATAAATAAATAAATTTTGAGAGTGGAGGGCAAAGGTGTGGTGGGACTTCAGTAACATAGAACCCACCTTCCAAAGCAGCCATTTTTCTCCATGTGAATTGATCTCTGTTGCCTGAAGATCAGTTGTAATAGCAGGAGGTCTCCAGCCATCACCTGGAGGCTGGTAACCCTACTAATCTCTACTAATGAAATGTCTTTCCATTGAAGGAACAGGGTTTCTTCACTCAGTGTCAATGTGCAGTATGAAGGGAAGAATTAGGGAGCGCATGAGCCTGATGGTTGAACACAAATTGACTTCAGTTTGTTTGTGGTGTCTGAGCTGAGCCATAATTTTTGTTGAAGACAGCCAATAGACTTAAGAGCCTGGTCTTTACTATTTCAATAAGAAGCATCCTTTTTTTCTCTTTCCCATCTGGCATTTTCTGGTCGTGAACCTGGTTTGCTTTGCCTGTTGCTTGGAGTTTCATGTTCATCTTATTTGGTTTGTAAGCTAATAACATCCCCCCCACCCCCATAGATATGATCTTGAGTTGCTTTTTGCATCTCTTCCTGAACAGCTTTGCCAAGTTGGATAGGAGAGGTACCTTTGGAAAAACTGTGGGGATGAGGGCTGTGTTTAGGAAAACTGATTGTGGTTTTTTTGCGGCCTGAATAATGGTATCCTCCTTTCAAATCTCTTCCCCCTAGGAGTTATGTGGGCAAATATCTCCACTTTCTGCCTGCTTTGGGGTATCACTAGCACTTTTGCATCAGCACTTGGTATTAGATCTACCCTCATCGTAGAGCTATTTGCATGCCCAGCAATCATTGTTGCAGAGAATAGGGCAAAGACTTCCATGTTTAACAGTCCTGGGAGCAAAGTGTCAAGAATGGACACAGAGGTAAATAGCAATGAGCACAGCTACTGCCTGGAAATACAAGCATCAATGCAGAAAGTGAGAAAACAAATATGTTGTTACCCACCTTAGCTCCTGAGATGCTCCGGAGAATGTTGTGTGTATAAATATTTTAAATAAACTGAGCCGGTGGGGATGGCATTTTTGCATGCTTTGGAGGGGATGATTGCAAATAACATTCCGAAAGTCACTGAGAAGGCTAGACTAGAACCCTTCTCTCTGACATCTGCTTATCCATATGCAAGGAATTTTTATAAGAAGGAAGATTCCATTGGCAGTTCCCCAGCTGCAATAGTACCATCCATGAGCTTCTTTACATATGCTCTGCTGTTCGTGTAGGCCAAATGTAGAAGTCTCTTGTCATTCAGTCAGTGCTTCCCCGTAGGTATTCTGCCTTTTCCACCCAGTGCCTCTCACTGGGAGCTAATTCAGCTTCATATAATTCAGCGAAGAACAAGAAAACCCCAAAGTCAATCAAAAAGGAGACAAAGACTGAAGCCTGATCAATATAAGTGGTGGTAAAACATGCTATACTCCTCATTATGTGTGAGGAGCACACCATTAAAAAAAAACACCACTGTCCCACATGAAAAAGCTCCATGCAAGTAGAAAAGTAGCACGTATAAGCAAATAACTTCCGGGTTCTAGCCCAGCATTCTCTCTGCTGTACTAGTTTTTCTCCAGCAGGGTCCCCCCCCCCAAAAAAATATCAAAATGGCAGTGTCCCAAATCTGCAGTTAGAAAAGACACAGTCCATTCTAGTTTTGACTGCCTCAATTTGTTTCCTGCATGTATGGGCCAGGACGAAGGTGATGCAAAGAGAATGTCATCCTTCCATTTGCCTTGAAATTATTGTAGATTTAGGTTTATGTAAAACAGAGCTTAACACAGTGCACAGAGTTAGACTTCAATCAATCTTGAATCCATCCCTGGAGTGCACTAACATTTCCTTGCACATGGGTGCTTTTCCGAAAGGTAGTAAATTACCTATTTAGAGAGATTAAGTGCAGAGGCTTGGGTAACAGGCGAACTATAATTTAAAGGGACAAACACCTTTTTCTCTTTCCTTCCCTGCTGAAATTAAAGCCTCCAACAACTTAATGTGTTTCCCCCCCCTTTTTTTTTTAAAAAAAAGTGCAGCACTGTTTCATAGGAATATTTTTATTGCTATTCGGAGGCATCATTCCCTTTATGAAAACCAGTACCAAGAGGAATATTACACCCATAACTTGGTTTGCTAAGAATTAATGCAAAGGAAAATTATGCTAAGAAAATCGGGTGAGTTTAATTGCAGTTGCCGCTGTATAATATTTTGATGCCACTGTAAAAATGCAGAATGAGAACATTATGCTTCTATTAAATGCAAATAAATTTAGAAGGTAAGCCGTACTGGCGATGCTATGGAAGATTCCCTTTCTCTCCCTAGAATGTTTTGCTCTCGTGTATTTGAAATTTTTCAGGACTAGGTTTATATGCATGAGTTTGTCACCTAAGGTTTCGAATCAACAGATGTGGCTTGGATTTCTCTTGAAATTACATCTGATCACCAGAGATCAGTTCCCCTGGGGAAAATGGCAGCTTCAGAGTGTAGACTCTATCGTATACTATAAATTCTAGGCAAAATCCCTCCCCAAATTCTTCCTTTTCACAGGAACTGCCCCAACTCTCTAGGAATTCCCCAGACCAGACTTTGTAAGCCTATCTTCACTTGATCTTGCATGTGTGAATAGGCTGCCCTAAGTACACATGATGTTAGGGCATTCATATTCATTCCACCAGGCTTTCAACTAGGAGCCACCCACTACCATCATCACCACCAATCATCATCATCATTAACATCTATGATAAGGGTGGCCCTGCTGGAAGAACAAGCCCTACTGTCGCAGGAGCTGGGATACCGCTGAATCGGGACTTTAGTACTACATCTGACAATACGCCATCTTAATTCACTGAAAGATTGAACATTACTGTGAGCACTTTAAACTGTGAACTGCATACTATATGACTGTTTTAACCTGTTTTAAATGTTTTATGTTGACTTGGCACATGATGCTGATGCTGTAATGGAGTTGTCATACCCGTTGATCTTCAGGCTTAATCTGGAGGTTGGCTACCCTAGACCTGGCAGTGCCTTCTGGGTGACACCTGACTGGTATGTCTTTACAAGGCCTGGCTGCTTGCTCTTGTTCACCAGCAGCAGCTCCCTAGAACAGTTAGTGTGTTGTAGCAGTTAGTGTTTCAGAGCAAGGACTGCCGAACCCAGGTTATTGCTGTGGAAGTTGAGTAGGTGATTTGGGGCCAGTCACAGACTTTCAGCTAACCTACCTCACAAGGTTGTTGTGCGGATCAAAAGGGGGAGAGGAGAATGATGTAAGCTTTGGTCCCCACTGTGGAGAAAGACTGTACTTTTCCTCCTGTGGAACCATTGTTGCCAGTCTCCCGGTGAGTACTGGAGATCACTTAATATTACAACTGTTCTCCAGATGGCAGAGATCAGTTTCCCTGGAGAAAATGGTGGACTCTGTGTCATTATACCCTGGTGAGGTGGTGCAGGGTCTTCTAGACCCTGGTTCTTGCTGTGGAAGCTGATTGGGTGATTTTAGACCACTTGCAGACTTTCAGCCTAACCTACTTCACAGGGGTATTGCGCAGATCAAAAAGGGGAGAGGAGAATGATGTGAGCTGCTTTGATCCCCACTGTGGAGAAAGACTGTCCTTTTCCTAGGTAGAGGCTGCAGGGAGCAGGGAGGAGTTGGAAACCTGAGGTCAGAGGGGCAGATAATGCTAGGTTGATAGTTGGTTGCAAAAGAGATAGTGTTGCCAACCCCAGGTTGGGAAATTCTTGAAATTTTGAGGGGTGGAGCCTGGAGAGGTTGGGGTTTGAGGAGGGGTGGGACCTCAGACAGGTCCATAGACTCCACCCTTCAAACCAGCCATTTCCTCCTGGGGAACCATTGTTGCCAATCTCCAGGTGAGAGCTGGAGATCACTCAGAATTACAACTGCTCTTCAGATGGCAGTGATCAGTTCCTCTGGAGAAAATGGTAAGCTCTGTGTCATTATACATTGCTGAGGTCACCACAGCAAACTGACACTGAGTGCCCAAGGCTGGGGCACCCACCCAGAGCCTCTTTCTAGAAGCTCTTGTATTTATTTGCACAACAGGCCTTATTCCTATGAATATATAAAAGCCAAGCCATGCTCACGACGACTCACCTACTCTCCCATTGGCCACTGGGGAAGCTGCCTTGGCGCCCATTGGCCCATCCCACTGACAGTTCCATTCTTATACCCCCACTTTTGAGACATTGCACCTTGGGAGTTGTAATTTTCAGCTGGCTTTACTGCAGCCATAGCAAAGGGAATTAGAATGACAGCTCCCAAGTTGGGAGTCCCGATAGGCTTTGGGGCATTAGCAGGGAGTCAGTTGAAGTGTTAATCAGTTAAACAGGAACTGGGGAGAAAGGGAAGGCCTGGACGTCTCCCTGAATTACAATTGATCTCCACACTACAGCGATCTGTCCCCATGGAGAAAACGGTTGTTTTGGAGGGTGAGCTCTATGGCAGTATACTTCACTAAAGTCTTTCAACAACCTGGCCCTCCCCCTAGTATTGCCAACCTCCAGGTGGCATCTGGAGATCTCCAGCTATTACAGCTGATCTCCAGATGTCCAAGATCAGTTCTCCTGGAAAAAATGGCTGCTTTGGGCAGTGGACTCTATGGCATTAAATCCTACTGAGGTCCCTCCCCACCCCAAACCCTGCCCTCCCCAGGCTCTACCCCTCAAATCTGCAGGTATTTCCCAACCCAGAGTTGGCAACTCTGTAACTAGCTACAGAACTGCTTTCCAGACCCTTGGAACCCAGGAAATATGGCATAGGAGGAGATGTTTTTCTACCTTAGCTGCCACTGCATAGCCCCAAATCAACATAAGTCGGGGTGGAGGGAACCATATCTGTTACCATGTGGTTCTCCTCCCATACTACCCACTTGGGGCAGCAAAATGACTTGAGACAGCACTGCCTTATAGCAAAACAGAAGGAAATAAACATGGCTTGCCTCCCTCTATTTTCCCTTCCCTCTGCCACCCCACCAGCCACAGCCAGGACACTCACCTGTAGCCTCTTTCTAGGGCCCATTGTATTTCTTCCCACAACAGGCCTTACTCCTAGTAGAGAAATAAGTCACATGTGGCTTAAACCCAGGTGTATAGCCATCAAGTTTAGAGAAACAGAGCAATGTATATATGTGTGTGAACCAATCCAGTAACAGGATCAATCAAAGCAATGCAAAAGTGCATTACCTCTAGACCAAAGGTCCCCAACCTTTTTGAGTCTGTGGACACCTTTGGAATTCTGTCAAAGGGTGGTGGGTAAAACCACAGGATGCCTGCATCAGGACCTGGAACCCACCACAAAATGTCAGGGAGTGAGGTTATGCCAAATTCTAAAAGTAACTCTTCAGCATTTCAGGCAGAAGCTCTTCTTGGCAAGATGCCTCTTTAAGTGAAAATATTGTTTAAAAATATTTCCTTGCTTGCACACAGCTTACCTTTAGTCATATAATGCTATAGTGGCAACTACTGCCAAAGCAATAGTTAAAAAAAAAAAAAGATCTGCGAAGCCAGTTATATATCTCCAATGGCTAATCAGAATCCCTACTGGGCACAAGCCCCCACCTGGCCCTCCCCAATTTCTAAAAATGCTTGTTGGGTGGCAGGAGACCCTTGCTCTAGATTATGGATAGAAAATACTTAATATTAATGCAGAAACTTTTGAATTGATCCATATCCAATGTTGGTTCTTTCCTTCAGATCCATGCATCAGTTTGAGAACTGCCCCATAAAGTTCACTGGATCAACCAAGTGAGTTTGGGGTGGTTAGTTTAAAAATCATGCTATGTTTTCAGACCAAGTGTATGCACAGCAGGCAACAGTACAGGAATTCTCCCGCCCATATGCACCTCATTGTCTCTTCTAAGATCAAACATTGGTGCTTGCCACTAGAAGGGTTCAGCAGTGTTTGTATTAAAAGTAATTATTAAATATTAACTCTGCCTGGTTTATTGCAGGGAGGACATCTTTTAGTCTATAAAAGTGTTTTAATCAGTCATTCTTACAGATTAATGTTATTGACAGCTCCATCCTAGGCCGTTACACTCTTAGAGGTCCATTGACTTCAATGGACTTAGAATGGTTTAACTGCTTGGGATGACACTATAAATGATACAGCCCTAATAAGCATTACTAAAATGTATAATAATCACAGATGCTGGTATCATATGAATAATGATGGGGAGAAACACAATGCAAATGTTTGCAAAAAAGCACCGAAGGATGTTAATCCAAGCCTCTATCCTCTGGCGTTCTGGTAAGTAAGTAGGAAGAGCTAAGAGACAAAATGGTGAATCAGAGAGTCTCTAATTTGGATTTTGTCTCTATAGCAAACTCAGGAGGTGGCCTTAAGCAAGCCACTCCCTCTCAGCCTTAGTCCCTCCCTTTCCATTTGCAATATATGAGGATGACAGTCTCCTGCCTTCCAGGGTTGTTTCAAGAACTGCATCAAGATAGTGCATCAGCACTACACAAAGGCACATTATCGAGAAGGGTTTCTCAGAAGTTCAGGTACGGAACCATCTTACTGGGTTCTGCTGTGAGAGCACTGGGAACTTCCCTTCTTGATTTTTGAGTGCTCTGGACTACATGAATTACCATGATCCTGCATGAATGTAGGGCAGATTTGGCACAGAGTTCAGGTCTCTGAGATTAGGAAAGCAGTTTAGAAAAGTGTGTGGGGAAAATGCCTGTTTGGAATTACAGAGTTACTGAATAAAATTGCCACAGTGCAAGACAGAAGGGCCTCAGGGCCTTTTTAACACCTGGACTCTCACCATGGCTAGTAAAAACAGAAACCAAAAGTACAGAATAATAAAAAGGCACACTGTATTGTGCAAGTAATTAATCAACATTATGCAGATATGGATTTATTTCTCAGGCTGAAACATTAAAAAATTCCTCAGTATAAAAGATGGGTCATTGTGGTGCAAAAGTTTAAATTCCATATATTTAAACAGTTTTTCAGTCTTATCCTGATCCTGCAAAGTAGGGGGCATACATTTTTTCTTTGCTTTTTTGTTTGTGTCTTATATATTGTCTCTGTTAGCCTCTTCATTTCACCCCTTTGTTGCTGGTAGTCCCAACTGGGGGGAGGGTTGCGGGTTGGGTTGGTTTTGTATCATATATCTGACATTTTGTGTTTTCTATGCAATTGATGAAAGACTTAATTTAAATGGGTAAAATCTAAAAACTTAAACAGGTAAAATCTGGCACAAGACAGCAATTTTTTCAATAAAGACTCCCAGCGAATACATGGAGGCAGGATTTCCAAGCTGGAGGAGTGAGGCTGTGAATTTCGGTGGCATATCCCCCTTGGGAAGTCTCTCTCACTGTTACAACTGGAGGGGAGGAAACTGACCAATTACACCCTGACCATTACCTACCTGCTCATTAGCCCTCGACCCAGCCACTGGCCTTCTGCAATCACTGCTGTGACTTGCAAGAGCCTGTTCTGATCAATGCCTGCCCATCTATCACTGCATGTTCTCCCCCTAAGCACATCCATTTGTCCCGCAAGAGGATCCTCTACTGATATCCTCTTATGCTAACGCCTTATCCTTCTTGGTGGAAGCCCTTCTGAGTCATTAACTAATGATGGAAACTTCAGTAAAAATAACTGGGGTAATGATATAAGCATTCATCATTTTATGGAGGCCAAATATTTCCCCGATGAATGATATGCCCCCACTTATTAAGATCAATATTTTAGTAAGACCAATATTTTTAGCAAGACATTACGTTTATATCATTGCTGAGTTATGAATAATCGCATCCTGCACAAGACAAATGAGTGGTGCCAGGGTTCATTGAGCAGCTGCGCCATCACCTCCCCCACCCCCCATTCCTGCTAAGGCATAACTCTGAAATCATTTGAAGACATGTAACAAAATAAGTGTGTGATTATTTCTCTGACCTGTAGCAAATTATTTCTGTGTGGTGGGGGAGGTGGGGGATCCCCCATGGGAGGGGCCACAGCTCAGTCAGAGAGCTCAGGTTGTGAATGCAAAGGGCCCAGATTCAATCCTGGACTTTTCAGTTAATAGAGCAGGTGCTCGGAAGGGTCTTCCTTTGCCTGAGACCTTGAAGAGCTGCTAGTCAGAGTAGACAAAACTCAGCTAAATGGACCAATAGCTTGACCAGCTTCCTGTGTTTCCACCGCCATATCAAGATACAGAAAAGAGCAAGAGTTCATTAGCACCTTAAAAACTTAACAAAATATGTATCAGGGTATGAGCTTTTGTGAAGAAGTGAGTAGTGACTCATGAAAGCTTATACCCTGCCATATTTTTTTTTTAGTCTTTAAGGTGCTACTGGACTCTTGCTCTTTTCTACTGCTACAGATAGACGAACATGGCTACCCTTCTTGATATATCAAGATATAGATACTGTGATGCTGACCTAGATGGACCAAGATTGAATTTAGTCATATGTCACATTAGAAGGTCCTGGATTGAGCCTCTAGCATATCCTGTTGCATTATTTCAGGTAGCAGTGGTTGGGAAAGATCTTTCTTTGCTTAGGCCATCCTGAGCGCCAGGGCAAGGACCCTTTTCAGTCCTGGATCCAGCCTGGTGGAACTCTCTTCTGGTAGAGATCAGGACCCTGTGGGATTTATCAGAGTTCTGCAGGGTCTGAAAAATAGAGCTGTGCCGCCGGGCTTATGGTTGAGGGCAGCGACGGGCTCCTTTCTGACGGGTTTCATCTATGATTGGCCTCCCCTCCTTCTCCTCTCCCCTTCCCTTCTCATCAGATTATCATATATTGCTGCTCCATAGGATTTTACACCATCTTTTAGCTGTATTGAATGTATTTTATGTATTTTATTGCATTTATTGTAATTAATCCTTAGTGTATATGTTGTTGTAGATTTTCCAGGCTGTATGGCTGTGGTCTTGGCATTATAGTACCTGAAGTTTCATCAGCAGCTGTGACTGGCATCCTCAGAGGTATAACACAGAAAGTTATACCTCTTTCTGTGTTATACCTCTGAGGATGCCAGTCACAGCTGCTGGCGAAACATCAGGTACTACAATGCCAAGACCAGAGCCAAACAGTCCGGAAAATCTACAACTTATGAACTCCGGCCGTGAAAGCCTTCAACAACAAATCCTTAGTGTATTTATTGTCTTTCTTAGTGTTTTACAATGCTGTATGTTTTATAACATGATATTAATTATATGATAGAAATCATCATGAACTCAATGGCTCATGGTCTTGTCTTGGAATGAGGCACCTTCATATGTTCATCAAGCATCTTTGCACACACGACAGACTCCCATGGAAGGGCTGAAGTCGGGAAGCAAAAGTAAAACGAGCAATGGGAGTCGTCTCTTCCCACTGCCCTAGCTGGTTAACTTGAGAGATGCCTTCTCTTGAACAGGACATCTTTACTCATCCATGAAGCTCACTGGGCGACCATGAGCCAGTCACTCCATCCCTAGCTTATTTCACAGGGCAAGTGGGTGGATAGAACAGAGGAGAGGGAGAGAGCAAGCCACCCTGAGCTCCTTGGATGAAGTGCAGGATCAAAATGTAACAGAGATTTGCCAGTAGGTCTTCTGTCTCCTTCCAGATTACCACTAACAAGTTAGAACTTGAAGCAAAATGGAAACTGTAGAGGCTGTACTAGTAATACAAATGCAGTTTTCCCTAGTGAATATCCAATGGCTTTGGGTTAGATCAGGACTATACCTACTGAGGCACCCTCAAATGCTGTTTGCCTTCACTTGTAACTGTAGACGCAGTTCAGAGTAGAAATGGATAAATGGGCATCAAACATACATGATGATTCTAACTGGAGGGAGGAGTGGGGTCTCTATATTTGGGCCTAGCCAGAAGCAATTTGCAATGCCAGTCATGCCATCACTGCATAAAGTTTTCAGTCAGGCGACAGGAATAACTTTTCAGTCAGGTCACAGGGATACCATCTTGGGTAGAAGAATTGAAGGGGAAGGATATGAAAGGAAGCTCTGTGGGGATGGGATGGGGGAGGGAAACTGCAGTTGGTAGCTGTCTTGTGGTGGCAGTACAGGCCATCAAGTTTCAGCCGACTTATGGTAACCTCGTAGGGTTTACAAATCAAGATACATTTAGTGGTGGTTTGCCATTGCCTGCCTTTGTGTGGCAACCCTGGACTTCTTTGGTGGTCTGCTTAGCCACCAAGATATTTATTGTATTTCTTAATGTTTTAAAATGCTGCATTCCTCCAGGGCCATGCAACTCAGGGCAGAGCTGTCATACAATTTTTGTAAACATTTGGCTCTTAAGCTTGGCGACACCAGTTGCCCTTGTTCTAAACAAGCCAAAACTCTGCTAGCTAGTCTTGTTTGGTGGCCCTCCTGGTGCCGGACAATTCTTCCCTTGTCCTTTTTTGGAGATCCCAGGTGGGCAGAAAAAACAGATTTCTACCCATTTCTCTGGGCTTTCTGTATGTTCCTAGTAGGCTGTGTTAAAATTCATGGATCACAAATAACGTAGACTTCATCTAATCTCATACCAAGCTGGAAGGACAGACAGCCTCTTAATTTTCCTTCCTTCCTCCTTCATTATCGCCACCCAGATTCCTTGCTTCTGCGTGCCCCCATTTCGTTACCCAGCTTTTGGCTGGAGCGATGTCCCATGTGTGCCTTCTCCACTCGATTCTTTTAACAGGCCTCTAGATAATGCGTGCAACAATTTCTCTAGATGTGGCCATCAGCACTCTTGATCCTTTCAAAGGTCTCTGGCAGACTTCCCAGAAAAGCAAAGCAAGGGTCATTGAAACCAGTTGCCAGGAAGGAGGGACGGATAATGCTCATTCCAGCTATTTGTTTAGGAATCTACTTCTCCTTCTATGAAATAAAACATGCCAGAATGTTCATCTCTTTACAGACAAGGAGTCACTGCAAAGATTGTGTGTGTGTGTATTCCCAGCAAGGTTTTCAAAGATTCATGGGCATGGTGCAATGCCACATGGTCGACCCTTCAAAGCAGCAATTTTCTCCAGGGGAACTGATCTCTGTCAGTTGGAGATCAGTTGTAAAAATGGGAGATCCTCAGGCCCCACCTGGAGGTTGGCAACCCTAATTACAACTGATCTCCAGTGATCACTTCCTCGGCAGAAAATGGCAGCTTCAAAGGATGGGGATGGACTGTACAGCATCACATCTGTGCTAAACTTCCTCACTTCTCCAAACCCCGCCTCCCCAGCTTCTACCCCAGATTTCTAGGAATCTCCCAACCTGGACTTGGTAACCTTAATTGCAAGACATGTCTCCGGTTGGGGAAAAAAAGGCCTTGCAATATCTGTTTAGCATTCACAGCATGTGCTCTTACAATGAAGACCCTTCCGATTTCAGGAGGATTGTTGTTCCCTTGGTCTTCTGATCTTTCCTTCATCTGAATTAGGAAAAGGTTACATTTTGTGTCAGGAACAGGAGAACGGCAATCTGAGAGAGGCACCATTGCTCCTGGCCTTCTACCATAGTAAAAAATGTTAGTTTAAGAAGGCATAAATCAATACGCTGGCCTGAGAATGGAGAGACTGTGAGCACAGTTTCAGACATCTCTGAGATGCGTTTTAGACTGCTGCAGTGTTCACTTCTCTTGTTTAAGCTATCTTTAATACTTATAGAATTAGTGTTTTATATTGACTACCTTGAAGCATTATTTTCTTTCAAGGACTGATGTTGCAGATGCTTGTTTATGATAGTAAGTCCCCTCTCGAGTACCCCTTAACTAGGAAGGTGGGACATGTGTCTCCTAATTAAATAATCTCACCTGACAACTGCTGATCTAGAAGCTGCAATACTGCTTTTCAGCTACTGTTGCGGGTGGTACCTAAGCACACTAGAAAGCTGAATTGCTCCTTTTTCTGGCTGCTGCTATAGTAGCCCAAGGAATAAGGTGCCTGGGTCTGGTGGCCATAGTCTTTGATTTTGAGGTTCCTTTTGTGCTTTACTGTGTAATTTTAAGATCAAGGTTTAGGACCCACCCATGCACTGAAAGGATCTCCAAATTCTGGGGGGGGGGGGAAATGGCTTGGGGGATCCTGAGCAATGCTCATGCTGCCTTTTCTTACTGGTACATTTGCAAAGCTCTGTTTATATATGATGGGATGAGTAGCTTATTCTTCAAATAAGGAATGCAGAGGTAAAGAAATGGCCAGACTCTAGGAAACTGGTCTCATATATTTGACTTTAGCATTCTAGGCAGGGGTCCGTTGGGGCTGGAGCGAGGCAGAGCAAAGCTCCGCCAGCTCAGGAGTGGCCACTAGGGCAGCCACGGGCTGAATCAGATTCTCTAATCTGATTCAGCCTGCTGCCGAATTGCCGCCGAATTTCGGCGGCAATTTTAAAAGCAACTGGAGGGGAGGGGGTTTGAGGGAGAGGCTCCAAACTTGCAGGGTAGCTGCTGGGGCTTCTTCTTGAATTACCCACCAAGTTTCAAGAAGACTGGACCAGGGGGTCCAATTCTATGAGCCCCCAAACAGGTTGCCCCCATTCCCTCCATTGTTCTCTATGGGAGGAAAAAAGTTAACATTTTTTCCCACCATAGAGAACAATGGAGGGGATGAGATAACCTGTTTGGGGGCCCATAGAATTGGACCCCCTGGTCCAATCTTCTTGAAACATGGTGGGTATTTCGAGGAGAGGCCCCAGCAGCTACCCTGCAAGTTTGGAGCCTCTCCCTCAAACCCCCTTTCCTCCAGCCCCTCATATACCCTATGAGTTTTTGCCATTGATTTCAATGGCCCATAGGGTATAATGGGGCTGAAACTGACATTCCCTTTCTGACACACTTCTGGTTATGTCAGGGGACGTGGCATATGCTAATGAGTTATGCTAATGAGTTATGCTAATGAGCTCCTGCACCTCTTTTTCTACGAAAGGACCCCTGATTCTAGGCATAGAATATTAGAAGGAGGAGGAGGAGGAGGTGGTGGTGGTGGTGAGGCTTGTATTTCTGTGAAAGGCATTAGTGAGTATCATTACAGACCTGACTGGAGATAAGACAGCATTGTAGCAGCTGAGCTGTAAGCACTGCAACTTGCACCCATGCTGTTGAGGACAAGGTGTGCAAGTGTTAATGAACTCTAGAACAAGAACCCCAACTAAGGGCATACAATTTAGGTTGCCTTAGGGTTGCCAAATCTGGTTTGGTGGTGGAGCCTGAGGAGGGTGGGATTTGGGGAGGGGAGGGGCTTCAATGGGGTATAATGCCAAACTGTCCACCTTTTAAAATGTCCATTTTCTCCAGATGAACTGATTTCTGTCATCGGGAGATCAGTTGTAATCCCAGGAGATCTCCAGCCACTACCTGGAGGTTGGTGACCCTAGGATCCCTGGATTTAATTATTTTTAACACTGCCTTTCAAAATGGATACTAAAGAGCTGGAAGAGGTACAGAAAATAACATTGCCCCATAAGAAAAAGCTGGATCATTTGGGATTGTCTGGTTTAAAAGGAAACTAAGGCCTGGGCTAGCTGAGACATTATTCTGTGAATCAGGTCAGGGTTCTTGCTTTCCCCCCATAGCCAGACAGCTGTTACAGGGAACTTATTTCTCCAAGCACTGCAGGACCCATTTCAGATTGGGACTGTGACACCAGGGGAGGATGGCTTCAACCCCGCATACTATTTCCCTGATCTGAAATGGTCCTGGGGGCATTATTTGCCCTGTTGCAGGACTACATGTGCAGCTTTCAGTGAACCCGAACCAGACTTGTACAAAAACATCTTGTTTAGTTTTGGCCTGAGGCAGAGACAGTAGAGGCATATAAAATGATAGATGATGTGAGGAAAGTGGAAGAGAAAGAACTTGTTTCCCTTTCTCCTCAAATCCTAGAACTCGGAGTGCCCAATGAAATTGATGGGCAGTAGAATCAGAACAGACGGTGCTTTGTCCCTTGATGCATAACTAATATATGCAATTCAGTGCCACCTAGTG
Source organism: Lepidodactylus listeri (assembly GCA_029233225.1). Taxonomy (NCBI): domain Eukaryota; kingdom Metazoa; phylum Chordata; class Lepidosauria; order Squamata; family Gekkonidae; genus Lepidodactylus; species Lepidodactylus listeri. The sequence continues at coordinate 39,770,191 of JARCFY010000013.1, forward strand.
ACACTGCCACTGGTCACCACCTTCAATTGCTTTCAATAAATATTTCAATAAATATGAATATTTTAAATCATGTAATAAAGGAGGGATTAGACAAGTTCGTGAAGGATAGAGTCCAGCTATGGCAAAATGGGAACCTTCACAATGGAAGGCAGTGTAACTCAGAATACCTGGTGGAATCCCTGGAATACATGATTGTGAGAAACGGAATGCGGGATTAGGTAAACCTCTCACATGATCCAGGAGCATTCAAGAACATAAGAAGGTCACTAAAGATCCCTTCTAGATCACCTCAGAGGTCCATCTTAGGGACATAACTTTCATCATCTTGTACCAGCTCAGTTCTTTCCAATAAAGCCAATTCTTTCATCCATTCAGCTGCAACTCATGAATTCCAAAGTGATCATGTGACACACATGCAAAAGTAAGCCAGCCTTAAGTTTAGAGTGTGCAGCCATTGAAGGACTCAGAACTGGACCACATATGCATGCATTTCATTTGTTACTATGCCACTTGATGATTGGCAGTTGAATACTACCAGTTCACACGTGCAGATCATTTAGAATATTGCCCTCATCTAGTTATGTGCACACATGTGCGAACCAACCCTACAATAATTGAATGTACCATGTTTTGATCCATTAGCTTGTTAATTAAAACATTATATGCCATTTTCCATCATGATCACCCATGAAGTGGCTTTCATAAAGAAGAAAATGCATGGAACCCAATGTGAAACCATGAGGTCCTTCCTACTATTGAGCAGCATTGCTTCACTATAGTAGCAAACATTGCATCTGTCCGGTTGGAATTCACAGCAGCTATGAGCAGTCAATGAATGAGTAACTGTAGAGGGAATAAATGAAGCTGAACAGATTAATCATTTAAAACTTTTTTCATAGTAATCCTAACAAAACCTGAAGCAAGCAAGCACCATCTTGGAAAAGGCATTCCTTCTTCTCTCACAGATAAGGAGTGCCTCTTCTCAAAGGGTGGGCATCAACAGATTTCCCCCCCCCCCCAGGATAATAGATTTATTAAAAAGCACCTTAATGCAGATTTAATGAATCAGTCAATGAAGACTCAGAATTAGCAGCCAAGATTTTTCTGTTGTGATGTCTGCTTTACTAAGCTTACTGAGGGAAAAGTTGGGGCATTAAAGTAAAAGCAACAAATGACTCTTCCCTTAAATATAATTGTTTGTTTGTTTGTTTGTTTGTTTGATATCTGGCTTTTCTCCACAGTGGGGACCAAAAGCTGATTACATCGTTGTCCTCCCTCCATTTTATTCTCACAACAATCTGGTAAGGTAGATAAGGCTGAGAGACTAGTCCAAGGTGATCTTATGAACTTCCATGCCAGAGTTCACATTTGAACCTGAGTCTCCCAGATTCTAGTCTGAGGTTATGGTCAGACGGCATGATTATCGTGTTGTTAAAACACCTAAAATATTACCTGGGTTTATTTATTCCTCAGTGACACAATCAGACACCCCACGGTCTGCCCTCCATACACTCACCAGTGCACAAGGTTTTTTTTAAAAAAACCCTCACTTGCGCATGCACATAAGTGTTTATTCATTGACTTCCATGTCTGCACACTGATGTGATGGGCAAATGCATTTGTGCACCTATGCGCTCATGTGCTTATGCGCCTATGTGCATAGGCACATATCGCTAACTGCCTTTTAAAAATGGTGCCATAAGTGAATCCGACAAGGGGGTTCACTTTACGCTGGAGTGATCAGACATCCGGAAATGCGTGGTGATAACAATAGCTTCCACAAAATACAGACTTTCTCCGGTGTCAGGAAAGTCAGCAGTGACACATTGGGGGGGGGGGGGGATGACTACAATGCGGGATACCTCCTCTGACATCTGGACACACTTTTTTAAATTGGAAAGGAGAACTGGCAACACCGGATCAAGAAGCCTGTCTGATCGTGACCTGAAACGCTAACCATTTCACTAGGCTAGCTATTGGCTAAGCTCCTTTATATTTCTCATTGTGTCATTATTTCATCAAGTTATCCATCTATGGGGATACATACAGCAATCTCAGGTATCTAATTTCTCTCTCTTTAAGGTTTTTGACAGAATCATACCCAAAACTTCAAACCCAGTTAAAAAGAGATTTCTGCATGACACTACCTGATTGATCAAACAACAAATGATCGTAACAAGAGTGGCGGGCCATTTTGTTGACATCTGGATAGATCTTCTTGCAGTTGCATGGCTCCACCAAGTCAATAACAGTATGTCTGCTTCCTGAAAGGCCTTTCCCCTCTGTGTTTTGATAAAATAACCAAGGGAATCCAGACGAAGATGCTAATACTGAGAGTGTTCCACTTTGTGAAAAATAGAAGTGCTGTAAGAGGAAATTTATCTGTCTCACTGTGGCTTGCCAAGTAGCATAAATGGCAAAAATACTCTGTATATGTGTGTCTCCAACACACCATCTGCAATTGAAATGCCTCTTGGTTTCCAACAGGCAGTTCCACCCATGGAGGGCTGCCGTGACGGCACCTTTGCGGTATCAGTGGCCCAGTTGTGCGCATTCTTTCCTAAACCACAGTTTAATTTTACCTTTACCTTTACACTGAGTTCTTTTTCTCAGTCAGCAGTCTGTAAACTTGTGTTTAACATCAAGCTTATCTTAGCGTTTACATTAATAAACTGCGTATTAAATCATATGTGGCGCATTACATAAGAAGATTTGCTTTCTTGCCTTACTTATGTTGACACAGTGGTGAGTGAAAAAATAAATTAGACACGAAATGGGGCGGGGGGGACTCAGTCACCGGCTTAGAGAAAAGTATAAACTGCAGCAAGCGTCATTTTTCAGAGAATGAATTAGCAGCCCTTTTGTAAAAAATAAAATACTGTAAAATATGTCAAATCAACATTTGCATTGAGTACTGCTGATCTGCCATTATTCTCAACAAACAGATTGAGTGGGGTACTGTATGCCAATCAGGGGAATTCTTAACATTACATTCCTGATTGGCAACTAATTTGAAGAGTTTTTCCCACTAATTTTTGATTTAATGTTTTTACCTAAGCAGGGGCTGTAGGATTAAATAGATTCGTAAAGGGAATATACTGTATTTTTCACTCCATAAGATGCACCTGACCATAAGACGCACCTAGCTCTGCTCGGTGCCGTGGCTTGGGAAAGGTGAGGGGGGTTTAAGATGCACACACTTTCCCCCCCACTTTTTTTGGGAGAAAAAGTGAGTCTTATGGAGCAAAAAATACGGTATTCCCCCTCTGTCTGCAGAACAGACTCACATATATGTTTCCTTCAGATTTACAAAATGATAAATATTGGATTTTGTCAAAGTTAACTTAAGTTGGCAGCTTAGTGGTGCCCAGAGCCTTTGATCAGCAGCTGTATACTGGTTCCAATATAGCGTTTTTGCTCCTTTGGAATTTCTCTTATGGAACACATGGGACATGTTTGCACTGCCATCTGAAAACACAAGTGGGGTTTTCAGAAACTACTTATGAGCTCATCGCTAAAGCTCTGCTTCCATGGTGAGAGCCAGTGTATGATAGCGGTTGGAGTGCTGGACTAGGCCTGTGGAGGTCTGGGTTCAAATTTGTTTACTGTGAAACTCAAAGGATGGCCTTGGACCAGGTCATTCTCTCTCAGCTTAACCTACCCCACCGAGTTGTTGCAGTAATAAAATGGAGGAAAGTAGACCCATTACGCCTAAGCTTCTTGGTGAGGAAGAGCAGGATAAAAATGTAATCAATAAAGCCCAGTGTTGTTTGAGAAGATATGTTGGGGCACACAAATTATGGGATAATTATTCTCCAAATCCACACGGATTTTTAACGGCAGTGTAAGAATTTCTGCACAGATACCTGCCTTTCAGGAAATGTTCCGAAGTATAACCAGGGAAGAAAACTTTGCTCTGAGTCTTGAAGATCCACCAGAAGTTTAACGTTCTCCAGATCACAGTAAATCTCAGGTGTCGCCACAGGAGGGCATATTCTGAAGAAATATCCGCCCATTGAATAACTGCTAAAAATTGCCTTGTGGTTATGAATGAATGTGGGAAACTGGCTTCAGAATGTGAGTCAAAGGGGCCTTAAATGGAAGAAGAGTTGAGACTTTTTGACATCCTGCACACAAAAATTAAGATACTTTAATCAAGTTTTACGATAAATGTAGAGGGAATAGAATTCTGGCTTCAGACCTTGTCCCCATGAAATCCTGAGGCCTGAAAAAAAGACCATGCTCTGCTAAGGAGCACATTTGACCCAGAGATAGGTTATTTGTTAGTTTTTAAACTATCCCACCCCTTTACCAGTGGTGATATTCAGGGTGGCATACATGCTCCCCCCCCCCCATTTTATTTTACACCAGTGCTGTGAGGTAGGTTCGGCTGAAAGAGAATGAGCTTCGTGGCAGAGTAAAGATACAAAGCCGGATCTCCCTGATCACAGTTTGACAACTGCATCATGCTGGTTAATACAGCCTTGGAACTCTCCTGAACACACTAATTTTACAGATTACAGAGAAGGAAGGCTGAGCTCTCTGCTGATTACACTCCTCACCGGAAGCCAAATCCATATCTCTGTATGACCCTTCAAAACCTCTTTGCCTTATTCCCACTTGAGAAGCCATCAAATGCCAACAGTCCTTTGGCCACTGGAACGAGAGGCTTTCCCAAATGTGCTGATGTCCCCAGACTGAATTACACCCGATTCTAGGGATTTGTGATCAGATCTCCAGATGTGTTAATTGCAACAAGCAACCACATGGGCGTGATACGAATTGGGGACCATTACATTGGAAAAGTGGGTTTTTTAAAAATAATCTCTGCCCCTTGCACTGTGTCCCCAATCAGAAATGCCTCTCCAAATCTGCCTAAAGTGCAGATAAAGAAAAGGCACAATGTTTATTTACTTCATTTATACTCCACCTGTCTCCCCAGTGGGCTCCCAAAGCAGCGAACATCATTCTCCTTTCCTCCAGTTTATCCTCACAACAACAGTCCTGTGAGGGAGATCAGACTGAGTTTTCCAAAGTCTCCCAGCAAGCTTTTGTGGCAGAGTGGGAATTTGAACCTGGGTTCCCCAGATCCTGGACGAACAAGCTAACCACTGCACCGCCTTAGTACTTGTCTAGAGAGCAATTTTATTTATTTATTTAGAAGCTCTGTATGACACCTCTCCTTATTTAGAGGATTTGTATGACACCTCTTACTGAAGGCAGGGAAATGCTGTGTTTACAGAGATGAATGAAGGACAATACAGGATTGAACAGGACTACTGGAGTCTGATCAGCCACACCCACACCACATTTTAGTATGTGTTGAAGCAACAAGGGGAATTGCTGGGGGGGGGGGGACTACTGCACATGATGTCTTGTTGTGGTTGGGTATATGCACCCTCTGCTTCTTGCACTTTGTGACCTTTTGACCCTTCAGTTGACAATCATTGTCTTTATACCCGGTGGTATGTATGGCTGAGGACAGACTGGCAATCTGGAGCGGGAGAGCTCCGCTTGGGAAGCGGGGCAAGGGATCCCGTTCAGACATCCGCAGCTGTCCCTCGGCTCCCTTCCGCACTTACGCGTTTTGCAGCCGGTTTCCTTTCGCTTTAGGAGGACACCGGGAGAAACTGGTGTCCAGGGGCTGTCTTCCGCATGCCTTCTGCTTTCAGGCAGTGTGAACCGGAAGAAGGTGGGATTCAAGCGGAGGCGGCTGTGTGAACGTGCCGTTTCGGCAATTTGCGCACATTGCCGAAAACAGACCTGCCACAAGCTGTGGAGGCCGGCCCACCCGGGGCTGCTCCGCAGAAGTCTGAATGCAACGTAACAGCATCCTTGTGCAATACACTGGCCAGTGTGAACGGCCAGCCCCGGGGAATTTTCCCCCCGCAGCTTTTGCCTCCGGATTCCTCCCGCTTCAGGTTGCCAGTCTGTCCTCGGCCTATATGTGCACCAATGCTTCTGATGATGTGGGCTTCTTCATAAAAGCTTCAGCCACAATCAGTCTCTTGCCCCTCCTCCCGCCCCAATATTATGGCACTTAAGGGACGAAAACTTTACCCTTCTCTTGGGGAAAAGCCACCCCAAGCTGCTTTTACTTCAGCTGGTAAAAACTTAAGGGTATACGGCTTATGGGAAGTAGGATCCTATTATGTAATATCTGCAGCCCTTAAATGTGTCATGTTAATACTTATGCTGTGCTTCAGGTCTTTTTGGTGGTTCCAGGTGTCCGAAATCCTAATGCGTCAGTTATTGTATGTCCCATTTTGTTCACTGTACTGTCTCACTGTGTAATCCACCTTCAGTCTCTGTGAGAAAGGGGGACTATAAATAATGCAAATAAAATAAAAATAAACAAGCATTTTTCCCAAGCAGGGGTTAGATAACGTAATATTTCCAGACTGGGGGGGGGGGGGGAATGGCTTAGATTTACTGGAAAGTTTCTGCAAAAAAATATGATTTATTCTTGCCAAGTGTGACTTTTCCACATCTCCTCTCCTGCCACAGCCTAAAGTATTCTCCTGAACTGAGGCTGTTGCAGGGGGTGAACAAGCCCCGCTTCATGGGCAGTAATCATTTGGTCCATAGGAATTCTCCAGTAGGTCCAAGCTGTTTGTATGTTTGTTTTGGGAAGTGGGCAGGGCATAGAAATATATGCAGTACCTCAAAATTATTTTTTGACTTTAACGATGTAAAATGCAATGTTTAGAACTCATTTAGCATGTAAAATTGTACTGTTTGGTACATTTGTGACATCTATTGTGATGCGATATAAGCAAAAATGGCAAATATACTTGCTGTTACAAAGAAATCTGCAAACTGTTGCACCCTATGCTACCCTGTCATCATTTTTTGCCATTTAAGAACGAGAGAAGAGTTGAAAATGGAAAGCACAATTTTTGTAGTAAACAAAACAGTTGTATGACTTGGACATACAGGCACCGGATCAAATTAAAATTTATAACTGTGAACTCTTTGATGGTATACTGGTATCAAGCATAAAGGTTTCCCTTGCTTGAAAGCCAGTAGAATTTGACGCTAGGGGGCGGTGCTCATCTCCATTTCCAAACTGCAGAGCCAGCGCTGTCCGAAGACTTTTCCGGTGGTCATGCAGCTGGCATGATTAGACGCCAAGGCACACGGAATGCTGTTACCTTCCCACCGAAGCAGTACCTATTTATCTACTTGCAATTTCTTGCTTTCAAACTGCTAGTTTGGCAGGAGCTGGGACCAGAGACGGGAACTCACTCCGTTACGCAGCACTCGGGTCTTCAGCAGCTGAACTACCGATCTTCCAGTCTGCAGTTCAGTGTCTTAACCACTGAGCCACCGCAGTTCCTATCAAGCATACAACAACATATTAACTATGGATAAAATTGGCCATGTTTAACCATAGATATGCCTTTAAACAGTGTGTACAAATACTCTGTGGAAAGGAATATTAATTCTCTAATGCCACAGATTATTTTACATAAAAAACGTCGTAGGTCATAAGAGTAAAATCTTGTCTTTAAAAGCATTTTGTGTGTCAATCTTGGCTGATCTATGACCATAACAAAGATTGAATGATTTATGCATTAAAAAAGTTCAGAGTCCTGCCCCAAATTTCCAATTTTTCTTTTGGAAAATAGGAAAAAATCATGGGGGGGGGGGGAACCAGACCCCCAGTGTTTCTATTTGGGGGGGGCCTGCACCTTTGCAACATCCTAAGCATTCTAGTCTTCTAAATTGTTTGCTGGCTCTCCCATTTTATTTGACTGCATCGTCTTACAAGGTGTAATCCGCCTTGAGACTCAGCCAGAAAGAGGGGCTATAAACAGAGTGAGTAAAAGAAGCAGCAGGAGTAAACGCTGCCCAGGGGTGGCTTGGATTGAAAAGCTTGAGTCTCCCCCTCTCGCCCTTGATCAAGCAATCCCAGAAACTGCATTCGCAGAAGACAAGGTAGTTGGAATAAATACGGAAAAGATCAGCCCCGCTCCTACCATTGTGGAATTAAAGGGAAGGGGGTAAATTTTTATGGGAGTTGCGGGCGGCCTCTGAGGACATAAACCAGGGGACTAGGTGCTGGAGAGGCCATGATAAGCCTTACCGCTATCTGTGTGTGCGGCAGAAAAGGGGCATTATACTTTGTTTTTCTCCCTTTCCATAATGCTAGACTTCGGGGTCATCCAAAGAAAACGATTGGCTTTAAACGCTAGGGCAGGCAAAAGCAAACATTCTTTGACCAGCCAATGGAGTGTTCAGTGCCCAGTGAGGATCTGAGTTCAACTCCCAGCCCACTCCGATACGGAACCAATAGAGAAACAGCGGGCCAGTCACTTTCTGTTTCTCAGCCGAACCTACCTTACAGGGTTGTTGTAAGGATGAAACGGGGAAAGCAGGCCGCCCTAAAATGGATAAAGGGAGACCCCTGCGCAGCGCTCTAAACTTCTTGGAGGAAGGGCGAATTGGGTTGGGGGGGGGGCGGGCGGGCGGGCGGGAAATATTTCGCGCGGCTTTTAAAAAGCCTACGGGATTCGCGGCCACAAGATGCGACCGCGGCCACTAGTTCATCATTAGATGGCTTCCAAAGAGAAGTCATAATAGCGGCCGGGTCCACCCGTGAGTACTAGACAATGAACCTCCCTGTCCAGAGGCAGGTCCGGGGTGGGGGGAACAAACGGAGATCTGTTGCGTTGCTCGGGGGCTGCCTAAACCAGACGGCTTAATCCACCGGGGTCGGATTCGGGCTCGGTCGGAACTCTCCCCCCCCCAACCCCCCTTGCCGGCTGTCCGGCGGGCGAGGCGGCGGGGGCGGCGGCGAGCCCGGCAGGCTCCGCTCCGCGCCAGGACGCGCGGCTGCCGCGACGTGTGAGCGTTTCCTCCGAGCCGGAGCGCTGCTCCGCGCCGCGGCTTCTGCCTGCCCAAGCTCCTCCCCTTGTGGTGGGTGTCGGAGCCGCCGCTCCTGCCTCTCCCAGCCAGCCAGCCAGGCGGCTGGCGGCAGTTCCAGCCCGAGCGAGCGAGCAGCCGCGGCCGCCGGCAGCTCCGGCATCCTCCGGCGTCCAGGGCGCCTCCAGCCCGGCTTCCCGCGGGGGCAGAGCCAGGCGGCCGTCCGGGGGAGCGCCGTCCGCCCTCTCCCGGCCATCCCTGCCTGCCCTGCCCGGGGACTTCTCCTCGCCGGGCTGGGGGGAGGCGGGCCGGCGCTGGGGAGACTTCCTCGCTGGGCAAACGCTATGGATCTATTTGACTTCTTCAGGGATTGGGACTTGGACCAGCAGTGGTAGGTGCCCCGCTCGTCTCCGCCGTGCGTTTCATTCCCCCCCCCCCCCCGGTTGCCAGGGCTAGGCTCGTGCAGTCATAATGGACCCTGCTTGTCTCCGTGTGTGTGTGTGTGTGTCTGGGTGCCTTTGGAGAGGCTTGTTGTGAAACCCGTATCAGCCCGCACGCCGTTAAGTGTCTTGCTTTTTCGAAAAAGGGGAAAGAACCCAAGAACCACCCGGCGATTGCGACTCCCGGGCGGGCGGCGAGCCGGGGTTGTTTGCAGTGTCCAGGAGCACATGATGCGCCGTGCATGCCCTTTGCTGAGGATGCTCCAACTTGGAAGTGGTCCATTGGCAAGACAGGGCAGTGGGTGTGCAAGAAGTCCGCTTTGCCTCCGGCTCTCTTCTGTCTCTCTCTCCCCCCCCCCCCCCCCCCCCCGCGGTTTTGTTCAGCTTTTTAATTTTTTCCCTTCGAGCGCTCTCCCCTTCCCACCCCCCACCCCCCGCATGGTACCTGGCTACTTCTTTGGACCCTGGGCTAAGTTAGATGGATGGGCGAGTTGTTTGGGTTGTCAAGACACATAGGAAGACCGGGGGGGGGGGGGGGGGGGAATAAAAGGGAATTTTCCCAGGAAAAAAAAAACATCCCCAAACACGGTGGTTTTTCTTGTGTTCCGTTCAGTGGTGTCAGTTAACAAGATTTTAATCTCCTCTCATTTTGAAACCTGCCTCGATTCTTTTCTTTCTTTCTTTCCCGGTTCCACAACTGAAGCGTGGGCTTCCCCTTCCTTTCCTAGCCACACACTCCTGCTGTTATTTTAACTCGAGGCTTGGAAATACCCCCAGCGGTTCCAGTGTCTTAATCTCTAATGGTTTCTGATTTGCAAATCGGTGTGTATTGGACTGAAGGATGACAAACTTGCTTAACAAAATCAAGTGGTTTTTTGGGGGGAGGGGGAGTAAATGGGGTGTGTGTGTGTGTGTGTATTAAGGCACTGCCAGGTGTGAAACCCTCCAGAAGTTGCTATTTGATTCTGGTTGCTTTTTTAACTTGGAAAAGAGGAATGTGTTGTTGCCCCTCAATATTTGGATATTATTTATCAGCTTCTGGTTTGGTTTCATGTTTGACTTTGCCAAGCTAACAACTGAGTTGTAATTTGGGGTAGTTCCCCCCCCCCCCGGCCGCCTCTAGAATTGATGGAGGGGAGGATTCGGTGCCTTCAAGGTGGGCTGTCATTTGCCAAGAAGGCAACCAGAATGAAAACAATTGTATTTTGTAGCCTGTTCGGCCAGTGCCTTGGAGATGTAGGGGAAATGCTTTGCGTGGGTCTACTTTAATTTGGTGGGCATGTTAAACCATGGCACTTGGACAGAAAAAAATTAAAGAAGATGACTGTGTATTGAGGTAATCACTGTCATTTTTCCCCCCGAACATACTGTGGCTGTCTTGGTTGGAAATCCAAGAAAATCAAATACCTGTCTTTTTTTTTTTAAGCAGCAGTTGAGAATCGGTCCTTGGGACCATAAATTATCTTGTATCAGTATTAATCTGCAGGCAGGCGTTGTGGATCTTGTGAAGTGTTTTATCAGCTCTGTGTAAACCATCCACATTATGTTGCTTAATAATCACGCTGTTGTTACTTAAAAGTAATAATCACAATAAAATTAGTGCCCAATTAAATATGCTGCTCCACAGTATCTTTACTCTGCCAAACTAATTTATTTTTGCAGACAGCTGATAACCGCTGTATTGCTGCTCAAACAGTATTTGCATACAATTTGCCTAATTTATGGTGTGGGTAACATCATTAATTTAATAGAAGCCGTTACAACTGAGCATGGAGGTGTTGTTTGAAAACCAAGCGTGTTGTAATGTTTATAGAGTCCAACATTGGCTGAGTTGATGTATTTGGAGCTTGATGAATGTTGAAATGATGTAGTTCAGGGAAGAAGAAAAGGGTGATGTAATTTTGGGGGAAGCTGTATTTTCGGGAGTTAGGCAGTGAAATATTTCCTATTGTCCACTATTAGCTCGCTTTCTCAAAGTACGGATTCTTGGGGGGGGGGAAATGTTTTTGATTACATGGGTTATCATATTCGCTTCCCAGAGTGGGGTAAGTGTCTGCATATGTTCCTTGTCTTGTGTGCTACAGTAAATGAACATTCAGATTCATCAGGGTTGCGTCTGGGATGTTGTGTGCGCACAGTCAGTGAGGTTTCTGAAGACCTGTTCACAGAAATCACGCCTTCTTTTGGCCAAAATAAAAATTAAACCCCCATGCATCCAGGTTGAAACTCTCACTGTGTCCTGCGCACCCGGCCCTCAAACCTCAGTCTCATATAATTTTATGTATCCCATTAAAACTTTCAGTGAGTCATTTTTGTATACCTTGTGGTTGCATATAAGGCACCTGCCTGTTTCTGGCTTTAAAAAAAAACCCCTATAAACATCAGGTTAAAATATATCGCTTTCTAGAAAGGAGTCCTACTTTTAAAAACTGGCGGTGGTTAGATAGGCAGAAAGTATCAAGACTGTTAGCAGCACCAAGCCCCACTTCAATTGAAAGGGGCTGATTCCAAGCAAACACCTCCTGAAGTATTTAAAATAGACCACTCTATTTCTCTCCTCCGCGGAGTAGATTAACTGCTGAGTTTACCTCTAGGCAGCTTTCAGCCTACCCTTAAGGAGCATCTAAAGGCAATTTACTAGTGGCAAGCACTAGTCAAGTAAGGCACAGTGGCAAACTACCTCTAGCATCTGGTACCTGGGGATAATAAATAATGACCCTAGGGGTTAATTGCTGCAGCACTTCAGCATGTTCACCTTAGGCTGTGCACCCAACACAGAAACAAATGTAGAAAGAAAATGGGAGCATAAAATATGAAATTCTAAATATGATGAGCCTTGGTGGCCATTGAAATCATAAGTTCTATGTGGTGGGGGCCTCTCTTTCTCTCTCTCTCTCTCCCTCTCTCTCACTCCTTTGGCCTGGAAAATGCCATGAAAATTCAGGATGTTCTCTAAATAAAAATGGAAGACCAACGCAGAAGAGCAAGAGCAGCATGAATATTGTCTGCAGGAGAGAATTCAGGTTTCACTGCTGGTTCTTCTTGGTGTCAGCAATTAATTCAAGAATCTTTGTGTTCCTGGGTGGGGGAGGAACTACTCCCCCTCAGTTTTTTGCACCAGCTGCTGATGTGCAGAGGTTTCTCAAGGGCTGTCAAATGATGTGAAATGATGCTCTGGGTGCAGATTCCAAACCACTTGTGTATGTCATTTGCGCGTCACTGTTCCTCCAGGAATCCTAGAATAGTGTATTTGTGGCCTAAGGTTATCCAAGGATTTTTTTTTTTTTGGACTAAGTAGAGGTCTGAATCCAGGTCTCTCTGGTCTAGTATCAAAAGGGGAAGGCTGTTGGCCTCATCACAAAAGAAATGGTGGTTAAAGGGGGGGTTTTGAAAGAAGAGACGAGGTGGCATCATGTTGATGTTCACAGACGGGGTTCTTGCTGTCAGGGGTGCAAGGGAGAACGGGCAGAGTAGCCTAGGAGAGCAGGAGACCTTTTCTTGATGGGTTAATTTTATGTATGTACTTGTTTACTGGTTTTCAGTTGAAATGTTCTCAGAGCAGTTTATAGTTTGACAACACAGTGTTGTTTGTTTCTTTAGTAGATTTTAACCCTGCCCTTCCTCCAAGGAACTTGGGGTGACACATGTGATTTGTTCCCTCCTCTGTCTTATCCTCACGACGACTCTGTGAGGCAGGCTAGGCTGACAGAGATTGACTGCCCAGGTTCACCCAGTTTCATGCCAAGGAAAGAGTTGAACCTGGATTTCCCTGGCTGTAGGAGAACCACAGCACTGCCATAGATGTTAATATATGCAGGCACCACTCTCGGCCTCTCTCTGATGGCCTCAATGGTAGGAGCTGGATCCAGGCACAATGGAGGGCCCGACTGCCTCCCCCGAAGGCCTTCTTTAGGAGGCTGAGGATTGTAAATCTGTGGGAGCAACAGTGTTAAAGAGGATTTCTGTAGTAATAGGCTGGATCTGAAGGAGGCCTTCTGCTTAGGGCAAGGGGCCTTTCTGACTGGAAGGAACCTTTGGAACCAACACATAATGGTGTCAGGTGTACACCTAAGATGTTTTAGAGATACACTTTAAAATGTCATGTGTGAATGTGACAAAGGCAGTACTTTGTTACGGACTATATATTTGGTGGCAAAGCCAAGATTGTCTCTGTGTAATGTGGGAAAGGGTCCTTATATCCACCTTCATAGGTTGGATTGTAGGTGGGGCCATTTCAAGGTATTTTGTTGCCGCAAGCAAGGTAGATCCATTGCCCTGGGACAGGGCTATGACACAAGGCCTTGGCTTGGACCCAGCTGGCAGCCGCGAGGGTCCAGGAGATGCCACCTGTCACTGCTGATGGGGGAGTGAACCGACTCCCTGCTGTCTATTGGCACCCCAGCTGACACTTGGGATGTTTGGACAGGGAAATAGCTGTGATTGCATGTTTAGGTGAGAAAAACAAAACATTGGCATGTCAGGTTTCCTGGCTGAATAACAAATGCTATACACAGGGTGTTTTGTTTTTAAATCCTGAATACTTGTATGGCCCCAAGGAGACAACAAGATGTATTGTACCACAGAGGTTAAGCTTGGAAGACCTGGGTTCAAATTATGATTACCCGTGGACCCACTGGGTTGCATTGGTCAAGCTACTATGGTAGCTACCTGCCGAGTATCCCACTATGGCAGGAGATCTCCTGCCACTAACTTTCATTGCCTGCCACTGCTTCGAGGGGTGGTGGGAGACTTTTTAAAGTCAGCAGCATTGCATGAGCTGTGATGTCACTTCTGGGGAAAACCTGGGAGTGGCGTTCAGTAGCTTTAGGAATTCCTGGAACTACCTGATGTCACTTCCGGGTTTTCTCAGAAGTGATGTGATAGTGCATGCAGTGTGACACACCCCTTGCATAGCCCTGCCCCCCCCCCAAGCTCCTGCTATCTTTTAGACACAGTTTCTCATCAAATCATATTATTATAAAGCTGAAAAAAACAAAAGGATTATAAAATGAGTTTTGCTGGGTCAGACCAGAGTTCCATCTAATACAGCATCCTGTTTTCCACAGTAACCACCCAGATGTTCCCAGAAGGACAACAAACAGGTGCATGGAGATCAAATCCTTTCTCCTGTTGTTGCCTCTAGTGGCCAATGTTCTGAGGTAGACTGCATCTGAACATGGAGGCTCCATCTAGCTATTGTGATCAATAACTAAGGATGTATCTGTTCTCCATGTCAAATCCCCTTTTTGTATTTGTGTAAGGTAGGAAGAGCAAACAACCGGGCTCTTCCTATGTTACGCAAACACTAAACGTCTGTTGGACCATGCAAAAGTGTGTACAGCAAGTTCAGGCTGAGATTAAAAAGAATTGGCAGATAACCCCATTATAATTGTGGCTCTCTGTTGTGCAAAAGTAACTTGAGCTATATCTTGAAAAATATAAAGGTCCAATAACTTTGAATGTTTTTTACAACAGTTGATTTGCATGAGGCGTCAACAGTAGCCCAGTTACCTCAACCCAAGGAAACGTCTTTCTGTACAAGCAGCTTAAACTCACTAAACTGTTACACAAATAGAAAGTGGAAAGGTCACTCTGTGGCTGATGAAACTAAGAAGAGGCCATCTGCAAACCAGGTCTCTTTCACTCTTGGTCTTTCTCTTTCTCTCTCCTTCCTCCTTCCGCTGGTCTCCACCAGCGGGTTCAGTCAAACACATTTCCTCTACTTGGAGGGGAGAATCATGCTTACATTTGAGACAAAAGTGACCTGTTTGGGGCTGCAGCATCCACAAGTCTTGCACCCTACCCTTTCCCCATGTGCAGCTATGCATCACCTTTTTCAGCCCCTGTGGTTTCTCTGGCCACATGTCAGAGCTGGGTGACGTCTCTGATGGGCCCTGGGCGAAATGGAGTAGAGTACTTGTCTTTGTTCTGTAACAGGAGTTGGAGAAAATTAAAATATCGAATGGAAATGCATGTCTGTATTTGTTAAAAAAGTTTATCCTTTCTTTTCTGTTGTCTCTCAGATTGTTTATTTTGGGGATTTGTATTGTGGACATCCCCAAAGTAATTATTTAGAATAGCTTTCACTGCTGGTTTCCTTTTGAGCTTTTTTGCTACCTAACAACATGACTTTCGAAGCTCTTGGTATACAACTGAGGGATTAAGGTCTGTCAAAACAAGCAATCCGTGTCTATGCCAAAAATACAGTCAAGGGTGGCAAAGGGGTGTGTGAGCATCACAATCAGTGACACCATCACATACGAAATTATTCCCCTTCCAACACTGAATTGCAAAGAAAGTTCAACTGGAGAGAAATCTGGGTGTTTTGTAAATACACCGGCTTGTGCACAGCAGAGTCAAAAACCAGAGCCGGCATCGTGACAGCCGAATTGTTTTGCTAATGGATCACCCAAGAATTGTATAGCTTTTAAAAACAGAGGAACTAGGAAGGAGGGAAAACAAAGGTTTGGGTAGGCAAGAAGTGGACCTAACGGAAGAGGGAGAATTCCAAAACCTTTGGATAGTTTTGTGTAAACGTGGGTTTTATTTCATGCATAGACTCCCCAGGGAGCTCTGTGGGAACCGAGCGCATGCAAGTGAGTGAAGCATTGCAGAGGAAGACCCTGTAGCTCAGTGGTAAAGCGCATGCTTTGGATGTGTAATATCCAGGGGTCCTTTCGTAGAAAAAGAGGTGCAGGAGCTCATTAGCATAACTCATTAGCATACCTCATTAGCATATGCCACGTCCCCTGATATCACCAGAAGTGTGTCAGAAAGGGAATGTCAGTTTCAGCCCCATTATACCCTATGGGCCATTGAAATCAATGGCAAAAACTCATAGGGTATATGAGGGGCTGGAGGAAAGGGGGTTTGAGGGAGAGGCTCCAAACTTGCAGGGTAGCTGCTGGGGCCTCTCCTCAAAATACCCACCAAGTTTCAAGAAGATTGGACCAGGGGGTCCAATTCTATGGGCCCCCAAACAGGTTGTCTCATCCCCTCCATTGTTCTCTATGGTCGGAAAAAATGGGGGCAACCTGTTTGGGGAATGGGGGCAACCTGTGGTCCAATCTTCTTGAAACTTGGTGTGTATTTCGAGGAGAGGCCCCAGCAGCTTCCCTGCAAGTTTGGAGCTCTCCCTCAAACCCCCTCCCCTCCAGTGGCTTTTAAAGTTGCCACCGAATTTCGGCGGCAATTCGGCAGCAGGCTGAATCCGATTAGAGAATCTGATTCGGCCCGTGGCTGCCCTAGTGGCCACTCCTGAGCTGGTGGAGCTTCGCTCCGCCTCGCTCCGGCCCCAACGGACCCCTGGTAATATCATCATTTAATGGTGGTGGAAAGTGTCATCAAGTTGTAGCTGACTTTATGGTGACTCGGTAGGGTTTCCAAGGCAGGAGATGAACAGAGGTGGATTGCCATTGCCTGCCTCTGCATGGTGACCCTGGACTTCTGTGGTGGCTTACCATTCAGGTACTAACCAGGGCCAACCTGCTCTGGCTTCCATGATCTGATGAAATTGGGCTAGCCTCAACTATCCAGGTCAGGGCCTCCATTTAATGGACTAAAGCAGCAAGGCTGGGAAAGCAAAACAGCAAGGCTGGGAAAGAGGAGGAGGAGGTTGGATTTATATCCTGTCTTTCACTCGGTGTCTCAGAGCAGCTTACAAACTCCTTTCCCTTCCCCTCCCTACAACAGACACCCTGTGAGGTAGGTGGGGCTCTTTCCAGAACTGTCCTTGAGAGAACAGCTCTGACAGAACAATGACTTGCCCAAGGTCATCCAGCATCTGAGGATGGTGACTAGCTTGCTGGACTTTGACCAGGGAGACGTCTGTGTGGGTGTTTGGGTGTGGAATGCCCTGGGTGACGTTGAGCCTGTCTGTCCATCTCGTTTCCTGTCAAGTCTACTTCATAAGGTTGTCATGAGGATGGGAAACTGACAGGGAGAGCCCTGTAAGCACTACCCTTAA
Source organism: Lepidodactylus listeri (assembly GCA_029233225.1). NCBI lineage: Eukaryota > Metazoa > Chordata > Lepidosauria > Squamata > Gekkonidae > Lepidodactylus > Lepidodactylus listeri. Next base: position 39,787,465 of record JARCFY010000013.1, read on the forward strand.
AGATGGGATTAAAAATGGGATGGAGGAGCCAATAATAATCCGATTCAGTATAGCGCAGCTCTGTGGTGTTTGCTTTTTAAAATTATCTTTATTATTTTGTCCTTGTCTCCAGCTGTTTAATGGAGCTCCCAGTGGTCGCCTGTCCAAGAGACAGATCATCGCGGTGGCTCCTTCGCTTTGGCAGTGCAGCAGCCTCGGTTGCTCTTTCACCCAGACCGTTCACTGGACCAGGCGCCCCATGTTTCTGTATAACCTCTGTTAGCACGTTGTGTTTTACTGGTTTATGCATTTAATGGGATGTAGGGTCAGGGACTGCCCATTTCTGTCTTCACAGCAGTTGCTCTGTTCTCCAGGGGCCGGAAGTGAATTTTGCTCAGCAGCCTAAGCCCTTACTTGAGTGCCGGGCTTCTGTTGCAAAGTCAGGGCCAAGTTGCCCCTGTCACAATAACAGAGCGTCTGTGCTCAAGCATAGCCTGGGCATGACTTTTAAATCCCGGAAACAGATGTAATCTGGAAGCATGGAATTCTTCTCTTACCACACCAGGATTACACTCTGCTAGGGCTTCTGGGTTAGGCAGATAAGATGACTCAGATTTGAGCTCTTGAGCCGCTAGCTGATCATCACTGAGGGGGAGCTGGACAATCCAGCGTAGGATAGTGGTTGGACTGGGTTCTGGGAGGTTCAAGCCCTCCTGCTGCCAGGAAGCCCACTGGGTGCCTTTGGGCTAATAAAATGGAGGATAAAATGGAGGTGGGGGAGAAGAGTGTACACGACCCAACTTGGAGGAGGGGCTGGATTTAAAAAATGGTCTCGATAAATTACTGCATCCACAGCATATTTCTAAAGAGGCACCAGAATTAACCCCATGAGCTGTGTTGTAAAACTGTATCATTCTAGAGAGATGACAACATGGTGTGCAATTGCTGTGCACAAAGGTGGCTTGTCCCTTGTAATAGAAAGATGGTGGCAAGGGTTGTCATGTCCTCCCTGGCCACCAGCTAGGGCGGTAGGGTTGCCAGATCCAAATTGGGAAACTCCTGGAGATTTGGAGAGTGGAGCTGGGGGAGGACAGGGACCTTGGTGGGGTACAATGCCACAGAGTCCACCCTCCAAAGCCTCCATTTTCCCCGGGGAAAGTGATCTCTTTAGTCTGGAGATGAGCTATAATTCCAGGGGATCCTCAGGTCCCACCTGGAGGCTGGCATCCTTAATGGTGGCCAACTTGAATACACTTTTCCATTTTTCCTGTTGGTGCTTCACTGAGCTGCTAGATGAAGCTGATGTATACTGAAGCCCTGTGACGCCTCTCAGGACTGCATTTCACTTTTTTGTGCTCCAAGGTGTGCCTTCCTTCCCACTGAACTGGTGGGCAGCACAAGATTGCCCCATATGTCCCATTGTGAATTAGGCAACAAACAAATGTTTGAGATTGGCTGTGTCCTTGATAGGTCCTAACATCAGCTGGCAGCAAAGGCAGTTAGCCAATGGTTTAGTCCTAGTTGGGTCCTGAACCTAAAAAAGAAAGAAAGAAAGATGACATTACCTAAAAACTTTAACCCTTTTAAAGAAATCTTTGTGTTTTTTTTTTAAAGTTTCAGGTGGGCAGTCATGCTGGTCTGCGGCAGAAGAGTTAGACTGGAGTCTAGTAGCACCTTAGAGACCAACAAGATTTTGGGGATATGAACTTTCGAGAGTCTGACTAAGGAAATATTGACTCTTGAAAGCTCATCCGCTGAAAATCTTGTTGGTTTTTAAGGTGGTAGTGGACTCAAATATAGTTCTCTCTCTCTCTCTCCCCCTTGCTCATTCTGTTATTCAACTGCCACAAAGAAAATGAGATATTTCAATTATGTCCTGATAATAATGGAGGAGAGGAGAACAATGTAAGCCACATTGAGGTCCCATTGGTGAGAGCAGCATGGGTATAAATAAATGAATAAGTAAATATACAGACAGAATGTCCCCTAAGATCTTTGCTTTGGGGCAGGGCTCATTTCGTCGCAGGAGCTCCTCTGCATTTTAGGCCACACACCCCTGATGTAGCCAGTCTTCTAAGAGCTTACAGTAGCCCCGCTAAGAAGAGCTCTGTAAACTCTTGGAGGATTGGCTACATTAGGGGTGTGTGGCCTAATATGCAGATGAGCTCCTGCTATGAAATGAGCCCTGCTTTGGGGGCAAAAAAAATGTAAATGTCACCCTGCTCAATGTGTGAGAAATGCATTTATAAATTTTTTAAAAACCCAAATGTTTCCTTCTTGGTGCTAGGGCCCATTCTGTTAAAAAGAGTTTTGTTTATTTATTTGATCCCATCCATTCTTCAGGAAGCTTGGAGCAGTGGATATGACCCTCTTCCTCCATTTTATCTTTACAGCATCCCTGTGAGGTAGGCTACATTGAGAGGGAGTGACTGACCCTAGGCCACCCATTAAGTTTCCTGACTAGAGGGGTATTTAAATCTGGGCCTCCCTGTTTGTTCTTAAACTTGGGGAGTGGAGGAGATGTTTCTGTTAGTTTTAGTCTGTACAAGCAAACTTTTCTTAAAATAGCTACTGTTTTCAAGTTCATTACGGTGCCTAGAAGGGGGGAAAGCTCACTGAAAGCTTTTACTGTTCAAAGATGGCTCAGTAATGGTGCTTAGTAATCAAAAGAGTTGTTTAAATTGTTCCAGTGTCTCTTGGCCATGAACTCCCTGACCCTAATTATCTGTAGACTAATGGAGATATCGAGAGATAAAAAGATGACATTAAAAGGGGGTGGGGGATGGAAGGGAGGAAAACAAATTCCCTGTCAGCAGGGATTTTGAAGTCTACTTCAGACAACTTTGAGTGATGTGATGGCCTTGGTTGAGAGATGCATTCAAAACATGCCACACACTAAAAGTAACTAACAGTGCAATCTGAAGCTTTCTGAGTCCATGGAAGTTAACCAGCATAGAAGGATGTAACTCAGCATAGGACTGCACAGCTAATGGCCCTATAGTTTTGAGAATTTCGCAGTAGCAATGATTCAGGATCCCGGTGGAATAAACCAGGTCTGCGCTGTAGAAATGATTATTTCAGGATCCTGGTGAAATAAACCAGGTCAACGTGGCCTTTTCAATTATGGTGCCCTCCCAGAAGGGTCTAGGGAATGGGATGCCAGCCTCCTGGTGGGACCTGGGGATCCCCTGGAATGACAGCTCATTTCCAGACTACAGAAATGGGCTTCCCCGGAGAAAATGGATGTTTCGGAAGATGGACTCAACAGCCTTGTACTCCGCAGAGGCCCCTGTCCTCCAGGCTCCATCCTCAAACTTCCAGGCATTTCCCAACCTGGATCTGGCAACCCTAGCCCCCATCCCCCACTGGTGGACCCAGCAACCCTAGAGAGGTCCATTTGGCCTCTCTGCTGGTACAAATATGTATCTCATTCGATTAATACCTGTTTATTTACACTGCTGCTTTTCAGTTTTCTAGATGTTAACTGAGTTTGTATGCTAAGGGTTTCTTTATCATTTTTTAAAAAATGTTTTATATTGTGATTGTTGGCAGCTTTGGACAGATGTCAGCTCTGAAATGTGTGGAGTATAAGTACTCTAATCAAATTATGGATTGCCATATTTCAGAGGAATCAGCCTAGGAATCTGGGAGGCCTTGGATGTTTGGCAGGTGATCTTGGGCCAGTCACACACTCTCAGCTGTATCTACTTCGCGTGGGTTTTGTGGTGAGGATACAGTGGGGGAGAGGGAAACAATGGAGAGGGGATATGGCTTAGTGGTAGGGCATCTGCTTTGCATGCAGGTTCAGTCCCTGGCATCTCCAGTTGAAAAAGGAACAGGCAGGAGGTGATGAGAAAGGCCTCTGCCTGATACACTGGAGAGCTGCTGCCAGTCTAGGTAGACAATACTGACTTTGATGGTCCAAGGGTCTGATTCTGTATAAGGCAGCCTCATCTGTTCATGTGTTCGATGTTGTAAGCCACTTTAGGTCCTCGTTGGGGAGAAAAGTAGGGTATAAATGTCTAAATAAAAAAATAATGAAGAAAACCCACAATAAAATCCAAGTTGCATGAAAGGTAATTCCACTCTATAAGTCCAGATATATTAGTCTATAATTGATAAACTCAGATTCAAAATGTGCCCCCAAGAGAATAAAGTCACTTCAGATAACATGATAAATATCCATTTCTTGCCCTCCCTCCCCCCCTCCCTCCCTCCCTCCCAGGCAGCGGCTGTGGCTCTCCTTTCCTCCCTTTTCAACTGGTGGATTTCCCAAGGTTAGCTCCTTGGCTAAATGGAGATCTGAGCCTCGCTTTCCCCACCCCTAATCTTAACCCTCCACACACACAGCAATGAATTTTGAATTAAATACAACAAATGCTTCTTGAATGTAGGGTTGCCAGCCTCCAGGTGGGGCCTGGGGATCTCCCGCTTTTACAACTGATCTCCAGCTGACAGAGATCAGCTTCCCTGGAGGAAATGGCTGCTTTGGAGGGTGAACACTGTGGCACTGTACCATGCTGAGGCCCCTCCTTTCCACAAACCTCACTCTCTCCTGGATCCATCGCCAAAGTTTCCAGGTATTTTCCAAACCAGACCTGGCAACCCTACTTGAATGGCCCATGAAAAGCAGTGTGCTTAGTTGGGAGTTGAGAAGATTAGAACTCAGCACCATGCTCTGAAAACAGAAATCAAAACAATGGTGTGTCTATCCTGGACTGTACCACTTCAGAATGCAGGAGAACCTGGCTTGGAAATTGGCTCTTGTTTAGTCACTTCTAGGTATGGAAGTCTCATAAAAACGTCTTCCCAGCCATTCTTTTAGGATACATATTGCTCGCATAATTAACAGTTGGGCTAGTGAAATCTTTTGTGGACCAGTAACTTTTGTGGACATGGCCCTCAGTTTGCAAGACCTGAGCAAGGCTATTAGCAACAGGATGTTTTGGAAGTAATTAATTCATAGGGTCAACATAGGAGCAGCTCGATAGCACTTAACACACAGAGAGAGAATTTTTGTGGACATTTGCAAGCCTGGGGTTGAATGGCAGCTCCTGACCTGGTATGTCACTGCCAGTCAAAGCAGGCTATGTTTGGGCAGGTGAATCAATGGCCTGTTTGGGTGCAAAACAGCTTCCTGTTTCTTTAAAATACAAATTGTCCTGCTTTGGGGGGGCTCCATTGGGTCCATTTAAATACCGTACTTTTTATCTTTCATTTTGTACTGTGACCAATAGCAGTTCTCAGGTAAAGTTCTTTTTTGGCCCTTCTATCTGAGATCGTTAAACAGCAGATTATCAATCTTGGGGTTTCTGTACTATTCCCTATAAACTCCCAGCCCCCTTCCAAGAACGAGATGTCACAGTTCCAACATGATGTGTTTGTGGATCTTTAGACCCCACAGCTACTCCCGAGAGAGTTTCAGCATCTTTCAAATAAAGCAAGAGAATTGGCTGTGAAAGGTTCAGGCTGTTTGGTTAAGATTAGAGTGACCTGAAGTGAGTCTAACACATAGTCAATGTCGGTGATCATGCGCATGGGGGAGAAATGGACATCCCAATACACGTCTGTTGTGCTGAGGTCTATGTAGACTTTTCACCTGTTTGTCATGTCTGTTCAGGGAAGGAAGGGCAGCTTGATAAACTTATTCCAGGGGGCTCAAGGAACCAAAGTGAATTCTAAATGTAGATTAGGCGTCAACGTTGACAGCCGAGGCAGCATTACCTCAGTTGATTAATTTATAAGGATACTGGTCAATGATTTTAACCAACAGCTATGCATAGCGGCATCTTAATAGGATCTGTCTGTTAAGATTATATAAAGGAGAGTGTTTGATTTATTTCATAGGGTAGTTTGCCCCCCCTCCCCTTCTTCCAAAGCTCCACTTTAACTTCATACAAATAATGCATTAGTCACACTGGATAAAATGGCATATTGAATAAAGTTGTGATTTTGTCTGCCGCTCATAATCTGATTTAGCAAAGGATTAAATCTGTTTGAGTAGTTTATTCATATCATAAAAGAGATTGTTGGCTGAATGAAATCTTTTACATCTGCCACTTTCTATCTCATTAGGGAAGACAGTAATGCAAAGCCCTCTCTCTCTTTTTTTATCCCCTGGCATTTCTGAGGATGGGTTTTTGCTCGTCTCTATGTTTGGGTGGTAGATGAGGGGCAGGATTAACCATGACATTTACGACACCTGGGCAGGGGAAGACTCTGAGCGTGGAGCTGCAGGCTGCCCCAACTACCAGCATTCCCTGCATTAGGGGCTTTCCAGAGACGTCTGATCAGCCAGGGTTGGAAACAGGATGGTAGACTAGATGGATCTTTGATCTGATCCTGCCAGGCATGCTTGGGTTCTTATGGAAGATGATCTATTAATGGCCAGTTGAAAGTCATTCCGAGGCAAAGCCCACCCGTAGCCGCCTCCCATGCCCTCCACAAGGGCTCAGGTTGCCCCTGCCCTGCCAGAGGAGGTGTGGGCCCAAGACTTGGTACTTGTTGCCTCCTGCACCAGGGAGGTCTGAGGGCAAACCGAGACCCTGTACTGCATTGTGCTGCCCTGAGCAGTTGCTTTGGGTGACTTGGCGTGTTAACCGCTGTTAATCAGTATAGTTTAATGGAACCTCCAAGCCCAGTGGCAGTCTATCCTGTAATATCATATGCTGGGGGGAGGGTATAAAAACAGAATAGGGCTGATATCTTTGTGGCCTGCTTGTAGGCTTCCCTGAGATACTTGGTTGGATGCTGTTGAAAACAAGATGCTCAGCTAGGGAGAGACTTGATCAGATCTAGCAAAACTCTTATGTTCATATATATTTTATCGAGGAGCTTGCCTCATTTTCTTTGCACTTCCTGTAGTGTCTGCCACTGAAGCCTCAGTTATCTAATGTTACTGCTTCTTGTTGTTTTCTAAAGTATGAAACAACAACTGCTCATGGTGAAAACAGTTGAAAACATTCCATTCTGCCCCACCTTTTCTGTTTAAAGCCCCAATCTAGTCCTACTTGTTGCTGAGCCGCGTTGAGATGCTACAGATGAACATTTGCCCAATGGTAACATAACCAGGGCATTCATGTAATCCTTTGCTGCTCCCCCAAGTAGGGAGGAGAATCTTATCTTGTATCCACACCTGATTAGAAATCCGGAGAAGCAAGGGAGTGGCAAAATTCCCCTTTCCCTTGACAGAACAATGCCAATGACTATGGCTTGATTTAAACATGAAGATACAAAAGTACTGCTGGTGGGACTTTTTTGTGCTGACGGGATGTCTCCTTGAGCGTGGGCTGCTACCCATGCAGAGCAGGTATTTTGCTTATGGGGACCCCGTAGGGTTTTCAAGGTAAGAGATGTTCTGAGGTTGTTTACCATTTCCTGCCACTGGTAGTGGCCCTGGTATTTTTTGGTGGTCCCCTATCCAAATACTTACTGACCAGGGCAGACCCTGCTTAGTTTCTGAGATCTGACAAGATCAGGCTATCCAGGTCAGGACAAAGAAACCCGTGTATACTGCCTCAAGTTCCATTATGAAAGACCAGTAGGAAATGAATAAAAATTATTTGAATCCTTTTTTTTAAGCTAGTGGCTGTGGCCACATCCTGTGGCAGTGAATTACATAAGTTAGTTATGTCTTGCTTAAAATGTTTTCTTCTGCCGAATTACCACTCAGTTCCACTGGGCAGCCCTACAGAGGGAGAAAAAGAGAACATTCTCTTCTATTTCTCCACACTGCTTGTAATTTTAATAAGGACATCATCTGGCCGGTTTGTAAAAGCCTCAGGCAGTTACCAACATTAGCCTGCATGTATACACAGCATATTTTTTTTAAATGCCCTCTTTTCTGCTCTGTTATTGTTTTACAAAGCCAGATACTTGGACTGCTTTTACAATGGCTGGTGCATATATAGAAGGAGGACTACAAGGGAGTCTTTGTCACATCGTTCTTTTAATTATTTTGGCTCAAGGAGCACAGCGGATTTATATTTTAAGTGTAATTAAACACACACAAATCCCTGCTCCCGCCTTTAAGGGAAGTAAAACCAACCATAAGAAATTTGTCCACGCGTGGCCCACAAAGTCCTTGAAAGTGGAATGAGGATGGAGGATTCATGGCAAGCTTGCTTCTGGTCGAAGTGATTTGTACACCTGAAGTGCCTGCGCTCCACAGTCCAAGGGTTAGTAAATCACAGGGAAAGATCAGGTAGGTGTCCCTCGTGATAAGGCCAGCTTGCCGTCCCAGAGGCTGAGTGACACCATCCCTGCCATCTCTCTTAATAAGTGTGCTAATTACACGGAGCCTGATAAGGCTTATGCTATTTATTTCCAGTTAAACAAGGGAGAGTTCAGTTTAATAGCCTTGGCGGAGATCGGCTGGGCCTCCTTACGAGAGTCAATTTGTAACATTAAATCCATCTTTATCAGATTGCAGGTTTGAATCATTATTGATATTGATATTGGCTATGAGTAGGGTCGTCACCTGATGACAGTATTATAACTTCCTGGGTGATTAAATTTGCATAAATCTACATGTGTCTTAGTTCTGAAGAAGAAGAACATGCTTTAGGGTTGCCACATCCCCCTGGCTACCAGCGGGAGATGGGGGTGGGTAGAATTGCTAGATCCTGGTTGGCAAACTCCTAGAGATTTGGGGAGGGACCCTGGGGAGGACAAGGACCTCAGTGGGGGATAATGTCATAGAGTCCACCTTCTAAAGCATCCATTTTCACCAGGGGAACTGATCTATGTAGTCTGGAGAGGAGCGGTAATTCTGGGAATCCCCATCTGGAGGCTGGCATCCCTATTTGCTGAATCAGACTTTCCCCCTTCTGATTTCAGTGGAGCTTCCTGTCCAGGAAATTAGCAAATAAAGAGCCAAATGACATCAAAATTTAGAGCAAGAGATCAATAAAGAAAGTCTGTTTACACAACTGAATATATAAAACTTCTTATTACTGATGATTGTCATGTTGTTTAATAATCCATAAAGTTTCTGCAGCCCAAACACTGATTGTTGTGAGTCCTTTAATAACAAATAGCACACATGAGTTCTAACAATTAGTAACTGTGCAGTTGTTTTAGTCCCATGGCATAAATCTATGCAGGATTCGCACTTGGGTGACTAGTAACAGTCCACCTCCATCATTTCCTGGTCTGTAAAGCATCTCTAAGACACCTTTAGCCCCATAAGTCTTTTTTTCTTTGCTGAGCTGTCTCATTAGTTGAAGTGTTACAGAAACTAATCAAAAGGAACAAATCCAATAAGCTAAGTTATACAAACCACTGCTTTTACCTTGGCATTCCATTCTGAGAAATGGGCACAAACAAACACTGGAACTTTGAAACAGAGGCTGATCAAGGCAGACTTCACTCAGTTTCTTCCTTGGCACCGGTCCTTGGCTTGCCCACCTTTCACAGAGTGTGTTAACTCTTGCTTTCCCAGTTGGGAGGGTTTCTCTCTGACCTTTCCTGAGGTCGGGTTTGAGTTCCCAGTTGTGCTGCCTTGAACTTTACCTAATCACAACAAGGCATGCATCCTTGAGGTTTATGGCCCTAAGTCAGGATATCTCTAAAGCTATCTATCTTGCTCCTTTCTGGCATGTGGGTAAATGAGCATCTTCATCCTGCCCATTTGTCTCCATAGAGGAAAACCACCTCCTCTCCTCCTGAAAGGTAAGCCAGCCTAGGCCGTAATGGGCAGGGTAGAAATCAGTAAAATAAAAAAAAAAAAAAATTTGAGGGGTTTATTACTTTATTTATGGGAAAGAGGTGACCTATCTGGGGCCAGTGTCTCCTGTGTGTTAAACAAGGTATCCTGTGTTTCCTTATCACAACAAATGACAGCATCAGGAAAACTGCTGTCAAAAGCAGGAAAATAGTGGTTTATCTCCTAACACTCTTCTCAGCAAGTGGCATTTGAGGTCTTCATCCAGCAGAAGGAGCCTTCCTTAAATGGAAGGACAACTTCTATCAGATTCTGTATTTGTTATAAATTATCTGCAATTTGGCCCCTCTACTCCAAGAACTGTTATGATAAGCAGCCATCCTACCTACCTGCATCAGGGAAGAGCTGAGACTATGATTCCCCCTCCACAGGACCCATGGCCATTTAGCCTTTTTTCCATCCAGAACAGCCTCTAGCAGCAGATATTCCACCTGGCCATTATATAGCATTGAGTAGGCATCTGTATTCCCCCCCCCCCTTCCTTGTCCTATCCTTGTTTCCCTTTCGTGTCATCAGATTACAAGCCATTACACTCAGCTGGAAACGGCCTTGAGCTCATTGGAAGAATGACAGATAAAATGTAATGCATAAACATTTGTTTATCTTTGTGGGTTTTTAAAGCATCTGTTCACCTTTTCAATTATATACAAGTTAAGGGGATTTAAAACGATCTCTGTAATTCTTGCAATAGCCCTGTATGACAGGCCAGTATTTTTATCCCCTGGTTTTGGTGTAAAGGCAGGGACCATTATGGCATCTTGTTTAAGGCTATGGACCAAGCTCATGGCTGAGTTTGACTGTGTGTGTGTGTGGGGGGACTTTGTGGCATATGCTTTTCTTGATCAGAATAGTATATCAGCATGACGCTATCATGCAGTAACACTTAACAGTATCCTTATCTCTAATTCCTATCCATATGCAGCTTGACTTTTTGCAGATCTCTCTTGTTTGTTTTGTCAACTTCGGAGGAGCTACGGGCTATGACTGAGTCACTTTGATCGCCATGACATGGGCAGAGTGCATCCTGAGTCTTGTTTGAAGCTTGCAGAAATGCACGCAGGACAAAAATAGTCATGCCTTTAAGAGCACGTGTGTTCCAGCCACCCCAGCGGAAAGAGGAAACCAGAGTGGTTTACAAGAGATGTGAAACCTTCGGTCGTTCTCTTGTGACTTGGGTGTAAACTGCAGGTGCACTGAGCATCAGCGAAGACAGTTGTAGCACGAAGAGTAATTTTGCAGGGTGTCCCTGGGCTTTGGAGTGAACCCAGCTTCCTTCTGCCTGCAGAGCTTTAAAACCAAAGACAGCACTACAACTATTTGAATGCTGGCTCAGTCGTAGGTCTTGCCACTCCCACCCATGCATCAGTTGACCTGGCCGCCTTTTTTAATTTTTGAAATGGATGGCTGCATAAACGCTCATGCGTTTATCCAGTCGCTTATCACCTAATTAATTTCAACACAAAATGAAGAGACTTTTTAGAGGGCAAAAAATGACCTGCGGATTGGAGATGAAAGTTTCTTGGAGACCTCGGGAGTGCAGCCAACATAGACCACACATAACTGGTCTGCTTCAGTCGTGCAGAACGCTCCCCCCCCCCACCCAAATTTGGTCCTTGAGATTAAACAATTGGGATGATTGGAATATGTATCTACTTATTTAAATATTATACCCTAGCCTTTTCTCTTGGCTTAAGGCCATAGTAAGGCTGCATACAGAATATCCTCACTGTTCTAAAAATGTTAGTTTTTCTTTACCCTTTTTTGCTTCTAAAGCAATATGAGCTACATCCCTGTATATATCATCACTTTATATATTATAATACAAGAATGCTTGTTTGCATGCCCCCCATTATAGTATAGAAATTAGAGGACATCACTCTTTATCTCAAGATCAGTTACTGTGTTTTTATGCTATGTTTTTTTTTTTTGCAGACATAATCATGCATTAAGCTGACAACATGTGTGTGTGTGTGTGTGTGTGTGCGCACGTAAAATTGCAAGAACTCCTTGCTTGGGAAAGAAGCTGTAGGGCTTTTGTGTTTTCTTCCCCCTCATTTCTGTGTTTGCTAATGTATTGTTTGTTCTAGAGTCACAGCAAGTGGGAGTTAAAGCTTAAATGCACCGTTTGGCTCTTTAAAAAGGCATTTAGTGTACAATTACTGCTGTTTAGTTTCTTGTAATTGTTGCATTTTCTAGGTTTCACTGGGCTTAGAAAAATGGGTATCTACTATATCTTGGAGGCCTGCGTCCCATTTCTTTTCTAAAAAGCACTAATTGTAGCTTATGGAGACAGATACACAGATAATGCAATGTTTTGTATGTGTTTTACAAAGTGGCTATGATACTGATTTGCATAGTATAGTTGGATAAAGAGAGACTGAAATGTCCTTGATATATTAAGTTGCCGAGCGTGAGCTGTTTTTCCGAGACTTCATCCCGTGGTGTTGCTTTTTAAAAGATCCGTAGCTAGATGGGTGTGGTTAGGATGCAGTTCCTCACCCAACTATCCCCTGGCCAGGACCTTGTACAGCCATCAAATGGGAACAGCCTGCTTCACTGGCCTTACAATCCTGGATTGTAGCACTGTCTGTCTGCAGATAAATCTATTTTTACAACATGTCTTGGGGTCTGATGTAGTGAAAAAGAAGGAACAATGGGTAGTGTCTCGTCCACACTGAGAAGAGCGCAGGCCTGTAGGCAACATTACACCCCTAAGAATGGTGGCTTCTCCCTGCTTCTCTGACATGCCTTCAGAGTCATTTAACGACAGGGAGGTGGTGCTATGTTGGTCCAGTCCATATTGGTTGGGTTGCACAATGCTTGGGGGCCTCTGCCTCCAGCAGGCTGTGGAAAGGTCTGCAATAAGTTTATGCAATAAGCAGAGTTTTCAATAAATGTTTGCAATAAGTAGAGTTGCCAGCTTTCAGCTCCTTCATCAACTCCCAGGAAACTTGGGAGGGGGCAACATCCAAGTGGTGTCTCATGATGCCGCAACATCACTTCTGGCTGCATAAACAGCCATGATGTCATGGCATCACAGGACACTCTTTGATTCACCCAAACTCTTTAGTAAAAACCATGCAGTTTCAAATGAATCCTAGAGCGCCCCATGGTGCAGAGTCATCAGTTCTGGTTACTCAGCTGGAAGTGACATTGCGGCACTGCAGGATGCCATTTCACCTCTCCCATTCCCCCCTCCCACCACCCCATTGAGTGGCGATAGGGGCAGGAGTTTGCAAAGTGGGCAACCTGGCCACCCTAGCAATAACTGTGAAAGAGCTGGACAGTTGCCATGCTTGTTGGTTGAAAGGTGGAATTGTAAAGTCTTGTAAAGCAAGCAGTTCTGTTGGCTGAAATGTTATAAGAGTACACTGAGGAATGGGTCAGTGTTTCATAAGAGATGGTGGGGATATTATGTCTGTCAGCCTTCTGACCATCTGTGGTGAAGTTCTTCTTTGTCTGTAGTGAGAGGTTCTGGGCTTTAAACCTGCCTGTTATGCCTGTTTCAATCCTTCAGCCCTAGTCCCAAATTTTGGTGGAGGTGAGAACAAGAATTTGGAACTGGTTAGTCACTAGTGGGGGCTGCAGTGGCTTAAGTGGTTAAGACGCTGAACTGCTGACTGGAAGGTCGATAGTTCAGCAGTTCAAGACCTAAGTGCTGCATGACAGAGTGAGCTCCCATCTCTGGCCCCAGCTCCTGCCAACCTAGCAGTTCGAAAGCAAGAATTTGCAAGTAGATAAATAGGTACCACTTCGGTGGGAAGGTAGCAGCATTCTGTGAGCCTCGGCATCTAGTCATGCCGGCCACATGACCACGGAAACGACTTTGGACAGTGCTGGCTCTTCAGCTTGGAAACGGAGATGAGCACCGCATCCCTAGAGTCAAATTTGACTGGCTTTCGAGCAAGGGAAACCTTTACCTAGTCATAAGTGAGAAAAACCATTCTGTACATGCTCAGAGCCATGCTTTCTTTTACACAGGCAATTTGCAGCAGTGGCTCGTAATTAATGATTATAAATAAATACCAGGCTGAGTGAAATTCAGCACTTTTTTCTCTGTTTCTGGACCACTTTCATTGCCCCACCTACTTCTGAGGAGGATTTTTCGCTGCGAACAGGAGGCGATCCCAAATAGTATAAATCTTACTCCAGGTTTCTGCTCAGTAGTTTCACTTGTCACTGGCAAACGTTAAAGAGGAGAGAGACAAACAAAGAAGAAACAAAGTGCCCTGGGGAGAAAAGGTGACAGGGTAGATAAGAATAGGTTGGGTCAGCAAGGGGTTAACTGACTCTACTCCATCTGTCTTGCAGCTCCCTCCTGCACCCCATTACTTTCAGGCAAGCCTGTGGAAAGCTGCTTACATATTTCCCCTTATATCTCTGCCTCGAAAAGTGCTAGAGTTTTTTTTTAAATGAAAGCTGGGATTTCAGAAAGGGGGCATAGCATAATTTCAGGGGGCATTGCTCCCAAATTCCCCCTGTAGGTAAAGGCCTGATTGTTGGTATCACATAAATTAATGTGGGAATTTCAAGGTGATATACAAGAGGATTGATTTAGTGGAAAGTCCTGGAATTCACATCCCATAAACTGGAGGTTCCATACAAATTAAAAACTGTATTGTGAATGCTGTTCGTGGCAAATCACATTGTTTAGCCTGTACAGACGTATTGTCATGCAGAAAAGTCAATTTAGTTTGTGAAAATATTGTTTAATCTCATCCAGCCCCATACTGTTGTGTCTATTTGGATTTTAATAAACCACCTGAATATGTTAATTATTAAGTCTACATTAATTTGTTTAAATTAAGCTAAGTGAGTTGCAATTAAGCCTTACAGTGCTATATTTGAGCTAGATTATACACCGTTTTTTAAACATTAACACTGGGTGGGCAAAAATTTAGTTCTTGTAACTTTGTATAATGTGAACACATGAAGCTTCTTTATGAGGCAGACCCTTGGTCTATCTATTGTCTACTTGGAGTGGCAGAGGCTCTCCAGGGACTCAGGTAGAGAGATTTCCCTCTCCATCTACTGCCTTTCAGCCAGAGATGACAGGGACTTAATCTAGAACTTTTTGTACGCAGAGTTGTTATGTTTCCACTGAGCCATGGTTTAACCCCTTGGTGTTTATAAAGCAATTATTGACGATAACTAGTAGTCAGTGTTGATGAGAACTAGTACTATCTGAAGACACCTGAGAACTATTTTCAGAGACATATTTTGAGCTGCTTGATGCCCTAGGCTGATTTTTAATGTTTATTTTTATAGTTTTCTCATTTTTAATGATTCTTTCTTTGATGTTTTGCCATGTTTTCTTTTGTAAGCCTTGGGCAAGATAAGCCCAATTGAGCAACATGTCTTTACCGCAGTGCCCAACCATGTGCTGGACTGGGACATTCTTGTTCATGCTTTGATGACTTCCAATTTAGATTACTTTAATGTATTCTCTTTTTTAAACAACATTTTATTACCATATAACATAAACAATTACAGAACAGGTAAGTCAATGTTGAATAAGGAAGGAAAACAAATAAGGTAACTTGTGCACATTTAGCATACAATAACTCAATTTTAACAACTTCCAGTGATAATTAACAAAAAAAAATGTGTACAAATACATCAAATAGAGTTTCACCAAAGACTTAGGTCATTAACAGTTGTTGGTATTTCGTTTTGAGAAATCAAATATTCTAGAATTGGGAACCAGGTTGCAGCAAATTTTAAAGTGGAATCATAGGCCGAAGACAGACTGGCAATCTGAAGCGGAGGCAAAGCGGAGGGAACTGGAGCGGGGGAAAAAACTCACGGAGCTGGCCGTTCACACTGGCCAGAGCAATGCGGATCAGCGGCGATACGGAGCATTCAGACTGCCACGGAGAGTTCAGACTGCCGCATAGCCAGCACGCGGGGCTCACGCGTGCCGCTGCACTTTTTTGTTTTCCTTTGATGTTTTTCGCATATGCGCATATTTGCATATGCGCATATTGCATATTTGCATATGCGCATATGTGCAAAACTTTTTGCCGGTGCGTTCACACTTCCTCCGGATGCCTCCCGCTTCTTCCAGTTCACACTGTTTGGAAGCGGGAGGCATGCGGAGGAAGGCCCCTGAACACCGGTTTTACCCGGTGTCCGGGTAAAGCGGAAGGAAAGCGGCTGGGAGACGGGTAAGTATGCAACGGAGCCGATGGGCAGATGCGCATGTCTGAACGGGCTCCTTTCCTCCGTTTGCGAAGCGTGCCTGCCCCGCTTCAGATTGCCAGTCTGTCCTCGGCCATAGTTATCACCCTTTTTTATTTTCTCTGTAACTTTGGACATAATATATATCTTCCAGATTTTTGTGTGCCAGTGTTGTAATGTTGGTTCTTTGGTATTTTTCCAAAGAAGTGCAATAGCATTTTTAGCTGCAACTAAAAGTATAGCTTTGTCATATTACTACTAAGAGATTAGGCATTTAACTGCCATCTATTCAATAAAATGTGGTCTGAAGTACAAGTTATTATCTGACCAGTTATATTTTTAATTTGCATTATCACATCTTTCCAATATTGTTTTAATTCAGGACACTCAATCCAACAGTGTATATAGCTTCCAATATCCCCACATTTTTTCCAACATAAGGGTTTCGCCGACGATGACTTATATGCTAGTTTCTGTGGCGTTAAATACCAAAAGGTAAGCATTTTAAACGTCTGTAATTTTATCTCAATAGTATTAGTATTAAAAGGAAACATTTGCCACATACGTTGCCACTCTCCTTCTGGTAAGATAGTATTATATAACTTATGTCGCCTATTTTGATAAGTCAAAAGAGTGTGCCCCTCTGTTTCCTGTAATGACAGGTAATTTTTTACTATAATATTGGCCTGATCACACACAGAATTAGCCACATGATAGGCATGAATGCCATGCGGATTTTAAGGGTGCAATCACGCCAGAACATCTGGCAAGTGTCCCACACCCGTTGGCAACCCATTTCTCTCTGCCGAAGAAGTGGAGTTAAAAGATACTAGGGAAAGTCCAGTATCAAACAGGTTTGCTGTGGGCCACAGACGGACTTTCCCCGTGTGATCGCTCCAGCACGCACTCATGGCATCGGGGATAGTCTGATCTCGATACCATGCCATTCCTTCCCCCCTTCTCAGCATGCGCATCATTGCATACTGCCATAGGAAGCCCTCAGGGTGGAGATGCGATTCATCGATCCCCTGTTTAAGCGCATCAGGAAAAAGGCAAACACCCCCCCCCCCCAGACTCACCCAGGATTGCATCTGATCACGCAGTGGTGGGCTGTGCTCACAGCTTCACAGAACTGTGTGATCGCGCAACTGCGGGTCAAATTACTCCCAAGCAAATAGCCTCACTCCCCCCACCAGATTATCTTGCTCATGTGACTGGGACCTATGTTTTGTAGTTTTTGATATCGTATCATATATACTTTCAAAGCAAGTTAAAGGTCGCTGAATAATTTTAGTAATTTGTATTTGAGCACTTAAATGAGAGAGTTGTAAAAATTGCACCCACATTATGTTAAAACCTAATTTTGCTTCCAATTGTGTTTGATACATTAATATATTATTTTCAATAATGTCCTCAAGCTTCATAACATTTGCCTTTTTCTCTTTGTTTTGGTCTATAGAGGAGTTTATGGGTATTAAATTCTTCTGATTGTAAAGATTTTGAAATGTTGAAATATCTGGAATTGTTTTCTTTTATTTTTCCAGGTATCTAAAAATATTTCAAGTACTAAACTATCTAAAATCTTTTTTAGGCGTTCTGAAGGTACCTACCACACCACATCTGGAATATCGTATGGGTACGTATATTGACATTGGATCATAATCCAGTCCCTACTTTGATAAGCATGTAGCATTTTAAGAATACCTTTTAAATGTATTGCTTAATACTACTAATATAGATCTGGAAAACCCAGACCTCCTCGTGATTTATGTCTGCATAAAGTTGTCATACTAATTCTGTGACACTTATATGCCCAAAAGAAGTTTAATAGGTTTTTCTTGCCAGCCATCTATTTTTTTTTATCTATAGCTAATGGAAATGCTCTAAATATAAAAAGAAACTTGGGTAAAATATAAGTTTTAATAATATTCAGTCTGTCATGCCACAAAAGATTTAACTTATGCCATTGATAAAACTTTTTTTTAAGGCTTTCTATTGATGGGTCATAATTAAGCTTATAAATATCTTTACATTTTACAGGGATTTAGATGCCTAAATATGTTTAAAGCAGTAGTTGTCCATTTATATGATGTGATGCTTTTGAGATGTTGCATAGTATCCTCATCTAAATACACAGGAAGTATTGAAGATTTAGATATATTTATTTTTAAACCAGAGATTTCACTAAATTCTTCTAAGAGTTGTTGAAGTGCTAGCAACGAAGTTTTAGGACATGTCAAAAACAATAAGATATCATCTGCAAACAGTAAAACATGATACTCCTTATCTGCAATCTGTGTCCCAAAAATTCTTGGGGGCATTCTAATTCTCGTGGCTAGAGGTTCCATCATTAAAGCAAATAACAAAGGGGATAATAGGCATCCTTGTCTTGTACCGCGTTTCAAAGTAAAATGTTCAGATAGCGTGCCATTTGTTCGGATTTGTGCAGTTGGTTGATGGTAAATTGTCTTTATTATACTCATAAAATTATCGCCTAATCCTAAATATTTTAGCACCTGTTTTAAATATTCCAAATCCACAGAGTCAAAAGCTTTTTGTATATCCAAAGCAACACAAATTGCGTGTTGCTTCTGCTTTTTACAATGATGTATTAAGCTTAATGTTTTGTATGTACTATCAATTAGGTCTCTTTGTGGCATAAAGGCTACCTGGTCTTGTGGTACATACTGAGTGATAAATGAGTTTAGATGGAATGCTAGTACAGTTGAAAAGATTTTAAAATTGCTAGTTAGCAAAGAAATTGGTCTATACGAAGCTACATCTGTTGCATCTTTTCTTGGTTTAGGGAGTACTATTATTGATGCCTGTTTCCAAGAGGGTGGTAAAATTCCATGTTGCATAACATAATTGCATGCTGCAGTTAACGGTTGAACTAATATCTCCTTATACTTTTTATATATCTCTGACCCGAAACCATCTGGGCCAGGGTTTGTTCTTAATAGATGTAATGAAACTGGATTCTCTTTTTTGCTTTACTCGTCTAGTTAATAGCTTAAAAGCTTTGGAAGTATTTTGCCATGTATTATGTTGTAGCTTTTGTTGTATTTGATTTATATCTAGTGTATCCAACCTTCTTAAGAGTATAGGTTTTTTATAAACTTTTGGGCTCCCATCTTTCTTATATTTAAGTTCCAACTCTTATATTTCTTTTACTAATTTATCTCTTTCTTGTTGTTTTTGTTTTTTTAGGAAAGAAGCCTTAGATATTAGATGTCCTTGCAAGACCGGCTTCAGTGCATTCAATATTATTACTGGCAATACATAATCTGTATCGTTGTCTAAAAATAATTTTTGATAATAACTTCTATCTCCTCTGCTATGTTTCTATTTTGTAATAAAGTTGTATTTTATCTCCAAGTAGTTTGCTTTTTTTCTATGTTTAATTGTATTTCACAATTTACCCAACTATGATCAGACCATTGCAAAGGTCCGATCTGTGAAGATATAACTTTACTCAAAAGCGATGGTGAGATTAATAAATAATCAATACACGTATAGGTATTGTGCTTATGTGAGTAGTAAGTATAGCCTCTTTCTCCATTGTGTAGCTGCCTCCATACATCAACTCGGGTCATTTCATAGAAAAAGAGGTGCAGGAGCTCATTAACATAACTCATTAGCATAACTTATTTGCATATGCTAAACCACCTGACATCACTGGAAGTATGTCAGAAGGCGAGAGAGAGAGAGAAAGAGAAAGAAAGAAAGAGAGGGGGGGGGGATAGTTACTAATCCAAGCCTCAGAAATACCACTATTCTGGGAGGATAGCTTCAGTGGTGGCTGAAGCCTTCAGAAGGCTGGTCGGAGGAATAAGGACCTTTCCAGGGAACGGGGTCATTTTGCTACAGCCATGACACAAGCAGGCATTCCTCCACCGGGGGGAGGGCTGGCACCAACTCCCGGAGCTGAGCTCCCCCAAGCTCCTGCTCAAAATGACCCCTGCATCAACTAAAGAAAACCTTTTCGGTAATTCAGCCAGAGAAGTACAGGTAAGTTTAGTTTTCTTTTGCTTCTTAGAAAGTTTGCTAAGAGAAGATTTATCTAAAGAGTAGTCTAATACATAGTTCAAGTCTCCTCCAATAACTATTTCTCTAAAATCAGCTAACTTATTCAAGGCTTCTGTTAAAAAGAATATTTGGTCTGTATTAGGCGCATACAGAGCTACTAAAGTCAATACCACATTATTTACTTTTCCTATCACAAACAGATATCTACCTAATGACTCTTTATGTATTAAAGGACACCAAGTGTAAAATTAGTATTAGAGGACACCAAGATGGCCACCCCCCTAGCATTAGATGAACCATAAGATTGTCATTGATTCTGGAATCTTCTGGAAGAAAATATAACTGGGGATTTCGCAGTATTATGTGTCTCCTGCAAGAAAACCATGTTAGGTCATTCCTTAATGACCTGAGTGTATAAACGTTTGCGTTTCACTGGGTTGTTCATTCCTCTCACATTATAAGTTAACAATTTAAGGGGATTTGTCATTTATTAAAACAAATTAAACAAGTTAAAGCTATAAATTAAAGTTTATTTCTTTTACAAGCATATGCTATAAACCAAGCCTTCTTAAGTGCTACAAGTTTAAGTATATTACTATATGAAACTTACTGCGCACTTGTCTGCTATTTATATGACACCAATAAGAACAACAAAAACTTACTTAATTCTATATTATACCTTAATCACCTATACCTAATCTAACCTATCTAACTCTTACAGTTTACACTTACTTTTAACTAGCAGTTCTATATAGCACCATCTTAATCTTATATATAACTACCTCAAACACCAAAAAAAGAAAGAAAAATAGCCTTGCAGCTCTCTCTCAACTTTCTGAAACAGAAAGAGTAAGAAAAGTTTCCTTACTTACACTTCAAGGTTTAATAACATGAAATTATATTACAATAAATTCAGTAGACTGTTAATAGGAGCTGGTGTGAATAATAAAATGCTCCCACCTTCCCCACCTCAATACTGTTAATTTAAAGTTCAGATTCTGTGAAAATTTAACTCTAGCAACATTTTGCTGTTTGCACAGATTAACCTTATGTTCAGTGTCAGGGGTCATTTCGAGCAGGAGCTTGGAGGAGCTCAGCTCTGGAAGTTGGTGCCAGCCCCTCCCCTTTGGGGGAATGCCTGCTTGTGTCATGGCTGCAGCAAAATGACCCCGTTCCCTGGAAAGGTCCTTGTTCCTCCGACCAACCTTCTGAAGGCTTCAGCCACCACTGAAGCTATCCTCCCAGAATAGTGGTATTTCTGAGGCTTGGATTAGTAGCTGTCCCCTCTCTGCCAGCTCTCTCTCTCTCTCTCTCTCTCTTTCGCCTTCTGACATACTTCCGGTGATGTCAGGTGGTTTAGCATATGCAACTAAGTTATCTTAATGAGCTCCTGCACCTCTTTTTCCACAAAATGACCCCTGTTCAGTGTTAAGATCCATCTTGCTACCACAAAGATCACTTCATATATTTAAGGGCATGCTGGTACTTTATGTTCTTTGTGTGGAGTTAAATTGTATTCCAATCGGTCTCCATCTGTTGCTGCAGAATTCCCAAGGAGTCCAGCATTAAATACCCAGAGTCTATATCTGTCTCAGTTAGTAGAGATCCATTGTGCCACACCTGTAATTCAGTAGCCGCAGCCCATCGATATCTTATGTTTGCATCACACAGTTGTGCAGTTATTGGCTTCAATGCTCATCTTATTGTAATGGCGTCCGGAGGCAGATCTGGGAAAACCTCTATTTTAGTGTCCAAGAACTGTAGATATTTATTTACTCTTGCTTCCATAAGGATTTTATTTTTTGTTCTTATATCTTGAAAAGTTACCAGAATATCTTTTGGCCCCCTACGTGCATCTTTGAATTTTGGACCCAGGCAGTGTGCTTTTAAGATTGTTGGGGCTACATTTTCTTCAAGCTTAAGAGTTGCAGTGATCCATTGTACAATAAAGATCTGAGTTTCTTTGGAATCCTCTGGCCCCTCTGGAAAACCTCTGAATTTTAAATTAAATTGTCTGTTCTCCATTTCTAAGGTTAATATTCTTTTACGAGTTTGGGTCTCATAGTTTCTTATCGATTTAATTGCTGTTTCAGCCTGCAAGCCTAGTGTCATAGCATAGTCAACCTTTTGGTCTACCTCCTGTAAGGCCTGCTTAATCTCATTTAGTTGCATCTGTATAGGTTCAAACATTGATTTCATATTTTCTAAGATCCGACATTCCATTCTACTCATTTGTTTTAAAATGTTTTGGGAGTCAGAATTTGTGTTGTCTTTACCTTTTTCTGTTGTACCGTCGGCCATTTTGTTTTCGGTTTCTTCCTGGGCTATTTGGCCTGAGTGTAAAGCAGATAGTTGAAAATAGTCTGTCACAAGCGCCTTGGCATTTTTCTTTTGCTTCTGATGCTGATCTCCCATTTCCCCCATAAATTGGGGTCAATGTTGTAGGAATGTGGTGCTATTTAACAAGTATTGGGAGCGGGAAGCGGCAGAGTTCCAGAGATATGCGGCCATCTTCTTTGCTTTCACACCATGCCCACCCCACTTTAATGTATTCTTTGTGGGACTGTCCTTGAAGACTGCCCAGAAAATTCAGTTACTACAGCAAGCAGTTGCTATACTTTTAACAAGCGTAAGCCTACATGCCCACATTTTTCTTATTTGGAAACATCTGCTGTAGACAGTTGTCAGGCCGAATCAAAGGTGTGTGGATCCAGGTTGCTTGTTCATTAGGAACCACTCCCACACCCCAGCATTTAAGATCTGCTAAAGCAGTGCTACTTAATGTTCCGTGGCCTTTGTAGCACTTAAATTGAACACTATGAGAAGCAGGGACTTCCTTACTGCTACTACAAAGCTTTGAAATACTGCCCTACACAAGGCTCTTAGCAGGTCCCTGTCTGCTTAGTTTCACCTAAAAAGGAATCTATAGTTACACTTTGAAATATTGATTTAGGCCAAATTTGATGGCATCTTCAGTTAGGGATTTTACTAAATGTATTCCATCAAGTGCAAACATGGCATGCGGCTGAGTTACTTATCAGTTCCACTTACGAAGATGTCCCAAAGGTACCTACAGGTAAGCGTGTAAGGGCCACTTTGCAGTGGGAGAATTGTTGCTGTTGACTTTTAACCTTTGTTTTTGCAAAACCTACAATATGTTCTCTTTTTGTGTTTTTTAATACATGCATGTCTGTGTGTGTGTACCTGGAAGCCATGGTGACCTCTGGTGACTGACCCCTACTGAGGGCCTGGTGGATATTCAGAGAGGTGGCTGAATAAAGCCTGCCCTGCCTCCTGACTGCTGGTATTCCAAGGAGGTCTCCCATCCAAATAGTTGCCTGAGTTGATCCTGCTTAGCTTCCGAGATCTGATGAGATCAGGCTTGCCTGAGCTATCCAGGTCAGGGCCCTACAAAATGTTCTTGACTTTAATATTCAATGCTATCTTCAAGCAAAAGAGGCCAAAATAATTATTTTAGAGTAACAGAGTGTTCAAACAGTTTACTTAGCATTGGATCACGCTGGGGATTGTTTCACCTTATGTACGTGCATCCTTGATGAAGAGAGGGATAGCTTTCATTTGTTTGGAACTGATTAAGCCAATCTAGGGAGAGAAAAGAATCCGTATGCGTTTCCACTGAAGAGTGAAGTCTCGGTGTACGGGCTGCAACAGAAACACTTCCTCCAAAGCCTCTGAGAGCTGTTTCTCAGTGTAGTGTAAACAATTTATTGTTGAAGTCCTGGAATATTTGCATTTTAATTAAAGATAGTTTTAATTAAACACAAAAAACTTTAATAGGAAAAGTAGAATTTAAGCCTGCGGTTGCACTCGCATACTGAGGAGGCCAATTCTGAGGGGACCCTACACGGTACGTAAATCTAACTGGGGTGTAATTGAAGCCAAAAAGGAAAAGGGTTATGCATCTCTTCCTGAAAGTAACAGTCTCTCTCCTACATTAGAAATTTCCTATCTGGAAAACAGGTCATTGGAGTAAAACTTTCAAGGAGGAAATGCCCTTCAACAGCATAATTGTCCTATTTTTTTAAAGTCAACCTTTTAAAGATAACTCCGAAATATGTAAGGTTCCACGGATCTCTGAAATGAAGTGTCCGTGCGTGCGTGCATGTGTGTGTGTGTGTGTGTGTAAAATAACTTAAGATGCCCTCATGCAGTTTTCAAGGCAAGAGAAAGACAGAGATGGTTTGCCATTGCCTGCCTCTGCATAGAAACTCTGAACTTCCTCGATCTCCCATCCAAAACTAACCACTTAGCTTCTGATATCTGTATGAGATTAGGCTTGCCTGGGCCATCCAGGTCAGGGCAATGAAGAGAGGGGGGTGGTGGAATATATGCTAGCAGATGGAATGTCTCTTGTGCCTTGATGCAACTGGTTCAGTTGCCTTCCTGAAGAAGAGTCGTTGTGCTTTAAGAAGGTAGTTCAAAGAGCTCAGTAGAAATCTCCACCCCCACCCCCCGTGTGTTTTTTTTTTTGCCCTGCAATACATGGGCAGGAAGGAACACAGCATCCTAAGGAATTTCCTTTTTTGACAGTAGCAAGTTTGTAAAATTTGAATACTGCCAGCCAGAGTTGTGTGTTTTTGGAGAAGATGTGACTTGGAGGACAATCTCCCTGCTCCCCCCCCCCCCCAAAAAAAGGTTCACACGCTTTTTTTTCTCCCAGGGATGGTCTTTATGTGCTTAGGGCTGTGTTGCATATTGTAAGGCAATTGTATTACATTTCCTTTCCATCTCTCCAGCATGCATTTTCAGCCGAGCAGCAGGTAACTTGCCTTACCTTCTGCTCTGCTAGTTCTCCTCGGGGCACTGGTAGTGCTCTTCTCTTCTTGCTGGCATACCGAGGTAACAAGATTACCCCTTTGCCCATTCTCCCTGGAAGAGTCAGAACAGAGAAGGTGCAGGCAGTGGCTTAAAAAGCATCTAAAGTGGCAGCATCGCTAGGCCTATCTGAATGAAGAGATTACCTTCCGGCTATTCTTTCTCTCACCCCCCCCCCCCCCCCCCGTATACTATAAAACCTACAAGTTACTGTACCGTGCTCAGATAGAGGCTGACTCCTTATTACTGAATACTGTGTAAAACTTTCAGCCCACATTAAGATTTGTGTAGCTCGGAATAAAACAAAGGAAACTCAATGCTCCGTGCAGGCCCTTGATCGTAATGCCTCTTGGCAGGGAAGACATTCCCAAATGTGTTTAAGGGCTGGTGTGAGGGGAAGTCTTCTAATCCGTTGATGAAACTGTGTTTGAAGGCTGTGGGATCAGGGTGAAGGTATCTGGTGGGGCCCTCAAGGTCAGGCTTTGATGGGGTGTGATGAGGGAAGGGACCAGGGCTTAGTGTTAGAGTCCCTGGTTTGCATACAGAAGGTCTTGGGTTCAATCACCAGCCTCTCCATTTAAAAAGATCAAGAAGCGGCTGATGTAGAAGACCTCTGCCTGAGACCCTGGAGAGCTGCTGCCAGTCAGAGTAGACAATACTGACCATGATAGACCCAGAGGTGACCGACTGCATAAAAGGCAGCTTTGCGTATTATTTATTTATTTATTTAATTCAACTTCTGTCCCACCCTCCCCGCCAAGGCAGGCTCAGGGCAGCTTACGTTAAAGGTTAAAATATTAAAACACCGATGCATTGGCACAATGCAACATCATAAAATTCATAAATACAGGTAAAATGCTGATGGTGGTAACATCCCAATAGGCCGTGTTCAGTTGGTGATGAAGGAGTGGCCAAAATCGGTGTCCAGAGTATCCCTCACTGTAAACATTGTTGACATAGTTGTTGTTAGTGGCGCCTCCTAATCGAATGCCTGGTGGAAGAGCTCCATTTTACAGGCCTTGTGGAACTGTAAAAGGTCCCACAGGGCCCTGATGTCTTCTGGGAGCGCATTCCACCAGTGTGGAGCCGCCACTGAAAAGGCCCTAGCCCTTTTAGAGGCCAATCTGGCATCTTTTGGTCTAGGGAGAGTCAAGTGGTTTTGAGACCCCGACCTCAGTGCTCTCTGGGGAACATGTGGGGAAAGGTGGTCCCTTTCATGAGCCGATAATTACATAGCTACTGTCAGACATGGCAGTCCTATAAAACCTAGTAGGTTTTACCTCGTGTGATGACATCACAATGGCATTGTCAGTCTGGGTTTATCATTGCTTATTAAAGTGTTAAATTTATATATCCTGCCTCTCTTCCCTCATGGAACTCAAGCCCAGTTTCCAAATAGTTCCCTAGAAGTCTCCTGTGCAGACAGTGACCAGATCCTGATCATCAAAGCCACACTGCAGGGAACACGAAGAGTCATTCAGAGTTGAGTAATTAAGCTTGATTTGAAGATGGTAGATGAAAAGCCTGAGAGCAGCTTGCACAGAGGCTTAGTAAGGGCAGCTGGCCAGAGGAGAATGGAATCCTTGGCTGCTTGTTTGTGGCTAGCAGCCTACCACACATAAAACATCTCCAGACTCTGGTAGAGGAGGAGAAGCCCGCAGGGTCCCCACCCCCCAGCATCTGAATAGTGAGAACTTTGTGTTTCAGTAGCAGAAACCTTCCCAAGGCTCTTCCCAGCTGGCCACGACAACCTCAGGAAGTCTTCCACACATTTGGAAACATTTTGGCCTACAGTTATTTAATCAACATAGATGCATCGTTAAGAGTTCAATAGCTTTTCCTGTACACACTCTCTCTCCTCTTTTTTTGCAAGGAAAAAAAAAAGAATACACTTGAATTTATATTGATTGCGTGGCTAATTCTCCCTTCCAAGATTGCCTGGCAGCAGGCAGGTAGCTGAATTGTATTTAACTGGTTTTATTGTGATGTGACTAAGATGGATGTGACGTGGTCTTCCATTATTCGATGGGGAGTGTGGCTAATGAAGCCATTAGCTGAGCTAAGGCGAGTGGAGAAAAATAGGGAAATTACCATTATTCTGAAGCCATTAAGTTGTAATCTGCCACTTTCTCTCCTTATTCAAAAAGGCATCTTCTTTTGAAGGCCTCCCTGACTGTCCTTAAAGATTCATTAATTCATTAACTTTCCAAAGGAGATGAGGGGAAACACAATTGAAATTTTAATCAGCGTGGCATGTCGTATTATTAACATTTTGAACATATCTGCCTCTGCCGTCGGACAGCGTCAGGTTAAGGTTAAATAAACTACATTACAGCAAATAATATTCTGTTTCATACCATAAAACATAAAATGCTGAGGACAGAAATTGGTTTCATGGATAAATTGAATTACGGTGCAGCGCTAGCATTCTGAACTCTGTTGTTCAAATTTACATTCTTCCCAGCAAATAGGAATACCGGTGTAATGCATTAATGTTAATATTTTTTCTTCCATGCCTACATCGGGGTTAGGATAAACAGTGCATGGAGGTCACTTTAAATTTTCTCGGGGTCATGACTCTGGGGTTGACAGCTAACCGGCTCCCACCACCACCAATTGACTGCCGAGTGTTAGCTAAATTAGAGGAATAATAAAGGACTTATATTTTGGAAGACTCAGTCCCTCCCAGAAAATTTATAGAGCACTGTGCTGGACTGAAGGATACCTTCCCGCCAGTGAAACAGACTGAATGTGGGGATGGATCCAGCCAGCTTTTCCAGTGGTGAGGCAGGGTCCCCATCAAAAAGGATAGGCTGGGGATCATGGGACTGGTATGGATGAAACCCACATGGAATGGGAGTGGTAGTAGGGAGGGGGATTGAGCAAGATGTAGCAAAAAAACTGGCTGGATCCAACCCATTAATTCCTGGCCTTGTGTGAACTGTTTCACTGAGCTAGTTTTCTTTGAGGTGGTATATCTGTGTCAGGGATTTACTCTTTCAAACTATAGGTGAGGACTTGCAACACTGAATATCTCTTTCATACAAAAAAGAGAAAGCAATCCCTGCACATAGAACACTATTATGTCAAGGACAAGCCTAGGTTAGAACCTTTCTCCTGACAGGGTAGGCCCAGTGCATGCACACAGGAGAATAAAGTAATAGGATGCTGAGGACTATTTCCAAATGCAGATGGAGGATCATGGAGGTTTGTGCACATTTTGGAATGCTTCCTCGTGTTAAAACCTCCTAGAGCCAGCATGGTGTAATGGGAGAGCCAGTTTGGTGTAGTGGTTAAGTGCATGGACTCTAATCTGGGAGAACCGGGTTTGATTCCCCACTCCTCCACTTGCACCTGCTGGATGACCTTGGGCAAGCAGTAGTTCTGGCACAGCTGTTCTTGAAAAAAGAGTAGTTTCTGTCAGAGCTCTCTCAGCCCCACCTACCTCACAGGGTGTCTATTGTGAGGAGGGGAAGGGAAAGGAAATTGTAAGCCACTCTGAGACTCCCTTGGGTAGTGAAGGGCGGGGTATCAATCCAATCTCCTCTTCTTCTTCTTCTGGTTAAGAGCGGTGGACTTGAATATGGAGAACCGGGTTTGATTTCCCACTCCTTCTCCACCTACCTCACAAGGTGCCTATTGTGAGGAGGGGAGTTGTGAGGAGTTGAGACTTCTTAGGGTAGAGAAGAGTGGAGCATGAAAACCAACTCTTCTTTTTCTTCTTGTATACAGAAAATAGCACAGTAAGCAAAAGTGCTTTCCATGCAAAAGTGCTTTCCATCCTGTGCTAGTTTTCTACTTGCATGGACTTGTTTATATGGAGAAACATTCAAGGTGGGAATCCAGCACATGTAGCCTGAAGTGAAGCAGTCCATGGTACCATCTTGTTCTTTGGCATGTGTAAACCAGTCCCTAGTTTTCCACAAGGAGGGGATTTTGCATGAAGCATCATTCATTCTTGTAAGCCCCTTTCTTGCAGTCTGTACCATTTCAGACTGACATTGGTTGGTCACCCACGGAGAACTGGACTGCTGTGAAGACTGTTTCTGAATGCTCACTTTCTGCTGAATCCAATGTCTCTGTTCTGGAATGCCAGCAGTTGCAGTGGGAGGCTGGGCTGCATAATTTAATTGGGAGGGGAGAGACAGGAGGTTTTCTGGACTGTGCAGCTGGGCAGGAGGGGCACATGCATGTGTTACTCTGATTTCTGCAGGGCAGGTAAATGACGCACTGTCACTTCTCCGATTGAGGCCAGATAACCCAGTGATGCAGTTCAGGCTTTATTACATAGAGTGTTTAACTACAGCCAAAGCCAGCTGGCAAAGATGGAGTGGTCCATTGACCAGGGTCTTAACTCCATGTTTGCCACCTGGCTTTGGCTGAAGTCAAACACTCTATGTAGTAAAGCCTGAACTGCATCATTGGGTATGATTCATTGGTCCCAGGGTATGGCTCTAGGGCTTATGATGCAGCAGTCTTGCTGAAAATAAGGAGGTCTTGTCAGGGCCTGGATGGAAGACTACCTGTAATGGAGGGAGAGGCCAAGCAGATACTTGCAATAAATAAATACCCTGCCATACACCTGTCCCCATGCAATGAAGCATTTATACACTTCATACACCCATCAAATTGTTGTTGAGTTAGTCTGCTGCAGACAACACATGAAAGAGTTGCTTAGAAATCTTAAAGACCCACTTTTTTGTGGGCAGAAGCTTTTGTGAACCTGTGCCTTATTCATCAGATGCATGAAGTGTTCCATGCAGTCAGCAGAGATATATGTGCCCAAGGTTACAAACAACAGAAATATGTCAGTGTGGAGTTATTACTAGGAGTATGCGCTTGGATATAACTGGTCCAAATATGCACCTGAAAAATACCTTTTCAATATTTTTTGATATATTCAGGATCCAGATTGATGTTGGGGAATCTTGGAAGTGTTGGTATCCTAATTTCAACTATTCAAGAATATCCAGGGCTCCGAGACCTCCCCCACCCCTGCAGGGCTCTCAGGCAATGGGAGGGAATGAGAAGGAAGCAGCTCTTACAGGCAAATGGGATTGCACATTATGGGGATATTGCCAGGTTGGTTCTGCTGGGATTCTCTGGTTTGATGTTGGTTCTCTTGGGCTTGCACTGCCACATTGGCCCTGGGTTCTGCTTAGCTTCTGTGGTTTGACATGGATTTTGTTGGGCTGAATTCCCTTCCCTTGCATCCGTTGGTCTTGCTTGGATTCTCTGGTTTGACACTGGATATGTTGGGCTTGCCGCACTGCCTGTGGTTCTGCTGGGTTTCTCTGGTTTGATATTGGTTCTGTTGGACTTATTTGTTCTGTTTGCACTGGGAGGCTTTTGGCCAGTAGTTATTTGCTCTTGCATGTCTGGCTGTTCTTTCCGCTGGAGGAAGCATGGAAATTTTCCCCATAGAAAACAATGGATGGTTGGAAGCACCTTGTTCAGGGGCCCATAGAATTGGATCCTGTGATCCAATTTACTTGAAACTAGGGAGATCATTAGTGGACAGGCAGTGCTGATTCTACTGTGATTTTAGTGTCATTTGCTCAAAAAGAAGCCACTTGACACCCCCCCCCCCCGAAAGATTTCCCATAGGGAACAATGGACCCCAAAAAATTCAGAATTCTGGGGGGAGAAACTTAATCTAAATATTGAATTTGTAGTGGAGACTTGAATAATCTGGAATCCTAATAATTATACCTTCCCCATAATCTGGATTAAAAAAATACTGAATTTATTACAAAAAGAACCCATAAGGTTTATTTTCCAGGAGGTATATTTGTTACAGTCTATGAGAAATTCAGGGTTTTTTAAAACCTCTTTGTATTATCCCCCTCCACTGTTTTGTACTGTGTGTGTATGTATGTGTGTGTATATACACCTGTTTGTCAAATGAATATAACTTTCCACACATTTTACGAAGTGGGCTCCAATTCACACCTCCTGACTAAAAGATTTAAAACATATGCCTAATGAGATCTAAGGTGTTGTGAAACTACAGCTCACTCACCGCATATGGCATCAGAGACTGAATTCCAATCTCTGCATTCAACCTTGTGGATTTCTCTACCAGTTCTGGGTGGGTAATCAATCACCTGCTCCAGACGAGCACCGTGGGTGACTGCAACACTCAAACTTTCAGCCTTTCTTCCTTCCTTCCATCGGTTCTCTCACTCCTTCCTTGGAGATACTGTCAGTTTGATATATTGCCTTCTGTGTTTGTCACTTGGGTGAGGAAACCTCCAAGTTGCAGGTATCGCTGGTGCAGCTTGGCTTGGTATCTTTCAGTGGGTTTTGGAAAAAGAAAACTATGCCATGCTCTTTTCTGTACCCTGGAGTAAATTATGTTTATAGTGATGCAATTAGGGCAACAAAGGAAGCATAGGAGTAATAGCATTGCTAATTACATAAAGAGTGACATCAATATCATCAAGTGCCATTTGCAGTCTTTAATGGCAACACATAGAAATAACCTTTGATTTCAGATTGGGCCTGTAAATCTTGCAAAATTCTCTGTCCTTCTAAGCCTCTGTCTGACTTCTGTACTTCATGATGCTGCTGTCTGGATTATTGCTTACCCTGCAACATCTTCCTGCCTTGGACAATGCAAAGGAGATTGCATTACCAAAGCCAGATGCAGAGATTTAGAACATGACCATGAGTGGGAGGTTGAGCATTCAAATTTCAACTCAGCCCCAGATGAAGGGAGTCAGATAAATGGCCTTCTGTCAGTCTGTCTGATGTTGAAAACCATCTTAGCCTACTTTGCATGGTTGTTGGAAGGATTTCATGTATGTCAAATGCATTGAGCAGTTGGGGCCAAATGAAGTCTGGTGTTGGACTATTAGTGAATTCAAACTTGGCTTTGGATGATGTTAGGGAACAGGAAAGGCAGGGTGTGGAGACCCTCATGGCAAGTCTGTTAAGAGAGGGGGACGAAGGGGACAAACATTTTGGAGGCCTTGGCCACCATGGAGGTCCATAGAACTGGGCAAGCCATGTGGTTTACTTTTATACAATGTTTTGCTTGGTTCTGGGTCATATGAAGGGGGAAGAGACTATAGGGAGCCTGTCCTGGTTCTTTGCAGTCTCTAGCTTTGCAGAAAAAAAGTGTACACAGATTAAATAACTGCTATAGCCTCCCATGTCCTCCCAGATTAGCAGAGAGCTCATGAGCAGTTAGCTCCATGTCATTGGGAATCTCATATGTGTGGATATGACAGCAAGAGGATGTAAACAAATAAAGCTGCCTCATTCTGAGCCAGGCCATTGGTCCTCTTAGTTCAGTATCTCAGACTGGCAGTGGTTTCCCAGCACCACATTCAGCTAGAGAGACCCTTTGACTGGAGGTGCCAAGAACAGAACTTGGAACCTTCTGCATCCAAAACGGGCTCTACCACTGAGCCATGACCCTCTCCTGGAAGATATCAACATAAGAAGCCATACTGTACCAAGTCAGACTATTGGCCCATCCAACTATTGGCCCATGCATCTCAGTATCATTTGGTCAAATTAGCTCTGATTGGGCAAATCTTGCTAGGGCCTAGAGTTTCCAACCTCCAGGTGGGGCCTGTGGTTCTTCTGGAATTACAGCAGATCTCCAGACTACAGTGATCGGTTCCCTTGTAGAAAATGGCAGCTTCAGAGGTGGACCCTGGAATCGCATCCCTGCCGAGCTTCTTCCCAAGGAATTTCCCAGTCCAGAGTTGGCAGCCCTACAAGGGTCTCAGGCAAGGAATGGTCTTTCCCAGCACCTATTGCCTGAGATTCTGTAACTGGAGAGCTCAAAGCTTGAACACAGGACTTCCTATATGCATAGTACAGGGTCTAGAACTGAGTCACAGCACCTTGGGAAAAGGAGTGGTATAAAACTGCACAAAAATACAGTTTCCAACACAATAGAATAAGAAACAGTAATAAAACTATCAGGCAGAAAAAGCAAAGCAATAATAAAGCTCTTTCACCATTAATTCCAAAATGCCTGGGAAAGCAGAAGCTTTTTTTGGCAGGAATCTGCCAAATTTGGTGCCAGGAAACCAAGTGGGTTGACGTTTTTTTCCACCCTCCTTTTTGTCTTGTTTTAAATTTGGCGCCAGGCATATGCTTGTTGGAAGAACATTTCACAGGGGAGGGGTGTCACAACTGAAACAAACCTATTTCTGGTAGCCACCCACTTCAACTCTGAAAGTGGGGGCACACAGATCAGGCGGTTTCTGTAGAGGAGATTCAGTCTGGGGCACATTCACATGGTGGCAGGAAACCATGACACTGTGGTCTAGGCTGTTCAGAGATTTAATGGTAAGAACCCACATTCTGAATGGTGTCCAGAACTGAGTTGCTAGCCAGTATTGTTTCCTGTCACCTATCACAACTGGACAAGACATTGGGCATCTGTGATCAGGTCTCCTGCCTATCATACATTTCCAGTAAAAAAACTCTTCAGACTTGGGTTGGGGGAGTGCCAGGGAAGAAAGCATTTAAATCCCCCCCTTTTCTGGACATCAGCCCTCCCACTGAAACTATTGGCCCACTGGGGAAAAGTTGTGAGTCACCAGGACAACAGGGGGCATCCCACTCAGCAGCCTGCCTGGACTCTAACTGGCCACCTCTTGTTGTTTCCATGGTGACCTCAAGTAGAGTCAGGTCTACAGCATCCAGGACTGTGTTCACAATCCCAGCTAGGGCTTACTACCTCATTGGTTGTGGCTCTGGGGGAGGCAAAAAACCTTTTCTCTTGTCCTTCTCTCCTGGAGGCCCACAACACTCTCTGCAGTGCTGGTGTTTCCCCATGGACAAGTAACCTCACCTCTGGTGTGATATTTGGGCAGTAGATGACACTGTCCTATGACATCATAGGACATCATTCACTTGCCATTCCCCATGACCTGGTTCTCGAGAGTCCTGTGCCCCTGGATGTGTTCATTCTCTCACTTTTTTATATAAGCTTCTCTTTCAGCCTTCTTTTTAAGAAACTGGGTTTCTTTTCTTTCTTTTTCCCCTACGCACCTGGTTCTTGGTTTCTTTTGCTTCTCGTTGCATAAACCCCCATTAATGCCTTAATTTATGCTTGCGTGTTCTGGGGCTTTGTTTAAAGTGAATTGCATCCAAGATGCAATCGGAACCTTCTGTTCCTGCAGAAATGAGTAAGCTGCATGAGGTGGTGATTCTTTTGCAGGCCTGTTTCTAACCTGGAGTTTCCGGAGTATAATTTAGACATCGCCTCGGTAGTTTATGGCCATATAATGTGTAGGTGTGTAGGTGGGAGGTGAGAGAGATGCACTTGTAAATGGCTGAAAGCAGGTTGGCTGAGTGTGTCTCCAGCAGTGCGTTATTTTAGCTCACAGTTGCGCGTCTCTATCCTAAGGCATTAGATGCTACTAATTCTGCACAAGCCCAAAGATTTGTTTTTACTGAAGAAATTTAGATTTGATTAAGATATTGCTTCTGGACTTAATCCCCCTTTTAAGCAAATCGTGCTTTTTTTGCATGTGCAACTGGCAATAAAATGCATTTTATTGGAGCTCCTTTTAAAAACAAAAAGGCCTCTTCATTTGGGAATTATCCTACAAAAGCAATGTTCTCCATAATGGCCCGGTGCTTAGATTAATTGTAGGGATGCTGGCAAGAGCCATTTCATAGTATAAGTTAGGTCAGCATTATTTTGCTATTAACCCATTGACAACAGGGTTATTATTTAGCTGTTATTTTCTTCTGGAATGTCAGATAGGTAGCCTGGGGGCCAGAGTTTGCCCCAGAAATAACTTTCTGTACCCCTAATTGACTTAATTTTTTATCAAGATTTTTTTAAATGTAGTTTTTCTCACCACATTTCATCTATGCTATCTCATGCACTTTTTGGAAAGGCTAAAAGCTATTACTAATCTTCAACAGATCTATCAAGAAGGGGTACTTAAAGGGGAAAGGACTGTAGAACAGTGCAAAAGCACCTACTTTGCACAGAGAATGTCCCAGGTTCAATCCCTGTCACCGCTAGTTGGTTGAAGTAAATCATACTGGACTAGCTGGACCGCCTGAGTCAGTAAAAGCAACCGAGGGGCAATAACTTAATGATCCAGAATGTTTCAAGTTCAATCCCTGCAATTTCCATTGGAAAAAAAAGGGTGAAGGCATGGGAAAGTCTTCAGTTCGAGGTATTCGAAAGCCGGTGCTAGTTGGAACAGATGGTTCTGGACTAGGTGGACCAATATGATTAAGAATTAAAGAAACACATTGTTAAGTTAGTTCCCACCCCGACATACACCTCAATGAACCCATACTGTCTGAGAGCATGAACTCCCTATCTTGACATTATCTGTTTAGAAAATGTATATGCCACTTCTCTAGAGACCTGCTTGAGGCAGCTCACAAAATTAAATATGATAAAATCATTAAAATCATTAAAATTTACAGTCTATAAAAATGAGCCATAGAAAAACCATCTGGAGCATAAAATTTTTAACAAATGCATGGTGGATGGAGAATGAAATCCCCACCGCCCACTCCAAGAATAAAGATGTTGGTCTGTTCGTATGAATAAAATTATGGGTTTTCTACACTAGTTTCTTGGGATTTGGGATTCTTATTTAGAATGACTGAAATAAATATATAAGAAGTATTTAGGGGGAACATCTCATTTTCCCCTTTCACCACTATTTCCTCTTTACCTTTCCTGAAAGCCCCCTTGCCTCTCCCCTTTTTCTATTTCCTTCTCTCCTTCCTACCCACCAGCCAACTTGAGAACGTGTAACTGCCCAAAGGTCAACCAGTGAGCTTCCGTGGAAGACTGGAGATTCAAACCTGAATCGGCCAGACCCCATTCAGTAACTCTAACCATTACAGCACACTGGCTTTGGTGCGGTGGCTGCTGTTGAATAGTAGCAAGCAGTCAGTCCACTCCTGGATGAGCCATGCAAGCTGTATCATATCAGGTTGCCTGGTGGTTGCTGCTGGGCCTGGCCCAATGAATCCTCTCTCAAAGACCAGAACAGTCCTTCCCCTGCCTTTTACTGACAGAAACTAAGGCTTGAAGGTTGACAATACTCTTGTGGTTGTCCAGCAACAGCTACTGAAGGCATTCATTCCTTAAAGCGACAGTTGCTGCTTCTTGTATTTTGTATGTTTGTTTTGACTTCTGTTTTAAAAAATAAGATTTTTTTCTGCAAAAAAGGCATTTTCCAGGTTTGTAGAAAGATCTGTCTTATATGTTCATGGCTCCAGTCTCCAGATGTAAGTATCGAGTTACATTGAGAATTGGATATACTGATGATGCAAACAAATGGGAAACACACAAAAATGTTTATAGAAACCTGATTTGTGTCTATCAAAAAAAAAAACCTCTACAAATTGTAGATGCCATACAACCCTCTTGATTTTTTTCTGGACATTTTTATCCTTTCTTTCCCACTCTTTTTAAAGTTTCCACAGCTGGGCACTATTTTACCTTTTCTCCCCTGAGGAGTCTTGGTGAGTGGCTCTTACCAAGGACAAATGATGCTATAAATCAGGACCCAAATCAATGGTGTTATGGGGTTGTAAGGCTGAGCAGCAGTTATGAGGGCCCAAGTGTCTTCTGTGCCATTGAGAGCAAAAGGCAGGGTCTGTCCGGGGCCCTGTTCCAAGCCATGTCTGTTTTTTTATGGGGCAATATACTGCAGCCTTACCTTAGACATGAGTTATTGCTGCTGAGCTTCCGTATTAATCTCATTTTCCCATATACCATTAAGCAGCTGAAACAGTAGAAAATGAGTGTATTTTCACATCCAAGTTGCCATTCCTGAGTACATTCAACAGATAAAAATCAAACAGTAGCTAGGGATGTGTACAAAAAAAATCTGCCGTTGAGGAATTTGTTCCAGATTATGGGGTTCTATATTACTACAGGTACATGGAGTTGAACTTGTAACTCAAATCCCTGTTCAGTCAGCACTGGGTACTGGATATTTAAAACCAGCAGTGCTGCCTAAAGAGAAACCTTGCGGTGGATTTGGGTAAAACTGGCTTGCCTGGTGCCTACCTTACTTTTCTTTTGATCAAAATATTCCTCTTTACCTATGCTTTTAACTGGGGGGGGGGGAATCTCTCTTATCTCTTTTATGGTCACCTTCTTGTTTGAGAACTGTTTGACCAATATTGGTTTAAGCTGCTTGGTGTTTGTTTTGTGCTGTTTTTATGCCTTGGCTTGTTTTTAATTGCTTCGGCTTGTTTTCCATGACATTGTTTTATTATTTATTTAATTAATTAATTTCTATCCCACCCTCCCTGGCTTGGAGTGGGCTACAAAATTATGACAATAATCGCTTTAAAATTCTGAAAAACATCAATTAAATCACAAAAATAATAAAGGTGGCATTTTAAAATTTGTATTATCTCAGTTTTGTTTCGGATATTATTGATATTCAGATATGGCCTAATTCAAGGATTCTTGAGTTCCCTAGCTCCTTGCTAGTGTCAGTTGGGCAGAAACAGTTTGGCTCAGGTCTCAAGAGAAGTGGCATATACATTTTCCAGATAAATCATAAAACACCTGAGGGAAACTAAAAAGTGGCTTTTTTTAAAGGCTTAGCTAGATGTTATTGGTGGGATGGGCACATGTTTCTTTTGCCAAGCCACATACCCCTGGTGATGTCTGATAAAATAAATGCCATCCCATTCAGGGTTTTTTAAAATCCTCAGTCAGTATCATGATGTGCATTTCTTTTAGATGTTACCAGAGGGCAGGTGGGAGGGGAATTTTCAGGCCTCACCTGGAGGTTGGCAGCCCTAATCAGCAGTCTCCCCCTGAGATGTCTAATTAGGCCCTAGAGCTAGCAGAATACTGCAAGAAGGTTTTTTTAATTTGTTGTTGATTTCTTGGATCAAAAATTTGAGGCAAGTGAAAGTCCCATATTTCTAACGAGAGGCAAGCTCAATCTTTGGTTTTTGTTCTGAACGAATCAGATTATTTTGATCTGTTCCTGTCTGGTTTCAGGCCTGGTTATGGGACTACAACACCCCTGGTCATCCTGGTGTGGATGATGTGCACTGGAATATGGGCAAGAGGAGTGGGACCCTGTTAAGTCTCCTGGACCTCTAGGTGGCTTTTGATACCACTGAGCACAGTTTCCTTTTGGACTGCCTTTTGAAGTTGGGATTGGAAGGCACTGTTCTGTGGTGGTTTTGGTCCTACCTTGAAGGCAGTTTTCAGAAAATGGTGCTGGAGGACTGCTGTTCTGTAACCTGTGGGGCGTCACAAGGTTCTATCTTGTCTATCATATTTTTCAACATCCATGTCAAGTCATCATCCAGAGATTTGGGCTGAGTTACCACCAATGTGCAGATGACACTCAGCTCTGTCTCACACTTCCAGCAGATCTCAGAGAGGCTGTGGAACCTGTGAACAGTTGCCTGGAAGCAGTTTTCAAATGGATGAGAGTTAACGAACTGAAATGTAATACAGGCAAAATGAAGGTGCTGCTGGGTGGGGGGGGGGAGTGTGACCCAGGAAATGGAATATGGCCTGTTCTGGGTAGGGTTGCACTTCCCCTAAAGGAGCAGGTTTGTAGATTGGGGGTGCTGCTGGTCCTGGTCCTCCTGTTGGTTCCTTTCACCAACTTTGGCTGGTCAGCCAGCTGCATTGCTTCCAGAGGTCAGGGAAGATCTTGCTGATGTGGTACATACTCTGCTAGCTCCTAGATTAGATTACTGCAATACACTCTATACGGGGCTGTCCTTGAAGACTATCTGGAAGCTACAATTGGTACAGAATGCTGTGGCCAAAATGTTGACTGAAGTGGGTCGTAGGGGGGGCGTACCACTCCAGTCTTGTTCCAGCTACACTGGCTCCCAATTTGCTTCCGGGCCCAATTCAAGGTGTTGGTGTTGACCTTTGAAGCCCTATATGACTTGAAACCAGCATACCTGGAGGACTGCCTTCTCCTATATGAATATGTCCATCTATGCTGGAGGCCTTGCTTTGAGTGCCCCTGTCATCTAGACATGTGGCCATCCAAGAAAGGGTCCTCTTAGCTGTGGACTTTGGAACCCCTTTCCTGTGGACATTCGCTCATCTCTCTCTCTCTATTGTTGTTTTCTGCCAGCAGGTGAAGACTTATTTTGTTTTGCTTGACATACCCCCAGTAACTGCCATTGGCCATCCTCCCTGGTGTTGGCATGATGTATGTTTATATGTCTTTTATTGAATTATGTTGTATATATTACTATACTTCAAATGTTGTTTCATTGTTGAAATGTTTTGATGTTCACCACTTTGGGGACTCTATTTGGGTGGAAAAGTGGTGTAGAAATGTTTTAAATAATAAATAAATATTCCTGCTGGTACAAAGCTTATTTTAGTTTTGAGTTTCGGGGCTGGCTATTTTTTCCCACAGTTGTAATTTCTGTCCTACACTGCTGTAGGTGTTAGTGTAAACAAGGGATGATTTGTGTGGCTGGAACCGGGCCATACACGTTGTGCCAAGCATACAGCACAGGGGCTGAGGCCAGAAGCCTCTTAGAAGTGTATTTCATTCCACATTTGCACTCAGCTTCCTAACAGAATCACGAGAAGCCAGGCCTATCCAGTATGCATGACTTTACAATGGTGTTTTGCTGCAGGCCCTTAACTTCCTTCACTGGTCATTACCTGGTCAGTAAGGACCTCTAAGCGGGTCATTAATGCTTAAATAATAAACTCCTTCACTAGGCTAGCTAGCATAGAGTCCCCTTCATCATTTTTACTGTTACTGTTTTACAGATAAATCAATGGCCAACAATGGAGCAGTCTTGGCTTTGCTATATAATCTTGCAAGAAGTGGTCAAAGCAAATACACAGCAATTCGAGTTTCATTGGGATGGCAAAGCTAGAGATGGTGTTGCAGCAGATGTCCAGAGAGTGGGGGAAGATAAAAAGCAAAGCAAATGGGTATTTCTCAAGAGTGAATTATTTTCTGTTCTACAGGTTGCATCATAGAATATACTCGTAGTTAAACACAATTTGGAATAAAAGAACTGGAAAGGAACCATACTGGTCCACACCAAGGGTCAGCAGTCCATTTCTAATGAAAAGCAGCCAAAAGGCCTTTTCCCTGATTTTGCTCACATTGTAATTCCAAAGGGTTAGCCATGATGGTCTGGTGCAGCAAAATTAAATGGAAGTCCAGGGGCCCTTTCAAAATTAACCAAAAAACATTTCCAGTTTAAGTTTGACTCACACAAGTTTGCACTGGAATAAATGTAGATAGTTCCTAAAGTGCTCTGGACTTCTGCTCGATTGTCCTACATGTATGATTTATGCTGTGGACTCAATGGTTTTAACTATTATTCTAAATAGTTTCTTGCTGCAAGAAATCTTGCTGGCTGAACATTTGTGCGGAATTAATCGTCGTCGTCATCACACTTCTGCAGATCTCACAAGCACAAGCAATTCTTATGCTTGTTGCTCACATCTGTAAACTACCCCAGGGTAATCTTGGGCTAGTCACTCTCTTTCAGTCTCACTTGCTTCACAGGGTTGTTGTGAGGATATAGTAGGGAAGGAGAACCACATTCACTACTCTGAAGGAGGAAGAGCAGGATAAAAAGGTGAGAGACGTCCCTTTCTTTCTTGAATGATCTACTCTTTTTCATACCAGATTTCTGATCTGACAATGATAAAAGCGTTGGACATATAGACGATCTTTTGTCATATTTGCAGTAGCCTTTCTCAGGTCTCCTCACGTATTACATATAATTCCTATACCCAAGGCACTTAGTGGAAAAACTAATTTGAAACCTATAGAAATGTCATAATGTGTCAAGAAACCACAACCAACGAGAGCTAGCACATCTGTGCATAGGAATCTCTCTCTCTCTCTCTTTTAAGTTTGCATGTAGCTGCACAGTAATCTGTACACAGAAGAAGTCTTCCGTGTTGAAATTGTGTAGCATGCAATGCTCCACTGGGTTCATTATTTTAAGATTGAGTGTGCCAGATAAATACTGAGTATTATCATTATTTAGTGTGGATCTACAGCTGGGAAATGGTGTGTGTATATAGGTCAGGTTCTTCAACCAAAACCTTTTCGTGTTACATGCATTCTTTTCAACAATGCAGAACATAAGCAGATAAGAAGAAGCTTGCTGGGTGAGAATCAAAAGATCCATCTAGTTTCCACATCCAGCAGTGGCCAACAAGATGCCCCTGGGAAGCAAATATGCCCCGCTCCATGCATCTGATGTTCAGAGGTAGACCCTCTATGAATATAGAACCTCCATCTAGTTTAGCATGGTTAACTGGCCATTATATATCTATTTGCCTCCTATAAATTTGTCTAATTGCTTTTAAAATTGAGCAAGTCAGCTGCCATTACCACAAGTGACAACAAATTTTTTAAAATGTATTATGCACTATGTGAAGGACCTTCCTTTTGTCTGCAATGAATCTGCTGTCAGTTTTATTGAATGGACACCCCCCCCCCCCAATTCTACTATAAAGAAAGAGGGAGAGAATCTCTTTTTTCCATGTTCCCAATGTCATGCATAATTTTCTGAAACCCTTCTTTCATTCTGCCTCTTTCAGTATCATTTTTTTTCTAAAATACCTCAAGTTTTAAGTAGGTCTTCCACCAGTCATGTTGGTTGCCCTTCTAGTTAGTGTTTGTGGTTACTGAATCACAGCCCACCGTTGTTCTGAGGCAGTCAATATTTCATAGTTTTTGATGAGACTTGCAAGTGAGCCCACAAAAATTTCTAGCTCACAAAAAGGTGTTATGGACCCTACCTGTCCACAAACACCACTGTATGTCAGTGTTTCACACTGATAGCTTGGATGAAAGAACAATCACCCGCTATTCACATCTTCTTCACAAAAAATGTCTCCACACGAAAACATAAGAGCATCCCCACTGGATCAGATCAAGGGCCCATCTAGTCCAGCATCCAGTCCCACACAGTGACCAACCATATGCCCCCAGAAGGCTTAAAAGCAAGGGCATGGAGGACAAAGTCCTGTTGTGCCTCCCCCCCATCACCTCTGCACATGGAGAATTGACTTCGTCACCGTGGCTAATTGCAATTTATTTATTTTTGTTATTTTATTGATTTATTATTGTATTTTACTTATACCACAGTAGCTTTCATCATTCTCTTCTCAATTTATCCTTACAACAATCCTATAAGGTAGAGTGTGTGACTGGCTCAAGATCACCCAGCAAGCTTCCATGGCAAAGTGGGGATCTGAACCTGGATTTCTCAAATCCTAGTCTGGCACTCCTAACCACTGCACCACACTGGCTTTCTGTCCTTTCAAAGCCAAGTAAATTGGTAGCCATCACCATGGCAGCAATTTCCACAAACCAATGGCTCTTTGGCTCTCTCCTGAGTCTTCTGCCCATCAACATCTACCTGTTCATGTGGATTCAGGTTATTCACCAGAGGTAAGTAAGGCAAGCCGCTATTTACAATGGTGGTTCTGTTATCAATGGTTTTGTCAGATGAAATATTTCAGATTATTGGGGATTTGTTCTCCCCCTTTGCCATGATTTAACTGAAGAGTCTTAAAGAGCATGCATGCACACGTACACACACACACACACACACAGTGCTAGGGCTGCCAAGTCCCCCTGTAGAGCGGGGGAAACACCGATTTTTAAAGCTTTCCCCCGCTTTTCCAAAATTGGCCACCGGGGGGACAAAATGGCTGCCAGCAGGGGAACCTCGGAGCCTGCCCTGGCCAGCCTCTTGAACTTCTTAAAAGGGAAATTTCCCCTTTAAGAGCTGATCGAGCAAGACAGCCCCGCCCAGAGATTAAGGAGGGACTGTGCAAGGTTGCTGCTGGAGTAAGCTGCTTCCGTGCAAGGTTGCTGCTGGAGTAAGCTGCTTAAGGTGCTGGGGTCTGCGAGCTCTTTTCCTTCTCTGTCTCTCCCCCTCCCCCTCTTTCTTTTTGCTGTCTGTCTGTCCACTGTGGTTTTGTCAAAGGAATAAACTGTCACTTCCAAAGAGGTAAACATCACAAGGAGAGGTTGCCTGTAGAAGGTCTGGGAGTGGGATTGTTTAAAATGTCTTGTCCTGGCTGTTTGGGTCCCCCCAATCCTCATTTCCCTTCTGCAAATAAAAGTTGGGATTCCTCATTTTTATGCCAATTTTCTGTTTCTTTCAACCATGTCCCCCCCCCCCCCTCCGGCAGTAAAAATCTGCATTTTTAAAAGCATTTGTACATCAAGTAACCGGTATTTTAAGTTAGGGATGGATCCAACTAGCTTTTCTGCTGGCGAAAAGGGGAGGACAAAGGTCCTCTTTAGCCACCAAAAAGCCTATGCTGGGGGGGGGGGAGAAGTTATGGGACTTACATGGACAACAGCTGGGTGAAACAAGGGCCAGAAATAAAGCCTGGGAATTGGGCAAGAGTAAGTGAAAAAGCTGTCTGTCTGTCTGTCTCTCTCTCTCTGTCCCCATCCAGCAGAGGTCTATCAGTGGCTATTATAGCCACAAGGTCTAAATGGAACCCTTTGTCTGGGGCAGTGATGCTCTGCATTCTTGGTGCTTGGGGGGCAACAGTGGGAGGGCTTCTGGAGTTCTGGCCCCGCTGCTGGACCTCCTGAGGGCACCTGGTATTTTTGGCCACTGTTGTGACATAGAGTGTTGTACTGGATGGGCTGTACTGGATGGGCCGATCCACTGTGGCTTCTCTCCTGTTCTTATGATATGAAAATCATATTTAGCACTTGTGTAGCACTTAGGGCTTCATATTCTGCCGAGATGAGGAAGGATTCAGTAGGGCCGTTGCTCAGTGATAGAGCATCTGCTTGACATGCAGGAGGTATCAGCCTCTTCAGCTAAAAAAGGATCAGGTAATAGGTGACATTAAAGATCTCAGCTTGAGACCCTGGAGAGCCACTACCAGTCTGAGTAGTCAGTACTGACCTTGATGGACCAATGGCCTGATTCAGTATTAGGAAACTTCATGAGTTCATGTGTCAGCATGTGGAAGCAACATCACAGTATGTGACATCACAAAATGATGTCACTTCCTTTCTCCTGGCTCCACCCCCAAAGTCTCCTGGCTCCACCCCCAAAGTCCCCAGATATTTCCCAAGTTGGACTTGGCAGCCCTAACACACACACACACACACACACACACACACA
The DNA here is from genome assembly GCA_029233225.1 of Lepidodactylus listeri. Taxonomy (NCBI): domain Eukaryota; kingdom Metazoa; phylum Chordata; class Lepidosauria; order Squamata; family Gekkonidae; genus Lepidodactylus; species Lepidodactylus listeri. The sequence goes on from JARCFY010000013.1 coordinate 39,831,323, forward strand.
CACACAGAGCTTTCCTTTCGAAAGTCCTTCCCACCTCTGACAGTTTGTTTGCCTAGCGATTACAAGAAGGCAGATACAGTATTTACAAGCCCTAGTCATTCCTGTGCAAATCCGGTCTCTCAAGAAGAACCACAATGAGAGAACAAGCAGAAAGTAATAGCTGTTGGAAGGGCAGAGCTCAGGCAGCCACATGGGCCGTGTGGCTCCTTCTGTGGTTAGCAGCTCTGTCATTTTCAAGAGTAATTGATGGTGGCAGTGATGAGAGAGATTTTATGCAAGGGCTGAGAGATTTCTAACTTTAAGAGTCAACCGGTGGTTCAGTATGTATCCTCTTGACCTCTTTTAACTCTTGTGAGGCCTCATGGCTTAAAAACTTTTATCTCTAAAATGTGTGAGAATCATTAAAAAGACCCTTGGGGGGTTGGTGGAGTAGGAAACAAGCTGACCACAGGCACATTAATGCAAAAGATGATGCAGCCTAAATATTAAGTTTGCCTCACTGTTTTTGTCCAATGTCTTTCCCCCTTAAATGGGTAAATGATGCTTAGAATGGAGTTATCTGCAAGCATAAAGGATGTGTTCAGTATGGAACTGTGAGCTCTCCCCCCATGCATTCTTGGGGGGGGGGGGAGGTTTAAGAGAAGAGCAGAGATGCCTTCTTGTTTCTATAGAAACAGAGTAGTGATGAGGAAGGAAGATTTCTTTCAAGTGTACAGTTTAGGGAGGCTAGCTCAGCTGAGGAGGGGCAGGACAACAAGACACCGGTAGGCTGAGAAGCTGTGTTCCGTTTGTTAACTTACTTCTTCTGTACCTCACCTTTCTCCCCACTGCTGTTTCTGCAGCAGTGCATCTAGTGTCACAGTGACTTGAGGCACGCTTAAACACCTCTCCATGGTTAGCTGTAACCATGGTTTGTGGCCTTGACCCTGGTTTAAAACTGCAAACATACAATGTAACCAGTTTTCTGAACCAGGCTTTCTTCTGCATATCACATATGAGATGACATCTGGTTGTCTTTTTTCCCAGTAAAAATGGGACAGGTGGAGGAACTGCCATGACCTTGAGTTGCTTGTCCCAGGTGTAATGCCAAACCGGCGTTAACATAACCCATTGGTAAGTCTTTCCGCACAGTTTAGGTATGCAAATGTAATGCTTAAACTATGGTTAAGAATGGTTTGTGTCACCCTGACCTGGATAGCCCAGGCAAGCCTGATCTCGTCAGATCTCAGAAGCTAAGCAGGGCTGACCCTGGGAAGTCCTTGGAAGGGAGACCCCCCAAGGAATACCAGGGCTCAGGACACAGAGGCAGGCAATCAAGCCCCCTCTCTGAAACATCCAAACCCCACTAGGGGTTGCCAGAAGTCATCATGACTTCTAGGCGTGCAAGTACCCCTCCCCCCCCCAAAAAAAAGAATAGTTTGTGTCTTTTGTAAACATGAAGAAGGGCTAAGAGAAGCCTTAATTTGATTCAACAGACAATCTCAACCAAATCATGGTTAAGTCTGCCTATTGCCTGTGTGAGTCAGCCTTTGAAATCAAAGACAATATAATGTTGCTAAGCTAAAAACAGACAGTTCTGCAGCTTCAAAAGCATTGTTATGTTCCTGTAATTATAGCTCAGGCTCAGCAGAACGTCCAGTTTCAATGTTTGCCAATGTCTGGAGCACAACAGGCTCAAATATTCCCTGAGAATATCTCGAAATTTGGAAAAGTGCCACCTTGGTTTGACATTTATTTTCAATGGAAGCAGCAGCAGCCCCCTGTCTATTGGCATCAAAATGGATGAGCTGGTAGCGAGCCAATCCATGGTTTTGAATATTAGACGGTCTCTTGCTCTGTGTTTCTTCTTCTTCTTTTTTAATAAATACTTCCTCTCAATGACAGGGTGACATTTGCTGCAATCTTGCTCCACAGTTGTTCGAGCAGAAGGAATTGGACCTCGAGACGTAAAAGCCTCGTCACATCTTGCAACCATCAAGGAAAACATAAAAAGGAAGGGATTAGAGGATTAAACAATGCAGGTTTTGAAATGTTCCTACTGTATTTAGTAACCTATGGGGTTGTAAGCATTGTACGAATGGAACGTGGTAACCTATCTCCAAGGGCACTTTTGCAAATTGAATAATATTGTGGCATGTTCTGTATTGTAGCATTGGATAGTTTAAGGCAGTGCATGGAAAATCCCTTTTGAGAGTAGGGGTTGTCAGCCTCCAAGTGGTGGCTGGAGATCTCCCATTATTACAACTGATCTCCAGGTGACAGACATGGAGAAAATGGCCACTTTGGAAGGTGGGCTCTATGGCATTACACCACACTGAAGTCCCTCCTCTCCCCAAACCCCACCCTTTTTTAGGCTCCACCCTGAAAATCTCCAGCTACTTCCCAACCTGGAGCTGGCAACTTGATCTGGGAGTCAGTGTGGTAATGTGGTTAGGCTGTTGGACAAGCAGCAGGGAAACCCATGTTTGGGTCCCTGCTTAGTCTTGCAGCATCCTGGTCAGCTTTCCTCTGTTGGCTTACCTGCCTTTCAGGGTTGTTGTGAAGGTAAGAGGAGAACAGTAGTGCATATTGCCCAGAAGGGAGAGTGGGAAAAAATAAAAAGTGACATAACGGGTTTCTGTGTATTTTCAGCCTCGGGATCATTGTTTTGTACTACAGGAGCAGATATTAGTGTTACCCCCTACCATAATGTAACATGTGGCACACAGAAATCTGTGCACATGAAAACCTGATTCATGGAGTACTTTTCCCTTTAAAAATGAAGGGAGTGAACCACATAGACTAGGCCTTTGTGTCTATTGGGCTTTGTATGGGGCATGCCCCACACATGTTGTTAGGGTTGCCTGTCCAGGCCTGACAATGAATAGGAAACGGGTTGCAGAGAGATGGGTGCTGTTGGCAACTCTATGACGTCACTTTTGAGGGGAACTGGAAGTGACATCATTTCTCTCCAGAAATTGTCAAAAACCGCTGGTGTTTTTACCACAGAGTTTCTGGTGAAACCTTGAAAGGCATGATGTCACTTCCAGGTTTCCCCTGGAAGTGATGTCACAACATAGGACTGATGGCCTTTTTAATTTTATTTTTCTCTTGCCGTCACTCTGAATTGTTACATCTGCGGTGTGGTGGAAAGTGGTGTGTCAGCTTCTCCTCAAGTAAAGGCTCGGTAAGCATGAGAATCAGAATGGCTGCTAGCAGGGTAGTGCAGAGTAGGAACTGGCTTAAAACTTATTGGCTCTCACCTGAATCTTAGGAACTGTGTGGTGAAAGCCTCTAATAAGGTAATCATTGTAAATAGTTCTGGGCACCTGAAAGTGTTATATAAATGCTAAGCATGTCATTGTTTTTTTGTTTAATTATTATTTTTGCTTTAACAATATTTAGCAGCTTTGCAAGGCTATCAATTTCCAGGGTACTTTAAGAGGAAATCATGACAGCAAAAGCAGATTAAGTAGGTAGTGTAAGTGCAGACATACCATATACAGTACTGATTCAACTGGGCTGAGGTTAAGCTTCCATTTACAAATTCTGCCATTAATACAAATAAAGCAGGAGCATTCTTCATTCTGTAAAGCAGGAGCATTCTTCATTCTGTGTTTATAAAAAGCTGTAAAAATATTAATTGAAATAGCTCTACCCTCATTTCTTTCTTTCTCCTTCCTACATAGAACCTCTGTGTGGGAGTCGTTGGCTCCAGTGACTCCTGTGTAATTACAAAGAGTTGGAGGAGAAGGTCTTTGAAGTCACTTCCAGCTCTGTAGTTCTATGATTTACAGCCTATAGGCATCTGTAAACTATTCAAGCCAATGTATCTCCTCCTAAGCCTGCTTAGTCCAATTGATTTTTGTACTGCCTGAGCAAAAGCTGGCATGGTACCACTTCACTTCAGCGGAGGCTAAGCTAATTTAAGTAGTTTGTGGATTGAGCTGTGAGCCTCATTAATGGAGCTGGGTTCCTTTTCCGTGCTTTGGAATGCTTTCGCCTGTGAATTCTCAGAGGATTCATGCAGGGTGGCAGGGACTGTCTTCTGAACAGAAATGCAAAGGATTGAGAGATTGGTGTAAAATGAATCTGTGTGTGTGTGTGTACACAAACATACATGCAAGATGCTTTTGCAGATCCTGGTCTGTGCTCACACACACATACTGAATGTATCTTCATAAATGCAATGCTGTGCCCTTTTAATGCCAATATGATTTGACAGACATTAAGCAGGTAAAACTTTCCCCCTCTTTTTTATGGGAAGGAAACAATGGGGAAAAGTTTCTCCTTGTCAAGCTGTTGCTAGAGCAGCCTCCATAGCTGGGGACCTCTCAAGTCCAAGACAGCGGTGCATCGTGGGCTGCCAGGTGCTCTAAGATAACCTGTCTTTTGCCATCTCAGATGGGCAGTGAGTACTGCACATTTATCATGCCCCTTGCACATCACTGTGTGTGATTGCTAGGCTATGTCTGGGCGGATGACATAGCAGTATCTAGACTGGCAGGGGCTGTGGCTCAGTGGCAGAGCATCTTGTTTGTGGGCAGATAATCCCAAATTAATTCCTTGGCAACTCCATTTGAATGGACCTCAGGAGGCAGGGCTGAGAAATAATTCTGGTAGGGTTGCCAGGTCTGGAAATTCTTGGAGATTGGGGGGGGGGGTAGCCTAAGGAGGAAACTCAGCAGGCTTATGATGCTATAGAGTCCATGCTGCAATTCAGCCATTTTCTCCAAGATAAACTGATCTCTGTCACCTGGAGATCAGTTGCAATTCCAGGGGATCTCCAGGTAGGTTGGGAAACCTAGCTGCTGGGTTGGAGGGACCAGTGTTTTAAGTGAGTGTAAGGTAACACACCCTATAAGGAGTAAGGCTACCACAAAGCTGGCAAGCTGCATACAGAGGTGAGAGACAGTGTAGTGTAGTGGTTACAGTGTCCGACAAGGATCTGGGGGACGCAGGTTGCAATCCCCACTTTGCCATGGAAGCTTCGTAGGTGGCCTTGGGCCAATCATGCACTTTCAGCCTAACTTGCTTCACAGGGTTGTTGTGAGAATGAAATGGAGGAGAAATCAATGTGAGGCTCTTTGGGTCTGCATCAAGAAAAAAGCGGGGTATAAATGAAGTAAATAAATACATTAAGGATGCAGTCACACACGCCAGATAAAGTGTGTGGGGGAAGCAAGGCTATTTCCTCCAGAGGAATTTGACCCACAGTTGCGAGATCATACCTCCTTCTGAAGCTGCAGGCGCAGCCCATCAGTGTGTGATCAGACACCACTGTGGGTGAGTCTCTTTTTTTGCCATTTGTTTCCCATGCGCTTAAATGAGGAATCGATGAATCACACCTCCGCACTGAGAGCTCCCTATGGAGTTTGCAATGATGTGCATACTGAGAAGGGGGGGGGGACACAATGGCACAGAGTCAGGATGGTGCACGAGAGTGCGCTGGAGTGATCAGATGGGAAAGTCCATCTGTGTCTTTTAACTCTGCTTCTGCGGCAGAGTAGAATGGATTGCCAAAGGCTGTGGGGCGCTTCCCAAATGTTGCTGTCTGTTCGCTCCCTTTAAATCTGCCTGGCATTCGCACCTATGTTGGGTCTAATTGTGCGTATGATCGCAGCCTAAATGGATGGGATGATCCATTTTCCCACCCTTACAACTCCCCTGTGAGGTAGCTTCCTGGCTGGGAGGGAATGGTTGCCCAGAGGTCATCTGGTGAGCTTCATGGCTGAGCAGAGGTTTGAAGGTGGGCTTCCTTGGCTCAGTTCTAACCACTGTAGCATGCCAGCTGTGAAGTGGGAAAGCGCTGCAGCTCTGAGATGTACAAGTGAAAGGAATATTTTATAGCAGTAAAATATTGTAATGGTTATTTATAATGGGGTGCAGTTCATTTGTTAAAAAAAATCAACAGCAATTAATCCCACGAAAATGAAGAGGGAAGGAGCAATATATCCATGTAAACCGTTGCTCTCTTTCTCCTGCCTTTAATTTGGTAAGGCAGAGTCATAAACTGTTGTTAAACAGTCAAAAAATTAAATGTTGGTATAATTTATGGTGGTTCCAGGATACATTAGAGTACACTTTAATTAGCAAATAGCATGTTTATTTTATTTGCTTAGCATATAATTGAGATCGGGGAAATTGCATTTTAACTTCCCATATCACCTAGCTTTCCTCATGCAGTATAATCTTTAATCACATTTTTTGCAGATTTTATTGCAACATCACACAGTTTATGAAATGGTGCAGAGTTAAATATGCTTGGCTCATGGTTTGCTGTCAAGGAAATTGTATTTTATCTTTGGTCTCGATCAGTGGAGCATTCTGTATGGGTAGAAAATACAAGTTGCCAACTTTTTAAAAAAATGACAAAGAGTATGATGACATCTTAAAGACCAACTAATTTATTGTGACGTAAGCTTTAATGAGTGAAAGCCCACTTCATTGATGTATTTTGTTAGCTGGTGGAGAGATCTGTGCCCAAAGCTATAAATAGCAGCTGGAGAGAATACGGTGTAGTGGTTAGACTGTTGGGCTAGCACTGGGAAGACCCAGGTTCAAATCCCCACTCTGTCATAAAGCTCATTTGGTGATGCTAGGTTAGCCTGGTTTCTCTCGTGGGGTTGTGATGACAACTGGGGGTGGGGGGTGGGGACGATCACGAGTTGGACCCAACCAGCTTTCCACTGGTGAAAAATGGAGGAGGCGGCCCCCTTTGACTATCGAGAAGACTATGCTGGAGATCATGGGGCCTGCATGGATAAAAGTCATGTGGGACAGTGGTTGTAGTAAACACAGTAATTGGGCAAGATTGGCTGGAGCAAACTGTGTGTGTGCCCCCTGGAGGTCCTTGGAAGAGAGTTGGGATTAAAATGTAATAGGTAGGTAAGAGGTATTACAAAAGGAGGCCAGAAGGCCCAGTTTCCTAAGGCAATATGTTTGATTATGTTACAGAATACTGAAGAATAAAAGGTCCAATCACAAGGTAAACAGAGTCGATGCAGACTAGGGTTGCCAGTTCCCCCACACACACTGGAGGCAGGGAATTCCCCACTGCCAGGGCCCACCTTTCATCACCAATGAGATGGCCAGCGGGGGGACTTACCAGGAGCAGGAGGGAAGCCTCGGCTATGTCACCAGCAACATTGAACATCGCTGCCAGTGTGTAGCAGAAGTGACGTCATCATTTAGGTGACGTCGTGGTGACACTGATATTTGGGCAAAAACTCTATGGTAGAAGCCATTTTTACCATAGAGTTTTTGCCCAAATACCAGAGCATTGCTGCAACGTTGCAACATGATGACGTCACTTTTGGCAGATGCCAAAAAGTAGCTTGGGCCTCCCTCCCACTTGTGGTAACTCCCCCCACCCCGTCCCCTGCCAATTGCCAGGAGGGATTTGGCAATCCTAATGTAGACCACTCCCAACTATTTATGAATGAGCAGAGTGGGGTATATTTACTGATGTATACATACATCAGTAAAGAGAATGTCTTTTTGTACCGAGCAAACCTCTCCCTATTGAGTCCAGGTCAGGTAGTCTCAAATCCATGTAAAAATTGCACTTCAGATTTCTTATGCCTGCTGTTTTGAGCTGAAAATCCCTCTTGTTTCCCATGTGCAAACTGAACCAATGACTCTTTCATTTTTGTGCGATTTTATCTTTCCTTCAACCAAATTTCCCCCATAAATGTACATAGTTTTCAACGTGATTTGTGCATCCATAAATCAACTTGATGCATATAAATGGCATGTATTGTAAGTGTAAATAGTGCAACGTGCATACACAATACAACCAATCTGGATTCTCATGCATCACCTTCCAGCAAACTGCACTTCCCCCGACCCCTAATCCTGCCTCCTGCTGGAAGAAGCCTGTGCACCAGGGACCTAGGTAGGGTTACCAGCCTTGAGATGGCAATTGGCAGAAGGCTGCTGGGGAGGGGGGGCTGGGGTTGCTGGTGATGTTGAGTTTGTGGCAAATGCTAGAATGTCACTCAACATAATGTTACCACTTCAAGATCGCGCTGTTAGAGATATCGTGGCATTGCGAATAACCCTCTTCTCACAGTTTCCTCCACCCCCAACCCCCAGTTGAGTGGTAGCAGGTACTACTAGTGGAGGGCAGGAGATCTCCCCCCAGAGTGGGAGACCTGACATACCTGGGAAGGGGGGGAAGAGGTCATGAGATGTTAGGGGGATGAGCTGTGGTTTAGTGGTAGAACACATGCTTTGCATGTTGACAGTCCCCAGTTTGACCCCTTACATCTTCAGCTAAAGGACATCAGATTGCTGATATTGTGAAAACTCTTTTTGTGCCTGAGAGAGCAGCTTGTTTAAGTGGCATTGAGCTAGATGGGTGAATGGTCTGGTTCCGTTTAAGTCAGCTTCGTCACCCTTGGATGGACACAAACCTAATGGAACCTCAAAAATGGAGGCTGGTCAAGACAGACTCTGTGTTCTCATCTTGTACCTGGTCCTGGCTGGTATGCTTCTGACAGGGTGTTCAGATCTTTTAACCCTTCCTGCCCTGGCTGGGTGGGTTTCCCTTCCATCCTATCTTGAATCTGGGGAGTGAAACCCCATATAGATCACTTGGCATCCTCTTCTCCAGTCAGCTCAGGGAACACATCTGAAACCTTTATGGACCGACTGAGGTCATCTAGATAGCTGTGGTCATCTTGCTCCTTCCTGGTAGCTGGGCAAATGATTATCTCCATGCAGGAAACTCATCTCCTTTCAGCAGGTAATTTAAGCAGTTTATAGCCTCTCTTCTTTCTTCTCCTAAGTGTAACTTCAGGCATCTTGCACTCCCCTGTCACAGCGACAACACTCTAGGCATTCCCCAGTCTCTATGGTAAAAATGTCACAATATAACTTCTGGCTGTATCCACCCCTTAATTTTGCTCTCCCTGGAACAAAGAGACCCAGAGGGGTGTGTGCAGAGCACAAGGTGGAAGTTTGCCTGCCATGACTGGACAAATGTCCTCCCTTCCAGGGATTGAACCTGGAACCTTCTGGATGCAAACCAGATGCTCTGCCACTTCACCACTAGTCAGACTGCATAAGGCAGCTTCTCATGTCTGCTGTTTCTGTGGGTCAGCAGTAGCACAGAGGTGGCATGGTTGGGGAAGAGAGCTTGTACCCAAGCCCTACCATGCTCTTTATTCCTCATGCCCAGGGAGCAGAATTGCAGCTCTTGTTTAATGTGGCATGCTAAAATGTACTATAGATCCATTGCTTTATTGCGTAAATAAAACAGCATGCTGATAATCAAGCCCTTAAAGAGAGAGCATTTGCTTAAAACCGCCCGTCTGTCTGAAAATCTTTGACATGCTGTTGTTCCAAGATTGTTGGGTTTTTGTTTTTTTAAAAAAGGAAAGATAACTGGAGAATATTGGTTTTCACTTTGTTTCCTATTGTGCCTTTGACCAGACTTATGGATAGTCAGTTGTGCTATTTCACTAAGTGGGGAATTTGTTAGGCAGGCAGTGAATCAAAGCCCATTAATTTAATTCAATAGGCAATGAATCACAACCTCCTCCCCTTTCTACTTCCCTCCATTGTTTCTGCAGTTTGTACCCATCAGGATAGGGGGAAAGGAGAGGAAGAAACAGTGTTCTGAACCATAGAGAAATGTCAGATGACAAAACGTTGACAGGCTAAAGGGGCAATATGCGCTGTTGGAAAGCCCTGTTGACACTTTTCCACATGGCATATGCTGTTTATCTTATATTAGCAAAATGCCCGTCATTATGATGGCTGTTGTGCTGCTTGTAATATTGCAGGGACCCCTGGGGTGCACGTAGCATGCCTCTGAGTACAGGCAGAGCAAGAAGACATGTTGCCCCCCCTCCCACTGGTCCCAGGCAGTGGAGGTCAAACCACGGGCTGTCAAAAGAAATGTCCATGTTTTTCCTCATAAGTATGTTGTCAAGGACTCCACTGTTATGTCCCGCCTAGTGTATACTCATAGGGTCTGTCCCCATAATAGGGAATGCTCTCTTTTTTTGGCATCATATACCTGATCACAGAGATGGGTTCATTTTGTATCCATGGAGGCATTGTGCTCATATTCTGGTGAATGCATGGAGTTGGGTGGGGCCAGTGTGCTTGTTCCTGCTCTCCCCTCGACATCTGTTGTTTTCCCATGGGATAGGAAGAGGGATAGTAGAGCAACTGGGTTAGAGAAGCGCCATAGAGATTGCATATCTGAAGACAAAACAAAGTGTGCAGGAGGGGGTTGGGACTGGCACATTTGTTTGCTCTCTTGTTTGGCATATGTTTGGTTGTCCCAAGGTCTGCATAGGGCTGTAATGTTGTGTGACTAGGGTTACATACATGTGCAAGTAACGTGGGCTCTGACCCTACATGCAGTTGGGTTGGGTTGATCCCCAGGTCTTTGACACCATTTTGCTAGACCAGGAATCCTGCTTTTGCCGCGAAGTCGTATTTGATAATATTATTTCCAAAGTATATATTGATATATTGATTGTGATTGTTAAAATATCCAGAGAGCAACAGATCCACTTAGTCACAACTTGGGTGGGGAATTTGGCTTATACACAAGAGGTTGGTTTTTTTTAAGTAGAAATGACATCCTTTGCAAAATGCGGGCTTGGGGAGGGGCTCTCTGCTGCATGCGAAGTAGCTGACTTTGTTTCTGATAGGATTACAGTCGGATGATGATCAGTGGTTGCAGTAATTAAAGGATATTGTGGAGGTAGTGGAAATGGCAAGGCCAGGGATAGGGAGGGAGAAGGAAGAGGAACTGCTGCTTCACTGATGTAGTGTGGTGTTTAAATAATATTTATGAGCCTTGTCTTGAAGATGTCACGGTGCTGTGCGGGAATATTGGTGGTATTTAGAGCCTGCACCGAAGTCCTTTTAAATAACTGTTTCTGCCATAAAGGGAAGGTGCATCTCTTGGCGTTCCTTCTGGAACGCTGGGAGAATGGCATGAGCCTCTTGAATAATTAATCTGGTTTCTCAGAGCAGTAGCCATGGAAACTCAAGCCGTGCCACAGATCTGGATTTCGGCCCACTGGAAATCTCCAAACTCGCCCCCAAAGAGAAGGTTTTAAAGCCTAAGAAGAAAAGAGGAAAAATATTTTCACACTCAATTTCCCCTTGTTTTCGCCAAGGTGTTTGTAAACCATCACACAGGCCGAAGGGAAGGCAAGTCATCCCAAGATTTGGGACAGCTCATATCCTAGAAGCAAGGATAAATATTGCACAAAGCCTTTTTGCTCTGTCTCTCTGTGAGGTGTGTACACTCAAACTGGTGTATTAGAAGCTGATATTGTAAGGTTGCATAGGCAATGGGTTAAACCTTATTTCCCAGTTCGGTTGCTAGGTCCATTTTAGGCCTTCTGGATGGATATATATATATATATATATATATATATATATATATATATATCCATCTGCCTCAAAAACATGTCTCTTCAGGATCAATATTGTCATTACTTTGGGTGTGTATGTGGAGGAACTCACTCAGGCTGCAGTGAAAAGCTATCATCCAGCCCTCTGTTATACTGTACGTGTAAAGAATGAAAAATACTCGGAAGTTATTTATAGACCATAAACCCTCTGGTTTCATAAACCATTTTATGCTATTATTTGTCCAAGTCTCCACTATCTCCACATAGTTCATCGAGTGCTCCAAAAAATCTCTCCTTTTGATTTCCTGGCTGTTTGAACGGGGAAATTAATCAGGAAGTAAAGTAGCAATTTATTAGCATAAAAAGAGCCACTTGGCTCAGTGAACCTGCTTCTCTTTCTTCCTTTCCTTTCCTTTTTTTTTTTTTAAAGCATATTCTTATTCTCTTCAGCTACTATATCCTTCCTTCCATTTTGGCTCATCTATTTGGGGGAAAAAATCAAGCCCCTTCATCATTAGTAGGTGTGCACCTCATAGCTGTCCATTCTTTTCCATGTATGCCTGTTTGGACAAGCAAAATGCCCACTTCCTTGTCATTTTGCACTGCAGATGCAATGTGAATTTTTTATGGGAGGGGGATTTGTCCTATAGCTGCTATGGTATCCTACCTGAAAGCATGTGCTAGGAAGCTGCTGGTTATTCCCCCCACCCCCCCCACCCCCCCGCAGCCACAGCCAAGCCAAGCCATGGGGTAGGGAGAACAACTTATGGTACCAGACGTCTGTGAGTGGATCCTTTGACTTGTACTTAAACTGGGTGGGGGGGAAGAATCATGGTGGATGGCTGTGTGGATCAGAGCAGCAGCATGGGTGTGTGTGTATTAACTCTCATCCCCATAATTTATCTGATTGGAAATGACCCTTCTAGCCCTGGGAGAAACTAAGCCAATGAACCAGTATCATGCTTGTGTTTTATCTCTTCCAAGGGTTAAGACACCCGGGGGGGGTCACATTTTTGGGTGGGGAAGAAACAAAGGGAAGAACAGGTAAAAGCCCCTTTTTCCCAACTGTGTAACCTCATACCGCCCTTTGCTTGCTTTTTGCAGCTAAAATATATATATGGAGCTCCTGTCACAAACTCCGAGCATCATGTCTGGTGTGGCCCTAACTCTCAGTCCCTTTTTGCTAGCTGGGGATAATAAAGCTGACTTACCTTGTGAGGATGTTGTATGGAGTATTAACATAAGTGAAATAACTCAGCAGATGCTATATCCATGCTAAATATTTACTATATCCAGGCTGTAGGAGAAGACTAATGTCATGTTGAAGTAGGGTTGCCAGGCAGGGCATGAAGAAAGTGATGTCACATGGTACATCATGTCTCTTCCAGGTGAAGAGCAGGAAGTGGCATCATCATGTCTAGGAATTTTCCCAATGGTAAATACTATAGAGCTTGTGAAATTCCTAGAGTTTCACACAATGTTGCCCCCCCCCCATTTTTCCTCCCACCATTCCATTGGCAGCACTGTGTTGAAGAGCTCTCTGTTTTTTAAGTAGTACATTTAGCTCAAGCTGCGATCATACATACAGTTAGACCTGACATAGGCGCAAATGCCTGGCTGATTTAAAGGGCGCAATCAGACAACAACATCTGGGAAGCACCATTTTGCTCTGCTGCAGAAGCGGAGTTAAAAGACACCCGGAAAAAACCGATAGTAAACGGGTTGTGACAGGCCATGGACAGACTTTTCCATGTCTAATCACTCCAGCGCGCTCTCATGGTGTTGGGATGGTCTGATCAGGCCATCCCGACTCCGTGCTGTTGTTTTTTCCCCCTTCACAGTATGTGCATCATCGCAAACTCCATAGGGAGCCCTCAATGTGGAGGTGCGATTCATCGATCCCTCATTTAAGCACATGGGGAAAAAATGGGACCAAAAAACCGACTCACCCACATTTGCGTCTGATCACACACTGACGGACTGCACCCACAGCTTCATAGGGAGGTGTGATCGTGCAACTGTGGGTCAAATTCTAGTGGAGGAAATAGCCTCACATCTCCCCCGGTTTTTCTGGCGCGTGTGACTGCAACCTCAGTGTTGCTTCCTTGGAATGTTTAGCTAGTCTCCTGTCTAGAACCTCCCCATGTAACTTTTAACAGGACAGCAACACATGTTTTCCAGTCATTTCCTGGGTTATAGAAACTCATGCCCTTTTAGAACCTAGGTGCAAGATTTGTGGAAAATTCCTCTGCATCCAGTTTAGCATTAAGTACCAAACTGGAAACATCTATTGCTAATAATCAGCCAGTGATGGGAAACCAGAAGCTGGGCAAGGAAAGGATCAGGCCAATCAGAACAAAGCCCGAATAGAATCTGATGGACATGGGCAGATCCAGAAAACTCAGGAGCCAGAGCAGAAAGTGGAAGTGGGGGAGGGGGAGCAGAGTCATATAGTTCAGCAGAGTACATATTTTGCATGCAGAAGGTTCCATTTGATCCCTGGCATCCCCGGTGTGAAGATCTATGATAGCAGAGCTGGGAAAGACCGTGTTCTCCCTGAATCCTTGGAGAGCTATTACCCATCAGAGTAGACACTATTGAACTGCACAAACCAATAGTCTAACTTGGTATAAGACAGCTTCATATGTGGGGGGAAATTAGGAGAATCTTCAGTCAAGTCACAAGAGTTTTGTGGTGGTCGTTGGACCAAAATGCAAGACCAGCGTACATCTGCGGACACCTTTGGAGTTCTGAGAGAGGCTAGTGAACACTAAAATGCCTGCTGCATAAGATGGAACCAAACAGGATGACTCCGTCCTTGCTTTGCAAAAGAATCACATGAAGCTGCCTTGATCATCCAACCATTGATTTATCAAACTCAGTACTATCTGTCCTTCAATTGAAAGCGTGATCTAGAGGACAGCAAGCCTGGAGGGAGGAGTATGTGGGCTTCTACTCTGGCCCTGACAATTTTCTGAAAAGTTCAGTGGGCACCATTTTGGGGAACCCTGATTTACATATGTGAGGTAATTTATTAGCTGCTTATCCATATAATTCGCTTGAAGCAGTTGTTAATGCACTTACTAAATTAGTAACTAATTAGTTAAAAATTAAATCATACAATGTGATGTAAAACATCAATCCACAAAGCAGCATATTAAAAAACAACAACAACCCTGAGATAAAGCAATTTATATCACAGAAGGAACACAGGTATATCAGTGTTTTCCCTACCTCATTTTATCCTTTCTACAGCCCTCTTAGGGAGGCAGGGCTGAGAGAGTGACCAGCAAAAGGCCGCATAGCAAGCTTCATTACAGAATGGGAATTTCAACCTAGATCCCAGTCCGTTCACTAGACCACACTGGCTCTCAGTGCCAGACAGCAGGGAATAAAATGCAGGGTGCAGATGGAGACACAAATTAAACAGCAACATGAAACTACTTCCTCCCCCAAATTTAGCAAGGAACTCAGGTCATAGCATAAAAACAATAAACTTGGGCAATTTTTTAAAAAAAATCTGTATGTGGTACGAAGAAAAGAGCTAACTTGGTGAATTTGCTCATGAGAGGAATTTCACAAACAAGGCACCACCACTGAAAAGGCCCTGTAAAATGCTGGCTGGTTGCAGAAGGTGCACAATATTCAGGAAGGCATTTTCATAAAGAGATTAGAACTGCAGTATAATGGACCAGCTCAGTAAGTTGTTTTTATAAAGTTTATCACAAAGCTCATTGTACGTATCACCTTGTTTTTACTGCAGAGTCTTCTACCTTTGTAACCCACTTTCTGCATTATGGTGAGCCATGTGTTAGACAAGTATTTTTTTTTTGTCTGCATTGTTTCCCAGATCTGTCATCCTAGTCCTGCTGCATTGTTTAATGGATGTCGTATGCTGTTTCTTTAGAATTGAGGGTTTTTTTAGTATTTTGCAATCCACCTTGAGTCTCAGTGAGAAAGGCAAACTGTAACTAAAGTAAATTAAATAAATATGCTTTAACAAAGCTGTATGGGACCTGAGAAAATGTAGAGGACACATTACTGAGGAATGTCTGACCAAGTGCTGCAAAACGCCTGTGCATTTGCGGGACTGCTGAAAATCTTGCACAGGATTTCTAAAGCTACAGGAGAGAGCATGGTTACAGTGCACTGTTCCTTAGGAATGAACAGGAGGAAGGGGGAGTACTATTTATTGATCCAGGGAGGATCAGAGGGCTCAGTAAGCATAATATCTGGTAACATGAAAAGGAACCAAAGCAGAAACCATCTCCAACATCAATCCCGAAACCTTGCTGTGTGTGTTCTGCAGTTTGTCTTCTTGAATGCTCTTTCCCCTTATTTGTTTCCTGTTTGTAATTTTTGCCATTTTGCACTCACAGATCACATTAAAGTGGAGGATGCTTGTGCAGGTCAAGGCAGGGTTTTTGAACAAGAGATTTTTTTTTAGAAGAAATGGGGGGAAGCCTTTTTTCCAAGATGCATTCAGACTTGGCTCCTAGGGCTGCCAACTCTGGTTTAGGAGATTGGGGCGGGGCCTAGGCAGAGTGGAGTTTGGGGAGTAGTGTTGCCAGCTCTGGGCTAGAAATTACCTGGAGACTTTGGGGGTGGATCCAGGACAAAGTGGGGTTTGGGGAGGGGAGGGGCCTCATCATGGTACAATGCCATAGAGTCTACCCTTCAAACAGCCATTTTCTCCAGGGGGGGCTGATCTCTGTCAGCTGGAGATCAGTTGTAAAAGCAGGAGATCTCTAGGCCCAACCTGGAGGCTGGCAACCCTATTGGGGAGAGAGCTCAGTGCGAACATAATGCCATATAATGTCTGTCCTCTGAAGCTGCCATTTCCTCCAGGGAAACTGACCTCTGGAGGCCATAGATCAATTGAAATTTGGGGGAAACTCCAGCCCCCACCTGGAGGTTGGCAGTGATAACTGTAGAGTGGGAGGGTCAGGCAAAGTGAGGAAGTTGATTAGGGGGAAGCAGGGCTGTTCACTGCTCAAACCAGTATTGAAACCTGACCCTGACTAGTGAGAGAGCTTCATGGACTATTCCTGGATCTGCTTTCCTTGGCTCCTCTCCTGGCAGCTCACCTTCTTTGGCCAAAGCCAGTGGAGGTGCACAGGCTGAATCCTTGCCTGCCGTCTGTCTGGTTGCTAACTCAGAAACTGCCATGGCTTTGATTCCCCGCAGTTAGAAATGGAGTGCCGCGTCTGCTTCTTTCAGAATCTGTATTTTAAGTGACTGTGAGTGAAACTATGAAAAAACACAAACATGTTTCTTTCTGGTTAACAGGGGGGAAGCTTGTTTTTTAGCACTGTTTGCCATCTGTTTTCATCATCCTTCTGAGATGCTTTAGAAGGGGTCTGTGTGAAGGGAGATTAAAGAGGTTGGAGAGGCATTGTCAGAAGGAAGTCTGCAGTGTGCTTTTAGATCTTGACTCCGTCAGACTGTGACGGCGGTTGGGTGAACCATTGTGTCTTGCAGAGCAG
The DNA here is from genome assembly GCA_029233225.1 of Lepidodactylus listeri. Classification (NCBI taxonomy): domain Eukaryota; kingdom Metazoa; phylum Chordata; class Lepidosauria; order Squamata; family Gekkonidae; genus Lepidodactylus; species Lepidodactylus listeri. The sequence continues at coordinate 39,848,175 of JARCFY010000013.1, forward strand.
GGCTTTTTAAAACTTTCTATCCTCCAGAAATGTTTCCTGAATCAAGTTTGCCTGCCAGGGAACCCCTGGGTGATGCCGAAAATTTATGCAATTTATTTTATGTATTTATTTAGTTAATTTATAACTTGCCTTTCTCCTCTGGGGGAACCTAAAGCAGCTTAAGAACATAAGAAAGGAGAAGCCAATGTTGGATCAGGCCAATGGCCCATCCAGTCCAACACTCTGTCATACGTTCGTCTCTCCACCATTTTATCCTCACAACAATCCTGGGAGGTAGGTCAGGCTAAGTGTGTGTGACTTCCCAGTGACCTTCCATGGCAAAGTAGAGATGTGAACATGAGTCTTTGAGATCCTCATCCTACTCTCTGACCACTAAACAATGTTTTGAACAGCACACTCTGATCATGCAGAGCCAGGCTGGTTGGATCTCACGTGAGAACTGAAATTATGCCCTAGGAAACCTGCGACACTCTCCAGCAAAAGGCTGCCAGGGTTCTCCCTTTCCACCAGCAGGGCATGGGGTGGGTGGGTAGAGTTGCCAGGTCCAGGTTGAGAAACTTTAGGAGATTTGGGGATGGAGCTTGGGGGGACAGGGAACTCAGTGGGATACAATGCCTTAGAATCTACCCTCCAAGCATCCATTTTCTCCTGGGGAACTGAACTCTGTAGTCTGGAGATGAGTTGTAATTCCAGGTCCCATCTGGAGCCTGGCATCCCTAATTGGTGTGGAGGAACTTTCAGGGCCAAAACAGACACTGGGGGAACTGTGTTAGGAATCTTTCCATCATTTAAAAATGGCTATAGCTATATTGCAGAACCTTGATTAAAATGAGGGATGCATGGGAAGGGAGGGCTTTTAACTCCCCCCTCCCCCCAGCCTAGTTTTCTAACCCCTCCATCCTACATTGTGATCAGTCCAAGAAAAAGGAAAGAAAAGCCCATTTACGAACTATTTTTTGGGGGATCTTGGGAAAGATTGATCCCTCCTTTACTCTTAGGAGCTTGGTGTGGCATATATGAGCCTCCCTTTCTTATCTTTATCTACTCAAGAACCCTTTGAGGCAGGCTAGGCTAAGAGGGAGCAATTGACCTGAGGGTGCACAACAAGCTCTATAGCAGGACAGGGATTTGAACCCAGGCTTAGTCTGAGATGCTAACCACCAAATCACACAAGCGGTCATATCTGTCTTGCAACCATGTGCTGTGGGTAAGTGCACGTAGGACAAAATACCCTTTATGTGGGAAATCTATAATGTTTATTATTAAAATGTAGCAGAGGAGGAGGTTTGGATTAAGGCCCTGGCACAGGGGAGTGGGTTTAATCCTTTCCCCTCCTGCCTTTTTCTTCTGTCCTCAGAGATCTGTGCCATTTGCAACCTGCCCTGGTTGTGTTTGCACAATTTGTGGTTGCCACATGAAAGGTGGACACGAGACCCAGCCCAGAGTAGAATAATATTTTAGCAGGTATAGATATCCATCATTTCTCTGTGTGTTTGAAGCGCTTTGTGAGAAATTCCGGCATTCGTTACAACAGCCCTGTAAGGTAGATCAATACTGTCATTTCCACATTGCCAGGGGGTGCCAGGCAGGGAGAGAGCAACATACTAGTACGAGAAGCGAAATTTGAAGGGAAAGCCTTTCGATCACAGCTCCCTCTCTTAGGCAGTTTGCTACAGTAGTTGTCAGAGGGGTGTTAAAGAAGCTAATTTTACTTTCTTGAAATGGTGTCAGAGGTGCTACCTAATGTTAATTCTGGCAGGATTAATTATGTGCCGTTTCAAAGCTGTTCCCGGCAATCTGGACAGTTTCCTCTCCAGTTAAATGGGCAGCTCCAGCAGGAGAAAATATCTCCATTCTTGTACATTTTCCTACCCCTTCCATTCCAAAGGCCGCAGCATGTATTTGTTTTTGGAATATGATTGACAAACTCTCTGAGATCCTGTGGGGAAATGGTGCGAGTGTGATCTGGCACGTGTGCATTTGTTGCAAATGGGGTGTGTGTGTATCTGGAAAGGAGAGAGATAAGATAAGATTGACTGTGTAACTTTTACTGCTTCAGGAAAATGATACTCAGGATGGCAGGAAATCACCTCACTGTTGACATTTGGAGCGAAGAATTTAATTTGCATGTTGGCATGTTACAAAGCTTTGAAATATGGTGCTAAATGCATCCTCTTACAGGTAGCGCTGTGTGCAAATGTTCTGTGGGTCGTTCTGGTAATACGTGCAGCTGTTAACACGTGGCTCAACATCAGTGTTGGAATTGTTTAGCATTTTAGTGCTTTGCCCCCCAAAAATTGAAATAAAATAAAAGGCTCTAGGGCATGCATTAATTTTTTTCAAGGAGACTTTCCCCAGTTTCTCTTTACAGATGACAAACCCTGAGATGCCAGTCAGTTCGAGATGCTGCTCTAGCTATCAGGCTTGTTAACACTAAAGACAAGGTTGAAAGTAAACAGGGGAAAAAAACATTAATAGAGCACAGCTGTGAGATATAAAGTATGTGGGATGTGTGTGTGTGTGTGTGTGTGTGTGTGTGTGTAGAATTCATCCCAGCACAATGAACCTTAACTTATATTAGTGTAAACTGGCACAGATCCATTGACGTGTTAATCAAACTGCAAAAGGAACCAGCCAAAACAGAGGAAAACCGTGACAGTATTAACTTTCAACATGAGTAAAAGCTCCATTGTTTATATCTGTTCAGGAATGCTGTTGTGATTGGTATGCTGTTACTATGAAGAGAGCCTTTTTAAAACCTCATTTGATGACTGTTGCCAGGATGGTTAGCAAACCAGAGCCAAAAAGCCAACAAATTTCTGAGCTGTTTTTTTTTTTTAAGTGTGGCAGGCAAAAATCTGTTTGTGATGCTGCAGGTACTGTGATCTCTTGAGCCACGTAGTTCTACGTTTTTGTCATATACATTTGATAAAAGTCCCCCATCCCATTACAATCAGAAATAACCGGGACAGTTTTGAATTGCTGCTACAGAGGTAGCAGCACAGGGAGGCCTTAGCAGTCTGCCTTTCTCTGGATTGTACTGATAAGACGGGCACAGGTAAGTTGGGGTCTTGGAAATGCTGTTGTGGCAACCATCACTGCCAAGAGGCCCCCAGATGGGGATTTTTTTTCTCTAGGATCCCTCACATCACCCAGACACAGTCCTAAAATCATGTGAAAGCAACTGCCTTGACCTGCTCTATCCCCCTGCCCCCATCATGACTAGAGGTCCTTGAATTATGTTTCCCTAATGTCACTCCACGGGGCTGCGGTGGCTCAGTGGTTAAGACGCTAAACTGCAGACCGGATGATCAGTAGTTCATCAGTTCAAGACTTGAGTGCCACGTGACAGAGTGAGCTCCCTTCTCTGGTACCTGCTCCTGCCAACCTAGCAGTTCGAAAGCAAGAAATTGCAAGTAGATAAATAGGTACTGCTTCGGTGGGAAGGTAACAGCGTTCCGTGCACCTCGGTGTCTAGTCATGCTGGCTACGTGACCACAGAAATGTCTTCAGACTGCACTGGCTCTTCAGCTTGGAAATGGAGATGAGCACCACCCCTTAGAGTTGGATTCGACTGGCTTTCAAGCAAGGGAAACCTTTACCTTTACCTAATGTGACTCCCCCCTCAGCACACCTGGCTTCATTGGTGAAGGTGTCCCTGGCCCTAACCACTGGGTCTGATTAACACTTCGAATACGTAATTTCAGATGGCTGATCAAGAAAGAATTAGGGTTGCAAGTTCTCATTGGTAGATTAATCAAATGAAGACTGAGTTGATTAATTGGTGAAAGCCAATCTTTTAGCCTTGAAGATGGATTTTTCACCAGTGAAGATAAGACTTAAGGATTTGATGTGTTTGAATCTGTGTACCCCACGTATGCCTCTTTGAGTTCCACAAGGGATAGAAGAGAGGATATAAATGTGAGTTAATAATTAACTGTAAGATGGGAATGGGACCAGCAGCTACAGTATCACTCTGCAACACATTTATCTCACATTTCTTTCAGTGTCTTAAGCTGCTATTGCACTGAGATTGCAATGACAGGCAGATGTGTCTCACTGATTCATCCAGCAATTTTCTAGCTTGCTATTTCCCCCAATGTAATCATCTGCCAAGGACCCCCTTATACGCTGCATGGAATTTGGAACCATGTTATCAGATGTAAAGTCTACAGGGTGCCCACCAAGTCTTTTGACCCTTGGTATCCCTTGTGGGAGATACACCATGCTCCATAGGGTGCACCCAACATTCCCTTATGGGCAGGGACCCAAGGAAACGTGACTATCATTACAAATTGTCTCACCAAAAAAACCCTGATAAGCTTCTCAGGAGCCCCCAGGATTTCCCACAACATAGTCTGAAAAACCACTGAACTGAATCAGTTAAAAGGCAGAAGACAATCTACTAATGACTCTTCCATCACTTGAAAGGCTTTGTCAAGACATGCTCCCTTTTTTCCAGTTTTGACCCTCCCCCCCACACCACCGCCACTGTTCCCGTGCAACTCGTTACTGTCTAAAGAGAATGCTAACGCTGCCGCATTCCCTCATTAGCTTCACACAGGATGGAATCCTCCGTGTCACAGCTGATGGAACCTTTATGAGCCTTTTAGCCAAATGACTGATGTTTCCCTTGTTATGTCAGATCTGAGGGCAGTGCTGGCATCTTTCTTTATTTGCTGTCTAACACCATCAGTAGAGCAGCTGCCGTACACCCATGATCGGCCTGATTATTAAAATGCGCTCAGGAGGCTGCCGACACCAATTTCCTTTCATCCAGAGAGGGCCGACGTCCCCTTGGCTCAAATCAATGCTTGTGTGTGGAGGATATTTAGTGCCAGAATCAGCAGGTGAGATGACTAAGGCTGGCTTTTCTGGGATCTGGAAAGCAGCCACTCAGATTAGCATTAAGCTGTTACAGAAAAGCACAGAGAAAAAAATTATTTTAAAAGCCTCTCTATCTTCTGTTGGAATTCTTTCCCCCTCCTCCCTGCTTCTTTTAAAGAGAGAGAACAAAACCCCATCCCTTTTGTTCCCTTTTGTTCCCGCAGATATTTCGGCCTTTCTGCAAGCTACTGTCACATATTCAGGATACTTACCTGCAAAAGCAGGCGTTCATTTGTTTGCACACTGGAATCCAACCATGTTTTGTGTCCATTGCATGTGAATTTATTACATGCTTAACTGCGCACCTTCGTCTTCATGCAAAAGCGGAGAGACCAGTGTCATGAATATCTGGATCATTATTCATATCACATGGCTTAAAAGTACAAGAGCCTGTGAATTCAGTTGCTGGTTCTCTCACCACCACCCCCGTTAACCTGGTGATAATGTTCTCCAGCCTGTTGCCTCTTTGGGACTCTTATCCATGACAACAAATAATGCAAACTTTGCATCTGACAGCTGCGTTTCCCCATCTGTTGTTCTTCCTAGTGCCACCAAAATGAAACATAAGGCATGCTGGTCTCAAACCAAGGTCTTGCAGAGCTAGATACAGGTGACTTATTTTCTGCACCAACAGGCTAACTTGCAATGGAGTTGTTAAGTGAAATTCCCTTAGTTCCGCTTTACCTAGTTTCTTCCCAAAATCCACCAATGTGTTTATTTCTACTTTTTTAGAAATTTGAAGTCTGTTTCTAAACAATACCAATTTGATCAAAGAAGAAATTTAGAGAGAGGGGGAGCAGGAGAGGGGGTTCTGCAGAATTTCAGAATTTCACTCTGTAGATGCTCAGAGGTAGGTAATACCCACCCAAATCTTCCTGTTGTCCTGCTAAAGCACCCTCCTGTGGTGCATAATATAAAACAATTGCAAGGGCTGAAGATACAAAAGAGCAGGGGTCATTTCGTAGAAAAAGAGGTGCAGGAGGTCATTAGCATAACTCATTAGCATAACTTATTTGCATATGCGACACCACCTGACATCAGGAAGTATGTCAGAAGGCAAGAGAGAGATGAAGGGACGGGAAGGGAGGGAGGGAAGGGGAGGGGAGGGGGGGGGAGGCAGGCAGGCAGGCAGGCAGGTAGAAAGGAAGGAAGGAAGGAAGAGAGAGAGAGAGAGAGAGAGAGAGAAAGAAAGAAAGAAAGAAAGAAAGAAAGAAAGAAAGAAAGAAAGAAAGAGCTGGCAGAGAGTGGACAGCTACTAATCCAAGGCTACGGTCACACACACTAGATCAGGGGTGGCCAACCTTGCTTAACGTAAGAGCCACATAGAATAAACGTAAGAGCCACATAGAGATGTCTGAGAGCCGCAAGACAGGAACAAATATCACACACACGTTTTTATTTTTTAAAATATGCAAATTTGCTTTTTATTAACATTAAATGGGACTGCCAAAAATAAAAACAAACGAGGAAAACCGGTTATTGATAATGATATTACTTGTTTGCTAATGATATTGAGAGAGAGAGAGAGAAAGAGAGATGGAAAGAAAGAATTAAAGAAGTGGAAAGAAAGAGAGAGAGAGAAACTAGGAAAGCAAATAGATGGGAGGGAGGAGGGAAGGAAGGGAGGAAGGGAGAAAGAGAGAAAAAGCATGCCTCCCCTTTGCTTCCCCAGCCGCCCTGCCAGGAGCCGCACAATATGTGTGAAAGAGCCGCATGTGGCTCCCGAGCCACAGGTTGGCCACCCCTGCACTAGATAATCTACTTTCAATCCACTTTCAGTGCACTTTCCAACTAGATTTTGCCAGTTCACACAGTAAAAATCCAATTGGAACGTGCACTGAAAGTGGATTGAAAGTATATTATTTAGCGTGTGTGACTGCAGTCAAGCCTCAGAAATACCACTGTTCTGGGAGGATTGCTTCAGTGGTGGCTGAAGCCTTCAGAAGGCTGGTCACAGGAATAAGGACCTTTCCAGGGACAGGGTCATTTTGCTGCAGCCATGACACAAGCAGGCATTCCCCCGCCGGGGGGGGGGGGCTGGCACCAACCCCTGGAGCTGAGCTCCCCCGAGCTCCTGCTCGAAATGACCCCTGCAAAAGAGGTGTTACTTTCTCTTCAAAGAGAAATCTTCAGAAAGGGGTGGGGGGAAGGGAAATAAAAGAGAAATCCTCCTTTTAAAAGAGAAAAAAAGAGGATAAGAGAATTCAATGGCCATATGCAGGAGTCATTTTGTAAAAAAAGAGGTGCAGGAGCTCATTAGCTTACCTATTAGCATAACTCATTAGCATATGCCATGCCCTCCTGGCATCACTGGAAGTGTGTCAGAAAGGGAAGCAAAAGGGGGGGCATCTTCAAAAGCCTCCCCTTCCCTTCCCCAGTTGGCTTGCCGGGGGGGGGGGGAGCAAAGTGAGAAGGGCCCCACAGAATACAATGGAAAGATCGTGCCGCCGAAGCCATGTGACTCTAAACAGAAGGGGTTTAAAGTTTAAACCCCTTCCTGCTTCGCTTCCTCCACAGGCCCGCTGGGAGCTGGGGGAGGGGCTTACCACCACTGCCATTTGTGCCCACTAGGGATGTGCAAATAAATTTTTTTGGCCTGATTCAGATTGGGCCAAATCAAGCCACATCTGTTCTGGCTGCCAAATGACCCCCACACGTCAGTTTCGGCAATGCAAGCCATTCAGGAGTCATTTGGGGAGCCGAATGTCAGTTTCAGCCCCATTGAAGTCAATGGCAAAAACTCATAGAGTATATGAGGGGCTGGAGGAGAGGGGGTTTGAGGTAGAAGCTCCAAACTTGCAGGGTAGCTGCTGGGGCCTCTCCCCAAAATACCCACCAAGTTTCAAGATGATTGGACCACAGGGTCCAATTCTGCAAGCCCCCAAACAGGTTACCCCATCCTCTCCATTGTTCTCTAGGGTGGGAAAAACGTTACTTTTTCCCACCATGGAGAACAATGGAGGGAAGGGGGCAACCTGATGATGAACTTCAATCAACTTTTAAAGCAGTTCATAGCGGTTGGTGGATAGAGTAGAAAGCAAGAGTTTAAAGGGACCCTTTAAACCCCTCCTTTTTGTTTTCTGAATAAGTTACAAAAACAGCTGAGTGGCAGAGTGCATGCTGCTCCCCCTTGCTCAGTTGTTTTTTTGGCTTTCTGCAAACTCCATTTAAAGGGACTACAGTCCCTTTTAGTTGGGTTTGTGGGTCCACGAACCACAAACTGGTGCAGTTCATGAACGAATCTCCCAGTTCGGTTCAGTTCACGGTTTGACCACGAATGGACACGGATTGCATTTTTCTGGTTCATGCCCATCCTTAGTCATGCTGGTTGAGAGTGACTCATGGTGTTCTAGGGCTTTCCCCTTTACTCTGAAGAAAAACAAAACCTGTTTTTCTCCTGTTTAAAGAAGAAACTGTAGGTGGAGCATCCCTCTGGGTGTTCTGTCCATAACCCACAACAGGGAAGAGGGTGAAGCTAAATTTTGTTTTCAAAAGGCATAAAGCCACTTGCTGCCACATGCCATCTCCTTTTCTCAGCCCTTTAAAGGGTTCCTCCCACATCCTTGTCAAGCCCTGCTTCAGTGTTATGCCATGGCTTTGAAGGAAAAGGGAAAGTGAGGGGAAAAGGTCAGTACCCTGGATGTGAAGCATCATGGGGCAATCACAACTGCATCAGAGGAAAAAGAACATGTGGAATTCCCTGTGACAGGAAATGGTGGTGGCTACAAGCACAGACAGCTTCAAGAGGGGATTAGATAAACACAAGAGATGTAGACCCGCGATACTCACGGGGGGGGGGGGAGATTCCTGAATTCCCCCGGCAGTTCCCCCTCTCCCTTGGCGATTCCCCCCAGCGGTTCCCCCCCGGCTCCAAGGCCAGCCGCTTAGGCTGGCGATTCCCCCCTCCCCAGCGATCCCCCCCTCCTGGCTCAGCCCGAGCGGCTCTCAGCTGCCAGGCCACCAGAGAGTTCTCAGAGCATTCTCTGCGCATGTGCAGGGAATGCTCTTTAACTTTTGGGGGGATTTAAATATCCCCCCCAAAAGTTTTTTAAAGTTTTAAGATTTTTCTGCACCTGTGGGGACTCCCCCACGGGTGCAGAAAAATCTCCCTGCCCCCAAGTGTCCCCCCACGCGGATTTAGATATCCGCACGCAGGGGGCACCTTTGGAATTAGTATATAGATATGGAGCAGAGGTCCATTAGTGGGTATTGGAACACTATTTCTGGGGCAGCGATGCTCTATATTCTTGTGTTTGGGAGGGCAACAGTGGGAGGGCTTCTGGAGCTCTGGTCTTGCTGGTGGACCTCCTAATGGCACTTGGGTTTTGGCCACTGTGTGACACAGAGTGTTGGACTGGATGGGCCACTGGCCTGATCCAACATGGCTTCTCATATGTTCTTATGAAATGGGCAAGGGGTGGGGCATTGGGAGCGACAAGCATCACATGATTCAAGATTGAGCATCATCAGAATGTTCAGAGCAAGAGACGGGGAAACTGGCATTTAAGAGTTTATTATGGAGAATCTCTCAATGTTAGTAAAGGAAATTCCGAACCATTTATCTCCCCTCCCCTCTGTAATTTATCGCAGGTCCCCAGCTTGTCACTCTGATCTGACTTCATAGTGTTAGCACACTGCCAAGCCTAATGAGCAATGGGATGCCATGGCAGTATCATGCTGGTTACCTGGTCCCTGATTGCAAGGAAGAATGTAGCAAGAAGAACCTTTAAAAATAGCATTAAACCTGCTGCTGAAACGGGCAGCAGTGAAGAGCAAAAGAGAGTGAAATTAGGTTTTGGAGAATGCTTCTCGTGTTGCTGAAAATGTCTGAAATTTTCACTGTTTGCCTCGCAAACGCAAAGACATGGCATTGCTACTAGAGGCTTTTTTTTCTTTTTAGACATCAGTATTGATATGTGTGGATATGTTGACTAGAATGTAGTTGTGGGTTAGTAAACTGTGATGGGCTTCCTGGCCAGGTTGCCCTGAGCATTTCAATAAAGCTGATCCCTGCTGAAATAGACCGTTTGACTAGATGCTGCAAAGTCCACTTTCTTTTCCTACCTCTGTGCTTGCTAATATCTTGGCCTGTTTCAAAGGGGTAGGAGCTTCCTAACCTCCCTCCTGGCTCTAATAACTAGAAATCTTCTGCAAACAATGTAGTTCAGAACCTTAAGGTTGACCTGCCATGTCTCAGAATTGATCGGTAGCTCAGGCTCAGCGGGAGGTTCTTTACTGACAACAAACAGGAATGATTTTGCCACGTTGCTTCAGGTACGCTTGGCAGAACGATGTGGAAAGATTTTTTTTTTCCTTGTTAAACTGATGCTGGATGCTTTCTCTTGCACCTGGCATGCTTAAGGAATGATGGGGCAGCATGATTCTGATTGCTTGCTTGGTACAAAGTGGGGTAGAATTCTTATTTTGGTCTTCAGAAGAGCGCTTTTAGGCATTTCTCCCTTCCTCTACACAATATCACACCAAGGGCAAGCAAATATTCCCTCATTCAGCTCTTTTTATGTTTGTTGTGTTAATGATTTTGACTCTTCTGTTCAATTTGTTTGTACACTGCAGCCTTTTCGTACAGCGTCTGTATGTATGACATATGTCATATATATGTTTACGTATAATGTCGATTTAATGATGCACCAATAACACTGAAAAATGTGAACACTTTATGGGGGGGGAATTAAGTGCAGGAAACCCCGGGGCTTTTTTGTAGTACTACTCACTGGTATATTGAGTACCATATCTTTTCTTTTCTTTTTTGGCGGCGGGGGGGGGGGGGAGCTCTCCCAAGCCCTCAGGGGCACTATTACTTACTACTTTGTCTTATTTCATGAGTTGCAAGTTTAAGCCCTGGCAGTGAAAACTGGTGCCAGGGCTGATACTTGGTACCAAGGAAACCCTGGAAATGCTGCCCCAAGCTTAACGAGCAATCTGGCTGAAGGCACAAAGGTGAGGGATGAGTGCAGGAGTAGTCCCTAGAACAAGCCGTGTAGTCTGGTGCAGGCAAGCATGGGCAGATGGATAAACGAGGGAAACATGGCAGTGTGATAGAGGGGATTTAAAATATGGGCTAGAAACCTGAGATGGCTGCATAATTAAGCTTTGCTTATACTTTCCTCATAACGAACTCTGAGGCTTTCCTGTTTGCGTTAATGGATACACACAAATAAGAGCTCATTCACTCTGTGTCCACCACCCTCATCCCTCAAGGTTCTCTGCTATGACACTGATAACCGCTATTAAGTTCTCAGTGTTGCTAATTAGGTACACAACACCACAAAGCAGTTAACGCTTTTAGTCTCTCTCTCAAGTTAGATCCCTAGGGGTATGTTCTCTTCAAGAGACTTTCTCCTGAGGGGCTTGGGGTGCTAGAAAGGACCAGCTGAGATTGGCTAAATTAACAAGATGTTGTTTGTGAAGCTCCCATTACTTAGGAATAACAGATCTTGTTTCTTGATCTCAGAGTTTTATATGAGAGCTGGTGAAGAGATTTGTCTTTAAAAGGAGGGGAGGGGAATAAATGTATATCTGATTTCTCTGCTGAATCTATAAACAGCTAGCAGGCAGTGTGGCATAAACTGAAAGAACACAGCCCAGAACTAGCCGTTAGATGCACCTTCTTTCAGTTCTGCAAATCTGGAAATCCTACTTCGTGTGTTATTCTGCAGTATTTTCATGGCCCACCTGCTAGTGTAACTAATTAACAGTCATTCTCATTAATTACATTGATCAGGATCATAAAATAATTTTCAAATTGCTGAACATGATCAGCAGGAGTAAAATGGCTTTGCTGTAATCCCTTAATGACAGATTTTATTTTCATGATTAATCAAACTAAATATATGTATGTAGTCATTATTTTTCCTCCATTTATTTATATATATGTCTGTGCGTGCACACACACACTTCCTTTCTTTTCATAAAAATTCAAGTCTGGGCAATTACACAAAGATGATGTGGAAACAGAACTGTGTTTCATCTGGCAGCTAATTAAGCAATAATAAAACACAAGGATTATGTGTGTGTTTGTGTGTGTGTGTGTGTGTGTGCGCGCATATGCGTGGGAGGGAGGGATTCATCACTATCACAAAGTAATCGTACTCTGAGGAACCGCAAGCTAAAAAAAGGTACAATCACATACCTCTTAATTTCACTGGAGTTTTATTATTGCATGATTGCCATTGATGGTGCGAATACATTCATTAATTATTAGGATGTATATCCCAGCCTATTCTGAAGGTATATTTCAGTTCTAAATATAGATTGACATCCCTTTAAAGGGCTCACAAGTACGGTTATTGATTCTGTCTTGTGTTTTATTATTGCTGGTGATTTGGGATCAGCACCTAGGGAGGGGCTCAGTGGGAATGTTGTTCTAGGACTTTTTTTTTTTATCCTAGAGTCTTTGGTATGCCATTTTCTCCAGGGGATCTGATCTCTGGAAATCAGTTTTTAATTCCAGGAGAACTCCAAGCTCCCCCCTGAGGTTGGTAACCAGCAAGTAGAAACCACTTAAAGTGATCCAGTGATCCAGTGGAAGAGGAGATTTGGAGGAAAGAAGAGGGGAACAGAGAGAAAGTCCTAGGATATTGACAATCTGTGTACCAAGGTAGGGTTAGAGGGCATATTGCTTTGTTAAATTTATACAGAGATAGATCTGGTCAGTGCCTGCAGGGAAGTCCTCCTGGGAAACTCTACGCACACACCTAGAGTTCCAAGAAAGGAAATAAATGCAACATATAAAGCCAACAGAATGCTAAAATGTTTTTAAAAAATCAGGCTTCATCTTGGCTCTACTCCTTAAGCCCTGCATTCGCTCTACTCACCCTAACTCTGTCTTTCTTGTTCACCCATAAAACACAGCATTTTCAAAATACAAAGGTGACAACCAGGAACTGAGTTGAATATTCTTTTGGCTGTCTGCTACCAGGAAAAACTTTCTGGTTTATAAACAGAGCTGATAAGAGAGACCTGACTGAAGGCTTTGAGCTGCATGCAACAAATGATTCTGTCTCTTTACCATTTGCCCAGTTAAAGCTAACCTCTCTTCTTAAAACATAAATAGAGATCTTTCCCTGCTGGTAAGTAACGGATTGTTTTTTTGTGGTGTGTGGTTTAACTTTAGCCACCAGCTTGCTAATAATGAAACTATCTCAAGGGTTAAGAGATTTGCATGGCTTACATATAAGGTTGTTTTATGAGAACTGACCTCTTATCTTGGCACACAGCTTGTCATATTTACTGAAGGCTTGTCCAGGTGTCAACTCCTCCCAAGACTGCTTGCTAGTAAAGTGGACATGAGGGAAGAGGGGAAGATATAGTATGCCATATCAGTCACCATGCTCTAGTTCAGGGGTGGCCAAACTGTGGCTCGGGAGCCACATGTGGCTCTTTCACACATTGTGCGGCTCCCAGCAGGGCAGCTGGGGAAGCTAAATATCATTAGCAAACAAATCTCATTGGACAAATAAACATCATTATCAATATCTGCTTTTACCGCTTTTGTTATTATTTTTGGCAGTCTCATTTAATGTTAATAAAAAGCAAATTTGCATATTTCCCAGTAAAAATGTATAATATTTGTTCATGTCTTGTGGCTCTCAAACATCTGACATTTATTCTATGTGGCTCTTATGTTAAGCAAGTTTGACCACCCCTGCTCTAGTTTGTGCGTCTATTTGGAGGAATCAGCATGGTTCTTGCACAGCTTGGAAGTATGCAAGAACAACCTAGCCAGATGCCCCCAAGATCCTACACCACAAATACAGACTGTTTTTGAACTGTTGGGGATTCTGGGATTTGAAGTAGGAACCTCACAGCCAGAGGCTGGAGCTACCATCAACTGATTCAGTCCTTGGATAATTACAACATACCTCTGTTTCCCTTTCATGCCTCATCAGAGTCTACCATTGCTGGGCAGTATGGATAGGGTTGCTAAGTCTGGGTTGGAAAATATCTGGAGACTTTGGGGGTGGAGCCAGGAGAGGGTGGGGTTTGGGGAGGGGAAGGGCCTCAGCATAATACAATGCTATAGAGTCCACCCTTCAAAGCAGCCATTTTCTCCAGGGGAGGTGATCTCTGTCAGTTGGAGATCAGTTGTAAAAGCAGGAGATCCCCAGGCCCCACCTGGAGGCTGGCAACCCTAAGTATGTAGCCTCTGGAACAGTCAAGGCTGGTGAAAATGCTAGAAGCCTGGCCTAGTATAAATACCAGAAGCCTGTCAATAAGGTAGTGTCTTCTGCTCACAGCATTTCTGGCATTGGCTTTTGACTTCAAGGGACTTGGACTGGAGAAGACACACACTTCCTGTATTCAGAGTTGGTCTATGGTTCCCAGAAGTGCCTCAGTGAATGCTGGGAGGGGTTTGGGTGGGGTGTCTGGGACGGGCAGAGTTTGAGAAGGATGTACTATCACTTTGAGGGTGACATTCCAGGCTGCCTCCCCTAGTCTTTATGGTCCTTCCCACAGAGACCAGGGGAAATTCTTAGTGTGTTGCTGGGGGGGGGGCATTTTTTCTCCTGGCCCTGGTGGTCATTCTTGATGCAGAAATGCTGGGCCAGGAATACTTCACAGATTACAGTCCCTGAAGTTGTTTGTGGGAAGCCACAACAGTTAAGCTACTTTTAAACTTGTACTGTTGATGTACGCTATACAGGGAGAAGTGTCAGTTGTTAGCTAAATTACCATTAAGTGGAAGAACGGAGAAGGCAAAAGGACTTTTAAAAGGAAAAGCAGAAGGCAGGCATTGAAACTCTGATAAATTCCAAAATGCGCTACAGAACCGCTGCTTAAGAGGATTTGGCATTTATACTGCCATCGTCCCCCCTCCTTGTATTTAAAGATGAACCATTAATTAAAACAGCCGGAGTCTTAATTATAATAATCCTTTGCTATCATCTCAATGCAGTGGTGTTTGTGTGTGCTGCTGTTTGCTGTCTCGTAAGTACCCGCGGGCTAATATCTTAGAATGAGTTTGGTATTAAGATGAAACTTCACACAAAGGGACATGGGCTTCTTTGGGAAGGAGTGAACATTTTTATAGGGGAAACACAGACTCTTCCTGGGCCCCTAAATCCATGGCATTGCTTGGTCCAAAAGGTGTGAGAATAGCTGGCATTAGCTATAATCCACCAGTCAGATTCAATCCCACTGGAACTAGCACGGGAGATGGAATCATTTAATCGCACATTAGTGTGTGGGGAATGCGTGCTAAAAAAACTGACTGTAGAACTGACCAGGGAGAAGGGAGCGAACATAGACGAACATAGTTACTATGGTCAGAGCCTTGGTCTAGGTCTAAGGAGACCAGGATCCAAACCCCCACTTTGCTGTGGAGTTTGAGTGAATTTGGGCCTCTCATGCACTCTAAGCCACTAACCCACAGCATGTATTGTGCCATGAATTCTTTGGAGAAAGAGCAGGGATAAAACAACAAATAAATATTTTTCACCCATCAAGCCCACAACCAGTCAGCCTTATGGTGGCCTATGAGGGGCCTAAGAGGGGCTTGATAAATCTACTGGTTTTGCTGATTACCTTGGTCTGCCGAACTTGGGGCAGGGTGGAACTGTCTTACCCAGCTGGTTGCAATACATGGCTGGTGCACAGTTGTTGTAAGAGGAGCAGAGCTAAGGTTCATCTGACCAGTTCCAGCTACAGATTAAAATGGGGATCATAATCATCAATCTGCGGGCTTTCTTTTTCTTTATACTGATTATTGGAAACAGCTAATCTGATTTGCCTGTCTGAGCAACTCTGCCGCATCTGAACAAATGCCAGGATTATTTACTTTTTCTAAATTCAGTCCAGGCTAGATGGATATGAAACTGTCTTTAGTGCTGAACCATGATTTTGTTTAAAAAAAAAATCTCCTGCAGGCAAGTCCGAAGTCTTCAAACCTCTTTTGTGGACCAAAACGCATTAGCATAATGGTAGCTTGATGCCTTTTTGATGAGGACAAAAAGTGCCCAGGTATTTTGATCTTGGGGGAGAAGTGGTCGGACTTGATGAATGTTTTGTGCTGACTGGGTAACAATGAGTCTTTGTCACGCCATCCCACATGGTAGCCACTGAAGTTCCGTTTAAGACCTAATTATCGCCAATGCAAGCAGAAGAAAGCTTGGTTAGACAGATGGAAAGAGCCATTTAAAGACAGGCTCAGGGAGGGGGAGAAAAAAAAAGGGCACTACTTCTACTCCTCTGGCCTAAATCCACTAATCTGATGTTATTATTAGCGATAAGGAGCTGCGACCAGGATAAAATCTCGTTCTCTGCAAATGTCATTTAAATAGGACTCTGATATTTTTTTCCCCAGTCAAGTTGACAGGCTTTGGTCAAATAGTTGAGCACTTTATTTGTAAGTGCAGGAGGGAAAAAAAGAAAAGAACTGCTTTAGTTCAGCAAGTTCTTAAGATGTTAGCTTACTGGTATTGATTAATCATTCAGCAGTGGCAGCTGCTTCTTTATTAAAAGCACAATCCTCCGCACAGGAGGTATTGCATGGAGGAAGTGTTTGTCAACAATTCACCTTTTCTTCGCAGGATGGAAAAGAGCACGGTTGGCGAAACAGTCCATAGTTCATGGTCTTAGAACTGATGTGTGTTAGAACAGGCCATAATCCACCAAGAAATACTGGAATCCATTAGAAACATACTAATATGTACTTGTACAAACGTTGTTTTATTGGTGTGACCCATCAAGCTGTGCGCAGGCCACTTAGTGATGCCTGCCAAAATAAGGTTTGTCAAGGGGTTTTCTGACTACAGGTCGCAAGCTGTGTGGCAACAAAGCCATGTACAATCTTTGGATGAAGACCAGCCAAAACAATACATCACATTGCATGAGTTTCTGAGTTCTCCAGAACTCTGCATCAGTATTTTAAAAATGAAAGGAGGGAAAGGGAAAAAAATCTCCCAGGCCATGATTTTAAGGTCTCTATTAGTGCAGGATGCTTTGCTGTTCTCAGTGGCCACAGGACTGTATCAGGTTGCACCTTTGGCATGCAGGGGACAAGAAACAAAAAAAAAATGGTAACCATCCGTCTGAAAACACAGCAAGCAATAATTGATCAACTATTTGTTTTTGTTTAACACCCAATTCTTCATACCTCAAAATCTTGCATGCTGTTCTATTGCCTTCATTTATTTGGTCTTAATGAAGGTATTCTTGTTACATGGCTTTTGTTTTTGGATTCTGCTATGGACCAAAGTAGCTATCTCCCCTCCCTCCTTCCCCCATCTAAATCAGACAGACTTTCTCCTCTAAACTAAACCACACATGTCCTCTGGGAGCAACACTTCAGTTCAGTATGAAATCACTTTGGGAGTTTAAAAGGGTGACTTTGGTTTTCTTCTCAGTCTGAACATGATAGTTGAACCTACTGACAAATTAGAGCAAAATGGATTTATTTGTTACATTCATATCCTTGCTTTTCTTCTGTCATGGAATTCAAGGAGGGATTCGTGATATTCCCTGGGATCCCATCTAGGCACCATCCAGAACCAGCTCTGCTCAGCTTCAGCAAGGTTGCTGTACCATGTGCCCTTCACCCGTACAGTACACTATTTTAAAAAATGGTAATACATCATTGTCTGGTGACTTTCCTATAGCTGGGTTAAGGAACACATCAACCTGAAACTTTGAAAAACTACTCCCTGTTGGTGCAGTAGACAATAGTGGGCTAAATGGACCAATGGTTTGTTTCACTCCGAGTGAGACAGCTCCATATGTTCATATCTACTTTAGCATTCTTTCTCCACTAGGATCAGTTAGATGCCTCTGAGAAGCTCTCAAGTAGAGATGATGATGATGATGATGGCCAGTTCCTGTTAATTCCAAGAATCTGGTAATCAAATATATATGGGCATTGCTTCGTTCTCCTTGAATTTGTCCAATTCTTTTGAAACAAGGAGTTGGCTCTCATATCTTCTGGCTGTCAATTCCATGTGAATTATGCATTCTGTGCTTTGTTTGGCCTTCTGTGAACTCGCTTCTAGTCACTAGCCTTTGCTTTTGAGGGGCCCAGAAGTGGAATTTTCTGGGTGTAAATTCCGTGCTGTTGGACGGGAAATGGGTTTAATCTGTGGCATCTTCAGTTAAAAGCATCTCAACAAGAGGATCTCTGCCAGAGAGGTCAGAAAGTCACTGCTACTTAAGTGTAATCTAGGCTAGATGGTCAATGGTGTGTCTACCTGTAAGGCAGCTTTGTATATTCACCCACCATGCCCAGCTTGAAGTTCTAGATACTTGTACAAAATTGTTCATTTCATACCATCCTTAATTGGTTGTTAGCTAATAGTGTGTGTGCAACCTTTTCTAATGGTACTAGAAAATGATGCTAGAAAATGATACTGTGCAAAGAAAGAAATGTTAAAATACTTTCTTAAGCCTAACATGGTTCCTCCATTGATCTGTAATAACAATTACTCTCTTGGCAGTGCTGAAATGATGAAACCATAATTTACAGTGCAGTCCTCTGCAGAGTTACTCCAGCTGAAGCCCATTGACTTCAGTGAATTTAGACTGAAGTAACTCTGCAAAGGATTGTCGTGCTAGTAACCTAACTCCATTTCCCTTCCTCCCTGCTGTTGGTCTTCACTAGTTTCCTCCAGCCTGCTACTTAACTCTTTTGACTTTCCCGTTTGATCTGAGTTACTCCTCCCCACATTTTAAAAATCTGAATTTCCATGCCATGTTCCAAGAGAGAAGGCAGTCCAGTGTGTCAAGTGGCCCTCTTATATCCCAGCATGCATACTGAAGCTAGTCACTTTCATAATGTCAAAGGGTTAGGAAATTTAGTTTTTTTAAAAAAAGGAAAGAAAACCCTTGCTATTCATGCAATAAAAAATATTGTTATGAAAGAGGGAGACCTGGAAATAAGAGCATTCTATGCAGCCAGAGACATTTGTGGAAATGTCACTGTGCCTGGTCTTCCAGGGTGATTTACAATGCAATCTCCAGAACACATTTGTGGAAGTAAGCCCCATCAAATAGCAGGATTTTGAGTAGACCTGCTTAGGATAGCATTTTAGGGCTGTAACTCTGTAAACACTGAGCCCCAGTGAACACAGTGGGCTTGCTTTTAAGTCAGGCATACATAGATGGCATTGTTAGTGTTATAAGCATTCAGGATTCACACAGCAAATGGAGGACACAATCCTGTAAAAGAATTAAAGGTCCTGTTCCTTCAGCGAGAGACCTAGGGCTCTTCCGCAGTCTCATTTTTGTTGTATTACGGATTCTGGTTGAAGTCCAGGGGAAGTTAGAGAGTGGCTTCACACACAATATTTCTCCGGCATGGATATCATTTCAGCATAGTGAAAGAGCTGGTTTACACACACACATTCATATGCGTATGCTGACTTAACATTTTACAGGAATCTTTTGTATGCTGTCTTGGAGATAATTTGACTGAAAAGTGGGGGATAAATCTTTATGAAATCAATAGAGTAGCATTGAGTTGGGACTTCTGCGTGAGTGATCTTTCAGTGATAAAATACTACAGTGATAAAATACTTAATGCCCCCTCAGATCAGTTGGACCACATTCAGGTGCACATTATCCAGTGTCGAGAAATCAGACAGTGTATCTGTGTATGTTTAAAGGCTGGGTGAGTGCCCGCTTTGGTACCTGCACATGTGCCCAGAAGTTTCAGCCTTAACCATATTTGCCCATTGCTGAGTACATTGCAGTGGCTCAAGTGGTTAAGACACTAAACTGCAGACTGGAAAGTCTGTAGTTCAGCAGTTCGAGACCCAAGTGCCGCATGATGGGGTGAGCTGTTGTCTCTGGTCCCAGCTCCTGCCAACCTAGCAGTTCAAAAGCAAGAAATTACAAGTAGATAAATAGGTACCACTTCGGTGGGAAGGTAATAGCATTCTGTGTGCCTCAGCGTCTAGTTATGCTGGCCACATGACCACAGAAACGTCTTTGGACAGCGCTGGCTCTTCGGCTTGGAAATGGAGATGAGCACTGTATCCCTAGAGTCAGATTCGACTGGCTTTCGAGCAAGGGAAACCTTTACCTTTACCTAAGTACATAACTCTAGGTAGAGTTACTTGCTTTATAGGCACTTTTCTGTATACATTAAAATAAAAATTGTATGTGAGGCAGCTCTTGGGTGGCGATGGGGCATTAAACATTTTTTTCTTTGTGGGAGTGCTTGAATTCACTGGAATTTTGCTATACTTGTTCTTCTGGGTTGGGCCGCCTTTGTTAAGCACAGGATACATTTCCTCTTGGGATGCACACTGTTGAGTAGATGATCTATCATACCCTTTGACTCTGATAAACTCCCATGTGTCATGTTGAGCCTGTACATAGATAGTTACAATGAAGATGGCAGAAATGAGGGAAAGGACATTTGGGCCTCTGCTGTGGGTCATATACTTCTTCCTCCAAGGCAAGAGGAAACCCAACCTAACTCAGCTGCAGGGAGCGCCTTCTCCATTCCTCCCTGTCCAAAAGGATGTTCAGCATATCTGTTAGTGGCCCCCTAGGCTCCACACAGGAGTGGAAGAAAATCACTGCCTAAATTGCCATCTGATTTTATCTTGACTATTATTGTATTAATTTGTTTTTAATAATTAATTGTAATATTGTTTTAACCTGTTGTTACCCGCTCTGAGCCTTGCAATGCAGGGGAGGGTCCAGTAAAAGTCCAGTAAAATAAATAAATAACCCACCACACCACCCCGAGAACAAAGGCTGCAAGATAGTTTGCATGACCTTCACTGAAACAAGAGCAGCAGGGAGCTCATACTGACCCCAGCTGGATATATGTGCTAACTTCGTGGTGAGGGTGCCAAACTGAGCTCTCTCCTCTTATCTTTCCCTTCACTTTCCTTCCTTTTCTTGTCTACTGTTTTTATAGCCTTGGCCCAAACAACGAACACTGCCGCTTAGACCATCGGCACCAGTTGACGCTGTTGGGGGATGGTGGTGAAGTAGCGCCATTTAGTAGGAAAGTTACTGCACACGGTTTTGAATGTTGTATGTTTTTAATTGAATTGTAAATTGTATTTTATGGTTTTACTGTTTGTGGGACAGGTTGTTAGCCACCCTGTTAGCCTGCCAAGAAGTCGGGAGGGCGGGATATAAATCAAATAAATAAATAAATATTTTTTGGGCTTTTAAGCTTGAGGACAGTGCCTTTCTGTCCTTGGAAGGCAGTTGTCGGAAAAGTGGAGTATAAATGTTTATTTTTATCATTATTTTTATCCATTCAAGTGTGCACATGAAAGCTCATGCCTTGAGTAAACCTTTGTTGGTCTTAAAGATATCACTGGACTCTAAATTTGTTCTATTTTTATCACAGCTGTTATTGGTCTTGATGCCAGTATTTAATCCCAGCATTTCCTCTAGCTGGCCCCCACAACAGTGTAAGTAAATTTCAATTAACAGCACAAAGTCAGATCAAAAGTTGCTGAGGAAAGTCGCTCTGAAGCCCGAGTTCTTGTCACTCCATTTGCTTGGGGAGAAATGGGGATAGGCAATTTCTAGCTCGATATTAAATAAATTGCACACAGTGCCAAACTGGGTCCTGTTGTGGGATAGCATCTTCCGCAGCCTTGATGGAACTTGAGTCTGTATAAGTGAAGGCTGAAATTGGACTGTGGCAATAGTGGGAGCGAGGGGCAGACGTCTCCAGAGAAGTTTTAACACTCAGAAATGTCAACTCAATTCTGTCAAACAGTTTAAAGGTAAATGTAATCTGCAGTACTTGGAAACTCTTGTAAATTGTTGTCAGGCAGTTTCTCTTGACGCTAAATATTTACTTTGTAAAGAAGCCTGCCGGCAAGATGCCAAAAGGAGAATTAAAATCTCTGCCCGTCGCTTGTTTGTTGCACACACTTGTGCAATGTCTCGTCTTGGCTTTCTGCAGTAACAGCAACTACATACGAATCAGCACCTGCTCTTGGTTGCCGAGCCATAAGGGGATCTTTGTTTTGGATAATGAATCTCTTAAATCCCATTGGGATGAAGGGATGCTTCAAATGAGACTTTTTATTCTTATATTTGGGCACAAAATGCAGACATGCACCATTTTAAATGTGATCCAGGCCGCTGTGTATTTTTTATTGTTTGCCCATGTAGAAAACACCTGAGCAGCCATCAGGGAAGGAGTGCACCCAGTCTTGCACACAGTCGATATAGCCAAGTGCCACAAATTCATGTATGTTTGCATGTTTAGGAATGCTTCCATAAATCTTCCTCCTCCAAATTTCTCCCTGGATATTCCAGTTCCAAACTACCTCCTTCCCTTTTTGAATGATCACTAACAGTTCTCTGTCATTCAGGTTTGGGTTTTTTTTCTGAACTTTCTACAGAATGGTGTGCAAGTACAGCTTTCCATACCTTCGACTGAGGTCCATATTTTCCCTCCTCTGTTATTGATCTGCATGTAGGCACGGTTAAAAGTTTGCAAAAGTCAAACTTAATGTGATTATATGTACAGCTGTATCCAGATTCTTTTGGTGTTTTTTTTTTTTACTGATGTGTAGGAGTATGTATGTGCATCAGTAAAATACTGCGTTAAAAAAAGAATCTTAATGCAACCATGTATACAATTATGTCTGGGTTGAATTGTTGCTTTTTCTGTGTTTGATCAACGCTTATGTGTTCATCACTCATGGAGAAGGGGAAAGAGAAGCAAATGGACGGCGAGAATAGAAAGCTGCAGCCAACTTGCATGATCCAGTTGCAGAGTTAATTTCAGAAACCATTCTGGTTAAAATAGAATTAAGGTGGAGTTAAGCTCACGAAACAGCAGTACAATAAAGCTATGGATGGGGTATGTGTATAGAAATCTACTCATCCCTACACATGATGTGGCATACATATATTTTGCTCCTGGGTGTTAAATACCCAAATGCAAAAAATATCTTGCATGAGGTAGCCCTGAGGCTCATGGCAAAAGCAATTATTCCTAAACCAGGAGTTTATAAAGCAATCATTTTAAAATGTATAAGAAAAGATGATATTCATTGGCTGAACGTACATACTGCCATCACTTTAGTATAATTGCTTAGTTTGAGGACATTGAGGGAATTGTAAGGATTTGCTGTTTGCTAAATGAAAAAATGACTAAGTTGGAAGAAAAGGACATATTTAATATTTCCTTTTCAACTCCACAGCTTTAAAACTTGGATCAAACTTCTATGATTTGTCAGTTAAAATCTGCAGGCCTACTTGCCAAGCCCTGGAATAAATTGGTGTAGAAATTGAGAAGTGCTGAGATTGAAAATAAACCCGGAAGCTGGCTGTTTGTCCTTTCTTTTAATCCCTGCCAATATAATGGGCAGGTTGCGGCTACTGATTGCAGAGTGAAATGTACTCTGTGCATGCTCAAGTTGCTCTTTTTTCTACCATTTTACCAGGAGGTTGACTCTCCAGACTGAAGCCAGCAGCTGTACTTTTCTCAGGAATTGCTTAGAAGCTCCTTGCCTTTCTAACAAGCCTCTTAAATCCCATTGAGACAGAGAGATGCTTCAAATGAGGAATGTTTGTAATCTGGTAAAAGACTGGAGTCCAAAATCTAGACATGCAGATGTGAAGCATACACAGCCCCAAGCACTGCCGGTCCCAAAGAAAGGTGGGCTCGAAGATTGACAAAGGAACATTTGGGATGTGTGCATCTTACTTTAAGGCCCAAAGTTGGAGGAGAGCTTCAGAGTGAACTCTCGAGGGCCAAGAAAGAAGAAAAAATGCACTTAAAAAAACTTGTGTGTGTCTGCAAAATAAGAAAAACAGAAATGGATGCCGTTGTGGGTAAGGCTACCTGATGGAGCATAACTGAATTTTAAATTACAGATGCTCGAGGCTGCTACCTGACTTGCCATGGGCAAAGCAGAGTCACAAACCATAGCATTGCACACAGAACTGTCAGTAACAAAAGATTGCTTTGGGAATAACTGAACCCTGTACACTTCATGCAGCTTTGCTGTCGGCTGGAAGGAAAGGAAATATTACCCGTTGGTTTTTCTCCCTCTCTTCTAGCCTCTCTCTCTCTCTCTCTCTCTCTCTCTCTCTCTCTCTTTCTCTCTCTCTCTCTCTCTCAACTCCATCAAGCGCAAGTTAATGCAAGGACTAACTTCCACTTGGGGAAAGCAGTCGGGGGAGACAAGGATGCTCGGCTAATGTTGCATCTGAAACTGAAACTATGTGCCAAATAAATGGGAATGAGATGCTCCATTTTCCCCTCACACCAGCCCAGCATCCCTGAGTTGCTTGGCAGGGCATGTGCCTCCAAGTTGAGCTTCTGCTAGTGTAAATTCACAAATCAGAGCAGCCTGAACTGCCCCCAGGAGGAAACAAAACAAAAATAAACGTAGTCTGGAATGGGCCGAATCAACATTCCCAACCACACTGGCATCTCCTCCTTATATTTTGGTTGGAGATTTTCTGTCTTCATGGAGAGCAGAACTGAAAAGGCTGCTTTCTTTCTCTCAAACCAATCAGGCTGAATAGATGCAGTGGAAGAGAAAGGTTGTCCAGTGCTTTCACCTTTAAAGAACAACAGCAGAGCATTTCGTACAATATATTGCTGGCTTCTCAGGGCTGCTTCTGACATTAAGCCTTTGTAGGCATTGGAGCCGCTTCAGAGGACCATGGGACTGGGACCTTCCAGAAGTGTGAGTGAAGGATGAGTGGAATGGTATGGTTACTGCTTCCCACTCTCTGGTTGTGTTCAGAGTGGCAGTTTGGCCCAATATAGGCACATTTCACAAACAGATTAAATGGGCCTGGTCACACAGCCACATCTGTCAGGCATTTCCCGGGCATACTCACCGCGTCAGAGGATGACTTGGAGCCGGGTTAAAAAGCTACCACCTCTGAAGTGGCGTTTTTCCCCCCAGGCATTCATTGCGCATGGCCAGATGTCTGAAGACGGGGGAGTGCGCTCCGAACGGATTTGGCAGTCTGAACCTGCAGATTGGTTCTGCCACTGGGGATGTGGTTTTTTTTTAAGGCCTATATGTGCATGTGTGCGGACATGCGTACTATGTGTGCGCATGAATTTTGAAAAATTTTGCCAGTGCACACCATAGCTGATGTGCTGCAATAATGTGGATGTTTTACCATGGGATTTCTCCGCCTGCAGCAGGGTGTGCTGTGTGGCTGATACGCCCCACAATACTTTCACACACACAATACTTTCAACCAGTTCAATTAGAGGCGGCACCACATCACACCAAGCCACCAGTATGATCACAGCCTCTGTTAAGGCCAGTAGTGTGGAGGCAAGCCAGGAAGCAGCTGGACATGTAAGGGGATTAGGGCTGCCAACCTCCAGGTGAGTCCTGGAGTTCTCCTATTACCACAACTGATCTCCAGACTACAGAAGCTTCAGAGGGCGGGCTGTATGGCACAACAGCTCTGCTGAGCTCTCTCTCCTCACTAAACTCCTCACTAAACAATATATAAACTCTGTCCTTACCAGGCTTTACCTCCAAATCTCAAGGAACGTCCCAACCTAGAGTTGACAGTCCTCGGGGAGACAGGCAGACGGACTGCTTGGCCTATGCTTGAACCAGGCCAGAGTCAGCAGCTGCCAAGTCAGCTGTTTTATATAACCAAATGCATCTCTTTGGGGCCCTTTTGTCACCTGACTCCTGTTGAGCTTGTAGCCTGCAATACCACCCTGTGGCCATCTGCGCTGGTGGTGCCGCTAGAATGCAGCAGAGAGGAAATTATTCATTGGGTAAATGTGTATATAAATCTGTATCTGGACCTGATCAAGGGAACTCACAAAAGAGTATCAAGACAATGAAAAATGTCAGCTGAACAAATCACACCCCAAAACAAGTTGACAAAACAATCAAAGCAGTAGAACAAATAAATAAATAAAAGACAAATCAGTAAACACATGTGAATAACAACTGAGCCAAGGCAATTGGAGTCACCCCAGGGCATAAAATCACATAAAACAAACAGAGCAGTTTAAAATGATATTAATAAAACAGGCCTCAGTTTGGTACAGAAACCCCTCTTTTAAAAACCTGACTAAAGAGCAACGTTTTGGCTTGGCACATAAAAGAAAGTAAGGTAGGTGCCAGGCGAGTCTCAAGGGGGAAGGCATTCCAAGGTCAAACTGACAGCATGGGCGGGGGGGGGGGGGTGAGAACCTTTCTGGTCACCTCTTGCCTTACCTCTAGGAACGGGCAAAAAGAACTGGCTTTGAGAAAAGGTTCTTAACCACAGCCTTCTCTGGCAATCTGCCTTGATGGTGCAACAAGCCATAGATTATCCCTTCAGAATCCTTGCTTTTGACACTACTGGTACCTTACATTCTCATGGTCTGTCCATACAGCAAATGGAAATATTAGCTGAAAGTAGAATCACATAGACACAGAAGCTTGTAGTTTTAATAGCTAGGTAAAAGACACTGGGATTCTCCCATAATCAATATACTAATTTGGAGAATGTTGTCCTCGGGATATCGCAAAGCCAGTAGTGAAAGGAGATCCTGTCTTAAATTACTCCCTTCTTTCCACACCCTCTTGGGATCTCAGCAATCAGTTGAGAGCATGCCTCCTTCATTATAGTCCCTTGGCTTTGTGCATTGTTGACTTATGTATTACATTTGTTTTGACTTACAAACCTACTCACACAAGCTGGGTGGGGAAGAATTCATATAAACACAGAAGACAGCAAAATAAACATAGGAGTATATTATAACAGAGCCAAAAATACTGGGAAAAACAAAAAGGGTATCTATAACCTGCTATGTCAATGCGGTTTACTGTGGCCAACTACTATGGCATTTTTGAAACATAAATATGGTGTTTCGTTTCGGGGATGGGGGCATTCCTGTAAGAAGAAGAATAAGGTGGGTTTAGAAGAGGCCAATTGTGAACAAGGAACTGGGGTTTGAAGTCTGCTTTTCCCAATCTTTAATGGGGTGAGGGGGAAGAATGTTGATGGAATGTGAACCAAGAATAGTTGCCAGATGACTAGCTCCCCCTCAACTTAGCATCTAGTAAGATTTATCCTTGAGTATGACGCTCTGTGTTTTCTCCACCCTCCTCTCCTTCCACCCCAAATCAGTAGTAGCCAAGGACACTGAATGAGGGGAAACATAACTTTGTGATATTAGGATCTGGGTATGTTCAGGAGGGGTTGGGGCTCAGTGGAAGGTCTCAAGCTGAGCAGATCCCCTCAGGTTCCATCCCTAGTGTCCACAGTTAAAAGATCTCTGGTACGTGACGCTGGAAAGACCTCCCTCTGCCTGAGGCCCTGAAGAGCTGATGCTACTGGTCAGAGTAGACAAGACTGATGTAGGATGGACCCACTGGTGTGACCTGGTATAAGACAGGGTCATAGACCTTTTGGACAGGTGAGCTTGATTCATAGCTGCCATCTTGAATAGCAGATGTATATTTCACTCTTTCTCAGATTTGATCCTGATACTCTCCCTGTTATGCCTTACCTGCTAAAAATGGAAATGAATGTTCTTATTTAAAGACAAGGGAATCTGTTTTGAATTAATCACCTATATGGCATAGTAGTTAAGAAGTGGGACTAGGCTCTGGAGACTTGGGTTCTTAAATCCATGTTGTGCCATGGTACTCACTTTGCTGACTAGGGTCCCAGTCACTCACTCTCAGCTTAATGTACCTTGCCATATTGCTGTGAGGAAGGCGAGAGCAGTGTTTGGTGCCCTGAGCTCCTTGGGTAACAGTGCAATGGATACATGTATGCACATAGAGATCATTTTTAAAAGAACTTTTCCTCTCTCCAGCAATACTCAGTTCAATAGCGGCACCCTGAAAACGTTGTAATAAATTATAAAACTCTCTTTACACTTTGGTTTCAAATGGGAGCGGCCCTTGGGCTGACTTCTTCAAGGGGAGAAAAAAGACTACTTAAGGTGATTGTGATAGTTGAAAGTTTACTGCACTTGTTAAAACAACCATCTGGAAGGCCTGTGAGTCACAATTCCTGGAGGGGAAAAAAAGGTTTAAAAAGAAAGCATGGGGAAGGGGGGGGGGGGGATGACTTATGCTGAACAGAAATGAAACATTTAGATTTTTCCTATTTTTTTCCCTACTTGTGCCTTTAGGGGGCTGTAGCAAGAATGGAATACATAATATATTGAAAAGGAGTACTATATATTCCACTCGTGACTATATTCTCCTGGCTTCTCAGTTTCTGAATCATCAAGTCTTTCCCTCACTGGAGAGATAAATGTGGCATTCTCTTCAACCCATTTAAGACCATTATTCCTTGGTGCATAAAATGGGCCAATTAAGACCTCCTTTTGTGTATTTGTACATTTTACGTATGGAGAGAGAGTTAAAAATATCTACTGCCGAAATCGTGTCGGAATGTTCCATGAATACTGAATAATGCTATATTTGCTTCCCTTCTGCCTCACAAGTGTCGAAAGTGTTGCAATACACAAATAGTGGTTTTGTTGTTGTTTGTACCGCTACTGAATTACAGGATACCTGGAAGCACCAACACGTTTACCAGTCGGCAATTAAATTGTTCAGGAGGGGGGACCCAGTGGTAAGCAAGTGCATTTCTGGCTATGTTCATAGTGCCATGCATAGACCTGATCCTTTGCACATACCTGGCATGGGATGCTCTATCTGCACTCCTCGGTAAGACCAGCCTCTGACAATGGGTAGAAGTATTTCAGACCCAGACACTGATGGTGATATCATGGGACCGAGCCTGGTGATGTCACACTGAGTATCAGTACTTCCACACACTACTAGGAATTGTACTATACATATCTGTGTACAAATGTTGTCAGAATCATGTGGCTTTGGAGCTATGGACTATTCACCTCAAACACACTGTGAGCCACACGGGCTCAGTGCCATAATTACCACAAGCACCAGGCATGAAATGTGTGGGCTAGCTGATAACCCTGAGAGTGAGCCCCAAAACCTGAGTTTCAGGAACAGATCCTGAGATCTAGTAACCATACACAGGAGGGTTGTGAAGCTTGTGGGCAGTCCAAATCTCAAGACTGGATTGGTAGGGGTCCTGGGGTAAAGGAGCAGCAAGGTGCTATATGCTAAGTTAACATAAGCACCAGAGAGGAAAAAGTGGAGATATTGCAGAGGCATCTAGGAAGGTCAACTAGGCAGAAGGAGATGAGAAGCTTCCTTGAGGATCTCAGACTGAGGAACTGCCTTGGGATCTGTGGGAAGTAGAAAGCAGTTGGTTCCAAATGTGTTCTAGTTTCTGGGCCTTGATAGTCTAGCTGGTGCTCTGGTCACTGCATAGTTATGCAAATGAAACCATCCAACAATTCTTTTTTTTTTTTTGTTACTCAAGAATATGACCTCTGAAAATATCCCCCCTTGTGGCCTCAGAGGGCACATCCCTAGCTTTTGGCACTGGCCCAGTGTGGGCACTCTCAAGGTTGCTGGAAGTTTACCTCATTATGGGCAAGGAATATTTCCAAGCTCACATACCTCAGGCATATGGGAATAGGATCTCCCTCTTATGATTCTTGAATTGCTTAAGTACCCTGTGCCACCTCATACTGGAGTGCCTGTAGACTCCCCTCCATCTAGTTTCTTTGGAGGGCAGTCTTAGGGTTTCCCTTACAGGCCAGGATGAACCTCCAGACAGCACACTGTGTCTGAGGGCAGGTTAGTCTCTACTACCGAGGATGCCCACGGTTTGTTTTGGGTATTTTGCCACCAGAGCTCTGGAACTATTCTTACCTCCTCTGCTGAGACCAACTGCCCATGTTGAACCTAGAAGAGTGCCTTTTGTAGTCTCCTGGGTTAGTTGTCATGTTGTCACAACATTTTTCCTGTGCTAACATCACTTCCAGTCTTCAGTGATTCACTTTTGATGGTATCATTTGAGGCCTGAGTAAGCTCTGGACTGGCTACATTAGGCAGTCGTTCAAAAAAAGAAGATCCTCCTCAACAAACATGCCCAGGGTCTCTTATGTCTATATAAAAATGAAAATACACAACATAAAACACAGCAAAAAGCAGCAGCGGTAATAAAATCAGGGACCACCATTCTCCAGTTAAGCCAGCAGTCAAAGTACACACACAGACAAAAAAAAGTACTTGACAGTTCTGTATCTCTAAAAACTTTTTTTTCCTGCTCCCCAGTACACACGTTTGTACACACATTTGTTGTGCTTTGGCTCCTCAATTTGTCTGTCTGGCAATACAAGGGAGAAGAGTGAGGCAGACTTTGGTATTTTTATTTTATTTATAAGAAGCCAGCTTGCTCTTGATGTTGTTGGATTGTGGGGGGGAGAGAAGAATGAAATTCACGTCGGCAATTTCAGGAATATCTCAGAGTGCGAGAAGCCATTGTTGGCTTAAGTGTCCCTTGGTATAAAGCGCCAATTGTCTAGGCCTTGAAGAGAAAATCAGCATGCTCACGCAAAATGTCAATCCCTAAAACATAATAGCATGTAGTTGGTACTAGAGATTTGCTATCAAGAAAGATAAGGGATGTTCCACTGAATTATGATACGGGGCTTTAAAGCCTTGTTTCATATTAAAAGGTATTAAGTGACATTCTGAGGTGATAAAACCACATACTGCACAATTCTCTCTCTGCCATAAGAATGGAGCACAGTTTGACACATGCCACATATTTAGTGATATTTCCCCAGCTATGCTGTAGTATTTAGTCACTAATATTAAAATGCTAATAAAATGCCTGTAGTCATGATAGGCACGATATGTATATAAGGAGAGCCTTGTGTTGCAGAGCCCCCTGGAAGGGTGAGACTGCAGGGTTTTTCTTCACTACATACAAATGTGTTTTGGTGTAGGGGTTGGAGTAGGTATGGGAGGACCTGGATTCACATTCCCACTTTTTCATGAAGCGTATTAGGAGGAGGAGAGGAGGAGGAGGAGATTGGATTTATATCCCGCCCTTCACTCACTTAAGAGTCTCAGAGTGGCTTACAAACTCCTTTCCCTTCCCCTCCCCACAACAGACACCCTGTGAGGTAGGTGGGGCTGAGAGAGCTCTTTCCCAAGCTGTCCTTGAGGGAACAGCTGGTCCAGAGCTATGGCTTGCCCAAGGTCATCCAGCCAGGTGCAAGTGGAGGAGTGGGGAATCAAACCTGGTTCTCCCAGATTAGAGTCCGCGCACTTAACCACTACACCAAACTGGCTCTTAAGGAGGCCTTAAGTCAGTCACTCTCTCCACCTAACCTGCCTTAAAGAGTGATTGTGAGGATAAAACAGAGTAGTGGAGAACCATTTATGCTACCCTAAACTTCTGGAGGAAGAACAAATGTAGAATCCAGTGGCACCTTTAAGCATACCTTGAATAAATCTTTGTTGGTCTTAAAGGTGCCACTGGACTCTAAATTTGTTCTACTCCTTCAGGCCAGCATGGCTGACCACCTGGAACTATATTCTGGAGGAAGGACAGGATTTAAAAAAGAGTGATAAATAAATTCATGGATGATTGGCAGGATTTGCTTTTACTGCAACATTATTTCTTCTTCTTATATTTTACTTTTGCCTCTGGAAGTGAACGGCAACAGCCATTCTTTTATGTGAGGGAAAGCAAATGGGTCCACTCAGGAAGACTGTTGGAACAGGATTGAGCCTACCGCAGTCAATGATGGGCAAAACTCCATGTGAAGTTGATCAGATCTCCTGAAGTGTAATGTAAGTTCACCTGGGGGGGAGGGGGGGGTTCCAGTGTGGTTCAGAGCCGTGAAGAGGAAATTAACTCTTTCCCTGTGATATTTCCTCAGTCAGTTAATCAAAATGGCCCCTCCTGAGCTGTGCCTGTCTTTTCCTACTATGGCTAGGGGATTGGAGATCATCAGGGAAATAGAGCACTTGGCCTGGGATTGGACTCTGAAATACATATCAAGTATCCAGTCACAGATTCACAATGTCATGTGTTATTTTGGCCGCATAGGATCTAGAATGAGGGACAGCTTTTATCCCCCCCACCCCCCGAATAACTGTTTTCCATATGGCACTTATTTCCTTTCTCTTGTGGAATTCCATAGGACTGAGCCAGCCACTATCTGCATATCCCTACCACGACTCTTATTTTTGCAACAAATGCTCTTCAAATACATGCCTGATACAATTTACAGTGCAGCCTTGAAAACACTGGATGGCCTCAAGTTCAATCACTGGCTTCTTCAAGATGAATTCAGTCTCCTGCCTTTGAGCCACCCAGAGCTGACAGTGTGGGGCTAGATGTGCTGTTGGTTTGAGTTATTGTAAGAGCCAATGTGGTGCAGTGGTTAAGAGCATCAGACTCTAATCTGGAGAACAGGGTTTGATTCCCCACTCCTCCGCATGAAGCCTACTGGGTGACCTTGGGCCAGTCACAGTTCTCTCAGAACTCTCTCAGCCCCACCCACCTCATAAGGTGACTGTTGTGGGGAGAGGAAGGGAAGGCAATTGTAAGCCGCTTTGAGACTCCTTAAGGTAGAGAAAAGTGGGGTATAAAAACCTATTCTTCTTCCTCTTCTAAGGCAGCTTCAGGTACTCAAGAATGGGCTTGTAAACCCTCAAAGACTCTTCCTCTTTACTTCTGCACTCTCACCCCCTCCTCATTGATATTTCAACTGGCACACTTGGTTCCACCTCTACTCTTGATGTCAAGCAAGCCTGGTCATGTTCCCCCCCCCCCTTCCAAGAACCGTGCCCAGTGCCTTCTAGCTCCCATCAGAGGCTTGCACCTTAGTCTTAAAAGAAAAAAGAAATTAAGCATTATTTTTCCCAGCTACAGAACAAACCACACGTATTGGTTACAAAACAGTTTACAGGGCAGCAGAGTACATTTCTTTCCTCAGTGTCTAAGTAAGAGGAGCGTTTCCAGTTTGCCCAAATTAAGGTTTTCCCCAACTGTCCAAGTAGCCGGTCTTTCCATTTGTATTCTGGAAAGCTCCTCTCGCTGTGGAAAGCATCTTCTGTATGCTTTCTTACAGACCTGCGGGTAGCCAGCAGGGTTCTACGTGTGCTCACTGGGCCGTCGGTGATAATTAGCTCTGCTGACGTGTTTCGTGGATCTGCTGGGAAAGGCGGTACAAAAGAACAGAGCAGCCTGGCCTGGTGTGTAGGGAGGAGAATGCAGAAGCCACTGTTAGTTCTGAATTCTGCCTCCAGCATTGAACGGCATGAGTTTCATGCAGTGGAGGTGGAGGTTTGGGGGGGGGGGGATAGAGACAGACTGCCGCTGGTTGTTCATTTCACATGCTTTTCCTTCCAGACCAAGTTGTAAGTTGTAGTGCTTTTAGCCATCTGTGACAGATATGGGCAGGTAGGGGTGATCTTTGACCTGTATAAAATAAATCTCAAGAACAAAGGAAAACTTCAGAGAACATGATCCATGCCAAACACTTTTTTAGATCCATGGAAACAATACAGTGATAGCATCGATATATTTGAGTTTCTACTGTTTCACTAACACCCTGGAATAGCATCATAAATCTGAATAGGAACGTCTGTTTCACTTTACACTAGGAACCTTTGCTTT
Organism: Lepidodactylus listeri; assembly: GCA_029233225.1. Taxonomy (NCBI): domain Eukaryota; kingdom Metazoa; phylum Chordata; class Lepidosauria; order Squamata; family Gekkonidae; genus Lepidodactylus; species Lepidodactylus listeri. The sequence continues at coordinate 39,881,526 of JARCFY010000013.1, forward strand.
TTTGGAACTCTTTCCAGATATTTTGGTTTTCTCCATTTTTGTTTTTTAAAAAATAATATGCAAAGGCAGATCTTTCTTCTAGCCAAATTGCACACTTTGGGCAAGGAGTGAGAAAGGAAGACAGAAGCATCAAGTTATCTGGTCTTTTTGCTGTGGATTGAAAATGATCATCAGTAGTTTATTAATTTGCATTTAACTCTGTGGTTTGGGATTATTTTTTTTTGGCCTTCTAAGCTAAAAAAGTAAGGTAAATAGCTGAAGTGAGAGGAAAGCCTATATGAAAAGCCTTTGTAGTGCTGTAAACTAGCTAGGTTGAGACTTTTCCAGAACCTTGATCAAAGCTCAGGGATTACACAGCTTCTTTTCCCCAAGACCCAGATTTTTAAGGTACATTTAGCTGAAACAGACTGACTGGCCCAGGGTCATTCAGCAAACTTCTATGGCAGAGTGATGACTTGAACCCAGGTCTCCTACATCTTAGCCTGACATTCTAACCACTGTGTCCCACCATTTTATGATATAATTTCTCCCTCTTTCTAGACTGACACAAGCCTATTTCCATCTTTTGGTTCCAACATAATGTGTTGAACATCTGTTTTTTTTTCCACTGGAGAGATTTGCCCAATTGTGACCTCTCGACTTGACATGAACAGAAATCATGAATTAAAAAGCTGAAACCATTAAAATAGGGAAATGGTGTATGCAAAACGTGACTTTGCAAGAGTGGTAGATAATGAAATGCAAATTGCTATAACAGCAGTTAGTTATTCCCAGCCAGTGATTCTTCCCCTGGATGAGATAACAGTTGCATTTTACTGAGAAACTAAAAGCAGTCCTGGTAGATAATCTGGAGATGTGACTTCACTGTATTCTGCTTTCCTGCAAATTATCCATAGAAGTGGAGAACTATTTTGTCAGAGTCCTTGTAAGGCTCCAAGGGTTTTAAACCAATGATTCTGCCAGTGGAGCCCAAGCACTCTGCTTGTTATTGCAGCCATGGAGTCTAGCAAGTAAAGGTAGCTGCTGGCCTGAATTTTACTGCACTGCAGCAGCCCCATTGCATATGACCAGAGAGTGAAACTGCAGCTTCCACCCCAGTAAGGTCTGGACGACACAAGGAGCCAATAGAGTCCAATCTGGTGTCATAAAACTGATGCATCTAGCTTGGCTAACCTATGACTGAGCAGCTAATCACAAAAAGTGCAGCTGAAGCTTCTCAGGGATTGGCTGCATACTTTCACTTTCTGCTGCACTCTCTTCCTGCTTCCAGGCTGCCAGTCCTAACCGTCCTTTTGGCAGTGTTCACTTTTGGGATCTATTCTGGGCAAGCTGGAAGGATCAAAGAAAAGAGGCCATGGATAGCAGCTTGCTGGCAAAGTAGTTGTTCAGTCAGTACATTTACAACCAGTGCATGGTACATCTCTAGGGTTGCCAAGTCCTAAAAACTTACCGGTGGGGGGGAGTCCTCCTGGTGCCGGGAGCAGGTGGGGGGGAGTCCTCCTGGTATCATAGAGTTTTGGGGCGATTGCTAGAGTGTCGTCCTGGCAACGTCCCCAACGTGATGACGTCACTTCCGAGTGATGTCATTACGATGGGGACATCGTCCTGACAGGACAACTTCGGGGGTGGGGTTCCCCCCGCTGACCGAATGCTGGCCGGCGGATCGGGAACCCCTGTAGCGGGGGATCCCCCGCCCCCCGGGCTGACTTGGCAGCCCTAGTCAGCTCACCTGCCAGTGTACAACTGCAGGACTCAAGTGGAGGATCATGTGGCTTCAGTGGTATGAGGCTTTTGGCTGCCTACCTGAGGTTTCCAGGCACACGTGTACATTTTTGCCTCTTTGGCCTCTTGGTGACATCTGCATTGATGAAGTCAAAGATGGAGGACAATATCCAAGGGACTGTGCCTGCACAGTTTAGTGTAGTGGTTAAGAGTTAGTTTGGTGTAGTGGTTAAGAGCTTGGACTCTAATCTGGGAGAACCGGGTTTGATTCCCCACTCCTCCACATGCAACTGCTGATGTAACCTTGGGTCAGTCATAAGTTCTTTCAGAGCTGTTTTCTCTTAAGAGCAGTTCTCGAGGGAGCTCTCTCAGCCCCACCTACCTCACAGGGTGTCTGTTGTGGGGAGGGGAAAGAAATGGGATTATAAACCACTCTGAGATTCCTTTGGGTAGTAAAGGGCAGGGTATAAATCCAATCTCTTCTTCTTCTTCTTCTGCTATTAACTGGAAGAATTCTGTCTATCATAGACAGCGTTCATCCTTTATTGGTGATCTTTGACACCCGTAAAGACTTGCAGGCTCTACTCTCAGAAAAGATCCAGAACCTCTACATCTCCTTCACTTTGCTAGGAGGAATCTACGTGTAGGGCTGAATCAGAGCAAGTGGGTCCTTTTTGCAAAACAGTTTGAGTACTGCAAAAAAAAAAAAAACCACCTCAAGCACTTCCCATTTTAGCAGTCATTCAGAGCAATCTTTCAAAGGTGAATTCCCTCACCTCAGTAGAGTGCTGTCCTTTTGGAGATGACTTTGTTTTCTACCTCAAAGTGTCACCTTTTTGCTGCAAACCAATAAACCCCATGAAAACATGGCACAGCCTCTAACCTTATTTATCTCTGCAGGACATAGCAAAGCTGTTTGTCACAGAGACCTCATGCATGGAGCTTATCTCAGGTTCAAGACCTTTTTTTTTTCTGTAGAGATACCTAACACTGGTCACCAGCTCAGACAATACAATACTGAACTCTGAACATCCAAGCCTTCAGCGACCAGTTGTGAACAAATACCTTTATTCTATGCAGATCATCAGAAGAATGAAGTTAGGGGCGTCATAGCTAGTGCAGAGAACTAGTATAAAAACATAAGAAGAGCCCTGTTGGATCAGACCAGTGGTCCATATAATCCAGCATCCTGTCTCATGCAGTGGTGAACCAGTGCCTCTGGACAGTCAACAATAGGGCATGGAGGAGGAGGAGATTGGATTTATACCCCACCCTTCACTCAGAGTGGTTTACAATCTCCTTCCTTCCGTCTCCCCAAAACAGATACTCTGTGAGGTAGGTGGGGCTGAGAGAGCTCTCAGAGAACTTTGACTAACCCAAGATCACCCAGCAGCTGCATGTGGAGGAGTCAGCCAAGTGGAGAAGTGGGGAATCAAACCCAGTTTTCCAGATTAGAGTCTCCCAATCTTAACCACTACACCAAACTTCCCCTGATTGGCTCTGGGATTCAGAGATTTAGTGCTTCTGAACATGGAGGTTCCCCTCAGTCACCATGGCTAGTAGCCACTGATAGTACAGTTTAGTGAGGAAGTGTTAATTTCTGGGCCGGCCAGGTCCTAAGGGGAAACTGGGGAGACAGGTACGGGAACAAGAATTTATAAGAACTAGATGGAAGACTTTCCAGGTCATGGATTGTAAGTCTCACCTTGAGGACTTTCCAGGTCAGGAGAAACCAATGTGTTTCTTGGTTGTGTATAGTCACCTTGGGAGCCTTCTGATGGTGCCCTCCTGAATGGCTCACCACAAAAGACTACACAGCATAAGGTTGCTAGGTCCCCCCTGGCCACCAGTGGGGGATGGAGAGTAGAGTTGCCAGATCCAGGTTAGGAAATTCCTAGAGATTTGGGGATGGAACCTGGGAACGACAGGGACCTCAGTGGGGTACAGTGCCACAGAGTCCACTTTCCAACGCATCCATTTCCTCCAGGGGAACTGATCTCTGTAGTCTGGAGATGAGCTGTAATTCTGGGGGATCCCCAGGTCCCACCTGGAGGCTGGAATCCCTAGCACAGATCTGGATGTTGCTGGTTATAGCTCTGCTGTTTGGACACCAAGATTCCCTCTTCCTGTTAAGGCCAGAATGGTGCTGCTGAGAGAGGCTGGTGGTCTGCAATTGCCTGTTAGGTGTGTGGACTTTGAAAGGATTTCCAATAACTCTGCCAACTGGCTGAGCAAAAGATGTCTAAATCCTACCGAGATGAGCTGATTGCATCCCAGCCAGAAGCTGCAGAGATTTATAGACAAGAAAACAAGGTCTCTGCTTGCTTCTTTCCCCCTGGTTTTCACACAAGAAGAACCAAAACATGAATCTATTATAATAATTATAATAAATGGCACCAGTTAACACACATGGGTTTTTTTTATTCTAGTGAGGAATGATCCCTTTCAAAACAGCAATTCAATAATGTGCACATCTTCAGGCTTTCGATGCTAGCCCTGCAACACTTTCAAGTGGGGGAAAATGTTTAATTTGCTATAATGAATTGAAACTTGAGGGGAAAAAACCAAATATTTAGTTAATTGCCTCAAATCTGTCTGTTCCTATCTGTGGAATTAACTTGATAAACTCTTTTTCAAAATTAATTTCCAGATGGTACTTTGTGGATTATTTTAAGAAGAGTCTCTTAATCTTCCGGTCCTATGTATTTATAAGGGGGAAAGGAACGTTAGGGGGAGTTTCTCTTTGATACTATAGTATACTTGATAAAACATGCCTTTCACATGTGGTTTTACGTGTGCAAGTTAGTTAGAATAGCAAAGAAAAACAGGCCAAGCAAGCATTTGGTTAACAGGGGAATCCATAATGATATATAATTTTTCCCCCTAGTTCAAAGGGGAGTTAAATTTTAAAAATGTATAATTACATTGCAGTCCTGCTTCATTTATCCAAAAGGCCTGGAGGACAGCCAAAAAAATGGTTTGGATAATTAAATGCCTGGATATACGGGAGTGCCATTTATAAAGGGTTATACTAAGACACTGGAGATAGTAAATTGAGATTACTAAAACCAAGAATCCTTTCACAGCATGGCTGGTACATCCCCCTTCCTTGCTTCTCCACTGGTATAAATGGCGGTGATCAGAAACAGCAGTATCAAAAACATTTCATTGCTCAGACCAGAGAATTAGAAATTTTGATAGAGGGGGGAATGAAGCCTTACCATGTGACCTGTGTTGGCCTATCAGCACCAAGAGGCTTTTTGTTGTGGTGGTGATTTTGGCTCATTCCTTGTTTTAGCCAGAACTTTTATTTATTACATTATATTTATTACATTTTATTTATCAAGTTCCACAAGCACTATAGATCTGACGTCATAAAGATAATGAGCACTCTTGCTTTTTGCACCTATGTGTGATGCAATAGTTTCTTGGACTTGGACCAAGACAACCTAGGTTCAAATCCCCACTTGCTGTGAAACTTACTAGGTAACCTTGGGGCAGTCACTGCCTGTCCTCGGTCTATCCTACCTTACAGGATTGTTGTGAGGTTTGGCAAGAGGTTGGGCTGTTGAAAGAGCAGCACCAAGACAGAGCCCACGCACTCACACATCTCCTTCTATCCTCTCCTGATTTCTTGGCACTTGAACAACTGCCTACTTTCAAGCCTTCCTCCCACCCTTCTTTCAGCTATTTACCGTGAAGTTACCAGTTGCTAGACAGGCTTCCCCCTCAATCATTATTGTCACAAAGAGGAAGGCGGAGATGAAAACGTGAGAAGTTGGGAAACACTGTGCCACACCATTGCAACAGCCTGCTTGCAAGAGGTTAATGGAAAAGGAGAGGTGCACATTTTGCAGTTTGAAATGCAAGACACCTAGCACTCCCATCCACTTCTAAAATTGTTCTAACGGATGCCTCCATACTAAGTGGAAGCAATTAAGGAAGGCTTCAACAGAGAGAGAAATAATTTATTGGAAAGTAATTAATCTAGTCTAGAGAGGTGTCCTGTATAACCAGTAGATTCATTTATACTGAAACTTCTAGTGCTGTTTATGTTGCTGTTGGAGCCCATAGATCAATGTGAATCCATCTGCAGTTTACAAAGGCCTATGTATGGTTCTCTTTCAATCTATAATTGATGAGTGAAATGAGTAATCCTATTAAAGTGTTAACTTTTACCTGCATTATTGCCCACAAAGAGGAGCATGTTAACCAAGGTTGGGCAAGCTGCCATTGCCCTGTGTGAATACATCTTCCCAAGCAGAGTGAGTAACCTGTTAGTAAATAGGCATGTTTGGCCGAGTGGTGGAAGTGCCGTGTAATCAAATGCTTTGTCGTTTAATGTGGATTTCTGTGATGTGTTATTCAGTTAGGATACAATTCAACCAAAGTTCAGCATTGAAAAGTTCTATCACTTTCAGCCGGAGAGTTTCAAGCACATGGTTATCTTTTCCTTTAAAATGTAGCAGGGCTAATAGCCCCAAGGTTTTGTTTTGTTTTGGAATTCAGGAATAAATTCCGTTAGTTCAAATGGATTTAGTGCCAGGTGCTCAGATCTTAGGACCTCTGAGAGCCAGTCTGGTGTAGTGGTTAAGTGCGCGGACTCTAATCTGGGAGAACCGGGTTTGATTCCCCACTCCTCCACTTGCACCTGGCTGGATGACCTTGGGCAAGCCATAGCTCTGTACCAGCTGTTCCCTCAAGGACAGCTTGGGAAAGAGCTCTCTCAGCCCCACCTACGTCACAGGGTGTCTGTTGTGGGGAGGAGAAGGGAAAGGAGTTTGTAAGCCGCTCTGAGACTCTTAAGTGAGTGAAGGGCGGGATATAAATCTAATCTCTTCTCTTCTTCTTCTTCTGAAGGCCTCTCTCATCCACAAGTAGGTCAAAATGAAGGAAAATGGCAGATCTGGGTGTTTTCATATCAGACAGTGTCACTGGGTTGGCCTTCTGGCGTCACCTGACTTATCAGACCGAGAAGGATTATGGATGTTTTGTGATCTGTCCCAACTGGAACAACTTGTAGTTTCTGCTGCCTCCCCCACCCCCAATGCCAGCAGTCAAGCAGGAAGCAGAAAAAAAAAAACATAACTGGGGACCACCATCAAAAGGCTCTGTCCCTGGTTACTACCCAAATGACCTCTGAACTTGGGAGGAGGATACCATCCCAGAATAGGATCTCGGAATTTAGGAATGCCAGCCTCTAGGTGGGGCCTGGAGATCTCCCAGAATTATAACCGATCTCCAAAACTACAGAGATCAGTTCCCCTTGAGAAAATGGCTGCTTTGGAGGGTGGGCTGTATGACATTATACCCTGATAAGGTCCCTCCCTAAATGCCACCCTCCTGAGGCTCCACCACCATATCTCAAGGAATTTCCCAACTCAGAGTTGGCAACCCTTTAAGAACATATCTTAAAGAATGGGCATTCTTTGTATGGGAAAAGGTCACCCCTCAGTAGGGTTACCAGGTCCTACCTGGCTGCCAGCAGGGGGACTCCCGATCCTTCCTTCAGTTTTTCTGGTGTGCGTGCTTTGCTGCTGCAGTGACATCACCCAAAAGTGACATCGTCATGTTTCCACCATTGGGGGTGATGCTCTAGGTTTTGGGCAAAACTGTATGGTTTGGGGGGGCCTCAAAACCATATAGTGTTGCCCAAAAACTAGAGCATCACCCCCAATGTCAGAAGCACAATGACGTCATTCCCAGGTGACGCGCTAGGAGGGGGCCTCTTGGGGTGGAGCTTCCCCCACCAGCCAGCTGGGCCACAGTGGATTGGGCCCCCAAAAATCGAGGGATCCCCCAGCCCCACCAGGGAATTGCAACCCTACCTTTCAGACTATGGCTGTTTCAAAACACTTCATATCATTTTGTTGCTGTTCTGTGTATTAGGCCTAATTATATATGAATGACTGCTGATAATAAAATTCTGTCCAGGTCAAAACTTCATTGAATTTCCCAGCACCACAATATACAATGATTATTGTTCTTGTTTAAAGATAATAATGATGATGGTGATAATAATGCCCCTAAGATTAGTTTAAATTTAAACTCGGTTGCAATTGCAAGTAAAAGGGCTGTATCTCATATAAGTGGCAATAGGCGCTTATTCATGAACAAGTAAGAGCATACTGTTCAGCTGATTATAAGAATCAGATTGCTTCCTGTGTTGCAGCATATTGTTTCTCAGAATGATTAGTTCTCAATCTGCGTTTTCAAAAAACAACAACAGAACAGTATAAAAGAAAGTGTTTATGTGGCTGCATAGATGTCAGCTCTGGGAGACGGAGAAACATCCACAAAGGTGGGTAATTGTTGTGTAAATCAGAGTCCAATCACTTTGTAATCAGAATGGTCCCACTGAAAATATGATTGTTGAACACTATTGCGTAAGGGCATGAATCATAAATGAATGGAGTTGCCATTACGATTTATTTATTAAACTGGATAATGACTGGTGGTAATAACCACAATTTTCTCTTCAAGAGGAATGTTGGTAGAAATATTTCCAAACATCTTGCAAGGCACAGTCATGATGTAAGATCATATCCTTCCTAGTCTTATTTATTTTTTACTGAAGATGCTTGGGATGTGCCATTCTAAATGTTGTTTTTTTAAAAAAAATTGAGAAGACCCATTTATCTGTTGAAATATGACCATGTAGCAGTGTTAGGGACTGGACCCAATGTGTATTCAGGGTGTGCTGGGCTATTAAAATACCCTCTTGGCAAGTTATCTTAGGTGTTTGGGAAATGGAAGGATACAGTTGGGTAGGGGGCTCAAGAAATACAACAGCTACAATGGGAAAAAAATTGTGTGTGGAATTAAACACATGACAAATCCATTTTCAAAAATCCCATCTTTACCTGGATCTGAAAATTAACATATCAAATGAAACTGTATCAATCCCTTTCTTCCTCTCCCCCCCCCCCACCTCCTCAAATGGATAAAACATTTCTGACATTAGTATAGCCCTTCATATATCTCGGTGGGAGAGGCCTGAAATCCAGTATTCTACTTATTCCTTATCATACTGAACTGGTAAGCTGTAACAAATTTTAAGTACACATGTGTGAAATTCATTAGAGAGTCTTGGCACCAGATAAATTACATCCTGGATAAAGGATGCGGATTAGGGGGCTGTGTTAGATAGGTACCCTGCTGTGATTCTAAGGAGACTGAATGCTGTTGTGTGGGGGTGGAAGGAGGATGGAATTTCAGCTTCAGTTCTGAATTTCTTTGCTTTTAAAAAGATGGAGAAAATGGGATTCTTCTCCCCACTTCATTAATAATGGTAGCATCCCCCTCCCTCCAGTTATCATTCTCAACCGCTGTATTTTTGTTATGGGAAACTGAAGTCTTTTTAATGGAAGTAAACCAGGAATGGGTGAAAATGCATTTGTTTTCCTCCCCTATTAAAACAAGCAAAATGGTATTTTAATGGGAGGTATGGATTTTTTTTTTTGAAAAAATGTGGGTCTTTGTAAGAACTGGGGATCAATTGGTATTAGTGTGTTTGTTTAATGTAGTGTTTTGAGATATATACCATATGGAATGGAAGCCTTTTAAAAAGACAACAAGGTCCCTTTTGCCTAATAACTTTGCATTCCTTAGAAAGGCTCGAGATGTGCAAAGGCATGTGAAGGTTAACAAGGGAATACAGAGTCCTCTTAAAGAAGGAATGAGCAATTAGTTTCTGTATTCCTGGGAAAGACTTTGTGGTTTATTAAATAATTTTCTTCAGACAGTCATCCAAAGACCTGAAATTTATTTCACTTATCATATTTTTACCACTCCCTTCCTCCAAGGAGTTCAAAGCAGTATACACAATTCTCCAACGCCTCCTTTCAATCCTCACAACATCCCTATGAGGGCAGGCGTTGATAGTACACAACCAGATGAAGGTCAACAAGGAACTTCACAGCTGAATAGAGACTGGTTTCCTTGGTCTGATACTCTTCCCCACTACACCATGTTGGCTCCCTGTAAACAATCCTCTTTGTGGGATGGCCTGTGATACTGTTGGCTCCATCTTGCAGGAATGTCTTCTCTGTTGCGGGAGGGGGGGAATTGCAGCAGGCAAAGAAATTTTATTTCACTCAAGGATCCCTACCAATTTTACATGCAGCTTTGTCAGGGGATCTGTAAGGCAACCATCCTTTTAGTGTTCCCGCTCAAATAAGAACACTGTAATAAGGACAGCAGCTAGGATTCCCAGGCGTCCTACTATGGCGGGAGGATTGCCAGTGATTGTTGTTCTTTCCTGATGCAGCCTGAGAATCTGCCAGCATCCTCTGTGCTAGTATGTCACTTCTGAGTACAACCTGGAAGTGACAATGGGTAGCTCTTGGCATCTTCAGAAACGCTGGTAAAATCACTGAATTTCTGGTGAGTTTTAGAGCCACCTATTGTCACTTGTGGGTTGTACCCAGAAAAGACACAGTGACATTGCCAGTGTTACCCCTCATGTTCCTGCCTTCTAACACTAACACCAGCCTTGTTATGGTGGGAAAACTCTAAGAGACAGTTTCCTTACAGATTCCCAGATGAAGCTGCATGGGAAAAACATAGGGATTCTTGGGTGAAATAAAATTTATTCTCCCGCTGCACCATCTCCCCCCCCCCCTTTCTTGATTCTGCATTGGTGGGGCCCTCTTTTCAGTCTGCCATGTTATAGACTACATAATGGTATATTATACCAAAAATCCAAAAAAAGAGATGAATTATTGAAGTGTGGGCTAACTTCATTTCATATGAGTCAGAACTACTTTTTTCCCCTTAACGATACTGTGAACAAACTTTATTCCGCACCTTGACTAAAATTTGGTAGGGCCAGTTAAAAATGATTTGGGGTCTGGATGTGGTCCAGAGGAAGCCCATATGACTGAAAAAGCAGGAGATTAGTTACCTTATTCTCACTTTCTCAAGAAAATGACCTCACAGGGTAGGGGGCTGCCACTGAAATTGCTTGGGTTCTCATTGTCTTCACCTGAAGAATCGACGGGATTGCCAATGAGTGCTGTGGTTCTGACCTCAGATGGTGTGTAGCCAAATATGAGGAAATAGAGTCCGTCACTTATATCGAAATGATCTCAAAGTTCACTCTGTGTTGCATTTGTGATAGTCATTCACAAGTCATAATTTGATATTACACTGAGAAGTCAGTGTGGCATTACGGCTGTTGAGCTAGAATTTCAAAAGAACTGGATTTAATCCTCAGCCATGAAGCTTCCTAGGTGACCCTGGAGCAGTCACGTTCTCTCAGCCTAATTTACCTCAGAGACTGATTTTGAGGATGAAATGGAGGTAGGAAGAATAAAAGTATCCTACTTTGTGCTTTTGGAGGATAAAAATGGAATAGATTTGTGAATTTATGAATATGCCCACATGGTGCCTAACCCTAAACCCTTCTTAGCTTAAACAACAGCACACCCATAGATCCTCAAGCCATTCTGTTGCCCCCCCCCCCCCCCGGTATAATAGGAGGGGAAACACAGCCAGCATCTACCCACTTGCAAAGTAGATGGGGAACATAGCTGATCTTGATATCTTCCCAGGGGGATTGAAGAAGGCAGTGGTCTGCCCTTTCCTCAAAAAACTTATCACTGGACCCTATGGTCCTTAACAACTATGGCCCAGTGTCTAACCTACCGTTCCTGGGTAAGGTAGTTGAAGGGGCAGTGCCAACACATCTCCAGATCTTCTTGGGTGAAGCTAAAGTCCTAGATCCCTTCCAGTCTGGTTTTCATCCTGCCCACAGGATGGAGACAGTGCTGGTTGCCCTGGTAGATGATCTCCAGAGACATCTGGATCGAGGCAGATCGGTGCTGCTGGTACTTCTTGATCTGTCAGCATCATTTGATATGGTTGACCATGATGTGTTAACCCACTGCCTTGCCGATGCGGGGATAAGGGCTTGCCTTGCAGTGGCTGACCTCCTTCCTCCAAGGTCAGGGACAAAGGGTGGCACTTGGGGGAGAGCTATCCCAATGGCACCCACTGGAATGTAGTGTGCCACAAGGAGCAATTCTCTCCCACATGCTCTTTAAAATCTATATGTGCCCCCTTGCCCGGATTATCCAGAGAAATGGGCTGGGATGTCACCAGTATGCAGATGACACCCAGCTCTACCTACTGATGGACAGCCACCTGGACACAGCCCCAGGTGATCTAGACAGGGCATTACAGGCTGTGGCTGGGTGGTTACAACAAAGTCGACTGAAGTTAAATCCCTCTAAGACAGAGGTCTTGCACCTGAGTCACAGGGGATTGAGTCAGGGAATCAGGCTCCCAACCTTCAATGGGGCTCCATTGGTGCCAGCATTGAGGGTGAAGAGTCTGGGGGTGTTCCTGGACGCCTCCCTCTCTATGGAGGCCCTGGTCACCACCACTGCCAGGTCTGCCTTTTTTCATCAGAGATCAGGCAGTTTGGCCCCTTATCTCACACACACACACCCCGGTGATCTGGCTGCAGTGACCCATGTAATAGTCACTTCCAGATTGGATTATTGTAACTCTTTCTACATGGGACTACCCTTGACTCAGCTCCGGAAGTTGCAGCTGGTGCAGAACATGGAAGCACAGGTATTGACAATGACACCTGTTCGGGCTCGCATGCACCCAGTGCTGCGTGAACTCCACTGGCTGCCCATCGAATACCGGATCTGTTTCAAGGTGTTGGTCCTTCCAGGGCTTTTTTTTGTAGAAAAAGCCCAGCAGGAACTCGTTAGCATAATAGGCCACACCACTGACAGCACAGCTTATTAGTATATTAGGCCACACCCCCATATTACCAGAAGAGTGGTCATCCAGCCACACCAACCTTTTGCTTCTTATTCTGTTTACCTTGTTTGTTGTCAAAACCCAGGGCTTCTATTGTAGCAGGAATTAATTTGCGTGTTAGGCCACATACCCCAAATGTAGCCAATCCTAATGAGTTTCTGCTGTTGGGTGGCCTATTATACTAATGAATTCCTGCTGGGTGTGGCCAACTCAGGAGCCAGCCGGAACTCCGTTCCTGTGCGTTCCTGCCCAAAAATAGCCCTGGTGCTTACCTTTAAAGCCCTATATGGCCAGGGGCCAGCATACCTTTGGGACTGCCTCTCTCCATATGAGCCCCATAGAACACTGAGATCTACCAACCAACATCTTTTGGTAGTCGCCAGCCCCAGGGACGTCCAGCTTGCCTCAACTAGGGCCAGGGCCTTTTCAGCCCTGGCCCCCACCCGGTAGAATAAGCTTCCATATGAGATCAGGACCCTGTGGGATCTATTACAATTCCACAGGGCCTGCAAGACAGAGCTCTTCCACCAGGGTTTTGATTGAGGTGGCAGACATCCCTTTCCTCCCCCCCTTCCCAGAGGCCTGGACCTGAATAGTCATATGAGACTACTTACCTCTGAGACATCTAGTTAAACTATACACAGCACTTTATGAAAAATGTTGTAATACTGTTCTAATCTGTTTTAATTCTTTTTAACTGTATTGTGTACTGTATTCAGATGGTTTTATGTTGTCTTATGATGCCAAATGGCCTTCTAAGCTGCCCTGAGCCTGCTTTGGCGGGAAGGACAGGGTACAAATAAATTAAAATAAATTTTAAAAAATTGAAGATGCTAGAATTTGGGAAGATACTAGAACTTTGTTTTGAACTGACATTGCAGCGTGACTGACCTTGTGAAATTCTGACATGGCAGGAAAAAAACTGATTTGTTAGGCTTCAGACAAATTGCAAGAGAAAGACAGAGATAAATACTTGCCCTGAATTTAACCCTGCGACTAACATTTCCGTAAAGAGTCAGTAAACCCACTGGGTGCTGTTTTTGTGCAGAGACTTTAATCTCTTTGTATCAAGCATGCTGTCATTTGTGGCATTATGCAAATCTATGACAGATTTAGCACTTCGGTGCAGATAAAAAATGGTCATCTTGAGGGTTTCTGTACATAACTGTTGAACATCAAATACAGAACAATCTATATTTCATAGACAAACATAATTGATTTTGAAGTTTAGTAATAGATATTTACTTAACAGAGACATTCATTCTGGAAAAACAGGAGTGATGGGTGAATGTGTATATATACATTGCTTACAATTGCTTTAATTAATGGGCTGGACTGTGATTCATTTGTCTATTAAGAGGTGATGTTATTCAGCAATAGAATTGGTACCAGAAGAAGTGGTAGTTTTCCTAAGCAGGAGATCTAAATTTTAAAGTTGTGGTTATCACAATGAATGCCTAGTTTCTACCGACATGAGAAACAGTAACATGCAAGCTAGCTGATAATTAGCAGCAGACTTTATGCTGTACAGTATTTGTGAAGATGTATGAAATCATTCCTATCCTTTTGGACCCTCCCTTACATTCTAGAAGTTGCTAACAAGTTTTCACTCAATGTTTTTGTGACATAGGTCTGTGCAAATCCACATTTTCCTTGGGTGAGAACAAACAAAACCCATCCACATAATCTGTCCACCTGTTCATCCATCTCTGGTTGATATGCACTGGAATGAGGCTCAGGCTCAATCAGAAATAATGTGGCCAGGTAAACAGAAATAATGGAGTTTCAAAGGACCAAGTAAAAATGGGGCAGGGGTATGGTTATTACCTACCAGGTTATGGTGAGAGACCACCCAACAAAGCTCCCTGTCTCTTGCTTTCACTCAGTGGAGCAAGGTGGGAGGGGAATGATGTCAATCATTGCCTAGGTGTCAAGTGACATCATGATACTCTAAGAATTTCAAATTCTCTATGGTAAAGGACGGTTTTTTTGCAATTTCTATATTGTCATGACATCACTTCTCATTCTGAAATACGAAGTGATGTCTTAAAAGTCCCTATCCCCACCCCCATGCTGGCAAACCTTGGGAAGGGTCAGATTTGGCCTATAGGCCTGAAGATCTCTGCCCTTCAGCCAGAAGCAGAATGTAAGATTTTTCTTGCAGGCCTAGTGATGTGATAAAATACATGTTTGAGTATTGAGTAGACATTGCCAGCAGTGCTTCTGGCAAGTAAATGCTGCCTTATGAAAGTCTCTTAGGTAACTTAAATATTTCATGTTCTTCCTTTTTCTCTCCAAAGTAAGGTTTTGGTTTTAATAGCTTCAGCTGCAAAATATATACAAGGGGATGGAGGAGATATGTAGTTTGTATATGAAAGCAGTTTCATCACTTGGATCTAAGAGAAAATGGAGGTTAAATTGGCAGTTTCATTTCTGTTACAGTTTTATTCCTGATCTTCATGGTTTAGCCATGCAACTGTGAAGCCAAGTGGCATCATTGTTCACTGTGGGTTTATATGTCAACGTGTGCGCAATGTGAAAATCTGGAAAGAAAACTACTGCATTGTGCTTTCCACAGCCTAGAAAAGTCTGTGGTGCCTGCCAAATTAATGCATAGAACATGTGAAATATTACCTCACTTCTATGCAGGCTTGATGCCCCAAAATTGCTGGGTCCAACATGGTCAGTGTTGGCACCTAGAAATTTGAAACGTTTTTTCAGCCATGTGATGAGCAGCATAGTGAAAAGAGTCAGCTTGTGTTTCAGACATTCGCCATGTAGCCATAGACTCTTAAGGAAGGTGCAAATGTCGTTCTAGAAGCAGCCTCGAGGTTCTCTTAAAGGTTGCCAAGTCCCCCAGGCTGCCAGTGGGGGATGGGGGGTAGGGTTGCCAGATCCAGGTTGGGAAAATCCTGGAGATTTTGAAATGGAGCCTGGGGAGGCCAGGGACCTCAGTGGGGTACAATGCCTTAAAGTCCACCCTCCAAAGCATCCATTTTCTCAAGGGGAACTGATTTCTGTTGTCTGGAAATGAGCTGTAATTCCAGGGGATCCTGAGATCCCACATGGATGCACATGGTACCGTCATGTCTTATAGGCCTATACAACTTTGTGATGTACATGCAGTAAAACCAAAATCTTCCTTTGCACCAACAGTGAGACTTTGATGTTAGGCTGACTGTAAACAATCAACCAGTGTGGATTTTGCTGTAGTACAGTTCTGTGAGGACTCTACCAGAAGCAGCATGTTTGAATTGGGTCTTAATGAGAACCACATGGCTTATTGTTATGTTCCGACCGTTAAACCACGCACGTGGTTGACCACACACATGGCCAGAACAAGCTGTTGAGCTTCACTCCCAGGACAATAGACCCGGAGGATCCTAGTTGGGGACCAATGGAGAAGCCCACTATCTGTAGGGAGACCTATAGGTGGCAGGGGCATGTAAATAACCAATCACGGGTATTGGGTGTGTGCATGGGTGTGGTCAGGAAGGGGAATATAAGCGGACCTGCGAGTCCGGTTTATTATCCTTATCTCAACCTCTCAATAAACTATGAGCTTTAATCACTCAATGTGTCTCAGAACCCCGTACTTTACACTTGTTAAGATAGCTGGGAGGGGTGTGTGGCTGAATTTCTTGTCCATCTTAAGACAGCACCATCAAAATAGCCTCAAGATTCTTCACTGCTTAAAGTATCTCAGGTCATTTCCAGATCATTATACGTCTTTAGGGAACTCTGAACACCACACCCCATCTACATACCAGGTTCATGACTATTGGTGTGAAAAAGAGGTGAGTCGGGGTTTTGGAATTTTCTTGGGGTTGTTAAAGATATTCCAGCCATTTTCACATTCTGCCCCTGAATATGTAAAGCAAATCTGGCTATTAAGTTAACAGGTTGCCTAAATGGGATAAAACTAACTCAGAATGTTAACATCTCAACATGCCTAAGGAAGACTGAGCTGAAATGTCAGCTCATTTTTCACAACCCAGTGTCAGCAGTTCTGGGGAAAAAATCTCTTTTTTAGCAATCTCCCCCCACCCAGCATTTGTAAAATTGTTTGCTTTTTATTTTACATTAGCACCATCTCTTCAGTGACAGCATTGTGCCATCAAATCTGGTTGATAATTGTATTTATTTACTGATGTCTGGTGATGTAATCATAGGAGACGTAACATCGGGGCATTGTCACATTCATGCTGTGATCCCTGATTGGGTGGGATCACCTTTCTGATTGATTCAAGAAGCAGAAACAACAGCAGCCTGGATAAACAGTTTTGCTGAATGCTACAGGAAAGATGAATGTTTGCAAAAGCTAGGCTGAGGAGGGGGGGAGTATTTTTCTACCCCACCAAACATCTCAAAAATCTGTACTGGCAAATGTTCATAATTAAATTATTCAAATGTGTTTGCTGTGTGCGTGTACTTCAATATGAGCGTCTCTTGTGGTTTTACACTGTCTTGATTCCATGTGAAAATGAGAATCTGTGCCTAAGAAATAATAAAGGAGACAGGTATGTGGTCGCCACCAGTCTGGATGGAGCTCGTGGGTTCAAACGCAACCTGTCTGCATCCCGAGAACTTTAATTGAGTAGATAAAGAGGTGCTCATAATTATAAAACTGCAGTAGGTATAACAAGAGGCTAAATACATAGCTGTGGTTTTAATTAGACAGCGCTTCAAATTAGTAATTGTGGCTTCGCTGAGAAATCGGTGACTTTATACATGGCAAAAGCCCCATCACTGTGCAGCTCATAGCTCATTATATCTCACTGTGTGAATCTTTCACTACATTGGCCTGCTGAGCTGGAAAGGCAAGCATTGTCAGTGTTTGGTTATCTTCCTGGTGCAGAAAGGCTGGATACAGATTAAATTCATTCCCAGCAGAGATGTGAGAATGCATTGTTCTGTGCTATAGCTTGGTGCTTTAGAAGGTGAGTTTGCTACATATGGAAGTATGGGCGTGTATTTGGTATATAAAAGCCAATTCCCTGGGTTCTCTCTCATTATCATTCTCTTGCACAGTGGTTCCCAAACTATGGGTCAGGGTCCAGAAGTAGTTTGGGTCATGAGGTTAGGAAGGAAGAGGTAGAACCGGGTGAGCTGGGAGTGGAGCCTTGATGGCAAATTTGGATTTGCCCCTGCCGATGAAATACAGCCTGTTGCTCAATAATGCTGTACATTAATAAATATTTTTTAAAAAGTAGAATGGAAACCTGTTCAGTGTTAACCAACATGAGATTCTTGCATTTTATATTGGAGGGGGGGAAGCAGGATAGAGGATTTTTTGTAAGTGGGTCCCAGAATTTGAAAAGTGGGTTTTGATCCAGAAGGTTTGAAAGCCACTGCTGTTGTGTGAACAAAGAAACGAGATCCAAGCTGGAATTGTGCAAACATGAGCAGGCCCATGAGCAGTGGTTACCAATGAGTTCCGGGAGACAAGGTGGGATATAGTTGGGAGAAACAGCAGGGGGGATGGTAAGATCTTTCCCCATTCTGATCCAAGACTGATCATTCTGCAGATCTCTCCAATATTTGTCCATCAAAATATTGCTAGTATATATAGAAACATCATTTGATATCAGATGATGCAGTACAGACTTTGTGAGGAAGCGGTATCAATGGCAGAGTACATTCTTTGCATCTATGGGGTTTAGGATTCAGTT
Organism: Lepidodactylus listeri; assembly: GCA_029233225.1. Classification (NCBI taxonomy): domain Eukaryota; kingdom Metazoa; phylum Chordata; class Lepidosauria; order Squamata; family Gekkonidae; genus Lepidodactylus; species Lepidodactylus listeri. Next base: position 39,899,699 of record JARCFY010000013.1, read on the forward strand.
CCTCCCAGTGCAATCCTTTGCAGCATTACTCCGGTCTAACCCCATTGATTTCAGTGTATTTCAGTTGCACTGTAAAACTTCTGGGTTTTAACATCAAAGACCTATGCTTGATAGCAGATTCATACATTACTTGTGAATACCTTATTTGTGCAGGCTTCTGAGAACATTGTTACAATGTAGTCCTCTATAAAAATTGGGTGTGAGCAGCTTCCTCTATGGGGTTCTGGATTTGGAGGCAAAATCGTGGGTGGTAAAGTTCCTGGTGAGTTTATGATCATATGATGTCACAATGTTCTTGAAGAAGCGGCCTATAAGCTAATGCCATTTGATTTCATATTTATAGTACGCTTTATGACATCACAATGGAACATGGAATGTGGTGCTCAGTCAGTGATCGGAGATCTCAGGATCCTGGCGAACATGGCAGAGAATGACCTTGAAGAGGATAGAGTCCATATTCAGAAACTGGTTCTGCAAATCAAATTTCTTTTCTCTCTGTGTGACTTGAACTACACAGTCCCTGGGAAGTCACAACAGGAAGTGAGACCTGCTTATAAGCTCCTTGTCCTGTAGTTTAAAATGGACTAGGGCAAACTGGGTGGGAGATGCCTCTTGACAGTTAAAAGGCATGTGGGAAGAGGATTATTCAGTAAATACTATACAGCAAATTCATCTGGCCCAAGCAGAATGACTATGGCTGTAATCTTTAAACCAGGGATCAGCAACTGGCGGCCCTTGAGCAGAATCTGGCCTCTGAGCAGTTCTGTCTTCCCTTCTCTCATTTGTCAGCTTCATAGGCAAAAGATAGGAAATTGGTCTTGGAGGGGATATGTCTGAAGGTGTGCATCCTCATGAATCACCCTCCCTCTTTTTAGAACGGCAGTGTGATTCTTTCCTTCCTTTCTGCTTGTCAGCCTTGACCGGCTAAGAGCTCACGCTTGCGCTCAGTCCTTTGCTACCAAGTTTCATAGCAGAGCGGGCGTCATGTGCATGTGCAGCCCTCACCCCATTGTGTGGGGATGTGGGGGATCTTCTGAAAAGCAGGGATTTTCTTCTAGACCAGGTCACAATCTGTTTCTCCATTCTCAATGGGCTTTCAATATTTTGCAACCACCATGTTTGCATTCTCAACCCCCAGATTCATTAATGCAGGAAATGATCAACCTTGTTGTGTAAAAAAACAAGATTTACTGATAGATCTCATCTGTGAAGTGCCGTCTCTCATTTCACTGCGGTGTGTAAATATGATTATCTATATAAAATGGAATGTAGCAAGGAGCTGCATCCATCTAGATACATATTTTTAAAATCTTGTATATAGATAATTGCTTGACGCTGATAAGATTACTTAGTCTTCTGGTAGTTATCTGGGATTTGGCAGCTTGTTAATTGAAACAGATGCCCTAAAGGTTTGGAAAAAATCAGATGTCCTGTAGTAAGCACTGATGTGTTCCCTAATGCTTTTCATGTGAAAGGTTGTCCTTGCATTTCCCTCCTTCCCACTTCTGTCCACTCTCTCTTTTTTCCTTCAGCCTTTTAATTACATCTCTTTCCCCTTGGAGAAGTAGAAGGTATTTTGCAAAGCCAAGAAGCCCCTGTGCTTCAGTCCTCTTCATGAGCAAAGTCAGTGTGAGATCTCAGCTTGTCATCCAAATCTGGCAGATGTACAAAGTCAGCTGACTTGTGGTTAACTGACATCTTTGTATGGTCATTGGCAGGGAGAGAGAAGATTCCCTTCTCTGGAGCTTTTTTCCCTTGGAGGGTGGGTTACACCTCATCTCCAGACTAACTTAATTAGGCCTCAGTCTCTTCATTTCTGGAAGGGTGGTATGCAAAAGATGGAAAAGAGGAGTAGGAAAGGGCTATGGGTTCAAATCCTGAACTACATGGTGGCCTTGGACAAAGCAGAAGTCTCAACCTCCCTTCCCTCATAGCTGAAGGGAAATAACAGTGCTCTCCTTCCTGGGCGAGTTGTTTGGTGGAACAAAAAACGATTAGAAAGCATTCTGCCCTGTAAAAATACGTCTTGCCTGGGTGTATATATAATGATCCAAAAATTGATTGCTATCTGCCTAGAGTTGCCAGGTCCATGCTGGCCATCCGTGGGGGATAGGGGGCAGGGCTGCCAGATCCAGGTTGAGAAACTCCTGGAGATTTGGGAGTGGAGCCTAGGGAGGACAGGGACTTCAATAGGGTACATTGCCATAGACTCCACCCTCCAAAGCATCCATTTGTTTCAGGGGAAGTGATCCCTGCAGTCTGGAGATGAGGTGTAATTCCTGCAGTCGGCTGTTTAACAGTTGATCAGAGGGGAGTGAAACTGACCAGAAGCAGCTTCCCTTTCCTCCCCCATCCTCCCCGCCTTCTCTCTCTCTCTCTCTCTCTCTTTCACTACCCCCACCCCACATGCTGTTCCCCACTCCCCTGTCCCAGCACCCCGGCCCCTTCCCCACCAGCCAAAAATATCTGGCTATGAGGATGCTGTTGGGCTTCTTTAGGGTTTACATCCAGGCAAATCATTTCAGTGAATGCCTGCAAGCCAAATCCTGGTTTCATAAAGTAAATGTAAACTGCGGTTTTGCATTATACCTGAAATGACAGTCTGTCACATGAACAGATACAGCTCATGAAATCAGAGCAATTGTGAGCCTGTGTGGTACAGCAGATGAAGAGCTGGATTGAGAAACAGGGAGATCTGCTAGATGAGTGGTCTTGGGCCAGTCTCCGTCTCTCCTCCTCTCCTCTTTCATAAGGTGGTCATGAGGATTAAATGGGGAGGGAAGGAGAATAACATATGTAAATTAGTATATTCATGTATGTACTGTAACATTGGAAGCCCTTAAAAAACTGCAACAGCAGCTTCCATAAGAAAGATGTTCTGGAAAAACCAGATAAGCTCTATAGAAAGGGGGGAATTAGTTTGTGGAAACCTCTTGGGCTGCAGAGAGATCTGGCCATTAACCTTCAGACAGCCTATTTATTTATTTATTGCATTTTTTTTAATGCTCTCCTTTTCCCAGAGAGTTTGGTGCAGGGCTCATCATTCTTCCCTTCTCCATTTTCTGTCCTCAGCAACCCAAAGGGGCAGGTTAGCCTGAGTGACTCACCCACAGTCACCCAATTAGCTTTATGGACTGTGTGAGAACAAATGTGGGTCTCCCCAGTCTCAGTTTGGCACCCCAACCCCTACACCACAGTGACTTTCAAGACTGTGAGAGCTGATGATGATAATGGTGTGTAAAATGTGCTTTTCTGCTCTGAACACTGAATAACAGTATGAACATCACATATTTAAATAGTAAACTGATTTCATAGTTACCATTTATATGACACTTTCATTCCATCTCAGATGTATATGCCTGCTAAAAGAGCCAGGTCTCCATTAGTGGTGAAAGGAATAACACCAGCACTGCCAAGAAGGCACGGCTTATCATGCCAGAGTGGTAACCGGGATACCTCTTCCAGCATCATTTTGCTGACCTGAACGAAGGAACCATAACTCAGTCATAGAGCACATGCAAATTCAGTCCTCAGCATCTACTGAGACCATAGAGGGCTGGGCTAGGAAAGATATCTGCCTAAGATGTCGGCAGGCACAGCTTCATGTTTTGTATGGGATTATGCAAGATCCCCCCCACCCCGGTTCTCCTATTACTAATCATGCCACCCCTTTGTGTGGTACTAGAGTGAAAGTGCACAGACCCAGTCTGACATCCTCCTGGAGAAAAGAGCAGTCCAAGACTTGTTCAGCGTCCCTTCAAGCCCCTTCAGTGCTGTCAAAGGCTAACCCCCACCCAAAAACATATTCTTCCCAGTGTTGCTCCTAGTGAGAAACAAGGGATTGACTTAGAGATTCCTGAAACATCACAGGGATTCTGGGATGATCTCCTGTTCCTTCTGAGGTGGATAAACTGCCATCTCCAGTTGACAGTGGGCCTTCAAGCATACAGTTGGCCTTAGCAGATGCCTGATAATACCAGCCTTCGACACCAGCCCTGGAACTGGAAGTATACAATAAGACCGATTTCCCACAAGGCGCTGCTCCACTGTCGCTTTTCCCTTTCCCCCGATTGCATGCATCAATTTCCCACTATTTGCCCCGCGCCACATTTGACCTGCAGTTTTGCCCAATTTTCCCCACAGCTTCACGGATCCTCAAAAAACAGGATCGTGAAGCCACAGGGGAAATTGGGTGAAGTCATGGGTCAAAATGCGGCGCGGGGCAAATAGTGGAAAATTGACACATGCAATAGGGGAAAAGGGAAGAGCGATGGCGGAGCAGCACCTTGTGGGAAATCAGTCTAGGGTAGCTTCATATATTCATACTGAGATAAGGCTTTGATTCAAGGAGATCTCCCAGGCTTGTGTTGCTTCCTGTAAAGAAAGATGTTAATGCTGGTGCTGAAGATAGATTGTGATGGCAGCTCTATGAAATGTTTCAAACTGGGGTGTAAATCAGCAATCGGAAATCAGTTTAAGGGAATCATGATTGAGTTATCAAGTAGGAAACCTTGATATGTAGGACATGGAACTAAAAAGCAAATTTTCCAGTTCTGTCTAATAAACAAAGGAAGAACTCTGATTTGTCGACACAACCATTAGGAGGGAAAATCAGATTTACAACTTCAGACACTGTATTCCATTTATTGTATCTTTTTGGTACTTAGAAGGACAGACTATAATTATGTACATTGATTTGAGCAATTATAGAGCTTGATTTTTTATTAATCCTTTTTTTTAACCTACTAGAAAATAGTAAATGCTGTATTGCTTATTTTACTATATAATTATGTTTTACTAATGATTTATGTCAGGCAGAATTAGGATAGTGGGATTTAATTAAACATGCAAAACAGCAATAAAAGTGTTTTTTATTAAAACACAACTCCAGTTAAAATATTCTGGATACATAAATTTCTTTTATTAAAATGCCTCCCGCAAATGCAGTAGACACCCATGCTTCTGGAGATATACACAGAACAGTTTAAACTATTAGAACAATTTAAAATATGATATAGCCATGGAGATAGCAGCCAAGTGTTCAGTGAGTAGAGAAGGGAAACCTTGAAAACTACTGACTGATCAGACTGTACTAGGGGCCAAACTACTTGTTATGTTTATTGATGGGTTGGGTCTGGGTTTCCTGGATCTAGTTTGCTTTCCCTGCAGTTACACAGCATCTGTGGGGAATGACATTTTTTGAAATCCTAAGGAGCCCACTTGGACTCAGGATGATGGCTTGGGTGGAGTACAGGCTCCTGCCTTCCCCCCGTGTTCTTTTCCCAAGTTGAAACAGTCAGATGGGGAAGTAATTTTTCCATTTTTGAAGTTGCATCTGGAGCATTCTGTAGACATGAAAGGCAGGAGCCCCTCCTCCCCTGTTCTGTCATCCCAAGTCCAGTTGGGCTTCTGGGGATTTTAAAAATGCCTTTCCCCACAGCTGTTGTGTAACTGCAGGGAAAGCAAGCTGGGTCTGGGAAACCTCCATCCTGGGAGTGGCTATGGTAGAGTATGTGCTTTGCATGTAGACATTTCCAAGTTCCGTGTCTAGTTAAAGGATTGCCAATACATAGGAAGAGACCTTACTGTGTCTGAGGCCTCTTAGAGAGCCACTGCTGAGCCAAGTGGAAGAATACTGGGCTAGATGATCCTGTAGTTTTGTGCGGTATTTAGTGGATTTATATAATATGCAATTTAATGCAATTGTGTTATGGAAGGCTCAGGGTCAGTTAAAAGGGGTTTGGGGGGGGGGGCTTGGGCAGAGTGTGTCCAGGGGCCCTCTCCTCTCTTCTGCCCACTGACAGGCTCCTAGTTAACTCCTTCTTCCCCACTCACCTACTCATATGTCCTCCCTGCCTTTGCATCCTTCCCCCCATCCACCTGCAAGCCCTCCCACTGCCTGCATGCCTTTTTTCCATTGCACTGGGCAGCATAGCCACTGCCACAAATACTGCTGCTGTGCTTCACCTGCACATTCTTCCTCAGCACTGCTGGGCAGCATGCGGAGCCAGAAGTGTTGATGGCAGAGCACCTACAAGTGATTGGGTTGGGAATGGGCAGGTGTTGGGATGTGGCAGTGGGCCCTACCCAAAGCTCTGGGTCTTGGCAGCTGCCCCGCCTCAGGGAATGCTGATGCCAGCCCTTGTATTTCAGTGGTATGCTATTCTGCCAGCATAGATGCTAACTGAAATGCATTCATCAATGCATTTTTATTTCCCTGCTTGAATACAGATTGAATGGGAGCCAAATGAGATGTAGACTGATCAATTTACAATGGAGTAAGAAAGTGATGCCCTTTGACTTCAGTGGATTTCAGAAATATTGACCGGGGGGGGGGGATTTCCAAGGCAGGTAGGTCCTGGAGAGTTAGGGGCAAACCTAGGACAGCAGCCTGGAAGTAAGGGGAAGAGCTTGGAAGAATCTGTTGGGTCTGGAGTCCTTCAGCAGAGATGTTAGTTTGGAAAGGATTTCTTGCAGGTGCGGCATTTGATAAACACCGATGCCACTGCACTAAAGCATGAACCAAGAGCCTGGGATTCTTTCACTGTCAATACACTCTTAAAGCTATCATTGTAGAAGTCCAGTTTTAAGTATCTGCCCCTGTAAACTATTTTTTTTTAAAAAAAACTTGTTTGATGAAAAGACAAAAGAATAATGGGTTGGTCTCTTTGTTTTGATTCCAGTCACTATGAACAAGATCGGAATGCACTTAAGAGAAAAGAATGGGAGCGGAGAAATCAAGAGGTCCAGCAGGATGAAGATCTCTTTGCCTCTGGCTTTAATCTCTTTGGGGAACCCTACAAGGTAAATAAGCACCTATGTCTTGGCATCTGTCATCTGAAACTGCTTTCTCCTTCCCAAGCGTTAATTAAACGTTAGCTCCTCTGAGAGGGCGATGTGGCTGAGGCCATCCTTTGGGTTTCATGCGCTACAGAATAAGCTTCCATATTAATGCACTGAGTGGTTTAATTATCTGAACCCTCCAGGTTGTGAGCCCTTTGGGCTGACATTTATGTTCTGCACTCCAGCCAGCCAGCCCTTGGCACACCCCATGGTTCCAAATGAATGTTAAGTACTAGTAGTAGCAGTAGTGAAGCATTTTAGTGGCAATTCCCAGAACTGTGATTTCTAACCTGGGTTCATGTTCATTTCTTGAGTGTGAAATCATGATGATGAGTGATTTATATATCAACAGCCATGGTCTACTTCTTCTTGACGTGGAAAACTGGTGCCGGGGGGTGTACTCTTCAGATGGCAGGTGGGACCTTTTGTGACTGAATGTTCTTCCATATTGCAGAAATTCTGCATGTTGAAAAACTGGTGCACCTGGGAGAAAGTTAGGCAAACTCTGGACATGCTAGTTTTTCATATGAACAGATTTTTTTTCTCTTTTTTTTAAAAAAATACAAAGCAGGATTCCTTCATGTAAACTCCAGGGTCTTGGAGAACCAACCTCATGCAAACTCCTCTCCTAAAAAAATAATTCTTTCTTTCTGTATGTAATACCACACAAACCAAACAGGCAACATATAATGAATATGAACATGTAGATATCACAGGTTTGGATACCAGCTTTTTTGTGATTTTGTTCCATTCTGTTTTTTAGTACAATCCTGTCCCAGTGAGTTTCATAATCCCTGACCCCACCATAACTTTTTTGAGAGGGGTTTCCCTCTTGCAGCAGTAGAAAACCTGTTAGGATCCAAACAGGCCTGTAGCTAGGAATTTTTGGTGTGTGTGTGTGTGCGGGGGCGGGGGCACTAATTTAATTAACGGAGCTGATGTAATTAACAAATTAATTGAATTAACTCCATTAATTCCACTAAGACAGCTGGAAGAGCCAGTGAGGCCATTGTCTGGGTGGGTGTTGGTATACTAAGCACAGGGGAGCTGTTTGGCATTGGTCACACTCAGCTTAAAGGAGATGCTGTGGCTGCAAGCAGAAAGTTGCACAGGTGAGCTCTTTTGCCTTGCCAGCATCATATTTAAAGTCTGGCATCAGGTAAGAGTTCTGGATAGAGAGACCCAAGCACCAGCAACAACGCGACACACTCCTTTTCCCAAGCACCTATGCCATTCCCTTTCCTACTCCTGGTGACTGACTTCTGAGTTGCTCTGCACCCGATTCAGCAAGGGAAGCCTCCCACCCCCAAGAGCAAGAGTCTTGCGTGGGACCTTTCCCCTCAGAATGCTTGCAGCCCCAGGTAGGGCCTGCTGCAATTGCCTTCCCCTTCCACGTTTTGGCTTCTTCCTCCTCCTTCTCCTCCTTGGCCCTCCCACAATCCCTTGCTTTGAGGGCTTCACCTGACCACTTTCACTCATTTCCTGCCCTTGTGGCTTGGTCTGGCTGGGTGGATGGCAGGGCAGTTCTTGGGGCTCATCTCGTGGGGCAGGATTTGCACAGGCAGCCCCTGAAGGAAGGCATCGAGGTTCCTGCAGTGCACTGCAGCTTCATCCTTCCTGGACTGTCATGCTACCAGTTGTTGCTGGTAGCCCCAGGGGACCAGGGGGAGGGAAGAGGGTACTGGGAGAGGAGGGGGCAGGGAGAGAAGGGGGAGGGCAAAATCAGGAGGGGGCATCACCCAAATAGCCCCTCGCTTGTTATGGCCCTGGATGCAACCCTGTTTTAAAATCTTTTAAATTATGCACAAGTTTCCAAAGTCAAGATGTAAATTAGTAACTATTAACAACAACAGCAACAACAATAGTTCAACAATATTATTCTTATAAACTCTGTTAAAATCCCATTAACACACCCAAAACACAAATACACACTAATTAAAAATATTGCCACACACAATGTACTACCCATATCCTGCTAATTCAAGCTAAGAAGATATTTTATTCTCCCTCTTTTCATTACAGTAGTGTGAGAAACTATCAATGGTTTCATGTATCTTAATATTTTTTTTCTTCCCTTTTGGAAAGTAGATTTTTCACAATTTTAGTCTCCTTAACCTCCCCTAATTAGGAAGACTGCCAAGGAAGGGGAGAGAGGCTGTGGCTGGAAGGTTAATAAAACACCGTTCCTTTTTAGCAGCATTTCAGGACTTCTTCGGAAAATGTTCACATAGTCATTTAAATTGCCTCCACTTGCCCTCATTCACTCCATGGTGTAAAATGTATTTATTTATTTTACAAAGCATATACCTTGCCTTTCGGTGCTCATAAGGACTTCCGAGGTGGCTAAAATCTGATTTGACTCCATAATTGTGTGACTTCATCCTGACTGTTGATCCCTGACTGGATGGAACCACTATGTGACTAACCCAGGAAGGAGGAAGATACAACCCCCACAGAAGGGACTGAAGGTGAATAGGCACACAATTAAAACAACAGCTGGGAAATTCTCAGCCTTCAAAAATTGTTAGTAAAGGTAAAAGGTAAAAGTTTCCCTTGCTCGAAAGCCAGTCGAATACGACCCTAGGGATGCGACGCTCATCTCCATTTCCAAGCCAAAGAGCCAGCGCTGTCTGAAGACATTTCCGTGGTCATGTGGCCGGCATGACTAGACGCCGAGGTGCACAGAATGCTGTTACCTTCCCACTGAAGCGGTACCTATTTATCTACTTGCAGTTTCTTGCTTTCGAACTGCTAGGTTGGCAGGAGCTGGGACCAGAGACAACAGCTAATTCCATCATGCAGCACTCGGGTCTCAAACTGCTGAACTACTGACCTTCAGGTCTGCAGTTTCAACGTCTTAACCACTTGAGCCACTGCATTGTTAGGGGACCCCAAAGTTAAATTTGGTGTGCATTTAACACAAACCAAACATGTGTGTTATGAACTATATTTGCATATGATTCTGCTTGAATCTTCACTGCTGTTATTTCTGAGTGATGCTGTGATCATCACAAATAACAGTGTAAAACTGAAATGTATCCCGTTCAGGATACTCCGTTTTTGTGTAGTTGGCAAGTATGCATTGCATAAGCAGACCAGAAGTTCCTTGATTGTTGGAATTGATAGGAATTGTAGCAGAAAACTCAGCCGTCCAGTACAATTTGGCAGGCTGCAGAAGCTACAATTTCCCTCAGCTCCATCAGGAAATCTTACAGGAGAAGATTGAGAGGAGCAATTTACTGGAAAGTTAGGCTCCAGTTAGAATCTGTCCTCTGTTTAAAGAGCCATCCCCACAAGCACGCTACTCCCTCACCTCTGCAAGACGTTTGTTGCTTGGAGAAGGAGGTGGGCCCCTGCCTGTATATTTAATTTATTAAAAATGTTTATATCTTGCCTTTCCTTCCCCCACAGAAAAGGGCCCAAGAGATGGTGTGTATGTGTGTGTATATGCACACATGAATTTTGCAAGTGTTTCACTGAACACTCACAAATGCTTCCTGACAATTTTCAAGCATTTGGCATGAATGCTTGCAAAAGTGTGAGTGGTTTCAGATCCAGGATGGAGCTATTGGGCCTTCATTCTCATCTAATACTGACTTAATCCCTTCCTAGTTAAGAAAGTGGTGTGGTAGTCAGAGTGTCACACTAGGATCTGAGAGACCCAGGTTCAGATCCCCTCTTGTGCCATGGAACCTCTCTCACCCTGACCTCCTCACAGTTTTGCTGTGGGGATAACAAGCAGACAGGGAGAATGTTGTTCTCCCCATATGGGAGAAAAGTGGGATAAGAATAAAGTCGATAAAAATGTATATATAGAGCGGCAAGCAATCCTTTTTAAAAACCAAAAACCCCTGTAATATTCTCAACTATGACTGGGATACATATAGTGCCTAAAAGTGATCAGTATGTACTGAAGAAGCACATTTTCACATAACCATTTTCTAAAGAGTTTTGGTACCTTTGATTTTCATCATCAAGGGGTTATCCCCCTTGAACCATTTTGGGCTTTTTGATTATCACCAGAGCATGCCCAGAAGAACTCTGCTGCTTTGCCTTGCACACATTCTTTTCTCTTTTCAGTTGGTGACAAACTTTGACAGGCCCTGCCATATGTTGTAATTTCGAACAGATCTATGGCAACCTGGCCTTTGAAGTCTTCCCTGGTCTTGGCAAATGCGGTGTATAGCCCAACAAATATTTGGGATGCCATTATCTTTGGCAGAAAGTTTGTTTGTTTGTTTGTTCGTTCCATGTCCATAACACTAATTTGTGAACACATAAAGCTGTTTTACACCGAGTTAGACCACTAGTCTGGCTAGCCCATTAATTATTTATTTTAAAATGTTTCTTCCCCACATTTCTGCTGCAAAGCAGGACCCAAGATGTCTTACAATAAGTCATAGCCAATCAAAGACAGTATAATTTTTTTTTAAAAAAGCTTTCAAACTATAAAAGCCTCAGGCAAGACAAATCAGAATCCTTTCCCCAAGTACCAATGCTGAGCAGAGCAGCCCTGGCTGGAAACACTGGATTGGATCCAGTCTAAATTGGCCGTTTCTGCCAATTTCCCTTTTCCTGCTGCAAACCTGCCCACCCCATGTCATTCCTTGGGGCCCCCTGTCCCCCAGCAGCACCATTTTGTGGAAATTAGCTGGCTACAGTGGGAGGGGGACAGAGGATAGTTCCATTCCATGGATGGAAAATTTAGGCTGCAATCACACACACTAAATAATCCACTTTTAATGCACTTTCCAACTGGATTTTACTTGTGTTAACTGCCAAAATCCAGTTGGAAAGTGGACTGAAAGTGGATTATTTAGTGTGTGTGATCGCAGCCTGGGTCTGGATCTAACCCTCTCTCTACCATGGAAGAAGCAGCAGAATACTTCTTGGCACAAGTTCTTGTAGTGCCACAGGGAAAGGAAAGGCCGAGCAGCTGATCTTCCTTAGCCTTGGCTGAGCAGCTGATCTTCCTTAGCCCTGGAAGCATTACTGTCTCCTCTGGCTGGTTCTCCAAGACCTTATGCAAAGAGGCTTACCCAGTCCTGCTATTTCTGATCCTCTTTAGCTGGAAACGCCAAAGATCCTACTTGGGGCATTCTGCATGTGAGGCATGTTGTGCTCTCTATCTCTGAGCTAATTTAAAATACTCTAGCATCCTCTTTATGTTGCAGTTTCCCACAGCATCCATCCACAAGGTCCACAAGCCAGGAAACAGGTAATAACCTTCCCCTGCTGTGGCCACTCCCACAGTATTCAGAGGCATATGATCTCTGAACACAGAGGTTCCATTTATCATAGAGTTTTTGTGCATCCTAGCGCATCCCATGACATTGCTTCACTTTTCTGCTGGAAGTGACATCAGCATGCTGGTGTGGTGCCAGCATACCAGTCCCCACCTCAAAATGCTCCTCAGGATCACTGGCTGCAGCTTGGCAAACATAGTCTCTGTACAGAATAAACTATATGGGGTAATAAAAGGGACAAGTAAAATGTACAGAAAATGGACAAGGAAGCAGGTAAAAAATGGAAAGACACTAAACCCGATTTCCCACAGCCACTGCTCTGCCCCCGCTCTTCCCTTTGCCCCGATCGTAAGTGTCAATTTCCCACTATTTGCTGTGCGGCCACATTTTGCTACGCAGCTTCGCCCAATTTTCCCTGTGTCTACTCAACCCTCAATAAACAGCATCAAGTAGACGTGAGAGAAATTGGGCGAAGATGTGGGGCAAAATGTGGCTGCACAGCAAATAGTGGGAAATTGACACTATCGGGGCAAAGGGAAGAGAGGGGGCGGAGCAGCAGCTGTGGGAAATCGGTCTAAGAGGCAGAGAAAGAGAGAGATGATTTTGCAATCTTTTGCATACAGTTGAGATATTTCTGCAGAGAACAATGGTATAGCTGTAGCCACATTGATTAGAATCACCTGTGTATCCCCTCCCCATTAATTGGCTAGTTGTCCCTTCTAATATGGTTTTTTAAAAGCCAGCTGGCTACAAAACGGGTCCCAGATGGTGTGTAAAAGGGCCAGCTTAATGCAGACAGATCTCCCAAAAGGCGAATCTCTTCCCACTACCTTCTAGCTCGGTCTGAAACAAGGCCTTATCATCTTGTCTACTGAAGTCCCTTCTTCTGAAAAGTATGAGGAAGTGCATGAAGGAAGGTAAACTTCAGCTAAACCATCACACACAGGCCTTATATCTCTCGTGATATTGGAGACATGTCTAACCATAGCCAGCTAGTAACTTGTCCTTGGGGGGGGGGGATCTGTTATTTGATTGATTTTTTTAAAGCAACAGAGCAACAGAAACTAGGGAGGTACACATTTTCCAAATTAACAAGATCACTGAATGACTATGAGGGGGTAAAAGTAGTGAGTCACAAACCAGACATGTAATTTATGTCTTGGAATTCTTCAGAAAGTACATTTCCTGAGGGAGGCAATGCAGAGATTCAACGTGTTCAGAAAATAAGGGTAAAAACAGAAGTGTTCTTTCGCAGTAAAAGAGACGTGGGGTGGGGAGACCCTGCATTCAGAAATTACAAGAAAATGTGGGTTATAAATAGTGGCTTTATCAAATCCTGTTTAGCTAGTGTCTGAATGCAGATAGCCCATGAAAATTAGAATTTTGTCGCTGGTTTATTCACACAGTGTATGATGTCTGGATTTACAGAGTTCATTGAATAGCACAACCCCCTTATAGCTGCCTGGTCACAGAACATAAGACCATAAGAGAAGCCAATGTTGGATCAAGCCAGTGGCCCATCCAGTCCAACACTCTGTGTCACACAGTGGCCAAAAACACCAGGTGCCCTCAAGAGGTCCAGCAGTGGGGCCAGGACTCTAGAAGCCCTCCCACTGTTCCCCCCCTCCAGCACCAAGAATACAGAGCATCACTTGCCCCAGACAGAGAGGTTCTATCTATAATTTGTGGCTAATAGCCACTGATAGACCTCTGCTCCATATGCTTATCTAATTCCCTCTTGAAGCTGTCCATGCTTGTAGCTACCACCACCTCCTGTGGCAGTGAATTCCACATGTTAATCACTCTTTAGGTGAAGAAGTACTTCCTTCTTCAGAGACAGCAGTTGAAGGAGAACGCCCTTTCTGTTGGGGAAATGAGGAAAGAATTTAACAAACCATATTTTTCTGCACAAACTGGAATTGGTTACTTACATCTGATAGACTAGAGTTCATTGCATAAACCATGGTTTATTACAATGTCTGGTTGCAATCCTAGGAATTTAAAACCACAAGCAAAAGAGGCACACAGGACCCGTAAAAGCTCAGGGCTTGTAATTGTGTGGAATGACAGTCATCTTGTGATGTACACAGACTGGCCTTGCCAATGGGCCCTTCAAAGTTACTAGCCAACACTAACTTGAATTAGCCCAGTTGGTACCTGCCCACAAACATCTTTGTCAGCTATTTTTGTGTCATTTCAGTGACCAGGAAGAAGGAAAATATACAACCAACTTTTAGTTTATAAATTCCTCACTGCCTGGTCACCTGTATTTGATTCACTCTCACCACAGATGACCAGGCAGATGTTATTTGGAAATGTATACTTGATGCTTTCATCTCCATGTGGTTTCACAGATTGATGGAGAATTAGAGGATTATTGGGGCACATCTGTTTGGATTTGTTATATTGGCCAATCAAAACAGGTTACACCACTTTAAAATCCAAAATTCTAAAAACAAGTCTTTTAAAAAAAAAACAGCTTACAACCCAGCTCTAAAGATGTTTACATTGCAATCCTATGCAAAGGTACTTTGTTAGTGGGAATTCCATCACATATCAGTGGGACTTAGTCCCTGGTACATGTGCTTTGGAGTTTCATCCTTAAGAGTCATTGTGGAGTGGACTAGGACCCGGAAGATCTGGGATCGTATCCCCGCTCAACAATAGCACTCCCCAGATCATGGTTAATCTTTCAGCCTTCCCTACTAATACATTGTTGTGAGGTTTCAGGACCAGGTATGTTGCCCTGGTTTCCTTGGAGGAAGGGCGTGATAATGAAATAAATGAATAAAAACACCAATACTGACTGCCTTCCGTAAATAGCTAGGAGAAAAGTCCTTTTCCGTGCGACCCTAAACTTCGAAGTGTTGCTGGAAAACTAGACGTTCCATTTCCCCTCCTTTACAAATCGTTCAGCAGAGTGAACTGTGCGCAGCGTAACTAGACCCTTTAGACCAGAATTGTCTAGATGGCAGCAACCTCACAGGCCCCCTATACACATGTGCTGTCTCAGCAATATTGCAGGGAGGGATGGAGAGAAGAACAAGTGAACGAGTGTTTGGCATTTGCATCGTAATTCCTCCCAGTCCCTTAAGCACAATGGAATCTCCTTGTTTTAAATTTGGGGGGCTGAGCTGAGACTCGCTTTGGCTGCTGCCCAAAACAGTTCATTGTGTGGCTCAGGTTGAAGGAGACGGGTCAGGCACAAAGAGTTTATTCTTTGCCCAGATGGAATGTAGTTGTGTGTGCGTGTGTGTGTGTGTGTGTGTGTGTGTGTGTGTGTGTGTGTGTGTGTTGGGGGGGGAGTTGCCACTAAAAATGACCAACTTAAGCTTCCTTTTTTGAGGGGTGGGGAGTGTTTCTTGTGTACAGTGTGATTCTTAGCAATGCCCAACTGATTAAGTTACTAAATATTTACTTCTATTCCTTTGTTACAATCTCTCAAAAGAAACCAAAAGAAAAATGGGAGTTCGTCTTTCCCTGCCCTCCTTCACTTTCCATAATTATTATGGTCCATTTGAAGTGCTGTGATTGAAAATGTTTGGACTACATATCCCCCCCCCCCCAAAGGTCCTGATTCTGTCTATCACATTCTAATATCATCCTTCCTCCAAGGATCTCAGGGTGACATGTATGGCTCTCCCCTACTCCATTTTATCTTCACAATAAGCCCATGAGGCAGGTTAGCCTCTGAGAGAGTGCGGCTGGCCTACAGTCACCCAATGAGCCTCATAAAAATTTGAAACAAAGCCTTCGAAGTCTTGATCTGACACTGTGACTATGACAGCACACTGGACTCTTAACACCAATGGCAGCCATGGCATTCAACCAACAGAAGCATCACATTTCAGTCATCTGGCGAGTTCCTCTGTTCAGAATAATGCTGGGTGTGGACTTATGTCCCGCATTCACAATTCTTCTTTTGGTGAGGGGCTACAGGTCACCATCAGAACATCAGAACAAAGTCCAAAGGACAAAGACCACATTTAGTAGATTTAGGAAAGACCTCTCCAGGCCATGACCTGAATAGCCCAAGCTAGCTTGATCTCATCAAATCTCAGAAGCTAAACAGGGTTGGTCCTGGTCAGTATTTGGATGAGATACCACCAAGGAAGTCCGGGGTTGCTACACAGAGGCAGGCAATGACAAACCATCTCTGAACATCTCTTGCCTTGAAAACACTATGGGGTTTCCAAGACTCCAATTATTCACCTATTCCAACCCACTCAAGAAAAGCCTTGCTTTCCTTCTGTACACTAAGGCTTAAAACATAAGAACAGCCCTGCTGGATCAGACCAGTGGTCCCTCTAAGTTCAGCATCCTGTCTCATACAGGCTTCCTTCTACATGCACTTTGGCACTAAGGTCCCTCAACCCACACACATGCACTGCTGCTGCCATGGCCCAAAGCTGATGCATTTGGACCCCCTTTTAGCCAAATGCTAATTTTCTCATGTCCTAATTTCACAGGCTGTTCTGTGCTGTTTCTGGAAAATGTAAAATCAGGCACACATACTGTAGTGATCAGTACATTTTTGATACCTGAAGCGGGGGAGGGGGGGTGGATTAAACCCAGACACATCTTGCTTGCATATTTTCTCATTCAGGACCCAGAACGATGTGCAGGCATCCTCTTTACAAATGTGGGACAGCCCAGTTGATGTTGTTTCCTGGTGACTTGCCTTCCCCTGTCTACATTCAGTTGGGCTGAGGGATGAGACTTTGCTTTGTCCACAAGGTGATATTTCTCACCACTCCAGTCATCTGCAGCGCAGGCCATCTCAGAGAATCCTGGTATGCCCTTAATCCCTCCATTGAGATGATGTCACTGCTCATATATTGGCACAAGGGGAGGATGGATGCCACTCAAGGCTTCCCTACTCTGCTTAGCATAGAAAGATCCAACACAATGGTTTGATTTTTCAAGGTGCGTTACATTTTCTTCATATGGGATCACTAGGATTATAACATAAGAACAAAAGAGAAGCCAGTGTTGGATCAGGCCAATGGCCCATCCAGTCCAATACTCTGTGTCACACAGTGGCCAAAAATAGCAGGTGTCATCAGAAGGTCCACCAGTGGGGCCAGGACACTAGAAGCCTCCCCCCAGCACCAAGAATACAGAGCATCACTTGCCCCAGACTGAGATATCCTATCTATACCTTGTGGCTAACAGCCACTGGAGGGTGGACTCTGTAGCACTGTATTTCAGTGAGGCCCCCATCCTCCCCAGGCTCTACCCCCAAATTTCCAGGAGTTCCTCAGTCTGGATCTGGCAACTCTACCCCTCCTCATTCCCCGCTGGTGTCTGGGGAGCACCTGGCAGCCATCAGACTCCATGTGCAGGACTCGAACATGGCACAGTGAGCTAGGCATCTTTCACCTTCTTCTCCTGGCCCCACTGGTGGACCTCCTGATGGCACCTGGTATCATATCACTGTTGTTCAGGATGTGGAAAATGGTTGGATCAGAGTTTCATGGTCTTTTAAAATGTGAAAGAAAGCTTTCATCAATCCTAGCTTGAAAAATGCATTTATTACATGTTTGTGGATGTTCGTTTTTCCCAGCTGCTTCCCTACCTTAGATGTAGAATGAGGTTACCCTGATAAATCCTCATCTACCTTTAGAGAGTTGCTTCCAGCCAATGCTCAAATGTAGGCCTGGAACTCAACTCAGCAGTTTCCTCATGGCAGTGCAACCAGAAATTTAAATTGTACTATGCATATAAGCTCTTGTGTGTGTGTATGTTTTAAATGCATGTTTAAAGAAAAGCAGATACAGTCTGGGCAATAGAGTAGAAAAAACACTGAAAATGAAAACATAATAATGCCAAAAAATGAGCCAGAATTTGCTTAATAATCTCTACACTTTACAGAAAATAACTGTGAATCATTGATTTGCAAAACACATGCTGTGCAGTTCCAGGAAACAGAGCAGAGCAGCCCTTCCAAACACTGCCGACAACTGTATTTATGTATTTCTTTGATTTAAAAAAATGATCTTCTAAATGCTCAAGTTAACTTTGTCTAATATCCAAGCTGGCCTGAAGCTGAAGATGTAGCAAGACCGCATTATAATAGTCCACAGCAGGAAAAACAAATACATTTTGATTTTATTCTACCCCGTACTGCACAATAAAACTCTTGGTCCACCACTAGTTTAAGAAGAGGGTGTATGTGTGTGTGTGTGTGTGTGCGTGAGAGAGAGAGAGAGAGAGAGAGAGGTAAGAACATAAGAAGAGCCCTGCTGGACCAAAGCAGTGGTCCATCTAGTCCAGCATCCTGATGCTGCCTCCTAGCACTGATATTCCTTGTATATGGAGGTTCCCTGTAGTCATCATGGTTAGTAGCCACTGGTGGACCTTCCCTCCAGGATCTAACTCTCTGTAGCCCCATTTTGCAGAGTCTGCTCTTGCTTGAGTCACCAGTCCTTCCATGCATATCTCTGGTCAACAAATCAAGAACCACCCTGAATTTGGGTTTTGGGGCCTCCAGTTGCCAAAGGCCACCCTGCATTTGAACTTGGGGCTTCAGGTTGCTTATTGTAAAAGGTGGCATGTCACCTCTTGCCTCTCTCTCTCTGTCTCTGTCTCTGTCTCTCTCTCTCTCACACACACACACACACACATGAAGGGTCAAAATGGATAAGATGTAGATCATTTCCCAGTGTCTTTTGAAGCAAAATTATAGCTGTGTAGTCCCTTGAGTTAGATAAGGGCCATGCCGGGTAGAACATTTGAACCCTTTCTAACCCCTTCATTAATTGAAATCAGCTGTCATCTGTGATTAGACTTTAAAGGAAAATAAACACACATTCATCATTTGCCCACATTTTTCTGTAAAGGGCATATACAATGCTTGGGGCTGAGAAAGTTGGTTTCAGTTAGTGAAAACTTGCAGGGTTGGAAGGTTTAAACCTGGTCTCTCCTCTCCATATGACCCTAACACAACTTGGGGGACCTGCAAAGATCTTCCAGCATCTCATCAGTTGTTACCCCAAATTATATTTAAAACCACTGTTGTTGTTTTAAAAAAGATTAAGTGTGCTATGTTGTAAATAAAAACTCAGTTGAAATGCTGTATACCTATTCACTTTGAAATATGTTCTATTGACCTTTGTGGAATTTACTCACAAGTAAGCCACCTAAGCAGTTGCCAACTATCATATTGTTTTAGATAGCGATACTTAGCAGTGACTTCATTCTGAGACACTCTTCTTTGGTTTTCTTTTTTATATTTTAGACTAACAAAGGCGATGCTCTTGCCAATCGCGTCCAGAACACACTCGGGAGTTATGACGAGATGAAGGACTTTCTGACAAACCATTCAAACCAGAGTCACCTTGTAGGGATCCCAAAGAACTCTGTGCCACAAACCCCCGTAGATAAAAATGAACAGAACTTCTTCCCAGAACAAAGAAACCGGATGATCCCACCCCACCAGATTAGTGGGCACTCTTCAGCATCAATGCCCCCTCCACCTTCCATATCGTCAAATTCTGGTCTGCTACATAGTCACCAGAGCAGCAGGAAATCCAGGACTGACTGGTCCCGTGGCAGCCACAACTCCAGCAGTGGCCAGGCAAGTCAATCTGGTAGCCAGCAGAATAGGACAAAACATAGTGTCTCTCACGAGCAGTTGCAAGGCAGGTATGATGACCTCTACACCTGCCCAAGTGAGCAGCATAAAACCGGAGGAGCTGAGGAAGCCAACACAACACCGTCGTCGTCACACTCGAGAAGGCATAACCATTCCAAATCAACGGCGGTGGACCATTCGTATAAAGAAAGCAGCCATTCCAAGTCTCCAGTAGATCTCGATTTTCTGGGCCACGGCCCTGGATCCCCACTCCCTTCCACCTCTTTGTTGTCTGCAAACAACAGTCTTTCAACTCAGAACTTTCCTCCAGGCCTTCATTGTAAGAGTAGCATGACACAGCAAAAGCCTACTGCTTACGTTAGGCCAATGGATGGCCAGGACCAAGTTCCTAATGACTCACCAGAACTGAAGCCACCAGTAGAAATTGAAGGTGTGTATGGAAACCAGCCCTTTGGATCGCTGCTGGAAGGAAAGTCTACTGGAACAGGCTCGAAGAATAAACTACCAAAGCTTACCATCCCTCAAGCTAGTGAAGTAAGTCTGGTTTCCCCTGCCATATTTTAGTGTGTAGCTCTTCTTTGATTTCTGATTATACTGCCACTCTCTTAGTCCAATTATTATTGTTGCTTTTTCTTCAGACTGCAAGCCAGAAGCAAATGGCTACAATTTAAGGCAGAGATTGGTAGGCTTATGATCAGGGGTACAAAAATCCGTGCACCTCATAACCATTTACAACTTAAAAATTGGGCATGAGGACTGGACCCAGAGTTGAGGAAGAGATCAGGAAGCAGGTTTGTCCTTCTGCCATCTTTACTGTTGCTGGTAGAACCTGGCTGCCACTTCCTCTAACTCCCTTACTCAACTGAATAATCACATTTGGCATCCAGGAGGAAGGTATCCCAGGTCAGATTTCCCCCTATACCTGACCATCATTACTTCTCAATGAAGCCGTATTTAGCAGGGAGGAGAACAGACCTGAGCACACCAACAAGAACAGAATCCTTCTATTCATTAGAACACTTACACTCTCACACTTCCATCTAGCTTTTTAAAAAAATTTCCCTGGCTTCTAAATTTGGGGGTGGAGGGGGGAAGCACCATTGCTCAATAGCATTAATATCATTGTGTTTTATTATGAGAAACTCTCCATTAATTTGTAGCTAGTGTGTGCACAAGAATCTTTCTTCTTTACCAGAAAAGAAATGGCAAAGCTGTATTTTTACTTCCCATAGTTGGCAAAGGGTAATCTGGTTTATCTGTGCAGATCAGTTTTGCTAGGCTGCAGTCATTAATTTAACGCAATGGTGGTTGCATTCTAATTTTGTTGAATGGAGGTCCCCCCTACCTTATTTTCAGTTGCAGAAAGCAAGTGTGTTGAAAATGTATTTAAATAAATTAAACCAGTAAATCAGATATTTAAAATAAATTAAATGCTAGCTTGCTATAAAGCTGTTTTGTCATTGTTGGCAATTGTAAACTTAACAACTTGGAAGTAAGGTCTACTAAAACCACAGAAATTACACTGGAGGAAATGTATCTATGACAATACTACTAATTTCAACTACCAGAGATTTGGGCTCTAGGAAGTTGATCTCTTTTAATTATATCTGCATGGTTTATGGTTACTATGGTTGAAAAAAATCACAAAAAAATTCTGCACTCTTCTCAAGAGGGAAAGTGGGAAGGCTCGACACCTGCTGTATACAGCTTGTGATCTACCAACCCAAATGAAGACCATTTGCATGTGGCAGCCCATCGAGTGTTTTGAGAAACTGGGTTGGATCCAACCAGTCTTTTGTGTTCGTGAAAAAGAAAGGACGTGTGTCTTGTTTGACCACAAAAAAACGGCTGTGCCAGGGTACCAGGGCACCTGCTTATACTAAAGCCATGTGGGATGGGGTCTGTAGTAGGAGAGAGAATTGGGTGAGGCTGAATGAAAAAGCTGTCTGAATGAAAAAGCTGGCTGGATCTGCTACTTCTTTGGACTACAGAAACTAGAGGAGATTATGGAAACACTGCAATGCATAGCAATGTATCTTTGGCAAAGTTCGACAACATGTTCTGCGGGAATGATCTGTGCTCAGATTGGCGATAGCTTGAAACCTGCTTATTGCTCGTTGCAAATGACTAAAAGGGTATACATTTTTACCTTGTTATTTGATTCTCATTGATTTGTTTTGTGTTGCTTTAAAAAGAATTGGACTCAGATCCTGTTGAGCCTCTCTGTGACTACCCTGGTTCCCAACCTTAAGAACAAACCTGCGATCAATATGTTTCAGTTTGTGAATGAAGAAGGTTAGATGTTGTTTGAGTTTTGGTTGTCCAACTATTTAAAGAAATGGCACTACAAGGGTGTTACTGGGAATGTTGATAGAATAGCAGGTATTTTTATACTATGCTTGTTTTGTCTTGAAGGACTGTATAGCACCACCCACAATCTTGAGTTATTCTAATCTGTAATGGATTTTAGCCACCACCAGTGTAGCTGTATGGATTTTGAGCATCTATAGTCATTTCACAAGAGCACAGAATTAAGGCTGCAGCGCTGTGTATATTACTTAGAAGCAATTTCCTTTTAATTCCGCAACACTTACCACTGAGGCTGCATGAAATGAGTATATTTTCTTGATTTGTTGCTTGTGCCAGAGCACACCAGTAGGCCACAGGGGAACTGCTGGTGGGCCACAAGAAATTAATTGGTTGAACCCAAAGTTACTCACCAGTAGAGGAGGCCACCTGCTGCATTTCTGCAGGATTCTCCAGTCTGGTCCTTGGCTCATTTGAACTACTCTTTGCTGAGAGTTTCTGTTATGTCTCTGCATCGATTCTGACTGGATGGGTCAATGTTCCATATATAGCAGCATAACAGTTACCTGTCTAGAATAGTGAGTAGACTAGTTGCATGTTTAGAATAGTGACTCGTATAGAATGGAGGGGAGCTCCTTTATATGCTCATAGTTCTTACTTCTACACACTCTAAAAGTAAGCCATGTAAAGGGACTTCTGTATGGTTCCGATGCATCTATTAAATGATGAATCAGTTGGAGGCATTTTCAAAAAATTACCTATATTTAACACAAACACTTTTAAATATCTGGATGGAAAGCACCGTATTAGAAGAGGCATCCCTTTCACATTGGTGAGAATGCCTCTTCTACAATAGCTCCTGCTCTGACACCTGCATCTTCCAAAAACAAAACAGGAAATGCTTTCTCCCTTTCAAAACAATTGATTTATTTTGCTCTCTACACATGCTAATTTATGCAGATTGGGCCAGTTAATTGATTACCACTCTTACAGTCAATCACCTGAGACGTCTCAAATTGAATCACAATGCTAATAATTTATTCAGGCCGCATAATGAGGTTTTCCTGAAAAAGGTTGGCTCCTTAGACGGAGAATTTGACTTTGCGTAGCATGTCATAATTGTAGATACATGGTCTGAAGATTAGCAGCTATCGAAAATTAATATGTAGGGGATAAGCACTGTATATTTTGGAGTTATTTTCCTTTTAAGAGGTTCTCAGCATGGCGGTACATATCTGGTGCATATCTCAAAAGCAGATAGAAATAACACGTTTTTTTCTATAGTTCTTTTCTAAATATCTATTTCATGGCTGGTCATGGTTTTTATAAGCGCCAATGTGTTCTTAGGGTTCTTTATTGCCAAAGGTCAGCTTTTCTTCCCCCCTGTTGAAATAATTGTTTTGAGCCAATAATTTGTTTGACTGCTTTAAAGGGGGGGAAATTCCCTTGCCATTATTTATTAACATTCCAGAGGGCAACAAAGACTGATGTGTTTTGCAGGAAGGCTTGGAATAATTTTCTGGGAACAGCATCTGAAAACCGTAAAAAGGCCTATTTATATCAAGTGGAAGCTGAGGGTTACTTGCAGATGGTGTTTTATTAGAAAAATGTATTTGTTAATAAACGTAGCTTTGTACAAGATTGCTTTACAGATGTTTCTGTTTATTTTTACCTTGGGTTAAAAATCTGCTGGAATAGTCTATTGCAATTTGTCACCAGTATTGTTTGGCAAGGAAATAATTGCATGCAAAGAAAATAATGAGGTTGCAAAGGCAAATAAATGTGTTCGTTCTTGCTGTCTATTAAATACAAAACCAAATCCATTAACAAATTTGGAAGGGAAGATCTAAGTCAGAATAAAGTGGAATTTTATGGAGTGTTTACAAAGCCACGTAGTGTGGGTTAGCTACAGCTGAATACTTCAGAGCCACCCCATTGTGTGTATGTTGTAATCCTCAGCGCCACACATTCCTGTTCAGTTAAACATGGGAAGGCACAATCTGGCAGGAAGATCTCTTGCACCGACCTCCTAGGTGAGAATGGAAGATATGCCAGGTTTGCTGGAAGGGTGGGGTAAAAGTTTAATAAATAAATAAATAAATATGCAAGGGAACTTCTCAGCAGAACTTCTTGAAGGCTTCAGTGCACCCAAAATTAATTGTGTCCTGCAGCCAATTTGTAGCTTGAGATGCATGATATCCTCTTTGAGGAATTACTAGACTATTTTTCCCACTAGAAACATTCTCCCCCCCCCCTCTTTTTTTGGTAGGTTTGTGGAAAAAATAAACTAGAACTAGGTGTCCCCTAGGTGTAATGAGCCCTACAGCTGATATCCAGTCTTAATCCATATCTGTCTCCTGTAGTTCCAGTGTAAGACTCCTAGTACTTATAAAACAACAAGGAAATACATGGTTTATCATTTTACTTTGACTTGTCCCCAATGGAGGGGCAGGTGCTACACTCTCTCACTATGCCCTCCTAGGGTGAGATGATACAGTTAAGTAGTAATGATCATGTTATACAGTAACAGTTTTTCAAATAATATGTAATTTAATGTGTCCTTTCCAGTATGGAATAATTAGGCACAGTTTCAAGAAGCAAACCACGTAGCTGTGTATTGTTAAAGGCAGCAAGCCTGGAACAGTAGGACCACTGCAATTGCTTATTGGTCTTGCACTCCATGGTGTAGCACAGTAAAGCATGTTCATCCATTGAATACAAATGATGGGTAAGAACAAATTACATTGGATAGCAACAAGTAGACTAGGAATTTCATCAGGGAAACCCAGGTTCAACCCCCACCCCCAGCTGTGAAGCTTTGTGGGCGATCTTGGGCCAGTCACACCACCTCAGCCTTACCTATGGATTATTATGAGAATAAAATGGAGTAGTGAACCTTATAAGCCACCCTGACCACCAAGGAAGAGAGAACAAAGAAGGGATAAAAAAGGGAGATAGATAGGTTTATTTGCACAGCATCCTCTGAACAGTGAGAATTTAGAACGTCAGCAACGTTAAACTCCTTCTTGCATCCAGTGCTGGTTCATGGGTCAATGTGTACAGTTGGACCCTTTCCCCATAGGTCACAGAAATGACTTCTTCCAACACTCCTAAATGTTAATTTTAAGCAGACATAGGCAATGTTCACGACAGGCATATATAAGGGCGAAAGTGAAATATCCATTTCGAGTGCCGAAATTCGGCTATTGAAGTTCTGAAAGGTTGCATGTTTATAACTCAGCCTTTAATTGGACTGACACTGCTGAATCGTGTACATCTCTTTGAACAGAGTTTAGAGACCTCTCGGTTTGCTGATCCATTGCCCACAGCACTTAAATCCAGAATTCTGGCTTGTTTTGGTGCATTTAAGCCTTTTTAGAATCAGATGCTTACAAATTATTTCAAATTTACTAACCCTGTGGGGTGTCTCTTGCACATTCCACTTGATTCTTGAGCACAAATTATTAAGTGCACTCAGTAAAGAAAAGATGAATCAGGTCTGTGAGAACTTTGAAGCGATTTGGCACTTCAAAAACAAATACCCTTACTCAAAAATATTCACTCTTTGAAGTGGTGCATGAGTTTTTTACGTGTGTTTTGGACCACAAGAGTTAAGACCATTTAAAAGATTTTTTCTCCTTTTAAGACAGGATGCAAGAAAATTCCTCTGCATCAGTGGTTATCTAAGTGTTTTAGAAAACCCTGGGGTTCCTCAGATGTTTTCTAGGGGCATCTCAATGAGAAGATCAGTAATGGCAGACCAGGATATTCACCCAGTATCCATTGTTTCCTGTAATGCCACAGAAGAATGTTATGTTCTGAGTCTTGGCTTAGATGGGACAATGGTAAGATACTCAACAGGCCAGGCCAATGTTCTGTGTGAACTGAGTAGAGGTGCCAACTCCAGGTTGGGAAATTCCTGGAGATTTGAAGATAGATCCTGGGGAGGGCGGGGTTTGGGGATGGGAGGAACCTTAGCAGGGTATAATGCCACATAGTCCACCCTCCAAAGCAGCCATTTTCTCCAGGGGAACTGATTTATGTTGGCTGGTGACCTGTTGTAATTCTGGAAGTTCTCCAGGCTCCACCTGGAGGTTGCCAATCCTAGAACTTAATGAGGCCCCTAAACCATGCCTGAGCCTATGCACTGGTCAAAGTTGCTCAGCAGACAAGTGTGGATAATGTCTTCTAAAGGCAAAATGTTTGGAAGACTAATGCTCTGTGTGTTGATTCCTAAAGTTGTTTTTTTTAAATGTATGGTGAGAAAAGCAGGGGGAAAAAACCCTAACTTCATGATATACCTCATGAATAGTATTCTGGGCACTTGTGGGAGCAATCCATGTGCATATTTGCCACCAGAGGTTAGCTTCTAGAGCAGAGTCCTAACCCTTTTGAGCCCGAGGGCACCTTTGGAATTCTGACACGGGATGCCAAGTTCCACTACAAAATGCCTGCCACAGGAGGCAAAGCCCATCACAGAATGGCTGAAAAAAAGAAGTGGGGCCAACCAAAAATATCAGGGAGTGTGGTCATGTACAACTCTTATAGTGACTCTTCAAAACTTCAGGCAGAAGCTGTTTAACAGGATGCCTTTCAAAATGAACACATGGTTTACACAGATATTTTCTTGTATACACACAGTTTACTTGCAGTCACGCAGTGAAGAGCCAGTGAAAAGCTGCTGCCAAAAAAAACCTTTTTAAAAATTGACACAGCCAATCAAATTTCCAATGGCCAAGCAGAAGTCCTGTTGGGCAAAAGTCCCACCTAGCCCTGCCCACTTTCTAAAAACTCTTGGTGTGTACCAGGAAAGGAAATCCCCATTAGAATTAATTAACAAACCAGTCATAAAGTGTGTTCAGACAGGCAGCTAATCCCGACATTGGCCTGACTGCAATTTGAGCTAAATCTTTTTGATCCAGCATTGCACGATCAGACAGCCTGCCTGGGAAGCGCTTCACCGTGCATGACTCCTGCAGTGGATTGTCTAGATGGCATCCACCATGAGGAGCCGTGCGGTTGGCTTTTTTTTTAAAAAAAATCCTGTCTGCGCATGTTCATTGTCGCCTCACCATATACTTGTTTTTCCGTGCATGCGCATACTAAAAATGGTAAAAACATGGCCAGTGGTCCCCTAGGTACCGTTTCACTTAATAAAGTTGACAAAGTTCTGGGGACCGTCAGAAACACAGCATTGTTTGGATCGCTTGAGCAGAGCTCTGATGACGTAGCTTGTTTAAGCGGTTATGCGTGCATCGCTAAGAGTTTTTTAAAATGGTAGCCATTCGGGATGGTCTGGAGACCATCCCTACAAGCTGATTGTACAACCTGATCATGGAAAGTCTGGCATTGGCCTGTCGGCCAGCTTTAGACCGGTCTTTAACTACTATCTTTTAAGTACAGATCCCCGACGGGGATCGATGGGCTACTAATGAAAGTGGCACGATTCCCAGATGTTGAGGTCTGGGTGTGCACTTTAAATCCACTAGGCACTTGTGCCTGGTGCCACTCAAAAGAGCCGTCTGAACGCACCCATACAGGGCTGCTGTACCTGTGTAACTGGTTCAGAGAGATGAGGCAAAATTGCCAGCCATGACAATCTGCCACTCTAGTTGCAACACTGCAGCAGAGATTCCAGGCAGATACTTTAGCTCAACTGATTAGAACATAGTGTAGTATATTGTAAGGCAGAACAAAGACAGACAGGTGATGTTTACACTCAGTTTTTATTTACACACGAAGTCAAAAAAGCAAAGGCAGAGGGGGGTTGGGGCTGCTTGGGTCCAAGGCCTGCAAGGAAGCCATTTTGTACAAATATAAGCAGAACATGCACAGGGCTCATTTCATAGCAGGAGTCCCTTTGCATATTAGGCCACACCCCTCATGTAGCCAATCCTCCAAGAGCTTACAGTAGCCCCTGTAAGAAGAGCTCTGTAAGCTCTTGGAGGATTGGCTACATTGGGGGGAGTGGCTTAATATGCAAAGGAGCTCCTGCTACGAAATGAGCCCTGAACATGCATTTATCAAATGGCAATGATTAGGAGGTAGTGGGTTTGCCGTTGTGATCTAATCAAGACTTGAATAGAAATGGTGGGTTGTGGGGGATTATTGAGAGGGAGCTCAAGAAATGTGATTAGTTGAGCTTCCTCTTTTCTGTATTGCCTGCCTTGTTTAAAATTAATCTCCATTTCCCCCCTCCCACCATGAGACACGAATCTGTCCCCATGCAATGGGAGTTTCTGCATCTTCCCTCTGCAAGAAGTTTGCATGTTCCCCATTCTAGAGGAGCATGGGACATGGGAAGTGGAAGGCAGTTACACCTTCTGTCCTCCAAACTACCCCAAACTAGCCTTGAGAAGAGTTCAAACTGCATTATGATTTCCCTAGCAACTTTTCAAGCCTCCTAAGAGTCACTTAGTGCTGCCAGGTCCCTTTCACCTGGCAGTGAGGAGATGGGGGGGGGCATTCCGGGAGTGGGAAGTGGCATCGCCCCCCCCCCCCAATCCCCCGAAACAGTGACATTGCATGCGATATGCTGTGTCACCCAGAAGTGACATCGCCACATTGGGGGCAATGCTCTAGATTTGGGGCAAAACGCTATGGTAAAATTGGCATTAAACCATAGAGTTCTGCCTAAAATCCAGAGGCAGGGAATCCCCCCCACGTTGTTGATGTGCCAATGTCACTTCTGGGTGACGCAGGCATGTCATGTGCAACATTGCTGTTTGTGGGGATTCTGCCAGCTAACAAGGCAGTGGCAGGCAGAAGCCCGGAAAATCAGGGGATCCCCCACAGGGCAAATGGCAACCCTAGAGTCATTTTATATGTTCACCTCGCATCATGGGTAATGTCCTAAATATATTAATTCCCTGTGGTTGTTCAGATGATTTTCCCCTCATAGCTTATATTTTTCTCTTGCCGCCTTCTCCTGGCAGCCATGGTCTTTTTCCTTTTCCACTTTCATTTAAGTTTTTAATCCTTTCCTTAATTGACATGGGCTGTGGTCACACATGCTAAATAATCCACTTTCAATCCACTTTCCAACTGGATTTTGTCAGTTCACACAGTAAAAATCCAGTTGGAAAGTGCACGGAAAGTGGATTGAAAATGGATTATTTAGTGTGTGGGACCGCAACATGCTGTTCTTTTTTCACCCTCATCTGATTTAAGTAGGTCTGTTCCACCTTAAAAGCACAGAATAAGGGGGAAGCAGTCTTCCTACAGTTCAACAGAAACCCTGTCAGGCAAAGAATACACTGTATACATGGGCGTCAACTACGGGGGGGCTCGAGGGCTCGAGCCTCCCCCGAAATTTCCCAGGGGGGGCTCAGCCACCCCCGGCAAAAGGGAGCGCCCGCCGCCGGTGGCCAGTCAGCCGGCCAGCTGGCTGTCGCCACCTCTCCTTCCCCCCACCCCTGGCCTGCCCTCCTGCCTCCCTGGGGCGGGGGGGGGGAGAAAGGCGGCGGGGACATGCTCCCACGCTTTGTGCGCGCGGCCGGCAATCAGCTGGCCAGCTGGCTGCCGCCGCTGCTGCCAAGCCTGTGCCCCAAGCCTGCCTCCCTGGGGCCGGGGGGGGAGGAGGAGCAGCGGGGACATGGTCCCGTGTGCGCTTCACGCGCACGCACGAGAGAGCCCCCGCCCCCCCTGGGGATTTACAAACTCTACGCCCCTGACTATATAAACCCAATGTGTATCCCCTCCCTTCCACAAATCCGATCCAGGTGATGGATAAGCATAGGTATATGACTATTTCAAGCACAGTTTTAAAAATCCTACTTAGGAAAGCATTTATGCAAACACCCTTCACACGTAAAATTGAAAGATGCCCAGATTAGGCTGAAAATTGGGCCTATCTCATGCCTCTTGAGACATGTGGCATTGAGTTTGGAGCATTATGTGTTATAATGCATAGGAAGCAATCAGACACTGAATTACCAGTCAGATAGCAGAGCCAAAAGTACCATAATGCTTCTGTCAGCAACCACTTAAGCCATGAATGATGGAGGGCTTCTCTTTTTATGTTACTTCTAGGAAAATATTTTGACAAGTTCAGTATACATTGAAATGATAAGCTATTGTTGTATGTGTTTCAGATCATCCCCTTATCACAGGACGTATTGATTAATTGATTACCTCTGTGTGTGTGTGTGTGTGTGTGTGTTTGTGTGTATACTTACTCTCTTTCTAGATTAAAGACCACGGAAAATTGACAGGTAGACAACCATATTGATTCAAGCCAAGCAGTAAATGCAAGAAGCTTTGTATGTGACTTATAAAACTTTATGGGTGCAGTCAGTGTAAGAGGGGCTTTATTTAATTGAATGGAAGGCCAAAGGGAGGGGAGAGCCCCAAAGTTAACTAACTCCTCATTTTGTGTTGATTTGCCAAATAACATTACATGATGTCCTCTGCTTGCGGGGAGGATTTTCTTTCCATATTTAAAGCTCCCCTTTCCTTTTTAAAAAAACTTCAGAGGATGAAGAATAATGGGCTGGAACAAGCATTAGGCTGAAATCCCTTGGCCTGGTTCATATTTCAAAAAGAGAGAGAGAATAAAATAAAAATCTGCAGCCAAAAACCAAACTCAGAGCTGAATTGTTCAGGCTGTATTACAAGTCCCGGCCATGTGGTTTTTATTTGTAAATACTGTGAGAAGTTTTGCTTTTGCAATACTTGTAATGAAGGCCAGATGATGGTGGACATCAAGAGACCTCAGACTGCAGACAAGGCTGTCTTGGCAAGGTTCCGGTTTGGAGGCCCGGGTCTCCAACTGGCACCACCAGCCCCCCAGGCCTGGTGTCCTTCCACCCCAGCCTATGGTTCATGCTGCCCAACCAGTCGGAAGATACCCAGCTGTGGCATCCTCAAGATACATGGCCTGTTAGTGAGTAACATAAGCAAAAGCTAGGTCCCTTCCCCTAACAAAATTACAAGGTAAAATTTAAACATAGGCAGAGGGGAGGGGAAAGGAAGGGCAACAAGGACTGACTGCAAGCCATTGTAATTGAACCCAAGTGACACTGCCCGCTCCTGAGTCAGACCACTGCTCTCAAGATCAGTATTGTCCACCCTAAGTGGCAGCAGCTCTCCAGGGTCTCAGGTGGAGATCTTTGACATTACCTAAGTACCCGATTCTTTTACCTAGAGATTGAACCTGGGACCTTTTGTGTGCCAATCAGATGCTCTGCCATGCAGCCATGGGCCCAGCACGTTATTTCATTTACTTGAAAATGAGGACTGATGCCAGAAGATTAACACTGGGTTTCAAGGAACAGAGAGAAGAGATGGCTAGGTGTTGTGGGTGGGAGTTCCAGGGACTCCGTGGCTGTCTTAATGTGCTGCCAAGTTCAGTTTAGCATAGCTCTTTTCCTAATGTGCTAGTTTACTGCATGTTCTGGGGCAGGGGTTGAAAAAAATTGTGTCGCATTCATGACATATGAACCCACAATGGATCAGAAAAGACAGAAAGAAGCTTGTGTCCTCCAGTAACAAGGGAACTTGGGGCTATCCAGTGACATGAATAGGTGGTATGTTCAAGACAGACAAAGTGCTTTTTCACACTAGGCACAATTAATTTATGGAACTCACTTCCACAAGGTATGGTGGCCACCAATAGGTTAGAGATTTTAACAATACATTTGTCTAAATTCATGGAGGGTGTACCTTAATAGCTTGAAGCAGAAAGGGGCTATTAGCTTTCTGTCCCATTTATGGTCGTCCTGGAAGAATCTGGTAGGCCACTGGAGAAAATAAGGTGTTGGACTAGATAGACCTTTGGTCTGATCCGGTGGAGTACTTCTTATGTTTTTTGCACGTTCTGAAGCAGTCCAGAATTCTGTCACCTCTGTCCACATAATGTGTTGATCGGTTCTTATTACTTTCACATTTCTAAGCTCTTAACACGCACTGCCGTGGCCTTTTCAAGCTTGGCTCTGCTACCACAATTGCTCGAAGACCTGTTTAAAATTGCTTTAGTGTGAAGGCTGCCTTGGGGAACCACATGTGCCTGCACAGATAGTTTAATCCATTTGCACCCTGCTTTATGCGCTAATATTGATTCAATGTGCAAAAATTGGACTAAAGATCTTTTAACAGTATTTTTGGCCTTTACAAGATGACTGAAGCTTTTTTTTTTGGTCTCTTGTCCAAATACGGAAAAACACGTAGAAACTGCAGGTGAAAGCACCATATGAACAAAAAACCCACTCACATATACAGGAAAAGAAGGTTGAACACACCAATTGGCAGCTGTCCACGAATCGTAGATACAAAAAGATATTTAGAGGGCAGGTCATAGCATTAGTAATACAGGGGAATCTACTTTCTGTATTCTGGCTTCGGCTTTAAAACAAAATTTTTCAAGAATCTCTACATTCAGGAAACTCTTTAAACAATGGTGTAGCTGTTAAGGAGACTTTACATGGTTCCCATGGAACTTCTGTACATTGCGTATGGATGTTGCCAGGGTGAGGCCAATGGGAGCATTAAACCTCTTGGAACACTAAGTTGCCCTCTTCTAAGTCCCCCCCCCTCCACAACAGCCATTTAAATCTGGCATCTTGTAACTTTAGTTTAAAGACTATGTCTTTTTAAAATAGAAAAAAAATCTGGTTAAAACTAACTTAAGTGGCAGATGATGCTCTCCCTCACACACAAAAATTGTAGTGTTCCAAATTCCATCCACTTGAAACAGGTACACACACTGTACCCACCCAAGATTCCCCCTGGATAAATGTGGATTTTTCAATAGCACAATTACCAATATCATTTTTAACCCATCCTAAGGTTCCCCCTTTATGATTGTGAGAGTTTAAGAGTGATCAAAAGGGGGGAAGGTGTAAACGAATGGAGTGATCATTTAAAGAAGGGAGGTAAAAGCATCTGAACTCTTTAAAAAATCTTATTCAATGGATATTTCCTGGCACTAACAATTCCTAGACACTAAACTATAAGTAGACCCTTGGGCTTGGCAATAAGATTATAGAATTTTCTGTTGTTTATCAAGAAATCACTGGTTTTCCATTCATTTCTTTGAAGCTGTGCTTGAATATGTGGGAGTCCCATCTAAGGAGCAAGGCTGACTATGGCTTTAGCCTTACAAAGTAGTAGAACTTCAAAAGCGGGAACCTAGAAAGACAGAATTGAAGGGACCCTGTCCACTCTATGAGGGTCCATGGAGCTGGGGCAAATAGTGTGATTTGCTTTCATGAGATGTTTGGGTTGTATATGAGTGTTATGGGGAGGGGGCTCAGAGGGACCCTCAGCTGGTGGGCCCAGGTAGCTCAGCAGTTTTGGCAGAGGATTCTGAAGTGTATAGGGTACCTACTAACATCATGACCTGCACTGTTTATGCCTCTTGGGCCTCAAAGTTGCCCTCTGTGGATTTCCAGAGCATGCTAGAACACATCTACTTCCCTAGGAAGGGAGCAATTGGTAGTGGTCAGCAAGCTGTGTTTTCAGAGAAACTTGTCCACCATCATTGATTTTCTCAACTGAAGAACCCACCAAGCTGTGTCTAATAAAACAAAACAAAATGGACTCTCCAGAATACAGTTCAAAACCCCTAATGGTAAAGAAATTATTCCCACATCAGTTCATTCCATTTGTATTGTGAAAAGCAAAGGAAACTGGACCAGCATCAGCTTGTTATTTAATCTTCCTTAAATTAAGATCATGGGAAACCTGAAAGATTTAGAGGGAGTGCCTCCTTGAAACACTGAAATTATATGTGTGTTTTAGCATTGGTTCACCTGTTGCATGGGGCAGACCAAAGATGTTGCTTAAAATGGTGAGCTATTGATCTTCAGTTAATGATGATGATGATGAAGAAGATGATGATGATGTTATTGTTATTGTTACTATTATCTACCTTTTCAAATTATTTACCTAAAATAATAAAAAATACGGTTTCTTAGTGACATCATAGGGGCAGGCAGCCAACCAGTGCCATAGCTGGTTTTGGCTTCAAACACGCACAACTGTCTTTCACTTTGGGGAATGGAAAATTACATATCTTCACAGCATGCCTAGCTCTACATGCTGTTCCTTCCCATACCATTACCCTCCTCTCCCGGGTGACAGATGTAGAGACACCTGAGTTGCTTTCCACTCTTTCCTGCATTGGGGCCACAGTTCCTAGGGCACTCCTGCCGATGCTCATAAATAATGTCAGCCCAAATGTATTTTAGTTACAGCGCTGCCTGCTGCTTTTCCCTTCTCCAATTCCTCTGAATAACTCCATGCGATTATGTTCCCCAGATGTGTAAACCCGTCAGGTTATATTTCATAGACGCGCAAGTGGTGACACTTAAATCCATTGGACAAGTCAGCTGTTAGTGACTTTCCATGCTCCCATTTCCATGTGCCTGTGTTTTAAAAAGTAAACACTGAGATCATTATTTTCCTTAGCATGCAAATTAGTGTTTTCTTAATAAAATCAGCATGGGGCACACTTAATGAGATGGGGAAGCTGCATGATTGCGTGTTCTTTTCCATTGAAAGATCTGGCAGCACTCTGTGATTGAGGAGTTGTAAACCAGAGTGGAAACGGTACCTGTCTGTTCAGGTGCTTCAGAACACTCATGCCATTTTGACAGGGTTTCCTTGGGGGAAAGAGGGCTGCCATATTTTTGAAATATCAAGTCTGTGCTCAATATTTTCTTGGGTCTGATTACCGGATGCGGTTGCTATATAGCTTTTCTGTTGTGTTTTATGAGCAGTCGGCAGCTTACTCTGAGGAGAATCCTCCTCCCTCAACTGTAAGTTGTATTACAAGACGGAGAACTACTGAAGTTCAATATTTGCTGCAGAAATGGCATATAAGAGAAAATGTTCACAAGCAATTCCCACTTTCCATTCCTTCTACACCTTTCTTCTACTCCTGTTGGCGGACATGGTTTCCCTGATGCTTGGGTACAGATTTTACAGCAGTTTTTGAAGCCAGCCAGTCAGGGGCCACTTAGTGAACAAGAAAGCAGAAGGGCAGATCTAGCTATGTGATATGTCACTAAAAGCAAGCACAGCTCTCCTGTTGATAGCATCTACATGGAGGAGAGGAAGAGGGAGCATATCCCCATTGTCCAGGCTGATGTTCTGCCAGGAGCACGGCAGGAAATATTTGTGGCATCATCATCTCCCTCCTCCAGCACTCCTCATATGCAGCAATGCATGACTAGTGAAAGCAGAACGTGTAGGTGCATTCAAATGCGACTGCATCAAAATAAGGAAGGTCTGGCCCAATGTTCCCCTACATCAGCTTTGAAAACTATTTTGTGCCCTTCTGTAAAAGCTTGTGAAAATCATAATGGGGGGAGGGAAGGGGGAGAAGGGAAATGCTGGAAAGGTAACAAGAACTCCCCTTCCCTGTTTTACGTGGCATTATTTTTGTGTAATTTAATGGGTGGCAGGAAAGGCTGGGATGATCTCCAGCCCCTTGCCATATTTTTCCCTCCAGCTTTCCTTTCCTACCAGTCACCTTTCCCTACCTATCTCCCATCCCAGCATTCTGACTGTTTCTCCTCCCCAGCTGAATGGCAGCTGTTCATTTATATGGAAGAAAGTAAGAGAGACAGTGTGCTGGAGTGCTTAAAGTGTTGGACTAGGATCTGGGATACCCAGTTTCGAATTCCCACTCTGCACCTTGGGCCAGTCACCCCCCCCCCCACAGCCTAACCTTTCTCACAGGGTTGTTATGAGGATAAAATAGAGAAGAATGCATGCCACTTTGGGTTCTCATTTGGGAGAAAGGTAGGCTATAGATGAAATAAATAAATGCCAAGTTGGTATTGTGGTTAGAGTTTCAGGCCGCGGTCACATGGCCCTTTAATGTGGAAGGAAGAGCTGTTTCCTCCCGCATTTAAAGGGACCGTTCAGAATGGCCGGGACAACTCCTGCGCTGAAGCTGGCTCAAATGCAGGTTCCTCCCGTGTTTTCTAACCCCGGGAAAATCAAGTGTTTTCCCAGGAGTCACGCGATGATTGCGAGAGCAGGGCTGTCCAGATGGTCTCGTCTGCCATTTTTTCCCCAGTTTTCCACTTGGGTGCTTGGCCACTCAAGCGCCCAAGTGTAAAAGGGGGGGGGGAACCCTTCAAACTTACCAGGCGGCTGGCGGGGCTCGAGGAAGGGTGCCTCCCCCGGCCACCGCTGCCAGCCGCCTCCAAACACCCGAGAACGCCGACGCTGCTTCTTCTGCCTCCGCCACTGCCAAATGCTCGATAACATCATCGCCACTGCTTCTTCCGCCTCCGCCGCTACCACCTCCTTCGCCGCCACCTCCGTCTGCCACCATCGTCCGCTGTCGCCGCCCACCGCCGCCTGCCACCGCAGGGGTTGGGATGTGTAAACCCGAGGTAAAAAAAAACATG
This sequence comes from Lepidodactylus listeri, assembly GCA_029233225.1. Classification (NCBI taxonomy): domain Eukaryota; kingdom Metazoa; phylum Chordata; class Lepidosauria; order Squamata; family Gekkonidae; genus Lepidodactylus; species Lepidodactylus listeri. The sequence goes on from JARCFY010000013.1 coordinate 39,936,055, forward strand.
GCCCCTTTAATTTGGGAGGGCTCCCGGATTTAAAGGGGCCGTGTGACTACAGTCTCATACTAGAATCTGGGATACCCAGGCTTGAATCCCCATTTAGCCATGGAAGTTAGCTGTGTGACATTGGGCAGTCACACTGCCTTAGCCTAACTAGCCTCACAGGGTGGTGGTTGTAAGGGTAAAATGGAGGAGGGGAAAAGGATGTTGTAAGCGGCTTTGGATCTCCACTGGGGATAAAGGGTGTGTATTCATATCCTAGGGGAATTAAAGCTGCTCCCTGATCCTGATGATCTATACCATAGAGAAATAAGTCCAGTCTTATATTACATAGTCCCACTTCTTTTGTTCTGTTCCTTGGTCATGCTGGAGTGGGACACATGGAAGACCATGACAGAAAGCTAGCAAAACACATGCAGATATGTTTGTGCACACACAAACACATGTGCTTGCACACAGTTAAAAGTCTCTTTAAAGAAACAGTTTTCAACATTTCCTGAACAGTGTCACGGCTCATTTCTGACATTAACACTTGGAGATGAAAACGACATGTAAGCTAGCTAGAAGAGAGCATTTGTAACATTCCCTTGCGCAATGCTACAACTGTCCCAGAAGCCAGCTCTGGGGAGAATGAATGGAGGGCTTAATAAATACTATTGCTGCTTTCATCTTCATACATAATAAACACAGCTTCTGTAAATAACTCTTTTTATCTGTCAAACATTGTAGGCACATATGCCACACTGATTGTCATGGGGGTCATAAATAAACAATGGATCTGTCTGCACGTTGCTTATGTTTGGTTTTAAAACATCTGTGCAGGGGGAAAAATGGTAGCAAACCAGTTCCGATCGTAAAGAGAAAGCTTCGGCTCTCTGTGTTAGAATGTTCTTTCTTAATGTTTAATTTTTTACGAAGGGGAGGGCAGAAAATGGCAGAAGTCAGAGAACAGCTCTGTACTTCAATGACGGTGTACTACTGTTTTGTACTATGTGCAGATTAGGTTCTCCATTGCTTGGATATAATGATAGAATGTGAGTGAAGCAATTGACAAGAGTGTCAGCTTGGACCTATGGTTAGGTCTGAAATAAATTTCCCTGGATGACCTTGGACTGATCATTCTATTTTAGTCTAACCAGTATCATAGGATTGTTGTAGGCTGGAATGCAGGGAAGCCCCAGGTATGCTGCCATGAACTCCTTGGAAGGCGAGCAGCAGGGCAGAATACTTCATAGATTGATTGATTGATTGATTAATTGCTTGCTTGCTTGCTTGCTTGATTGATTTTATTTGACTGATATCCTGCCCTCCCCACATGACAGGCTCAGGGCGGGTTACATCAAATTTGATAAAAATATACAAAATTTATCACAATTAAAACACTAATAGAATACCACAATATCCTCCATCTGGTGCAGTTGTCACTCATTTGGTGTACAGTTCTTAAAAATCCCAGACCTTGAAACTGCAGAAGGTAGATCGTCTGTCCAGTCTGAGTAATCAGAATTGAGACCGTCTCGTACTTATTTCCCATAATTTATTTGATTGAAATTTGAAATATTGCAGAAGTTGGCATTTTGGGGAGAAGAAAAGAATGGTCTTTATGCATGATGGCACGTGTGTAAGGGAGCATGGCTAGAGGCAACATGAGAAAAAGCCCTGTGGACACTGAAGCCCTTTGGAAACACTTCCTGTGGCTTAGAATTTCTAACTACTAAGCAACTTTGATAAATATACAGGGACTGTGTAGTCCACAGAACCTAAAATGTTCTTTTCTGATGTAGGGAACAAGAAGTATGTATTTCAAGGCATTCTGCTGTGCACACATGGAAATCTCTAACCATAAAAAAAAGAGTTCAACTTTGAGACTTTTGGAATTGTAGTTGTCACTGCCCACATGTTTTCAGGCCCATCAACGAAACAATGAGCACTGGAAAGTTCCTCACTATGAATCAATAGCTTCTATTCCCAGGGCTGTGTGTGTAATCCTCGCTTCTGAAAAAAGCCAACAGAAATATGGACGTCATGTTGAAAGCAGCCAGCTTTGCTTTGGGGCTGTTAAATATTGCCAAAGGTTTGGATTTCTTAGGTAATGACTGCAACTGATTACAAGCTTGACAGCTGATGAGGTTGGGGCTAGGAATGTGAAATTAGTTTTGTTTTATAGCAGTCGTTTGATAAAGCTGACGCTTGTTATCGCCTATGGCCGAGACAACAAACTAAATTAACAGTCCCATCCTAAGCAGAGTTATCCTCTTCTAACCTCTTTGACTTCAGTGGATTTAGAAAGGTGTGACTCTGCTCAGGATGCCATTGTAAACTATCCTCAGCAGGAGTCTGATACCTGGCATAAAACAGTATTTAAAAATAAGGAGCTAGTCCCTAAGTTTGTATGAGAAATCTGTAGGCCGGAGGAGTCCTGACTAATGTATTTAAAAATATTTGTATCCTGCCTTTCCAGTAAGGCTCAAGTTGGCTGAGTGCAAGAATTAAAAATATACAATAGCCAGGGGGTTTTTTTGTAGAAAAAGCCCAGCAGGAACTCATTAGCATAACAGGCCACACCCAACAGCAGAAAGTCATTAGCATATTAGGCCACACCCCTGACAGTGCAGCTCCTTCCCAGGATCAGCTTCCCCAGGTGCGCCACGGCTTGCAGGGCGCATGGGGAACCTGAGGGAGGAAGGAAGTTTCAGGATCGGCTTTCCCAGAGAAGGGAACCTGAGGAGGGGAGGCAGTTTAAACTTCCTTCACTCCCTGGATTGGCTTGGCTTCCCCAGGCGCCCCGTGGCTTGCAAGGCACCTGGGGAACCCAAGGGTGGAAGAGGCTGTAAGCGTGACCAACTCGGAAGCCAGCCGAGTTTTAGATAAAATTGCAGACAGACTAGAAAACAAAGACAATGTAGAAATCATAAAAAGCCCAATGTCCGTTCCTGTGTGTTCCTGCCCAAAAAATAGTCCTGACAACAGCTATCAATGAAACAGGCTAAAAACACACCAAAATGCTAAAACTCAACACATAAATAGCAATAATCTGAAATAATCTAATTATGGTACACCAATAGCAATAATGATGCTGCTAAAGTCCCAGTATATTTCAACAATTTCCCGTGCTTCTATGGTAAAAAAAAAGTGCAGAATCCTACACAGCGGCCCCAGAGTTCCTATTTCCTAACCATGGGCACTACCTTCCAGTCTTTATATGCTTTGGGATGGGTCAAACATGCATTTACATCATTTGATTAATTTATTGTACATTATACAATATGCTGTACATTTCAGACTAGCAGCTGAATGAATGAACTTGACTTCATTGAAAAATAGTGTACTGGACATGGTGTGAGGCAACATGCCGGATCTTATCTGTGGTGTTAGGTTTCTGATGGCCCATTCGTACTTGCAGGTGAACATGGATGTATTCTCAAGGCCTTTCTTTTATTTTTTTTACTAAAAATTTGCATCTTGAATAATTACAAGACATTGTACAGGAGAAGCAAACCTTCTGGTACATCCACCCTGTTAGGCAGCAGATTTTACATGTTCCCAAGTTATATGGAAAATTCGTCCCTTGAGAAAGCTGATCACATTGTTGTATCTCAGCTTTTCGAATGGCGTGTCTTCCAGAGATATTGAACCATGTGGTTTCCTTTCTTCATTGTCTTAAAAACTGTATCTTATTCAGATGTTCATTGGTCATTGAGAAACAGCAAGTTCATTGTAAGTTGGCTTGTCAGTCTAGGTAATTGATTTAACTAGGAAAAAAGCTTACTTCTGTCAACACTTTTCCTTTTAACAAATCCCACAAGGATATCTGCCCCACCCCAGCATCCCATCACCTAAACAATTGTTTGATTTCAGTGTTCCCTCTTTGATGCGGGTAGTTTGTGTCACAACTCAATACAGTTAACATTCCTGACATCAGATATAGCTAAATCCATAGCTTTCCCCTCAACATGGAAAAGTGACACTCTACTGCATGTCTGTTAAGGGATATGGTCATTATTAATTCAGCGCATCATTACAAGTGGCTGTCTCTGTCAGCTTGCTAGGCCTTCAGAAAGAGACTCAGAATTTAGTTCTGGGAGTCAAGAGTCTGATTCTAGTTTCTAATCTCATTCTGGAAGGAAGGGTCCACCACTGCTGGTGCAGCTCTTAGACACTAAACTGGAACTACAGATAAGGAACTAAGTACATAAGAACATAAAAGAAGCCATGTTGGGTCAGGCCAATGGCCCATCCAGTAAAACACTCTGTGTCACTCAGTGGCCAAAACCCAGGCGCCATCAGGTGGTTCGCCAGCAGGGCCAGAACTCCAGAAGCCCTCCCACTGTTGCCCCCCCAGCAACAAGAACACAGAGCATCACTGCCCTAGGGGACACCTTGTAAACAGAAGTTCCTTAATCTACTGGCATCCCTCACCATTCCTAACATAAAGGCTGCTCTGCTCATTATGCTCACGCATGAGCACTCTAAGTTGTTCTCGTACTCTAGGAACCATGGTGTGCTCCCCCACAGCCCTTCTGCAATTCTCCTGAAACAGTAATGTGCTGTCCCATTGCTCTGTTTCTCTACCACCACCATGATTTCCATTGGTCTTTATTGTTACTGGGAAGTGTAAAGCTTCTCTCTGTCCCTTGCCCCCGGGAAACTTTGCTAGCCCTGTTGAAACTCTTTTGGCTTCTCTCAGAATCCTTCACATTTTTTTTCTTTAATAAGAGCCCCATAGTTCTTTTGGATTTTGGCCTCGGCTGAATTTCAGAGATTATCCAAGGCCATTCAGTTTTCTCAGAGTACTACTACTTCGAAGATGTGGCATTGCCCTTTTGGTTGTCCCACTACCTTAGCAGCCCAGTAGCACCTTAGAGACCAACAAGATTTCCAGGGAATAAGCTTTTGAGAGTCAAAGCTCCATTTGAACTTGAGTTCATTCACAAATTCAGAACAATGAATCCCCAAAGGCTGAACAGAGATACAGGATTCTTATCTCACTACAAATGTTAATTTTCTTCACCCAACCATTTCCCCTCTGCTCTAATCAAGCTGATTACATTTCACATTGTTTCTTTGCAACCTTCTTTGCAACTCCGCTCCCACCTTCTGACTGGGATGTAAGGGATCTCCATTCCTACTTGTATCTGATGAAGGGATCTTTGATTCTCGAAAGCTTATACCCTGAAAGCCGGCTGGTCTCTAAGGTGCTGCTGTACTCGAATCTAGCTCTTCTACTGCAGACCTGCATGGCCACTCTGCTGAAACTACCTTAGCAGCAACTCCCTGCATAGACCTGGCCACTCAGGAGGTGGCAGGTGGGCTGGGTAACCACAAGGGGACCTTTAACAGAGGAGTGGTTGTCATTACTGCTAGAAAGGGGATAAGAAGCCATCCTGTTTATTGCCATACTTTCCCCAATCCTATCATCCAAACAGGTGCTCAACCACTCGGGGACTATCATAACAACGTCATCAGCTCTAAATAACCTTTCCCAGGGGGACTCTCCAATTTGAGTTCATGTTACTAATAAGTGGTTAATGAGATGACTGATCAGAAAAAAATAATTGTTTGGTGTTTGTCCCCACCACCATCTCTCCACATAGATCTGTGCAATCACAGGCCCAGTTAGCATTTGTTGTGTGTTGCACCTTTCCATAGCACTTCGGTGGGAGAAAGCTGTTGCGTGCTACAAGGCCCTTTTCCTTCTGTCTGATAAACCTCTGATAAATGGCACATTTGAAAGCACAAGAGCCATCTGAGAGAGAGCTATCATCGCTCAGTCTGTTTTAAACAGCACAACTCAAAAGAGGATTCCAGCATAGACACCTCCCGATAATGACATTTCCGTAGGTGCTTAAGTTCAAATTAACTGTTCAGAAAACCCAAATTAGAGTCAAAGAGGATGCGAGCCAATTTGCTGAGCACAACAATCATGGGCAATGAAAAGTGTTCTGCTAGATTGCTGCTTAAATCGTATCACCGTTGCTGCCTCGGTGGGAGAGCGGTGCAGAATAATAATAGCTGGCAGCTAAATGTAATTTAATTATTAGCTTTTTGCATTGGTTAGCTGTTGCATTGTTTAAAAAGAAAATCTCTCTCCCCCCTCTTCCAGGTGTACAATGCCTGGCCACTGTTAGAAATCATTGTGAAACTGTGGCAGGAGGAATAACAGATGGCTGATCTAATGGTAGTGTTTAAATGAACTGAGGTCACATTATTGAATGCTGGACATGGTCAAAGGGTGGCAAGTTCATTTCCACTGGAGGAGGGAGTCCTTTTGTCCTGTAATGCAGGTAGCTGTTGAGTACATGTGGTAGTATAAAAGGTTAAAGTGATGCCCAATCTAAGATGCCAGGGTAATTCATCATTTTTATTTATTTGCAAATTTATATTCCGCTTTTCCACATCTGGTCAAAGCAGCTAACAATAATAAACAGCAAGTTAAGCATACATCCAATCAGCAATGAAGCGAAACTTAAAGGCAAAGCAAGAAAACTGTCATAATAAAACAGCAAGATTAGTCACAAGTGAAAACTGGAAAAAACAACAATCAGAAAATTCATCTCCTGGAGAAAACAACTTCTTTCTCCTCAGCCAAAAGGCCTACAAAGATTAATGGTTTTTCAGGCTCACTGTGAAGTTCAGTGCCATCTTAAGCAAAATTACACTCTAAATCTGTTGAAATGGATGGACTTAGAAGGGCAGTAGGATAGGGCGGTAAAAGGGAAGGTGTAAGATGGACCTCCTTTGGCAAGTTGTCCTGTAAAATGGGGGCCATCATGATAATGGATCAAGCTCTCATTGAGGTCAGCAAGATGAAATATGCAGCAGCAATTTATTTGCCAACCTAAGTCCTTACAGGGAGATGCAATTTCATATACAAAGTGCTTTCTCATCTGTATCTTTTAAACTTATAATTGGAATTCAGGTTTCTCGACTCCAAACCATCTCCATCCATATACCTAGTTTTTCTTCATTCCTTTTTATCCCTTCCCATCTAAGAGGCATCCCTGTTAGTCTGTTGCAGCAAAAATAACAAAAAGAAAAAATTCCAGAGGCACTTCAAGCACCTGTAGTTGCCTCCAAACTATCATATGGATCCCAAGCACTGTTTCCTCTAAGGCTGAGGACAGACTGGCAATCTGGAGCGGGAGGAATCCAGAGGCAAAAGCTGCGGGGGGAAAATTCCCCGGGGCTGGCTGTTCACACTGGCCAGTGTATTGCGCAAGGATGCTCTTATGGAGCGCTCAGACTGCTGTGGAGCGGCCCCAGGTGGGCCGGCCTCCGCAGCTTGTGGCAGGGCTGTTTTCAGCAATGTGCGTATGTGCGCATATGCATATGTGCACATGAGCGCATGAGCACTCATGCACAAATTGCCGAAACAGCACGTTCACACTTCCACCTCCGCTTGAATCCCGCCTTCTTCCAGTTCACACTGCCTGAAAGCGGGAGGCATGCAGAAGACGGCCCCTGGACACCTGTTACTCCCGGTGTCCTCCTAAAGCGAAAGGAAACTGGCTGCAAAACGCGTAAGTGCGGAAGGGAGCCGAGGGACAGCTGCGGATGTCTGAACGGGCTCCCTTCCCCTGCTTCCCAAGCAGAGCTCTCCCACTCCAGATTGCCAGTCTGTCCTCAGCCTAAGATCCACAGTGTTGTGAGCAAAAATTCTACCTCATGAGCAAAAAAAGCGAGTAGCATTAAAGTTGTGAGTGAGTCTACATTTGAGTATCGCATAAATTAGTTTTTAGATTACCTCCATAATCTTGTAAAAATCTCAGAATGATTTTTTCAAAAAAACTATAAACTATATTTTAAGAATAATTTAAACATTACAAGAGAAGACAGAATCAAGTAAAATTTAATTACAGAAAAAGTTGTCCTCTATGGGGATAGACCAGGCCTCCTGAGAAGGAGAAAAAGGAGGAGGAGGAGGAGGAGATTGGATTTATACCCTGCCCTTCACTCAGTCTCAAAGTGGTTTACAATCTCCTTTCCCCTCCCCTCCCTACAACAGACACCCTGTAATGTAGGTGGGGCTGAAAGAGCTCTTTCAAGGACTGCACTTGAAAGAACAGCTCTGAGAGAACTTGTAACTGACTCAAGAACACTCCAGTAGCTGCATGTGGAGGAGTGGGGAATCATACCTGGTTCTCCCAGATCAGAGTCTGTGTTCTTAACTACTACACCAAACTGGCTGTCTGGAACTGGAACAGGTCTACCTGCCCCTTTCCACTATATCAATAGACATGGCCTCCAGAGAACAGTACCCTCCCCTTTCCACTATATTGGTAGACCTGGCCTTGGACTGTCACCTTGCACTGACCCTTAGAAAACATACCATCACTTGGGGGAGGGGGGAGCTCTTGCAGTCTACTTCGTTGTTGGTTTTCAGTGAAATATGACAAACTGAAGGTCAAGTACAACAGAAGTGGAACAATCACTGTCAGAACCTAACAAACAGGAAGTTGCTTAAATGTTATCAACGTGCCCAAACAACTTATTTATTCAAATATTTATATCCCACTTTTCCTGTGACTCAAGACAGCTTACAAATCATACCAAAAAGCATAATGGTTGTGGGAAAAAATATCTGTTTTTCTGGCTCCATTATAGCCTATGGGGACCATTATAGGAAATGGGCCCCATCGGCTATAATGGAGAATCAATCTGGGAGTATCTGGGCCTCGGGGGGGGGGTAAGGTGGAGTCACCAAATTTGTAGCATAGCTGTTGGTGCCTCTCCTCAAACCCCCCCCCCCCCCAAGTTTTAAAAAGATTGGACCAGGGGGTCCAATTTTATGAGCCCCGTTAGGAGGTGCCCCCATCCTCCATTGTTTCCAATGGAGGGAAAATGCCTTAATGTGAGCTGAAGCTAAAATCCCTGAGCTGGCAGCTAAAATTTTGTGTGCCAGCACTCCCTAGCACAGCTTAGAGGGAATTCTGATCCCAAGATATCTTTTTACTCACAGAAGTAGCAGAAAACTCCCCCATGTGGGTGGAAGGGTTCCATTTGTTCCCATGAGTTAGATGTAGCATATTCTAGCATAAACTAGTATCTATCAAGTGCAAAGAATATCTAAGGTAGTTCAGCTTCATGCAAGGAGAGCAGTTGAATATATAAGTGAACATTCTTGAAACCGGTAGTCAACAAAAATGTGGTGGTTTACTCTAACAGTACAAATCAATTTAGGGTTACCAGATATCATCTTTTTCGAGGACATGTCCTGTTTTTTTGCTGTCCATCATCTTTTGGGCCGTTTAAAAAAAAAAAAGCTAATGAAATTGTCCTCTTTTTGGGTTGGAAGTTTAGAAATATTCCTAGTTAGTATCAATTATCACAGCTTCAATAGTAGAGATTTGTTATAGCCACTTGCTTGAAGTAGTTCAGAAATATGTCCTCTTTTTTGCTTTCCAAAATATGGTAGCCCTGAATCAATTACATCAGTGTGTGTGTGTGTGTGTGAGAGAGAGAGAGAGAGAAAGAGAGAGAGAGCATGTTGAGCGTTGCAATGTAGGTACATGAAATTTATAGGTGGGCTGGAAGAATAGCAAAGCTGGCTGACAACAGGAAGGAAGGAAAGAAAAATAGGTCAGAGCATCTCGCTTGCTCTTTACACTGCCATGGTTGATTGGTTATTCTCATCACCCTTTGTTTAAAATCATTTTGGAATTAATTGGCGTTCATTAGCATGAGTCTTTGTAGCAGAGTTGCAGAAACAGTCATTAATGTAGCTAATAAACATAAAAAAGAAGGGGGAAATGATCCTATTACCAGGTCCCTACAGGCTGTTAACTAACATTTTGAATAAGAATACATAAACATAAATTAAACATTTTTACCGAGTGCTAAGAATATGGGGATTTAACATGGCATCCTGAAGTAATGCTCCAAAATGTTTTGATGTGATAGGTGGGCTTAAAATGAAATATAACAAATCTTTCTAAAGAGGCCTATAAACCTAATCAGAAGTGCCATCCTCATAGATGACACCTACTGGAAGAGGAACCTATCATGTCAAAAACATTTAAATGTTAGATGATACACCTAGAATTTCTAGGTTGTTTCCCCTTCAGGCCCTGATTGGAACCCATCCTTCTAAGCTTCAGGAAGGCTGCTGGATCAAGTGTCTTCCAAGCATTCCCTGGGACCAGACTTGATATCTTTCAAATGTCACCATGGTCCAGTTGCCAAGAGTCAGAGGCTGTGGAGTCTAATCCCCATCCACTGTCAGATGATAACAATCAGTACAATGTAGTAACTATCAGAAGTACAAAGCACACTTGTTTGTCATTTGTTTTATGAATTCCTTTCATGTGTTTCAGCTTTCCTTTTTTAAAAAAAGCTCAAAATGGCTTGCAGAGAAGAATGCTGCATTAAAATTGATTGTTTTTAATCAGCACAAAACAAAACGATGAAAAATAATTTTAAGACTTGGGTCAGGATACAAATGGCAGCATTTGTCAAGAGCTACACGTGCCTGATGGCAGGTGACCCAATTCTGAAAGTGATAGTCTTTTAAACTACTGATTGTCCTATTCATTCCAGTTGTATTTACTGTTCTGACTACTTTAGAAGTAATGTTTCTTTTTTTTTTTTCAAATATAGACCAATGGCCATTTTCAGGCAGAGACTAAAATCAGCATAGAGTTTTTCTCCTGTTCTACACAAGTGGCATCCAGTTGTGTAGGATGAAGAAGCTGAAATGGTTCAAAGTCTAGCACTTAGAACCTCCTTCTGTAAAGGGGGGGGGGGTGACTTTTCGCAAGCCCACTGCAGAATCGATCCTGAGCATGTGAACATTCTTTAAAAAAAAAAAAAAAGCATTTGTATTCATAGGTTTTGAATTTTTATTTTTGACTACTGGTTAGCTGATTTGTTTCTCCTCTTGCACAGTTTCTATACATAGTTATACAAATGCAATGACCATCATTTATGTAGCTCATATAACACTGATTTATTGGCACACAAGTAATGTCTAAAAGGCATACTTTCCCCCCCCAGGAAAATGTTTGTGAGAGGAAATAGAAAATGGGGGGGATGGACACCCTAAAGGGTTTAAGTTGCCCAGGGAAAAATGGAAACCCCAATGGATTTTCAGGTCAAAATGGCTGGGATGAAATGTTTGAAATCCATGCCATGCAAAATTGGTACACCAAAACAGAAGGCCTGAAATGTGCCCTGTATGGCTGTAGCAAGTAATGTGAGAAGTAGTGTTGTGCAACCTGCTGAAAACCCTGGTAGGCTTATTTGTATTAAGTTTCTAACAGTGCAAACTCTGTAGACCTTGTGATTTCTCAGATAAACTCAAATATATATTAGTGTATTTTAAAGCACTGGTAACTAAAGAGAGGTCCATAGTATATTCTGTCATGACTTGTAAGGTATTGCATCTTGATTTTGATTCATCATCCTAACTGCATGAAATTTCTTAAATTAAATTTCTGGATTACGAATCTGGAGAGCCTCAATGAGCTAGGGTCTACCTCTAAAGATCATATGTAAATAAGGTCAACTGTATCAAAATACATTATGTAAATTCAGTTTGATTCAATAGCATGATGACCCCATTCCAATTACAGTCCACTCCCAATGTGGTTCTTGGCACTGGGTATATTGCTCACAGTCCTTTAGTTCTAGTGAGCGGATGTGAGTTTTAATAATGCACACACAGCCTGTGGAAATGGGGGTGGGGGGGGAGTCAGGGAATGGTTTTTCACACAGTGCAATCCCTCAGGTGACTGAAGAGGATTTTTGCCCGCTTCCCATAGAAGCTACTTGCAATCCATATAAATTTATTGCTAGGAGTTCTTGGTGAAAGGGGGGACCCTATGGAAAATGGGGGGGCTGCAGTAAGGAGAAGGAGGAAGAATTACCCTCCCTCTTCCTGTTCTTCCAGCAGCCTCTTTTGTACAATGTGTTTTTTTGTCCATGTGAGGATCCCCAAATTCCCAACTGTGTCTTTTCAGGGGTCACCGGGGGGGGGGGGCCCTGCAGGAAGAGAAAGGTAAAGAAAACCTGCTTCACTCATACTTTGTAGAATTTACCCCAGTTGTTGTTACTACAGAGTTCCAGTTACTTAGCACAGAATATTGTAGTATGAACTTATTCATATTATATCATTAGGCAATCAAAGGAATAAAAACATTACTAAAACAAGACCCCAAATTCATCATTTTTTAACCTCAAACAATTAAGATCTCGTAAGAAGGGAGAACAAGAACATTAAAACATGTTTTTACATTAACGCTCACTTACGGAAGGGAACAAATAAACTGCTTGAGACACCCCTAAACAATGAAAAGTGGCCCACCATTGGGTCTTTTATCCCTTTTAATTTATTTTTGATGCCGCATGCAGTTCCTGAATCTCTTTTGTGAGTTGTAATAAAGTAGCCGCAGTGCAATTTTGCATGTATGTCAAGCGGTGCATGACCTGATATGCAAATTTAATACCAAGGTGCCAAAACGGAATTCATAATGTTTCACATCTACTGAGCTGTTTAAAGCAGTTTAGAAATCAATGAATATGTAATATGAAGGTGATAAGACCTAAATAAAAACCCTATTTATCTACTATGAAAAAGTATTTATACACAGAATATTTAGCACAAGCAGAAAAATGGACAGGGTTTCCAATTATATGGTTTGCATAAACAAATGCTAAATCGTGTGCTCAGAATAAATAGCTGTACAGCTCATTCCTCCGCATTATATAGTCTAAGATGCTGGAAATATTTACTAGTGTATCGCCTTGTTTATATGTATATAAACCAAACCGCTAAAAGGAAAGAGCCTTTGAAGAGAAACCTCTTTGAGGTCACTTATTTATTTTTAATTTGGAGTATATGGGGTGCTTCATTACAGGTTTGTGTTACAGGTTTCCAGGTTATTAAAGATCAGTGAAATAAGATACACTTTTATGAAGTCTTGTGGCTCATGATAAAATGAGAGGCATAAATTCAGCTGACAGCAACAAATAAATAACAATCGTTCAGATGCATTCCATCTGTTTACCATAACATAAAAATTTAATTCTTAAAAAAAGAGAGGGGGGGGGGGGAAGGACTTGAGTTTCTGAATTTTTTGAGTGACTCAGTTAATTGGATATTTCTTCTAGTGTTTCTGCTGCAGCTGCTCTGTCACTCATCCCCATGGCAGCAGCGGGGGGGGGGGGATGTACCCCAAAAGTCCCCTCCTTTCACTGCTTCTGCAGAAGTGCTGATGCTCCAACTAATGTGTTCATTGTTCAGCACTGTCAGTGATTGTGCACTTTGCACTGTTACGTAATCAAACAGGCAAGGGCCTGTCCTACATGTGGTTACCATCCAAAATGGGAGGAAGACAGCAGAGTGAAGGGAGTGAATTACTGAGAGCTGGTGTGGAGTAGTGAGTAGAGTGATGAACTAGGACTGGGCAAGACCTGGATTTAAATCTCCCACCCTCTGCTTCAAAGCTTTGTGGGTGTCTTTGGGCTTTCTTTCAGCCTGACCTCCACAAATGAGTTGTTGTGAGGATAAAATGGAGAAGTGAGAAACCACGTGTGTAATCCTGTGTACCTTGGAAGCTGGACAGAATAAAAGCATGATAGCTAGATACAGAGGTAACAAGGGACAAATGAAAGGAGCTTCAGTGGGGTTGATAACAGTCCTGGAGGGAAAAAAAGTCCTGTCCTTTTAACAGAAGTGTAATTTGTGGAAATGGGCCATTGAAGCTTTTGATAGAACCTCCCGGCACAATTCTGTACAGGAAATAACTAATTAAGGTACCCAAAAATGTTCTTCTTGCCACTCTCAAGAAGAAGAAATAGATTGCAAAACTCTCATGATAATGGCAATGCATCACTCACTACACCCTAGAAGTGATGTTGATCATCTTTACTTACCAAGAAAATTAGGTGGAAGAGATCTCCTGAAAGTTAAGCAAGCAGTTGAAGAAAAATGAGCACTGAATGACTACACCAAGAAAAGCAAAGAGAAGCTTCTAGTTGAAGTTTACAAGGCACACTTATTTAAGATTACAGAAACCAAAGAAGATTATTAAAAGTTTGCAATAAAAACTAACTTTGACAACTGGAAGAAAAAGTGTTTGCATGAGCAATATTTGAAAAAAAAAGAGAATAACATTGATATTGAAAATGCGTGGAAGTGGCTCCAAAATGGGCACTTGAAGAAAGAAATTGAATGACTCATTCCAGCTGCACAAGAGCAGGCACTCAAAACATCTGCAGTTCCCAAGAACTTGGTTAGATCTCTAAGTGCAGAACACCATCTACCAGTCAAATATCTGACCGTGAATTCAAACTTTTTTTAAAAAAAACAGTGACATTGCTAACATCACTATATCACGTCCAGGTACAACTCGGAAGGGACAAAAGGTAGCTCCTTGGAATTATTGGAAACACTTATGTTTTACTATAGAGTTCCCAGCAATTCATAGAGCTACCCTTTGTCTAATAGTTCTCATATCATGTTCAAAATATCATTATCAAAATAGATCCCTTCCAATCTGGCTTCCAGCCAGAGTTTGGGCCTGGTGGCAGGCAGGACAGAAGGCTGCCAGACCCCAAAACATACCACCGGAGGCAAATACCTAAGGGGGTCTTTATTATACACTTGTGCCTGAAGATATCATTGCAGCTTCCATGGTATCACTGAACATTATTACTGTCTAGAGCTTCCTCAAGACTGTGAAACTGTAACCACTCTTACTATTTGTAGTGGGAAAGAATAATGACAAGAAAATGTTAAAAAAGGATTATGGGGCTGAAACAAAGCTTTTATGGTTGCTCTGGGATTTTTAAAAAATAGATCCTTCCTGTTTTTCTTTTCATTTTTAAAATTAAAATAGTTGTATCACACTTTGTTTATACAATTGTATGTATAATTTATTGATTTATATTTATTTGCTTCATTTATAGTCCATCTTTCTCACCAACACTCAAGGCAGATACACAGTGTTAGCCACTACAGTCAACAGGATGGGACATCCCATGAACAGTGCAAAAAAACCCCCCCACTTTGGATTACAGAAATCTGAAACCAAGCAGACACAAAACATAAGCATTATGTTTAACAATGGAATGTTTAACAATGCGGACATTATATAGTAGGATCATATTTATGGCAACTGACAGTCCATACTGTACACAGTAGTATAGTTCACCGTCTCTGTCCTTTTACCAAAGTATCTTTCTGAACCATTTCGTTACAGTAGAGCCCTCTTACCTGCGTAAAAAAGCCCTCCTGAATATTTCAGTTTGCAGAAAACCAAGAGACTGGGACCTTTCCTGACCTCCTCAGGCGGGTGTCCCATATGGTGGGAGACACAAGACAGAATGCATTTATATCAGCGGTTGTTGATTTTACCCAGTTGCAGGATGAGCAAAGCTGTCATGGCACCGGAGGATAGGTAGTCCCGCAGATATGAGGGATGAAGGCACTGAAGGGCTTTGTATGGGATAAACCCGAACCTTGAATTGAGCCCAGTAACTGATGGGCAGCCAATGGAGTGACTGCAGAGTGGGAGTAATATACATGTTCTACCTACCTCCTGGTAATAACTAAGGTGCAGTGTGCTTTATCAAGTGGAGTCTCTGGGCAGACTTTGAGGGGAGACCTATGTAGAGTGCATTACAGTAGTCTAGACTCAATGTTATAGTGACATGGATCCAGGTAACCAGATCAGCCATGTCAAAGTAGGGGACCATCTTCCCTGCGCTGGAAGAAAGCATTTTTTGCACGTTCATTAACTTGCTTCTCCAGCAGCAATATTTGACCAGTATACCCTGTAGGCTCTTAACTGAATCAGCAAGGGTATAGGTACCATATGAATTGCCCGTAGAAACTATACAATGTGTGTTTGCAATACTATCAGGTCAACAAAACCAACAGCAAAAAGCAGGAAAATTCCTGGCAAAAGTTATTTAAAAAGTTATAAATATCTTACATTGTAAATTGCTTTGGAAATGACAGCTAAAAAGCAGTATATACATTCAATAAATAAATGCTTAAATTTTGTGCACAAATACTGTACATGGCAAATTCAGGGCCTGAACTCCCTCTGAAATTATAGATGCTAAGTCACATTTGCATAAATGCGCTGGAATAATATGATATGAACATGAACTTTTTCATAAATTGTATATTACTTTAGGTAGCTATCTAAGGTGGTTTTTGATTAAAAATACTGCAAGTTTTTCTTGCTAGGTAATAATATATCCTTTGCCTTGAAATTCGTGGCTTTTAAATAATTACTTGATCAGCCAATGGTCATTAGTTAGAATAACAGGGAAAAGGGAGCTGTGGGATTTTAAAATGGTCAGTAACTCTGCCCGTGTGTGCTCTGTTGTCCTTTGAAAATGTCAGTGGCACTTAGCTTACAGACTCCGATCCATCACAACAGAAGCCTGATCATTGGACTGAAAGGCGAAATAATTACATCCTGATTGACCTTTGCACTTGCTGGGAAAGTTAAGAAACACTTTTAAAAAAAATCACAGGCATTTGCAGACAAATTCCATTTGAGCCAAAGGGCAGTCTTGAATCAATTCTGGCCTGTTGTGAACAATGGGGCTGGCCAACAGGCTGTTGACCCTGATATCTTGAACCCTGTTGAGGTTTCAAAACTGGAATACTAGGGGCATCGCAGCAGCCCTTTTCACAAAGATATGGAAGAGACTCATGGAAAATGGATTATCACCAACTGCATTCTTTCTTTATTGGTTGTTTGTCTGAAATATTTGAACCCTACCAGTTTTCACCTAACAGGTCCTTAAGGTGACTTGCACAGTATAAAATCCAAGTGACAATACAAAGCTTGTAAACTATAACAGAGAAACTAACCAAAAGAACATCCAGCCGAGAAAAATCCAACCTAATTCAAACTCATACTCTAGCATGACAGTCTTTACTTGTGTCCTAAATGAAATTAGTCATGGAAACTTATAGACTTATTTCAGGAAGTTTTTCTACAACTTTGGTGCCAACAGCGAAAAGTACTGTCTCATAACGCACCTGTGTACATTAACCATCTTTTGTAGAAAGACCCAGGGGTCATTTCGTAGAAAAAGAGGTGCAGGAGCTCATTAGCATACCTATTAGCATAACTCATTAGCATATGCCACACCCCCTGACATCACCGGAAGTGTGTCAGAAAGGGAAGCAAAAGGGGGGGGGGATCTTCAAAAGCCTCCCCTTCCCTTCCCCAGCTGGCCTGCCAAGGCAGGTGGGGGGAGCGAAGTGAGAAGGGCCCCATAGAATACAATGGAAAGATTGTGCTGCCGCTGCCATGTGACTCTAAACAGAAGGGGTTTAAACTTTAAACCTCTTCTCGCTTCGCTTCCTCCACAGGCCTGCTGAGAGTTGGGGGAGGGGCTTACCACCACTGCCATTTGTGCCCACTGGGGGTGTGCAAATAAATTTTTTTTGTTCCAATTCAGATCAAGCCAAATCAGGCCACATCTGTTCCGGCTGCCGAATGACCCCCGCATGTCAGTTTCAGCAATGCAAGCCAATTGGGGAGTCATTCTGCAGGCCGAATGTCAGTTTCAGCCCCATTATACCCTATGGGCCATTGAAGTCAATGGCAAAAACTTTACTTTTTCCCCCCATAAAGAACAATGGAGGGAATGGGGGCAACCTGTTTGGGGGCCCGTAGAATTGGATCCCCTGGTCCAATCTTCTTGAAACATGGCAGGTATTTGGGGGAGAGGCTCCAGCAGCTACCCTGTAAGTTTGGAGCCCCTCCCTCAAACTCCCTCCCCTCCAGCCACTTTTAAAGCCGCCACCAAATTTTGGCAGCAATTCGGCAGCGGGCCAAATCAGATCAGAGAATCTGATTCAGCCCGTGGCTGCCCTAGTGCCCACATGACCCCTGGAAAGACCTAAAACCTCCAAATCAATATTCCACTTTCCCAGTAAAGGAGATGCTATTTGTAAATAGGCTGTACACTACTTCTTCCTTACTACTTTCTGAGTCTGTCCAAAACCACTAAAATAACAATGTGACTAGAACAAGTAAATTCGAGCAGGGCACATCCTGTCCCTCAGCTGTATTTGCTTAACATTTATGTAACACTTTCAGTGTTCAAGGTGTCTATTTATTAAATAAAATATTTATAGCCTACCTTTCCCTTGTGGCTCAAGGTGACTTACAATTCCAAATGGAGGCCATATACAATGTAATGAAACCATGTTATGTCCCCCCCACAAGCCTGCAGCTTAAAACCCTTTAAAAACAAAAGCAAATAAAATGCCATGCCTTCTCAAAATTTCTAAGCCCTCATCTCCTCAGGGAGCCCATTCCACAAGGTGGGAGCTGCTGCTGCGGGGGACCCATCATAGGCTCTGGTAGATGCCGAACAGCCAACCCTAACTGGCTTTACAACGAGAAGGTAGCCATTAGAAGACTGTAACTGGTACGTGGGGGCATATGGGCAGAGATAGTTCCTAATATGCATTGAACACATTATGTTGCTTTATATTCAGTCAGACCATTGGTCCATCTAGCTCAGTATTGCCTCCCCTGGCTAGCTGTGGCTTTCCAGTGTCTTGAGCAGAAGTACAGCTAGATTGGAATCCAGTAGCACCTTAGCGACCAGCAAGGTTTTGGGCTTTGACTCAAAAGCTCATACTCTGTTGGTCTCTAAGATGCCATTGGACTTGAATCTAGCTGCCCTACTACAGACTGGCATAGTTACCCTTTGCAACTTGAGCAGAAGTCTTCCACATCACTGGCTACCTGAAAAGTTTTAACTGGAGATGCCGGGGATTAAACGTGGAGCCTCCTGCATGGAAAGCAAATACTCTACCACTGATATATAGTTCAGCTTTGCTGTGTAAACATGTCTACATGCAGAGTACTTGGCTTGAGGAACCACTAATATAGCCCAGTAACATTAATCTTACCCCTTTTTAATTACACTGCTTCTCTTTATGCCTTGGTTTGTTTGCTTGTTTAACGTACTTCTGTGCCACCTTTCAGTAAGTTTCTGGACCAGCAGAAAGAGCAAATCGATTATAACAATACCAACAGTACAATCAAACAACAATTATAACTAGCATTTTTTTCAGGTTCACACTGCAGTAATTAAAATGACATGAAAACAGCACTAAAACACACTGGGCATAAAACAGCATAATTTTTTTTAGAAAACAGCATTTGAACTAGACTAATTAAGCAGTCTATAGGGGGGGGAAAGAAATAATTTTGAAAACAAATTTGCTTCCCTTGAAAACATTTTGATATAAGACATGAACAGGGCTGCCCTAAGCAGAGTTACACCCTTTTCAACCCATTGACTTCAGTGGGCTTGAAAGAGCATACATTTGGTTAAGGATTGTACTGTAACCCCTCCTCAAGTTATGCTTAAGTGATTGCGCATAACAGCTGGTGACCGGTGCACATCCCATCCATGTCAAAAAGCACATCCAGTCAGTTCAGCAGGGCCCAGGTGAGCATGCCAACTCTGCTGGAAATGCGTAGCTGCATCCGCTTTGGGTGCACAAGCAGAACAAATATCAACACATGCTGATTTCCCTGGCTGGTTTAGAGTTTGGGGGTTGCTATTTCTGTTTCTTCAGGGTTCTATTTCTTCAGAAGCTCAAATGTCTATGGGGTGGATCCAACCAGCATAAGTAGCCCTCCATCTGAAATGGCCCTTCTTCCAGTGGAGGAAGACTTCAAACTTGAGCCAACAAGAAACGTGAAATATAAATATTGTAATAAACAACAACAACAGAACTTTACTCAGTTAATTTGTAGTATAGGATTAGGATGCACCCCAGTGTTTGCAATTTATGCAATTTATAATGGGCTTCTCCCCATTATAAAGCGTGTCTCATTGTGAAATCTCCCATTTTTGCCATGACTGACCCATGAAATCTGACATTCCAGTACTCCCAGTTTGCATAGAGCCTCTGTTTGATGATGGAATAATGTTCACAAGTGTGCCTTTGTGTAATCTCCCCTTTAGCACAGGCCCTCCCGATTCTCTTTGAACCAGTGAAAGGTGGTGTGATTAGTATAAATGGTCTTCTGCTGCTCTGCCATTTGTATTCATAGGTTTCACTTTCTTTTAAGTGTTGGGGTCACCATGAATTGATTTGCTTTTACTGGAAAAGTACTTATCATAATGGATTAATGTGACATCCATGTGGTTGTCGTATGTTCCCTTTTAATACGTGTCCCCCTATAACACTCTTTCAATTCCAATTTAATTTAGCACCAGTTAATGGACTAAACATAAAGGTTATTTTAAAAAAAGAATCTTGAATTTTTTGCCCCTAACATATCTCTTATTTAAAACTGCCACATTTGTGGATAGGGCACTAAATAATACTAAACTTTGCTTCGGGGAAATTAAGGGAATAATTCTTAGCCAATTCACATTAAAGATATGTTTTGAACCATGGGGGCATGTGCCAGTTAAACAGGGCAAGGGGAGAATCTGGGAGCTGTAATGTTGATGGACACAGACAACCTAGTGTTTACTGTATTTTGTGGGTTAGCAAGGCCACTGATGGAGGTGTTTTCAATATGGAGACAGGCTTGTGTCGTTTCTGTTGCTTCAGCGGCTGCTAATACAGAGCAGGGACACCAGGGCTTCCGCACAACAAGTTGCCCAGGTAAAGTTTTTAGACTGGTGATCTAATAGTGCTATACTGATATACTATTATACTAAAATGTGCACCAGGTTCTCCGAGTTTCCAGCTTTCACTTTTAAAAAAGTAAATCTCTAGTTCACTTTTCCCCATGTATCTCCACAAGGCAATGGGGTTAGAGAATTACTTTTTAAAATATGAAAGCTAGGAGTTCATAGCACATAATGCGGATTTGTGTATAGTGGTGTGTGGATATAACACTATTAGAGAGAAAGTGTCCCTTGGAGAGGAAGTATCCCAGCGACACCCGCTTGACTGTGGTGTGCTGCAGGGGCCAATCCTCTCCCCGATGTTGTTTAACATCTGTATATGCCCCCTTGCCCAGTTGGTCTGGGGGTATGAACTGGGTTGTCATCAGTATGCTGATGACACCCAGCTCTATTGGTTGATGGATGGCCAGCTGGACTCTGCCCCAGAGGTGCTAGCTGGGGCATTACAAGCCATGGCAGGATGGCTTTAAAAGAGCTGACCGAAACTCAATCCAACAAAGATGGAGATCCTGTACCTGGGTCATGGGGATCTGGGATTGGGAATCTGGCTCCCAGCTCTTGATGGGATACCTTTGGTGCTGGCACTGAGGATGAAGAGCCTAAGTGGTATCCTGGACTCCTCTCTTTCTATGGAGGTCCAGATTGCCATGGTTGCACAGTCAGCCTTTTATCACCTTTGGCTGGTCAAGCAACTAGTTCCCTATCTTACTTCCTGGGACCTAGCTGCAGTGATCCATGCAATGGTCACTTCCTGATTGGATTATTGTAACTCACTGTACTTGGAACTGCCCTTGAACTTGACCTGGAAACTGCAGCTGGTGCAGAATGCAGCGGCATGGGTGCTGACGGTGGCGCCTATGCAGGCTCGCATTCAGCCAGTGCTCTGCCAACTGCTCTGGCTGCCTATAGAGTACCAGATCCAGTTCAAGGTTGTAGTGCTGACTTTCAAAGCCCTAGATGGCCAGGGACCTGCATATCTCAGGGACCTTCTCTCCCCATTTGTGCCCCATAGAGCCTTGCACTCAGTAGACCAACATCCTCTGGTTGTCCCTGGCCCAAAGCACATCCAACTAGCCTCAACTAGGGCCAAGGCCTTTTCAGCCCTGACCCAGCCTGGTGGAACAAGCTATCAATCGAGATCAGGACCCTGTGGGATCTATTGCAATTTTGCAGGGCCTGTAAGATGGAGCTGTTCCACCAGGCTTTTAATTGAGGTGGTCAGGAGTCCAAATTTTTCCATCTTGCAGCCTCCCTTGCCAGTAGCCCTGGCCAGTGACCAGCATCACCGACACCGCTCTGAAGAAGTACATCATAGTATCCCTATCAAGGAACTGTCTTGGTGTTCTTTGAATTTTAAACTTTTAACTTGTAATATTTATGATAATTTACTGTTTTACCATCACGCCTAATCTGACGTGTAACCCGCCCTGAAGAGGAAATTAGCATATGGCTGAGGACAGACTGGCGGGAGTATTGCCCCCGCTGCGCAGCGTTTGCACGCCGCCGCAAGGAAGCCGCCCACAGCATCCAGACTATGGGCGGCTTCCGCCGGCGGCGTGCGAACGCCGTGCGGCTCCCCCAGCTGGCGCATGTTCACACTCGCCGGAAGCGGGTGGAACGCACACGCAGCAGCCAAGACTGCTGCGGGAGAAGTGCGGCACCAGACGCGTTGCATCCGGCCCGCCTCCTCCAGGCAGATGTGGCAGTCTGGACTGCCACTCTGCCTCCGCTTTTAAAGTGGAGGCAGAGCGGGCCAGACTGCCAGTCTGTCCTCAGCCTATGAGTCCACAGTGTGCTCCTGATTTTCCTACCTGTAGCTTGCAGAGGGCCAATGTCCCAGCTATGACAAAGACCACTTCCACCCTTCCAATAAACAGATCACCTGTTTACAGATCCAATGAAAATGTTAAATCTACAGTTATGGTCTGCCACACTTGGCAGCAAATTTTCTTTTAGGGAAGAGTCCTCAAAAGCCTGACCATGGACAAATAAAGAATGCACATTGAAGTTTTCAAGGCTGCTAAGTATGGGGAGTCTGAACATGCTCTCAGTACTAATTAGACAAGTTCAGCTAGATGGTCTGAACCGTAAGGTCACCACACCAACAGGTAAGCATTGGTAGGTAGTAATATGCATTAGTATGTACATTGTTTTTATATATGTCATACATTTGGACTCTGCATAGAAGTGTCATAGACCAGAAACTGAACCCGCTAGATGATCTTGTCCATGTCCATGGTGAAAATGAAGAGGAAGTGGTTGAAGTCCTGGTGAAATTTCTTAATACTTCCTTCCTATTTATTGAGATGATGATCACAATGAAAGTTTTGTTACATTTTATTTATTTAAACGTACATTAGGCCATATTCTAGAGGCCTAATGTTCTGCCTCCAAAACATTGGTATTGGTTAAATGTTTGCATCCTTTTACCTTACCTATATATCATTTTAATTCAGGAGTTTGAGATGTTTCACCTACATGTCTTTGAAAAAAAGACTTTTAGGGTTTTTTCCCCCCAGCAAGATTTTCTGTTTTTCAAATCCTGTGTTTGAGTTAGAACAATCTGAACTTTGGAAAATAGGAACTGTCAGTCACATTTGCATAGGATGGCTCTGGAAATGGAAATCCTGTGAAATTTCACATCAGAATGGAAGAGCAACCACAAACTCCACCTCTCATGAATCAGGGCAGAAACTTCCAATGACTTTAGCGGCTTTGGTTTCAGCAGTTGGCCTAATACTTCATTGCATTGCGGCACAGTAGCAAGTTCAAGGCCATGTATAACAACCCTTAGTTTGTTGGGTGCTTACTGCCTAAGATGGCTGTTACATTCCCAAATATAAATCTTCCTCCACTAGAAAGCAAAAGCTCTCCATTGCCCATTTTATATTGTAATATAGTCAAATATATGATGATTTGCAGATTACTGGGAGAAACCATGTCTTGGTGATAGAGTGCAGCATCAGTAAACAGAATTAGTTATTGGTATCTCCTGTGAAAGGATGTCTAAGGTAAACTTGCCAGCCTACAGGTGGGGCCCGGACTTCTAGAATCACAACTCCCCTGCTTTGGAGAGTGAACTGTATGACATTATACCCCATGAAAATTCATCTCGTCCCCAACCCTGCTCTCCCCAGGCTGTACCCCCAAATCTCCACGAATCACAACTCTCCTGCTTTGGAGAGTGAACTGTATGACATTATACCCCATGAAAATTCATCTCCTCCCCAACCCTGCTCTCCCCAGGCTGTACCCCCAAATCTCCACGACTGTCCCAACCCAGAGCTGGCAACCCTAGTCTAAGGTCAGGGCTGAGAAAAAAAAATATTCCTAGAGTCCTTGGAGAATAATTCCCAAGCAGACTTGATGGTCTTCATGCTAGTATAAGGAAATTCCCTATATGTAGATGACACTCTACTTTAAGGGAAAGAAAGAAAAGGAAGAATATGGCTACTATACACATTTTTATAAGTTCAGGGGTCATTTCGAGCAGGAGCTCGAGCAGGAGCTCAACTCCGGGAGTTGGTGCCAGCCCCCCCCCCATGAGGGAATGCCTGCTTGTGTCATGGCTGCAGCAAAATGACCCCGTCCCCTGGAAAGGTCCTTGTTCCTCCGACCAGCCTTCTGAAGGCTTCAGCCACCACTGAAGCTATCCTCCCATAATAGTGGTATTTCTGAGGCTTGGATTAGTAGCTGTCCCCTCTCTGCCAGCTCGTTCTTTCTTTCTTTCTTGCCTTCTGACATACTTCCAGTGATGTCAGGTGTTGTAGCATATGCAAATAAGTTATGCTAATGAGCTCCTGCACCTCTTTTTCTACAAAAGGACCCTGAGTTTGACTAACTATAAGCTCCCCCTCCCCCCCCCCCCCAAAAAAAAAACCCTCGAAAGAGCCATTCAAGTAGGTGCAGGAAATTGTTTTATTGAACGGAATACAGATCCCAACACATGTATACAGTATGTCTTCCTCAGGAGCAGTATATTGTTTTGTTTTGTTTTGTTGGCTTGGTCCACAAAGCAGCCATTTCTTCAACTGCTCCACTCTGTTTCTGAACCAGGATGGTGGCAATGGCTTTGTTTACTGCACAGATTTTTAAAATTTTTTTAAAATATATATGCTGCTTTCCCAGTTTTCAAAATGGCTTAATGTACTAGTCTCAAAATATATAACATCATAAGGAAAACATTGTTCTTGTCATTTTTAAATGCCCCTCTGATTTCTTTTTTGCTTTGTGTGTGTGCGCGCGCCTGTGCCTGGAAGTCATGGGAATATCTGTTGACTCTTAGTGGGGCATGGAGGATGTTCAGAGAAGTGGCTTGATAGCTTGCCTCTGCCACCTGACCCTGGTATTCTTTGGAGGACTCCCATCCAGCCCTGCTTCTGAGATCTGATGAGATTGGGTTTGCCTGGCTATCCAAGTCAGGGCTGATTCCCTTTTTAAGTGACCTGGATTTAAAAAAAAAAAAAAAAGTTTGTAGTCCCTCCAGAAAGGTAAGGAAGAACTAGCTCTCCTCTCTTCTTCATGAAAGTGGTTCCATAAATTGGGAGCTGCTGCAAGGCCTGCCTCTTCCCTGGCATCATTCCCACCAGCTGGTAGATGGGGCCACCAATGGGCCCTGTTGCTCCCGCCCATCTCTGTTGTGCCTTTGGACTTCTTGTGTGTGACTCAGACAACTGTAAGGCAGCAACTGTAAATCCATATGCTTTGATTTTCACGTGGCTTGAGCCTTGGACTCCAGTTGTCACAACCTTCTTCTATGCAAGTGTGACTTTCCTGTTGAATTCTGCTCCCTCCACAAGTCTTTCAAGGAAGCAGGGAAACCACGGTGATCTTCTGTGACATTGCTGCTCTGAAATCACATTGCCATTCTAAATCCGGAGGTGGCAGAGTATAAATCAACACATGCCTTATTTACTATGCAGTGTCTATAATCCCACAAAGCAGCCTTTTCCAATAAGCCTGGCGATGAATTTTCATAGGGCGTTTTAAACAAAAGTGGCAGGATGTCAAATCTGTGCTGGAAAAGGGCAAGAGGAGTTTACATCAGAAAGTCCAGAGTTGTTGAGAAATAATAACATAAGGTCGTAATTTCAGCTTTGTTTGAAGAGCTGCAGTGAGCTGTTTGCCAGAGATGCAATCTCTAAACGGGGCCCTCTAGGCTCGCTTGGAAGAGTTGAAGCTCTTTGCCCATTAGAGTTGGGACAAAAAGCAAGCATGAGAACAGCCAATATTTATATACTGCATTAGATTCACTTAAGAAGTGTGCAAGTGTGTTTGTTTGGGGGGGGGGGGGGGAAGCCAAAGGAAAAGACAGATAGACCTTGCAAACTTGTAGCAGCAGAGTTGCACCTCGAAGTGATTAAACGGAAGCAGCCATAGTGCTTTAACACAACTTCCGACCCATTTTTACAGCTGTTGTGCATGACTAGCTTATAGGATTACCATGCCTCAGGTGGGGGTGAGGGCTTCCCCTCTTTTGCGGGCTCCTGCCCACCAGCGGCCAGCTGGCTGGCAGGAGGAAATCCCCCCAGACAGCAATGTTGTGTGTGATGCGCTGATGTCACCCGGAAGTGATGCAGGCACATTGGTGATGTTGGGGGGTAACACTCTGGATTTTGGGCAAAACTCTATGGCTTGAGGGTGATTTTACCATAGAGTTTTGCCCAAAAACCAGAGTGTCACCCCTGACATCACTGGTGTGCCTATGTCACTTCCAGGTGATGTATGCACATCACATGACATCCCTACCCACTCCTGGAACACCCCCCACCAATCCCCCCACCAGCGCAACAAGCAGGCCTGGCAACCCTATTGGCTTCCCCCCACCCCATGATAGCTGCATTTTTCTTTAAGAGTGATTGACAGATTGGGGGATAGAGGGAGCAGGCCCATAGCTACAGTGGGGCATTTCAGGACCTGGCCCCCGACTTCCTGCCAAGGCTCCCCGACTTCCCCAGGCCCCTGGCTCTCTGGGATGCCTGGAGGACTCCTGACTCTCTGGGGCGCCCAGAGGACTCCCCACCACTGCCCCTTCCCCAAGCATGACTTGCTTCCCCACATAGGCAGGAAGAGTGTGAACACTGCAAAAGTGAGGGTTTTAAAAAAAATTATTTTATTTTTATTTTTTATTTTGTGACGTCAGTGCCCCCTGACTTATTTAAAGGCTCCCCAAATTACAAAATCCTGGCTACAGGCCTGAAAGGGAGGGAATGCTGCCCAGGAAGTAGTGTTCAGTGTTGACTTGGAAGGCTGGTTTTAAACCTCTGTTTCATGTAGGGTTGCCAACTCTGGTTCAAGAAATTTCTGGAAATATGTAGAGGTCCCTGCCTTGTCTGTGAGTGGCCTCGTTGTGCTGATTTCAGGATTGTAATGGGGCATACCACTTTTGACAACAAGACAAAGCAATCCATTATTCCACTCTTCTGGTCCCCTCAATGTTGACTAGGCCTTCCAAAGTATTTCTACTCCCAAGAGTTATTCCCTCCTAAGTCCATTGACAGTGTACCTGGAACATAGAACAGTGTACCTGTTCATAGGAGGGCACTCTTAGTTACCTTTACGACTCACGTTGGCATTTTTCTACCCTTTCTTCATCCAGTGTGACCTGTATTTATGGAAGAGGATGTTATTTGGGAGGTTTAGGCTACTGCTGTCAAATTATAATACTTTTAATTATGATTTGTTGGCCTCCTTGGGGAAAGTCATGGAGAAAGACAGGATGTAAAAAATAATTAATAAATATTTAAAGTATTTTAATCAATAATTTAATTAATAAATAATAAATAAATATTCCTCCCCTCCCCATGAACTTCACTCCTCCAGCTCTCCCCATAGCCGCTATTAGGGTCACTTAATCTTTCTTTAAAAAATCATATTGTGTGATGCCTCTTGTTCCTGCCTCTCAGGCTTCCTTCAAATACCTCCTCAAAACTTGCCTCTTCCATGGTGCCTTTGTTTGGCACCCCTTCTTGAATCTTCATCCACATCCACAAGGAAGCCTGGCTACATTTCCTTACAAACGTTTCTTGTTACCCTTGCTTCCCCTTATCCATCCCTCAGTTTTCTGCCAGGACCAGGTCCAGCTTTGGAGCTTTGGGCATGTTGCTTCCTTCAGTGCCCTGCAGCAGGTGACCTTGATGCTTGCACACAAACTAGGATTGCCAACCCCCATGTGGAGCCTGGAGATCTACCTGAAATACTGCTGACTTCCAGACGACATAGAACAGTTCCCCTGGAGAAAATGGCTGCTTTGGAGGGTGATGCCTATGGCATTATACCCTGCCATGTTCCTTCTCCTCCCCAAACCCAACCTTCTCCAAGCTCCACCCCCAAATTCTCCTGGAATTTTCCAACTTGGAGTTGGAGCCCTAACGCAAACACCTACTTTTCCTGGAGGAGTGACCAGAACTTCCATGCTCCTTTAAGTTCCATAAGTGCCAGCAAGGCTAAAAGGAGAGCAAAAAAGTTGTTCCCTGCTCCTTCTGGGTGCCTCTCCCAGGATGAGATGGGAGATTGTTCCAGGAGGTGAAAGCCAGGCATCTTCTGCTGGCAGTGGACCCATTGCTGGGCCTTGGCAAATGCCTCCTTGTGCTGACCCTCAGTACCCATTCTCTCCTCATTTGTAAATTACTTGGGGCAGGGACCTTTCCTTTTTCTCACTGGCAGGTATCGTTTTTGTTAATGGTGATGACAGCAATCACTTGCGCTTTGCCACAAGGCTGGAAATTTACCCTAATTTGAGCGGCTGATTTGCAGTGAAACAGCTCTCTGCTCTCCTGCTGAGCTGCTGATCCAGTGTTCCTGCTCACCCTAGGCATGAGGCAGGTGGGATGGGGCTTGGCCAGAGCATTACAGCATTCTGACTGTACACATCTGGAAGTGAGTCCCTGGGGGGACGTTGCAGTCAGTGTGGTTTATAGCAGGGTTAAAGGTGTCACATTCTCATGGAGGATTAGGAGGGCTGTACTCTGTTATTCTTTTTCCCCTCTAGCATAGCATTCCTAATTAGCCTGAGCATTATGGAAGCCCAAAAGCAGCATGGAGCTCCCGCTGACCATGAACAAGTGAGGTGATTTTTATGGGGAGGGGAGCTCTGTTTTTCCAATCACCAAAATGGCTAAACCTAGTTTCCCCTTACTTGCCTTCATTCTACCAAAATGGCTTTTCAAATGTTGAGGCCCAAGAGACTGTCGAAAGGGAAACTTGGCCAGCTCAATGGTTATTTTTATAACCGCCTTTCCGAACACATTCTCTCCCCCCCCCCCCCGCATTGCGCCATTAGGCTAATGCAGCTTTCATGCTTTTCCCCACACATGGAAGCTATAATATCTCATTACTGCCGAAGGAGACTACTGATACATGGACAAAATGAAACTAATTTCATACCAATCAGAACTGCTAGATGATTTTAAAAAAAAGTTAAGGGTCACTTAAAAAAAAAAAAGACAAATTCCGAGCCAAGCAAAACTTTTTTGGGTCCAACATTAAATCACTTGCTGTACATATTTTATTTCACGAGGTGAAATACTAGACTCCGAAGCCAAAGTGCTGTTTCTCGACTCCCCCAGGGTACGACAAGAGTTTGTAATAAGAAGACTCAATAGGTACTCAGAGCTGAGAAGAGATGGGCAGCCAAAGTACGAAAAAAGGATTCTTCCTGTGTGGAGCAACCTTGATGAGAGACCATGTAGGGTACACAGATAGTAGCATCCCGGGGGGGGGGGGGGGGAGCAGAAGGCCATTATATGCGCCTACATGCAAACATCATGTTTCAGGCTACGTGATGCTTCTCAGGAACAATTTGGTTGGAAGTGTCATGCATAAATGTTTTAAATAAAAAAATGATTTCATAAATTGTTCAGGAGGAGATGCCCTCTGAGGAAAGGTGAATGAGTTTCAAGCCTTTAGTTTAGAGAAACGATGACTATGGGAGGGACATGATAAAGGTTTATAAAACTATGCATGATGTGGAAGAAGCGGATAGAGAGAATTTTTCTCCCCCACTAGAACTTGGAGGTATCCAGTAAAATGGATAGGCAGTATGTGCAGGTCAGATAAAGGAAAGTACTCTTTCACAAAAGCTTCTAGTTAACATACAGAACTTGCTGCCGTAGAATGTGTTGGCGGCTACTTGCTTAGGTCGCTTTGGAAGGGGGTTAATCAAGTTCACTGGTGGCTATCAGGGTCAAACTAAACGAAAGCTGTTTTCAAGTTTTGGGTCCAGGTTTCCCAGACCCAGTTTGGGTTCAGCTCAGCCCCACAGTACCAAAGTTGTAGAAAAACCTCCTGAAATAAGCCTATAAGTTTCCATTACTAATTTTATTTAGAAAACAAGCAACCTCTCTCTCTCAGCCTAACCTAACCTAACTCACAGGGTTGTTGAGGATAAAATAGTGGAGGGGAAAATGATGTTGTAAGCACCTTTGGGTCTCTGTGGGGGTATTTATATACACACACACACACACACACACACACACACACACATTGCACAGTATTTTTTAGTGTTACAACAATTCCTACAGCAAGCCTATAAAGGATGTCATAATTGCTGGGGTAGATGGGTTAGGTAGGTGGGATGAAGCTGGAAAAGATGAGTTCCCTATAGCGTTGACCTATAGCTGGAGACCTCCCACTGCTCTTGGCTCCTGCTGCTGCTCTGCTGGAGCAGAAGTGACATCACAGTGTCAGAGCATCTCTCTAGGAATTTCCCAGATCTCTATGGTTTTGGACATGTGCTGTGATGTTACCTTTGCCTCATCCATCCAAGGGCTTGCCAGCAGACAGCTGGGAACCCTACTTGCCTAAGATCTCCAAATGAGGTCATGGAATGGGGGAAGATCCTCAGACCAGTGACATCCTAGCTAATAAGCTTATCCACTAGGCTACGCCAGCTTCAAATGAGATGTGAGTGATTCAGAACCTTTCCTACGAGCTGAACATATTGAATCAGAACCCAGTAGCAAAATAATTACCACATTTCACACTGTAAAACAGTAGTGTGATGACATAATGAATGGTACACTCTAACCAAAACCAATTATACTTTGTATTTAAAAAAACCAACAACACCCAAGCAGCTACCACTTTCTTTTTGTAATATAAACAGTCTTCTTTCACACTCTTTGCCGAGGAGTGAACAGCAGTATGTTAGCACAAAGGAGGAAGTGCTCAAATGTAGTAACACCCTTTCTACACCAGTGCCAAAGTCAATTAGGCCTGTGCAATCTGGCACCATGCTTTCTCACTTCACATGCATGCAAGATGCCTTTTGTAATATTGCCATAGAATTCATATGAGCCAGAGGGCCAAATTCCCATCCGGCAGATGGCCAGAGGCTTCATCCATAAGAAAGTGATTTTCACATCAATTCAATGAAAGTCAGCTCCTGAATCTCTTTTTTTGTTCCCCACCAGCCATTAGGTAGAAGGTAGGTTCATCAGTGGCTATTAGCTGTGATTACTAAATGGAACTTCCATGTTCAGAGGCGTTAGGCCTCTGAATACCAGTGCTGGGGGTCAGTACGGGGGGGGGCGTTGGGTTTTGTATCCTGTCAGCTAGGCTCTCAGAGACATCTGGTTGGCCAGGCCACTGTGTGAAACAGGATGGAAGAGCTGTGGCTCAGCGGTAGAGCATCTGCTTGGCATGCAAAAGATCCAAGGTTCGATCCCAGGCATGTCCATTTAAAGAGACTAGGTAGCGGGGGTCATTTCGTAGAAAAAGAGGTGCAGGAGCTCATTAGCATAACTCATTAGCATAACTTATTTGCATATGCCGCACCCCCTGACACCACTAGAAGTATATCAGAAGGCAAGAAAGAAAAAAGAGAGAGAGAGAAAGAACGAGCTGGCAGAGAGGGGACAGCTACTAATCCAAGCCTCAGAAATACCACTATTCTGGGAGGATAGCTTCTGTGGTGGCTGAAGCCTTCAGAAGGCTGGTCGGAGGAACAAGGACCTTTCCAGGGGACGGGGTCATTTTGCTGCAGCCATGACACAAGCAGGCATTCCCCATGGGGGGGGGGCTGGCACCAACTCAAGGAGCTGAACTCCCCTGAGCTCCTGTTCGAAATGACCCCTGCTAGGTAGTATGTGATATGAAAGACATCCGCTTGAGACCCTGGAGAGTCACAACTAGTACTGACTTTGATGGACCAGTGGTCTGATACAGTATAAGGCAGCTTCATATGTTCATATGAAGATTGAATGTACTAACTGGTCTGATACAGCATGGCTGCTCTTACTTTCTTATGCTCAAAGCTTTTTGTCTAGCAGGAACTTCTTTGCATATTAGGTAACACACCCCTAATGTAGCCAATCCTCCAAGAGTTTACAGTACCCCTGTAAGAAGAGCTCTGTAAGCTCTTGGAGGATTGGCTACATTAGGGGTGTGTCGCCTAATATGCAAAGGAGTTCCTGCTAGAAAAAGAGCCCTGCATTATGCACATTGCTGTTAGCTTTGGAAGATCTGTTTCAATCAAGAAAACAGAAGAACAAGAAAGATTGGAGGCTATAAAAGCAGCTCCTCTGCCCATGTGTATTTTCTACCACAATGCAAAGAACAGCATTGTAGAGGTTCCTGGGTCCTTCCCGGGATCTTCTGCCATATGCGCAAAGTGCACGCGACACGATGACATCACCCAGAAGTGACATCATTGCATCGCTGATGTCAGGGGATGATGCTCTATTTTGGGGGGGCAAAACTCTATAGTCTTTCCCTTCAAAACTATAGAGTTTCCCCAAAAACTTCTGTCACTTCTGGGTGATGTCATTGCGTCAGGGACATCACATGGCAATGTCCCTGTTTGGGGGTGGGGTTTCCCCCACCAACCAGCTGGCTGGCAGCAGATCCCCCCAAAGTGGGATAATCCCCATTGGGACCTGGGGGCTGGGAACCCCAAGGGGAGAGCAAATATGTTGTCTGCAGTTGCCGAGTTCTTGATGGTGAAGATGTGTCACAGGTCGTATTGGGGGTCCCCGAAGGGCCTGCTACAGGGTTTAGGAGTCCCTGCACAAGATGTGATCCCGTGCCTTCTGGATGGAAAGAGGTGGGCTGAGCACCTCTCACTGGTGATGGAACTTCCACCAGGCTGTGGGCCTTGGCTGATCCTCAGCCATGCCAACACTTGGCACTGGCCCTGGTTCAACTTTGCGGCTTTATTGACTCACTCAGTGACTTATACAGCAGAAGAATAAATCTTCCAAATGGAGGATATTATTTTTCTGCTGTGCACTGTGCTGTATTGAATCACTGGAACCGAAGGCCATGAGTACTGTGAAAGGCTTGGGGGGGGAGACACCCAGATCAGGAGATAACCAATTTATATGCAAAGCAAGAAGATTTTAAAAACTGCAGTAAATGTTTCTAAATACCCGTACTACTTAACAACTAATTACAATAAACTGAAAGCACATATATTTCCTAACTTCTCTAACTCTTTTAATTACCCATTACACAAATTACTGTATTTTTTTTTTACTATGAGTGTATGAAGGGTATTAGGCATCTAGCAAATGAACTCCAACGTTACTGCTTTATGTGAGCACCCTGCTGGTGCCTGCTTGTCGTATCTGTTGGCAAGTGACTGACGTTCCTTTCTCAAGACGGTCCCCCTTTGTCCCCGGTTTCTTCCTGCCTTGCTGGTTTTCTGTGGGAACCCTCTAATTTGGGGGCCACGCAGGGTGCTGTTCTGCATGTCTTGCGTTTTTCCCAAGGAGGTGGCATTTGGGGGAGAAGATAGTGGAGCAAGGAAAGAGACCAGACAGGAACGGTGACAGAAATATTAGCCTGGGGGGAAAGTAAAGTCCCAACGTGAGGAGGAGGGTTGGTGGTACGTAATATGGGGATGTTGCAGGCGTAAAAGGCAGAATGTGAAGGATGGTTTACGAACTATCTACAGCCCTCCCGGGATGCTGGCCTGTGAAAGTACTCTCAGAACTCTATGTGTAAGTCTCTATGGCGCATAATAATTCATTTCTTAACCTTTCCCAGACTCTTCAGATTTATTAAGCACTCTGCATTTAGTTCCACACTCCCTCCCCCTGAAATTCTTCCTCCATTTCATCTCTTTCCTATCCAGATCTCTTGTACAGAATATTTTCCTTCTGCATGGTCAAGGAACTACACAGGAAGTTCCCAGTTTGGCTCTTAGCTCTGGCAAACACTCACTTGAGGAGTATGCAAACTATTTTCAGCCTTAGCCTCCCCACCCTCCATCTGCAGTATGCAGAGCGATAGCCACATTATCATCAACAAACAAATAAATGGGAGTCTTGCAAAACCTTAAAGACTAAAGGAGGAATCCTAAACAGATTTGCTTGAACATAAATCCCATTTTATTCAATAGGGATTATTCCCAGGGAAGAATTCACAGGCTAAATCTCTGATGCTGCGATCCTAAGAATACATTCCTTGGCATAAGCCCAAGTGATTAATATAGGACTTACTTCTGAGTAGACCTGCTTAGAATTGCTGTGTTACAGTGCCATTTTAAGCAGAGATTAAGATAATGGGCTTAAAGGGTGCAACTCTGCTTATGATGGCATACATTTTTACGGAGTATGCCAACTTTATTTGTTTGTATATTTAGATTAATTATTGCCTGCCGTTCTTATGTGATATGATAACATGCACAAACCGTATACCACATTAAATATTTTAATCATTCTGGTGGCTCAAGACACCTTTTTTCCCCATCTGCAGTATGAGGAATAGCACTGACATCCACTGGTGAGGATTACAAGTGAAACACGTTGAACGCTTTGAAGCACTGTATAGATGTTATTATTAAAATATTCTGAAAGTCGGGGCTACAGTTTATTGTAGTGTCAGTTTCAAATGAAAACTCCTGTGTAGCTAATGAGCACTCGTCCATGCAAACCTGAGAAAGACTTTCCCTCCATCATTTGCTTACCGGTTGCATGTTAAGGACAATTCAGATAACTTTCCCAGAATGGTTGTGATGCAGTGTGTCCATCTGCAGGATTTCCATGAGTCAGAGTGTCAGGGTCACTAGGGTTTAGCTACTGAAAACGGATGAGGATTCCCTTCCCAGCTGCAACTGCTTCCCAGCCTTTGTTATAGGGACTCGCCCCTACAACTTGAAAAGCAGTAGAAAAACAAACAAAGCCCCACAGTGAACAGGACATGACAAAAATCACCTTAAAACCAGAAGGAATAGAAATGTTTTCTTTTTACTTGGCAATTAACAGTAGGGGGGAAAAGAGTTCTACTGACAAGGAGTCCCTCTGCCTAATAGCCATATACGTAAGCTGCAGATGAGAGGGGCTTCATTAGAAGATCTCTCTTTCATTTATGTATTTCCTCCTTCCTCCAAGACACACAAAGCAGTGCACAAGATTCTTCCCTCCTCCACGGTATCCTTATATCAACCCTGTGAGATACATTAGGAGCAGAGAGCATGCCTGGCTTCCATGCACGTTTTTGAAGCCTATGTTGTGGGATATGACAGCCCTGTCAGCTGCTTCTTAAGTTGGTAGCACATTAGAATTTTTTTTCCTACTACATTGTGGCTCAAAAAACCAAAAATGCATGCGACAGGTAGGTCTGGTTTTCACACATACTGTCTTGGCTGCCACCAATGAGAGACAACTTTGAGGTTCTGGGCAGGGTTTGGGCACAAAGAAAGAAACGTTAGAATTAACACATGCCCCCTTTGGTTTCCAGCATGACTGGGGATATCTGTGGCTCTCCACCTGGTCTGGCTTCTGGTTGGCCAACACTGATCCTAGCAGCCAAAAAAGGGGGGCCCCTTATATGGTGGGTTTGGCTGGCCATGACTGGTGGCACGCACTGTAAACTTGATAGTGCAGGATACTGCTGTGCATTGTTGATCCCTCACTTACGGACAGTTCTATCTAGCAAGGAAGACCACCTCCCTCTGAACTGATAGGTAGGTATATCTCAGAGCCAAGGGTGTAGACTTTCCAGTTTTGGGGCTGGGGCTGGGCCAGAGACATTACAGGCCATTGTCTCCGGGGGAGGCTCAGCATGTCCTGGAAAAGTTCAGGGGGAAGCCTCCATCTCCCCAGCCCCCCTGAAGTTGACGCCTATGCTCAGAGCAGCCAGCATGGTGTAGTGGTTAAGAATGACAGACTCTAATCTGGAGAACCAGGTTCTATTCTGCACTCCTCCACATGAAGCCAGCTGAGAGACCCTGGATCAGTGACAGCTCTTTCAGGGCTCTCTCAGCCCCAAAAACAAGTCTAGCTTGCCACCTAGTGGTGCATAATGCTAAAGAGCTAGAACTTTAGGCGGCCAGACAATCTTAGGATCTCCTGGCTATACTACACACAATGCCGTATGATTAATTATTAATTATTAGAGCAGACAGACCTATTGCAGCTGTAACATCCTTGCTGGTAGCACCTAATCCTGTTGGGGGCTTGTGACATTGGGATATAATAATTTGTAACTACAGGTGAGGAAAAGGTTAGTTTGCTTACTTTCTGGTTTCCCAGAGAGAATAGGAGTGAGCTGCTTGCCTGCTCCGCTCCCATTTCTTGTAATTCCTTATTTCAGTTTAAACTGTCCCGAATGAGATCAAATCAAGCTTGAATTCTCCCTAGAAGTTAAAATGACTAACCTGATGCTATCATACTCTGTTCACATTAGGAGAAGACAAGAATAATTGGAAAATACAATAATGCTAGGAAAAGTTGAAGGCAGCAGGAAAAGAGGAAGACCCAACATGAAATGGATTGACTCAATAAAGGAAGCCTTGGCTCTCAGTTTGCAAGACCTGAGCAAGGCTGTTAACAATAGGACATTTTGGAGGGCGTTAATTCATTGATTCATCATAAATCGAAAGCGACATAACGGCACTTAACAGACACACTCAATTCAGTCTTGCAGCATTTTGTGAATATTCTCCCAGTTATGCCAAAATGCCGGTGGATGTCATAACAATAGTATGTGGGACTCTTCTGGGTTAAGGAGAATCATATTTAATATTACTAATTTTCACATTTATTTTACCCATAAAAATCCTTCTAGGAGCAAAAGAAAAAAAGTTTTATTGCACTGGATTCCAGAGTATCTAATTTATTCATGGGGTAAATGTTTCATATAATGAATTTTCTAGTAGATGTATTCTGAAATTCATGCCGAAGAAGGTCCACCATTAAACCATAGGCATTTTTGTTAAATGAGACAGAGTTTCTCCTCGGTTCTTGATGGAAGCTCTTCCAGGTACTGAAAATCATTGGCCCATGCGATATGGACATTTACCTGAGGAGCAATCCAACTGAATCACTGCATGTGGACACAAAGGAAGGTATAATTGATGTGCTGCAGATGGAGGCTGCAGAAGAGGAAGGCTATGAACTTGAGGGGGTGGAAGACTAAACTCCTGGACTGATTGATATTCCTGAGAGGTCTGTCTCTAGGCTTACCACTGGGGTGCTCACATGGAGGAACTGTTCATGAAAACCAAGAAAGGATGCTGTCACCCACATGGGGTGGCCACATGTACCCCCCCCACACACACATGTGCAGAGATAGCCCAAGATGTTTTGGTGCACCAGACAGAAAATCCAGCCCCAAAGTAGTAAAAATGAAGTAAACTGCATAACTGGACAAATTGTTGCCTTTTAATTGTACCCACAAATCCGTCACTGGTAGCAGGCCAGAGCAGTTGACTTGGAGGAACACCACAGGAATAATGTGAAAGAATGTCACTGAGGTGGCTTTAGATTTAGATTCAGGGGTGGGTGGTGGGGGGAAGAAATATGTTTTGTTTAATCACTTATAGTTTGGGAGTAATCATGTCAACAAAAGCAACTACTGCTTCATTACTCAGAGGATGTAGTGATGGCCACTAGTTTAGCTGACTTTAAAAAGGGGTTCGGCAAATGCGTGGGTGAAAGGTCTGCCATGTTTCCCAGTGTGTGAGCAGCCAAGCAGCTTGATCCTGCACATGTTACACAAGTCCCGCAAGGTTCAGTTGTGCATGCAGCTGAGCCTCCCAAATCCTGTGTATGTTTACTTAGAACTAAGGCTGATTCTGCATTGGCTTTTACCTCCGGGGTTTTTTAAAAATCAAACCTGCATTGGAACAGAAAAAATACAGCTCAAAACCACATTCAAATACCCTGGGGCAATGCTATACTGACTGCAAATTCACCCCTGAATGGCCATAAATCTATGCAGAAGGTACCATAAAACCTGATGATCAAAGAAAGTAAAAGCAGCATGCAGTGCAGAAAGTACCATAAAATCCGATGGTCAAAGAAAGTGACAGCAGCATGCAATGCAGAGGGGAATTTCTGTTCCAACATGGGTTTGGTATAACAGCGGAGGGAAAAACCAATGCAGAATCACCCTATGTGTCCACTGGGCTGACTCATGCAGTCTAAAGCCTATTAGTAATGTCTAACTGAGTTCAGCAGGGCTTACTCCGAGGTAAATATGCATAATCTTGCTGCCTTGATGGTTCCATTCTGAGATTGCTTTTCAGGACTGGGGGGGGGGGGGGACTTAGGATGTGAATTTTCAAGTGTCCAGAAGCAGGGTTTTTTTAAATTGCTCCAATCTAATTGATATATGCTGCCATCCGTTTTGACCCTGGTAATAGCGTAGCTAAAACAATTTCAAGTGGGTCGAAATATCCCAGGAGTACTTACTGCAGTGATATAAAAATCTTGAAGCAATGTGTCTTATGTCCCGTAAATCATGTTAGACTTAATGAAACCTCCTGCAAGAGCATTCCATATCTGTGATGCATTTAATGGCACTCCGCAGATGACTGCGATCTGCTTTTAAGAAATATGTAAACCTCTGATGAAGTGCAACAGCAGAAAGGAGGGAGTAAAAATATAGAGACAGGTGTGCGGTTTAAGGGGTTTTGGGTTTTGAGGGGGGGTGGTGTTTTGGCAGTATGGTTCCTCTATGTCTATGAGCCAGCCTGATCATTCTGAAGGAAGCCCCCAGTCCTATGGATTCCCAAAGTTGCTAACTGACCAGGGAAATGGCCCGATCTGCTCTTGTGTCCTTTAACAGTAAAAATGCTTCTGGATTTCTCCTCCTGCCCCCCTGCTCCGATTCTGGAGTTCTGAAACATCTGCTATGATTTCATAGTGGAACTGGATGCAATGGCAAATCCTCCATTGTTTCATTTTTCATTTCTAAATTTTGTACAGGGTGGTTCGACTTGGCTTTCAGTTCGTTCAGCTCATTTACACTTCTTCACACTTCCTTTATGCTAGTACTGATGTGCCGATTGATAACACAGCATAAACAAGCAGCCTTCATATCATTGTATGTATATCTGCATCAAGATCTTTGGGAGGGGTGTTTTTTTTCCAGTGCATAGGAGAGTATGTGTGTTGCAATGCAGCACCACACATAAAGAATCCCAGTGCCATTGTACCATCATTCAGGTTAGGATGACTTCCTTGTAGCCATCTGCACAGGTGCATCAGTAACCCAGAGCAGAGGAAACCCTCATTTTCATCCCATCCCAACCATTTTGAACTGTAAGCCAGGCACAAGAATAATGGGCAAAATGTGAAGATGAATGAATCTGGCTGTTGCTAATTTTTCAATTTATATTAGTTATAATTACCTGAACAGAGCATTTCTGTTTTTTGATTAATTATTAGCCAAAAATGCATCCCACTCTTGATAAGGAAGACTGAGCAGGTGGTGATTTTTGTGGCACGGGAATGAACTCCCCCTGCTGATGTCTGCAAATGTTGAGCTGCTGTTAAAAACACAGGAGCAGCAAAACAACGACAGCATTGGCAACCACAACAGAACGCATCCTTAGACATTCAGGTTTGTCAGATCATTGCCCAGAAGGATTTAGGGGGTTGTTTATGAGAGAGGCAAACGGTATAGACACTGTATTTGTTTCAGATGGTTTGCTCCAATTGAGTCCAACCAACTCCACAGGCATGATGCTTCAAGTACGGAAAATTTAGCTAGCTTCTGTTTACCAGTGAGCTGTAAATGTTTGCCTTTTGCAAAAGGGACAAGATAATGGGAACAGGAAATAACCAGTGAAGCTTCAAAACCACAAAGGAATATATTTTTTCTCTAGCAGACTCTGTGTGGGGATAAGGCAGGTTCTCATGGAAGCCTGGTGCAGAATGTTAAATGTATTGATTTGCAGTTTAAAAAATATTTAGGATTCCCCCCTACACACACCTCAGTCCCAGGGATAGATGGAGAAATTGACACAGTCACAATTGCCCAAGAGCTTGAGGGCTTTCGTTCAAATGGCTATAGGTGGTTGAAAGCACTGCTTAACAGGGCCACCTCAAGCACAGGAGGGGTATCATGAATTTGTGATCTGCTCCTATGATTTCAGCAGCAGCTGCATGTACACCGACATTAAGCAGATGAAGCTTTTCTGTTATGTATTGACCATGCGGTCGCCATGTGCTCTCTTCATTGCGACCGCATGGCCAGAGCACATGGCCAGAGCATGGCCAGAGCACATGGCCAAGAAACTACCTGAGCTTCAGCCAGGTAGAACAAAGGCCAGGTGGATTCAAACCGGCCACCAATCCTGTACCTAGGTTTCTCCCAGGGAACCTATGAAATGTAAATAGACTTCTAATAGCCTATCAGGCCAGTTGGGTGAGGTCAGGGGATTGTCCCTGACCAGCATAAAAGGAGGGCTTGGAGCCCTGGGTTGTATGCTTCATCCAGACCAGCAATAAAGATCTAGCTGTTTCACTACTCCATGGACTCCCGACTCCAATACTTATCAGTGGCGACGAGGATGGGATCCTGATGAGCGACTCTCCAGCAGACCACAGCAGCACAGCGAGCTCCGTCCCACCGGCCGCAGGCATCTCCGAGCTCCAGCGCTCCAACGCCTCGCCGCAAGCCGCTCTGAGCCCAATCCTCCGGCACTAGCCAGCGCCAAGCCTCAGCGCTCCCTGGCACCGCCGCAAGACACGAGGACATCGCTCAAACAGCCGCCGCCGCTCCTGCTCTGGTAAATATGGCAAACGCTCCGGGACCAATTACCCCTTTCAATACGTCTCGCCCCGAGACGTGGGAGTCCTGGCTCAAGACGCTGGGTTGTGCCTTTAAGGTCCGCGGAATCACAGATGCGGACCTGAAGAGTGCCTGGCTCTTGAGTTCCGGAGGGGTGGAGGTCATGCGGGTGGCCCAGAACCTACTAGCCCCGCAAGACCCCACCGAGGTGTCTTACGACGTGCTCACCAAGACCCTCGGCGATTACTTCGCCCCGAAGCCATCAAAACTGGCCAGGCGCTGGGAGTTCATACAGCGCCAGCAGCAGCCGGGGGAGTCAGCCGCCACTTTCCTGGCTGAACTCCGTCGACTAGCCGTGGGCTGCGAATTCCGCCACATGGATGACCACGTGGAGACCGCCTTCATGGGAGGGGTCCGGGAAGCCAAGCTCCGCCGGCGCCTCATTGCAATGCCGGAGCCAACCTTGGAGAAGATGCTCGAAACTGCGGCAGCCTTCGAGACAACGCAAAAGGACAAGGAAGCCACCAAAGTCCACCAGGCGGCTCCTCCCGAACCCGACTCAAGCGAAGAAGAGGACGTCCACCGGATGCAACCACGCTCGAAGGGTGAGCCCGGCGTCCCCAGGCCCAAGGGCCGGTGCCCAGCATCTGTCTCTGTTCCCTCTCCTGCTTCCCTCAACAGGCAGGCCCCAACGTGCGCCAGCTGTGGGGACCCCCACGACAGACGGACATGCCGCTTCCGTGATGCCATCTGCCGCGCCTGCGGGAAAGCAGGACATCTCGCCCGGGCCTGCCGCCTGAGGAACAGCCACCGTGCCCCAGCAGTGAACTTCGAAGAAGTGGGTAGTGTCGTTCCCACGGCCACGGTAATGAACTTGCCTCAGCCCATCCCGGGCGCAATTTCCGTGTCTCTCCGAATAGAGGGAGTTCCTTGCTCCATGGAACTGGACTCAGGGTCAGCATATTCAATTGTGTCCGCAGCTACGTTCCGCCGCCTCTGCCCGAAGGGGGCACGCTGGCTGCGGCTGCCGGCTGGGTTGGTCCTCCAGGACTTCCAGAAAAACCCAGTGGCTATTAAGGGGCTAGCCAGGGTCCGGGTCCAGTACCATGCCTTTAATGGCCTGCTGGACCTTCTCGTGGTGGAGCACAATCTAACCAGTCTCCTAGGTCGCGCCTGGTTCAAGCCGCTCGGAGTGCAGTGGACCGGAATACACCGCATGGGCTCTACTGACTTCTCATCCATCTGCGAGGAATTTCCCGCCGTTTTCGATGGCTCATTGGGCTGCTACAAAGGACCCCCGGTTTCCTTCGACCTGGACCCGGCAGTCCGGCCCATCCGCGTGGCCGTCCGCCGGCCACCACTCGCCTTCCAGCCCAAAGTGGAGGCAGAGTTGGAAAAGCTCGTGGCACAAGGGGTGCTCGAGCCGGTCTCCCACGCCAAGTGGGAGACTCCCATTGTGACCCCCCTCAAAGCTAACGGGGAAGTCCGCATCTGCGCGGATTACAAATGTACAATTAATAAGGCATTACAGGACCACGCGTACCCGGTACCGGTGGTCAGCCATGTTCTGGCCTCCCTCGCGGGTGCCAAAATATTTGGAAAATTAGACTTGGCCCAAGCCTATCAGCAGCTTCCCGTAGACGAAGCAACGGCCGAGGCACAAACGATTGTGACTCACAAGGGAGCGTTCAAGGTAAAACGCCTCCAATTTGGGGTCAGCGTAGCACCCGGAATCTTTCAAAATCTAATGGATTCTCTCCTAAAAGATGTTCCAGGAGTGAAGCCGTTCTTCGATGATGTCCTCATCGCCGCCCCGGACGCCGACACGTTCGCAGCTCGCCTCCGGATGGTGCTGCAAAGGTTCCAGGACGCGGGTCTCAAGGTTCGAAAAGACAAGTGCACCCTGGGAGTCTCCTCGGTGACCTTCTTGGGGTTCCAAGTCACCGCAGACGGCATTCACCCTACAAAGGAGAAGGTAGTGGCAATTACAGGTGCACCCCGCCCGTCCTCAAAGGCGGAACTCCAGGCGTTCTTGGGACTTGTGAACTTCTACCACGCCTTCCTTCCGCACAAGGCGGCGGTCGCTGAACCCCTGCATCGTCTCCTGGACAAGGGAGCGGCTTGGGCCTGGGGTCCCAAGCATGATGCAGCCTTCCGGGCCGTCAAAGACGTATTAATTTCAAATGCGGTCTTAGCGCATTTCGATGAGAGGCTCCCTGTCATCCTGGCCTGCGACGCATCCCCCTACGGCGTTGGGGCGGTCTTGGGACACCGGCTACCCAACGGAAAGGAGGTACCGGTTGCCTACTACTCCAGGACCCTGTCGTCGGCAGAACGGAACTACGCCCAGATCGACAAGGAGGCCCTAGCAATCGTAGCTGGCGTCAGGAAATTTCACGACTATCTCTACGGACGGTCGTTCACCGTGGCCACAGATCACAAGCCGCTGCTGGGTCTCCTTGCCCCCCACAGGCAGACCCCTCACATGCTGTCCCCGCGGGTCCTGCGGTGGTCAATTTTTTTGTCAGGCTACTCCTACGAATTGGTACATCGCCCGGGGAAGGCGATGGGTCATGCAGACGCCCTCAGCCGTCTTCCCCTCCCGTCCTGCGACCCTGATCCGGCTCCAGCTTTCCACGTCGCGCTCCTAGAGGATCTACCGGAGCGCCCCGTACAGGTATCAGATGTGGCCCGTCGCACGCGGCGGGACCGCATCCTTTCCCGTGTCTCGGACTGGGTGGGAAGGGGGTGGCCGGAAAAACCGGGACCAGATTTTGCCGCTTTCACGGCACGCAGGCACGAACTATCGGCCCACAAGGGATGCCTGCTATGGGGATCTCGAGTGGTGATCCCCGGGCCCCTGCGGCCCCGAGTGCTAGAGGCCCTCCACGAGGCTCACCCGGGAATTGTGCGCATGAAAGCTCTGGCCCGGAGTTACGTATGGTGGCCAGGCCTGGACAAAGACATTGAGGGGCGGGTCCAGAAGTGTACCAAATGCCAGGAGTCACGGCCAGATCCGCCACACGCTCCTGTCCGATCCTGGGAATCTACTAACAAGCCCTGGTCCCGCCTGCACCTAGACTTCGCGGGACCAGTCCAGGGCCGGTTGTTTCTTATCGTTGTTGACAGCTACAGCAAGTGGCTTGAGGTAGTGCCGGTAGCTTCGACCTCCACCAACGCTGCCTTAAG
The DNA here is from genome assembly GCA_029233225.1 of Lepidodactylus listeri. Taxonomy (NCBI): domain Eukaryota; kingdom Metazoa; phylum Chordata; class Lepidosauria; order Squamata; family Gekkonidae; genus Lepidodactylus; species Lepidodactylus listeri. Next base: position 39,979,843 of record JARCFY010000013.1, read on the forward strand.
AAGTCTCTGGCCGATCTTCGCGACACACGGAATGCCAGAAACTCTCGTGACCGACAACGGGACCGCCTTCACCTCCGGCGAGTTTCAACGGTTTGTGGAAGCCTGCGGTCTGCGCCACATCCGCTCCGCTCCGTTCCACCCCGCAACCAATGGCCAGGCCGAGCGCATGGTGAGGACAACGAAGGACGCGTTAAAGAAGATGGAGCATGGCGACTGGGAAGAGCAGCTGTACAAGTTCCTGTTCTGCCAACGGAACACACCCCACTCAGGGACCGGGCGCCGGCCAGCCGAACTTCTGATGGGAAGACGACTGGGAACCGTCTTGGACCGCCTACATCCCGACCGAGCAATCGAGGGGAACCCGACAATGGAGGACCGGCCAGCTGCCCGAGGATTTGCTCCCGAAGACCCCGTATACGCAAAGAACTTCGCGCGGGGTCCAACATGGCTCCCCGCGAGGATCGTCCGAGTCACAGGGCCTTATTCCTATGAGGTCCTTACGGAAGATGGCGTAGTCTGGAAACGGCACATTGACCAGATTCGACGCCGTACCCAGAACCACGATGATACCCAGGCCCCCGAACTCCCTGCACCAACAGACCGTGACATCGACACGACTCCAGAAGCAGCGCCAGACCCTGATCCGGAGACTGCGGAGATGCCGCTCCTGCCCGCGGACGAAGCAGTCGCACCATCCACACCTGAACAACCCCCGAGCAGACAGGCCCCGCCAGCAGAACAACTACCCACACCGCAACCTGCCGACACTAGCAACACACCCCGCCTTACAACCCCCCGGCGCTCTGGACGTGAGCGCAGACGCCCGGACTATCTCAAAGACTATGTGTGCAGAGGGGTTCTGGACTATGGGGGGAGGGGTGTTATGTATTGACCATGCGGTCGCCATGTGCTCTCTTCATTGCGACCGCATGGCCAGAGCACATGGCCAGAGCATGGCCAGAGCACATGGCCAAGAAACTACCTGAGCTTCAGCCAGGTAGAACAAAGGCCAGGTGGATTCAAACCGGCCACCAATCCTGTACCTAGGTTTCTCCCAGGGAACCTATGAAATGTAAATAGACTTCTAATAGCCTATCAGGCCAGTTGGGTGAGGTCAGGGGATTGTCCCTGACCAGCATAAAAGGAGGGCTTGGAGCCCTGGGTTGTATGCTTCATCCAGACCAGCAATAAAGATCTAGCTGTTTCACTACTCCATGGACTCCCGACTCCAATACTTATCATTTTCCCATCACACCAAGACAAGCTTCCTTTTTAGGTATAAGGTTGTTTCTGTAGAAGGCATAAGAGCAGTGCCAATAAAATAAGTTGGCAACTTTTATTATAAGAGGGGACAGGGCAGGGAAAAGTTTCTGTTCTAATAAAATGTGCAAGAATCAAGATCACTTCTCTAGCTATCGCAACTGCAAGAATTTCATGGTCTCCCTAAATTATTCCCTCCTTCCCCCCCCCCCCCCATCATGTTTCCCTTTCTCTAAACTCCTTTGGAAATAGTAAACTGTTGGTCCATGTAACTCTGAGTCATTGTGGAGGGAGAGTTTTTTCCCCTGAGTGTTCCTCTTGAACATTTCAAATGCAAGCCCCAGATCCCAGCCTGCCTTGATTCTAGGAGGGCCAGCAGGGAGAAGGGGGGACCTCTGAGTTGATAAAGCAAGAGAGCAGGACGCTGCAGATGCCTGCCTGACTCTGTGTAAAAGGTCCCAGCAGGAAATGTGTAGCAACCCTAGGCCCCCTGAAACTGGCGCAGGAATCCGGCTTCATCTTCATTATAATGTGCTTTGCAGCACAAACGAGACAGAGAATTTCCAAAGCCAGCCTCCAGGATCGTTTTGCTTAAAAGCCTTGCCTCTGTCCGTTCCCAGGCAGTTGTTGAGCAAAAGGGCTTACAGCTGAATTTTCAGTATCCTAGTATTTCCAGTATTAAGTTGAAACTGCTTTAGGATCCCTTTTCAGCATAGGCAGAAGGCTGGACTACTCTTTTCTGCATGAGCCGAAAGAATTGTAAAAATGTTGCATAGCAAATTATTTTTGGTATTAAGACTGTAACTTTTGTTTAAGAACGAGAATGTAAACAACATACAAGTATGATTTATATCAAACCAGCACTCTAATATTTTGTTTACTGTTACTTAAGAAAGCAGAATGAATAATTTCCTGTACTTTTAGGAGCTGTCACCTGAACAATTCTCCTGCTACATTTTGTCCCAGTATTACAAACATTAAAAAATAACAGCTTGTTTGGATTTATCCTTCCCCCTACTTTAAAAAATAATGCTTTATTTTGTTTTTACAACAAAAGGAATAGAATTTTTGGTTTTATTGACACCCAAAACAAATGGTTTGACACCAAAATGAGCATCCTACAAGAATGTGAAAAAACTGCCATCATGCAAAATGGCTGTCTCTGCAACTAATATAACAGTGTATTTGGCTTTATCAAACTCAAAAACATATATTTTGACACTAGGATGTCCTACATGAATTTTAAATTTCCCAATAACTTAGAGTTGCCAGGTCCCTTACCTGCTTTTAGCAGGGGGAGAAGCTCCTGCTCTGGGACTTTTCATGCACACGCACCGCGATGAAGTCACCCAGAAGGGACATCATCACACTAGGCACATTGCCAGGGATGCTCTAGCATTTATCCTGAAAACTCTATGATACCATAGAGTTTTCAGGATGAATGCTAGAGCATCCCCCTGGCAACATGCCCAGCACAATCTTACTGGGCATGTCAGCCCGATCCAGACACTTGGGGGGTGGGGTTCCCCCTGTTGGCCAGATCCGAGCCAGTGGGTCAGTGGCCGTTTGAGCGGGCAACCCCCCAACCCCTCTGAGGACCTGGCAGCCCTATAATAACCATAGTTACCATCTTGGAAAATGGCGGCTATGCGGAAAGCATCCAAAAATTGGAATGTCTACCCAAGAAAATTTTAAAGCAGTAGTGCCCTGAAACACACATACACACAAACACACACACATACACACAATAAAATTATCTGTACATATGTATTTTTGTGGGGGTCTATGGTGGAGCCAAGACTATTTGGGAGTCTTTCAAGTACCCTGGTCCCAAGCTAGTTAGTGCCTTCAAGGTAAGAAGCAACAGTTTGAATTGTGCCCAGAAACAGATTGGCAGCCAATGCAGATCTTTCAACATTAGAGTGAGACCATCCCTTTATCCTACTCTTGACAGGCTGGCTGCTACGTATTGGCCCAACTGAATTTTCCAGAACATTTCATAGACAGCCTCACTCAGTACACATCACAGTAACCTAATCTGGATGTGATCAGAGCATAGATTGCCACAGTTAGATCACCTCACTGGGGTGAAAGCTTATCTGTGATGCTTGATCTGTGATGGTTCATTAACACGTGTGAATCACTCTGATTCCATGGCCATGAGCTGTGGGCACATATGTGTTAACCAACCCTTGAAAATATATATGGTATTTTATGATGGGCATTTAACAGTGCCATCCTGAACCAAATTACACCCTTCAAAAATCCACTGGAGTCTGTGGACCAAAAAGGGTGTAACTTAACTTAGAATTGTGCTGTAAAATGTTTGAAGACTGTGCAGTCAGGGGCAAACCCAAGTTTGCCTCTTCGTAATGTGTGAAATGGCCCATTATGATTCAGAGAGGTTTATTGCAGTGATGGGGAGCCTCCCTCTCCTTCCCTCTTTCCATCTTCCTTTCGACACTTCCTCCATTTGGCCTTCTCACTGGCTAGTTTAGACACGGCAGTGCAGTCTGCTTCCTCTGAAAAGCAGGCCCTCCCCACCGCTCAGACACACATACACACACTCTGGTCCATAACAAGTCTTATCTTCCAGCCACGGCACAGGCATAGCAATCGCTTGCACGTGTCTCCCCCCCCCCTCCTTTCCATTCACTCCCTTCTAAATTATAATCATTGAGAACACATTAGGAAGGAGCCCGGGTGGGGTGGGGGAACAGAGCGAAAGCAGACAATTGCCTTGTAAACATCTGGGGGATCGGGATGGCTATTAAACAGGAATGCAGGGTACCAACGGAGGAGAGAGAGAAAGAGAGGGAGAGGGTGCACGCACACACACAGGCGAGTTTATCCAAGCAAATCAATTCAAGTTAATCTTTCAGTGTCAGCTGGCTGGGTTTTTGGACTGGTGATGAATGCTCGGGCTGGGAAGATGAAATGCCGGGATGCCAGGCAGGGCTCTGACAGCTACAGATGGTACCAATTACTGCCAGTAGAGCCTGTCCTGCTGCGAGCCCAAGATGTCTGATTTGTGGTCGCTGAGAAATGAAAGAGAGGCGCTCCAGCTGGGCCTGTCACCTGCCCTATATTGCTCCATAGCAGAGGGGAGGAGGGCTGGGGGGAGGAGAGATGGAGAAATTAAAACAAGAGCATTTTTAATCACATTTCCATGCACGTTTATGCTCATTGTGCCACTGAGCCAACGGATGGGTGGCCGACGCATTGCTAAGACACAGGGAAAGCGGGTTTTCTTTCTGGCGTCATGTGTTGCTGTTCTGGAAAGGGAAAAATGCAGGAAGGGTTTGTTTTTCAAGCGAGCTAAGAAGAAAGAGGATAGAGGTCGGCTAAAGAGTTTTGTTCTGCAGAAAAGGTTCCAAGGGGCATTATCGGAACTGAATTTTCCTGTGCTGTCTTCAAGGCCCTGGATGCAGTCCCAGAATTCCTTTGTGTTTCTGTCTCCCACTGGCAGCACATGCGCATAAAATCCCAACACCATTTCCCCCCCTGTCTTAACTGCTTAAGTTCTTGGTGGTGGAGGAAAGGGCCGTCAAGTCACAGCCGATTTATGGCAACCCCATAGGGTTTTCAAGGCAAGAGATGTTCAGAGGTGGTTTGCCATGGTTTGCCTCTGCCTAGCAGTCCTGTAGACTTCCTTGATGGTCTGCCATGCAAATACTAACCAGGGCTGACCCAGCTCAGTTTCTGAAAGCTGATGAGATGGGGCCAGCCTGGGCCATATAGGTCAAGTTCTTAACTCCACCCAAAGTGAAGCCCAGTGCAGTTTCTCTACCCTTCCTCTTTAGGGTTGCCAGGTCCCCCTTGGCCACAGGTGTGGGATGGGCAAGTAGTAGGGTTGCCATTCCCCAATTGGGGGCAGGAGATTGCCTGGTTTTGTGAGCTCTTGCCTGTCGCCAGCCAAGTGGCTGGCAGGAAGAAATCCCCCCCTCCCCCAATAACAACATCAAGTGATGTGCCTACATCACCCAGAAGTGACTAGGCACGTTGGTGACACTGGAGGGTGACACTCTGTTTTTTGGGCAAAACTCTATGGTTTGAGGGCCATTTTACCATAGAGTTTTGCCCAGAAAACAGAGCGCCACCCCCAATGCTCCTACATCACTTCTCTGTGACATAGACAAGGCATGTGATGTCTCTTCCGAGTGATGGCACATTGGGGTGACACTTCCGGCTCCTGGAACATCCCCCCATCCCCCTGCTGGCACCTCCAATGGACCTGGCAACCCTAGTGAGCAGAGTTGTCAAATCTAGACTGGGAAACTCTGGGATATTTGGGGATGAAGGAGGACAGGGACCTCAGTGGGGCACAATGTCACAGAGTCCAAAGCAGCCATTTTCTCCAGGGAAACTGGTCTCTGTAGTCTGGAGATGAGCTGTAATTCCAGGGGATCCCCAGGTCCCATCTGGAGGCTGGCATCCCTATAGCCTCTCCCCCTTGTCTTTTCATGTCCTGATTTCTGCCTCCTCCTCTATTGTTTCACCCTACAAATTAAATTTTGGAGAGTGAATGTTTGGGGGAGATCAGGACTGAATGACCTGGACATCTTGGGTAACTTGTGAGCAAATGTCCATTTGTTGGCTGTGTCCATGTGAACAGGGACTTGGGCCCCAGGTTAATGCAAACTCCTGACCCCTCATATAGTACTTCAACATAGTCAAATGTCTGCCTGTAGACTGCACCAATTACAGCAAGCATGCAAGGCAACAGGAATGATCACCCTTCCTTTCCCCAGATTTGTGCATTACCCTGCTGCTGAACTGGAGTTTGTAAGCTCCTCAAGGTAGAGAATTTTCTTTTTTGGCTTTTGTTGCTGTGTAAAATATAGGTGAATAATATCAACAGCAAGTCTGAGGACTGTTTTTGATTGCAAATCATCCATCCTTGTGCTAAAATGACCTTTGTTTCTTCCTTTGGGGTGTGTTTCCTGTTTGTTTCACCTTTCTTACATTTTTCTTTCTTTTATCCTTCCTTGACTGATTCAGTAGAGACACTTTTTTTGCACTTTTTCACATAATTTCCTGCCTCTCTGATATTTAATAGGATTAGTCTGGGCATCTGTGATGTGTAATTGGCTTTTTTCCCATGAGAGGAGATCCATTCTAGGAAGTTAAGTGATCGACCCTACATATTTCATTTTGGGGGGAGGGGTGTCACGCGATGGAGTTTATAATTTTGGATACTTTTGCTGGATCAATTGAACAACAATTTGAGAGTGTTCAGGTGTTTGTTCTTCTCATCATGTCATCCCATTTGTGGCTATTAATTCAAAAGCATTTTTTTTAATTAAAGGAAAATCTAGAGCACTTAAAAAAAAAGAATCTAAGACTAAAGAACTTGAATTTGCTTGGTTGTTTTGTTTTGATCTAAAAGAAAAGAGTTCCACATTCACATTGAGAAGTATTGATTTAAAGAGCATCCCTGGTCCTAAGATCATATCAAATATAAAGACAATTTAGAAATGATAGGAAAGATTAAAACAGAGGAAAAAAATACATGCATAAATCCTGCCTCAGAGTTGCTTGAAATAAAGTCTGCAGGATAAGAAAGAGCGTATGGTGGGAACTGCATTGGACATCATGGGCTTTAGATATCTAGGAGTCTCTAAGTAAACTCCATACCACTCTAATTTTGTGGATCAAAAGTGCAATACTATTGGTCCCAATCACACTGTCAGGATGCAGATGCTACCACAAACAGGGGATTTTGGTTTCTGAACATGGAGATCAGAGCCCAGAATTTGGAATTTTACAGCCACATTTGTTGGGGTCATGCCAATAAAGGTAATTGGATTGGATTGGATTGGATCACATGGGGGCATGCAGTTTTTCTCTACATCAGTTTTGGATGAATGTTATGGGAGGAAAATGATCCCAAGTCTCCCCTTAGCAAAGAGAGGCTGGAAAGCTCTTGAGATACTGTGAAAATGTGTATATGTGTCTATATCTATCTATATCTATATACATGATACATTGATGCATGAGTATAAATACATGCTATTGGTGGAAGGTCAAGAGGTGCTCAGGAACATATCAGAAAAAGCCATGGAATTAAGTATCCCAGTGATCCCATCAACCCAAGGAGAGTTCATATGTCATTATGATTTAAATTTTAAAACGAATTTCCCACCTTATGTAGCACTCACGGTGGTAATGATCCTCAAACACCAGCACAGTTTGAACAGCACACAGCTGTTGTAATACACTGGCCAAATATCAAACCTCTTTCTCACTGAGAGTTATGAGTCTCACCTGGTTTCAGAAGATACCTGTTACTTTAGGTTGGGTGAGGGTGAGAAAAATTACTGGTTGTTGTACTGTTTCCAGTGAGTCTGATTATATTCCTGGGTGGGGACCTTAATTCACTTATATCAGTGGCTTTTATCTTTTATGTTCTCAAGGAAATCAAGCCATGCCAGTATGAAGAGTAATCCCTCGACATCTGCTACAGAAGATTCTGCACTGTAAATGAGCATCTGAAGCTGCCTTAAGCCACTGGTATACCTAGGTCAATACTTTCTGGCAGTGGATCTCCAGATTCTCAAACAGAGAAAGGTCTTTCCAAGCCCTACTTTCTGGTGATGCCAGGAATTGAACCTGGGAGTACTAGATGCAAAAGATGTACTTTGCCACTAAGCTGTGGTCTGCCCTCTTAATTAACCTGGATCTAGAAAGCATCTTCAAGGGTGATGCCCTTTTGGCCTGTGTTGGGCTTTGTTTTGGGACCTACCAGCTTTTCTGCTGGTGCAAGCAAGAGCAGCAGCAACCTTGCCCTGTCCCCTGGTATGGCCTTGGAGCAGGGGCATCAAAACAGAGCACTTCTGCCAGTGGGGAAGGTTGTCAGGCTTCAGCCTTAGGTGATCTGATTTGAGGATATGCCCAATGAGCCATTTTTGCTGCAAGATCAAGAGAGAGCCAGCTCTCTTTCAGCGAACCATGTCCACCATTTTTGGTCTTCTCATTGTGGACTCCTTCTTAAGCCGTACAGAGGTTCCTTGGAACATAGTTTTTAAAACCACTGACTTATAATTGACTGCAAGTAAACATTACCTATGGGGGCTGACTTCTTAGACGTAAATCATGTTGTTCTCTTCTGAATTATTTTTAATTTCCTGGCCACGAGGAAACAAGAGGGGGGAAAGCAGGTGGGAAGCTCCAAGCCTGTTCCCTCAAGCACAGTGCTTTTGGGGGGGTTGGGGGGGGGGGAAGGCAGCTACCCTGGTTTATGTAATGTTAAACCTGCGGATCAACTTAATCACTTTGCGTCGGCCCAGCATGCTTAATGCTTGGCGCTGACCAGTGGGTTCGTGTTTCATTCGCCTTGGCTAGCTGCCAGCGCAAGAGGCTCTGTTTTCATTTTTAAATTTCACTTGGCAGTTCCTTAAAAGTCACTGGAGAACTTCGCCTGGGTAATAAAAAAAGAGAGAAAGTTTTATTGAAAACTAATTATTTTTTCAGTATTGAATGCCAGCTATTTAAAAATGTTGTGGTCATGTTAGTGCATATTTTAATGACTCTGGTCCAGAAAAATGCAATCTCTGTTGTGAGCCACTCTAGACACCTCACAATGGCTAATGACTAAGTCACTGTTGTCAAACTCCCCCTCCACTGCCATGCACATGACCTCCCAATATGTAAAATATTGTGCTGAGCTTTGAGAAATAATTAGGTTTTTCAAAACATTTCACTAAGTTCAAATGCCAGTATAAAACTCTGTGACAGACCTTTTGATCGAGGCTGTTAGACATTCACAGTTGGAAGGAATTTGGGGGGGGGGAGAAAATCATGAGGTATAGAGTTTTGTGATGTTGTCCAAGACTTTGGCTGAGGACAGACTCAAGTTCTGCCGCGCCTCTGCGGCGTGGCAGAACAAGGCAGGGGGAATTGCCCCCACCATGCGGCGTTCACACGCTGCTGCAAGGAAGCCACCCGCAGCGTCCAGACTGTGGGCAGCTTCTGGCAGCGGCAGCAGAATGCCGCACAGCTCCCCCCGCCCGGCGCGCGTTCACACCTGCCGAAAGCGGGTGGAACACGTGCACAGCAGCTGGGACACCATTTTGAAGTGGTGCCCGGCTGCTGTGGGAGGAGTGCGGTGCCAGACGCGTTGCGTCCGGGCCGCCTCCTCCGGGCAGATGTGGCAGTCTGGACTGCCGCTCTGCCTCCGCTTTTAATGCGGAGGCAGAGCAGACCAGACTGCCAGTCTGTCCTCAGCCTGTGTTGGTATGTAGTGATAGAATGGAGCCTAGCACATCTAATTTGGAGCCAGTCAGTTAGAATGAGATTAAAGTTATCAGTTAGTACGAGGATGTCCAGTGAACATCCAAAATTAATCAGTTTTAATGAAATGGTCAAGACTGATCCAGGATGGAAAGGGTGCAGATTACAGAGAGACTTCAGATGTTCCAGTGAAAGTGTTGTGGCTTCTGCATCATCCAGGCATCATGGGAGCTGTCCTCTTACACACTGATCCAGAGCTATCCATCATTACCTCTATCTCATGTTGAACACTTACTGGTCATGAAAAAAATTGACTAAATTTTATACATACTTCAGTGGATAGGGTGATTGTACTGTATAGACCAACAACAGAGTACAACATGTTAGTGATAGTATAACTCATGTGCAAACGTATTCATCTCCTGAGTGACTAGCTATTATCTTATGGCTGCACCTGCTTGATTCTGAGGAATACCTGCAACTTCTACTCAGATGATTAGGGTGGATGGAGAGGTTGTGTATTGTACTACCACTGACACCCATCCCATAAGGAGGAGCCATTTTGTGCAGTGGTCCTTAAACTGTTATTCAGCTGTAGCCACTGGTGAGACTAAAGACTGCTGGCAAATGCTGAATGTGGCCATTGTCCAGTGATATCTCATAAAAGTGAAGCAAATACCTCTGGTGGCAACATTTAAGAATGCATATATGTGTTTTGTTTTTATCCCCAGCCTTTCCCTCCAAGAAATAGCCTCAGGTGCTTACAAGTAGATAAGGATGAGTACACATTAGCGAGAATGGGCTGGAGGATAGAAAATGGACTGGATCCCATGGATTTCCTCTGCTAACAGTGGTTCTTTCCCCCGGTGCGGTACATCTTCCTCAGGCACAGAGGGGGAAGAACTCATTTTGTGCTGAAGGAAAACACCACCATTAGTGGGATGTATAAATCCCCAGTTCCTCTGTTTCCTCTACTCAGAGATTCTCTGCTCAAAAGGCCTTCATATCTCATACTCTAAAGCAATCTCAAGGCTTTCTATATGCAGACTTTTGTCTGAAGAGAAGAGATCCTGGTTCTAGCCCTCCATTTTGTTTGTACAATCTAAGGCCAAACTTTAGAAGCTGTAGAAAGTTCAGAAGAAGGAGTTAAGCTCAGAAAGCACTGATTGGTTTGGTTTTACTAGATGAGCTGGTAGGGTTTCCAGTCTCCAGATCCCAGCGGAGGTTTCCCTGCTTTTCAGGGCTTCTGCCTGCTGGCAGGGGAAACCCCACCCCTAAACAGCCACATCCAGGCCCAATATCCTTGATGCTATAAAGTCACCCAGAAGTGACATCATCATGTTGGGATGTCATGTGTGATGCTCTGGTTTGAGGGAAAACTCTATGGTAAATTTGGCCTAAAACTATAGAGTTTTGCCCTTAAACTAGAGCGTCGCCACACAATGTCACTGACATGATGACATCACTTCTGGGTCCCAGAATGCCCTCCGAATCCCCCCACTGACACCCTTATGAGCTGGTGCAGTGTAGTTCCTAAGGCTGTCATTTAGGAAGTCCCTGGTCCAAATGATACCTTACCCTTTAAAAGGCCACTGTTGGTTCAATCTCTGCCCCACCCCATTTATATTATGGAAATAATAATATTAGCCATTGTTAGGACTGCTATGATACTGTAGAAGTGAACAAGAACTTCCCAATGAATGTACAAAGTGACCCACATAGTGTACTTCATATATATGTACATCTTATTTTCTTGCATGGAGATTATTCCCATTTCAGAAAACCATCACTTGTGAAGGAGCCTGGGATCAATAAAAATGTGAATGGCTAAAACACAGTACACATCCTTGACGGCCCCCCCCCCCCCCATTTAGCAAGCTGCGATAAACAGACTGACTTCTCTCCCATTTTTAAGGAGATAAAATAAAAAACTAATACAGACATTGTATTAATCTTAAGAAAAATCCAGTCCAAATCTAGCTAAGATTTTTTAATAGTATCAGGATTTATTAGTAGAGACATAAAAGAAGTTCTTGCACCACCTCTGGGAGCAAGAGCTGCAGAGAAATCTCCAAGGGCCTTGAGCTCTGGAATCTCTCTGGTATGGCTGTTCTCTGTTGTAGTCAGACCAAGCCCCATGTGCCTTGGCCTCTTCCCTAGAGGATGTGTTCTTTACACCACTTGGCCTCCCTGGGGATACAGTCCTTCTGAGCACCAATGACTGTGAGAAGCATTTTACTGAGATGAGGGCACTTGATATTACACTTCTCTCTCTCTGAGCAGCTACACTAAGCAAGCAGGTTGTTTTCATCTGGACCGTTCCGGATCAGGACCCTCTGTGAATTATTACTTATTGTCTTTACCATTTCTTTTAATTTAGAACAATGGTATGGAAATTGATCTGGGGGATTCTGGGGTTAGTTTGCTTCCTTAATAGCTTGTTTTTTAAAAAAATATATGTTATTTATAGTCCATCTTTTTCACTGAGACTCAAGGCAGATTACACAGTATAAATCAATACAGTTAACAAATTGGGACATCTGATCAGCAAGGTAATATGATTAGAATTAAGATCAGTGAAGGGGATACATTGTAGTCAGGATAGACAGCTCTGGGTTGGGAAATACCTGGAGATTTTGGGGGTGGAGCCTATGGAGGGTAAGGTTTGGGGAAGGGAGGGACATCAGTGGGGTATAATGCCTTAGAGTCCACCTTCCAGAGTAGCCACTTTGTCTGAGTGAACTGATCTCTGTTTCCTGGAGATCATTTGTCACCCCAGAGATTTCCAGCCACTACCTGGAGGTTGGCAATCTAGTTGTCATAGGCTTATATTTTTAGAAAGTTTTTGCCAGATACCAGTGCGCTCCCAACAAGCCTAGCTAGCACCCTGTGTGGAGTGACTGTACACCCATGCTCCACATTCATTCACAATGGGTTCTTCACCGAATAGACTGAAACAAAAAGGCAGGGGAAGAAAACGCAGTCCAAAACAACAGACTGAGTAAGCAAAAGGCTGAGGCAAAAGATAAAAAATATTGGTTAGCGTATACAATTTTAATAACATCATATGTTGTATATAAACCTCCCAAACCAGGGAAAAAAAACCCTGTGAATTGTAAACTCAAACTAGACCAAACTCGTTTTAGCAACAAATGCCTTCCTCAATGGTCAGTACAGCCATCAATCAGTTTACATACAATATCATAGAATTCCCTTTTTGAGTGATCAGGTAAAATTCTCAGTGAATGATACTCTTTGTTAAAACAGTGACTTTTCACAATGCAAAAATTCTCCAACTGGCACATCACAGTGTATCAATAAACAGTATAATAAAAGCTGAACACTACAGAGTTCATTCAGTAGACATCCCTGCACATTAGATGTTTAAAATGGATGGATTTTTTTAAACATCTAATGTGCAGGGATGTGCCCTTCCACTGCCCAAAGAGCTTTTGTCCCAACCAACTTAAGTAGCTCAGTTAGGGTTGCCAACCTCTCGGTGGGGCCTGGAGATCTCCCACTTTTACAACTGATCTCCAGCTGACAGATATCAGCTCCCCTGGAGAAAATGGCTGCTTTGAAGGGTGAACTCTATGGCATTGTACCATGCTGAGGCCCCTCCTTTCCCCAAACACCGCCCTCTCTGGGCTCCACCCCCAAAGTCTCCAGTTATTTTCCAACCCAGACCCGGCAACCTTAGTAGCTCTTCTGCTGGATGAAAAGCCACTTAAGTCTAAGGAAGTCTTCTGACTTTGTGAGTCAGGTAGGATAGGGGCCAATATCTCTGTTGAATTACTTTGGTATGGTTGGGGGGGAGAGAGCTGCAGTTTTGTTCTGTGTGGGAAAAACCCATGTCCGAAACTGTAATTTTTGAATCAAAACAGCTCAGCTGCAAAATTTGGTAGTATCCCTAAAGTGCAGCCAGAGTGTTTGAAAACTGTAGGTGTAGAACAGTCCAAAACTAGAAAATGGGAGGATTGGTTCACACAGAGTTATTGTGACCCTTTTCATTCCATTGATTTTCATTCCAAGTGTTCCCTGTGTAGAGCCGCCACCTAACCCATGCACAGCATCAACTACATTTCACAAGTGATGGTGTACCTCTTCTTTTCTGCAGAGAATATCTCTGTGCAGGAAGAAAGTACATGTATGCCAAAGAGTATGTAAAATATACAACTGGTTGGTAAACGGCAAGCTCACGTTACATTAAATTCACTATGAGTCATCCATAAGGAGGCTCTTGTAATCGGAATTTATGTTCTGCATTCAGGAATGTATTTGGTAAAGCAACCAATTGTTTCTGATAGTATCTTTTATTTGGAGATCAAGCTGTTACATGTGTTATTAGTACCGGTGGTAGCACACACATATTACAAGATGCTATTAGTGAGTAAACAGGATAGAGAGCTGCGATGTCATATGTGGAAGTGATCCAATACACAAAGCCAGATGTTTACATTCTTTGTAACATCGAATGAGTACTTTTGATCACATATAATGCACTCTGGGTTTTGTAAGCAGTTCATTGTCAGCTTTGCACAGATGCCTTCCTGTCTCATGATAGGCTTGTGATTCTCATGTGGATGTGTCAGACTTGCAAACAATTTGGATAAGAGTGAATGTCTGAATTGTCTGTAATTATGTGCAAGGGATGGGTGTGCTGGGCAGGCTAAGTTAGGCTGTGAGGAAGCAGGTGGCCCCTCTTTCCCCAACCAAAGCCCCTGTATCCTTTCTGAAGATTACACAGCTTAACTGCAACACATAAACTATCTGTGCCCAGCATAGTTTAAGGCATGCCTGCACAGTGTGTCAACCACTAAGTCAAATTCAGCCCCACCAGCCATGCACGGGAGCCCCCATCTTAGTCATCCTCCTGGATTTGCTGATTGTTGGCCTGGAGAAAACGGGGAGTCCATTGAGACTGGGCAGGCAGGCCACAGTACATAATCTTGGTAGACATGACTGTCTTTGGCAGGCCTTGTCTATGCACTGATTACCCTGGCATAAAATTAGTACAAAGATTTAGTTGTTAAATTATAAAGTTCTTATCTTTAAAGAGTATCATCTAAAGATGAAAAGATACCAATTATCTGAATTTTTTAAAACGATACCTGTTCTCTAGATAGACATTTTCTTCTGACTGCAAGATAAATCAGGAAGAAGGCTGGGCAGAGAGAAAAAGAGAGAATTTTAAAGGTTATTTATATTGTCTGACAGGGGAATGTGACATTTTCTCCCTGGAAAACGAAAATAGCCAGGAAGCAGATGAGCCTGGTTTGAGGTGAAAAAGAAGAAAGGAACAAAAAGTACATTTTAATGAGACATTTACAAATTGTTCTGCACAGAGAGATCCACATTATAGCAGCAGTTTGTCAAGGAACATGATGCAGATGTCTCTTTTCGGAGTTTGTCCCGAAGCAGTGTTGGTTCAAAATATACTATTATGAAGCCAGATTTCAGACTTTGCTCTCATTGTCCATTTGGACATCAGTCAATACTTTTCTGCCTTTCATTGCACCAAACCTTGAACACTGACTTAGAAAAGTTTCTCTTTGGCAAAAGTGGCCTAGGAAAAGAGGAGGAAAAATTGTATTTTTCAAAGCCTGCCATCTGGCATGTTAGGTGATGGCAGTGTGGCTAGAGTGCAACATAGGAGGTAGGGAAATGGCGACTTCCACTAGAGATGAATCCTGTGCTAAGTACTAACCTTTCTTTTTCTTTGTCTCAGTGTCTCAGAGGGTTTTTTAGAAGTAGTGGTTCTCCAGCGAGCACATCCAGGGACTCTCTGAGGAATCATTCCTGGGGATCCAACATAGTTGAAAGGCAGCATGATTGAACTAAAGCTGGAGGAATCTTTGTGCACCTTGTAACTGAGTGTGCCTTGACTTTGTTGACAGATAAAGCCCCTTCAGAGCCCTTTCAGAGTGAACAAGCTGCTAGTATTTTATTGGTCTGACCAGTATTCTGTTAGATCACCAGCTTCTGCTCTTAACTCAGCATGCTATCACCCATAACCCACCAGCATCTTCCCTAACCGTGCCATACAGCCATCCATTTGTTTCTATGGCCACCCCAGTTTCTGACCTGGCTGCACCCCTTCCCTCCAGCTTGGCAGTTTCTGCCCTACTTTGCAGGAGCCAGTAATTTTGCCATCAGAAGTTGTGAACCTGTAATCACTCCTAGCCAGATGCAGCATTGTTCTTGATTCTGTTGAGTTCATATTACAAAGGAATCCCTGTGACACTGCTTGTACAATGTCCTAAAGTTGTGGACAGATGCAAAGATGTCTGTCTGCTGGCTGATCCATGCATTCTTCACATGTTCATTTTCCTCTTTTCATCTTGAGAAGGTCTGCTCAGGGAAGGAAGTATTGTGCACAATACTGTGGTTACAAAGCTTATATATGTAGCTAACAAATCTCGGAAGCTACTGAATCTGAAATTATAAGCAGATGAAAGTTTTGGAACATAAAAATGGTCTTATTCAGCTACTACTTCACGGACACTGATGTCACGGATATGGCCAGAAAAGTAGGGGAACAGTTACTGGACTTGATCAAAAAGGTCATAGAGGATGTTGCAGCACACATGCTTCTCAAGGAAGCATGCCAAGAAGGGAGTTAATGCATGCAGACATGGACACACGTGCCTGACTGCTGGGTTACAGCAATTTCTGCTGCAAGGAGACTCCATTCATTTCTTTGTAGTCCATCTAGAAATGTGACTACTTCATTGAACTAGGCTGTTTACTGCGAAACCCCACTCCACGCCCTAATCCACTTTGTAAGATTTCCTTGAGTTTTAAAAGCAGTTGTGGAAAAGTGTATGTGGTTAGTTTAGAAACTGCAGAAAAGAATAACATTCCAGAAAGTCTGCCCTTTCTCTCTTCCACAATTGTATGTTGACTGTGGACTGTCAAGTAGGAAGTAGTGTGAATATAAAGAAAAAAAGCATCTCTGCATTGGAAACTGTTTTTTGCAATGTCACAGTAGTTCTGCCATGTGAATTTTTGAGTTTTCTGTCTCTTGTGGTAACCTTTTCAACCTGTACGAGAATAGCCCATAGCAGGGTGGGACATTTCTCCTTTTCCCCACATGAACAAGCATGTAATGGTGCATCAGAATCCACCCTTAAAAATCCCATAATATGCTTAACCTGTGAATCACTCTTGAACAATAAAACATCCCATCGATTTGCTGGTCATTCATTTCCTACATATCCCTTGTCCTGCCCTCAACTGCCATAAAATAATGTAGACTTGACCATAAAGGTAATTGGTGAGAAAATAAATTCAGACACATCCCTGCCCCCCACCCCTTGTATTTGGCTCTCAATGATTTTTAACACCTATTTAATTCCAGTTCGCTGATGCAGTCTTGTGTTAAACCTTATTGCAGGCTTGCCAAAGGGACAACCTCCGGGCAGTTAAAGCACAGCTGCCGTTCACTGTGAACCATCTTTAAAACTTTACTTTACTATAAAAAACCCTCTTATATCTGACCATCTTGAGACAAGTTACTTAAAAAAAAACCTGTTATATCTGACCAGCTTGAGACAGCAAAAACAAATTTTGGGTTGTTGGTTTGTTTGTTTTGAGCACCTAGCTCATATTGGTTTTCTTGGCCATACACCTCTTAGAGGTTTTCTTGCAAAAGGGGTACTTTTCCAGTACTACTTAATTACTTTTCTTCTGGAAGTCTCAAGAAGATCTGTTCTAGATCTCAGTCGTGACATAATTCTTCATTACAATACATTTTGGAAAATCCAAAGTGCCAACGGAAAATACATTTTGGAAAATCTAAAGTGCCAACCCCCCATAAAGTAATTATACAAAGGGTTTATTCTTTTTTGTTTTGGGCAGCTTTCTTTTTTTATTATTATTGCCATGTTATTAATACACTGGTGTGTGCACATACACCCCATCAAGAGATATAATTAACTGTAGGAAACTGTGGACATTCATCTTGCCAAGACCACACACAAACACACACACACACACACACACACAGAGTTTGAATGTTAAGGTATAGACAATAAAAATGCTGCTTTCTGCTGGGATCCTCATGGAGATGCTACAGAGCAAAAGGAAGGCAGGGTACAAAGAAATCTTTTTTCAAATATTCCACATAAGGTTGCAACATTTATTTATTTAGTATATTTATTAGCCTCTTCTAAAAAAAATAGAAAAGTTGTCAAAGTAAGTTACAAACTTAAGTCAGTATAAGCTGTGGGCCCACAAGGAATGGCTGGAGCAAAGAACAGTTTGCTGTTACCTAAAACATGCCCGCCTCTTGTTCCAGGGTTCCATAAATGTCCAGGAGTTGGAGCAGGATGGAGTGTCCACTCTACCCATTGTTCCCTTCAACCAACTCTCTGCTGCTGTCAACATTCTGGCCATTCTGTAGTATTTTTAGTCATCTGGCCAGGTTTTGAGCATTTCTTTTCCTTTTGGTTTATTCCCAAAGTCATATTTTCCTTTCCCTTTCTCTGTCTCTGGGTCTGTTTGTTGCACATCTTTCTTATTGTAATGGGGGCCATCCACTGTACTATTTGATGTAGTGATAGTCTGCCCACTGATGAATCTTACCCTCTGAGATTCTCTCAGCAACTTGAGCAACCTGACAACTCTTCCTTTCCTTTCCTCTTTATCCAGCACTTACCTGCTCTCAACCTTCTGTCTCTTCTGACAGTCTCATCAGGCTGGACTTGTCTCCTATGGGTTAATTGAAAAACAGCACAGTCCTAAACAGAGATATACCCTTCAAAGCTCATTGACTTTGGTGGATTTAGAAGGGTGTGACACTGTTTAGGATTGCATTGAATGTCCTGTTTTTCTGCATACCTGTTGTAGGTACCTTTCCTGTGGGAGGCCCCTTTATGCAGCTTGGATCATCTATACGGAGGTCTACCTGTGATTCACACTGTGGCTGCCTACTGTTTTTTTGGTTTTGTTTCAATTTTAAAACATTTGGTACCTGCCTTTGCTTCTTAAAGCCCAAAGAACTAGCAACAAGTCAATTCAAAGCATCTTACCTAAAATATCAAACTGCAGTACAGAATTAAACAGGATGTGTCTGGCCTCTCGGCTCCTCTGGAATATGGTGGAATCCAAATGGAGCCATCTTCAGTAGATTCAGACAGAATGGCTCATTGTTAGTTTATTCAGTTTATCAGTTAGGCTAATCAATTAAAATTCAAACTTTTTTATTTTAAAATTAAAACATATAATCAGATAGCAGATTTGTTGACAAGTTAAAAACTTAATTTTTAACACAAGTATTAGCAAAAACTGCAGACAGTAAGCACCACTGCTGAAGAAGCAAGTCCTTCTGTGAATGAGGAAAGCCCCTTCTGAAGATGATGTCATCTGCAGCACCCCTCGAATGAAACACAACACAAGTTATGGGTTAAACTGGGTATTTTATTTATATATAAGCTGATCTGCACCAACACATTAAAGCATGGGTTGCCTTGGACTTGCAAAAGCAAACCCCCTAACAGAGCAAACCCACCCTGGCTCAGAGCCAGGTCGGGGATCCTTCCGGACCTTACTTGTCATGGCCTGCATGCCAGTGCGTAGAGGGGAGGGAAGGGCACATTTCACCCTACAGCTGCAAAGCCTTATGGCTTGTCATGTGCTCCTCTGCCCCAAAGATCCTCCAGCTGAGTCACCCTAACTGCAAAGCCCATAGGCACCCAGAATGAGGACCCCCCCCCCCATCGGTGATATC
The DNA here is from genome assembly GCA_029233225.1 of Lepidodactylus listeri. NCBI lineage: Eukaryota > Metazoa > Chordata > Lepidosauria > Squamata > Gekkonidae > Lepidodactylus > Lepidodactylus listeri. The sequence goes on from JARCFY010000013.1 coordinate 39,999,065, forward strand.
TCTGGGTGCTTACCAATTCAACATCCCCTCAACTTGTGCTTTTCCCACCTTCCCAGTTAGGGCCTATCCAGCTGTGCCAGGCCTATTTAAACCTCACCCCTTCTGACCATGTGAAGCAGGTGAAAAATGGCCCCCCTCTAGTCCAATCTGAGTGGGGTCCAAAAAATTCCTACTCAGCCCTGAAAAACAGCAACCAGCTAATCCCACATGATCCCAATGAGGATGGGCGGGTGGGGAGCTTGCGCTGGGCCAATATGCCCTTGGAGGGCAGCTGCCACCAGACCTGGCAGCAAGCTTGCCCTTGATTGGCCAGCACTCCCATGCTGTGCCCTGATTGGCTGGCTCCCCCCTCATGCTTTGATGGAAGGAGACTTTCTCAAAAGTAGAAAGTCCCCCAGTTCATTGGAGCAGTATTTCAGTCAGAAGAACCATTCTTCTGTGGGAGGGAGGCATCTCCCTTAGCAAAAGGGAATCCTTGGTTGCAACCCACTGATTTGGGGCTGATTAGACCATTAATCCCATAATTTCTGGGTTTTATCTTAATATCACACTGCAAATTACTGGATAAACATGAACTCCTCCCCTCCTTAGCTGATTTGCTTTTTAAAAAAGAAATAAGAAGAAAATCATTTCTTTGCTTATATTCATAATGTTGTAGATCAGAAGAGTTTTTCTTTACAATGCCCAAGTTTGTATCTGAGCAACCCCATGAATCATTTGTGTATGTTTTGCAGCCTTTGATAACAGTTCAAATAGAGTCTTTAAAAAGCTGTTTCTTTGTTTGAAAGGAAACACATTTCCAAGCCCAAAGGAAGCCAGTACATTCTTGTTTCATAAATTGTGCACATGATCCAGGTAATGTTCAGCATTCTGAGACCCATGGATTTCAACTGGAAATGTTTCAGTGAGGAAAGGTGGTCTAGAAACTTTTTAATAAAGGAACACAGTTTAGAGAATGATTCCAGTATACTTCTGGAAATGACACATGTACTTAATTCTCTCCTCTTGAAATTGGTGGATCTAAAAGTGCTTAACTTTGTCTGAATCATACCTTTTGTTTGGCTTTCTTTGCTTTTGTAATGTATGAAAAAAGAAGTTGGGGTGTTGGATCCAACCAACTTTTCCACTGGTGAGGAAGGGACGTTTTTGACAACCAAAAGTGCAATGCAGGTGATCATGAGACCTACATAGACAAAAGCTATGGGGGACAGGGGCTATAATAACAAGGGGAATTGAATGAGACTGAGTAAAAAAAACAGCCAACAACTGGAATAAAATACAACTTGAGCTATAGCTAAAGTATGCCTGATGTTGGAGCATATCCCACCCAAGCTCTGACATAACCAGTAGGGCAGGAGAAAGGGCAGCTGTGGGGGAGGAGCCATCTAGCAGCCCAGTAGAAGGGACAGAGTAGGATCAAATCACCACCCTTTCTCAGAGAGCGGCTGGGTACACCCAGGGAAGGGACAGAGCTGTTTGGACCTTTAAAGGCAGGTTCCTGGGACAACCAAGAAGGAGAAGAGGCCATATCTGTGATGTGGCAGAAGATGTGGTCCTGGGGAAAGGCGAAGGAACAAGGTAGCACAACTTCCTTCCCTTCCCCATTCTGAGGCCTGGGAGTCATGCATGAGGTATCCAGCAAGATGTTGGAGGTCAAGTCAGTGGAGCTGGATAGGGAGGAGCCTCATACCCTATCTAAGGGGAATTTAAAAGCAATACCAAGACCAGCTTTAAATAAGTACTCTGAAAATATGATGAAAGTATCCAGCTTTTTGTAGGGTGGTGATTCCCATCTTTGTCGAAGACATTAACACTTGGTTCTTTTATCCAGGATTCCCATCCTTTTCAAACTCGAGCTCAACATTCTGTCTTATTTCATTCTTTGCTGCTGACATCATACTCATCTGTGTCTGTTCCTTTTACACTGTCTTTCCTGGTTTAAAAAAAAATTGGTGCAGAAAGAGTTGATTTTTTCCTTGTGCTGCCCTACCAATCTGCAACATCTGTCTTTTTACCTTCTAGGGCCATGGGGAGCTTTCTTTCCACCTCCCTTCAAACTCATTATTTTGCCCCAGAGCTGATGGTCCTCTCTGTAACATGCCTGTGAACCTCATGGATACAAAAGGAAAATAACTTTGTGTTGTATGGCAATGTTACAAAGGGAGCAAGGTGTGTTCCAAGGAATTGATGGTATTTGTCAAACAGATGTTGTTCTGTTTTGAATAACAAAATCCATTTGGGAGGCCCTTGAAATCATCCTCATGGGACCAGTAGAAGAATATATAAACACACACACACAATTCAGCAGGGATGTAGCAGCTGCAAAGCTCCTTCCTTGAACAATGTAAAAAGTAGATATTACAGATGTTTTAGAATGGCTCAAGTCCTCTTCAAGAGACAAGCTGTACAGATTTTGGCAGTCTCTTACATCTGTGGGTCTTGAATCTGTCCCCTGCTGAGTTATCCAGCAACAACTAAAAAACCCAGATCATGAAGTTGCTGAAAAATAGGGTCAGTAGGGTGATTCCTGTAGAGAATATCAAAATCCAGACAGAAATCACCATTGCTTCAGTTCCAAAGAGGCTATTTTTGTATTTCATACTCACATAATGTTATACCTATGGCAGTTAAGACTGTACATCTGTACTGTTCAGATAGCATAGGATATGCAGTTATAATGGCCTTTTCCCCCTTTTAGGCTTAAACCAAAGATAATGCAAACTTTTCATCGTACATGATTTTTTTTAAAAAAAAAAGCTGCTCTCCTCCTCTCCATTAACCAAAACCAGAGGCATCAGGATTTCTCTTTCCTTATTCTTTAAAAATAGTGGATAAGCCATAAGAGGAGAACAAATAAATGTTTTATCTGGTAACTCTGCGTGTGACAATAAAATGAAATGCAGAAGATTGACTTTTGGTCGATGATATTGTGTTTATAGCACTATTCATAGGCGTCAACTACGGGGGGGCTTGGGGGCTCGGGCCTCCCCTGAAATTTTCCGGGTGGGACTGAGCACCCCCCCCAGGCAAAATGGAGCGCCCGCCAGGCCGGCCGCCCACCCGCCGTTGCCGCTGCGCCTTTTAGGCCCCTTTCAGGCCCCCTTCCTTCCCACGTTGGCAGGCAGGCCGGCAGGCCCGCCGCTGCCTCTCCCCGTCACCTGGTCACTCCTCCCTCCCTCTACCTCCTGGGTGAATGCCCAGTGTGATTGCATCACCCGGAAGTGATGCTATCACGCTGGGCACTTTGCTGGTGTGATGCTCTGGCAACCGCCCCGAAACTCTATGGCATCATAGAGTTTCAGGGCGATTGCCAGAGCGTTGCCCTGGCAACGTCCCCAGCATGATGGCATCACTTCCGGGTGACACAATCACTCTGGGCATTTACCCAGGAGGGAGGGGGAGGGAGGAGTGACCAGATGGTGAGGAGAGGTGGCAGCGGTGGGGACATGGTCCCAGGGCACGGGCATGCTTCACATGTGCACAGGAGCCCCCCCCCCCGGGAAATGGACAATTCGACGCCCCTGGCACTATTAAATAGTTCCTCAGCCTTTTGCTGTCATGGGCTTTGTTCAGTGTAACAAGCTCAGAAGGGCCTTTACTCTCAGAATCTGAGGGAGCGCTGACCTGCTGAGGAGCCACAGTAAGGCTTTGTCCCTTACAGTCCAGGGCTTGCCACACTACTCAAATCTTTGAAGAAGTGGGTATGACTGACATAAGAAAAGGTTCTAACTCCAGTTGGGTTCTCCAGATGGGTTCTTCAGAATATGACTTCTTGGGAAAGGAGGTTGGCAATAACAAACACCTTGTTTCTTGGCACCTGTACAACAAAGGGCCTCAGAATGGGAGCCCCGTTACGATACCCTAAGTCTGAGAGAAAATGTTCTCTGTTTTGTTATTGTCATTTATATTTTTGTTCTCCACCTAAGATTTGGTAGGTTTGCTTATATTCTGTGATTTCTTTAGATGCTGTTTACATGGTTCTTAGACATATCTTTAGAGCAGTCGGTCTAGTACATATTTATCCCACCATTTCTTTAAGGAGCTCATTAATATAGAATCACAGAGTTGGAATGGACCTCCAGGGTTTTTTGCTTCTTTTATCCTCACAACAGCCTTGTGATGTAGGCTTGGCTGGGAAAGACTGCTCCACGATTACTAGCAAGCTGCATAAGAAGGGGCTGTAAACCTGATTCTTTCAATCCTAGTCTGAATCACTGCACCCTACTGGTGTTCAATGCAATATTGTATTTATAATTGGTGATGCACAAATAGCATTTGATAAAGGCATTTGTTTTATTTGAGGGAACTTAGTACAAGGGAACAGAAAATGGCATGAAAATAAAGAAACATGGGTTGAAGTCATGCTAGGGGAAAGCAAAATCAAAGTGGGGGTTTGGGGATCAAAATTGGCCGGGGGAAGAAATGAGAAATTCAAAATCATCTCAGAATCATCCTTGCTATACAGATGTCTTCCTCATAGACTGAGCTGAAATGTCAGGCTGGAAATCCAAACAAGCCCAGGATTATGTTGCTAGAGGAAATGACCCTATCCAGCTCCAACCACCGACAATTGTCTGTAGGTGAGCTGGCCATATGATATGATTTCAGCTAACTACCAGGCTGCTGAGACAGATTGGAAATTAGAATGGCCCAAAGCAAGGAAAGTTGACTTGCCCTGGCACAGGGGGTGTATTTCTTGGAGCTGGACAATAGCGACCATGACAGGTATTATTTCACCTGTTGCAGTGGTGCAAAATGAAGTGATAGGTGAGCTGACATCCATTGTTTCCACTGGCTAGATCTAAACTGAGCAACCCCTACCAGCATCACTGGGACTTAGCTAAGCTTGCCCCTGGCTGCCAGCAGCCCTCCAGGGCCACAGCCTGCTAGGAACTTTCCCAGTATGTTAAAGGACCAGTCCACCCCTGCCTGTTGGCCCACAAGATGTTCAGCTTCCCAGAGGGCTGCATCTCAGCTTCCTAGCATGTGTTTCCTTCATTCACTTGTGGGGCACAGTTTTAGCCTTAAACACACTACAAGGAGCAAAAACCCAGACTAGTAAAAGTTGAATTACCTAGGTTTTTTAAAAAAATAAATAAACAGTCACCAAATTTAAATCCTTAAGGGTGATTACTTGGCTTTATGATTTGTTTTTCCTCACTCGGGGGAAATTTCTCTAATATTCTGACAAAGACTCCCTGCTTGTTTATATCGCTCAGCTATCGTTTTCATTAACAGCAAATTGTTCGGTGTGATGCTAAACTGAACTATATTAGATCAGCTAGAAATCTTTGTGGGCTCTCAAAGGCTGGCCATTATATATTCAAAACAGGGACCTAATGTTTCAGAGTTTCATATTCTACTATAATTATATGGTTCAATGCAAGTGATTATATCTCTTCTTCAGTATCAGACTGAAAAGTTTTGGTTTGCTGGCTCCCTCGTAATTTACTGCCTAGGCATAATGGGCCAGCCTGGTGGGGGGGGGGGGGGAAAGATGATAAATGACACTGGTGAGGATTCATAGATTTATTAAATTTCTATCAAACTGGGTAGCAAAAAAAATCTGCTTAAGTTAGAAATAGGCTCAAAATTTTTTAATCAAAATTCATGAGTCCTAGTATTTGGTTCACTAGGTCTGAGGAAGGCTTGAATTGAAGACTGATTAAAGAAAATAAAAGGTTTATTTGAAGTAATTTTTCAATGACGGCTTTTAATTGGATGTTAAATCAAATTCTTATCTGCCTTTCTGCAGATAGCACATTATATAAAATACAGTTAGGGGCTTTACCACTGTAACTGATACACAGAATAACAATTGACTTTTCACTTCACACTGAGAGGAGAGAAGGGTGCTCAATTGTCAACCTGTCAGAAATTAAGTATGTAAATTAGTGCTTAAATTGGGGGGGGGCATGAATACAATTTACAAGGAAGATCAGGATACTTCTGGGGGGGTGGAATGGATTAGCTTCCTCCTACCTCTCAAGGTTAACAATTGGTTGCTGACCCTTACAAATGTGGGGCTATCTTCCCCTCCAAAACCCCTCTCATTCTTTTTGTCCTGTTATAATAATGAAGTTGTTCAAATAAAACATTTCCCCCCTTTTGGAACATCTGATCTTTTTTGTTCATTTTTTTAAAAAATAAGTGAAGTACAACAGAGATTTGTAAAACTACACATGTTGTGGGGAAAGGGCAAAAGAGAGAGTTTGGTCATCTGATCTCCTGGATGACCCTGAGTTTGTACATTAGGGGAAATAATTTCTTTTCTCTCTGTCTCCTGTAATGCAGGGTCATCCAGGGGGTATATGTGCCAGACATCAAAGGAAACCCTTGTTTTCACAATTAATGGTTAATGTGTAGAACTGACTGATGACCATTAGATCAGGGGATTGAGCACATTCACAGCACCTGGAACTTCCATGTTCTGAGGCAGTAACCCTCCGAATACCAATATGGGGGCGGCAGCAGTTGGAGGAGGCTTTGGGTTCCTTGCTCAGCTCTTGGGAAGACATTTGAAAGGCCACTGTGGAGAAAAGGATAAGGGGCTAAATGAATCCTTGGTGTGATATAGTAGAACACTTGAGTGTGATGCAGTAGGTATGATTCTTAAATACATTATTAAAAAAACAAAAGTCTGACCTGAAAATACCCACTGCTATCTCAGTTCTCCACTGAGAGATATCTTCACTACATTTACTTACTTACTTACTTAAGTTATAGTCTGCCTTTTTAGCTGAGTCTCAAAGTGAATTACAAAATTTAAAAGCAATGCAATAAAAACAGTCTAAGACATGCAACACCATAAACACTGCAAAAATCATATTACAGAAATTAGAAAACAATGCACTAAAACAAGATAATACAGTAAAAAGTACAATAAATTACAGTCCTGCTCCATTTTCCCAAAAGGCCTTCCAGGACAGTTGTAGCTATAAATAACATATGAATTGCATATGAAAACCATGCATCGTTTGTATACAAATGAATCTACAAACCCAAAAGTGAAAAGCTAAGAAATGGTTGACAAAAATATAAATAAGTATTAAAAGTTTATATTAAAATATGCAACAGGGCATATTCACTCATTTCTACTTGGGAGGACCAGATCTTCAGTTCCCAGATTTCCAAAGGGATTTGATCCTCTTTACCCTCCCTTTCATCTTCCTTTGGATTAATTTCTACATTTTTAATTCTTCTATATGATTGTGATAGACTTTGGTGGCCTCCTTCCATTCACATAACTGTTGTACTGAGATCACTGTTCCTAGCTGACTTGGCAACACTTACATCTCAGCCCAGGTTGTGAGTACCACTCAGGTGCAAGTCCTGGATTACCTCTTATCTAGTTAGCCCATGACTGACTTCTACCAGTTACAGTGCCCAAGGATATCTAGAAATTTTATCTCTTTCCTATAAGCTGAACATACGTACATGTACCCTGGCAGTCATGTCACCCACTGTAACACAACTTTCTCTTCTGGTTCTTCCTTATTTCCTTTTTTCTTTTCAGGATCATCGTATCAACACAGATAAGAGAAAATAGTAGTAGTATGGATCATGCAGAGCTTGTACAGTGCCGCTAATATAGTGTATAGTGCTTTGGATCGTTGGAAGAAGCAGGGTATAAATGCTAAATCAATCACTATCTGTAGATACCATAATTCTGCATACTATATACTGTATACTATACAACATACTTAATATTCCCTGGGAGTGCATATAGAAGAGGATAATAAACACTGAAGGGCTAGCCATCTTTCATGGAACCATATCCACCCTTTCTAGTAAAGGTAAAAGTTTCCCTTACTCAAAACCCAGTCAAATTCAACTCTACGGTGGCGGTGCTCATCTCCATTTCCAAGCCGAAGAGCCAGCGCTGTCTGAAGATGTTTCGTGGTCATGTGACCGGCATGACTAGATGCCGAGGCACACGGAATGCTGTTAACTTCCCACCGAAGCGGTTCCTATTTATCTACTTGCAATTTCTTTCTTTCGAACTGCTAGGTTGGCAGGAGCTGGGGCCAGAGATGGGGGCTCACTCCGTCATACAGCACTTGGGTCTTGAACTGCTGAGCTACCGACCTTCTGGTCTGCAGTTCAGCATCTTAACCACTGAGCCACCATGGCCCCATCCACCCTTTCTAGGGAACCACAAAAGACTTCGAAAAGTAATGACTTGGAAAGAGAATTGTACCCAACTTAGAGTCGCTATCAGTGCCCTGATAGCTTGTCTCCAGCCTCCACTCCTCCTCTTCTCTCACATTTAACTTATTCTCCCCCTCACCCCCCCCCACTCCCTCAGAGTTAATTTTTATACTCATTTGATTGTCTTTCATGTCTGTTTAACTACCACATTGCCAATTAGTTGCAACATTTCTACAGTACAACTATTATGACTTGTGTGCTGTCCAATTTTAACTACTTCCGTAGTGCTGGAGGATTGCCGTGTTTATTATGTAGATGTAATTTAGGAGGCCGTTCATTAATTTCACACAGAGGCGTGGGATGGAGAGGAAAAAATGAAATCCCAGCATGGTTCAAGTTGAAATGTTTTTCCCCACTCTCTCTTCCTCCCCTTTTTCTTTAGCAGATGAATTCTGAATGTAGAAGCTTTCTCTGTTGGAGTCTGACTCAAGTATTTTATAATCACTGTGTTGAGTATTATGATTATTGGTACATTAGTGAGATTTTTTTCAGTTCTCATGCTCCACTTATATCTGCAAAACTCTACATGGTATGGATTCTACTAATGTGATGTTGGAAATACAGTTACGTATTTGGGAATCATTTCAAGGACTGGCAATATATAAATACCAGCATACAAAAGAATCCATCAGTAATGAACCTGCTTATAAACGCACTGTTATTGGAGTGGAGGCATTGCCACCAGTTCTAGACCCCCCACCCAACAAGGTTGTTTCTCAGCTAATTAACTAAAGTGGCTCTGTTAGCTGAACAGATCTACAGGATCAAATCCAGGATTATTCCATTTTAAGAGTTACAACAATCAACCTTTTGTCAGAGTCCATATCTCAGAGGTCCAGTCATACCCTTCTGTTGACCCAGCAGGGGGTCTTTTGGGACCTGTATGTGGGCATTCATAGTATCAGAAGACAAAAATAGAATGTGCTAATCTCAGGTGGTTTCTTCATTCACTTTAACTGGAAAAACTTTGTTGTCACGTATGGAATCTGACTCACCTTGATTCTCCAGGTCACAAATGGAAGATGGACTTTGACCTGAGAAGCAAGTGATAAAATGAAAAGAAATGGAAATCCTGTTAACAAATCTTGGAAGTCTAAGGCTTGATTTAAAAATTATGCTTGCAAATCAGAAGAACTAACTTGCTTGCTCTCAGTTAATCTGAGCCCTCAGCTGCTTGGGGTACAATTTTAGCATGACAGAGATCCATAATACAGGCCAGAATGGCACCAGAGTACTAATATATAGCAGAGTACTAATATATAACAGCTTTATATATGTAGCAGGGGATGTGAAATGGTAGGGTATACCCAAACTCATCCGATCTCAGAAACTAAGCAGGATCAGTACTTGGAATTGGGAGCACCAAGGAATACTGCAGAGGAAGGCAATGGCAAGCCACCTCTGCTTCTCACTTGCCTTGAAAGCCCCTTCCTGGAGATGAGATAAATTGGTTGAAACTTGATGGCACATACATACATATATGTAGCATCCCAGTTTGATGAAGTGGTTAGGGCATCAGACTATAGTTGGGGACAGCCAGATTCAGATCCCTGTTCAATCATGAATGTTGCTGAGTGGCCTTGGGCTAGATGCTTTTGCTCACCCTAGCATACCTCACAAGCTAAGGACAAAGTCGATGAGGGGGTCCAGGTGTACTGCCCTGGAGTCCGTGGGTGAAGGGTGGGATAAAATTTTTTAATAGATCACTCCTAATACTGGGAACATGAAACATCTCCTGGGCAAGTCCCCCTACCACTAGAATCATATTTAAATTAGGACTATGTGCCAGTGAAATCTAAAAATACAATATGAATTATTGGGGAAAACCAGATAATATAATTTTAGGGAACATTTGCTGCTTTTCGCCAACCTCCCCTGTAGAAAATAATAATCTTGTTAAATCGGTATTATATATGAGATGTATTTATGAACAAAAATTCACAGGGGCCATCCTTTTGGCAGGAAAATGGTTCAGTGCTTGACCAGATACAGTTCTAATTATAGTGACTGTATTTTGCTGTTTTAATTGTCTTCCTAAATGCCCTTTTGACTTCCTGCCAAGAATGTGTCAGCGGTTTCTTTAATTGAATAAAGGACTTTTAGTCATATTCACTGTATTGGACAAGACTGTAATTTTCAAGAGCATTACAATCTGCTCTTCCTTCCTTCCATTGTGCTGTGATTGTTCTCATAACACAGTTCTTTCCCCTTCTCATCAGCCTGACAAGCAACCTGGCTGGGGCTCATCTATGAACAAGTGATGATAACTCCTGGTTGCTGGTTGTTCTATCACAGACTGATGCATGGCTAGAGTGTCCTGTAGATGAGCAGACCAGGTTTGTTGTCTGATGGAAATTGACCCCACTTTGTGTGAAACTGACTACAGCTGCCCAGCCCCCCAAATCCAGAGAAAGGGACAATTTTGAATTTCCCACCTCCACTCTTTTGACTGGAAAATCCCCATTTCAGTTTCCCTTTTCTCTGCTGCAAAACAAACTTGCAGGTCTTTACCTTGTTCCATTTTCGGTTTCCTCTCACTGAACATTTTCAGTGTACAAGTCTTTTGGCATGGTTTGTGCACCAATAAATCCACATTGTATATGACACATATATGAAATGTCTATTTACTTATAAACAAAGAATCAATTGTGTGTAAACATACAACATGTGTATACAATGCAAAACAAATGGTCAAAAGCAAAAAGGGGAGGGCAGAACAATGAAAATTCAAAGAAATGGACCTGGAAACATGTCCACATCCTATCCAAAGAACATTTGCTTTCAATTTTTTTTTAAAAAAGTTTTAAAGCCTTTTTTTTTATGATGACATATCTGATGGCATCATGAAGATATGTGACCAGGGTCAATAGCCTCCAATTATTTGTTCCCCTTCATGTTTCAGGTCTTTTATCATCCTCACATCAATTGCTTTTCTGACACACCTGTGGGCTCCATGCATCACTCCCCTCCCTATATTTTCTCCTCTTTCCAAGATAAAGTTGTGTAAGTTTTGTCACAAATAAAATCTGGAACAAATTTCATGCATTAAAGAAATAGCTGCCTATTTATGCTATGCAAATAACATAATTTGGTGCTTTTGGTAGCAGAACTGTTGTTGTTGCTGTTGTTATGCCTGTTCATGAGTAAACACAAGTACTATCCCTTTCTGTAGTTCACAGCAGCTGGTGAGAGAAATTGCAGGGGGAGAACCTGTTCTCCATTGTATGCACTTTTTGATCTGGTTGGTTTGGAGAAGAAAGGCAAAAGAGCTAGGATTGTTCTAGTGCCATTCTAAACCAAGTTACACCTTCCTAAATCCACTGAACTCAATGGACTTATAAGGTAACTCTGCTATCACCTAGAAAAATTATGAGAACTGTGGAGAAGTCATAATACCAGTATCCAGGACTGTCAGTGGAAATGACTGGCAGTAGATTCCGGTTGAACAAATTAATTTCTTCACATAGTGCATAAATAAATTAATTAACATCTCTATGCGCCCCCTCGCCCAGTTTGTCCAGGGGTTTGGTACACTTATGACACCTAGCTTTATCTGTTGATGGACAGACGGACGGATTCCACCCAGATATTGTGGACAGGGCACTGGAGGCAGCGACTGGATGGTTACAGCAGAGTCGGCTGAAATTAATCCAGCGAAGACTGAGGTCCTATTCCTGAGCTGTGAGGGGTGGGATCAGGAATCTGGCTTCCAACCATGGGTGGGGCACTGCTGATGCCAGCGCTGAGGGTGAAAAGCCTAGGAGGGATTCTGGATGCCTCACTTTTCATGGAGGCTCAGGTCACCAACATTGCCAAATCAGCCTTTTACCATCTTCAGCTGGTCCAGCAACTGGTTCCCTATCTCTCCTCCTGGGACTTAGCTACATTGACCCATGCAATGGTCATGTCCAGGCTGGATTACTGTAACTCGCTCTATGCAGGGCTGCCCTTGAATCTGACCCAGAAACTGCAGCTAGTGCAAAATGTGGTAGTGCACCTGTTGACTTGCAACATCTGTGCAGGCAAGTATTCAGCCAGTGCTGTGCCAATTGCACTGGCTGCCAATCGAGTATTGGATCCGGTTCAAGGTTTTGGTATTAACCTTCAAAGCCCTATACAGCCAGGGACCAACGTATCTATGGAACCATCTGTCCCCCATATGTACTGCAGAGAGCCTTGCACTCTGCAGATCAACACCTTCTGGTAGTCCTTGGCCTGAAAGATGTCCACTTAGCCTTGACCAGGGCCAGGGCATTTTCTGCCCTGGGCCCAGCCTGGTGGAACATTCTCCCACCTGAGATCAGGGCCCTAAGGGATCTATTACAATTCTTCAGGGCCTGTAAGACAGAGCTGTTCCACCAGGCTCTTGGTTGAGGCAGCAGACGTCCAACCATCTTGCCCTCCTCTGCTCATACTGCCCAATTTAATGGGCTTATGATGCTAAAGATACCTGCACAGCATTTTCTGGCGAATTGGATGCCTCATTGACTATCTAGCCAGCATCCACACAGGAGGCATTCTGGACTACCACAAATTGGCCTGCCATCTTATTCTGAATCGGTTTAAAACTGGATTTAAATTGTATATTTTAATACTGTTTTTACTGGGAAATGACCTGTTGTGACCTGCCCTGAGCCTGCTAGTGGGGGAGGATGGGATATAAATCAAATAAATAAATAAGTTATTCACTGGCACAGGATGACAGCTACTATCTTAAATGGTTTTAGACAAATTTATGGAATTTAGTTGTATCAAGGATGATTAGCTGTGACATCTAAATGGAACATCCATGTTCAAAGGCAGTCCCCGCTAAACACCAGGAGACGGGGGCAAACAACAAGCCCTCATGCCATATTAGTGGGCTTCCAAGAAGCATTCAGCTAACTATATCATTGGAAACAGGTTAGTGGACTAGTTGGACCTTTGGTCTGATCCAGCATTGCTGCCCATCTTTCTTGTGCCCTGGGCTAAATACGGAGCTCAGCTTTTCCTGCTTTAATGCACATCCTTGGCCGCTGGTGAGCAAAGTGCCCTGCTTATTGTTACAGGCACACAAATTAATTGAAAGGATCACTTCCCCGATTGACCGGTTAATCTGACCATGATGATGACTAAAGTTTATTAATTGCCGTCTAATTTGCTGTTGTCAAAAGAATTCTGATCTGTATGCACATTAGACGGAGTTCCGGTCAATTCCAACTGCAGTGTACTTAGCCAATTATCTCATTGTTAGAACCGTATTCCCTTCATTTTTTAAAAGGGGGGGGGAGGGAAATGCAGCTGTATGCTTTGCCTGTGATTAATGATGATTTGAAACTTCAAAGGAATGTTTCCAGTTGCTGAAAGTGCCCCGATGGCGGCCTTTGGACTGACATGGTGGATTAGTTCAGATTTAAGCCAGTGACCTCCAAGCTCTGGCTACTGTCACCCTGCTTCATACAGCATGCAACAGGGCTGTCCCTGCTCAGGTTATTCTAAATCACAAATTGATGAGAGGTGACAGGTTCTGCAACAGAGTTTGATTTCTGCTCCCTGGGCCAGATTCCTCCCCCAGAAAGCCTACTGGAGGCCATTGTGTGTATCCAGAACCAATGAACTGAGATCACAGGAGCATTATACAAGCCTTTCTTGTTCTTTGCTCTCTTCCTTTTTTGGCAAGCAGACCTGTCATTTGTGTAGATAGAATGCTTAGAAGATCAGAATGTTAATAGAACCAGGAAAGAAATTAAACCTGATGAGGTGAAAGCATTAATTTATTGGTTGGTCTGGTCCACTCATATTTGATCTATTTAAAATATTTGTATCCTACTTTCCTTCTCAGAGGGACCCAAAGTGGTGCACAACAACAGCAGTATCAATAATCAGTATAAATAATCAGCAGTATAAATAGCAAAAATAGAACAAGCTATGTCCTGGGCTGATCCAAGTTTCCATAGGTGGCTACTCTGAAAGCCAAAAAGTCCAAGAGCCCTTTAGCTCTTGCCCTTGGCTTGTGTCTTTAGCCATGCCCAAGTTTTATAGGTGCCTGCAAATGAGAAGGAGAGAAAGGTATGGCAGATATGTTGTCCTGCTGGCTAAATTATCCCCTTCTGCTATTCCCTTCCCTGTGCTCATATATAAACTATAGATTTAAATGCACAATATTTACATTTGGAAATTAAGGCAACTCTTTCATGTGAAACAGCTTCCATTGGTGCCATTGTTGTAAACTGTGTTGTGACTGGCCAGTAGGCTGTGTATTAGCATGAGAAAAGATGGGTACTTTAAAAAAAAGAAAGAAAGAAACAGGCCAGAGCAGTCCATAGGATCTGTGTTGCTGAACCCTCTTGTAAACAGTACAGTGTGATAATTGTGATTCCTCCTAATTAGTAATGTGTATTTTAATCTACACACTTTCAAGAAACTCAAAGAATATTGAACATGTCAAAAAACAAAATGGAGGCTGGAGTCCTGCATCTTGTCCTTTCAAAGAGTAGAATGTATAGTGGCACCCAGCATCCTGTTCATCTTCCAAGTTGCACTTATGTTTATTTATTCCTTTGGTGGTTTTGTATCTCCCCTCTCTATTTAGAGAAACGGCTAAGGAGACTAACAATAAGTATAAAGCGGAATAATACAATATAGACACTTGGTCAGCCATCAGTCAATCAAATCATGCAACACTAAAATGATCTAGCAGTATTAAAACCTTTAGGCAGCAAACAGTTACCTTCAAAGGCAATTTGGATCAGCTGAGTTTTTAGATTGTTGCCACAGATGGCTTGGAAAGATGGTTCTAATAATATTTCCTGGGACAGGAGTCCTATAACTTAGGTGCACCAGCTGAGAAAGCTCTCCTGTAAGCTCCTGCCAGTCATATTTTGGACAACACAAATCCTTGCTACAAAGCCCTCAGTGGCTGACCACAAAACCTGGAGAGGTTCATATGGGTGGAAGCAGTCCTTCAGATACTTTGGATCCAAATCAGTAAAGACCTCACTGGTTTAAAAAAGAGCACTTTGAACTGAGTCTGGAAACAAATAGGAAGCTAGTGCAATGGGTGAAGCATTGGTTTTATGATAACATGATCTTCTGATGAGAGGGAGAATCAAAGGTTGCAGATGAGACTGAGTTTGGCTCATTTAGCTATCAGTAACTCTGCTTTTAATGAAGAATGTGAACTCATCCTTTAGTCACCTCACCAATCAATGGATAAATTGGGTTGGATTCAACTAGCGTTTTCACTGGTGAATGAAAAATGGAAGAGGTGACCACCAAAAAGGCTATGCTGGATCAAGGGACCTACATGGACAAAAGGCAAGTAGGGTGGGGGTTATAGTAAGGAGGGAAATTAGGAGAGACTGAAGAAGAAGCTGTCTCGATCCATCCCATCATTTCAGTCTAAATAGCTGGGTGTCTGGGAAGGCTGAGAATTACTCTGTTTGCCTTGTGTATAATTTGCTTTCACTTATTCATTGAAACAGTTATTCTGCCTATGACAGTAATAGCATCCAGAATTTGCATTTTGCCCAGATTCAAAGCACAGAAAGGTCATGCATCCTTAGGAGCAAAGGGATCAATTAGCGCAACAGGTTTAGCCTGCTCTCTTCATTTTCAAAAAGTTCACTAATTTAATATTCTTGGGGCAATTGTGTAATCTGTAGGCTAAAATATTAATTCATTTTGGAACTGGCCAAGTGCTTGCTGTCATCTGACAGACCTAGCAGAAGCCCTGTGCCTTCCATTTTTCAGCATCCTAGGTCTTTTTTGTTGTTATGATACTGCACAGATGTGGTTTAAAAGTAAAACTTGCTTAGACAGCAGAAATAGAATATATCATAAGAACAAAGTGGAAGTAAATCAAATTAATCTTTATCTGACAGGAACATTTGCATTTGCATCAGTGAGTGCAAAGTCGTAGCCAAAACTGAAATGAGAAACAGATAATGATAATAGGAGAGGACACATTCCTGTGTATAAATTGGGAAGCATGTGAATTCTGACGTTTGTTATAATCAGAATCAGCATTACAACATACCACCTTTGATGAATGCCACTGTGTCATCGTAACAGAGTGGCTAAATAGTTGCACAGAGAGGTTATTTTATTTTAACGAAAGGTGACTGCAAAATTCTATGGCATTAGATTTCCTAATCAAATAAGGATCCTCCTTGGACTGCCCAATGGATCAAAACAAAATCTGTAAAATTTCCCCGTATGTACCCCAGAGGGCACTGAGGTCAAGCCAACAACATCGCTTGACCCTCCCCGGTCTGAAAGACGTTCAGCTGGTCAGTACTAGGACCAGGGCTTTCTCAGTGGTGGTGGAATGAGCTCCCATATGACATCAGGGCCCTGCGGGACTTATTACAGTTCTGCAGGGCCTGCAAGATGGAGCTCTTCTGCCAGGCTTTCGATTAGGAGCCACCACCAGGGGAATTTACGATAACATCACACTGGAACCGCGGGCCGAACCTCTTGCCGCCGCCTCAACCTTGAGAACTTTGATTGCCACCTGTATTCGTTGTTGTCTATGTTGTTTTAACATTGATATCTTTATTTTATGTTTTAAACTGTAAACCTCTTTGAGGGTATTTTATTGCTGGGAGCCGCCTTGAGCCAGTTGTCTGGAAAGGCGGGATAAAAATGTGAACAAT
Source organism: Lepidodactylus listeri (assembly GCA_029233225.1). Classification (NCBI taxonomy): domain Eukaryota; kingdom Metazoa; phylum Chordata; class Lepidosauria; order Squamata; family Gekkonidae; genus Lepidodactylus; species Lepidodactylus listeri. The sequence continues at coordinate 40,015,912 of JARCFY010000013.1, forward strand.
AAATAATAAATAAATAAAATTTCAGATGAATAGTGCATACAAGTTCAAAACTTTCCTAGTATCTGCAGAAACCACTGAGATGGGGGGGGGGGATTGTTTTTGTTTTTAACCACAGTAGAGACCTTCCAATAAGTACACATGCATGTTTATTAAGGTTCTCTAAGGGCAAAAGAAAATCACACCAAGGTTGTTATGATTCTCTTATTTAATATAGGGCTATTTTCTAATTATATATTTTAATATCATGTTAGAAAGTCCATCCACAATTATTCTTTAATAGGAGATGAAAAAAATTAGACATTCAAATATTGATCAGTATCAAATTAAATAATCTCTGTGTATAAAATTAAAGAATAATAACAAAATACTATGTGGAGGGCTTTTCTGATAATGTTTAAATCATAAAAATGCACACCTGGAGATCTTTTTTAAAAAATGCTTGGCCGATACCTTGGAACCTTAGTGATCACATGAGCATGCTTCTCTGGTGATCACTGAATTGTAAGAGTTCAGAAGTGTGCACCATGTCTTTGATCTCTGAGGATATTGGGGAGATGTGGGAAAACATTTGTCCTCATTTAAAGGGGGACTTCCTATACTTTCTGGGTTGTGCTTCACAAATTTCTTTTAAAAAAATAAGTTTATTAAATAACAACAGGTTACAAAAGAAACAAATAATGCTTAGACAACAATTTCCTGTATCCAAAATATAAACACTAAAATGAAATACTATTCACTTATACAATTAATACTGTCTGTCTGTCTGTCTGTCTGTCTGTCTGTCTGTCTATCTATCTATCTATCTATCTATCTATCTATCACCTTCTTCATACAAAGCTCATGTTCCTATTTAACCCTCTTAGTACATTTCAACCCATTATTTCACATATTGTTGAGAATCACAAGCTTAGTCTGCTCTTCAGGTTTAATTTTATTCTGGTACTCGATGAACAGAGACCATCTTTGAACAAATAATAGCTGAGGACAGACTCAGGAAGTCAAGTGGGAGAGCTCCACTTGTGAAACGGGGGAAGGGAGCCCGTTCAAACAGCCGCAGTTGTTCCCCAGCTCCCTTCCGTACTTACCTACTTCCCTGCTGCTCTCCTGCCGCTTCAGAAGGACACCGGCAGAAACTGGTGTCCAGGGGCCGTCTGCTGCTTGTCTCCCGCTTCCTGGCAGTGTGGATTGGAAGAAGCGGGAGTCAAGCAGAGGCAGCAGTGTGAATGCGCCATCACGGAGATATACGCACCCATGCCCCAATACAGGAGGTGGGGAGATTTTAAATTTCTAGACTGCTGATGTGGCCATGTGTTTATGCACATAGACGCACATGCGCATATTGCTGAAATGGCCCTGCCACGAGCTGCGGAGGCTGGCCCACCCAGGGCCACTCCACGGCAGTCTGAATGCTCCCTAACGGTATGCTCCCACAATACACTGGCCAGTGTGAATGGCCAGCCCCGGAGCACTTTCCCCCACAGCTTTTGGCCCCAGTTTCCTCCCACTCCAGATTGCCAGTCTGTCCTCAGCCAATGACTGCTCTCATATATTGTCTTCCCTTAAATGCTTACATACTGCAATTTTCTCCATCACCATAGTTAACACTACCTCAACCAGATTTTGACAGATGGTGTTCTCTCTTGTTTCCAATGGCCTGCGATCAATAACCTTGCAGACACTACCAAATTTCTTAAGATATGCCCATACTTCTTGTCTAATGAGAGCTCTACATGAAATGTAATGATAGATCATTGGGGCAGATCTACTTGAGTAGAGTGAGATTAAATGTCAAATGAGAGATAGGAAAATTCAGTCATCCCTAATTTTAACACTGGGTTGTAAATTACTACTCACTTGGTTACTCCTGTCAAGTAGGAACCATCTTTGGGTGACCAGGCATAAATTAGCAAGTGGACTAGTAATTTTATTTTTGGTCTGTAACACTTGAAATCAGGGGTCATTTCGTAGAAAAAGAGGTGAAGGGGCTCATTAGCATAACTCATTAGCATAACTTATTTGCATATGCTACACCACCTGACATCACCGGAAGTATGTCAGAAGGAAGGAAGGAAGGAAGGAAGGAAGGAAGGAAGGAAGGAAAGGAAGAAAGAAAGAAAGAAAGAAAGAAAGAAAGAAAGAAAGAAAGAAAGAAAGAAAGAAAGAAAGAAAGAAAGAAAGAAAGAGCTGGCAGAGAGGGGACAGCTACTAATCCAAGCCTCAGAAATACCACTATTCTGGGAGGATAGCTTCAGTGGTGGCTGAAGCCTTCAGAAGGCTGGTCGGAGGAACAAGGACCTTTCCAGGGGATGGGGTCATTTTGCTGCAGCCATGACACAAGCAGGCATTCCCCCATGGTGGGGGGGCTGGCACCAACTCCCGGAGCTGCGCTCCCCCAAGCTCCTGCTCGAAATGACCCCTGCTTGAAATCTTATTCACATGGCTGTTTTAAGGAGAACTGCACGTCAAAGTAGCAATTTCATGAAAACTTTCAGCAGCTATGAAAAATTCTCCTCTTTCACTGGTGGAGGGGAGGACACTGCCAAACACAACAAAATAGTTCACCCAATCAGAATGAAGGGACTGATGATCCAGCAAGCACTGACCTCTGGGAAACTCATGAAAGCAGCATGAAGCCAAGCAGCCCACTTCTATTTCTTGCCTTATGTTTGGTATTCATAGATATCCTGCCTCTGAAAATGGAAGGTTCACTGTCACAGTTTATAGGCATACATCAAACTATCCTCCATTCATTTTTTTCTAATTCTTTTCTAAAACTGCCTTAGCTGATGGCCTCATTGCATGTTATGGCAACAAAATTTAATATGTCAGTAATATACTGTGAGGAAGTTCCTGTCTTTCACCTTTCCTGATTCTCATGTCAATTTTCTTGAGTAATCCTAATTTCTAATCTCATAAAGAAGGGAGGATAATATCTCTCCAGAATTTAAAAAGGTGTTTCAAGATGTCTTCTTTCAGAATTAATACTGAGATGGAAATGGATGACCTACCCTAAGCTCTATATGCAAAGCATAATTAACGTTATTGGTTTTTAGTTTCCTGCTGCTTTGTCTCAAAAATCCCAGCTCCTCTTCAGTTTCCCCTTGCGTACCTGTGTGTCTTTATTATTGTGCCAGTTACTGTGTTTTTGTGTCAGATTTCCCCATGCAATTTTTAGAAGGAGAAGAGAAGAGATATGATTTATACCCCACCCTTCACTACCCAAGGGAGTCTCAGAGCGGTTTACAAACTCCATTCCCTTCCCCTCCCCACAACAGACAGCCTGTGAGGTAGGTAGGGCTGAGAGCTCTGACAGAAACTGCTCTTTTTCAAGAACAGCTGTGCCAGAACTATGGCTTGCCCAAGGTCATCCAGCAGGTGCAAGTGTAGGAGTGCGGAATCAAACCCGGTTCTCCCAGATTAGAGTCTGTGCACTTAACCACTATGCCAAATCACTACACCAAATTTTAAACAATATCTTTGCATCAGGAGTATATAAAGGGCAGATAATGTATTTCTGGCATTGAAAAATTTTGTAGAAGGAAGAAACGAGTTGGTAACAACAAAAGTGGCCACATATCTATCATTTTCATTACTCGCATCGCCCGTTCATTTCTTTCTGTTAACCATGACAATATACCAAAACAAAATGAAATAAAAAGGGCATGTTCATACCATTCGGGCTGCTATTTACCTTCTGTTTTTCAGTGAGATCTACTGCCCCGTTCTTCTTTAATCTGCTCTCTGTTCTACAATGATAAGAGCAAACCTCAACCAGCTGGGCCATCTTCATTTTGTCCAACTGTTCTCTCCCGCTGCCAGACACAACACAGGTTGTAACCTGATACCATCGTTTAGCTACATCTCTGTTATCTTTCCAAACTGTGGTGCTCCCCCCCCCCCACCTTGCAGTCCATTGGTCAATTGAGCAGAAGGGCTCCAACTGACCCCCGTGGTGTACCAGGTCAGTCAAAGGTGACATCATCATGATCAGGTTGCCTTCAGCGATGGGGGGGGGGCCCAGTGGGTGAGCTGAAACATTTTCTGCTCAATTTGTTCAAGCATTAGGGCTGTGCTGCGTTCACATGCACCATAGACTCAACTCAACACATTGCACTGTAGGTGGACTGAATCTCTGCCACTGATACTACTGTGATTGAAGACTCTACATAAGGGAGCGGTTAGGAAATAGCTGTTCAGCTTTACAGCATCAGAAGTGCTGGATGTAGAGTTGCCAGGCTGGAGCCTGGAGAACTGTTTTGGTTTGCCACTCAACCTCAGTAAGCCGCAAAGGGACTAGTTCAGCTGAGGGAGAGCCTTACAAAAGCTGTGTATGCTCAACACTTAAAAACAGCAACGTTTATTTCTGGATGCAAAGGACTTTTATAGCTTGGTCAGTTATAGCTTGGTCAGTTATATGGAAATCCTTAGTTTGAGAATTAAAGTGCTCAAGTAGACTAGCAGAACTGGCTCATTGCATATTCTGTTTCTGAAACTACCAATAGCTTGGTCTCTGAATTCACCTATAATTTCCCTTTTTGTGTGCCATAAGACTGGAACGGAGGGAAAGATGAGAAAGATTACTGCCTGTACTGTTACTCAGTGTTTTAAGTTGCCTCTGCTGTAGAAACTTGGGGGAAATCACAGTTTTGCTTAAATCTGGCAGTGGCGGGGGTGATTGTAATTGATTTTGCTCCAGTACGTCATATTTTGCAGAGTAGCACAAACAAATTTTACTGTCTGATTGCTAAGCAGCATTGTGATGTCTTCATTTTATTTGTTTATTTGATTGTCTTATTTCTATCCTGTGGGCTCAGAGTAGATTATGGCAGGGTTTCTTTTCAGACGTTTTTCTGTTGCCCAAAGGCTCACTATAGGATCCCTGATTGGTTGGGATTACTATTAGCAAAAAGGTGATGGACAAGCTTGAGGGGAAAAGCAAGGCATTTCATTATATAACCTATTTAAATGCAATGTTAAGCTTCTATTTCAGTTTTTAGATTACTGTATATTTAGAGCGGAGTGAATAGAAGTTGTTCCATGTAGCATCTCTTTTAGGAAAGAGTGGCTGTTCTTCATTTTGTTATTTTCATTTATGCTTTTATCATTTTCAGTTCTCTGCTTTCTCTGCTGCTTTTGTATTATGTATCCACGTTGTACAGGTTCTATATGCAATTTGTGCAGTATTTATTAATATTAGCCTATATCATTTTACATATAATGCATCTATCATATATAATTCTGATTTATAGATGCACTAAACATTAAGACATGTATACATTCTACAGAAAAACAATTGGTGCAAGGAAAGCAGAAAACTGCACAAAATAAGGAGTCATGGGTTTGATTGCAAAGAGGAGAAGCAAAATGAAAGCAGGGTTATTTTCTAAACAGGACGAGAAGTCCAAGATCATCCCTAACCTCTCTTGAGGCAAATTTTGCATAATGCTATTGGCTAAGAAAAGAACTGAGATATGAAAATGTTCTTGCACACATAGATGTTCACTTGCCACTATATCCAATTCCATGTTTTGTCCCCACTTACAACAACAACAACAAAAGATGAAGAAGAAAAAGAAAAAAAGGAAACCAATGCCAAGGGTCCTTGGGAATACACCAATACGATAGCTTAGCATGCTGTCAGAACAGAGCTTGTCAGATGACTCTATTGCACTGGGATATGATTTTTACTACCAAGTACGATTAGGGAAATGATTCATGTATTGTGCACTGTTGAAAAGAAGGGTAATTTGAGGTAACAGAGAGGATTTTCAATGCCAAAACAATAATGATAATTCATCCAGGAGTAAGGAATTGTTATGACACGTTTTCTATTATTAATCTGGTTAGAGGGTCTAGGTTAAATGACTGCAGTCGATTAAAAGATATACAGATGGGGGAAACCGTTCTATATTTATTACCTGCTTAAAGAAAAGCAAATTTAGTTGAGACAAATCGCATCATGGAAGAGCGCACAAACTGTGATTTAAAGAGCGTCTTTTGTGGGAACATCCTGTTTTAATGAGAAAACGAAATACACCCTCTTTAGGAATGCATATATGCAATTCCAGGTAAAAGACAGCGATGCAATGGAGGATTTGCAGCCAGGTTTGAGTCAAAGTACATGTAATGGCCCAGAGCTTGCGGGCATGTTTATGGATGAATTTATGGAGAGTTCAAAGAAGAAAAGTTGTCCAAGAGCAGAAGCCTTTCCAAGGCTGTATTTTAGATAAGGGTCTTTACAATTCCCATTCAAATATGAGGAAAACAGCATCAGTGTTAGAGGTCTCATTTGTAGAAGCTTGTCAGTAGATACTTGCTTGATCACCGACAGTGAGTAGGAAGGAATCACTGGGAGGCAACCAAGCAGAAAAGCTTTTTCTAGCAGTTTTCCATCCTTCCAGTTTATGGAGATCTTTTCCTCAGTGCTTACCTTCTTAGGAGCCCCTGCACATCTGCTGCAGAGCCCTTGAGCAGGACTGGTGTTTTTGGCCACTGTGTGACAAAGTGTTGCACCGAATGGGCCACTGGTCTGATCCAACATTGGCTTCTCTTATGGGCTTATGTTCTTATGACTGGGTTTGGGTTTGGGGGACCCTTGGCAAGAGGCTGTCCAGTGGGCCCCATTCCAGGTACATCCTTGACATGGGCAGAGAGAGAGGCAAACAAAGAGTGGCTTCTGCTTCACATTGCAGTTGCCAAAACAATGGAGAAGGTGCTCCTAGAAGTAGCCTGCCTTTTCCTGTTGGTTGGTAGCTCCTACTACTGATCATTCTGAGATGTGATTGAATAGTGGCCATGGCCAGCAGTCTGTACCACCTACTGCTGCCCTTCTTTCTGATTGCTTAGCAGAGGAGAAAGGGAAGAAAAGGACAGTACATACCAGGCAAAGGAGTCCTTCCAGGAGAACCCAGAGAGAAAGGTAAACTGTTACCCCGGCTATTGGTGGACCCTCCAAAGGCTTTTGGGGCCTTGGCTGCTACTCAGCAATTCTGATTCTTCATGCTGGCCCTGTTGTAGAGAACATAAGAGAAGCCAATGTTGGATCAGACCAATGGCCCATCCAGTCCAACACTCTGTCACACAGTAGCCAAAAATACCAGGTGCCATCAGGAGGTTCACCAGTGGGGCCAGGACACTAGAAGCCCTCCCACTGTTGTCCCCCCCACCAGCACCAAGAATACAGAGCATCACTTGTCCCAGACTGAGGGTTCCTATCTATACCTTGTGGCTAATAGCCACTGATGGACCTCTGCTCCATATGTTTATCTATTTCCCTTTTGAAGCTGTCCATGCTTGTAGCTGCCGCCACCTCCTGTCCAGTCACATGGACAGTGGCTGTGTCATAAAAGGTGCACAACCAAAAATGGAAAACCAAAGAACACACATGTGATGATACAGTTGTATGGCTAACTGAATCACATAATAGTCAGCAATCATGTGGTTAGGAAGGTTTTGGATATAGTCAGAGGACAGAGTTAGATTAGGGATAGAATTAGAGGGAGTATCTTGTATGTCAATATTGCCTTGGGCTTGAAAAAAGTTCCAGCCTTGACTGATGGGGGCAATCCCAATCTAGAATTAGCCTTCCAAGGCGGAGTAACTGCAGTCCCAACGTGGAGGTTCCTGGCTACTTAGCTGCTCATGACAGAGGTGAGGCTTGGAAGCAAAGAGGTCAGTCACCAAGGCAATTTACACATGTTAGGATGTTCCTAGCCCACATTTCTTGTTATACTCAGAGTTAGCTGGATGGAATGGTTTTTTGACTTGCAGTTTGTGCTACACTGAAACTCTTAACAACTGCTAGGGCTTCAGATGAACCTTGCCAAAGTCCTGTACTTGAGATGTGCAGGTTAAAAAAATGAAACAAAGGAAGTTGTTTTGTATCCAGTCATTTCTTCGGAGCTATATATATATGCAGTGCATCAGATGGCTAGCTGAAGCACAGCCAGTATGTTTTAGAAGACAGAATTCCTGTGTGGATCCAGGGCACACTGCACTGGAAAGAACACTGGAGTTAATGCACCAATGTTTTCTCTTTGGTAACCTGCAGCACAGGACAGATATCAGGTTAATTTAATCTCCAGCAACCCTGATTGTCTCCCTTAAGGCTACATTAGATGAGACTCTGTTACAGTATTTTGCCAATCAAATTAAAGTCTCTTATGTTAATAGATTTTAGAATGAGCTGACACATCTTTTACTTATCATCAGAGTCCCTGTGGGCCTGGGCATGGCTTCATAAGGGGCAAATGTAGAATTCCACCTGCCCTCCAAGAAGGGAGACTTCTTCAAAACTCTCCTGGGATAAACTAGCATAGTTACACAGAAATCAGTGGGATTATATCAACTGTAGATGTTTCCATTCCATCTAGTAGCGTTCATCTTGCAAGTTGTCACATAAATAGAAAGGGTTTTGTGGGAGACATGAAATGTTAAAAACGTTTAAGAACTGTAACTTAATAACTATATCTTGGTCCTGGGATTGTGATCATTCAGAATGCAGGGGAGCGGGCTAGGTGACTGACAATGCCATCCTAAACAGAGTTAAAGGTAAAGGTTTCCCTTGCTCAAAAGCCAATCAAATCCGACTCTAGGGGGCAGTGCTCACCTCTGTTTCCAAGCTGAAGAGCCAGCACTGTCCGAAGACTTTTCCATGGTCATGTGGCTGGCATGACTAAACACCAAGGTGCATGGAATGCTGTTACCTTCCCACTGAAGCAGTACCTATTTATCTACTTGCAATTTCTTGCTTTTGAACTGCTAGATTGACAGGAGCTGGAGCCAGAGACGGGAGCTCACTCCGTCATGCGACACTCGGGTCCCGAACTGCCGAGCTACTGACCCTTTGGTCCACAGCTCAGCGTCTTAACCTCTGAGCTACAAACTCCTAAATTCACTGAGGTCAATGGGCTTAAAAGGGTGTACCCCTGTTTAGGATTGTACTGTGAATGTTCCCCTTGCTTGTGGAAAACCTAACATTTGGATGGAAGATTCCCATTTTGCTTTCTCCCAGACATGCTTTTTCTCCCCTCCCCCAGGGAGCATTCACGCATGTAGTATGTGTTGGAACTGGAGGCCTTTGTGCCATCTCTTAGCCTCAGGCTTCAGAGGGGGCTCTCAAAGAGTCAGAGAGATGGGTATAGGACACAGGGCATCCTTCCTTTCTTCTCTACTGCTATCCCTTTGAAGTGTAGCTTGCTACTGTTAGGGAAGTTCCTTCCTTCTGGCTTGACACCTCTCTCTCCCACACATTGCCACAACTTTCCATCTTGGCACCATGAGAGCAGGACACGTGTCTTGCATCTCTGGACATTCAGACAGTTAGATTAGATTAGATATACTATCTCTCATATTTCCTATGTAGAAAATGGAGTCCTTTATAATAAAGCTCCTTATTAGTTTGAATCTGAAGACGTCCCCATGTATCTTTTGTTTTCACACTTGCACATGCATGCAGCCTCAGCCAGCCACATGGCTTGTGCTGTGCTCACAGCCTGATATACTCTGCTAAGTTACATGAATACGTTGGAGTAATTTCCCAACTGTGTGCCTCATGCGTTCTATAGTGGTAGAAACCTAGGGAGGCTGCATCATGTGCTACTTCTGAATACGCAGAGGGGCTCAGAATGCCTCTCTGTGGCTTACTGCCTTTCAGTTGTAACCGATGAGCAACGTTCCAACATGAGCCCATGAGGTCTCTTTGCTCAACACTGCAACATTTGTTGGCTGTTCTACCCCCCTCAGGATCATGTTCTGCTGCTGCCCTTTTACCAGGCTTTTAGGTGTCCACCCAGCCCTTTAGAATGGCCTTCCAATGGAACTTAAGATGGCTTTGATTATTGAAATTTCATAAGGACTATAAAACAGAACTCTGAAAAAGGGTCTCTGGAGCCCCTTGAGCTTGGAGAAGATCCGAGGGCTCTTTCTTTGTTGTGACTTGGCAAAAGGCTCTCTGGCAGAGCATTCCAATGCAGTTACTGCATCTAAGTCCACTGAAATCTGCAGGCTAAGACTGGAAGACCTGTGCATAGAGCTGCACTATTACATATGTGTTATTGAGTTTTTGTTGACTGTCTTTTGTTAGTTGTTTTAATGTTTATTAATTTTTTAATTTATTGGTTGTTTTGATGTCTTTTTACTTTTATTATGTGCCTTTGGTCTCAGTTGTCTGGTAGAAAAGTAGACATCTAAATATTTTAAATTTTTAAAAAATTGAGGACATTTTTTTATTAGTCTTAAAGAATGTGATAGGAAATGTGGTAAAGAAACCAGACCCACACTGCTGTTTAAAGCCCAGATGAGCATCTCAAATTATGCTGGGGAAAACTGTAGGAAGCTAGTGGAGATGGGGGCAGACTGGTGGAATGAGGAGTGTGAGAGTTACAGTGTGAATATCCATTATCCAGCGAGAGCTTTGAAATAGGGATGGGAAGGAGAGATTTCAAGTTTATCTGAAAAAGACGCATGCTGCATTCATGGTAGATTGCCCAGAGCCATGAGGTTATTGGCCCCACAAATGTGTTTTTTGACCCATAATAGGCTTCAGCTTGATTTAATAGGTCACATTTCACTGCCTTTATGGACATCCTTACATCTTCTTTGCAGGGTAATTATCTTTACACACACCTGATGTGGCAATGTAATTGACTCCTGCTTTTGTACAGTTATAGGTTAATGAACCAAACTGATGGAGGTTTTTTTGGCCTTTTTCAACAGCCAAAATAAGAAGGTATCTCTCATGTGTTTGGGTTTTTTCCCCCCAACTGGAGATGAAAAAGTGGATTTTCAACCAAACTCTCCTTGTCGCTCAAGTGCAGTCAGCTAATTAATAACTTTCTCAAGCTTTAAGCTTCAGACCACTTCAGTGAGTTGCAGTAAATAATTTGAAACATAAAGTCATAGCATCTGATTTTTCTTCTAAAGTGTGAACCCATCCCCAAGTGAATGAAGGCCAAAATGCAGTGATTCGGGAGTTCTAAATTACACACAATAAGAAACTCATGGACTGGGGCAGACATAACACTGGATCCGCTGCAAATCATGGTTTGCAAACCAGGAGCCAGTCTTAGGAAGTAATTCTTCCAGTGCAAATTCTATTTTGTCTTCCTTTGTTTGCCTTAAATAAGATTTACATTATGTTCTGTACCTGTACTAACCAGGTCCCGCCAGCCACTGGTAGGGGATGGGGGGCAGGGTTGCCAGCTCCAGATTGGGAAACTCTTAGAGGTTTGGGGGTAGAGCCTCAGGAGGACAGGCACCTCAGTGGGGTGCAGTGCCCTTCAAAGTATCCATTTTCTCCAGGTGAACTGATCTCTGTAGTCTGGAGATGAGCTGTAATTCTGGGGGATCTCCGCGTCATTCCTGGAGGCTGACATCCCTAACTAACCATGGTAAATGTTAATCATGTTTCCTGTTAACCAAGGTTTGCAAACCCATCTGCAGCTCTAGTTAAGATGGGAGCCTACTTTAACATTAAGTGTTAATGCAGTGGGTACATGATTACTGCATGGCTATTTTGCAGGTTCTGTTAATGAACTAATTACTCGTCAACTCGCAAGTTATGTCTGAAAACCTTTTAACAACCTTTCATCCTTCTAATCCAGTGGTTTTCAAACACCTTCAAGAGACCCTTTCCACGCTAGATTGTCTGCCAGTAAATCCCAGTGCACCTGCCAAGGAAATTACTAAATTGATGGAACCCACCCTGAGCCTTCTATGTGGGGAGGGCGGGATATAAATTGAATTAATTAATTAAATAAATACAAATAAACATTGTGCACTGCAGAGAGTTCTGGGAAGGGTTCTAGAATACCTTTGCAGTTCATGTCAGGCTTGTTGGACCACATATGCTGCAGGAAACAACGTTTTTCTGTAGCTGAATGTTCCAGCAAACTGATCTGCTCATTGAGGAATTCCTGATAAACTTCTAAGGAGTCCCTGTATTGAATTCATCTACTCTATAATCTCTGTCAGTCCTGCATCTTGAGAGCTGATCATCAGATTCGCATGTGGGCTCCAAGATACTGCCCCAAAAGCTTGTTTAATTGCAGTATAGACTTGTTACTTAAACACTGCATTATTCATCACTTTCTAATACTGCCACAATGCAAGCCTGAGAGGCATCTATGAAATGAGATTGTGAGATTTCCTTATTTTTATACATTCATATTTAGAACTTCAACAGTGTTTTAAAAAGACTTATTTCATTATACATTTTTTGAGTGAGTTTATTATCAGGAATATGTTTAGCATAAAAATTATTAGTGACATGCCCTTTAATTTAGCCTGTCTAATTGATGCTAATTTAGTTAGATTGCATTAAATTATACCCTTTAATGTAACAGTGCGTGGGTCAAGAAATCCATTCCAACAGGTTAGATAATTTTTCGTGCAACTGAACAGTAAAAAATGGTAGGGAAAGTGTTCCAAAATAATAGTTTTCTCAGATATTACTCTCAGGGAGAAAAGATTACTTTTGAGTGCTCTCATTTCAAAGGCTCACCGGGTTCATCATTCATCTCATCGATCTTGGAAACAAAGACAAAGGTGGGAAATTAATGTTTTTAGCCTTAAATAAAGTGAAATCATTAAGAGTGATCCCTACTTCAGCCTTCACTGCCTGTTTATTATGTTCAGCAAGCTAATATGAATGAAAAATATGTGTTCTCTCTCTCTCTCACACACACACACACACAAACAGACACAAAATCTTAGCTTCTGACCGATTAGAATTAGTTTGGTTCATTCAGATGGTTGCTCTGGAAAATAATTGATTTGGTCTCCTTGGTGAACAAAGAAACAGCATGATACTGACAAAAAAAAAATACATGACCTCCAAGGACAGTGTCGTGCAAAACATGGTTGAGATTTGGTTATGTGCTACTACACTCATGACCTCAGCAATTTAGGACAATCAACTTCAACTTTTTTAGATGCAGGTCTCTCTTTTAGAGATGGCTGTGCCAAATACTTCCCACTTTCTGTTTTCAGAGCAAAAATAGCTTAAAGCTGCTAAGGTAGAAATATTTCTGGGGGGTGGGGGGGGGGGGGAAACCTGAGATTGAGTGAACCTTTTGAAATGTTGTTGAGAATCCATTTGATCCCAGAATGTGTCTTTTATCTGTGCTTGATGGATCCGCACTCCCCTTCAAGCCCCAGATTCACTAACTGAGAGGTCTATTGGACCTAGCATTACTCATAGATGTTCAGCTGGCTGCTGTGGTCAAAGGTTCATCTTACCAATTAAAATTTCTTGGAAGATAAAAGTCCCAACCATGGAAACTCATGCTCTACTGATTATAGATTAGACTACTGTGTAATGCTCCACATGGGGGATGCCTTTGGAAGATATTCAGAAAGCACAATTAATTCCAAATCCTGCTACTAGCATACTTATTGGAGCTAGCTATAGGGATGATGTCTTGCCAGTGTTACAATATCTACACTGGTTTCTGGACCCAAGTCCAAATGCTGGCTTTGACCTACATAGATTTTAATAACTTAATCAGAAACTCTATTACATGTGCCTTCATTATCTGAGGTGCATTTAGTAAACACATGTGACAGTTGTCTAGTGGTGCTGACACTTTGGAATTCCCTACCCAAAGAAGTCTGCTTGGCCTCTACTATAGTGGCCTTTAAACATTGTTTAGAAACAGTGCAGTTCCAGGGAAACCAAGCTCTACTAAATAGATATACTGCCACCTCCTCCCCATATGTCAGTGGTGGTGGAAAATGCTGTCAAGTTTCAGCCAACTTAAGGCAACCCTGTAGGGTTTTCAGTGCAAGAAGTGAACAGAGGTGGTTTGCTATTGCCTGCTTCCACATAACAACCCTGGACTTCCTTGGTGGTTTCCCATCCTGTGCAGGGCCTACCCTGCTTAGCTTCCAAGATCTGATGAGATTGGGCTACCCTGGGCCATCTAGTTCAGTGTCTTATATTTCACTAACTAGATCAACATTCTTTTTGTTCGCCTTGAGAATCCTACAGATTTTTTCTTTCGCCCAATCAGAATCCTTGTAGTTTGCTTCCTGCAACTCTAAAATCCAACACTGCATTGAAACTAGTCTGGATCCAAAGGGAGTTGAATGCACGTTGTGCAGGCCTTCCTGAGTTGTTAGGGTTTGTATATTTTGTCTGTTGCCTTGACTTTGAAGAACGGGCCATCTCGTGGGAGCCTGCTTTTACATGTGAAGAAGACTGAAAGGTTTTACGGTGCCCCGGTGCTCTTGTTTCAAACAAGGCTTCCATTTTTTATTTTCCTGTAAACTCCGTGTTGGAGTGGTCCAGAATCAAAGCGGAAAGATATCGGAGATTTACAAGTTTAATCTCACTGAACAAGAGCGATAAGCCTGGTAATTCCGAGTGCATATTCTCAGCGCTACTTAAAGGATGAGATCACCAAGCCTAGAAGAGTGATTCATCTCACTCCTTTATCTTCACATGGCTTGAATCTAGAACTAAAGACTTGCAAGGGACATTGCCATGCTTTTTTAAAAAAAATACAACCAGCCGTGTAGCAATTAGCTTGATTGCTCGCAGAGGTCCTGCTGTATTTTTCTTTCACTATGCGCACCCCGGGAAATGGTTTCAATATTACTTGTGTGGTTTGCAGATATCCCAACTTTTGTTCTCACGTACCTCATTTAGATTCCTGCATACCTTTCTGTTTAATGTAGGTAAGAAATACCCTGCTGCTGTATTTCTTGGGGTCCATGCTGTTTGGCAAAGAGGGGAGCATTTGCTTAAGCATAGCATCACATAGCATGTGAAGGCACTATCTGTGGCAGCAGGACCATTCGAAGGTTTGGGTGAGCACCTTTGGTTGCTTTTTCCCTCCAAGTCTTCCACTGGTACTTAAGAGACTGGGCTCAGCTTTTTGAAAAAGAATGGCAATTCTTTTGTTTTAAACAATGCTATAGCATTGCCAACCACACCGGGAGTCAACATTGGCATAAAAGCATGGTACCAATACTCTAAATAAATAAATAACTGCTAAGGTGGAGCAAATGGACATTTGCACACCAAATCAGCAGGAAGTATAACATTTAACGGTGGAGTATCTCTCTTTCTTGCAGTATGAAAACATCTCTCTGCTCATTAAGAATGGAATGAGAGGGAGTATTCTGTAGTGTCATACTATGTCATACAAGGACCTGAGAGTCTCGGGTTCGAATCCCCACTGATCCAAGAAAACTCACTGGGTGATCTTGGACTGGTAACTCTCTCTTCGCTTTACCTACCTCATAGTGTTATAGCAAGGATAAAATGGAGGAAAGGACTACTGTGTCTGCTGCTCTGAGCTCCATGGAAGAAGGGCTGGATTACAAAAAAAAATGTATTTAAAATATTTGTTAACTGGCCTTTCTCACAAACCACTTGAGACAGAAGATGGAGGACAGCAAGTATTAATACAACTTGTATACACTACCTGAGAAACCGAGAAGCAAGTTGTTTGTGTCCAGTGACCCACAAGGAGCATGACCCTCATGGAAGTGGACTTTTCCACATCTCCATTCCTTTGTATCTCACTGAACCCCCTGAAATTCTGCTTCTATCATGAACATGGAGAGAGGGCAAAGTCAGGGTCTGCAGTAGATGGATGAACCATCAAGAATCACACGCCTCTCCCCTTAGGCCCTTTCACTGGTGGAAAATGATGGTAGGAGACAAGCCATTATCTCAGAGTTTGCAATGTACTCTAAAGATGTGTGGCCTCCAAACTACTGTACAAGGTTTTGTATAATATCAAAAAAGTAGTGATAAAAGAAACCCTGCTAGGAAAATGCACCAAGAATATCGTAATTAAAAGCAACAGTATCCTTAAATGATGACATATTCCTTTGACTAAGTGTTTGGTGGAGGTGGCTGCACAAAGAGGCATATTCTCTGCACTGAAAAGGATATAGAGAGCTATATAGCAGGTTCCCTAAATCTTTGTCTGGAGGCGCAATTGCCTCTTGACAACAGAGAATGCAGAGGACAAGCAGGAAGGAGGGAGGACTCTACAGGCAGGATGGCAACTGGGGGTTGGAAGATTTATAAATAAAATCTCTGCAGTGTGGAAGCAAGAGGAAAGAGGAAAGCAGGGCCCATTATACAATAGCACCTGAACAGAATCTGCCAGGTCCTCTGAAAAGGAATGCTGAGCAGGTTTTATTGGGCAGCATTCATTCTGGTGGTGGACATCAATAATCAGTATGGTTTCCAGAAGTGGTTTCAGTCCAGCAGATGGTGTTCTCCTCTCCCTTCAGTTTCAGCATGACGAATTCTTTTCTGAACCTGAGAACCCCTGAGAACTCATCCCTTCCACTAAGCTGTGTGTAATAATTGACTTTCCTCCCCTGTTGATGCCCATCGTATACTCAATATGCTGATAGGGTCACTTGATTGCCATTGGACTCTAGGGTTGCCAAGTCCGGGTTGGAAAATACCTGGGGACTTTGGGGGTGGAGCCAGGAGAAGGTGGGGTTTGGGGAGGGGAGGGGCCTCAGCATGGTAGAATGCCATAGAGTCCACCCTTCAAAGCAGCCATTTTCTCCAGGGGAACTGATCTCTGTCAGCTGGAGATCAGTTGTAAAAGCAGGAGATCCCCAGGCCCCACCTGGAGGCTGGTAACCCTATTGGACTCCCTCAAAGTCAGACGTGCTGTCTGTCTTGGTTCTAAAATGCACACGAGCATGTCTGTGCATTCACACTCTGTACTTCCTCCACGAATAAATAGGTTGAAAAGGAGGGGGAAATGGAAGACTTTTGTACCTTCCTTCTCTGCTGAATGCAAACAATCCCTACTAGTTTTAGTAGAGCATTGTGTAGAGAATCAAAACGTAGGGTCCATTTCTGCAATCCAAGAATGATTGCTTCTACTGTGCATTTGTTCTTATATATACTTTTTAATCAAGGCAAATTTAAAAAATGAAGCAAGTTAAATGGAGAAGAGCCTTTGAATGATTAGGGGCTCTTGCCTTCTCTGAATTGTCAGTACTGAGCAACCCCAGAGAAGGTGGGGGGCATACAAGTCTTCTGCTGATATATGAGGTTTTCTTCTCCCTTTCCCTGTAGCCAAGATATCTGGGAGATGGCAGTCATGACTTCAGTAAACTAAGTCTGTATTTTTGGAAGTGCATCCCCAAATTTAACAATCAAATTGGACATCCCCAGATTTAACAATCAAATTGATAACTGTGGAAGTCCTGAGATGTAGATGCTGGTGATAACAGACTCGAAATGGCTAGGCACTGTACAAAACTAAAACATACCAGGTCCTGTTTATTAGCTTACTGAAGCACAGGATGCATCATTGTCAGTCTTCTGGCAGCCATAACCAAAGACTGAAATATGTTACCCTTATGCAGCTGTTGTGTTGTACACAATGTGTAGCCTGAGATAGTTGGTAGGGTTGTGGATTTTGCATCCGCTTTGGAAATCAGGATGGGAAATGTGAATCCTCATCCAGGCTTGTAGTGAGACATGGGCTGCAGAAATGTTTTGCATCTGGGTGTGCATCCAACATCAAAGTCAGCTTCAAGGGATTTTGTCACCCAGCAGGACTGCCAGTCCCTCAGGAGGCCAGCCTCCGACCCTGCAGCACCATACACCCTACACCCATCACCAACTCCCACGCAATCCAGCATCTGAGAACAAGCCAAGCTCCCGTCTTTATCACTGTGCCATTCCGACTGGTCATTTTGTGTGTGTGTATGTGTGGTTTGGGTGGAGAAGTGACCCTCTCCAACATTCTTTCTGCGCATATGGATCCCAATCCACCATGGAAAGTTGCCACCAGAAAAAAAGGTCTTTTCCCCCTCTCTCCCTGGACTGCAGCCAAGTGGACTACAGTCCTCTAATTGTCAGGCCTCTGTTAATTTGAATCAGGTTTGCTCATGCATTCCTACAGAAATGACTGGAGTAAATGCTGGACGGCATCCTATTGTTAACATATCAGCCACAATCTCAACACAGAGAGCATCCCTGAGTCCCAGTTCATTGTCTCCTTTTCTAAGAAAAAAAATCTTATTGTGCGCCTTTGATATGCAGTGATATCAGATAGTTTGGCACAAAAAAAATAATGATGGACTGAGCTTGATGAAAACCAAAACAATGTATTTTGTTTCCAGAATGATGTGCTACATTTTGTCGTTCCCCCCCCCCCCCAACTTTCTCTGTAGATCTCTCTCATTCACAGACACATCCACCCCATCCAGCCTTATTAGCACAGATCTATGTATTTCTGAGCAGGGAGGGGGGAGGCAGAATAGCACTGTGAGGTATTTGTTTAAATGCACCCTCTCCAAAGATCACGTTGCCTTCCTCCCTTGTCGCTGTTTGCCTGGTTTTTGCCATTCTTCTCTGTTACGCTTGGGTGGTCATATTTTGAAATTTCCCCAGGACTGGCCACGTTTCCCATCACATCTGAGAGACGCTGTGCTTTGCATGGTAATTAGGCTTTTTCTTTGTTTCATCTCCTGAGCTGTTCGGGGTGGCTTCCTGCAGTATGCTCGGCACTGGAGGCTATTGCTGCAATGCGAGTGGAGTGGGAGCTCCTCCAGGACTAAATAATTCCACTCTTACTTAGAAAAATATAAGGGAGAAAATTGCTAGTTTACATCTCCCTGCATTATTTTGTTTATCCTCACTCTTTCTTGGGGATAGCATTGTTTACTGGCATCATTTCTTACCCCCCGTTGAAAGGAGTGGCCAGCTCATGCGTTGCCACATCTGTTATGTGTTCTAAGAGCAGGAGACACGTCCTTGGGTTTCCCACACGGGTTTATCTGGGACAGTCCCTGATGAGAACAAAGAGAAGGCCATAAGTGCTTTGTGGAATTGGGGTTTCTAGTCAGTCTCTGAATGATGAAGCCAGGGGCTGCATTTCAGGAAAAACTTTATCCCCTGAGAAACACATGTATGCACATTGTTTCGATGATTGTTCAGGGGAAGGGCTGTGAAATGGGTCAAAACCTCCAACCATGCAGGGCAAGGGCATGAAACATTATTCCCTTCACTCCAGTTTGATAAACACCAAATGGAACGCTTCCCCTCTATAACTCTGATTTGACTTTGTTACAGTATCACACAGGCCAAATCTGATTGGACGAATGATGATGTTCTATTGACTCATTGCCTATATGGTCTCTTTGATTGGCTGGGATTATGTCAGAGAAAAGTGCACATTGTTGCTGTTTAGTGATGCTAAAGTCATAGGTTGGGAAAAGAAGCCGCTGCACAAAAAGGCAACTGAACACAATGTGGAAGGAGTAAGCAGGGGGTATTTGTGAAACTCCCCATGACCAAACAGCCTGTTCAATCCTGAAAAAATGTGTGTGTGTGTGTGTGTATGTAAATTTCACTTAGACTTACTCTTTAAAAAAAACTGAAATCTTTGAGAGTGATTTAATTAGCACTTTTTAATATTGAATTTAAAATTATTAGCAATTCTTCATGCTGCCATGGGAAATAACCCCATGATTAAGTTGATGCCATATGACTTGTTTTATTACAAAGGAACTTCAGGAACAGAATGGAAAGGGAAATTGCTGAATTACAAGTTATTACAACACTTGGACCCAAAACCTCCCAGGACTCAACAGGGATATTGGTTTCTTATCTCATTACATATGCTAACTCATTCAGTCCTTACATATGTATTCCCAACAAGAAGGACTATACATCCTCTGTATTTTAGTGTATTTCTTTTTCAGAATAGTTTATTAGAATACTGAATGCAGTGCAAGGAATATTGGAATATTTTGCTGACATACTACTGCACCCACCTCAAAAAAGAAAGGAAAAAATGCTGTTAAGTTACCTCCACAACTGAGAGGAGAGTGATGGAGACTTTCAGTTTACTTTCCACAATTTAAAAAGATACCTTTACACATCTGTCCCCTATTTTGACATATTTATTGCTTTGCTGTCCTTTCTCCCCTTAATTAAATCAAAACAACTGTTGACCTTATGACCTTAGCTTATTTAGTTTTATCTTTGCATATCTTAAAACATCTTCATCATGTTACATATTAATCTGCTGTTCAGCCTCTGTCTATAAGTTTGAACTCTTCCATTCCAGTGTTTTTGAAAAAGTGTGCATGCACATGAAAGCTCATACCCTGAATAAACCTTTGTTGGTCTTAAAGGAGCCACTGGACTCTAAATTTGTTCTGCTGCTTCAGACCAACATGGCTGACCACCCAGAGCCGTATGACTTGATAGCCTTTTCCTTTAGAGTCCTGCACATCTGCTGAGGTCAAGAAGGGAAGTCCTGCTCTGTATTTCTACTTTAGTATACTTCAGAATGATGGTGCAAAGCATTATCAGTGATTTTTCCCGGTTCCAAGGGAACCCCCCCCCCCAACCTGCTTCAATGTATTCTTTCCATTATCTTGTGAATATGTGCCTTTCCAAGAAACTTTGTGAAGGAATCCAGTGTGTGATCTATCTGTCTGTCTACTGTCCTGCACTTCCTGCTAGGAACTTGGTGGCATACATCCTTCCTCATTTGTAGGCTAGGTAAAGAATGTTTACCTAGAGATGTAGGCTAGGTAAAGAATGTCTGACTGGCCCAAGGCCATCCAGAAAGCTTCATGACACTGGGCATGACCTCCTCATGGCTTAGTTCCACTCTATCAAAAAGTGTTCCAAACAAGTCTAGATCTGTCTTTCTCCAGATGTGTGCTATGCTGCAAGCTGCTAATCAGCTGCTTGGCACCAGTCAGCTGCCATAATGCCTGAACATTCCAGACACTTCCCCAGCATGGGGCTTTTATTTATTTATTTATTTATTATTTCACATTTTTTCCCCGCAAACGGGCTCAGGGCAGCTTACACTGTGGCACTCAGTGCCAGGTCAGAATAAAACAATTTAAACAATTTAAATAATTTAAAATATGGTAATTACAATAACCATACAGTTTGCAACAGTTGCAAATAAAGTGCTCACTATGATGTTGATGTCAAATTTTCAGATGGCATCCGACTGACTCCCTTAGTGCTAGCATCAAGGTCATATCCCAGCCCTCCGCCCAGCCCAAGCTTCATTCAGGACCAGCCCTCATAGCTGGTATTAATGGCGATGGTTGATAGTAAATGATGGTAGGCAGTGGCGACTCCTAACCAAAGGTCTGGTAGAAGAGCTCCATCTTGCAGGCCCTGTGGAACTGCATTATATCCCGCAGGGCCCTGATCTCCTCCGGGAGCTCATTCCACCAGGAAGGAGCCGCCACCGAAAAGGCCCTGGCCCTGGTTCCCACAAGCCTGGCCTCCCTAGGGCCCAGGACCTGAAGTTGATGTTGTGACCCTGACCGAAGTGCTCGCTGGGGTATGTGTGGGGAAAGGCGGTCCCTCAGGTATGTTGGACCCTGGCCATATAGGGCTTTAAAGGCAAGTAAAATTTTGCTTTGCAGAAAACACATAAACATTTCATCTAGTGGGATTTATTCATTTTTATTTTTAGATCACACCATTCAAAATAGCTGTAATTAGTAGATTTTCCTTTAACTTCCATTGGTGTGAGTGTGTACACTTTGGAGTATTTTTTGTGCTGTCTAGTTTGCAACAATTTTTTTTAAGTTCCCCGATGGATCTTAGAAAATGTCTTGCCTCTTAAAGTGCTGATGGGATCATATGCATATAACTGTGTGTTATCGTTCCACAGCACATGGAATTAAGTCTTGGAGCCTCATCAGTTGAGAAGGAAGCACTAAGCCAGCATTTTTGCTTGTCTGGCATTCAGAACTTGACAAATATTTTCCTCCTTTCAGCCTATTAAAGATTAACTCATGTTCCTCTATCCCTTCTTATTCTCTACCTTTTTGGCCTTTTTAAAAACTAGCTTGCTGTTTATTTCAAACCGCTCCCCCCCCCCCCCCAAAATAATGCACAAATATTCATTTATTCACCCTGGAGACAAGCCATCTCAGCTGCAGAATTTAGGTTTGTCAAAGAAGAAGAAATTAAACCTTTCTGTCATAGTAAGGTCATAAGAGAGAATGGTAATCCTTTTCTCTGTCTAACACCAATGAGCTCAGTGTGGGTTTTGTTTCATTCACAAGTGAAAACCAGCCATTAAACCATTTTTATACTCTTCAGATAAGGGAGAGGATACCAGTGCAAAGACGATATTGAGACGGAAAGACAAAACCCCATTGCAACGTAAAAGGGGATTCTCACATTACCTTTTGTACTAAGATTAGTAAATTGCTCCATGCAAATAGCCTGCAGTTCAGTTCCAGGGAGAAAGGAATCCCTGACCTAGTAGACCCATGTCAACAGACATAGTGTCCGGGTTGCTGTCAAAGTTTCTGTCACTAGTATCTGGCTGGATTTAATGAGCAGCTGGCTCTGTAGGTTCAAAAGTGGTGGTTGGTGCTTATAAATGTTGCACATAAATCCCAACATAATTATATCCTGAAAAAAAAATGGACACATTAATGCATGCCCTTTCTTCATCTCTACCTAAGAACTCTTGATCCCTTTCTCTTTTGTATGGTAGCTTTTGTGGTATTTTGGAATCAACCTGAGTGTCAGCTATCAAGTCAGCATGAACTGAAGATGCCCCATTCTTTTCTGCTTCATTTATAAAAATTATACCTGGTTTCAATTTAGAGTAATCAAGTCATTAAAACAAAAAGAAGGATCAGACCCACCCCCCAACCGTGTAAAGTTGTGAATAACTTTTATTAGCGTGGAACAAGATAGAAAATTGTTTTTCACCTAGTCATCTACAGTGAGTAGGCTCCTCCTCCAGCTGACTCAGTAGAGAAGCGCTTAAGAAGTTGGCTGAAGCCCTCTATGCATGACCCTTCTACACGATGACTGAATGCGAGGGGGAGGGAAAGTGGGCATGAGATTGCTGGCCTCACGTCCATGTGATCACGGGGTTGTCTGAATGGTGTGAATACATGGAGGAAGTACCTGTGCATACACTCCCTCCCTGTGATCAGCAGCATCTGAAAAACAACATCCCCAATCAAAGGGATGAGGCATATGTGCGAACACTTCCTCATTCAGACAACAAGGCAGGATTGGGGCCAGTACACTTGTTCCCATGTTCCCTCCCCACACATTCAGTCAACACATGGAGGGGGTCATATGTAGAGGGCTTCAGTCTGTAGCCCTCAAGAAACGAACATAGGTAAGTGCTGGCTAGTCACCTTGCAAACTCATTGACACGATTAGTGTACATTGGGGCAGTTTATATCTGTCGTGTTCAGAGCCTGAACAGATTCCAGTTCTGTGGTTTCCCTACAAATCTTGATTTTTCTGTTTATGGCATCAGTCAAAATGAATGGAAATAGAAGAGTCTGCCAAGACTGCTATTGGGAATTTCCCTGAAGTATCTCCAGCTGCCTAATATATCAGTGTCTCTTCTTGTCTGTTCTTGATGGGGTCCAGCAGCAGGTCAACATCCTAAGGTAAAAGAAAGGCTTCTCAAAGTGAGCAGCAGTCAAGGAAAGAAAATTAATGGGAGCCGGCATCTGCTGATCTCTTTGACAATAAGGAATCTTCACGGCCAACATTTATAGAAAGTGCTAGATATCGTCTCTATTGGAAACCAGATTTCGACTTTCTGCCCTGGGATGCCAAAAATATTTCAGCAGGAAATGCTAAAGGAAGTTGAACTTTGAATTATAATTTGAATGACTGTCTAGCAGAATGGATTAACGTCCTGGCACGGCACCTTTTGAGGCTTTGGGTTGAATCTTGCCGGATAAAAATCTGTCTGTTTTGACAGATGAAAAAGGTCACAAACGAAGCAGTGTCGGGTGGTGTTAGACCAATATATATATATATAAATCTGGGTTAGGTGATAGATGTGAAAAAGAAAAACCCATCCAAAATGTTCTGAGATATCATCTGGAATCATTCTTTTAAATGCATTTTGTCTTAATTTAGATGCCCAGTTTATTTTGTCCTTGTCTACATGTGGACATTGATTAAAGAGAGATTAAAGAGAAGGAGTCAAATATAGAATGAGATGCTAGATATGCTTAGTTAGGTCCCCATAATCAATAGATGGGGTCACAGTTCTGGCGGTGATGTAGATTTACACATTTGGAATGCTGATGATTTGAATGGAAATATTGTAAATTCCACTTGGGCGTTCATTCTCCTAAGAGACAGATGTTTCCAGTGTGCTGGAACCCTGAATCTAAGATGTTTCCAGGAATAGGGCTTGGCTAAAGGAATAGAGAAAGAATAGGGAACCTGCAGTGATGACCTTGATGCAATAGATTCCTACAACACCAGCCTCACTGCAGATCTAGGAAACTGCCCATTGGACTGGCTCTCCTTCTGGGTTAATAGATACCAAAGAGATGCTAGTCTGAAATATTCCTGATTCTGATTCTCCCATGCACAAACTTTTGGCTGCATCTTCTGGTTTTATGTCAGTTCCAGAATCAGGAATACATTCCAAGGATGTGTGGTGTAGTGGTTAAGTGTGCAGACTCTAATCTGGGAGAACCTGGTTTGATTCCCCACTCCTCCACTTGCAGCTGCTGGATGACCTTGGGCAAGCCATAGTTTGGTCAGAGCTGTTCTTGAAAGAGCAGTTCTTGAAAGAGCTCTCTCATCCCCACCTACCTCACAGGACGTCTGTTGTGGGGTGGGGAGGGGAAGGGAAAGGAGTTTGTAAGCTATTCTGAGACTTCAAGTGATGGGCGGGGTATAAATCCAGTCTCTTCTCTCTCTCTCTCTCTCTTCTTCAAACACACCACCAATCTATACAGCTAAGAGCCTGAAATGCTGTATGTGTTGTAGCATCCTCATCTGCATGTTCTGAATTTCTGACACTCAGAGCTCTGAATTGGCCCACCACAGTTTATCATGGGGTATCTCCCATAACATTCTTGTTAAGCCTAGTGGCCTGATCTCTCCTGCAACAGCAAATTCATTACCGTGAGTTAGCAGTATAGGTTTATGCCATTGTAGCTTGTCTTCTTGGTAGCTGAAATACCATCAGATTGGACCCATGTGGCATGACAGAATATGGAGAATGTTTTATCAAAAAGCCCAAAAGATGGGGAAAGCCAGCCTCTGCAAGAAATGGCAAAGGAAAGTCACAAACTGAGCCCCGTGAGGACCCCAGGTTCTCCCATATTTTCCCATGATCTTTCCAAAGATACTGGGAAAACCTAGGGCAATCTTCCCCTACTTGGATAGCCCAGGCTAGCCTGATCTTATCAGATCTTGGAAGCTAAGCAGTGTCAACCCAGGTTAGTGCTTGAATGAGAGGTCTCCAAGGAAGTCCAAGGTCACTATGCAGAGGGAGGCAATGGCTAACCCCCTCTGAACATCTCATAGTAGCTCACTGGGCTGCATCCCAGCCTTAGCCCTTGAAATTCCCAGTTCAAAGCCTGGTGCCCCTGACAAACATGCCAAAAAAAAATAATAATGCTCGAGTTGTTCAAACTGGGTATCATAATTGGTTGGTATCTCCATCAAAAGGATGATGGGCCTTTGTGTTTGGATAAGATTAATTATCTAATTGATTCCCTCATCAGAAGAGTTTCAAGCAGCTAGTTCAACTGTTAATTTAAGCTGCAGTGAGAGAACAGAAACCATTTCCTTGTCTTTTTAATGGTCTTCAGCTGCGCCGAGACTTCTCTTGAACAACTGGTTTGCATTTTGTAGGCTATTTTTCAGAGGTTTCCAGCAAAAAGAAAGCTGCTGCCAGCTGAAGCCTCTTTTGATATAAATGGGGATTTCCACTTAAAAACCGATCTGTCTCTGGATAGCCCAACAGTTGGAAAGCTTTCTAATGGAGTTGCAAAGAGCTTTTACGATCTTAGATTTGTCACAGTCGCACGTCTGGTGAACACGCCTTGTCTGTGCCAAAAAAAGAACTTGGCACTCTTCAGTAGACTTGGGAAAGAATTGCTCGTCGTCTTTGGTTAGACCAGGAATAATCACACATCAGCAAAGAAATACGCTATGGAATCAAGGCATTTTTTAAAAAATAGATAAATAGTAGCTAGATGCTATGGTGGCCCTAGATAGTTTCACACCTGTAATATATGTGCTAAAGAATGACTTTCTGACCCACCTTCCTTATCCTCTGGATTGGAGTTCTGACTTTTAGAATGGCACATGCATAGAGACTGGAGGAGGAAGAAACTGCCCTCTTTGGACACTACCGCTTCAAGTGCCTGTTTCACTTTGTTTATTAATAAGGCAACCATGGACTGGTGGAGAGATGGATGCATAATGTCAACCATTTATCTATTTATCATTTATTTATTTTTAGCATTTAGACCTAGCCTTTCCATATAAAATTACCTGAGGCGATGCACAAAGGCATGTAACAACAGTCATTCATATACCATCTTTTTAAAAAATCACAATAAAATCCAAATGTAAAATTCCCATTACCAGCCAAGCAGCATTACTATTGCTATATCACCTTACTGATATATAGAGCTTGAGTTTTTTTCACAGTCATCTTCCTAATCATGCCATGACAGATGTTCCACTGTACAGACCAGGCACCAAGACTGAGAAAATATTTCTTCATTAGTTTGTTAGTTTAGGAATCTTATGTGCCACCACTCCAGAGAACCTTCTTGAGGTGGCTTACAAAGTAAAACAAGGCAAAATCATAAAACAGCATAAAATTGTTAAGATTAACTAGCTATTTAAAAGCCAGTCCCTTTAAAATTCCAGCCATTAGTTATGTTGGAATTTGAACCAGTGTCTAGATCCTGGATCATTACCATTGTTATTGGTCACCTGGATGACAGCTTTTAAAAATGATATTTTGAACTATGTTTGCGTGCGTGTGAACAATTCCAGGTTATCTCTGGAGAGATTTACTTCCCTTCTAATTACTCTCTTTCATTATAATTTGGCTGGAAGGACAAAAGCACTAATGAGAGTCAAAATAAACCTACTAGAACCCCACCCTCAAAAAAATCAGAATATGCAGCATATCAAACCAAGAAATCATGTTTATTATTTAACATATTTGGGGGGAAACTTTTTTTTTAAAAGCATGGCATTATTTTTAAGTTTTTAATTGTTGCCTCAGAGGATTTGATCGACAGGCACTTATATCATACTTGGTTAGAGAAGGATCCATAGCAAGAAGCTGTAGCTTCTGGGATTAGAAATTCAAGCCTTTTCTGCTTCCTTCTATAGCAGAGATTTACAGAGTGAAATCCAGGGACCATGGCTTTCATTTATCCAGAACACAGCAAGTCAGTATGTTGTAGTGATTAAAGTGTTGGGACTAGGAAGAGTGAGATCCTAGTTCAAATTTTCACTCAGGCAAGAAGCTCACAGGTGACTTTGGCCCAACCAGTCTGTCTCAGCCACACAGTAAAGTTGGCACGTCCCCCCTAGCCAGTGGTGGGGGATGGAGGGATAGGGTTGCCAGATCCAGGTTGGGAAACTCCTGGAGATTTGGGGATGGAATCTGGGAAGGACAGGGACCTCAGTGGGGTACAGTGCCATAGAGTCCACCCTCCAAAGCATCTGTTTTCTCCAGGGGAACTGATCTCTGGAGATAGGCTGTAATTCTGGGGGATCCCCAGGTCCCACCTGGAGGCTGGCATCCCTACCGCACAGGATTCTTACAAGGATCAAATGGAGGAAGGCAGAACAATATGTTCTACTCTGAACCCCATGAAGGATGGGTGGGATAAAAGCATGATAGCTGTGATGATCCCTAGCAATTCCCTTGGCTTTACTCATAAGAAAACCTATAAATTAGCCTCAGGACGGAGGCTTGGATGGTGCAACACTTGAGCAGGCGTATTGAGGCTTGTCCTAACAGACAGTGCCCATCGCATGTTTGGGACTGCCAGAACCAAAAGGCTGGAAGAGTTTATTCATATCTGAGTGAAGCAGTCAGAAGCAGACAGTCCTGCTACTTGATGCCTTATTTATGAAGGCACTTTGAAGGCGCAGGCTTTTCAGAGGATTTTAAATTCCACCAATTTAATGTACTGTGCTCCCAGTGCTTTGTGACAACATGTTCAGGTGTTCATTTACAATACCTAATGCGACACTGCATCACCCCCACATAGGGTTGCCACCTCCAGGTTAGGAAATTGCTGGAGATTGAGGGGTGGAGCCTGGGGAGGGTGGAGTCTGGAGAGGAGTGGGATCTCAGTAGGGTTATAATGCCACACAGTCCACCCTCCAAAGCCGACGTTTCTTCGGGTGAACTGTCGTCTGGAGATCTGTTGTAATTCTGGGGGATCTCCAGGCCCCACCTGGAGGCTGGCAACCCTACCCCACAGAAACTTTCTCCTTGAATAATGGTCTAATGATAGGCATAGTGTCCTGTGGCCGTTTAAAGCTGTCATGTATCATCAGGGCATTGGTCAATGTAAACCAGAACTTGATGGGCAACAGCAGCTTGCCAAGGTCTCCTTCTGAGATCTCTTTAACTGAAATGCCAGGGACCTTCTGCCAAGCAAACAGTCCGCCATGCCAGCTCCATTCCTCAGAAAGCCTTGTCCTTGTGATACAGCAACAACTAGGTCATGGGCTTTCCCTAGGGGAAGTCCAGCTCTCTGGAATGGCCTACCAGGGGGCAACAGAGGGCGACTTCAGGAAGGTATGCAAGACTTCTGCTATTTCCAGTGGCATTTGGGAGCGGGCAGAGTGTTTCAGCAGATTTAGCCGTGTGTGTTTTCAGTTTGTTCATTGTTTTCATTTCGTTAATGGACTCTGATTTTTTTACATCCTCACATTTGTTCTGCTGTGAATTGCTTTGAGAAAATAAGGTGGGAAATAAAATCATGTTACTGGCAGGCAGTCCCTGTTCTTCATTTAAAGTGACAGAATCATCAGCCATGGTAACATCAGTGTTCCCTTTCTACCCTGGGAGAAGAGTGTTGCTGTATGTGGGAGGTGTGGAAGGGGGTGGATGGGGACAGCTTTAAGAATTGTTCACAGGGCCAATCTTATGCTCCTGTGTTTTCAGAAAAGTAGGAAGTTATCGTGACTCATAATCAAGAAGGACGGGGTAAGCACTCCGTTGTGGCTGGAGTGAAGATGAGTCCATGGTAGGGAAACATAGACCCACTGTACTGGGGAGAATCAGGCCACAGCTTCATTTATTATAGTTGTATCTTCAGGTCTTGGTGCCGCATAGGCTGGGGAAAATGGGTGGAGCTCACAGCCTGACTGCTGACAGTGAAGCCACCCTACAACCTGCCTATGGGGAAAGTGAAAACCTTTTAGAACCATGGGCAAAATGCCTTCCCGGCCCTATTAACCAGTGACCCCCTGCGGACATAGCAAGGATGAACAGCAACAACAGAAGTCAAATGTAAAAAGAAGGGGTGGGAAGGGTACATTTTGCTGCAAGAGGGCTCCAAATGCCCAGCTCACCTATAGCCCCTTCCTGGTAAACGTGAACTGTGGATCAAATTGGAGTCTGTAGCCTGCTGGCCTGCTGGCCTCACCCCCTGTCAGCCCTGCCAGTGGCCAAGGTAGGTGGGTAGGGCTGCAGAAAGCTGCCACCTGGCTGAGAGCCATTGCTGACCACAATTGCCCGGTCATCCTCCCCCCCCCCCCCTCCAGGCACAAATGGTACTCCATCTTAAGGCGGAGAGCTAAACTTCCAGTAGGGTTGCTGACTTTTGGTTGGGAATTTCCTGGAGATTTAGGAATGCAGCCTGGGAAGGGTGGGTTTTTTTTGGGGGGATAGGACTTCATCAGGATATAATTCCATAGAGTCTGCCTGCCCAAGAAGCTATTTTCTCTAGGGGAACTGATCTCTGAAGTATGGAGATAATTCCAGGAAATCTTCAGCCCCTATCTGGAGATTGGCAAGCCCATCTCCGAGCCACAGTTTAATGAGAGAACAAAGTTGCCCTTGTCCAATGATCGCCAGATGACACAATGTGATTGATGATGCCTCCAGAAATTAGAGGTTATCTTTCCATTTATTTGAAATGCAAACCGAATAGAAAATCTATAGCTTATTGCCATGTCTTTTAAAGTAAAACCAAGCACCTCCATTGACCTCCTATTTACATTTCTTTGAGGGGGGGGGGGGACTCCACGTAAAAGCTATCAAGAAACATTTCACAGCAGGCAAATTAATTGGTTTTTACTGTATTTGAATGGAGTGATTGTCAAATAAAACATGCCATGACAGTTAATAGTGTCATTTAGAGGCATAAAATTATTGGTTTATTTGTTATTGGATAAAAACAAAGGCAAACACTTTGTATTAGGAAGTTTTAATGTGTTTAAAATCCTCATTAGGGATTTATGGACATTCTTGCTTCGCAGAGCGCCTCATTAATTTGAGGCTAAACAGTTACTTCTGTGTTACCATTCCACTGGTGTGTGTGTGTGTGTGTGTACGCGCAAGTCTGTGTACTGGGTTGTTGTTATTTTTTAAACCCTTTCCACTTTTCCTTAATTAGATCTTTTGTAAGTGCTTGAGTTGTACACTGCTGGAAATGTAGAATTTAATTAATGTAATTTATAAATCAAATAGAAGTAAGTTATTTTAGGGTCCTTTTTTTTCTTTGTGTTTTAGTGAGCAGTTTAAAAAGCCTGATGTTTAAGCACATGCAGATCTAACAGATTTCTGAATCTCAGGGAAGGCCACAGACCTCGATGGTGAATAGTTTTAGCAGTGTCTCTTGGCACAGATAGATCAAAGTGGCTTAATTAGAATTGTAACCAAGGGGGAGGCAATTAAAAATCCAGTTGAAATCTAGACTTCTTTGACTTTTTAAGTTCTAGATTGTTGCAAATCACTATTTCACCTCATTTTACAGCCCCAACTAGTGGTGATTAATAACGTCTCCCTGCTAAGGTTACCAGGTCCTCTCAGCCACCAGTGGGGGATAGGGGGTAGGTTGCCAGATCCAGGTTGAAAAACTTCTGAATATTTGAGGATGGAGCCTGGGGAGGACAGGGATCTCAGTGAGGTACAATGCCATAGAGTCCACCCTCCAAAGCAGCCATTTGGCTTCAGTGGACTTGGAAGATCTGTTTAGGGTTGCACTGTGTGTTCCAGACATGATGCAAAATAGTATAGCTTGTAGGGATGGGCACATATCAAACCATGAAGCAAAATTCATCATGAATTTTGAACAGAAGTTCATGACAGGTCTACCATTACAAACTTCCACAAAGTTTTAGAGCAGTTTGTGGTGGTTCATAGATGGAGCAGAAAGCAGGGATTTAAAGGCACTCTTCTTTTAACCCATGTTCACTATGGTGTACTCCAAGCAATTCTGCACTAAAATCGAATTCAACCTTTTTAAACCAGGGTTTTTTCCCCCATTCTGCATTACATTACCTCCCTTCAGTGGTTCGCCCGGTTTCAGCCTGCTGTTGCCCAGGGTTATTTGGATGTTGTTTTGCCATGGACTTAAATTGACTCGACTCAAACCCTGAGAAAATCCGGAGTGGCAGGAAAATGAGGAAAGGACTTCAGGGATTAGAGGACAGGTCCTTTTATGGCTTTAAAGTTGGTTAAATGGCAGAAAGCAGAGAGTAGGAATAAATGGGCAATTCTTGTAGTAGAGAGAAGTGAGAAGCAGGGTTCCATGAGGGTTGGTATCAGGACCAGTGCTCTTTCAGTTATTCATAAATGATTTGGAATTGGGGATGAGCAGTGTAGTGCCCAAGTTTTCAAATGATATTAAATTATTCAGAGCCTAGGCAGATCCTTGGCTAACTGAGGGAGCTGCAGATGAACAGACAGAGGCTGAGGACAGACTGGCAATCTAAAGCGGGGCAGGCACGCTTCGCAAACGGAGGAAAGGAGCATGTTCAGACATGCGCATCTGTCCGTCGGCTCCGTTGCGTACTTACCCGTCTCCCAGTCGCTTTCCTTCCGCTTTACCCGGACACCGGTTTTTCCCGGTGTTCAGGGGCCTTCCTCCGCATGCCTCCCGCTTCCAAACGTGTGAACTGGAAGAAGCGGGAGGCATCCGGAGGAAGTGTGAACGCACCGGCAAAAAGTTTTGCGCATATGCGCATGTGCGCATATGCGCACATGCGGAAAACATCAAAGGAAAACAAAAAAAAGTGCAGCGGCACGCGCGAGCCGCGCGCGCTGGCTATGCGGCAGTTTGAACTCTCCGTGGCAGTCTGAATGCTCCGTATCGCCGCTGATCCGCATTGCTCTGGCCAGTGTGAACGGCCAGCTCCGTGGGTTTTTTCCCCCGCTCCAGTTCCCTCCACTTTGCTTCCGCTTCAGATTGCCAGTCTGTCCTCAGCCAGAGACAACTAGAGCAACAGTAGAAAGGGGTTCAGGACTAATTCAACAAGACCCAGGTGAAAGCTCATTTTAAAGCCTACTCCATAGCAGTGAGGGCAGCAAATAATTTCTCTGCTACCCTCAATGGGCTGGTTTAAATTTCCATGGATTAACAAAAAGACAAACAAGCAATGGCCATTTAAAAGTAGAAAATAATCATTATCACAGCAGAATAAGGCATATTTCTCTGTTTGAATGTCACAAAAAATTATGATTTTTAGATAGTCCAAGATACTATGAACACCAAACATAACTGATACCTCTGGCATTCGATGGCATGCCACGCTCCTGTGGTGTCAAAGGGCATCTGACCGGCTGCATTTGAAAACAAAACATTGGATTTGATGAACTTGGTTTGATCTGCCAAGACAGCTCTTATGCTCTTAAAGAAAACGCTGCATAAGTTTTTCATGTTATATGAAATATATCAGGGTCTACATAAACTGTAGATTACCCATATGTTAAATCTGGCTAGCAAGTGGTACAAGAAAGTTGTTGACAAATTGGAATGGGCTCAGAGAAAGAAAACAAAGATGTTCTGTGTGTTTGGAAACCAAGTCCTAAGAGGAAGTGTTAAAGGAACTGGGTGTGTTTAACCCACTGCAGAAAAAACTTAGGAATGGCATGATCATGCTCATCGTATACTTGGTGGGATGTCACTTGGAAGAGAGCAAAGCCTTGTTCTCTGCTGCTGCAGACACCAAGACTAGTTCTGATGAGTTTCAGTTATGAGATGGTAGGTTTCAGCTGAAAACTGAAAGAAATTTCTTAAGAATGAGAGTAGTTCAGCAATGGAGCCAGTACCCAGTATGGTGGTGAGGTCTTCTTGCTTGTGGTTTTTAAACAGAAATTGAACAGCTAACTGTGAAGAATGCTTTTGCTTTGGTTTTCCTGCATAGAGCAGAGGGTTGGAATAGATTTAATGCCCCTTCCATTTCTATGGCTTTATGCGACTAAGTGAGCAATAACCCTCCTGCCTTTGTTGTGCATTATAAGCATTTACACTTTCTGTCTTTGCACCTTCTTTTCATTATGCCATTCTTCTGGGTCCATCATCTGAGCAGTGTTGTGTAGTGGTTAGGGTCCAAACTTAGAACTGGGGTGATGTAGGTTCAAATCCCCACTCAGGGATGAACTTCATGGTGACTACAAGCCCATCAGTGTATCTCGGCCTTATTGTGAAGAGAACATAGAGAAGGGTTACCACGTGTGCTCCTCTGAGATCCTGGGAGGAAGGGAGGGATCAAAACAAAGTAGATCTGTAGATCTTCCTGCACTGCTACAGTATGTGCTATCCTTACTCATCAGATAACACTCATGATTGGCACAAACCCACATGGCTCCCAATTTCAAAATATTATTGAAACTGCATGGGAAGGAAGCAGTTCCAGTGAAGGGATCCTTAATGACAGGTTTGGTAACCACAGAATAGTTCTACAGACAACTGAGTAGATGGATGCAGATGAACATATAGGTGGAGAAGCAGATTTGTCTGTTTCTGAGCAATGTCTCAAAATGAGGAGCCAGGCTCAAATCAGTATCTTTGGCAAGCCAGATGAGACCTTATTGGGTCACCTGATCCTTGCTGTCTTGGAAGCTGTAGTACCACCCCTTTGGCTGTCTGTCACAATAGCACTGCTAGCATAAGTACTTGCAGGCTGCCACAGTAGTCAAGATGCTTCATCCCTCTTGCCAGAATCTCTCATTTAAGCCTCAATGCCTTACAGCAGCCAAGACCTACTCTGACCCTACCAGATCAAATATAAAACTTTAGATTTCTCATAGCTATTCCAAAAAAGAACTCTCTCTGTGTGTATTTGTAATTGTTTGAGGTTGAATCCTTTCACTATGGTGGCATCACCTTTTGGGGGATAGAGGGAGCCTTTTATACAAAGGAAGGTGTGAAGTTACTGATAAATATGAAAGGTATCATATTTGATAGTGAGATTCACTGTCTTCATGAATATTTTGAAAAGTGTGAGAATGGCTTACATCTTGGGCATGGCACATGTCCAGTTGCTAAATATGACCTAATAAACTAAGTGACTTTCGCTGTAATTAATGCAAAGTTTGTTTACTTTCTGACGAAATTATGTTTTTCCCCTCTAGGTTAACCTTCCCAATGATTCCAACTGTGTGGAGGAGATATTACGGGTAAGTTGAAATGTTTTCTTTTGATGACATTTGAGAACCTGGTACATTGGATTAAAGTGGCAGAGAAAGATCTGGGTTCAAATCCTGAATCAGATACTCTCAGCCCCCAAAATGAAATTGGCCAGGGAATAATATATGCCTTTCCCTAAATTCCATAGGCAAAGGTTGGTATTAAAATACAATACAAAAAGTATAGTTTGTTAATGGTATTACTTTGTGGAACATGGCCATTGAGTTCTGAATTATGTAACAAAGTAGGAATATAAAGTCATTTACCTAATTAAAAAGGCAGCAGGTAAGAAAATCTCTGTTGAGCACATGGATTTGAAAGTGTGTTCAGTCACACTCTTCATAATCTGGAGAGGCCCTTCCCTTCACCTGGCTATCTCAGTGGGCTGGCATACATTTTGGAACGATAAATCAGAGGAGCACTGCTACAGATCTCTTTGCTGGATCCTGGCAGCAGGATCTTTCCCTTTGTCTTGGAAAGCCATCATGTTCCCCACCATGTGAGACTTTCTTGTATGTAGGTTCTCCTTTACAAACCCATCCCCTCCACACAGACCTCTCCTATAATTCTGCTACATGAATAGCATCAGTTTGGTTGGGATCTTATGCTGTACCCTACCTAGCTGAAGACATACAGCTGTCCAGTTAATACTGGCAAATTTGATCAGAGAAGCCTCTGAATTAGTCTTCCTCATGATGTCACTTCCAGTTCCTGTGGGTTCACTACGCAGGTGTATCCACCACATCACACAGAACATCTGTTGTTCACTGGTGGAAGCTGCTGATGTACACTAAGACTGGTGCTTTGACTTCCTGTGCATGGCTGAGGATACACAGATAAATGGAGCCTTCATGTTCAGAGGCAATATATCTCTGAATACTGGTTTGGGGGGGGGGGTAATAGTAAGGGAGGCTTTGGTCTTCATGCTCTGATTCTGGGCCTTCTGGGAGTGTTTAGTTAACAACTATGGGAACAGGTTGCTGGACCGTTAGTCTGATTATCGTATTTCTTGATTTTCTTATTTCTCCCTAATGGGGACCTAGAGTGACTTTACAACATAGTTCTTCCTTCCTTTGTTTTATCCTCACAACAGCAATTCTGTGTGGTTTGTTAGACTGAGAATGAGTGATTGGCTCAAGATCACCCGAGTGAGGATTCAAACGTGGGTCCCTCAGACTCTAGTAAAATATATTACACCACACTGATTCTCTGGTCTGGCAGGACTTTCCTGGGCTCCTGCTTCTTGTTGTGTCACCATCTGCAGGATAAGTCCTGTGACATCACATCCTTCTGGAAGCAGGCCTCTGTTGGGGGTGGGGAGCCAGCCCTGAGAAACTCCATAGTCATTCGCTCCAGGAACAGCCTGATTCTCCTCAGGAACCTGCCTCCCCTACTTTTGAACAAACAGCTGGACAGGTGTGATATTAATTAAAAGCTTCATCGTCTTGAGCAAAACAAAACCTGTGCATAATTAAAATAAAATGATTGGAGTTAAATGAACAAAAAGTCTGTAATTTATTCTCTCCTCTCTCCTCCTGATGGCTAGCTTCAATCTAATGACCTTGGAGAATATGTAAATTGATCAGCAGGTGAATATGCCCTTGACTGAGTAAATTATGTGCAGTGTTGCCTTTCTTGTGCTGTTTAGGGAGGTAAAAAGCCCTACTGGTAGACTTAATAAATGCCGGACACAAGTTTTCAACTGGACCTCCCAGCTAAACCAGAGGCATGGATTCCCTGATCCGCCAGAACTTCCACTGCGATTGCAAAGCAGCCGTCAACCACATGATCAGCGTGGAGTTGTATGCCAGCCACGTCTGTCTCTCCATGTCTTCCTGCTTTGACCACAGTGATGTTGTCCTGTGACACATTGATAAGTTCTTCTGGTCGCAGTCTTGTGAAGAGCGGGAAAACGCCAACGAGCTGCTTCAATTCCAGCGCCAGCATGGTGGCTGCATCCTCCTGCAAGATATCAAGAAGCTAGAACGTGATGCCCAGGGCACAACTCTTGATTCAATCGAGGCAGCCTTTCAGCTGGAAAGGAGTGTGTGAGACAGGCCCTTCTAGAGCTGTACCGCCTGGCAAGAGACCAGGAAAAACCCCATCTCTGTGACTTCCTGGAGGCTCACTACCTCGAAGAACAAGTCAAAGCTATCAAGGTCCTGGATGACTATATCACCAAACTCCGGCAGCTGGGAAAAGCTGGGGGGCGGGCTTCGAGAGTATCTCTTTGACAAGCACAGCCTAGGAGAGAGCAGCAGCTGAGTGTGGCATGCCACCCCCCTCCATATTCCTGGGAGCACTGCCTCTGTTAGCCCACAGATCATACCCACCACTATCACAATTGCCATGGCCCAGTCAAGGGGATTGCTCCTGCCAACTCTTGATTGGCATGCTTCCAATCAACAAGGGTTCACCAGGGGTTTTTTTAAGTTCCAGCCGCAGCTGAGAAGACTAGTTTACCAAGCAAAAATTAGCTTCCTAATAGGTTTTATCCCATTGTCGCCCACTCTACATGCCACCCTGTTAATTTTGTGACATACACCACCCTTTTGTGACATACATACATATATATGCATATTTTTCAAAAGAGACAGAACAGTGCCAGACCAGAAGGGCAATGACTGCATTTGGATTATCGGCACAGTGTCTAGCGTGGGCACAGATGTGTTCAGAAGCCCACAAGCATTTTCCTGTGGATCTGGAAGCTTTGCAGCGAGAGGACGAGGATATGATCTGAATTTCAAATGCTTTGATGTACGTCATTGGCTGAGTGAACAGCAAAGCTCTGCCCGGTTGAGTAAATCATGGGAATCTGCCAAATGTGGGAACACCTTGGGAAGGATATGATGTCAAATATCAGTCACTTAGCAACCCAGCAGTTTGCTTGCTCAAGAATGAGTAAGAATAGCCACTTTTCAACAGCTGAGTAAATAAATATTAAGCCGTGTGTGTCTCTTACGTGCTGCTGGAACTGAAATGACTTTGGAGTCACTGCCCTTTCTGAAGAATCCTCATTGCTGGGGTGTGTGCCTTTCATCTCCAGGGTTTTTCTGCCCACCCAGACAGCCCATGGACTCCCCTGGACCTGTAGGACTCCAAAGGGTTAAGCAAAGTTCACAGGTCAACACTCATCATGTGGACAGGCTACTTCTGCATTCTGTATGCCAAGGCTCCAGATCAGGTTGAGCGACAGCCTGCAGTTGCCTCTGTCCCAGCACTGTACAATAAAAATCCACTTTTCAGCAGATGCCGTCAGACCAAGTTAAGAGGCAAAGTCTTGGGAGCAAAGCAAGGCCAAATCAGGCAGGGCTGAAGCCAAGGAGCATCAGGGCAGGACTGTGGCAAGGACCAGGAATGACAGGGGCAGGAGAGCTTTCTGGTTGATTAAAACCAAGAAAGCCTAACTTGGTAAGCTTTCATAGGGAGTCATGCTTTACCACATGAGTTGTGCTGGCCTATTGCAACCCAAGAGGCCAAGGCCTTCTGAGATCTACTGCAAGCCCCCAGGCAAACGTTTCTCCACAGCTCCTCCCCACACCATTTCAAACTCTCCCTCCAGTCCCCCTTTCCCCCATTTATCTGCTTTTCAATGCACGGATGTCCTATTTGTCCCTGGTGCTGTCATGCATGACAGCTAGATGCAGTGATGGATGCATTGACAGGGCAGCTTTTACCCTTTCCCTCCCTCTCATAAAGGGGATGTTGAATTTCTAGGCACCCCACAACAGTGCCTTGCCCTGCTTTGTGGGCCCCAAGAGCATCTAGGGACCCTGCCAAGTTGTTCCTCTAGATCCTGTTCCCCTCTTGGCAACCATGCAAGAAGCTGTTTTCTTTGTCTGGTTTGTCATCTTCTAACCCCTGGTTTTAGCCAGAGCTTGCCAGTGTTGTCCTGTCAGTCTCAGCTGGATGTCCCTGAAGACTGCTGCTGACTCAGGTCTTGACCGTAGGTGGTTCTTTCGGGTTCTTCCATTGCCCAGAAGAGCCAGGACGGCCAGGCCTCTCTGATGCGTGTAACACTCAGGCTGTTCCATTAGAAGCTGTAAAGAGCTGTCACGTTCATGCTGATATATATTCAGATTATTCGCTAAATCACTTTGGGAACTTTTCAAAGTGCACAAAATAAACAAATAAATATTCCTTGTTTTTGCTGTTCGTGCAAGATGGTGGTGGTGGGGATAAATGGTAGGTGTAGCCCATCTTTATGATGTCTGTCGACCTGTGAACCATTGCTTAATAGACAAGATGTCAGAAGAACTCATTAAGCCTTGAATGAGGCCTGAGACATGGATACACAGCAGTGAGAAAAAGAAGCAGCCGTACACAAGTCACGAAGGGCACACACGAGCAATTACCAGTCTCCTTCACCAGTGAGCTGAATGAATGCTTATCTTGCTCTGTCCTCTATCTAGATACCCTCTGCAGCTCTGTCTCTAAACAGGAGTGGTCCTCACTTGGAATGGATCGGACTTCTCTTTGATGGGTTATTTTTTTTCCCTATCTGGGTATCTTTGTGACATCTTCCCACTCCCACCTTTCTGATGCATGGAACTTTAAATATGAAGATACCTCTTATGGATGGACATTCCATGCATCTGAGGGAGTGACTCAGAAAAGCTTATGCTGAAATAAATGTTGTTGGCCATACAGTGCCACGGGACTTCTATTTGATTTCCATCTCTTTGTTACAGCAGCTTTGGATTTATTATTATTATTATTATTATTATTATTATTATTATTTTGTCAAAAGCAGGTTAGTTTTAAAAATTATGCAGCCATTTAGCAGGAGGATAAAAAACAAAGGACAAAGTTTGGGGAGAACTGGTATGAATCATATCCCTTTGTATTAAAAAGTAACATTTTAAAAAAAGATAAACTGTGAACTAAAAGACCGTATTTTACATTGTAATCTTTTTGGGGCAAAGGGATGTCTTCTTTTTAGTTAGTTTGTGAAGTATACAGTGGGTTAAGACTGTGCCTCAGTGTCTAGCCACATGCTTTGAACTGCTGAAAGTCCCAATTTATTTACTAATGACTGTTGTCATGATGTGTGAGGTGTCTGTTTGTGGAGAGAGCATATTCATACAACAAGGATCTTTCCAGGGTGATGCAGTTTATCTCTGTGTACTCTGCACATGGAAGCCCTTGTCTGTGGAATACTTTGTGTTGAGGGCAAGGTCATCCTATACAAAGCTGAAAGGCAGGGTTCCCAGGTGTAGTGCTTTCCTTTTGCCGTTTTGCCATTTGTTTATGTGGAAGAAACTAAGGGGACACCTTTGGGGGACACTGTTCAAAGATGCTGTTGGGGTGGGGCTAAACCTGTGTCCTGCCTCAGGGGATCTCTCAGCTTTTGCAAAATCGAACTTGCTTCCATCTGCACAGCCCCATCTTGTGGAGATCCAGTTCTCTAACCAAGCCACCCAAGCAACTCCATGGCGTGGCACAATGAGAACGACATCAGCACAAATGAGGGCTCAGCTCACTTCCAGCCACAGGCAACACAGCAGCAAAGGACATCTCCTCCTGGTCCCACACTACCGCCAGATGTGACCCCATGGGCTTGGCTCAGCCTGTGGCCCATAGCTGTGTGGAAGGAACCAAGGGGCTGATCTTCTTTGGGTGACAGTCTTTGAACAAGCCCTGATTCCACATTCTCTCTTTGGCCACACTAGCGTGTGATGGAATACTGAAAATTCTAGAGAGACAGAGTGAAAGAAAATTGGTTTTCCTGACTGCAATGGAAATCATCCGAAGCCAGCAACAATGGCTACTAATGACCATACCACCATTATGTTCCTGTGAAACTGCCTTATGACCAGTGTTCCCTCTAAGCTGAGTTAGTGTGAGCTAGCTCACAGTTTTTTAGCCTCCAGCTCACACATTTTTGTCTCAGCTCAGGAAGGATGGCTCCAGAGCAAACTAACTTATGCAGCAGCCAAATCACTCGCTCACAACTTTAATGCCAGTAGCTCACAAAGTAGAATTTCTGCTCACAAGACTCCACAGCTTAGAGGGAACATTGCTTATGACAGTATGAAGCCGCTGTTCCATCCAGCTCAACATTGTCTGCTCTGACTTGCTGCTGTTCTCCAGGGCCTGAGGCAGACAGCAGTCTTTCCAGACACCTCGAACCTGAACTCCTTAGATTGGAGGTTGAACTGGGGACATTCGCCAGGCAAAGGCCATGATCTACCATGGAGCCATGAGCTCTTCTCATTTTGCAGTTGTGCGCAAGTGGAATAGGAAGCAACAAGGCAGGTCCTTGTCCTGAGCTGCTTGTGATCTAGAATTTGCTTCAGGGAAGCAATGTAAAGAGGGGAGAAAGGTGAAGGTGATGGGCCAAAACAGGAAGGTGGAAAGTGACAAGGAGAAAATATCGCTTCAGCTCAATTACACATGTGAAACAGCTAAAGCTTCATTTTGGTGGAGAACAAACAGCTGAGTCACACATTATGGACTTTGCAGGTTGCATCTGTTTTCCCCATCCTGTCTTTTTGTTGCATGTGACTTGTGCATTCACCTCAGTCCCCACAGGTGTGTTAGCCAGGTATGACTGGGATAGTGGCACCCGGAGGAAGACTGAAGCCCCTTCTCCTTGTGTGTGGCAATCCCAATCCAAATTGGGCACCATACACACAGAGGAATTAAAGAGAAACCACAAATCACATGTGACATAAAGGCAGGGTGAGGAACCTGGACGCAACTTGAGCACTCTGTGATGTATAAATTGGCTGTGAGTCAGGTCAAAGGCTCAATGGAAATGGGGAGCTTGGAAAAGAGATTTGGAAGAAGTGGCATTATATAATAGTCCTGATTCTTCTACTTCATTTACATCCTGCCTTTCACTCCAGTGGGAACCTAAAGCAGCTTACATTGGTCTCATCTCCTCAATTTTATCTTCACAACAACCCTTTTAAGTAGGTTATATTGAGAGTGTGTGACTGGCCCAAGGTCACCCAGTAAGCTTCCATGGCCCAGTGAGCATCTGAACCCAGGTCTCCCAGATCCTAGTCTGACACTCTAACCACTGTGTCACATTGGCTCTGGGAAGGAGAATCCAGACCATAGGAAACATTTCTTTTACCCCCTCTCCTTCACGCCAAGAATGAATGTTCTGTCGCTTTAACCCCCTTCCTTCATGGGCAGCAAACTGTAGATAACCTCGGCATTCTCTAGCTTGGCAGTTGCTGTGCTGGAAGAGGATTGCCTGACACAAGGAAATTACCTTTTGGCCACATTGCCCTACTTTACATACGCTGTGTGTTGCCAGCTGTGCGCAAATTAGGCATTGAGTGCGATGGAATCTGTCCCAGTGAATTTATATTCTGCGGGAAAGACTAATCATTTTTACAGGTGCATAGATGATGATGATGATGCGAAGCGTAAAGACAATGCAGCATCAGGGTCGCGTTAGGAGATCTCGGCGAGCCGTCATAAATCTGGCCTGACTTCATTTGCCTGGCAATATTTTTGATATCCCCAATATGTTAGACAAATCAGCAGTGGAAATTGAGATGTAAAGGGCTAGTAAATTGCAAAGCAAGACTGTTTCAGCTTCTCTCTCTGCTAGGGAAGGAAAGAAGGGTGAGTGTGTATGTGTGTGTATATATATATGGATATAGATATCCACTTTATTTTATTACTACTGGGAACATATTTTCTTTATATTTATGTATTTGCACCATGCTTGGGACCAAGCTTCTTATGACGCTAGAATTCTGTGTTTGGCACTCTAGATGTGTTCTCAGACCCTAAAGAGAGGCTATGAGAGCAGCTCTATGGATTGGGGCTGACACATTGGGGAAGGAGTGGGCGACTCGCCTCACCCACGCCATTTCCCCAATTGAAAATGCCCCCTTCCTGTCCTACTTTAAGCCCCAGTAAAAAATATATCTTGAGCACCTATACTTTCCCCCTCTTCTAGGCTTAAAGCATCCCAGGGATTAAGGTCTGATCCTGTAAGTGAAGCCAGGGGATAGATTTTTTTAAAAAATAAATTCCTTAGTGCCATGGCTCTGATCCATATCAACCCCCGCCATCAATGCTGCATTCAAGGTCCAGATTTGGAGTTCTCATCACATCTGGAGTACTAATCACAGAACTCCAGCATCATGTCTTGTTTCATCCTGACATGTAGCTCATACACTAAGATCACATAGCCACATTGATTCGAGGCTGAGCCAAGCCCTGAGGCTGCCGCATATCTTTAAATAAAGGCTAGTTGGTCAGGCCAAGGGTGTGGAAAACAGATGAGCTGGGGAGGGTGGAGGACGGAGGGAGGGAAGGTTGAGTAGGCAGGGCCGCAGTGGCTTCTTGTCAGGGATCTGAGATCATCGGCCAAGGATGAAGGATCTCTTTCTTTAAAAAAGGTATCATCAGCCCAACAGCATCCGGGATACTTGGGTCTGTTTGGCCACGGCAAGGCGCGGAAGTGCACACCTTTTAAAAACCATTTTAAAATGTAAAAAATAAATAAATAAAACGTTTTCAGAGGGAAATCTTGTGGGGCTGGTCCTTTAAGGAAGGGGCGGAGCCCTCAATAGCCCCACCGTAGCTATGGGCCGACTGCTGACTGCAGTGATAAAGTATATTATTACAAAATGTGTGGCGTGATCTCACCAGGCTTCCAAGTTTTTCCGGATCCACTTGCTTGCAGCTGTGGGTGGGACTGGAAGCAGGTCATGATCTTGCGCTCCTTACCACGTTACAGGAGAGAGACAATGTAATGCAGAGTTACTGTTTTGACAGCAGCTAAATATTCTCTTTAACCAGTAGTCTCAGCCTAAAGCATGGACGGCAGCAAGATTTTTTTACCCATTCAGAGTGTTCGGTCTTTGCCTGACAACAGGGCTGTGAGAAGAAATATACAAGAACCAGAGGCCTCTGCTTCCAGCTCTTTATAGCTGCTCTATCAAAGCCAGCTTCGGGCTTGGGCTTCCTATATAAAGTCTGAGCCCAGAAGCAAAAACATTTTACAAGGAAGTAAGCATTTAAAGATGGACGTTGGGTACAGGATCGTGTGTGGTCTCCTCATCCCAGAGAGCAGATGTTGGAAGCTAAATGGAATAGCGATGATGTCTCTCAGTGATGAGAAATGTTCATAAATTGGCTCTGATAGAAGTGGTCTGTCAAGGATGCTTGGTTCAGTATAACTGAGTGCCTTTGAACGCATTTGTCTTGAAACTCTCCTGTTCTAGATTCCTTGCCAGCTTTTAGTTTTAATGCTGACTATCATTTGTACTCATTTCCTTGCAGTAGTGCATGGCTTCTGAACAGAGCTCACCCTGCAAAGAATTATTGGCAAAATTAATGAGCAAAATAGCACAAGACCAGACTTAGTGTAAATTAGAAAGTGAGTTTTCCAGTTTATTCATGGCTTCCACAATGTTACATTTCCCCTGCTAGCATGAAGGCATGGAATTTCCTCTAGAGTAGCCCTAGCCACTCGTGCTTGTATTGTGAGAGGAAAGGCATGAACCCAAGATGAAAAATGCCAGGTTCAGAAAATCATCTTAACTATAGTTCAGGTAACTGAAAATGAGCCTTAGGGCTCTCTTTCCCTGCTTGTCTTTCATGGCTTCTTTCTGACACACACACACCCTTTAGTGCTAACCATAGTTTTTGCTGGCACCTAAATCAGCAAACTATGGCTGGTGCTTCCCTCCAAAACAGGAATGATCATTTGAACTGGATTTCTGATATTGGTTTGAAGGGAAACCACCAACAATTGTTTACCGGTTCGGATATCACCAAAAACCATGCTTAGCACAAGCCATTAACAGAGGAAGCTGCAAAAGTGGAAAATGAGGAGGTGTGTGAACCTACCATGGTTTGGAGGTTTCATGTGTTTTTAAAGTTGCATCTGACCCTTCATGGTTTGGAGGATCATTTGGCTGATCCACAGAGCAGGTCCTTGGAAATTTAGAAGATGTAGATCTAATGCATGTGCTTGGCCCTTTTGACATTATGCAGCTATGGCCTTTGCTATTTTAAGGCTCTTTTCCCTACTAGTATTTTTTAAAATGTGGGGTGTTGTACAAATTACGCATGGTAAACCTAGATTTACCACCTAGAGTATGCTCAAAAGACACCTGCAGTTAAAGAGACTTACAAAATTCTCTGTCACTGAGTTGTTCCTCCAAACAACTCTGCTTTTC
The DNA here is from genome assembly GCA_029233225.1 of Lepidodactylus listeri. Classification (NCBI taxonomy): domain Eukaryota; kingdom Metazoa; phylum Chordata; class Lepidosauria; order Squamata; family Gekkonidae; genus Lepidodactylus; species Lepidodactylus listeri. The sequence continues at coordinate 40,060,473 of JARCFY010000013.1, forward strand.
TTTCTGTCTGCCTTTCCCAAATAATTAACGGATGCATAATTAGTTATATACCTATTCATGCATCTCCCAGAATTCACAGAGGCGTGAGGAGCAGCTGCTGATCTCAGAAGCCAATGCTTCACACCTCCTGATGCCACATCCCAAATAAGCCCACATACATACAGGCCCGTAGCCACAATTTTTTTTGTTTGGGGGGCATTTTAGAGGGCAGTTAAATTACAGTTAATTAAAATACTCTGAATGCCTGTCTTTAAAAGGGAGAGGCTCCAAGCCTGTTTTTAACCCTTCCTTTCAAGGGACAGGGCAGTGAGCCCATCAGTTTCTAGGAAAAAACAGCCCAGAGAGCATTTAATTGCCTTTAGAAGGCATTTAAATGCCTTCTGAGTTCCCATCCACAGGGCAAGAAAGCTTAGAAGGATACTCAAGAGTGGCACCTTCAATACATCTCCAACCCCTTTCTGCTAGCCCAGTCCTGCTCTATACCACCGAGGTCACAGTGAGTCTTTCAAAAGCATTCCCATATAGCTTGGGAGAACAGTATAAGACTGTAACGTTCATTCAGTCAGATGTACCTTTATTTAATCATATTCATTTAAAATATTTGTACTCAGCCTTATCTCCTCAGACTCAAGGCAGCTAACAGAACAGCAGACATTGCAAGGACACCAACATCATAAGAATCCAGCAACAAAAAACACACTTGAAAACCAGTTCACACCGCTGAAAAAACAGCACACACAGTTTAAAAGCATTGCCAGCACAGTTTACCTTCCTCTAAATGACCTCCAAAAAAAAAAAAGTCTTTCCTTCTTTCCTGAATGCGGCAATTGAAAGATTCTGGTGCACCCACAGTGAAATGTCACTTAGAACACTGAAGTAAATATATATATTCAGATTCTATTCAGAGGCAAAATGCTTAGGAAATTTTTTCAGGCCGTATGGGGAAGGCCAGGGGACTGCAACTCCCACATGCAGATCAACCAAGAAACAATGACAGGGAGATTTGTTCATCCCTCACTGTTACTCATTTTTTTCCCCATCTCTGAATTTGTTGGATTTTCAGTTTAGGCTTTAAGGTGTATGCTGAAAGCATCTTCAGCGCACTCCTAAAAAGGCAATTTGCAAAGAGGCCCTAAGAGATGGGGAATGTGATATTGCAAGCAGCCCGGAGGGGAGATCCGTGTAGAGCACTTGAAACTCAGGTGTGGAGCTCAGATGTAGTCGCGGAGCTGTCTGCTCTTTTTCTTTTCTTGGGCTTTTAAAGTAACGAGAGAGCAGAGCAGCCGCCGAGTTGCTCACTGGAGGCCTCTCTCCATGAAAATAGTGATCGTTCTTTCTTATTTCTGTGCCTGAGCGATTCCGCCTTTGTTGTTTTCCGAAAGAAGAAGTTGTCATGATCCCTCATTACCATTTTTCTTAATGTGATAAGTGAAAACTACAAGGAAGCTATCATGTTTGAAAAGTGAGAGCAGTCCTCAGAAGCCGCTATACTGACTGCTGGCGTTCGTCTTTGAAAAGACTGGGGCGGGGGGGGGGGGGGTGGATTTCGCTAAATGCATCATTCTGTCTCCTTTTGCAAGCAGAGTTGTCATTTTGGGCGTCTCTTGCTTAGAACACAAGTGATCCTTGTGAAAAGGAGAATGCCATGTTAGCAAGGCTAGCCTTTGTATCTCTCCAGCAAAGCGAGATCAACAACTCCCTTTGGTAATTGCTGGAACATGATAATAAATTGCATGTTGTACTAGGGGAGGGGGAAGAAAGTATTCTTTGGCAGGTTTACTCCAGTTCTGCTTTGTATGATAACTGGTAATTGTCACTGCTTGACACTTGCAGGAGTTATGCATAACATTTGCTGCTTAGAGCTAACTAGCATGGTAATCATGGTTCTCCTGGGTGGTCTTTACATGGGCGTCCATCCAGCTTTTCTGTGCGACCCCCTGATAAACTGTTGCTAATGAACTGCCTGCTAGTATTTGATGACCAGCTGGAGGCAACAAAGACAATCCGTGCCCGAGTAATAATTATGATCCATTTTTTGAAGTCACACCACTCAAAACCCTGGATTCCTGTGCTGTAATATATTGGGCCCTCTTGCCTCGTCCTCTCTGGATAAGACACAGCATTTGAGAAAGAAGAAAGATGCTCGCCAAGGTGTTTTTAATTTTTTTTCTTAATGATTGTTCACTATAAAAAATACTCTTGCTGAGAGCACAAAAGGAATCTTGCAACATCCTCCCTCTATTTCCACTGGGGTTTTGAAATACTGTTGAGGAAGTGGTGGGGTTGCATTTAAAGGACCAGTGGAGTTCCATTCTGCACTGCACTTTGGCATTTCCCAGCAGGTATGTGGAACATGATATGACACAGTGGTTTTCGAAAACTCTTTCTTCTAGGACCCTTTCCATAACAATGGGTTGGCTTTCTGAACCCTTAAATATTTCTCACAGAACTTGCAGAGGGTTCCAGGAATGTTCTAGAGTGCACTTTTAATTTGCTTAGAATGCTGGCCAAGGCTTTTTGTGCCACACAGTCACTGCAGACAAACTAAAAGTAATGTGAAAAACTCTCCATTTGCTGCTTTGGCACTTCACAGTGTCAGTTATCGTATTGGGCTTCTAAGGAAGCCCAGAATTCTACAGAAGACACTTTGAAAACCACTGAACTATTCCAAGGGTCTGGCCCATTTTGAACCATCATGCAAATGGCAGCAAAATGACATACTCTGTTAGCCCTGGATTCAAACCATATTGAGTCCTTTTAGAAGACCAAGAGCAGTTGAGAAGAGGTTGCATCCCCTGATGGACACATCATAAAAAACCTCTGTCCATGGTAATTGGAGGTCGACAGTTATTTCACACAACCAATTTACAGCTTGTTCAAAGGAGTACCATGAAGCAACACTCAGAAAGGTGGGGGGGGGGGGCTGTTTCTTTTCTGTTTACAATTTATATGGCTGGCAAGGTGGAGACATTTGGCAGGATCTTCAATGCTGGGGAAATAAATAGAAGATGTTGCAAAAGCTTTCTTAGTTGCAACACAGTCCTGCGTGTCACTTTAATGGCCTGAAGTTATAATTTAGTATCCCGTTTTAATGAAAGGGAATCACGGCTTATACAAAATAACTTAGAAGTAAACTGAGAGGAAATGGAGAATTCAGGTTTTGAATCCTCCTATATTCTAAATTGAGTGCTAATGTGCTACTGGCTGAGGCTGATGCATTTAAATCCTTTAGGATTTGGTTGGCTCATTTTGGGCATTTTGCAAAGATGCAGATTAGACGCTGGCTGCAGTGGTTTGGCAGCTTAGTGCATCAAGTAGAACTAAGTGGTTTCAGGACTAATTCCTCAGACAGGCTCTGTTAACGCAGTCTAGTTTTTGTCCCCTTGGTAAAACCAACAGAATTTAATAAGAACAAAAGGGCAGCTCTGGTGGATCACAGAAATGATTTACCTAGTCCAGAATCCTGTTTCTAACCATATGCCTCCAGAAGGCCTATGACCAGAGCCCAAAACCTCCCCCTTTTATTGCCCCCTAGCACTGAGATTCAAAGGGTTACTGCCTCTGAACATGGAGGTTCCATTTGGCCTTTGTTACTAATAGTGGCAGGAAGTGCCATCAAGTCACAGCTGATTTATGGCAACCTCGTAGGGTTTTCAAGGCAGAGATGTTCAGAGGTGGTTTGCTGTTATCTGCCTCAGCATCATAACCCTGGTATTCCTTGGAGGTCTCCCATTTATTTACTAGCCAGCACTGACCCTGCTTAGCTTCTGAGATCTGACCAGATTAGGCTAGCCTGGGCTATTGAGGTCAGGGTTCATTACTAATAGCCACTGGGAATCTGCCCAATCCCTTTTCAAAGGCATCATTGCATCCTGTAGCAGTGAATTCCTCAAGTGATTACTCTTTGAGGGAAGTAGTAGCCTGCTATGCAGGGAGGGCAGGTCTGTTCTGAATCAATTGTCCATCAACATCACTGGTGTTCTTCAGCTCTGATATTATGGGAGAGGGAGAAAATATACTCTTTGCCCACTTTTCTCATCCCATGCATTAATTTATAAACTATTATCACATTCTCCTTAGTAATCTTTTCTTTATCTTTAGTTGTCCCTTGTAGGGAAGATAATTTGTTTCTTGCAGTGCTGGGGTCCTGGGGAGCATTTAAAAATGGAGTCCCCTCCATCTGCAATCTGAAGGGATACTTTTTACCATTCCTGCCTACCATGTATACAATCTTTTATACCTGCAGCAGAAACTGGGGATAGGATCCTGAAGTTGTAGAATGCATTGCTCTCCAAGTACTGGTGAGGGATTTTTAATTGCTCCCTCTTTTTTAAAAAAAATCACCCTGCATGTTAAAAACTAGCCCATGAGGAGTAAATGTCCTAATACACCTTCTGAGGTGGCAGACAAAGGAACTACATTTCGGAAGAAAGAGTTCTCTGCATCTGGAAGACTAATGCGATGCGGAGTGAACTCCATTCTCCTGCCTCAGCTTTCTTCTTCCACCTCATTAGGTTACATGAGTAAAGGTTCTAGCTATCTGTCTAACTAGTACCGCTCATACAGCTGTCACCTTAAGCAGAAATTGGAACCACAAAAAAATTTAAGAAGACCTTACTCAGTATTATTTCTCTTATATTTGATTATTGTGCCTATGAATTTCGCCACTGAGAGGGTGACACGATCATTTGAATCTGACATTGACCATGTGTAAAAGCTGAACAAAGTTTGGGTGCAATGGCACCTTTAAGACCAACAAAATTTCATTCAAGATATAAGCTTTCGTATGCAAGCACGCTTCTTCAGATACACATGTAAAGGTCACATGTGTAAACTGATCCAAAGGCTCTTTTCATACCTCATTGTGATCACTTAACTTGAGGAGAGAGGGATCAGTGAATCTTCTACCTCCTGTTCCTTACTGGATAGCAGTGCTGCCGTAGCTGGAGGGAGAAGATCTCTTTGGTATGACTTCAGGGATCTCAGGCTGGATTTAAACATGACATGGCAGGAAGTAGATATGTGACATCGCATAAGCCCACAATCTCCTTTTAATAAGGCCACTGTGTTCACACATAGTGTGAACATGTCTGAACACTATGTTCACACTCAAGGCCTACCTGAGCAAATATTTTATGCATGGAGACTGAAGGTCCAGTGTAGATGCTGTTTATATGCAAAGTCACATGGGTAATTTTTTTTTGTCCTGCCTGCATTTTATTTAAGTCAGGCTTCATGTGGAGTATTTTTAGGCTATGTTTTGGAATATAAATTTTCTAAAGGGGTGGGGGGAAGGAATAAGTGTGTGCAACACCAGCAAAGGTCCCTGGGCACAATGCAATCCGGAAGCATATGCCAATACTACTGATGCCCCCCCCCCCCAATTTGCAACATTGCCCCCCATGTGTGTATAACTGACAGTAGTATTTTAGTATTTGAAACTGGAATTGATTGCATCTGGAAATGGAAATGGACCTTGCTGATGCTTATGCCTTTGGTTATTTACAGTCCTGTCATAAATTGGTAAATTGTAATTATGTTCTTTCCTTAGGGCAAATTCCAAATTTGGGGGTTGGTTCTTCTTTTAAGGAAAACCATCAGTATAAAGAAGGGGAGTTGTTTGTTTATTTGTTTCCTTGTTTACCCTTCCCTAGACAGATGGAACAAATTATCACGCACCCCTCAAACAACCGCCAATGCTAAACAGCTTCCAAAGAACAGTTGTTTTGTTTACTCAAAGGAACCTTGCCAAGGTTTTCCGCTTTGCAGAGATGAAATTATATGTTACTATCAGTAACTTTTTAAAAAGAATTAGCTTTTCTTCTTTTGTTCCTTATTAGACTTTGGCGTGTGTTGTGCTGCTGCATCGTCAGTTTGGAGTGCAGTGTTTTTAATACACTGATGACCCCCCATTGTGGCACCATGAGTGGATGTGGGTGGAACAACTGGGATTGGGGAAAGATGGCCCAGAGGTGTAGCTGTGGCAGAATCAGGGACAATCTCTTGTCTGGGACACTTCACTGCTGTTTCTTCCTTGGAACAAAAAACAAGATGTGATTGTGTATATTGCATGCAGAAGTCCCCTAATAGATCCTCTTCCAAGATGCTCAAGTGTCAGGAAAGGCCCTTCTCTGCCAGAGGGCTGCTGCCAGCCAGAGTAGGTTATATTGTGTGGTACAGACCAGCATAGCTCAGTATCTGGAAGTATCATGTATTCATACATTCAACAAATACCTTGGCCCACCCCTGTTTTGATACAACATTTTTTAAAATGCTGCTTGTACATAAGCAGTATAAAAGTTTTGAATGCCCCCCAACCCAAGATCATCTCCTGTGGAGGGGTGAATTTCTGGAGTTAGGAATTGCCCATTTAAATCATGAAAAGTAAAGAACGGTGAAGACAGGCCTTGAGGGCGCTTCTTCCTTCTGACTCCTCCCACTGATTTAACTCCCCCCTTGGAGTCTTCAGAAAAATCCTGAAACCTTTATTCAGAGCCTGGGACTTGCTGATAAATAGAGTTGCCAACCTCCAGTTGGTAGCTGGAGATCTTGTGTGTTTACAACTGATGTCTAGATGACAAATCAGTTCCCCTGGAGACAATGTCTGCTTTGGAAGGTGAACTATATGGCATTATTCCGCATTGAAGTCCCTCCCCTCCCCAAAGCCCACTGTCCTCAGGTTCCACTTCCACCCCCAAAATCACCAGGTAGTTCCCAACCTGGATCTGGCAACCCTATTGATAAAGTTGTTCCAAGGATCGCTTAGGGTTGCCAGCTCTGGGTTGGGAAATTCCTGGATTATTTCAGATGAATCATTACAGTAGGGCAATGTCTGAGGATGGGTAGAACCAAGTCCATAGCCAGGATTTTTTTGGGGGGGAGGGACGTTTAAATTTCTTAGGAGGCACTGGCTAATCAAATTAAAGGAATACCCAGCTTCTTCCTTGCATCCACTACTGCTTGGGCGTTCCTGGGCTGGATGGGAAGTTGTGGGGCCTTGCCAGTAATTAGCCCCAAGATGCCCCACTGTAGCTTCGGGCCTAGGTAGAACCAACCCATATAGAATTCAGGAGGGAAAGGTTTGGTGTTGGTGGGAATTCCCAGGTCATTCATTCCCCTGATGTGATTCCTTATGGGGTGTAGGCTTGTTCTTAACCAACCAGAAGGTGATGGACAAAAATGAAACAAGGTGAAGGGCAGCCAGCCAAACTTTGGGAAAGAGAGCAATTTATCTGGATGTCTAATTCCATAATACTCTTCTTTAGTGGCTGCCCTTTTCGATCTGAGTCCCTTCCTCTCATTTACCCCACAACAGCATCAAAGTTCCCTTGCAGAATTACACAGCTTTCTTTCTGATTCTTTACATTCTCTTTGAGTGCTGTGTAGGCTATTAACCCTCTGTAGGAGGCTTTACAGACAAATTATGGTCTGGTTTTTTTTCCCAGGTAGCTGTTCATTAAGCATCTTCTGTATGTATCCTTCTCAGTTCCTTACCTGAGGGCATCTACAGCTAGTTAAAGAAGGAGGAGGCTTGAGAAGTGAGTGTGTCTAGCCTAATAATAAAACACGTGGAGTCAATTAAAATAATGTTTAAATAATATCTCAGGAAGGAGGAGGCTTGAAAGGCAGATGCATCTGTTGTGCCAAAGCAACGTCTACGCCAACAAAACCCTTTGCGCTTAATCATTGTTTGCTTATATGTACACTTTGCAAAGCAACTCTACATCACATCCATCAGCAAAGTCAATTCTGAGATTGTTTTAAAGTCCAAGCCATGTGAAATAAATCCTGATGATTTTGTGGACTTGCTTCCTTTAAATCCCACCCTAAAACATTTTAACTGTACACTCTTATTGCATCCAAAGAATTTCTAAAAGCTTTCACATTTGGAAACAGAGTTATTCTTCACCCTCCCCAGATTAAAATAAAGTTAAAAACCTTTATGATTTTCTTCCCCAAGTGTACACGAGATAGTGTTGTGGGCTTAGAACAAAGGTGAGCATTCTGCTCAGAGTTGTGTTGGGACTAAATCAGAGACCTATGTAACATTTGCATACGTCACTGAAGGAAATGAACTTGCTTTTTACTTGGGCACTTCGTGTTAGATGTCGTACTCTACTTGCTCCTAACATACATTATTCTAAAGTAGTTATGCTTACATATGAAAGTCTTGAGTCATTCTTGGGCAGTAACTGTTAATTTAGCATTTGAAATCATTTGAGTTATCATCTTTTCTTTTTTTTTGGTTCACAATTAATTAACAAATTTAGCCACTGTATATCAAACTAATCTCTACAACTATGAGGACTAGGAGGTTTTGTTTTGTTTTTGTTTTGAAAAGTTGTGATGTCTGAGAGCCGGTAGAGCACTTCAAAAGAACTTCAGGGACACATGAAGTTTCATGGGCCATATCCACTGTTTGCTTAAACTAAGGATGTACTTTGGAACGTATGTGAGTGACAAACCATCTGCTGAATTCGGATGTCAAATAGAACATTTGGAGTACAGCAGAGGAGTTGCCTGGGATTTGTTAGGTGATTTCTTCCCCTTGGAGTCCCTCAGTGCTATAGATGGATTTAATACATGATTCTGCCATGGGTGAAGGGGGACAAGTCATGGAGATTTCTCTGTGTGCAAAGTGACGTGTTGGTTATGCCATGCCAATAGTGATCAGGAGCAGCAGGCATGTAAAACCACTTGTTATGACAAGGCTATGCCAGGCACACACCTGCACATTTAACCATAACCTGTCAGTGGAAAGATCTTCACACGTCCTATTAGCACAACAACTGCTAGTCCAAGTTTCACAAGTTGTTATGGATTGGAGACTGCCAAGGTAAGCTGTTGCTTGGAGGTGCTGTGTGGGAGATCCTGCACCTGGAGGGCAACTTCTTGTGTTATTGAAAACTGGAGGTTATTGTAGCATCAGTCTATACCATTGATCGGCTGTGATGGGGACAAGATAGTAGGTGGTTCATAATGTCATAGTTTTCCATTGTTGTAAAGTCATCTTTGGATGATGTTGCTTTGTTAAGAACGAGTTGAAATAAATTGCATGGATTGTCTCTCAACCTCTGTATTCATAGTTTTCCTGTTGGGAAAAGTCATTAAATGTTGAATGTAAGGAGTGGATGCTCTTCTCGACATGCCTTTGAGAAATGCAGCCGCCTGCCTGTTAAACCTTTTTCCTGAGATCTGTTAAAGTCAATGAAAACAGAAGATCATTTTCCATATTCTTATGAGGAGACATCTTTACATTTGATTGAAATTATCTGAATTTTGTCTTAATTTGGGACCGAGCATGAACCAGGCCCATAGCCAGGAATTTCTAAGTCAGGGGGCATTTAAATTTCTTAGAAGGCACTTGGCACTGGCTAATTTAAATAATTTAATTATTCAAAGGTAGGAGGCAGAGCTGAGTCCTGCAGATTAATAGGGCAGGAGGGGAGAGGAATCCTCGTCATTCCAAGGCAGGAGGCAGAGCTGAGCTCTGAAAATGAAAAGGGAAAGTGGGGGAAGAGGAATGGAAGCAAAATCATGGGCTCCAAAGCTGAGGGAAGCACTGGGCAGTGTGGCACTTGCTTTGCCAGTTTGGGAATTGGAGGGATGAAAGCAGTCGAGGCTTGCCTTGCTGGCCAGCAAGTGATGAGGAGGCATGGGATTGGAGGGCAGCATGAGGCTTGCTGGTGGCGGTGATGAGTGCAATAAATAAAATTAAAAATTGGAAGTTGGGAGGCCTTGGTGGTAAGTTGGGGGGGCAGGCCCCCAAAGGCTCCAATATAGCTATGGGTGCCTGGCATGAACACATGAAGCTGCCTCATACTGAATCAGACCCCTGGTCCACCAAAGTCAATACTGTCTACTCAGACTGGCAGCAGCTCTCCAGGGTCTCACATTCTCCTACTGACAGATCATTTAACTGGAAGTGCCGGAGATTGAACCTAGGATCTTCTGCATGCCAAGCAGATGCTCTACCACTGAGCCACAGCTCTTCCCAAATACTGCTCATTCAAAAAAAATGCTATAAAAATCTGTACATGTATTTAGTTTTTACAGAGATTTTGCCCATATATTTGTTTCATTCATTTTATGAGTTGATTTGTAATTTTTCAGATAAGCTTTTATTAGAAGCACTCATCTCCAGTTCAGAAGATACATTTCGATAAGAGCTGGCTTTTCATCAAACTAGATGTGATATCCATGTTACTTTTAACAAAGCTGGCGCTGTCACACTTTCTTCTAATGCTAAATAGCTATGTCTTTTAAAAACTTTGTTTTCTCTGTATCACAAAATAATCTCGTGTTTTGTCAAAAACCTTTGTTTTTTTTAAGCAACAACTGGAAAATATTGTAACATATTACTGGAGACATAAACTAATGTCTTTCTGAATACTCATTAAATTGTAAGCAAAAATAATGAAAACATGGACTGGTGTGTGTAATGCAAACTACATTCCTGGTTTCTTTTTCTGTTCTTGCTAGGAGATGACCCATTCCTGGCCTCCACCTCTCACTGCTATCCACACACCTGGGAAGGCAGAACAGAATAAGTTTTCCATTCCAAACAAAGTGCAGGTATGCTATGGGCAGCCTTGATATTAATTGTCTGCCACCAAACCCATCCATTGCTTTGGGTGAATAAAATGCTGGGATTTAATTCACCGGCCCTGATCCAGCTCTGTTTGTGCTCCACGTCTAACTATCAGGGCTGTAACCAGCTTTTCAGGCTAGCTGGGCCTGCCATATTTCCAGGCGGGCTTCAAGGAATTGAATTAAAATGAGCAATTTCCTGCTAACCCACAGAATGCTCTAAAACCCTTTCGCCAGGCCCACATATTCTATTTGCATTTTAGTATTTATGTACTGTTGGTGTCATAAATGTTTAGACTGAATAAGAACAGTTACTCTTTAGTTTGGGAGTTTTTTACACCATTATAAGGGACACCTTCCTTTCATTAAGAAGAAAATTCTCAAGTTACCTCTTCCCTCTTAGAAACTTTGCCATGCTCTATTATGGTCACTAAAGAAGGATTTTTGGGTTTACTTATGCTGGATAAGGGTGATAGTGACTTTTAATGCAAGATTTCATTGCACAAGTAAAAAACCTTATTTTTCAAAATATTATTAGAAGGGACCAAGCAGTGCCTTAAGTCAATGGGGCACATGTTTATCATCCTCAAGTACAAATGTAGAAGCTTTGTTTCTGCACACAGAACTCTCTTGCTGGGTTTGTTGACTATAAACAGACTAATATGAAATTAAAAGGAAAAATATTAATGTTATATTGATAAATACTGACTGCATGAGCACCAAAATACAAAAGCGTGGCCACATGTAAATGGGGAGAGAGGGTACAATCAGCCACAGTGAGGGTTTATTCCCAGCTTTTGGGTGGCAAATAGGGGTGGGCAACGAACTGGTTGATAAACTAATGTTCTTCACAAATTTTGGCTGATGTGCAGTTCTTGAAGAAATGCTCGCAAACTGAAGAATTGCCATGCACATTCACAAATGTTGATGCAGTTCATGTAGATTTGTGAAGAGCAGAAAACAGAGGTTTAAACATTTGGTTTCTGCTCTTCATGAAAAACAGCTCCCTGCCGCCGAGCTGTTTGATTTAAATGGCTGGGAGCCATTTTTCTGCTCCTTATGAAAAGCAACGGGGAGCAGAAAGCAAGGGCTTAAACTTTAAATGGCTCATAACCAGGTCAATTTGTGAGCGATTTTCCCAGTTTGTATCGGTTCGTGGTTCAGTTCATGGTTCACCCACAGACCATGAACCAAACCACAAAAATGCGGTTCATGACCATCCCTAGTGGCAACCATTATTTGGTCACACCCCATTTTTAAGGGCAATTTATGCAGCCTTGTGTTTCCCTGCCAGTAGGCAAATTAAAGAGTGATTTAAAATTGTGTCCCCATTTGAGCCACCCTTTTCACTGGCAAAGCTGTCCCACCCAACCTCCCTTCAAGTTACAGTATGGGATCTGCAGGTAGCTAAGCAGGAATTTTCTAGGGCTGTCTCTAATTGGCGGTTAGTGATTTTTCTGGTTTTGCCTCCTTCATACTATAAGGTGGGAGTATTATTAAATGAAGCTGGTCAGAGAACAGGTAAGGCCCTAACTTGGTATGGGCTTGTTTTTGGACAGGGCATTATGAGCTGTGGCTTGACAGTTGCAGCAAAGCTGGCTGAAGTTGAATCCAGTGAAGTTGGAGGTCCTGTACCTGAGTTGTGGGGAGTTAGGATCAGGAATCAGGCTCTCAGTCTTTGATGGGGCACCATTGGTGCCAACACCGAGGGTAAGGAGTCTTGGGGTGATGCTGGATTCCTTACTTACTATAGAGGCCCAGGTCATTTCATTTGCCACATCAGCCTTTTATCACCTACGGCTAATCAGGCAACTGGCTCCTTATCTCACTCCCCAGGACTTAGCTACAGTGATCCACACAATGGCCACTTAAAATAAGAACATAAGAGAAGCCAATGCTGGATCAGGCCAATGGCCCATCCAGTCCAACACTCTGTCACACAGTGGCCAAAAATACCAGGTGCCATCAGTGGGGCAGGACACTAGAAGCTCTCCCACTGTGCCCCCCCCCCAAGAATACAGAGCATCACTTGCCCCAGACCAAGAGTTCTTATCTATACCTTGTGGCTAATAGCCACTGATGGACCTCTGCTCCATATATTTATCCAATTCACTTCCAGGCTGTACTACTGTAACTCGGTCTACATGGGGCTACCCTTGAGCCTGATCTGGAAAATGAAGCTAGTGCAGAATGCAGCAGCATGCTTGCTGATGGTGATGCCTGCATGGGCCAACTGCACTGGCTGCCAATCAAATACTGGATCCAGTTCAAAGTCATGGTTTTGACCCTTAAAGCCTTATGTGGCCTGGGACTATCATACAGCCCCGGAGAGCTTTATGCTCTTGTGATCAACACATCCTGGTGGTCCCAGGCCCAAGGGATGTCCGCTTAGCCTCAACCAGGGTGAGGGCTTTTTCAGCCTTTGCCCGGGCCTGGTGGAACATGCTCCTATTTGGACCTGTAAAATGGAGCTGTTCCACCAGGCCTTTGGTTGAGGTGGTGTACATTCAGTCATTCTGGCCTTCCTTGTCTATGGCTGCTTTCCTAGTGCCCTTACTGTTCTGGATACTACTTGGGCACTGGAGTTTCTTGGGGTAACTATTCTTGCCTAACATGAGGCATGGATCTTTGTCATTATCTGTTGCTGCTATCTATTGTTTTATTGTTTCATGGTTTTATGTTGTAAGCCACCCTTACCAATTTAATTAGATCAGCAAGCAGCTGTATCTTAGGCTGGGGAAAGGTCACATGAAAAGACATTATGGGCTGATCAGCCTAAGTGCCTGGTGAGGGAACACTCTTGGTGTTCAACATCAGATCTCTCAAGCCAACAAGTGTGATGGGTAGCATCTCTTGGCACAGTTTGGTGTGCAGGTAAAGACAAGTGAAGAGTGGCTATGTAATTGCTTGGAGCCAGGGTAGGATTGCCCAGACACCGGTGGACCCCTTGGTTGGCCTCTTAGGGGAGGTAGAGTTTACCACTTGCAGTTCAGTTTTAAAATTAATAAAGCCATAGCATAAATCTGAGCTTGGTCTCTGTCAGTGCCATCCTAAGAGTGCTTTGTTGGGAATAAGCCCCATTGGAGACAGCTAAGTAGACCTGCATAGGATGGCTCTCTGTGCCTCCCTTTCTGAGTTGGGGCACAGAGAAGCCCTTCAGATTAATATATTAAAGAGAAAAAAATTATCACATGTGGCTCTCTTCTTGGGAAAGGAACAGGATTTCCAACAGCTTTGCTTGGACCAGATATGTGTTTTTCTTTACAAAACAGTTTTTAGAAGCAGTAACAACTGCTTTGGAGCACGGCTTTTGTAAATGTGGGCACAAGACAGGCATAGATCTCTTTACATTAAATATTCCCACCAGAAGTGTAATAATGCAATAGAAAAGGAGAGTGGTCATTTCTGCAATTTGTTTTTCCCTTTGACACTCTGATATAAAGTGCCATGTTTACTGTTACGGCATGATTTGCTTAGCAAGGGATTGACTAGCAGTATGGCAGAATATTAGGAGCTAATCATGCCCTGGGAGAAGGAACCGCAGATGTCTTAATGATTTCAGCATCCTATGGTTCTGACACTCTTTATAAAACGACACTGAGCCATAGGACTGGATAGTTTGGTTTTGCTTTAAAAAGAATAATTTAACGCCCTCATAATCAAATAAGTAGGCACTGGTGCATGTTAGCACAGCTCACACTAAAAGCTTTATGTGCGGTGGGTGAGTTATTCACAAGCTCGAAGCTTGTGTTCTACCACACGTTCATCTTACTCAATGGAGATGTGAGTGCCCTGCTCTTAATGTGCCCCCGGTAAAGCATATACACATCTAAGTATTCCTTCTGGTTCACATCTCATTTAAATGTGCTTAGCATATGTGCTGGCCCATAAGAATCAATGTGGTGCAGTGGTTAATAGTTCATGCCAGTAATTCTTTCTCTGTTTCTGCCTAACTTGCCACACAGGGGCCCTGTTTACATGTTACAATGCGTGCACACACATCCTGCATGCACATGTGTACATCTGTTTGTAAGAAAGAGCCAACATGCTTTCACTGTACGAATGAAACTGGGGACCAGTACCTGGATATATGTGGCGTTTAAATCACACATTCAGGTGTATGTGCATTGAGAAGAAGAAGAGATTGGATTTATACCCCGCCCTTCACTACCCAAGGGAGTCTCAGAGCCACTTACAAACTCCTGTCCCTTCCCCTCCCCACAACAGACACCCTGTGAGGTAGGTGGGGCTGAGAGAGCTCTGACAGAAACTGCTCTTTTTCAAGAACAGCTGTGCCAGAACTATGGCTTGCCCAAGGTCATCCAGCAGGTGCAAATGAAGGAGTGGGGAATCAAACCCGGTTCTCCCAGATTAGAGTTCGCACACTTAACCACTACACCAAACTGACTCTAACATGAGAACAATCAAACATACACAAACTGTGCTTGCTCTCACTTGTGAACAGGGCTAGAGGGTTCGTGAGGATAAAACAGAAACAGGGATAAACATGAATACCACCATGTGTATTTTGGAGGAAGTACAGGATCAAAAAAATTTAATTCTTTAGGGCATTTTCATGCCACCCTTCCTCCAAGGAGCTTAGGGCAGCATACATGATTCTCTCAGCTCCTCCAGTTTATTGCTGCTACTACCCTGTGAACTAAATGAGGCTGAGAGAGAGGGCCTGGCCCAGGGTCTCCCTGTGAGCTTCCATGGGAGGGTAGGAAGCTGAACTTGAATTTCCCAGGCCATAGTCCAACACTCTGCTCTGACCTGGATGGCCCAGCTAGCCTGATCTCACCAGATCATATTGGAAGCTAAGCAGGGTCAGCCCTGGTAAGTGCTTTGATGGGAGACCACCAAAGAAGCCCAGGGTTGCTATGCAGGGGGAGGCAATGGCAAACCACCTGTTCAGCTCCTGCCCTGAAAACCCTATAAAGTTGCCATGACTTGGTTGCAACTTGACAGTTCTCTCCACCACCAGTCCAACCACTACACCACATTGGCACATAGGAAGTCTGGTTCGACATGTGCCAACCATGGTAGTGCAGGAACTGGTGCATGTGGAAAGCACATTTAAACAAGATGAGATCTGTGTTGGAACACTGCATGGCAAAATGCCTTCTTCCGTGGCCCCATCTCATTTGAACTGTACCTTGATGTCAAGTCAACAGCTTTCTTTTTTGTCCAAATGAATGCATGTTCTGATGCTAATGTTGGTGGGAGGGCACAGGCTTCTATGAATGATCTGTCTTTGTTGATGTAGCTCTTGTACTATGAGTCTAATGAGTAAATATGGATCTTTCTCCTTAAGCTCCTAACTCGTGTTGACATTTTGTTTGTTTTCCTTGCAGGATTCACAGCATCTGACCTCAGGATATAATGTACAAAGTAGGTCTTCATTGTCCGTAGTCTAAACCATCAGATACCCCTCCATCCAATACAATATCATTAAGAACAATTAATTTCCATGCTGCTGAAGTAGATTAGAGCTGTGATTTGTTTGGTTTTTTAAAATTATTTTGCATACCTTGTCATGTTCTGTTTTGAGGCACATCATAACATCACTTACAATTAGACGGAGTAGCACTTAACAGCAGTGGCAACTATTTCAAGGTGGTTCTTTTCTTTGCAGAATGGAGTGATCCAGCTGGCAAAGTTGCAACCAAATCAGTGCCACAGAAATCGTAAGTAGTCTTTCTTCCAGTCTGCAACTTTGTGAATATGATAAAATCTGTGTCTTCATCTTCTAGCTCTGTAGTTCCAAAAATATGTACTGGGGGAAAGAAATTCAATAGTCTTATGGCCCAAAGTGTATCTTTCAAATGAGGCTGCTAACCGTGTCTCTGTATGATTTGTTGCCTATGAACAATTAACTTCTCTTGGATGCAAGTAATTCCACTCCATCTACATTGTGTATGGTTGAAATATGGAGTAGGCTGCCTGTTGTTTCTCTGTATGAGTCACTGCTCTGGACTTTCCTCCTTCCAATCAGTTGGCAAATGGGAGAGGGTTTTATTGGTCTCCAGTTTCCTTCAGCTCAGAAGCACAGGCAGGCTTAAGCTCTTAACTGCTGGGAAAGTGAAGTTGCAGTGTTTTTTTTGTAAGAGAAGTTGACTAGAGCTTCCCAAAGAGAAGAATGGGGGGTGAACCATTTGCCCTGCTGCAAAAAGCTGCCTTGGGAACTGTTCCACCTCACAATCAAGTGGTTACAAAATACCATTCTGTTGTTTTATAAAACCATAACCGTACTGTATATGCTTGTTCATGAATGTTTATATGAAACTGTCTTATTCTGACTCAGACCATCAGTCCTCTAGCTCAGGCCTGTCTGCTCTGACTGGCAGCCAGTCTCCAAGCTCACAAAGTAGAGCCAGGTTTTTCCTGTTACCTGAGGTCCTTCAACTAGAGATGCTAGGAATTGAACATGGACCTTCTGCATGCATCGCATGTGCTCTGTCACTGAACTGTGCCCCTTCTTTTCATAAGAAACTGTCTTAGGACTCACCTAAATACTATGTGTGACCTGAATGGGGGGAGGGGGGCATTGTGGCTTTTTCAAGAAAAGGTGCAGGAAGGAAGGAAGAAGCCTTTCCCTCTTGACACACTTTTTTATTTTATGAATTTTAATTTTATTAAAGGAGTAAAACTGGGAAACATACCAAAAAAAATCAAAACCATAACAAACATCAACAAAATACAACAAGAAGAAAAACAAACAGTAAAAAGGAAGGGAGACATAAAAAGCTTCCAATTTTCTCTAAAACAAATATAATTTTGATTACAAAATTTTCCGTGCTTGTATCTAAAAATAAGGACTCTCTCTCTTTCTGTTTCCCTTAAGCAAATTTCGTATTCGGAAAAGCCACAAATCATCAAGCCACCCTTATCTTTTTCATACAAAAAGCCAATATCTAATAAGTTTTTTTTCATAATAAGTTTTTCATGACAAGCTTTTCTAATAAGCTTTTTCATAAATAAAGCCAGTCTCTATTTATCTGATCCATAACCAATACTATAAATTTAGCCATAGCTACAAAGTCCAACATCTTCTCTAGGGAAAAAAGGAACAAGAAAGCTGTATATGTGCTGCTACAAATTTTTATACATAAACCTTATACAAACTAACACCACTACTACAAATTATAAACCTATACGGAGTACACTATTGTAAATATATTGGTATAAATCCGACGAGAATCTCCGGAATCATACCTCGTTTCGATTCTCAGATCTGCATCTAGAAATGGAACATGAGTGACCAAACTGTTAAGGATTGGTGAAAACATCAATCATGAGGCAAGCTTTGCAAGCCTTCCCATAGGCATTAACAATCAGAAACAGTTAAGGATTGGTGAAAACATCAATCATGAGGCAAGTCTTCCCATAGGTTCTAGCAATCCAAAGAGACTTAACTTCTCACAACCAGGCTGGTTACATTCTTTTCCCAACATCTTCTCTAGCCATTCTTCTACTGTAAGTATTGTCAGACATTTCCATTTCTATGTGTATATAATTTTTGCTGCCATAGTCAAATATAAGAACAAAACTCCATTTCTTTCCAACTGATTGTCCATGGCCGCGGTCACACGGCCCCTTTAAATCCGGGAGGGCTCCCGGATTTAAAGGGGCCGCATTTTTCAACCGCGGGTTGGGATGTCCATACATCCCAACCCCTGCGGCAGCACCAACAGCAAAAGCAGCAGCCGCGGCCGCTGAAGAGGCGGCCGCGGCGGGAACGACTGCCGCGGCGGCGGCCGCTGAAGAGGTGGCGGAAGCGGCGGCGGCCGCGGAGCGAACGGCGGCCGCGGCGGAGGCGGCCACCGGAAGCAGGAGAGGCGGCTGTGGCGGCCAAGGACCGCCAGCCACCTGGGTAAGTTGTGGGGGTTTTTTTTCCCCTTTTACACTTGGGCGCATGAATAGCCATGCGCTCAAGTGTAAAAAGGGGGGGGGGGAATGGAGGGGGGAGGCCATCTGGACAGCCCTGCTCTCGCAATGCTTGCGAGAGAGGGCTGTCCAGATAACCTCCAATGCGGGTTCCTCCCGCGACTCCCGGGAAAACACTAGTTTTTCCCGGGGTTGGTAAAAGTGGGAGCAACCCGCATTGGAGCCCGCTTCGCTGCGGGACTCGCTGCGGGGCTATGTAGACGGCCCCTTTAAATGCGGGAGGAAGCAGCCCTTCCTCCCGCATTAAGGGGCCGTGTGACCGCGGCCCATTAAACCTAACAAAAAACACTCTGGTTTCAGCTGCATCTTAACCTTTAGAATCTTCTGCAAATTCCATATCTTCCTCTTTCCTTTGTAGAAAATTGGCCAAAAGTAATATAATCCTCTGTCTGAAATCTTCATCAGTTTCTTCTTGGAAACCTCACAGTCTCAGACAATGGTCTTTTTCTCTCAAGTCCATAAGGGCTAAGAAATCCACATGCCTCTCAAGTTCTTTGTCAGTCTCTTCTGTTTTATTTTCTACAGCAACCACTTTATCATTGATTTGCTTAATTTCTTCTGTAATATGCCCTATTATTCCTTGAAATTCTTTCCCATCATCATTCAGATTTCTTTTAGATTACCTAAGACTCTCATTCATTCTCCTCCCAAAAGCCTCTATCTTGTTTTCAAGATTCTCTGTTTTACTCTCTATTCTGCATCCCAGTTTCTGCATCATATCTGATGTGACAGGTTGTTCTGATGAACCTTTCCTGTCTCATTCATTTAGCTGTCCCAGTTTCATTTCTAGCTTTCCTGATTTATTAACTGTGTTTTTTTGCAAAGTTATTGTTTCAAAAAGTTATTTAAAATCCTATGGGAGAGGTTACCTTAGCAGGGGTTGTCTGTTCAAGAAAATATCTCTTTGGCTGTAGATAATTATGTCTATAAATCTTAAGAAGCCGAGGAGGTCAGGCTTTAGTCCTTATCAGGATTCCAAATACAGCTGGGAGCCAGATTGTAAATTCCAAGACCTCAGATCGCTCTAAGTTGGGAGGTGTCTGTAAAGTCACCACTCAGCAGAAAACACTCAAAGAGCAACCTAAAGAGGTAAGCGTGGTTTATCTCTTTGATTTCCCTTTAAGCTAGGGAGAATTTGCTGACTGGAGAGCCCTCCTAGTTGGAAATTAGCTGCATTGTGTCTTCACTTCCCGTGAAGACATCAGCCTGCCATTACATCTCCAGCAGATGCCCCTCCCCACCACACTTGTGATTAGAAACCAACTTGGGTCATACATAACGGCTGAGGACAGACTGGCAAAATGAAGCACAAGGGAAGCGGGGCAAAAAGCGGGACCATACTGGGGAGGAGCCGGATCAGAGTATTCACACTGTGAGGTGGCCCCTGGCACCACTTCCATGGTGGTGCACGGCTCTGGTCCATTTTGCCAACCCGTGCATAGGTGCATGGGCGCAGCAGCTGGATCAGTGGGTTCACATTACCAGCGCCGCTTGATGTGCAGCTTATTTGCATCCACACTGCCAGGAAGCAGGATGAACGCGCACCCAGACAGCTTGACACCGGTTTCACCAGGTACCTGTTTAAAGCATGATGAAAGCGCTTCAGGACCAGGTGTCTGAATGGGCTCTCTTAATCCGCTTGCAAAGCGGACTTATATCGGGCCAAACTGCCAATCTGCCCTCGGCCAAGGTATAGTTGAGCTCTTGCAGTGATTCCGACAATGAGTCCATCTAGGTTTGTATTGTCTACTCTGAGATCGTTTAAATAATGAGAACAGGAATCAAACCTGGCCAGTCTGCATAGAGAGCATATATGCACATCCACAAATATATACCAACATAAGCATAATGAAAAAGAGGCATGTGTGAGAAACTCATTTAGTGACTGATATGATAAGATTACTATTTGGATTGTACCAAGTAAATAGTCTTTTCTCTATTCAAAAGAAGGCCAAAGCACTAGTTAGGCTGAATGCAGCAGCCACTGGGAGCAGAAGTTGGGAGACAGCTTGGAGACTGGCCACTGTCAGCTAGTGGGCATAAGCAAGCCACATGCCAAAGGGCAGCCGGATGGCAACAGGGCTGGTGGCACATCTTGCAATCCAGCATGGGTTACATTACAAAGGCAAAAAGTGAGTGGAGGAGAGCACTAAGTAAGAGAAGAGGCTTAACTAAGAAGGAGCAGGGCCCTGAAGCAAGAGGCTGCGTCAAAAATCCTTTGGCAGGGGGAAACAGAGTGGAGTGATGCCTCCTCCTCCCTGCTTCAGAGGCTGTGGAGGCATTTTTTGGCCTGCTGGGACTGCCTGCAGGGCAGCATTCTTCTTCCCTCTCTCACAGTTGTCTATTAGATTCTATTTAGCAAGAGAAACTTAAACCACATTGTATTTGAGAATGCTCCAGCTTGTCAGCAGGGGAAAACAGAAGCCCAGACTTACCCTGTCAATCATTTCTTGCTTCTGGCAATAGAATGTTTAGGGACTCTGGGTACAGGCAACGAGGCGCAGGCCATCTTCATTAATGCCTTTTGATAGGAGTGCAACGAAACAGCTCCTGTCGTTTTGTTTTTGCAAAACAGCACTGATTTTTCTGGTGTTTTTTTTAGCAAGGAGAGAATGTTCAGGAGTGTTCAGCCAGCATGGAAGCACGTGGCACTTGTCACTGTCTGCCGTCACTGTCTGCCTCCATAGGGATGATGTCAACCTGTTGAGAGAGCACAGGAAGTTACCATGTAGGATTACCAAAGTTGTGCCAACATTATATCGATGTACATTGCTGTAATAGAGTAACCAACAGTATAATTTTTAAGATGCTTTTATTCCTTTAAGTGCATTAGTAGTGATTTCAAGTTTCTTGTCCTGGTGATTTTGACCAGAAAATCCCCATTTAGATTCCACATCTCCTATGTGCAAATCAAACCAAGAGGTGTGTTTTTCTTCAAATTTTCACAGCCTGTTCTGTTTCCTTGTCCTGAATTCTTCCAGTACAATGTACACATTTTCAACATTTATTTGAGCATCAATAAATCACCATCATATACTATACATAGATCACCCATATAAAGTAGCCTTGTTCACATGTTACAGTGAACACGTGTACATCTGTTTGAAAGAGCCAACGTGCATCTGCTTTACAAATGAAAATGGAGACCAGTACCTGTATAAATGTGTGCTTTCAATCACACATTCTATACAGGGGTTGAATGTAACATGAGGATTACTCAAAGCAATTGTCAAGAAAAATTCAGTGTTCATTGTATATGGATTGTACATGTGTTCACTGTAATTTGTGAACAGGGCTACTGTATGTATACATTGTGAATACAATCTGCAGAATGTGTATACACAATACAAAGAAATATCTAAAAGCAATAGTAAAATGTGGAGAGCAAAACAACTGGTGAAAATACAAAAGTCTACAAAGGAAAAGAAACCAGGACCATTTGCTCATCTTTAAAAGTGTCAGGGCTTCTTTTTTGTACAGTATTTTGGATGTGGTGATCAGCAGTTTTTAACCAGGGCACGTCAGTCCTAGTGGATAGTTATATGCTGGCTTGGGTGTGGGGTGTTTCTGAGCTCAGTGGTATACCGTGCATTTAATGGGACCAAAGCTCTCTATAGGAAGTCTGATATAAAACTCAAAGACATGGAGAATACATTTTATGAACCAGCCTCTCTCTGTTCTGCTGCTTGATCTAAGGTTCCAGCACTATCAATCAAAATCCTGTGAGGAATGAACAGCCATCTTATGAAAGGTGATGGATTTTACACATGACAGATCAAAGCTGCAATATAAAGTTACTTTTATTTTTAGTTTCCAAATGAAGATCAGCTAAGCCCTAGCTGTTGCTTTTCTGTCCCCCCCCCCCCCCTACAAACACGCTGTTGAGGCATCTTCTGTGAAAGTGTATTTTCCTTCTGTGTGTTTATACTGGTTAGGAATCCATCTGCATTGTATAATGGATCATATTTTGTGCTGGGGTTTTTTCCCCCCCACTTGGATTGAATTGCTTGCTTAGGAAGGCTGCTGAAATCCAATCTGTGGATGGGGTTTTCCGCTTGTCGTCAATGGAATTTGGCATCATACCTGAGCTCTGGAAGGAATTTCCCCTTGGTATAATAATGTAGTGTCAGGAGCTTAAATCTTTCCCGTTATTTATTATAATTATGCTGGGATTTGCCTTTTTTTAAAAAGAAAGCTCAGAGTGCTGTCATGGGGATGTTAGTACTCTCCCATCAAGACACTGACCCAGTCCATATCCTGTTAGCTTCAAAAAAGCTGCAGCATCAGATGCTCCCAGATCATTCTCTGAACCCATTCAAAACAATGGGGCTGGAGGGTACTTTGTCTTAAGCATTCCAAATACTACAAATACCACTATTAAAGTTACCACACCACTACCACCACCACTCTGCTACTTCTGTTACTTACTTCCAGGGCTCATTTTGTAGCAGGAGCTCCTTTGCATATTAGGCCACACACCCCTAATGTAGCCAATCCTCCAAGAGCTTACAGAGCTCTTCTTACAGGGACTACTGTAAGCTCTCGGAGGATTGGCTACATCAGGGGTGTGTGGCCTAATATGCAAAGGAGCTCCTGCTACGAAATGAGCCCTGCTTACTTCTGTTACTACACTAGTCCCTCCTACTCCTACTCCACTGTTATTACAACTGACACTACTACTCCCACCACTAAATAAAAAACAACAGTATCTTCCAGCCAAAGTGAAGCAGCTTTGAACTGAAACATAAGGAGATAAGCACATGTTCTGCTCTTTCCCATTTAATTCATTGGCACTTTACCTGGATCACACCCAAGCATCATTGTTAATACTGGCACACAAGCCCACACGATGACGTCCATTCTCTGAGTGTAGGATTGGTGTGATTTGTCACTAAAAGAAATCCTGTCTCCAACTTTGTTTAGTTGTGCTTCTAATTTATAAAATTTGGTTCTCTGGACACTCCCATTTTACGGTATTCTCTATTGAGCTCCTGGCTATTTGCATGAGCTGTCTGTCTCGCTGTATATTTATACCACTCTTATTAAAACATGATCAACTCATGGGATATTCTCATGGTTATTATATGTGACTCTGCCTTGAATTGGAAGAGGTGAGCCCTAGGACAACCATCAGAACAACCAAAAATAGCCAACAGCTTTGCACTCTGAAGGGTGGTCTTTTCCATTAGGTGACCTAATAGATTTACATTTTGAAGTTGTTATGAAGAGCACATTACCCTCAAAACAGCTTGCCTTTTTTGTTCTGTTGGGTTGCAAAGGCTTGGCCCAGGTCCTCTTGGAAGCTCTCCAGGGCCTTTTTAAACCAAGTGCATCCTGCACAGTCTGTCATACTGCTGAGCATTCCTGAGGACTTCCCTTAAAAGCCCAGCTGGAATGAAAGAATGGATGTTAGAAGTCATAATGTTATCCTTTCCTTGCCATCAAATAGCCTCTTAACACATTATTAAAAGGTTCCACTCATGAGCTAAAGGATGCTACTACTTCTGCAAACACCAATCTCTGTTGAAGCAGACAAACATAAAAATGATGCCTTGGTTTCTGTGATGCTTTGGGGAGCACATCTCATGCAGCAGGAGCAAAGCAGCTGTCAGGACTAGGTCAGGTCTGTGAGCAGCTGTACCCAAATCCTAGCCTGGAGTATGTTTTCACCAACCCAGAAGCCAAAGTGCTGGAGATGGGGGATGGAACTGCACCCTGGGGGAAAAGGCTGGTAAGTTGACCAAGCAAGGAGAAAAGCCCAGGTTTCTGGCGATATACTAGGCCTGCCCAATTCAGGCACTTTATATTGCCTACAGCAGCAAGGGCCATTTTCACACACATTCTTCCTTTTCTATCAGAAGCAGGCAGAAGCCCGCATAGTGGCAGATAGCTCAGAGGTGGCCTGCACAGAGTCCCAGATACCACGCAAGATTATTCTTTTTTCAGGTCCTGGAAACCTAATGCTTAGTGGAGTTACACAATCATCATTATAATGTGGTACAGCCCTTGCTTAACTAGGCTACAGGTGAGGGGATTTTTTTTCCAAAATCACTCGATATCTAAAGCTATCATGTCAGGAATTAAAGTTGGCACCTGTCTCCCAGGCATGTGTGCTATTTTTCTATGTGCGGGACATATTTTAAATACAATTTCCTGCCTGCTGTGTGAAGCAGCATACTTCTGCTAGTTGTGTAGATCAGCATAATTAATGTCAAGAGAATGGGCATTCGTCTTCACACAAAGAAAATATATGGATTCTTCTTTTTTTGGTGATTATTTTGTGTGTGTGTGTGTGTGCGAGCCTGGAAGTCATGGTGACTTCTGGCGACCCCTTGCAGGACTAGGACATTTCACAGAGGTGGCTTTGATATTACCTGCCTCTGCATCTTGGCCTTGGTACTCCTTGAAGGTTGCCCTTCCAAGTACTTGCCAAAGTCGGCCCTGCTTAGCTTTCAATATCTGGCTTGCCTGGATATAAATGGATTCTTTAGGACCCAAGTATGCAGTGATTTTCACTGATGGTGGAAAGTGACATGAAGTCACAGCCAGGGAGGAGGAGGAGGAGGATTTATACCCCGTCCTTCACTCAGAGTGGTTTACAATCTCCTTCCCTTCCTCTCCCCACTACAGACACCCTGTGAGGTAGGTGGGGCTGTGAGAGCTCTGAGAGAACTGCTCTTGACAGAACAGCTCTGAGAGAACTGTGGCTTGCCTGAGGTCACCCAGCAGCTGCATGTGGAGGAGTGAGGAATCAAAGCCAGTTCTCCCAGATTAGAGTCCGCGCTCCTAAACACTACACCAAACTGGTTCTCCATAGAGTTTTCAGGGCAAGAGACAGAGGTGAATTGCCATAGCTTGCCTCTGTGTAGCAATTCTGGACATCCTTAGTGGTTTCCCATCCAAGTATTAACCAGGGCCAACCCTCCGTAGCTTCTGCCATCTGACAAGGTCAGGCTTGCCTGAGCCATCCAGATTATGGCAGAGATTTTGACTACTCTGTGTGTGTGTGTGTTTTGTAAGACCTGCTTGCTAGATGTCTATATGTCTAGGTGGTTTTCTGTCTGTTCTTTTACCTGCCTATCTAGCTAGGACAGTTTTCTCCTGCCCTTCCTTTCAGGGAGTTTGAGGTGGCCTACACTGTTCCCTTTCCCCCCGTTTTTTCTCTCATCTACCCTGTGAGGTAAGTTAGGTTGAGAGAGTGTGAGTGTTCCAGGGTCGCCATGGCAGAGTAAAAACTTCACTTGTTATCAACAGATTTCTGCCTTAAGCATCACTGCCTGACTCAGCTACGTCAACACTTTAACAAAGCCCAAATCAGAAGGGCGTCTTTAAAGAGCTACGAAATGAGCAAAGGGCCATTACTGAGCTTGTTTTATGGCACGGGGTCTCTCGTTATAAAGCGGGAGTTTTCAATGATAATTGCCACTAGATTCCTAAGCCCAAAGATTCCAAGTATACTTGATGGAGGTCTTTGAAAATAGAAACATGCTTTGCGATATCGCTACACTCTCAAAGAGTGTTTCATCTTGTCTGTTTGGAACTTCTCTGCCATGTCAAAAGGGAGCCACCTGGGAGCAGACAAAATAAAATTTGGCAACGTCTCCGTTACTATGAATTAAAGGTAATTCATTCTTTGAAATGAATCAGCGGGAGCCCCTTATGAAGAGCAATCAGGCGTCAAGAGGGTTTTTACTGCGAGCTTTTCATATTGGGTAATGTGACAACAATCAATATTGCCGTTCAGAACATTCAAATCAAAATGCGGTTGTATAATCTAGAAGCTTACAAGGAACATTAAATGCTGGAATTTAGTCAGGGCTGGCATGTGAATTCCCTTTTCACCCACCCAAGCTTTTTGCTAATGCTTTTTGCAAATGCTTTACATTTGTGTGTGATGCAAAATGCATATAAACTTATCTAAACTTTCTCAATCAAATAATTTGATTAAAAGACACTTTTCATATCTAGAGATTTTTCTGCTCACAACTAAAATTCTTGTGTGCATAATGACCCCTTTATTTATTTATTTATTTGTTTGTTTGTTTGTTTATTTATATTCCACCCTCCCTGCATGAGCAGGCTCTAGGGCAGCTTACAAGAAGTTAAAATAGTAGAATAAATACACTAAAACATAGATGCATTAACAGAGCAATAATCTAAACATTCAGGCAAAATAATCAGCTTTATAAATAAAGTGCTGTTGCATACAGATGGCGGCAGCATCTCACAGGCTATTTTAGATAATACAGTGAACACTGAGCTGGATCCTGTGGCTCTGTGCCACTAATAGTGGCACTTTCTCCTAGTGCAGGAAGTTTCCCCCTGTTTCAAGATACTCTTGCAGCAGGGGAAGGCTCTTTGCACTGGGGGAAAGGAATGGGTCCACAGGATCCAACCCAGTGCCTGAGAAGGCTCATTTATGCATTCATGGACATCTCTTGGCTTCTCTGCACTTGATGACTGATAGTTGAATGGGTGAACGCCACAGAATAGCATTGTATTATGAATGTTCTGTCTGTGGTGGAGTAGTCTGTTGTGGGGAGGGGAAGGGAAAAGAGACTCCCTTGGGTAGTGAAGAGCGGGGTATAAATCCAATCTCTTCTTCTTCTTCTTCTATTCATGGGCCAAGAGGAAGAAGAGTTGCTAAGGGTGGCTTGTTTTCTGTAACTGAAAGACAGCACTGGAGGCTGTGAGGAGAAGAAGAAGAAGAGATTGAATTGATATCCCGCCCTTCACTACCCAAAGGAGTCTCAAAGTGGCTTTACAACCTCCTTTCCATTCCCCTCCCCACTATAGATACCCTGTGAAGTAGGTGGGGCTGAGAGAGCTCTTTTGAGACCTGCTCTTGAGATAACAGTTCCAAAAGAACTTGTGACTGACCCGAAGTCACACCAGCAACTGCATGTGGAGGAGTGGGGAATCATACCCAGTTCTCCCAGATTAGAGTCCACGCTTATAACCACTACACCAAACTGGTTCTCAGCAGAAGAGAAGCATCCAGGATCTACTCCTTTGTCTTCCAATCATATTTCTGCTTAGAATTGCCCTCCCCAAACTACTTCCCCACCCCCCCTCCATGGGAAAAAAGTTAAATTCCAGCATCTTTCTTTTCTCCTCCAGGGGAAAAAGTAGTGGGGGGGATTTTAGTGTACAAACAATGGGAAGGGAAAAAGAACCCGTCCCTCTCCCTGCCAGTTCTCTGTTGAAATAGTAGCACCTGTCCTCATTGACATCATCACCAGCCAAATCTGACTTATTATATAGCCCTGTGATGTCATTACATTCATGACATGGTCCCTGATTGCCTGTGATCACATAGCAAAGAGGAGAAAATGGAGTCAAAGCAATGGAAGATTGGACTCAGAAGCAGAGCAACTGCTTTGTATCCAGGTCTCCGGCTAAGTCTCCAGAATCTCAGGTTCAGAGCTCTGTGGCCTGTGAATGAAGTGGCAGAGCTAGACTGGATTGTTCCATTTCAGGCTGCAGGTGAGGGGTTGTTTTTTTTCAGGTTCCTATGATTAATAATTTCCTGTGAATGGGAAGTTAGCACAGCAATGCAGTATGCTAGGATAAAGCCATTCTCTGAGTTGTGCTGATTTTTAATTTTCAGGAGTTTTTGCATTAGAATGCATGTACACTCCTCCTGTACCATCTCAAGTGGTACAGCCCATTCTACCACCTCATTTTGCTACATGTGTAGACCAGACTTTAAGGTGGTGGTGTTAAGAAAAACATTTCTCTGCCTGGGACTCTGAAGGCCAAAGTCAATGATACCGAACTCTCTCTCAACCTCATACTGCTTATTAATTTACTAGTTTTAATCAGATCACTTAAATAGAAGGAATAAGACCCCATTTGAACAGCTGCAAAAATCTAACACAAATGCATAAAATTTCACAACTGAAAGAGTGATAGAGTGAAAAATGAACTGGACAGACCACTGGTCTGACTTGGTGTTGGGTAACTTCATATGGGTGGTGAACAAGTTTGAAAAAAGATGAGCATTCAGAAAGGCAGCGGGAACTGCGAGGAACATCTCATCTCGTTGGCAAGCATGCCTTTGGCAAAGAAAACGTTTACAGGCAAACATTCAGTGCAGCAGCCATCACAATAAACAATTTAGATTATATTTAATACAGTCAAATAATTAAGATTGGTGTGTCCCTGCAGATGAGGCCATTCTTCAAAATAATTTCCAAATGAGTCTTTTAATTTGTTTTCATTATTCAAATGGCTCACATGCATTCTAACCTCTCTGTCACAATAAAATATCTGCTACCCAGCCTGACAAATGGCCTGTTTGAGACATATTTATAAATTACTTTAAAAGATTCTTTGATAAGAAGAATTTAATTTTGTTATATTTTAATAATCAAGAGCTGAATAATTTGCATGAGTATCTCAGGCCTAATTGGTGCTTTGAAGGGGCAAGAACAGATAGCCCTACTGGGAAAACAAAGATATAGAAATTGAGCCTACGTGTATAGAGTAGACTGGCAGAAACAAAAAAAAGAGCCAGTTTGGTGTAGTGGTTAAGTGTGTGGTCTCTAATCTGGGAGAACTGGGTTTGGTTCCCCACTTCTTCATTTGCACCTGCTGGATGACCTTGGGAAAGCCATAGTTCTGGGACAGCTGTTCCTGAAAAAAAGCAGTTTCTGTCAGAGTTCTCTCAGCCCCACCTACCTCACAGGGTATCTGTTGTGGGGAGGGAAAGGGACAGGAGATTGTAAACTGCTCTGAGATTCCCTTGGGTAGTGAAGGACAGGGTATAAATCCAATCTCTTCTTCTTCTTCTTCTTTTTCTTCTCTAAACTCCTCTGGTCATTGGCTTGCCAGTGTGAATGTTAGGGTGGTCAGGCTGTTGGCGGAGGCAGACCAAGGGGCAGACATGATGTCACATGACACATCAATGTCACTTCTGAGTAAAAACCCACACATGATGTTGGTGCATTAACCAACTCTCTGAGCATTGGTGGTGCTCTGAACTGAGGCATGGTGTGCTAGGCTTACCAGGCGAGTGAAATAGGAAGCCAGTGAATGCGTCTTGACCAGCTCCAGTGCATGATGCTTTTGCTCCCCTGTGCTTTTGACAAGGTGTAACACTTGGTCTTGCCCAGGAGCATGGCATCTGCCATCAGAACTTCAGCTAGCAACAGCTGTATACCTTCCAGCAGGCATTCCTTACTATCCCTTCATCATAGGTGTCAACTTCAGGGGGGCAGGGGAGCTGGAGCCCCCCCCCCTGAACTTTCCCAGGAGCTGCTGAGCCTCCACCGGAGACAATGGACTGTGATGTCTCTGGCCCAGCCCCAGCCCCCCCCCCCCCGGGAAACTGGAAAGTCTGTGCCCTTGCCCTTCATGCAGGGAAGTGTGATCAGCAACAACCCATTCCTAGGCATTTTCTCTGCGCTCCAATTCTCAGGAATGGGCTGCCATTTGGAGTAAAAGTACCATGCCTGTTTTTAGGAAGGGCTGTTAAAGCATTGAACGAGGATCTGGGAAACATCAAATCCCCACTCTCTCATGGAAGCTTGCTAGGTGACCTTGGGCTAGTCACACACTCACAGCCTAACCTGCCACACAGGGTTGTTCTGAGGATAAACTGGAGGAGAGGAGAACGATACCAGCCTCATTGGATCCTGTTTGGGGAGAAAGGTGGGGCAAGTAAATAAACATAAGAGCTTTTGGGTGAATTTGGTAAAGTTTGAAATTTTGCTTTGACAGGTTGTTTTGTCGATTGTTCTGTTTGCATGTTGGGATATTTGTTATTTTTGATTTGATTATATACCATGTAGCCCATTGGACTGAATCTATTTTGAGAAAGGCAGTTGATAAAAGATTCTGACAAATATATAAATATTCAAAACCTTGAGAGAGATAGTGAGTAACCTAAGGCCTGTAGGCTATCTATGAAGGCTTTTTTTTTCTCAGCCTATAAACCAGGAACAGAAAGGTATCATCTTTACAAGTCATTGAGGAAAGATAACAATTACTTCATTGTCTTTCCATTATTAAGCAAATAGCATGAAAAGCTGACCTTTCCACTGGGCTACCAAGTTGCACTGCAGGTGCTGAAGGTCTTCATTTTGATACACCTGAGCTCTCTTTGTAAGCTGATGCCATGGTCTGTCTGACTTCCGCAGTATTTCCGAAAGGCTACTCCTCCAACTTCATTCTGTTTAAGAGAAATGTCTCTCCAAGGAGGGAGAGAGGAGAAGAGAAAATATGAACCAGGGTTTCTTACATTTGATTTAGCGTTGATTTTAATAGTACCAGACCAAATTTAAGGTTTATATATATCATATAGTTTAGAATCTTGGCAGCTCCCCCGTGGATTCTTTGAAGGTTATTGTGTGTGTGAGTGTGTGTGTCTTTATTCTAATACTGAAGAGCAACCAAAACTGGCGACCTGTCTTGACCTTTAGTACTAGATTAAAATTCCAAGTGGCTACCATGGCAACAGTGCCTCGAAAATTAGATCCTGACAGAAATACCGAAAAGAAACTTAAAACTGCAACTGCTGCTCTGAACTCTGAAAAAAGGTTGCTTACGATTGTCAAAGACAGGTCCTTAATTGAAATAATCTGCTTTTCCCTTTTTACTTAAAAAGAGAGAGAGAGAGCAAGAAATGGAGGAACAAAAGATTGTATCTTGGAAAGGTTTATTTTAAAGTGAAAAAAGCTGCTGTGATTCAAGTAAAAGAGCTCGCTGCAGCATGAAATTCAAATCATCCTCTGTCCAATTTATGGGATTCAAAGAGAATGAGATGAGGTGGCAACGAGCCAAGCTGAAGCAGTAAAGATGGATTCCAGCTTAACATTTGTCACAGTTTGATTTGTTGGTCTTCAGCGAATGGCTCATGGCCTAGGACTGGGTTGCCTCCAGATCAGGGGCTTTCTTAGCCAATGGGCAAGAGGAGCTGCTGCCCCAGTCTCCACACTGGGAGGAGCCCCATAGCTGCCCCTTATGCCTGCCTCATGTGGGCCTCAGGCAGCAAGCTTCTGGCAGCAGCAATGAGGGCCACACCTTCCCTGCCCCCACCAGGGGGGCAGTGTAAGGGTGACAGTGATTCAGGAGCTCCACCCTGGACTTTTTCCAGGGCCCAAGAACCGCTAAGACTGCTACTGCTCCAAATCTTAAGTGGGTCACGCTATTCAGTGCCACAAACCATATTTGGGTGGAGAGAGAGAGGAAGAGGAAAGGAGGTCAGATGTCAAGTAGATTCAGCAGATGGATGGGCAAGATCCAAAGAACCATCAAACCAGTCTTGGAACTAAAAAGTGATTTAGACTTGTTTTTTTTTTAAATGAAACAGCAGCCTCCCTCCCCCATCCTGCGTGAAAAGCTACTTTGAAAACTCAGCAGGAAGGCATTCAAAAACGAGTTTGTGATATGGCATGGCTGATACTAGCCCTAAGAGCACAATGAGATCTGTGACATCTGTGACTCAATCTCTCAACATAGGATCAGGGGCTATGGGGCATGTGGGAAAAAGGAGGAAAAGTTTATCCATTCCATGTTACTGTTCCATGGATAGGAACATGCACACACGCAGTCACTGTAGTTGACCCTGTGTGGCTAATAATGGTGTGAAGAGTGGTAATGTCTATCTGGGCAATAGGTGCAGGGCAGGAAACTTAATGTCCTCTCTGCCTCACTACTGCCTCTGATCCAGTGCAAGTCCCCCAATGGTTGCTTTTAAATATAATTAAAATGTTGAGAGATACCAAGACAGACCACTGTTCATCTACCTCAGTACTGTTCACCCTGATGAGCAGTGACTTTTTAGCTAAAAAGTCATTCCCGAAACCACTGGGAGTTTCTTAACTGGAGATGCCAGAAGTTGAACCTGGAATCTTCTGCATGCCAAGCATATGCTCTGCCATTGAACCATGACCCCTCCCCTGGCAGCTCTTATGGGCTTCATGTGCATGCCGCGGCCCTTAAAACTTGCTCCCCACCTATACTGTAAGACAAATAAATAAATGAAAGTCATGACATACACTCAAGCCTGGACACATCACCTGCCTGTTTTAAGAGGAGGCAGACTGCTGTCATATGTCAGCTGTTGACATTATTATGATG
This sequence comes from Lepidodactylus listeri, assembly GCA_029233225.1. Classification (NCBI taxonomy): domain Eukaryota; kingdom Metazoa; phylum Chordata; class Lepidosauria; order Squamata; family Gekkonidae; genus Lepidodactylus; species Lepidodactylus listeri. Next base: position 40,093,095 of record JARCFY010000013.1, read on the forward strand.
TCATTAGCCAGAGGAGGTGCTGTCTGTGTCATTTAAAGAGACAGAGGCAGTTTGTAAAACAAAGAAGAGAGAAAGCATCAGAAAAGTAAGTAATGCTAAAGGGAAATATCTCTACTATGTATGAACACACTGATGTTCCTTACTAGGTAGAATCTTACGTGTGTGAAATATGTTCACTCTTGCCATTCTAGTCTTACATTTTTCAGGACCTGTATTGGCCATCTCACTCATGGCGCAACATGAACAAAAGTGCCCTTTTGAGTATTTTATCCATACACATGTTCAGATTGCAAGGAACATTCAGAAAGGCTTTGCTGGTGCCTGCTAAGTAGTTCCTTAGCTGCTGATGAGGCTGGTTAGACTCTCTTGAGTGATCCAGGAGCATCACTCCAGCTGTCTCTAACTTTTAGCACCAGTTCACATTTTAAAAGTGCCTGTTTCCAAGGCATTTGGTTGTCTGGCAAACCATTCCACAGGTCTGCCCTGCAGCTGTTTCTAAACATTCCATGAATGTAGCGCCAGCCTGGCACTCTAATCCAGCCTGACACTACGAGAATCTTGGGAAGGGTGGTAACAGCAAGGCATAGGGCTGGCAGGCTGGAGGGATGCCAAAGCCCAGTCATGTGGCATCGGAGAGGAAGAACCTAGGGGCCTCCCATAACGACAAGTTGCCCAGGCTGAGGGAAAGGAATTGGGAGCTTCAGGCAGCAGCAGTGGATTGGCCCTCTGTTGTTTACTTGAATCCCCGGGCCAGGAGAATTCTGGGCTGTTAGATGAGTGTTCCAGTAGGAAGGAACTACCTGTAGCTCCCTCCTCCAGCCTTACAGCCCTGCTGGTAAAGGAATCCACTTGTCGGATTCACAGAACTGCCTACCCATGCTCCCATGATGCTAACAGATAGTAGATGCACCCCAAAACCAGCAGTTAAGTTGGCTGTCTTTTTCAGTTGACAGGTTAGGATGTAGCTGTGTCAGATAGATAGATTCATTGGTAATAATCCATCTGGCATCAAGCAATTTAAAATTGATAGGAAATAAAAACAGGAGATGGGGGGAGTTGTGATGCTTGAAGCCAAGAAGATGTTAATGTTTAAATATGTTTAGATATCTAATTTTGTTACGATACTGGGGTTTTTTTTGTTGGTTTATTGCAAAGGGCATTGGGGGGATTTAGAAGAGAAGGGTGCTTGAGAAGAAGAGGCAGTCTTTAGGTGATTTGGGGATATTCTATTCATCATTGGTTTGTTTCTCCTAAATTGCCTATATTGGATTGTTATAGATAAGGCAAATGCAATAACTGAAGCCTGCAGCCACAGCTCTGTGCTTGGCACTGTGTAGTAACCCCTTCTGCATTGCATCAGTATAATTAATTGTACTGTTGGGGGGGCATCCCCCCCCCCCCATTGAGAACCTGCTCTCCTACGGATGCCATCCATTCCATCACAGCAGTTGCTTCTGGTAGCTGCCCAGTGCCCCATCCTAGCATCATGTTTTGTATTCTGATCCTGGCTATATGAACATCATATTAGTAGAATAGTACACAAGATGACTTACTAATAAAAAGCATCTAAACTAAACTAATGCAAATATGGAAAACCAGAATATGGAAATAACAGACAGCAGCAAAAAAAGCAAATAGAAGCAGCACAACAGAAATCAGACATAAAAGGGGCAATAAAAACAGCCATCTGTAGTGAAAATCAACAAGAGCAACAGGAGAGACATCGTATCAGGGCATCTCTTCCACTCATTCACCAGAGCCCTCTAAAATAAAATAGTTGCCCAGGGAAATTGAGCTGGGGAAGGGAGTACCACAGTCTGAAAGCCACAGCCAAACAAACTTTGCCGCCTGTGCTCACCAAATTCATCATCAGTCAAGGCTGGTGGCTTCTTAAAGGCACTGTGGTCCTAAATTGTTAAGGGATTTATTGGACAATGCTTTAAAAGTCCCGGGTGTGGTTAGAAGGCATGTAGGTTAGGAAGCCTCCCCTGTATGCCGTCCTCAAGTGTACAGAAGAAAGGCATATACATGAAATAAACAAATATGGACACTTAGCATTGGCCCCAGAAACAAGTTGCAACCAATGCATTTATATAATGTTAAAATATGATCTTATTTGGCAGACCCCAGTTTTAGAACCTTTGTAGCAGCTTGATGCCTCTAGTTAAAATGCCAAACAGCCCTCAAAGGGAGCCCAATATGGAGCATGTTGCAGTCATCCAGTCTGGGTTACATTGTGAGGTATGGTTTGTGCTGAAGAGGAGCAGATCAGTGGTCAAAAGAAGGGGAGGGTGGGCTGGAATGGGAAGAGGCTTGGTGGGACCCCTTGGGGAAGCACAGTAGTCTGTTCTGTTCCAATTAACCACGTGGCAAGATGTAGACAGTAGGTAACATCTACAGGCCGCAGCAAGGACTGTTCTAGGAATGGAATACTAGGGATGATTTCGAATGTCTCTTCCCTCTTCTTATGATCCTTGTTTTGATGTCACCTCTCCCTCGTGTTAATCAAAGCTGCAATTTTTAAAATTTTCACACACTTTTTCCCGTTTCTTCACCTTGAATTTTCTCAGATAGAGATACTCACTTGCTAATGCAGTTTCAGCTTCAGCAAATCAATGTAGTTCTTCCGTTGTACATATAAATACCGTGGAAAACAGGCAGACTCTAGGGAGGAGCTTCCCTTTAAAACTCTGCTGCCACCCTTTCATGACACACAAGAAGCTGCCTTTTTGAGAGATGCTTGGTCTATCAGGGTCAGTAATGTCTCTTGTGGCTGGCAGCAGCTCTTTAAGGTCTCAGAACAAAGTCTTTCATCTCACCTACTACTTAAGGCTTTTAGCCGGACAGGCCAGAGTTTGAACCTGGGACCTTCTGCATACCAAGTCGATATTCTAACCACTGACCCATGGCCCCCTCCTTTAGGGCTGATAGTTAATTGGCAGCACCTCTCAGTGGCTCAGCAAGAGGCAGGGTGGAGTCACCATCATGGATGGAGCATCTCCTGACCTATTGCAAGAGGAGACACCCTTGTCAGAGACCAGGAATGGCAAAAGTGCATGTACAGTATGCTATGACTTCTTCAAAAGAGCCATGGAGAGAAGATTACTAATTACTCACTCCAGGCAGAAGTTAATAAATGTACAGGACATGTGTCTACATCTTCAAAACCAACAGCAAAAAGCAAAGCAACTGAAACGGTTGCCAGAAATACAAATGGATAGGAAAACAAATGAAATGGGAAACTTTGGCTCATCCCAACTGAAAACCTACTTCCTGTTTTAATAAGAAATAAAATTGGTTAATTATGTTCCTATGCAAGTCACAATTCCCCTCCCCTCCCATTTAATTCTGTAATGTTTGCCTACAGGCTGTGGGAGTTGATGCCTTTGAGCAGTTCTGTGTCAGGGATGAAGCTAAATAAACATTCAAATAGGATTTCTTTTTTAAAAAAAAATAAGAACAAACTCTCTGAAGACACACTACTGTGGCATGGGCTGTTTATCAAAATATATAAGCATATAGCTGTAACAGAGACTTTGTAAACACATTATAGAGCAAACTATGAAAGATAAACCACCAAGGTGCCATTTCCTAACTCCATAAGCACCAAGTTAAGAGACTAGCATCATAAAGGCGATCTGCGCTGTTAAAAAATATTTGTTTTTGTCTGAGATTATTGTGCTTTATGCCCAGTGGACTAATCCCTTTTTATCCTTGGAAATGGAGGCATTTAACGAAGAATTCACAGCTCACTGGGAAAAAAGGATCTAGAAAAACAGACTGGTCTGTCTAAAACTTGTATGCAGTCCCCACCTGTAGAACGGATTGAAAAATCTGATATTGTTTTATGTAACGTAGCACTCTATGTGCAGGTAGCCCTTTGAGGGATCATGCCAGGTAGCTCAGAGTCTCTGTCATCAGTAGAGACCTCTCAAGCTTGTCCACAATAATTAATATGTGGTCATTATGGGGTATCCGGATTGGAAATCCAGCCTTTATGTGGTGGTTTGTGTTGGGCAACAGTGGGAAAGACCTGCGTTCAAACCCCGAAGATGACCTGATACTAGACATTGTCTCTTAGCATGACCTGTCCTGCAGGGGATGGGAGGAATGTATGCTTCTCAGAATCCCTGGGAAGAAAGGTGGGGTAACCATTTAATTGAGAGATAGAAAGGGAATGTAGGTTGGGATGGCAGGGAGGGAGCAGAAAGCCTGCTACATGATCCACTCCCCATACACACATATCAAAATCTCCAAAGGTATTGTGTCATCAATGCTGGAAGTGGTTTATTCGTATATTTATACCCTGCTTTTCTACCCAGTGGAGACCCTCAGCAGCTTAAAATAGAGTTCTCCCTTCCTCCATTTTATACTTACAGCAGCCCTGTAAGACACATTAGGGCAGGGGCGTAGACTTTTCTGAAGCACGCGCGCTCGCTGGGGCGATGTTTCCGCCCCCCCCCCTGGAAAACCTACCGCCAGCCACCGCGCCTCCTCGGCCCTTCCGAGGCTCACCAGCCGGTGCTGCTGGTGCCTTTCCCTCCCCCTCCGCCCTGGCCACTCCCTCCCTCACCCCTAAAAGAGGAAGAGGGAGAGATAAGGAGGGAGGAATGGCCAGGCCAGTGGGGGGGGGGGAGGCACCAGCTGGCGAGCCTCGGAAGGGCCCGGGAGGCGCGGCGGCAAGGCGCCGGCGGCAGGCACAACGTTTTCCCGGGGGGGGGGGCTCAGTCCCCTTGGGAGATTTCGGGGGGGGGGGGGCTCGAGCCCCCCCGTAGTTTATGCCGGTGCATTAGGGTGTAGAAGAGTGGACTAAGGTCACTTAGTGAGCGTCCATAGAAAATTTGTACCATAGCCTGATGCTCTGATCCCCTAGCCCACAGTCAACGAAAGGCCTCGCTGATCCCAAACCTGGACTTTAGGAGGCACAGGGAAGAGTGGCTATTAATCTACCCAGTATGGGGAGTTCCTAGTCTGAATGGATTTATGGTAACAAAAGGACCCATGTAGCCATTCTGTAAATACCACCACCACCCTCACAGAGAGGCAGACCACTGTCACAAACCTTTTCAGGGCATGAAGTTTCCAGACCAGCTGAGCTGCTGCTGGCATGACAATGGTGCTCACAGGGAAGTTGGCCAAAAAAATTACATTCATTATGTGCTTCCCAATTTAATTGCATGTCCACATCTGTTTAATTGGCACTCCTGCTTCTTTGTTTCTTTTTTGCCAGATCTCTGGTTAGACAAACGCTCTGTCTACATCGGAAGTTATTCAGATTAATGAGATTCCACTCTGTTCCCAAATAAGAAGCAATTATTTGCATTGTCAGCAGCTTAACAATATAGAATTGTATTCTTACTTCTTTGATAACTAATAATTGTGATATACCGGCGATTGTGTCGTTTGATTATGAGCAGTAATTTTTGTCTTCCATTAAGACCTTTTGCATCAAATAAAAGAAGACTGAGCACGCAATAAAGAAAGCAGAGTTCATGCATCATATTTAAAAAACCACAAAACAAACACAATAAATCCATTAAAGCATAATGACTTCCAAATGTGACAAATTTGCAGATTAAAGCTCATTGAACATGCATTTAAATGATTGATGGAGATGGCTCAAAAAGAGCCATTTTAATCTATTGGATCAATAATCCTGCTCCCCTTTTTCTTTGTAACTCTGCTAAGGAGATACTGTCTGATGAGAGACATATGTAATTCAAAGAGGCAAAAGGAAGTCAGGGCCACTTTTTTTTAAAAAAATAGTAAGTATAAATAGGAGTGGTTGACTGTTTATATTGTTAACACAAGTTTTTCTATTGCTGGTACCAGTCATTAATACCAATCCTATGAGTTTACATTCCTTGTTGAACATGTTTCTCATCTCAGTTTGAAACCTTCAGTAGGTCAGCACAGTAAGCTCAAAACACACATGTCCATAGATTGGGTTTGTAAGCATCAGCCTGTAGTAGCCAACATGCAATTAGAATTACTGACCTCCTTGTGGAGCCTGGAGTTCTCCCAGGATTGCAACTTGTCTCCAGACTACAGAGACCAGTTCCTCTAGAGGAAATGGCAGCTTCAGAGGATGTACATCCTGTTATACCATAGAATCTAGGAGAAATTGAAGTCCTAGAGCGATATAACATCCCTGCTGCGCTTCTATCTTCCCTAGGCACCAAATCTCCAGGAGTTTCCAAGCCAGAGCTGGCAATCCTATCTGCATGATCCAAAATTTTCACTAGCCATTTCAGTAGGGATGAGCTGCTCTGGCCATTTATAACCAGCCTTTCTCCCCAACTGGGACCCAAAGTAGATTACATAATTCTTCTGTCCTCCAGTTTATCCTCATAACAACACCATGAGACAGGTTAGGCTAACAATGTGTGAATGGCCCAAGGTCACACTGCAAGTTTCCATGACAGAGTGAGGTTTTGTAGCTGTGCCTCCCAGTTCCTAGTCTGACACACTAACCACTGCACCACACTGGCTTTTAATAGGTTATGCATTGCTAGAACTTTTTTAAGCTGTCTTGTGCAGACTGTATAGAAAGGCAGCGTAGAAATGATCTAACTAACTAAATACATTTTACATTTGTACCATTTTGCATCATCTGTACCCCACTGAAACAAAAAAATAACTTTGAAAAATCAGTCGTCAGGAAACAGAAACGGGTGCAGAAATAGGGTTGCCAACCTTCAGGTGGCACCTGGAGATCTCTTGCTATTACAGTGGTTCTCCAGATGACCAAGATCAGTTCCCCTGGAGAAAATGGCCACTCTGGAGGGTGGACTCTATGGTATTGTATCCTACTGAAGTCCCTCCCCTCCCAAAACCCCACCCTCCTCAGGCTCCACCCCTGAAATCTTCAGGTATTTCCCAACCCAAAGCTGGCAACCCTATGCTGAAATGAACACTGGGAGGTTCATTTCTCCCAAGGGAGAAACAAAAATGAATCAAACCACACAGCTTTTTCAAAATTCTGTCTCAGCTCTACAGACCTCAGTGAGTTCAGGACATGTAACAGCTTGTGCAGTAAAGTAGCAAGTGGACTGATCTGCTGTGTGGCAAGAACAATTTTCATTGTATGATGACAGGACACATGTCAGTATGGGTTGAAAAATCACTGTGGCCACACAAGAAACCCATTAGGGGACACTTTGTAGCTTGCCTAGCTCTAAGGTATGTTGAACTTTTCATATGATCAGTCACTGATATGAAACAGTGCTCAATTATTAGCCAATAGGGAAGAAATTGTTGGGGTGTCATGCTAAATAGTATAGATCCATAACCAGTCACTCCACCAAAACCTTAAAGCACTTTGGTGCAATCGTAAGCAAAATTATGTCCTTCTAAGTGCATTGATACTAGTGGACTTACAAGTGTGTAAATGAGTAAAATACCTTAAGATTAGTGTTAGGGTTGCCAGGTCCCCCCTGGCCACAGTGCATGGGATGGGGGGACAGTGTTGCCAGATCCAAGTTGGGAAAGTCCTAGAGATTTGGGGGTGGAGCCTGGGGAGGGCAGGGACCTCAGTGGGGTGCAATGTCATAGAGCCCACCCTCCAAAGCATGCATTTTCTCCAGGGGAACTGATCTCTGTAGTCTGGAGTTGAGCTGTAATTCCAGGGGATCCCCAGGTACCACCTGGTGGCTGGCATCCCTGTGACCAGGAATCCCTGATACCTCTCTTAGTACTGGGGCTTTGAAATCAATATGAGCCTCACATGCAGGTGTGTAACATCAAAGCAATTTGTGGTTCATAGTAATAAGTATTATATTAGCTTTATGTTCTAAGAGTCCTATTCTATTTATGATCCTCTCCGTGCAATGCTAAAATTTCTATTAAGTGCAAAGTTAAAGCATCATAAAATGCAGACAGTAAGCAAAGTCACCTGGGAAAAAAATTATGCCCAGGGAAATAGCAGAAGACTGCTGGTGTGTCGTAGCAAAGAGGAATTGATTACATTTATTTATTTAAGTTATTTTACCCCACGCTCTCGGCCAGTGGCACTCATGGAACCTCATGACACATAAAAAGAGTTGAAAAGTGCTATCAAAGCAATACTCTGACCAACATTAATAATAAATAATCAGTCATTAAAATGCAATTGGTATTTTAGAGATTGAGAGACTGAGATGCAGATCATGAAGTTCACCAGTTAAACCTCCCCTCCGCATGGGCTCGCTTAGGCAAGGCTCTCTCAGAAGCCATTCCCCATCTGCCATACAGGGATGGTAATGCCTGCCTTACAGAGTGGTGTTAAGGACTGTAGCAAAATGATGCATGTTGAACACTCTAAAGCAGGGCACCTCTGGAATTTTCAGAAATACTGAAGAGCACAATCCCAAAAATGGCTGCCACAGAAGGCGGAGCTGAACTCAAAATGGCTGCCACAGGCAGGAGGCAGAGAAAGGGGAATGAAAAGAAATGAAAGAAAGCAAACCCAGGGGGAGGGAGAAAGAGACTGGGGAATAAAAAGAAGGAAGGACTGAAGTGAGAATGCTAGATTATAGGTATTTTATGTGGGTTTTAACTGCATTATTTATTGTATCTATTCTGTTGTAAGCTGCCCTGAGCTCTGCTTGCAGGGAAGGGCAGTCTAACAAATCTAATTTAATAAATAAAATAAATTGTGTGCTAACTAAGGAAAACCCAGTGCTCCTGATCTTCCAGTGGCTGCGGCTGCTATTGCAGCCATGGAAAACCTATTCATTGGAATGCCTTACAATGGTCCTGCCCACTTTCTGGGCTCCACAGTACCCATTGGTGCCACACTGGGGGGATCCTGTGCTAAAACACTGAATAAATGTCATGTATATTATTATGTCTTAAAGTTTGTACTGGAAACACGATTGCCAGCCATAATTTAGATTTATCTGCATTTGTTCATGTCTGGGACTTCTGCCACTGCTAACTGCTCAGCATATTAATCTGTGTCCCAGAGACAGGATTTTCAACCTCCAGGTGAGGCTTGGAGATCTCCCAGAATTACAGAGATCAGTTCCCTTGCTGGAAATGGCTGCTTGGGAGGGTGGATTCTATGGCATTATACCCTGCAGACTCTCTAAGCTCCACCCCCAAATCTCCAGGAATTTCCCAATCCAGAGTTGAAAACCGTACCCACAGATACTTCTGGAACTCACAATGCTAGTGTTCACTTTTCTCACTGCTGTGTAGTAATAAATGGTTGCATTCTTAGGAACTGCTCTGCAAAATCAGACCAATGGACTCCTTGAAGCCTAACTGGGTATTTGCAAGCAGGTCCCACAGAGGATGTATTTCCACTGTTTTTGTTTGTCCTTAGGATCGGGTATTGAGAGACACAAGCTAGGAGCCCACAAGGAATTGGAAGGGGAGATAAACAGTTGTGGAACAATTGTCCCCCACTCCCTCATGGGATTTTCCTGTCCAGAATATTATAAGCCATTTGGAGTTTGAAGAGGCCAAACCATTGCAGATGCGGGGAGTTCATGGCAGAGGACCCATCTCTGCTTGCCACCCACAGCTTGCCACCCACAGTTATATTTATCATTCTGCACTGACTGGCTAACAGTTCTCTCAAACTTTGTAACTTTTGGACTTCCTACAGGACTTCTGTTCATTGCAGTCCCTCCTTGTTTAAAGCTGTGCTTAATTGCACAGTTCGTTACAGTCATTCTTTGTCTCCCTGCAGTGAGACTAAAAGACAATACTGTATTCTAATACTGTCTTCTGGGTAGATTGGAACATACTGTACTTAGTTTGTAGAATGCAGATGGATGTTTAAAATGTTTCTTTTATTAGATCCCGCTGTAATTGTTAATAGAAAATTGCAATCCCATTCTTTGAGATGTTGGAAGGGGAGTGGAATTGCCATGTCTGATGGCGCTGAGAGTCAGGCAGTACAGCCTCTTCCTGTAGATAATTACTCAGTATGAAAATCACAAACCAATTTGTTAATCTTTAAGTACTGGGTCTCACATTTCTCCAAGGGCGATTTTCTAGAGTTAGTACTTATTTTACTTTGGAGAATATTGGTGTAGTTTCCGTTTTGCATAGAGATGAGCCCCATTGATTTCAAGTATGCCCCTTCCCTAGTAACGCAATTGGAGTTTAATTCAAGATAAGCTTGTGGACTGGAAATTTCATAGTGACTCCTTGATGCTCAGAGTTTTTAAAAAAATATTTGCTATCAAGTCACAGCTGATTTATGACAACCCCTATAGCAGGGGTGTTGAACTCATTTGTTATGGGGGGCCAGATTTGACATAAATTGGACTTTGTCAGGCCGGGCCATGTGTGTCATAAAATTTAACACCAGGTAGCAGAGATAAAAACTTTATAAAGGATACAAACACAAAGATATTTTTACTTAAAATAAAAACATGTTTGAAACATTAGCATTCTTGCAATATTTCGTTTATTTAACAGTCTCTGATAACTGACACTTCTTGCTCTGAATTATTGCATCAAAATGACTGTGCTGTTGCAATCTGGGAGGGGGAGGTGCCTCAGCCCAGTGCAGGGAGCAGAAGCTTGCCTATCTATCTCTCCTGAGCGATTGAGAGTCTGGGAAAGCAAGCTATGACACAGCAGCAGCAGCAGAACTGGAGGAAGAAGCAGGAGACAGCCAATCCCTTGTGGGCCTGATAGAAACCTTCTGGGGGCCTGATCCAGCCCCCAGGCCACATGTTTGACACCCCTGTGCTAGAGTGTTCAAGGCAAAGACCTGTTCAGAGGTGGTTTGCTATTGTCTGCCTCTGTGTAGCCACCCTGGACTTCCTTGGTGGTCTCCCATGCAAGTACCCTGGGATTACCCTGCTTAGCTTCCAAGATTGGGCTTACCTGGACCATCTAGGTCAGAGCTCAGTGAAATTACAGATACCATATTTTGAAAAAGTGGCTTGGAGTTAATGTGGTTTGATGTCTAGTTTTTGTCTTTAGCTGTGGGACCTAAAAATGAAATTCAAGATTATTGGCTGTATAAAGCTACCTCATATCAAGTCAGAGCATTGATCTTAGCTACTTTAATGGGAGCTAGTGTTCATCAGGGCCCTGAGGGATCTTATGCAATTCCTCAGGGCCTGGAAGGTGGAGATGTTCCAGCAGGCTTTTGGTTGAAGACAGCAACAGTTTCCACTCTAGCTGGCACTCTTTTATGCTCTCCAGATCATTTTGTCCCCCCTCCTCCTCTTCCCACGAGGTGGCCGGGCAGTCTGGAATTGGGGGGAGGGTTAGTTTGCCATCTGGAGTTTTAATTTATCTACTGGTATTAATGTATTTTATTTTTATAGTGATGTTTTTATTCATTGTTGTACACCGCCTGGAGCGATTCAGAAATCTAAATGGTGATGGTGGTGGTGTACAGATCTCTCCTAACAATGAAGATCTTTCGACTAGAGAGGCCAAGGATTGAACCTGGAACCTTCTACTAGCCAATTGTGTGCTCTGCCACTGAACTTTGTCCCTCCTTAGACTGGAACTCTAAAATGAACTGATGAACCAATCTCCCAGTTGCTTGGTGTGAGCAGGAGATTTAACTGGGTATTATGAAATCTGTAGTGAGTCCAGATCAGATCAGCAGCACATTGTCCTTGACCTCATCATAATTTCTTGTCCAACTTCCTGGCAATGGTTTTAAAGCAACATGCCAAAATTAAAAAGCAATACATAATGCTGATCAATAAAGAGAGCCATCAAGTCACAACCAACTCATGGCAACCCCATAAGGGGTTTATCAAGGCAAGAGATGAGCAGAGGTGGTTTGCCATTGCCTTCCTCGGAGTAGCAGCCCCTGTCTTCCTTGGTGGTCTCCCATCCAAGTACTGACAGTCTTCAACCCTGCTTAGCTTCCAAGTTCTTGACAAGATCAGGCTAGTTATTAGGGCTGCTACTCAATGCAGATAAATTAAGTCCAAAACAGAGCGTCATAAAAATGTCAAAAACCACCCCAAAAATAACAAAGCACATTTTCCTATTAAAAGGTTCTTCGCAAAAGGCAGGAAGCCCTCCTAAGGTAGCTCATTTTATTAATTGTCTGAAATGGGAAAGGGAGATGTCCTCACTGACCTTCCTTCCTGTGTGTGTAGTTTGGTCAATTGCTGGTTTTAACCAGGGGTCATTTCGTAGAAAAAGAGGTGCAGGAGCTCATTAGCATAACTCATTTGCATAACTCATTTGCATATGCCACACCCCCTAACATACCGGAAGTGTGTCAGAAGGCAACACCCACCCCTCAGGCTCCACTCCACAGGTGAGTGAAACTGACCTGCTCTTCCTCCATTCCCTTCCCCATCCAATACTTTGTGCAATAAAAATAAGTGTAAAGAACACACCCTCATTCTCTTCCTGCTCCCTTGAAACCACCAGGTTTCAAGTAGACTTGAGATACCCAGGACATGTGCACCACCCATCCCTTCCCCTTCCCCTCCCCACAAGACACCCTGTGAGGTAGGTGGGGCTGAGAGAGGTCTTTTGAGAACTGCTCCTGAGAGAACAGCTCTGAGAGAACTTGTGACTGGCCCAAGGTCACACCAGCAGCTGCATGTGGAGGAGTGGGGAATCAAACCCGGTTCTCCCAGATTAGAGTCCAACTCCTGACCACTACACCAAACTGATGGGGTGGAAGCTGCTGAAGGGTTGGTGAAATTTCTCCAGTACTTATGTGCCATGTGCCCAGATAAAAAATGGTATACTTAGAAAATTTATATGCCACCTTGAGCAAGTCTCTGGAAAAGCAGCACACAGTCATAAAAGGAACAATGATAAAATTATCAGTATTAAAACAAAACATTAAAATCAATAAAGACCCTAGCAGGGCTTTCCCCGGGGCGCTGTGCCTCTGCACTCTTCAGGGAAGCCGAGGAAGGGGCGGGGTTTGGGCATGTGCCTGCCCCCTGGGTTTCTCACTCCCGGAGCTGCGCTCCTGTGCGCTCCTGCTCCAACGGACCCCTGGTTTTAACCATTTTTAAGCTATGCATTTTCAAGCTTGTTTTAACGTTTTTGATTTTTTGCCATCTCGGCAAACCCTAAGCTGGAGTAAATAAATTAATAACATGGGACTCCGTGAGCTGGGAGTTCCACAGATGTGACTTGGTTACCAAGAAATCTTTTTAAAAAAAACAATTTTTATTTTATAAAAGACAAACAAACATTACAAAAATTTTAGGGATGGTCATTTACACTATTATTTTGTCTATTTAGTTACCTTGTACATTGACTAGTTATATTCACATTTTTCCCACCATGTATTTTTCTGTAAATCTTCTGGTTATGATTGAAGGTATAAATCATATTTCCTTCTATTTCGGCTGCATGTCCGTATATAGTTTATTTGTTATATTCTTCCATCCATTTATAAAATCTTGACATGTATTTTCAAATTTATCCTCTTTTTGACCTCCCAAAATTAAAGTTAATTTGTCCATCTCTGCAGTTTCAAGTAGTTTATTTATAATTTCTTCTTTTGAAGGTACCTCATTTCTTCTCCAATACTTGGCATACAATATTCTCGCAGTAGTGACTACATGTATAATAAGAAATGAATCTTGCTTTTTACATTTTTCTGGTAATATGTTCAATAAAAACAGTTCTGGTATATAGGGTATAGTAAATTTTAACATTTTTTTTTTGTATCAATTCATGAATCCAAGACTGATCTTTTGGCCCTTCTTACCACCAGATGAGCTCAATGAGGTTGTCACCATCTCTGAAGTTTTGCAGGGCCTCGTTAAGAAAAACTTCTTTGGATCTAAACCTCCCCAAGAGTTTCTCCTGAAGGTGTCCTTAACAGTGGTCAAACACCTACTGGAACCTTCCATCAATTAGCCTCCCCTTTCATTTTACTGGTTATGCTGAATGGGAAATGGCTGCCAGGCATCCGTTATGTTCCCAGTAACTGGTTGATTAACTGACTGTTCTATGAACCTTTGTGACCTGAGGTTGAAATACAGCCCAGAAAATAATGATAGAGGCCTCTTTTCAGTGGAATGGCAGCTATAAAGATGCCAGTAAACCATCACAGAGGAGTCCAAGTCCAAGTTCAGCTTCCCCCCCCCCCTCCGCCCGAATCCAGCATGCAGGTAAAGAAAGCTTTCTAGCTTATTGCCTGTCATCACTGGTAATGATACATATGAACATTTCTCTCGGCAGGCTCAGCCTGCCCCTGTTGTCACAGTATATGCATTTGTTGGAAGAAAGCCTTAAAGGCAGAAGCGGAAAAAACAACAGTGTCATCCCAAAACACCAGAGGTGGGGGGGGGGGGACGGTGTAAACATTAACAACATCCCCCCTTTCCTATAAGGATGTTTTTAAAGCTCTCCCCCTTACATGAGTTTAGCTAAAGAAGAAATAGAGGACTGATCCATTATTTCCAAATTGCCCTGCACTATTGCACACCTGCCCTGACCTGGATAGCTCAGGCCAGCCTTTTCTCATCAGATCTCAAAAGCTAAACAGGGTCAGCCCTGGTTAGTACTAGGATGGAAGACCACTAGGGAAGTCCAGGTTTTCTATACAGAGGCACACAGTACCAAACCACCTCTGAACTAGAGTTGCCAACCTCCAGGTGGCACCTGGAGCTCTCCTGTTATGACAGTTAATCTCCAGACAACCAAGTTCAGTTCCCCTGAATAAAATGGCAGCTTAGGAGGCTGGACTCTATGGCATTATACCCTGCTGAGGTCCCTCCCCTTCCCATACCCTACTGTCCCCAGGCTCCACCCCCCAAAATCTCCAGGTATTTCCCAGCCCAAAGTGGCAACCCTACCTCTAAACATCTCCTGCCTTGAAAACCCTACAGAGTAGACATAAGTTATCAGTGCAGAAGTCCATCAGTGGGTATTAGCCACAAAGTATAGATAGGAACTCTCAGTCTGGGGCAAGTGATGCTCTGTAATCTTGGTGTTTTTGTTGGGGGGGCAACAGTGGGAGGGCTTCCTGCCCCCACTGCTGGACCTTCTGAGGGCACCTGGTGTTTTTGGCCACTGTGTGACAGAGTGTTGGACTGGATGGACCATTGGCCTGATCCTGCAACTTGATGACAAAATGAAACAAAGCTGCACATCTGGGTATCTACCACACAGAAGGAGGCTAGTGGGAACCAACCACACTGTATAAGCAAATGAAAACTATCCAAATGGATAGCCAATGTGGTATCAAAGGCAATGCTTTCTTAGTGATTAGAGCAGTGCTTCTTACCCTCAAAACCTCTGCCGTTCACTAAATATGCATCAATGAAAGATTCCCTCTCCAACATACACAAACATTAGGACATAAAAACAGCCGTCCAGATACGAGGCAGCTGTCCTCCATGACATTATCTTGTTCCGTCCTAAGGAAGCATCAAGCCTCTTGAACATAACTGCAAATTAAGGTGGGGAAACACTTAGGGCCCCAGGCCCTCCAATGACAAGTCTGTTGCTCTATCAACTCAGCAGTCCAGATCTTGTGGGACTAGCAAGCTTCTTGGGCTGATCTAGCAGTGCAGTTCTTTGGATATTGACCCTGCTCTTTGCCAAGTTAAATTGAAATGTGTGAAGCAAAGCATCTCCCCCAACATCCCCTCAAGGGTTAACGTGAACGGTGATGGGCCTATACTGACCTACAGGTGTTGATAATTGGGTTGTTGTTTGGGGGGGGGGCGTTTTTGCGTGCTAGCTTCTTATCATCTTCAAGGCCAAAGACAGAAGCCGGTTCATTAACATCTCATGGGAACCTGTGATCTGTGATGGGAGGGGGGAGACTGGGAGAGGTTATGTAATCTTCTAGAGGTTTCTCTTGGAGACCTGTTCTGATTGGAAGGCCAGTTGGAGAACACCATGGTCCCAACTTCTCCTGCCCTGCTGACAGCTCCTGGCCACAATGTACCTTTCCATTTTTCTTTTGCCCCTGAGTTGGCAACTGGAAGGCCAAGTGGTTTTATGCTCCAGTGGGCCAGATTTATCACAAGAGTCCTAACTGCAGTTCCCAAATCTTAAATTCTAAAAACTAAGTACAGATCTATATTTAGTTCTGTTAGCAGAAATAAATGTTTCTGGTTGAACACACCTGAAGCTGGCATATACTGGGTCAGACCATTTCTCCTTCAGTGTCAGTGTTGTCTACTGGGCCTGGCAACAGCTGTTCAGGCTCTCAGGTCAAGGTATCTCACATAAGCTACTTCCAGATTCCCCTGACCTAGATGGTCCAGGCTAGCCCAGTCTCATTAGCTCTTGGAAGCTAAGGGGTCAGCCCGGGTTAGTACTTGCATGGGAGGCCACCAAGGAAGTCCAGGGTTGCTATGCAGAAAGAGGCAATGGCAACCCACCTCTGTTCGTTTCTTGCCCTGAAAACCCTATGGGGTCACCACAAATCATCTGTGACTTGACAGCCCTTTCCACCACGACTTCCTGATCCTTTTAAATGGAAATGCTTGGGACTGAACCTGGGACCTTCTGCATGCCACACAGCAGCTCTACCACTGAGCCTTGGCTCTCCTCAACCCTGGATTTGAATAAATTTATATAGGGGTTGAATAAATTGAGAAGTTATATCCAGGTCACTTGGTGAGAGGCGATCCCAGAAAGTTTCCAGAATTCTAAGATATAAAATTTTCTGCCCAGACAGCTGAACTCCAGCTTTTCAAAGGGGAATGAGCTCACTCCTCTCCTCCCCCATTCCCGGTTTTTGTTAATATGATAGACTTTGCTTTTGTCAGGCTCAAAGTTTCTAAACTGTGTATTCTGTTCCAAATGATTTCCCGTTCCAAGTCTCTAACCTGAAATCAATCACACAGAGGAAATACTAGTCGTAATATGCAATTTCTCGTTCTGAAATTGAAAACATAAAACCATGTTAATGATGATGCAGTTAATTTAAACATAACATTTTTTTAAGCTGAGAACATTTGTATTCCTGCCAGTGACTGAGAGTGGAGGGGGGGGGGGGGAACCCTTGACTTTCCTAGAAAACCCACAAGCAGAATTACTGTAATCTCTTTCTCCCTCTTTGCTATGCAGTGAGGTTAGCTTGCAACAAGGCCCTGCAAACAGGTATAGATTTATGTAGATTAATGTGGTGTAGTATGCTGAATTGCTGATATGATGTATATTTTAGAATTACTTCCTAGCACAGGCTAATGGCTGGAATCAAATAAAACATAAAAGCAGATTTATATAGATTGCTGAATAAATCAGATAAAGCTTTGTGTTAGCTGCCCCTGAAAATTGAAGCTTTTTCCCCCTCCCTATAAACAATATAGAAGCTTTTCATGTAATACCGTCGTTTCTAATGTAAGCCATTTCTGATGTAAAACGTTCTAAGAAGAAGGAGTTGGGGGGGACAAACAAAGTGAGAATTCTATTAGGTTTAGCCACCATTAACTATAATATTGTCTGACAAGCTGGTTCTTATTTAATGATCGAAGTGATGGCAATAGTTTCTGGAAGTCTGAAGTAGATTCTAAGGATCTGGAGTACAGGGATGTAGGGTTACCAACTCTGGGTTAAGAAATTCCTGGAGATATGGGGGTGGAACCTGTGGAAGGTATGGTTTAGAGACAGGAGGGACCTCCATGGAATATAATGCCATAGAGTCCACCCTCCAAAGCGGCCATTTTCTCCAGGAGAACTGATCTCTGTGGTATGGAGACTGGCAACCTTACATAGATAGTTTCTAAATTAGACATCTCAAAATCTAACAGCTGTCCTTGATTTCTGTACTAATACACTGCATTGAGCATATGTGTGCATGCAGTGTTCTCCAAAGACCACTGAACACCAGTAATGGTGGAAAGGTTTTGTGTGGTCCCAGGGGTGATGCAGATGTGAGCAGGGAACTTGGAGCCCAAATCAAGCTTGGGGGAGGATGAGCTTCCATGGTGGCTACAAAGATATTCTAGCCAAGATTATGGCAACAAACACCTCTTTATTGCCATGAGCAAAAAAAATGTATCCATGCCACACTTGCAGAGAAAATTCAACTTCATTTTCCTGTCTTCTCCATAAACTGGCTGCAAGGTCACCACAGCCCACCTTGCCAGGTTCTCCTCCACCAGATCTACCCAGCTTCTGTACACTATTTCTTTTAAGGCCCTCTCCGGAAGCTGGACCCACCCCAGGAAGCTAGCCCTTTCTACCCCTCGGGTCCCATGACTCCTCCCTCGTAGGCCTGCCTGCATCCCACAGTAGTGATAGTGGCAACAGTCAATTTTTATTTCTTTATATTCTCCCCTACCTATCCATGTTGCTCAGGATGGCTTACCATAAATCTAGGGTTGCCGTTTGCCCGGTGAGGCCAGCAGGAGGGACACACACAAACCCAACAACAATGTCACATGTGATGTTCCTGCATTACCTGGAAGTGATGTCAGCATTCTGGTGATGTTGGGGGGGGCTCTGTATTTGGGGCAAAACCCTATTAGCATTGGCCCTGACATCACCAATGTCACTTCTGGGTGATGCAGACATGGCACTGTTTTGGGGGGAATGGGGGATGACATCACTTCCCACTCCTGGAATGTCCTCCCTATCCCCCCGCCGGCAGGCAAAAGGGACCTGGCAACCCTACATAAATCCCACATAAAACTACCTAGTAACCAAGGGACAAATAACAATGAAACAATAAGAAAGCAGCAGCAGCAAAACAATGCCCCTCACCTGCAGTAGCATTAATTCATGACCTGTAGAAGACATAGTCCCAAAACTTGCCTTACAAAGCACCATAAATTTTTGAATGGATAGATACCATCCAGGATAACCCTGGGAATGTTGTGCTCTGTGCCTTTCCATAAGTGCATGCATAAGTAGACCATGTTCTGCCGGTCAGGATTCAAAGTTATTGATCATAATCCAACACAGATCTAGTCATGGTCAAGACCAGTGAAATCAACAGGTTTAAGCAAGCCAGATGCTTTGCTGGATTTGTACCTGAATTATGATCCAAAGGCATCTCCCAAATACATGTGGCTGAAGTCCTTCCCCCTGTATATGAGGCTTTGCTTCTTGTGGCTTCCAGCTACAGACCTTCATGCCATGTTTGATGGTACACTATACCTTCATCAGTGGCTTCCTGTGGGGTAAAGTCCAACTGGTTTCTGCATCCATGAAAGGGACCAAGTAATATTGTAACATTGTTCTCCCCTCCTTCATTTTATCCTTCCAACAACCTTGTGAGATAGGTTAGGCTGAGACAGAGAGAGCAACTGGTCTAAGGTTACCCAGCAAGCTTCCATGACAGAGGAGAGCTTCAACCCAGGTCTCCCAAATCTTGATACTTTACTACAGCACACTGGTTCTCAACCCATGATTCTTTGGATCTCAGTCTCTATGTTTAAGTCAGCCTAGAGAACATCAAGGAATGCCCATTGGTTTCACGCCTTGTTTGCTGCCTGGAGGCAGTTGATAAGCCGGTGTGTGAATCTGGGTGGTAGACTAAATGAACCCTTGTAGGACCCGAAAGTCTTCCTCTATTCTTACAGTTGAATCTAGTCGGCTTTTTTTTGCTCAGACTTGCCCCATTCTCCTCACTGCAGCCCCCATCCCACATGGCTTTGGTCCATCCAGGTCTCAGGATCCCCATCTGTTTGGGTTCCCTTCTGTCTTTTTCACTAGACAAAAAGTTGATTGGATCCAACCCCTAATTCTGATGACTTCAGAGGAAATAAATTTGTATTCTCAAACCTACATGCATAAAAGTCTTGGTGAGGTGTACTTCTGGGTAAAAAATGTTTATGATGAGGTCAGAATGCTGCTTAAATCAAAATAATTTGGCAGCTAAATGCTTAGTAGGGTTAATTTGCTTAGATTTCTTCCCATTTACTAATAAACTGAAAATCCAGATTGAAGCCTCCCCCCTTCCTTTTAAGGAACAGGTCCCTAAATTAGTATTTAAATCCACACTGCCTTGTCTGCAAAGCTCATTGAGATTTGTAGTGAGATTTTATGCCTAGTCAAGTGTAATTTGGAGGGTTTTAATTGTCCACAAGGGAAGATATACAGATTCTTAATTCATCAATACCTTTTCATGCTGGCACGTATAGAAAATGAGGAATGAGTATCACAACGAAAGGTTTAATTTACTCATGACTTACGGCTTCCACTAGGAGTTGTCATAGATCAATTGTGGAACAATTATGAGGTGAATAAATAAAAGAAGTGAAACCAAATCTTTGCCTTGGAGATGATAAGCTTTTAAAAAAATGGAAATGGAAAAAAAACCCAAAGTGGCTTTTTCATTGCCACATTAAAAACTATCTACTAATAAGACAGGGCTGTATTTCGGAGCGATGCAATGTGGATTGCATTACATGCCTTCTTAGATTCTCCTGGAATATCTAGCAAGCCAGTCTTAATGGCCATCTTGTTTCTATGCAGTATTTCATCCTTGCGGCTTTGTGGAGGAACTTTATGCCAAGAGAACTCACAGGAGACTGAGTGACAGATCAGACTGTTGTCCCACATTCCCTTTCTACTAAATCACAGTTTTCTATGGATGGAAGGTAGCTATTGTGAAGCTGTCAAACTGAGGGAAGTTAAATGGGTTGAAGTGAAGGCTCATGTTAACAATAGCAGCTATCTCTGTCAAATGAGCACTCCGGTGACAGTTACAAGGCAATTCAGCCCTGATGGGTGGTCGATTAAAAACAACAAAAAGCAAGAGAAATCAAAGGGGGAAGCCCCTATTTATGATAGCCCCAAGGGGGGGGGGACCAGATTCTCTCTTCAAAACCAGGGTGGTTTGAGGAACCTTGAAGAAAGAGCAACCACATTTGGCCTAGTCAATAGGACATGATTTATTTACTTCAGGAAATGGAAGTTGGGTTTTTATTTATTAATCTGCTTTTGGTATGAAAAAGTATAGCATAACAGAAAAGGCACAGTGTTCAAAAACGCAGAGATTTCTGTGTGGTAGTATTATCCCTTAAAAGACTTCTAACAAAATTATGTAGATTCTGAATAGCTGAATATGGTTTTATCTTAGGACTTGATCACTGTCATAAATGAAATGAGGGAACTGGAAATTAGACTCAGAAGTATAACCCTTCACTTTTAGTTTTGGAGGTTTTCTGAATTCCCAGTATTCATTTTTTGAAAGATATGCCTTTTTCCTTATATCTCCACAAGAGACTAACTTTAAAAAAAAGAGAGAAAGAAAGAAAGCTGGGAATTCAGAGAACCTGCCAAGCCTATTGTTACAATGCTCCAGTGACATATTGATATTTTAGTGCTGTTTAAAAGAAAAATAAATTGCTTGTCTTCAGGGGGGGGAGTGATTTGACCACGACAGTCCAGTCATTAAAAATTGTGCTGGAGGTGTGTGGGAGTGGGCAGGACAAATAAAACCGACCAAAACATTATGGACAAGGAAAAATCCAACTCAAAATCAGCATCCAGAAAAACGTCAGGGTAAAAATGGTCTCAAAAGGAGAGAAAAGGGTGGGATACAAAAACCCAAAGTAAAAACCAAATGCACAAATGCAGAATCCAGGGGATCAATAGAAGCAGTATGGGGCCAGAACTGACCAAAAAAAATCCAATGTAGAAAAGCCCTTAGAAGGTTTGCCTTCATAGTTAATCTATAGGCATTCTCTTGCTTCATTTTAATGAACCATTTAATAATTGGACACCAGTTATGGGGAAAGGTCCCTCTGTTGCTAGGTAAATTAGATCCAAAAGTGGGAAATATGGCCACAGGTCTCTCCTTCATGTAGTGCACAAAATGTCTTTTTTAAAGCCATTGAGACATTTTTAAGAACCCAGTGCAGGGAATAGTATTTTTTTTTACTGAAGACATTTTTAAATTCCACATGTTCTACCAAAGTTCATAAGACATCTTTTTAAAAAGCAATATAAAATCATGACATCTTTTTAAAAAGCAATATAAAATTCTGTTCTGACAATCAGAATAGAATCAGCAGCAAAATAGCAGTAAACCACAACACTCATTTAAAAACTGTGAGTCATATTACAAACAATTTTAACAATACAAACAAAAACACCAATAAATAGTCAAATGATATGCAAGTACAGCATAAAAACAGAAAACAAAGCACAATAGTATATTACCAGAGCAAAGAACACTGTGCTAGCCATGAATACATGTCTCGCTAAATCAAAATATCTTCACCTGGCACCAAAAAACTAACAAAGGCAGGACTTGAGGGATAGATGGGGGGGGGATGTATCAGAGGAAAGGTGCTGTGACAGAGCAAGCCCTGTTTTTAAAGTAGCTTCCCACCTCATCTGAAAGTGAGGACATAATAGGGTCTCTGAGGCAGGTTCATAGGGGAGCAGGGACTCATCTGGATACTTCAGTCCCAGACAGTGCTTTAGAAGTAAGAACCAGCATTCTGAATTGTGTCCCACATCAAATCAACAGCTATTGTAAGTTTTTTCAATACTGGCAAGTAACAAGCCTAAAGAAAAATGTCATTTCCCTTTAGTGGTAGCTAAATGGGATGTTACTTACGAGGTGACGTTATTTACCTACGTGTAGGGTTGCCTGGCCAGCGCTGACAACCCCCAGGAGAGTGGTGAGGGCAAAGACCTGGTGAAACCATAAGGAAATTCCTGTAGTATCACAATGATGTGACTTCTAGGTATGCAGCTAGAAATAATGTGTCATGCTGCTGTTCCACCCTTCACCATGTTTCTTCCATGGAACAGCAGCAGAGAATTGAATTCCGGAGTGGGACCCTATCTCCGTGCCAGAAAATGTTTCAACCACCCATTTCCACACATTATACTTCTATTAAGGGAAGGACATTTTCTCAAGGCCAGATGGCAGCCCTACTGGCAAGATATGTTCCTTATAAGTAGCTACCACCAACCATGTTATCGTCGTATTACGAACCAATTGTGGCTTCTAAACAGCCTTCAAACTCAGCCCCACCTAGTGCTCATTGCGGCTGTCTAACTTGGGTGTCACTAGAACATGGACAACTGTGGTCAGATCTTGCTTTGCATGGAAGTTGTTACACCAACTGAAGTTGGTTAAAGGCACTGTGTGTCACATAGGATAACTGAATGTTTACCTGCAGATGAAAATCTTATTCCCCAGGCTGTGAACATGCTGTAATAGGAAGACTGAAATCCTGGCTGCATTCAGCCATCTAAACTAAACTTTGTGACATGAGTGTTTGTAACAAGAATAAAACACTCTGTTCCTCTGACATAGTATAGCACTTGAAAATGGCCTGGTTTCAGGCAAGACCGATCTCATTAGATATCAGAAGCTAAGCAGAGCTGACCCTGGCAAGTACTTGGATGGGAGACCTCCAAAGAATACCAGGTCAGGGAGTCAGGATGCAGAGACAGGCAATAACAAGGTACCTCTCTGAAATGTCCAAGCCCCACTAGGGTCACCAGAAGTCAACCATCACTTCCAGGCACACACACAAAAATACTCACCCCCCCCCCCCCCCCAAATGGCCTGGTTTGAAAAAAAATAGACGAAAAACAAACCATGGCTTGTTCACTTGCATACAGATTTGGATTATAAACCACAATTTAATCCTGGATTAGAATCTTGAGTCCTTCAAATCATATGGAAATACAGGAGAGAGGGAATGTGTGAGCTAGATTTCCTGACTCATTCTCATCACAAACCAGCTGAGGTTTGTTCCAGACATCTAAGTGCAGCCCCTGCCTGGAACAAACTGGCTCTTTGCTCCCTGAAGAGCTAGACTATTGACCAACAGCACATCAGTCTTGGCTGGATTCAGTGTCTTGGCCCCGACCCAACCTATAGTCGCCTTCTTCACTGGGGAAGAGGCCCTTAAATAATCATGAAAGATGAGTAGGTGATCCAACACAGCTAAGATCCTGTTTTATAGGGCACTTCTTTTTTATTGGGGGGGGTGTGCGGGGAATTGAGCCAAACTGAATAACTGCCAAAATTAGCTGACACCAACATAATGGGTGGTTGGACTTTTCCATCTAACCATTAGAAAGCATTACACAGCTAAACATATCTTTTGTCTATTGTGATCAACATGAGATTTCTCCATTAGCAATTATATGTTGCTATTTGAAGAAAGGGTGCAATATCCATTTAAGTTGTGCACTTTTACATGCATGTAGAGAAAAGTTTTCTTTCATCAGAATTCCTCTATAATTAGCTATTGCTGCATCTCCATCATTGGTGTTTTCCAAGTACCAGGTATTTAGCTAGGCAACTAAATACTTCAGAGGTCTGTGCAAACAGTCTTTGAAAAGACATAGGAAATAATTTGCCATTCTAAACCCTGAGCCAAAAATGTGGTGTTTTTTAAAAAAATTAAAACCTGTGCTATAATTTTGTGAAGTAAACAAACTTTCTGCACGAGGTAACTATACTGTGGAACATGGTTACTTACACAGAAGAGACTGTGGATTTATTTCATGGCCATAATTCAACACGCTGAGGGAAATTCTCCCAGATTCCAGGCCGTGCAAGATTGGGTCTGTAGCCAAATACATCAACCATTTAAAAAAAAAAACCTGCCAGGGGAAATACAAGCCTTGTACTGTTAGTTAGGGGTAAAATGTGCACAGACTGGCTGGAGCCCCTTATAAAACAATAGGATCAAATTTTTCAATCAGGTTATCAAGCAATATTACATTTACAGAGCCTGCCAAGTAAAACGAGTATCCAAATCAAAGACAAAAACCTAGACAGGAAACAAATATGTTTTCATTTATCTACTAGGAGAGCCTTTTTAAAAAAATATATATTACATGAAGGAATATGACCATACTTTACATGAAATTATTCCTAATTCGCTAGTTAACTTTGCCACAAACTCCACAGATGTGTTGTGTATTTTGCCTCCTCCACATTCTAGGTTGGCATTAACACAGGTTCCAGAAGGGAACCACAAAGGACAATTGATTTCACAAGTCTTTTAAAATCACCATGCTTATTTTGAACTTATTCTTTGGGGAAAAAATACCTCTCTTTGGACCTTACTCTACATTATGTCTTGAATCCTAAGCTGGCTTTCCTCTTGCAGCAGGGCACTTCTGCTTGTGGAAGAAGGGGGAAGGCAATTTTTGCTGATTCTCCCGCCTCACTGTAGCTTTCCACTTTGACCCCCATCACATTCCTCAGGGAATTTACAAAATAATTTTACAAAATCAACACATGAATTTACAAAATCAATACCATAAAGCACAGAGTTTAAATGGCTGACAAATTTAAAATAAATAAGCACGAGACCCATGAGCAACTTATGGCTGAGGGGAAGTCCCTTCCTCCTGCTGGTCCCCACTCCCTCCAAACACTGACACTTCCTCCTCCTCCTCTCCCTCCCTTTCCCTCATCACTGCTTCCTCCTCCATCTTGTCGCCATCACCACTCCTCCTTCCTCCTCTACTTGCCATTGCGCTCCAAATGCACCACAGTTTCCTTCTCCTCTCCTCTCCCCTCCTCCCTTCCTTTCTTCCTCCCTCAATCCTCCTGCCGTCATTTCTGTACTTTCCATTTGGCCACTCATGTTTTTAATGCCTGGTTGTATAGGGTTGCAAGGCAACACCAAGGTTCCAACTGTGATCTCGCAAGATCTCAGGTGGTTTTTTTAAAAAACTGTGTGTGTGCAGATGTACACATTATTTCCCCAGTTTGTGGGCTTTAAAAAACAACAATTTCCCCCCTACACACACTTTTTGGATTTTTCTGTAAACCTCCCCTCTGTTTGTTGCTGAGTTTTCAGATCCACACTCTAAATCCATGTTCAGAGTTAGATATATAGATGTTTAAAAATGAAAATTGGAACATTTTTCTCATCCATATTTTCTAAAAGATGGTCACATGATTGTAGAAGCTTCAGTTGGGATAACTGATTCGTTACTTTCCCATTTCATAATATGGATTCTTAGCAAATGCAGAAGACTTTTTGTGATGTTTCTTTCTTGGACCAGATCGAAAACTCAGAAGACTCTGGTTACTTTGCAGAGCCATTCAGTGTGTTCTCACTCAGCACTGAGAAACAAACAAATTGTGAATGCCATTCCACTCTACAATAACTGTCTTGACAGCCTCAGGATAGGATGTTCTGTGACACTGTCTTGAAATGCTGTTTAGCTGGAAGATTTTATTTTGAGGTTAAATTAATTCGTGGTGAGTTTGATGCCCAGTGAAGAAATTAAGGCTGCGGTCACACACACTAAATAATCCACTTTCAATCCACTTTCAATGCACTTTCAAATTGGATTTTGCCAGTTCACACAGTAAAAATCCAGTTGAAAAGTGGATTGAAAGTGCATTGAAAATGGATTATTTAGTGTGTGTGACCACAGCCTAAGATGTCTATCTCTGGGACCAGTCAAGGGGTTTTATTACATCAAGGCACAATAAGCATCTTTGATGGTGCAATACGATTACATCAGTCCTTTCTCTTAAAGCCAGCCTTGTCTCTTCTTAGGTCATATGCAGAGCTGAATTTATGCTCAAAGTACAGTTTAGAACCTCATATTATGAGAAGTCTCTAAATACAAAATTAAAAATTAAAATGATCAAATTACCAGTTTTTTGATAATGTTAGGAGGGTCTCTCTTTAGCATGTCTTAATCTGGCCCTGGCCATATAAATGGTTGCTAACAAAAAATTGAGGAAGGAAAAGGTGGTGTGGTCAGGCTGAAGGGTAGGTTCTGGCAGAAGTCTAGTAAGCAAAAAAGGAAGGATCTAGACACAACTTTAGACTCTGCTATCAATATATAAGGGGGGATAATTATAGAAGAAAACTCTGCATTTTACCTTTGATTCCTGAAGATCTGTTTCAGCCACTGACAAGACCTTGGCACGTCAGATGAGCTGTACTGTTTATGAAGTCACTTTTTCTGGGGCCAGAACCCGTCAGATCCCAGGCACGTCTTTGTTACCTGAACTTTGGTGGGGATTTAAGATTTCAGTTTATTCTCGGATGTATTTTTCAGTTCCAGACTCCTCCACCCTCAGCAGTGGAGGAGGCAGTTCTTAATTCACCATGCTTAATAATGTTATAAAATAAAATGAAAAGCAACATACGGTCATCTTTTATAGACTGGCGCTGTTCCAATGTATGTGGTCTCTGCTTGTTATAGACCAAGTTTTATCCACCATCCCCCAGGCAAAACATGATGGGTTCCTCCCCCCAAGTTTATTAAACTGTTTGCATCAATAAAATGCCCCATGGTGAAATTGAGATTTTTTTAAAGCTGTTAATCTCACCTCACAGCTTTCCCACACAGATAGTTTTCTTCTGTCCCTCATTTTTTATCTTTATGACACTATGTACTATGAGTTAAGCTGTCTGAAAAAGGCAGGTTTCAGCTGTCTGGTGAAGCAGTTAGGAAGGAAGCATGCTAGTAATGTTGTTTCAAGCCTTATCTTTGATTTGTGCCAAATTGATGAAAACATGAAAGCTGCAATCCTAAATTTGGAAGTAAATGCCACTGAAGTCAATGGCATTTACTTCTACATAAACATAAGCTAGAATCCCAACAAACAGACAACTGTGTCCATGTGCCCAATGGTGTTTTGAGTTTGTGTTTTTCAAGGTACAATCCTCCCCCACACACCATATGGCAGATGATCTTGAAACATAGGGATGTTCAAAAAGGAGATTGAATAAGATACTCTAGTGCTATATTACAAAGACCCAAATCCTACTGAACATGTTAGTGTTCTTTGACATAACTCAAATAGCTCTTTGGATCCAAGCAGCAGTTAACTGTGTTGCAACTGCCAAGACAATCCCATATATATTGGATTGGTTTTGTAAATGGTGTTAGCTAGATATGAGTCCTTACATGAAATGTATTCCCCACATGAGTATCCCCAGAAGAAAAATTACTTGTTGACACCTAAAGATTTTGCAAAGGGAATTCTGGAAAGTTGTTAGAAATTTTTTATAGGTAGGTGCCACTAAAGTGGATTGAAAAGAACTGTTTAGGAAGTTGGGATGCAACGACACCTGACAACTTGAAGATAATGGGTTGGCTATAGCGATGTGACTTACTGAAACAGAAATTTTCCCAGAAAAAAATTCCAGTGCTATGTTTTTCCCATGGAAAAATTTCCACCCCACATATATAAAAATAATCTTTTTATCTGTAGTTCTCAGGGCTGTTATTCTGCAAATCAATCACGTTAGATAGGCTAAATGTGGGATATGAAGCACAGACAAATAACCCAGTGTTTGTACATGGTCCAAGCTTGTACATGGTGAATTTGCCTTCTTTTGTTAACTTTGTTTAAATTTTGCTTACACTATTTATTGAAATATTTAAATTATTTATTTATATTTGAATTGGAAACTTTTCCAATTAAAATTTTTCCAGAAGCCCTTCATCACTGGCTGGATGCAATAACTCCTTTCCAGCAAGGCGGATCCAAAACTCTCTTCTACTACTACGTCTTTCTCCATTGGAGAAAGTTAGTAACTCCTTTCCAGCATGGAAATAAGGAGTTCCAATGCCGCCTTTCCAGGATGTAACAACTCCTTTCCAGCAAGTTGGATCCAAAACTCCCTTCTACTACATCTTTCTCCATTGGGGAAAATCACAGGGGGAAGAAGCTGCGGGATCTAATTTGGCAAAAGTTGTTGGATCTAATCTTGTATATTATATATTTTTGTGCATTATATATTGCATTATACAAAAAAAGTTTTAACTGTTATCGTAAGCTGCCTTCAAACATGAGGAAAGGAGGGATATGAATGTTTTAATAGGTAAATAAAAATGGAAGAAACAGCTCCCTTTTTACATTTTGGTACACCCTCGCAATTGTAGGCAACATCCAACTTCCACTATGTGTTGTCTGCACAGCTAGATCACAGGCCATCTTCTGAGATGTATAGGGATGGGCACGAACCGAATTATGAACTGAATTTCATGATGATCCAGGCCAGTTCATGTGATTGCAAACCACCATATGTACAATCACGCTGTTTGCGAACTGCCATGGTTTTTGTGCTGGTGGTTCGCTTGGTTCATAAGAGGGTTTGTGGGCCAGACATGCTGGTGCCCAAGGCAATGGCTGGGAACCCTTTAAAGCCATCCGACTTGCCAGTGAGCCCAGAAGGCATTAAAATGCCTTCTGAGTTCACTGGCAAGTTGTGCTGCCTCTGCAGCGCGATGCAAGTCAGCTTGAAAGGCATTTAAATGCCTTCTGAGTTCACTTGCAAGAGCTTCTGTGTCTTCCACAGGGGGGAGAGAAAGGCATCACTGAACTGGCTTGCACCCCCCCCCCCCATGGAAGTGGGGGGAGTGAAAGGGATCAGTGAACTGACTTGCATCTATTAGAATCTGACTTGCATCTATTAGAACTGACTTGCATCTATTAGATGCAAGCCAGTTCAGCAATGCCTTTGGCTCCCCGCCCCCCCCCCCCCCCCCCGGCCACTTGGAAGCTGCACGAACCTCACAAACTGGAACCAGTTAGGTTAATACAAAAGTTCATGATGGTTCACGAACCATGAACCACCACAAACCTCCATTTTCCCAGTTCTCGCCCATCTGAGATGTATCATAGATGCCAGTTTTTCTGAATATGTAAGTTGCGGTGGACGTACCGAATATGGTGAATGTTGGCTTTCATGTGTGGATGCTAATAATGCTGTGTGAATTTTGTGAGAGCCTCAAAACAGATCCACGTTTTTCCTCCATCCACCACAGAATACACACAATTGTATTTAAAAGATAATGAACCCTTACTGGTATTTCTCTCACTAGATTGTCAGTATTGAACATGTGGATCCAGCTGACATCCACTAAACATCAGGGATTTACTGTAAGACAGAAATGTAGTTGTGTACTTCAGAAAGTTTTCTTGTGAAGGAAACTGCTCTCTTTCTCTCTCTTTTTTCTTTACTGTAATCGGAATCAAAGAATGTCACCTCAGAAGAACAATAGCTCCCACTTGCTTAGTAGCAACTTAGTATTTGAGTTGTTTAGAAGAGCTTTTCTTACATGTAGAAAGTAATGGCCATCTAGATAAAGACATGCTAAAAGAATTCATTTTGCTTAATCCTTTTGAAATTAGGAGATGATAGGGAGAGATGAGTAATGAAGTGCACTCTCTGATTGTGAGTTACCTAATAGATAACCACAGGGGTTACTTTCCTCTCACCAGCTGTAATTACACTAATTACTGATATGGTGCTAAGGCAGATTGAGTGTGACAACACAAAATGGAGTGTTTCTTAGCAACACAAGATTCCTCCCCCCCCCCCCCCGCCGCCCACATTGCTTGGAGAAAAGAAGTTTAAATGAGAGTAGATTGGGCTTTCTGGAGCAGGGGGATGTTAGCCAGCCCACCTGAGTACAGATTTGGAGAGGGGCTCTTCTGAAAAAATTTGTTGGAATAGTTTTAAGTTCTATCCATCATACTGAGAGTTCTGATCCTACAACTTTTGAGTCAAGTGAACAGCCTTTCTCCCATGAGCACAGCTACTTAACTGTGAACAGTTTACTCCAAAGATCAGCGTAAAGCTGGATATGCATGGGAAACAGGTTCTATCTATTCTCTCACAATTCTTCCGCACGGTTTTGATCCCGCCCTTACTCCAGGGTGCTTAGTGCATCATACATGCTTCTCCACTCTTCCATTTTATCCCCCAACTAACCACCCCATGAGGCAGGTTGAGCTGAGAGACAATGACTGGCTCTTAGTTACATGCAGAATTTCACAGCTGTTTGGGGATCTGAACCCAAGTCTCCCACGCACCATTCATTGGGGTACTACTGCCGGGCTCTGTTCATCCTTTCCAGTGTTGGTTGCTTCAGTTTATTTATATATATATATATATATATATATATATATATATACATACATACACATACACATACACGTATGTACATATGTATGTATGTAAATCTAGTGGTTGAACTTGTGTTTTACTATATTGTGTAAAGAAGCTTCTGTACAAATATATGTTTTAAATTAAATATGCAAAGTAGTAGTTATATTCCTCATCTTTTATATGGCACTTGCGTATAAAGATTTCTGAGTCTGCCATATGATATCAGTGACAAGGAAGGACTCAATTTAACCCTACTTTTTCAAGTTGAAGATAGCAGCTTGCCTCCCACTACATGTCATAGCTCCACAGCAGAGGTTTCCCACCCCGAAAATAGTTGATCAGAAATGTCATAGCTGACCTACACAATTTTATGGAGGATCTGAGCCTGCAAGAGAAATGTCATGGGCAATGCATTGTGTCTGGATGAAGATACCCTTAATGGAGGTATACACACATTTGCATGCAAGGACCTACTGGTGACATCTGCCCATGAAATACTGTTTATATTCACAGATTGGTCTTGCATAGGGTTGCCAACCCTGGGTTGGGAAATTCCTGAAGATTTGGGGTGGAGCCTGCAGAGGCTGGGGTTAGGGGAGAGGAGGGATCTCAGCAAGTCACTGAGTTCACCCTTCAAAGTAGCCATTTTCTGCTAGGGAACTGACCTCTGTCATCTGGAGACCAGTAGTAATTCTGGAAGATCTCCAGGCCCCACCTGGAGGTTGGCAGCTCTAGATCTTGCAAGATTAAGGTAGAGTAGTTCATCCACCATATAATTCTGTCCTCCAAATAGTAAGATAACTCACACTTGGGTTGTCAGGAAGAATAAAAGAAAAATCAACAAAAAGGCAGGATTAATCTAATGCCGTTGCATATGTATATAATTGCTGAACAAGTGATCATGAATAACAGACTAAATGATGCTTGTAAATTCCTTTTTATTCCCCTGAGGGATTTTTTATATAAAAAAAAGAGATAACTCTTGGAAAAATCTCAGAGGAAACGTTTTGAAAATAACTTGCACATTTTGTCCAATGAGGGACTATCAAATTTCAAGATTTATAGGGGGAACATTTTAAAACAAAGGCTCTTCTTTCTCCATAAGATTTCTCTATCACTAAAGTTCCCTGGACTCCCCCACCCGCCCTTCTATTATAATATCTCTTAAGGAAATTAATGGTTAGACGGTTTCATATGCAAAACACATACATACACATAACCCTGTCTGATAAATGGTTTAAAAATACAGCTTCAGCGTGTCAAATATTTTTGTGAAACACATCTGTATCCTATTAGCCCTTTGCTAACTCAGATTGCCACTGTAACCAACCAATGTTACATAATCCAGAACAATACATTTGAAATATATTTTCTAATAATAATATTTGCATTTTTCTTCAAGGAGCTCTGCGTGGGAACTCATTTTATCCTCGTAGCAATCTAGAGAGGGCTGTTAGGATGTGAGACAGTAAATGGCCCAAGGTCTGTCACCCAGTTAACTTTATGGATTCTGCAAAGATTTGAACTCAGGTGTCTCCAGCCTAAGCACTTCACCCGCTCTGGTTCTCAGCTGTGTGGTTATCTGCAGATGAAAGGAATTGACTGGTTCTCTCACTTTGTAGGAGGTTTGGCTAGTGAATGCATAGCCAAACCCAACCATTTGTTGAGAATGAAGAGCACAAATATTTTTCTGTCTGTAAGGGACTGGAGAGAAAGAACATGCATACCACATATTAGTTAAAAGTCAATGGAATTTCATGAGTGGGCTAGGGAGAGGTTCTGAGGAGGGTCAGCCATTTACCTTTTTCCTGTTTTACTCCTTATGTCAGTTGCTTCAGGCCCCTCTTCCCCTGCCCGGCACCCTAGTCCTCTAGCACGATTCATCCCTCCCAATGAGTTTTCTGTGTCTTTGTCATACACCAAGTGTGGCAGCCCAGAGTATGATGTGGAATATGTTAGGAACTAGCTGTTGCGGACTAGCTTGGTGCCCATCCATGTGAAGGGCAGGAGGTTGGGGGTCGAGGAACATGATAACTATGAGGTATTAGTGACATTATTCTAATAATGAGATCAGAAACTCTCCTTTAATGCACTTCTTTCCCTGAAGTGCTCTTTTGTGTTAGCTATGAATGAAAAGACAGTCGAGTACATGTAGATGCAATAATAATGTTGACTAGATCAGAAAAGAATATGAAATGAAGTGGATCCGTAACGTCCTTAGAGAGGGCTTTCTGAGATATTCACCCTCCTAGCCTGCTGTCAGTGTTGTTTTAATATGTCCAATGGACTGTCTTTTATTAAGATATGAGCTGATATCAGTACTAGCTAACATTGTCTGGTGATTTAGAGAATGTTTTGCATAAATTAGCAATGGCATGGTCATATAGAGCTCAAATGGCTATTTATGTATCTTTTTCATAAGAGCCAACTTGGTGTAATGGATGGAGTGTTGGACTATGATCTGGGAGATCCAGGTTCAAATCCTTGCTCTTCCACAGAGTTTCCTGGGTAACCCTCAGATCACCTTACCCCACAGGGTTGTTGGGAGGGTAAAATGGTGAAGGGGAGAGAAGTGTACATTTACTTCCCTGGACCTCCTGGAGCAAGGGTGAAATAAAAATATATTAAGTGTTTTTAAAACTATCCACATTGTTTTAACAAGGATTGCTGATGCAAAGCTCATTTGTTTCAGGGTAGTTGTATAGGAATGAGCAAATGTTCCATATTTAATCTCTTTTATCCTTGTTTATATTTCTGTTGATTGTTTCAATTTTTCAGTTGTTGCTGTTGGTTTTGCAACATTTATGTGTGTTGCATATGCATGGTGTATGTTTTTCTATGCAAATTATATTGTACTTATATGCACCATGTATGTCATTTGCATATACAATGTTTAATGCTAATTTATTGATGCACACATTAAAATGTATTTGCAGGGTGTCCAAGGCTTTTTCAGTCCCATAATCAGGCCTGAAACTAAACTGGAAAGGAACCAAACAATCTGTTTCATCCAG
The DNA here is from genome assembly GCA_029233225.1 of Lepidodactylus listeri. Classification (NCBI taxonomy): domain Eukaryota; kingdom Metazoa; phylum Chordata; class Lepidosauria; order Squamata; family Gekkonidae; genus Lepidodactylus; species Lepidodactylus listeri. The sequence goes on from JARCFY010000013.1 coordinate 40,126,831, forward strand.
GAACACTGGGATTTGTTTAGTCACCACCCATTTAATCACCTGCTCAAGAATGGAACATTTGAGACCAATGCTCCCTCTAAGCTGTGGAGTCTTGTGAGCAAAAATTCTACTTTATAAACTATTGGCATTAAAGTTGTGAGCGAGTGATTTGGCTACTGCATCAATCAGTTTGCTCTGGAGCCATCCTTCCTGAGCTAAGACAAAAATGTGTGAGCCGGAGGCTAAAAAACTGTGAGCTAGCTCACACTAACTCAGCTTAGAGGGAACACTGTTTGAGACTGGTCAATAAGGGGTTTATAAGGTGCAAGAATGCTATAAAATAATCAGGAACACCAGCAATGAATGAAACTGGGCAATATGAAAACACTCACAATGTGGGCATATGAAAACAAAATGAAACAAAGAAAGGCATATTTAGATAGCACTAATTCTCAGCCACTGTGCTATAGTACACCCAGACATCTGCATGAAACTTTAAGATTGATAAGATTTCAGTTGCTTGCAAAGGAGAGCTAAGAGAAATCTGAGCTGATCTGTAGCTACAGAATGTTAAACAGATATCAATTGAATACTGTGTTAGTGAGGCTTTAGATATTATTCCACTTTTAACAGTATCATTAATAAACAGATTGAATTGTGCAATCCCACATTCGTTTGTAAGCATAATTTTCATTTAATACCTTTGTTACTTACTATACTCCAATATGACTCCCCTAAATAATTGGATGCCATGTATGAGGTACAGTAAAGAACTACAAGTAGAAATCTGAACTACGAATCCCATGATACACTGTCTCTTACCAACAAAGGCATGTGTTACCCCAAGTCAGGACTACAATTCACTGGTTCCACATTATGGCTTCTATAAACTGTGTGCTATAAAGCACTGTAATAGTAAAGGCCAAGGCAGTTGTATATAGGCTGTGTGGTTCCAAAAATTCTATCCCTCTCACTCTCTCCAGGAAGATTTGACACAGCAATAGCCCAGAATTCTACAAACCCTGTTTAAGATTAATCCTGGTGTGAAAGGGTGACAGAAGATCACCCCCACCCCTTCAGCATCTTGGGTCATGGGCAAATGGTTCAGTCTTTTACATAGGCATGGCTGACCTAGACATACCTTATTCAGTCTCCTTTTAAGAATTCTACCTGCCTCCACAGTCCTTTGGTTAGGGTTCTGTGGTCATTTAACCTATGAATTGAGGGGCCAAAGGACACAGTGCACCCTTCATTTAACAGCAGTGGCTACAGAAAAAAGAGAGAATGATATCCTTTGATTGATAAGCCACAAGAAAGTCCCAGATCCATTTCCCCTCTTTGTCTTCTAAAGGTCTCTGTTGAAAGAGCGCTATAAACCCTGGGCACTTAGTTTGTCAGAAAACAGCTCCAGCAATTCTTCTTCTTGCTCATCATCTTTTATTTTCATGTGATTTTTTTTAGTACTTAATAAACTTGTCCTCTGCTCACTGCAGAGCATTTTCTCCAGTTATTAATCAGTTCCTTGAAAGGGCTGTGCTTAATGTAAGTCCCTGTGTTTGGTTTAGCCATCCCTCTTTGTTCTTTCCATTTGTCTGATCTCCACTTTCCTTCATCCTCTCTGTTTATTTCTACCAGCGTGTGTCAAGTATGGATGTTTAACATATAAGAGAATAAAATAGGGTGGGTTGAACAGGGAGAAAGAAAATCCTTTGGCCTCAGTTAAAAACAAAACCCACCATTTTTCTCCCATAGATCTTTATATTCCTTAAAAAAAATAACCTCGGAACTATGTTGTTTAAAGTTTTCCTTTCTAGGTTTTACATATTTAGAAGAGATTAAGTTATAAAGGGAGAGTTTAGGATCAAGCTGATGTTAGCCATCAGCCTGATTGTTGGGGTGCTATTTTTGTAACTTAATCTTAAAGGCTCTTGCCCTTTAAGAAGAACGTAATGTACCACACCGATGAAAAGCAAGGGTAAACAGAGGTTCAGGCAATCTGTTGTCGTGATGATCAGAGGCAGCAAATGCCACAGTGGAAGTAAAGATGGCAGTTAGATAAACAAGTAGCCCAACTCCCATTTGTCACCGGAATCCAAACTGTTAAAGATTAATATTTGCTGAAGGTTTCTTGTTTTAGGAGAAAAAAGATCTCTGATCTCAGTCACGCATTTACGGGTTTACGCTTGACAGATGCATCTGTCATTGATTAAGAGGTTAATGATCAGTAGTTTGGGGTCTAGATATTTTGTAACAGCTGAGCTGCCCAACAACAGAGGTCAGTAAAAGACAGATGACTTACAAACCAGCTAACCGTCTTTCTTGCACTTTTTAAAAGTAAGACGGGAGATGTAAAATGTGGGGGTTAGAACACCCATTCATTATGTGTGTTCACTGTGTATGTGTATATTTTGAAAATGAATATAATAGAAAATGAATATAAATCTGGCAGCATTCAGAAACAGTGGCCCTTTTCATTCTATGCCTGGCCTCAGGCATCATCATACTTAAACAAGAAAAAAGAAAAATGGAACGGAGACTAGATCGTGAAGTTGCTGAGTTAGAGCTCATTAACAAATTGTGCTCTCTCCTTAAACGTTATTAATGGTTTTCTCAATACAAAACGCATTTGCTGACCCAGCTATTGACAGTGAAAGGTAGAATATTGCAAAGATGGTACAAGCTGGAGATGTGTCTGTGGACTGCAGGTCTTGTTGAAACCTAGAAGCCTGACGTGGAATCCTTTACAGAAGTATCAGCTGACCCACTCTGATTATTTGTGGAAGGGATTTCCTTGGCTATGGCGTATGGACTCCCTACCATTTCTCCCCAGGGCCAGAACTGGGTGGTGGTTCACAATCTTTTATCATATCTCAGGTTATCCTCTCTGAGTTCAGTTTCTGATACTATTGTTCATTTCATTGTTCATTTCAGCTCTGCAACTTGAATGCTAAGTCCCACGTCACAGGTGACATGGACACGCTGTTTCTTGTCCCCTACGTTCCTGGCAATGTCTGTGGAGAGGAACTGTATAGCTTGAGACAATTATGGTGGTTTCCTTCCAGATGTCACCAGATGTCACCAAAGGAGGGACAACTAAAGAATGGGAAAGTGGTTCTCCTCTGCAGATGTGTTACTACAGTGCTGGGAGAACAAACTACTGTGAAATGGTTCCCTCATTGTCCCACACTATTTTTAATTGGTGTTAACTGAGAGCCAGTTTGGTGTAGTGGTTAAGAGCAGGGGACTCTAATCTGGAGAACTGGGTTTGATTCCCCACTCCTCCATATGAAGCTAGCTGGGTGACCTTGGGTCAGTCCCAGTTTTCTCAGAACTCTCTCAGCCCCACTTACCTCAAAGGGTGTCTGTTGTGGGGAGAGGAAGGGAAGGTGACTGTAAGCCACTCTGAGACTCCTTTGGGTAGTGAAGGGTGAGGTATAAAACCAACTCTTCTTCTTCTTCTAGTATGAATTGTTCTATCTGGTATGAAGTAAGAGCACTCTGTCTCCTAGCAAACAGTAGGAGTGGACATACCTAAGCAATGACCATTTGGATCATGAATACATTAGCACCTTTGTATCTAGCTTCTTGACTGTAAGATGATTGTATAATGGCAATTATTGATGTTTCTCAGACACACTGTCTGAAACTGGCTATTTTTTTTCACCACTTTCTCTACAAATATTTAACTTCCAATTTCCAAGCCATTTCATGTATTAGATTAAATAAGCTGTACCCCAAGAAAGACTGTGCCAAAGTGGATTGGTATGGCTTTCAGTTTGCCATAATGTATTGAAAGTAGCGCATCCTCTTTAGGTATCCTGATGCATGCTACTTCTTGGCTACACTTTCACACTCTTTATTGATCATGACAACTTTTAATGAGAATGTGGTTCATCAGTCTTCTTGTGGTATTACAGCGAGCAAATTGTATCAAAGGGAAGACCCATAGTAAGTGACAGTGCATGTGCTTGGCACACAGAAGGACCCTAGTTCAGTCCCTAAAATCTCCAGGTAAATGATCACAGATAGCAGGTATTGGGAGAAACCCTTCTCTGTCTAAGACTATGGAGGGTCAATGCCAAACAGAACAGAAAATTTTGAGCTAAATGAACCTGAACTAAAGGAATCATCTGATTCCGTATTAGGCAACAAGAAGAGCCTAGGGATGAGGACAGACTGGCAATCTGGAGCAGGAGAGCTCAGCTTGGGAAGCGGGGAAAGGGAGCCCGTTCAGACATCAGCAGCTGTCCCTTGGCTCCCTTCCGCACTTACACGTTTTGCAGCCGGTTTCCTTTCGCTTTAGGAGGACACCGGGAGAAACCGGTGTCCAGGGGCCGTCTTCCGCATGCCTCCCACTTTCAGGCAATGTGAACCGGAAGAAGGCGCAGGATTCAAGCGGAGGCGGCTGTGTGAACGTGCCATTTCAGCAATTTGCACATGAGTGCTCATGCGCACATGTGCACATATACACATTGCCGAAAACAGCCCTGCCACAAGCTGAGGAGGCCGGCCCACCTGGGGCCGCTCCACAGCAGTCTGAATGCTCCGTAACAGCATCCTTGCGCAATACACTGGCCAGTGTGAACAGCCAGCCCGGGGAATTTTCCCCCCGCAGCTTTTGCCTCCGGATTCCTCTCGCTCCAGATTGCCAGTCCTCAGCCCCGGTGTATCATCTGGATGTGAAGCATTATGAGTGCGTTTCTTCCCCCCCCAATTCAAAAGTTAAGAATTATCTTGAACAGTCCTGAACTGACAGCTATTAGGTGATAATCTGTGTTCAGGTGGTAAGTGCCTTTGGTGGGTTATTTGTGGCATTCAGTGTTGGACTGGTGTTGTTATCATGTGAGAGTTGTAGCCTCATGGTCCTGTAGCATTACCTCATATATTAATATCCTGCGTTTGAGTTGGTGGTAGACAAATCCAGTAATCAGATTCTATTTGTGGTTGTAATCAGATTCTCAGCAGGCCATCTCTCTCTACCCCATCCCACCCATCATATATTCAGTGTGATACAATGTGTGATACTATGTGGTTGTAGATCAATTAATTTTGTAAATCAGTACAGTCTGCCCAGTGAAATTAACCTTTTTATAGGTCCCAGGTCTCCTTTCAAATACAAGAAGCCATTGACCAGGGGGCCAAATGAGCCCCAAAATGGATTCATTTCATGTAACTCTTCATTCTCTCTTTTTCTTTTTAAAGAATGCTTGAAGATGATCTGAAACTCAGCAGTGATGAAGATGATAGTGAGCAGGTAATATTTTTGACATCTCATTATTCTCTCCCAGCTGCCAGTTTTATAAGTACTTACTTACTTACTTGCTTGCTTGCTTGCTTGCTTATTTGACAAATTTGTGCCTCATTTTATCCTGCTGGTGGTTTACCTAATGAAACCAATAAAATGCAACCATCTAAAAACATAAAGTGATTAAAAATCGTAAATTAAGAAGACCATAAAAATCAGGATCCAATAAAAATTGTCAGTGCCCACAGATGTAGTCTTAAAATATAATCAGTCTAAAAAGGACTTGTGAAAGAGATCTTTTGGTTCTTCCGCATCTCTCTTGACACTCTATTCAACCATTCCTGTGATCAAGAAGACTTTGCCAAAGTGATATGATCCTGACAGATGGGGAGTACCACTGAAAGGATCTAAGCTGGCACATGGGTTCATATAGGAAAGAAGAAGAAGAGAGAAGAGATTGGATTTATACCCCGCCCTTCACTCTCCAAGGGAGTCTCAGAGCGGCTTACAAACTCCTTTCCCTTCCCCTCCCCACAACAGACACCCTGTGACGTAGGTGGGGCTGAGAGAGCTCTGAGACAACTGTCCTTGAGAGAACAGCTGGTACAGAACTATGGCTTGCCCAAGGTCATCCAGCCAGGTGCAAGTGGAGGAGTGGGGAATCAAACCCAGTTCTCCCAGGTTAGAGTCCGCGCACTTAACCACTACACCAAACTGGCTCTCAAAAGATGGCCCTTCATGTATATGGGTCCCAGGTTTTAAAGGGCTTGCAAGAAACCAGAAAATGATGAAGATGTTTCAACACTAGTATAACATGTGCAGCCATTCAGCACCTTCCAGGAGGTGGACGGCAGCAATCATAAGAACACTCTCCTGGAAACAGGCCTCTTGAACAAAGCTGGACTTACTTCTGAGTAGACCTGCTTAGGATTGCTCCCAGAAGCCCAATGCACCAATTAAAGCTTCTAGATTGTCTTCAAGGTCAGTCCCATGTATCCCATAGCTTTTCTAATTTTTACAGCAATCCACCCTTGCCTATCCAGTACTTATGATGACATTTCAGGTGTGGGACTAATCATTCTAATCTCTTTGTACTTTGGAATGAGGTTATGATTCATCCTTCATTCCAGGTGCCCCAGTTTTATCCCACTGAAAGTACTCCAAGGGTCTTGTTTCATGCTGTCCTTCCTAACTCCCATGCAGTGTTCCCTCTAAGCTGAGTTAGTGTGAGCTAGCTCACAGTTTTTTTAGCCTCCGGCTCACACATTTTTGCCTTAGCACAGGAAGGATAGCTCCAGAGCAAACTAATTTATGCAGCAGCCAAATCACTGACTCACAACTTTTATGCCAGTAGCTCACAAAGCAGAATTTTTGCTCACAGGACTCCACAGCTTAGAGGGAGTGTTTTCCATAGTTCTTACCATAGGTAGTACGTTGGGTTGCTGAAGCATGACTTGAGTGTAGTTCTGTTATGGCTTCTTTTTTGTCCATATTACACTGAACTGGTTGTTTCAGAATTCTCTAAAGAAGATGGAGAATGGGGTACTGAGCTGCAATGTCACAGGAACACCCTCACCCATACCCCAGTCCTAGTGTGCCCGCTTTAATCAATTTTGGCCCTTCCTTTGGATGCAAAGGAAGACAGAAAATGAAGGGCTATCTCTGGAATCAATTTTCATTTACAGTTGAGGAGCTGCTATTGATGCTGTGCTCTCTGTCCGCAAAAAAATCTAACGATACGGACCGTGTGTTTCTCTTTCAGTATGAATTGCATAATCAGTATCAAATGCTTTTCTTAAAACAAAGAAAAATCTATTTATGGCTTTATTTTAAAAAGTTGTCAAATTCTTTGAAGTTTTCCACCAATATGGCCCCATTTCTCCGATTAAAAAAATGCAGGCTAGCCAGCCTACAAGGCACAAATTCTTAACAGCAGGTAAACATCTATTTAATGTTTTATTAAGCAGCATCATTAAACTGAACTTAAGCAGTATGTACATTTTAAAATGTTGTGGTTGTCCAGCTGCATGGCTACCAGGGGAGTGCGTCATTTTCAATGCAGAGATGTTTCCATGCCAAATCATAGATGCAAAGTTGACCTTGTACATTGGCAAACTATGGCTTTGCTTAGTATTTTAGCCTGGATAATAATATTGGTGATATTGGTCATGATGCATGCCTAATGTGCATCCAGTCACAGGGACAACGAGTGGTACTGGATGTGTATGCACATCTCTATTTTTATCAATAGATTAATGTATATGATCCCATGAGGCCCAAGTGAGCACTGTGATGCAGATATGCATCCAGATGCATATCCCAAAATCCACACATTATCTCTTTTTCTGGATCAAAGAACAAGGGTTGGCCCTTGATGGCTTTATTGTAACTTTTTTTTAAAAATGAAAGAAAAAAAAATCCACTTATGAGACTTGTTAACATAAAGTCCAAACGAGAGACACATACTGTCAACAGATGTGTGTGCATGGAGTTCCATGCTGGGGCCTGGTTTCGGTCCGGAACCTGATGTGTGCAAGGGACGTAAGTCCCCCCCCTCCTCCAGGGCTGTTTTGCAGACCTGAAATGGCCCCAGGAACTATTATTTGTACCACTGGGCAAACTTAAATTCAGCCATCAACACATGTAAGTTTCCCCAACTGGGCAAATACAGCAGTAGAAGGTTGTTTCGGGTCAGAAAAACAACAGCATGGGGAAGAAAGCTACATGTGCCATGCTTCCAATCCAAATTGGGCCCTTACATGTCTTGGAATTAAGTTCCCAGCACAGAATTCCAAGCACATGTCTAGCCCAAAGCCTTGTGGAGGCCAAGTTCACTATGTGGACTTTGTAACATACAGAGCTGAGATGAAAATAAGCTAACACTCCGGTTCTTTCAAGCAGTTTTGATCAGTCCCAATTAGGTTTGAGCTTGGTACACCAGTGAACTTTAGCAGGATCTTGTATTTTTAAGTACTTGTTTATTAATTTTCTCCAGCCCCTTCTTCTTTGTTCTGCATTCTGCCTGAGGAATATCCCTCTTACCCTTTAAAATGTGTGTCCTTAATTTAAAGCACATTGCTGGAATGTTGTGTATTTTGGATCATAACAACTGTGATACCAGTCACTTGACTCATTTTCTTACTTTATGTATTTAAACCCTTTTTTGGCAGAACAAATTGTTGAAATGGATTTTTATCTTTCTGTCTCTCTCTCTCTTCCTTCCCCCTTTTGCTTAAATGATTTAACGTTTACATGTGTGGATCTCAGATAACCTTGCGCTACACAGCCACCTCCAGCTTAATCCTTGTTCTCGATCTAGCTGTAATATTTTATTGAGTATTTCTTTCTGTACCATGTTTGTATTTGATAATTGCAGGCAAAACGAATTGCTTAATTGCTCAGAGGCTCTAACGCCTTAGGCTGGATTTTGCATCCTTATAGCAGATGATGAAAGTGTGGAGCACTTACATCCATCTTTAAACTAGAATAGCCTGTCTCTTTTTTAGATACCTTCCTTTAAAAATGTGCTAATTCAGAAGCTAGGGCAGGGCTGTTGTGAACAGATATGGTACCCAAACTTCTTTTGACAACAGACCTTCTTTTCCCTCCGTTTTAAAGCTGGATTCTGAACAACTTGTTTACCTCTCTGAGAAAACCCCACAGTTTCTATTTATTTTGTTATCAGCAGAAAAGCTGAGGAGCCATTTCTCAGTAATGGCATCAATACTGCACGCACACATGGGGACCAAGGTCATCTTGTCAAAGTTATAGAAAAATCAGATGGATTAGGATGAGCCCAGCTACAAATAACTTTGATAAAGTATTTGAATGTAAACTGTTTATCTGCCTTTGAGTTTCATTGTAGTCCTGGCAGAATGATGTCGCCGTAAAAAATAAAGAGCTGCTGGTTAAAGTATTTTTCAAAGAAAAATATAGGCGAATGAGGGTTTTGAGTCTTTTCCTTTAATCATCTGAAGCAAATAATTACATTTGGCCACTAATAGTGATGTGATACATAGGATTCTCCTGAGGATTTTTTTTGCCTGTTTTATCTCTCTTCTTCAAATCCCTCAGATGTTTTGCCCAGCTAAGAACCTCTAAATTTACCTTGAAATGTCTTTTTTAGGCAACAGTTGGGTGACAGCTCTAGTAATTAGCAAAAACAAGGATAGACTAAGATCCAGCGGCTTGGATAGCAGATAACCAACACAGAGAAAGGAGGCAAAATATATTGTTGTAAGGAATGGCCATTTTAAAATATTTTCCTTTTTTGTTCCCTATCACATTGAAAGGCCAGAAAGAAAATAACTTCACGGATGAATACATCTGACCTCACCCCTGAACCTTTACTGGTTAAAATTTGCCCTCACTGTTTCAAACTGCCCCTTCTGCTGACAGTGAATTAAATAAAGAGTTACGTTGATCAGTGTATCCATTAAACTGATAAAACTGACAACCTTACAATTAACAGATTACAGTTGAATTCTGAAGTAATTGTGCACAGGACATTCTTTGCCCTTGGTAGACGTATATTTACTTCGAAGAAAATCCTGTAGGTGAAAGAGACAAGAAATCGAGGCAAACACAGGAGAACCACAGACAATCAGCAGAACTGCATTTTCTGCCCTTGTGTCTCCTTATAATGGATTGCAATATATTTAATTGCTTTGAAACTCCTCAGTTCTGCATACAAAGTCTACAGTTGAGCCTTGCTCAATAATGGCAGTGAAGCCTTGCGTCTCTCCCTCTCTCTCTCTCCCCCCTTTTCTCTCTCTCTCAGCACTGTTGCTGCTGTTATCCTTTGCCTTTGCCCTTTCTTCACTGGAGAGTTATTCATTGATTGAGAGAAAGAGAGAGATGAGGGTCTGCTACAGATTCCCTGAGGACCAAGATAAAGAAGACCTTCATCATAAAGGAGAATCTAAGGGCAACAGCTGCAAGCAAAGAGAGGGCAAGAGCAGGCCTTTCTGATACGTCTCTCAGTGAGGCAAAAGGAATGTTAACCCATGTGGGCTCTCTTCGACACAATAATAATGGGAACACAAACCGGAGCCAGTTGTGGAGAGCACAAATGTGAAGATTCTCTCCCTCCCGCCTCTGGGATGTCACCTTGCATCGCGGCTTCTTGTTGAAGTCAGAATGACTTATCTGTTCCTTATCAAGAGAGGTTCATGCTTAAACCCACAGATGATTTCCAACATGGATGCTGCTTTGCTGGAGGATGAAAAACCCTAGAAAAGAAAAGATCTCTGAATGTCAGTCTCTGAAACCTTTCACCAGAGAGGAAACGAGGACATGAGAAGCTTAGAGTGATACTAATGATCCTACATGGCTTTGGGTGCCTTCCTTATCTGAAAATGAAAGATCGCGTGTGAGGCGAGAGCATCCACATTCATCTTCAAACGTGTTGTTTTAGCATCTTAAACATGACACCATATTTTCTCATGGGAGCAATGCAGAGGATGTGCTATCACTCAATGGCTGTGTTGTACTTTGTTTGTTGTGTGCAGAGGAACACATGAAGCTGCCTTATACTAAATCAGACCATTGGTCCATCCAAGTCACCATTGTCCACTCAGACTGGCAGGGGCTCACCAGGGACTCAGCTAGAGGAATTTCAAATCACCTCCTGCCTGATCCTTTTAAATGGAGGTGCTAGATATTGAACCTGGGACCTTATGAATGTGTCAACCACTGAAACATATCCCCTCCTCAGTTCAGTCTCCAGTTAAAGAATCTAACAGAGCAACCCTGGGAGGAGCCAAATCAGAATAGGGCCCCAGCTTACCCCTGTACCGGCATAACTTGGAGTTATGCAGGCATAAAGGCAGTTTATGCTGGCACAAGACACTAGCAGTGCTGCAACGCTGAGTCCCACCGGCGCAGGAGTACCACTGCCACACGCCAATAGAGCAACAGTAGAAACCCTGCCACTGGGATAGATGATGGCATTCCAGGGGCATGGCAGCAATTAAACGGCTTCCAAAGTGTTTTAGCATGGGAATCCCCCCCCCCATGAGCAGGCACAGGGTTGTGCTTTCAAAAATGGCATTGTAGCCCCTTGACAGCCATGGTAATTTCAAATTCACTCTCTACACACAGCTGCAGCCAGGCCCACGGGACCCCAAGGAGCTCAGGATACCAACCAAGTGCGCACCCAATCAGCACACTCCAGCTGCTCCCTTCCTTGGGGCCCAGTCACACACACACACACCCTACAAAAGGTTCCAGGAGGTCATTCCAGAATTCCAGAGGAAGGGTGTGTGGCATGGAATGCTGTCTGACAGCTCCCTGCTATGTGGACTTGGAGTGAGTGCACACGCAGCCCAGTGGCAGACACAACACAGACAGGACACTTAGCACCACTGGGTGAGCACCTGGAGGGAATTGCACCACAGAGAGCAAAGTCCACACTTTGTGGCTGACCTCTCCCAGATTTTAACCTGCACAGGTACACCAGGCCCTCCACCAGGATCCCAAGAGGCAGCCACATGTGAATAGGTAAGCAAGGCTCCCAGTCCCCTATCCTGATGCCTCCCCTGGGACTACCATGATTGCACCAAGCCATACTGGACACAACATCCCCACCTCCTGAAACCAGCAGCCATGGGGGCAAGCAGCAGGCCCCCAGATGTACATTGATGCTGCACACCAAGCAATTAGATGTGTCGGGGGGCCCCTGAGGGAGCTGCTGGGGGGAAAGGGCCACTGTGGTGGCTGTGGGCTTGGCTGCACACCTAACCAAGTGGCAACAGCCCCCTGGCCTTGATAACACTTGTTGTCACCATAAATTGACTGTGACTTGACAGCACTTCCCAACATAGAGGCATCTGACTAGATAAAATGTTGGTAATAGTGGGGCTTTGTCTGATCCAGTAGTTCTTATGTTCGTCTGATTAACTACAGCACAGGTGCTGATTTACTTAGATGGTAACTGCTTAGCCATGGATTGGAAGCTCACCATGTGCACAGTTGCAAAATGTGCTAGAAAAGTCATCCCAATTAGACTAACTCTGCTATTTGTTTTCTGGAAGGGAAATGTAGGCTTCATGTGAATACAGAAATATCTGTGATGTGCTATGCAATGGGGAAATGAGAGCCATCACTGCAAATGCAGCCTTTCGGTAACCGGCCTTTGTACCATCCTCGGGGTAAGGCTGACCTAAACCATGACACTCAGACTCCCAAATGCAAAGTTGCCAGCTTCATGTCACAGGGAATTAGCAAAAGGCAAAAGATTCTCCTGGTGCAGCCCCTCAGGAGACAACACACCAAGCTAGAGAGGCCCATCTAGCCACAGCAACTTAGAATCATTGCAAATGTACCAGTTTCCCAGAACCTCAAAGGGCACAGAGGTCAGTTTCTTGTCCTTTAGCTATGAAGAGCCTAAAATTAGTATCATGAAAGTTGGTGCACCACATTGGTTATCATGGGGGTTTGAATAAAGTTTTGGACTTGTACCAGTGAGTTCTGGGTTCAGATTCCTATTGTTGGGTAGGCTTTGACCAGTCACGCACACACATATGCGCTCTCTCTCTCTCTCTCAGATAAGTTTTATCTTAAAAGATAGTTGTGAGGACAAAGTGGAATAATCTCCATGGAGGTAACTGTGATTATAATGTGAGTACCGTTTTTTAAAAAAATGTGAGTGTTTGAAGAACAAGGAATGGTTGAAATACGTGGCAGGGTAGGAGCTTTCATGAGTCACTGCTCACTTCTTCAAATACTTACTACATTTTCTGAAGGTATCTGAAGAAGTGAGCAGTGACTCACGAAAGCTCCTACCCTGCCACATATTTTGTTAGTCAAGGTACTACTGGACTCTTGCTCTTTTCTACTGCTACAGACACAGCTACCCACCTTGATCTAAGGAATGGTTGGTCACTTTAGTTCCTAACTCAGGGAGTCCCCACCCCACTGGATTATTATTTTTTTTAGAGGAACAATGAACACAAAGCAAATAGCATCATACTAGTGAAGGGGAATGAGGCTCAGTTACAGACCAGTGGTTGGTGCTACTTTCCACTGTTTCGTAACAATCTAGCCTGGTGTGGTCTAGTCTGACTGGCAGTGGCTGTCCAGGGACTCACTAGAGACGTCTGCTCCTAACACCTCCTACCTCTGATTCTTGGAACTGGAAATGCCAGTAATTGATTAAGGAACCACCTACAAGGCTTCTGTTTTCCTTGAACCCCCTCCCCTTTGAAAAGGATGGAGCAGGAAGTACACCTGTATGGTACGCCAACACAGTGGTAATAATTATAATTAATAATTATCGTATGGCACTGTGTGTAGTATAGCCAGGAGATCTGAAGACTGTCTGGCAGCTTTAAGTTCTAACTCTTTAGCATTATGCTTTACAAAGTGGTGAGCTAGACTTATTTTTTAGGCTGAGAGTGCTCTGAAAGAGCTGTGACTGACCCAACGACACCTAGCTGGCTTCATGTGGAGGCATGTGGAATCAAAAGTAGTTAAGAGCAAGAGACTCTAATCTGGAGAACACAGTGTTCTTCAGAGACTTGCTGGGTTTCTAACTAAGGACATCATCAGCCCACACAGTATCATGTTCTGATAGTGGATGTAGTGGTGACTGCTAGAATAGCAGATTTATGGATGATGGGTCCACCATTGATTAGTAGCCATGGTGAATAATTGTATGTAAGCTGTTTTAGGTGCTCACTGGGGAGAAAGGCAAGGTATGAAGGAAGGAAGTAAATAAATAAACCAGAGGCAATAAAACTCTGAATAGCAGTGCTAGGAGGTGGTATCAAAGGCAACTTGACCTTTGTGCCCTGCTTGCTGACCCTTCAAAAGCCACTTGTTGGCCACTTGGTGAAGCTGGCCCAGTGGTCAGATCCAACTGGACACCTTGGCTGTTCTCTCTAAAGTACGTATCCTGTTATTTGCTCGAAGGGTGAAAGGAAAGTTGAAATACTTTTGTGTTGGAATACACACACAGATGCACATACACACCCCCCCTCTACAATGAAAAGATGTCTTAACAGTGGCAAATCTGCCATGTGTTTATTCCACCCTTTCTCCAAGGAGCTCGGGCCAGCTTGCAGCCCCACTATTTCTCCTTATAATTACCCTGTGAGGTAGGAAAGGCTGAGAGAGAATTATTGGCCTAAGTTTTACCCAGTAGACTTAACGGCTGAATGGGGACTGGAACGTGAGTCTCTTGGGTCCTAAACTGAAGCTTTTAACCACACCAACACAATGGCTTCTTGTTAAGACGTGGATACCTGTGATGTTTCAATCATATCTATGGCATATTACTGGGACATAACTGTGCAAATAAAATCAGAGGGATATTATAAAATAAAGTGGCAAAACTGCCTGCGTCAATCTGCTTTCCGTTTTCCAATTACCTTTAATTATCTTAATGTACATTTTTCCAACTCAAAAATTAACAGCAGACGCATGATGTAACCCTCTTAATGTCCCAAGGGTGCACTTTAGGCTCTTTCAGTTCCGTTCCTATCCTTCACAGTGGGAGCTCCCACTTAGTTCTAGTTTTCACTGGGGTGGTAAGCTTGTGTCTGGACTATATGGCTTCTGGCTGCAGCTCATATTATGGCATCATCTCACCTCCCCATGCACAGATATGAAAACGAACAAAAAGATTTCAGTACATAGAAAACTAACAAGTCAAGGAGAAGTCTAGGCTTAAACAGTTTTCTAGTACATGGCAGTTTTTTATAAACAGGGAGATTTTGTGCTTGTTTAATCCTTTAAGCCCTCTACCTCAGTGAGAGCCAATCTACAAGTGGTGTTGGGGATCCAGGATCAAATCCTCTGGTGGATAATTTAGCCTCAAAAAGCAATCTGGGGGAGGGGCTCAATAGCGATGAGGGCCTTGGTGCTGATTATTGAGGCTAAATTGCACATCAGACGTCTGATCACAAATTCCTCAATGTCATATGCCTTATGGACATGAGAACTAGGCCACTAACAGTGCAATCCTAAACAGAGGTACACCCTCCTAAACCCATTACTTGAATCGATGTATGAGGTCAGGTCTCCTACTTGGCTGGGACATCTCCCCCCACCCAGCTCTACCTTGACCAAAGAATGGTACACTCCTTCTATCTGGGATGGTCGTCCTCTTCGACCAAACGTACAGCTTCAGGAGGGATGCACATGGAGTGGTGAGGGAGGTAGGGGCCACCTTCCTAGCCAGCCAGATCAGCCAAATCAACCCTGGCGATCAGTGGGGTGACAGATGTTGCAGCCAGATCGCCCTCACATCCACCTAGCTCTACCTGCCATTGTTAAGCTGAGTCTCAGAGGACATCATGACATCCTTTCCAGTGTAACCTGGAAGGGACGTCATATCATCAGACAATGCTGTTGCATTTGCCTTAGTCTCTGTGTTTAATCTGTATTATTTTGACTGAATACTAAAGCTTTGTGAGCAACATAGATGTTACTTCTGGGTCACTCCAGAAGTGATGTCATGGCATCACCAGAGAAGGCCCCACCCATACGGTAGTCTCCTGCTGGTTACCATCTTCAGGCAGGAAACCCCAACTTAAAAGAGTGTACCTCTGCTTAGGGTGACACTCACTCTATCATACTTCCCTATCATTTAAAATCCCTAACAAGGCACAGTTTTTCATATTTCAAAAATATATTTGTAGAGCCTACACTGGCATAGGTTGCACAAATATCTCATTTAGTAGGGGGGGAAAGAAGGAAGGAAGGTGTCTGAAATCCTTTAAATTAATAATCAAAAGTTCACATCACATCTCAAAGAAATCAAACTTAGCCCATGAAGATGAGAAACAGAAATTATTAACTCTGTAGTCAGGCTGATGGAGGTTCAGTGAGATCATTTTGTTCAAAGATTAAAGGTGATGAGTGCTAAAGTAATTGAGCAGGATGCCTATGACAATATTAGACTAGAGCCATTAAAGTCAGTAATGATCAAAAGTTAATTATCAAAGCAGAGCGAACTACTCAACACAGACAATTTGAGTCAATAGCTAACCATCCCAGGGAGGAAAAGAAAAGTAATTTGGAGATAGTATTTTCTTATAATGAAGTTATAGAGAAGATATATATTTCAAAGAATCCTAGCTACAAAAGAGAGAGGGAGAAAAATAATGTGTTCTTCCTGATCAGAGAAAAATAATTCGTTCTAATTGATAGACCTCCTGCACATGGCATGTTTTCTAGCAACATGATTCTGCGACAAAGTATAAAGTGAACCCTTTCCCAATCTTTCTTTGATTTCTGTGTTCCTCATTGCGGGTGGGGGACCACGCAACTAGATAGTTATTAACTGAATAATGGTCATCTCTCCAGTCATCCCCCAAGGGCAAATCCACTAACAACCAATAGTGAAAAACATGTAAAATTAGCTCAACATATGAAACTGGGGGGGGGGGGTAACCTTCTTAAGGTGAACCATCCTTGCTAACAAATTTCAAAGTGATAGGTGCATTAATCTTTTGTAGCAAAATGGGGGGAGGATCCTATGGCAGCTCAAAACACATTTATTGCAGCTCATGTTGTCTGTGGGATGCATAAGGGGGCATGTGGCCCCTGAAATCCTAAATTTACTGATCTGCAGCAGGTAACCTTTAGTTACAATTAACAGATCACATGGAATCATTTCTGCAGACACCCTTGCTGTGGCTTAAGCTTTTATGGACTAGAGCCCACTTTATCGGCTTCACAGAGTGGACTCTAGTCCACAAAACCTTCTACCACAAAAAATCTCTTCATTTTTAAGACACCATTTTATTTTCCCCACAGCAGTGTTAACCTGTAAGACAAATGCCTTCCGGAACAAGAAGGTTTTCACTGATTTTTCACATTGAACCCAGCAATGCCCCTGGCACAGGGAGGATGCCGACAGCAAAAAGGGCTTACTCCTTACCATAAGCCTTACCTCCTATGGTCCTCACTCAACCCCAGACCCCAAGGGATCCAAACAAATGCTACTTCTTTTCATAATATAATATCATACATGCTATGCCATTCACAGAGATTTCTGCTAGAGAAGGAGAAAGCCATCATAAGAATCCAGTTTGTGAATGGAAGAGAAGAGGCAAAGATTGTAGGAAGCCGTTGTGGGCCATACATAAATTACAACAAACAGTAAACAGAAGCAGCAGCAGGGAAGAAACTATTACCAAAATGCCTACCAAATTATGGGAATGTGAATCTTAAGATTGGTTATACTTCATTTGGCAGGTAGGGTTTGCCAGTCTCTTGCAGTGTGGTGGCAGGAGAGAAACCACGGTGTCACACATGTCGTGGGTAAACATGTGTGGCAAGTGATGCCATATCCAGATTGTGTTTTCGGGTGCTACCTTCCTTTCCATTCTTCGACCATTCTTCCTTTGGTCTTGCTACTTAACCATGCTGCCTTTTTGATAGCCTGCCTTCCCTTTTGTGTTACCAATTAGACATAAAGGGTTGTGTAATCGTGCAGATAGGTTTTGGTGGAGGGAAGAGATTTGGCTAGTGTCTCCTGAAGTCACGAAATTATTTATTTATTTATTTATTTATTTATTTTTGGGATTTATATCCCGCCTAGCCAGCGTGAGCCGGCTCTAGGTGGCTTACAAGATTCATCAATCTACATATAAAACACAGCTAAAATATATAACAACAAAGAATCACAAGATTCCACCAAGTTCAGTGGCCAACATTACTTTCAGGCGCAAAGTACAGCAGATTTCCAGGCCCGTGACCAGAAGCTTGCACCAGTGGTATATTTCAGCGCTTCCCAGGGACCCCCTTCCCCCCAACAGCGGCTCCTAATTATAAGCCTGGAGGAAGAGCTCCACTTTACAGGCCCTGCAGAACTGCATAAGGTCCCGCAGGGCCCTAATGTCATCTGGGAGCTCATTTCACCAGTAAGGAGCCGCCACTGAGAAGGCCCTGGTCCTGGTGGTTGTCAGCCTAGCCTCTCTGAGGCCAGGGAGGGTCAGGCGGTGTTGGCTGCCTAATCGCAGTGCTCTCTGGGTTGTATACGGGGAAAGGCAGTCCCATAGGTAGGCAGGCCCCTGACCATACAGGGCTTTGAAGGTTAAAACCAGCACCTTGAACCAGATCCGGTACGCTATAGGCAGCCAGTGCAGTGACCTCAGCACAGGCTGGATGTGGTCTCGCACTGAGAGACCCATCAACAGCCTGGCTACCACATTCTGCACTAGCTGCAGCCTCTGGAGCTGAGAAAAGGGCAGCCCCATGTAGAGAGCATTACAGTAGTCCAGCCTCAAGGTGACCAATGCGTGGATTACTGTTGCCAGGTCATTGCATTCGAGGAAGGGAACCAGCTGCCTAATCAGCCGCAGATGGTAAAAGGCTGCCTTGGCAGTGGCTGCTACCTGGGCCTCCATCGTTAATGAGGGGTCCAGGAGCACTCCCAAACTCTGAACCCTCGGCGTTGGCACCAATGGTGCCCCCCCCAAAGGCCGGCAATGGGATCCCTACCCCTGGTCCACTCCGACTCAGGCACAGGACCTCCGTCTTCGTTGGATTCAATTTCAGTCGGCTCAGCCTGAGCCAGCCCGCCACGTCCTGAAGCACCCGCTCCAGGTCATCTGGGGTAGCCCCAGACCGGCCGCCCAACAACAGATATAGCTGGGTGTCATCAGCATACTGGTGACAGCCCAGCCCATGCCTCCGGGCAATCTGGGCAAGAGGGTGCATGTAGATGTTAAACAACATCAGGGATAGCACTGCCCCTTGCGGCACTCTGCACACTAGCAGGTGCCTCCGGGACATCTGCTTCCCCAGTACCACTCTCTGTCCCCGACCTTGGAGAAACGAGGCAAGTCACTGCAAGGCAAACCCCTGAATCTCCGTGTCAGCGAGGCAGTGGATCAGTAGCTGGTGGTCGACCGGGTCAAACGCGGTCGACAGATCTAACAACACCAGCACCACCGTACCGCCTCGATCCAGATTCCGCCGGAGGTCGTCTGTGAGGGTGACCAGTGCTGTCTCCACCCCATGACCTGGCCGGAAGCCGGACTGAAATGGGTCTAGTGTGGAAGTGTCATCCAGGAAGCTCTGCAACTGAACCGCTGCCGCCCTCTCCAAAATCTTGCCCAAATAGGGCAAGTTGGACACCGGTCGATAGTTGGCCAATTTGGCCAGGTCCAGTAATGTTTTTTGCAGGAGAGGGCGGACCATCACTTCCTTGAGTGCCCCTGGGAACAGTCCCTCCTCGAAGGACAAATGTTCTTAGGGCTGCTAATTCTGCCATCCTGGCTCTGCTTTTCTGCACTGACTAGAGGGTAAAGGGACATTCTTTATCAAATGTTGCAGGATTCCACCCGCACATGGCCTATTAGCTTCCTTTCTCCTTCTGATGGTATTTTTTGCCATCCCTGCTGACAGAGCAGTTCAGGGGAAGAAAGAAGCCAGAAACATGCAAACATATGGAAAGGCATCGAAATCGATTTACATGGGCCACAGAATTCAGAGGCCTCATGTGTTTGTTCCAGATTACACCAGGGAAGTATGTATATAAACTATATATACAGAAGACATCACCACTGAAATCTCCAGCAGCTTAAACAGCTTGATAGACTCTAGCCATTCTGCCATCCGTGCCCCCAGCTGTGTTGCTTAGCAACATTTTAATTCAAGAAGAATGGAAGGAGATGAAATCCCTGCGGAGAGGGAAACAGAAATAAGAGGGCCGTTGACAGATGATCTGAGTTGTTTCTTCTAATATACTGTGAAGATCACCGGCTCTTTTCATGAATGATAAATGGACTGTATACAGATCAATGGGTACAGCAATAAACTGGAACCAGGTTCTGTATCTGAGGTGGTGGAGGCCGAGAGGCCTGAATAGTTGCTCATTTAGAAGATTTGGAGTGTGTTTTCTCAAAGGTTTCACAAGAGGAAATTGATCTGAACATTTGGTCATCCCTTGCCCTTTTCTGGCTAATAAAAATGACTTGGAAGAAAAGAGTCTGTTCTGCCATGATAGATGTAATTTCCCTGATGCTGTTGTCCAGGACTGACAACAGCCAAGTTAAAATTAATATCTCAGCCACAGCAATAATTAGGAATGAAGTTGTCTGGTTGGATCTCTATCCCACCTTGTCCTGAGGCTATACAATTATGAAAAGGAAAACCATAAAAATAAAACTTTACAATAACTAACAAGACATCAAGGTGATTTTAAAAAGTCTGTTTCCAAAGCATTAGTAGCTCTTAAAAATGAAACCAGTTGAGTCCTGGGAAGGGATTTTTCAGAAATATTGGAGGAGGGAGTTCACTGAAGTCCTTACTATTTGACTCATTTACATAGGACCAGCCTAGCAACCAACAGGAAATTGGGGGGTTGGGTAGGGATGTGGGGACGGCCACCAGTGATGCATGATGTCACTTCCGAGGAAACCTTGGATTTCAGGTGATCTCATGACACAATAGAAATCGCTAGGAACTCTATGGTAAAACAAAATCGCTCACCACAAATTGTCTGACTTGTGCACACACAATTAAAAAGAGACAAAATAAGGAACATGCACTAAATCCCACTTGTTACCCACTTTCCAAGAAGGATTTTAATTGCATGGGAAAGATCTACACTCTGGGTCCTGTTAATCTGGCCATGCTGTTCATGTGCTTATATGGGACCACACTACACAATAGCAACTCCAACATGGGTGGGTGTACATGAAACAGAGGCTGTAGTTAAGTTATGTGGTTATCACCCAACTGTTTATTTCAGATGTTTATCATTTTTGTCTCTGAGGTTCAGTTGCATTGCAAATATTTTTTTAACTTCAGCACAAACCCATTAAAATTGATAAACTGTTGCTTCCCCTGCTGAGCTTTCTCCTTAATTATGGAAACCTGTATTGTTGTGTTCATTTTCAGTTCTCAGAAATACAGCATTCTGGCTGCTCTCCCCCCCCCCCCCTTCATCTGGCATTTTCTGTGAAAGGTCACATTTGCTAAGGTCAGCTAACAACTCTTTCACTTTCCTTTATTTACAGGCTGCAGAGAAGACAAAGCCTCGAAACATTCCTGTAAAGTAAGTTATTTGAATATCCACTGGAAAAAAAATGAATGAACTTCCAGCAAATTGGGCAATTAAAAAAAAAAAAGCCTATGCCAGAGCAATAAAACCTGAAATCAGGATTTAGGTTGCTCTGTAGCTGCAGCCATTTTCAAAAGCCCCTGATCAGCAAGGACAGGCTTTCGATTTTTCATGGCTCCCTGATGGCTGCATGCCCCAAGTTGTCCCTGGTTTACATAAATTAATATGTGCCATTTATGAATAGCTGCTAAATGGTATTATAATCACATTCAGAGCAGAGTTCTTCTAGCCTTCAGGGGGAGTGTGCCCATGCTAAAAAGATTATGTTTTTTAATTGCAATCTCTGGGAAGGTCTGACAGAGGGGAAATAACAGAGAGGATGGGAAACACACGGGAATAATATTTTGCACCAGCGTGCCAGGGCCTTACTAGCCTGTTGCTGCAAAATGCTTGTGCATATTGGAGAATGCTTCCATGCGCTTTCAGAGACCTCTACCAGCAGATTAAAGCAATTGGCCAGACCCCTGCTTCAAAGGCATTTCACATGGCTTTTGGTTACTTCTTCCCAGATTGTTGTGACCTTGTATGTTCTTGTTGTTGTTAATGTGTCGCCATAAATGTACTTGGCATTTCCACAGAGCAGGGTAAGCCAAAAAGGCAGGTCCTTGCCTCAAGGAGCTTACAATTTGCCTGTCAACAGAGGGAGGGAAGGAAGAATACAGAAGGGAAGGCATGCAAGACACAAGAAGCATGTGGACAAATACAGGCATAAGTGTTTGGGTCATATTTCAGTTGTGGGGCAGAGACTGAGTATTTAAACTAAAGTCTTCACGTCATGATAAAGGTAGGTTTTGAATAGGGATGTGAAGGAACAGGAGGTTGGCACCATGGAGTTAGATGACTAGAATCCCTGTAGGCCATTGCACACTTCTGGAGGAGTACATTCAGAGACAGAATAGCAAGCAAGAATACTGCCATAGCTGGACCCGCACATTACTGGATATTGTTCACCTCCTGGGGTATCCCGTCTGGCAATATCTAATGCCATATGGTTCCTACTGGAGAAACTCTGCTTAGGGTTGCACTATTAGTACTTATTATGCTCTGCATTGTAGAAGTGTAATGTTCATGGCACTTGTTTGGACATGTGGTTTTGTTTCCATACCACCAGTGTTATAAATTCCAATTTAGAAATAATTCCAGACATGTAGGGCTTTTTTTGGTGGCAGTACTCACCAATAGAGTGAATCCTTTTGGGGGGCCCTCCTGAGGGGGAAATTGGTGGAAAACAGTCATATATATATGAGTACCGGCACCTTTTCTTTTTAAGGACTAAGCACTGCGGGCATGTAGCAGAAATGTGCTTGGGGAGGATTACACTCAGTTAGTGTCATGTTTAGACCAAATTGCCTGTTTACACATGTGTAATAGAAACAAGCCTGGAATAAAAAACACAGTTGCATCTTGCAACCATGTGCTGAAACTCCACGAATGAGAACTAATGCATTGATTTAAGCATCACCCCAACCTCCTTAATCTCATCTAAGTAAGTTTTCATGAGATACACAACACTGCCAAACTGGGCCTAATGCACTCCTTCACAGCACAGTTATACATATTGTGGCATTTGATTGAAGATGCTATCTTTGCATCTAGAGTCAAAAAAGGGTTACAGAGATGAAGCCTGAGATTTAAGAAAAAAAGAATAAGGCAGCCGGCCAACCAGATCTCCCCAAGTCCATGTATAATTTATATACCCTGTTGCCTTTCAGTTAGAGTTCTTTTGGAATGCACTCATGGATTTTGCTTCAGTTACTTCCCGTGGGACTAAATTAGGCATATTAATTACATTCTGCTCAGGATTTTTATACATTTTATTAGTTTATCCACCTGGGCAAACTTGAACTTTCCCTTTAAAGCCATGGTCCACAAAGTGCAAAGTAAGGCTCCTTAACAAGGTTGTTTCTAGCAGGAGTCATAAGCAGATCCCCCTCCCCTGTCCACTTTGTGTGCACCTTCTTCATGGTATTTAATTGGACAGCTCACTTGGATGTTGAGGCAGCCTGCTAGTTTGTGTGGGACACAGCCCACCAGGAAGCTTACCTGGACTTTTGTGCTGTTCCCCTATGCTTTATGCAATTTGTATAGGAGAAGTTCCTGGTGGGTGGTATCAATGTGATTTTTTGCTTCCTTGGTTGCTCCAAACCAAAGTTCCCTCTAAGTTGCACTCGAGGGCCCTGGCGCACAACATTTTAGGTGGTAGTGCAGGGATTTTAGCCTCAGCTCAGAAACAGAGAAAGCATTTCCCCCTCCATTGGAAACAATGGAGGATGGGGGCACCTTCTTCTGGGGCCATAGAATTGGACCCCCTGGTCCAATCTTTTTGAAACTTGGGGTGGTGGTGGAAGAGAAGCACCAGCAGCTATGCTGCAAACTTGGTGCTTCTACCTCAAAAAATAGCCCCTCCAAGTCCCGGATACCCTGGAATTGATTCTCCATTATAGCCTATGGGACCAATTTACTATAACGGTCCCCATTGGCTATAATGGAGCTGGAAAAAATCGTGTTGTTGGGGGTTTTTTGCACACCCCTATTATGCTTTTCAATATGATCTGTAAGCTGCCTTGAGTCACAGGGAAATGTAGGATGTAAATATTTGAATAAATAAGTAGTTTGGGCAGATTGATAACATTTAAGAAACTTTCCTCTTTGTTAGGTTAGGCAGGGTTTTGACAGTGATCGTGCCACCTTTGTTATATACGTCCTGTAATTTGTCATATTTCACTAAAAAAAACCAAGTAGACTGAAAAAGTCCCCCCCCCCCTTGCTGCCTCCCAAGTTCTGGTATGTTTTCTAAGGCTGAGCACAGGCAATGGTCTGAGGCCAAGTCTTCCAATATAGTAGACTGGGGTGGGTAGACTTGTTCTCTGGAGGTCAGGTCTACCAATATAGTGGAAAGGGGTGGGTAGACCTGTTCTCTGGAGGCCAGGTCTACCAATACAGTGAAAAGGGGCAGTTAGACCCATTCTCTGGAAGTCCGGTCTACCAACATAGTGGAAAGGGGTGAGTAGACCTGTTCTCTGGAGGCCTGGTCTACCCCCGTAGAGTACATAATGAAATCTGACTTGATTCTGGTTTCTCTTATGTTTAGATTATTCTTTAAAATATAGTTTAAATATAATTTAAAAGAATTCATTCTGAAATTTTTACATTCTGAGATTTTACCAGAAATAATCTTCTAAAAAACTAATTTATGTGATAGTCAGATGTAGACTCACTCACAACTTGAATGCTACTGGCTTTTTTTTGCTCACAACGTAGAATTTTTGCTCATAACACTGTGGAGGTTAGAGGGAACTTTGCTCCAAACCAAATAGTAAAAAAGCATTGTAGGATCATATGTTGCCTGTCTCCCAAAACTAAGGGCCATTTTACACCTCCCCTCTAAAGTAGTTTGACTGCTGTCTTTTCCTGTGCTGATTTCACAGTGGTGTGAAATTTCACTCCAGGGGGTCTAAGTGCACTAATCAACAGCAATTGTTTAAAGCAGAATGAAGCCGGTTGCGTACTAGCTTGACCACAGGAGGGCAATTAGTAGATGTGGACATTTCAGTGGCAGCACGGTTTCACACCGCACAGAAGTATGGGCAGGGTTTTTTGGAACTAGAATGATTCCAGCGGGAAAGTCAGATGTAAAAACAGCTTAAGAGAGTGCCATCTGTTGAGCATCCTGTCCTTGCCTTCTCTTTAATTTACTTGAAGGTAACAGAGCGTTTCTCCCTTTCATAAGGAAACTCATTAGAATAAAGTTCCTTGCCCCCTTTCCCTTCCCTGTATCACCAGTACACCTTAGAATATTGCCTGGGAGAAGAAAATGGGCATCTGTTCAAGTAAAAGGTAGCTTCTGAACCCAGGAGCTTGGGAGGGGCAGGGCTAAGCATTCTGCAGCATTACAACATCACTTCTAGCTTAAAATGAGGTCGTCACAGCACTCTAGCAATCTCCCAAAACTCTATTGTTTTACCATAGAGATCTGGGGGGTTGCTAGAGCATCACAGCAACATGTGTTGCCACTTTTGGTTAAGTAACTTCTGGTTAAGGATCCTCACAGATGTATGATGTGTTTTATCAGTGAGAAGAGTGGCAATGGCACACAGACCTTCAGGAAAGAAAATCTGTCTATCAGTCTCTGGTCTTCCATATAATGTGCAGCCAATAGTAATAAGTGATCAGTGTGCGTGATGCTTTATGACAGGTATCTGCCACAAAGATTAATTAGAATTTAAGACACTGAAGACCACAAAGGGAGATGGAGATTAGTATAAACAGAGGGGGAAATGTTTGTGTCAGGCCCTGGCACCCCTTGGTCCTGTGCTGCAAGGGTCAGCTCCTCCAGGGCTTGATTTTTCTTTTGGATTGGAGATGCAGCCAAGGCCTCAAAAACAGGAGGAGGAAGGTTTCAAACACCTGGTCCCCTCTCTCCTGTTCACCGGTTCTCTTCCTGGGTCAGTTCTCTTCCTCTCTGGGTCTGCCACTGAGTCCTAGGAGAGCCCCGCGCTCTTCCTCCCTGGCCTGTGTGCTTCTCCCCGTTTAAATCAAGAGCCTTTGGCCACCTTCCCACTGCCACAGCCAACCAGTTCCCTCCCTCAAAAGGCAGAGGGTGGACTCCACGGGGGGGGTGGGGGGGAGCAATCGCTGCTGCTTCAGTTCGTCCTGCCCCACTGTAGCCTTGGCATCGGGTGTGGCTGGCCACTTGCCTGGCCTTACCTCCCTTTGCTGCCATTGGGATGCCTCTATCCACCATCTCCGCTGCACTCCCCCATCTCTCCTGCCGGCGTCAGGGGTCCTCAGTCACAGGCCCAGCTTCTAACCATCTCACATTGGCCCCCTCCCACTCTCCAGCTATCCTGCCCCCCCTTTCCCCTGACTTCGTTGGCACCTGGCTTGGCTGCCCCTTGCTCATTGCTGTGTCAATCAAGATGGGCTGGCATCCAGTGGCATTTCCAGCTCTCCCCTCCCCCCTTTGGCAAGGTGAGGGCTTTTGCTGAGTCAGGGGTACTTGCTGGTGGGGCAACAGGGTTTGTTGCCAGGGGGGGGGCTGGCAGTCAGAGTGACAAACCCCGGACAGTTCATTCCAGCTGCACATTCTTAAGGCTCAGTTTCATTAGAAGATGGAAATTATAGGGTTGCCTGAGGTTTCACAGAAAAGGTGTGTTTTTTAGGAGAGATTTGAAGCAAATAACTAAGGTGTCATGATCCACATGTTCTGGGTAGTTCCAGGGATAAGGGACAAGGAGGGGAAAGACAGTGTTTTAGGCCATATTCTCAGTTCACACCATTAGGCCCAACAGATGGGTGATATCCCACTAGAACCAAGTATACAACCTAGAACATACCCCCAGTCCCAGAATTCTCTTCTGCATGCAAGGGTTCCTTGATGACGAGCTGATGTGGTAAGAATTCTCTGCAGGTAAGAAAAACCTGAAAACAAAGGTGGTAGAAAACAGAAGTTTGTGAATTCAAAAAGAGGCAACTGTACTCGCCCAAGCAAGAAAGGCTTTTTTTTTTAAGAAGGTGGGGTTGAATGCTGTCACTTTTGTTGTGGTTTCAAATGTCATGGAAGAACCCTTTGTTAATGTTTTTCAGCAACACTCAACAAAGTTTAGGAGCTCCCGTTTGTCACCACAAGTGAAAGATGTGCAGATTCCTCTTAGCATATGTGACTTATCACATACATTTTTAAAAACATGATTCTGTTATTAAGACATATGTGATAGTACACTTCTGCAAATGTGAATGGCTTTTGGCTAAAAGCCACGCACTAATAAGTTGAATTGAATGTAACTGCAGTTGACATCTGCTACAATATGAAAGGGGGGGCAATGAAAGAAAGGTTCTCAGTTGTCATTAGTGTAAAAATATTCTTTGTCTTTACACTTTGCTGACATTGTGGCTGTCAACTGGAATCAGATTTCATTCAGTGCTAAGGAATCATTTTGCATGGAGGGTTTGAGTCTCAGAGATTAAAAGCAGGATGTTTTGCATTTATGAAATGGAAGTTCTTTGAAGCTGAGGTATCGTGATACCACAATGATCGATTTTTTCTGACTTCTTTATCAGGTTAATATTTTTATGTTAACATGCTGGGGAAAATAGGCATGGGGACTTGCTTTGTGCAATCTGTTATCTTGAGATAACCCCTTAAGTTGCCGTTTAGATGACTGCTATTTCTGAATGCTGTACATGAGAAAAGGATGGATCCAGCTGGGGATCCCATAATGTGGCCCACTTCAAGTGTGCCTCCCTGTGCAGGAAGGAAATCGTGTGTGCTTCACCCTTGTGAGATCCTTGCACGCAAAATACGATGCCTTAGGGGACTATGAAAAGGTGGTAGCTTTTCCGAATGATTCAGTGGCTCAAAGGGCAGGGAACCAGAATGATTCAGTTAATAGACATTTCTATTTAAAATCTCTTGTTAAATATAAATAGGTCTTCATGTCCCTGTGGAACCAGTCGAGGTGAATAAGCAACTTCTGTTATCTGCTTCAGCCAGCCAAAGAGCACTTAGTGGACTAAAAAGACAGTCCTGCCTTCCTTTGTGTGTTTGTGTGTGTGTGTGTGCACGGGCACACAACGGTAAAGAAGGTTTAGAGTGAAAATAACTTTTTTATTTTAAGGATGGCCCTGGATGCCATGACAGACACAAGGCTGCTGCCAAACACAGCAATCATGTGTTGCCTTTTCCTCATCTTGCCCCAGCTAGTGAATAAATAGCAGAAATTAGATCATCTTGAAGTTTCATGACTGTAGGCACAACTCTCTTATACTATAAGATTCACAGCAGAAGTACAAGAATTGTCAATAATCAATGCAGTACTGCTGCCCCTTGTTCTTGGAGGCCAACACAGCTGTGGTTCCCTGTAATAACTTGGCTTTAGCTTCAGTCAATTTGCAATTGATTTACGTTAAAGTTTTTGAAGATGTTTTACTGCGCAGTGTTCATTAGGAGCAGCTTGCTGATTTAACTGGAATTAAGCAAAGGAAAAAAGAAAACAAGGATGAAGCTTTAAGATCCTGAGGATGGAAGTAGTTACGGAAAACATGGGGCTGCTACTGAAAATGGCAGTTCTGCATCAAGATGAACTCCTTCCTTTTTGTAATGTGTAGTGCAATTGCCCATGTGTTCTTACGTCATTACCCTTGATATTTTTTTGTATCCCAGTGAACTGGCTGCTGCTGATATGTTTTGCAGTGTGATCCTCTTATATGTAGAGTTATGCTAGTCAGACTGGAGGATTTCACTGGTATTTAAGGGATTTATAATCTGCCCTCTCCCACCAATCATCAGGTTCCCAGGAAAGAGAGCAATAAATACAAACCCAACAAAGGAATAAAATCAACTAAAAATGACTATAATCATTGATACCACATGGTGAAACCAACTACATGGTGAAACCAACCATAACGAAACCGGTAAAACAGAGTTACTCTCGTTGCTCAAGAGGGAGAGAAAACAAATTCAAACAAAAGCTGGAGATATGATTTCATTGATGCCTTAAACATTAGGCATAAGGTGAATATGTGAAGCAAGAGCCTTCCAAAGATGAGGAGCCAGTTTCTCTGATGGTCACTGCCTGAACTCAGAAGTGTGATGGCCACACAATCTGGGTAGTCAGGGAGGCATTATGAGAGCTGGAGGTACTTTAAGTTC
Organism: Lepidodactylus listeri; assembly: GCA_029233225.1. Taxonomy (NCBI): domain Eukaryota; kingdom Metazoa; phylum Chordata; class Lepidosauria; order Squamata; family Gekkonidae; genus Lepidodactylus; species Lepidodactylus listeri. The sequence continues at coordinate 40,155,787 of JARCFY010000013.1, forward strand.
CCCTGGTCCCAGGCCAGTTATTGTGTTGATGGGGAAACACAGTGGTAAATTGGCTACAACAGGGGTCCCCAACCTTTCTGAGCCTGCATGCACCTTTGGGATTCTGATAAAGCAGTGAGGGTGCAGCGAGCAAAAGGGCTGCCTCGGAACAGCTGCTGCAAAAGATGGAGCCAGCCAGAAAAGGACTGCCACAGTTGACCTTTAATTACATAGTGAAGATCCTTTGGGGGGGGGGGGGGTATTTTTGCATGTGTGTGTGTACGCCCGAGCCTGGAAGTCATGGCAACCCCTGGCGACTCCTACTGAGGCATGGAGGACATTCAGAGAAGTGGCTTGATAGCCTGCTTTTGCCTCCCAACCTTGGTGTTCTTTGGAGGTCTCCCATCCAAATACTTGCCAGGGTCGGCCCTGCTTAGCTTCTGAGTTTCGGCTTGGCTGGGCTATCCAGGTCAGGTAACATAGTGAAGATCCTTGTGCTGTGGTGGCAGCTGCTGCAAAAGCAACATCTTTAAAAAAAAACTACACATCCAATCAAATCTTCAGTGACCAATCAGAAGCCTTGCCCCACCTGGCCCCGCCCACTTTCCAGAAACACTTTGTAGGCATTAGGAAAAGTGTTGGCAGGTACCGTGGTGCCTGTGGGCACCACATCGAGGACGCTGGACTGCATATTACAGAGGAAGGAACTAGAGACAGGGCTACAATCTGGGCAGCAGCTCTGTGTTTTGTGTATTCATTAGTTCAGTCCTGAGAATAGAACTTTTTCACGTGTGCACGTGTCTGCAGCCACACACTGTCGTCTTTAAAACCCACATGATTCATCACAAGAACCAATTACCACTTTTATCATGCTGCGGTTTCTTTGGGGCTCTTGCAAAATCTGAAAATGATTCTATTACTCTGTTGTGTTAAAGGTGGGAAGGAATTATAAGACTTAGGTTTTTGTACACTGTTTCCAAAGAAACATACAAACTAAATCCCTTTTGATTTTATCGTTCTAATCCCCCGGTACTGTTTTTTAATGTAAATTTTGACTTTTGCAAAGCTCCTACAATTCAGCTATCCCCATGTGGCTTTATTTGTGCTTGATTGTCTCTTTAGATCTCTCTCTTGTCTTTGCCACTCCTTTCTGATTTAGTCCGGCATCGACACAGCTGCTTATAGATGTACTACTCTGGTATAAAATAATCACTCTCTTTTTTCCTTCCTCTTTATTTTGGGGATTTATCCTCTCAGCATATTTTGCTAGGTACACTTTTATCAGCCTTGGAGATAACCTCCGCAAAGCTCATTTCATTCTTTAGGAAAGCAGTCATTGTTAGCCAAGTCCAAACGGGTAAATTAGCCCTATGCTTACGCCACTGGGTATTAAAATGTGTGCAGCCTGTGGCAGTAAAGTCCTAATTTAAATGGCTTCCACTTTGGATACATTTTAAGCTACCCAGAAGCATTCCAGTGGTGATGAATTGGAACATGAAATAGTTTGTGCAGTTTTTAGTTTTCCTTGCAGGAGGTGGGTAGAAAGGTCTGTCTGGTTTTTAAAGGAACGTGAATGTTTTTGCCGTTTGTTGTGGGATTCAAACTGTCAGCATGCTCAAAACATGGAGACTTGGAAAAATCAAGCAGAAAATCAAAAAGTGAACCAATGTCACAGCCTGGTCAAAAGGAAGACTTTCAGGACAACTGCACTTGAAGGCCAGGGTACATTGTTTGAGTATAAGGCCTTAAGGGTCTCAAAATGAGGACTCTTGTGGTAGAGAGCAAGTACTTCCTGCATCCCTTTGCCGCAAGCCAAAGGTGATCTCTGCTTCATTGTGGCATCACTGCTGCATGTGGCTGCACCTGTCAGCCTCCCGGGATCAGATGATGTGACAGAAGAAGCCAGTAATGTCCCATCTGACCCTATAAAGCTGCTGCTGCTGCTGGCCTAGCTCTGAGGCTGCAGATATGAGCTCTGAGCTGCATGTTGACTGCCTCACCCTGCCTGATCTGATACTGAAAAAGACATTACCAAATTTCATGACTACTTAGTTTTAAAGTTATTTCTAACACCATATAAAGTCATCCATGATGTCAGCTCTTGGTAGACTGGGGCTGATGGAAACTGAAATGGTGTCCTAGAATGCCATGGCATTACTTCTAGCAACAGAACCAGAAGTGCCATCCCTGTGTCATGGGAAGCTCTAGAATCCCCCCCAAAATGCTATGGTAACATCTGGCTATGCAGCCAGAAATGACATTGCGGGACCCCATTTCCCCCCGCCACCCTGTTCAGTGGCAATGGGAGACCAAAGCCAAGGGCAAGAGGTTGCCAAGCGGGCAACCAGGGCATCCAAGTTTGGACTCCCAGTTATCATTGTTCAGTTTGTCATTCTCCAAGCACACTAAATCACATCTGAAATTGTAGTGGCATACCCACCCACCCCATTCAGTGCCTTAAATGAAAAGCAATTTCAAATCATGGGTCTTTTTAAAAAAAAAAAAAAAGGTATGGAAATGTTAAGCAACTTTTGATTTTTTTTTTCATAAATGAAGATAAAAATGCATGTAATTTTTCTCTCCGTTTAGGGTCAATTAATATGAAAGAAAGAGGAGAAAGTAGCTAAATGTTTCAGAGGATAATAGCGCTGCAAGGTTAATTTTGCTTCATGCAGCATTTCCAACAATTGAATTGCCTCTTATCCTCCCTCCAGGGCTGCTCCTGTGCTTGCAATAATTGAGGCTGATTTTATTGGAAAATCACCTCTGGATGAGAAACATACTCTAGAGAAAACATTGTATGGGTACAAATAGGCTTTTTGGTGCCAGGGCCATGTTGGGCTGGCCGGCATAGCTATAGTTCCCAATCTGTCTGAGCATTCATGCAACAAATTCATTAGCAACCCTTCTGGCGGGATAGAAGAACAGCCATATTTGGAACATTTGCTTTGGAGTTGTTTTTATTTTTTCCCTCCTCAGAACTTGTCAGATAAAGAGTTCAGTCATCTAACTCAGCTTCCTGACAAGAGCATTTTCATGTTTGCTATTATTATTATTATTATTTTAGTGTCAGGAAAGTCGCAGCCTTTATTTGGGCAGGTGGCTTGTACCAGATTGTTTTATGTAAGTGTTGTGATGCAGGGCAGCTTACAGAACTGATGGGGTGGAATGCAAGAGGCATGAGTCCCAGGGATTTACATGTGCAGTCCCACATCAGGGCAAACAGTAGCCCCTAAGTCCATTTCAGTGTGGGGGGAAAGGTGAACCCCTTCTTGCTCCATGTCACAGTCCCAATCTGGATTGGGCCCCTGTATAGTTGGGGAGTTAGTCCTCCCACTCCTGATGTCTGACAGTCAGCAGCAAAGTCCGGATGGGAGAACCCTGACTGTACATGTGTAATTTAGAGTTGCCAGGTCCCTCCGGCCACCAGCAGGGGATGGAAGAGTAGGATTGCCGGCTCCAGGTTGGGAAAGCCCTGGAAATTTGGGGGTGGTGACTGGTGAGGAGAGCGACAGAGGGGTATAATGCCATAGAGTGCAACCTTCAAAGCATCCATTTTCTCCAGGGGAACTGATCCCTGTAGACTTGAGATGAGCTGTAATTCCAGGGGATTCCCAGGTCCCACCTGGAGGCTGCCATCTCTACTGTAGACTGGGCATGAATTGTTTGTATTAATGGAAGCCTTCTCTGAGTGGTAAGTTATTATAATTTGGTTTTTTAAAAATTAATTGACAGTTTAATTTGATTTTGTAATTTCCATAAGTATCAGACTTGATGATTAAAACATCTTCTTGCTCTTGACCGATATGGCCAGTCAAGTGATCAAATCATTTTTTACCAGTGCAGTGCTGAACCACACTCACCAGAAAGATCTGGAGTTTCCCAGTTCTGGCTTTGGCTCCTCTTAACAACAACACTGGCTTTCATACTGGGGGTAGGAAAAGCTGCCCCCAATGTGCAAGCAGCAGCATTCACATGCGCCCCCCCCCCCCATGCTGTTTGGTAATGGCACATATCATGCCCTACCCCTTTCCTGCTGATCATGTCACAGCACAGAAGCACCAACCTGAGAATATCACCAGCCAAACCCCCCCCCCTCCCCCGCATGGCAAATCTACCCTCACACAGCTGAACAGCAGCTCACAGCTGAGCCTCGACTGAGTTGTAGTTTGTTTGTTTGTTTTTTAAAGCTCCATGAAAAGCTTAGTAGGGGAAGGACACCATAACAGGGGAGTTCAGTGTCGCCCTTGTGAAGGCAGAGCTAAGCTCTACCCCACAACTGGTTCCAGGCAGAGCTTTCACACATCAGCTCCACCTGCAGCTGGCATGCAATTTCCACTTTAAATCAGTGCAAGGAAAGTTCTTCTTTGCTTTGGTTTAAAAGAAAATCCCCAAGAGCACCCTGAGCCTTGCTCAGAAAGAGCATGGTGTTGTGTGGAAGCTCCCAAATAAAGTGGGGGCATGCTGTGTTCCCCCCTGGGGGGAAAGTCCCATGTGAGAACAGCCAATGTTTTACGACTTGTAAAGAGCAAGGGGAAAAAAGAATGGATTACAGCTGTAGGAAATGAGGATTTTGTGACACTCTTGTTGTAGTGTGTGTTTTTCCCCCCTGTCGCATGTCAAAGTCCTGTTGAGTCATTTAATTCTCACTTTACTGATATAATGCTTATTCAAGTATTGGCTCATCCATCAGGTCTTGCCGGCTGGCAAGCTTTTTAATTATAGGAGTGGGCTATCTTGACAGTGTTATGCATTAACTAAGGGACCTACGTTCAGACATGCACATGGATTGCTATTGCATGTCAAGAGGAAAGAATGCTTATTGTCAAACAGAATGCCTTTGGCCTCTGGCTGAGTAGGAACTACATGTAGATGTTGCTTTCCCCATTTCTTTGTCTTTGCTGACTGTGAACTGACAGGGCTGGGGAGGAAGACTACTGCAGGGCGACTGCAGACAGGCCAAGTAGGAGATGCAGAGTGGTGGACGACAATGAAATCTTCCAGGCACGTTGGGGAAAGAGGGAAGTTCACCCATAGAGAATTCTGTGAGAATTCTGATGCTCTCAGGCAATTCTGATGCCCCATGCCATCAAAACCCAAATGTCAGACATATGAGGCATTACATACTACAGTGAAGAGTACAATTAGATACATTCAAGAATGCTAACTTTAAAAAAGGAATATGAAATAAAATTGGGGGCCTATAAGGCCTCCCAGGGAGGGGAAACCTCATTTTCTCTCCCCCAGTCCCTGCTTTCCTTCCTCTTCTTCTACTTGGCTACCTTCCCGCAGTTCAATCTTCATTTCATTCACTTCCCTATGCATTCTTTCCTCTCCCATCTCCTACCATTCTGATCCTTATTGTCTGTTTTCTCTTCCAGTGTTCCCTCTAAGCTGAGTTAGTGTGAGCTAGCTCACAGTTTTTAGCCCCCAGCTCACACATTTTTGTCTTAGCTCAGGAAGGATGGCTCCAGAGCAAACTAATATATGCAGTAGCCAAATCGCTCCCTCACAACTTTTATGCCAGTTGCTCACAGAGTAGAATTTTTGCTCACAAGACTCTACAGCTTAGAGGGAACGTTGCTTCCAGTCCTCTTTGCCAACTGCCTGATCAGTCTTCTCTTCCTCTCACCTTCCTCCGCTCCTTCTCATCAGTCACCTTCACAATCATTTTTACCCTCCCAGTCCCCTTGCCCAACCACCTGGCTGCTAACCCCACTCACTCTTTGCCAATGTTTGTTGACTGTACCCAGGGGTCATTTGGGGAGCTCTGCCAGCTCAGGAGTGGATACTAGGGCAGCCATGGGCTGAATCAGATTCTCTGATCTGATTGAGCCCACTGCCAAATTGCCACCAAAAGTTGGTGGCAGCTTAAAAAGCAGCTGGAGGGGAGGGGGTTTGAGGGAGAGGCTCCAAACTTGCAGAGTAGCTGCTGGAGCCTCTCCCCAAAATACCCACCAAATTTCAAGAAGATTGGACCAGGGGGTCCAATTCTACAGACCCCCAAACAGGTTGCCCCCATTCCCTCCATTGTTCTCTATGGTGGGAAAAAGTAACGTTTTTTCCCACCATAGAGAACAATGGAGGGAATGGGGCAACCTGTTTGGGGGCCCGTAGAATTGGACCCCTGGTCCAATCTTCTTGAAATGTGGTGGGTATTTCAGGGAGAGGCCCCAGCAGCTACCCTGCAAGTGTGAAGCCTCTCTCTCAAACCCCCTCTCCTCCAGCCCCTCATATACCCTATGAGTTTTTGCCATTGACTTCAATGGCCCATAGGGTATAATGGGGCTGAAACTGATATTCGGCCGGCCAGCTGGGGAAGGGGAGGGGAGGCTTTTGAAGATGCCCCCCCTTTTGCTTCCCTTTCTGACACACTTCCGGTGATGTCAGGGGGTGTGGCATATGCTAATAGGTATGCTAATGAGCTCCTGCACCTCATTTTCTACGAAATGACCCCTGACTGTACCTATCTGTTTCCTCCATCACATCCCCAACAGTTTCTGTTTCCCCTTCCTCTTCCCTATCACATTTCCTCTAAGTTACCTTCTTTTGCTTTTGGGTACTGTTTTGGGTTGCAGCAGCCCAAGGTTTTCGGGGGGGGGAGGATTAATCCCTCTTTTTTCCCCTGAATATTTCACATTTTTCTACAAACAGGCCAAGTTCACAGAAATATCTAACCTAGTCCTGAGTGGCCGCATCATGTGGATAACTTGATCTGTAAGGTTATTTTTGAAAATCTGATGTATGATACAATACTGATTTTAAAAATGAAAAGTCTTCAACATAACAATATATAAAAGTAGCAAGAGATGGATAACAGTTGAACCTTCAGTGTCCCAAATGTAAAATTACGAACTAGTTCTTTTTTATTCTTTTTAACTCAAGAAGTAAAATAATTAGTGGGTGCAATTAATTGATTAATTTATTCATTGAAAATAAACTATGTGTTTCACTTGCAAAGTAATAATGTACGTTGAGATGGAGACTATCCCTTGAGAAAGTGTATTTGGAGCTGTAGTTAGAGTATATCTCTTGTTGGAAAAATTTGAGGTTGCGATCACACGCACAATTTTCCCCAACATAGGTGCTAATGCCAGGCGGATTAAAGGAGTGCAATCAGACTACAACATTTTAGGAGTGCCCCGCAGCCGTCAGCAACCCGTTTTGCTCCGCTGCACAAGTGGATTTAAAAGACACCTCGGAAAGTCCGACTCCGTGCCATTGTTTTTTGCCCTTCTCAGTATGCACATCATCGCACACTCCATAGGTAGCCCACAGGGCTGAGGTGCGAATAATCGATCCCTTGTTTAAGCGCATTGGAGACAAACGGGGGGGGGGGGGACCGAACTCACCCTTGGTTGTGTCTGATCACGCAGTGGTGGGCTGCGCCTGCAGCTTCCAAAGTCCATGTAATCGCACAACAGCGGGTCAGCTTCCCCTGGAGGAAACAGCCTCTCTTCTCCCCCCCCCCACTTTATCTCGCGTGTGTGACCACAACCTGAGATAGCCTTTTGTTTTTAAAAATAAATTATTTTTCTGCTGTTTAATCAAGAAGAAACTATATACCAGAAAAAATGTTGGTAGGTTTAAAGATAAATCCCGTTGTAGTTGTATTTTGACATTTGTGACTGAATGGGGATGCTGAGCCTCCCTCACCGCAGACCCTTTCATTGAGATCATCTGGAAATGCACTATTCTAGATCCCTCCACATTCTGAACTGCTTAGTGGTGATGAGGACTGGAGTTTTCTTGGTGATGGCACCATAATTATGGAATTCTGCCTCCTGAGATATGCCTTATGTCTTCCCTGTCTGTGCTTAGGCACCAAGCTGTTTGGTCAGAAATGTACAGACCAGTGTTCCCTCTAAGCTGAGTTAGTGTGAGCTAGTTCGCAGTTTTTTAGCCTCCGGCTCACACGTTTTTGTCTTCGCTCAGGAAGGAAGGTTCCAGAGCAAACTAATTCATGCAGGAGCCAAGTTGCTCGCTCACAACTTTAATGCCAGTAGCTCACAAGGTAGAATTTTTGCTCACAAGACTCCACAGCTAAGAGGGAGCATTGGTACAGAGATATATTTTTTCTATTTCTTTTAGTTTTTGATCAGGATCTGGAAAGCCACTTTCATCCCTCTATTTTCTTTCTTTTCATTTGTTTCTTTATGCCACACATCATTTTTAGGACATTTATACACCATTTATGTGTCATTTGTATGTCAGTTTTGGTGCCCATAGTTCTTTTGAATTTTGCTAATGTGATTGGACAAAAGGACCACAGTAGTTTCATCCCAAGCATGGAGAAACCATAAAAGAACCTTGCAATTAAGAGCCGTAGCTCAGGAGTAGAGCACCTTCTTTGCATGCAGGCAGTTCCCCGGTTCAGTCCCTGTCATCCCCAGTTGAAACAATAAGGCTGTAGGCAATGTGAAAGATGTCTCTTTGAGATCCTGGAGACCTTCTGCCTGACAGAGAAGACAATACTGTACAAATCTTGGCACACCAATGGTCTGATTCATTATAAGGCAACTTCATGTTATTGTCCAATTTTTGAGTTGAACTAGAGTTCTCTTGAATTCCATTACATTCCTGCTTTGGGTTACATTTCTGTTGTCATATGCTGGTTGGTTGCCTTCTGGTTATGTTTCTTCAAGCTGCTTTGGAGAACTAAAACTGCTGGTATTTTAATTACATTGCTTGTAGTTTTATTGCTGCTAGTTAGTTTTATTGAGTTACTTTATTTTTTTGTATGATGAATCTTTTTAATTCAATTTGCAATCTGACTAAAACGTTGAGGAAAGCGTAGTAATGTGTTTTAAATAAATGAATCAGAGAAGTTTCAAGAATACTAAGCGAGCACTTTGGTGTGCGTCTGGATGTGTTAGCATGAGTTGTAGATACAGATTTCTGTTGCTGCTGGACCACGACATCATTGTTTTCTCTAGGAATAAGCCTTTATAGGCATCAGTATACTTTGTCCAATGTATGCATATGCATTGACTATACTCAAAATAGTTTCTGTAATGAGAAACCTCAATATTTCTTTCAGCCAGTTGATCTGTCTATTAATGTGACAGAAGCTGTCAGTTAATCAATGAACTGAATGATTGACAATATTATCTTCTTCCTAGTGGCTCTGTTGTTTCTGTTGTACTTAATAGGTGTATTTGATAGCTCTGGGGGACACATAGCTCGAATATGCTCAAGGAGCTACACGGCAAACTCAAAATGGAACAGGCATCTTTCTTCCTAAAACATAAGGATCTTTTCATGACCGACCTAAGAGGACAAGATGAGGCAGAGCTGAAAGAAGCAAGAAACCCAGATCCCTTGCTAATGGCAAATATACATCACTGATGCAGAGCTGGCTTTCTGTATCCCATTAAACCTGTTTGTTAGAATCCAGGGTAGCCATTCAGGCAAGACCCTCAGCCAGCCAGTCAGTAGCAAGGTGATAACACAACTCCCAATAGTGGTACTCTAGCTCTTTGGTTAGCAGATGAAGAAGACTGTTGAAGAGGCATATCTAGAACCTGGATCATGATGGGGGATATCAGTACTATTTTAATTATAATTGTTCATAAAGCATGTAATGATCCTCTTTAGGGATAAAGTGTGAAAGTCCATGTGGTATAGTGGTTAAAGTGTTGGATTAGGATCTGGAAGACCCAGGTTCAAGTCCCCACTCTGACCTTGGGCCAGTCACCCACTCTCAGCCTAATATTCTCATCTTGCCCGTATAATTTCATGAGAGGATATCATATTCGTGAAAATATACTGTGGGTTTGCACTGTCAGCCAAACCTCCTTGGACTCCTGGGCTCTGGTAAAGTGTACCTATTTCTCCTCTCTCCCAGTGCTGATTCATGTAGTTAGCACTTCTTCTTACAGGACCACTGGGAACTTTGCAACCCGTTACCCAGCTATGGTTTCGTGCACTGATTGCATGAATCAGTAACTCAGTATATGTTAAACCCACTGCAGCTTGCATGATTGCATTAGCTAATGTAATTGTGCCAGATTATTGGTGACTGAATGCTTTCAACCTTCATGGTTGTTATTGCCATAAGATTCTACCTAAACCCAGCAGCAGCCCTGAATGCTCCCAGGGTGGGTTTTATCCAGGATCACTGGTTGTGTGAACTGATCCCATACTGAACAAGAGCCAGGACCATAATGCTTTGTGGAAACCACAGATTACCAGCAATGCCATTTGTGCCATCAGCTGCATCCAGAAAGAAAGGAAGGTATTTCCTGACTCCTAAAATGTGCAGGTATGTATCACTTCTCTGCTAAAATGGAGGCTTTACAATGAAGCAAATGTAATTACATTTATGAGAGAGTAGACCAGAAAGGTGTAAATATCTTCCTCCCTAAGCAAGCCGCAGCAGCTACAATAGTATTTTAAATATTCCTTTTTGGAAGAAAACACTGATGAGCTCTCATCCTAACCATCAACTGTCTGCAATTACTGAAAATGGAGAAAAGAATGACAGCAAACTTGTACATGAGAGTTTAGAACGCCTCCTGTTAACCAACCGTGGCGGATGGTGCGGCTTTCTGCAACGGCCGTCCATCCTACATTTTAATCTCTTGGCACTTGGCTACAATTTTGTGGGTATTTTTTTAACACAACCGAGTTCTCTCAATTATGCAGCCATCATAAGGTTTGCCAACACAGAGTACGGATCGATTTGTGTTCATTAGAGCACAAAATTAAAATTTCATTGCGGCAAGCTATAAATGTGTTGGCTCAAAGAAGTCAAAATACTTTTTCTGTATAAAATCTTGGATTAACTGTCATTGGCAAGTTTCAACTTTGGTTTTTACTCTTTTGTAATGAACAAAATCATTTCTATGGGATTTCTTTTCATCCTTTAATAGTCCTCCCCTCTACTTTTGGCCTTGAGACTGAATAAGACTCAATTTACCAGGGATAAGCCCCATCAAACTCAGGAAAATGTACTTCTCAGTAAATATGCGTAGGATCTGACTCTGTGTGTGGCTGTTGTCACATCTAGTGATATTTTCTTTGTGTATGAGCTCACAGAAACTGCCTGCAGTTTTATCTATAGGCTACATGCCATTGGATTGGGTCCTATGAAAAGAAGGAAGTAGAGTAGAGCTTGCCCCCTCACCAGCAAGCCGCTGTTCTCCCTGAAAAGCCACCGTTAAATTGTGGGACTCTCCTAAACTATATGCTATGCACCAACAGAGCTAATTAATTAATTATCATATGGCAGTGTGTGTAGTAGAACCAGGAGATCCTAAGATTGTCTGGCAGTGATGAGTTGTAGCTCTTTTAGCATTATGCACCACTAGGTGGTGAGCTAAACTTGTTTTTTTTTTAAGGCAAGAGACATTTCAGAGGTGGTTTGCCATTGCCTGTCTCTGCATCACGCCATTGGTATTCCTTGGAAGCTGCCCATCCAAATACAAGCCAAGACCAACCCTGCTTAGCTTCTGAGATCTGGGCTAGCCTGGGCTATATTCAGATACAGGGCTACCAACAGAGGTTACAGTTAGGAAGGGGAACTGGGAAAGCATCTCCCACCCCACTCCTGCATGAATGGTATAAACTGAGAGCCAAACTGGTTCCATGTGTGCTAGAGCAGAGTGGCCAATTTCACCCAGTTCCCCCTCTGGTCCCCTGTGGTCTATGGTGCATTGTGCAGTGGCTTTTACAAGAGCTTGGCTCTTGTAACCCAGTACTTCCTTGGTCCCTTGAGAACTTTTTTTTGGTGAGGAATTAAACTCAGACATGCCATCTTAAATTTGGCAGGTGATTTCAGTGGGGTAGAGGAGAAACTCAGTGAGATTTAAATCCCCGTTCTTGAATCTGCTCAAGATTAAATTGCTTTTTTAAAAGTCCACTCTAAGAGTACCTACTTTAGTTACTTTTTCTGACTTCATAATAACTATAGAAATGTTATCAACACAATTTAATCAACTGGCTTTTTTTTTCAGCAAAGGGGTTTGTGACTTTTCTGTGTGTGCAGAGTACAAAACCACACATGATTGTTTTTAACAACACAGTGTGGAGAACCAGTGAACTGGCCAGAAAAATGTTCTTGAGAAATAATCACATGTGATTTGAAACCCCATCTTACCAGACACTCCAACCACTATACCACTATAGCCGAGCAAAATGTATGTGAGGATTTTTAAGGAAAATTAAGAAACTTGTACGTTTAAAGAGTTTTTGTACTGCAGTTGAGCAAATAGTTTACTACATATTTCTCAGCTCCCCTAGCACACATCTTCTCAGTATACAACGTTCTCAAGGCTTCATCACTGGGCTGCTCTGCATTTTTATATATATATATATATAGAGAGAGAGAGATAAACTAGCAAATTTTATCACCTTCTTCCCTAAACCATGCATCAAGGCACTCAGTCACAAGGACAGGCAAAGATACTGACAGCAGATTAGGGTTGCATGGCCTGGCAACTGGCGGGAGAGGGGTCAGGCAAGTACCTACCATGGGGGGGGGGGCATGCAGTCATCGGCCATGCATGATGATGTAACTTCCACAGTGACCCAGAAGTGCCGACATTGTGCCAGGGCAATGCTCTAGCACTTGCCCCAAAACTCTATGGAAACCATAGAGATTTGGGATGAGTGCTAGAGCATCATCCCAGCACAATGCCAGTGCTTCCAGGTCACACCAGAAGAGATCTCATCATACAGGGATGATGATTGCTGTCCCCCCCCCCCACATATATCCATCCTGTTTCTGTATGCCAACCAGCTGAGCATCAGAAGGCAGCAGCCAAATTTGCTGTCAGGTTGTCCACTATGAGCAAGCACTTGGCAAGTCAGATGGTAGTAAGGAAAAAGAATTACTCGTAATCTGGTTGCTCAGAGAACAAATGTGATAGCCTCTTCCATCAATTCAGAGAGAGCTGTCAATCTGTGAGTCAGTGGCACAGGATTGGCCTGCTGGTGTCACCTGATTTTCCAGGCCAGGAGGCTTCTGGGCTATTGTTTAAGCATCCCAGCTTCAGTAACCTTGGTGGTGTAAGCAAGCAGCAGGAACTTGTGGCTGACCCACAAGAACCCTGGTCTGAGCCCTGCCAAGCTTGAAGCTATAGTGGGTGCAAATGCAGGAGAGATGCTTTTTATGGGCATTGATATCTTGTAGGTATGTTCCAAATTTTGCTGCAAATAACTATATAAATATTTGCTTTTTCAGCTCTCTTCTGAAGCTGGTAATTTAAACGTCAGCTGGCATAAATTAGCAAGGTGAAAAATTTAAATATGCACCTAAAGCTACTCTCTCAGGAAATAAGCAGATGAATACACGCTGTGACGAATGACTAGGGTGGATAAAATATCAACATGCATTTCCCCATGCAGGTTGTGTATAAATCAAGGGAGGTGTAGCAAAGCCCTTTAGCTTTTAAGATTTATATAGGCTGTTTGCACTTTAGAATTCTCTCACTTAAGGAAAAAAAAACAATTTCAAGGGCTTTCAGTATGAAGAAGAAAATTGGCATATCCAGGCAGTCCCTCTCCATCAAATGGGATCACCGCTGAACTCATTCCTGAATTAATGTGCTCATTCGTGAGGTGAAAATCTAGGGAATAGATTCGGAGGGAAAGGAAAACTGGCTTCTCAAATTTATTTATTCTGGAGGAAAGGTGACCATTAATCCATCCTGAAACTGTGGAATTAGAAGGGAAGGGACCACAGTTTAGCATTTGGCAGCTGCAGGAAGACACAGATGGTCTTGTTGCTTTTAAAGACTTTCCAAGCTTTTGATCTGTATACCAGAGTTTAAAAGTGGCTTCATTGTGTGCTTCAAGTTTGTCCAGAACAGCCATAGAAAAACAAGCCCTTCAACGCATCGGCTTGCCTGGGCTTTCTCTAGTGTCCTTGCCCAAACCAAGGGTGGGGAACCTTTCTCAGCCAGAAGGCTGCACTGCCAGTTTTAAACTGGCGAGGAGCCTGCATTCATGCAGTGAAGAACCAAGAGGGATGACTTCATTTATCCAAATGGAATCCTTTGGCCCAGGGCATGTCCTGAAACCACATACACACGAATGTGCTTTATACTGAATCAGACCATTGGTCCAGCAAAGTCAGTATTTTCTACTCAGAATGGCAGCAGCTCTCCAGGGTCTCAGGCTGAGGTCTTTCACCTCACCTCCTAACTGTAGGTGTCAGAGATTGAACCTGGGACCTTCTGCATGCCAAGCGGATGCTCTACCTCTGAGCCACAGTCCCTCCCCTCCATGTAGTGTAGGGTTGTTGCCTGAGTGAAGCAAGGAGCACTTGTTCTTCAGTCTTTTTCTTCCCAAAAGCAAAAAGGATCCGAATGGTGGGTTTGAGAAGAAAAAGGGCCCGATGGGAAAGGTTGAAGTACCACCTCTTCCACACTCAGGTCCTTCATTCAGGTTCGCAGCCCAGCTTTTTTTTTTCAATTTTTGTTTTAAAGTTACAGCTACACATTGTGCATAGTTTGATTTTGCACATCACATGTACCCTGGGCTCCAGAGAGAAAGTACAGAGGAATGTGTAATGAATATGCTGCTGGAATGTTGGAAGCTCTGTAGCTCTTTGGTGCAGAACAGAACATGAAGGTCCACCCCTGGTTCAGTCTGTGGCATTTCCACTGAAAAGGATAGGTGGTGCAGGAAATCTTCTGCCGGAGATTCTGAGGAGCTGTTGCAAATCAGAGTCGACAGGACTGGGCCAGACAGACTGATGGGTTGGCAGTATAAGGCAGATTCAGAAGCGCAGGTGATGACAGAGCAGTCGAAGGTGGCTACAGAACTATTTTCACGAGAGCATTTTTTTTTAACAAAACAGTGTTGAAAGCACTTGCTCTTTGACATGGGTTATGAACAGAGTTTTATCGTTTGATTCCTTGTTTTTTTTAGCATGTATCACTGCAGAAAGGGACATTCCTAACTCTCTTATATGCCACATTTTAAAAAAATTATAAGAGCACAGCTGGATCTGTGTAATGTAGCATCCTGTTTCCAACAATGTCTGCACCAGACACACTTGGGAAGCACAGAAACAGAGAGGGCTATGAAGGCAGCTGCCCGCCTCAGTTCTTTGTCCCCAGCATCTATTCTTCAGAGGTAGACTGTCTTTGAACTTGAAGGTTCCGTTAGGTTTCCAAGCTTAATGGCTATTAATAGAGGTTTTATCCTCAAGAACCCAAGCATGGATCAGTGCAAAGGTCCATTTACTCCAGCATCCCATGGCCAACAGGGACCAACTAGATGACTGCCAGAAGCCCATAAGTAGGGCATGATGATTACTTGCCCTTCCCCAGTGTTGTCCTCCAGCGTTTGAAGAAGAGATTGGATTTATACCCTGCCCTTCACTCAGAGTCTCAGAGTGGCTTACCATCTCCTTTCCCTTCCCCTCCCCACAACAGACACCCTGTGAGGTAGGTGGGGCTGAGAGAGCTCTTTTGAGGACTGCTCTTGAGAGAATTTGTGACTGACCCAAGGTCACACCAGCAGCTGCATGTGGAGGAGTAGGGAATCAAACCGAGTTCTCCCAGATTAGAGTCCATGTTCCTATGCTACACCAAACTGATAGGTGGAGGTATCCTGCCTCTCTACTTAGGTCTCATAGCTGAACGCATATGCTCAGCACTCATAAGGGCTTTTATTTATTTTCAGTAAATTGCCTTTGGACCAGTGAACGGCAAGTGTGTACTCCCATTTGCAAACACAAGCATGCAAGCAATATAACAAAAAAAAATTAAATCTAACAAAATGAATGTATACAGATGTAGCAAACCCCATGTCAATGTCTTTACAATACACTTCATTACTTTATTGTACAATATGCGTACAAAATTAAGTGAAGGAGTTCTTTACAAAATTGGAAAAACAGGTGCCACCCCTTAAAAGCTAAGGTTGAGGGGGAGACGGGATTGATTAGAAGCAAATGCACTGGATGTTTCCAGTGTGTTATGCTTAGTGTGTTGGAGTAGGACTGGGGAGACCCTCGGTAAAATTCCTGCTCAGCCAAGAAGCTTGCTGGGTAATATTGGCCCAGTAACACTCAACCTGATCTACCTTACAGAGTGGTTGTGAGGATAAAGTAAGGGAAGAGAGGTTCCCTATTGCTGACCTAAGCTTTTTGGAGGCAGGGGGGATCAAAGTGTAATAGCTGGCAACAATATATTCTTAATAATTGTGTAAAATCAATGTTTCCCTAGTCAGTTCTGGCTTGCACATTTGTCCCTAGGACCGGATATTGCTCAGGGAATTTCTTCACTTATTTAGTATCAACAAACAGTTTGACTAGACCTCACTCAGCTGTCAAAGACAATCGCATCAGCAACCTGGCAAATGTTCCAAAACCCTCCCACACAAATCTAAATAAAGCAAGCTATATACAAGTATTACACAGATAAAAATATGAGCTGCTTGACCTGCAGATTCAAACAGTAGTTTTTGAACATTTAACAATTTGTAATCTACAGGTTCATCTATAGATTACAACTCTCAGGGTTAAATTTCTCACAGTTTTCTAAAAAAATAAATTTCAGGTGCATTTCAACCCCAATTGTAGTCATATGGGGAAAAAAGAAACTTGGGGTTAATCTTTCCTTCACCACCACCCCTAAATGATTTTACCTGTTGAAACCAAGCTCCTTACACTTCTGTTAGCTCTACATGAGACCCAGTTTGGTGTAATGGTTCGGAGCGCAGAATCTTATCTGGGAGGACCGGGTTTGATTCCTCCTTCACATGCAGCTGCTGGTATGACCTTGGGTCAGTCACAAATTCTCTCAGAGCTGCTTTCTCAAGAGCAGTTCTCAAAAGAGCTCTCTCAGCCCCACCTACCTCACAGGGTGTCTGTTGTGGGGAGGGGAAGGGAAAGGAGATTATAAACCACTCTGAGACTCCTTTGGGTAATGAAGGGCGAGGTATAAATCCAATCTCCTCCTCCTCCTCCTCCTCCTCCTCCTCTTCTTCTAGAAGGGAAAAATGTTGGGCATCAGGTTTTTTGCTTATTTTTTCTATCCCACTCCCCTTTCTGGATTAGTAACAGCACCGGAAGAATTGTTTTGATCAGGAAAACCACATGAGAGTCATTTTATTTAAAATACTTATATTGTGCTTTTCCAAACAACAAAAGCTGAGGAAGTACTTGCCTATCTTTTAAGACTTTGGTTTGGTTAATAGCTGAAAAGGACTGTTCTGTTTGGGGATACAAGTTTTAAAAGTTCTGCACCTGGGTGCCTGGAACATGGTAGGCAAAGATTCTCTGTGGCGTATAGGAATGTCTGTATGGGTAAAAAGAAAGAAACGCTCCGGCCTGAGAGCTGCTTTACCAGATCAAGCCTCTTTTTCCAGCACAGGGCAAAGCCCTTGTGCCAAGGGGGAAAGGGGCTCTAGTGATCATTGTTACATGCCGACTGGGTCACTGAAACTGGATTGGAGTGACGTTATCAGATCAGCCGCTGAGAGAGATGATCTTGGCATCTTGTTGGGATTAGAGACGAAAGACGGAACTGTCAGGCATTTCAGGGTGGCGGAGGCAGGCAATTTCTCACTCATTTTTGCATGGCTGAACGGTAAACCACCAGCTTTATGCGGGTTTGCAGTTCTCAGTCTCCTTTTTCGTTCACTGGAGTAATGGAGATGAATATGGAGGAAGGCATGGTTTTGAGCAATGAGCTTTACCGGTCTGTTTTTCTGTGCATGTTTAGATGCCACAGGATTAGACTGCTGGATCTTTAAGGGCACTAATGCCCTTCAGAAGAGGAAGGAAGCATATTCTTCCTGCACCTTTGCTATGATACTCCACTTTCTCTCTTATGCACTGCAGTGGCAAAATAGAGCTTAGAAGGCAGTGAGGGAAAGGGGTGAATGAAGCATGCCAGCACTGCAGTGAGAGAAGAGGGTCATAGAGTACCTGATACGACTTGGGCATGAGGTGCTGGGGGAATATTCTTTCTCCCCTATACTGTTCCCCCTGCCAGGTTATTTCAGCCTTAGCAGAGAGAGAAAAAGGCCCTGACCTGGATAGCCCATGCTAGCATGATATCCTCAGCTCTCAGAAGCTAAGCAGGGTTAGCCATGGTTAGTATTTGAATGGGAGACCTCCAAGGAATACCAAGGTCTCTGTGCAAAGGCAGGCTATGGCAAACCACCTCTAAATGTCTCTTGCCTTGAACACCCTACAGGGTCACCTTAAGTCAGCTGTGACTTGATGGCAAAGAAGAAAGACAGGCACAATGCAGGTCCCAGACTTATTCCCTCCCAAAGTTTAAAGCATCCCAAGAGATCTGCTGTCTCTGATTGAGAAGGAGCATGGGGAGTAGGAAGAGCCCCGATCAATATCCTCCTCCCCGTAGCTGGCTCTTTGCAGTTAAATTACACATCTAGGAGTCCAATCGTGTACACAAAAGATCAAGTGAAGTTTAGGCTTGTCAGTTCTACATGAGAGTCAGCAAGCATGCCCTTGCAGTGAAGGGCCTATGGAAGCAACTAGAGAGGTATTCTTTGTGGCTGTACACCAGTTACGGAACTCTTTTCCTCTTATTTATTTATTTATTTATTAGTTTCGATTTATATCCCGCCTTGCCAGAAACCGGCTCTAGGCGGCTAACAACATATTTATAAATACAAAGTTAAAACATCATTATAAATACAACGTTAAAACATATAAAATTTCATTGAATCACATTAAAAGCTAAGCAATCAGTTACAGATGGTAGCAAATACAAAACCCCACATCAAGCACCAGTTGCCTATGTTATTTCCCGCCAGGAGACTCCCACCTCAGGTGTTCTGGTGGCAATTTCACCTTGCCACCTACTAAGGGCCATTCCCTCCGGTGGCGGCCCCAAAGGCCTGGCGGAAGAGCTCCGCTTTGCAGGCCCTGCGGAACTGCAAAAGATTCCGCAGGGCCCTGATGTTCTCCGGGAGCTCGTTCCACCAGTAGGGGGCCGCCACCGAGAAGGCCCTGCTCCTTGTAGTTGTCAACCTGGCCTCCCTCAGGCCCGGGAGGGTCAGGCGATTTTGAGTGCCTGACCGCAGTGCTCTCTGGGGTATATACGGGGAAAGGCGGTCCCTTAGGTAGGCAGGCCCCAAGCCATATAGGGCTTTGAAAGTTAAAACAAGCACCTTGAACCGGATCCGGTACGCTATAGGCAGCCAGTGCAGTGCCCTCAACACAGGCTGGACATGGTCCCTCACCGAGAGACCCATCAGCAGCCTGGCTGCGGCATTCTGCACTAGCTGCAGCCTCCGGAGCTGGGTCAAGGGCAGCCCCATGTAGAGAGTGTTGCAGTAGTCTAGCCTCGAGGTAACCATGGCATGGATCTTGACATTCATCAGAGCCTGAGCATTTTCTACATCCTTCTGTTTTTGGAGATTAGAGTTTCCAGATTCATCCACCGGCGGTCCTCAGATCTCATTCAAAGGAGGACACTGGCTGGCTGGCCCACCAGCCAAAGATCCACTCCACCAATCTTGATTCATTCCTGATCACCAGCTCTCCCTTCAGTTGGCTGAGGTCTCGCAACCTCTTTATCTCCAAGTCTTCATTAGACTTGCACTTCTCAGTCCTTCCCTCCAAAAATGGCTCTCTCAGAGTGGCTTACAGAAATGTTTAACATATTACAAATATCAGTTAAAAGATAATTTTGAAAGTTGTGTGAGGAGTAGATTCTGAGGCAGATCTTGCTTCAGGCTTGATGAGGAGAGATGCCTAGTTGCTGCCTCTTCTCTCTCTTATGGCAGATGGTTCTTGGAAGGAGTGGAGGTCTCATCCTGAAGAAGATCCAGGCATGATGGGACAATGCCTAGTTGCTGTCAGTGTTCCCTCTAATCTGAGTTAGTGTGAGCCAGCTCACAGTTTTTTAGCCTCCGGCTCACACGTTTTTGTCTTAGCTCAGGAAGGATGGCTCCAGAGGAAACTAATCTATGCAGTAGCCATATCGCTCGCTCACAACTTTAATGACAGTAGCTCACAAAGTAGAATTTTTCGCTCACAAGACCACAGCTTAGAGGGAGCATGGGTTGCTGCCCCTTCTCCATCTGGCCTCCCTTTATAGCATATGGTTTCTGGGAGGAATGGAGCTCTCATGCTGAGCAAGGTCCGGGCAGGATGAGAGAATGCCTAGCTGCTGCCTCTTCTCACTGTGACCTTGGTTATAGCACTTAGTCACTGGGAGGAATGGAGCTCTCCTTTGCAGCCAGATCCAGGCATGATGGAGAGGTATTTGGCTGCTCATGGTTCTATATTCCAGTCTGCAGGATGGGAGCAAGCAGCTCTGCAAGAGTCACTTATGTTTTTCCATTCAGGTGTGCACAAAGGATTCAAAGTAGTTCATTGTGATTATATTTGCAAATCCCCATGCTAACATTATATTAAAAGTAACCCACTCCAGAGGCAACAGCCACCGGCAGTGAGAGTGGCTTATAGGAAGTACTAAATCTGAGTATTTTTTTTAAAAGGGATTTCTCCACTGTTCCTATAGCAGACTGTATATTAAGCAGAAACCTCTCATCAGGTTTAGCAAATCAATACCGTAAGCGTGTGAAACGGTCCCCAGAAATCTTCGGAATTCTATTTCACACTGAAAAGCAATTGGGGGAAGAAGAAAAAAAGAAGCTACTTCAATGGAATAACTTACGAGATAGCCATTTAGATCACAAAAGGATCATAAAAGTCAGAAGCAGTTTGTTTGAAGCAAGGTTCATCATGTAACTATGCAGGACTTGCCAGGAAGGGAGAGAGAGGGAAATTGCAAACCAATTTGTGGTTATGGCTGTTGCTGACAATTCTGCAGGGATTTAAAACTTGTTAAAGGTAGGAACTCGTGCCATCTTGCATTCCTCAACTAGCAAGTGATAACTATAATCAGAGCAGCTGAAGAAACACCAGTTATTGGAAGTCAATAAAGTACCTCCAGAACAATTAGTACTTCACAAGGTCATTTATTACCAAACAGGAAGGTGTCGGGCCAACAGTATTAGTTAGCGATAATCTGAAGATTGCTTATGGAACATTAAACAATATTTGCCAGCCTCTATTTATGAATGAAGATTCAAGACGCTTTGTTCATTCATCATATTTCTCTCTTGGACAGTATTTATGTAGTTGTCCCATTTAATCCTGACAATGACCCTAGGAGGCTGGTTAGGCTGAGTTAATGGTCCCTAAAATGCCATCTGAGCTTCATTCTGAATAGAGATTTTCACTCAGATCTCATCAATTTTAAGTCCAATACTTCCTGTGTAAAGTTACAAAAAAAACCCCAACAGCTCTGTAGTTGGAAACATAGCATATAAAGAAGAAAAGGTGTATGTGCTAATTTTCTACATGCAACCATTTTTTTTACATGGGGAAGACATCCAAACATACAGTCCTCAAGTTCTACATGACCAAAAAGGACATCACTGCATGACTTTTCTGAATAGACACATCTGCAAGGTCCAGATGTTACGGAGAAGCAACTAAAGCTTACTTGCAGTGTAATATCTAAAGGGACGGATTTTCACTTCTCTCTGTTGTGAAATGCATCACTTGGTACCACTATCTGGCATTCAGGCTTTGCATTGTGGAGTTGGTGTATGAATTTTCCTTCAGCCGGTACATAAGAACTCCAAAAAAACAAGACAGAATAATGGAAGAATTGCCTTGCAGGATCACACCCAGGTTTATCACAGCCCCTCAAAAATGGCCAGTCGTTGCTTTGTACAGTCACAAAATAAGGCATGAAAGGGATGCTCTAGTATTCTGTATACTGCTTGTGCACATGGAGGCTCCATTTAGCTAGCACGATTATTATCCATCACTTACATATCCATTTCTCAATAATATATCAAACTACTCTTTGGATGGTTGATCTAGCCAACGATTGTTGCCCCCAATTAGATTTCATCTGGACATCTTTTTAAAGGGATCTTTATGATTAATGGTTGATTCGGGGCTAGTACGAAGGTAAGCAATAAAATAGTTCCCAGTTTCTCTTCTGCTCCTATTTCTCTTCAAAGAGCAGTGCTGCTTTAATAAATATCTAGGAAATGAAATTCTGGCTATGTTACACTCAATCAGTTTGCTACGGACAGATGAAAAGTAATCCTGCCTGCTTTAATACCATTAGGAGAATTGGTATTGTGGAATTCTTTTAAGGTCACGGCATAGCAGTGGCTGCAGACTTGACATGGCTTTACCCTTTTGCGACACCGATGTACTTGTGCCATGGGAAAGAGACTGCCACAATGTGTTATGGATGAGGAAAGCTAATGCGCTGTGATCCACTGGGGAACACTGCAGGATGACTTCACCTCTCTTTTTTTTTCTTCTTTTTTTGGTGTCGTCAGGGATGCTAGAGAGAAGGAGCTGATGGAATCAAGTAGCATGTTGTCGCTACACTTTCTAGCTCACAGACCCCAGATGTGGTTTTTATGGCCAGATCTGTAGATCTGGCAAAAGATCTGGGTCTGATCCTATGCTGAAAAACAGCAGAGGAGCAGTCGGAGGATAGATTTGCAGGGAACAAAGGGGTGGGTAATTGGCTAACCTTTCTGCTCACCATATTCCCCTTGCCACCACCTTCCCTGGAATCAGAAGCATTCTTACCACTGGCATGTTTTATTTCCAAAGTGCATTTCTTACCCCACCCTTTCTTCAAGGAGCTCAAGGCAGCACTCACGGTTACCCCCACTTTAGCCTCACAACAGCCATGTGAGGTAGGGATGGCTGGGAGCGGCTGACCCAAGGCTTTGTAGCTGAGCAGGGATTTCAACCCAGGTCTCCTCAGTCCTCATTATACTCTCTGCCCACACACCTCACACAAATCTCTTCATTTGCATTTGGGGTGGGGCTCAGCAGAAAAGGCAAACGTGAATGCCTCTGACAGGCGAAAGGAGACGGGTGCCAGATATGAAAACATCAAGTCACTTCTGAGGTAAACTGACTGCGTTATATACTGCAGGAGCTTCCTTTTTTGTTTCATTAAATCATGACTTTCTAGCAAATGACATCCCAAAAGATATTTATCAAAGCAAGAAAGCACTAGAAAGGTGCGCCCTGCATTCACTTTAATATTTCTCCTTTTCTTCTGACATTTTTCTAGCCTAGAGATCTAATTCCATTAAATATGTACATTTTTTGACTGGAAGACTTCTTCATGTATCTTTCAGATGAATCTTAAAAGTACATAAGGTCTGTAGGGCATCTTTTTTAAAGTGCAAATGAGGCCCACAGTAGAATATTGTCTACGAGCCTTTTCAATTTATTTATATTCCTGCAGTGTTTTACCTTTCTCTGACTGTGATAATGATATGGAAGGAGGGAGAGTCCACTCTCCCTTCCATGGAGTCCTGTCAAACAATATTAGTTTTATTAAATGTACAACTTACAGAAGCTTAAACTTGGGCTGATTTCCGTTTTTATTGGCTTTATTGGTGGTTGTCATGTTGGGTAATACTGGACATTCCATACAGTATAGAATAGCTCTAAATAATTAGATGTACTGTTGTTTCAGGTTATTGTTGCTATCATTGCAGTTATTATTATTACAAGAGGGGGAAAGAGAAGGAGAATTTTGGGGATGAGGACAAGCTCTTCAGTGTGGCGCTGAAGCAATGACATCACTTACGGTTTCGTGCTGGAAGTGATCTTGCGCATCAAACACAATACCGAAGAGCCCCCTCCCTTTTCCCCCTGCTTGCTTGTTGAGTAGTGACAGGGAACAGAAGGGAGACTTGGCTTCCCTAAAAGGACTAAGAGGGACAGGATACTCCACTTCCTTCCTTGCTGATTGCCCTTTGCCCCTTGCAAGGGCTCCTTTTTCCCTTCTTCCCTCTGCTCTTCCCCACCTGCCCATTTCCTCCCCCCACTCAAACACTCACTGAGTCTTCCTGCCTGCCTACCAGTCACACATCCCCCCCCCCCCAGTTTCCCTTCCCACTTCATCTTTGTCCACTTGCGAGAGAGACAAAGAATATGGAGAAGCAGGTGTTGGGGGAAGCAAGCTGGAGATGGACTCTGTGCCTGCTCCAAGAGGCCACTGCATTTTCACATGGTACTTTGGCTGCCTGAAGGGTTATTACTTTTAATGCCTGCACATATATGCACAGACATCACTTGCACTGTTGGGGGCAAGTTATATTTTAAAATATACATATCACCCAAACTGTGGAATTCCCTTCCCAGGAATTCTACCATTGTCTTCTACCAGTGGATGAAGACTTTTTGTTTGTTTGGTTGGTTTGGCATTCCCTTACTGACCCTCCTTCCTGTTTATGTTTTAATTGTTGCTTATATATAGTTGCTCAAGTTGATTTTTCAATGTATTTTTAATTGTTCACTGCTTTGAGGGTCCTCTATTGGGTAGAAGGGCAGGATAAAAATGTTTTAAATTAGTCCATTAAATAAACTATTTTTCTTCAAAACGTGGGGTTCCATGCAGTTGCAGAAACCTCTGTTCTAGTCGTGGGTTGTAGGCATTTTTTTCTTTTATTTGCACAGGGAGCCCAAATGGATGTTAGAGATAGAGGTTTAATATTACATAATCAGTGTGTAGGCTAAAAGATAACAGGTCCCTGCCCTGAAGTTGACAGGCAACTCATTCTAGTTACATACGTTTAAGCTACCTATCTATTCCATTCTTATCTTACTGTTCCTCTAAGAAGCTCAGAGTGGCATACATGATGTCCCCTTGCCATCCATTTTATCTTTACAACAACTGTATGAGGTAGGTAGGCTGAGAGAGTCAAAGTCACCCAAAGAGCTTTATGACTGAGCAGAGGTTTCAGACTGAGTCTCCTAAGTGCTAGTTCTCCTCTGTTACCATTGTGATAGGGGAGGGCATTTAAGAGGCTATGCAGAAGTTTTCACAAAAAGGTGGATTTTGAAGATGACGAACAAGGGAATTATGATAGGGACTTGCAGCCACAATGGGCAGCAATGGGGAAATGGCAGCATTGATTGAAGGAGCAGATAGACCTCTCCATTAAAATGTTTGTGGATGAATAAAACAACAATCATTAAATATTTTTCCTTGGCACAGTGTGTTGGGGTAACCTGCTCCACTCCATTGAAATTCATTCTCACCATACCAGTGCCTGCATTCTGGAAAATATGAGGTCAAATTTCTGTTTCCTCTCCCCACCAACATGGATTTTTCCATAAGATTTGGCATAAAGTTCTTCACACAAGGCAGAATACACATATAGGATTTGCTGCCACAGAATCATAGATGATAGTTACATTCAGTGGGAGGACTTCTAGTGTCCTGGCCCCACTGGTGGGCCTCCTGATGGCACCTGCTATTTTGGGCCACTGTATGACAGAATGTTGGACTGGATGGGCTTCTCTTATGTTCTTATGCTACTAGCCAAGATAGCTAAATGCAATTTCGGTGTTCAGAGATGAAAAACCTCTGAACACCAGTTGCCAGGGCAAAAACAGTATAGGAGAGTTGTTGGCTTTATGGCCTGCATCTGGCTGGTTACTTTTGGAAGCAAGATGCTGGAGTCTGCACACTCTAATGGCAAGGAACAAACATGTGTATAAGCTTCAGAAGAGGAGTGGAAAGGGTTATGAATCTTTTGTTTTCTGGACCAGCAGACATGAAGTTACATGTTTGTACCTTTTTTTGCCAGTCATATTTCTTCACTGGGTCATGCAGGGTTTGTCTTGAAGTACTGTGTGGTAGAAATGTTCTATTTCTTGCTTAGCTGATTGGAATATCTAAAGTTGCATACACTCATCAAGCAGAAAATGTGTACAAAGGAACACCATCAACTGGCCAGTGAATGCACATAACCTTTAGATCAGCGGTGTCAAACTCATTTGTTATGAGGGTCAGATCTGACATAAGTGTCACTTTGTCAGGACAGGCCATGCATGCCATAAAATGTAATGCCAGATACCAGAGATATAAATTTTACAAAGGGCACAGGTAAACCCAATTAACAATATTATTTTTTACTCAAAATTCAAACATGCTTAAAACATTTACACTCTTACAGTATTTTCTTAAAGTATCTCCCTGATGCCAGCTTCCCACATCCACCACCCATTACTCATTAGCACTGGGACAGTACACCGAGATATAATGCACAGCCTCTGTCATCTGGCAGTTAAAGTAATGACCAGTTGCTCATGGGCCAGATAAAAGCCCTGGACAGGCCAGTTCCAGGCTGCTGGCTGTATATTTGACACCCTTGCTTTAGATTATTCTGATGAATGCATAAGAAATTTAATTCATTGTATCCTATGAGCCCTATACATATCAGCCACTTGAAGATTATGCATGTCCAGGAGTCAATGTCTGAAACACATCTTCCAATATTACTTGGGAGGATGGATGGATGGATGGATGGATGGATGGATGGATGGATGACAGACAGACAGACAGACAGACAGACAGACAGACAGACAGACAGACAGACAGAAAGAAAGAAAGAAAGAAAGAAAGAAAGAAAGAAAGAAAGAAAGAAAGAAAGAAAGAAAATAGGCAGGCAGACACTTTAATACCAGCAAATATGTGACACCCAATAATAGTAAGTCATTCAGTTGATTCAAACATGGTCCAACCATTGTTTCGCTGGGATCAGTACAAATTAGTAATATGGGTTCTTTTAAATTCCACAATATAATCTCATGAGCCATGAAAGAAAAAAGGTAACCTGTTTTATTTCTGCAGTGAAATAAATAGGACCACATCATTGTAATAGGCTTACAACTCAATGCACCATCACCTCTCTGTGCCTTTATAAAGTATACCCATTCTCCCCAATACTTGGACCTTGGGTTCTAAAGAGGCTTCTACCACCGCATTCCCCCCTAAATTAGGCTTTGCTTATGTCCGTAATAATTACCCCCCCCCCCAAAAAAAAACCCCACCAAACATTTCAAGACTCTCGTGGGGATGGACTAGGTTCATTTGAACAAATTACATGGGACCAAAAACAGACTTTTAAAAGTCCAAATAATAAGCGGCAAGATGACTAGGAACTGCTCCTGAGGCCCAGCTTTCTCTAATCCTAGTTCATAGGGCCAAATATCACTGGTGGCATTCAATACCGCAAATGGGATTTAGTTCTATATATGTGAGGCATAAATGCAAAGATCAGGGAAAGTAGTGGGGAAAGGAATAAGCTTTTCAACATGATAGTCTACATCTAGAGCTGATTCTGAGTCGGAAATAACAACTTGAGTGAAAAGCAGTTCCTTATTTTGCTCCAAAGGCAGCTTGCACCCGAATCCTCCCAAGCAAAACATGGCTTTAAAGCTTTCCGCTCTCCCTGTTACATTGGATAATTGTTATATCCTTGTTTTTTCTTTTGTCAGTAGTTCTGCTGTCGATAACAGCCTGAGGGGAGGGTGGGAATGTATTGCTTCTGCGGGGGGGGGGGGGGGGGGGAGATCTTTGAAAGAAAAAAAATACAGCCCCACTATCGATGAGAGTGTTTTGGTTTCCAAAAGGGTAAGCAGGTGTCTTAGGAGCCCCAGATGAGCGATGTCCGGGCTTGTATAAACAACCTCCAAATCATGCTTGTTTGTTATTCACACAGAGTTTTAAACCGTCTTAATTCTGCCGTTCCCAGAATTCAGATGGTACACAATGGCCCATAATGAACAGCACCTGGGCTTACCTCAATTACTATACAAATCCAAGCGCTGCGGCAAAGAAGGGACTTTTAAAACCAATGATAGATTCCGATGTGCCTTTCATAATTGGATTCAAAAGCTTCAGATTTCATTTTGCAACTTGTTCATAAAATGTATAGGGAGGGAGGGAGAAGCTGGCACAGATTCAAAAGAGCGGCTCTGCGCCGGAGAAACCGCTGAAGCCGCCAACTGCTTGTAACTAAGCAGCCAAATTTCTAGTCCGAGAATTTTTGGCACAGTGACTCTCTCTCTCTCTCTCTCTCTCTCTCTCTCTCTCTCTCTCTTTATTTTTTCTTTTTCTGGTTTGGTTTCTTCCTTTCTTTTTTTGTCATTGTTCTAGTTATTATTATTACACTAATTGAATTTCAGTTAAAGCATGGAGTATAATTTAACATCGGGAATTTATGGCACAGTAGTGCTGGGTCCTTTTCCCCCTTCCTAGTAATAAGTGCATTATTATTGTCACTTTTAATGGAGTCCTGCGTATTCCCTCTGCAATTGTCCCTGATACCGCCGCTGTTTCACTGTTGTTTGTAGACAATTGAATTAATTGGAGACAGGGTCATTAACTCAACCTGAATACCTCTGATTGCTTCTGTAAATAAGGTTAGAGAGCAAATGGCTAACCTGTGTTGTCATTACGGATGCTTTTTCACATTTTCACACTGCCTACTATATTACAGTCGTTCTGCTAAGCAGCTTTGAGGCTGGTTGGCATATTTACTGTATTTCCTTGCATACCCTGCAAGTCATAATTGTATCATCCTTCAGTTTCATTTCCCATACTGACATAAAAGACAATGCTGCAGGGAGGCCTGAGCTGAACTGGAGCTGATAAAAACCACCGGACCAACAAATTAATAAGCTGCAATGAGTAAACAGCAAAAAAATAAAAGCATCCTCCCAAATCGGATGACCAAGCAAAACTTTCTTTGTAGACATGTGTAACCCATCTCCCCAATCCTATATCACTCCGGGCTTGAGCAAAATGAATTGTTCTCAAGAATGTTCTAGGGGTATCTTAAAATGACTTGGCTCAACTCAATTCCAGACTAAACTGGACCCCCCCCCTTATATTCCCAGTGATGTCACTAGGAGTGTGACTAGGCTCAGAGACCCCACACACACCAGCCCCCCCTGCTGCTAGTTCCACCCTCCTCAGGTTTATCCAGGCAAGAACTCATGGGAGTGCAGTAGAAGGGAGGGCTTCATAGGGACACCATAAGTGTGCAGGTCAACTTCCACTGGGCAGCAGGACACACTGAAATGTAGAGTCTTCCCAGTCTGCAAATTGTAAACAGCCTTTAACATGTATAAACCAAATAATGGATTTTCTGACATGAACACCTTTTTTTTTCCCCCTCTGTGGAATGAAACATCAATGCCACTCTCCTGGGTAAGTGTGAGGGAACAGGGGAGTTGGTGACATCTAATAAACAATGTGATAGTGCTAGGAGTACAGCAGTCTGAAACAAAGCATAAAAAATTAGACATGATATGTCAGACAGTGCAGAAGATGGTGTTGCATAAGTAGAAAACAATGCAGCAAACAGACAGTGTGTACTATACGAGGACAGTATGACTGGCCTAAGATCGCCTTGATAACTTGATGGCAGTGTGGGAATCCAGGTCTCCCAGATCTTGATATGACTATGGCTGCGGTCACATGGCCCCTTAAATCCGGGAGCCCTCCCAGATTAAAGGGGCCGTGTTTTTTTACCTCGGGTTGGGATGTACACACATCCCAACCCCTGCGGCGGCGGGCGGCGGCAGATGGAGGAGGCGGAAGAAGTGGTGGCCGCCACCGGCGTTCTCGGGCGTTTTGCGGAGGAGGAGGAGGAGGAGGCTGGCGGCGGCTTTTCTTTGGCGGCAGCGGCTGGCGGCAGCGGCCGGGGGAGGCACCCTTCCCCAAGCCCCACCGGCCGCCTGGTAAGCTTGGGGTTTTTTCCCCCTTTTACACTTGGGCACTTTAGTGGCCAAGCGCTTGATTTTCTCGGGGTCGGAAAATGCGGGAGGATCCCGCATTTGAGCCCACTTCGGCACGGGAGTTGTCCCAGCCGGTCTGAATGGTCCCTTTAAATGCGGGAGGAAACAGCTCTTCCTCTCACATTAAAGGGCCGTGTGAACGCGGCCTAATAGTGGCATTGCATGGCATCCTTACTTCAAAGTTAAGCCCTGTTGATCTCAACCTAAAGTACCTAGGATGGCAGCCAGGAAACCTGATCCTGTACATGCCTATTCAGAAGTCTCACTGAGGTTTCGTGAGCATCCTTCCAAGTAAGTATGCATAGGACTCCTAGAACTGCTGTAGAAGTCCCATTTAACTCAGTGAGTGGACCTACCTCTATTCTACCACTCCACTGAGTAGGGGTGCCACCCTCTAGGTGGGATCTGGGGTTCTCCTGAAATTACAGATAATCTCCAGACCACAGAGGTCAGTTCCCCTGGAGAAAATGGCTATTTTGTAGGACGGATTCTATGTACCCCACTGAGGTCCCCCTGTCCTCCCCAGGTTCCATCCCCAAATCTTCAGGAGTTTCCCAACCTAGATCTGGCAATCCTACCCCCCTATCCCCCGTCAGTGGCTGGGGGGGCTGGCAACCCTTCCACTGAGCAAAAATTATTTGTCTGTTTGTTAAAATATTTATATTCCACATCCCCTTTTGTCTCAAGTTTGAAGCCTTTCTCCATTCTTAGCAGCCTTCTTCCAATTTAGGTGACTCTTCTGTTGGTGGAAGAGACCCTTAAGTTGGAGGAAGGCTCTTTAGGCTGGAGGAAGGCTCCACAACCTTTTTCAGCCTGCAGGTACATTTGAAATTCTGACAGTGGGGTGTGCACACTCAACAAATGGCTGCCACAGGACGTGTAGTCAATCACAACATCGCTTCCACAGGAGGCAGAGCCAACCACAAAATGTCAGGGAGCGAGGTTATGTAAAATTCTAATAGTACTTCTTCAACATTTCAGGCAGAAGCTCTTTTTAACAGGACATCTTTTAATCTGCACAGCCAATCAGAAGCCCTACTGGGCAAAAAGCCCCATCTAGCCCCACCCACTTTCTAAAAGCACATGGCAGGCACCAAGAAAGTTGTCAGCAGGCACCATTTGGGGACCTCTGCCTTAGAGGATGGTTGGATTTATCCCAGTGTGACTTCCATCTGGGCAAACTTGCAGGACTAAATACTGCAAAGGGAAGAGTGAGGGTAATAATTTCCTAAATCTTGTTCTGCAAATCAGTGCATTTTCCCAGCTGTTTCCGTGCTTAATGGAGCACTGCTGGAATCCGTAGCAAGGACTATGCCAGTTCCATGGTGAAGGGTAGAGCTCAGTTGCTATTCGTCATTTGTAAACATAGCTATGGCACAGCAACTTGCTGAAATCTCTTTGATTTGCCCTTACATCTTATATGGCCTTGATAATTATTCATGCCATTGGAACGAGTTATTATCCTGTAGAGCCAGTGTTTCATTTCCTTTTCTCTCTCCCCTCCCCCTTTTATTTAATGTTAAAACTCCTCAGGAGTTCTATCCCAAATAAATGAGTCATACAGAGGATTTAGATGAGTCACGCACTGTGCACTTTTGCAAAGAGTTCTTGACAGCAGGTAACAAAATACCAAGAAAACAGCTATAAAAATGGAAATAAAAATACCCCTGCAAGTCAGCTTGCCTACCAATCAGGCCAAATAAATCTGCCTGGCCAGTGTTTTTGCTTTTAGGCTACTTACCAGAAAAGAGGACAAGCCTCCATTTATATGACTCAGCAACACTTGCACTACACACATACCCCCTCTGATTCACCAGAAACCCTAGACTCTATTCCAGCTTTGGCTCTTCCTGGGTGGAAAAGATCTTGCCACTGTGGTGCATGCCCTGATAATGTCTAGATTACTGCAATGTGCTCTGCATAGTGCTGCCCTTGAAGACTGCTCAGAAGCTACATTTGGTACATAATGCTGCAGCCAGAGTGTTGACTGGCGTAGGTTGTAGGAATCTTATCATTCCAGTCTTGTTCCACCTGCATTGGCTTCCAGTTTGCTTCAAGGCTCAATTCAAGGTTTTATATTGACCTTACGATATTGACCTTTAAAGCCCTGTATGTCCTGGGATCAACATAACTAAAGACCGCCTTCTCCCATATGAACCTACCTGTACACTCCAGTCATCTTTGGAGGCCCTGCTTCAATTGCCCCCTACCATCTGAAACCAGATTAGGGGTGTGCAAAAAAAAACCCTCAGTATTTTTCAGTTCAAGTCTATTGGACCCAAAAAGAATTTGGTATTTCTGAAAAATACCGGATCCCAATACTAGTATGGGATTTATTTTTTTATTTTTTTTTGGAAATCCAGAAAAATACCAATTTTTACCAATTCTTGGCTTCTCCTACAGCATGGTTTAAACAAAAGCTGGCCCCAGGTTCTACATGCAGTGCAAAGGCAAGAGATAATCAGCTGGGGTGGTGGAATCTGAGAGCTTTGTGCCACCTCGGCTGGGGCTCGCTCCTCTTGCAGCTGGGAATAAAAGCCGGGAGCAGGGGGATGGCTTTATTTGGGCTCAACTATATCGGTAGCCAATCAGATTATCTGATCTGTTTTTGGCTTAAATAATACCTGGGAAATACCAGTATTTCAGCTCACTTTATACCGAATGCACACCCCTGGCAACGCATAAAAGGGTCTTCTTGAGTGTGGCAGCAAACCTTTGGAACTCCTTCCCCAGGGAGAGTCATCTGTCTCTCTCTATCAGTGTCTTTCGCCAGCAGCTGAAGAGTTTTTTGTTTCATCTGGCACACCCTCAATAATGATTACTGACTTTCCTTCTGCTGTTTGTTTATGTGCTTTTCACTGAATTATTGTATAATTTTAAATGTATTTTTAATTGTTTAAATGTTTTTTTAATGTTTTCCACCTTGTGGACCCTGATTAGGTGGGAAAGCAGCATATATATATATAAATAACCTACTACTTAATCCTTTCATCTGGAGATGCTGGGGATTGAACCTGGGACCTTATGTATGCCAGTCAGATGCTCTGTTACTGAGCCATAGCCCCTCCCCATGATCTTTGACCATGTGGTCACACAGTGTTAGCATGCCCCCTGTTTCCTTTTCTCTCTGAAAAGTTACAAGGAGGTAGTAATGCCAAGCCTGCCACAAAGCTGTGCTGATCAGCATAGCAGCCTCCTCTTGCCGTTACAGTTAGCACATGGTAAGATATTAAACAGCTCAGGTTTGCCCACAGATCTTTTTGTTATTGTTAACAATCAGTGGTGAACATTATAATAATAGCTAGCATTTATTCAAAGTAATGTTCTCGTAGTTATCGTTACAACAGCCCTGTCAAGAGAATTATAATTCCCATGTTGCAGATGGTGGGACTGAGGCCAAGAAAGAGTGGTTTGCTTAAGGCCACACAGTGAGCTCTTGGCAGAGATGAGATTTGATTGCTTTCCAGGCAACAATTACTTCTTAACACTTTTTTTATATCCTACCCTTCATCCAGGGTGCTTCTGGCACCCTTCCCGTCATATCATCACAACAACCTTATAAAAGAATGACTGACCCAAAAACCATCCAGGGAACTTTTTCAGACTTTGAACCCAGATCTCTGAGGTCATAACCCAACACTTCTTCTACATAAATGCCTACTTCTTTCCTATATGTTGTGATGGTATTCCCAGATTGCAGCTGCATTGTGTGCAATTTAGGAAGGCAAAACGTGGCACATGTCCATCAATAAACATGCAGCTTTATACAGAAGCAAAGAAAGGAAAGTCAAATGCCACAAGGAGCTTCCAGTCCAAAGTTTTGGTGTAAGGGAGGTAGGGTAGCCAACACTGAGTTGGGAAACTCCTGGAGATTTTGGGGTGAAGACTGGGAAGGCCAGGGTTTGGGAGGGACCTTGGCAGGGTATAATGCCATACAGTCCACCCTCCAGTAAAGCCATTTTCTGCAGGAAAACTGATCTCTGTTATCTGGATATCCATTGTAATTCCAGAAGATCTCCTGACCCTTCCTGGAGGTTGGCTACCCAAGTGGGAAGGGACAGCACAGGTGAAGAGAGGCATAGGGGAACCAGGGTCATGCAAGGACTCTGTGCTAAAAGCTTTGTCGTAGTTAGGAATAAAGATACAAGAAAGGAGGGATTTGAAGAGAGAGAGATAACACCTCATTAGTGCTCCAGTCATAAGGGTCCATAAAGGAGAACAGGGAAGAGTTGTTTAAAAGATTAATGGGACAGCTTTGCAGTTGCTTAGGACATGTAGCTTATCGTTTATTTCTTGGGAGATGTAACATGTCATTTCAACCAAATGTGGGCCGCCCCCCACTACCACCAGATTTAAAGCGTTTGAGAAACTAAGTTTCTCAGCAACCGCCAGGACCATTAAAATCACATGCATAGTTTTTACTTCCTTGGGCTGTAAGAGATCCAACTTGAATAAAATGAAAATGGAACAGGTAAGTTCTTACTTACACAGAAAAGGATTATGATTTTTGTTCTTTGGGACACAAAATATGAATTGGCTGCTTTCAAGTTCTTTGGCACATACTCTCAAAGTGCCCGTTTCCTGGACTTGGTCCTCTGTAAGTTACTATCTCTGTTTAGTCTCTTTTTTGCCCTTGAAGAAGATGTTTCAAGATTCTTTAAATGCAAGTGTGAGTTGCATACGTTTATCTCTTCCCCAGAATTCCAGGAGTTAATATACAAATGTGAACATGGTGGGGAAGAAATCAGAGAGTTGCAACTTCTCTTTAGGGCACAAAGATAGATCCACATGGATATATGTCATGACTCACATTATGTAATTAAAACACATATCGATAAATGCAAAATTGTCCAGCATGAAAAGATTCAATGCATTTAGGCAACAGCAGAAAATAAAAATCGTTTCCTAAAATCAGAGCTCAAAGTGATGTCAGTAGTATTAATAAACCAGCTAGAGCCTAAAGAGCATGCATAAAGAGAGAAGCAATTGGGGAA
Organism: Lepidodactylus listeri; assembly: GCA_029233225.1. Lineage (NCBI taxonomy): Eukaryota > Metazoa > Chordata > Lepidosauria > Squamata > Gekkonidae > Lepidodactylus > Lepidodactylus listeri. The sequence goes on from JARCFY010000013.1 coordinate 40,190,356, forward strand.
AGGGGAGGGGTAGCATGCACATTCACACAATCCAACGTCTTGGAACAAAACAAGAGTTTTACTTTGCACCTGAAGTTTAGCAAACTTAGTGCCGGTCAAACAACTGTGTTGAGGGAATTTCAAATTTGAGGCACCACTGCAGACCTGTCACCTGTTCTTGATGGTGATGCACACAGAGCATTGCCTTTGTTGAAGATGGTAACTGATGGGTCAAGTTTATATGGGTGTAGGTGATCCCTTAGATGGCCTAATCCCAGTCCATTTAAGAATCAAAAGTATGAACTGGGAGCAGAAACAAGTTGGCAGCTAGCAGAGTTCTTTTTGAAACTAGCCGGATGTTTGTTCTTTAACTGATACCTGCCACCAGTCTTACTGTTGCATTCTGAACCAGCTAAATTTCCAAACAGTCTGCAAAGGCGGTCCCACTTAAATTGTATTACAGCAGTCTGAACCAAATGTGAACAGATCATGGATATCAATTAGTTTTGCCAGATTACCTGCCTCTGGGCTCCCATTACTGTTTGATGGAGCAGCAGAAGCAAAACTGGAGCAGGGAGAACCGCCGTTGCACAGTTCTCTAGGAATAAATCCCATTCCTATGGTTAAAAAAAACCCATCAAGATTAAGGGAAATTCCTAGAGCCTTGTCATCACTTCTGGATACTAACCTGGAAGTGACATCATGGCATTGTGTGATAGTGATTTCCACAGACCTTGCCCCCCCCCCCCGTGCTCCCAGGAATGGCCAGACAAGGGTGGGCCACCCTAGTATTGATACCCAGATCTTTCAAGGGAGTCCATATGGTACCTAGCTCAATATTCAGAGCTGGAGTGATACACAAACTAAGTAAGCCACCATTTATGCCCTTAGTTTATGAGGGGCAATTTTAGTTGATGAGGGGCAAGTTCACAGAGTTTAGGACCTTGTGCATGTTGTAATCTGGCTACACTGCCATTTATCTGATGAGGTTCGTTTTGAAATTTATGCTTTGAACTGAATTTTAGGACGGGTTTTTTTTCCCCCCGGAATAAAAAGGAATAGCAGATGTGGGTGGACAAGGGCCTTCAGCAGTGTGCGGGGCGGGGCAGGGGATAGTGGTCAGGCCACTATGAAGAACAGAGGGGTTACAATAGCACAGGAATATCCCATCTGGGAAATGTTGGCATGTATGTCGGCACTCAGCTCTTTTTCCAACTGGGCCCTTGATGTGGTGCCAGTGACAGCGATGGCAGTGGATACAGGCTGGAAAGCCAGTTTGTCAATCAGAGAGATTTACAGGATTTCTACTCTTTCTTTCACTGTCACTCAAAGTAACGGGCATTGGGAAGTCTGTTTGGAGAAGAGCTGAGCCTTTTTGACTTGCAGGGTTTTTGTGTCGAAGATTTAAGATGTCAGCCTTGAAGACGACATTGATAACATTAGGCAAAGCATGGGAGCAGATTCTCATAATATCTGTCATTTCCATCCCTCCACAACTGTTTATTAATGGTCTTTTTTGATTTATAGAGAATGCTGACGAGGATTTTCAAATCCATTTATCTTCAGCAGAAACACTCTCTTGTTCTTAATGTGTTATGAATGTCATAATTAGCAAGATATTGTGGGTGGGGGAAAAATATTTCATTCTGCCTTTGGTATCAGATCCTTTAAAACAATATTTAATCCAAAATAGATTAGCATTGTTTTACCAATCAGGTGGCCTCTTGTGCCCTAGAAAGCCAGCTGTTATAAAAGTAGGCCATAATAACCCCCAAATTAATAGTGATCCAAAGCTAATATTAACGTACAGAGAACTTAAAAGATTTTTCTTTCTTTCCATTTGAATGTTGGTTCGTCCTTCATTTTTAGTTTAATGAAAAAGGAATTAGAGCTTTTTTATTGGACAAATGTGTAATTTTTATAACAATCAGCATTTTGGTTAGTTATAAGAATGTCCTTTACCTTGATTCTCATCCTTGCACTACAAACCAAAAAAAAAAGCGGGGGGGACAAATGCAATCTCAAGAACTGCAGTTCTTCATATCCTGTTTTATATATCCTACAACTAAATTTGTGTGGATGGCTGTTCTGCTCAGGTGGCCCAGGAAATTATAGGTCTTTTTAGATAATAATTGTCACTGTGATGCAGAGCTGGGGGAGGGGTGCAGGGTCTCAACATGTAATTCATTTCAATGAATCAATAACAACTTGAGCTGGTTAATTTATGGCATCCAGTTTTCATCAGTAAACGAAGGGCATACTGGTTTATTTGTGGAGCCTGTTTTTGTTCCAGTGTTAGGGACAAACTACACAAAACAATGGATATCCATAATCAGATCTCCCAACACGTAAAACAGATGACAAAACAGCTGTCAGGGGAGGTATGGATTGGGACTGCTGCACAAGGGTGGGTGATTAAATTTTTCCCTATCCCCATTCCATTTTTCCAGTGGGCAGTATCCCTTCTTTGAGTCCTGTTAGGGATTAAAGGCAGGTACCCACATCCTGCCTGTGGTTTTCCCTGCTGCAGCTCAGAGAGGGCCATTTTTCAAGAGAGGAAGTGACAGGGGAAGAGGGTTTTTTAAAAAATCTCTGTTCCATTCTCCATTGTTCTGGCCCTGTATCTATTTCATCCCTATGCAATGGCTGCGTTTTGCAGCTAAATTACATTTTGGAAGATCCAACGTCCTTGACAGTCTTAGTATCAGACTGGGATTTAGGGAGTCCCGGGTTCGAACCACCATTCATTATGAAGTTCAAATCAATGGGTAAGTCATGCTCAGCCTAACACACCTCATAAGGCTTTCATGAGGATAAAAACCAGGGAGAATCCTGTGTAACACTCTTGAGTTCTTCGGAGAAACAGTGAGACAAAAATATACTAGCAGGTGGTGTAGTTTGGCCCTTCCTATCACAGGAAGTGAAACAAAAAATTTTAGGCTGAGGACAGACTAGTGATCTGCCCTGGAATGGCAGCGGGGCCAAAAGCCACGGGGGAAAACTGGCCCGGGGCTGGCCGTTCACACTGGCCAGACTCCTGCGGGAGCATGCCAGGGACAATGTAGAATGGAGCGGTCAGACTGCTGCGGAGCGGCCCCGGGCAGGCCAGCCTCTGCGGCTCCTGGCGGGGCCATTTCGGCAATAGGTGCATGGACGCCTATGCGCATGGGCGCAGCAGCAGTATAACTGCTCCCCACCTCCTGCATTGGGGGTGTATTTTGTGCATTCTTTCAGTGTACATCTCTCTGCGGCGGCACATTCACACTGCCACCTCCGCTTGAATCCCGCCTCCTCCCATTCACACAGCCGGGAAGCGGGATCCAAGCGGAAGAAGGCCCCTGAACACAGCTTTCTGCCGGTGTCCATCTGAGGCGGCAGGGAAGCACTTCAGTGACGGGTGAGTACTGAAGGGAGACGGAGGACAGCTGCGGCTGTCTGAACTCCCTCCCTTCCCCCGCTTCTAAAGCGGAGCTCTCCCAGCCCACATTGCCAGTCTGTCCTCAGCCTTAGTGCCTTGCCTTCTAATGCAGAACAGTATTTTTATTTTTTACATTGGCAGAGCAATCCTGAGCAGAGTTATACACTTCTTAGCCCATTGACTTCACTGGACTTAGTAGGAGGGTATAAACCTGTTTCAGATTGCACTGTAGAACTGTAAATTATTTTACTCCCCTGTCAGTCTTTTTAAAAGCACCTACCTGGAGCCTTGGTAATATGGAAATGTGTTTCCATCTAATCAATCGCTTAATTGGGTCAAAAGGAAATTATGTCAAAGTTAAAATGTTCTTAATCCGTTGATAGCCCTTGTCTAAGTGACATTTTTGATTGCCAAGTATATTTACAATGCTCAGATTTGACTACATTTATCCTGGAGATTAGTGGTGTGCATTATCTTTGTTGCAACTATTCCGTTTCACCTTTAAAGTGGTTTATTAAAATATTAAGAGGAAATGATGTGTTGAAAATAATGTAATAACAGTTTCAGCAGCGAGCTGGGGAAACAAGCAAGGCGTAAATTGCACATTCATTCTTCATTTATGGTGCAGAAAAATAAGCCATGCACACAAAACCTCTGTAATCATTTAAGAGACATTTGGAAAATGAATCTCTAACTTAAGGAAATACATGAAGCAAAAGTGGAGGCTTGAAAATATAAGTCAATAATTTATTTCTTTAAATTACATGGGGGGGGGGCAGATTGCTGCTGGTTTTTGTAAAGTGCTTGCTGAACAATGAAGTAGTGTTTCCGCTCTGAAACCAAAAAAGGCACAAGGTAGGGTCAGCAACCAGAGCCAGATCCCTTGGGGAGCACCACCTGGCCTTTTGGTCGTCAACATGCGTTACGCATGAGGTGAAGAGATTCATCCAACCCAACAGCCTTTGCTTGCATGCTTCTTTAAAGCATAGTGAAGTAGGGGATGATATAATATAATGGGGCAGTGGACCTATGGAACTCACTGCCACAGGACATAGTGACTATCATTGACCTACCATAGAGTCCTAAACAGAGTTCCACCCTTCTAGGTACACTGAATTCCATGAGTTTAGAAAGGCTTAAAAAGGCCTTGATAGAGGATAGATCCATTATGGGTGTTAGCCATGATAACTGAATGGACTTCCCTGTTCAAAGGCAGTATACCTCCAAATATTGGGCTCCAGGGCAACAGCAAGGGGAGGATTTGCCTTGTTCATAGGCCTCTACTTGGCCACACTGTGAGAAAGGATTCTGGACTAGATAGATGCTGGAACTAGACATGACAGCTCATCTATGGCTAATTTTTAACTAATCTCTACCCAATTTAACTAATCTCTACCCATGGATACGGCCACCATTGTAAAGGGGGAAAACAAGAGCCCCATAGCCTACCACACAGTCTAAAAAGTGCCTCAGGGGAAACAACAGAGGTAAATCAGTGGGCTTATACTGGAGCAACTCTGTACAGGATCAGACTCCCACAAATGTGACAATAAGCATTGGGCCATCCAGCCAGTTAAGTGGTGCAAAAGGTCGGGAGCAAACCAGAGGAATTTAACTGCATTTAACTAAATGGGAATACTACAGTGCTGTTGGAATTTATTAATATAGGTTCTGAAGTGTATTGGTTGTACATTATGATGTGTATGTAAAAGACTTGCAATATACGGTACTTTACAGAGTACAGGTCCCTACTCCGAGGCACTTGCCGTCTAAAAACTGCCTCAGGGGGAACAACAGAGATAGCCTGAGGCTCGAATAAACAGAAGGACATTTGTGTATCACAGGCCTCATTTCGGTTGTGCCAGAATGTTCACAGGAAAGGTGGTTTTCGAGTGTGATTGGAAGGAAGTGAGAGACGTGACATCATGCAGCTCTTCTGGGACCTATTAATAACAAGAAAAGAAGAATTAAACTTGACAATGCCTGGAAATAATTTTATTTATTCATTGTGAATTTACTTTATTGAGAGATGGGGGGTGGCTTGTATTTGTTAACTTCATTATGCAGTTGTTGGGAGAAAACTCTCTTGCTGTGTATTCTCCTTCTCAATATTATAAACTAGATTGATTCCTGACTGCTCTGCTACCTTTCTCTGTAGTGTAATGGGCTTCCTGAGTGAGCCATAAAATATAATGTGAAAAAAATGTTTAATAAAATAGGCCATCTAGAAAGGCAGGAGGGGAGGGGAGTAAACTACTCAGATGTAAGAGCTTTGTTTTGAATTGTCCAACCCTGTGGTGTATATCTGAGGCAAGGTGACATTCCTGAAGTTATTTATTTTTCCATCTATCCCATTTGCCCTCCAAGAAGCTCAGTGTGCATAGGGTTAACCCATTTTACCTGCACAACTGCCCTGTGTGGTAGCAAAGGTCCTACTTTGGCCATTCATTTGTCTTCCTTTGGCCACTCAAAAGGTTTCGTAGTATACTCAAGAGACTGGATTTGAACCCTGAATTCTGAAATTTTTGTTATTTATACTCTGCTTATCTCCCGAATGGGCACCAGAAGCAGCTTACAATATCATTCTCCTGTCTTCCATTTTATGCTCATAACAACAGCCCTGTGAGGGAGGTTAGGCTGAGAAAGAATGACTGGCCCAAGGTTACTTTCGTGGCAGAGGCGGGGTTTGAACCTGGGTCTCCCAGTCCAGTATTCTAACAATTACACCACACTAGCTCTTTCTGCTTAAGAAGAGTCACCTACAAACTTCCTCATGCTCCAAAAATGCCACCTTAGCTTGCCCACTGCTTAAGCAGTGTAGATGGTTTACAGGTTTACATATTGTGCTTCTGTACATTTTAGGTCCACACAGTAGCATTCCATGTGCAGCTCCAAAGATGTGCAAATTATTCCTCTTCCCCAGTTGTTTGGGCTCAGGAAAATGGTGCAGTGGAGAAGGTAGGAGCCCCACCTCCTCCTGTGCCATCATGCCTAGCCAAGTTGCGTTCCTGGGGACTTTGAAAATGCCATTAGCCACAGCTGTCATGTGACTGCAGGAATAGCAAATTGGGCCTGGGGAAGCAAACCCAGCTCATCAAAAAACAGAAACTGAAGTTTGGTCTCAACGAGCCATATTTAACATAGTGACCTGTGTTCAGACAGTCACACTACTTATCATTCGTTTAATTCAACCAGAGTTTTGAATTATGTCTGAACAAGGCCTTTCTTTCAGAAATGGGTCAGAGGTTTAAACCTCTGCAAATAATTTTAAATGCAAATGGTGTGCTTGTGTGTGTGTGTGATGTAATGCCTGAAAAGGAGATTCATAGAGAATCGCAAGTTGTATGAGAAATTGCTACTAAGTAGGAACTCCTGTGTCTTCATGCTTTTAAATTGCTTGTTCTAACTGCTCCATTGTGGTTGACTATAGTAGGTCTTTCTGGGCATGGCTGGCAGAAAGAGATTTCTATGGGCAGAATCAGACTTGACAATTGCGTGTCAAGTTGCCAAAGACCTCAGTCCCTTAACATCTTCCATTAAACTACCTACAGATGCTGTGATCACTTCCCCTCCATTTTGACTTTTTAAAAAACCCCAACTGGCATCCTGGTAGCTAGAGGGACAGGAGTCTGAACCTGGGACCTTCTTCTTGGATGGTGCGTGCTCTACCACTGACCTGTAGTCTCTCCCCTTTTTACAGACCCTTCCTGATTCCCATACATATGAGCAAGAGAAAGCAGCACTTCTGTCAGATAATATTTGAACCCTTGATCTTCATAGAAAATCATTTTCAAGCATATGGCTGAAAACTGCCTCCAGGGGAAAGTTCAGTTCAACCTGTGCTTTCCTTTGAATGATAGATTTTCCCCTCCTAAAAGGCCTGTAATCTCTCCATTTCAATTTATCTTCAAAATGAAGATTTCCCACCACTCCACCCTATTCTCCGTGAACATTCTCTGTGCATACCCCGTTTCTTCTCCATCACTCAAACATCTATCTGTTTGCAAGATGCCCTTTATCTTTTGCTTTGCGTGACGTGGAGGCAGAAGAGGTATTTCTCATCTTAGCTGATTGTGTGGCAGAGCTGCTCTCTAGCTCATGAGCTCAGTGACATAAAAAGAGGGAGCCCCTGATTTGAAAATTTCTGTTTGGTGGCAGTAAGGTCTTTAGCATGAAGTGTTATGATGCAGCCAAAGCCATAATCCTCTCATACAAGGAGAAAGTCAGATATGACTTGATTGTATTTTGTGTGGACAGAAGAGCATTATTGTGGCCTAGTTAGCAACCTGAAGCAGGTTTAGCAGTATGTTTTTTGCATGCAGTAGCTTGTGTTGTTACCACAAAAGAAAGCAAAGCTATGCTGGGCCTAGTTTAGGTGTGTGCGCTTGATATATACCAAATAAATACACCCAAAATACCATATTTGTATTGTTCAGGTATTTATTTAGTCAAATCAGATTCTCTAATCTGATTCAGCTACTGATCTAGCTTAGCCTGAATAAAAGCCAGCTTCACTTGCCAGTCATGGGAGGGAAAGAAACGCACTGAAACATCCCCCCGCCCCACTCCCTCCAATAGGGAAGGGAGGAGGAGGTATGCCGCTGCCACCACCCATCCCGAAAGCATTCCCTGCCAGCCCATCGGCCTCCCCCCCCCGCAAAAAAAACAGCCCCCCCCGCACCAGAGTGCCCAAGTCACCCGTAGCCTGGGCGCCCTCTGCTCCCACCCACCCCACCTGAAACAAGCCCCCGTCTTCTACACCCCCATCAACTTATCCTGCCTTCTGGCTGGTGGCAGCAAGCAGAGGCAGCACATGCTGCTTCCCGCTCCTCCTGGCCTGACTGAGGGCTGCTGGGTTGGGAGTGGGGCTTGAGGGTTTGTTACTGCCGGAACACTGTTCCAGCTCCTTCCGGCTCGAAATGACCCCTGACTTGGGTGTATCCAGCCATGCATACAACCATTATCAACCACCCTCCCATTACACATTTCATCTGAAGAGGGCACTCTGCATATTTTCTGCTTCAGGGGTGAAAATATACATGGTGTGCTAGTCAGATGAAATGACAACTGAGCACAGAGTTAGCAGATCACAGGCAGTGCACATCTCTGATTCTTTCAGTGCAATACCCCAAAAAACGTAAGGATGGAAAAGGCCTTGTTTGATGGGGAAGTGTTTAAATCCAATAGTGAGTAGCATGCTGCTGTTTATGTCAACAAAGAAATAGAGAAGCAGAAAAGTTTTGAAACAGTTGTTGCTGGAGACAATAGTGAAGGTTTCATAGATGTCAACCAACAAGAAAATAGTGTACAGTGGCAAATTTGCCCTTGAACTTTCTGGGAAAGTTCCTAATGGGCTACTGCCCTGCCGGCCTACTGATGGGCAAGAGCAAGCGGAGCCAAGTAGAGTGGATCTACACTTGTCATCATCATCACAGTCCTCCTCTGAGCAAGCACCACAGGGACCACTCAGCTCAGCTTGCTCCAGGGCTTGTTTTAACCTCCAAATCCGCCCTGATAGCGTAAGAATTCTTATGAACACTCCTATTGTACTAACCTTGATTTTTGACGTATTGTGCCATTGTTTGATTAAATATCTGAAAAGGTAGAGGTAAGTTTGGTTGGGATTGTTTTCTGGAAGAGAAGAACTGAAAGAAAGAGGAAGCTTGAGAAATGGAGAAAAGAACTCACAAATAGTTGCAAGCAGGGCTTTTTTTGTAGAAAAAGCCCAGCAGGAACTCATTAGCATAATAGGCCACACCCAACAGCAGAAACTCATTAGCATATTAGGCCACAACACTGACAGCACAGCTTATTAGCATATTAGGCCACACCCCCATGTTACCAGAAGAGTGGTCATCCAGCCACACCCACCTTTTGCTTCTTATTCTGTTTACCTTGTTTGTTGTCAAAACCCAGGGCTTTTTTGTAGCAGGAATTAATTTGCATGTTAGGCCACATACCCCTAATGTAGCCAATCCTAATGAGTTCCTGATATTGGGTGTGGCCTATTATGCTAATGAGTTCCTGCTGGGTGTGGCCAACTCAGGAGCCAGCCAGAACTCCGTTCCTGTGCGTTCCTGCCCAAAAATAGCCCTGGTTGCAAGGAATGAGGGTGCTGATTTGAAATTGGTCATATACATCCCATGAGATAGGGTTCTGTGAAGTGTTGAATATCCATAACAGAGTACTAACAAATGGTGCCAGCTTCCCAATACTCAGCTTTGCGCATTTAAAATCCATAATCAGGTATTGTCTCTCTTGATCAGATATAAAAACACATGTTCTGTTTCTCTGACAAAACATGAACACCTTTGTTTGCTTGCTTGCCTTTTGCAAGGCTGAGTAGAAGAGTGCTTAGTGCAAAGAAACTCATCACATGCCCCATATTATGAGAGTTGTGAAATCTGCATTCTTTCCCTCAAGACATACACTTACTAGTGTAAAGATGAGCAGCTAGAGCTTCATGGAATCAGAGTCATTTGTTTGTTATGTAACAGGACATCAAAAGTTCAGGTTACAATATTCTAATTGTGTTACCCCAACCCTTCTAGTCCCCAGTCACCAAAAGCCAGTTTGAATTAAAATGTTACGTTCCTTTCAGAAGATCTGAACTCGAGCTTTGGGGAGTCTCCAAGGGAAATTATTTCCCCTCAGCCAATAAGCATACATCTCTGGCATGCCCTTGCAATCCTTACTTGATGTAGAGATGGTTTACTCAGGGCCATTTTTTAGGTATACTGAGTCTAGGCCATTTGGGACTTGATAGATTATCACCCGCACCTTGAATGGAGCCTGGAAGTCAATAGGGAGCTACTGCAGCAAGCAATAAAACTATTGCTTTAGAAACCCAATTATTTAAACCATGCTTTTATTCTATAAATAGCTGCGGCTTGCAGGGGAGGCTGAATAGAAGATGGGCTACAGTTTGAAAAGGAGATACTGAGGAGCTTTATTTTGGTGTTGAGTTAGCAAAAGCATGAGTGAAAAATAGCTCCAAATAAAGAATCCCCCAGGCATCTCTAGAGAATTGTAATGTGCCCATAGCTTTTTGTGTACAGCCTCGGGAGGGGGGGGGGGTTACCCATAGCCTTCGTTAAAATTAATTTTTAAAGTGTTTACATTCAAATATTAGAGCTGCCTAATGTCCTTCATTTGAACATAAATTATAAATGTGTTGGCCAAAAAAATAAAAATGAAGATTGTGCATTTCAATTGGTAAATTATTTAGATGATAGTTATTTGTTTCTGCAAGCCAAAGACTTACAGGTTTGGATGTGACAATAAATTACATCTTATTGGTCCATTTGCTCATAATCCCTGTGTCCCCCCCACACACACACACACACAAAATAGCACCAACACTAGAAACTGTTTGAAAAATCAGAGCTTCCAAATCCACAGTCCAGCAGAATTGATGCATTCTCCATTTCTTTGAAATGGATTTCTCAAGAAAACATGATTGAGGATTTCCATGTAGTACCCTAACACTTTTAGGACAGGCCAAAAATGAGGACAAACCAATTCTAAAGTGGGGTAAAAGTTATTTTTGACACACATTCACTATATTTGGATGCACTGGGCTAAGAAATATGTGTTGAACCCACTTCTGCCTGTCTGATTATTTATTTTTAATTTATTTTCAACAGTTACATGCTGCTCTGTTGGGATTGCAAAGTTCAAAATCCAGCCCAACATGCCCTAAAACGTATTAAACAAAATATTTGGAGCATTAAAAATTGCAGTTCTAGTCAAATAAACTAATAACTCTAAAAACTATTATAAATAGAATAAATAAAGCAGTGGCCAGTACAGTATACTGGTGAGAACAGGACCTGGGGTTAGACCTGGAACAGATTTTCATGTGGCAGAATGGAATTTTCCTGCTGCCCCCTCACCAACTGCAGCTTACTGGTCTCCAAAAAATGCTGCTGGGGGGACTCAGAGAAATCACATTTGGGAGGTCTTCAGGCGGAAGGGGGAATCAGTAAAAATTGCCAAGCTAGTCTGGACCCAGTCCCTGGCATTTAAAGGCCCATTCAGCCATGGAGCTCACCGGATGACCTTTGGCCTGCCATTTGTTGTCAGCCTAACCTGACTTAGTGTGCAGTTCTGATTATATGTGGAGGAGAAAGAAACCGTAAACATCACCCTGAGTTCCTTGGAGAAGGGGTGGGATAAAAATGTAATAAATACAATTAAATTAGAAACGACTAGTCTCTGCCACCAGAAAGGTCCAAGAATGCTATAACCACACACATGAAGCTGCCTTATACTGAATCAGACCCTTGGGCCATCAGAGTCAATGTTGTCTACGCAGACCACCAGCAGCTCTCCAGGATGTCAGGCTGAGGTCTTTCATATCACCTCCTACCTGATATATTTAACTGAGGATGACAGGGTTTGGACCCAAGACCTTCTGCATGCCAAACAGATGCTCTGCCAGTGAGCCACAGCCCCTCCCATATAATAAACTCAGCCCTCTAGAGTTTTCATATACAGACCTGAGAAGTGTAGGACAGAGCCATGAGGAAGCAGCAACCTTGCCAGTATGAGAATAGGCCCTTCCTCGATGCCCCTGGGGCACAATTCTGGGAGAAGCACATACCCTCTCTTGCTTCCACTTATGGTCAATTCACTTTCACACTTTTCAAGTGTTTTGCAGGCCACAGAACACAGGTGGCCAACTGCTCTATTCTCAAGAGCCACTCTGTTCCCTTGGGTATAGGTAGTCACACAAATAGACCTTTCTTGTAGACGGTCAAGCTCTATAAATTGGGGGCACCTAGCAATTATGGTTCTACAGATGTGCAGTGCATGAAGTTAGATATTGCCTAGCTCAAGACATTACATGCAAAACCCAAAGACAGCTTATAAAGCAAGTCCTGTCTCCCGCTTTGGCAATGTGGAAACAGATTTCCTTTCTGTGACGGTGTGAAGTGAAGCTACAAGCAAACCTTTGATTAAAATTTTGGAAGTGGCACAATGCATTAGGTAATGTTGCTGGAGAGACCACATCTTGCCCACAAGTCACAGGCTGATATAAGATATTGGGCAAGAGAGCAAGTCTGCATCTACATGATGTTGGATACAGCTTTGTCTTTGCTTTATAGCAACTGTTTGCAACTGGATTCGCTTGTCCACACAGGGTGAGTTTCAAATGATTGTTATTGTGCACTGATAGGGCAGAACCTAGTGATGTGCAGATGCAGCCCAAGAAAGGACAAATGACTATGCACTGCTAAAGCACATATGGGATGGTAAGGAAATGAATCAGTACCCCAGGTACCAGTCCTGATGTAGCCCATTTGTAAAGAGAAGACCACTGGGGTGTCACAACTGGCTGAGAATTTGTTCAAGATCATGGATCAAAATGTGGTTACATTAGTGAAGACCAAGTTCAGTGAACAGATGGACCTAACAGGGATTTGTTTTTCTCCTGTACAGTGGCCTTCCATTGACAACAACACATAACACCGTCTTAGTACATTCCAGCGGAGGCTCCGGGAGCTCCAGTGAATCTGAGAGCAGCTCCGAATCTGATTCAGACAGTGAAACCAGCTCCAGTGACAGTGAATGCAATGAAGAGTCACGCAGTGGAACTCCAGAGGTAAAACCAAAGGGCTTTTGCCCTCCCTCTAGGGGAAGAGCTATGGCTCTGTGGTAGAGCACATGCTTTGAATGCCGAAGCTGCCAAGTTCTGTCCTGAGCTTCTCCATGTTGATGCCAAATGTGTAAGTTATAATTATTTTATTTATTTATTATTTAGATTTTTATCCTGCCCTCCCCACCTCTCGGCGGGCTCAGGGCGATTGACAATACAGTTCCTATACAATCAAATCCCATAAAAACAACCATTATATAAAAACATACAATACAAGATTTAAAAATGACAGTACAAGATGGCAAAACTTCAACGTCCTTATCCAAGCAGCGTCGGCAGGCTTCTTTAACTTCTGAACTCCGATTGGTGCAGATGGTCCTGATGGGCAGTCGTTGATGGTTGGGCCAGAGCTATAGAGTCGAGGCAGCCCCTATTGGAAAGCCTGGTGGAAGAGCTCTGTCTTACAGGCCCTGCTGAACTGTAAGAGGACCCTCAGGGCCCTGAAGTTATCCGGGAGCTCATTCCACCAGTGCAGGGCCACCACCGAAAAGGCCCTGGCCCTCGTTGCCGCCAACTGGGCCTCCTTAGGCCCTGGAAGAACCAGGTGGTTCTGGGAGCCCAATCGTAGTGCTCGCTGGGGTACATACGGGGAGAGGCGGTCCCTATATGTGATATCATTTGGGGTATAAGGCCTTCTGCCCTTCCTGGTTATGGCAGAATACAGCTTTGGAATCGCTGATGTGCTAAGGTAATCAGCCCTGTATTCCCTGTTTTAAATGCATTAAATCTAATTGCATTCATCTAACTCGTTGGATTCCGACTGTGTGCTTCCAGTTCGGCCACTGGAGCATACAGGCACTGATTTGTGCACCAACGTGAAGGATTTCAACCTGGTTTTGAGAGATCATTCTCTGTCTCAGAGCCTAGAAGGCAGCTGTTAGTCAGAGCAGACAGTGCTGAGTTAGATGGAAGAGTCATCCAGCTTGCTAAAGGCACTTTCGTAGAATCTACTCTGAAGTTAATTCATACAGTTAGCATTGGTTTTCGCAAAGGAATATCTCCCTGCCTTTTGTAAAAGCAAAACTTGAATGTTTTTGAGGAAATAATGCAGTCCACTTGCTTACCAGTTGATCAGAGAGGGAAAAAATAGTCTGGCCAGTGTCTTCATTCATTCTAGTTGCCAGAAAAACCAGGGGCAAGGCTGTTTTTGTTCCCCTAGACAGTTTTTCTTTTAGCTGCCCCTTTAGGTTCAAGTGGTTAAGATGCTTAACTGCAGAACAGAAGGTCAATAGTTCAGCAGTTCGAGACTTGAGTGCTGCATGACAAAATGAGCTCCCATCTCCTGCCAACCTAGTAGTTCGAAAGCAAGAAACTGCAAGTAGATAAATAGGTACCACTTCAATGGGAAGGTAACAGCATTCCATGCACCTCAGCGTCCAGTCATGCCAGCCATGTGACCACGGAAATGTCTTTGGACAGTGCTGGCTCTTCAGCTTGGAAATGGAGATGAGCATCGCATCCCTAGAGTTGTATTCAAGTAGCTTTCAAGCAAGGGAAACCTTTACCTTTAGGAGAGCATAAATGTTTTTAATATGGATTCTTCCCCCAAGTCTGCCCAAGGCCACTCGACTCTACCCCCCTCACTATGTCCTGGGACTTTGCGAATTGGCCCATTTTTTGTTTCAAGAGTTGGCAACCCTAAATCCATGTAAACGTTAAGTTCACCGTTTCAGACAGAAGGTGGCTGGACTTCTCATGGTTATTATTATACAGAACATCACTTCCTGACTGTTTCTTCTACTGCGAGATTACCATCTTGATTCACAATCAATGCACAGTGGAGCACTGCGTTTAATCGTTCTGGTCATCTCATAAATATCCGCTCAATACCTGGAGTGGATATTTAGGAATCACACTGCCAGTTATTTGTTCCATATTATTTGAAACACAATCTGCAAACGGCTGCATTGCAGAATTTTTTGCAGAGGATATGTAAGCAACCTGAGGACATTTTGTTGCATTGCCGACAATTATCCCGTCACCCAAGACATTAAAATTCTTGAATCCATAGAGATTTGGGTACCACTGCTATTGTCCTTTTAATGCATTTATTTGACTGCTTCATATTATTCAACTCAAGCGTGGTTTATAGAATTTGGGAAATTGCTACTTTGATAACAATCTCAGCCTATTACATGAGAGTTAGTGAAGGAAGTTTTTATGGATTATCATGCATTGGAATGGTAATCATTATTGATCATGCTTTGGCATATTTATTTATCTATCCATTTATTCATAATGTTTATGTGTTGCATTCTCTGCAGTGCATCTGAGGCAGCTTGAAGCATAAATTTATTTATTACATGTATATTAAATGTACTTATATCCCATCTTTCCCACCATCCCTGTCACTACAATAATAGAGCAGCAGCTTTATTGTTACAATATATAATTACAGCGTTAATAATGCTTTATTATATATTGCAGAAATTTCTGGAAATCTCTAAAGTAAAACTACAGTTGTAATAAAATTATATTAAACAATCAAAAGTCCCTCTTTTAAAGTCTTTTTAATCCAAAAAAGGGTTTGTGCCTTATACCTAAAAGAAGACCAAGAAGTTGCCAGCTGAACCTCACTAGGCAATTCCATGGTGTGGCAGCCACCACTGAAAATACCCTCCTCTGCGCTGGTGTATAAAATTTGACAAAAGAAGCAGGGTTTTACAATCACGTGTATTACTGGAGGGGACACTTAGAAAGACATCTGAGCATATGGGACCAAGCCCATGTAGGTTTCGGGATGATCAGCCCCATTCCAGTGTTCTCTGAGATTTAGAATCAATATGAAATTTATTAACATTGGTTCTTTTTCACTGGTATGTAATGACCTTGGAGAAAAGGTGTTTTTTTTTAAATTTGCAGTCCATCTGTAGTGCAATGCAGTAAGCAGTAGCCATTGTTTGAATGAAACAGAAGTCAATGTTGGAAATGTACATTTAACTTTTTAAAGGGTTTCTTGTTTCAAGTGTTGCCACAAGGGATAGATAGATAGATAGATAGATAGATAGATAGATAGATAGATAGATAGATAGATAGATAGATAGATAGATAGATAGATAGATACTCGTTCTGGGGCAAGTGATGCTCTGTATTCTTGGTGCTTGGGGAGGGGAGCAACAGTGGGAGGGCTTCTAGTGTCCCACTGGTGGACCTCCTGATGGCACCTGGTATTTTTGGCCACTGTGTGACGGAGTGTTGGGCTGGATGGGCCATTGGCCTGATTCAACACTGGCTTCTCTTATGTTCATTTCTCCTTCTGCAGCCTGAACCCCCCTCAGCTAACAAATGGCAGCTGGATAAATGGTTGAATAAAGTCAACCCCCACAACAAGACCATCATCAGCAACCAGCATGAGAACCACAGTGAGAACAGCTCACAGTCTCAGAGCAACCCACCGACTGAAGGACAGAACAAAGGGAAGCTGAGCAGCAGCTTGGCCCTGACTGATTCCAAAGACAGGGCACTACGTAGTCCCATCCGTGAGAAAGCTAAACCCCGGGTTGCCCAGAAAACTCCAGCAGAAGCAAAAAGTTCAAAACAGAAATCACCAGCTCACAATGAACCCCCCTCCCAAAGGACTACGGGGAAAAAACAACCCAAAAAAGTAGAAAGGACTTCCAGTGCCGAAGACTACAATTGGCCCAAACCAAATAATACCAGCAGCACACCCAAAGAGAAGGAAACGCAAGAGTCCCAAGAACAGCCAAAAGTTCGCACCAAGGTAACCGCCGGGAAGACTGCTCCAAGGAAAGAACCAAGGACGAGTGTAGGGCCTCCTCCCGAGAAGAAGAAATACAGAGGCCCCAGCAAAACTGTTCCCAAATCGCGAGAATTTGTGGAAACAGATTCGTCCACCTCTGATTCAAACACTGACCAGGAAGAAGGCCTACAGGCAAAGAACTTGCAGGCCTGCAGTGGCCCTGATAATAGTGTTAAAGCTAAGGACTCCAGCAGTAACATCCTCAGCGTAAGTAGCTTAACGAGCAACAGTAGCAATAACTCCATTGACCAAAATGGCAACGATTTAGAGGAGCAGCTTTTCTCTCCTATCCCGATTGTGCAGAGTGAACCCCTTTCTCCTCTTAAAGAGTTTGAAGAACTCAGATACCTTTGGGTGAAAATAGACCTGAGTTTACTCTCTCGGATCCCTGGACAAGACCCTTTTGAGAGCACATCTGGGAAAGCAGAACCCCGCGAGGTTAACACGAAGCACAGGCGACAGTCCCGAGAGTCCCCAACACCAGCTGCTGAAAAGCCCTCCACTAAATCAAAAAGGAAGCACAAGGTAATCTTTCTCTTTATAGTGTATGGGGAACTGTTTGGTTGTTATCTCTCAGGAAAGTGGGGGCTCACTTGGCCTTTTAGTCTCCTTCTGGAAAGCCCTTCCTATACAGATGAAAGATATACATGGATGGCACTGAATCAGTAATTCTTAAACCATGCTGGGGCACACTAGTATGTGGAAGGGAAATGCTTATATTCTGTGAGAGAGAGGCCCATTTCTATCATTTCAGACAGACCCATTTTAGTAACCAGCTGCTGGCAGAATTTACCTGTTCATACAAACCCGCTTGCATCAGGTTAGCAAAGCGTGGTTGAGCCATTTTTGAGGGAAACTGCTTTTTTCTGTTTTCAGCCCCTTCATTACATTTCTGAATTGCTGCAGTGTGCTGTTTAAAATGGCCATAGCACTTCCTACAATGCCAGTTTTCCCCATCTTTTTTTACCATGTAATCTTCCTCTGACTTTTAAAAAAACATTCTAAGTTGAGTGCTATAGTGCTAAACCAATACAGTACTTCAGTGTTATAGCAGCACCATTGAGATGCCTTGCCTCCATTGACTCAAGGCTAGCCCAATCTCTTCAGAGCTCAGAAGCTAAGCAGGATTGGCCCTGGTTAGTATTTGGTGGATGGGAGACCACCAAAGAAGTCCAGGGTCACTATGCAGAGGCAGGCAATGGCAAACCACCTCTGTACATCTCTTGCCTTGAAAACCCTAGGGGGTCACCATAAGTCAGCTTGACTTGACAACAAAACAAAAAAAATGTGTGTGATGCTATGTAAAAATTGTAAGACCAGAAATTTTAACACCTAAAGGAATGTTTAAAGAAGGGTTTTCAGTTGTTATTGTTTGTTTTGTGCTTGCTAAAGATAATTAGCATGCATTTCAGAAATAGAAAGGACAATTGGTATACAGTATTTGCCACTTATAACAGTTTCCCAATACTTGTTCAAAGGTATCCAGCATCACAGCTGGGCTGTAGCTATCACGGGTGCACAGTCCTCACACTGTATGGTACACTCAGCTCTGCCCACCATCTCTCTGCTTTCATGACAAAGAATACTTAGCAGTAGTGGCAGCTTTATAAAATGGCTGTGGTGACAAGTATGGACTGGAAAACTATGCATCAGGTAAACAAGCTGTTACCCACAAAAATTCTAGAGGTGAAGGGGGGAGGATCGGTCCTCCAAGGCCAGTTCCCGAACTTTTGAGATCCTTTAATCCATTATGGGCAGTCCCCCTTAGAGTTTAATGGAATCTTTGGCAGAGGGAAAGGTAAATTTGATTTCTAGGATATAATCCAGAGCATACATAACCTCTAAGACTAGTCCTTCTTCTCATGCAGGCTAATTTTAGCTGTGAGGGGAGAGTCCCAAGTGCCACATGGGGAGAGGTCATAGGCCTAAAAGAAGCAAAGGGAGGGACACACATCCTTCATGCTCAATAGTTCCCCCCAAACCCAGTTTAAAACCCAAGCTAAAGGGCAGAAAGCATCAGGCCATTTGTTTCCTGTGAGTCAGTCTAATTCCAGTTCCTCATAATGGCACACTGCTTTCTGCTGCCAGGATTCTCTGACAGCACAAAGACAGATTTTACCCAGTGTTCAGCTCTGGTTGCTATTGGGACTTGAGAGGAAGGTGGGGGAGAGTCCAGCCCTTTTGTCCTCTCCCTACTTAGGCTTCTACAAAGTCTGCAAACAGACACCCCACTTTGCTGTGATAGAGGACGATGATTCTCCTCAGGAAGCTTAGGGCCAAAATACACAATATATTTTTTAACAAGTTGTGTTTCAGTTCAACTGACACAATTCATTTTCACTTCAGTCACACAGCATCTGCAGGGAATGTCACTTTTAAAGTTGGCAGGAAATGATTTGACTCAGGAAAATGGCCTGAGGGGAGGGAGGGGGCTTCTGCCTCCCACAGACACCTTTTTCTTGAGTGTAAACAGCCTGTGTGGGGAGTTATTTGCATAACTTTGGAGCTACACATAGAGTATTCTAAGCATGTGCAGTTCCAAAGATATGCAGATAACTCCCACCAGGACCTTTCAGCTCAGGGAAAATGGTACAGTGGAAGCAGGGGACCCTTCTCCCCCCCCCCCCCATGCCGCTATCCTGATTCAAATCAGCTCCTGCAGGCTTTAAAAGTGACATTTCCTGCAGCTGCTGTGTGACTGAGGGGAAAATAATTTGGGTCTGGGGAAACTGAAACCCAACTTTTTAAAAAGTATTGTGCAGTTTAGCCTTTGGGTATTGCTGATAAGCATTGGTCTCCCTCTTCATGCACAGAATATGCAGCCTAGAATAACTGGACCTCTCTCCAGGTTTATGATCCATTACTTGTTTGGAGTAAAGTTTGGGAGGTCGGAGAGGAGCATAACAGAAGGGAGGGTTTAGAAGATAACTGAAGGGGTGGGTTGTGCAGTGCCCTTCTTGGGTCGAGGTTGTTGCTGTATCTTTGTTTGATGGTCTGTTTTTCACTCTCTGGAGCACTAAGTCCAGATTTACTGCAGACTTAAACAGGCATGCCTCCATTAAAGTCAACTGGCTGTACTTGCTTGTCGCCGTTACTGAGTCCTGCCTTTTAATGTACATTGAAAAATATGGGTTTTGTTACATAAACAAATGTGATTTATCAAAATGCCGTTCAGTAACTTCCCATCCTCTCTTTGCAACAGCTACCTGTAAAGCAGAATCTACTGTGACTCAAGAGACAATACTTTATCATGTGTTTTATGTTATTTATGCCCATGGGGATCCTATGTTATGGGAAATGACAGCATGCTTCAAACTAAAATGTGTGTTTTAGAAAGGAAACAGAGGTTTTATATCAAAAATGAATATTTGCTGTGTCTGAATGGGACTTTTTCTGGAATGGGAAATGGCTCTACTTCTGGTCTTTCAGAGTAAAAATGGTTTCAGAATTTTTTAAAAGGGAAAAAAAGATGTTATCAATCTCAGCAAATGCAACATCTGCCATTGGCGCCAATTGTGTGTTAAAAATGCTAGCTTTAGTGCCAGAAACAAGGGAGGGACTCCAGCCCAAATGCAGATGTAGCCCCTGTGCTAATAATGGAACAGGAGGAATCTGCCAGTCAACCTTCCTAGAGCAAAATTACACGTTAGGTGTAATTCTCTGATTATTTGTCCTGATGGTTTTTAAGAGAATGCAGCTGCAGGAGCTGCAATTTGAAGGGAGAGACTGAGACCAGGGAAGAGGATCTATTACTCCTTTCCCCCTTGCTATTTCCACACCAGAATTCATCACTCTGAGGCTTTTCCCACCCCCCACTTGTGCAAATTTATGGGCATGCATATTTTCCCCCAGGTAAAGGGGTGCGTGATTTTCATCAGGAAAAAGCATGAGGGAAGAGAGTGCCGTAGCCTCTGTTCCCCTACATTATATGTTATCCCTTTAAATCACAGCCCCCGCATTTCCGTGGGTTTTTTAAAAAAATAAATAAATTGCATGTAGTTCCACCCTGTTTCAGAGAACCAGGCTGAGTTGATGACGTTGTTGGTTGAATCACCAGTGATTGCTTCCACTTATTCTGCATTCCCCACTGCCAACACAAACACACACACACACACACTGCTGTGGCATTTGTTGGGCCTTCTGCAAGACAGCTACCATCCAGGTTTTCCCCAGCTCTGCTCTGCAATTTCCCAAACCTGCTTTGATACAGTCTTTTCTGAAACATGCTCATAGCAGGTTTGGGGAGAGCATGCATGTGAAGGTAGAGATTTCCACACCTCTCTGCCCACATCTATCAGCATTTCCTCCCCATTCCCCACCACTACCACTGTGTGCTTTTTGCCAGCTACTTTTAATATATCTGAGGCCCACCTGAGTCAAGGGACAGAACAGGGAAGCACAGAGAAAACCCTGCATGAAGGCTCCATTGCTGCTGCAGATGCCTTTGCATTCACAGTGGCCATGACAGGAAACCTGGGAATTGCCCCTGTGTAGAAGCAAATACTGGGCAATTCTGCATTGACTTTTCCCTCTGTTGTTTTATGAAACCCATGCTAGCACAGATTTTCCCTTCTGCATTACATGTTGTTTCACTTTCTTTGATCATCGGATTTTATGTTACCTTCCACGCTGCATGCCACTTTCACTTTCTTTGATCATCGGGTTTTATGGTACCTTCTCCATAGATTTATGGCCGTTCAGGGGTGACTTTGCAGTGAGTACGGCATTGCCCTGAGGTATTTGAATGTGGTTTTGAACTGAACCTTTTCCTCAGTGTTGAGAAAATGTAGAGCGAATGCTAGATGGAGAATCGCCCACTCTAAGCTGAGGCTAGCTTGGCATCAAGCAATTCTGTGATTAGTTCATTGCCTCTCCAGACAGCGGTTCAAAGCTATGCTGAATGAGCCACCATCACTGCGATCCACTTTCATTGTTGAGCTGCAAGCACGGTATGATAGAAGTGTTCAGGAGAGGTACTGGAAAATCATGTTCAAAAACAGAAGTTCCTTTCAAGCTAAACAAAAACACAGCTGAATCTGCCTGGCTAATTTTGTCTCAACCCAGGCTGCAATTACTTGGAGGGACATACACTGTGATTGTTTTTATCATCTGCAATGGCAGGGAAAGCTGGTGAGATGACACACAGGGTTTTTAAAGCCATAATTTTCTGGTGTCTGTTGTTGTTGAAGCAGTCTGAGAATTTGGACGCATTTGGAGAAAACAAGAAACAGCGCCTGGAGGAGTCATCTATGTCTTGTCTGCTTCCGCCCTGCATCTCTCCAATACCCAATCACAGAATAACCAACACAAAAGAGTAAGTTTTTCCTGGATATTAAGACGATCCTTTATAACAACTCTCTACAGAATGACATGCTGCAGAGAGGCTTGTCTTTACCACTGACTTTTCCCTGTCGTCAAAGAGACATTATAGTCCCTTTATGATTCACACAGCCCTTTTGCAGCCACAGTGGGTTGGGATCTTTTTTTATATTAATAAAATACAATCCCCATGCTTTATCAGCAACAAGTATTTTTGTTCATGCAGGTAATCAGAATGCTAAGGAAAGGGCCATATAAATCCCACGGAATCCAGTCATACCTGGATGGGTTGTCATCTCTATAGGAATCTACAAGAGTCCTGCAAATAACCCCAAATAGGATGAAAATGATTCTGGTAACAGTGTTTAGGTCATGCTGTTGGACCAACCATTCTCTTGCATGGTTGCTGTAAGGATAAAAAGGAGGAAGGGAGGACTACGTATGCTGCCTCGAGCGGGTTCTCTGGAGAGGCAGCATAGGTGTTTTCTAGATAAATATAGTCCTCTGAACCTCTTAGAGAAAGGGTGGGATAAAATGTACTAGATCGATTGCTACAAGTCAACATGGACGTTGTTCATAAGATATGTGCAGTAAGAAATTTGGCAGCCTGAAGATGCTACCTGTGATTGCTGTGTGATAAGCTCTTTGAGGCTTTTATCTCCTGCCATTGTCATGCATTAGTATTCCGGTACAGATGATAGGCCCATGTGAGCACAAGCATCCTGACCCCACCCGCTGCAATTGCTTGGCCATCTGGCAGGACAACTGCATGGAGGAAATGGCCACATGAACTCTCTCTTCCCATGATCAGTGGCATTTGGAAAGCAGCATTGGGGATCACAGTGGGGATATGCATGGCTACTTCCTCCATGTGGTTGTACCCTGCAGATGACCAAGCGATAGTGCCCTCTCTCCCTCCCCGCACGTTCAGTGAATTCATGGGGCTGTCCTCTGTACCAGACCACTGGGGGTGGTAATTGAGGTACGTTCTGATGAGCATTCCTTTTTTCCCTCTACTGCACACAGTGAGATTCCAAAAGAAATTGCCAAATAGTCTGCAGTGGTCAATTTGGCAATCAGTGCCAAATTTTGATTTTGCACCTGTAGACAGACTTCTGCACATACCCTGATAGATATGAAACACATGATAACTGTCCCTGCAAATATGATTTCCATTCTGCTTAGACGCTGGGGTAAGGAAGAACAAAGAAAAGGATGGCTATGTATGCACTTGGAGGTATCCAGTGAAATTAACAGGCAGTAGATTAGTATGAACATAGGCAGCCACCTAATACTGAGTCAGAACATCAGTCCATAGAGCTCAGTACTCTGCTGTGATTTGGCGGCAGGTCTTCAGAGTCTCTGGAACAGAAAGGCCCCCCAGCATCTGTTAACTTTTACCTGGAGATGCTAAGGAGTGAACCTACAGTTGTCTGCATGCAAAGCATGTGCTTTGCCACTGAGCCACTGTCACTCCCCTAGGGCAGACAAAATGAAGTATTTTATGCAACGTATAACATACAGAATTGGCCACAAGATATAGTGATGGAAGTTATTTTAGACAGATTTTTTTTCTCAGAGGATTAAACATGAAGTATAGGTCTCTTGCAGTGCAATCATAACCAGAGTTACACCCTTCTGTCTGTTGAAGACAGTGGGCTTAGAAGAATGTACCTGCTTGAGATGGCACTGTTACTCATGGTAAGCTAAATGGAACCTCTAGGTATAGGGCAAGTAGACCGCTAAAGGCCAGTTGCTGCTGGAAACAAATGATAAAAGAGTTCTTGCCTCCATGCCCTGCTGTTTTCATGTTCTCAAATGCATCTGCCTGACGACTGTTGAAAATAAACAGGTTGTTGTTGTTTTAAGCCATCAAATCTCCCCTCCAATTTTGTATTAAAATGAACAAAAAACCAGAAAATGGCTCAAAAGCCAGTTTTTTCCTCCTTATTTCCCCCGTCTAATTTAGCTAATTCTTATTACTGCTTATTTCTATAGACATCATCCATAAGGGACCTCCCCAGATTTATCCCTTTCTAGATTTGAAAGGATTTACTTGACTGATGCTCTTGTGAGCCGAGAAATCACTAGTTCTTCTGGACTCTTGATTCCAGCAGCAATATTTATGTTTATTAAGTAATCCGGAAATTAACATGTAATTGATGGCTTTAAAACCCATTGTGGACCAAAATCAGGCAGTTCCTAATCTCTTTTATAATTCTGTAATTACTAACTCCTCTTAATGCAAATGAATTAATCCAGATTTACCCTGGTTAAATCCTCTGTTTCTCAAGTGTGAAAATGGGACAGATAGTTTGCATGGGGTTAGATGAATTTACAAAGTATGCTGGAAATTTCCTGTATGTCATCCCTTGAAATACTATAAAGTTTATCCTTCAACACAATCTATTAAAAAGTCTTTATTTCCTTCCTTCATCAAGCGCTGGGGATCTACCCCCAACCTGATGTTTCTTAATTTGAGCTTGTTTTCTAGGTCATTAATTTAATTCCTTAGGGCTCTGCAACCATTGGTATCCTCTGTTAAAATATAATTGTGTTCATCAATAGTTATTTCCCCTATGCTAGTTTTCCTTTCCCCTGCTCCCAGATGCTTCCAGTTGCCAAGCAAAAAAATTTAGGCTTTCTTATCTGTTATGTTTAATTGAGACCATAATCACATTACGGATTGCTATTAATATCCTATGAGTTCATACTTAACCCAATCCAGTTGTTTGAGAATTTAGGTGATACCTGGAGAGCATACAATCAAATGCAAATTGTACAAATTTCTGGAAAGGTAAAATCAAAAACCCTAACCCGTTTATGAAAGCCCGGAGCAAAGAAACAATATAGATAATTGCTAGAAACAAGTGACTTCATTGAGGTTATATAATCAGGACTGTGCTGAATTTTCTCCCATATTGATTTTATCACCAAAAACAGTAATTGCTAAAAGGATAAAAATATTTCACCGTATCTTCTTCAGTGCTGTACTTTCTCCTAGCAGCTACAGTTTTGGTGCTTTTATTTTTTCTCCTTGTTGTTCCAAAGAACTCAATGTGGCATATTTAGGCTGAGGACAGACTGGCAATCTGGAGTGGGATGAATCCGGAGGCAAAAGCTGCGAGGGAAAAATCCCCCGGGGCTGGCTGTCCACATTGGCCAGGGTATTGCGCAAGGATGCCGTTACGGAGCGTTCAGACTGCTGCAGAGTGGCTCCAGGTGGGCCGGCCTCCGCAGCTCGTGATAGGGCTGTTTTGGCAATTTGCGCATGTGCGCATGCACTCATGTGCGCATGAGCGTTCATGCGCAAACTGGCAAAACACCGCGTTCACACTGCCACCTCCGCTTGCCTCCCGCCTTCTTCCGGTTCACACTGCCTGGAAGCGGGAGGCAAGCGCAAGATGGCCTCTGGATACCGGTTTCTCCCGGTGTCCTTCTAAAGTGCAATAAAACCGGCTTCAAAGCAGGTTAAGTGCAGAAGGAAGCCGAGGGACAGCTGCACATGTCTGAACAGGCTCCCTTCCCCCGCTTCCCATGCGGACCTATCCCGGGGCAGATTGCCAGTCTGTCCTCAGCCTTAGTTCTTCCTTCCTCCATTGTACTGACACAAAATGAAAGGTTGGTGGGACTGACCAAGGACACCCAGTGAACTTCAAGGCTGAGTGGAGATCTGGTCCAAATCTAGTGTTCCCTAGTCCTAACTGAATACTCTGACCGTTACAAGTCTCTTACATAGGGAAGGAAGCATCAGGGGAAGGTTGTTACCTTCACAACCCAAATGGGGAGTATTTGAACCCATGTCTATTCCAGCACTTCCACCTATCTATCCAACCTTTCACCCATGGGTTGGATCCAACCAGCTCTTCTTCTGGGGGGAAAGAGAGAAAGGACCCCCTTTTGATCACCCAAAAACCTATGCTGGGATTATGGGACCTGCATGGACAAAGGCAAATATGGATTGCGGGGGCTGTAGTAAAGAGGGGAATTGGCCAAGAAATAGTGAAAAGGCTTTATGGATCTACTCAACTGAGAAAAGAGCAATCAGCCAAAGTGAGCCTCATCGCTGATCTGAACATCACTGATCTGAACCCAGTGAGCCTCATCGCTGATCTGAACATAGATCTCTCCAGTCCAACTACTATACCGTACTAGCTCTCAAATATCATGTCTGGTAATGTTTACATAACATAAGGACATTGGCATGGAAAATCACATGAGAAGTAAACCTCCTGTGTGATGCTGTTAATCAATATTGAACAGTAAAGGATCCAGCCAAAAGGAAATGGCCATTTGTTGCACCAGTAAAATGTGAATCGCTAGTGCACAATAGAGGACTTTTGAACTGGGGGGTGGGATTCAAATCCCAGTTCACTGTGAAACTCACTGGGTGACCCTCAGGTACTGTAGTGGCTGGAGGCTCAAACTAGGATCTGGGACATGCAGGTTCTTTATCCCCACTCTGCCATGGAAGTTTGCTGGGTGACTTACTCCTGTCTTCAGATGTTCTGGGATAAAATTCTCAGATGGATTAATGGAATGACAGGAGTGTCATTTAACATCCAATCCTAAAGTGATTCTTCCATGTTAATTGCACTGACTTAGAGGTAATTATGCCTATAACGGTGGTAGCCAAAATATATACTACAGCTCTTTGGAGGAAAGGTGAGATAGCTTAAATATCTGATTGGCAAAATCTAGAATATAGTGTTTATATAAAAATTGATGTATCATATTGGAAATAATGTTGACATCACTGGATAAATGTATTGAGAGAGATGGCATTTGTCATATTTGGAATCATGTTTCAGGATGTTG
Source organism: Lepidodactylus listeri (assembly GCA_029233225.1). Classification (NCBI taxonomy): domain Eukaryota; kingdom Metazoa; phylum Chordata; class Lepidosauria; order Squamata; family Gekkonidae; genus Lepidodactylus; species Lepidodactylus listeri. The sequence continues at coordinate 40,217,311 of JARCFY010000013.1, forward strand.
TTTGTCCATTTGTATTTATTATAGTGCTGCAATATTTCATTCTTTTCCCAAATTGTCTAATATGATAAAATGTAACAAAGCTTCATTTAAAGATCTTGGGTTTGTATCTGTAGCAGATGATAGATAGATAGATAGATAGATAGATAGATAGATAGATAGATAGATAGATAGATAGATAGATAGATCGATCATATTAGAGAGAACGGTAATAAAATGCCCATTTGACAGCAATGGTTTTTATTTGATAATGGCTGCTATTAGGCATTAACTGAAATGGACATCATTATCATTAAAACTGGTGGAGTGATGCAACGTACCACCAGGTGAGCCTATTGAATTTCCCCCGATCGAGAAATCAAGCCGCTTTGCTTTGCTTGTTCCTCTTTGATTTGTTGCTTTGAGGTATTGTAAATCTATAAATGCCTGACACTGACTTAAATTGACTAAGAGGGAGACATAAATTCTTGTTGACTTAATTTGCTATTGAAAATTTGAGTCAATAATCATGAAAAGTAAATGGCTTTAGAATGCAATATTAGTTGTCTAAGGAAAGATTAAAATTCAAGTAATCTTCATTGACTGGACTAGGACAGTAACTAAAATATAAAAAAAAATCCATGGCCAAATTAACATGTTAAGGAGCAAGGTGGTTCTATTTGGCTTGGGGGGGGGGGGGACCTGCTAGAGCCCATTCCTGCTTGCTTGGTATCTGCTAGAGCCCATTCCTTTTCTATAGTGGCTCCCACCTTGTGGAACAGGCTCCCCGAGGGTGTGATGGGAGCACTGTCCTCAGACCTTTTTAGGAGGCACTGTATGCCTATTTTATTTGTGAGCACTTTTACTAGGCTTTAAGGTTCAGGGATTATCTTGGGAAGGAGGGGGTCCATAGCGTTCCCAGCTGGCGGAGTTCAGGATATGTAGTCACTCAACTTCACAAAGATTCAGCCCATTGCAGTTGAGTCTGGAGCCTTTAAAATTCAGACCAAGCTCACAACATGTTTTGCTGCCGCATCAGCCACATGCCAGACCTGCTTGCCTGTCCCTCCCCACCTCTGCAAGAGAAAATCTCTTACCTGAGTGAAGCAGCAAGGATCAGCAGAGGCAGAAAAGGCTTAGTAGACACAGAAGCAGCTTTCACAGGACTCTCTTAAAGGGAAACGTTCTTTCCTATGACTACTAAGCGCTTCTCATCACCGGTATTTCAATTCCCTTCACACAGAGAAGGCTTTTCGTGCTTAAGAAAGGGTAGGGGATTGGCACAAATTGTCTTAATCCACTTGTTGGTCTGCTTTTAAGCTTTTGTTGTGAGCATGGGAGATACCTCAAGGAATTTGCCAAGCACCAGTGGGAGTTTGACCACGACTGAAGGGCTCCAAGATTGGCACTAAGTATGCTTATCTTTTCAGAGAGACTGCTATCTTGGCCCTTTTGCATTTTATATGGCATTTGCCATCAGTTTCAAAGCTTTCGCTTGAGGTGGCTCAATTATGAAGAACACACACATGGGCAAAGTAGTGATGCCTGACACTGAAGGGGCAGGGACACTGCACATGCTGACTCATTCTTCAAATGTTTTTTTAAAAGACACAGTCTTCTTGACACAGCAGACGCAGGTCACTTATGATGACTTACCAGGAGGCTCATCTTTGCACACATCAGATGAGTTCTGTAACAAATGCTCCTTTTTCCCCTCCTTGGCAGCAACAACTCAGTTAAAAAGGTGACTAAGAAGAGAGAAGAGAAGCTGCTGCCCCCACCATTATCTCCTTTGCTAGATGAGACAGCACCCAGACGGAATGACAGTGGCTCATTCAGCCAAGAGAACAACCTGGCGAATCCCTTGCAGGCCAACAGCTGCTCCAAACACAGGAAAAATGAGAACAAATCCTCTTCCAACCCAAAGGGAATCTGTGTAAGTAACCCTGAAAGCTATGAAAAGGAAATGGAGAGCAGATTCTGGATTAAGGCACTGCTGGCGGATGAGTGAATGAAGTATCAAGTCTTGGTACTGCACAAATGGTGATCCACCCAGATGGACACAGTCCATGCACCATGCCGAATGCTCAACAAAGTATTGGTGATGCCCTTGGAGTCCTTCAGAGAGTCCTTACCCAGACACCCCCTCCCCCCAGGTGTCGAGGTATCTTAGATTTACCACTAGGCCTAAATCCACCCTGCAATACACACAGAATCAAAAGCTTATTCTGCCTCGTGGTTATAGAATAAAAGAACTCTCATGAGGGGAGAGGTCCAGGTGGGATATCAAAGAGCCGTTCTGCCAGACGCTGATTTTGAGCTTCCCAAAGGGGTTTCCCTGTGCTTCTTAAATAGCTGAGAGGACCAGGAAAATAATACAAGGGGAGATGGACTTAGGTAGAATCCCCCCCCCCCCAAAGATCAAAACATTCCTGTTCATTCTAACAAGGAGTTAGATTTATTAATAAAACACTAAGAACAGAATTGCAGTTGAAGAAAGGAAAGATCAAAAATAGTCCTGTCTCCATCATACTTGGCCTAGCCAGTAGCCTGGCTTCAGATAATCCATAGCATTTGTTGGAGGCAGCAATCAAAGTATCTCTTTGCTCTTCTGGCAGAAGATGCATCATGGACTCCAGGAAACAATGCTTTTGCTTATTCCAACTAAATAACTTTATCCAAACTTATCTATAAATAACAAGTGAGAAACTGACAGACCTGCTGTAGGTATGGTCATCTACTCTTGACAGGGCAAATTTGGTCTTGGACCTTGGTTACAGCCATTCAGTGACTACTCAGAACCTAAAAAAGGTACACAGCCTTACAGAAGAATAAATGTAACTTCTGTAGTTCAATATTCTCTGCTTTCTGTGATACCACCTGGTTTTGCAATCATACACACAATCTTTGGTCAACCCATCTCCACACTGCCAGTTTTCAAGGGTCTCAGGCAGTCATTCATGACCCCTGCTGTCTGAGATCCTTTAAGCTGGAGATGTTGGGGACTGAATCACACAAACACATGAAGTTGTCTTCTAATGAATCAGAACCTTGGCCCATCAAGGCCAGCATCTCAAGTGGAGGTCTTTAACATCACCTACTGCCTGATTCTTTTAGAGAAAGTTGACAGGGATTGAACCTGGGACCTTCTGCATGCTGAGCAAATGCTCTACCAGTGAGCGACAGTTTTTCCCAGAAATAATCTACTTCAAAGCAGATGTTTTGTTATTGAGTCATGCTTGTCCCACAGACCCAAGTAGGCACCAAAACTAGAAAGTTGATGGGCTGTGTTAGGCTTTGTGATAAAGTTACCAACAGGCCTGGAGGGGGAAAAAAACTCCTGTCCCTTTAATATAGGCTTAATGGAATGTTATTTAGCTCCATGCCATGAAAAGCTTCAACTGCCAATTTCCACACATTAAGCCTCTATTAAAAAGACTGGGCATTTTCTTTCTCCTGGACTGTTGGCAACTGTATGTGGTGGGTCACACAAGCTGTGTGATTCCAAAGTATAAAGCAAAGTATAAAGCAAAAGCATTGTTCCCTGGAGTCCATGATTCATCTTTTGCCAGAAAATTGCAGAGCTTCCTGGATGACACTTCCACACTAGACCTGTTTCAGTCCGGCTTCCGGCCAGGTCATGGGGTGGAGATGGCACTGGTCGCCCTCACGGATGACCTCCAGCGGCATCTGGATCGGGGCGGTACGGCGGTGCTGGTGTTGTTAGATCTGTCGGCTGCATTCGACACGGTCGACCACCAGCTACTGATCCACCGCCTCGCCAACACGGGGATTCAGGAGCTTGCCTTGCAGTGACTTGCCTCGTTTCTCCAAGGTCGGGGACAGAGAGTGGCGCTGGGGGAGCAGATGTCCCGGAGGCACCCGCTAGTGTGTGGAGTGCTGCAAGGGGCGGTGCTATCCCCAATGTTGTTTAACATCTACATACGCCCTCTTGCCCAGATTGCCTGGAGGCATGGGCTGGGTTGTCACCAGTACGCTGATGACACCCAGCTATATCTGTTGTTAGGCGGCCTGTCCAGGGCTACCCCAGATGACCTGGAGCGGGCGCTTCAGGACGTGGCGGGCTGGCTCAGGCTGAACTGACTGAAATTGAATCCAACGAAGACGGAGGTCCTGTGCCTGAGTCGGAGTGGACTGGGGGTAGGGATCCCATTGCCGGCCTTCCCGGGGTCACCACTGGTGCCAGTGCCGAGGGTTCAGAGCTTGGGAGTGCTCCTGGACCCCTCATTAAGGATGGAGGCCCAGGTAGCAGCCACTGCCAAGGCAGCCTTTTACCATCTGCGGCTGATTAGGCAGCTGGTTCCCTTCCTCGAACGCAATGACCTGGCAACAGTGATCCACGCATTGGTCACCTCGAGGCTGGACTACTGTAACGCTCTCTACATGGGGATGCCCTTGTCTCAGCTCCGGAGGCTGCAGCTGGTGCAGAATGCTGTGGCCAGTCTGCTGATTGGTCTCTCGGTGCAAGACCACATCCAGCCTGTGCTGAGGTCACTGCACTGGCTGCCTATAGCGTACTGGATCCAGTTCAAGGTGCTGGTTTTAACCTTTAAAGCCCTTTATGGTCAGGGGTCTGCCTACTTATGGGACTGCCTTTCCCCGTACATACCCCAGAGAGCACTGTGGTCAGGCACACAACATCGCCTGACCCTTCCTGGCCTGAGAGAGGCCAAGCTGGTGACCACCAGGAATACCTTCTCAGTGGCGGCTCCCTACTGGTGGAACGAGCTCCCGGAAGACATCAGGGCCCTTTTTGCAGTTCCGCAGGGCCTGCAAGATGGAGCTCTTCCGCCAGGCTTTTGGGGCCGCCACTGGGGGAAATGGCCACGGGTTAGTAGCCAGTTGAAGTATTGGCCTGGTACATCTGCAGGTGGTAGCCTCCTGGTCGTGGGGCTGTAGTTGCTGCCCTGGTGTTGGATTTTGTATTTGCCGCCATTTTTAGTGGGTTCTGTGATTTTATTGTAATTAGTTATTATCTGAAATTTTTGTATGTTACTGATTTTAATGCTGTGAGCCGCCTAGAGCCACTTTGTGCTGGCTAGGCAGGATATAAGTCTAAATAAATAAATAAATAAATAAATAAATAAATAACATAGTGTGATCTGCAGAATTTTTAAAAAGTCATTTTTCCTCTGATCTCTGTGTGTGTGTGTGTGTGTGTGTGTGTGTATGTGTAACTACACCTCTGTTTGATCTACCCAGCTCTTTCATGTAACAATGCAATAGAATTAATATGTGATATAACTGATGTGATTTAAAGGGGGGGGATGCTGAATTATTTTCAGCGGCAGTCCCATGGTTTAAATCCAGCTCCAGCACTAATCACTGGATATTGCGAATTTTTGCTCGCAGTTCATCTTCTTATGTTTTAATAAGCAAGCAATGCTACAAGGCACCCATGCTGACATTACACCTCTTTGGAAGTGGGTGTTAATGATGCCGTGTGTGAGAGCAATCTGTAGCTGCGGTGCTTAATTAATCTGCTGAGCTTGACTTATGACATGAAGTCCACGAGATGCAAAATATGTGCCTGGATTTTAATTCTGAGGCACACCAACTTCTATTATGTGACATATGAAGGTATTATTAGCATGCAAGCCGAAGCCGCTAATTAAAATTGCTTTCCCACAGGAGGAAGACTCCCACAGCAGGCCCACAGACACTCTGCTTGACTCCAGCCATCTAGACAATGATATCTGGTCTGCAGCACCTGCCTTCGCCAATGGGGATCATGAGCCAAGAAGACCTAAAATCACATTTGATGATATGTAGGTAGTGAGAGCAAAGCCTCGCAGTTGTCTCTGGCTCAGGCTTTAAATTGATAGGGCCCTGTCATCTAAACAAGGTCTAAATTCTATTACAGGGGCATGCCGTTTCTCCAAGGGAGAGGGGGGGAAGAAGAATCTTTTGCCACATTGTGCAAATTAAAGAGTGTGCTTGTACATACATAAATCGCACTGTACATATTGCAGGACATGGTGTGTGTTTTTTCAAATTTTAGAAAGGTTTGCCTTTGCTGAGGGCAAATAAAGGAATTGTCAGGAAATATTGGTAAGAGCAAAATATTAAGAACATAAGAATGTAAAGGTAAACCTGGGGAAGCCCATCTACTCCAGTATCCTGTTTCCCACGGTGACCACACAGATGTCCTGGAAGGGTCATAGGTGGGCAAAGAGGCCTTCGCCTCTTGTTGCTTCCTAGCAATTGCCATTTGGTGGTATACAGCCTCTGAGCATGGAGGATCTGTCTAGCCATCATGGCTAATAGCTGCCTATAGACCTATTCCCCAAGAATTAAAGCTATAGCAGCTCTCACTACATCTTGTAGCAGAGAATCCCATAATATACTGTGTGAAAATGGACTTCCTTTTGTCTGTCCCAAATGAAGTGCCCATCAACTTCTGTTAGGTGCTCACAATTTCTAGTATTTGGGCGGTGGGAGGGAAAGTTTCACAAAATCGAGTGATGACAGTCTATTCATGAATCTTAGGAAAGAGATTGGGGGAAGATGGAGCAAGCTTCTGCTCAGAGATGGGAGAGGAAGGGTGCATGACTCCAAACCCATATGCATGATGCAGGTTAACTTGGTTATTTACTCTCCTGGTGAAATAGGAACCACTACTTATGTAGCTCTGCTGTTAGTCCTAATAATGTCACAGAAAAGTTCTTGTTCATTGCAGTGGTAATCTGACACTGTTTTATAGAAAGTCAGACATGGGATGCCTATGTATCATTTGTGACAGATACACATCTTTAGACACCTATGTACAGTTTGTGTTCCCAGGCACATGTATGCAGGTACTTAAAAACTCTATGCTTACTGCAATAATTCAGTGGCAAGTTCACAGCACTTTCTGCCACCAGCAGTTATGTCTGTCACATGACATGTGGATCCCACTTCTGTACATCTGTCTTGTCCAGGGCTTTTTTGTAGAAGAAGCCCAGCAGGAACTCATTAGCATAATAGGCCACACCCAACAGCAGGAACTCATTAGCATATTAGGCCACACCCCCAACAGTGCAGCTCCCTCCCAGGATCGGCTTCTCCAGGTGCCCGTGGCTTGTGGGACACATGGGGAACCTGAGGGAAGGAAAGTAGTTTCTGGATTGGCTTCCCCAGGCACCCTGCAGGAGCCCGAGGGTGGGGAGGCGGTAGGTGTGGCCAATTTGGAAGCCAGCCGGAACTCCGTTTCTGTGAGTTCCTGCCCAAAAATAGCCCTGGTCTTGTCCAGTATTATCTACTTAGACTGGAAGCAGCTCTCTCCCTAGTAGATGTCTTTCTCAGCTCTTACCGCTGGTGGTGTTAAGGATTGTAGCAAAGGCCCTGTGCAATGCAAAATGTTCATTTTGCCACAGAGTAATGGCCGCTCAGATATGCCTGTACGTATGATTCCAAGATGACCATGATATGAGACAACTGGGGGCTTTGTTGCTATTGAAAGCAACATTTTGCATCATTTATGATTAAGTAAGCTTCTTTTGTGGATAATGCTGACTAATTCCTTCTCCCCCGCAGAAAACATGCATATATATTTTATTTTGTATTTTAGTTTTTGTAATGGAAGCTTGTTATGGTTAATCACTCTGAATGGATTCTCTTTTCCTTCTGTTCAGCAAAGTTTAATAGGCCCCTTTGGGCTTCTGGTTTCTACTGTTAGCCATTTTGCAGCCAGCTCATCAATCACAGCTTTGCATCCTGCAGCTTTGCACTGATAAGACAGAAGGAAAACAAAAATAAATGGGTCCAGTTTGTCCTGGAAACAAGTCAGCACTTTCTATCAGCTGTTTGACAACTGCTGGCCCTCTGCGGGTGGCATGCTGACCCATGGCTTGTTTTCCTTAGCCATGACACAGCATTAACATCTGGAATTAAATACCTAAATAGTAGTGAAGGGTTAACTACAAACCAAAAAGGAAAACCGTGGTTTGATGTAAAACCAGGTTAAGCATTATATCATGCATTGAGTGAACCATTTTCAGGCAATCTTCCCAGATTCCCACTGTTGTCTCCCTCAATTTGCCCTCCACAAACTAAACCATGGTTTCACTGTATGTGATCATAACCAAGGTAGAGTAATAAACTATGGTTAGGACTATTTGGCTTTGGCCAATAAAGAAAATGAAATCTTGTCAGCTGACAAGAATGAAATCTTGTCTTACTGTTGTTGTTTGGTTAGGCTCCACAATGCAGATTACTACATGCAAGAGGCCAAGAAGCTAAAGCACAAAGCAGATGCCCTGGTAAGTGTTCAAGTGGTTGTGTTTTGTTTTGTTTTTAATATGGCGATCAGCTTAGCAGTACAGTGCATCTTGCAAAGATATCATGATAAACCAGAGAGGACCGCTTCTAATCTGCTTGCCTTGTTAAATTCTGCCCTTGATCTGTAGCAATGCAAGGTGTTTCCAGGATTGTCTTTTGAATAAGTAGCGACAGTCAGAAGGTTCTAAAATTGGAAGGTTCTATAAACCAGTTTATCATTCTGATAGGCAGGGTGGAAATAGGGTTCCCAAAACTGGCTTAGCAAATGCTGGGAGATGGGGGGGTGGGGTGGTGCATGGGAAAGGCAGAGTTTGGGAAGATGTGATGTCACTTGAAGGTGATGCTCTAGTCTAGTTCACCTAGTCTCTCTGATCTTTACCATAGGAAAAATTCCTAGAGTTTCACTATGATGAGGCCATTTTTTTCTTTCACTTCTCAGTTTTTCAGTGGCAGGAAACTGGAGCTGAGGGTTAGTAATTCCCCACCCTGGGCAGGTAAACAGGGAGCCGTGGTGGAGAGAGGTTCCCTGAAACTGGGCAGTGCAGGTTTATTCCTCTTCTGACAATCCAGTTTACATTGCAAGTTGTTTACTTGGATCTGCAGATTTCAATAGCAGACACAAAAAACTTGAATATGTTCTTTTTGTACATAGCCCTTTTGTGGGTTTTAGTTTTGGGCCACGTTAGAATAGGTCAGCCGAACTTGGAAAAGAGATCAAATGCAGGAATAGACTCGAAGTTTCACAGTAGTTGCTGACAGACTTTCATATATGGCATAAACCCAAAGCAAACTGATGTTAGTATTTAGTGCCAACAGAATTCTGAATGCCATTTTAAACATAGTAAAGCGGGGGGGGGGGGGCTAACCTCTTCCAAGAGGGCATACAGATCAAGGAGGAAAAACAGAAAGAGAGGATGCAGAGAGATGTAAAGATGAGGTAGTGGGGAAAAAACCGCTACTGGATCAAGGTTTCTTGAGACTTTTAGGGGGGGAATTGTGAAGTTCTTGAGGGTGGGGGAAAATCACAGGCTTCCAGTTGATTTCTAAGCACAGTTCAAAGTATTGGCGTTGTCCCATAAATGACTCGGGTCTCTCTAGAACCACTCATTATCCTTAACATCTCCTGTCAAGGTCCTTTGCCAGGGTCCCTCAGGTTAGACAGGTGTTTATCAAAGGCCTTTTCTGTGGGGCCGTCCTGATTATGGCACTGCCCCCTCCAGCACAACCAGGCATCTTGATTATCATAATTCAGGCTCCAAGTGAAGCTTGTCCTGTTCTCTCAAGCTTTTTAGCATTTAACCCTAGTCATGTTTCTGATTCTTACAACCTGTCTTATTGCTAGTTGGATCTTCACTGATTTATTGTTTTGTCTGATTTGCTTTAACATATTGTTAGCTTTCTATAAAGGCTAAGTAAACACAAAAAAACCTAGAATAAATAAATGCATGAATAAGAGAACCAGAGGCCAGCATACGGACAAGACCTGCAGATTTTTGGTAGAAGCCCCCCTCTTTCTGGGGACTTGTAATAATACCCTCCATATTAGGCCGACCAAATTTTGGGTTCTGCCCACCAATCTCTCACTCTTCTTAAAGACTATTATAATGTAATGGAATTAAGGTTGCCAGTCAGGATCCAGCAACCAATGGGGCAGGCTTACCAGCAGTGGGGGCCCTCACTAGCAGCTTAATGACTTTCTGGCAGTGCGCTGATGTCGTTTCCGGGGCACACAGGAAATGACATCACTGTGTCGGGATGGCAATGATATTCCCCCCATTTCCAGCCATTTTATTCCCCTGTCAGCCAGCTGAGCAGCAGTGGGGAAGCGCCCACTGGGGCAGCAAAACGCCAAGCCTAAATCAAATGGTGTCCTCTTATTCAGCCCAGCACCACAGGTCAAGCATGGGTGTGGCTGGGTCTTCCTGTTCTCCCTTGATCTCCTGTGGACCTAATACCCCTGCTCCAAATTCAGACTGCTTCCTCAGCTTGTTGCTGAACATTCATTCCTACTGACGGGCCTGCTTCAAGAAAGTGGCCCGGGTTTATTGCTGACAGCTGACTCCATAGGTTGAGAAGGCTCACAGAAGCAAGCTGACAACACCTCCTGTGGCTGACTGACCTTTCAAGGAACATGCATGTTATGTGGGCACTGGCTTGCTGCCTGCTCTTGGCTAGCAAACATTTGCAGGCCCAGGCTCATGACAGCCTCCTCACGCTGTGTCAGCCCACTCCCTTCAGCCCACTGTGCCCATCCTGCCTAATTCACTCAGCATGTCGACGAGCCTTCCGTCTTGTTACCTTTGTCTGTGCCTGGCAGAGTTCAGGCTGTTTCTCATGCAGTGCTAATGCAAAAAGGCATCTCCCATCCTGTTGGTGCCTGCAGGCAGTTCTTTCCTGTCACATGTCGTTTGACATCCCCTGCACTCTTACTGGAATGCCAAGACAGGCACTGCTTAACAACAACTTGTTGGCCGCCTTGTATGACCACAGTAAACCTCCCATCTATCCTTCATTAGAAGGCATATCCTTTACTTAACTCTATTCTTAACCCCATCCCTGCCATCAGACTTGCCAAGGCCCTCCTCATCCACTTTTCTGGCTTTTCTGGCTTTGGCTACAATTTGTTATCATACATCTGCAAAAGATCACTGCAGCCCCTTTAGCAAAAGGGATCTTTGCCTAGCTACTGTTCCAAAGGGGTGGGTGTGTGCAACATGAGGGTGCAATATAGAAAAAGTCAGGCATGTCAACAAACCTCAAAGACATTTTTATTCTGGATTCAGGAACGTGGCAGAAAGCTCTTTACACCTCCTTTTAAGACCTTTCCATTGTGATCTTCACAGGGAGTAACCATATGCTCATGTAGATGCATATCCACATCAACTGTAGCAAGAGCAGAGTTTGGCAAAGATACGGTTCTACATCAGCTGGCTTTTGGGTTGACCGTAATTCTATGCTTGTCTTTAAATGAAATCTGGAGCATCCTCTGAAGGCATCTCTTCTTTCTCTTTTCAGCTGGAAAAGTTTGGCAAAGCCGTGAATTATGCTGATGCTGCCCTTTCCTTCATTGAGTGTGGGAATGCTATGGAGCGCGATCCATTAGAAGCGAAATCTCCGTACACCATGTACTCGGAGACTGTGGAACTCATCAGGTTAATGTCTTTTCTGTGATCATTTTCATAATCTCATTTCACTCATAATTAGAACTTGCTGCGTTTTTTAAAAGTATCATTTCGACCTCATTAATGATTAGTCCAAGGCATCTTTCGTCTCAGAAGTCATCATAATTAGTTCTTCTTGCCATTTTATTAATGTCATGGAAAATTTATAATTGATGGACACTGCTCTTATAAATGAGCCCCGTTAGAGGTTATAATGTGTGTGTTATATAATTTGCAATATTCATAAAATTAAAATTGAAATGTAGTGGGTGGAAGGAAAGCATAGTAATTCTCCATTTGGCCATGACACTTGTCTTTTGAAAGGGCTAGTTTTATCATTCCAGACATTAAAGGGAGTCCATTGGGATCTTGGTTATAAAACCTGTTTTCCAGAGGTTTATAATTTGGCAGTAAAAAATTATATCAGGATGAAATTTGGCAGGTAAGGTTGCAGCTTGGGAGCATCCATTTTGCACATGTATGCACACAGCTTGTGTTCTGGAAACGTAGATTCATATTTCTAAGTGTCACTTAGAAATTCAGGCTGTGCCATATTTTTATGAGGTTTGCTTTTTGAAGTGAAAGTTGCCGTTTTGTGTGTGGCCAAAAAAGAAGGGGTTTGAAAATATCTGTGTGTTCTGTGATTTGGTGAATTTTTGGTGTTTGGGCAACCCTTTTCCCCCATCTGCCACTACTTCAACACTTATTATTATTATTTTATTATGTACTTCACTGTATGATCTCAGCTAATCAGATGTCACATAGTGAAGATTATTGACATCACACCATCCAGGTCACCAATCAGATTTGGCTACACCATAGTATCACTGCCAGCAAACAAGTCTTGTTCTTGTCACTAGCCCTGTTCACATGTTATGGTGAACACAAGTGTGTCTTGCCTGTACATGTATACATTTTTTGTAAGAAAGAGTCAACGTGCATGCATTCTGCAAATGAAACCAGACACCTGTACATGGATAAAGTGGGATTTAAGTCACACATTTAGCTGTAAATGCATTGAATGTGACACGAGAATGACTCAGTACATATATAAAGAAAAATCAAGGGTATGTTGTGCACAGATTCTATGTGCATTCACTATAACATGAATAGAGCTTCTTAATGGAGGGCAGTGGAAATGCATCCATGTTGCCTTGACAATTGGGCCAATGCTCCATATTTTGCTACACTGCAGTATCACTTTCACAGTCTGCCAGAGATGAAGGACAAGTCTTTCACTTTGACCAGCTGCAGAGTTGGAGCAGAATGTGGTTGGGATGAAGGTGCCCTTCTGAATGTGCATCACATGAAAAGTAATTCAGTGCAAATCGACTTCCACATTTAGGAGTGCATCAGACTTCCCCTCTAGCTATATGTTTCTGAATAAGATGGGAAAGGGTCAGTCAGTTGTTTTAACAACAAGGATATGTTTCCTTTTCCCTTTGACACCTGCCCTTGATGATGTGCTATGAATTTGTTTACAAAGATGGGAAAGAATCACTGTACCCATTTCGAGGGAGGTGGAATAGTCACAAAATGTGCCACTCTTTTTGGCTTATCCAAAGTTTATTCAGATGCATGATGGAGAAACGGATCTCCCTCAGCCTCTCATTTCATTTCATGTGTAGTTTGTGTTAACGAGGTCTTTGTCTCCATTATGGGGTAATGTGCACTGAGATTTGACTATTACATTTAAAATGTATCATTTTCAGATTTTTCCCGTAATTGGGGTGCTTTGGGCTACAGCTGTGTATAAGATGTTAGATCACATGGCAATACCCTGCCGGTTCCAACACACACTCACACCCACACACACATGAATTGGTCAGTGAGACCCTGTGAGAATAGTTAGCATTTGCACTGGGAGGAGTATTTGATACAAGATGTCCATGTTCTGTTCTTGTGATTTTCAGATGACATTTTAGAATCTTTTCTGCAGTGGATATAAACCACAGTCTTCAACTAAATTCAACATGACAGATACAAAGATAGATTTATTGATTGGGAAACTTAGTTGAGTTTAAATATTGGTAAATATGAGAGATGTATAAAGAAGGTATGAGTTTAATGGCATCTGTCCTGGGTCAGTGCTTACTTAATAGGGACAACCCTGGTTAAAAAGCAGCAATATCATAACAGCTAAAGAGTGTTGTCATTTATTTATGCACTTTAAAACATATATATGTGAGATAGATAGATAGATAGATAGATAGATAGATAGATAGATAGATAGATAGATAGAATCGCATGTTTTCATAAATGCCCAAAGTGACTCACATATTATTATTGAAAAATATATGCAATATAGTCTATATAAAAAATAAGATGGAAGCAGTCAAAGTAGTCAGAGCAGTATAGCAGCACAAGCTCCTGGTATAAACTCTGAACCAGTAGCTCCAGCTCCCTTCAGACTCTTTTCTTCCACTTATCCAAAGGCCTTACCTAGGCACCTAAACCTCAGGAGGGAAGGACATGAAGGCACATAATGTTAAGGCAACCACCAAGAAGGCTCTGGGCCTTGTAGTGGATGTTGTAACTTCTCAAAGAGAGGAAATATCAAATAAGATCCTCAGTAATTACCCGATACACAGATAGATTGATGGACAGACAGACAGATGAAATTTCCTGCTCTTTAAGATCAATGTAACATGTTGTAACTGGTTCTTGTTCTACGCTCCGAGCCACTCCGAGTCCTCATTGAGCAGATAAAAGCAATCTAAGAACATCTACATAAATAAATAAACTATGTCTCAGTTAGTATACTAACTCAATTCACCATGATGACCCTGAGTTGACAGTGGCACCATCTCTCTAAAATTACGAAGAGATGCCCATCCAGTGAAGTCTTTATTTACTTGTAGACATCAAGCGAAAATAGTTCTCTTCTACCAACCATTTTATTTGTGAGATTTAAAAACTATACGTTTTAACACAGAGTGGCTATTTTTTAACATGATGTTATGTTACAGTAAATTAGACAGCATTATTTTAGAAATAATTTAGACATTTATAATAATGAGGGCTGTTAATTGTTGTATTTTTGTACACTACCTTGGGCATTAGCAAGAATGAAAACAAAGTATAGAAAGTGTAAAAAATTACTTTTAAATTAGGAATATTTCTGATGAGGTGTAGGAAGGTATTTTCCATGACTGAGGGGGAACAAGTACTAGCATCTGTTAGAATTTAGGGCCACAAGAATGACAATAATGTTACTACACAGATATGTAAAACCAAATAATACTTAGACCTGATTCATATATGAATGATCACCACTTGTCAGCTGCAATAGTTTGCATATGTAAATAGGCCACATTTAGTTGTGCATATGTAAGATAGACCTTTCACATAACCTCAGCTCAAATTCTTTATGTTTCAATGGAGTCACTTTACACGTTTCTCTGATGTACAGATTAATCACTAGACTATTGCAGTATAAGTTCATGGCTTGCATGTGTGAATAGGCTGTCATAGAAATAATACCACAGCTAGAACTTCCATCATCACACCAAACACACTGGTTTTTAAAGATGTTGGCCCATCCATGCATTGAGCTGTTAGTCACCAGGACTTGGATCCTATACATTCTTTCCTTTGGTGCCTGCTTTGTGCATTGTGGAGGCAGTCCTCCACTGCAGAAATAGCATTCCTCAGGCACTATGTACCTCTACTCACACAGGACCAAGATCTTTTCATGAACTGCAAAGTGCCTCGTGTGAGAGAAATAGGCTTCATAGCAGAGGACCACATCTACAATAGGTATAAGATCCAAACCCAAGTATACAATAATCAGGGCTTTCTCCACATATGCAAGCATATCACTGGGCTTTTCTGCAACCGAACACTTAATAACTTGCAGTGTATGACTTGACTCCATTGAGATCTGTTGGGCTTTTAAGCGTGAAATGTTTTGTCTTTGGTATCATATCTGCAATTGCTCATTCACACATGCACACAATTACTTGATATGGCAGCCAGGAAGTACTCATGCAGGTATGCACTACCTTAAGCATATAGGATCAATGGATGTAAATGAGCATACCCCAGTTTCTTTGGGATATTCTTTTAGCAACATAGATTTTGAGCATGAAAGACCGCAACGCATGAGACTACCAAGAAACATCAGTCAGGAGATAGTACATGCTTTGCATTATGAATGAGCATTTGTTTACATAGCAGAAATGTACCGGATTTGAAAAGAAGCTGTTATCTTCGGGGAAATAATACACCTTGTAAATATTTTAGACTGTGTATTTGCATGCAGCTCTGGTTTAAACTGAAAGAAGAGACTACAAAGAAGTTTGCAGTGCAGTAAAATGATCATATACAACACCAAAGGCATAGTTTCAGAAGGGGACGAGGACTAACAAGGTTAAGAAGGTCATGAGGACTAACAAGGTTAAGCCAAAGAAATGGGGTAGAGGGTGAAGGAAGAATGAGGGCACTGGTGTAAAGATGTAGAGTACCATGTAGGTATGTAGAGTACCATGTAGGTACAAAGAGTACTACACAATGGTGGTCACTATCAATGCAGTGGGCTTAGAAAGGCATAACTCCATTTAAGATTACACTGAAAATGGCACATCTATTTCAGCCCTGTCCCAGATTGTGCTCAATGTGTCATGTTTTCTGTGGAATAAACAACATTAGGGAGTAGTGTTACTATCTCCTTCCATTGCACTGACCTAGGCAGACCTTTGTTTATATCCATTTTGTTAATTATAGTTATCCCAGGGGGTTGGAAGCATACAAATGACATTGATTTGTGAAAATGAGCGACTCATTGCAATAACTCAGGATGCCAAAAATATGACTGCCAAGGATGTTTAGACTAATTGTGTCTTTAAATCCCTTCGTTTCTAAGACTGCACATCCTCAAGGGATACAAATCTTTGTTATTTGGCCTGACCCACTAGGTATGACAGGAGCAATCATAATGTGCACAAGAGAAAAGGAGGCTTTGAACTAAAGGGGACTTATCTATAAAGTGCATAATAATGATAAGGACAGGGGCAGCTGTGCTGCGGTGTGGGGAAAGCAGTGCCCTCCGCCTGCACTCCATTACCCCCTTGTAAATGAGACTGCCCAAACACCTTAAAACTTTCTTATGCAACACTGAACTCTATTACTTATTCTAACACAAGTACCTGTGAAATTGTATTAAGGCTCAGAATAATGGTTTTTATGTGATGGTTTGATTTTCAGGAGGCTAAATGCATGGAATGGGTGAAGAGGCACACCCCTTCACTGAACGGGGGGAGGGATGATTCAACTTTAATCATTCAGGAGCAGGATGGGAGCAGTTGCATAGAACAGATTCCACAAAAATATACAAGTGATCTATATATATGGGCTTTAAAAGATTGCCTTTTATATTTTAACAGTGGTGAATATATGTACCTGCCTTCTTCTAGCTCATAACATTAGTCCCTTTAGCTCAGAGCTGTATGCTATGACTGGCAGGGGCTCTCTAGGGTCTCAGGCAGAGAGAGGACCCTCACAACTTCTGCTCCTGGAGTTCCTTTAACTTGAGTTGGCATGGATTGATTCTGGGACCTTCTGCATGGCAGGCAGATGCTCTGCTGCCAAGCCACAGTCCATCCCCAAACCTGCTGACAGTCCTGGTTAGTACTTGGAGATCACCAAGGAAGTCTAAGGTTGCTATACAGAAGCTCTTTACTAGGGTTTTAAGAGGAGTTATTGCTCAATATCACTCACTTTCTTCAAAGCATCATTAAAAATGTTCAGTGTTCCTCTCCCCAATCTCTCTTTAAAGGTATGCAATGAGGCTCAAAAACTTCACAGGCTCTTCTGCTACAGAAGGAGACAAGAAGCTAGCAGTTTTATGGTGAGGCACCTTGCAGATTTCTGATTCTCTAAAGCACCTTACCTGAGATGGTTTGTTTCACTATGATTCTAGTAAAGGATAATCAATTAATACCTTTCATGACTGACCCAATGTTGAGTCCATCCATCCCCCCATTTATGCAGGAAAACTAGCTAATAATTTGGAGTCTTTAGAAGGGAAAGTGAAAGAGTATAGGATTAAAGGTGTCTTCAGAACTGCTTGCTTCTATATGAACCAGTTTGTCAACTAAGGTATATGTATGTCAGAGCCCCTTTTTCAAAAGTCCCCACCATCAGCAGTCAGGCAAGTGGCTGCTAGAGACATGACTTTTTCTGTGGTGGCACCCCAGCTTTAGAACTCACTCCTTAAACAAGTTAACCGGGCGCTTGCACTAACTCCACAAATGCATTCAATTTTGTTTCCAGTTGTTTCATATGTGGTTGCCAGGAGCCTTTTTCTTTCACCCATTTTCATTGCTGGCAGCCCCAATTCATGGGGGGCGGGGGTAGACAGAAGTTTTACAGTATCTATTGGTAGCTGACATTAAAACATACATCAGTTATAATGGTAATGTTTCTATTAAATGTTGATAGTATGGTTGAGGGGAAAGGATGACTACAATTTCGTCCTGAGTAGGGATAACCCATGTCAGAAATCAAAATTTCCAAATTAAAACAGCGTGACCAAGAAATTTAGTGCCACCCCCACAAAACAGTTTCTACTGGGTCACTCTTATCTAGCTTTAGGTGTTAAGTTAAGGTTAAGACTTCTTTTCTCCTTTTTTTACAGCTTTTGATGGTGTAGAGTTCCTACCACCACCACCCTCCAGATAAACAGAACATTCACACCAGTTTTTATGCTGGCTTTTTTGTGGAATTTTCTTTTGTGCTGGGGGGTTTTGTTAGGGATTTTTAATCTTTTTTGTCTGCTGTAGTGCTGGTCTGACAAAAGGGCTTTCTAATTTATTATTTTTGTATGGCATGATTTTATGTTGTAAACTGTCTCAAAAGCCATAGGCTGAAAGTCGTGGCTTGTTCATTTTTTTAAAAAATAGACAAAGATCTTTCAAGCAGTTGATGAAGTCCCCCTTTTTTTATCTGTCGTTTTAATCTCATGTTCAGATTATGGGTGACTATTTCTTTTTAATAGTTTTATAGTTTGGTCCTAGAATGTCATATTAGTTTTTAACTAGATCTATTATTCTAATTCTAATTATTCTAATATTTTAAAGTTCTAGTAGTTAACTGCCTTGAGTCCCTTTCTGGCAGAAAGGTGAAATAAAGACAATTTAACAGGACTTAGGTCTGATTCAGCTGTACTGATCTTAAGACTGGCATTTTTAACTTCATTTTTAGGGCCCAGTATATTGATGCTATAATGACTCAAGAATATATGATCCAGCCAAGGTTATGCATGTAAATGCACTGATTTCCATGAAAAGGTTAAGCAGATTGTGAAGCCTTCATTGCAGAAATCACCTAAACTTAGAGCAGATGTGGGGGTGACATTTGATGCTTCCTTAACAATGGCTTTGAAGCTACTTAAAATTCAAAGGTAAAAGAAAACCACAATAACACCCATGCCAAGGTACCACATAGCCAGGTTAGGAGACATTAACTCTGGAAAGGGGAGAGACTGCAGTAAGAAAGTGTGTGGTTCTGCATCCAGTT
The DNA here is from genome assembly GCA_029233225.1 of Lepidodactylus listeri. Taxonomy (NCBI): domain Eukaryota; kingdom Metazoa; phylum Chordata; class Lepidosauria; order Squamata; family Gekkonidae; genus Lepidodactylus; species Lepidodactylus listeri. The sequence goes on from JARCFY010000013.1 coordinate 40,236,246, forward strand.
TCCCATCTCTTGTGGCAATTGAGAATTAATCACTAATCGGCGGCTGGAAATTAATACCAGCTATCAATGCAATCCCAAGCAGAGTTACACCATTGACTTTAGAGGACTTAGAATACTGTAACTGCTTAGGATAGCATTGTAAGACAGCACTGATCACGACGGTGGTACCAACCCCAAATGGTCCCTTGACTATGGCTGGACTGTGCCTAGAATTTACAGTTTCATTAATGAGCTGAACTAATGTGATTTTGTTTTTCCAAATTCCCATAGCTACCGATGCTTATCTCTTCTCTACCTGAGAATGTTTAAACTAAAGAAGGACCATGCTATGAAGTACTCCAGATCACTGATGGAATACTTTAAGGTGACCGTCATCTTATTTTGCTTCTTTTAACGTAGAATGATGTCTGTTCCCCTCCACGCTCCCCACCATGACATCACCCAGGAATTGCAGGCAGCCTGCTAGACCTCCAGGCAGACTGTTTTCACAGCGATGATCGCTTGCCTATACTCTTGGCAGCATGACTGTCATCACATAGAGCGTTGGCTGCCTGTAACATCCAGCCACACAGTAAGGTCAGCATAATCAGCTGACCCCATGGTTGCTGAGAACATACCCACACCACCCTAGGTATGAGGAACCGTTAGGTGTGTCTATGCATGTATGTCTTATGTTACAGTAGAGGTTCCCAGACTGTGGGCCAGGACTCTCTTGCAGGCAGGTTACAAGAGTCAGGAGGGAGGTGAGCTGGGAGAGGAGTCTTGGCAATTTTAGGTTTGCCTCTGCACATAATATGCAAAGTGTGGCCAAGCAACACAGCCTGTTGCTCAGTAATGCTATAGATGATTAAATACTACAAATTAATTTTTTTTAATGTTGTTCCGTGTTCACTGGTACTGGATTATTACATTTTATGTTGTGGAGAAATCACATGGAAGCAGTAACATGCAAGCAGTTACCAGGAGACACAGTGGGTTGGATCCAGCTGGCTTTTTCACACAACTTCACTTAATTCCCCTCCTTACTACATCTTACATGCCACATGTCTATGCAGGTCCCATGTTCCCCAGTACAGCCTTTTCAAAGGGGACCCATCATCCCCTTCTCACCAGTGAAAAAGCTGACTGGATTCAACCTAGCAAGTTTAGAAGTGGCTGCTGCATCAAAAATGTTGAGATCTTTGGTATTACAGAGATAATAATTCCGGAGTGGTAGCCGTGTTAGTCTCCTGTAGCAAAGTTAACCAGTAGCACCTTAGAGCATCCTAAAGGATAAATAAATAAAGTTATTGTTAGCTCCCTCTGAGACCTTTACACTGAGAGCTGGGATATAAATCTTTTAAATGCATTCTGGACATCCGCTGCAATGAGTCTCAAACTTGGAGAGTCCAAGCTTAGCCGCCTCAGCAAGTTCTGCCACCACCCATGGTGCAAGTTTACCGGGAATCATCTGTTGTGGGATGCAATTTCCCCTTGTTTCCAGTTCTCATCCTCAGGTTTTTGTGTTCTGATTAAAAGTTTGCCGATTCCCCCACAAGGTGAAAAGCACACATTGCAGAAGGAATTTCAGATAAGGATAATTAAACCACTTCTTCATGAAAGGTGTCTGATTTATGCTGGAATTCTGGTATATTGTACCTTTCATTGAATTCTGTACCACTGGTTAGAGCCCGCTAATTATCCAGCCAGGTTTTTTGCCCCTTTTTAGCTTAAAAGGGATTATTATGCTGAGTTCTATAAATAAAATGTTCTGCTTTGCTATTGAAATACCAAGTGCCTTCCATGTCTTGTGGTAATCAATATTAATGCAATTTAAAATCTTCCTTTGTGTCTGCTGCTGAGTGAACAAAGACTGCTCTCTTTATTCCTAATCTTGGTTCCTCTTACAGAATTCTTCGAAAGTTTCACAGGCCCCTTCTCCCTGGGGAGGCAATGGAAAGTGAGTATTCATTGAAATGAGTAGTTGATGGCTTATATGGTGATTTTTAAACATATATATATAATAAACTATTGTATTATGGCATGATAATCTACAAGTGACACTTTGCCATGCAGGACAGAAAAAAGGTTCATGTGGATTGATTGATCCCAAATTCTTCATCAGGTTGGTTTTTAAAGCCAAACGAGGGCCATAAAAATAGCTGTTAATTGGAGAGAAAGTACAGTGTCGTTCCAGGACGCCAAAGTACAGTTAATCTCCAGGGCAATGATTTTTTTTTCAATGATTTGTTCAGTAATGAAAGACCAATGAATATTTCATTGATATATGGTAAGTGCTGTTTAATAAAACTGGAGGCGTAATCGTGGTGAATAACATGAAGGCACTTAGTCAACCAATTATCCGACCCCTTCTATTAATGCTAAAACATCCCCATCTCAAATCTGGAATCAAATTCAAGCGTCAGTCAGCCATGCATGTGCGTGTGGGTTTTTCCCCACTCTCCGCACATGCTTCACATTCATTTATCTTGGAACAGGCCTTCAGAACATGTGAATCACCATGCTCACTAAAGCCAAGCAGCCATCTGTGGTGGCTTACTGGTGGTGGTGGTGGAAAGTACTGTCAAGTCACAGCTGACTTATGGCAACCCCATAGGGTTTTCATGGCAAGAGACTTCAGATGTGGTTTGCCATTGCCTGCCACCATGTCATTCATTGGAAGTCTCCCAGCCAAATACTAGTGAGGGTCGACCCTGCTTAGCTTCTGAGATCCGATGAGATTGGGCTAGCCTGGGCTATCGGAGTCAGGAGTGGCTTACTAGGTGATCAGTAAACCTTCTTTTGCTGCCTCCTAGGAGTATGAAAACAGGAGGAGTTGTCATGAAAGGCACAGTATGTGTCTGGGGGAGGGAATGTCTTTGTTTGGCTTGGTGCAACACAAGTTGCAGAGGCTTACTGTGGGCAGGTGCTGATTTTAAGCAAGAGGAACAAAGTGATTGCAGACTTCTGTCCTGCTGGCTGGATATAGTGCATCTGGGGCATGTAAGAAGGTAGTGTGGTAAACAGCTATGGCCTTGAGTTTGGGACTTTAGTGTTCCAGTCCCTGCTTAATCATGAAAATCATGAAACACACTGCATGGCTGTGTGCAAGTCATTCTCCCTTCCATGTTTACCTACGGTTCAAGATTATTGTGAAGAATTTCCTGAACACTGTATTTTGCCAATCTTGGTCTTACACTAGTCCTAAGGTCCATCTGTAAATTTTCATAGGATGACAAAGCCCTAGCATGTTTGGACTGCAGGGATTTCCACTGTATAGCAGCTCATACAACCCTGGTTCACAAAGTGGAAAGCAGCCTCTCTGTCACACTTTTTCAGTACTATTTTTAAAACTTTAAACTGTCCTGGGGAATACCTCAACAGACAATCATAACTCATCATGTTCCAATTTGGTCCACCTTTTGGAAGACATTATCAAATGTGGCAAGGTTGGCTCATCATGGATCATATGCAACTCCAGCTCAGCATATTTGTGCATTTTCAGCAAGTCAAATAACGGTGTGAACCAAACTGAAGGACTGGAACAACTGCTAAGTTTGCCATGGAGATGAGATGCCCTCCCTGTGGTGACTGATGTCCATCGTAGCAGGGAGTGTTTTCAACATGAACACAGGCAATCATATTGTCAGCCTCCATAATCTCCTCCACAGCCACCATGAAAGTAGAGCTGAAGCCTGCAGACCACAAGCAAAATGGTCCCAACCCATATAGCAGTGGTTTCCAAATGTCCCAGCAGGATGGGTGGTAAATGGACAGGAAGAGGCCATATGTGGGCAAACATAACATGTGCCCAAGCCCACCACCCACGGAAGAGGACATACCCATTTTGCCTCACAAAACGTGAATGAACCATTTCAAATTTTCAAATCTACAGACTTAATTAACAATCTTCCTTGGGAACCCTGGAAATTTTATTTACTTATTTATAAACTTATACTCCACCTCTCCCCTGGGTCATAGAGCTCAGGATGGCTCACAAAATTCAATAAAGCAGTCTATAAATAGAGCTAAAATGTACTTACAAAACATTAAATTACAATTCATAAAATAGCATCCCAGCTCAGGCATCAGAATAAAACATGATAACCCACATTACACGTTAGAGACGGACTCATGGTTGAGAATTTGAACCTCAGTAAAATACATGAAGGCAACATCTTACAAGGAAAATATTTACAAAAATAAATGGCATTAGTCACCAGACAAGATTTCGAAATGTTTTCCTAATGTACCCAACAATTGTTGGAAATGCAAGACAAATATTGGAACTTTCTTTCACATGTGGTGGCAGTGTGGGAAGATTCGAGAATTTTGGAGAAAAGTGCAGGAAATAATCGTAGAAATTTTTAAGATTAAGTTACCATTGTTACCAGAACTGTTCTTATTGAATATTTTTCCAGAAAATATAAAAACAGATAGGGAGGTAATGACTTATATCTTTTCAGCAGCTAGAATACTTATAGCTAAGAACTGGAAATCAGATAAACTCCCTTCAAGAGAAGATTTAAGATATAAACTGTTAGAAGTTGTAGAAATGGACAGGCAGAGTATGGTTTTGAAAAATAAGCTGGAAGATACATTTTGGAAGAAATGGGATAAGTACAAATGGCTAGGTATTAAAATTAAGAAAGAGACTCACAAAGCTTAGTGGTAAGCCTTAAGAAAAATTGTGTTAAGTTAATTTAAGTATATCAGCTTCATTATATCTTCATTATATCTTGTGGAATATGTTTATGAAAAACCTAATAAAAATGTTATTTAAAAAAAAGAATAAAACATAATTTGGCACTTTACTACCAACATCCCAGGCTGCTGTCAAAAACAGGCAGCTCTGCTAATAGGTGGTTGAAAACTGGCCTTGGTCATCCTCAACAGACAGCCTGGCAGAAAAACTCCATCTTACATGCCCTACGTAATCTAAAAAGATCCTATAAGGCTCAGATGTCATCTAGCACAGAGTCCCGCCAGGTAGGGGCTAGTATCAAAAAAACTCTTGCTCTCATTGAGGACAGTCAAACCACCTGTGGGCCAGGCACCACCAGCAGACCCCATGATGAAGAAATTGTAGTTCTGTTCAGGAGGGCTGCAGATCTCTAGAAGCAACATCAGCCTACATATCCCAGGATTCTCTGTGGCAAGCCAAGGGGTATAAAACCAATCTCACTATAGCAGATAACTAATTCATATTACGTACAGTGATAATGTGGGGTTTTGCATCAGCTGCAAACATTTAAGATAAGGGTTTGGGAAACCTTGTTGCCAAAGAAAAAGATTTCATTGACTTTTCCTTAAATGGGCACGACCGCAGCAAGCAGCTCCACAGAGCTGTCCTAGTCAGCAGATGTTTCCTAATTGCTGGTGTTAGAATTAAAAGGAAATCCATATGCGAGCATTAGCTTTGCAACAAACAGGTAACTTAAAGCACAGCTTCCTCTAAAAACATTGCCCAGATAAACTGGCACCCGATAGAAGCAAATCTTAACCGCAGTTCTTCAAGGGCCTTATAGAAATATTTTTGATTCCATTGCGTGCATGTATCTCTCCTTGTGCTCTTTCGCAAAGAGTTTTCCGCAGTGGGGCTTGGTGTAGTGGGGCGGGGGGGGGGAGATTGTGCTGTGCAGCAGACTGTCACTGGTCTTCACACCAGATGCTTGGAGGATAAACCAATAATTCAGATTGAGTGTTTCCCTAACAGCCACTAGGAAAATCGTTACAGCTATGAGACCCCTTTATGAAAGGGTTATAATTTTGACACACAGATTTTTGCTAGTAACTTGGACACAAATACCACCTCAGGTACAATTGATTAATTCCAGACAAACAAACAAAATTAGCAATTTCTGTTTCTCATTGGCATAGTTCAGGTATGATGGTAAAGCATGGCTTTCTACTACATAAACAAGCGGGGGGGGGGGGATCTTCAGGCTTGTATGTTCCTCCTTCCTCCTCCCCTCACTCATGGCATGGTAATTACTTATTTTCAGCCTTGGGTTAAACCATTTCTACATTGGAACCGTCCAACTCTAGTTTGTGTTTTCCTGCCAACTAGAGTTGCCAACTCCAGGTTGGGAGATTACTGGATATTTGGGGATAGAGCCTGGAAAGGGTGAGATTTTGGGGGGAGCATAGGACTTCAGTGGAGTAGAATGCTATAGAGTCCACCCTTCAAAGCTGCCTTTTTCCCAGGCAAACTGCTCTCTGTAATCTGGAGATGAGTCATAATCTTAGGAAATCTCCAGGCCCCACCTTGAGGTTGACAATCCTACTGCCAACCGGTATTCCAAATCCAGGATCAAAACCACCAGAGGTGAATTGGACCTGTAATTCATAGTCAGAACACCAGCAGGTCAACAAGGGCCTCCTGGGTTGGACCTAGTCAGCAGCAGCAACAGCAGATGTAAAGCTGTAAACTCACCCACTATCTTCTCCAGTACTAGCCAGGGTGAGACAAACAATGTGTAGTTTATGGGTTCGGATGCACTGGAAAACCAGATGTTCTGAAAGTCAGGAATAACTGATTGACTGGCTGAACTCATCAGGAGAAAAGGGGGGGAGGAGAGAGTCCAAATATTCTCCATCCCTGTTCCCTTAGCAGCAAACCAAGGTTAGCCATTCCACCTGAATCACACCATTATGTACCAATCATAGTTACAGTGGATTCTACTTACAACATTATTATTAATCATTTAAATAGTCCTTTTAGTGTGCACATTTTTCTTCCAGTTTTTTTTTCCTGCGTAGTCTCGCAGCTACCTTAAAAAAGATCATGTTTTAATATTAGACAAAAAAAACTGGTATGCACTTTGGAGAGGGGGGGAATCCAGCTGACAGAACTGAACTTGTCACAATATCCAGCAGATTAATTGTCAAACATTGTAATGATGTTAATAAAATATGCAAATTAGCTACAGCCTTAGGGCTCATGATGGGCCTCCATTGGGAATCTTGGGGACTCAAAAAGTATCACATTGCTGGATTCTTTTTTAATTTAGCAGCCTGGAAATAACGTTCAGAGGGAGAGGAGGAAATTTGAAGAGGGTTTTTTTTTATTACCGTTTTTTGTTATCAAAGTTCTGTCTTTGGAAAGACCCCTGCCTGAAACTCTGGAGAACAGCTGCCAGTCAAATAGACGGTATTAGGCAGAAGCGGCTTCGTGTATTCAGACGTATTCATTCAGCCTGATGAAGCAATGATCATGTGAGAAAGCAGATTACAGCAAGTTCCATGCTTCACTGAGGGCAGTTGTAGAAACACAGGAAGTGCTACAACCTTACATTGGTTTTACCCCTAGTTCACCTGTCATGGCTACTCCCGGAGATTCCTGGGAGCTGTAGTTTGGTAAGAGCACGGGATTCTGTTTGGAGTCCCTAACACTTCTTACCAGAAGGAGAAAAACTGACTATTTTAATCTAGAATATAGATATGGCCAAATGCTTGGGTGTTGGTTTATCCTCTGTGCCTTGAAGCAGGAGGGTTTACAGCAAAAGATATAGATGCCTTTTGCTTCTCCTTGCAAACGGCTTGGTGCTATATTGCTAAGCAAAAAGTGTGGGAAGTCCCCTTGGAAAAAAAATTCTTCTCAGAGGTTCCCATGGCAACAAGACATTCAGATCTGGTCACACATATCTTGCACAGGCCGGTGCTGATATTGCATATTCCTTGAGCAGTGAGGTCAGCTATATGGGACAATAGGAAGATTACGAGCGCCTTGTTTTTTATGTATGTGCTTTGGGAATTAGAAGCGCACACATCCACCCTCTTTGAAGTCTGCTTGATATGTCATTCCGGGGGATGCTCAACTGACTTCTTCTTCAAAGTGACATTGAGATCTCAACTGCCTGTAGCATAAGCAAACCAGGCCATTGCCTTTGGGATTCCCTCTTCCTTGAGGCTCACCTGGTGCCTACCTTACGCTCCTTTAGGCACAAGGAGCAAACAGTCTGTCTTTACTCAGGCTTTTACCAAAGGGGCTTCTTTTTAGTTGCTTTATGCTCTGTACCTAGACCGAGACTTGTTTTAGCAATATCATTTCTAGATTGTTCATTTTATGTGATTCGATGCCCTGGCTTTTTAAATTGTTTGTATTTGGCATGTGTTTATTGATCTGTTTTTATTCTACTGGCTTGGCTTGTTTTATTGCATGATTTGTTTTACTGACTTCTTTTATTGTGAGCTACCTTGAACAGATCTGGAGAGGCAGCATGCAGAATTCATGAATGGAATGAATGCCTAACAAGCAATACACCCTCCAAGCTCTGGAGTCTCATGTGCAAAAATTCTACTTTGTGAGCTACTGGCATTAAAGTTGTGAGCGAGTGATTTGGCTGCTGCATAAATTAGTTTGCTCTGGAGCCATCCTCCCTGAGCTGAGACAAAAATGGGCAAGCCAGAGGCTAAAAAAACCTGAGCTATCTCACACTAACTCAGCTTAGAGGGAACACTGCTAACAAGTAGGACATTTTCTTCTCTAACACTGAATCTGACTCTCTTTTCCTTTTGCCAGGAGCACAGAAACACCATCCCCTATGTCCTTGAGCCCATCGCCCATCAGCTCTCTCGGGACTGCCACAGGCACTGCAGGGTCCTCCTCTGCAGGGACCATCACCATTCCCCAGCGCATTCACCACATGGCCGCCAGCCATGTCAACATCACCAACAACGTCCTGCGGAGCTACGAGCACTGGGACATGGCCGACAAGCTGACGAAAGAGAACAAAGGTGCACCTTTCACTCTTCCTCTGTTCTAAGGAATGAAAAGATAAATGCAATAGCTCACTGTCTGATTATGGCCTGAGAATGAGACATCCAGTCTTGTGAGCCGAAAGGATATGCTTATTTCCTGTTTTGCACCCTTATTGCTTGCTATATTCTTTCCCTAAATGGACGGCCCTACTTGAGGATAATCACCAAGGTCTCATTTTCTGTCTGTCATTATTTTAAAAATGCAGTAGTCCTGCAAATGAGGCCATGGGAACAAGGTGGATATAGTGTGGGTGATCAGCCACAAAAAAGCTAGCATCGCGTGAGAGCTGATTAAGAAAATTTCACATTTTAGACTTTGAATGACATCTGGATTTGGGGTTTTCGCAATCATCAGCTGCCTTAGAGGTCAATTTCTGTCTATCTATCTGCCTATCACCTTTTTTTTTTTTTTAAAGCCTAAGTAGGAAAAATTATATTCTGGCTGGGGGTGGCATTTATGTTGTGAGGCTTGCTTTGACAAAGCTGCTGAAAATCCTATCTTTCCATTTGCCACGAGTCCATGATTCATCCCATAGATTCAAACTAATACCGGGTGTGTACTGCAAGATGGCTTGGACTAGTGCATAGAGCAAGAGGGCACGACTGGCTGACAGTCATTTGAACGGGGCGGCTATTGCGTAACTAACATTTGGATTTGGTGAGAGACCTGCAGATCAGTGGCCATTGCCATAAGAACATTGTTACCTCCCGAAAGAGTACAGGCTATCTTGGCCTTGGTGAGACACTTCAGTTCTTACCAGTTCCAATCGGTTCAGAAAATTCTGTGCCTTTTGGGATAGATGGCTTCTACCACCCTAGTCATGCCTATGGTGAGGTTACATATGTGACCTCTGTAGCTCTGGCCTCTGTCTTGTTATAGAGCTGGGGTTTATGCCTTATGGCACAGATTCTCTATTCCCAGACCTGTCGGATGTTCTTTATTGTGGTGGTCTTCTATGGATAATTTATCCCAGGGAATTTCCTTCGGCGTTTCTGAACATGAGGGAGTCCGTTGTTCATCGAGTATCTTCTGTGCAGGCATGCTCTGTCTCTGTTGCATGCTCTGGCTTTGGCAGTGCTAGAGGTACTGAGGGTAAGGAGGCGCTACTGTGCAGGAACACATGGTCCCTGGGCAGGAACAAGCTTCTGACTCCGGTGCACAGCGTCCCCTGGAGACTTTTAGCTGTAAAGACCTATCCGACGGCAGACATGCTCATGAACAGTCCCATGTGGGACTGCACAGAAGATATTCAATGAACAATAGTTACCAGTAAGTACAACTTTGTTTTTTCTTTGCTGCAGCCTTGTACTGCCTGGTTTTTGTCAAGGCAGTCTCCTGTGATTGCCAGCATAGCTTTTTGGGTCATCAAAGGGGACTCCTTCCTCCCCTTTTCACCAGTCAAACTGGATCAAAAAGGTTTCACCGACTGAAAAGCTTGGTTCTCACCAATTCAATATTGCTGGATTAGACCAATGAAGAAGAAAATCCATTCAAAGAGACAAAAATTAGGGACACCAGTAAAACACATTTTACAGGGTCTGCTTGGTTACATGACATGAGATTTTTTTTCTTAATAAAATCAAAAAAAGGATGCTAGCCAGAGCAGTTCAGGTGCTCAGTCAGCAGACAGAAAACACACCCAGCTATTATTGCTCTGAAACCTAAGTGCAGAGAGAATGGGCAGCTGCAATTCCACAATTCCCATTTTCTTTCCCTTTGCCCTTTTTTTTTTCATGCTCAAATAATACCAGTCCTTAAAATCCTTAAAAGAAAACTTGCCCATCTGTGAAAAAAAGCTGATCTGCTAGGTTCAGGCTGTGTTTTAGATTGAAAAAGGGAAAGACGGTTTCCTCCTCTGAAAGGGAAATGCCTTACAATTACATTATAGCTGTGGTGAACACCTATTGGCTAGCACACGTGACATCATTGATATGCCTCCCATCTGTCAGATCTCCAGAGCAGTTAGGAATCTAACCACATACATACAACTGGTTAGAAGAAGGAAAGTTCTCTGACAACACATCCCAGTTTTTTGGTTATGCCATTGCTTTTGAAAAAAGAGAAAGGGTAGTCTTTATATTGATAGCAATCTGTTTTTCATGTTTAAACTTTGAACACTACAAATATATGCACACTTACTTTCACCATAAGCCCCCTGAAATCAGTGGTGCTTATTTCAAAGTCAATGTGTGTTGGATTGTACTGTATCATTCTGTTGCCCTGCCCAAATCATGCCTTATACACTGTGCCTTACCAGAAATTTTAGCAACATTTTTAGACTTTATTGTTGATGATACTTGGAAACTCTTTTAAACCCACTGAGTGTTTAAGCATGGAAAACTAATAAATTAAAGCAAGAGAATATTCATGTTACTATGCTTGGCAAATTGGTTTTTTGTACCCACTTTCCAAGTGTGGCAGAAAATGACCTCTCTTCTTATTTTACAGAGTTCTTCATAGACCTGGACTCCGTGATGGGTCCCTTAACACAACACAGCAGTATGACCAACTTGGTCCGTTATGTTCGGCAAGGACTCCATTGGCTTCGCATTGAAGCGCATTTGTTGTAGTGACTGCCATCCCGTTCATCACCGCTCCATCCTGTTACTTCTGCCAGCACACAGGTGATCACTGGTGGAACACCACTCTTTTCTGAAACTGTACTCACAGAGTTTCATTTTTATTGTTTTTTTTCCTTACTTAAAACAAACAAAAAAAAGAAATTATTCTCCTCTGTCAGAAGTGGAACTCATCATAAAGGAAAAATGTGGCTCCAGAAGCAGGGTACGTGTTTGTACCATTTAATCAGTTTTGGACTCTTTTATTTGCCTTGCATCTCCTGGATCCTGCCATTCTTGCCATCCATAATGTGCTTTATGGAACGGTAGATTCCCAGCAGTATTGCATTTTGTTGCAGATAACAGATTCTTGAGCAAAATGTCTTAAATCTTTGAGGGCAAGTATGAAAAGTCCCCTTGGAAAACAAATAACTAGAAGTTCAACCTGTCCAATTGGAAATCGCCCTTTGGACACAAACTGTGTCATTCACTGCACCACTATTTGATGCGTTGTTGCTAAGATTTCAGAAACTGTCCCTGAAAACCAGAACATTGGACATCTTGTGTGGTTACAGCCCTGCGTGTATAGCACAAGAGCTATGGGAGATTTTGATATCAATTCCTAAAAAATGGGATTTTGTGGTTCTGTTCTGTTGACTTGACTTGCAGTTGTAGCACAACAGTACAATGCTGTTTTTAAGCCAATTGGAGCACACTTTCAGTCTGTGCTATCATATTTTGAACACAAAAGAACCTGGCTTGCCTTGCTTTAGGGTCTATGTGCATAACTCTAAAATGAGACATCTGGAAGAAGCTGGGTCTGTGGCTTCTGGACTAGATGTGTCTGGTGCTTCTGCCCTAGTTGGTCAAGGATCTATAGGGGCATGTACTGCTGGGTACTGCAGTGCTGAAAGGGCCACTGGGAAGTCCACCACAGTGCGCCTCCAGGCTGGCCTTTAGAAACTAACATAAGCAAATGCATCATCACTTCATGGCTCTGCTAGCCTCTGATAGCATAGAGATGTGGTCTGAAGGTATATGATGCAGCAACTTTGTTGAAGCTAAGCAAGCTCGGGTCTATTTAAGGCATAGGTGGAAGACCACATGGGACATCTGGGTACACTGCCCTAAGCTCTCTAAAGCGAGCAGGATACGAATGCAATACCTAACAACAGTGCACATGTGCATCAGGGTAGCATCAGTAGCACTCAGCCTGCCTCCCTCTTCCCCTCTCAGGCATATCCACTGGTATGTATGTGAACACCCTACTCCATTCCCCATGCAGCCTCCATGACTGGCTTCCTGCACTCACTATGGCTGTGTTTCTGTGGTATGCAGTTGTTCTTGGGACGGTTCCTGCTTGAATGCTACTCTATGTGGGATGCCACCAGGTGCACATCTTTGCAAAGGAATCCATTAATACACTAATGGAACAATGCAGTCCCTGTTTCCAGTACTCTGAGCAGTAAGAGGTGCCTGCATGGGGCTTCCATGGCTGCACGTGAAATATAGAGCTCCATGAGATCACAGTGCTCATTTCCCATGTGCTCACTTCCATCACCCTGCACCTCCTAGCACAATCCAGGGGGGGAAAATAATCCTGCTTGTGCAAAGTTGTATGGCCCTTCTAGTTGACCACAGTTGAAATTCATAGTAGAGGTTCGCGTGCAGGGCTTAGCTGGTGCTCTGACTCCCCAGGGCTCAGTCCCGTCATCTGTTTCCAACATCAGGGCACAAGCCTGAAGCACTGGAAGCAATACCAAGGGAAAGTACCCCTATGCAGAGTGCATTTCCTTCACCGTGGAAAGTCCCCATCCTCCAAGAATTAGGGAAGAGCTTCCAGACCCCGGGGGGGGGGGGGCTAGGTGTCCACACAGACTTCTGCCCTGTCATTGATAGCTTGGATCCAGAAAGGGTTGAGCATGAATAGCGGGTATGTCCCTTAGTGCAAGGGAAGAGATGTCTGATTGCCACTGGCTCCCTGCCTCTACAGCTATCCGTGTTGCAATGAATACCATTGGGGCAGTCTTAACACTTACTGCTGCAGCAGTAAGGAGCGGGCAGGAAAGCCCCAATGCCCCAGGGACACTCTTTGGCTGCCAGCCTCTGTTCACTAGAAGTGACACCCCATCCATAATTCTCATTATTTTGGACCAAGATATCCTATACCTCTTCGGACCAAAAGAGAATACATCAACAGTTCCCTCTCTCTTTTTGTTTGTTTGGTTTAACGCAATGAATATAGGCTGCATCAATTTTACAACAAATAGCACAGGGTCTAAAAACAAATTAATTTTTTGTCCTGGTGAATAAACTTTATACCATTTTGCTGCGGTGTCCTTGGTGACTTAGCAATTTGACTGTAAATTTCACTTGGGGGAAAAAGCTGATTCCATGACAATGTAAATACCATTCTGTGTTGCATCTCTCTGAAATAATGTTCCATATGTAGTAGATAACAATTAAGAGGAGAGTTAATTGTAGCTACATTCTCTTATATAATCCTGTATCCTCTACTGCTTGGTAACTAGCATTTCAAACTTTCACACTGCTAGGATTTGAACCCAAGTCTTGCATCTGTGTGACAAGAGCATTTTAAATATTTCAACCCTCTTTCAATTTTAAAAAAAACAGTTGTGTTGATGTTTGTTGAGCGATTCACATCCCAGAAAATTGGCACAAGAAAATTGTAGGAATGTCTCCAAAATGGGAAATGCACTCTGCTGTAATGGTTAATTTGGGCCAGTCTGCTGCAAGAGCAGAGAGCCAGGGAGCCAGGGAGGAGTCTTCTATGTACAGAAACCAGTTTTCAGAGGTAGCTTTCACAAACATACACTGTATGCAGTGAGGAGGGGACAGGGCATCAGCACACCAGGCTGCACAGTTTCTTGTCTGCTTTTGGCTCTGATCCACAGATTTGCCACTGGGGGGGGGGGGGGTTGCCCATTTTCCCACCCCTCTCTGTAACCTCCCCTTATACTGGAGGAAGAGCTCAGTGGAGGAGTCCCCTTTCTGCCACTGCTGACTATGTGGAGTTCTTGAGAACTGCTACAATTGTGGATCTCTTGGTCAGAGCCAAGTAATCTGGCATTTACTAGCCACCCTAACCTTCTTTGTTCTAATCTGACTTGGAATCACAGATTCAGTTCATTGCAAGAACAATGTGTAGGTATAAAGGAGATAAATTTCTTTTTCTGATCATGCCGACCTTTTTCAGTATTATGATTGAAGTACAGATGGGAGTTGCAGTCACCAAAGTTTTCCATCCTCTTCTCAGCCTTGCCAGTTAATGTACACTTGCCTGTTGGGTCCAGTTAAGTGCATTGTTCTTCCTTGTTAGTTTAATGCAAGTAGAAATCCTAAACCACTGTGTACTTGACAAAGGATATTTACACACCGAAATACTATCTTGAGTGACGACCTTTTTTTTTCAGAGCATTATCTGTAACCACTCAACAGCATTGGAGGGTGTTGGTTTTCTTCCTTGTAACACACAGTAAATGGATGCCTTTTTCCAAATTTAGCATGCTTTCACATATCTGTTACCTAGGCAGATTAGCAGAGCCAATCTTTTTTGGGGGGGACAGCTCATGACCTTGGTCACTTCACACATGCATGTTCATCACTTGGTTTTGCTGTACTTGATAGCTCACCTGATGCCAGGCAGCTGAATGTTAGGGACAGGGCAAATTCAGTGTTAAAGCTCAACGGTAGAGCACCTGCTTTGCAAGTAGGACATCCCAGGTTTAATCTCTGGCATCAGTTCCCTGGTAGCAGGAACTGGGAAAGACCTTTCTCTGCCTGAGACCCTGCAGAGCTGCCGCCAGTCACAGTAGACAGCACTGAGCTAAGATATATCAATGTTCTGACTCTTATGTTTCAATGGGAAAGGGGCTTTGGCTTAGTGCTCCAGTTCTTCCTTCCACAACTGCAACACCCAGTATCTCCCATAAAAGGACAACAGGTAGAAGAGTTAAGAAAGACTTTTCTGAATCCGAGGCACTAGTGAGCCACTGTCAGCCAAAAAAAGTGATTCTGAGCTAGCTGGACAAGCACGTTTATTTATTTTACTTCATTTATACCCTGCCTTTCTCCCCAGTGAGGACCCAAAGCAAAGTGGCTTACACAGTTCTCCTCTCCTCTGTTTTATCCTCACAGCTACTATGTAAGATGGATTAGTCTGAAAGTGTGTGACTGGCCCAAGGTCACCCAGTGAGCCTCCATGGAAGAGTCATGATCTGAACCTGGGTCTCCCAGATCCTAGTCCCACATTCTAACCACTATATCATGCTGGCTCAACTTGGTGTGAGATACATTTATGAGATTTGCCACTCCTTTCTTCTCAAAGAACAAGAACACTTCTCCTTGAGAGGTGGAAGGAGAAACTGGCAGCACTAACAGCATGCTCAGGATCATGACTTCCAGTCAAAAATGACACCTATAAGAAGGCCTCTCCTGTCTTTAATGAGCTGCCTCCACAACCAGTTACACCTACTGCCTTTTTTTAGGGCTTACCCCCCTTGGGAAGGAAGGGCGTTTCCCTCATTCATTTTTCACAAATGTTCTTGAGAAAAACCTACAGAGATCCTAAGTTTTTTTTTTCTGAGCATGTGCTGAGATAACTCCAAAAAAACTGAGCCAATTCCAATGAGAGATGGGACAGAGCTTGCAAACCACGGCTGAAGGTGTGAACTGACTGCATGGAAAGACACTGTGCCTGGGGCAATGTGAAAGTTAAATCGGTGGATTTATGCTTGCAATGACTACTCACAAAACCCGATCATTGTTTGATGTTGCAGTCGTCATGTGCTATAAATATGCAAGTATGAATCAAGCCCTCAGTTGGAACCCTCAACATGGCACTGAGGAGATTTTTGGACTCTTTTCAGAATCTTGGAAACCTCTTCAGGAGCCTGCCCCCAAATCCACAGAATCTGCCATCAATATCTAGACAATCCCAGAGATAATATCAGAGAAAGACTGTGGTAATCCACCAGTCTACCATAGAACAATGTCAGTGTCCCAGAAATCAGTCACTTTCTTTTTTCCCTAGTAATCCTCATATGCAAAACCCGTTAGAAAGATAAGGAATCAGGACCTGGTAAGAGAAGGGAAATCTGGCTTCTTACTCTTTGCGTTCTCTTTCTTTTCTCTCAACCAGCTCTTCAAATTACACTGGGGATTGGTGTGTCGGTGTGCATGTGGCTCATTCAGACAACACGCTTATAAGACAGTTCTCTTTTTTTGTGTCATAAATCCCAGGTGTCTTCAGGGGAGTTGAGAAAGGCTGTAGGAGTACATTAGAATCAGGGAGCAGAGAGGAGCAATGGAACTAGGCAAAGCCATAGTGGAGTAAACTCTATGACCCTTCTTACCCCTGCCTCTACTTTTTGGAGGGGGAAGTGTTGTTCCTGCAGGCTTTTGATGCAGCACGGAGCAACTGCTGTCTAGCACTGGAGTGTGGCCAAGGCACTGCCCCCTTTGCATCATTACAAGCCACTCTTATAGTGTGGCACATTTACTTTCTAACTATAAAGACTCTTTCTTCAGGCTAAGCCATTCCGTTCCATGGGACTTCATGTCTGGGGCCTGACAGAGACAGTTTTACACTGAGTCAGAGAAATGAATCTTCCGCAACCCTAATCTCTGGAGCAGCCATTATGCTGAGCCTGTTAGGAAGTCATCGGCAGTCACTGGTTCTGTGAGCAGATGCCGCTGAATTCAGCTAGTTGCTCAGCTTCTCAAGCTGTGATTCCCCAAGTGAACTTCTGGCATTGTGAATTCACTATAGTGGCTGAACTTTTTACTGGTTTGGGTTTCATCTATGATTAGTACAAAGAAGAGAAGAAGAAGAAGAGATTGGATTTATACCCCGCCCTTCACTCACTTGGCGTCTCAGAGCAGCTTACAAACTCCTTTCCCTTCCCCTCCCCACAACAGACACCCTGTGAGGTAGGTGGGGCTGAGAGAGCTGTTTCCCAAGCTGTCCTTGAGAGAACAGCTGGTACAGAGCTATGGCTTGCCCAAGGTCATCCAGCCAGGTGCAAGTGGAGGAGTGGGGAATCAAACCCGGTTCTCCCAGATTAGAGTCCGCGCACTTAACCACTACACCAAACTGGCTCTCAAACCATGGTTTGACATGGTATCAGAATTAAGCTTTTGTCTCCTTGCTTGGGGAAGAAAAGCTTGTCTTGCTCCATTTCTGCAGCCCAGGATGCACCACATGAACTAGTCAAAAACACTGCTGGGGGGAAAAACTCGGGTTGCAATCTGCCCTGACTCTAGGGCAAGTTCCCATTCACTTTCCTGCAGACCTCATTGGGAATATTGACCAAGGTTACTCCTTTGAATTATTGCTCCGTTAAACCAAGTGGATTTCACCCCTATGCCTTTTTTCAGTGGATGAATGGCACTTTCTGTCAATTGCGAAAGAGTAAATCAGTCACAGTATATAGGCCTGGCTCTGAAGCTTTGCCAATATATGCCTCCGGGGAGGGAAGGGGAACAGCCCTGAACAGCGCAGTCACCTTTTTTGCCAGCTGTATCTTGTTGAAGACAAATGTCCAAAACTTTATTAGTGTGCAGAATTTTTTTTCTATAGACCTTGTCAGTGAAATTGGGAATGTCATGGAAGGAAATAATTATGCATTTCCAAAGAAAATACTTCAAAGTGCTTTATACAGATGGGTTAGAGACCAGCAACCTGTCATAGCTGTGTTACAATCTGGCTTGATACAAGTTAGTTCTGGGTGTTGAGCTGTGTTGGCCTGAAGTATTGAAGAGCAAGATTTGAGTCCAGGAGCATCTTAAAGACCAACCAAGTCTCCAGGTTATAAGCTTTTGAGAATCAAAACTCTCTCTGTCAAATGCCAACAAATACAGCAGTCTCTTTATTTAATCTGAATTGAGACAAACAGGGAGACACAACATAGGCTTGCTTTAGACTGAATACAAAACCACGGTTTAGTGCTCCATGAATGGACTCCTCAGATTCTCCCTCATGCCCCTCTCTGATTCCCTTTCTCCCTAGTTTGTTGTTATATTCAGACTGGGAAATTATGGTTTTTATTTGGGTCGACAAAGCACAATCAAACCATCTAAATCAATTGCCTGCATGGTATTTTCAGGAGCCAGTTTTTGTTGGTCTACATGTTTGCAAGCTTTGGACTTTACAGTAGATTGTTCGTTGGAACTACTTATCTGCTGATGAAGTAGCCTATGTAACGCAAAAGCTTGCACATTGCTGCATTTTGAACCAAAAGCAGGACCAGTAAAATGTATCGTTTAAGAACTATCTCTGATGGCATATTCAAACATATTTTCTCATCAGTCGATGTTTTATCACTGGATGACTAATTACTCAATGACTATGTGAACTGCCTCTATGGGGGGGAATGAATGGATTGGATCCTGTGACATCATGTGCTAAGTGAGGAATCTTTCTCCGGAATAATGAGTCCTTTTCTCCAAATAAAGACTTTTTCCCCTGAATTTTCCCTTATCAGAGGGAGCAGCAGGACTTCCACCCACTGTGTTTTTGACATATTAAATTTTTGTCTGGATAGTGATTGACTATTTCTCACAAGGAGGTCAACACTTAATGTTGTAGTCAACAAAGTGATGAACATGTTTTTGTGAACGTAAGACTCTTGGTTAATAATGTCAGATCGAAGCCTCCTCTACCATGCAAATCATTAACAACCCCTCCCCATAGTCCTACTACATTTACTTTGAAGTAAATCAAACTGATCTTAAAGGGATTAATGTCTGACTCAATATGCTTAGGGCTGGAACTAAAGTCCATGCTGGAGCCACTGAGTGATGTTGCCGAGTGACCTCCTAGTCATTCCACGGGGGTTTGCTCAGAACAATCCAGTCGCAAAGGCCTCTTTGGTTTGGTTTGTAAGCCTCAGAAGTCAGTTTCCCCCAGGGCCAATGGTGCATGAAGGGGCCAGTTATAGTAGGCAAATCAGATGACCTGGGTGTAACACAATACAGTCTCCAGATGTGGTGGCTTGAACTTAGGTCTCATTCTATCCAGACGAAACAGATCAGAAGGGTGAGAATTCAGTGGTCCCAGTTACAAACCTAAAGAATTATAGAAGGGCAGATAATAAAGCAAAGCTCAAGTTCAAACTGGGAAAGCATCATTAGTTTTCTCCTTTGCTTTCAGTCCCTTGATTCCTGATCTTGTGCCATGTGAAATGGCCCAAGCTGTTACTTGAGGCTTCAGAGATTCTTGTGTGACCTCTGCTAAAACAAACTACTATGAAACATCTCTGTGCTTGCTGGTTGTCTGGCGGCTTGTTTTGAATAGCTAAAAAAGATCACTGCCCTTTGATCACCTCATTTTTTGAGCATCCCATTGTGTTGCAGCAAAAAGTGGCTAATCTAATTCAATTCACTTGGTTATAGTCTGCCTCAGCAGAGAAAGTTCCTAAGGGCTGTCAGAGTGGAAGGTGAGTTTTCAAGATGTCCAACATTTCCACTATCTAGGCAAACTGCTCAACCTGTTAAAACTCTATAGAACTTTTTTTTAATGAGACATTTCTCCTTAGACTGCAGAGGGGAGGACTGTATGACTGAGCTGCTGCCACTCAGAATAAACAATACTGGACTTGTTGTAAGTCAGCTTCATGTCTTAAACTGTTTTGCCGTATGTCAAGTTTTTGTCTACAGAGCTTCTTATGATCAATGCAGAAGTGTAGACGTTGGTGTGATATAGTCCTCTCATACTTCTGTAGCTTTGCTCAGGTGTACACTGAGATGTAAATGAATGCACAGAGGGTATATTTGGATGGAACAGGCTATGCCTGTTTATTCCCCCGCTACCACCCATTGATATCTTTAAGAGTGTCACACTCAAGAAAGTTTGTGCACATTGGTTCCTGTATGTACAGTCTATACCTTCAATTGTTCCAGTGTTCAGATCGTATCTATGGGAGCCTGCATACCTTTGGGTGTTTGCACTGAACAGTTGAATGCATGGAGGTCATGGTGGGTCTGGTGGGCATGACCCCAATCCATCCCCCAATACTTTCATTTGTATCTGAGTGAACACCGGAACAGAGTTTACATAATCTCAGCACTGATGTCAGGGAGGGACTTGTTTGATAGTGCTCCTGCAAGGGTTCCTCATGACCTCTAAGCAAGATGGAATCACACAAGAGGACTGTACCACATGTCTTTGACTTGGCTCATGTTGATTTCAGCTGAAGGTCATTTTACATGGTCTTATGTAGAGGTTGAAGGGTTATTTCATGTGGCTGGTTTTCATGGGAGAGGATCCGTTCATTGTGAAGTACCCAGTGGCATGAATGTCATGTTTTAAATTGGGCTGGGGAATGGATCAACAATAAACATGACCTAAAGGGACATTTGCTCTTTTGAACAGCCCTGTTTTTCCTCTGGAGTGGTTGGGCTGTCTGTAGCTCCCTGCGAGAATTTTGCACCTGTTTTCCGTGATTGCCAAAAACCAGGTTCAGATTTTGGACGAAGGATTGTTTTGCTTTTATGTGCATATATATGTAGAAGTAAATTCAGCGCCATCTGGATTGGTTGTGTATTCTGTGTTCTGGTTACTGGAAAGAAAAGCAACACCGCCGTGGCCTCATGGTCCTCCAGCCAACCAAAGTCAGATTTGTTTTCCACTGAAATTAGACGATAATTGACCAGATGGGGAGGGAAATCCCAACCCCTTTTAGCTCACGATCCAACCAAACAGCCCCTTTTTGTGTGTGAAAAACATCATCTCCATGATCTTTGCAATTCCACAATGTGTCTTTTGTTTGGAACAAAGCATGTTATCCTTGTAAAAGTTTTAAGTATAAGTTAAGATGTTTTTTGTACAGATCAAGGTACAGTAACTGTTAAAATGTCAAGCAATTACTGCAATGTTGTATAGTTCTAACGGTTTGGTTTCTCTTTCTTTTTCCTATGTAAAAAAAAATGTATGTATCCTGCCTGTTTCCTTTGTATTTCCAATGTGTTGCACAGTTATGCATTTTTTGTTTACATTTTCTTTTTTTAAAAGTAATACTCTGTACAAACATTTTCAGTGTTGTTTGTTGTTTTTAAACACAATTGTCTCTGTATAAAATAATATTGGTTGAACTGGTACATTTGTGTCTCTCATAGAGGGATTAATTATACTGCCAGTGCATTGAATTATTTAAAAAAAAAGGAAAATAAAATTTTTATGAAAATGTACGTTATTTTCTAGTTCTCATTCATGACTTGGTGCAGTGCCACTTTGTCTGCATCTCACCGCCTCTGTAGTAAACATCCAGATCTCTTTTCAGCACATAAGATTGGATCCAGACTAAATTTTTCATCAGTGGAACTTTCCTGCCACTCCGCTCCCTCTGCAGCCCACTCATCTCCAGAGTGGTACTCCAAGGGGATGGGGAACTCTGAAGAATGACATGGGGATAGTCTGCAGCAGGAAGGGGAATCAGTGGAAATTGCCAGTTTGGTCTGGATCCAGCCCATATCATTGGCCATTCCGTCGCTCACTGGCCAGTCTGCACTTCATTTTGCACTGGACTGGAGAAAATATTTGTTCATTCAGGCATTCATTAATTTAGAAATGTAGCAGTCTTTCTCTCTGAGGTAGCCTGGAGATCTCCTGGAATTACAACTAGGTTAGAGAAGTCTCTCCCTCCCCAAACCCCACCCTTTGTAGGCTCCACCAGTGTTCCCTCTAAGCTGAGTTAGTGTGAGCTAGCTCACAGTTTTTTAGCCTCCAGCTCATACATTTTTGTCTTAGCTCAGGAAGGAGGGCTCCAGAACAAACTAATTTATGCAGTAGCCAAATTGCTCACTCACAGCTCTAATGCCAGTAGCTCACAAAGTAGAATTTTTGCTCACAAGACTTCGCAGCAGAGGGAACACTGGGCTCCACCCCCAAATCTCCAGCAATTTCCCAACTAGAAGCTGGCAACCCTAGTCAAAGGACACTCTGGGGCTTGGATTCCCCTTGCTGAGCAAAGCCTGAATGATTCAGGAACATGTGTGAGCAGACTTTCCTAGAGGATACTCTCATCCCAGCTTGTTTAGGACCATCCTAGCTGGCTTTTTTGTGTTGCTGTCTCAAACAGTAAAACATACGTATGTGTTTGGGCAATTTATTACCCAGCTTTCCTTCCTTATGGGGAACCAAAAGGGATTTTCAAAAAGGCCTAAAATATTTTAAATAAACCTTTAAAATACAATTTAAATAAAGCAAGGGGGGAACAACCTACATGGCTGCTGTAACCTGAGCAGGTTCCTGTACACCTTCAGTTGGTCCAGTGTTCACCCAGTGGCCCCAGGCTGTGAGCAACCAGCTAAGGAGCAAGTGTGCTTTGATTCTTGCCTTTCAGCACACACCTCTTGCCATACCCAGGCTTTGATACCTGCAGGCAGGAAGGAAAAGGTCAGCTATCAGTAGTGGGCAAGGTGTCCCCCCCAAATGCCCTCAATTTTCTGCTCAAAATTGCATTCACACCTTCATGCTGATGCAAAAGGACAGCACATCTCCTGGCCTTATGAATAAGAGCCATTTCTGGTGTAGCAGGCCAACAATAGTCATTCATCCCCCTACATCTGCAGGTCAACTACATACACCTTAATTTATTAATAAACACCTGGGGCTTGAAGGCATAGCCATTGGTGGTCTGGGAATGTCAATGCCAATGGCTGAGATCCAACACAGAATTAAGCATGCTGAAACCCACTGACTTGCCTTTGCAATGGACCGTAGCCATTCATCATGATCCTTATTTATTTGTTTATTTACTTCTTTTGTACCCTGCCTTTCTCCCCAGTGGGGTCCCAAAGCAGCTTATATGGTTCATGCCTCCATTTTAGTCTTACGATAACCATGAGGTAGGTTAGGCTTACAGTGTGTGACTAGCCCAAGCTCACCCAGCAAGCTTCCATGACAGAATAGGGATCTGAACCTGGCTCCATCACTAACCACTACAACTACACTAGCTTTGAAACACATATGGAAAAAAAACCCTCCTTCACTGAGATCTAGCTGAAGGCCTTTTCCCATCGTATACACTTGTCCTAGCCTGTAGCTAAGGTGGGGCTACTGAGGGCTCCGCCCCCTTCCTTAAAGGGCCAGCCCTACAGGTTTTTTTGAGATTTTTTTAGAAGGGGGGGCTATGCAGACAGGCTCCCCACTTCTTCTCAAAAGCATTAAAATGGATTCTTTAAATGTTTCTGAGAAGAAGCGGGGGGTGTGTGCCCTGTCCCTCCTACCTGCAAGATTTAAATGGCCCTCCAGCTGATTGGTGGGTCACATGCTCCCTGCAGATCAGCTGAAGGGCCCTTTAAATCTTGGGGGGGGGAGGGGTGGCCACTGGCGGATGGGCTTGGGGGCAGATTGGCGCTGACATAAAAATAATGGCAGCCCCACCAGAAAAAAAATTGCTCTACAAGCCACAAAATCCTGGCTATGGGCTTGCACTTGGCCTGCACTTGTCCCTAGAACTTAAAGGTGGCCTTAGAAGGGCCTCCCTATTCTGGATAAGGATCTAAGCAGTTGCCTTATACCAAGTCAGACTCTTCTAACTTCAGTTGATTCTAAGGTTCATTTCAATGGGAGATGCCAAGGCTGAACCTTGGAATCTTCTGCATGCAAAGCTCAGCCACAGGAGGCTGGCTCTTCCCAGAAACTAAAGCCTGTTAAGGAAGTGCTAGGATGAGAACCCAGGCCTGCAAAGAGATATCGTGCCATTAACTATTTACCAAATATAGTCACAATCTTTTTTAAAGCTACATGTGAAGGAAAAAAGAGAAGTGGCTCGGTATCATCAGTTTCTGTCATTCTCTGCATATGCAGATCTGTAATTGACCGTGCGGTCTTTTGAGATACTTGTGAATGAATGATGAATGGCTGGCATTAGCCTTGCATTTTGTTGCTTTGTTAGTGCCACCAAACAACTCGAGCAATGGTAGTGGGAGGCCGGGAAATATCCACCCGAATACCCAATGAATGAAATAACATTAGTCAGAGGTAGTTCCTTGACTCCCATGGTTCATATTCACAAGGAGGGAGCTTTCAAAAGCCCAGGCACCTGTAGCAGGTAAATCAGCCCTCCAGGTGGCATCTGTACATTTGCACACCCAACAGAAGAACTAGGAATTATTATACTTTAAAAACAAATAATCCTGTGCAGTTACTGTGGCTGTGACCTGGTCAGGTTGTTTATTTTTCCTAGGAAAACTGTAGCTTAGAGCACAGTTACGGAGTCAGCCTCCGCCACTTTAAATCCTGCTGTCACTTGTCTGCCATAAAATGGTGCTGGAAAGATGTGGTTTCTAACAGAGACAGCATCAGCAAGAGGAGGAAGCCTAATCCTCCCAAATCCACTGCTTCCCCGCCCCTCCCGCCCCCGCAGCTCCCTCTCCATCCGCTTTCTCCCCTCCCCTGTCCAGATCCCAGACTGGTGTTTAAGACTAAAAACTCTGGGCTGGAAGTTGGAGAGGGTTGAACATCCTGTTCCAAGGCTTTCTTTTTAAAAAGCTGCTCATCGTTTTGTGCTGTTTTTATTCTGGGTTTTCACTACTGGGTGTTTTAATTATTAATTTTTATTGTGCTTTTTATTATGTCTTCTTTCCTAAGCCACCTTGAGCAGGTACTCTGGAAAGGCAGCGTAGAAATTTTCTCAGTCAATCAGGCCTCCCCACTGCTTCTCCATTGGAAATCCCACTCTACTGTATTTTGAGCAAATCAGTCTAAAGGAGGAGCTTGCTTCAAAAACAAATGTTTCGATTACTGGACCGATCTAAAATATACACAGGCATTTGGATTTGTTCCAAATAAGGAAGCTTTAGTCGATACGATCAATGATGAGATCAACCCATGATATTCAAAGTAGATCTTCAGTTATAAGGCCTGCCGTTCAATCCTACGGGATCCACTGAAAAATTCTCCATCCTATCTCTGGATGGCCCTAGTTAGGGACTACGTCTGCATGCAGAGAGTCAAGGGATGAGCCAGTCTCATGACTGATAGCTTTTTGTCAGTGGTTTCAGTCCTTTCTACAGCTAGTTTTATAGATTCCTTTGCATTGCGTGCATACTTTTATATGCAGTTTGTCTATATAATGTTGATTATTAATGTATATATACTATAAGTTATCATCTTTATTTAATGATGCAAAGGTAACAGAAAAAGTGCATCATTTGTGGGTGGGGATTAGTGTATGGAAACAAAACAACACACCAATCCCAAATCACAGGTTCGATACATTAAGAGGGAGCAGCGCCAATTAACCAAGGATTTTCAGCACAAAAATAGCAGAGATGAGAAATTCACAGTCATCCCTAGCAAAGGTGCTTTGCATCTTAGGCATATCCCTCTGCCCCTACCAGCTCTCCCCCATTATAATGACATCTGTTTTGCTTGTAAGATCCTTTGTTAATCCTACGCACACCTAACTGACTAAATGGCACCTTCCCTGTGTCGAGTAACATGGGGATCCAGGCATAAGCCAAAGTTGCTATGTGAATTTCCACCCTCCCCGTCATTGTTCGATAGAGGAGACTTTGCCCCAGCTCTCTGCCAATGCTGCATTCTCTGCCTGTCAAGCAAGAACTCAATAAAAAGGATCTTACCGAGCTGCAACCCATTAATTTTACAGTAATCACCCTGTGTGTTCTTGATGGGCTGACAGGGAATTATCTGCAATGGGAAGTTGCTTGCCAACAAATGTTTTAAAAAGCTGAATGGGTTTAGCCAGGAATGCAAATCAATGGTATGAGGGCGGAAATCACAGTTACAGTCCTCTGGATGAGTGTCTGTTGCAAAGTGTTTGTTGCGAAGGGGATGGGAGGCTAGCCCTTGCCAGTCGCACCTGTTATTTCTAAGCCGCAAGCAGGGGGGCAAACACCATTTTTCTGCATGTCCCTTTCTCTACATCAAGACTTGTTTGCATAGCAACATAATCAAGGCTGCACAGCGACTACTGATCCTCTGGGCCAGCAACTCTGAACACAGGAAATTGCCTTGTACTGAATTACTGGTCCTTTGCGGCCAGTCCTAGCTACTGTATCTGGTGGCGGCTCTCCAGGGCCCCAGGCAGGCTTTTTTTCCAGTCCCATCATAGAGACCAAATATGGGTTCCTGTACATATGCTGAGCTATGGCCCTTCCCCATCAGGAGACAGCAAAAGATGAGATTCTCAAACAATAAGGATTTATGCGTGCTAGTAGGTAGGGATTCTTAGCCAGAATTGTGACCCCTTTTTACCAGGAAATGGCCATCCTGTAAAGAAGAGAAAGCATTCTTCACACTCAGAGACACATTCCGCTCTTTTTTATTATGATAGTGCTAAATATTCCAGGACTGGATGCTGATCTTGAATTCAAGATAGCTCAGATTAGTTGCTGAAGGCGACCTACATGGTTGTCAAGAGCTCCAAGGTTCAAACCAGATTTGGAGGATCCTCGGAGCCCACTGAGGTAAAAAAATCAGGGCTTATTGAAGTGCATGAGGCTTTAAGCACAGATAGAGCCCTCCTCACCTATCACCTTCTTTGGTGCAATTGCTCAGGGAGAGGAAGGGGTGTTCCCTTCACCCTAATTATCCTCCTCTCTCTTGCTCACTCCAGAAGAGTCACTCTGACATGTCATCCTTGGCCCTCTCGCTGCATGGGTTTATATCCTCCCAAAGCCCCAAGTCTTTGTAATTCTCTTATTTCCCTGACAGCTGCCCAGCAATTGATGTCACATCCAGCCATCTGCACATGCTTGCCAAATCTACATTGGGAAATTCCTGGTATTTGAGGGTAGAGCCTTGGGAAGGCAGGGTTTGAAAAGGGGAGGGACCTCAGTGGGGCCTAATGCCTTACTGGCCACATTTCAAAGCAGCCATTTTCTCCAGGGGAATTGATCCCCAAAGCCTGGAGATCTGCTGTAATTCCTGGAGATCTCCAGGCTCCAACTGGAGGTTGGCAACCCTACATCTGCCACCAGCTCCCATATCTAAGCCCCGCATTGGCTTACCTTTCTCAGTCCCTTAATGCATCTTGTTATCCCGGGGCTTGACCCCACTACTCAGCTGTCTGGCAGTGGCATTTACTGATTCTATTCCAGAAATGGGGGCTTCTTCAACCTACCCATATTATGGTGGCAGTTATGATGTAGGCTTTCTCAGTGACAGTTCTGTTTCATGGAACCACCTTTCTGAAGATGAGGAGAGCTGGTTCTCCTATATCTTTTTGGAAAATCGGCAAGACTTGGTTTGGTTTGCTGGGCTTTCAGTGAGTGGGTTTGCTGGGCTTTCAATGTGGCATTCTTCCCTCTTTTTTACAGTTGGATGGTCCCTTAATTTTTTAAAAAAATATATGGTTTTATTGGATGTCTGAAAAGCAGTGAGTTGGCTCCCATGGGCCCATTATTCAGTGGAAGGTGCCCTCTGCTAACACAAGGCCTCGTGAATCTGTAGGGGGCTCCTTGTACTGAAGGAAAGAACCACCATTACCAGAAAGGATTTGCAGCATCCAACCCACTACATACATTTCCATACTGTGTGTTCCACTGGAGCCAAGTGAAGTGAATTATATCGCTATATATGGTCAAGACTGAGTGCTTCCTTCAGGGAAGGATATTCAGCAGTGGTCTCTGTGATTGGCAGGCAGCAGGACACTTCAGGACTGGCCAGGCCAGGTATAACTTAGAGGCACCTAGTCTTTGCAACAGGGAAGTACCTTCTGTGCTCTAGCTTCTGCCCCATTAGCTGACTGGGAAGACCTCTGCTCTGAAGAGCCTCGTGGTCTAAACTCAGGCATGACTTCCTGCAGTAATAACATGCCCTGATATGTTGCTGTAAATCTCCACTCCAAAAGAAATATATTTGACCTCTGAGGAATCTAACAGCACCATTTTTTCCTGGCTTCCAAACCATCTCACAAACTCTGGCTGAGGCGGAGACAGTTCCAAAGAACTTGCTGCATCCAACTCCCAAGGTAAGGAAGGCAGCCTGTCATCCTCCCAAGTCCTTCTTATCCTGCTTTTGAATCCTTTAAAACCAACAAAATTTTATTCTGGGTACTCGTGTGCACAAACACTTCTTCAGATACCAACACGGCTACCCACCTGAATTTATCCTGCGTTTGTAAGTGAGTAATGTATCGGCCTGAAAATTCCTACTTCCCCTTCTTTCTTTCTTCTTTTTTTTAATGAGTTCCTCTGTGTTGGTTAACATAATCATTCTTTTGAAAGAATGTCAATAAATGCCGGAGACAGAAGCAACTTGAATTTTTAAAGGAAGAAAAAGGAAAGGGAGGGGGAGAATAAAAATCAACAACTTAAAGACTCCACTGCTAAATAATTCCTGGAATGAGTTGTCAGAAACCTTTTATTTACCGATTCTGTGCATTTCATTTCATCCTGGCACTGGGCCAACCTCCCTGACAGTCAAGATTTATTGATTTAATTGGCTGGGGTAACCATGCAATAAAATCATCTCCAAGATAAATTTTCATGGCACTCTGCAGCATCGAAGTAATTTTTCAAGTGCTACGGCTATATTTCTCCAGGTTACAGGTGCAAAATTTGCTTAAAGCTGAAATGCTTCATTATTGTAGACCCAACACATCACTTTAGCCTCCGTTGTGGAAATCTCCCTCTCCCCCTCCCTCCTTTCTCTTTAAGGAGGGCTGGCATAGGTCTCCACAAGAAGAAATAATCTTTTTCTTAATTGGTTCATATATTCAATGCCCAGGAGAAAAGGAAGCATCCATTTAATTAGGAGGCGGCTTAGAGGTTATTTACAATGTTATCCAGAATCATTTGTCTCCAGCTGCGAGATGCATTCGAACACCGAACCCCTCTTGCCCGAGATGATTGTCATTTTGTAGCACGATAGTTTATTGAATCTTTAGATCTTTTTATTTACACTGTTAAAGAGCTCATTATGGTTCACAACAGCCACTACATGAAAAACTCAGATTAATTCCCAAGCGGATGTTAAGCGTTTCAGAGATCGGAGATAGCACCAAGTTTTAACAAGACAAAGGTCTTGCGTAACAAAAGGGGAAATCTGTCCTCATCTTTAGTGATTTATCTTGTAGGATTTCAGGCTTTTCCTCCATCTCCAACTGCAGCGTTGAAGAGATTATTACTGCTCTGGTGATGGGCCTCTCAGATCCGTTCTGGCTCTCTAACCCCTGACCCGTAGGCACCCACACACCATGCAGTATGCTAAGAAAAATGTCTACCCTCCACGGCTTTTCACCAGCCTTCCCAGCGATGTGGAACAAAGGTCAGTGTATCTGACCCAAGGATGTAGAGAGTGGTACATCACAAAGGAACAGTACAACAATTTTTTAAAAATCCATTCAGAAACCAACAAAACCAATGGCCACAAAATGATCAACAGCGTTAAAGAAGTAGCCCAGGTGACTAAAATCATTTTACAGTGCACCTAGAGAGCCAGTTTGGTGGTGTGGTTAAGAGTGATGGACTCTAACCTGGAGAACTGGGTTCAATTTCCCACTCCTCTACCTGAAGCCAGGTAGGCAACCTTGGATCAGTCACAGCTCTCTCAATCCAAAAAATTAACCAAGCTAGCCACAAAAAGAGCTAGAGTTTCAGGCTGCCAGACAACCTTCAGGTCGCCTGGCTATACTACACCCACTGTCATACGATAATTAATTAATTAATTGACTATGCACCTAAAAGATAAGAGCAACTGAGCCAGTGGGAGAGGGCATTCCAGAGATGGAGCTCAACCCCGTAGAAGGCCCTGTCTTTAGACACAGCCCACTGCGATCAGGGTCTCCTACTAAATGCCAGTAGCAAGAACTCTAGAGCATGGGCAAGGCCTAGCTTAATCAGTGGAGTTGCCAACTCTAGCATGGAAAATCCTTGAAGATTTGAAAGGATATCTAGGTTTGGGGAGGGGAGCAAGTTCAGCAGGGATGTCATATCATGTCCTGTGATGTCATATTTTGTGGTATGATACCCATGCAGGGTTTCATGTCTTTGGCTAGCTATTCCTGGCAGCATTTTTTTTGGGGGGGGGAGACTTCAGAGACATCACTTCTGTTTTGGAACAGGAAATGAAGTCATGGAACTCTAGGAATTTCAAAATCTCTATAATAAAACCAATGATAGTTGATCAATGCTGTTCCCTTCCCCCCCCCCACTTCCCCCCCACTGCTCCATTGAATGAGGACAGGAGACAGAAAGCATTGCTGGGAGGTCCCCTACCAGAATCAGGTAAGTGTCAACTCTATGTCCAGCTCCTTCAGCTTCCACTTGGAAGTTGGTAACCTTACTAATCAGTTGCTGTGGAGCTCAGAGCTAGGGTTGCCAAGTCTGGGTTGGAAAATACCTGGGGACTTTGGGGGTGGAACCGGGAGAGGGCGAGGTTTGGGGAGGGGAAGGGCCTCAGCATGGTACAATGCCATAGAGTCCACCCTTCAAAGCAGCCATTTTCTCCAGGGAAGCTGATCTCTGTCAGCTGGGGATCAGTTGTAAAAGCGGGAGATCCCCAGGCCCCACCTGGAGGTTGGCAACCCTAAGAGCCTTGTTCGAGTAATAAGGCAAGAAAGGTCTGTGGAACAAGCCCTGTGAATGGCAGGCAATATGAAGCCTCTGGACTGGCCATGCCAACTATAATTTCTTTTTGTCTGGTCAGCAGGAGTAGAATCTAACAGCTGTGGTCCCTGAGCACTCTCTGAGTTGAATGGCAAAAAAGGCTTTGGCCTTTTGTAGGCCCAGACTAGACCACAGGCTGCTTATTGGTAGACTTAGACTGTGTCTGCCTCTGGTACCCTCAGTCGTGCACACTCAATCAATTGAGCAGCAAGAGGAAAACTGGAGGGAGTGATGTCACATACCCCACCATGACACTCTAGGAATTTCCCTGATCTCTATCAACTTAACCAGAAAGATTCAGGGAACTCCTAGAGTGTCACAGGGTTTGTGAGGCCACTTCTGAGTGATCAGCTGGCAGTGACATCACAGTGTCTGATGTTTCCCCTTCCCCAGGCTCTGCTCCCCAAGAACTCTTAGGATTCACAAGGCTGGCAACTTTCCTTATTGAGGAATAAGGTTCTAGGGCCTATAGATTCCGTCTTAAGGTCAGAAGATAAAAGCGTGACCCTAGTTGCTCCTAGGAAGTTATGTGAGTGTTTTGTACAAAACAGCAGCAGAGGTGCCTGCTTTTGGTTCTGTGGGTGGGCATTGATTAGTTACAGAATTATGGAAAACAACATTGCCAG
Source organism: Lepidodactylus listeri (assembly GCA_029233225.1). Classification (NCBI taxonomy): domain Eukaryota; kingdom Metazoa; phylum Chordata; class Lepidosauria; order Squamata; family Gekkonidae; genus Lepidodactylus; species Lepidodactylus listeri. Next base: position 40,267,772 of record JARCFY010000013.1, read on the forward strand.
TGGGTAAGCACTCAGTCACAGTAACAAGCGGTGAAGAGAGAGGACGCAGTCAATGCGAGTTGCTTCTCTGTGGGATGCAGATAAGTTCATTTTAAGGTGCCAAGGGTGTTCTGTTAGGAGTATATTTATTAGTAATGATTTGCTGTGAGAAGCTGACAAGCTATTAAAGAATATCTGCTGACTGTATGTTGTTCAAGTTAGCAAAGCTGTTGCACAATTTTGGGAAGCTACAAATGGATTTTGGTGCACTTCAGGGCAGAGAAAACACATCTTGGATAAGGTGGGGAGCGGAGATAGACTGACGGATTGCCAGCCAAATGAGGAGAAAAAGACATCAGTAAGGCCGAATATTTTTCAGAGATGAAAGAGCTAAGGCAGATTGGAAGAGCATTCTACTTTTACAGCTGCTAATCAGGGTCTGAAGGTTTTTGTATTTCAGAAAACTGCCAAAGTTATTTGACCATAGGCAAGAGGGAGACAAAAGAAACGAGAGTATATCATAGGAAGTGGGGCCCTTCTCAGCTCAGCGGCTCATTTTTCATAATGGTGTGGTCCTTGCAAATAACATGCACAAAAATGGAGCTTATCTTGTTCACAATGTTCATTCACTCAGCACCGCCAACTTCCAGTAGGTTTTACCTGGGGTGGGTAAAGTTTTAGGGGATATGATGTCGCATCTCTCCATGATACTCTAGGAATTTCCCCAAATCCTGTGGTAAAGACCAGAGGAACTGAAGAAATTCCTAGAGCATCACAGAGTATATGACAACACTTCCAGGTGGAGTGGGGTGTGTGACATCACTTCTGGGTGGTGCTGTAGGAATCCCTCCAAGCTCTATGATCTTTACCATAGAGTTTGTGGAAATTCCTCGAGCATCACCACCATTGCTACCCTCCTATTTTTTTCTCCCACTCCTCAGATCATTTATTTATTTATTTTATTCGATTTTATACCCCGCCCTCCCCGCAAGCAGGCTCAGGGCAGCTGAGAGTGGAGGGCTGAGGGCAGGAACAAAGGTTGGCCCATTATCAGTGGACAAATGGCAGGCCTACTCTTGAGTCAAGCCCCTCAGATGCCAGTACTAGAGTTTGAGGTGCCTGACTCAAGAGACTGAATTTGTTTGAAATTTAAAATGAACAGTATTTTAAGAGGAGATGCATCACTTACATCTTTGCTGGCTCCTAGCTGCCTCTCGGCTCATGCTTGGAATCTTGGGACAAGACATCATGACGTGACATATAGACGTATACAGAGTAGTGCAGTGTAGCCTACGCACTGCAGTACCCTTTCCCACACACAAACTAGAGTTCTCAAGCAGCAGCAGAACCATGTGCATGCACAGAATATTTGCATTCACGTGCACTTGATCACTCAGATTCCCACCCCACCAGAATGAGGATTCAGCTGGCAAGCCTGGAAGGAAAAACTAGAAAGCAAAACTGCTTGACTGTGGGCAAGATCAAAACACAGCCAGGCAAGAAAGCAACGGCTACAGGAGTAAATACCTCTTTTTGGATGCTCTTCTCAGTGGAGCAGGCAAGTAGGAAGAGACCTCATAGCTTCATTCTGGACTTGTCCCTTCCCCAGCATATAAACTGCCAAGGAGCAGTGTGAAAATGCAAGTGCATAAAGTATTTGTGATCCCATTTAAAACAATACAAAGCAAGATTTGGGGGGGGGGGGAGTTTGAGTATGAAGCTCTCTGTCTGGGAACAAGTTATGATTTGAGCAGAGAAGCAATTACAAATCATTATATTTCCCTTTACCTCAGTTTTGCTTACACAAGAAGAATGAGCGACTGAGATCTACAGGGGAAACACTCAGGCAGTACCTGGGTTGCTGGTGACGCTGGGGAGTGTTGGAGAAGCAACAGCCTGCTAAGAGTCTCATTACTGTAAATACTGCTGAAAGAGAAGTTTAGTCCACTTGTACCCTGGGGGGAGGTGTGGAGCATTTGCTAGTGTTTAGGGTTTATTGACTGTTTTCTCTTGCAGTTCAGCCTACCTCTTGTTGTTTCTCTCTGCCGTGTGTTAGTATGTGTTGATGTGTGTGCTCCGAAGGCTTCTCTGTTGTTTTAGTGGCCTGCAGTGAGTTATTGTCTTTTTGCAAAAATCCTGTTGCGGCAAATTTGTTGAATGTGAACTCCAAAGCGTGTATTGGATTATTTCCTGCACTCTGCCGACAAGGAGGTGTGAGCCAGAGTGCTTTTGGTTGTGTCTCAGAGCAGGAGAATGTAACTGAAATCAAGTTCTTGTTGGAGGCCAGACTGGAATCTCTGAGGGTCCTCACTGGGCTCCCAGCCCACCTGGAGACGTACGAATATGCCCCTCTTTGTTGCTTTTTGCTTTGGTACACTGTTGCCAAGAGACTTTTTGTTCTGCCCATGTTTTCACTGCTGGTGTTCCCAATCTGTTCGTTTCCTTTATGCCTTATTACATTATGAATATGCTGTATGTTGTTGACTTGCCAAAACAATGCCCGAAGAATTTTGAGGAAACGTGTAACATTGAAGGGGACAATTTTGAACCAAGGAAACAGAAAATGGCGTGGAAAAAAAAGATTCTCATATTTGAATTGCCCAAGGAAGAAGTAATCTCAAAGAGGGGATATTTAATCCAAAGCGAGAGGAAGGAGCTTTGAAATCACCCCTAGCTGCCTATGACGACATCATACACTTTACTCACGCTTAGAAGAATACATCTCCAGACTTAAACTCTCACAGGAACGATCTAGATGAATTAACACTGGGGGAAAACATGGCTGAGTGAAAAGGCGCTGAGTCGGAAGTACTGCAGTCAGTGAATGATAAAAGTGAACCATCATTCTGAGTATGACTGAGAGTGACGCAGCTTGTCTAGAAGAACGAATCAACCAAAAGACACTCCATTTATCCCCAAGACTGGGCTGCACATTTTTGAAATGACATCCATGCTGAGCGCCAGAGACGAACAGGACAGGAAATCCCGCCAGCTGCAAGTGCAATGGGGAAGATCTCAGACAACTGTAATCCACATGGATGGTTGACTTGAGACAAAAGGCTGGGGAGTGATATTAATGGCAGCAGCCACCATAACCCTCTGCAGCCTGAAATGCAGACAAGCCGGAGAGGCCAAGTATAGAATAGGAAAAGACACTGCTGCAAGAAGCCACAAAACTTCAGCCGAACTGTGACCAGGAAGATTAGGCTATACACAGATCAAGGCTGATGCCACAAAGGGAGGTGAGAGCATGCCCCCATCCCAGCAGCAGCAAGTGCCTTGGGAATGTGCTGTAACAGTGTCCAAGTGCCTGGTCACCACACCACTCATTTCGGCTGCCACCCCGTTCCTACCCATACCCCTTTCTCTGTTGCATCTGTGCAGAAAACCGGGATGCTAGAGAGAGAGTACCATCACACAAGCACACACACCCCGTGGCTTGGTAAACACTCCTTACCCTTCCTTTTCCCAGCTGTTCCTTTTCCTTTCCCCATCTGTAAAGCTATAGTGTGACTCATGTCGTAAAAGAGGGAAGCCTGTTAAGTGGCCAAAGGGTGGAATTTAGCTGAGCCATTTTGAAGGTAAAGCTTAGATCTTTCCTCTCCACATGTTATCTGTAGATGGGGACTCAGGGACTCTCTGCCTGCAGTCATCCTGCAGTTCCTCCTTTGAATCAGATCAAAGGAAGCTTTCTGTAATGTATGCAATGGCGGTCACCATGTGCTCTCTGTAATGGCAACAGCCACGTGGCCAACACACATGGCCAGGCCAGCTTCCTAAGCTTGGGTCAGGACAAACAATAGCTGGCCAGATCATAACTTGCCACCAATCTAGTGCCTAGGATCCTCTAGGGAACCTATGATCTGTAACCATAATCTTAAGGTCCTATTGGGACAATTGGGCGAGGCCAGAGGTGTGGCTCCGGCCAGAATAAAAGAGGGTCCCTGAGTCTGTCATGCTTTATCCAACCCGCTAATAAACATGCTTGAAGATTTCACTATGATGCGTCTCCGACTCTAGTACTTTGCACTTTCCTTTGCCCCAAGTTAAGGGGCAAGCACCAGAAAGCCCACGAGTGGTGTTCAGAATGGGTATGATGTTGTGTGGAAGCTCACATTTGTTCCATGCAGGGAAAAATCCCTGTGTGGAGACAGCCCATAACTGTATAGCTTCATGTAGGCCGTGCTGTTCTAAGCTTTGTAACAACCGTCATTTCTCAGAGACTTTAAGAGGGTATGATAGATTCCTTGTGCTAGCCAGCATCACCTAATAGCTAAGCAAAGGAGATACGAGGTTGACAACGTCCAGGTGGTGCCTAGGGATATCCTAGAATTATAATTTATATCCAGACTATGGAAATTAGTTCCCACTGAGAGAATGGCTGCTTCGGGAGGGGCAACACCTTTCCTTCCTCAAACTTTGTCCTCCCCAGGCATATATCCAGGAATTTCCCAACCCAGAGTTGGCAACCCTAGAGCCTGTGATCAACAAGGTTTCTGCTCCAAATCCTGCCTCTGCCATAAATCTGAAGAGTGGTTTTAGGCAAGCCATGCTGTTTCATACTGTCTCCTGTCAATTTTGCAATACAGGCATAATGATACTGCTTTCCCCTATAGAGCTGTTGTTAAGATTATTGTGATTATGTTTGTGTAGAAGGTATACCAGTGCTAAGTGTTCACCTATATAAAAAGCCAGGGCCTCAAACCCAGGACTCTTGCACCACTATAGCCACCAGCACAGCACTCTGAGTATGTGTAGGGTTGTCAGGTACCCCCTGGCCACTGGCAGAGGATGGAGGGTAAGGTTGCCAGATCCAGGCTGAGAAACTCCTGGAGATTTTGGAATGGAGCCTGGAGAGGACAGGGACCTCACTGGAGTACAATGACATAGAGTCCACCCTCCAACGCATCCATTTTCTCCTGAGGAACTGATCTCTGTAGTCTGGAGATGAGCTGTAATTCCAACGGATTCTCCAGGCCCCACCTGGAGGCTGGCATCCCTATTTTGAAGCACCACCTACCACTCTGGGGACTGCAGCCTGGCCAGCCCAGCAGAGGCATGTGACTGCAAGAACCAATGAGAACAGGGCTGGGGTTATATAAGCTCTACCCCTGAGGTGACTCCTCAGTCCTTACCATTTGTTTATTAAGGAAGGATTTTTGGGTTGCTCTGTCTGGTTCTTGGGCTTGTTACTGTTGCAGACTTGGTCCCTTGCCTGCTTACAACTATGCCTTCTGCCTCTGGCTAGGCTGCCTGCCTGTAACTATGGTCCTGATCAGACGGCTCTTTTTGTTCGCACCAGGCACGGGTGCCTCACGGATCTAAAGGACATATCCAGACAGCAACATCTGGCAAATGTTGCTCTTCCATGAGCATCCCATTTTGCTGTGCTTGGGAGTCGTCATAAAAAGATACTACTTTTAAGTCTAGAGTTTTTGGTTCCCGACAGGCTAATTATGGACTTTCTGCCATCTGATCGTTTGTTCCAGCACGCAGTCGGCTCGTCGGGATGGTCCCAAACGGGCACCATTTAAAAAAAATCTCTACCCAATATGTGCTTAAATGCATATACAAATGAGGCTGTGGAGCTTTGGTCAAGTGCCACAAACACTTTAATGTTTATGAGAGACTCATGAACTTAAGGACATTGGAGCTGGAGGGAGGATGGGTCTTTCCACATGCAAAGTAGTCCCTCTGGTGAGTCTGACTTCAATGGCAAGGGAGATTGCTGGGACTCATTTTATCCAGCCCTTCACCTCACACGGTGCTTTGGCATGCGTGGATCAACAAAGACGCAAAGTCACACTTATGTGCATGCACAAATGGGTTTAAAAAAAAAAAACACAGTGCAAGCCTTCTTTAGTGGACGCCATCTAGACAATCCACAGCAGAGCTGGCGCGCGATAAGACAGTTCATTAGGGAGGCTGTCTGGTCATGCAATGATGGATTTAAAAAATCAGGATCATAGTAGAAATGGGCTAATGGTGGGATTAGCTGCCCATCTGAATGCACCCTATGACTTCTTCCTCTGGCCTTTGGAACTGCAGTTGCAGTGCTGAGCTTGACTGCAACCCAGACTATGGCTATGCTGCCTGCCTCTGTAGTAGTCTAATCCAATGCCAGCAGGCCCAGCCAGCCATGCATAGTGAAGAGTCCTGAGTTCTGGAATGCAAGGCACATGCCCTCACATGCCGTGTAAACACATGAAGGTGTCTCAGGCTCAAACAATTAAGTGCAGCTCCAAAACAGGGCAAATAAGACTCCCAGGGTCATTTGGGATCGGTCAAAAGGCATGGGGGACTCAGGAACCCCTCCTCCCCCCGCACCAAGTCCCGAGTATAAACAAGTTTCTGTGGCTCTTTAAAAGGCAGTTCCTTGCAGCTGCTGTATAATTGGAGGGGACTCAAGTCAGGAAACGGGGACCCAGCTCATTAAAAGCCCTAACTTCTAGTATGAGTCTTATACCGAGGGAAGACCAGTGCTGTCTAGTCTGATGGCCAGCAGCTGTCTTTGAGGTCCCTTTTTCAGTTACATGACAGTCTTTTCATGTGAGATGCTCGGAACTGAACTTGGATGTAGTTTTGCTTAGATGTAGCTCCTTCACATGTGAGTTCCTTTGGAAGGGGTACTGTAGGTCTTGTATCCACTATCAATAAAATGGACTAAATCCCCAAATATGCCAGATACATCCTGTCACTCACAAAGCTCTTATAAACATGGCAGTACAGTTAAAAAGGTAAGATAACACGATCACATATGTATCCAAATGCTGTCTCCTGGAGGCAGGCACATTCTGCTTTGGCTCATCTTGTATGGAGCTGAACATCTGTGAAGACGGAAATTCTAGGGTGTGGCCGGTGGGCTGGGTCTGTTATTAGCTGAATGGGAGATCTCCTAGTAGTCCTGCGCAAGAGACCTTTAGTTCCAAGATGGAAGAGAGGTGGGGTGTTAATAACATTAACAAGAATTTTAGTGTTCATAGCTGGAGACCATGAATCTGAGCACTTCACTTTGCTGTTCCTGTCTTAACAGCCGTAGCACATGTTTATCTGTCCTTTCCCCAAATAATCTTGGAAACTGTAGTTCAGTGATGGGACAGAGAATTTTTGTTAACTAACCATGTTCCCCACAACATACGCACAATGCTGCCGCCACTAAGACCCCCTACAATTTCCAGAATTCTCTACGTAAAGGAATTGCTCCTTCTACATAATGACTACAATAATGTATCTCCTCTCTTTCTCCATTCCAAAAAGGATGGCTTTATCTGATACATGAAGCTAGGCAAATCCAAATTAAAGCTTTACACAAAATTTAAGCCAGTGTAATGTGGTGGTCAGGGGCCGTGGTGGCTCAGTGGTTAAGATGCTGAACTGCAGACCGGAAGATCAGTAGTTTGGCAGTTCGAGACCCAAGTGCCATGTGACAGCGTGAGCTCCCATTTCTAGCCCCAGCTCCTACCAACCTAACAGTTCGAAAGCAAGAAATTGCAAGTGGATAAATAGGTACCTCTTCGGTGGGAAGGTAACAGTGTTCCATGCACCTTGACATCTAGTCATGCTGGCCACATGACCATGGAGAAGTCTTTGGACAGCACTGGCTCTTCGGCTTGGAAATGGAAATTAGCACCGCCCCCTAGAGTTGGATTCAACTGGCTTTCGAGCAAGGGAAACCTTTACCTTTACTAGTGTGGTGGTCAGAGTGTCGGACCAGGATCTGGGAGGTCCTGGCTTGAATCCCCACTCTGTTATGGAGGCTCACTGGATGACCTTGGGCCAGTCACACACTCTCAGCCTAATCTCCCTCACAGGGCTGTTGAGAGGATAAAATAGAGGGGAATGATAGAAGCTCCTTTGGGTCCCCATTGGGGAGAAAGGCAAGGTTTAAATGAAGTAAATAAATCAATGTCTTGGAAACAAGGAAACAAGGATCTCAGTAAACAACCTCCCAAATTCTGTCATTCTTTATCAAATATGAATGTGCTTTTCAAATGAGTGTCGTACATTCTCTCCTCCCCCACCATCTCGTGTTTTGGTCCCCAAAGTGGCAACCTGGAGGCAGATAGTGTTTCAGCTCTGTGTTTTAAAATAAATATAAGGCTGTCATCAGAGACAAGCCGGGTTGCAAAGTTTGCTTTGCCAGAGCCAACAAGCACCTCCGCTGATAGAGAACTGCGTTTCATTATTGATTAGCTTTTAAGTTCTTGTTACATATTAAATTAGTATCGCTGTATGCATGGGGAACAGGCAGCCCAATTACCATCTGAAAGAACTCGTCTCTGCAAAAAAGGTTCATTGCTGTGTTGTCGTAAAGAGGATATGGAAATTGCAGAGGCCATTAAGAAAGGCATGGGCACTGTTCTGATATTTTGGGATGATTCCCTGGGCTGGGGTGTGCCAAACTGCCCTTTTCAGGTTGCTAATGGCTTGGCCGCGTTTAAGAAACAGCGTGATCTGCAGACTTCAGCAGCGGTAGCCTTTCACAGCACGATAAGCATTATTGCCTTGGAATGTGGGCACAACAAGCCATTCTTAAAGGCACAGCTGCAGTGCCTGGTTGAGAAGTTGGCAACCCTGTCACAGTTAAGCAAGCCAGTGAATTTTGTGCCCCGATGTTTACAAAATGGCGGCTGTGACACACAAACTGCATCTTAAAACCAAGAGGCTGTGCCTATATTTATTATTTATGAGTTTTCTGAAAAGACCTATTATATTTCATACACACAACCAGAACCACCAGGAGAGAAAACAGCTAAAACAGAACCCATCAGCAATCAACAAAATTTGGCTAATAAGAATCGTCATTACATTCAGAGGGGAAACTAATGCCTATTTCTAAGAAAAACAATCATACCAAACATTTCCTTGTTTCGTTTTTTTCATTCCTATTTTAAATACATGAACCCATATAATATTAAGATCTGGTGGTACACATCATGGAAACAAATGTTTAATTATTCAATTTCAAATCATCCAAGTCTATACAAGAGAATCAAATTTCTCCATGACGTACTCCATCACTAGTCTCCAGATATTCAGAACTTGTTTGTGCTGCATTTGATTGCATCCAGAGCATAAGAGGAAGGCTGGTGAAGAGTACCTGGTTTTTCACAGCCCCCTTCCAGTTGCAGCCCATGTACACTGTACTGAGTACTGTTTCAAAAGACCCCCTCCCCAGTCTTCAGGATGGGGGGCTACAGTAGGGAGGCACTGAAAAGTCTTGCTCAGTGTACAAAATCCCACTTACCATCTATAGGATCCAGCCCATAAGGGATTTTTTTTGTATATATTACCCATTTTGACTCTTGAATAATTCCCAGGTTTTCCTCCGTTCCTCATATTATCCTCATAGGTAGGTTAGGCTGAGAGGTGGATCCAAGTTCACCCAGAATGCTTCAGGTTGGAACTGGGAACCCATGAAGATGGGTCTTTCAAGGTCAATATTGTCTACTCAGACTGTCAAGGGCTGTCCAGGGTCTCAGGTAAACTGATAACAAACTCCTTGAATGAGATCCTTTTTTCCATTCACAGTTAAGAAGACACAGTAACGGATCTAATATGAACTGTCCACCATACAAATATGTGAGCATCTCTATTTTGCCCAGTAGCAATAACAACCTTTGCAAAATACTGGAAAAGGGAGAATTAAGACCATGCTGTGAATGACCTGGAAAATATATAAATTTCCTGTTTACTAAGGAGATTGAAAGGCCCGTGTCTGAGGTTCAGGTTGCCAGTGTGGTGTAATGGTTATACTATTAGGCTACAAACAGGGAGCCCTGGGTTCATATATCCCTGCTTTGCCATGCAATCCATTGGATGCTTTGGGACAAGTCATTCCCTGGGGAAAATAAGACCATGGAATGACTGACCTTCAGGAATTGACCTCTGCCATGGAAGTTCACTGGGTGTTTTGGGGCAAGTCAGTACCCCTCAGCCTAACCTACCTCACAGGGTTGTTGTGAAGATAACTTGAAGGAGGGGGAAACTGTGTGTGTTGCCTTGAGATCCTTGGAGGAAGGGCAGGATTAAAATCAAATAAATAATTGTAAGAAGCAAAGAAGTGGCTTCTGGCATAATTTACTGCTTGATTAGCATTGCCAACTGGAAAGGGAAAACATGTCCTGTCCCTTTAATAGAGGTTTAATATGTGGAAATGAGCAGTTGAAGCATTCCCGCATGGAGCTAAATAACATCACCTGATAATTGCTGCCGAACAAGCTGCGATTAAAGGGATAGCTAGAGAGACCAGTTTAAGAGTAGGCAGCCCCAGGCTTTACAACAGATTGCGACTGGTTTATGAGCATCAGGGAGAAATGTTTGCTTACTTTATCTTCCTGATTTTGTCATACAAGTAAGTAAATTAAATGAAACTGTGGTGAAACAGTCTTCAGTTTCCCCAGGCTTAAATGAAGTGGCCAGATTCAAAGGATGGGTCTCCTATATTTGGTAATCCCTGTGCAGAAGAGGAAATGTTGGCAGGTGGACTTTCTCCCACCTCTGCAAAACAAACCCCACTTGCCAGCTTCCCTTTCCCCAGCACAACCATGAATGGGATAGGCAGGCAGGCAGGCAGGCTATTCAGTCTTTCTGAATGAACACTAAAGTTCCAAAGAATCCAACGACATCATAGCCGCCACAACCACACCAGATCTCAAGCGTCTGAATATTTCCTTTCTTTGCTAAGGTTGAGCACGCAACCAGCTTCTTGGTCACATGAAGGTGCTAAATTATGCTGAGAACACACACACACACCTGAACTCACCTTTTTCAATAAGTCAGATAAAATCTTGTTGCAGGCTTTTCAGAAATGATTTGAGTAAATATCAGAATTGGATTTCAACAACAGCTTGAATATTGAGCAATTTGACAGCTTGCAATCTCTCTGTACAATACAAAACAGTGCTTTGCAGCTTTACATTAAAATAACCACCTTATCTATTTTGATGTTGAGGCTGAAACCCTATTTTATGCCTACCAAAAGATTTTCTTCCTTCATCAGCATATGCCTAGATCCAAGCAGGGGTCTTAAGCTCTCTTATTTGTTTACAGAATCAGTCTTTACAAGACAAGTTTCCTCTGAGAGACCAATTATGGCTTGTACTCATTATTTATACGTGGACAACATTCTTCCCTCTAATATTCAAGGAAGCAAGACTTCTATATTCCAAAAGAATTCCCTTTTGAAAACAAAGCTACAATCCTATGCAGTCCCACTGAATTCAGCAAGTCTCAGAATGCTGTGGTTGGAGGCAGGAAGGGAGGGAATATTTAAGTTCAGTATTGCTAAGGGCCCAAATTCTAATTCATGGGACATCCATGATTGGGTCACAAGTATTTTCTTTTTCTAACAAAATGAAGAGGAACTCCCAGTCTGGTGATAATAACGCTTCCTGCACTGGCTTCTAGTGGAGCACTGAATCAGGTTCAAGATTTTGGTGTTGACCATTAAGGCCATTAATGGTCAGGGACCTACATACCTTCAGGACCGCCTCTCCCAGTATGCCTCTGGAAGAGCATTATGCTCAGGGAATAAAAACCTCCTGGTGGTCCCTGGCCTGAAATAGGTCCGACAGTTCTCAACCAGGGCCGGGACTTTTTCAGCCCTGGCCCCTGCCTGGTGGAACGCTCTGCCAGAAGACATCCATGCCCTGAGGGAGTTACTACCTTTCTGCAGGGCTTGCAAGGCAGAGATGTTCCACCAGGGCTTTGGTGGCAGACAGCGATGGGGGAAAATATTACATCTGGCACTCTCATTTATCTCCCCATCTCTTGTAACCCTTCCTCCCCCCCCCCCCAAGTAGGCCGGGGAGCTGAATTTTTTTTCTTCCGCCATCTTGTATATGTACTTTGTTCTTTTTTATTTACTTTAACTCGTTTAGGTGGTTTTAATCTTGTTTTTAAAATTAGATTTTTTTTGTATACTACTCTGTTGTAAGCCACCTTGAGCCCTACCTGTAGGGAAAGGTAGCCTAGTAAATCTGATTTAATAAATAAATAAATTCCCCTCCTCCCAGTCATTTTGCTGATCAAAGTATTTCTCCTTACCAGGTGCCATTGTCCTGTGGGGGGATTCAGATAGCTAAAAAGAGCAGCATGGAGATATTTTGATCTTGAAGGTAGCTACTGAAGAAAGGGTTAAAGTGCACTTTCACACCCAGGAGTGCATGCACCCACACCGCTCCAAGAAAAATGGAAGCCTCCTGCTGCTGCATTTCATTAGAAAGGAGAACGTTGGGACAGCAGTTATGGATCTCCTGCATAGTATGTAGTCTGAGTTTGTATGTACGCTATTGTATGATACAGTACAGCTGGAAATGCAGCCAGCAAATCTCAAGCCAGAGGATGAGTAGGGAACTGGTGTAGATGAATGAAGAAAGGGTGGCTTTTCCCTGTTTTGCCACCATAGTTACCTGAACCAAGAGAGTTTTAATTGTGCAAAGAATTCTGGTTGCATATCTTTAGAAGCCCCTACAATACTAGAGTTACACCCTTCTAAGATCACTAACTTCATCCAGGACAAATAGCATCCTTCTGTGTGTCCTCCTCCATATATGTTTAAACTATGGGCTGATTCCCTTTTCAGGAAGTGCTGCTCTTTACATGAGGATAGGAGGGAAGGACAGCAGAAATGCTTGGGTAGGCCTAAGATGGGGGAAGCGTGAACTGCTGCCATACTGGTCACAGGGCAGAATGGTTCCATATGCTGATCCTCCTCCCCTCCCGCCAGCTCTCTTAGCTACATGCTGGGAGATCTGTGTGTTTGATGGTACTTGGACACACTTTTAGGGAACCCTAGCCCCCTCCCACCCTTTTATCCTGGGTAAATTTGCTCCCACCAGTCAAAATCCTGGCAGCCCCCCTTTCCCCCTTCAGTGGTCTGATACACTAAAATGCTCTTAAGATGGTTGTAGGAGAAAAGTAGGGGGATAGAGGAGGAAAACATAAAGCAGAGGATTGGTGTCTCTAATGCATTTCCATCCACCACCCTCAAAATCTCCTGGAATTTGCCAAGGGAACCCTGTGACTGACACAACGTTGACCAGATACTAAAAACTGAGGATACTCAATGTACACAAGTAAGAGTGCCCCCCCCTGAATTCCGCAGACACCCAACCCCTGATCTCAGCACAGAATGCAGAGAGCCAATCAGGAAGTCAGGGGTGGAGTCTGTGGGCACAATCCCTGACCTCCTGTTCTCATGCTGCATATCTGGATTTTTGGTGTCCATTTAGTGCTGAAGTAATTTGATAGCGGAAGTTTCACTTTTTTCTTTTTGCAATATTGAGGTGAAACAATGAATACAGTAATAAACACACACACACACACCAGGAGCCCTATTAAACATACTTGTAAAATTACATCTTTCTCAAAAGACTGAGAGGGAGAGAGAAAACCAAACTACCAAGGACTATAATTTGATATTAAATTATCCAAATCAATAATAGTAATAATAACTACTCTGTGTTGCTATTGCTTAAACTCAAATTATAGCTTGCTTATAAGCTCAATGTAAAGCATGGCTTTTTCTTTGCACATGTAATTATTAATTAACTTTATGCATTCTAACGTGTTTTTCTTCTTACAAAACTTCCAATTTCTCTCTTCCTCACACCCCAGTTTACTGTCATATTTCCCAGTTCTGGACTTCTCCATCCGCTTCTCCATTAGAGAGTGAAGAACGCTTTGCATTTGTATCCTCTCCAAATAAGTGCTTGGCTCTGGTTTTCATCCTGCTGGTCTTCACAGGGCTGAGTCTGATAAAGGAGTTCATCGCTTGGTGAATGTGCAACTATTGCAAGTGTGTATGGGAAGGGGGAGTTGCATATTCAAATGCTCCTCCCAGGGCAAGCTTTAGGGGTCAAAGTACCCTGCTCTGACCAAGGGACCAGCTACCATTGGGAGGTATTAGGTCAATATCCAGTTTGCCAAAAAGAGAACTGTGCTCTGCTCCTCCAAAGCAATTCCTTTTAATGCTCCTTTTAGAGCCACAAGTGCCAAGAGCACCAAAAGTAATGTGAGAAGGTTGTGCTCAACTCACTCCAGTATGTCAGGGAGAAGACCAGTCCATAACTCTTCTCCTTGACCCCTAGTCTTCTGTGTGCAAAGGGTTTTCCTAATATGGGTGCATGCTAGCATTCAGTCATACCTTTTCCCTTCCTTATGGCAATCAGAATGGTTTAACTTTATTCTCTAATGAACATTATAGTCCACAGATGCAGACTGGAGAGAAGGTGAAAATATTTATCTGTTACCTATATTTACCTGTGTATTTAGGGGTGGACTATAGCTCAGTTGAAGAGCATCTGCTTGGCATGCTGAAGGTATCAGGTTCAATCCACCTGGTGTTTTTGGCCACTGTGTGACGGAGTGTTGGACTGGATGGGCCACTGGCCTGATCCAACATTGGCTTCTCTTATGTTCTCTTATGTTAATCCCTGGGATCTCCAGTTGAAAGAATCAGGTAGTAGCTGACATGAAAGACATCTGTTTAAGACCCTAGAGAGCCACTGCCAGTCAGAGAAGACAATACTTCCCTTGATGGACCAATCGTCTGATTCAATACAAGGCAACTTCATGTGTTTACTTGTATATCTGTGCTGGGTACAGAAATGGTATACTACGGCACTGTTTGTAAACCACAGAAAATGCCCTGATGCTCCAGAAACTGCTTAATGTTTTCTTGCTTAACTTTTCTTATTTAAACAGCCAAAGTTAAGTGATTGCAGCCCTAAGGTTGCTATGGTAAGGCTGTACTCTATTCCATTTCTGCAGTGACATAGTAGTGATTAATATTAATGGCAGCCCTCACAACAAGCCTTCCTTCTGAAGGAAATCAGGCATAATCCTAATTCAAATTTCTGGGAAGCCAAAGAAACTTTCATTGATATCCCAGGTTGAGTATCCATCAACAATGGATTCTGTAGGAGGCAGAGAGCAAAGTCCCCTATAATCATAGTACTGGAGATAAAAAGCTTATTCTATGAAACATCAAAGATTTAGCATCAGAAGTCTTACAGAAAGGTAGCAATTATGATCTCTTTTTTTTCATTCTGTGCACCTGCCTTCTTCCAAATAATAGGCATCTTTTAAATTCCTGAACATTCAGTTCAGTGATGTACAGTTATCTGATGTTGAGAAATAGAGAATAAAACAAGAAGGGAGAACTAATTATATAACTATTTTCTATTTTTGACATGTGTCTGCATAGACACAGAGAGAGAGAGAGAGAGAGAGAGGGAAGAAGAAGAAGAAGAAGAAGAAGAAGAATTGGTTTTATACCCCACCTTTCACCAACCCAAAGGAGTCTCAGAGCTGCTTACAATCGCCTTCCCTTCCTCTCCTCACAACAGACACCTTGTGAGGTGCATAGGATTGAGAGACTTCTGTAAGAACTATGACTGACCCAAGATCACCCAGCTGGCTTTATGTGGAGGAGTGGGGAATCAAACCAGGTTAGAGTCTGCCGCTATTAACCACTACAGCAAACTGGGAGAGACTAAGAAAGCTGCACAAAAGAATCTAGAGTGTCAATTGGTTTGGGTAGAGGATGGAAAATTGGATCCTTGGCTAGCCAAATGGGAACTCCAAACCAATCCCCCCATTCCAGTGGCTGAAGAACACATCAGAATGTTGGGTTGGGACAATCATCAGGAAGTAACTGGAGGTGCCAAATGGAAACCCGTCTGGAACCAGTTTAGAACCAGCTGCCTAGACTATGCGCAGCCAACTATGCAGCAATGTGGATGTGGCTATCAAAGTGACAACAGGGTCAATATACAATACAACCAATGAAAATAATACTAACAAACAATAAGCCAGCCTACCAACAACTGTAATAAAACAGCTACCCAACCTTCCTAATCGTCATTATTATAAGATTCCAATAAAAGCCTTCTGAAACCAAACGGATTTACAAACCTTTCTGAAAGTGGGGAGAAAGATGCTGTCCCCCTCTGAACCTCCTCAGGAAGGCTGCCAAGAATGCCCTAAAATGAGGTGAGAAGGAAGAGACCAGCCTGTGAAAGGGCATGGGGAGAAGAGGGTGATCAGAGAAGTGCAACTGGTCAATGAGTTCATGTTGGGAGATGAACATCCATCCAGGTTGCTTTAAAGGGAAGAACCAGCATCTTCAATGGAACCTGGAAGGAAATAAGCAACCCATGGAGATATTGCTGAACAAATGACTCGTTACTGCATTCTGTACGAATTAAATTTTCCAAGTTGTTGTTAAAACAGTAGTCTGGTCTAGAGGTTACAGCAGCATGGACCAGAGTAGCCAGGTCAGACTAGCCCCAGTAGGAAGATAACTTTTAAAATAATAGATAACTAGAAGAAGGTGTTCTTAGAAACAGCAAGACTGGGTCCAAGCCCTTCCATTAATTTATAAGTGATGGGTTTTAGCACATCCAGCACTGGCCGATTGGCTGCCCACAGAGCGTTCACACAGAGGCTCTGCCTGCAGCTGGCGTGCCATTTTTATTTTAAGTCGGTGCAAAGGAGGTTGTTCTCTGCTCTGGCTTAAAAGGGAAAGCCCCAAGAGTCTTTTGGAGCATGACATCATGAGAAAGCTCCCCAATAAAGTGAGGAGCATGCTGTGTTCCACCCTGGGGGGGGGGGGGGAATTTCCTTGTGGAAGCAGCTCAGGTGATGTTATGTGTCACCATGCCATGAAAAAATTCAGCTGCCCATTTCCACATATTTAGCCTTTATTAAATGGAAAGGAACTTTTCCTCTGGAACTCTTGGTAACCACAGAACTGGCTCTCCTGAATCAGCTGATTCTTAGGCTCAAGAACATTCTGGTTTCTGATGTCAATACCTTGAATTGCCAACAGTGCCATCTGTTGGCTGGCAGCCCTGATGCAGCAGAATTCACACCCAGCCTGTAAAGTTGTGGGTTCAGACCCGACAATGTAGCTTGGGTTTTTTTATGGACAATACTTATAGTGCCATTCTAGCAAAATTGCACCCCTCAGAGACCAAGTCAATGAGCTTAGAAGGGTGTAACACTGCTTAGCATGGCACTGTTAAGGAGAAACCCTGAAAATGTCATTTATTTAGGGACTTTTATGGGATTTGCTAGGAGTTATCTTGATTTCAGGTTCCTATTTGCTTCTAAGTATCTTGCAGTTGAGTTCTGCAGATCTGTGCAATGGCTCGTTGTTATTTTAATGCCCTCTATTATGAAAGCTGAAGCACCAGGGTAGTTAATTAAAAAAAATCAAGCTGCCTTGAGTCATTCCTAAGAAGGAATTTTCTGCAATGACCTAAACTGTTCTCATACTTCCCTTTACAATAAGTGGAGGTAATTGCAATATAATTAAATTGGAATTATTGTGTGATTTCCAAATGAACCTTGGTAGCGTTTTCATTAATTTCCAATACAGCCCTTCTTTTTACCTCACTTAGGATTACTTGTAATAAATGGGAGTAATTGAATTGTAATTAAACAGGAATTAAAATATGATTTCCTAATGAACTACAGCTAAGAGGAGTCATAGTTGCTCCCATATGCATTGATTTCTTCACGTTTAGGTGGGCAGGTGACATACTCTCCCTGAATTATTCTACATTTTTATTGGGTGTAGGGTCCAGTCCTGCAAAATGTCAGAGTGTGCACATTAGCGGGTGGTCAGTAGACATAGCATAGTGCTCAGCATAATGGATAAACTCAGGGCTATTTTTGGGCAGGAACGCATAGGAATGAAGTTTCGGCTGGCTTCTGAGTTGGCCATGCCTACAGCCTCCCCCCCTCGGGTTCACCAGGTGCCCGCAAGCCGTGGGGCACCTGGGGAAGCCAAGCTGATCCAGGGAGGGAAGGCAGTTTAAACTGCCTCCCCTCCTTGGGTTCCCCAGGCTTAGAGGGAGCACTGATCAATCCAGAAACTGCCTTCATTCCCTTAGGTTCCCCATGTGCCCGCAAGCCACGGGGCATGTGGGGAAGCCAATCCTGGGAGGGAGCTGTTGTGTCAGGGGTGTGACCTAATATGCTAATGTGTTTTTGCTTTTAGGTGTGGCCTATTATGCTAATGAGTTCCTGCTGGGCTTTTTCTACAAAAAAAAAGCCCTGGATAAACTGTTTTGAGAGCCCTCCCGTTGTCATGTTTAGTGGCTAGGAACTGCTGCAGTTTGGGTTCTTCCCATATTGCCCTGTCATTGAGATGATGGAAACAACATTGGCTGCTGCCTGAGAGCACTGTGTATGTTGCTCGGTTACAGTGCTGCAAAACTATGTAAAGCTGTCATAAAGCACACTGCTAAAAATGAATGACACAACCATTCCCATGAGGAGTAACATCAGCATAGGAAGGAGCTATGATATGAGCTTCTCTGGGAAGAAGCTATGCTGTGACAGGATACATTCCAAAAAAGGATATTAGGCTACGGTCACACACTCTAAATAATCCATTTTCAATCTACTTTCAATACACTATCCAACTGGATTTTCTCAGTTCACACAGTAAAAATCCAGTTGGAAAGTGCACTAAAAGTGGATTATCTAGTGTGTGTGACTGCAGCATTAGTTGGTTTAGTCCCTCTTTGCAAACAAAATGGTGGGCAAACCTTTTCCCATTCTTTAACTCAGACAGGGAGGCACTATTAGAGAGCCAGTTTGGTGTAGTGGTTAAGTGCACGGACTCTAATCTGGGAGAACTGGGTTTGATTCCCCACTCCTCCACTTGCACCAGGCTGGATGACCTTGGGCAAGCCATAGCTCTGTGCCACCTGTTCTCTCAAGGACAGCTTGGGAAAGAGCTCTCTCAGCCCCACCTACCTCACAGGGTGTCTGTTGTGGGGAGGGGAAGGGAAAGGAGTTTGTAAGCCGCTCTGAGACTCCAAGTGAGTGAAGGGCGGGGTATAAATCCAAACTCTTCTTCTTCTCTTCTTCTATTAGGAATGGATCTGGCAAATGGACTTGAACTGGTGGTCAGAAGAATGGCAGCTACAGAATTTACAGTGCAATCCTAAGAACACTTTTGAAGGAGTACGTCCCATTGAGTAGACCTGAGTTGTATTCTGAGTAGTGATGTTAGGATTGTGCCCCCTCTGGTCAAAGGGAAAACTGCTAGAAGAACAGGAATCCTAACTGCACTGATAGGCTAAAGAAAGTCAGCTGATGCTCCTTGACTCCTATAAAGGCTTCTGAGGTAGGCTCATGTATTTGCTTCTCTGAACAATGAAGAAGCCTCTCTGTTATTGTCAGACCTTGGGCTAACAGTGGGCCACCTTTTACATAAAGCTGTTAGGACTGATATATACTTATTTATCAGTATTTTTGTTAACTTTGGACAGAGCAACATGTCAAAGTCCCGGACAGTCTCTGCACTGCCGTGGAACTAGAGGGTTAAGACCAGACAGACAGAAGGAGACTTAATAAGAGGCAAAGAGGAAAATGAATTAGAGAAAAATCAACAGGCAGCGAAGGAACAAACTAAATTACATTTCATACAGGCTCATGCATTCATTTGGCTGGAAGGGCAGAAAACGGAGCCAGAGCTCAGAATGTTTTTATTCTAAACAGTGCATCAATCCATTGATTAATTTTACACTTTGTTCCTTATGAACCTGGTCTGGAGCCACAAGTACTGCTATGAAAAGAAGAATATAGCCAAAAAGGAACTCTTAAAAAGTTGGCAGCCTTTTCAAGGTGCTGTGTCTGGCCAAGAGGAAGGAGATGGCTCCTCCAGGGAAATTCAAAGTGCTATAAACCCATTTGCGAACCAGCTCTGTTCCTTTTTTATAAGGTGCAGGACTCCGCTAAAGGAAAGCTTTTGTACACAGATCTGTGGCTTGTAAATGGAGCGATAAAGGTAGATGGAAATATCATTTTTCGGAGGAGGCATTACTGGATTGGGCAGAGACAGCTGAATTTCCTCACAACGCAATGCAATTAGTGAAGAAATGGTTTCAATCTATGGCTCAACGAAGTTTGCCAGCTGCCCTGATTTTTGTCAGAATAGCTCAGTATGTCCTCGGGTTTTCGTAAATAGACGGCCCCCTGCTTTTCAGGAGAGGAGATTCTTCTACAAGAGTACGTATGAAAAAGGGCAGTATGCATGACTTGAACTCTCCACTCTAAAGGGCTTGAAACATGCATTCTTCCCCTATTTCAGGGATCTGAAACTAACCGTCAGTGGGCCAAACCCTCCCCCACAATGATGCCATCTGCCCTCTCTAGCTCAGAAGAAAGAAGGGCATGGGTTTTACATTGGAAGGGTATAGGTTTTGGTGAATAGAGGGCTATTTTATTTGTGTTTGCTTATTTTATTATCTATTTCCTAGATATAAGCCAGCCTGGGAGATTAAAGAAACCACATGGCAGGGTAGAAAAATTGTTAAGTGTAAATAAAATTATAGATCAAGTAGTGACTGTGGGTATGGAACTGGAAGGCTGCCTTCTTTGGGGAGCAGCGTGCTAGCCTGGGAACTTTCCAGAATATCTGTCTTGTAATGTCAGGGAGCATGCCTAAGCAGGTCTACTCCGAAGTAAGTTACATGTTATTCTGTGGGGCTTTCTTCTAGGAAAGGGTCCTTAGGATCGCAGTCTTAGTTGCTGATCCTGAGCTCTTGATATTAAGCCGTGGATGACTCCTTGGTAGGTACAAATTCAAGCATCGGTAGTATACCAACAGGTATGCACTGTGGCTACTCCCAAGCTGCTGGACATCCAGGCCACAGGCAATGAGCCCCAGTACAGCCCAGTTCAAAATAAGGCACCTTGCACCTAGTAAGTTTCCTCACAGCTATCCCCTGTCATAAGATCCATTTTACATCAAGGGCTGTTTGTGCTCTTGGTTCCATGGGAAGTTGTAGGGTGAGGCACCTGGTGCAGATTTCTGCTCCCTAAGAATCTCCATTTTCTTTTTCAAAGCCAACATTTAAGCCCCTGGGTTCCCAGTGCGATGCTGGGAAACAGTGCCTGGTGAAATCGCGGAGAAGTTGCTGAAGATGTCCAGTGTTCTGGGGCTGGCACTTCAGTGCCCTGCAGAGTGCCAGGTCCTTCCAATGACAAGAAGCTGCAGAATAAAACAGATACACAACTGCAGAATAGATTATGTAAAATCAGAGTAATCCCCATGCAGGATCTCGATCGGAGTTGCAGGATCTCTTCAAGTTGCAGGATTCTGCTTTTTGTACTGCACTGTTTCAGGAAACTTTGAAACATATCCCCCCCCTTAACCACTGTGTAAACATGAACCTCTTTATAGCCTCCTAATCAGCAAAGCTGTAGGTGGAGCACAAAAGCCTACAAAACAGACATGTGGCCAGGATTCGTTTCCTGCTGTGCCTATTGCCAGTCATTGCCATAAGGTCCTTCCGTCTGAAATGCATTATTTGAATTTGCATTACATTAAACAATATAGGGGGATGCGATAGAGGTAATGGATGGTGTGGAGAAAGCTGACAAAGGGGGGAAATGTTCTCCTCTTATAAAATTGGGCTACCACCCCATGAAATTGATACAGCCACAATTTCAGGACAGACAAAAGAAAATTCCTTTGCACAGCATGAGTGGCTTTCAAAAAGGATTTGACAAACTCATGGAAGATAGATTGTTGTTATCAATGGTTATTAGCTATCACACCTAAAAAGACTTCTCCCCTCCATGGCAGAGTACCACTGGATAATAATAACATGGGAATGTACAACAGGAGATCCTTGCTGGGGCTGCCAAGTCTGGATTGAGAAATGCCCAGAGATTGGGGAGGGGGGTAGAGCCTGGGGAGAGAAGAGCTTGAGGAGAGGAGGGGAGGGACCTCAGCAGGGTACAGTCCGCCCTCCAAAGCAGCCATTTTCTCCAGGGGAACAGATCTCTGTAGCCTGGAGATCAATTGTAAAGGTGGGAGATCTTCAGGCCCTACTTGGAGGCTGGTAACCCTAGATCCTCCTGCCCTCATGCCTTGCCTGTGGGGTTCCCAGAAGCATCTGGCTGGTTGTTATGGAAAGCACGATGCTGGCCTAGATTGTGTACTGATCCAGCAGGGCTCTTCACCTCTTCCAGCAGGCGTAGTGGTTAGTGTCAAGTTATGATCTTGAAGCCTCTGATTTAAATCACCACTCCATCATGGAAGATTGCTGGGTGACCTTGGGCCATTCACACATTCTCTGCCTAACCTAAGGATAAAATGTTCCCCATTGGGGAGGAAAATGTGCTGTAAATGAAATAAAATAAACATTTTAAACATGTTCCTCATATTCAGTAACATTGATATTCAGTTCTTCCTTCCAGCCGTTTAAGGCTTATATGAAATTCCCAGGGGGGTCTCTGATCCAAGCCAATTGACCAGGTAGAGGCCTGCTTAGCTTTATCACTGTGGCTGCATTGTATAAAATTCAGAGAAGGAGGATTGTGAAGCTCTCATCTCGTCTGTTTTGACCCAAAAATCCCCATTCTCGTTTCGTTTCCTCCTTGTGCAAATTGACTCTGTGGATTCCTTATTTTCATGCTGCTTTCTCTTTTCTCACACTGAATCATTCCTGGAAAATGTATGAATTTTTCCAGTGTTACTTGAGCATGAATAAATCAGTGTTATGCATTGTCTATACAAATGATGTCCCTTATGCATATAAGTTGGCAACGAAAATCACACAACCCAAGTACAAAATACGAGCAAAATCTTTGAAACCAACAGAGATAAGCAAAGAAGGGAAACTGTAGATCAAAACAGAATCAGCATTTAAAAAAAAAAGAAATGAAATAGGAAACATTCACTTATCCCCTGGATGTTCAAGCCTGGAGCTGGTTGTCTGCTATTTCATTAGGCACACTTCTGGAGCACTGCTCAGAGCGGGTGCTCTCCTTGCTGTTATGGTCCATGTCAAATAGGAAATGCTGATCCTCCTTTTCAAACTGAGAATGTGCAGGTTTGAATGACAGATACGAAGGATGGCTTACTAGCATATCCCTGTTTGTCATTCAGTAATATTCAGAAAAGTGAAGAATCCTTGAACATGAATTGCTGTTGGTTGGTGGCAGCATTCTCCAGAACAGATTTCTCTCTCTCTCTCTCTCTCTCTCTCTCATACAGACCCACTCAATAATTATTACCCGATTCACTGCTTGAAGTTCCAGTTTTCCTTCTGATGCTCCATCCCTGCATTGCCGTCAACAGGCCGATGGCCATCATTCAACCTGCATTCTTGCTAATCTGATGATTCCTAATATAAGCAGGTCCCTCATTCTGAGGAGGAGCAAAAGGAGGAAACCCTTAATAAATACTCCATTAATTTGAAGTGTATGTGATGCCAAATCTGGCATGAAATCTTTATCCGTCTTCAATGCAAAGGTCACTTATTTGTTCATTAAAGTCTCCTCCAACTACATAACTAGGCTTGCCTGTTTTTGGTGTGTTTTTTTTCTTTCCCTTAATGTAGGAAGCCCCTGTCAGATTCATTAGACATCTGCTGATTAATGGATTTGAACTTGCAATCTGTAAAGCATCACGCAGGCACATTAGAGCAACATTTCTGAGGCTTGGAAACCGTAGGCGCTTAAATCTTCTCAGAGAGTTCTTGAGAGGGTTTTTTTTTTTTAATATCCAGTACGGTGACTCAACACATAATTCAAGTATGCTTGTTGTAAAAATTTACAGGGTTGGATCTTAGCATCACTGGCAATAAATCACCCCTGTGGCAGAATCGCATGCTTGCATGTAAACACATTCATGGGCTGGTTGCTCCAGAGCACCAAAGGACCTTGTAAAACTGGAAGATAATTGTGTTGCATATATTTGTCAAGCCATCTTTATCAGGGCCTCTTAAAATCTGTATCATGCTCTATGTATGGTGTAGTGTGTTGGACTATGGCTGGGAAGACCTGGGTTCAAATGCCGCCTCACTTAGGTGGCCCTAGTTTAAAACAAGCACTCTCTGTCTGCCTAATCTCATTTACAGGGTCGACATGAGGATAAAATGAGGGAACCAATTAAGCCACCTTGAGATCCTTGGATGAAAGGAGGGATAATAATAGCAAGATAAATAAATATATATTTGTAATAAAATAAAATAAAATAAAAAGTGAGGGAATTAGTTATGCCTCCTTGGATGAAAGGAGGGATAATAATAACAAAATAAATAAATATATATTTGTAATAGACAGCAATTCGATATGAAACAGAAAGCTCTTTGCAACCCAGACAAATCTCCTCTGCCATGCCTCCCTGGGGATTTCCTCATGTGTTATAGTTTAAGTAGGGCAGTTGCCCCTCCTCCCTGGAGAGGCCTAGCCAATCTGCATCTAGGAGTGGAGCCTGACAGTTTTGTGTCAGTCTGCTGACTTCTGAGATGGCATGTAAATCCATCCAATGGCTGAGGATTGGCTGTGTCCACAAAGGGATTTTTTAAAATGTGACTCTAAATGTTACAAACTTTCTCCAGCCACTGTGGGGGGGGAGGGGGTAAAAACCAAAGGATCCATTCCCCAGTTAGGTGTCACTGTAAATTTTGCAGCCATTAAAAGCAAGATTACATATTTCTGATGGGAGGTTGATATTGCAAGCCCCATTTCTTCCCATATGGGAGTGAGAAAGTTGCACAACCTTCCTGGGTCTCTCTCTGGCCCAGCCAGGTTCCACTTTCTGTGCTCCAGAGTTATAGACTCGCTCTGGGGAAACTTTTGCCATCACCACCACAAACCATGAACTAAGGGAAATTTCCACCTGAGTGGTCTGGACTCAGGCTTCCTTTGCTGCTGCTGTTAGAGGTTCAGCTCTGCTTTTGCAGTCTCCCATGTTTCCTGCCTTCACTGTGGTGGGGACTAGGTGATTTCATTTGCTCATTCAGTCAGGAGAGGGATCCCAGCTGCTCCCTCCCCTTCTCTCTGTTGGTAAAAGTGATCGATCAGGGCTTTGTGGTTCACAGAGACCAGTCAGAGCAACTTCAAAATGAAGAGAAGATTAATAATAGAACAAAAGGCACAAACATATTTTGCAAGAGCAACAAACTAAGTAAGGATAAAAGAAATTGGCAATAAACCACAAATCCATTTCCCCTGCCACTCACATCCCTAAATGATGATAAAATGGGATAGGCCATTGATTCACAGAGCAGTGAGTGTTCAGAATTGATCCATTAACTTGGTTCCTTTGTTTGGGGTTCCCCTGGTTGTTTCATGGCTGTTATCCTGTGCCAAGATGAATGTTGGTTGCTTGGAAGAGCCACATAGGATACCTCACTAAAAATTGATGCTTCTTCCTCATGTCCAGGGGTTGACACCACTGGCCATCTGCCCACTTGAGCAGACTGTCTCTTTCTGTCCTGGAGGAAGGCTTTCTTGCTACCGGTTGGCCTCTCATGCTCAGTATTGTAGGTGTGACTCTCTGGCTGAGATATGAGCTGGTAGCTCTTCATTCTTTTTCGGCCGGAGCCATGTGCATTTCCATGACAATGAAGTATTCTGTGCTTCAGAAGTGACTCATCCACCTGTGTCTTTCCCTTGCCAGCCAGCAAGGAGTCCTTTATAGTCTATGAGCCTGTATAGAGTACAAACCCAATAATAGTACTCTTTGATGTAATTTTCAGGGTGTAAAGCATTTCTCCACTGGAGACATCTGGTAGATTCCTATCTGCTATTTTAAGAAGTCATTGGCATCCTACAATGTTATTTACTTCTTCAAGGATTGCTTTCTAGAAATTTAAAACTGTGGGCCATTCCCACCACATATGGAAGAATACCACTGCCAGCACCGGGACATCTACTGCATCTGGTTAATGTATTCCCCTTGACATGGGGACGTTTGAGAGGAGTTGTGTAACAGTTAATCTTTTAAAACTTTTTTTTCTAATTCCTGAACTGATGAATTGTTGCAACTACTGCTTTTCAAATTATGTCCTATGAGATCTGGTTTTCCTTCATCTGCAAATCACCCTAGTCAGTTAGTTGTCTATTTGTAAATTGGTGACACCAGACCTCTAACTGATTAATAGGTGTGGTCAAAATCTGTTAGAACTCTGTTCATTTCCTTACTGAGCACTCCCTAAGAAACTGTTGTCATGAACTTTAAATATATTAATATTTAGTAACCCTGGCATTAATATCATTATCTTTTCTTCCAGTTTAACTTAAAAGGGACAGGATGGCTGTTCTCTAGTAATTGATCAATTCACCTATTTTAGGAACTAAGCCATCCAGTAAATCATTGTTTAATTTTCTATTGTTAGGGAACATGTCCCACATCAACTTGTCTGATAAGGAAGCCTTATATGTTGCATACACATTGTTGTTTCATTTCATGCAGGTAATGGCCAGGCTGTAGGCCTTTCTCTGTCTTCACATTCTGAAGCCCTAAACTGGAGCTTACTGAGCTTGTGCATAAATCCGAGAATGTGGCCTAGGACCAACCTAATATACCTCTATATCTCCACTTTGCTGGAGAAGATCAGTAGTGGTGGTGGGCAAGCTGCCCTTAATGCAAAGTTCTCTGTCATTAAAGATTTATTAATTGAAGAACCCTTGAGAAGCTTCCAAGAGCTGTCCATGTACAACAGTTGAATGGAAAACAACAAGTATGAACTAAAAGTCTATCAGTAGAGGTAACCTTTGAATACTGTTCTCTGTGTGCCATCATGGTCTGAAATGCAGTGGGTGGCTACAAGGTACAGCAGTCTTGTGACAGCTCTGTTCTTGACTGGGTCTTTTCTTGAACTGGTTGTGGTCTATATACAGCTTTAATTTTTACAATGGACATATCTTGCACTCTATTTTAGATTTTATACTGATTCTGTTTTACGCTGTCTTTCCCCCACTACAAATGAGTATATGAATATTGCCTTCTATTGATTCATACCATTGGTTTAGCAAGGCCAGTACTACACTGGCTGAAAGCAGCTCTCTGGGATCCATGGCAGAGGTCTCTCACATCACCTGACCCTTTCAACTGGAGATACTAGAAACTTAATCTTGGATCAGTTTTAATTTTTTATACTGTCTGATTGCTGTTTTTTTACTGCTGCCTGTTTTAATTGTCATGGCTTAATAGTTTTAATGCTTTGGCATTTTATTGCTTTATGGTTTGTACTGTTGTTATGTAATAATATGTGTTTGTTCGCCTCCTTGGGGAAATCAATCAACAGCCAGTGTACATTTGCAAATATTCTAAACATAAATAACAAACAAGCCTCTTCCAAAACTGCCATGAAGACACTCTTAAAATGAGGACAGTATTGGCCAAAGGGAAACTAATTGGAGGCTGCCAAGAATTCTCACTTCAGTTTTACAGCTTAAACTATTCTCTGAAAGGAAACCTGGACAGGTTTTTTTTGTTTTTTTGGCTTGGTTTACGCTTAACGCAGTCACTGCTCTTTATCGTAATTCCCTCCAACAGATGCAAAAATTGCTTAGGAAAGCACAGGCTTGCTAATTTGCAGGTGCTCCTACTGCTGTGTGTGTTATAGGCTGTTTCATGGCTCTCGAAAAGGCTTCCTTCCTCCTGGATTTATGAGTCTAATGAACCACGGTTGTTCTCCACGGCAGGAGATAGCAATGCTGTGACATTATAGCAGGGAGATTGGAAAACTTATGGGGAAATACTTGAGACAAAATGCCGGCTGTGCTACAAAGCTTCTGGCTTCTGCAAGGTCAGAGCACCGGCATTCACACTTTTTGCCCTCAAAGAAACCTTTTCTCATTGATTTGTCTGCCAAGGAACCTCTGGGGGTCTTTCATAGAATCCTTACACCTGCCAGAGGATTTGGAGCATGTTTCAGGGCACAGACTCAGTTTATGCTAGGCTGTAAACCTGTTAGATAGCCTATCTAGGGTGAGCAGATGTGCCTAGGTGACGGGCAGCCTACTCACATTCAGAGAAATGGCTGCATGAAACATGGAAAAATCTGGGTTCCAGAATTTTCAGAGAAATCCTTGTGCACATACAGTTGTCCACAAGCAAGACCAATGCTGACTTTGGAACAGGGTCTACTGCCACAACCCTGCGACCTCCAACAAACCTTCAGATCTCCTAAATATGTTGACTGAACAAATCCAGCATGTCAGTGCTTTCCACTGGGGTTTATGACTGTGCTTTGCAATGCTGGATGGATACCTGCCAGCAAGTGGTCTTTCAGCAACGTTTGTTTACCATCACCAATCTTCTTACTAAAGTGCTCTTCAAAAAAAAAAAGGCCATTGGATTACAGGACAGCTGGATGAAGGAATGCTCATTTGACTGAAATGGTGTTGTGTGATAGGTATGAATACTACAATCATCTGTGACAGGTCAGAAAGTGAATATTCACTGGTGTGAAGCATGGATGGCTTCAAGAGGGAACTGGATAAACATCTGGAGCTGAGGTCCATCAGTGGCTATTAGCCACAAGATATAGAAAGGAACTTTTGGTCTGGAGCAAGTGATGCTCTGTATTCTTGGTGCCTGGAGAGGTGGGAGGGCTTCTAGTGTCCTGGCCCCACGGGTGGACCTCTTGAGGGCACCTGGTATTTGGCCACTGTGTGACAGAGTGTTGGACTGGATGGACCATTGGCCTGATCCAACATTGGCTTTTCTTATGTTCTTATGTGTGAATTACTTTCTTGAACAGGTATATCAGGTCAGCGGGATGAGGAAAGACTGTACCGATTGTGAAATCAGTTGCACCAGCTACACTCATCTGACCTGGATAGCCCAGAGTGGCCTTACCTCATTAGATCTCAGAAGCTAAGCCGAGTCAGCCCTGGTTAGTACTTGAATGGGAAACCAAAGAATCCAGTGTCACTATGCAAAGGCAGGTAATGGCAAACCACCTCTGTTCATCTCTTGTCTTGGCACCTTACAGAGTCACCATATGTCGGTTGCAAATTGATGGCACTTTCCACCCCAACACATCTTTGTTCAGCAGCTTCCTGTGATGCCAGACCCCAGGTTAGTCAGAACAGCCACAGAACATGCCCAGGCTTTCTCAGGAGTGACCCCCAGCTTTCCAGACCTGCTTTCCAGCAGAGGTCAGCAGCTTGGCTCCCTTGCTAGCATTTAAGGCCTGTGAGGAGGGTTTTTTTTAAAAAGGCCCTTTTGTTAAACTGGAGGTCTGTTTTGTTTTAGATTGTGTATTGATTTATGAGTACTTGTTTTATCATTGATTTTGTTAGGGTCACATTGGGAGGGGGCAAGACAAATTATAAATGCTCTAGTAAATATACGGTTAAAGGTGACAACATGCACACTGATGTGCTACAATAGCTAAGCTCTTTATTGCAGTCTTTAGGGACCTAATACACAACTCACACTGTCTGGAATCCACAGTCATCTGCAACTGAGCAATGAGCTCTCAAAACATTTAAAAAGCAAAATTTAATTTCAGAATATATTTCTCTTTGACTGATTAGTCAAATCCAATTTCTCAAAAATGAAATGAATAAACATCTGTGAATGATGAAGTTGTAAGTAACACTTGGTACATACAGATAGTCTACTGGCATATCTGAAAATCACCCTCAACAAAGAAAACAGGTGTTCAGATCAGATATGAGCTAATCCTACTACATTTGATGCCATAAAAGAAAACTGATTTTGTTTTTTTAAAAAAACCTGCTTTGTTATGGCACAGGTAGACAAAGGTTTGGTTGAAAGCCAAGGGGTATAAAGTGCATGGGCACATTCCAAAATACATTTTGAACTCATGACAATTTGTTCAGACAACCCATCAACATACTAGTCAGAATACTAAAATACTAAACTAACTAAAATACTAAACTGACTAAAATACTAGTCAGAAATCCACACACACAAAAATGCTCAGGAGAACCACCATGAAATCTGTGGATTCAAGTCCAAGGAACCATCAGCTAAAAATATTCACTGTTGTGATCTTAATTATTGTTTATAAAATTACAATGTATATTAGAGTTTTTATTGATATTGTGATTGTTGCATTATAACCCTGATGTTGTTGGTATTTTTGGTGTAAATTGCTCTGGCTGTGAGCTAATGCAATAAAGCTTATGACTGATTGATTGATAAATTCATAAGAACATAAGAGAAGCCAACGTTGAATCAGGCCAATGGCCCATCCAGTCCAACACTCTGTCACACAGTGGCCAAAAATACCAGGTGCCATCAGGAGGTCCACCAGTGCAGCCAGGAAGGCACAGATGTTCAACCATTCCTCCTATCTTTGAAGGCTAAGAGCTGAGATACCTTCCCATCAGCTATGTGATATGCATGTGTCAATCCCAACTTTCCTTTTTTGAGAAAAAGGAGACAGCTCTGAACTTCCTGTATTAATCCTCAAAGAACTGCATTCTTGACTGTTATGTCCTATACAGTTCATGGAGAAATGGATTGTGTTCACCCAGCCACCTCTGTTCACAGGAAGAGCTTTCTATACAAAGTGCTTTCAGCAACAGTTAACATT
Source organism: Lepidodactylus listeri (assembly GCA_029233225.1). NCBI lineage: Eukaryota > Metazoa > Chordata > Lepidosauria > Squamata > Gekkonidae > Lepidodactylus > Lepidodactylus listeri. The sequence continues at coordinate 40,298,095 of JARCFY010000013.1, forward strand.
TCCAAGTCATTATGTCAGCTGAAGGCCAACCTTCGATAAGAAGGTCAGCAGAAAGGTTAAAGCACGTTAAACTAAATAGCCTGGCAAAATAGAGAAAAGGAATGGGAGGGATGGCAATTAATACTCTAGAGGAAATAATATAAAAGGAAGACTTATTTGAGGTTGGCCAAGTTCTGTGGGATAGAAGAGGCAATGACTTTAAATTAAAGAAGGCCAACATAAATGAGCTTCCTGGTGGTAATTTGAAAGTGTTAAGAACCTGGAGAGAGAGGCAACTTTGGTGGAGAAGTCTCGTAAGATATTGGATAGCACTTCTAAATGGTGAATGCTGAATACTGATACTGAATACCATGCTAAATACTGATGGTAAGTGGTGTGGTGTGTCCCAGCCACCAATTCAATTATTCTGCTGCATATGGTATATTATTATGTTATTAGTCATGAGGCAGTGACAGTTAAGCACATTGCCTAGGGACAGGGAAAGTCAGGAAGGTCAGCCAGCTGCCGCTTCAAAAGACTACCAGGAAAATGGGCAACATTGCTGGGGGCAATTGCCAAAAGGGGACCAACCACACCTCTTCAGGTCCCCCCTCCAGGATTTTATATGCTGTTCCCTCCACCACTCAAGTAGAAAACCAAATCCCAGGAGACAGTCATGCAGCAGACAGAACTGAAGTCTATAAAGATTTGTGATGTTCTCAGAAGGCATGAGAAGGGAGCTGGCAGACATGACCCCATACCTCATGCATTTCGTGAGTATTGCATGCTGTGAAGCTGTAGAAAATCATCATAAAATACATGTGTGCCTGCCCTTTCCCACCAGTTCTCATGTTTCCTTCAAGTTCCCATTTCCTAGGGTACAACCATCCTCTTTTCATTGGGGGGAACTAATTTCCTGCAGGGGACTAGGGATGGGCATAAACCAGGTCACAAAGTAAAGTTTGTTGTGAATTTTGGGTGGTTTGTGCTTTGCAAAACCATGTTCATGGATCATTTCACCCGGCACAAACATTCCACAAACTTTGGTGCTATTCGTGGCAGTTTGTGAATGATTACATTTTCCAGACAGAATGTCTCTGCTCAATTAAACTATTTAAAAACTCCAAGGCTACAGGGGGGAGAGGAATCCTCCAGCACTGGAAACACCAATAGGAGCCCTCCAAAGCTTAACAGGCGCTGCTGGCTGCCAATAAGAGTTCCCATTCTGCTTTATGGGATCATAATGCTATATGTAGGCTCAACTCAGCTCCTCTGTTCTCTCAGCTGTTCTCCGTTACACATAGAGGCAGAGAACTTCATAAAAGCAGACTAGCTGAGCATATTACCTCATGTCTGGGAACTCCTCTCCTCTGCTGGGGTTTTATTGTTAGGTGGACTCAGGGCTCTGAGCCATCCTGTCTCTGCTCATGCCAAACAGGGGCTTAGCTAGTGAGTTCCTCATCTGAGGACCCACATTTTGATTCTGATTCCTCTCCCCTGCTGGGGTTTGGGGGTGTTAGGTGGACTCAGGGCTCTGAGAGACCCCGTCTCTGCCCACACCAAGCAGAGGGGCTTACCTACTGGGTTCCTCAGCTGAGGACCTCCCATCCCTCCTGATTGTGAACCAACCCCTCTGTGCCACAGGGGTGAAAGTGGGTGCAAAGGGTGCTTGTTGTGGAAGTCATTCTCCACCCACCACTTACCACAGGCCCCCGTCCCCAGGCACCAAACCCATCCTGCCAGCCCACTGGAGCCCTCTCCTAGCAGGACATCACCAGAGGTCTTGGAGCCTCCTTCCCCTGAACTGTTCCTCGGGCTTTCCACAGAGGATAGTTGTTAGCACTGCCCAAGAACTAGCAGTTGCTAACACGCTTTGGAGAAGTCTCTGACAGCAGTGTTGCCGCTCCTGCCTCCATTACAGTCTTCTGTGGCCCCTCCCAGTCCAGTGCCAGAAAGCAGCTGTCCCACCTCCCATCTTCTCCAGTCCTGGGGCGTCGTTCCAGCCTGCATTTTGAAAACATTTCCACACTCTCCCCAGTGAGCCCTGTGTGGTAGAGTGCCATGTGTGCCACACCCACATCCAGAGGGGCACAAACCTCCTCCATCCCCCACAGGCTTTCCAGTATGTTGCCACCAGGGCAAAGAGAGGCAGCTAGTGGAAGGAAGAAGAGGCCCACCCCCTCTCAGCAGGAAGAAGTAGAGGGGGAACAGGAGGCCACTCCAAGAAAGGCTCCTTGCACTCAGGGTGCCATGGGTGGAACATCAAGGCAGGCCACCCTCCGAGAGGTCATTCTCATAGGGACATTGACAGTGCCATAAAAAAGGGCTATGTGGAGGGCCCAGGAAGCAGTTGCTCACCTTGTTAGCAAGTACTGTGGATGGCCAACACTTCTCCCTCATTGAGGACGTAGCCATTCGCCCACTGCTGCAACATTCCCTGGTACTCAGTCCCCTGTTTTTTCCCCTCCATTTGAAACAATGGAGGAACCTTTTTTAGGGGTCTATAACTTGGACCCTGTAAATCCAATCTTCACTAAACTTGGGGTTCAGGTAGAGAAGAATCAGCCAGAGGTCTGCTGTGAGTTTGATGTCCCTAGCTTGTGCAGGATCCATTCTATACACTCCTGAACCTGCACCTATCATTTCCTCAGAAAGCACTTTCCTGGGGGCACCTTAATTGGGGGACATAACTTGAACCCCATAAATCCAATCCTCACCAAAACTGGAGAGTAAGTAGAGGAGATTCAGCTGGAGATGCCCTGCACATTTGATGTCTCTAACATGCTGGGGGGGGGGGGGGTTGTACTGCATCATGAACTTCATTAATGGAACCAGTTCATCTAGCATTAAAAAGTTTATGACAGCCTGTGGTTCGCAAACTATGCACACCACAAACCACGAATAGAACCATGTTTTCCTGGTTTGTGCCCATCCCTACAGGGGACAATTCTTTAAACAGATAATAGGCTATATCTGCCCCCATCAGTTCTTCTTGCCAGGCTTTTTGCAGCTTCCCAAACTGAGACTGAGAAAATTACATTTCCCATGGAGCCCAGCAATCCAGTTGTTTCTGAGCATGCACCAAACTATATGATGCTAGGTGTGAACCCACCTAATACTGGTTACTTCAATTTGCAAATGTATTATTAGTATGAGCAAGTGAGATGCTTAACTCAAGGGGAAATGGGCAGGGTGCAGACAGTAACTTTGATTTTCAAATGCTTTATTTGCAAGGATCACAGCACCACTGCCTAGAATCAGTACAAAGCAGAATAGGCGTCAACTTCAGGGTGGCTGGGGAGCTGGACCCCCCAAAAAAACTTTTCCAGGAGGTGCTGAGCCTCCACCGGAGACAATGGACTGTGATGTCTCTGGCCCAGCCCCAGCCCCCCCCCCCCCCCCCGGATTGGAAAGTCTACGCCCTGTGTAGGGAGACTTCCCTTAGATGTTGGCTCAGCTACTCTTGAACTAGAGTGAGTATTGGTGATAACCCAGGGTTATGACCCGAGCTCACTGGAGGAGCTGCCCCCACTCCGAGATTTAGATGATGATTCTCTCCACCCTCGAAGCCTTGTCCAAATTAGCTAGTCATCTGGGATTTTAACCTAGGAGGCCATTTCCTCCAAAGACAGCCACAGATTTCCCCTAATTACAATGTACATAACTTCACACTGAAAACAGTTCATAAGAGATAACTCTAACCATGGCTGTTAGTCATGATGGCAAAATGAAAAATCCGTGTTTAGATGGTGCTATGCCACTGTCAAACAGTTGTTGGAGGCAACATTGGGGAAATACTGTTATTTTCTTATCCTGCTTGTAGGCTTTCCAGGAGCATCTAGTTTTAGAATCAAGATAGTGGTATAGATGGAGCCTTAGTCTGATGGAGCAGGGCTCTTCTTATGTTCCTCTGAGACTTCTGTACTATTGAAAGGGCCGGGCTTTCTCTATAGGCAATGCAGGCTTTCTTTAAAGAGTTTATTTGCTGCAGTGTTTATCATGAGTTATTTCCTTCCTTGGGTGTTCATTTGTTTCCTTCTCTTCCCCCACCTCCTTTTCAGCTTTCTGCATCATCTGTCAGTCTGTTCGTTCCCTGCAAGGGCAGAGGCTGAACTGAATTTCAAAAAGTTGTCATGCCTGGCAAGCAGCATGTTGTACGAAAGAGGAGAATGAAAGATGATTTCTTGACGACGACGGAGAGGAGGGAGGAGACTGGAGCTGAGGCAGAATCGGTCATGACACCTGGCATGATGGTTGCTTAACACTTTCTGTTATGAGGGTTTATTTGGAAGGGGTCGATTTGCTGGGAATGCCACATGATGAAATTCTCAGAGAGGAATTGGTCCTGGGTTTTGGTGCCTGATTAAGTGAGAGGAAAAGAAATGAAAGGCATCAAAGGAAAAGACAGCAGCCATTCCTAACAGCAGGAGTTACTGAAGCTCATCGCCTCAGCCCCTGCCAGAGGCTGCTTATGACAGCCCTCAAAGCGAACCTCATTCAGAGGATGTCCCTGAAGTAGCATCTGAGGAGTGTAGAGACAGAACAATATGGGGTGCTTGCCTCACCTAAGGATCTACGCCCTTGGTGCGGACCTGCAGCAGCCTAGTGAGTAGACAGCTGAACCTACCCCCCCCCCCCAGGTGATTCTGTCCCAGTCAGTCTGCAGTCAGGAGGCTGGGACCCACATGACGACCTCCTTGGGTGAATGAACTATCAAGAACTACTCATCACAGAGAGAAATTCTAGAGGCCCATTACTTGACCCTGCGATCTGCTGGCTGTTCAGCACCTGATAGCTGGCAGCTGAACATGAAAACAAACTCCACTGGAAGGTATTGTGATATGATGCTGAAATTGGACCACCTCTCTTGTCATGTCCTAGTAGACCCAGCCACAGAACCTTAAAATATCTACTGGCTGATACTGAGACGTGGGCAAGTGGGACTCCCCAAAACATTTTCCTGGTCTTAATGAAACTCCTCACTTGTACAGAAACTTCTAAATTCACTTCAGATTTTACTCAAGAGGGAGTCTGATGACAACCGAAGGATGCGTGTCCACAGAGAGAGAAGAGGGGAAGGAGAGAATGGAATTTTGCTCATTTCTTGGCTTCCTTCAAAATTCCTCAGGTGTTTCACCTAAAGGGGAAACCCCTATCTCTAATTTGATGCAATTTTTCACTTCAGGCAAAATTTCAGCAGCAACTGTTCCTTGGGGTATAAAAAACTGGTCATTGTGTCATCTGTGTATACCTTTTCAGAGAAAGAACTTAGCCAGTGGGGGGGGGGGGGAGATTTATCGCTTGCTAAATGTAGCCAATCGGAGATGTCACATTCCAGGACTGTGAAGTAAATGTAATTTTCTGTGGGCTCATATTTGGAAGATCTTTCAAGGAGGAAAGGATACCACCAAGGGTTAGATTTCCACTTGGGTTTGGTTTTCATACTGCAGCTGAGGAATTCCTATTTTATTATTTTTTTAAGCAATATAGGCAAAAAGATGCTGGGGGGAGAAATCAATTCTCTTGTCTCTCAGCAAACTCCAGCCTGTGGTAAGCTGTTATAACTTTAAGCGCATAAAGGCAAATGTTGTAAAGAGGTCACCGTAAAGGTCATACAGCAGGTTCGATGTGTCATTGGATAAGTGATGGGATCACATCTGGAACAGTTTGGCGAATAAATAAAATGGGGACGCTCATATATCACTGCCCACCCTTCCGATCAGTAAGGGAAAGAGAAAATAAATTCTCTAATAACCTTGTAAAGCACATAAAAGATATTGAATACACTCATGACATTCTGCAGCTATAACGGACTGTGTTAAATAATGATTTTAAGAGTGGTGAAGGGAGAAAAAGAAAAGGTTGCTGCACAGTTTGAATATGACTTGTAAAAAAAGTTTTATTATGATTTTAAGGGTTACTTATTTGCGTCTCCTTCAGTACCTTTGAGTAAACTAATTTTAATATTATTCCATGCTACAAAAACATACTTTTGCTTTTGGATGTGCACCATTTCCCCAACCTGCATCCCAGGTACTCTTTTATTTACACTTCAGTGGAAAAATAGTTTTCCATTTTGTTATATACAAGGCTGCATTATTGCTTATACTTCAGCCACATTCAGCGTTCTACATCTAGCATGAATGTGTATGTGTTGCATTCCAAAGACCTTAGGAAACCCACATGTCTAAACTGTCTTTCTGTAGGCTGATCTGTTACTGGCTATTGAATTAAGATAACTACAGGCTGTGTATTATTTTACTAGGCTATTAATAAAAGGCTCCCGTGCGTTGTAAAACATCAATGGAGGGGATTGAGTGACTTCAGCCACCCATGAAATGTGTAATGTTAATAACAGCCTTGTAAAAAGCCATTCAGCAATGAAGAGCCCTAAACACCTATAGGGAAATCCTACCTTTTTGATGCCAAAGGAAGTCACTGGTAACTGATCGTGTGGGCCTCATGGCTGAATTGGATACTCTGCAGGGTAAAAGGTACTCTTTCAAAAACAGTAATAGGGAGAGCGTATAGTTGCTCTTTTCTTTCACCTTTGAACAAATTATTATGTGCAGTATATTTTCTAAAACTGCAAATAGTGGTTTCTATCATCCACTCCAGTACATACATGTTAACACTTTCAATGGGCTATAAAAAAAAATATCATGCGTATCCATACGGATTATTTTGAAAAAGTAGGAAGGTGTATGAAGTCTTTGCCACACTCGACTCCATTGCATTCTGTAACACACAACAGCAATATGTGTCAGTTTTTACTGATGTATTATTAGTTTGTATTTCATTAGATCTTCATCCCACCTTATCCCACCTTTTTTCTCCATGGGGCACAGAGTGGTACATATGGCTTTTCCCCTACCGTTTTATCCTCACACTTACCCTAAGAGGCTGGTTTGGCTGAGAGTGCATGATTGACCTCCGCTTAACCAATCAGCCAACTGGGGATTTGAATCTTAGAATGAGGGAGTAAGGGTGGAATGGGTACACCTTTCCTGGAGCCTGGAACTCTAAGGGCATCCAACCTTGACTGTAAGCCATGATAGGATCTATCAGTTACATTTTAGGTATTTTCCCCCATGATTCATGAGTTTGCAATGTTTCTGTGTTGGAATCAGAAGGAAGGCTTAAAGAAATGATACTTGAGCCCTGAATCCAGTTCTCTCCAGTACTAGTGCAACACTCTAACTGCTAGGGCATACTGGTTCTCAAACTTTCTGAGTTCAAGAGAACTTTTTCATACTGACTTATCTGCCGAGGAACATCACATGTCTACCACATTCTACGGTGTAAGGTAGGGCCAGGTCTGTGGAGCCTCAACTACATTCAGTGTGATCTAACATCCAACCTGGGTATCCTTAAATCGTTCTTTGTGCTATTGGGTGGCAACCTGCTCTGAACTATGCATGTCTGGACCTGAAAAGTACAGTGTGACCATCCAACATTTGACCAGATACATTTCAGACTGTAAAGGTTGCGGCAGAAGCAATCATCAGAATCAGGTAGTAAGTATGCCCTGGGGATAGAGTAGTCATAATAACTAGGGTTCAGACAAAACTATTTATAGTGTGTTCATGAAGGTTTTTGGCAGTGACCCCAAACCCTCTCTTTTTCAACAATCCAGTTAGTCCTTGAAAAAAAATCTTATTCATTGGAATTGCCCTTACTTGTTCTCAATAATATCGTGGCACATGTTACTCTGATTGACTACACAGTATTCTTTGTTTAGTTAGTTCATTTATACCCTGCCTTTGTTTCCAAAGGAAACACAAAATGGCTTACATCATTCTCCTCTCCTCCTTTTTATCCTCACAACAATCCTGTGAGGCCGGTTAGTCTGAGCATGTGTCATTGGCCCAAGAGCATCCAGCCTGCTTCCTGGGCAGAATAGAGATCTCCCGGATACTAGTCTAACACCCTAACCACTACACTAGTCTGACACCCTAGCCACTGGTCCCTGGTTGAATGTGACTTATTCATGAGGAAGGGAGAAGCTATTCAGAAATGGATATTTTCACATTTTGTTTCCAGAGAAATGGCTGCTTCAATTTTGACTCAGAAGCCAAATGTGGAAAGGATTTGGTTCAGCCTTAGTGAAAACTCTTCTCTTGGAGGGGAAGAGTTTAATCCTGCTTTGCCAAAATCCATGACAAGGCTTGGAAGACCATCATAGAAATGAGATAAATAGGGCAAAGTGATATACTCTTAGCCTGACACTGTAGTTTCTGAAAACATCTGCTGCTCTTAGCAATGCCGTGCATTACCACCACCAACTCATACTGCACACAGAGATACCTAACTACCTCAAATATGGGATCATTTAAAAGTGGCACTGCAGATCAGGCGTCCATCATCTCCTTCAAACTGGACTGCTACCCATGCAGTCATGGCATGCCAGCCTATCCAGGCTGTGGGTCTCTAGCATGCTAACTTTGCATGCACAGCAGATGAAGACATAGTTCAAAAAAACCACTGGGTACATGCAAAGTGCTTTGTCCTGCCAGCATCATGTTTAAATCAGACATCAATTAGATAAAGTGGAAATTTAAACAGTTGAGAGTCTTCAGTTCTAAAGCCAACCAAAGAACAGATCTAAATCTCTGGAGTTTTCCTTCCCCTCTCCTAAGCTGTGCTGGAGGTCATCCAAGGGTGGGGCATTTGGGGGCATTCGCATGCACAGAATCAGAGCCAAGGTATCACATCTGTGAAGTGGAGCGCTGGCACGGTTCCTAAAGTGAAACAAATAGGTCGAAAGCCAACCCCTTGAATATTTTCGCTCATATGTTCACCCTTTGCTGTGCTTTTGTCTCAGTGACCAAAAACACAATGTTTGGGGGTTGCTTTTAAGAGCACCAGACTTTGTAAGTGAGAGAGCAATGGGGTGTTGCTGGCAGAAGCACTGGGCGTCTAGATGTTGGTAATTGATAAGGACACCAAGAAATGAAGTAATTTCCCTACCTCTATCCTGCATGTTTATCAGAGGCCTGTCTGCTGGGAAGAAAGGGGAACTGGGTAATCTGAGCCTCAGCAGAAAACCTGCTCTTTCTCCAAAGTTATTAAGATTTCCAGGAGTGCTGGCAGAATTTTGGAGGGAGTCCATGTGAAAATGAAGGAACTTGGCCATTCTGAAAATATCGTACAGGGACTTTAAAAAATTGAACTGATTTATGCTTTGTAATGTTTTCAATACTGTATAAATTAAGTCTGAGTTCCTGGGCAGGCTTCAAGAAGCAATTTTATGTGTTCCCAGCCCTGAAAGGACCAGTAAGAAATTTCCTTGTGTCGTTAAGGCTGCTGCTTGCATTTAAGAAATGCTGATACTTTGCATCCATAATATGTTTAAAGGAAGAATATGGAGAAAGGCTTTGCTTCGGTGCATCAGAAGCAGTTGGAGAATACCTTGAGGTTCTGTCAGCCTTTCAGAGCTCTGCACTGTGAAATATATTAGCAATTTAAAGTTTCTGTATGTTCACTTCAGGGCTGAATTAACAATGGAGTCACTCCTGGGAGAACTGAAGCACTGAGAAGTCTCCTCTGAGGAGGATTGCGATTGTTCTGTTAGGCCTTGACGGTTTGCCTGGTTAATGTTCCTTACTTGGCAACCCGAGTTGGGGGTGTTCGCAAAGGAGTGTTTCCCAGATTTCCTGATAACTGAGGGTCGAACGACACATGATGCTGGCGTTCTGTGATTGGAACTCCAGATGTGTAATGTATATCTAAAAAGCAGCTGCACGGGAAGCAACCTGGATCAGGGCCATGGTGATGGGGAAGGAAGAGCTTAACTCTCCCTGGATCATTTCCCTGATCAAAAATGAACACACATGAAGCTGCCTTTAACTGAGTCAGACCGTTGGTCTGTCAAGGTAAGCATTATCTACCCTAACTGGCAACACTGGCTCTCTGGATCTTTCATATCACCAACTCCCTTAACCTTTTAACAGAAGAAATTGTCCAAGGATTGAACCTGGGACTTTCTGCATGCAAAGTGATGGCTCTAGCAGTGGAGATGAAAAGTTGACACACACCCCTTCCCTAGTACCACAAGTCTTAAACCAGATCAGTGCCCAGCCCCCATGTTGCTGCCTTTTATGGCGAGGTTGCACATCTAGATTCCCACTCCTGACACTCAGGGACACTTTTTCTTGAATTTAAATTGGAAGTACACTTCACCTTTGCGTGCAAAAGAGGTTTGTTTGTTTTGTTTTTGCAGTTTGGAAGACCAAAAAACAACCCACCCTCCGAGGAGCCTATCCCTTGTGTCTTTGAATTGGTCCTAGTTCTAAGCCTGCCTCTTGAAGGAAGATGTGCCAGAACAGTGACTCATGCAGAGACACAGACAGCCCCCTCTGCTAAGACATTATTTTAAAGTTTCACCACACTCTCCCAGCACAGAGTTATGAGGATTACTATCACAAAGTATGTCATGCCTCAAGGGGGAGGGAAGAAGTAGCAGGACTGTGACAATTCTTGACAAACCGGGGGGGGGGGGCGGTGTTTGAATGAAGGCTATAAACTTTAATTGATTTAATCAGCTTAAAGATTTAATTGATTAATTGGCAGATGGGCAATTTTAATTGGAGAAAGAAAATTTTAATTGGCAGGGCTTAACGCTAACAGTCGGCTCATTTTTTAAAAGAGGCTATTTCAGTTTATAAGTATGAGCGTGAAAAGGAATGGGGGGAGCATACATAGATGTACAATGGCATTATATAGTGATATCAAAATAAGATGAAATATCGTAATAAAAAGTAATAAATTATTGCAACTAACAAACATAAGAACACAAGAGAAGCCAATGTTGGATCAGGCCAATGGCCCATCCAGTCCAACACTCTGTCACACAGTGGAACATGAATAGTGAAATATTGACATAATCACCGAATTTAACTGAAAGAATGTATAACATGAACAAGGTCTAACGATGTAAGGCTCTTTATTCACAGACACAATAAATGGGTGCCATTTTATTTTAGAAGTGTCTGGTTGTACCAGGCCTCCAGATAATTTTAATGGGCACATTAGTTTTGTCATGAGCTCCAGTTCCTGTATTTGTTTGTACCACACATCCTTATTCAAAGAACCAACAGATGTCTATAGCCAAGCAAGTTCTAATCAGGTTATTATTGTTGTTGTACAATAGTTAAATGGGTGTCACAAAAGCCAGTCACAAAAGCAGCAAAGCCAGGCCACCCACAGACGAGACAAGCATTTCTGTTTGGGGGTGAGGACATGGGGACTCCATTGGCAACACTGTGATGTCACTTCTGAGGGGAAATCCTGAAATCTCACCACACCTCCCTGGCAATAACCAAAAACTCTATGGTATTACTTCTGGGTTTTCTCTGGAAGTGACATCACGCTGTCAGCCCAACAGCCTTTATTTGCATATTTCCTCTCCCCACCACCCGGGGGGGGGGGAATAGTAGCTGGCAGCCCTAGTTAAATCCCATGGACTCTTTCTGCTGATTTCTGTCAGTGCAAGGAAACTTTTCCTGACACAGAAGGAGCCTCTTGTATCAAGAGAACCTTCTTTGTCCCATAAGGAAACATCACTGTTTGCATAAATAAATAAATAATAGATCTGTAGTATTCAATTCAACATTTTCCCAATTACTGCGCACTAAAACATAGCAGATCTGATTTATCTTGATTAATGTGAAGGTCTAAAACATTATTGTTTACCCTTATTAAGTTGTAGGGTTGCAGTTTTTGGACTGGTCAACACAAATGCTTTATCATTAGCAAATAAATTCACTGTATATGTTTGACCATTAATTGTAATCCCCTTGACTGGTTTCTGACAGTATTTGCCACAGTTCTAAAGAGACTGCAAATAATAAATGGGAAAGAGATATGCTTGTGTCTCAGAAAAGGAAGTTGAGTCGTGAGCTGCAGATTTTTCACATCTAACATTTTACACACAGATCAAAACTTGTGCCACTGCAGATGAATGAGAGGTGATTTGAGGTCTAGGCTATTAGATACACACATTTTCCCTTGCTTGAACCTGGAAAATCATGTGGGTGTTAAGAGATAGATTGGGCAAAATGAAATACAGCAAAGGTGCCTGCATTTTTCATAAGGCTGATGAGGAGAATGGCTTGGGGGGGTGTTATCCCAAACGGGTAACTGCTGCAAGGGTGACTGATTTCGGTTTGTGTTGCCTGAGATAAGGGAAATTTGGCAAGTGTACTTAGTGTTTCTTTAAAAATGATATTTCAGGAAGCTTTACCACAGAGATTAATATACAAGAAGGAAATGGAAAAAGAAACTGGAACAGCAAAGGCTAGAAATGAAGCTCGACAAAAAGCATGCATGAGACAAGGACCAAGAACCAATCGTTTTCAAATATCTCTCAAGGCCTTAAGATCTCAGGTTTTAAAACTTTTGGCGGAGAGCTTGTCGAAATAAATTTTACTCATGGATAGAATACTCCACCCCCACCCCCAACTTGTTTGGCTTTGTAGCTAGAAACAGCTTTGGGGGGGGGGGGCAATTGTAAGTAGAGGAGAGCATGACCCCCCATGGTGGGGGGAAGGAATGCAGGGTTGATTTGAAGCAAGGACAGGCTGGCCATTTAACTTACAAGGGAAGTTCCTGGTGAGCTACCACACTGGAGGGCAGCTGAAAGCCAGGAGGAAATGAAGCCAAGAGACTCAGAGAGTTGAACAGTAACAATGGTCAGTGTCAGCTCATTAGTTGCCTCCTCCTGTATCACAGCCAGTTGGTGTTTGTATAGGAGCAATGGGTGACCCAATGCCTACCATCAGTGCCATTGGCCAGCTCTGAGCTGGGTGGCCTCTGCAGGGCTGGTTTGTTCCTGGACCCTCTTAATTCCAAGTTTGCTCCTGATTTACAGCAAGAAGAACAAAGAAATGGCCAGCAGGAAAACAGTGACACATGCTTTCCTCCCAAGTATATACCATTCCTCCCCTCAAAATTCCAGACTTGCTTTGAGGGTTTTAACAAACATTTGGGAAGTTTTGCACACAGTTACATTTATATTTATTTATATTTATTTATACTTTCGACTTCTAGGCCGCTCTCCCCGCTATTGCAGGCCCAGAGCGGCTAACCCAACTTGGTCTCCCAAGATACATAAATACAATAAAATTTAAAACAATAAAACATCATAAAATTATGCAGACAATATACTGCACTACACTACAGTACCTAGATGGCGTACCATCAGTCCCAACGTTTTCCATCCCCAGTCACACACAGCACTCGGGCCGCATAGTTGTCTGGGCTCCTCATAGATAGTTGACGGGGGGGGAGAGAAAGGGCGGTAGCCCCTACTCATACGCCTGGTGGAAGAGCTCCGTCTTACAGGCCCTGTGGAAGAGCTCCTCTGGGAGCTCATTCCACCAGTGTGGGGCCGCCACCGAAAAAGCTCTCCCCCTCATGGCAGCAAGCCTGGCTTCTCTGGGGCCAGGAATAACCAACCGGTATTGGGCTCCAGACCGTAGTGCTCTCTGGGGTACGTATGGGGAAAGGCGGTCCCTGAGGTAGGTCGGACCCAGACCATTTAGGGCTTTAAAGGCAAGCACCAGCACCTTGAAGCGAATTTGGTATGCTATAGGCAGCCAGTGCAGTGCCGCCAGCACTGGTTGGATGTGCTCCCGTTTAGGGAGACCTATCAACAGCCTCGCCGTGGCGTTCTGCACCAGCTGCAGCTTCCGCATTTGCGACAAGGGCAGCACCACGTAGAGAGCGTTACAATAGTCTAACCTCGAGGTGACCGTCACATGGATCACTGTAGCCAGGTCAACATGGCTCAGGAAGGGAACCAACTGCCACACCAGCCTCAGATGGTAAAAGGCCGACTTGTCAGTAGCTGGGCCTCTATAGCCAAGGAGGGATCCAGGAGCACTCCCAAACTCCTAACCACTGGCACAGGCACCAATGGCGCCCCATCAAAGGCCGGGAGAGGGAGCCCTGACCATGGCCCACCCCGATCCAAGCACAGGACTTCTGTCTTTGCTGGGTTCAGCTTCAGCCTACTCAACCTCAGCCATCCAGCCACGGCATGCAATGCCTGGTCAAAATCGTCCGGTCCAGAGCCAGACTGGCCACCCAACATCAGATAGAACTGGGTGTCATCGACATACTGATGACAGCCCAGTCCTGCCCTCCAGACAATCTGGTCAAGGGGGTGCATATAGATGTTAAAAAGCACTGGGGAAAAGAGAGCCCCCTGAGGCACTACGCATTCAAGCGGGTGTCTCTGGGACCACTGCTCCCCTAGCGCCACCCTTTGTCCCCAACCCTGGAGAAAGGAGATGAGCCACTGTAAAGCATACCCATGTATCCCCATGTCAGCGAGGTGACGGGTCAGCAGCCGGTGAGTGACCATATCAAACGTTGCCAACAGGTCGAGCAACAGCAATACCACCAAGCCACCCCGATCCAGATGTCTACGGAAATCATCCGTTAAGGCAACCAGTGCCATCTCAGTCCCGAACCCCGGGTGAAAGCCTGATTGGAAGGGATCTAACACCAAAGTGTCATCCAGGAAGCTCTGGAGCCGTATCGCCACTGCCCTCTCTATTAATTTGCCCAGATACAGCAGATTGGACACCGGCTGGTAATTAGCCAATTCGGCCAGGTCCAAAGATGGCTTTTTTAAGAGAGGGCAGACCATCACATCCTTGAGTGCACTCAGGAACTGCCCTTCCAAGAGGGACAGGTTGATAATCTCCCACAATGCACCTCGAAATCCCTCATGACCCACTTTAATCAGCCAGTAAGGGCATGGATCAAGGTCGTATGTGGTTGGGCGTATAGTCGTGAGTAACCTGTCAACTTCGTCAAGGCTAAGCGGGCCGAAGGTATCCAGACCCGGCGCCGACGTGCAAGGGGCCTCGAGTTCGCTCATTGTATCAACTGTGGTGGGGAGAGACAAGACTTTATCTGCAAAATAGCTCACAAAAGACTCACAGCCAATCTCCAATTCCCTACTATTTAATTTGCTCTGAGACAATACCGTTATCAACCAAATTGTCCTAATTAATTGTGCCGGGTGTGAGCTAGCGGACGCAATCTCAGCCGCATAGAAATCCTTCTTAGCGGCCTTGACTGCCACCTCATAGGCTTTCATAAATGTCCTGTAAGATGCTCTTGTGACTTCGTCACGAGCTCTTCGCCACCATCTCTCTAACCGTCTGAGCTCCCACTTCATGCACCTCAGCCCCAGGGTAAACCAGGGGGCCCGCCTAGTACGGGGACTCAGAGGGCATCTGGGAGTGATCTCATCAATGGCTGCAGAGAGCCGGCTATGCCAGTCCTCCACCAGCTCATCCAATGAGCCGCCAGGGGGCCTCAGATCCCTCAGAGCCGATAGGAGCCACTCTGGGTCCATCAGTCTCTGAGGGTGAGCTAAAATACGCTCACCGCCGAAACAGGGTTGGAGTGGGACACTCAGATGGGCCTTCAGGGCATGGTGGTCTGACCATGGTACTGCCAGAGCAGTAATCTGGTCCACTGTTACCCCCATCATGAAAATCAAATTGAGCGTGTGTCCAGCCCGGTGTGTGGGGGTCGTTACAAACTGGGAGAGTCCCAGCGCCACCATGGACGATGTCAGGTCCACCACCTGAGTGGAAGCCGCGTCATCAGCATGGACGTTGAAATCACCCAGGACTATCAGCCTTGGGTGTTCCAGCGCCCAGCCTGTTATGGCCTCCATCAGGGTCGGCAGGCTCTCAGCCGGTGTGTTAGGCAGTCGGTACACCAGCCAGATTGCCATAGTCTCCCCGGCCTCCAACACCAAGCTGACACACTCCAGGCCCATGATTTCCTTCAGCGGTAGTGCCCTGAAGGAGTAAGCCTCCCAAATGAGCATTGCCACCCCTCCCCCCACCCCCTGGTCCATGATTGGTGCAGGACCACAAACCTTGGTGGGAAGAGTTGGGTCCCTCCCTCACCCAGGTCTCGGTCACGCAAGCCAGATCCGCCTGTTGTTCCTCCATGAAGTCCCGAAGGACCATGGTCTTATTATTTATAGATCTGGCATTGCACAGCACCAATGATGGAGGGGGGTTCTCCATCCTAGCCCCACTGCCGACCACCTTTGGGATGGATCTCAGGCTGGAAGGGTGCCGAGCTAATTTATTTCTCTGCATCCTTCTCTTCTTCTTTTGCCTGGACCCACCACTAAACTTTAAACTATACTTGCCTGGACCCACCACTATCACATTTAAACCTTGAGGCTTAATGGCATAAGAAGACTGGCATAAGAAGGCTTAATGGCATAAGAAGACCAAGAGTAAATTCATGTAGGCCAGCATCCTATGTCCCAACACTGGCCATCCAGATGCCTCCAGGAAAAACCCACTAGCAAGGCATGAATGCAACAGCCCTTTTAATTATTGTATAATTTCAAAGTGAGACTTGGATCTTCATGATCTGCTGTGGATATCAGCAGAGCAAAGCAAATTCCATCAGTTTTACAAGTCTTGAACCTCTGTTAGATGGAAATATGGACAGATGTAGAATAATTAATGTGCAAGCAAGCTGGGAGGGACATAGGGAATATCAACTGAACAGAGGAAGCATTCAGCGGGGAGATTAAGGGAACAATTTGGTGGGATGTTCTCAGAGGAGGGGGGGAATCATTGAAACCATCAGCCTGGGTTGCAGCTGTTATTCAAAGAGTAAGCAAAATATTAGCAGTGGGATGAAGTATAAAACCAAAAGGGGTGATAGGTCTGGTACTGTAAAAGGCATTAGATTCCCATCTGGAATGTTGTAACAAACAGTGAGCTACTATAGTGGTAAAGGTAACCTAGAATGGTCCGCAGGAATCCAACATAGGAAAAGAGGGTGATTTTGTTCCCTGATCTTTGTCTATCCATCATGCAAATAAAAAATTAGGAGATATTTTTCTTTATGCAAAATTCTGGAATGTAGCAGTGGTATAGAGGTTAGAGCATCAAACCATGATCTGGGAGACCCAGATTTGAATCCCCGCTCTGCCATGGAACATTGCTGGGGAACCTTAGACCAGTTACAGACCCTCAGACTATTTTTGCAGATGATACTAAATTGGGAGGGGTAGCAAATACTGTAGAAGACAAGAGTCAGGATACAGGATGATCTTAACAACCTGGGAAACTGGGCTAAAACAAACAAAATGAATTTTAACAGGGATAAATGTAAACTTTGGCATTTAGGTAGGAAAAATCAAATGCATAATTATAGGATAGGGGAGACTTGTCTTGGCAGTAGAATGTGTGAAAAGGATCTAGGGGTCTTAGTGGACCATACACTGAACATGAGTCAGCAGTGTGATGGTAGCTAAAAAGGCAAATGCAATTTTGGGCTGTGTCAACAGAAGTATAGTGTCCAGATCATGCAAAGTGATGGTATTGCTTTACTCTGCTCTGGTTAGACCACACCTAGAGTTTTGTGTTCAGTTTTGGGCACCACAGTTTAAGAAAGATATAGACAAGCTGGAACATGTCCAGAGAAGGGCAACAAAGATGGCGAGGGGTCTGAAGACCAAGTCCTATGAGGAAAGGCTGAAGGAACTGGATATGTTTAGCATGGAGAGGAGATGACTGAGAGATGATATGATCACCATCTTCAAGTATTTGAAGGGCTGTCATATAGAGGATGGTGCAGAATTGTTTTCTGTTGCCCCAGAAGGTCGGACCAGAACTAATGGGTTGCAATTAAATCAAAAGAGTTTTCAGCTAAATATTAGGAAGAACTTCCTGACAGAGCAGTTCCTCAATGGAACAGGTTTCCACAGGAGGTGCAGAGCTCTCCTTCTTTGGAGGTTTTTAAACAGAGGCTAGATGGCCATCTGACAACAATGCTGATTCTGTGAACTTAGGCAGGTCATCAGAAGGAGGGCAGGAAGGGTTGCCTCAGTGCTTAGTTCTTTTGGCCCTTTCTTACACACTCAGGGAAATGCTGATCACCACTTTGGGGTCAGGCAGCAATTTTTCTCCAGGCCATAGAATCACATAATCATTGAGTTGGAAGGTATCTCCAGGGTAATCTAGTCCAACCCCCAGCACAATGCAGGAAATTCACAAATACCAGTTTGGCCTGGGATCATGGAGATTTTTTGCCAACTTCTGGGCATGGAGCAATGGTCACTGGGGTGTGGGGGGAGGTATTTATGAATTTCCTGCATTGTGCAGGGGGTTGGACTAGATGACCCTGGAAGTCCCTTCCAACTCTATGATTCTTTTATTCTACTACCACAGGCACCATAAAATCTTTCTCCTCTCAAAGTAACAGACTGAACCTGGAGCTTTCCCCCTCTACGATCCTTCATTCTTTCCATCATCTATTATTTCACAAAATAAGCCTCAACCTTCTTCCAAAACTCAGTGGTCTTAATGTTTTATTCAAGACTCCAGTGCATGACCTGCTTGCAATGCTTTGTCAATATAAACAGTATTTGTCTTTATTAGAACATCTGATAATCTGAATACTTCCCTGCCCAAAAAAAATGTATAATAAACCAAGAGCACACAGTTGATCTCCCTTACATCAGTCAAAAAGTACATAGCTTTGACTGAGAGGAGAATTCAGATTTGATTGAGGATTCCATTCAGTCAATGACACTGATGGTGTCAATCAAAAGTCAAAAACAGTCACCAAGTAGAGCCATCCCTGGGAAAACAGAGAGTAGAGACACTGACATGGTATATCTTTTGCTTCAGTTCTCATTTCCTACACTTGCCTGTTGATATGGATAATGTAGATGATAGTGGTTTGAAATCATCTGCAGAGAGATAAACTGAAAATAAAGCTGTTTGGTAGCAAATTGTCTACGAGAGGGCATAAAACGCATGAGGATCAGGAAAAACAACAACAAAGAAACAGGAACTTAACAGCAAGTAAAATGAGAATGAGAAAAAGCCTAATAATAATAATAACAATGTGCTATCAAGTCACAACTGACTTATGGCAACCCTTCATGAGGTTTTCAAGGCAAGAGATGATCAGAGGGGTTTGCCATTGCCTTCCTCTGCATAGCAACCTTAATCTTAGTGTTCTCCCACCCAAGCACAAACCACAACCAACCCTCTTCCAAGCTCTGACAAACTCAGGCTAGTCATCAGTAGGCTACCCTGGCCAAATTAAAATTTTGCCTTCCATCTCCTCTGAACACATGAAGCTGCCTTATACAAGTCAGTCCATTGCTCTATCAAAGTTGGTATTGTCTGATCTGATTGGCAGAAGCTCTCCAGGGTGTCAGGGAGACGTCTTTCACATCACCTCCTGCCTGACCCTTTTAACTGGAGATGGCAGGAGTTGAACCTGGGACTTCCTGCACACAAGGCAGATGCTCTAGTACGAGCTTGAGCTCCCACCATGTGTGGAGGTGTATAAAAGTAGCACTTTAAATTGTCAAAAGTAAATGGTTTCTTCATGACCTCTTTGCTACTGTGTTTATAATGTTGAGAAGCCAATGGATATCAGGAAGAAGAGTTGGTTTTATACCCTGCTTTTCTCTATGCTAAGGAGTCTCAAAGCAGCTTACCATTGCCTTGCCTTCCTTTCCCCACAACAGGAACCTTGTGAGGTTGGTGGGGCTGAGAGAGTTCTGAGAAGACTGAGGATATCAGGAAGCCCTCTGAATGCAGTTCTGGATGTGAACAAACTGCTAAACTGCCTGTCCAGACAGAGACTAGAGTGGGATTTTGGAAAGGGATTGAGTCCACCCGTACACGGAGGGCCAGTGGGCAGTGCCAAAAAAACAGCAAAATACTGACCAGAATCCCAGATTACTGGCAATATGGAAGCAGGTAAACTATGCGCCTTGACCTTTCTACTGGCCAGGAAACACAGACCCTATTAGGACCTGGCTAAGCAAAGAGAACAAGAGCAAATCAGCTGCCATTACAGTGACATCCTGATGAAGGCCTGAAGTATCTCTGGAAGAGGGAGAGAACTGAGCAGGTGGGTGTGTCAGAAGGGCAAGCCAGTCAAAGCCCACTGGGCCAGGCCAAGGACAATGCCATAGTTCTGGGCAGTGGGCACCCAGTGAAGGGGGGGAGGAGGAGGACCCTTGGGGAACTTAACACCCTTCTTTCTCATTTGAAGGGCTGGGGGAAGAGTGCCAGGATCCCAACCAGGTTTTCCATGGTGAAAAAATCATGACAGTTCCAAACTGCCTCTCAAAGTACATGTAAAGATTCTCTTTCCAAGTCGTTTTTCCTAGTTGAGATAGGCAGCCCTGGATTTCCGCCGGCTTCATCTGCCTCTGTGACTGGGCCAGCCATGACTTCAAGGGGTCTGTAGCATAGCAATGCTATTTCCACTCTCCTGTAATCTAAACATGTGAAGCTGCCTTACACTGTCAACTGTCCCTCTGGTCCAACACCATCGTCTCCAGCTGGCAGAACCCAACAGTTTGAACATCACCACTTGGATCTTTGTATGATCCGCTGTGCCGAATTTGACATGTGCCACTGAAAGGTAGGCGAATCCTTATTTTCTTTCATGTTTTACCTTGGCCATATTTGCGCTCCTTCTGTGCCTTGCTGTATTTCCATTCACACTTCGCATCTTGCTGGTTTCTCATTTACATCATAATATTGAGTCCTGTTTATACTGAGCCACACAAACGTATGTTTTACGTGTTACTGTGGTGCAGTCATTAACATCATACTGCTTGTCCCAGGGAGGTTCAGGAGTCTATTCAGAACAATCTGCCGGTCCTCTGTCTCCAGCCGGGGCTCCCCCTGTGGGCCTGAATATTGCAGCAGAGGAGAATTCAAAAGGTACAAAACAACATGCCAGAAGAGCTATCTTAAATGGCAAACTATTATATGGGAAGAGTTGATCGCTTAAGGCACACTGTCGATGATGATGATGATGATGATGATGATGATGATGATGATGGAAGGACAGACTTCAGAGAACACTGTCAGGGAATTCAAAGCTTGAACCTCAAGGCTCAAGGCTGGGAGAATCCACTCAAAAGCAACCCGAGACTGTAAGTGGGCTTATGCCTCAGAGCTGTTTTCAGGTACAGAAGGGAAGAGCAGTGTGTAACATCTGCTCTGCAGATGGCAGGCAACATAGAATCATAAAGTTGGAATGGACTTCCAGGGTCATCTAGTCCAACCCCATGCACAACACAGGAAATTCACAAATACCTTCCCACACACACACACACACAGTGACCCCTGTTCCATGCCCAGAAGATGACAGAAAACCTCCAGGATCCCTAGCCAAACTGGCTTGGAGAACAATTGCTGCCCGACCCCAAAGTAGCGATCAGCATTTCCCTGGGTGTGTAAGAAAGGGCCACAAGAACTAAGCACTGAGGCAACCCTTCCTGCCCTCCTTCTCATGATCTGCCTATGTTCACAGAATCAGCATTGGTGTCAGATGGCCATCTAGCCTTTCTTTAAAAACCTCCAAAGAAGGAGAGGCCACTACCTCTTGTGGAAGCCTGTTCCACTGAGGAACATGAAACTCCTGGACTGACCAGGTCTGATATCAATGTTAGCAGCTTAACCTAGTGCTTTTCCCTGGCCAAATGAAGCTGCAGTTGCCAACATCCAGGGGGGCTGGACATTTCCAGGAATTAAAACTGATCTCCAGACTACAGAGATCAGTTCCCCTGGAGAAAATGGTTGCTTTGGCGGGTGGACTCACCTCCCCAAATTCTGCCCAGATACATCTCCCCAAATATCTCATATATCAGAAAGTCTCCTCATGTTTAGTACATATTGCAGACTTGTAATCAAGTTGGAAGTGAGGAGAATTCTTACAGTCTACATGTATAACAAGGCTTCTCTGAAATCCTGTCACTGCATATGAGATCTGGGCACATAACCAGATCAAAAAATGGGTACAACATTCAAGACCAATTGGACGAATTCTGATCCAAATATTTCCAGAAATTAGATATTTGGATATATTTGTATTTAGCGATTGCCTGGTGGTTGTTACATCCATCAGAAGCTTTTTGGCTTGATAGTATGTATTGTACCGCTGAAGAAGGCAGTTAGCCAAAACACATTTGGAGTTTTGTTGTTCTATCATAATCTTTGACCAACTGTATATGTGTCACTAAGTGATTGCTCTGTATGAATTAGTTTATCTGCCATACAGGTAAAACAATTTACACACAGTAAATGGTGTGTGTGTTTTTATGGTGTGAGTGGTCTATTGGTTTACTATTTCGTCGTAATTTATGGATAATTAAAACTCATTTTAAGTTTTGATGTGTGTGTTTTTCATTGTATGTATTTTGAGGTTTGCTCACTTAGAATCTTTTCACTGCTGCTCTCACAAGTAGCAAAAGTGCAGGAAAGAGAGAGGCTGACCAAGGAACCTGTCCTTCCACACATACCCCTCTTTAGCTTCCCCTAAATGAAGCTGAAAATTACTTCCATGAGCAGGTATATTTTTTTCCCTTCCTTCACTTGCATAACCAATCTATAACGTGCTCTGGATGAGAAGTGGGAATTCTAGCATGCATATATTCCTACAAAGACATCAGTATACTTTTGTTCCTCCCTTCCTTTGGGGTTGCTTACATAGTTCTCCATTCTGTGTTGTTTTCACAACAACCTTGTGAGGTACTTTTAGTGGAGATGGAGTGACTGCCCAAGGTCACCCAGTGAAATTCATGACTGAGTAGGGATTCTAATAGAACACTCTAACCACTAAACAACACTAGGTCTCAGCTGTAGGTCTGTTAGGGTTGCCAGGTCTCACAGAGCTGCTGGCAGGGGATGGGGGCACACTTACCAGGAACAAGGAGGAATGCCGGAAATGAACACAATGTGCCAGTGTGACCTGGAAGTGGTGTAGGTGTGTTGGGGGGGGGGTGACACTCTGGCCTTTGGACAAAAACTCTATGGTAGGATTAGCTTCTACCATAGAGTTTTGCCCCAAAATCAGAGCATCACCTCCCCCCCCCCCCCACGTGCCTATATCACTTCCAGGTCACATAGGCACATCATGTTAATTTCTGGCATTCTTCCCTGTTGGGGGGGAATTCCCCCTGCCAGCCAATTGACTGGTGTCAATGCTAGAAATTAACATAGGCATACTGGGGGGTGATGTTGGGGAGTGGAGAGGTGGGGCCTGAAAGCAGGAGAACCTCCCCATCACCACCACTGAGTGGTCTGGCATCCTTAAGGTCTGTTATCACCATTATTATCCATGGGAAAAGATCCTGTGTCCCCTTCAACCAACTGTCTCTCACTCTCTCAAGTGTGCCCAATCTGGCTTTTCCAGACTGCTGTTTTTCACACTGCCCTGTCGAATGCTCCTCTCAAAGGCCACCCCCGCCGATGAACTGCAGACATCCATTCTGCAAACATCCACAGCCATTGCAGAACATTAGTGTTCCTGCCTCAAAGGCCTTGATTCCCATCAGGTGTGTGAGGAAAAACCACAGTAAGAGACCCGTTTTCAGTCCTTGAACAGCAAATTCACTGCACTCGAAATCTACTGCTGTTATGAATTTGTAATTGTCATTTATGTTGGGGTTTTTATTTGATTTTATCATGTTGCATTATTTGACAGTGAAGCGTTATTAGACACCCGGAAGCACTTCTTTACAAAAAAAGATTTGGTGGCATACAAATAGCATCAATCAATCAATGGGGGGGGGGGCTAGTTTCACAGAGGAGAAGTCCAATAACTCCGCTCAGCATAATCCAGGCCTTGGGCAAGCATGCAAGAAGTCACATTTGGGATCCTGGCTTTCTTCCTGCCTTGGTTTCTGTGAGTGTGACACCCACAAAGCGGCAGCAATGTGTCTTCACCTTTACCACAGAGGAAGAGTCAGTCCACATCATGTCTCTGATTTTTGGGGGGTTCAAAAGTTCAGCTTGAATTTGAAAGCAATGGAGTTCTGCTCTAATTGGGAGGAAAGAATGACATAACTCAGTTGTTAAGTCAAACAGACTTGAATCGCCATGGTTTTAAATCCTATTGACTTCTGCCAACCTTGTTGCAGATTAGATCTGAATATACCCTTTTCCTCTGAAAAGTAATGTGGGAATCATTTGGTGATGGTTAGGGCTGCCAAGTCAGCCTGGGGGGCAGGGGATCCCCCGCTATAGGGGTTCCCAATCTGCCGGCCGGCATTCAGCCGGCGGGGGGAACCCCGCCCCAGAAGTCGTCCGGTGAGGACGACTTCCCCCATGTAGTGACGTCACCTCCGGGTAACGTCATTACGTCGCCGGCGCGTGTGCTAAGAGCTCCCGGGGGGAGAACAACTCCCCCCCGCCGGTAAGTCGCCGGCACTTGGCAGCCCTGGTGATGGTGGTGGTTGTCTTTTAACATATCATGTCCAGAAAGACATTAGGGCTCACTGGTTTGCTGTTAACATCCAGCTCGGATAGGAAATTTTTAGCTTTCCATAAACTTTAATCATGCTTCATTTGGGAGACTGCTCATTTCCATTCCAGCAGTAAACAGAAATGATATTTGTGTTGGAAAAGACAATATCTGGTGTACAAAGAGGAAGAGAGGAAGACCCTGAAGGGGGCAGCAAGAAGACAATTAGACAGGATAGTGAAAACAGCACCTTCTCTCTCCTGTTGAGTGTCATTCCTTGTTTGGCTCTAGATTGCCTACTACTTGTAGGGCAATTTCCGCCTTCTTCTCAAAAGTGCCACACTAATCTCCCTCTCTCTCTCTCTCTGCTAGAGATGTAGTTAGGAACCTATATCTGGCTCTCTTCTTTCCTATCAAGTATATTAGTTCCTAAATAAACCATTATCTACTTTTTAGACAGGTTGTGCACCATTGCTGTGTTAATTACTCTGCCAACATTTTGCAGAATGCAAAACTGGATTTAGCAGTTTCATGTAAAACTGCAACCAAGCTAGAACTTGAGGATGGGAGACAAGAACTGTGCATAGGGTTGCCAGATCCAGGTTGGGAAACTCCTGGAGATTTGGGGATGGAGCCTAGGGAGGACAGGGACCTCAGTGTGGTACAAGGCCATAGAGTCCACCCTCCAAAGCATCCATTTTCTCTAGGGGGATGAATATCTGTAGTCTGTAGATGAGCTGTAACTCTGGGGGGTCCCCAGGTCCCTCCAGGACGGTGGCATACTTAGCTGTGCAAAATAAATTACAGCACAAATGCATATTTAATGTGCAAAAAAATCATGCAAAGGACACATTTTTGTTGCAATTGATGGGAATTGTGAGTGTGACTTGGCAGTTTTTAAGGAAGTGAATAGATTACAAAGCTTTCAAATTATTGTGGACAATGTCTAAGCACGTTAAAGCATTCCCATCATTAACCCAGTACAGGTTGATATGGAGTACTGGTAAGAAAGGGGCTGAAGTGGTATCTCCCATCTTCTGCACTGAGCTCTCCTAGAGAAACAGTGGATTGGAGCCAGTAATCCTTCAGCAGAAGGAGCTGATGGTCACTACCCTCCTCCCCATAGTTATCTCAGACCCTGGGAAAGTTTATTCTGGGGTCACAGGACCCATGTGGACGAAGAGTCATGTGGGTGATGAGAATGCAGAGGGGAGGGGGAAGGGGAATGAAATTGCCCTTTCGGCTTCTTCCATCAGTACATCTCCACTGACAAAAGAGGGGGAAGAAGGCCATTTTGTCCCCTTTCCCTTCTTCCTGCAACCTTCCTACCTGTGGCTATCAGCCCTCATGGGCCACACGACTCCAGAAATAAACTCTCCTTGACTCCGAAAGGATTACTGGCTGGAGGGGGAAGCTTTTTGCACACCCTGTGTGATAATTTATGGGGGGGGGGGGACTGTGAAAGAAGAGATAAAGCAGTTAATAGGTTTTAACAAGTGGTTGCATGTTGCCAGATAAGAAGTCAACCATTTTTATAGGCCCCTGTGACCTTAATGCTTATGAATTAATGATGGGGGTTTATATAGCTCCCTGGAGAAGCAGCAGACACATTTTCTAAGTAAATAATGAAATAAAGCTTGCATTTTAGCAGGCTGTTTTATTTCTGAACATTGTTTTCTATCTAGCTGATAGGTCATCCAAGGTCTCCTTCTCTCCCAAGTGACTCTACCTTTTCTCTCTTGCTGTCCCTTATACTCGAAAGTACCTCTTAAACCCCCTGCATGACTCTGTCTCCCTCATTACCTCCTAATCCCTTTTTGAAACCCACCTTTGCCATTATGCCTTGGGCATAGGGTTACCAGTTTCCAGGTAGTGGCTGGAGATCTCCCACTATTATAACTGATCTCCAGGTGACAGAGATCAGATCCCCTAGAGAAAATGGCTGCTTTGGAAGGTAGACACTATAGCATTATATCCATTGTAGCCCCTCCCCTCCCCAAACCCCACCCTCCTCAGGCTCCAACCCCCAAATCTCCAGGAATTGCCCAACCCAGAGCTGGCAACCTTACTTGGGCACAACAGCTTAATCCCCCTCCTTGACTGAAGCATTGCTTATCTAACTGAAATAAACGCATCTCTTCTCCTGATTATCCCATCTCAGTCTATCTCCCCTTCCCTTTCTTCTGCCCCTTATGCTGAATTTCAGACTGCATGCTCCTTGGGGCAAGGACCAGTTTGCTTTGTGCTCCGTAACATGCCATGTTTGTGGACAGCACACTGTAAATAATAACAGCAAATATCAAATTTATGAAACGTTTTTAACATACTCGAGTGGTTAAGGTAATTTTAGAATGGCATCTCGCTACTGGTTTCTCCTGTCCTCTGACAGAAATGAGGAGCAGTTGGATAATTATCTTTCCAAGGGGATTATTAGTCATTGCAAGAGCATCAAAAACTATTGTAGGCTTATAACCTTTTGCCATTCTCTGTTGATCTGACAACAGATCTGCACGGGGGGCATTTTCATTTTGACACATAAAAGCTTTTGTGTTCCTCAGTGAGGCCCCAGAACTAGATGTCCTTTGTCAAGGCCATATTCTGAGGAACTTTTTTTTTAATGTAAAGGGCTTGTAATTCATACTTCTCAGTCTTCTTGTGCTATGATTAGTGCTCTAGCTGAGCATTGTTCGTGGGACTGCAAAATCTTACCCTTGCACAGAAGGAGGGGTTTTGAGCAATCTGCAGGGACTTCTGTCTGCGCTGTTAACATGTTTGACAGACAGTCTTGAAAGAAGTGTGCAGAGAACCTAGGGGACCTCAAGAGATCCAGGCAGATGCCTTGATTTTTGCTGGGGCTCCTTAAAAGAGAGGGTAGCCCCATCTGCTGATGAAAGTGTGATACTGCAACCAGGGCTGCCATTTCCTTCCAAAAGCTCTCTCGCCAGGGATCTGCCTTTCCCAGCAGCTATTGCAAATTTGTTTTCATGCAAAAGCAGGGCCTGATTAGCTATTTATAGGGAGATTATGTTATAAATCTTTAAATGGCCTTTAAGATCCTTTTCGCAAGACTTTAAAAATAAATTGTGGCAAAGAGAAACGACATTGCATAACTGACAGCTGCTCCCACTGTGCCTCCTTTTTACAATACAGTGTGGGGGACCTACAACTCACTCCAGTGCCTACAAATGGTGTACAGGGAAGATTAGTCTGCAGTACTTCTGAAAAAGATAAGGGTACACTGGGCAACTCACGGTAGCTCTCTCTGTTTTTCTTGCAGCTGACAGAGATGTTTATGTTTTTGTTTTGCATTTGTGTGTGTGTGCGCGCGCACGCGTGCACCCACCCATATCTGGAAGTCATGGTGACCTATGGTGACTCCAACTGGGCATGGAGGATGTTCAAAGAAGTGGCTTGATAGTCTGCCTCTGCCTCCTAGCCTTGGTATTCTTTAGAGGTTTCCCATCCAAATACTTACCAGGGTCAGTGCTGCTTAGCTTCTGAGATTTGAAGAGATCAGGCTTGCTTGGGCTATCCAGGTCAGGGCACAGTTAACAGAGTTTTGATAGACCTCCCTGGCCACCTTTGTAAACTGCTTACATAGATACTCCTTGGCCTGTCCACCAAGAAGTCCAAAAGCAATGCAATCTGCCCTGAGTCCCGGCTTTCTCGTCTCCTTGCTTTAGCTTTTGTGCCGCTGAAAATAGCCCATCGCTAATTACCTATTGCTAGCTAGCAGGAGCTCCTTTGCATATTAGGCCACACAATCCTAATGTAGCCAATCCTCCAAGAGCTTACAGAGCTCTTCTTACAGGGGCTACTGTAAGCCCTTGGAGGATTGGCTACATCATGGGGGTGTGGCCTAATATGCAAAGGAGCTCCTGCTACGAAATGAGCCCTGCTTCACACTAAAGCACAATAGCAGCTCTGGCATAGCTGCAACCCAGTGCCCAGGGCACATGGTAAAATGATATGACTGGTTTAAAGCCCTTTATAGACATCAGTGAATTAATTGATGCCTCACCTTGTTCCATGAGCATTAGTCATTCAGGTCGAAGAAACCTTGTTCTAAACCAATTTCCAGAATTAAATCGCTGAAATAATTTTGCCCTTGCTGCTGGGATTTTCAAAATGACTGTTAGTTGCATTCTTTTCTGTTCCTGGGGAATGATTTTGAATATGGAGTCATGGGTAGATAACCAAGACTCCAAGTCCACCCATAACACGGCCTTACAGAAAATTCCTGTTGATATGCCCTATGCCCGTTTTTGTCTCTGGTTCTGGAAGGCCAGGTTGTGCAACCTCAGAGGGCAAGATCTAGTACGCCCTTCCCAGTTGTTTGCCCCTAACACAAATTTTATTGGCATATTTTCCATTCCGATTGCTTTACCACGTCTTCCAGGTATGGCACTTATCTTGCTTCCGAGCACTGAAACACTTTGCATATCCTTAACAGAAAAGTGGTATATTATTTATGTATTGCTGCTCAAATTTTTGGCCACATTCCCTAAAGTGGTTTGCAAAAGTAAAAGGCAGTACAGTAAGAGCCGGATGAAACATATGATAAACATTGGAATAGACTACATTTCTGTTGCCTTTGTAAAGAAGCGTTCTCCGAACCAGCTGTACTACTGTTTCCTTTATCAAAATGGCCTCCTGAAGAATTTTGTGGCCCCTGAACGTGGAAGGGGGGGAAACTAAAAGGGTACCTCTGATTTGGGGTATGCAATGTTGGCAGAGTTTAAATATGCAAAGGAAGTGAAGCACTGACTGTTTAGAGGGGAAAAGTAGGTTTATTAAAGAACAACAAACTGTTATAGAACACAGAAGAGAGAGAAAGCCTTAACTGTCAAGCCTAACTGTTGTGAGAGGAACAGTAAAGAGTAAGATGAAGCTCTTTGGGAACAGGAAGTCTCCAGAAGGGCAAGTCAGGAGACAGCAAGGACACAGTTTGAAAAAGTGGGAAATCCCTAGTCTAGCTATGCTAAGTACAAGTCCTATAGTACAAGTCCTGTCCCCCTGTAGGATGATCTTCAGATCTTCATAATAAGGCTGCACTACAGACCTCGCAGAGTCCAACATGGAAGTGCTTCTGGTCCCTGATTCCTTGTCAGCTGCCAGGAGCCTCGTCTTGCATGACCATTTACCTTATTGGGGAGGAAGAATTCAGCTGAAGCCAGCATGTGAGAAGGGCCTAAAAGTATCTAAAACAAAAACATTTTTTCAACAAAAAAAATAAACAATGGCCTGCTCTGTCTCACAGTGGTATGAGATCAAGCAGTGTACAGAGTTTTCTTTTTTCTTTTTACTGTGCACGCTTCTTTAGTTTAAACATTCCTTTTTGATCCCATGTTTCTCCTGCCCTTTATACAAGGACGTGAGAACAGCATACAATAAATGTTCTCCCCCTCCTGCACGTCATCCTCACAATGACCCTGTGAGGTAGCTTAGACAGGGAGGAAGAGACTAGCCGCAGAGCACTTCCTGGGTCATACGACATTGGATTTTGTGGCTGATGTTCAGAAATATGTATACGGTTTGCAAGAAATCTTGGGCATTGTGATGTGATACAGCATGCAAGAAATGAACTAAAATAAAATATTATCAATTCTTTTTTTAAAAAAAAAAGACAGGATTCCCCTTCCCAAACATTTTTTGTTGTTGTTGTTGTACATCATTTCATGAAAGGGTATTTAAGATGCCACAATGGGACCTATGGCAAAAGGCAGTGCCTGAGGGATGTTAAGCCCTGGCTGTTAAATAATAAAGCTCTTGATCATTACTTTTCAGGAGATTTGCATTGCTTTATTACTCTCATATGGACAGTTCAGATGTTCATCTCCTCCTTTCCAGTATTTATCTGTGCGATATAACAGTCATTGCGCCATTACTGAGAATCACATAAACATGGCTTTTAAGTGTGGCACGGGGCCTGTTTCTTCTTGTTTAGTGCAGGCATCCGGGGGGGGGGGGGGGATCACAGTTTCATTCTTCCTCGCATGCAGCTTTTTATTTGAGTTGATGCAGTATTGTATCATAGTTCAAACTAGGCATATGCCTCAATAGTCATTGATTGTATTGTGGAAATGCAGCAAGCAGATATAAAAGACGGGTCTATACTGCTTCCTCATCAGAGGATTCTTTTCCCAAGATAGCTCTCCCAAAGCATTTCAACAATTGACTGAAAAATCTGTCTAGAAAAGGCATTTTTCTTTAATAAATACCACTGGCTTTTGATGGCACCAGAATCACCCCAGTTCTGACAGTCAGAACAGACACAAAACTAGCTGAGGAGACAAATACAGACATACCTAGATGCTGAGGTTATCAGGTGAAGCCCTGTTTTGTGGGCCAATGCCTTCAGGAGGTCTGATACATGACGAGGTAAGACAGGACCTTGTCAGTGGTGGCACTGAGGTGGAAACTCCTTTCTAGTGAGAAGCTTCTGATACCATCCACTCTGATCCAGTAATATCTTTTCTGTCTGGTCTTTGGTTTTAGGTAACTGACACTGAATTAGGAATGAATAGGAAATTTATTAGTGCAATCCTAAAAAACACTTTATTGAGTAAGCCTCATAAAATAAATTCTGAGTAGAGATTGCTCTCTATTTTCCCTTATACACATTTTTAATCACATAAGCTGTCCTGAAGCAGAGCCAAGTTCCTCAGATAAGCGTGATGCTCAGCAAAAACTTATGGAAGAATCAAATTTGTTAGTTCTGTTTGTTTTCACTGAAACAGACTAAGGAAGCTATCCTCTGGACTTTGAATTGGGGAGGTCTGGATTGCTGGACTATATTGTTATCTGTTATTCAGGTTGATGCTGGAATTTGCTACTTTTGGTTAGATATTTTATGCTGTCTTACTTTGCTCTTTGTCCTCCAATTTTCTTGGTTGTCTTGATGACTGCCCAATTCCTTTGGTGAAGGGGCGGAGCCTGGAGTTGTAGCACCCTCCTGGGTTCCCTTCTTTCCTGGCAGGGTCTTAGAAGAGCACTA
This sequence comes from Lepidodactylus listeri, assembly GCA_029233225.1. Taxonomy (NCBI): domain Eukaryota; kingdom Metazoa; phylum Chordata; class Lepidosauria; order Squamata; family Gekkonidae; genus Lepidodactylus; species Lepidodactylus listeri. Next base: position 40,329,356 of record JARCFY010000013.1, read on the forward strand.
CCTCCAATGGCTTTTAAATAAATTAAATATTTTTTGTAAATGAGATTTTATTCTGCTGTAAACCATTTGGGGGCATATTTTACACCAAAAATAATAAGAGTGTTTTAAAAGTGTGGTCCTAAGCAGAGTTACATCCTTCTAAATCCATTGGTGTCACTGGCCTTAGAAGGGCATAAGTTGGTTTAGGATTGCACGGTAGCTAAATTAAGTGGAAGCCACCCCAAAAAGGGGCATTAGTGGTGTACCATTTCCTTCAATATTTCATTTGTATTAGGGTTACCAGATGTCCTCTTTTTAGAGGGCATGTCTTTTTTTGGTGTCTTCCTCTTTTGGGCTCTTTTATAAAAACTGATGAAAATGTCCTCTATTTGGTTTGAAAAGTTAGAAATATTCCTAGTTAGTAGCAATTATCACAGCTTAAATAGGAGGGTTATTTAAAATAAGATTTGTCATAGTGATCACTGGTTTGAAGTAGTCAGTAAGGAAATGTGTCCTCTTTTTTGCTTTTCAAAATATGGTAACCCTATTTGTACATAGTGTGCCATGTGGCTTGGCATTCTTATGCAGAATACCCATGCCACATCTTTGCAGGGCCCTCTGTTGGAGGAGTTGAGGCGGTTGCAATAGCACTTAAGCCAATGGTTCACTATTCATGGTTTGTGACAGCTACTATGTTGATAACGTCCCACTGGAATTAGACTGAGAGATTCTAGAATTTTAAAGCAACCAAAGCATTCAACTTTGGTTGATGTTTTCCAAACCAAATCTGAACATGCAGAATTTTCACTCTACAGCCAGAATGTCCTATAAGAGAGAAACAAGTATGAAAATTCCAAAGCTCAAAAACAGGACATGCATCCAGTACTTTCAGGTTTTGTTCCTACTCTGCAGTACACACAGCTCTTAAGATGTGCCAGGTATTGTAAAGAAAATAGATGTCACACAATCGGATTACATGGGCAAAGAAACAACCTAGGGCCAGTCACACACTGTTGCTTGTTTTAGCTGCAAACAGTAGCCTGCACCGCACAGCTAAACCGCAAGGTATGATGAAGAAAGTGCAAGGAGGAAATGGAGAGAAAAAAACAGTGAGGGAGAAAGAGAGAGAAGCAAGGGCAATACAAGCCCAGCAGAACAGAAACAAAGTCCCAGAGAATCTCTGCAGTAGAAACTGAAGGTGGGGAGATTTTTTGCAAGCCCAGCAGAACCAGTGCCACTGTGGCACCGCAAACCCAACAGGACTAAAGTCAAGCCAGAGAATCTTTGCTGTAGAAACTGAAGGTGATGGAGGGGGCATTTTTCAAGCCCAGAAGAACCAGTGCAATATGTCCAGAAGAATCAGTGCCAATGTGGCACTGAAAGCCCAACAGGACTAAGGTCAAGCTAGAGAATCTCTGCAGAAGAAACTGAAGGGGGGCATTTTTGCAAGCCCAGCAGAACCAGGGCAATGTACAGCGTGCCCAGCAATGCCAGTGCAATCAAAGAGTACCCAGCAGAATCCAATGCCATTGTGGCAATGCCAGCTCAAAAGGACTGATGTCTAGCACAGAATCACACTCCAAGCAGGGGGGGTTGCTAGCCCAGCAGAACCAGTGCAATGTACTAGTGCCCAGCCGAACCCAGTGCCATTGTGGCAATGCCAGCTCAACAGGACTGATGCGAAGTACAGAACCATGATCTAAGCAAGAGGGGTTGCAAGCCCAGCACAACCAATTCCATGTACAGAATGCCCAGCAGAACCCAGTGCCACTGTAGCAATGCAAGTAAAAGAGGACTAATGTCAAACCAGAGAATCCCTGCATTACAAACTGAAGGGGGGGAATTTTTTTCAAGCCCAGTGCAACTAGTTCAGTGTACAGAACGCCCAGCAGAACCCAGTGCTACTGTGGCACTGCAAGCTTAAAAGGACTGATCTCAAAGCAGAGTCACAAGAAATCCAAGTGAGGGCGGGCTGCAAGCCCAGCACAACCAGTTATATCGGGCAGAATGCCCAGCAGAAGCCAGCGCCACTGGCATTGCAAGCTTAAAAGGATTGATTTCAAAGCATAGAGTCACAAATCCAAGCAGGACGGTGGGATTTTGCAACTTCTGTGGAAGAAAATGGGAAGATAACACAAAGGGGGGGGGCTCTTGAAATTGACATGACTAGTTTGAAACTGACAACAGTGTTTCCGAGGCTGGAGAATTTTTTCTCCCCCCCCCCAGTTGCTTTGAATTTTGATAAACGTTTTAAGAGGAGCCTGTCTGGAAACTTATCCATTCATGAACTGGCACAAATCTCCACAAACTACATGAAAGTTCATGGAAAATTCATTCCAGTTTGACCTGCCATGAACTTCAGTTCGCAAACCACAAACCAGCCATAAATCATCACAAACTTTGGCTTGTGAGATGGTTTGTGCCCATCCCTATAAATGGCTGCTTTGAAAGGTAGACTATATGGCATTATACCCTACCAAGGTCTCTCTCTTCCCTAAACCCCACTCTCCCAAGTTCCACCCCCAAATCTCCCAGTATTTCTGAACCTGCAAGATGGCAACCCTACCCTGTTTAGGCCCTCATTAGGTGCCATGCAAAAACATGTTTGTGCCTGTTAACTTTTAGTTAAGTCATAATTATTGCTTATTTTGTTATTCCTTTTCTCTTGGTTAACTCATTTATTTTATGCCAGTTTTTAATCTGTTGATATGAAACGTTACTAATTTGTTTTCTTCTCTTTATATTTCACACCATTTGTAATTATGTTTATATATCTTATGTTTTAATTTGCTGGTTTTTGCAATTTGAGTATAATTTTTAATGCTGCATTTTTCATTTCTTTTACTCATTGTGGATATTTTTTAGACCAAAATGTATTCAATCAATCATTCAAGGAGAGGTTGCCAGTCTCTCTACCCTTGTTGAGAGACTGTATTAGTTAGCATTTTGAGGTCTGAAGCTGGCTCAGTTAGAGGGCTCGGACACAATTCTGGTCAGCTAGTCAGGTCCAGATTCGGCCTAGTGTCAAGAGAGGACCATTTTCACAAAGGGCTTTTCAACGAAAGTGCATTATCAATGTACCAAGCATCTTTCCACACTAAAAAAAAGTCAAATAAATGAATCCATCTTATTACTTGACAGGAAAAAGATATGAGAGTGTGTCTGTGGGGGAAAAAACCCAATGCATTCCTGATATAAATTGTTGTGTCTTTTTAAAAGACTGATTGTTAAGCCCCAACTTTCGCCACAAGTTCTTAATGGTGACCTTAAAAGTGTATAGATTGTTGAAGTGTAACATTAGAACCTATGGATTTAGGTAGTTCATTGGTTGTGGGAATCTAGACATGTAGTGGACTCAAATATAATTTCAGATGCCTCAAACACAGGGAGAATTGGGGTAAACATTCCATGTCATAACTCTAGGAATACCAGCACAACTCTGAATTTCTAGGGATGGTTGTCTATATAACTTCTGCACTCCATAATCTTTCTCCATCCATACTTCCTCCTTTTTGTAAAGGTGAGATCTGACATCTTTTTTTTGTTTTGCCTTCAATCTCCAAAGCCCACTTCTACCTGTCACCAGCAACACAGGTGTCAAGCCGTCTCGCTGATGGGGTTAATTGGCATTTGAAAACCAGTCACTGCATCTAGATCAATTTGTTGTTGCCCTCTTTCACTCCTCGTGCAAGACGACTGCATTTCTTTATAATTATTCAATGGTAAGTTCATGGGTTTGGAAGCTGACAACGGCAATCACAGAAAATGGTGTTTGATTTGTTGCCATGGAAACATATTGCTGTAGACGTGGTCTAATCCCATGACAACTCCGTCTCTTCAGAACTGTTTTTTTTCTCCTTTTTTCCCCCTGACATAATAAAAACCTGATCAAGGTCAATTTTAATAACAATCTCAATTTCCCTGAATTTATATTTCAAGCTATGTTTAGGATTTTCTGGGCAGGGGGAGATCTTTGCTTGCTTTCATAACTGAATTATATAAAACATTTTTGAGTCTATAAACCAGGTACTATGTCATATTAATGTACAGTGGCACCTTTCATTATTGCATAATCGCTTCGTTAAAATTGCTTATAACTGTTTATATTGTCTTGACAGATGCTAACATTTTGCAAAGCTTTGTTTTTGCTAATACATACAACAGGGATATCAATATCACTTGCCAACAGAATGGTGTTTACACTATCACTAAATGCCAGCATAGTTTAATAATTTCCATCCTCTACTGTAATTCTTCATTGGGACTGTTACAGAAGTAACGTAGTCTCAGAGACCCATATTCAGCCCTGAACTCTTGGGGCCATACTAAATGTTACAATAAACAGGTAGTTGAAACCAAAACCACCAGATCCCTTTTGTTTTTGCAATTTCATTTTGAATACATCTAAACACAAGCCTTTCACACACACACAAACACACACGTCTGATATTGCAAACCCAATTTTATTCATTTAGATGAATTTATATCCCTTTTCTTCCTGATGGGAACCCAAAACAGCTTACAACATCATTGTCCCCTCTTTCAAAAACAACTCTGGTGAGGTATATAAGGCTGAGACAGGAACTTGTCCACAGTCACCCACTGAAGAGTGGGGATTCAAACCTGAGTCTCACAAATCCTGGTCTGACCACTACACCACACTGGTTCAGGCAGAGGAGAATGGGACAATGCTTGACAAAGAGTCTGTACAGGCAGGCACTTCAATCCACTGTCGGCCCACCTCTAATTGAGCCAGATTATTTTGTGCCAGAGAATCATGATCAGACTTACCTCTTTTAGTGCTCTTCAAAGCACTTCTAATGGCCCTGGAGTAACCAGACGGCAGTAGATACGGAGTCAGCTCATCAGCCATTTTTCCAAAAGTTTGGTCCTTGGAGCATGCCCACAAGAACTTATCAGCCTGCTGGGATATGTAGTTTATGGGGCTGTTGGCCATTTTATTACAAGTTTGCCTCTGGAGCATGTGCACAAATGCTTGCTACAGCTGCTGGGATATGTAGTTCACTGCCATCCTCCTTCTAATCCTCCTTCCTACTCAATCCTGCCATCCTCCTTCCAGAACAGAGGCATCTTTATTTTAGGGTTTTTTAAATGAGTTTTGAGCAGTCCCAGTGGGCGGGGGAGGTGAATAAGCAGTTGTGCGCACATTGCTAACTACTTTTTAAAAATGGCGGATGGAAAACAAGACACCAGTGAGACTTGGCTGACTCCTGGGGTGCACAAGAGTACAACCAGGCAGCAGGAAATCTGTTTGGGAACCGGCTCAGACCAACAAGACCAGACTTTATCAGGTATCAAAGAAACACACGGCAAGGGGGGGAGGGGACTCAGACGACTGGGGATCGACAGACAGATGCCCTTTAAATTTGTTAGGGAACAGCAAGGGCAATGGATCAAACTGCCTGTGTGAATGCGACCTTAGCATGCCATGGCCAGAACTACTGGTTGCAACCTAAATTTGGGCCTATACTCTAGCAAAGGAAATGCTTTGAGAAAATCTAGAGAAAGCACAGCAATGGTGAATTTGCGGGAAGTGACAGTAAGATGTTAAAGTGTCTTGAACCAGGCACCATTGGAAATGCTTGCCTCAGGTTTTTGTATCGATTGATGGCCATGCAACGAAGGTCAGTGTACAATTGTATTTCAACCTTCCTGTCCTTTACAAGGCATGATTTCAGCCTTAGTTTTTCTACTGCTAAATTATGGAGCTCATGTTTCTGGTTTATGATGCTGGCTAATGTTTAAATGTACAGTAGTCTGTTTGTTTTAAGTCTCAATGACATTCTAATGAGTTTGCTGTTAAATATTGAATTTTAAGGATTGTTACTGTTTTTTAGCTTTTTGTAACCCAATCCACACAACAGGAATCTTACCAGATAGAAAGCTGGGATATAAATGTTTTCAATAAATCACTGAATAAATGAATTCAGAACTCAAGTGTGGACTAAGCTGCTATGCAGTTGGTACTTCTGTGTCTCCAGTCCCCAGCTCCCAACAGAGCATTTGTTCATAAGTAAAATCAAAACTGAAACTGAGTAACTAAGTGGTTCTAGCTCAGCCCCCAACTTAGTTTTACCAGGAAGTTGTTAAGTATCATGAAAAGGAGTCCACAAAGAGGTTCCTTGTTTACCAGCCCAGGGCAGGAGGTTACCAGCCCCAGCCCCATTTTCACACCCTAAAGGATCTGAAGAGTAGGAGAAAAAATAATCTCCACATAGTGACACTCTAGGAACTTCCCCTTGTCTCTAAGCTAAAGACCATAGAGACTAGGAGACAGAGACTAGATCATCACCTGGATGTGACATCACATCCTCCCAAACTCTGTCCTCCCCAGGCAACCCCAAAAAATCTCCCAGCATTTGCTGAGGCAGTGTTGGGAACCCTAAAACCAACTAGTATGTTTACTGTAACCATAAAGGTACATCAGGAGGAAACCTTGAACTGAACTGGCTGCTAGCAGTAGTCAAACTGAACTGTAACTGCTTTTGAAAGGAGGCTGAATTCTAGCACTTCCTAGTATGGCAAGCTGGGACACTACAGATGTGTCTTGGTGCAATGCTATACAGAGCCTTACCTGTAGTACTCCATACTATCTGCTCCACACTGGCTTGTCATGGCTATCTCGTCCAAAGAATCCTGGGGATTGTAGTTTGTTGTGGGTGCTCAGAATTCCCTGTCAGAGATCCCAGTTCCCTCCTTTGCAAAACAGCAGTTCTCAAGGATTCCCTGTGGTGAGAAGGCATGCCTGTTAAACCAGTTTAAGTCTGTAATGGAGATAGGGCTCTAGCATTTGTGAGAGAAGAGCCATCCATCAGAGCTGCAGAATTGCTGCATCTTCAGAAAAGTCAAGAGGACCTTCCAGGTAGAGAGAATGTCTGGCCTTGTTGACTGCATTTGCAATTTTAATTGATGTTCTCTAGGCCTTTTTAAAGGTCATCTTTTTAAATGCTCTCAGGTTTCAGTGATGAAAATTAAGCTGCCACGCACCCCTTTGCTTCTTCACAAATACCTCCTCAAATTTTGTCAAAAACAGAGCTGACTGGAAGAAACGACAGATCTGATCCATCACTGTAGCGCCTTTTGTGCTCCATGTTGCAGTTTAATTGTTCTCATTTCACAAATAATCTTCTTTGTACTAAAAGACTACAGGATGTTGCAGTGCTGAAGCAGGGATTTTACCAGGAAATTATCACCATCATGAAACATAATGGGTTCCCCCTTTTGCCTTTTCTGCTTGTCAAACCAAAGGAAACGGTTTAATATGCAATGGTTAGGAAGAGGGGAGAGGCAAAAAGTGGAAACAAAACATACTATAAAAGAAAACTTAGAAAAAGCAGTGGTGAAATCAAACAGCTATTTTTTAACCTTCAAAACATGGGCTGTTGTTTTTAAGAAAAGTAACATTGAAGGGTCAGAGAACAACATGGCTGGAAAAGATCAAAAGATCACCCATTCCACTTCTTTGCCGTTCTCCATCATGACTTCCCAAAGATCAACTACAATTAACTGTATACAGAGGAGAACAGAAGCAAGCAAGGCTCTTCATATTAAGGAAGCATGCTGGTAATTTTGGCTGCTGGAATACCCTTGGACCTCCAACCAGGCCTGTAGCTATGGTGGGGCCCCTTGGGGCCTGGCCCCCAACTTCCTTCCAATGCCCCCCAACTTCCCATCAGGGAGAAAGGGAGGGAGATCAGGGGTGGCGCTGCTGAAGTGAGGAAGCCTGTGTTACGTTTGTTACTTTAACTTGTCAGGGGATGGGAGGAGTCACTCAGCATTGCCCTAAAGTCACCAGAGCTGCTGCAGCCTGCCAGGCCCCGGTGCCTCCCTCCCTGACAGAGAGCCAGCCTACTGGAGGCTGATCAAATTGAGGATTCCTATATCCTTGCAGACTCACAAGCAACCTGGTGCTGAAGTCCACCAACAGCAACAGCCCCAGCATCTTCCATTCAGCCCCTCATCCGCCAGACCAGGCAAGCAGCTTGGCCTACCGCAAACCCCTGAGAGAGCACCAATTACTGCCCCCCCTGCCAGGAAGGAGCAAGCACCGCCCACTTCTTTGGGATGGGCTGATACAAATCCCTGCCCATCCATGGCCATCTTTGTGATGGGTACCATGCCTCTGCCGGCCATTCATTCCCACCAGAGGCGCAGCCATTCTTCTCCCCCCCCCCCCCCAATTCTTTTCTGCCATCTTGCCTGGCAGCGCTGCTTATTTCTAGGTGTTCTCCCCAGTGGCCCCCCCCCCGAAAATTTCCTGGCTATGGGCCTACCTCCAACCAGTTCACACTAACATGTTCATCAGATTATTTCTTGGGGATATGTTCAGGTTTTGACATGCATGTTCATCACCACTCAGATCTGATTCACCCAGGCATGTGGATGATTTATTAATTTCTTTGCAAGATGTACTGGTTTTCACACAGGTGCTCAGCTGCACAACACTTCATTACACTCATTGGATGAGAAACAGCAAAATGTGAAAACTTGACTTCCTTCTCCAAAACACTGAGTATGAAATGATATCTGCTGGTTTTCTGTTTAGTTTGATTTCTGAGGGCCCATTCACACATGCAAGTCACCACCTGATGTTGCAGTTATCAAGTGAAGTGCATGTATTTGTGAACAAGCCTATAGCATGCTCTAGCACAGCTCCTCTAAAGACATGGTCATTTTCTACCTGCAGGGGGGAATATATATATTTGGTTACATCATAAGATGATGTTTCATGAAAACCCCAAACCTCCATGAACCTCCATTTTTCTGGTTCGGGACCACCCCTACTCAGCACTTATCTCTGGTAGGATGCAATCCATTTGTAAATTGACAGTGTAATCCTAAATAGACCACCAGCCTTCTAAGTCCCTTGTGCAATAAGTAACTCACAACTTGCTGTCTTTTAATATTACCCCAAAAATTGCTATTCAAAGTAGATGGCCTTATCCTCAGAGTAGTAGCCAGTATGGGGGCAGTGAGTGTATAACCACATGTGGAGAACTGCTGTGATCCACCATAGACTCTCTCTCTCTCTCTCTCTCTCTCTCTCTCTCTCTCTCTCTCTCTCTCTATATATATATATATATATATATATATATATATATAAAGCTTTTAATATGTGACATGATGTCTCCACTTAAAGATGGGAATTTGTTTTTAGAATAGAGAGATCTATGGTTTAAAAATATCTCTCCAGCTCTTCTTCTAAGCTCATTGCGTGAGCTCCAGATGTTGCTATTGACAGTAAGGTAAAGACCTGGTTTCACAGGAAGGATGTACAAGATTGCAGGCATTGTCCCACAATGGAATCAAAGAATGAAGAACCGTTGTCTAGTCCTGTGATATTTATATTTTGTTTATGAAGGCAACTGGTTCTATCCTTGCTAGTCTAAGGAATCTCTGGGAAATTAAGGGCATTCTTATTGATATTGGTTATTTATTGTTCCGTGCAAAATGAATTAGGAATGTGGTCCCTGTGAATAATGTTAGCCGTAATAGTTAATTTACTCCTATTCATTGGCAGTAATAAAAATGTACAAGGGAATGCAGAAACATTATTATTTCTTGCTTGAAGTGCAATTTCATGCGGGAAGGAAAAAAACATGCTAATACGCAGCAAAGTGCTACAGGAATGTCGTTCTCAAAGGAATGGCGGTCTTAAATGTATTCTGACAAGAAGGAGCTCCAGAAAGGAAACATTTATCTTCATAAAGTCATTAAATTTACTGAGCAGCATTGCATTCTTACTGCAGTCTCTTCACTCCATTAAAGGCACAGCAGTGGAACCGTCTCAGCTGTAGCAAGGAGCCGCTCTGCATTTTTGAACTTGGTAATAATGGGGAGATGGTGAGAAATAATAGTGAGAAATAATGTACTTTTGGAGAGCAAGATGTGTGTGGGAGTTGGAGGAGAGGAGTGCGGTGCGATGCTCAGTTCGATAACACCATTCCTCCTGCCCTTTTTCAAGAAGGTAATTGCCCTAGTCTTCACACATGGAGAAGGCCACATTACCATTAATAAACAAGGCTATGTTTCAGTGTCTGAAATGATCAGCTCCTTTTCCTACCAAATCCATGCAAGTGTCACTCCAGAACTAAGTAAAATTGTAAGTAGCCTTGATGAACTGCTAGCATGTATATTTTCAAACTGAATGACTCCAGTGTTTTGTTTTGTTTTTTGCTTCTTGTTGCCTGGACCCTCTGGAGCAATTTGAAATCTGGTTTGCACCAATCATCATGAAATTTAGTTAAGTCTGCAATACCTCTTGAGAAGGTTATGAGCTGCAGACAGACTTTGGGCTTTTCCATCATCACGCCCCTAAATATCTTTTTCTGCCCTTCCCTTTTCTGCTTCTTTTTCCTGCTAGTGTCTGGCCTGATGAAGAATTCTGGGGAATTTGGAAGCCTACACTCACCATTTTGTGACATTTTGGCTGATCCTAGTAAAAAAAAAAGTATTCTGTTACTGTTGTCTTAGCCAGACCTATTTATTTATTTATTGACCAAATTCCCGAGAGGCACTGTGGTCATGTTTACTTTTTAGAATACCACTAACCTGATTTCCGGGAACCACTAAGTAATAAGAGCATCTTGTTTTCATGAGTAGAGCACTGTGCTGATGACCCCAATAATATTTTTATTTCATTTCTTGAGAAAATCGACATTGCGCTGCCTTTCGTTCTTATATTAAACAGAGATGGTTGCTGAAAGTATTGTACACATTTTTTCATTTGAAAAAAATACACAGGTATATTGACACAGGTTGTGATGAGAAGGACAGGGAAGCCCCTGCTCCTCTTGGAATCTTCAAAGAGGCTGGGCTGTTCCGTCCTTTCCCCTCCTTATCAGAATATTCCTGAAGCAAGGAGCCCTAGTACATGCGCTGACATTCAGGTGCAGGGACTCAAAGACCTAAACCAAGAACCCAGCGGTGGGAACATGCAATTTTTAGCCCACTGAACCACCTCGGATTGTATTTGTTCATTCCTCAGAGTCCTCTTCAGGCACAGAAGGTGCTAGCAGTGCACAGTGTTGGACACTGCAGTGGACAGGCAGTATGACAAGATAAAAATGCAAGGAGACTGGCCTTCTGGTCTTGCCTGCTGACCAGAATGCTGCTATCTGCTTGCTTTCCCTGCCCCGAGTCCCCGCAAACCAGCAACTGACCTTGGAAATGGTGGCTGGGAAAACACAGACTCTTAATTGTGCACTTCTCAGCAGAGCCATGGTGGCTCAGATGCTAAGACGCTGAGCTGCAGACTGGAAGGTCAGTAGCTTGGCAGTTTGAGATCCGAGGACCGCATGACAGAGTGAGCTCCTGTCTCTGGACCCAGCTCCTGCCAACCTAGCAGTTCGAAAGCAAGAAATTGCAAGTAGATAAACAGGTACCACTTTGGTGGGAAGGTAACAGCATTCTGTGTGCTTTGGCGTTTAGTCATGCCGGCCACATGACCTTGGAGAAGTCTTCAGCTTGGAAACAGAGATGAGCACCGCCCCCTAGAGTCGGATTCGACTGGCTTTCGAGCAAGGGAAACCTTTACCTTTACCTTTTTAAGCGGAGTTACACCCTTCATTGAATATATAAAGCTTTTAATATGTGTTTAGAGGTTTGTAACTCTGCTTAGGATTTCACTATATATCTAGATTCCAGTATGGCTATCTTAATTTCTGACCCTGTGTGCACATGTGCCTCATAACGGATCATCCAGTCCACAGTGAATTCAATTTATTTGTTAAAAAATTAATATCATACTCCTCCAGGTAATATCAAAGTGGCTTACCATGGCACAGTTTTTGAACATCCAAGACCCAAAGGAATGTTGTATATACGGTCTGCACACAAGCGCCAAAAGGCAGCACCATCCCCAAAACACTTCACCCCAAAGCCCTTTGCTAAAGAACAGTTGTTCACATCCTCTGAAGTGAAAGAAAGGAATAGAGCATGTTGGATTTCCTCCGGAATTCTGTTCCAGACTGTGGGTTGCATCACAGTAAGGAAGCGAGTCTTGCGGGGCCAGCCACAGCTGGTAAACTGGAGAAGTTTGTCAGCAGACCTAAACTGGTGAGCCAGCATCTTGACAGATGCAGCTGATGGGAGGGTGGGTGTCAGTCTGGGGCTGCCAGATGCATACCACAAAATGTAATTACAGCATCCTGCGTGCATTTTGGTGTCTAAGCGTAGGTCCTTTTTTGTCCCTGAGTTTTAAAAGTAAAGTATGTCTTGACTGCTACTCTAACACAGCACGGGTCGAGTGGACAGGAAATGACATTAGGAAACCAGACATTCCCTAATGGGTTATAGTGCATAATTGAGTATAAAAAGTCGTTAGTGCTTGAACTATAGATGAACTGAGACTCCTAGCTTCCAAAGCAAATGGAAGCTGCCGCTGTTAAACTCAGACCATGATTTCAAACTGTGTGGGGTTTTAAATGAAGGGGGGGAATAGAAAACAATCTCATTTGTTTAGTGCAGAAATGTCCAAACTTTACCTGAGAAATCCTAGCTGAAGCTGTGAACTAATGAACCAGTGCGAGTCTAGCAGCAAGCCCATGATAAAATTAAAGATGCAATTCAGCACCCCAAGATAGTCACCCACCTTGCTAATGAACCATGCTTTACACAACTTTAATTAAGTAATTATGGCTGAAGCTAAAAACAGCTCACACATAAACCTGACCACTTTACCAGGACCATCTAAGCCCAACAATAAATAATCCCTTCCTTAGTTAGATCCCGTTTTAGTATTTGGTAATCCAGTATTAGAGGGGATTCCTACAGAAAATGGCTGGTAAGAGTGAATGAACTTTTTCTGGGGCATATCAGCTCTACAAACATACACTGGTACTTTTAACCAGGTCAACTGCCATGGCTTCCCACGAAGAATCCTGGGAAATGTTGTTTAGTGAGGATATCAAGACCTCTCGGAGTCTTGTGTTTCATGCACAAAACTATCATAATTCTGTGTTTCCCTCACAGAACTATTGTTCCCAGAGTTCCTTGGGATGATTGTCTATCTCATTGTGTTTAAGTTGGTGTCGTAAAGACTCTCGGTAAATCTGAATTTGCAAGATTCTCCCACAAAATCAGATGGCTGTCTATTGCTTAGATCTATTACTCCTGCATATTTTTACTCTCCTTTGGGCATTATTTCCATTTCTGTTTCAATAACAATGTCCTGCCTGCTCATATTTCAAGATGCTACACACACACACACGCACACACACACACACATATATATATATTAGGAGAGCAGAAATTTATCTCAGGAGTATTGCCTCTTTCCCATGACCTAGAGGGCCAGTATCAAGCACCAACATGTTCCCAGCAGGAAGACACATTTGGTCCAGAACAGGAGATCTCCTTATAGGCAATCTCGTATTTCTTGCTGGCAGGTGACCAGAGAGATCAGAGTGTGATTCATTCAGGCTTGCCAGCATCAACAAGATTTCAGTGATCATGCAAGAGTCACATGCTGCTCCTTCCTCCAAGAGGGTGTGGTCAGTGCACATGCACAAGGGGGATTGTCACCATGGCCCTTATCACATACATAACTTTGTTTATTTAAAAATATTTGTTGCCTGGCTTTCCATTCAAGCTCAAAGCAATTGACATTAAAAGTTCAAGGGAAAAAGCAACAAAACTCATTACTAAAAATCAATCGTAACATTAATTATAGTTCACAACCCTGGCCTACTGGTTCAAAACCATTAATTAAATTCAGGGTTTTTAAAAAAAAAAAGTGAGAAAAAAACTTATGATTTTTTTCTTGAAGCAAACTATGTAGCTTTCAGTTCAATTGGCGATCTTTTCAGCTGGAGCACCACTGAAAATGCCCAGGAAATGCCTCTTCCAGGCTTACCTCCTTGTAGGAAGGAACCGAGGAATTGCTAGAAAGAACAAAGCTGGTGCCTAGACTCACTTGTACTGACAGCCCAGGATTACACTTCTAAGCAGCAATACCCTTACCGTGTTTGTGTCCACCACTCATTGGTTCATTTCTCGTTACAATTATATGTGAGATGCTTGTGGTGGGCACAGCTCCAAAACTCAATCCCACGTTGCATATGTACCCAGGCGGGGTGTGAACCAGCCTGCAGTGTCCTGCGGAAGTGAATGCCTGTTGTCTCTGTACCTCATGTGTTTATTAGCCGCAAACTTGTCTTCTCATTCAACTTCCACCCGCGTGTTCATGTATTTTTGTCTTCCTTTTGCTCGGTTTATTTTTCCCCCCTCCAATCTCTGCTATGATTTTCATTGATGCTGAACAGTGAAAGGGCCCTTAGGCCAAAAATAATAGTATGTCCAGAATCAAGTGCCTTGCCTGGCTTTCATTTTTAACAGTTTCACTTCAGAGGAACGTTTCTCTGTCTCCCTGGCTGCCGAGGAGGCTGCACACACAATAAATATTTAATAGGTATTCCCCTCTGGCTGAATTCTCTCCCCCCACAGCATCTCATTACAATGTCTTGGAATGGCACCCTTATTTTTAGTTGCTTAATTATGCTAAGGAAGAGCTGCATGGTAGGGCTGTGGGGATCGCAAAGTGATTAAATCCACTTGGCAAGTCTTTGGATATCTCATTATGATCCTCATTTAGTGTTTCTAATGGCCTTACTTTTTTAAAAAAAAGAATACTTATTTGGGAGAAGCTTCATTATGCACGGCAGAGAGTCTCCTAACTTTATAGAAGTTCCTTCCAGTCGAGACGGATATCAAAAGGATGGAATAACCTTATATCTGTATTTTGAGTCCTTTCTTCTCAAGAGGACTTTCAAAGATCTTTCATTTCCTTTGGCTAGTGAAGCTAGACTTTGGTGCGTCCCTGTCTGAGACGCGTCCGAAGCACATGTAGCTGCATTTGTTCATATGTACGGCCCTTCCTTTCTTCCCCCTCTATAGTCTAATCCATCAGGGAGCAAAAGTGGAGTGGCCATTAAACTAAGTGGGGAAGTTCCTGGTAGGCTGTTGCCCTAGAGAGCCACTACTGGCAGCCAAGAGCAAACACTGCATGAGTGGCTTGGTTTGGGCCACCAGTTGCACTCCCCCACAGTGATCAGAGGCAATGGCTGTACATTTTCTGTGTGGAGTAAGCTGTGCACTGCAGGCTCATAGCACTGCAGGGCTCACTCTGCCTGGCTTGTTCCTGATCTATGTAAGCTTCTCAGACTGCCCCTGTGGGGGAGAAACTATGGCTTAATGGCAGAACCCATGCTTTCTATGCAGAAGGTTGCAGGTTGAATCTCTGTTAAAAGATCTCAAGTGGCTGTTTTTGGGAATGATGTTTCTCTTCCCAAGACGCTGAAGAGCCACTAACTGTCAGATTAGAGAATACTGAGCTAGATGGATCAGTGGTCTGACTCCGTATAAGGCTGTGCCATATATTCATATATGATCCCATCTGTTGAAGTATATAGTGCAAGCTTATTGGGGCAGGGACCTGTCTCTTTTGATACTTTGCAAAGGCCCCGTGCACTGATGGGATTGTAGAAATAATAATAACAAAGACAATATCTAAGTGTAAACTTGTTCATACATTAGCATTTTTTAAAAAATAGCTCCAATATGCTTGCCACAAGAGCACCACCTTCCAGATTTCATCTGAGCCATATGTTGGTGGAAGAGCACGTGCTTTGTGGGCAGATGGTTTAGACATGTCCAGTTAAAGCATTTCAGGTACCAAGCACTAGTAAAATGTTCCCTTTGAAGCCAACAGTATTGTCCTGAAGTTGCAGCTATGTAAGATGATCCTATCCATGTTTACTCAGAAGCAAAACCCACTGAGCTTGATAGGATTTACTCCTAAGGAAGTGTATTCAAGATTGCAGACTTTCCAATTACTTTCTAAGAGGAGAAAACACCTAATGGCTGACGACACATACCAGAGGCTGAAATTTTGGAAACTCTTGACTTAGCTTTCTAAATTATATATGTCCTTCTTTCCAAAATTGCTCTGGGGGGGGGGGGGTATAATCCTGACTTCATATAAATCAGTGGAAATTTTGTGTCTCATTTCTAAGAAGGCAAGATTACACTTCATATCTGTAATCCCACACAGTCACGCTTGACTTTGAGAAGATTTATGATGAAATAATAATGCCAGAGTTTAAGGCAAGTCTCAAAAGTTGGCACCTGGATAATGTCTTTTGACTAATTAGCATGGGATCTGTTGATTAACAGCTGTGTGTGGTGCTTTGAAGATATTTCAGGTCTCTGAAAAATGCAAAGCTTCCCTGTTAACCTAAGGATCTCACGTTATGGTACACCCCTTAGTTAATTCATTCCTCCCATTTCCCCTGTAAGGCAGACAGGTATCATGGAAACCATTTTGCAAATACTTATACAGGAAAGTTCATTGTCAGACATGGTAACAGGTTGCTTCCAGCAAAGTTACAGCCTACCTTATTATAAGAAACATATCATTAAAGAAGAGCTTTGCACAGACATCTCATTTGGTCTTCTAAAGCAACAGCAGACACTTCTTTCAGCTGTGTTCTGATAATGTACTATGTAGGTTTTGCTCCAGGAGCCCAGGAAGGTGGCAGCTATTCCCAGTTTCACAGTGAGGGGTACAAATTATCTAGTCCAAGTGGAAGGACCCAACTCTAACCCAACCAGCTTCTGCTCTTCCCGAGTAATAAAGGTTATTCTAAACTATGTAGGACTTTGTGGAACAAGGGTAGTCTTGCTGGCCAATTCTCAGATATGGCTTTACCAAGTCTATATGTACATCCTCATTCTGCTTCAAGAAAAGATCAGAATGTAGTATTGGGGTGAAACTCAGCTTTCGCCCATTCTCGGTTTTCATTTTTAAAAGAGAACAAGTTTCCAGTCCTCATGATTGCAATGGTATGTTTTAAAGCGTGTGGGCTGAAATCTTAGCAACCAGAAGGTCACTGAGTAAGATTTTCAGTAGCTAGAGGCGAGGCTTCTGTGTTCTTGCTTCGCCTACGGCTATCAAAATACAGAATAAATAATTCAAAAGAACAAAAATTACACAATAAATTATGCAAATGTAAGTAATGGTGCATATTTTTATCCAAGTTGTGGATTCTAGGCTTTTCTTGAAAGGGGATTCTAATTTTTGTGTTATGGAGCACTCACAGCCCTGACTTTATCTTTTCTGCCACAAACATTGCCTGAAAGTTAGGCAAGTTTGCCTAAAGGTTTGACAAGGTTTCAGCTATTGCACTCATGACCTGGGTCAGCTCAGAGTTAATTCTCATTTTACCTACAGGTGTGGAGATGATGTCATGCAGTGACTGTTTGCTGTGAGCCAAATGAAGATATGAAAACTTGGAAATTGCAGGCTAACTGCATGGCCCTACCATACCAGTATCCAGTGTTCACTGATAGGCCCAGCTACATTGGCCAATGGTTGCAGATGAGGATAGTTATAAATTAGAAAGGCTGGAGATGGAGAAAGGATCCTATCCGAGCATAGATGTATTGGGTTTATACTTGACGTCTAGGCATTTAGTATAAACTCTTAAAGATGGGTTACCCAGTCCATAGAAGAGCTACATATGAACGCAGGAGCTGTGGGTGGATCTGGAGCCATGGGTGTAACTTCAATGAGCACTTGACTGTGCATTAACATGCACATCTTTGATCTGTATCACATTCTTTTCAATGGGATGCACTCTACATCAAAATGTCCCACCATGCCTATAGATTTGAGTATGCAGCTGTATATAGAACCTACTGAAAGCAATGCATTGTGCATAGATGAGCTGTAGTCCAAGAATGTGACTGCATGTGTTTCATTCTTACTCCCCTCATGGAGCCCAAGGAGCCCTGTACTGGGTTCCCATGGGTCTCCCATTCAGGCACTGACCAGGTCCAGAGCTGTTTAGCTTCAGCAAGATCACTGCATTGCATGCTCTTCAGCAATACCCTGATTTCCACCCACAGCTCCTGTTTGCATATGCAAATCTCCCTCTATTGATCAGGGTGAAAGATAATCTTGCCTCCCTTTTGCTTATGCACAGGAGTGTGCCCTGTGGTCTTCCACCTGCAAAAATAAAAAGTCAGAAAGACAGTGTGTGATCTTTGGAGGAAAGAGAGAATAATCCTTCCATTTTAGATCTTTCATAATCTTAGCAAAAATAATCAAGAAGACAGGACTGCACCTTCCTTCTGTTAATAATGAATGTTGTACCTGGAGCAGTCACTTGCAAAAGAGAAACAGCTGAAAGGATTTCCACTCCCTTTGATAATTGAGGGTATTTAGTGTCCCTTTAAACATAAAAGTTTAAATAACAGGTGATCTACAACCTGCCTCAACAGTCTTAGTTCAACAGAGTCTTTCTGATGACAGCTAATAATTAATTAACAATGACTGCTGTTCTTCAGGCTGTCATGGTGATTGGCAGTATCATCTACTGGAAAGTGAAAGATTTGTTAATGTGGCAGACGGCAGTCTGGGAAACATTAATGCTTCACAATTCCCACAGCTTTTCAGCTAAATGCTTGACGTGACAGTTTGCATTGCTTTAGATGGAGGAGAGAAGGGCAGCAACCTCTGTCGGCACAAGCATTTCTTCACCACAGAGTCAGGCGTGATACAAAAGAATGAAAAAGAGGTATTGGGTTCCTGAAAGGGGAAGATTCTGTAAGCCTATTATACCAAGTTTCTAGCATCAGTGCTGGCTTTTCTACTGGTTTCTGGGCTGTACTCAATATGCTGTTTTCTACTGTTTTTGTTAAAATATGCTGGTTTTATCTGTTTGTCCATTTGATATGTTTATATACCACCTTTCTGTCATTGCGATCAAAGTAGTCTGTAATTCAAAAATATTACCAGCAGTATGATACACACTGTACAAAAGGACAAGGGGAAAGGGAGAGGAAAACAACTGAATTCAGGCACCAACTCATTCTGACTGAAGAAGCCCCTAAATCGATTTGCAGTGCAATCTTTACTTGGTGTTTAGGATTGCACTGTTGGTCTTGCTTAGCTTGGGGTTATCTTTGTGCCATTTCACAATACTGGAGATCAAAGAGCGTGCACCTTTTTAGTACTGTAATCTTTGCACTGAATTCAGACTGTTGGGCCACATCAAAAATTATTCGTGATAGCTGCCCCACCACTATGGACTTCTTCTGATTATGGGAAGTGCCTTCAAGTTGCAGCTGACTTATGGAGACCCTGCAGAGTTTTCTAAGCAAGAGATGAGCAGAGGTAGTTTGCCGCTGCTTGCCTCTGAGTAGAAACCCTGGACTTCCTTGATGGTCTGCCATCCAAAGACTAACCATCCAAGTACTAAACTGGTCCAAACTTTGCTCAGCTTCCTTGATACAATGAGATCAAGCTAGCGCAGGCCATCCAGGTGAGGGCTGGACCTCTTCTACACAGATAAGCTAAAAACTTATCAGAGGTCTGGCTGAAAGCAAGAAGCAGATTCCTTTTAGAAAACAAATAAAACTGAGGAAGTCCAAGAAGACTGAAGATTATTATTTGGTCACGTCCCAATTTGCATCTGTAAGAGTTTCTGATATCCATGGTCATACACTGAGCCAGATGTATAAGCCATCTACTACTGGAGAATTAACCATACAGAAGGACTTTGACCCCTGGCAAGAAGTCTTCTTGCCCTGGTTATTGCTGGGGTTACAACAACTTCATTTCAGGTGGTACTATTGTTTTTACTTCAAAAGCTTAGCCAAACAAAACAAAAAGAGTCATTGTCTACAGTGTTCCTACGTAGTTGGCTAGGGGGCAGGCCAGCTGCTCAGAATGATCCAGTATGGAAAAGATGCAAAAATATGAATGATAGGCACACAAGGAGAGAGATCAGCATTAAGCACTCAGATGTTCATAACATGCAAGCTAGCTTTTCTGCTTTTGTAGTTAGCTGTTAATGGAATGAGGAAATTTAACACAACAGATTCAGTTACTAAATGGCTGCTTTCAATCAATTTCTGGTACGATGTTCATTTCAGTACCCTGGTTAGCTCACAGGCTCTGCTTGTTGAATTAGCTGCCTCAGCTCTTAAAGGGGCCAAACTATGCGTGATGTTGGATCTCCTGTTTTGTGTTGAAGTGTAAATAGCTGGCATAGGGGAGAGACAATTCAGATCAGGGCCATAGCACAGGGGGGTCATGTTTAACCATGTCCCCATGTCATTTTCTTGATCTCAGCCCCCACTCCCAGCTGTTATGTGCTCCATGGGGAAGATCATTTATGTATTTGTGATAATTAGCAGTTTCTAGGGCTGAATGAGGGCTGCTGTGGCTCAGAGGTTAAGACCAGTGTTCCCTCTAAGCTGAGTTAGTGTGAGCCAGCTCCCACTTTTTTAGTTTCCGTCTCACACATTTTTGTCTTAGCTCAGGAAGGATGGTTCCAGAGCAAACTAATTTATGCAGTAGCCAAATCGTTCACTCACAACTTGAATGCCAGTAGCTCACAAAGTAGAACTTTTGCTCACAAGATTCCACAGCTTAGAGGGAGCATTAGTTAAGATGTTTGGTTGCAGACCGGAAGGTCTGTAGTTCAGCACTTTGAGACTGTAGTGCCGCATGACGGAGTGAGCTCCTATCTCTGGCCCCAGCTCCTGCCAACCTAGCAGTTTGAAAGCAATAAACTGCAAGTAGATAAACAGGTACTGCTTTGGTGGAAAGGTAACAGCATTCTGTGCACCTCAGCGTCTAGTCATGCCGGTCACATGACCATGGAGAAGTCTTCAAACAGTGCTGTCACTTCAGCTTGGAAACGAAGATGAGCACCACCCCTTAGAGTCGGATTCAACAGGCTTTCGAGCAAGGGAAGCCTTTACCTTTTTAGGGCTGAATAAGCAGCGCCCTCCATGGTTGCCTTTTTTCTTAATGCAGAAGATGCCTTCACACATCTCCTCATATCAAGTCTAATGGGCCCTTAAATACAGAACTTCTGGTATCTGCCAGGAATCTTCAGGCTTTAGTGTGGTAATTTCCGGCCACGTTTCTCAGTGCAGGATTATGTAGTCATGGCTTGGCAGTTTACCAACAGCCATTCTGGTTTCCTTGATCTCTACTAGTGGTTCTGATGGACAATGCTTCAGATTTCTGCCCTCTTCATTCCCTAATGGGTTGTTATTCGGTAAGGAAGGAGCAATCTCTTGATCCTATAGGATGTGCAGACTATTCTATCCTTTCCAGAAGGTAGAGTTTTGGACCCAGCCACACAGGTATGTTCCCTTGAAGTTGCCCACCTGTGGGGAATTTTTAATTAATGTGTAAAAGACTCCGGAAGTCAGCACAGTGGAGAGAGACCCAATTTGAAACTCTGAGGGTGTCTTAGATTGATTAGTGTAAATCTTTTTAAACCAAATGTGCACTGCTCTCCAAGAGGTGTTTGTTCAGCTGGGTTGTAAGAAGACAGATCAAAAGGGGAGAGGGGTTTTTATTATTATTAAATAGGGGGGTACACACATACACAGTGGGTATGTTCAGATTGGCGGTGCTTTGATGTTTGTAAGGTGAACATGTGACAAGACCAGGTTCACCTCATGGTTTCTATGTTGTCCACAGGATCTTAAAGTACATAATACTTACAGTCATCCTCAATACTAATAACAACCACAGCAACTTGGGTTTGCAAGTATAATAATCTTAGCTGAATAATAGGTAGATACCAATTTTCATTGGTAAGGGTTAGTTTTTGGGGGCAGAGCTGAGAGTTAAAGACACAAGAAAGCTATGTTAGATCTTCCATGTTACCAAAATCAAGAATTAAAAAGGAAAGCGCAGTCCTTTCTTCCAACAAGCAGTGGCAGTTTAATAAATTGTACTTCATTTCAAAATGATATCTCCACTGAGGCGCTGGTAATTGCCAAGCTTAATTGATTGATCAATCAGTTAAAAGGCAGTTGGTCAATTAGCATTGTTTTAACTGGGTGCTAGCACTAATATTGTCTTCAGACCTTTTTCCTGAAATTCCTGCCCCTGCCCTGGATTTTCTCTTCAGCCAACAATCTTGGTTAATATTTTATACGGCACCAGCAGAGGTGACAGAAAAGGAGCATCAACTGTCAGTGAAAGTAGCTAACCATAGTACTGGCTAATGTGGTTACAATGAGTCAGAGTAAAATATCCTATCAGCAATTAATAAAAAGAATAGCTGTGATTAATGGCATTCCAGACTAAACATAACTCAATAATTTATGGAAAGAAGTTTATCAGAGGCTGCCATGTTTGCCCAGAATGAAAAGCCCAGTCAAGCAAAATTGAATGTGGGTTTATCTACAAGCAACTAACAACATGCCTGGTTAATGTGACTATAATGCATCCATGAAGCACATTATGTGCTAAATTCTACAGAGCTGGCATGGCGTAGTGCTTAGAGTATCAGAGGATGACTTGAGGCAAGCAGGTTGCAGTCTGCGCTCTGCCATGGAAACTTGCCATGTGGCCCTGGGTCCATCACAATCTCTCAGCCTAGCATAGCTCACAAAGTTGTTGTTGTGAGGGTCAGGTGGAGGAGGGAGAAACTATGTGAATTTGGGCCCTGATCAGGGAGAAAAGCAGGATATAAATAAAAAACCAAAATTAATTTCAAGTTTAAAAAGCTAGCTTGACCCAATCACTCTCTCCCAACCTGTTTTGCTTTCAGAAAAAGATTTGGAGAGTTTTCTTTCTTTTCTTTTTTTCACAAAAGAGATTCTGTATGCAATACACTGACTAATCAGGGTGTATTTTAGAAGGAAAGACTCTTCCACAAACAGGAAGGCGACTGTGTACTTGACTCACTACAAACGTGTTGCTAATGAGAAGCCAAACATGAAAGGCAAATATTGAATCTAACTTGAATGCAAGTCATTTAACAAATGATATTTGGAAATCAACTTCAACAAAAGCTGTCCTGGCCATTAAGTGGCATGGTAGTCATGTTTGTTCATCGTGGTTAGCTAGTTTTGGATCTATCAAAATCGACCTATTTAAGGATTAGTAAGTTTAGGTATGGGTAAACCGGAGGCATTATAAGTGTCTGGAGATAAGAAAGATTCACATGTTGCAAAGCCATGCCAATATCATTTGTTTAGTGTTTATTGATTGCTGAGAATTTTACAGTGTTTTTATGTTAATTAGCATGATTATATCTCTTTCAGTTTTCTCTGTACAAAAATAGTTAAGATTATTGTTGGGCTCATCAGTCTAGTAAATTATGATTCAGAAGGTAGTTGCTAATTTTTTCCAACTCAAAAGTACCCGAAGTGGTTTACAGCGCAATAAAATGCAGTAAAAGTCGATAAAACACCAGTAAAATGCAATAATGATTCAGTTTAAATACAGTAAAATCAATAGAATTCCCAGTATTGCCACTCCCTTATGTATTATTGCCAGTTATTTACTGTGGTTGTTTTCTCATGGGCAGTAACCTTTTGTCTTCTATTTTGTTCCGATTTGCAGACTGATATGTAAAGTATGAAGAAACGCAAGTCATTTAAAGGATGGCAATCCACACTAAGCTGGAACTTTCGTAACACTCAGTGAGCAAATAGTTCCAGGTGGGCAGCCGTGTTGATCTGAAGCAGTAGAACAAATTTAGAGTCCAGTGGCACCTTTAAGACTAACAAAGGTTTATTCAAGGTATGAGTGTTCGTGTGCATGCACACTTTTTCAAATACACATATTTCATTTTCAAATGTATTTGAAAAAGTGTACATTCACATGAAAGCTCATACCCCAAATAAACCGTTGTTGGTCTTAAAGAAGAAGAAGAAGAGAAGAAGAAGAAGAAGAGATTGGATTTATACCCCGCCCTCCACTCCCCAAGGGAGTCTCCGAGCGGCTTACAAACTCCTTTTCCCTTCCCCTCCCCACAACAGACACCCTGTGAGGTAGGTGGGGCTGAGAGAGCTCTTTCCCAAGCTGTCCTTGAGGGAACAGCTGGTACAGAGCTATGGCTTGCCCAAGGTCATCCAGCCAGGTGCAAGTGGAGGAGTGGGGAATCAAACCTGGTTCTCCCAGATTAGAGTCCGCGCACTTAGCCACTACACCAGGTGCCACTGGACTCTAAATTTGTTCCACTCAGTGAGAAAGATAACTACTACTGGGGCAAATAAAATGTGTCTCTCGAATGCTCTGATACATGCTCCACTTGTATTTTATGGGTTTTTAAAAAAGATATAAGAGTTATTTATATTTTAAATATAAGAGTTATTGAAAAAATTGTTGGGAAAGATTGCATGGTAACTGATTAAACCAAGGCACAGCTAATTTCATGGTTTCGTTTACTATACAGCAAGACCCATGTGGTTGTAGTAATTGAGGTACTGGGCTAAGACCAATGGGAGTGGACTGGACATTAACACCACTGGGTAAAATCTTGGTGGGCCACATCTTTCACTCCACCCCCCCCCCAGAGGTTGGACTAGGGGGCAGGCGGGCAGCAGCCATGGTGTTCACTGCAGGGCCAGTACTGGGTGAAGGGGAGCAGCAGCTGCAGGTCAATATTTAAATTATTTGGATTTAGGTGGATATTCTGACCCCATATTTCTCCACTGAGTGTGGACTCAAAGCAGTTTATAGTATTAAAAAGCAACAGGCCATAAACACATGCATGCATACAAGAATGCAACAAATCTACCTGACAGCAACTAACTAATCTACAGGAGAGAAAGGGAGCAGAGCAGGTGGTAAAGCTCTGCCCCTGATATTAACATTCCTTCTCTCTCCAGGCACGTCTTTCCTTCCAGCGGCAGGCAGTTCCCTTTAAGCTTGCCAGTTTGGAGAGGAGGAACAGAGTGGGTTGTAAAGCTCTGTCCCTGATAACTGCAGCCTCGATGCACTCTCCAGGCCCAGGATGACAACCAAGCCAGGAGGCTGTCAGGAACCAGGTGTTGTGCTCACTGTGGGATGACTCCTGGACAAAGAGATTGGCTGGCTCTGGAACTGAATGTGGCTGAGATGAGGCCTAGGAGAGGAAGTGTGTGGATGCAGTTGTCCAGCTTCAGTCTGCAGAGCCATTAACCAGTCTCAGTAGCACAGAGCCCACCTCCCTGTCATCTAGTTAGACCCTCAGAACATAACTATGCATGGATTCTGTTGGGACATCGGACTGATTCATATGTGTTAGTTCTGCACTTAATGCTGTGCATCCAGCCATCACTGGGATTTGGAGAGTGGGACTTTCCAGCATCCCCCTCCTGCTGAACCCAACTCAGCTCCCACAAATTGTGTTCCTGGGGAACCAGCAGACCCTCAGGAACAGCATGGGGGCAAAATGATGCCTTTGGCCTTATGCAATAAACCTTATACTGTGCTATGCAAAACGGGGTGAGGGGGTCAGCCGAAATCGGCGGCTCCTCTTCCACAAACAGACATAGAAAAGAGCAAGAGACCAGTAGCAGCACAAAGACTAACCAAACAAAATTTGGGAGGGTATGAGCCTTTGTGGGTCACTGCTCACTTCAGATACAGCTGGAATGTGAGTCCATCTGTCCTCTATATTGGAAAGTGGAGTGATTTCAGATGCCAAATGGCATTAGCAGGCCAATATCACACCTAATCCAATCATACCTGCTACTGTCATTTTCCTGCTAATATCATTTGGCATCTGAAATCACTCCACTTTCCAATATAGAGGACAGATGGACTCACATTCTAGGTAGTGACTCACGAAAGCTCATACCCTATCAAAAAAAAAATGGTTAGTCTTTAAGGTGCTACTGGACTCTTACTCGTTTCTGCTGCTACAGGCAGACTCACACGGCTACCCATCTTGATCTACAGACAGACATGTCATTCTGTCAATAGACCTAGAGGGTTGGATACATGCCAATAACTTTTCAGTTGATCACGGCAAGTTGAACATGTGAATAGTCCCTGGGGAAATTATTTGTTTAAACTGACACTGGATGACAGGGATGTTTTCTCTGTGATGATGAATTGATTCACAAGTGCAGGTAATCACATCTCCCTTTGTTGACTAATATGTGAACTTTCCATCAGTCCCTCTAAACGAACACATCTCATTCTCCTGTGCAGCAGTTATGCTGATTCCACAATGGAGTCCCTGCTAGGTAAGTGTTGCAAGTGTTCCACACTGTAATTTGGTTATTCGTTGAAACGCACAGAAAATACGTGCGTTCGTTTATTTTGAGCAATATCCTGAATCCGCCTCCTTATAATGTCAGCGTTTCTGGACTTAATTAATTGGCACAATTATCTTATGTGTACCTATGGGGGGTGGGGGCAGCATTTGTAGGCTTTCCTGCCTTTCCATCACTGACTCATGCAGCCTTGTGTGTGCAGTCTTTCGGTGTTATTCTTCAGCACAGGAAGTCATATATCAATTCTTGCAATCAATGCTATTGCAGCAGGACACCGAAAAAGAAAAGCAAAGAAAAGCAAAACCAGAAACAGGACTCCAGGAGGGCTGCCTGATGGCTGTAAGCACATATTGATTGACGGTGGCAATATCCTTGAAGCTGTTACATCCTGTCCCCAATCTGGAACAGCTCCTAGTATGAGTATACATTACAGATTTTATTACCTTACTGATGGAAACCGGCACAATGATGCTCGTGATTTCAGACTGAAAGCTGAATGAAGGTCCCTTTCGTGTTGAAATGTAGGGAGGCTTTAGATATCTGGGGATGCGGGGTGGGGGAACAGGAAGTACATGTGACACTCACTTCCTGTTTCCACATTTTTCCGTAACACCCAAACTGAGATTTTTCCGTAACACCCAAACTGAGATTTTTCCATCTACCTTCAGGATGAGATGGACCAGCTGCTCAGACATCAGATGCTTTTACTTCTTGCCATAAAGGAAGATACAACATTTCTTCATACAACAAAGGCTGTGGTCATATGGCACCCTAATCCCGGATAAAGTCCCGCTGGACTTTATTCTGGGATTTTTACTTTTGGGTTGGGATGTTCACACACCCCAACCCTGGCGGCGGCGGCAGCGGCGGCGGCTGGGGGAGGCAAGGTGAGGGCCACCCGCTGCCTCATCTCTGGTCTCACTCCCCTGGGCTGGGCCGCCCGCCCGCCTGCCCAGCCACCTCCTGGCGCTGCCTTGGCCTCCTCGGTGTGTGCCTGGCCCAGGGGCAAACAGGCTGCTGCTGTCATCTGGGAGAGAGAGCTTGGATTCTCTCTGCTTGCCAGTGCGGCGCGTCGAGGCAGCCTTTCCAAGGAGCTGCCTTGCTTCAGATGCATAGATGCCCCCCCCCGCAAGAAGCACCTGGGGTAGGTGAGTGGGGGGGCTGCCAGCTGGCTTTTTTTTCCTTTCTTGCACTTGGGCACTTGAGTGCCCAATTGCAGGAAAGGGGGGGGGAACCCGGGGGACGATCAGATGGCCCTTCTCGCAATCATTGTGAGAGAGAGCTGTCCAGATCGGCTCAATCCTGGGTTCCAAGCACGACCTCCGGGAAAATACTTGATTTTCCCGGGGTTGGAAAACACACAAGGAACCCACGGTTGAGCCCGCTTCAGCACGGGAGCAGCCACAGCTGGTCTAATCGGCCCCTTTAAATCCAGGAGTAAACAGCCATGACTCCCGGTTTAAAGGGCCATGTGACCGTGGCCAGAAAGTGTGGGGCTCTTGGAATTCCTGTTTTCATTATATATCTAACAGCTGATAGTAGTCCTGTTAAAATCATGTTTGGAAGGTTCCAGTGCTGGTCTGGAATAGGATATCCCAGAGCTTTATCCTCAATAGTTGTTGACCAGCATTTGCTCTGAGGAGAACTGTCTAGGCAGTAAGAAGATTAGCCCCATAGTCCAAAACTGTCAGTTGGTGGGGCATGGGGAAATCTGTGGGGCAGCAGCAGAGGGGGAGGAGAGGCAGGGGTGGCCGCATGCCTTCCCTGATCTCCAAGCAGTGATTAACCACGTGGAGATCTGGTGCGAGTAGCCCACCACTAGAAAAGCAGCATTTAAAGGGAACCCGTTAAATGCTGTTTTTCTAACAGAGGGGGCAAGCCATACACTTTCCCTGATCTTCAAGCGGCAAAATCACCACTTGAAGTTCAGGGAAGGCATGCAGCTGGGGGCCACCCCTCTCCCTTACCTCCTGCAAGGGATAGGGGGAGCTGTACAAATTCCCTGATCTCCAAGCAACGATTTTGCCACTTGGAGATCAGGGAAAGCATGTGGCCTCCCCCACCACCACTAGAATAATAGCATTTAAAGGATTCCCTTTAAATGCTGTTTTTCTAGCAGGGGCTGCCTAAGCCTGATTTCCAAGTGGCAAAACATGCTCCCGCCAATCAGCTGGAGGGCTCTTTTAATGCTGCAGGAGGGGAGGGAGGGGGAGAGGGGCAGCAGCTTTTGTGGGACATGGTTCCTGTTTGAGGGGACAGAGCCCCAAAAAGGTCCACTATAGCTACAGGCCAGAAGATGATAACCTGCTAGATCAGACCAGTGGTCCATCCAGTCCAGCATCCTGTTTTACCCAATAGCCAACCAGTTGACCCATACAACCAACAAACTGAGAACAGAAACCAAGGTCTTCTCCTGATGTTGCCTCCCAGCTTTAATATTCAGAGGTTTGCTGCCTCTGAAAAATGTAGGTTCCCTTTAGGGCCTGTTGACCTTTTACCTGTACTGCCAATAAAGTCCCTCCTTATTACCAGCTTTAATTGGCCTCTCATTTATGACAGTTGCTCCCCCTGCCATTCAGTAGACTAGTCCCACTCCCAACTATATACTTGGCTGTAGCAGTCTTTCAACAGCTATCTATGCTTATAGGCATGTCCAGGAGCCAATGGTACAATACATTGCATAGATTATCACTTTGCATGAGAATGAGACCATAGCTCAGTGACAGTGGATACTTTGTGTGCTGAAGATCCCAGGTTCAATCCTCAACACTCCTGTTAAGGAATCTGAGGTGGTAGAGCTGGCCTAGACCTTGGAGAGCTGCCATGAGCCAGAGCTTACAGTGCTAGCGTTGATGGGACTTATGGTCTGACTAAGTAGAAGACAGTGTCAGCCACAATGGGTTATAGTAAAATCCCCATGACATAAACACAGTGTCCCATTCTTTGTTGCTATGCTAAAATGTGTCCTTAGTGGTTATAAAATATATGCCTGTACTTGTATTCCTACCCAAGCTCTTCTAAGTCAGTACAACTTTTTTTTTTTTTGAATTTGCCACTTCAGTGCTCTATAAAAAGCTTCCTGGGAAAGTATTAACAGATGGCCTCTTACTCTCTGAGACTGTTAGCAAGCGCAAGCAGATGGCAACCTGAAAAAGAAAAATCAACTTCCATTTTTGAAACTGAAGAAAAATATGATAAATATCATTGGAATGAAAATATGTACGAGGCACTGAGGTAGGAACAAAAATATCCAGTTTATGAAAAGCGACGTCTTTTCTTTAAATACAAAATTTGGCCTTTGTTTTAGATGATACATTTGAGTGGGATGTTTCCCCCCCCCCCCCCCCCATATGCTGGAAGAAGCTTGAAAAACCATCTGAAAATGTATTTTGAATGAATGGCACTTGTCAGAGATGTGGTCCTGGTGAGATGAGGAAATCACATTCTATCTATTTTATTTTGTACTAGCAAAATGTTCTTCCTTGGGGTGGGTGGATGCATGTGGGCCCTTCCCTTTGCATAAGTCTGTCTCTGAGGCCCAAGTGGCAATAGTTTATTTCCCATCCCACCCACCCCCACCCCCATAAAAGTGAATGACAACTATTTATATATATGGAAGAAAATAACAGATTGTGGTAGGCAAAACCAGTGAGGGGGGCGAATTTGTTTCCTGCAAGTCTGCTCTATTCTGCACTGCTCCGCCCCTTGTTCCTTGAGTGCAGCCAGAATATTGGATCTGTTGCATGAAAAGCTGGGAATTACCTTTTATTTATATATTTTGATTTCATTTGTTTTGCCTCATCCCGTGGGCTCACTGAGTGGTAGCCATGTGTCAATAAAAGCACCACATATAAATTTAAAACCAACCAGTGATGCTAAAATAATGTCTTGCAGATATTGAGACTCGGGTATCATCTGACCCCTGCAGTTAGCCATCAGATTTTGCCTGATGCAACACTTCTACAAGATATGCAGATTTTTGCTTTACGTTTAGAAGAATGGTCCACTGAAAGAACCTCTCTATCTGCCCTTGCAGCCACTTTGGTGTACTGATTAGGAACATGGACTCTAATCTGGGAGAACCAGGTTTGATTCCCTACTCCTTGTGCAGCTGCTGATGTGACCTTGGGTCAGTCACAAGTTATTTCAGAGCTGTTCTCTCAGTCTCACCTGCCTCACAAGATGACTGTTGTGGGGAGGGGAAGGGAAAGGAGATTGTAAGCTGCTCTGAGACTCCTTCGGTAGTGAAGGGTGGGGTATAAATCCAATCTCTTCTTCTCTTCTTCTATTAAATGAAAGGTGTTGTACCTAATGGGCATTCTTAGAGAGGGGCAGTCCCTGGCATCTTCTGTTTAAGATACCAAGACCCACCTGAGACACTGGAAACCACTGCCAACCTGAGTAGACAATACTGAGCTAGATGGACTAATGATCTGACTTGATATAAGGCAGCTCTATATGCTCAAAGATTGTGATAGGACATAGGGATGGAAGCACTTTGTCGGTTGTGTTGAGCCCAAGCTCCTTAAGGTTTTATAAGTGCTGAATTAGCCACCAGAGCTGTGCCCCACTTCTCACAAGCCCTGTTCCCAAGTGACACTGAATGTATGTACAATTTGCATGTGCATGCATACTTCTGTTTGTAAGAAACAGCCAATTCACAATCACTTTACAGCAGGGCTTTTTTTGTAGAAAAAAACCAGCAGGAACTTGTTAGCATAATAAGCCACGCCCAACAGCAGAAACTCATTAGCATATTAGGCCACACACCCCTGTTACCAGAAGAGTGGCCATCCATTTGCTTCTTATTCTGTTTACCTTGTTTGTTATTAAAACCCAGGGCTATTTTTGTAGCAGGAATTAATTTGCGTTAGGCCACATACCCCTAATGTAGCCAATCCTAATGAGTTTCTGCTGTTGGGTGTGGCCTATTGCGCTAATGAGTTCCTGCTGGGTGTGGCCAACTCAGGAGCCAGCCGGAACTCCGTTCCTGTGCGTTCCTGCCCAAAAATAGCCCTGCTTTAGTATTAGTAACTGGATAATATGAGGTTTTAGTAACTGGAAAATATGAGGTTTAAATCAAACATTCAACTATATGTACATTGAATGTCATATGAAAATTACTTAATGCCCATATAAAGGAAAATCAAGTGTACGCTGTACACAGATTGTAAGGTGTAACTTGTGGACAGAGCTATAATGTGGGAGGTGGGGGCCCAATTAAAAGGGTAAAGGGGGCACATAAATACATAGTGTTAAACACTCCTCCTGTGTCAGGCCTTCTTCGCTTCAGTCTGTCATCTCTGACATCAATTTTCCTCCAGCAGGACTCTGATCAGAAGTGAACCTAGCTAACAGAAAGTATCTGAAGAAAAGGCAGTGAGGAGGCAATGGCAGAACAGGGAGGGCTTTAAAACAAAGTTAGTTCCTAGCCCTCATGGATCTGAAGAGAATCTTGAAAATATGCAAGCATTGCCTGGTGAAACCGAAAAAGACAGAGGCATAGTTACACATGACTTTCAGGAACTGGCATGAAAATTGACTTCCACCTCTCCCCTCCCTGTGAATAGCAGCAGGAAGAAGAAGGAGGAGGAGAAGGAGGAGGAGGAGAAGAAGAAGAGCTGGATTAATACCCTGCCCTTCACTCAGAGAGGCTTACAATCTCCTTTCCTTCCTCTCCCAACAGACACCCTTGCGAGGTGCTAGGGCTGAGAGCTCTGAAAAAACTGCTCGAGAGAACAGCTCTGGGAGAACTTGTGACTGACCCAAGGTCACCCAGCCAGCTGCATGTGAAAGAGTGGGGGATCAAACTCGGTTCTCCAGATTAGAGTCCACCGCTCTTAACCACTACACCAAACTGGCTCTCTATGCATAATTTATGCAGGGTGCAGAAATTAGCTTTCTTTGCAAAGAATGAGGGCTACCTTGGTCCAGCAGTTGACCTCTTTTTTAAAAAAAAACAGTATAGGCATGCACCTAGCTCTAACAATATCTGGCCACTGGAAATAACAGAGTATGAATGATGTGTGCTTTCTATAACCACCTGGTCTTTATGATCAAGAGCTGTCACTTTGGAATTAAATGGTCATCAAGCTGAATTCAATTATTATATTTTTGCATTTATTTTGCTTTATTTTGTTGATCACCTTGAGCCTAGGAGGGCAAGAGAAAAGTTTTAAAAAACTCATGCTTCAATCCTTTTTATTGCTGAGTATACATGGGAATGGTTTCGGTCCAGTAGATAGGCAGACCCCCCCCCCCTTTCACCTTAAATAATCTATTTATCAGTATCCAAATTCCAGAGCTTTATTATCCAGGTCTCTAAGTCACCAACAGAAGTATCCTGTATCTTATCCATTAAAAAGAAGAAGCAGCCCATAAAAATGCAAAGGAGAATATTGTCGCCTTCCAGCCAAAGGGGGGTGGGGGGATATTTCTGCAAAGAGCTATTTGTTGTTTACACCATCAAATATTTATAATGATGCCAGATGTATGAAAATTATTACAGGGAGTGTTTCCCTCTTTGCCTTCTTTCTGGCAAAGCACCAATTTTCACAGGCCATAAACAATAATAAAATAACTCTATAGAGATAGCGTGATAACAGGAGCAAGGCAAGCCCTCCGGCGATTCAGCTTGACATGCAAGCACTCTTCTATGTAATCAACGTAGCCTCATGGTTAGGCTTAGTTTAGCAGGATACACAAGGCTGTTGGAGTTCCATAGATCAGGTGACGAGTGGGCTTTGCCTGATCTAGGGGCTCAGACAAAAGGGGGGATGTTTATCAGCCCCATTGAAAAAGGTGGCATTGCACCTGGTCGCTGGGCTCCTGTCACTGCTTGTCATGGGCAGTCTGTCCAGTTGTAAACACAGGTGGACCAGAAGGCTATGATGTAGGGACAGAACTTGCCCATGCCACTTGGGGGTTTAAAAGAGGTCTGGATGAGCTGTAAGTGGGGGAATCAGGAAAAGGAGACAGACAAAGTCTGGTTGCAAGTCGCACCTTCGGGAACCTCAGCTGGACCTTCAGCCCCCTTAGGGCTGAGCTCACAAGGCCCAGAGGGGCCTCCCCCATAAGCATTCCGATCTAGCAAAATAGCTTTTCATAACCAATCACACAAGCATTCTGGTTGCAACTGTATAACTGGATTTACAGGAATGTGATGAGGAATGTATAGGTCTTATGTTCCAACTATGGATAGTCCACCGTATCCCTTGAATGGGGTGCAGGTTTCACCTGTTAAGGACCATCTTCTTATCACACAATATAACTCCCTTTGGGTGGCATTTAAGAAGTTGCTCCAAAGAGGTCAAGGTGTTCTTACATTCCAAGTGATAGCAATGGTGATCCAGGAATCACTGTTATTTCTCTCAATTTCTCTCTTTTTGCTCTCAATGAGTGATGTCATCACCAAGGCAACTCTGATTGGCTGTGTAGCATTATGATGGCATCACATTCAATGCATGATCTCCAACTGGTGAGGATTGCCCATGTGTCTATTCTCTGGCAAGTGGATGGTGCTAAAGCTACATCTGAGAGGGAAATCATAGCAGCAAGCAGGGGGGAAAAGGGTGAACATTTGCATCCTTCATGGGGTTTTCAGGAACCATTCCAATGCCCCCACATTTTCAAAAGCAATACTTTTGTCCTAGAAATTAGAATTGCCAAACACATAGTGTAGACCTAGTTTTAGTCAGAGTGCCACTGAAATAAATGCAAAAGGAACTGATGGGGAATGTTTCTCAGGGTTGTGCAACTGGCATAACTTGGATCAATCTGTGGACCATCTTGGACATCACATCTCTCACCTTTCTAGAGACAAAGGAGATATTATAGGGAGGCCTGGCCCCACTGGAGATATTCCAGGATATCTCCTGAACATTTACATTTTTAAAAAAGTAAGCTCATGAACCACTCTCGGCCCGGAGGGTGGCAGTATGGGATGCATGGCCCATGTATGCTTGTAACTCCTAGTACAGCTGAAGGGGACTGAACCATGGAGGATGGACAGCAACAGGAAAATTCCCCTATATGCAAGACACCCAAAAGAGATAAAGCCGTGGCAAAAGAATACATTATCCCCAAGAATGTTGCTGTTTTTCTTACAGAGGTACATCTTAGCATAACAGAAACCTGCTCCCATCTTCCATTAGTTTGGCCACTGGTTACAAAGAAAAGGCTGCTGCGGTGGGCTGGCAGCTCTAGCGCCAGCTCCCCAGTCCCTGAGGCCACATGCAGCGGCTTCTTCTGCCCCTTTCCTCTGCCACCCAGTGCCAAGGGCCCCAAGATGCCTGCAACAGAACAGGGTGTTCAATGAGGTGACAGAGAGCTGGAGTGTACCATTGATGAAAGTGTCCCAGTACCCATAATGGCCTGTCAGTAGGAAACTACCACAGCATGCCAATGGACTGGCTAGATCTTTTCTCCATCGTGTGCTAATTTTCTTTTTATTTATAAGGATTCTTTTCCCTGAGAGTGATTACAGCATAAGACTAGAATCTGGGAGACCCCGACTCAAATCTGCACTCTGCCATGGAAACTTGCTGGGTGACCTTTGGCTAGTCACTCACCTGAAGCCTAATATACCTTATGGGATTGTTGTGCAGATAAAATGACGGGGAGGAGAATTACATAAGCCAGTTTGGGTCATTGGTAGGGGGGAAAGGGCAGGATATAAATAAAGCAGGTGAGTAAATAAATAAATTTTACAGGGAAGAGCAGCAAAACATGAGCCTTCCCCTGTAATCGGCATTGTTTCCTTTTGAATGCCAAAGGATGTGCTTTTGTTTCAGTTTATTTTATTGTTCTAAATATAATAATCTAGTGGGCGGTTCATGCAGTCACAAAAGCAGCCAAACCAGCTCCCCCCCCCCCCCCGCCGCCGCCGCCCCTGAGGTATTTTTATGCATCTGGAGAATTTGGGCAGGAAAATATGGCTCTGTAAATGAACTACAAGAAAACAATAGCAAAGGCTTGATGAGAACAGATTGTGTTTTAACAGCCACAGAATGTTGAGAGACAGTTAAAGGGGTGGTAGAAAGGGGGGGGGGTTACCTTCCCATGCCCCTGGGACCTTGTAGGATTCTCAAAGGGAAGGATTCCCTCTTCCCTGCACCCCAGGAGTCTTCATGAACCTCCTTTATTATAATGGCCACTGGTTACATTTGCTTTCCTTTCTCCAGGTTTGAAACAGCACAAATTTGGCGTTTTTTAAAAAAACCCTCTGATTTCAATGGGTGAGATTTAAGTGCTTGCTGTACTGCCCCACTGAAATCAATGAGATGTTGGAGTTCTTTGCTTTGGCTTGATCACGCCCCATACTTCTGTAATGAATGGCAATTGTTTTTACAGTCACTAAAATGCTGTTTCCTCTGGGCCTTATTTTCTGGAGCGGCACTCATAATAATAAAAATGCAGACTTCCTCCAGAGCATGTTGTTGGCATTTGGGGCAGCATGCTCCGTGAATGAATGTGACAGTAGATGATGCTCGTATTCTTCCTACTGACTGTCATATAAAACTGAAGGGCATAAAATGAAGCTAATACTCTCTCATCCGGGGCTGATTCGATAAAGGTTCTTTGATGTCTTAGTGTCCTCTAGTGAACAGTTCCAAGTACTGCACCTGGTCTGACTTCAAGCATGGCTCTAGGAAAGACACAATTCATAAGAGACACAATTAATAAAACAGCCAGTGTAATAACAGTGGTTAGAGTGCTGGGGTAGGATCTGGGAGACCCAGGTTCAAACCGCCACTCTGCCATGGAAGTCTGATCTTGGGCTAATCATACACTGTCCGCCTGAGTTACTTCACATGGTTGTTGTGAGGATAAAGGGGAGGAGATTGATGAAAGCAGCTTTGAGTCCCCATTAACTAGAAAGAAAAAGAAGAATGTGCTGTCCAGTCACGACTGAATCATGGCAACACATTTTTATGGGGCATTCTAGGCATGAGATGAGCAGAGGTGCTTTGCCATTGCCTTCGTCTGTGGAAAGGTGGAGGGTAAATGAAGCAAATAAGTAAATATTTTCCTGTTCACAGACTTGCTGTGCATTCTCTGCATGCCTGAGTACCCCTCTATGGTTCAAGACAGGCAGTGGCCATTTCAGGGAACAGTTCTCCGTGCTTGCCCCTCCCTGTCGAAAAGCAAATGCAGGAACATTGCTGGATCAGGCCAAGGGCCCTTCTAATCCCACAATCTCTTTCCAACAGCTGTCAGTTCTTCTTTGCCATCTTAAACTAGATATGAGGAGGTGGGGATCACCTGTTGTTTCCCCTCACCATCTAGTATCCCACATGCTACCTCTGTACTTGAAGGTTCCATTTACCTATCACAACATCTAATAGTAAAGCAGCAGACCCCTGTGCCAATCAGAAAAGCGCCAAACCAGGCCACATAATAGCAACCATGCAGACAAAGTAAGGGCCTGTATGTATGCAGGGGCTTCCCCAGCTATGCAGAAAAATATGACTTTTTAAATTAACCAAAAGAAAAAAACCAATTTTAATTGACTTGATGAGAACTGGAAAAGCTTCAGAAGAGACAGGATATGGACAAAGCAGAGTTTCAGTTAGAAGGAAAGTAGCAGGAGAAAGAACTCTTCAAATCCTTTACTTTCATTTATGAAAACTCCCTTTTTTATCCACTGCAGTTGGAAACCTGCCTTCTGTTAGAGGTGGTTTCAGCCACTAGGCAAGAAATGCAAGAAGTTCCTCTTTCTACATGTATTTCTACATGTAAAAAGCCCTGCTTTTAATCATGATATTAATTACTGAATATTTGAACCTCAAGTGAAAGGCGGGGGGGTTGCTAATTACATGTCAACTTGTTGTGTCCCAAGGTATAGTTTAGGTGCACCAACATAGCTAGATTTGAGTCCAGTAGCACCTTACAGACCAACAATATTCCAAAAGATTCCAAAAATCCCCTCCATCAAGAGTTCCCCCTTAAAAGTTTATATCCCCAAAATTGTGTTGGTTTCTAGGGTGAGACTGGACTCGAATCTAGTTCTTCTACTGCAGACCGACACAGCTCCCCTCTGAAGCAACCTTGCTGAAGCCTAGTAGGTATTCATGACAAGACTAATCTATGTGTTTACCTTAGAAAGAAATATTATCCTATCATCTATAGCCTATAATACCACTTGTGTTCTCAAAACATAACTGGTGTATCAAAATGTATTCTATTAATATTGAAAAACCTTTCCCCCCCTATATGCAATTTACCAATGGTTTTTTGGGTTGTTTATATCTTTTTTAGGTGGGTTCCCTCATCTGAATCTAAGGGGAACCTAAGTTGGTACTGATTATAAAGAAGAATAAGACACTAAGTTTAAAAAAGTAATCAGACCCTCAGGTAAATTGCGCGGGGGGGGGGGGGGGCCCTGATACATTGACAAGTTTTCAAGAACAACTTACATGCCCCAAACAGTGGCTACAAACAACCATAGGCTGTGATCACACACACTAAATAGTCCACTTTCAATCCACTTTCCAACTGGATTTTACTGTGTGAACTGGCAAAATCCAGTTTGAAAGTGTACTGAAAGTGGATTGAAAGTGGATTATTTAGTGTGCGTGATCGCAGACTAAGAGTGCAGTCCTGTTCAGAATTACTCTGTTTAAGCACACTGAAATCAATAGGCTTAGACTCGAGAAACGCACAGGATTGTACTGTAAATTACAATAGGACCATTTTTAATCCAAATCCTTATAATTGTCCAAACTCATTTTGCATGGCTAATGAGACACAACTTTGTGTAAATATCACTTTCATTTAATTTGAAGTTCACGCTATCCCACCAAAATAAGTGGCAAGTCCTGACCTACCACTGACTCAGAACCCATCCCAAGATGTAGGGCTCCAATGTTGCCAGTACATTTTTTCCAGAAAGGTGTGCTGTACTCTAGAAAGAGAGATGTCCACATGTAAATAGCCTTCTGCACATGACACCAGCACAAATCTGTGTCACCTTCTATTACTTTATGCTTTTGTGAACTCTATGAAATTGGCCAGAAGTGTTATTTGATGCAAATGATGTGAATCCCAAACTGGGGCCACCAGTAATTCTATGTGAGGTGTAGCTCATGACTAGAGCTGGATTGGGGACATCGAGACGGAGGGAGAAAGACTACAGGAGACAGAAAGAAAGGGACAGGATAAAAACAGAAGAGAAGGAGAAAGACTGCGATATACAATACAAATTTTAGAGGGTCTAATTTTGCCAACTGGGGTTACCAGTAAGTCAGAAGAGGTGGACAAGGACCCCTCTGGCCCATTTAGAAGAATGAAGTGATCACATTTTCAGAAAGCATTTTAAGCACAGCCATCGCAAGACCATCATTCTGTCCAAACTTCCCCCATGATCAATAGCTTGAATGTACACTAATCCTATTACAGCAAAGAGAAACGAAAGGCAGCGATGAGAAAATGATTAGACCATCCAGTTCAATCAGCTAATCTGTTTGTCTTTCTCATCCTTGCCCTTGATTATGTTTCCGAAACAAGGTTCCGATGGAGCCGACAAAGGCAAAGCCGCGTGTCTCCCACAGCTCCTTGTAATGAAGGCTCCCTCTGCGTGCAGGATCACATCCGTCTTGCTGTGAAATATTTGAGAGGGGCTCGAGCAAAAGGAAGCGATTCCCTTGGCAGAAGATCAAACTAATTTAAAGTGTGGGGAATGAAATACGCAGAAAGCATCCAGACTGTGAGAACTAATCCCTTGCATGCAGCGAACAGCACTGAGGATTCAGCAGTATGAGGGGATGCGCCGGTCTCTCAGCTGTCCACAATGCTGGTTTAATTTAATTTGCTGCTAATTTGTTACATGCCCATGAAATGACCATTGTGACAATGGTAGGGCAGAAAAGGGCTCAAGAGAAAGGGTATGCCTATTGCTGGGACTCCCACAGTCAGAGAGCAGATGGGAGTCTTTCCTATCAGACACCCTTTCCTATGGCCTCTCCAAATGTTGTTTTGTATTTTTCTCCAGTAGAGAGTATTTGATAAGTACTGGAGTCTGGAGGCCAGTGGAGTGAGTTTCAGCATGATTAAGTTTATTGTAGGTCAGGAACAAGTATACCTGAGGTGGCAAGGGGATCAGCTTATATGCACAGAAAAGCCTCACCCCCGTCCACATCCACAGTGTGGGATAGGTTAATCTTCCCACCAGAGATTACATTGGTTCATTTGAATATGCTAAGCCCCTGATAGGTGGATCTTTAGGAGCCTGGGTGCTATTGTTCTTTTACCTCAAGCTTGTACCTTTTCCAGGCCGCATGGCCGGCACCATTACATGTTTGGTCACATCAAAGAATCATACAAGTGTACACATAGAGAATCGCAGCCTGGTTGTCTGTGGAATTGCGTCCAGGACATAACAGTATTGCAGCCATGTGCTTGTACATAAGAAAGCAAAGGTTCGAGACCATTGTAATGGGAGCTGAACTCTGCTAGTGGTGAATCTACTTTTCTTGGAAGGCAGAGAAAAGCAGGTTTCCCCCCTCACCTACAGTGGAATCACTTATTTATTTTTATATCTGTTTTCAGCCAGACAATGCCTTCCCAGCTGCCTAACAATCCAATACAAATATCAGTCACAAATTGCAGCACAGATAGGGAATTCTTTGCAAGATCTGGATCCAGGTGCAGTGGAAGGAGGACCTGGCTCTGATCTAGGTGATACCATCAGCAGTAGCACCTAGAAGCTGGGAGTGCTCCCAGTCGTAGTTTGACCCTCTAACCGTTATACCCCTCTGGCACTAAAGTGCAATGGAATGTTGAGGGAATGGCATGGAATGTTGAGGGACTAGTTTTCACACATCTACTAGTAGAGTGGCTAAGCCCTATCCCAGTCACAAAAGCAGCAAAAACAAGCCACACAAAAAAAACACAGGGGGGTTTCAGAAGACTTCCCAGATATGTAGGAGAATAAGACTTTGTAAATTAACCTAACTGCCTTCAAGAATAGGCTGAGAAGGACTGAATATGTTTCAGGAGCACAGAATGTTGAGATCAGTTGAGGGTCAGCTAAGGAAAAGGGAAATGAGACTGGTTCAAGCCGATGAGAGTTTATAGAATCCTTGAAAAGATGTGTAGGTGTGGATGTGGGTTTGGGTAGATGGCTGGGTGGATGATGATGGAATTTCCAGCCATTTGTCTCCTGCAATTCATTGTGGGCCCCTTGTCTGTCTAGATAATCCATCAAAGAAAGGGCAGAATAAAAACGTAACATGAAGCAATAGATGTTAACTCTGCGCATGTCTTATTGCCATGAAAAGGAGCAGTGCTCTTGCATGCTTTCCATTCATTTCAATAGGTGTTTTGTGCAAAAGAAAATTCCTGGTGGTGGATGCGGCCCCATTGTCTTCCCCAGGATTATATTCCTTCACTTCATATTGCTTCAGCACTGAGTCTCTCACCTGCAAGGCAAGAACAGCCACAGAGATCAAAATAAACCTTGTGGGGAATGTGATTAATATCCCTCATTTTAATTAGCCAATTTGTTGAGCTATCCAAATTTGCTGCAGCTCCCCTGGCTGAGACCATCAAGAGGAAACGTGCCTTTGACTCCGTAGGAGGATGTGGAGGTAGCCCAGCCTGACAATGGTTGAAGGAAAAGAGCTGTGGTAATGAGGGCAGCATCAGAGGCGAGCCCCCGGGCAAGAGCAGCCAAACATGAAAGCAGATGAAGGAGAGAGAGAGAGAGGGAGAGAGATCTTTCCTGTTTCCAAAGGAATCCTAGAACGCTTTGTTTCTCTCACAAACTGAGCTTCGGTTTGGGGGGGGGGGATCAGGATTTTAACAAGACTGAGGGCCACACTAAAAGGCCGGCCAGCCACATTCTACCCAAGGCAGCCTTCTCTTTGTGGGGGGGGGGGGGGGGAAGAGAGCAGGAGGGAAAGACCCCATCTGTGGCCTGGATCCTAAGCAGGGCAAGAGGAGTCACCTGGGTCAGCAGCCAAAACAACATCAACATTCAGAGCAAGACATCAAAGCCATGTAAGAAAGCCTGTCTGCGTAACTGAAAAGGTGAGACTCAACATGGCTGATCACCAACATATTGATTAATAATCAGTAACATTTCAGTTTCCCACTTGTTGCATGTTCTGTATTAGGAAGTGGCATGCACGAGGCCTCACAGTAAGTAATAAACATATATGGCACAATGTATGTTTAGACACAGTGGCATAAATCCACACGTGGGTCCCACTTGGATTACTGGCAATGGTCCACCTCAATCATTTCCCTTTCCACAAAGCATCTCTAAGAAGCCCTTTTGCCCCCTAAAAATCTTTGCCTGCCATTTCCTTCACAGACTGGTTATTCTATCTTCCCATCAACCCCTCCGATACACCTTAACTAAAGAGCCATGTTTGGTTCTACACTGAACCACATTTGGCTCTGGAGTCCCAGGTGGCTGACCTGTGTGCTAGTGGGAGGTAGCTTCCCTGTCCCCTCGCCCACTGTAGCCTTCTAGAAGTCAAGTCGCAACCACCTTATGGCATCCCCAGCAAGTGGCGTTCAGGGCAAGTGAGAGCAGAGAGAATTTGCCAGTACCTTCCTCTGCAAGAGCTTTCCTTGGTGGTCTCTCATGCAAGTCAGCCTTCTGTACCCCCTGAAATAGTTCTCCTGCACATCAGTGGATCCCCAGGAACAGTACTGGGGGGGGGGGGAATCTGCAGGGGGAATTGGGAATTGGCAAATATTGTCCTCCTCCTCCAAGGGAAATGGTGTTACGTTGTCAGAATGGCTGTTAGGCTTGGATTCTGAGCTACTGTCCCATTATCCTGAGGTGAGCACACTTAGTCTTTTGGTGATTCTTCTCCACCCACCCACCCCATCCTCTCATGTGTGAAAATAAGGATACAAAAAAGCAAAACACTGGTGTAGTGGTTAAGGTGTCTGACTAGGATCTGAGAGACCCAGGTTGGAATCCCCATTCGTACCACAGAAGCTTGCTGGGTGACCTTGGGTCAGTCACACTCTTGCAGCCTAACTTACCTCACAGGGTTGTTGTCAAGATAAAATGGAGGAGAGGAGAATGATGTAAGCCACTTTGGCTCCCCATTGGGGAGAAAGGCAGGGTATACGTGAATTAAGTAAACAAACACACACCACAAAAAACCAGCCTGGTGAGGACTGAACATGCTCCAAGAAGCACAAGATAGTGAGAGAAGCGGGGAGTGTGGGGAGCTGAAACAGACACAATGGCAATCTCTGTCAATCTGTATGAAAGACAAAGAGTGTCTGTCCACCACCCTTCAGTCCCTGATCCACTTTGCTAACTGAAGCCAGGCTTCTCATACCGGCATTTTAAAGGAGAAAGGATGTCTTTTTAAAGGACGTGTCTTTTTTTTTCTCCTTTGAAACTCTCCTAACAGTGTGGTGAGCCCAGTTTCAACTAGTGAAACCAAGGAGGGCTCTTCAGGCTTCAGTCCCCTTTCCCCTCTCCGCACGCTTCCAGTCTGAATGGAGGCTGTGCCCACATGTAGTTAAACTTATACAGGTGGATGGAGGTTATGGTTTTCATTACATCCATTCTGACTCTTGTTCTTCAGAACAAGATGCAGTCACACTTTTGCCTCTAATCAAACCAAGGTTAGTCCATCTCCCTGCGATGCTAGTTTTCTATTTGCAGGGGGGTTTTTTAATGCACAGGAACATTCAAAGCTGCAATCTGAGGTAGCGTGTTCTGCCTCCTTAGAATTCTGCTACCTCATTCTCCTGCATGCACGTGTGAACCAGGTGAATATTTTGCTATTGAAGGTACAGTGGCAAGCCTCAGCTGTCAGGAAGGGTCACTTGTGGGGATGCTCATCTAGCTGGGTTCAGAGTCTCCCCTGTTCAACTGCTGGGTGGATTTTGATCAGTCACACTCAGTGGCTCAGGAGCCACCTGTTTCTGTTTGCCATGCCCCTCGTGGCTTGTCTGAGCACTGTTCTCCAATGTGACACCTGCCCCATGTTTCAGGAAAATGAGCAAGACCACTATGGAGGAGATTGGATTTATACCCTGCCCTTCACTTGGAGTCTCAGAGCAGCTTACAATCTCCTTCCCTTCCTCTCCCCACAACGGACACTCAGTGAGGGAGGTGGAGCTGAGAGAACTGCTCTTGAGAGAACAGCTCTGAAATAACTTATGACTGACCCAAGGTTACCCACCAGCTGCACGTGGAGGAGTGGGGAATCAAGCCTGGTTCTCCCAGATTAGAATCTGCACTCCACCAAACTGGCGGTGGCTGCTAGGGCTAGAGGACAGGTAAACTGTGAGCCTTTTTGAGCTATGGACCTCACAGAGGTAAAAGGCTCCTCCTCTTCAGCAGCCTCCAACCCTCCTCTGTACCCTCATCCCAGCATCCAAGCAGCCACCAGGAGGAGCACAAACTGGCTGCAGAGAAGGGAGCACAACCCTCAGCACCATGGAAGCTACCTCGGAGAAGAGGAAACTGGCCAAATTGGGTGGTGGATTTACTTCCCTTTCTCCATGACCAGCTTGTTCTCCTCTAGGAACCTTGTCTTTCATTCTGAATAGAGAGTGAGAAGGCAGAGAGGGAAGATCTTCCCCTTACTCTAGGTCCACAAGAGCTGGCTGAGATTCAGCAGTGAGTGTTCCCTCTAAGCTGAGTTAGTGTCAGCTAGCTCCCAGTTTTTTAGTCTCCAGCTCACACATTTTTGTCTTAGCTCAGGAAGGATGGCTCCAGAGCAAACTAATTTATGCAGTAGCCAAATCACTCGCTCACAACTTTAATGCCAATGGCTCACAAAGTAGAATCTTTGCTCACA
Organism: Lepidodactylus listeri; assembly: GCA_029233225.1. Taxonomy (NCBI): domain Eukaryota; kingdom Metazoa; phylum Chordata; class Lepidosauria; order Squamata; family Gekkonidae; genus Lepidodactylus; species Lepidodactylus listeri. Next base: position 40,373,167 of record JARCFY010000013.1, read on the forward strand.
AAACCCCACAGCTTAGAGGGAGCATTGGATGGGACCTTCCAGTTCAGAAGTAATCTGGTATTTTTAAAAGATTATAGTTATATGTTTACTATTAATAGTTATAGCTTACATTATTTGATGTGTATGTCTTGGTGGGGTGGCACACAGAGGATGTGGGAGTCGTGTGACTCTTTTGGTCAATGGTAATTGTGACTGGCTCTCCACAAACTGCAGAATGAATACCATGGAATTAGGATTGTCCAGTCAATGAGTGCTACCATTTCACAATGACTAACTTTGCAGGCCAAGCACTGAACTGAAAAGAAGCTGCACTTTAAATGTGTCATGCCAGTGACAGCAGCAGGTGGATCATCAGACTCCAAGTTCTGTTTGCGAACCATAAACATGCTAGAACTCCAAAATTACATCCTTTCTTCATTTGCTGCCTGGTCCAAGATCCCTGAGAAACATTATTTTTAAAATATATGGCCAGGGTTCGACACACCTGAGGGACCACCCCAGAGAGAACTATGGTCAGGGTCTTAAAATCGACTGACCCTACCGGGCCCCAAGGATGCCAGGCTCACTATTACCAGGGCCTTCTCAGTGGAGGCTCCATATTGGTGGAATGAGCTCCTGGAAGAGATCAGGGCCCTGTGGGATCTATTTATGGTTCTGTAGGGCCTGCAAGACGGAGCTCTTCCACCAGGCTTTCAACTAAGAAAGTACTCACTACTACCACCAACAATCGTGGTTGTAGATCCTGGCCCTCAGCTTTGACATCTGGCCTATGCCACCGCGTGACTTAGGAAGACCACTGAGTTGGAAACTGTCTGTTGGTATGCATCCTTCAGCATGCTGTCTCAAGCAATTAATGAACTACTGCCACACTTTTATGATTTTATGATCTCATTTGTAATTGTATTTGAACTGCTTTAAATGATTTTATGTGGATTTTAATGGTATTTATGTACCAACTAATGTAAGCCGCTCAGAACCTGCTTGCAGGGAGGGCGGGGTATAAATTAAATAAATTATATTTTTTAAAAGCTAGAAAGGGAAAATTTGGTTTCGGCCACTACATCTTGAACACAGTGAAGAGCCGCGGTAATTGAAGAGACCAGGGTATGAAGTTAATCTCACTCGCACGCTGCTTTATTAACCGAAGGCTGTTTGTTGACTCTGCTTTTTCTTGTTCAACTCAAGAGTCTCCTGTGTAGCCGCTCCTAACTTGCCAGACAGGTAGCAAATTCTGCTGATGTAGACAGATGCCTTTTGCTCCAGCTGTTGCAGAGCCATCTCATGAAAGAGGGTCAGCAGTGGCATCTCATTTATTTTACGATGCTGGCTTTGCATTCTGCCTCCCTCCTTCTCCCTCCTGCTCTCCCCAAGTCATCTGTTTTTATTGCTCTTGGTGTGCTCTCTTTCTTGTTATTGGAGACCATTTTGACCTAAAGAAGAACATATCCTGTCCCTCCAGGAAGGGCAGCGTTGGAACACTGCCATTATCTAGCTCTTGACTTTGTAGACACATTATTGGTGCTTCTGTTGGGAGGAAACTCAAAGTGATATGAAACAGCTTCAGTGTTATAAAAATAAAGGGGCTCCAAGTGGAGTGGCTAAGCACATGCCCTAAAATGCAGGAAGCAACATCAAAATGAAGCCCTATTCTGAAGGGCTTTGTGCATTTTTCTAGCAGGCAGCTTATGTAGCCCTCTGATTTTCCTAGCCACTCTCCGCAAATCTATTGTGTAAACTGGCATAGATGTGACAATCACAGGAGACCTGAAACCAGAGCTGGGACCTAAAACCAGAGCTGGGTTCAAATCCCCTCTAAGAATGATGCTGGAGCAATCATGATCTCCCTGCCTATTCCTGCCTCACAGGGCTGTTGTGATGGCAACATGGCAATGCTTAGAGCTTCCTGAACGATGGATGCGCTGAAGGACACGTGTTTTCCAAGTTTTCCAAGGCCAGACAGCCCTAGAGAGACAGTTCATGAGCTGGTGATCTTCCACAGAACTTGCTGACTCCCAATGGAATGAATGGGCAGCAGATTCAGCACAGGCAACGTGCATAATTAACCTATGGGCTCCATTACCACAAAGACATAGCTATGGCTGCAACCTTATTTCAAGTTTATCTCCATCAGTCATAGGCTGCAACAGAAAAACAAGGTTTTAAATAAAATACTAATAAAGGTTCAGACAAGTTCGTGAAGGAGAGGTTATCCATAACCATAAGAGGCAAATGGGACCTCTGTGATCAGAAATAATGTACCACTTAATATCATTTTCTGGGAGACTACAGAGGCAGGCTTTCAGCATCATGCTTGTGCTTGCAGGCCTTCTGAAGCATTTGGCTGCAGGAAACTGCATGCTAGACTACATCAGAGGTCTTCAGTCCATAGGCTGTGGCTCAGCTTGTTTCCTAGCCACTCTGTCTTGATCTGTTGCCCACTGTCCTAGCCTTGACACAAGAAAAGTCACAACTAATTCCCTCTCTTCCTGACGTATGTAACCAATGTCACATGCTCACAGCTCAATGGATCCCAGGCTGCCCCTTCCTGTCAAAGGTTCGGCCCAGGTTTGGGAAGGTGGAAGACTATTGGACTAGATGAACCACTGGTCTGATGCTGCATGGCTGCCCTTATATTTCTATGTTCTTATCAAAGCTTGCCTTGAAAATAGCTATGGCACTGAGACAAAGGTCTTTCTCCCACTACATGAGTTGCAGGAATGTTTATCTGAATGGCCTCTGCCCACAAAGCTCTCAGAATATGTAACCAAGCTATTTACAGGCTTATTCTGACTCTGCAAAGGAAACAAAGGAGGCAATATGGAAGTTTCAGATAAAAGTAAGATGGCTATGTGTGTGCACTGCAGACCCATTAGACATGGAGCCACAGTATCTAACCTTTCAAAGAAGAACTGATGCTGTTTGCAAAGATCCTACCATTACCTCCCTTCCATTTTTTTCCACTCAGAAAATTTTTCCTGTTAAGACTTTTGTCCTACACTGACGTTAAAAATGAAGCAAATCATCACACATGACAAACGGTGCATTTATATTCCCCTTAAATTAGCCTTCAGATCAGCCCGTGCGGTTTTCTAGGCCATAAGAATTTTTACTAATCCACTGTTTCACATATTTATGACATCTATATTAGTGACATTTGTGATGCACCAATAGCTTGAAAGAGAAGTAAAGAGAGAACCAGTTACTTTACCAGTTTAAGGGAAGAAGAGGGAGAGGAGAGGAGAGGATTTATACCCTTGCCCTTCACTACCCAAGGGAGTCTCAGAGCGGCTTACAAACTCCTTTCCCTTCCCCTCCCCACAACAGACACCCTGTGAGGTAGGTGGGGCTGAGAGCTCTGACAGAAACTGATCTTTTTCAAGAACAGCTGTGCCAGGCTTGCCCAAGGTCATCCAGCAGGTGCAAATGGAGGAGTGGAGAATCAAACCCAGTTCTCCCAGATTAGAGTCTGCACTCTTAACCACTGCACCAAACTGGTTTCCCTTTCTGATCACCTGAATGAAACTATAGTTTACCAACAGAAATTAAAACTGTGAAAATGATCCTCTGAACTGAGTTGTTAGCTGAGCTGCTACTGTCCTCTGGTGGACAATCACCTTCCTTCGCCTTCCTTTCCAAATCCGATTTGGATTATGAAGATAACTGGTGGAAAGTTTTAGTGAAATGATCTTCATATCCTGCCCTTCCTCCACAGAGTTCAGGTTGACTGACATATCCACACAACAACCCTATGAGGTAGGATAGGCTGGGAGACAGTGACAGGCCAAAGATGAGCATTATGCCTGATTAGGGATTTAAATACAGATCTTTCCAGTCTTGGCCTAACCACTACACCACATTGTTTAACATACAAGTCTCCTCTGAAACCAATGAAAATGGACAGACTGCTCCAAGGAAGGCAGACTGGTACCCATGCTGTAGCTTACAGTCAATTTCAGGATACCTGAGGTTCCCAAGAGATCAGGTTAGTTCTCAATGCAAATCCTCCTCGCTAACAACAAAGGACATATCAAAGCTGCATCTTTTACTTAGGAGTAGGTCGCCTTGAACTCAGTCAGACTTCTTTCTGAGTAAACCCACAAAGGCTTGAACTGAATGTGTGCTAAGGCGAGAGCACTCCGCAGTTATTAATGGAGTCATAACAGCCCCAGCTTCCTCTTCAGTAAACAATCGACCATTAGGCCTGGATTCTGACAAGGCCAGACCTGGCTGCTCAGCCTTCCTGGAGCATAAAATTCAAATTAATGGCATCACTTACGCAGTTTGTATTTGTTTATGGGCTGTTATACACAGAACATTAGTCAGACCAAAGAAGAGGAGCAGCCCGCAGAGAAACAAACACGCTGCAAATTCCTGGTAACTGGGAGATCAGTCTGTGGAGGAATATAAAAACATGGCCACTCAGGACTTTTCCACCTTGGACACTTACTTTATATATCCCTTTTAAAAAGTGTTATACATGGGCCTTCATTATAAAAAAAGCTTAGCACTTCTACAGTGCAGAATATTGCACATATATTATTGCACATAATACATTGCACATATATTATTATGCCCATATTGCAGATGCGAGCAGAGGCCAAGGGCCCAAGCCATAGGGAAGGAGGAAAAGGTATACACTTTACTAGGTCCAGGGTGATCTAGTCTATAAGCCCATTACCATAACATGGTTTATTTCTGCAATGCCATTGACAGAAAATATTCTTTAATTATGCACAAGAATCTATGGATCAGTTGGGAACAACTGGAAAAGGAGGCTTGTATTACAAGCTTGTATTAATGCTTGGGTACTGCAGAGGCTGAGAGGAAAGCAGCTTACCAAAGGCCATCTTGTGAGTTTAGGGCTGAGAGGTGAGATGGACCGAGAAATTTCTCATAATTTCTCCTACAATAAACTCACCTTCTCAGCCACTCTCTCTTCCTTGCACAGATCTGAGAAGAGCCTCTGCTCAATAAAGCGGTGACAGATTTTCAAAGGAGTAGCACAGTCGAAGTAAGATGGGATTGCAAAAATAAAGGGGGTGGAGGAAGTTTCTCTATAAATAATTACTTATAAGATGTTTGATGTGAGCTTTTCGCCGGCTTCCCAAGGCGTGAGATCAGGAGGGAAAGTCCTTTTCCTGTGCCCAAGTTGTTCAGAGACTAGATTGCAGCGGCTGCCTCAGAAATTTTAGAATTCCCTCGTCCAAACAATTTGTTCAGTCTCATCCCTGCTAGCCTTCCACAGACTGGCGAAAACACATCTCTTACATCTCCATGAATGGAGGCACCAATTTTTTCCTTTCTTTACAGAGTTCTTTTGTAAAAAAAATATTTTAAAATAATTTTATTTCTACACCACTTTGAAATGTTCTGATAAAAAGCAAGACTTAAAAAAAAAGACCTGTAAATTCAGAAAAAAAGAATTTTTAGGAAGGAAAACACAACAATGCAGGATGTGTTTGAGTGTATCCCATACAAACACAAACGGCAATCCAAGAGACCCCACAAAGCAGACTCTGGGATTACAGTTGTTTCATGTATAACACAAAACTAGACAGAAACAAACAAAGTGCCTGTTATTTGATTTGGTAGCGTGGTTTTGCAGATGGAGGGTAATCCTCCGAACCTCAGTGCTCCAAGATCCTGCAAAGCCTTTTGGTCAGGTGACCGTGTGTCTCACTTCGATACATATTATGATCTTGGTTAGGGTCGCTTCCTGCAAAATACAACTCTCCTGCATGAATGTCATTCCAGTCCACTGAAAAGTTGCGGGGATTGAACCCCAGCCACAGAGTGCACCTGTAGTGAGCAGTCCGCATGGAATAGCCCATCACTCTTATGTCTTCGAGAAGAGGCAAATCCGAGTTCGGCTGAGGAGTGTCGCTGGGACGCGGATACTGGCTGAAAGCAATCGGTGGCCTGTGGGGCCTTCCTTCACCATCATCACTACTCTCATGCCCTCCTCTGGCGGATGGGAAATACCGCACCATGCTTTGCCCCTCGGTGCACAGTGAGACGTGAAATGAAGTCTTCGGGCAAGGAGGGGGAACTCTTAATCCGGCAAGCTCAGCAAGTGTCGGGAAGACGGACACCAACTCGACCATTTCTTTGGGTTCACCTAAATGGGGGGGGGGGGGGGTAGTTATGGAAGAAGCTATGAAGCATTTGGAGATGCCAGCAGATCAACTTGCTGAATTTATTTGTGTAAATGCATTTTTATCCCACCTTTCCTCCAAGGATCTCAGGGGGGCCTATATGGTTCCCCCCCCCAATTGTATCTTCACCAACAACCCTGTGAGGTAGGTTAGGCTAAGACAGAATGACTGGCCCTAGGCTACCCATTATGTTTCACTGCAAGCATGGATTTGAACCCAGGTTTCTTTGCTCTAGTCCAGCTCTCCAACCACTACATGCACTCCACTGAGCGGTAATGGGCTTATGGTGGCGACAAAGTGCTTTAGAAACTAATACTACATTAATGGGGAAAGACCCCTACTGTCTGATAACTCCGCTGTCCCTCCTCAGTCATGACACTCACTGGGCAACCCTGGATCGGTGACTTTCCCTCAGCCTAACCTGAGTCAGAATGCTGCTGCAAGCATGAAGTGGAAGAAAGGAGAACAAGGTGTGCCTTCCCAAGTCCCTTAGATGAAGGGCAAGATAGAAATGTGACAGAGAGGTAGATAAATTAGAATGAACAGGGGAATATTCTGGTAGAACTCTCAGCCATCACTCAAAGCAATGGCCTCGGTAAACTCTCTAATCTGACTGCCATCAAAAAGAACTGTTATAATAATAAGCATGCGTGTGCTATCCATAAGTGGTAGAAATTTACCTTGGGGGAGAGGTTTCGAAAGTTGGGCAAAGAGGTCAATGAAAGGGAAGAGTCTGTTTCGTGGGTCGTGGGAGAGAGGAGCTGTCATTCCAGGCACATAAAACATCAGTGGGACCCGAGTTGCAATATCAAAGTTGCTGTATTTGGCCCATTCACCATGCTCGCCCAGCGACCACCCTAGAGGAGATCGAGGATTAAATGAACGAAGAGATCATCATTTCAATTTGCAGCATGAACTGTCATACTGGAAACCACAACCAGTAACAGGTTATCCCCCCCTGAGTTCAGCTTGAAAACAGGTCCTGTGAAATAAGCTGTTTCCCCCAAAAACCTGAAAACAGATGGGTATTTTTCAAACCCACTGAAATTTGGAAAACTGGCTGATGTCCTGATGACGACATTATCAAGAATACAAGTCAGGGTCTGGATGACCTCCACTTTCATGAACCCAGCTTCTCTAGGAACACGATCCCTCCCAATGCCCCTGAGAAGTTGGCATTCCAGGTGCAAGAGGAGAGGGGAAGGCCTCTCAGACATACAGATCTGCATCTGTGCTGCTGTTACCCTCATTTTTATTGCAGCTGTTGCCACCAAACCAGAGATATGAGAGGAGCCAGACCAGGGAGTTCTTCTCCACATCAGATTATGTTCAGAGTCAAAAGAAAAGCTGGTGCCAGGTTCAGAATATGACCAAGAGCATCAAATTCACATTTTGAACTGATCATTCCCTCCAAATGTCAGTGGTGTCACTACCCACAAGTTGCAGAGCAGGACTTGATGTTTTTGAAGCTACTGTCTCAGATCTCACTTCAATACGTTTACAAACGGGAACTCCCGCAAATGCCTGTAGAAGGGAACTCTTGCAAAACTCCGTTCCTTTTTTCTCTTAGGAGACAAATGACTAACATAAACACTTGTGGGCAGTGGGCTTCCAAGAGTGACTGTAGGCTTATTTGTGCTAAAACACTGTTAACAAATTGCTTTTTGAACACAGCGGTAGTGGAAAGAGAACCATTTGAGGCAATGCTTTCTTGTAGCAATACTGCGGTTGGCTTTCAAAAGCCACACATATAGATACAATCAACATTCTTCATTCAGATGAAAAGTATGTAGGTGCTGGGTATATCAGCTGAAGAGATGGTCTATTTACCTAGGTGTATTTGGACTTCAAGAGAATTCTTTAACAAAATAACGTGGCCCAGATCACAAGAGGGCTCAGGAGACTTACCGTGGTCAGCAGTGAACACTACAATTGTGTTGTTGGAGAACCCTGTGTCATCCAAGGCACTTAACAGCTTCCCAACTAACATATCCAAGTAAGAGACAGATGCAAAATAGTTCTGACGAATCTCTCGCTACAAAACGGCAATAGAGAGGGGGAAAGACAAGTAATTCCCAGTTACTAAAACTATTTGTCAAGGATCTTGCTGCCATTTTAAAAGACTCCCAGCATTTGTTTGCAATTGCTGTGGCTGTCTTATTAACAACAAAGGGCTGGGAAATTTCCTCCCATATCCCAGAGAATATAACCCTTACATTTATTCTGGGTAATAAAAGGATTAATTTAAAGCCAATTCAAGCTGAACGTCAGAGAGAAACCCCCTGAATAACTCCCAGGGTCCTGAGTTTCCTCATTTGCCCTCAGGCTGTGGACCAGAGGACACAGAGTTCAAGCTCATCTGTTTATCTAATCCGGCAACCCGTGTCTGGGTACTATTGGCCACCACAACCTTACATTCCCTGTAGCCTCCGCCCTATGCCAACCATATCTAGGAACTGCACTGTTCCTTTATTTATTTACTACATATTTGCCCTGCTGGTCCTTCAAGGAACTCAGAGAGAAGTGCATTGGTCTCCCCCTACTCCATTTTAGCCTCACAACAACCCTGTGAGGTAGGTTAGGCTGAGAGTTTGACAGGCCTAAGGTCACCCAGCTAGCTTCCATGGCAGAGTGGGGATTTCAACCCGGGATCTTAGTCCAGCACTCTCACCCCTACACCCAGCTGGCAGGACATCGTATGGATTCTGTCTCAGCCTCCTGCCGCATTCTTGCACACTCCCAATTTATGTTACTCACACACGTCAAGGGCAGCAGTGGTATGCAGTAGTGTTGCATCAAGCTACGTATGTAAAGATACCCCAGAGTTTCAGCTCCAGGACACTTTCCTCCTTGCCTTCAAATAACAGCCACATAGTTAACATACACTTCACTGGGGGGCAGAAGAAGGGCCTCAACCACTTACCTGGAAATCTTCTGGAATTGGCCCATAAGGGAAGCTGACATTCAGCGCCTGAACATCATCCCTGTGCCTGATGTCTGTCCAAGGATTGTACGCCACTGAAGGTAATCCTTTAGGAACATCAGGATCTGGGGCTAGTGTGATGTTTTCCAGGGGGTACAATTTGAGGAATTCCTGGAGCAAAGAAAAATGATTTCAGTGCAACATCATGTAAGGCTTGCTATGGCAAAACTTCAACAAACTACAGACATTAAGGTGTCTTGGTGCTGAATCTTAGAGCCACGGTAGGTACATAATTCACTGTGGAGGAGATTAATCATGTAGGTGCTCATGCCTGCATACCCGTCTATAATTTCTGGCTGCATCTGCTCATCCTGTGCTAGATTTTATGTTAATCCTATTTTGCCTCACCCCACTCTGAGTGAACCAATTATTATTTTTAGTAGATCTTGTTTTAAACCAGCCTCACTTTGTAAAGTCTGTCCCCCAAGCCCACATTTCTGCTTGTTGTGAATACAAAACCATTGGCTAAACAGATGTATGGATTCAGTGTGTCTAATGGCATGAGCTCTAACTCACAAAAGCTGATGGTGGAATACATTCTGTTAGTTTGGCAGGGGCCACAGGCCTCCTGTTTTCTCTTGGATGTACCCAGGGAAACCCTTCACCTCTCAATGGCTTAAGGCAAATAAAGAATGATCACCATGAAAGACAGCCAGCAAGTCTCCCTCCATTGGATGTCCTCTGCCCATCCCCTCTAGCTCTCTCCGCCTGCAGGCAGAGGGACCTCTGAACTGGGAAACTCAGGCTGCTGCTGGACTCTAATTCAAACTGAAGAGCATTGCAGGCCACTGCTGGATGGCACGCAGTCCACGGCCTCCTTTCTATGGCAATGCAACGTGGCACTAACAAAACTGAACTCAACCCACCAGGTACCGACCACAACTGCCCCAGGAGACTGACAGGCTCCTGTTTTCACTGCCCATCTATGTACATATGTAAATGCTGTCACGTCGCAACCAACTTACATCAACCCAACAAGGGGCTTTCAAGGTAGGGGAGAAGCACAGGTGGTTTTCTATTGCCTTCCTCTGCAAAGTCTTCTGTGGGGGCTTCCCATCCAAGCACTGACCCTGCTTAGTTTCTGAGATCTGATGAGAACAGGATATACCCTGCTGCCTTCCCTCCCCACTGCCTGCCTAAGATTTGCACGAAGAGAAGAGAAGTGAAGCTTCTGGCAGGCCATGACCCACGACTGGTTTCTTGTGTTCAGCTTGGTGTAACCTTCTTGTGGAAAGTTTAACATTCATCTGGCCCAGGACAGGGCTAGCTTGGTTCTTAATGGCCAAGGCCGCTAGGACCAATATTTAGCCCCTACCCTCACTCATGTCCCCAATTCGACTCTTTCCCAGCCGGTTGGCCTCCAAGTGAAGCTACATTGCCCAGAACAAGCCCCTAGTATCAGACAGCTTCTTTTGCTCCAGCATCCTCACCTGAGGGTACCTGAATGGGATGTGCGGTTTGTGATACCCGACAGCAAGGAAAAATTTGCTGTTCTTTTCTTGTATCATCTTCAACAAACGGATCGCTTCCTCGGTGCTCTGGATGTCTGGCAAGGTACCCTCGGGCATCTCAGCAACATCCACAGGGCACAGGAGGTTGGCATGAAATTGTCCATCTTTCCCTTTGCAAACCTTAAAGAAATTCAAAGTTGCTGTGATGGTGCGGGGGGGGGGGGGGGTGGAAATAAGACTAATTAAAGGGATGCTACTGGCATTTGGGAAGGATCCCTGGCTCAACGGAACATATGAATGTCCAATTCATATCACATTTAACCTCTGGTCCAGCTAGTTCAGTACTGTCATTTGACTGATGGTGACCCTCCAAGGCACAGAGGCCCAAAGAAAGAGCTTTCCCAGAGGTCTGTTAACTAGAGAGGCCAAGGACTAAACTTGGGACCTTCTACATGGAAAGTGTGTGCCATGGAGTGATGTCCCCTCCCCAAAAGTACAGCTCCTGGCCCTCCTCCCACAACAGGGCAAGAACTGTCAACATGTTCCTCAACCAGCAGCAACCCAACTCAAAGGTGCACCCACCGACTCACCTAGGAAGCCCTACCATACAGCTCCCCCCCCTCACCCTGCCAAAGTTCTCTTCCTTTGTATTTTACACAGAGATAAAGCGTTCACTCACTTTTGTGTTTTCATATCTTTCAGAGGAGGGATGAAAAGGTGGGACAGACCAACTGTACGGATAGTCATCGCTATGATTTGATGAAACTCCTGGGGGGGGGAAACACAGCAGAGAAGAAAATGCTGGGTGGTATTCAAACTCAGTGGAGGAGTTCTCCTAGCAATGGGGAGGCCATCTTGCTTTCAGAAAAGCTGGTGCTGACAGATTTTTGTGATCCTGCCCCGAGCTTACCAGGGTGAAACACTTTCCCTACCGACATGGTTATGTAACCATTCTCCTTGAAGTACTGTGGCAGCGTAGAGTAATTCCCTGCGTGTACCCGCCAGTAAGAATGGAAGTCATACAGCCTGGTGGTGTCCGGCCTGCGCCCAGTGAGAAAAGATACTCTGCTGGGGGCGCATACAGCTTCCTGAAAAAGAAGAGGGGAGGGAGGAGCACCTTCCTGAGCATTTACTGACAAGTCAACCCAGTTCCCAAGGAAACCTGGAAAAATAGCCACGTGACTCACTCCCTTTAGTTCCCCATCAAACCCACCACTTGGTTGTCAAACAGAGGCTGGCCCAATGCAAGTCACGAAGGCAACACTCCACTTTGTTGTATGTTCCCAGTATCTGGTGTTCAGCTACTCCAGAGGTGTCGAACTCATTTATTAGGGGGGCCAGATCTGGAATAAATGTCACTTTGTCGGGCCGGGCCACGTGTGCCATAAACATAATGCCAGGTACCAGAGATATAAACTGTACAAAGGGCAGCAGCTGGTAAGCTCTGAGTTGGTGTATCCTCACTGCAAGGCCCCATGGGCTGCAAGCAGGGTGCAAAGAAAAACCCATATGGGCAGACCAGGGAGCCAGCAGTGCAGCACTGGGCAGATGCTCCCACACTGCTTGACTGCTGCAGACAAGGTTGTTCTGCCATGCTGATGCCACAGTCAAGTGGCTCCGCCCACTCACTCCCCCCAGCAGTCTCCTGTTCCCTCCCTTGCCCCAGTTGCTCGTGGGCTGCATAAGAGCCCTGGACAGGCTGGTTCTGGCCCCCAGGCCTTATGTTCGAGACCCCTGAGTTAGACCACCTCTGAATATGCAGGTTCCATTTGTGTCAAGACCTATCCTCCACAAATTTCTGTAACCATTTTTAAAAATGATTATACAAAGTTGGGTTGGATGCAAAATCTGGATAAACTATAAGAACAAGCCCCATAATATTCTCCAGGAGACAAACAAGATACATTCAGTGTGCAAAGATGCGCAGAGTCAAGGTGTAAAAATGCCAGAAAGCACATAAACAGTGCTTTTTTGGCAGTCAATTAACTATAATAAATAATACCATCAAGAAAACACAGAGGAGTTTAGGAATCCCAGATTCTATCACTTACTTGGGCAAAAGCATTTTGGAACACAACACTTCGGGAGGCCAGCTGGTCAATGTTTGGAGATTTCACAACAAGGTCTCCATAACAGCCCAAAGCAGGACGTAGGTCATCAGAAATAATGAAGAGCACATTCATGCCATCTAAAAACAAGTTAAAGGCATTCGCTTCAGCTTCGTTTGTCAGAACTAGTTGAGGAACAACGTACAGTCTGGAACTTCCCTCTGTAGCTAATTTTAACTCCATAACCACATTACAAAGAGCAGAGCATGAAGAACAATACTAGTGTAAAGGATTAACACCATCCAGCTAATTTTAAAGAGCTATTTAAGGCTCCGTTATTGCTGAAATAAACTGCATTGTTGGGTGGTGACAGGTGGCCCGTTGACTTTGCCACGACAATCAGCGGGTGTGGTCTTACTTTGTGCAGACCCAACCGGTCTTGTCCAGAGATTGCAACAGGAAGGGGAAAAAAGCAGGCAGGTTACCCACAGAAACACATCTCAATCCAGCTGTACGTGCTTCAAGGCAACAAGTCAGCAGGATTTCAGTGATTTCATTTCATTTTCTAGTGAAAGTATTTACATGTTAATTGCTTTTCTGTTAGCTAGTTAAATTGCTTTTCTGTTAGCTAGTTACTTTCTGCTTTTCTGTTAGCTGTTACTTTCACTTTTCTAGTGAAAGTATTTACATGTTAATTGCTTTTCTGTTAGCTACCTCAAGTAATTTTGTGAAATGATGGGGTAAATTTTTCATAAATAAATGTACTTAACGTTGGCATTATTGGTAGTGGTTTAAAATTCTGATTGCAACATTGAGCTGGGGGCCGGGAGGCCTAAAATCTGCTTGCTTTCCAAAATAACAGAGTTTTGTGACACAGCCTTTTGTGAGAAACAGCACATTGCATCCATCGTATACACGCATCAGACGAAGTGGGATCTGGCTCTTGAAACCTCATACCTGAAGTACCTCTTAGACTAATTTCGCAGATTTTCTGCGACTTTGTGGAACTTACTATTTAGGCAAGGCTGTGATCACCGCTTGCACAGATCAGTTTGCAACAGGTCTATGAAGCCCACACTGGCTCTCTTACGCAGCTGTGAAACTGAACACACACCAACATTTGCCTCTTCCAAGTCTACAGCCAAATCCAATGTATGTAGCACCCCACTTCTTTGTGCTCCAACCCACATTTGCAAACATTGCACATGGGTTCACCATATGCTCCTTCTTCTGCAAGCTATAGATCTTTGTCCAGTACCACACCTTGGTATCTGAATCTTCCAATTCATGCTATGCAAACCCCAAGAACACCAGCTCCCTCCAGGTGCTAGTCCTTCATGCAGGACTGATCGGTGGGCAGGAAATAGGAGGGCAAGATTCCCGGGAAACCCATATTTTCATTTATTAATTAAAATATTTATATCCTGCCTTTCCACATATTTCAAGGCATACTTCAAGGTGTCTGGGAAGCCATGTGATTTATCTTCATGTGAGATTTTAGCAGGCCCATAGCTAACACAGGGCCCATGGGGCCTGACCCCCTCGTGTTTCTTCTGGGCCCCCTCCCTTCCAGGCTGCCCCCAAAGTGCCTCAACTTGCCGCCTGCACCGTGCTTTGATTTAGTTAGCTGGCGGCCCCCCTGAGGCCCCCTCCCAAAATATTCCTTAGATAGGGGGCTGGGTTTTAGCACAGGGAATGGGAATCAATGCCTGGACTTCTGCAGGCCTGTCTTGCTAAGAACATCAGCCCAATGGGCCATCTAGACCAGCCTTCTCTCTCAGCAGCCATCCTGGCGCCCCAGGCGGCCACCTGCAGGGCACCGAAGCCCAGGCCTCTCCCTGAAGTGGCATCCCAGCCAGTGCTCCCTCTAAGCTGAGTTAGTGTGAGCTAGCTCACAGTTTTTTAGCCTCCAGCTCACACATTTTTTGTCTTGGCTCAGGAAGGATGGCTCCAGTGCTAACTGATCTATGCAGTAGCCAAATCGCTCACTCACACCTTTAATGCCAGTAGCTCACAAAACAGAATGTTTGCTCACAAGACCCCACAGCTTAGAGGGAGCATTGCGCCCTGGTTCCATTAAACGAAGGGCACAGACCGCTGGAGAAATCCAGCCTAGACGCAGCTGTGCATCGCCCAACTCTCAGACCTTTCTCCACCCAAACCTCCCCCGGTCCCTCCCCCCGACCGCACGTGCTGCACTGCACTCTTGACAAGCAACGGGTCTGCTGCGCTTCCCAAGAAACCCGGATCCCCCCCGCCTGAGCCGCCCCTGCACAAGCCTGCGTCCCAGCAGCACCTCCGGACGGGCGGCGGAATCCTCCCCGCGTCCCGGCTGCAGCAGCCCCCGAGCCCAGCAAGATCCCGGCAATGCACAGAAGCCCGGCGAGCCGGAGCGCAGCAGCCGGCAGCAGCGACCGCCCCGGCCCCATCCTCGGGGCTTTGGGGGAGCCGATGGGAGGTGCCCCTCGGCGGGCACGGGAACCTCCGCAAACTCGGGAGGAAGCGGCTCGAGGGCTCCGCCTCGAAGGGGTGGGGCTGAGGGAGTCACGAGGGAGGCGGGCCGCCCTGGGTATAATCCCTGAAAGGCGGCGAGGTGGAGCCGCAATTAAACGAGGTGGGTAGAAAAGCAGCGCTGGAGACACTGGACGTGGTTGAAGCTGCCTTACGCTGAATCCGACCTTTGGATGGCCTGTTCTGCCTCGGCTGGGGCTCTGCAGCATCTCAGACGGAGGTTTTTCCGCCCCGTTCACTATCTGTTCCTTTTTCAATGTAGATATGCTGAGAATTGAACTTGGAACCTTTTGCGTGCAAAGCAGAGTCTTTGTTGCGGAGCTAGGCAAATTAAGGGTGAGCCTACCATGAATCCAATTTAAAGTCAGCTGGTTGTATTCATTTATGTAATTACTCTTACAGTGCATGTCTACAAACGCTCTAGCCTTTTAAGATACCGCTGAACTCCTGTGTTGTTTTGCTGGTACAGTTTAAACAAGGCTACCCACCAGGAATGATCTGCTTTCAAGGAAGTCCCAACTGTTAAGGTGGGGAAAGTCCCCCAGTTTCTCAGAGTTTATGTAAAGCTTGTTTTGGCTGCTTGACATTTGACAGGCAGGTGTCCAACAAGATAGTGGGCCAGTTTCGGGAACATTCCAGAATGGTAGCTGTGTTTGTCTGTCGCAGTGCAAATGAACACAAGTCTTGTGGCACCTTGAAAAACAAAATAGAATGTTGTTGCAGCGTGAAGTTGGGTGGGCGAGAGTCCCACTTCTTCAGAGGCAATGTGTGGTTCCTTACTGTACAATCATTATATGTAAGGGGGGGGGGGGGGAGAGACATAAACAAATAGCAGGGTCAAGGGGCCGTGAAATAAGGGAAATACAAGGGGAAATGTAACTGAGTAAAATTTAAATCCAATCAAGACAAATACATTCACTAGTTGTGTTAAGCAAGCTGGCATCTGTAATGGGTGGTGAGTCCTGGGTTTGCCTAAAATAGGTCACATCTGTAATGAGTGAGAAATCCCCCCCCCCCAAAAAAACCGAACCGTTGTATTTTTCACTCAATACCCTACATCCGTGGGAGTGGCATGTATGAAGGTCTGCTGTGGGTGAAGGAGAGGCAGCTTCCCCCCCCCCCCCCAAATCAGGGAAAGGATAATGGGTCCCACATTATCCCACCTTCTGAGGTTTAGTACAAGAAGCACTGTGTGTGGGGGGGGTGTCTTTTTGTTTTTTCCTAACCCCTTTTTTCCCTAAGGGGTCACACATTTCAGAGAAGGAAGTTTATGAGAGCATTTCAGAATGCCACAGGATGTTGTTGTTTTATCTTTTCTCGCTGTGATTTAAGACTACCTAAAGCTATGTTTCTCTTACCAGGGTTGACCACCAGGTGGCACTCATACCCCAATAACAGTCCCTCACTGTACTGATGGGTCTATTGTGTTTAATTGTGGTTTGTGGCCTTGGGAGGCATCTGATTTGCTTCCCAGAACTCCCAGGTTATGGGCCTGATCTGTAGTTCTGTTGCCCTGGAGATGAAAACAAGACCTCACAAGATGATCTGAACGTACTGCTCCCATTAAAGATGATGAAGACTCATGTGACACCTGCAGGACTAACAAATGTATTGTGGTACAAGCTTTCGTGGGCTAGAGATTCATCAGATGCATGAAGTGTTGCTCTCGGACTGGTATATACAGATACACAGAACAACAAATACAACAAGAAGAGGGGGGTTATTGTTACAAGTGTAGGCCTGAAGGTCCAACAGTCCAGGAAGAAGAAGAAGGAAGAAGAGATTGGATTTATACCCCGCCCTCCACTCCCCAAGGGAGTCTCAGAGCAGCTTACAAACTCCTTTTCCCTTCCCCTCCCCACAACAGACACCCTGTGAGGTAGGTGGGGCTGAGAGAGCTCTTTCCCAAGCTGTCATTGAGGGAACAGCTGGTACAGAGCTATGGCTTGCCCAAGGTCATCCAGCCAGGTGCAAGTGGAGGAGTGGGGAATCAAACCCGGTTCTCCCAGATTAGAGTCCGCGCACTTAACCACTACACCAAACTGGCTCTCAGGAGATAGGTATGTTACAGTAATATCTGAGGAACAAATGGAAACAAGATACAGCCAGAATAGAAAAGGAGCCAGAATAGAAAAGGAGCCAAAAAAAGAGTGGGTGCAGAGCACTCCCAGCTGTTGAAGAATTCACATAGCACGATGATTAATAGAAAATAGTAATACTAGAGAGTATTACTTTGTATTGGTGAGTTAGCTACTCTCAGTCCCTGTTGAGTCCAAGTCTGTTTGTGTTAAATCTGCATATGAATTCCGGATCAACGGCTTCATGCTAGGGTCCCTGTAGTGGTTGTTGTAATTTAGAAACACATACTTATAGGAACACAGAGGATAGTGATTTACAGAGGAGGGAGGAACTGCAGGCAGTCCAACTTAGAGAGCAGCCAGGGAAGCTAGGAGAATACTGTTTCTTGGCAATAAACTATTATGTTTACTTTTACTGTGGTGTGGCCTTCATATGGCTGGACCCTAGTTTTTTGCATACGGTCAGAAGTGTCAAACCAAGCAGACATTTAAAGCAGAAGTAGCAGCAGCTGGATCCCGTGGACTAGAAAAGCTCCATCCAAGGATTTCGAGGCCTGGTTGCAAACCAGCAGCAGAAAAACAACTGTGGAGCTTTTGCAACTGCCTTTTGATTTTTATTGCTGTTGTTGAAATTAGCCTCTGCTGTTTAATTTCCAAGGAGACTGAAATGCGTCCGCACCGACTTTTGAAGATTTCTGTTATTAATGCCTGGTTCTAGGTTGTGCCCAAACAGCTTTTCTGACAGTGAGAAAGGGAAGAGGGGGTCCCCTTAACCACCCAAAAAGTTATACTGGGGATCGTGTGACCTGTATGGACAAAACCCACGTGAAGAAGAAGAGTTGGATTTATACTCTGCCTTTCGCTCAGAGTTTCAGAGCAGTTTACAGTCTCCTCCCCTTCCTCTCCCCACAGTGTGGATTGTAGTAAGGAAGGAAATTGGGTGAGACTGAGTAAAAAAGATGGCTGGATCCAGCCCAATGTGTCTATGTATTCTCTTTTTTAGAGACTGGTAAATATCACAGGGGCATTGCTAGCACATGATCGCATGTTGTGTAGTGAATCACCCCTGGATGGTACAGCTGGTGTTGGGTTTGATTATAGTCTCCATCAGGCAGGCAAGGGAACAAAGTTGGCCTGACACAGATGTCACAAAAATTCTGTTTTCTAAATTTCTGGACTTAAGAGATCCCTTCTGTACCTTAATGAGTATTTTCTAAAAGTGATCTCTTGGAGGGGGACAGCAGGAGACTGCCTCCGCCACCTCCTGTGGCAGTGAATTCCACGTGTTAATCACTCTTTGGGTGAAGAAGTACTTCCTTTTATCTGTTCTAACCCGACTGCTCAGCAATTTCATGGAGTGCCCACGAGTTCTTGTATTGTGAGAAAGGGAGAAAAGGACTTCTTTCTCTACCTGCTCTATCTCATGCATAATCTTATAAACCTCGATCATGTCACCCCTCAGCTGTCATTTCTCCAAGCTAAAGAGCCCCAAAGACTTTAACCTTTCTTCATAGGGAGAGTGTTCCAACCCTTTTATCATTCTAGTTGCACTTTTTCCCATGCTATAATTTCCTTTTTGAGGTGTGGCGACCAGAACTGTACAATGAGGTCACACCATTAATTTGTACAGGAGCGTTATGATCCCCCTTGTTTGTGATATCCATGATGAATGAAGAACCAGCTGATGGCCCTGGAGTTTTAGCAGATGGAAATTCAGCTTAGCCTGAATTCACTCACACTTCTCAAGGTTCTCACAACAATATTCCTTCAGGAGAGGAAATGTTTAATGCTGCTCTGACAGTTGCTTCCTCTTCATGCACTCGGCAGCCTTGGGGAATCAGGAATTCAAGTGAGCACGTTAGAATCATTTACAGAATCTGTCTTGGAGGCATTCTTCACTTTAATCCTGGAGCGTCCCTCTACCCCTTAAACACTGTGTGCAGCAGCCAGTTAACATTTACGGGGTACGTTTAAAATGCAGGTTTGCCTTTCTGAGCCACTTTTGTAATATGGCCAGGTAACACTTGCTGGAAGTTGCCAGCGCCCGGCGCCCTGCTCTAAACTTTGTGTGCCGTTTGCTACCGTGAAATGGAGAGCCAGTTTCAAAGATGCTAAGTTTTGTTTTTATTGGTTGTATCACTGAAAGCTTTGACAGTATAATAAAGCTCAGGGCCGGTGTCAGCACACCCTGATGGGGGCAGTTGCCAAGGGCAGTTGCCAGTTTCAAGTGGGGCCCACTGCCACTTACTCCCACCCACCTATGTACCTCCCTGCTTCCCAAATTGAGAGCCAGTTTGGTGTCGTGGTTAAGTGTGCAGACTCTAATCTGGGAGAGCCGGGTTTGATTCCCCACTCCTCCACTTGCACCTGCTGGATGACCTTGGGCAAGCCATACCTCTGTCACAGCTTTCTCAAGGGCAGTTCTGGAAAGAGCTCTCTCAGTCCCACCTACCTCACAGGGTGTCTGTTGTGGGGAGGGGAAGGGAAAGGAGTTTGTAAGCTGCTCTGAGACTTCGAGGGAAGGGTGGGGTACAAATTCAATCTCCTCCTCCTCCTCCTCCTCCCCCCCTGCTTGCTTGTGAGCCTTCCCACCCTCCACACTCCCAGCCACACGCCATGCCCAGTGCTGCTAGGGAAAGGGCAGTGTGCAAGGTGAACTGCTGCACACACTGCCCCGCACAATCAAGGAAGGATGTACATGCATTTGGAGGGCTGGAAAATGAGCAGTTGGGTGGGGGACGAATGCAGGGGTGGGCTGGGAGGTGCAAGTACGGGGCACAGGGGCAGGATGAGGAAGAGAGGGAGGCTCCAGGTACCTCTCTGCCCAGGGCCCACCAACACCTGGGACTGGCCCTGAGAAGTGTCCTGGGAGGTGAAAGCCAGCGATGCAAAGTAGTTTGGAGAATGAGCTAGAAAGACCCTATTTCACATCTTAACCTCCCCTATGATCTCACCAGAAGGCTTTTATTTATTTATTTATTTATTTATTTATGTGGATTTATATCCCGCCTAGCCAGCACAGGCTAATTGCCCATTCTTCCTCCATCTGCAATATTGGGGTTGGTTGTACCTTTCAAGATTGGTGTAAAGACTCATAGAGACGGGTGTGAATGGCCTACAAAGGCTCTTCGTGATCCGAGTCCCACGTGTCCGCAGGAGTTCTCTCTCCGTATGCTCCCCCAGGACAGCATTGCTCATCTGAACAGAGCCTTTGGAAGGTGCCGTTCAGCAGCTGCCTCACCCTGTGGAAGGGCCTGCCAAACAAGGTCAGGAAAACTCATCTGCTTTTACAGTTTCATAACGTGTGTCAAATGAAACTGTTCATTTCTGTAAAGGGAATAGGGTTGTTAATGTCTGTGAAACTTCAGGCGGCTCCTAGCATTGTCTCTGGGCCACGGTGGCTCAGAGGTTAAGATGCTGAGCTGCAGACCGGAAGGTCAGTAGTTCAGCAGTTTGAGACCCGAGTGCCGTGTGACGGAGTGAGCTCCCATCTCTGGCCCCAGCTCCGGCCAGCCTAGCAGTTTGAAAGCAAGAAACTGCAAGTAGATAAACAGGTACCACTTCAGTGGGAAGGTAACAGTGTTCCGTGAGCCTCGGCTTCTAGACATGCTGGCCACATGACCATGGAGAAGTCTTCAGACAGTGCTGGCTCTTCGGCTTGGAAATGGAGATGAGCACTGCCCCCTAGAGTCAGATCTGACTGGCTTTCAAGCAGGGGAAGCCCTGACTTTTACTTTTAGCACTGTCCACTGTATATTCCATACTGTTTGAAGTGAGTAGTTCTTCACCTAGTGATTTAGTTTCTTTGCACTTTGTTGTTTGCATAATGCTGTTCTTTTTTTTGTATTGTTTTAAATTGTAGGCTGCTGGTTTATTGCACTGGATTGGATCCAACCAGCTTTTCCGCTGATGAAAAAGTCTGTGTGGACCCCACGGATGACCACGCAGAAGGCGGTGCCGGGGACCATGAGGCCTGCATGGACAAAAGCAATGTGGGATGAGGACTACGCTCAGGAGGGAAATTAGGTGGCATTGAGTAAAAAAGCTGGCTGGTTCCAGCCTGTGGTTTTTAACTGACTAATCTGCCTTGCGTAAGTAAGGCGGACTATAAATGAAGGAAATAAATAACCTTAGAGACAAGGCACATGAAGCATTTTGAAGACTGGAAAGCACTGACTAGATGTTTATTTCAGTCTTGCACTTTTATTTGAGAACCACCCGGAACGCATTCTGCAGTATGTTGATATGTGATTATCTGTTATGAGTGTGACTTCTAATCCAGAGGAACTCAACAGGGCTTGAATAATTGAATTCAAGAGAAGAAAAAGAGACCATGCTGCCACTGGAGAGCCAGGGTGGTATGTTGTAAGAGTGTGAGACTAGGATCTGGGAGACCAAGGTTCAGATCTGCATTCTGCCATGAAGAAGAAGAGAAGAAGAGATTGGATTTATACCCCGCCCTCCACTCCCCAAGGGAGTCTCAGAGCGGCTTACAAACTCCTTTTCCCTTCCCCTCCCCACAACAGACACCCTGTGAGGTAGGTGGGGCTGAGAGAGCTCTTTCCCAAGCTGTCCTTGAGGGAACAGCTGGTCCAGAGCTATGGCTTGCCCAAGGTCATCCAGCCAGGTGCAAGTGGAGGAGTGGGGAATCAAACCCGGTTCTCCCAGATTAGAGTCCACGCGCTTAACCACTACACCAAACTGGCTCTGTGGGACCTTGGACCAGTCTGGGAAGATCTGCTGTGGGACCTTGGACCAGTCACATAGTCTAATCCTCACCCTGACCTGCATAGTCAGGCTAGCCTGATCCCATCAGATCTCGGAAGCTAAGCAGGGACGGCCTTGGCTAGTAATTTGGAAGGGCAACCTCCAAGGAATACCAGGGTCGTGTCACAGAGGCAAGCAGTGGCAAACCACCTCTGAAACATCTTTTGCCTTAAAAACAAGTCTAGCTCGCCACCTAGTGGTGCATAACTCTAAAGAGCTAGAACTTCCGGCTGCCAGACAATCTTTGGATCTCTTGGATATTCTACATACAATGTCATACGATAATTAATTAATCCTCACCTATGGCACAGGGTTGTTGTTCTGAGGATAAAAGGGAGGAGGGGAATGATGTGAGCTGCTTTGGTTTCCCAATTGAGGAGAAAAGTGGGGTATACATTTTAAAGAAATAATATCTAGGGATGACAAAAATCTGCATTCTCAGGGCCTGCTACATTGTCCAGACAGTGGATCAGTGGGCTGAAAGTATACTTCCCCATGCAAACTGACCCCACCATAAATGGCTGGACTCCATAGTAAGCAGGGGTCATTTCGAGCAGGAGCTCAGGGGAGCTCAGCTCCGGGAGTTGGTGCCAGCCCCCCCCCCCCATGGGGGAATGCCTGCTTGTGTCATGGCTGCAGCAAAATGACCTCGTCCCCTAGAAAGGTCCTTGTTCCTCCAACCAGCCTTCTGAAGGCTTCAGCCACCACTGAAACTATCCTCCCAGAATAGTGGTATTTCTGAGGCTTGGATCAGTAGCTGTCCCCTCTCTGCCAGCTCTTTCTTCCTTCCTTGCTTTCTTTCTTTCTCTCTCTCTCTCTCCCTCTCATCTTCTGACATACTTCTGGTGATGCCAAGTGGTTTAGCATATGCAAATAATTTATGCTAATGAGCTCCTGCACCTCTTTTTCTACAAAATGACCCCTGATAGTAAGTCTGACAACATTCAGGGTTTTACCACTACAGAGCATAGAGAGAGGTTATGTTACAGTTTGGTATACCCTTCTGTTCTAGAATTATGCCTACCACATGATGTGACAATGGTACTTCTGAAATTGCATGAATTTGTTGTGCATTCTCTTACAACCACATGTTTCATGTATGCTCAATATAAGGGAGGGGGAAGGTACAATCCCATACTCAGAGGCACTGTTCCCTCTAAGCTGAGTTAGTGTGAGCTAGCTCACAGTTTTTTAGCCTCCAGCTCACATATTTTTGTCTTTGTTCAGGAAGGATGGCTCCAGAGCAAACTAATTTATGCAGTAGCCAGATCGCTCACTCACAACTTTAATGTCAGTAGCTCACAAAGTAGAATTTTTGCTCACCAGACTCCAGAGGTTAGAGGGGGCATTGCTCAGAGGGAAAGGATTAAACAATTTCCAGTATTGTTTAGTTTGTTAACAACTGACTTATTTTTTGCAGCCTCAAAGTGCAGAGAATTTAAATGTGGGGAAATCAGTGCTTCAGTGTTTGGGAAATCATGGCCCAAAAGTCTGAATGCTAATTAATTGACATAGTAGGTTTGGTATTTCATATTGTATTTATATATTATAATGCTTATAGTAGTTATGCAGTTTATATAATGTGATTATAATAAAATAATAAAAACAAACTGTGGAGTATCTTCAGCCCTTATGACTTGAAAACAATTTCATTCCTTGTCTCTATGAAGGAAATTAGGAGAAAGCTTTTATATCACACTCATATTTGTTAAGATTACTGGTGGCAGTGGCGGAAAGTGTCGTCAAGTCACAACTGACTTAGGGTGACCCCATAGGGCCTTCAAGGCAAGAGACATTCAGAGATGGTTTTGCCACTGCCTGCCTCCACATCACAATCCTGGTATTGCTTGGAGGTCTCCCATCCAAGTACTGATCAGAGCCAGCCCTGTTTAGCTTCCAAGATCTAACAAGACTGGGCTAGCCTGGGCTATCCAGGTCAGGGTTAAGATTAGTAGGGGACTAGATAACATTGTTTGGGGGCACATGGGCTTCCAGTTGGACACTGCACTGACATAATTCAAGCCAGCACATGGAGCCCAGTTGACAACTTTATTTATTTACTTTATTTATAGCCTGTCTATAAATAGGACTCAAGGCTTGATTACTAGGACTGAAGGCTTGATTACACAGGATAAAGCAATACTACAATCAAACAGTATGATAGCATCTGTGTGTGTGTGTGTGTGTATAAAGCACCATCACGTGGCAACTAACTTATAGTAACCCCGTAGGGTTTCCGAGGCAAGCAGAGGTGGTTTGCCATTGCTTTCCTCTGCAGAGTCTTCCTTGGTGGTCTCCCATCCATGTACTGACCCTGCTTAGCTTCTGAGATCTGATGAGATGGGGCTTCTATTTCGCATCCCCATGATAGCATGAGGTATCTAATGAACAACGAGGTAGGACGAGGATTAGAGAAAAATGCAAAGAAGTACCAAACATATTTCAAACAGTGTGGCAAATGGAATTACAGAATCAGAACACAAAGCATTAAGAGCGATGTACTATGCAACAGGATACTGGAAAGCACAGAGCAATAATTTCAGATAACTCAAGCAAGTAAGCCAAGGAAGATTTTGCTGTGGAAAGGAAGCTCCTCTGAAAGGTTTTAACTCCCAAAGTAATAGTGATCTAAAAGGCTATCTCTCCAGTTCCCTCTTTTGATTGCTCATTATGCAGGCTAGTCAGACGTTGCTTTCTTTGTTATTTAAGGCACATCGAAAGTATTCAGGGTTTTTCAAAAATGTTTTTGAAAGATTCATGAGCTTTGCTATTGGAACTGCATAACAAACATTGCAGAGATTCTTGTAAACTTCAGCACCCCAGGAAGAACCACTGGCACAGCTTCAGTGGAGAGGCAACTTTGCATAAATTTGCCACATTTCATTAGCATTCTAATAATTAAATGATAAGACACTCTTGTAGCTGCTTTCTTTGCAAAACCAACCATTTCCCAGGAGCAAAGCACAGGGAAGTTCTTGCAAGAGCATTCAGTAATGTATTCCTGGTTTGTAGGTGTCATCTCAAAGATAGTCCTGATTCCAGAGCTAAAAAGTGCACATTGTTGAAGTGCTTCACTAGCAGGCATGACTCATTTTGTCCTAAGTTTATTAAATTTATCTTGAGCATTTATATTAATGACCTCCTGAGAGCTGTTTCAGACTTTATGGACACCTTTTGGAGGGCCCCTTGAAACGTTCTGCCTGATAGCAGCTGTGCTGGGGGCGGGCGGGCGGGGGGGGTGGACCTGTAACTTTGAAAGCCACTCCCCAGTTTTGGTTTGAGAGACCATGGCTCAGTGGCAGGTATGTGATTCCAGGTCCAGATCTTGCCATCTCCAGTTCAAGGTTCTTAAGTTAACAGATGGTAAGAAGGACCTTTTTCACCCTGAGACTCTGGGGAGCTTCTGCCCATCACAGTAAACAGTGTTAAGCTAGACGGACCAATGGTGTGACTCAGTATAGAAGGATTTTATTGGGAGGGGTCCAATAAAATGTTTGTTGTTGAGGCAAACACATCACATGGAGCAGATAGCAGGTCCGATTTCTAGCCTCTCTCCATTTAAAGGCTCTCAGTTGGCAGAAGGTGGGAAATACCTTTCTCTGCCCAATACCTTAGAGAGCGATGAACATACAGAATTCACTGACAGAGGATGTAGTGATGACCGCAAGCATAGAAGACTTTAAAGGAGGATTAGAGAAATTCATGGAGGAGAGGTCAATAAGTGGCTACCAGCCATGGTGACTAAAAGGAACCTCCACATCCAGAGGCAGTAAACCTCTGAATACCAATGCCAGGAGGCAACATCAGAGTGTATGCCCTGTTGTTGGTCCTCCATAGTTACTGGTTGGCCACTGTGTAAGACAGGATGCTGAACTAGATGAACCACTGGTCTGATCCAGCAGGGCTCTTACGTTTGTATGAAAATCATTGCCCGTCAGAGTAAGCAATACTGAGCTCGATGGACCAATGGTCCAGCTCTGTTTAAGAGAGCAACACGTGTTAATGATCCATTCCAGCACCACTGCCCATACCTGGTTGCCACCTGTACTAGCACAACAGGGCAATCTGTGCCATTCTTTTAAAGAAATATTGTATTTAGAGGTGTGCACACCACTACACATACAATATAGTTTACAACAAGAAGATGGAAAATAACCAAACAAAATAAGCTGTAACAATTTTTTAAAAAAGATTTCCACTTTTAATAATATTAATTATTTAGTTTTTTTAAAAAAAATCCATTTAGGAAAAGTTCCCAAAAGCCAAATGAAAAAGCAGAGTTTCTTAGCTCTTTTAAAGAGCAATCAGAGAGGGAAACTACACAGAAGCATTTCTAGTCCTCACTGGTATAAACAGAAGCATAATGCTTTATGTCAACCTTGTGAATAAATCTGCAAAAATTATTAGCCTACACACACACATGTGGCTCCATGGTGTGTGGGGGGAACTATTTGCAAAAGCTTCTCTGTCTGATCACCTCTATCCAGTTTTGCTTACTGTAGGCAATTCCCTGGACCTGGATAGCATAGGTTAGCCCGATCTTGTCAGATCTCAGAAGCTAAGCAGGGTCAACCCTAGTTAGTATTTGAATGGGAGACCTCCAAGGCATACCAGGGTTGTGATGTGGAGGCAGGCACCTGAATGTCTCTTGCCTTGAAAACCCTACTGAGTCACCATAACTCAGCTGTGACTTGATGGCAAAACACACACAGGCAATTGCTGACTTCTTAATGGTGGCAGGTTTTGGACCATGTTCTCTACTGCCTTAAAAATCCATTCTCATTTCACTTCTTTGAGCAAATGAAGTATACAAGGGCAAGCAGTCTGTCTGGCTGTTTAGTTGGCTTCTGGTTAGAATTTAAATGGGTTTTTACTTCAGGCAATTAAGTAACCAAACAAACTCTGAATGGAGAAGAAAGTGTGGAAACTGGCACCATTCTGATTCCAGCAGCCAGAGTTCAATAGTGATTAAAACAAAACAAAAAACTCCCCAAAGGGGCTGATGGGAATATCAATGAACAAATTATAGAGTGGAATTGGGAGAAGCCAGGGAGAGTCTTGTTTCTGTGCAAGCCAACACATGAGACAGGGTCCGAGGCCCTTTTGTTTTAACCCAGGAACTGAGCACAATACTGGTTTGTATTCTTCCACAGGAGTCTAGACAAATTATGTCAGTATTAAAGAGCTTAGACATGGGAAGGGAAGGTCTAGGGGAAAAATAATTAC
This sequence comes from Lepidodactylus listeri, assembly GCA_029233225.1. Lineage (NCBI taxonomy): Eukaryota > Metazoa > Chordata > Lepidosauria > Squamata > Gekkonidae > Lepidodactylus > Lepidodactylus listeri. Next base: position 40,400,386 of record JARCFY010000013.1, read on the forward strand.
TGTGTCTGTTTGTTTACATTTGAGCTGGTGCTAGGAACATACCAAAGCTGAACCATTCCTTCCAGGGGGGAAAATAGCTAAGCACGAAAATCACCACTCACCCTACTAGTAATGTCAGTTTTTGCTTTTGTTCACTCAGCTGAGTCAACAGCAAAGGCCCAAAATCATTATGAAATTTCAACCCAAGGATTGTGATGTCTTGAAGGATTAGGGAATTGGAGCTGTGGTTTTAAAGGTGTCAACAATGAGTGTTGCATCCAGATTGGATTTTTGAACCAAAGAAAACATTCCCTGCATTTGATGTGTGTGGAAAGGGATAACTGAGGATTCTTTAGTGTTGAGAACGAATGACTTTGATCCACTCACAAGGGCAGTTGCAAATGCTGCCACCACAGTGAGTAGCTGTTCAGAAAGATTAGATGGAAATAAAACCATAAGATGGGCAAAGGTTTTGGCAAAGCTAAGAGGCAAAAGGGAAACTGCATGTAATGTGATTTTAAAAAAACAACAAAATGCACCTATGTGGACAGCACTTTGAAGGGAGAAGAGCAGTTTCCCCCTTTCCCTGGTATGACTTTTCTGACCTAAATTGTTGTTTTGGAATAGGTGGTGGTGGAAAGTGCTGACAAGCCACAGCTGATGTATGGTACCCCCAGAGGCTTTTCAAAGCAAGAGATGTTCAGAGGTGGTTTGCCACTGCCTTCTCCATGTTGTGACCCTGCTATTCCTTGGAAGTCTCCCATTCCAATACTAGCCAGGACAAACCCTGCTTAGCTTCTGAGATCTGACCAGATCAGGCTTGCCTAGGCTACCCAGGGCAGCGTTTGGAATATAGGTATGGGGTTTTCCCCCCTGCAACAATAATAAAAGCACTTAATAGTAATTCTTGAAGGGGAAATTGGGTAAGGAGAAAGGGTTACGTAGGCCGTCTCCTTCCCTCTAGGTAAGTCTCCCCATTTCTGTTACAGCCACTTCCCAAATTTGATTTTTTGAAAAATCAGGAGAAATATTCACAGAACTGCACGTAATAGATTGTTCCACTCTGAGCAACTTATCAGTTGATGTAGTTCCCCCGCCAATCATACTGGTGCTACAGGCCAAATATATTACATTATTATTCTATGGTAAATAATATTTTCAACCCCAACTGTATGGACGGACAGCTCATACTAATATTTGCAAATGACCAGGAAAAGCTGTGAAAACTTCCTCTCTGAACCGAGAAACACCCTTCTGTGCTGTTGCCAAATATAGTTGAATAGACAATGACAGAAGGAAGTGGCGGTTGAACTGGTATACAGAATCTCATTAGCCCCATTGGAGCCTCAGTGAACCTGCAAGCCAGCCAAATTCCAGGGGAGTTGCCACAATTAGCCTGTTGTAGCCAAACAACAAAAGGCCTTCTGACTAGCAAATATCCCAAGGCTTAAGTTTTGTTTCACCTGCAAAAATCTTATGCTTCCCCCTCTCTCAATTTTTTTTAAAAAATCCCAATCCACATAGAAATAAAATAAAAAACAACACTATGGGAGGGAACAGATTTACATAAGTAAAGTTAAAGCTAATGCATGCAAATCCTTTTTTTAAAAAAGAGCAGTGTTTTTGACGCATGATGGATGATAAACTCTTCCATGATGGATGATGCCTTTTGAAAAAGACTGTCCAGAGTTGAGCAAACACATTCCTTGTAAAACTGAAAAAGCCACAGGGATAGAATGATTCTAAAGGAGCTGGGGACTGTCAGAAAGTACATCCCTCTTTTTGATGCCCCTTTTCACGCCCTCCCCCCAAGGCACCAAAGGGCATCTTCAGCCTGGGATCCCAGCCCCTGGGCTTCCACCACCATGCTGCCTGTGTCTGTAGCTTCTGCCACCTGGTAATCTAAGTTTTGGGTTTCAAAGGGGCCATCTAGGATGGAGGACCGGCTCTGTCTGCTCAGCTGATCTCCAGGACCAGCAGCTTTCTTCCAGGCCCTGTAAAACTCTAGGCTCAGCACATGGTTGTCTGTCTTTGTGGTGGAGACACTGCCTAGCCTTGTTTGCATTTGTCTGTTGGGCTGCATCCCTCCATTGCTGGGTATTGCACTCTCATTGTATTGAAGCAGCTGTTTCCAACTGGACTGACTTGTCCACACTGGAAAATCTGGCAGTGAATGATTGCTAAAGCACATACACAGCCCAGTGCCCAACAACGTGAAGACTCAGCTGTTGACTGTGTCTGTGTCTCTAGACTTGTCTGGGCTTGGCCAATACTCATTTTGACTTTGCCTCTGGCTCTTATCAAACGTGCCTTTCCAAGAACATCCTTCATTGAAGACTGAAACCCTATTTCCCCTGTTGTCACTAGGGTGGCCAACTGACCAAAACCACCCAGCATGACTGGCTCCACCAAAAACCCATCAGTAGCTTTGCTTCTAGGATCCATCCCAGAGCCACAGGACTGTGTCCCCAGACAGGGGCAGCCTTAACCAATGGGCAACCAAGGCAGCTGCCCCATGCTGGGGGGAGGGAGGATCCCTGACTGCCCAAGGCTCCATCCACTGACAGTTGGAGGGGAAAGAAGTACAGCAAGGTCCTACTGCTGCCACCACTCAAGCCAGCACCATCCGAGGATTGGGCTGTCAGCTTCTTCTTCTTCTTCTTTTTCTTCGTGGAGGGCCACTCCCACCTGCCTCACACAGGGCAAGGGCCACTTCTTGCTCATCCCCAGAAGGCATGCTGTAGCGGATTCTATGGCATCACACCCCTGCCGAGCTCCCTCACCTCCACAAACTCTGCCCTCCCTAGGACACTCTCCCAAATCTCCAGGAATTTCCCAGCCCAAAGTTGGCAACCCTAGGCTGGGGAAGGTGTCCCATCCCATGGTATCTGGGATTGGGAGTATGCAGCAGTGGAAACAAGGAACAGCCTCCAAACAAAGTGCTACCAGGAGGAAGGAAAGGCAGGATTCGGGCCCAAGAGCACCTAAAAGGCAAGCAAGGCCAAAGACAACCAGTATTAGCCTCCTCAGGGGTTAAGCCTACCTCAGGAGTCGAGACCTCCATGGGATTTGAGGCCTACTCTTGTGTACACCAAGAGAGATGGAGTGGGCGCGGCAGGAGGAAGGAGAATAAAATGCCAGTGCGGAAGAGGGACTGAAGGAGGAGAGGCAGTGGGCTGACTAAGGCAGGAAGCCAGACAGCTAGCAAGTCTGATGGGACCAGGGAGGTGGCATTCCTGGACAGGGGAGCAGCATGTCACTCCCTTGTGGCTTTCTTTACTCAGCACTTAACTTGTGGTAAGGGTGCAGTGTCTAGAAACAGCAGACTGGGCAGGGACAGAGCCTTGGCGGAGGCATGGCTGGGATAGGCAGACTTCTAGGCTGTAATCTCGCACTTGAAGCTGGGGCCCTGTTATTGTGAGGAAAATGTGCAATAGACCACAGTTGTAGCTATGGTTTGCCAGCCTGGGTTTGTGAAATATCTGGAGATTTGGGAGGAGGAACCTGGGGAGAGTGGGGTCTGGGGAGGGGAGAAACCTCAGCAGGGTATAATGCCATAGAGTCTACCCTCCAAAGCCGCCTTTTTTTTCCGGGGGAGTTGAACTTGATTGTCTGGAGGTCAGTTGTAATACCAGGAGATCGCTAGGTGCCACCTGGAGGTTGCCACCCCTAATGATAGCTGTCCCTCTGATGTGTACCTTTTATGGGAGAAGCTGGAAAATGGTGGAATGTCCTTGGGGGAGAAGTGGCCCCTGGCCCTGGGTCCTTGGCAGAGGGATGCATGAAGAAGGGCCTCTCTTGAGAGACAGATTTGGGATGTATAATAATACCCAGCCTGTCTAGATTTTTCTACAGCTTCTCTGAAGCGGTCAAAATATAACAACACATCAAATAGTTGACAGGTGCCATTCCTTGAATGGAACCTCAAAACCTGCCACTCAAGGTGGCTGATTCACCCTGTGTAAAGGTAGGGGGAACTTCTTATGTCTGTATTCTCTACCAGTTGCAAATCTTTGGCAGATGCTTCTTTTTTAGCCTTTCTGAAAAAAGGGGCATTCATACGATTGCCAGCTCTGGGATGGGAAATTTCTGAGATCTGGGGGAGGAGCCTGTGGAGGGGGAGTTGGGGAGGGAAGGGAAGGGGCTTCAACAGGATACAATGCCACAGAGTCCACCTATCCAAAGCAGCCATTTTCTCCAGGAAACTGACCTCTGTAGTCTGGAGATAATTGTAATTCTGGGAGGTATCCAGGCCCTACCTGGAAGTTGGCAACCCAACATTACCTTGTGCAGCGCCCTCTCTTCCTTTGACGAGATGTATGTTATACATTGTTTTTCAAGTAGCCTTTTCCCAAAGCAGCTTACATTGATCAAGAGACGGGCCCTGCCCTTGGGCTTAACTACAAGGGAAACAAGACAGGGAAGGGGAGAGGACAGAGGAGAAATACCATTCAAATTTTATTTATGTACCACTGGGCCAAGCTCATTTTACCTCCCTGGTAGTGTTGCTTGGATTACAACAATGGAACGATACTAAGCAATCCTAAATAGGGCTACTCAGAATCCTACTGAGGGCTATCCCATGGGGCTTGCTCCCAGGAAAATGTGTAACTCTTCTAAGGCAGTTAATCTTCTGGCCAGTGACAGTCCAGGAGGAGTTCGAGCGAACGGACTCCCAGCAGGCATTTTTCTCTTTTCACCTTTAGGCCTGCATTGTTAAAGCGCTGCGGGATGGAGTGTAGCCGGGCCATGAAGGTCTCAGCGTCTGGGGCTGCTATCAGAACGTCATCAAAAAAAGGTTGGACCCCGGGGATACCTTTAAGCAAAGAGTCCATGGGATTTTGGAAAATCCCTGGGGCGACGCTAACCCCAAATTGTAAGCGCCGTACCCTGAACGCCCCCCTGTGCGTCACGATGGTCTGTACTTCTGCAGTGGCATCATCCAACGGGAGCTGTTGGTAGGCTTGTGCCAGAACCAGCTTCCCAAATACCTTCACCCCGGCCAGCAAAGCCAGGACCTGGCTTATTACTGGCACTGGATAAGCATGGTCTTGGAGAGCCTTGTTTATGGTGCATTTGTAATCCACAAAAATGCGTACGTCCCTGTTTGGTTTCATCGGGGTTACAATGGGGGTCTCCCACCGAGCATGTGGGACCGGTTCAAGGACCCCTTGGTCGACCAGCCTGTCCAGTTATTTGTCAATTCTGGGCCGGACCGCTAAGGGCTGGACCTCTAGGTCATCTGGCTGCCGTGTGGATAGGCCAGATCATTGGGTCTAGGTCCAGGGACACTGGGGGGGGGGGTGTATAGTTGCCCAGTACGCCGTTGAAAATGGCTGGGAACTCATCACAGACTGACTGGAGGTCTGTGCCATGGAGATGATTCACCCCCATCACTCCCAGTCCCAGGGGCCCAAACCACAATAATCCTAGCAAGCTGGAAAGCCTGCCCTCAATTCCCAGGAGGTTCAGTAGTCCATTAAAGTCTTTGAACTGAACTTGCCCAACCCCTTGATTTATTATTTATTTATTTATTTATTTATCGCATTTCTCTACCAGGTTCTTCTGGAAATCCCATAGCTTCAGTCCCATGGGCTTCTGTAATGCAGCCCCCCCCCCCCGGACAGAGTCTCTGAAGAGTGTCCACAGAGATTATGAAAAATGCGGACCCCATGTCCAGTTCCATTTTGCAGGGGGACCCCTCTATTACTACTGGGACATAAATTTTGTTGGGGGTGTCCCGGGGCAAGTTCATTACCTGGTGGTGGGTGGATGCTGTTAAGTGCAGTTCTGATGACTCCAGGTGTGCAGCTTGTGTGTGTCGGGAGGCCTGGGAACAACAAACCCGGGCAATGTGCCCTGTCTTGCCACAAGATCGGCAGGATGCTTCCTGGAAGCGGCTGGTCTGGCAGTCATGTGGATCTCTGCAGCTAGCACACGGTGTGGGTGCATTGGTCCACTGGCTGGCTAGCGCTGGTGCAGTGGCTGGATGCTGCGGTCCTCCCCAGTCCGGTCTGCAGAGCTGAAGGACCTCTTCGTCCTCATCCAGTGTCGATGGGCTGGCGGTGGTCGCCAGGCGATGCGTCATGGATCCTTGGCGATCCTTATGCACTTTCTCGAAGGTGGAGGCTGCTTTGCAAGTGGCGTCCAGCTTTAGTTCCTCAATTGCCACTAGCTTTCGTTGGAGCTTCAGCTCATGGACACCCTAGACGAATTGGGTCAGGAGAGTGTCATCGACAGACGGGAACTCGCACTCCATTGCCAGGCGCCGGAGGTCGGCCATGAAGTCCGCAGCTGACTTACCGGTCTTCTGGGTGCGAGCCCAGAAGTCCATTCTGAGCGCCATTTGGGATGGTTTTGGTGCGAAGTAGGCCATGAGCATGTCGATCAGCTCGTCGAAGGATGCATCGTCCAGCGTCTTGGGTACGATTAAGCTCTGCACCAGGTGAATTGTGCAGACGCCACAGGAGCTGATGAGCCAAGCTTTCTTCTTTCCCATGTCGGCCATCTCCTGGACCAGGAAGAAGTACTTTAATTGTTCTACCCACGCTTCCCAGAGCTCGGGGGAAGTGAGGTCAAATGTGGTGAGTTGTCCCAGAACGGCTGCCATGACTCTGGAGCGGTGTGGTGAGTGATGTCCTCTGGGGCAGTCGGTGGTGCTATGAAGCACTGGAGCTTAGCGTTTCTTGGTTGCCAGCAGATCGGTGCTCGATGCGATGCTGGAGTTGGCGTCGGTGTCGGTCATTGGGATCCCATGCTTGTCGCCAGTATAAAGTACTGAGTCCAGAGACGCATTGCAGTGAAATCAGCTCATAAGTTTATTGATGGTACAATTTCAGGCTACTAAACTGGGCTCGGGGGGTCTGCTTAAATACACATCTAAACCGCACCCCCAGCCTTGCCCAAACTCCCTGATAGGATTACTCTGATAAGATTACGCCCAGACTCCCTGATAGGATTAATCATGAGTTACCTTAAACCATAGGTCCCTTGGTGGAACCTGGGTGGCCGCTTGGTCTAACTTACAATCCGGCCAGGCTATTGTCTCCCGAAGCGAAGCTCCGGTAGCCAGCCTGGCCACGTGCGTTTCTCTGACCGTGTGCGCGGTTGCCATTAGGACATAACAACCTTGCATTCGTAATCACTGATACCTAAGTGTGTGATTTAGGAAGCAAATGATGCTCCAGTATAATGCCAATCTGCCAGTCATGCTCCCTGAAGGGGAAGTCTTCCTTCTCTGTCCTATATCTCTGCAGAATGACTATGCAATATACGTTCATTCTTCAGACATCTGCAGTTGAGAAGGAAGGTTGCTGTTTCAGAGGGTGTGACTGGCAGACAGGCTTTACACTAAAGTGTCATTCATTTCCTAAATCACACACTCAAACAAGAGGGGGAATGATCTCTATACCTGCTCAAAAACCGTTCTGTTCTGTATTCACATTGCTATAGCCTGGATCTGAGTTACGGCACTGCAAACTCACTCTAAAGAATTCTAGTGTATTCCAACTGAAATCGAGGCTTAGTTTTTAGCAAGCGCATCTCGTTTTTAGGAGACAGATAACAACTCCCCCACGGCACAGCTTGGCATGAAGCCTATTTGCAGGTTACGGCTAACGAAATGAGTAGAGAAAGCATGTCCAGTGTCCCCTCAAGAGCAGCTTGTAAATATGGGTGCCTTAGCTCAATGTTTTTCAACCTGGATTTCCTTGGAAGTGTATCAAAAGCCAGTGGTGTGCAATTGGTTAGAGCAGGGGTCCCCAATCTGGGGGCTGTGGGCACCATGACACCAGCCAGCACCTTTTCTTGTGCCCACCAAGTGTTTTTAGAAAGTGGGTGTGGCCCGGTGGGGCTACAGGCCAGCAGGGCTTCTGATTCGTATTGAGGATCTGATTGGCTGTGCAGCTAAAAATAACATTATTTTTGCACAAGCTGCCACCAGAGTTTGCTTTATATTCTCTCTCCCCCCCCCCCCCCACTTCCCCCCCTTTCTGGTCCATTTTTAAAAATTACTTTTCCTGTTTCCTGCATTTGGGTTTCCCCTGTGTGTATGTCTGCCTCCTGCAGTGGCCAATTTGTAGTTGACTCCACCTACCACGGCGACCATTTTGTGGTTGTGCCCGCCACCCTGTGTCAGAACTCTCAAGGTGCCCACAGGTTCAAAAAGCCCCCTAGGTTAGAGCAAGGTCTCCAGTGTGGTGCCGCTGCCAGTGGAAACCATGGCAACAGCCAGCATCTTCACTTGTACCCACCAAGGGATTTTTTAGAAAGTGGGTGAGGTCAGGTTAGGCTCTTGCCTAGAAGGGCTTTGGATTGATCAGTGGAGGCCCAATTAGGTGTGCAGGTTAAAACGACATTGTTTCAGTGGCAGATGCCACCACTGTGTTGGCTTTATTTTCACTCACTCCTCTTTCCCAGTGTATTTTTTTTTAATTACCCCTCTTTTCTCCTGCACTTGGTCTTCCTCTGTGTGGCTGGCTCTGCCTCCTGCAGCAGCCATTTTGTAGTTGGCTCTATCTCCTGTAACAGTCCTTTTGTGGTTGCACCCACCACTCTGTGTCAGAATTCCAAAGGTGTCCACATGCTGGAAAATGTCAGGGACCCCTGGGTGAGACTGTATTAGACACAGCAGAGTGCTGGGTTCCAGTGTCCACACAGCCGCAAAGTTCTGAGTGACCATGGGCCAATCCCCCTCTCTCAGCCAAACCCGCTTTGCAGAGATGATGTGAGGATGAAACGGAAGATGAGAGGACTGGGTTTGCCTCCCTGAGCTCCTCAGAGTAAAGGTAGAATAAAAATGTCAGTGAAATCAAGATTCTTTGATTAGAAAAATCTGTACAGAAACTGAATGATTTGCTTGCATAGTAAACTAACTTGCATAAAACCCACCCACAATTGACCTTTGGGTATGATTCTCCTTTAAGTCTGTTTGCTTCTTGACTAAAAGTTACTTTTTGAAATGATAGTTTCATGTTGGCCTTCAGTAGAACAGTTAGAGTCCTTCAGTAGCACCTTGGAGACCCTGAAAGTCTTGCTGGTCTCTAAGGTGTTAGTGGACTCAAATCTAACTTTTTGAAATGAAGCTTTGATTAAAAATCAAGAACGTTGGCTTAAAATGTCGACTCTGGTAAGCGGCTTTGAAGTTTTCAAAGATTTCACATTCCTATATCTCCCCTCCATCAAGAAGGAATATGATTGTTTCCAGCCCATGTTATCCTCCAAACGGCCCCGTGAGGAAGGTTAGACTGGCGAGATTATTAGTGAGCTTTGTGGGGGAGATCTGAACCCGAGTCCAGCAGCACTACACACGGCCCTGGGCAGCCCAGAGGAAGCTGCCTACAGACCGGACTAAGGTACTGGCCCCGTTTGCAGGGTGCTTGTCAGTTTCGAACAATATCCCGCAGCGGTGCTTCCCCATGTAACAAAACGCAGCCTTGGAAAAGAGACCGAAGTCCGCCCGTTCGTTTTAATTACCTTGTCAGGCGCAGCAGCGCTGTCTTCCCCACTTCAGGCCGCCTACAGCGTGATCTGTATTCAGATGTAGTGGTTGTCTGGGTCTCTGCAAATGTACCAGAGGATCACGTAGAGGATTAGCAGGATAGCGAAAAGGAAGAGAGCCACGAAGATCGCCTTGGCCACTGGGGAGACAAAAGTCTGCATCGCCTTCTCCCCGAGGCAGCCAGGGGGAAGAGGGAGCGACCGGGGCGACAGCTAGAGCGCCCTGCCCCGGGCATCGCCGCTGGGATGAGAAAGAGACGGAGGCAAGGCGGCTGGGGGAGCAAAGTTGCACAGAAGGCACCCGAGCCCCGGTTTTCTTTGGCGCGCATGCGTGGCGACCCCCTCCCAATGCTCAGGAATGGGGTTTGAGCTCCTCTGCATTGGTACGCGAGGAGAAGATGCCCGGGGGGGGGGGGGTGGAGTTGGAGGCGGAAAGGCTATGCCCACTTTATTACCCTGCCCACGTCGTGGGCATTGAGGGGGGGAGGGGTCCTCGGCACATGGCCACCTGTAGCTTCTCCACTGCTTGTTCCGGCAAGGGAAAGTCAGCCCTTGGGACGTGCAGACGAGCGCTCTGTCTCCTCCGCTGAACACAGTAAGGGTGAATTGATGGGCAGAGATTTAAGCCTGCTGCTGATGCAAAACTTCGCCCGACCTGCTCTGAAGCCAGCTGCTCCCCTTGTTTTCTTTACTTCTGGATACATATTCCACCACCGCCGCCACCTGCTCCCCAACACACAAGCACACACATTTTTGCCTTTTCTATGATTTCAGGGAGTTCATCAGCAAAAGTCAAAGGTCATTTGCAAACGTGGAAAAGAAAATTGAACCACTGAGATCTGAGAGACACAGCACAAATTCGTCTAGGGAGGAAAAGCTTCATCCTGACTGTGTTTGATTTATAGGAAGTGATCACCTTGACAGTTACTCAGAAATTTTCTCAGTTGCTTCCACATACAAAGGTTCTTATCTAAGTCCTATCAACAGATATATCATCCCATCTCTCACTTCCATTTAGCTGCTGCTGAAAAGACGGCCTGTTCTATTAGTCCTTTCTCCGGAGCTCTTGACTCCAGAGTTTATGTCAATCAAATGACAGGTGCAGGGAGCTCTAAAGTTAACATCTTTCTCTGTACAGATCTCCCCCTTTAATCCCAGATTTCTGGTTTGTGGAGACCGCCAGAAAGCCAGCATGTTGCAATATCAGTGTGGGGCTAGTATGGGAGAAACCCAGGTTTTAATCTTCACTCTGCTATGTAAGGTTGCTGGGTGTATGGGCTTGTCATACACTCGCAGCCTAACCTGCCTCACAGGGTTGTTGTGAGGATAAAGGAGAAGAGAACAATGCAAGCCACTTTCAGTCCCCATAGGGGGATGGACGGACGTAGGGTGTAAATAAATATTTTCCCAACCACCACTTGGGAAACCACTCTCATAACAGTATTGCTTCATCCATTTGTATCTTATCTATATTTTTAACTCTTTCTTTCCTCCAAGGAGCTAACGGACGAGTATACAGTTCTCCCCATTCCTTTATTTTAGTCTCACAACTCTGTGACAGGACTGGCCCAAGGCAACCCAGTGAGCTGTATGGTTGAGTAGGAATTCGAACCCAGGTCTCCTGTCTTTTAGCTTAGTAGGCTAACTACCACTGATGAAGAGTGGAATCACATATTCCAGGAGCACTGGCAGTGGGAGGGGGAGGAAAACAACTGGTTATGAAATCACAATCTAGAAATACAGAGCGTGTCTTTATTCATCAAATTCTTACGCCTTGTTTCTTATGCCAATTTGATACCTTTGAAGTGGTATCTGAAGAAGTGTGACTCAGAAAAATTTAGCCCAGAAGATGGTGGCCTAACTTGACTCAGCCAGTCTGGCCCCCTGGATCTATATCACGGTAACATCAAGACTAGATTACTATAATGCAGTCTATATAGGTCTCCCTCAAAGTCAACTTGGAGACTCTAGATGATACAGAATGCTGCAGCTTGGTTATTATTAGGAGCTCCGTAGAGCATACGTATTTCTGTCATTCTGCCATTAATTCATTGGCTGCCCATCAGTTACTGGGCTCAGTTCTAGGTATTTGGCTGTCATGTACAAAGCCTTTCATGGCCTTGGACCCTCATACCTGCAGGATCTCCTTTCTCCCTATGCTTTGCCACAACAGCTTCACTTACCTGGGCAGGGCCTTCTGCAGGTGTCACCCTGTAAGTGGGCAAGGTGGGCAACAATGCTTGTAGATGTGCATTTTCTATTGTGCTGCCCTTTAGAGAATGGCTTGCCTGATAAGGTCAGGAAGAAGAGCTGGTTGTTATATTCCACTTTTCTCTACCCTAAGAAGTCTCAAAGTGGCTTACAATCGCTTTCCTTTCCTCTCACCACAGCAGGCACCTTGTGAGGTGGGTGGGGCTGAGGCTGGCCCAAGGTCACCCAAGCAGGCTTAATGTGGAAGAGTGGGGAATCAAACCCAGTTCTCCAGATTAGAGTCTGCCACTCTGAACCACTACACCATGCTGGGTCTCCTGCTCTGCTGGCATTATTGTTATGGAATGGTTTGGGAAGAATGCTTTAACAAAGGGAAAAGATTGTACAGTATATGCTAGCTATTGCTGTATTATTCTATTATATAATTTCCACATTGTTTAATATGCTAAGTTAAATACTTTCACTTTGTTTCAGCTTTGTTCCAACTTTTTATTTGGTTTTAATTTCCACATACTAATTACATTACATTGCTTATTGGATGTCCAGTCCTATTGATTTGTATTGATTTATACTGTGTAATCTGCCCTGAAAGAAAGGCAAACTATTAAAAACTTAAATATTCTTAGTCTTCAAGGTGCCACTGGACTTTTTATTCGCCTCAATATGTACAATAATAAAAAATTACAAATTACAGTAAAATTCCATACAGGTGCTGCTTGGAGAGAGGGTACTCAGATCAGCAGCACCCAAATCCAAAATTAGCCACCAAACTAAGAAGAATCAGGCATTCAGTCTCGACTCAAGAACCAGGAGGTGTGTTATATATAAATGGAAACGTCCTTTAAGAATTCTGTTTCTAATTTAATGTGGTTTTAGGTGTATATATTTTTAGTATTGGGTTAGCTACTGCATGTTTTGTTGATTTGCTATGATCTGGTTATCATTTGTTACATTGTGTATTCAATTGTTGACTTGTGTGTGTATTGCAAGCAGGCAGGATTTAAATGTCTTAAATAAATATACAGACAATCCACCCTCTCCCGGTTTTTATTTATGAATTGTATGTATGTAAATCACCTTTGGACTGCAGTGGCTCAAGTGGTAAAGAGACTGAACTGCAGACCAGAAGATCAGTAGTTCAGCAGTTTGAGACCTAAATGCTGCATGACAGAGTGAGCTCCCGTCTCTGGCCCCAGCTCCTGCCAACCTAGCAGTTCAAAAGCAAGAAATTGCAAGTAGATAAATAGGTACCACTTCGGTGGGAAGGTAACAGCATTCTGTGCGCCTTGGCATCTAGTCATGCCAGCCACATGACCACAGAAAAGTCTTCAGACAGTGCTGGCTCTTCAGCTTGGAAATGGAGATGAGCACCACATCCCTAGAGTCGTATTCGAATGGCTTTCGAGCAAGGGAAACCTTTACCTAAATCACTTTTAAAATTATATGGTGCAAAGACTGGGTAGGAATATTTTAAAATGCATTATATATTCAAAATACATTACATATATACATAAAAAAGAGAATAAAGGTTAATAGGAATATTTGAATTTAATAGTTATATCCAATAATTGTAATGATTACAAATTATTATTAAATAATATCTAATATAAACAATATCAATATATATGAGACACATATAATATATGCATATATATAGGACACCTCTAGGGTTGCCAGCCTCCAGGCGGGGCCTGGAAATCTCCCACTTTTACAACTGATCCCCAGTTGACAGCGATCAGCTCCCCTGGAGAAACTGGCTGCTTTGAAGGGTGGACTCTATGGCATTGCCCCCTGCTCGGGCCCCTCTCCTCCCCAAACTCCGCCCTCTCCCGGATCCACCCCCAAAGTCTCCAGGTGTCTTCCAACCCAGACATGGCAACCTTAGACACCACCCCTTTCTCTTTCCACACCCACAACATAGCAAGCCTTCTGAAGCGCTCCAAGAGAACGCGCCTGCCGCGCATGCGTCTTGATGCAGCTTGGCCGGCCGGGAAGGAAGAAAAGAAGCAGAACGTTAAGAAAGGGCGGCGAAGCTGGGCTCCGTTCTTCGATGTTTGCGCACGCTCAACTATCCGCCGCGCACGCGTAGTTGCGGCCTAGCCGCTCCGAGGAGTCGGGGTGGACCTTGCCGACTGATTTGAGGCGGAGACGGTAGCGATTTATTTTTTTCCCGTGGCGAGCACCTCGGTCTGCGATGTGTCGCTTGTGAAAGAGACCGGGAGCGCGAGCTGCGGCGAGGGAGGGTAGAGCGCCATGAACCTGAGGGGCTTGTTTCAAGATTTCAATCCTAGGTGAGAGGAGGCCGAAGGGGCCGGGGGGGGGGGGGGGTCGTGTTGGGAGGGCCTCGGAGAAGAGACGGAGGGGCGGGGCCTGTGCTGGGGGCGGGGTGCCCTTCGGAGCTGGCCCGCCTGCCGGTGGTCGTTTCCTCTCCTTCCGAGTGCCTGGCGGTCGGAGGCGGACCTGGAGGTTCTGTTTCGTTAGACTGTTACAGGGTCACCAGGGGGCCGTTGTTCCCAGCGATTCTGCGAAGGAAGAAGGGTGGCTCGGAGAGGCTGGAGATGTGTCCCAAAGAGGTTCATGGCTGGCACCAGGGGTGGTGGTGGGTGGGTGGTTTGATTTATTTCGTTTCTCTCTTCTTACCTCTACTGTCATGGAACCCATGATTCCCAGTAGGTCTCCTCTCCAGGTACTTAGTCAGTGGCATACTACTGTCTCCAGAGCTGTAGTTTTGGGTGTATTGCTAAGGAGGTGGTGACTTCTGTGACCCTGACAACCCTGTGAGGGGTAGAGGGTGGCTGAGAGATCTGAGACTTCCTCCAGAGGCTTCCAGTGAGTTCAATTATTGATGCCTGGGATCATTTATGTCCTGCTCCTTTTTTTCTTTTGGTAATGAAACTGCAGGTGGCATGCCTGATGGTTCCCCAGAAGTATGTTGTCGAAGGCTTTCATGGCCAGAGTTCATTGGTTGTTGTAGATTTTCTGGACTGTGTGGCCAATGCCAAGACTATGGCCAATGCCAAGACTATGGCCATACAACCCTGAAAATCTACAACTAGTTCCCCAGAAAGCACTGATCAAACCCACAGGTTGCTGCATCGTGTGCTTCAGACCTCTACCCTAGTCTGTTCTGTGTGGTACATCATGCTTACTGCTCATGTAGCTTATTTTAGATGTTCAGAGTGCTTTGTGTGCATCTGGGTAGTGGGTGAGAGAATGAGCTGAAGCTCAGGAAACCTTCAATTTGATTCTTATTTCTGTTATAATAACACAGATACTTGTAGCACTTTAAAGATTCACTAAATATCTAGCACATTAGTTATAGGGGTTTTTTTGCAGGGGGGGTTAGTGCTGTTTAGTGGCTCCTCACTTTGCTTTCATATTATGTAAGAAGTTGGAGGGGGGAACATGGTCAGAGGAAGTGGAAGTGCATAGTGCAATGCAATTATGTGGAAATCAAATGTAACCTGGAAGAAGAGTTATGCTAAGGAAGCTAGCACCTATAACAAGTAGGAAGTTACAGGTTTTGTTAAGATGGTCATAGCCCTGGTTCTGTGGGGGAGGGCAGCAGTGTGAAACCTTTTGAATAGATCACAATTCATTTGATTTTTTGTTGTTGCTAGAGAATTGGGACTTGCAGATCAAAAATAGTGCTCCCCCCCCCCCCAGTTTCTGAATATTGTAGTTGTAATTTTAGAGTTATTTCCATTTATTTATTTACATAGAGACAGACAAGTTTGCCCCCTGTAGAGAGTAGAATATTGTTGACACCATATATCATACATGAAGATGAGTCCAAGATGGTGTAGTTGATATTACGAAGTCTTGTGGTAGTACTATGGAAACAAAGTTGGCATTTGGCTTTGCTTTAGGGCATGATTCCTCAAAGTTAAAGTAGTCCAGTGTGAGGTTGTTTTAAGTTAGGTGACTGTCTGTAAAACAGGAGAGTTCCGCCATCCAGGGCCTGTGTGAGAGAATTATCATTATTCAGCAAGGGCTGTAGTTAATTAATGATGTGTTGGGCTGGTTTGAACCAGGAACCTCCTACTTAAAACAAATGCATCTAAAGAAGTGGGCCTCAGTACATGAAAGCTTACACAGGAATACATTTTTAAGTCTTTAAGGTGCCATGAGAATCCTGTTTATTTTGGTTTCAACAGATTAACAAGTGTTCCCCTCTGGAATTGGTTCTGTTGTATGCTTATTAAGCGGCCTTAAATGAGCTACTTTCAAACACCCCCACCCGACCCTGCAGTATGGGGCTAATTCCATTTATCTCCCATACAGAGTTGCAAGAATTGCAACAATATATTTGGGAAGCACTGTATCAAAGCTTCATATTATTATTTACTTTTGTAGCTCTTCTAACAGCCCATGAGGCAGGCCAGCATAATCCTTCCCACACTGGAGAAAAAGAGCAGCATGACTAAAAATGCTTAATGAATTCACAAACTAGCCAAGGATGTTTCAGATCATGCTGTTTAGAATAATTTATTAATATTTGTGTTACCTTTGAATCCGGAAAGCTCATAAGAACATAAGAGCCCTGCTGGATCAAACCAGTGGTTCATCTAGTCCAGCGTCCTGTTTCACACAGTGGCCATCCAGTTCCTCCGGACAGCCAACAGGAAGAAGAAGAGGAGATTGGATTTATACCCCGCCCGCCACTACCCAAGGGAGACTCAGAGTGGCTTACAAACTCCTTCCCCTCCCCACAACAGACACCCTGTGAGGTAGTTGGGGCCAAGAGAGCTCTGACAGAAACTGCTCTTTTTCAAGAACAGCTGTGCCAGAACTATGGCTTGCCATAGGTCATCCAGCAGGTGCAAATGGAGGAGTGGGGAATCAGACCTGATTCTCCCAGATTAGAGTCTGCACACTTAACCACTACACCAAACTGGCCCTCCCCTGATGTTGCTTCCTGGCTCTGGGATTCAGAGGTTTAGTGCTCTGAATGTGGAGGTTCCCCTTAGTCACAATGGCTAGTAGCCAATGATAGACCTATCCTCCATGAATCTGTCTAATCCCCTTTTAAAGCTGTTTATTCCTGTGACCATCACTACTTGTTTTGGCATTGAATTCCACATTTTAATCACTCTCCTTGTAAAGAAGTGTTTCTTTTTGTCCATCCTGAATCTTCTGCCCATCAGCTCCATTGTATGCCCTTTTGTTCTAGTATTTTGGGAGAGGAAGAAAAATTTCTCTTTGTTAACTTTTCCCACCCTATGCATAATTTTATAAACCTCTATTATGTCTTCCCTTAGTTGTCTCTTTTCTAAACTGGAAAGTCCCCGACTCTTCAGCCTTTCCTCATAGGAAGGGTGCTCCAACCCCCTAATCGTCATGGTTGACCTCTGTACTTTTTCCAGTTCTGCAATATATTTTGAGATATGGTGACCAGAACTGCCCAGAGTATTCCAAATGAGGCTGCTCCATAGATCTATACAAGGGCAGTATATTGGCCATTTTATTTCTAATCCCTTTCCTAATAATCCCTAATATAAAGTTTGCCTAGATCCAGCTGGTCAGTCATTTTGGTCTGAAGCAGTACAACAAATGTAGAGTTCAGTGGCACCTCTAAAGACCAACAAAGATTTATTCATGGTATGAGCTTTTGTGTGCAAGCACACTTTTTCAAATACATTGGAATGGTAGGTGAGGTTCAAACTTATAGACAGGGACTTAACAGCAAATTAACATGATGTTTAAGATATGCAAAGTCAGAGTTAAATAACAAGCTAAGGTTATAAGGTCAACAGTTGTAAAGCAATAAACATGTCAAAATAGCAGATAAATGCCTAAAGATGTTTTTTCTAATTGTGGGAAACAAACCGAGAATCAGGCATGGAGAACAGCACTTTTTGAGGTCAGCAAAACATTCCATTATTCCTTGCATTACATTCAGTATGCTAATACTGAATAGTCCTTGTTGAGAATACACATGTGAGGACTGAATGAGTTAGCATATGTAATGAAATAAGAAACCAGTATCCCTGTTGAGTCCTGGGGAGATTTTTGTTCCAAGTGTGGTAATAACTTGTAATTCAGCAATTTCCCTTTTCATTCTGTTCCTGAAGTTCCTTTGTAATAAAACAACTACTTTGAGGTCACCTATTGAATGTCTTGGAAGGTTGAAGTGTTCTCCTACAGGTTTCTCAGTCTTGTGATTCCTGATGTCAGGTTTTTGTCCATTTATCCTCTGGCATAGGGTTTGTCCTGTTTGTCCTATGTAGAGAACCAAAGGTCACTGTTGACATTTAATGGCATATACAATGTTAGAAGATGAGCAAGTGAATGAGTCTCTGATGGTGTAGGACCAGTGATTGTGTTGTCTTTTAACTCTTGCTATCAGCTTTCTACCTCATAATTTTCCTTCCTTTGATTGTGTTGCCTGAATGACAGTTTGAAGAGAGCTGTTTTGGTGGGAGGCAGATGGAGAAAGACTGCTCTGCTCATTGCTAATGAGAAGTGCAAATGCTACATTAAGAGATACAGAACTACCTCATGTTTTTCAGTGCCATTTGCAAACCCCAAGGTGTTCTAACGTAGTAAAAACAAAAAGCCTTGTTCATCTGCAGAGCCAAAACAAAACTCTGTTTTGTAAGGCATCAGTTGTTATGCTTAAAGTGGTGTATTATTTAGGTGTACCATGAGAAACTTGAGAGCACATGTACCTTTTATAATATTTAGAATCCTGCTGGTACATGAATAGTCCAGAAAGTTTAACTTGACATCTTGAACTTTGGCATTGCATTTATTGTTTTGAACCAGCTGAACAAATAGGCTGTACATGAGTATAACCATGAAAGAAAATCAAGGCATTCTTTGAGGAGAAGGAACAACTTGATTAAACTTTTTAGTGTTGCATTAAATTTTTGGGGTAATGGTAGGTAGCACTCAATGATATGATGCTCAGTTACTAATTAGACTTGAGCAAGTCACCTGATCTTTTTGTTGCTTTGAACTGCAGTCTTAGTCTCATAAACTGCTGGCAAAAATTATTTCTGGTCTGCAGTATTGAGTTACTTCAGAAATGTGGTAGAAATTTTCCTCGAAAATATAAAGCACTGAAAAAAAAATCTACTTTTAAAGGTAGTATTTCATAAAATAAATAATAATGTGAATGATTGGGGAGGGGCCATGGCTCAGTGGTAGAGCATTTCTGTTGCATGCAGAAGACTCCAGGTTCAATCCTTAGCATCTCCAGCTAAGAGGATTGGGTGGTAGGTGATGAGAAAGACCTCTGCCTGAGACTTTGGATAGCATCTGCTGGTCTGAGTAGACAATACTAACCTTGATGTACACATGAAACTGCTTTTTACTGAATCAAATCTTGCTCTGATTCAGTAGAAAGCAACTTCATGAATGGATGTCATTCCCAATACAGTATTAGGCAAGCTTGGCAATTTCAAAGTTGTACACAAAATCTTTCAGATGATTTCTACTAGAAACTGTGACAGGGTGTACATGTGTGTTTTATTGATTTGTGAACTTTTGGGCTGGGGGTATAAAACCATGAATATATAATAATCCAGATCAGTTCTCTGGACTAGCTGTGCAGGTCTAATTTGTAAAAAGCAAAAATTCTTTATATGTTTTCTGTCACATGGTGGAAGGGATAGTGTAATCACCAATCTGATATGGAAAGTGAAAGTCAATCTGGGGTGCTCTACAGTACAATCTTAAACAGGTCTAGCAGGTCTCCTCAGAATCCTGCTGAGGTTACTCAGTGGGGCTTAGTCCTTGGAAAGTGTTTGTAGGATTGAACTGCCAGTGACTACCATAGAAGACACTTAACATTGCAATCCTAAAAACAGTATTTGTGGGACTAAGCCTGACTAAAGAGACCTGAATAGGATTCTGAGGTGACCTAACTTCTTTTGAAATAGAAGAGTGGATGACCACATCTCTCGCATATCACGCAGGGCTTTTTGGTGTTTTTGTTTTTTGTTGGGGGGGGGGTGGTATGGTAAAATTAGTGCGCCAGTGGTACCCTTTAAAATGGTTTAATTAGTGTAAGTAGAGCTCATGCTATATTATCTTTAAATTTTTACAATTCAGTAAAAATAATTTCCAGATAAAGCTTTGAATATAACATTAAACCACACTTATTTTTTCCCCAATAAAATATTTGAGACATAAAATAAGGTACTTAAAATTTATTTACTAAATCTAAGTCAAAGGAAACAGAACAAATCAGATCACACTCTATTTAGGGCACTGGATAATTTTCCTATTCCAATTTTTCTGGAAAACCCAGATCACTGACTTCAGTGTATATAATAATGTTGCCTGATTTGGTATGGTGACAGATGGCCATATTGTGCTGGGATGGTTAGTATAATAATGGTTTGATCATCTTATGACCCGTGACCAGAGCTAACAGTTTTACGTAAGGGGGCGGGGGAACCAAGAGGCAAAGCAGCATGTAATTACAACGTACCCAGCTATGGTGATTGGTGCATTTCTACAGGTGCACAAGGGGAGGAAAGCACCTTTTCCAAAATGTCTGTGACTGACAGAAGTTCATATTTATTTATTTTGTTGGATCAGTGGTCCTTTCTCGTAATCTGTCTGTAACAACCATCAGACCCACAGCAGACATCTGCTGGAAGTTTAGGAGCATCAGAACTGCAAAATTATTGGGAAAGCTTTTTCGAAAATAAAGTTTTAGAACACTTCATAAGAAGTTTTCACATTGTTGTGTTTCAGTTGCTTTCCAGTCGTTCATCAAATAGCTAATAATATCCTAAAAACTACATCTTTAATATTTTTCATATATTTAAAAAAGATGCACAGTAATATTTCACATATATAAGCAGCATTTGTTGTGTTACTGCTAAATAAGAATTGCAGTAATTTAATGAATGCAAAAAAAGGGGGAATTGTCATGATGTATATTCAAAAGTAATTATCCACTACACCTTATGTAAAATTTGGGATCAGGAACATCATAGGTGGTGGTGGGAGTCCACCTCTTTTACTGTACCTGTTTTGTTAGCATCTGGCTGTGACTCTAGTTCATATTAATGTCTATGAATAGGTGGTTGTGTTATCATAAGACTTTGTACTTAAAATATTGTGTTGATTTTATTAAAAGTTCTCTTGCAATTCCCCCAAGAGGAGGGTAGCTGTGAGAACTCCTTTACCTGTGAGTGAGAATGCTAGGCCAGGACTGAGGAGACTCAGGCTCAAATGTTCACTCAACAAAGAAGATTACAGGATGATCTTGGGCTAGTCCCTCTCCCTTGGCCTAACATCATTCAGAGGTTTGTTGTGAGGAGGAAAGGAGAAGCACATATGCCACCCTGAGCATACTGAAGGAAGGGCAGGTTAAAAAAAATGTAATAAATTGACTCTGGAAGGCTGCTGTCAGTCAGGTCAGACAGTTCTGAGGAAGATGAACCAACAGCTTGCCTCAGTATTAGTCATCTTGTTGTGTTCGCCTGAGCGTCTGTGCGACAACTGTTTCCTGATGTGCAGAAACATGCCTAAAGATTGTCATTTTCTCCCCCCCCCCCGGCCTTTTCAACAGCAAATTTCTGATCTATGCTTGCCTGCTGCTATTCTCAGTTCTGCTTTCTCTCCGTTTGGATGATAAGATTCAATGGAGTTACTGGGCAGTGTTTGCTCCAATATGGTTGTGGAAGTTAATGGTCATCGTGGGTGCCTCTGTAGGAACTGGAGTATGGGCACGGAACCCACAGTATCGGTAAGAATAAGATTGTTGTTTACATAAACAATATTTGGGTTAATTAATGTAATTTGTTCAGTGGTGCATTCATTGAGGCTGCTTAAGTGTGCGTTGTTGCTATGCAAGCTTGGTGGCTGCCAGTATAGTCATACCACTATTCAGGTGGTTACAAGAACAGGCCAACTGTTAGCTGATAAGAGAACTGTATCCACTGGGTTGGTTCCAGTGATCCCCTCAGCTGAAGGTACTGGAAGATGTGAATCTTTGCCATGTTCCCTGAAGAGGGGGACCTGCATTCACCCTCCTCAGTGCAGTCCTTGTGGCTATTAGCCCATAAGGGTCCAATGGCCATGGAGAATCAACTCTCCCAAGGTTGGGTTGGAGCATTTGGGAGGACAATACAGCAAAGATTTTTCATACTTTTGCCAATGAATCATTGGATCCAGCCTATGGTCTTACTGTCACTGTAGTTGTAGCCATTACTGTATAATGGCATTTAAGCAAGTACCATTGCCAGGGAAGCTGGAATTTCAGCACCTGGTCATCTGTAGAAGAAGATATTAGGTTTATACCCTGTCCTTCACTACCCGAAGGAGTCTCAGAGTGGCTTACAATCTCCTTTCCCTTCCTCTCCCCACAGTAGACAACCTGTGAGTTAGGTGGGGTTGAGAGAGCTCTCAAGAACAGCTCTGAGAGAACTGTGACTGATCCAAGGTCACGCCAGCAGCTGCATGTGGAGGAGTGGGGAATCAAACCCAGTTTTCACAGATTAGAGTTCGTGCTCCTAACCACTACACCAAACAGTATTCATCCCATTCATAAAATTGAAGTATTACCTTTCCCCAAAGGAGTGTACTTTTTATATCAGATGTGGGCAACCTGTAGAGGCTGAGAATCTGATTGGTTGAAACTGTGTGGATGAAGCTGATGTATGGTAAAGTAACATAATGGATTGTTTGCTTTTCTGACCCCCTTTAGAGCAGAAGGAGAAACATGTGTGGAGTTCAAAGCTATGTTAATTGCAGTGGGCATCCACTTGTTACTGCTGATGTTTGAAGTGCTGGTCTGCGATGGAATCGAGAGGGGAACCCGCTTCTGGCTTCTGGTCTTCATGCCATTGTTCTTTGTGTCTCCAGTGTCAGTTGCAGCTTGTGTGTGGGGATTTCGGCATGACAGATCTCTAGAGGTGAGAGGCTTCGATGTGTAGGGGGTATTATACAATGTTGGATGTGCAATTACACTAGTTTAAAATCAGAAACTGAAGATTTCAGTTGACTTCTCTGTCTTAAAATTGCCTTCTAGTTTTAAAAAGTAGTAGAATGCTTAGGTGGGGTTATCCATGTGAGCATGTTTCCTGGGGGTGTGTGAAAAACCCCCAACAGTGTCTTTCGGTTTGGATCCAATAGAAACCCCCCCCCCCCCCCCCCCCAATTCAGTATTTCTGAAAAATCCTGAATACCAGTATTGGTATGGTATTCAGATCTGGATTTTTTTTGAAATCCCAGATTTTTTTCAGGTCCAATAGCCCCATTAAAAAAAAAGACTGATTTTTTTTTAAAAAGCCAGCCTAGTCCCAGAAGAAGCTGGTCCCAGGATCTGTGTGCAGTGAGGAGTTTTCTCCCCGCCACATGTAGACTTGGTTGGGAGGGCTTCTCCTGCAGTGCAGTTTAAACCGTGCTGCAGGAAAAGCTGGCTCCAGGACGTGTGTGCGGTGGAGAGGCAAGAGAGGATCAGCTGGGGTGGTGGGAGCTGAGAGCTCTGCACTGCCTCATCTGGGGCTGGCTCCTCCTGCAACTTGGAAAAGCTGCAAGAGGAGCTAGCTGAAGTGGCGTGGAGCTCTCAGCTCCACACCACGCTGGCTGATCCTGGGCTGGCTCCTCTTACAGCTCCATTTAAACTGAACTGCAAGAGGAGTCCACCAGCCATTCAGTATAGCTGAAAATACCCAAATAAAAGGGGGGGATTGGCTTTTTATGGGCTCAGCTATACTGGAAGCTGATCTGATTCTCTGATCTGTATTCAGCTTAAATAATACCCAAAATATACTGGTAAGTTATTTTTCAGGTATTTTTTATATTTATATTTTGTGGTGTTCCACACATATTCCTTCTCTGATAACAATGCTACATGAAGCATGAACTTAAAATATTGGATACTGTGCTGCAGTGTGTTTTGTGTGTGACTGTTGAATGCTGTAGCAAACACTGTTTAATTCTAATATGTTTTCTCCTTGTATCTTAGCTGGAAATCCTGTGTTCTGTCAATATTCTTCAGTTCATATTTATTGCACTCAGACTGGATGAAATCATCAAGTGGCCATGGCTTGTATGTGAACTATTTTTAATGCTATTTTCAAACCTTGGGGTTTATGTAATCTCTGAGTGTTGAGAATGTGGGTTTGTTGTATTATGAAAACACAGAGCCAAGCATTAATCTGTGAAACAAATCTCCCACATAATCTAGCAGTGCATGATAAGTGGAAGGTGAACTTTTAAATATAAAACAATACCGTCTATGTGATGAGAATTATCAGTATTGCATAGTAGCAAGACATTCTAAGGGTTTCTTGTTAAAAGAGACAAGCATGCCATCCTAATCAGTTACACCCTTCTGTGTCCATGGACTTCAGTGAATGTAGAAGGATATAGCTGTGTTTAGGGTGGCACTGTACATCGCATTCAGAAAAGCCTACTGTGCAGTCCTGGGATGGTTTCAGAATGCAGGTGAGCGACTACATATCCGAACCCATTCAATATTAACAGGCTGGTATATAGAGATATTCTGGCCCATTCTTTCTCCTGATAGGCTTGTGTTCCATGTGCAAGTATTCTTTTTTTAGAATTTTTAAATTAAACTTCAAGAGATAACAATGAGAAATATTTGACATAACAAGTATAGTTGTAGCAAAGGTATATAACAGATTAATTATGAATAATAACTCACTTGAGTACATAAAACTGATAATTAAAAATCTGAACAAGTAACTATGAAAAAGGTAAAATTTAAGTGCCCATCTAATAGTCATGTAGCCTAGGAATGGTGATTGATATTGCGTAAGCTTTAAGAAATTCTGTCATTTATAAGAGGTCCCAACAAAAAGGTTGATCTTGGGAGCAATTGGATCCAAGAGTGATAAGATGTGTGCAGGTATTCTTGACACGGTGGAGGAGTCAAATATATAATCATCTGCCTGCATTCAGAACTCAAAACAGGTCCCATGTGAATTGCACCGTGTGCTTTCTTTGGATGCTTTTATTTGCTCTAACCTCTTTGGTGCTTCAGGATTGGAGCTTCTTTGTTTCTTCATGAGATTCCTGTCCAGGTATGGGGGCACATGAACAAGCAAACAAATCTTAGTTTTAATCCTAGCTTCAGAGGGTAGCTTTGTTGGTCTGCAGTAGAATGGCTAGTCCAGTGGCACCTTAGAGGCCAAGATTTTTTGTCAGATCTGATGAATGGGACTTTGACTCTCAAAAGATTATACCCTGAAAACCTTGCTGGTCTCTAGTGTGCTACTGGATTTGAATCTAGTTTTATTCCTAGAAGGTGATAAAAGTACATTTTTTAAAATATAAATTATGTTTGACTCTAGTATTGCACAGGCCAAGCTTCTTTAAGTTGTAGTAAATTGAGGTATTGTATGGTTTCTAAGGCCCATTTATGTGGTCTTGTTGCTCATGTTAAAGCCCGAGGAGTTCTTCTCTCATTTTAGAAGATTCCAGGTCCTGTGGTTGCTTATAGCATTTTAAAATGTAATGTCAAATTGCTGATGTGGCATGCATCTCTCAAAAGGTTAAAGAATGGTTCTCAGTGATCAGTGACTTATCTTTTTCCCTACCCTCTTTTAGGTTGTCTGTGTCCCTCTGTGGATCTTGATGTCCTTTCTGTGCTTAGTCGTACTCTATTACATCGTCTGGTCTGTCTTATTCTTGCGCTCGATGGATGTGATTGCTGAGCAAAGGAGAACTCACATTACAATGGCCATCAGTTGGATGACAATTGTGGTTCCATTACTCACCTTTGAAGTAAGCAAAAAAAATCCACTTGCATGTGAAGTTGGGTTATTGGGGTACTTTCAGCGATTCTGTTTCCTAGGCTTGCATCTTTAGAGGCCATTGTAGTTGCAAACACAACTACTTTTGAGAATAAAGTTTTAACTGTAAAAAGAAGAAAGCTGAATACATACGGAGGGTGTAAAAATGAACAGAGAATACATGCGAATTCTAAAGTCCTACTGATGTTTACTTGAGAAGACTGTAACCTGTGCAGCACATATTGTTCCACCACAAGAGAGAATTAAAATTCTGCAGCAATGTAGTCTACATTCTGTGCTTTAAGAAAGTGAACTTTGTTACTGTATGCAAATTATACATTTTAAGCACATTTGTATATGTCTGTATAGTTCTGGTCTCTGGAGTTTCAATGAGCTGTACAGATACTGAAGGGCTGCCCCTGCTGAAGAGAAGTCCAGTTGTTTCTGTCTGGCTTTGGAGATCTTTCCACATGTTGCTCACAGACTCTCAAATCTGTCTTTGCTGCCTTAACTGCTAGAAACTCTGAGAGATCACAGTACCAAATCCCTAACACTTTTTCTGTTCTTCTGTGAAACAGAATATATAGTCTTGAGTACAACTTTTTATCTCTGGCCTTGAAGGCCATGTTATTCATGTGCCTCATGACTAAAGAGGTCTCTGATCCTGTGAAGCTAGTAGATAGCATATCTAATGAATTGGGGCAAAACAAAGAAGGAAACATTCAATGTTTCATTTTGCTAACTAGAAATATGATGTTGGCACTTAAGGAATTTTAAATACACATTTGCCCTTTTTGGATTAAATATCAAGGAATATTAAATATGTATCCAGCTTTGGGCCACAACTGGCAGAGTTTCACTTAGCATGAACCTGATACAGTTTAATTGTTTTGGTAGATCCTGCTGGTGCACAGATTAGATGGACACAACACATTCTCGTATATACCTATATTTGTTCCTCTTTGGCTTTCACTGATAACTTTAATGGCGACAACGTTTGGGCAGAAGGGAGGCAATCATTGTAAGTATACCACAGAGAATCTTCCTCTCTACCCCTTCCCCCAAAACCTGTTTTAGTTCTGTCCCTCTTGTTGATAATTTTCACTGGAACAGGGTTTCTGTGTTGGTTGGTTTCATTGTAGAATGAATCTGTCAATCTCTTGTTTGTGCAGGGTGGTTTGGAATACGCAAAGACTTCTGTCAATTCCTGCTTGAAATTTTCCCATTCCTAAGAGAATATGGCAACATTTCTTATGATTTGCATCATGAAGATAATGAGGAAACAGAAGAAACCCCTGTCCCAGAACCTCCCAAAATAGCACCAATGTTTCGAAAAAAGACTGGTGTGGTCATTACCCAGAGTCCTGGTAAATATGTTATACCACCCCCCAAACTAAACATTGATGTGCCAGATTAAAAATGGACATCAGAACTGTGTGGCACAAAGCCAGATCTTACTCTTCTCCATGAAACTACTTCTAGGAATCAGTGGCCAACATTGTTTTATCTCATGCCTTGTTTTAGTTTTGTTTATGGATAGAAAGATATCCTTTCGTGGCTACAATGTAGGTAATGGAGATTTGTTTAATATAATCTAAGAGTTTCCACATATTAGCACATGAAATGCCATACTAGTAAATCAGAGAGGAGACAATAGCTATAATAAGGTTCACAAACAAAAAACACCTTGTCCCATCTGCACCGATCAAGTAATTATCTATGGAATATATTTTTATGCTCTTAACCTGTGTAGAATCCTACAATATGACTGAGCATTTGAAATACTGTATTCATAAACTTCAGTCCTAACCACAGTTATGCATGGGCAAGTCTGGCTGAAATCAATAGCCTTTGCACAATTGTATCAAATAGGGAGAGGCTAGGTTTGGGTTGGCAATGAGTGGGAACATTTTTGATTGGTTGGATTAAAGCTTGCCTGTATAGTATTTATATGAACTCTTGGCAATGTAATATATTTTTTTAAAAATGTGTACAGTATAAATATGTTGAAAGTATTTTTTTAAGAAGCTGTATGAAATGCATAATCTCTTGTGAATGACATCTTTTCTGTTTAATTTTGTATACTTTGCTTCCATTTGTGTTCAAGTTCCATAGCCGCATGGTATTATTGCATTGGCACACATTTGCCTTGCCTTCCCCCTTTGAACCATGGATGCTATGTTTCAGGAATGTCCTCAGGTAGGACTTGAGTGTTCTTCCTCTTTTAATGGATCAGACGATCATAAAAATGTATGTAAATTATTGTGTAAATAACCACAATCTTTGTATTGTGTAGAGGAACACGTGGGGACAGTCTTTTTGGAAAGTTGCTTTTCAACATTTGTTGAAATGTTACTGTTAGATAATATCTGTTTCTCTCACTTTTTGGCTGTTCAATAAAGTATCCACTCATATCACTTGTAGGTCTTTTATATTCAGTACTTGAAAAAAGGAGTCAGCTTCAGTTGTGAAAACACTCATTAGCTTATGATGAAAGAAGTTGTTTCCAAAAAGTAGAATAACTAGTAATTTTTCAAAGCACTTTGACAGTGTTCTTGATGAGAGGATGGTTAGGTCTCTCTTTCCTATACTATGTGATTGAAAGAATGCTCATATTCACTTACTTTGTCCCTATATCTGCTGGCTCCTCAGCTTGAGGATGCAAATCTTCCACTTCTCTGATAGTGCTGATTTCTGAAAATTACTAGTAGCTTCAGTTGGTTTGATATTAAGGCTGCTATCACAAAACTACTATTAATGATTGTGTGACATGACATTTTATGAAGCTAGGGTGTAAAGTGTCTGTCAACTCACAAATACAAAACAGTTCATTGGTATTGGAATTGTTAGTCAGTACTAGTTGTGAAAGACACACACACACATATATATCCCTCTCACCTGGCCATATCTGAGGGTACTTAAATTTGGAGATTGAGGCTGTGAATGGAAAAGACAGCTCTTCCAATAAACCTGAAAAACAACTGAGATTTGCAGAAAAATCTGAAATCTTAGGGGGGGGAAATGTTTTGAGTTTTTTACAGAAACCCCCAAATGATGAAAACAGTGCCTATAGTTTTAAGAAATGGGTCAGCAGCAACGACTGAGTGATTCACCCAGGTCCATCTGCTTGCTACTGTTCAATAGCAGCTGCCCTACAAAAGTCAGTGGGTATAGTGGTTAGTGTTTCAGACTAGCATCTGGGAGACCCAGGTTTGAATTCCCAGTCCACTGTGGAAGCTCACTAGGTGACATTGGGCCAGTCACATACAATCAGCCTAACCCGCCTCATAGAGTTGTTGTGAGGACACAGTAGTGAAGA
The DNA here is from genome assembly GCA_029233225.1 of Lepidodactylus listeri. Classification (NCBI taxonomy): domain Eukaryota; kingdom Metazoa; phylum Chordata; class Lepidosauria; order Squamata; family Gekkonidae; genus Lepidodactylus; species Lepidodactylus listeri. The sequence continues at coordinate 40,429,117 of JARCFY010000013.1, forward strand.
GGAGAATAATGTAAACTGCTCTGAGTCCCCATTGTGAAGAAAGGTGGGATGCAAATAAATAATAAAGATACCTGAAGATGGAGGATGGATGAAAGTGGGGGTGGGGGTGAAGAAGAAAAGGAAGCAGGGAAAGGTGAGGATATGGGAGTTTCTAGGAGGAGGGAAAGAACTAGTAGTACGGGAAATACTTCAGTTTCCCCAGTATCCCCCTTTCCCACAAATCTTCTGGAGGAATCTGCAAATGGGCCATAGTTTTGCAATGGTCAGTTTCCTAGAGTTACTATTTAAATCCTGAAGAACAGTAAAGACACCTGAATAAAACCATCTACAAGAATAACACACAATCCCAAGGCAATCAGATATGAAAAAATATACAGATGTGTGCTAGATGTCCACAGAATACAATAACAAAAGAGACTAGATTAAAGCCATAACATCATTTAGTGTCCGGTAAAAAAACACTTATTCCCTCATAGAATAAATACAAATGTCGATAGGATTTCACATAGCAGTCTGCTCCAGAGTCTCCCACTCTATATCCCTTTAACAGTCTTGTATTCTCAAGGATGTCAGACCTTCCTAACAGCAACACTTCTGTCCTGTTGGGCTCAGAACTGCTTGTATAGTGCTCCCAAGTCATTTCCCATACTGTGATTAGTTAGAAAATCAATGAAAGGAGGACCAGAGGTGGGGATGAGAAACTACTTTCTCTTCATAATTGAGGCAAAGTTGCTCTCTAACAAGTGGCTTAAAACTGAAGAAGCATAACTATATATTTACCATACAGATTGTGCAAGATGTTTAACTCTTAGTGTATGTAGGATTTAAGCACCTGCTATTGGGAATAAAGGAAGGGTATTTATGTGAGGGACTTCAATATTTGGCATCTTGATCTCTAAAGCTGAAGCTAAATAATAGGGTGGAAAACAATGGGGTTCATATCCCTTAAGTCCAAATGTTGTTTCCCTTTCTCTTGTGTGAAGAAGTTTTTCTATGAATTGTATTACACTCCAGTGTTAATGCAACTGATAATGTTTTCCCTAGATTTGTGTTTTTCAACATTCATGGATTACATAATATAGCAGTTTTATTCAAGTGCAGTGGAGGATTCCAGTTAACAAACAAAACCTGTTAGTATAAATTGCCTTGAGCATACAAGGTGTTTACAACTGGAATATACTATTTTTTGCAGAGAATACTTAATGCAATGTTTTCATCCTAATTTCTCTTGTTCAGCAATGAAGTAATGAATGTCCAGTTTTGTCATTATGATCTCGTTTGCTAGGAAACCAGAGTTCATTTTATGATGTCACACCCACACAAGATAGTCTCATTGTGATGTTCTAGAACTCCTTATTGAAGCTCCCACAAGGTAGCATCATTTTAATAGGCCTATTGCTGCCTTATCAGCATGGTTTGACTACTAGCATAAATGGCTACAGCTGAAAAAAGTTGTCAAAGTGAGAAGAGAAAACTGGACATGGACCTTCCTGCTGCACAGACTCAACATATTTCAGCTGAAGCTGAAATGGCTCATTCTGCAATCTCAATTTCATCCACACTGTTGCATGATAAAACAGCAGCTGGTGACACTGCCTTACGATCCATGATAGAAGAAAATGCTTTTCAAGCTTTAAGTGATGGACCCTGGGTAAAAAAACCACGGCTTGCTCTCAGTGATGACAGTTCTGTTGAAGACAATGATTTTCTATCCCTCACCTTCCCAAAGAAACTTTGGAAAATTGTTGAAAGTGAGCATTTTAAATCACTGTGGTGGGACGATGATGGTAATTGTGTAGTGATTGATGAAGAGCTTTTCAAAAAGGAAGTCTTGGAAAGGAAAGGACCACTGCGTATTTTTGAAACTGACTGCATGAAAAGTTTCATTCGTCAGCTAAATCTCTATGGATTTAGCAAAATGAGACAGAGTTTTCAAAGATCTGCCTCTCTTGTTGAATTTCTAGCAGAAGAAAAAGCAGCTTATGCATTTAGCAAGGTAAGATGTCAGCATTATTTGTAAAGATTTCTTGAAATTCATAGTCTCCCTTGCCTTTAATTTGCAGATTGGTCATTCTTCATGCAGAATAAAACAGATAATAAGATGACCAAATTAGGTTCCAGGCTGAGAGCACAGTTTGGCCTCTTCATGTTAATATCTCTGTTCTTAGTCATAAAATGTTGTGTATACTATGTTATGTGACTTTAGTGAGCTATCACTCACTAAAGTTTATACCCTGGAAAAATTGGTCTTTAAGGTGCTACTGGCTTTGACTTTTATGTATACAGTGTTAATATATAATGTTAATATTATTTATGGTAAGTAAGAGAATACCTGTTGAAAGTACCAAGTAGCAGCATAGAAAGGTTTTGAAATACACTTGCACACAATGCAGAGTTAACTGAAATATGAATTAGACAAATTCATTTAGGATGAGACTATCAGATTCATTAATTCCTAGAATAAGTTGATAATAAGGCATTCTCACTGGCAATGGTTTCATTCTGTATGTGTCTTAATTCTCATAAACTTGTTTAAAGTCATCCAGTGCAGGAGACAAGACACTGAGCCAAAGCCAGTATTGCCCAATATGGCAGCAGTTTAATGTTACTTTCACCCCATAAAAACAGAACATTTTGTAATTTAAGGCAGTCTTTTCTGCATGTTAGAATAGTACACTTCTGTTTATACTGTATGTGCTAATTACCATCTGCAATTTACATGTACATGCACACAAATGGTAACCATTTTATTGGTGATCTGCAGTGAAAGTATCTAACAATTTTTAACATTTTGTTACCTAGCATATAGTTCTTTGACTTGTGGTTCTTGATTTCCAGTATGTACATTCTACATCCTCTTGAAATTACTGGATGATTCTTTCAGTTTGGGGAGTAGCTTTAACGCCCCTCCCCCAAAGCCAAACTTTCACATAGCCAGGGAAGCAGCTCTTTACAAAAAGAAAAGGGAGAGAGGAGAAAAGGCTTTATAAAGGCACCTAAGATAGACAGGTTTTACTCAAGGTGGAAAAAAGTTGCAAGTAACTAGTTGTAGGTACCTCTGAGGATGCCAGTCACAGCTGCTGGCGAAACGTCAGGTACTATAGTGCCAAGACCACAGCCATATAGCCTGGAAAATCTACAACTAATGAACTCATGCCGTGAAAGCCTTCGACAACATATTGCAAGTAATTGTTTTGTAGAATAGTGATTAAGTGAATACCTTAACGAATCCTGTAATGAAGGCTGATATTTAAAGTGAATCTGCCTGTCAGTTGAGACTTGTCATCAGAGGCCTCCTTCTGGATTACATCACAAATTTCTTGCTTTCTTTCTTTAAACTGCTTTTGAATTTCATCCATTTGGGATGCCATCTTCTGCATAAAGGAGTCCAACTTGTTCTGCAGTGGTTCTACAGTAGCTATAATTGCAACTTGAACTGCAGTTGTAATTTCTGCTATGACAATTCCAGCCATGGAATCTTGTATCGTTGTTTGTAAATCTTTCAGCGTAAATTGTGCCAGACTAGCAACTACGGCCCTGGTAGTCCCAGGGGAAGTGCCTTGTGCTCTTTTTTTAACAGCTTTTGGATCTCTTCCAAGTTCTCTCTCTTTTTTGTTTTTTTTCAAATAGGAAGGGAAGGCTGTGGATACAAACCACTGTTATATTTACACAACACTCTTATCATTGTACCTCACAACCCAAACAGTTTCCAGTAACTCTAGAAGGATTATCAATTGTTTACAAAATAGTTCGAACATGTAGTTGTACCCCGTTAATGGAACTCCTCTCAAAGGACCTTTGCCTAATGACTTTGCCAGAGTGTGTTCTACTTACCTAAGCTTTTGGTGCCTAAGTTTGTATGTTTTATTATTGTTATTCCTTCCTCTCTAGTTGTTTCTGGCACTGTTGTTTTATATTACTGTTGTTATTGTTATTGTAGTTTTGTACTCTTTCCTTCTATATATTGTAAACCTCCTTGCATTTCCTTTGGTAAAAAAGCAACACAAATATTTAAAATATATATTCTGAAGGAAAAGTGGCATGTTATTTTTATAAAAGGATCATAGTGCCTGGGTTTTGACCACTGTGTGATGCAGAGTGTTGGACAGGATGGGCCACTGGCCTGATCCAACATGGCTTCTCTTATGTTTTTATGTACCCATATTAATTTTTTCTAACCTTACTAAGTTTAATGGCAAACTCCCTCACAGAGTGCAGATCCCTCATAGAGTGCACATACTGCTAGTGGACAGGGTATAAGCTTAGTACTATAAAGCAGGTCATGCAAAAACCAGCAGTTTACAGCATTCAGTTATGTTCTAGCGTTTAAGAGGAAGTTATGCTAGTGTATCTCATGAGACAACTAGTTTTTTGTAGGATTGACTTTTTTGTAAAAATTGATTAAAATTTAGTTATATTAAATGACCCTTAAAATAAACAGGTTTAACATTATACTGGAAACTAATTCAAATGCATTGAAGTCTCTTAGCACAAAATCCATATTGCTCAATCAAAGAGACTGAGCCCACTCCAGCCAAAGTTAAGAATCTGTACATCCCATTGACTTCAGTGGGAGAGGTATAAGCACATGCTTGAAAGTGCTTAATTTTGGCAGCACCACACCTATTAAACTAAAGCTTTCCTTCTGTATTTATAAGATTATGCATGGGATAGAGCAGGTAGAGAAAGAAGTACTTTTCTCCCTTTCTCACAACACAAGAACTCATGGGCACTCCATGAAATTGCTGAGCAGTTGAGTTAGAACAGATAAAAGGAAGTACTTTTTCACCCAAAGAGTGATTAACATGTGGAATTCACTGCCACAGGAGGTGGTGGCGGCTACAAGCATGAACAGCTTCAAGAGGGAATGAGATAAACATATGGAGCAGAAGTCCATCAGTGGCTATTAGCCACAAGGTATAGCTAGGAACTCTCAATCTGGGGCTACTGATGCTCTGTATTCTTGGTGCTTTGGGGGGGCAACAGTGGGAGGGCTTCCAGTGTCCTGGCCCCACTGCTGGACCTCCTGATGGCACCTAGTATTTTGGCCACTGTGTGATACAGAGTGTTGGACTGGATGGGCCATTGACGTGATCCAGCATTGGCTTCTCTTATGTTCTTATGATAAAAAAATGTGATTTCTGAAATGATTCATTAGACATAAGACACTTTAGGTTATATATTACATCTGTTATTAGTCAGATTGATTATATTTAGATATTCATCCAAACAGCATCAACATTTTATGTTTCATCTGTTGATGAAACATGTTACTCCCCAGAAACTACCAAACTTTGTTTCCAGAAAATCCTGGTCCCTTTATCAATAAGTAAGCGAAGTCTCCTTAGATGTGTATAGTCAGGGACAAGCAGAAATCTATAACTTTGCTTAGATTTTATTAGGAAAGGGGGAAGGATGTCGAAAGATGCTATATCCTGATTAACATTGACTGTCACAGTTCTGAATTAAAAAGTTTGAGAAGTCTAAATTCATATGCATGTTTTGAAACACAAGATGTATGGAGACACTAAGTTTTGTATGCCTCGTTCTGCTATTTTATTTGTCTCTGAAGCCTAATTTATTCCTCTGGTGTGTGTTTTTTCCTAGTTACAGTTCTATCATAATCCAAATTTTAAGAGGGGTTGTCCTCACCTACTTGCAAGGTGCAAGAGAAGAGTTGGGATAAAAAATACCCCTCCGGTTGCTTTCTCATTAGAACAGGACTACAGTGAAAGCTGCTTGAAGAGCAGGTCAAGAAGCCCAGATGGTCAAACTACACTGGGAAATGCATCTAGGGAGTATAGCTTCCTTGCCTCTTCTCCAAAGGATAATATGCACAAATCTGGACTCCGAAAACCTACCATGAGCAAGGGACTTGCTGGTGTAGCAGCCCGGATGAGAAGTGGATATACTCCTTCCTCTCCAGCGCCCTTGAGGCCTAATGAACAGGCTGTAGCCGAGGACAATGATAACAAAATAAACCAGCTTGCTCCTTTCCATCTGCCCCAGCACACCAACCATGCTCGGGTCAACACGCATGAAATAGACTCTACCACCACCACATCTGCTACTTCTTTGTATCATGTCATACCTCCTGTACCCAACAGCCCCTTTGCACCAATGATGGGGCTGCCAACCTTCCCAACCATGTATCCAGACTTATCAGCCATGCAAGCTCATTGGGCCAGTTTGCTTCCATTTTGTAATCCATGGTTCTCTATGCCTATGATAGCAGCTGCGTCTGCCATTTCCATGTCACGATCTTCCCATCATCACCGAACTCCTGCATACCACCATTGCCCTAATTGCAACTGTACTTCGAATACTGCATCTGCTTCCAAAGGAGTTGGACCCAAAGTGACAGAATACACTGGCTACCATCGATAAAGGAAGCTGTAGACTGAAAAAATCCCACCTTCCAGAAGGAGAGATAGGGAAATCCCCAATGACTGAAGAATAAACTTCTTTCTTCATATCTTGTTTATCTAGGTTAATTTTTGTATTTCTTTTATCATGGATGGATAGAAGTAACTCACTTTCTTCAATATTATAGGCATGAGAAATGCAGATTAAGAGTAGGGAAAAGTGTAAGATATATTTTTATTTGGGACAAATCAGCATTCTGCTATTCTGTAGATAAACCTACAGTCCACAAGCCACTTGTGAGAGTTTGCTCTGTCTGGAATACATGGGAATATTCTGAACAGGTTGGACCAAAGTGAGACATACTTGGGTTGGAGTGTAATATGTACACATTTTGGCATTTACAGTGGCATGTGGAGAGGGAATGGGTTTAGAGTGGATTGATTCTGCATATGATTCTATGGTAAATTTACCAAGACGGATCCCACTGTGATGCAATAGTATCAACACTGTGTGTTCATTTCTTGTGAAAGTAAAATGTTTTTGCAGATTGCTGCGCATTTCTGTCAGACATCCAGATAACCTGACAAATGTATGTTATGTATGAAGAAAGTGTGTCTGAAATAAAAATCAGTGATTATAATTAACCTACCTTAAGCCATATACTATTTGACATTTACTGATTACATTTTATTGTGGAACAGGTGCAGAAATACACCGCATACTGAATTATTTAAATGATACTTAAACTAACTTGAAAATTCCAATGATGTAGAATGAAAATTATGTGGTGAATGTTCCCTACAGCTACTAATTGTCTTATTTTTAAGAGGAGTTCTGTTGGTCCCTGACACATGTAGGATAGCAAGCATTTTAGGCTGCAAAGGAACATGGACGAGTAAGTCACTTTATTTGTAAAGGGCCACTTTATGTTGAGCCTGTGCAGCAGGAATGCCCATGTCCAATTTTCAGTCTCGAGTCTGTACATGTAAATGATTTATGCATATTTTTATGGCGAGGCAAGGCATAAATATTTTAAACATTTAACTGATGAAATGGCTCAAGGAACATGACCACATAATCTTGCAAAAGCAGGTGTTCTCTTAGATGTGTTTAACCTGTTTAAAATAGGAAATGGTGTTTCAAGGAATTGGATTTCATATGTAGAAAAACAGTATTGTGGAAATTACTCCCTTGGACTTGGGGGCCAAAGTGACAGTGACTATCCCTATTAATGTTTTATGCCAGTTACATGTATGTATTGGGACAAAACATGGTTGCCAAGTCAAGTGGTGGTATACTGAAATAAATTTGCCAGGGAAGCAGAGAAAAATCCACATTTGAAAAGGGTCTAGAGAAGAGGCCAGGTCAAGTGCATAAGCACAACTGACTGAAGGAGCATCTGAGGTCACTGCATATCCAAGGGTCCACTTTGAAGACAAAACCATAATCAGCCATTTATTTTGAGACTGCCCATAAGTGAGTAGAAAATTAACAATTTCCTGACAACCAACACAAATGTCTAGAACCCCTGTGCATAGCTTATATGTCTTATGTATTTTAGTATCTGAAATACCAGAAGTGTGTAACTTGAATGCAAAGGGTTGTGTGTGTGCTTTTTAGCCTAGTCAATTTTATTCTTAGCATTTTTGATCTATTTGTACCAAATATACCTTTCTCCTTTAAACGCTCTGCTTATTTTCAGTCACAGTACAGTGAGAGAGGATTTTTTTCAGGATCAGTTAAGCATAAGGATGACAAGAGCTGGGTAGATCAGCTGAATGGCAGCTGCAGAACTACCTCTTTGGAAAACTGGTATACCAACTTTCACGATGCTTTCTCACCAAAAATTTTCTGGTTAACAAAATGCTCATTATTTAAACAATTAGATGCCATGCTGCAAATTAAAAAGACTTAAAATCTTGGATGGGATAAAGCAGTACTTCAGGTGGGTAGTACATCCAAAGAACTGCTGTGACTGGAGGTTTCCCCTTTGACAATAATAGCTTTGTATTGACTTTCTACTTCTTCCAGGAAGTCTTTTGGGATGACTCTTGAATGGAGCTGTTGCCCTTCTTCTTGACAGAATCTTTGTAATAACAGCTGCATGGCTGGCAGGAATACAAGGTTTCCCATCACTACTAACTTACAGCAGGGAAAATAGGTAAAGATAAAGGTTTCCCTTGCTCGAAAGCCTGTCAAATCAGACTCTAGGGGGCTCTGCTCATCTCCATTTCCAAGGCAAAGAGCCAGCGCTGTCCAAAGACTTTTCCATGGTCATGTGGTCGACATGACTAAATCCCAATGCACACAGAACGCTGTTACCTTCCCACCGAAGCGGTACCTACTTATCTACTTGCAGTTTCTTGCTTTCAAACTGCTAGGTTGGCAGGAGCTGGGGCCAGAGACGGGAGCTCACTCCATCACACGACACTCAGGTTTTGAACTGCTGAGCTACCGACCTTCCGGTCTGCAGCTCAGCGTCTTAACCTCGGAGCCACCGTGGCCACCGACAGGAAAAAAAGCAGTTGCTAATTTTTTCCTTTCTACTTTGCTTTCGAAGGCACAGGACAGCTGCCAAAAAAGAAACGGTCACAGCCTAACTATGAGGTTCCTGCCCAAGGAGACTGAGCCCAGCTATTTCCAATTTTCATAGTATGTATGCATGTTGTGTTCCTGGGATCATGGCAAGAAACTTCTTTAGCTGGGAATAATCACTTGTTAGTGGCCTGGGCACCCAGCAGAAGCAAAGTAACAAGCCCTTGAAAGGAAAAGGGGAAAAAAGGATCAACTGAGTATCAATTTGTTTTACTCATCTAGTTAATAAGAGACACCAAGTTATGCCATACATTACATGCATACAATTTTTCACAATTATCCAACTATGAGAAACTTAAATTGCACATGTGTCAATAGCCACTATTACTACATTATCTCTGTAGTACCAAAAGTGATCCCACCCCCATTTCAACTACCTGCTCCATAGTCTTCACCTCACAGCCCTAATCCATATATATCCAAGTGTTAGGATCAGTTACAATGAATGATTCCAGTTCATGAAAGGCCTGCATGTGAGTTGGCAACATAGTCAAACTGCCATCAATACAACGTCTTCAGTTGTATTACATGGAAGGAATGAGTTCATCTGGGATTTCCACTTGCCAGACATCTTTGTGCCCTCGGGTAGGAACTGGTTCCAGCAACCACCTTGGGTTTGAAATTACTGTCAAGTATTTCTGCTCCAAGCCCAAAAGTAAGGCTTTATTTTCCAGCTCCAAACGATCTTCAGGAGGTAAGTTTTCTGGACATTGTGATGTCTCTCCAATGTCAATTAGCCCTACAGTTAAACAATAAATAATACATTATCTTCAGAACAAAATTTATGTCAGCTTCCCACTTCTGATTTCCAAGGAGACTACCCAAACTTTTCTTCTAGGGTAAAGTCCTCTGAAATTAAGTTCATGAGGCAGTAGTGTTTTGTACAAAGGGAAAGATCCAGCCCCCTTTTACATTTCCCCTTACTTGTTGCCACTACCCCCTTCCCTTCCTTTGTTCTCAAGTCAACTCCTGGGGCTCCCTTTGTTCTTAGTCAGGTCCCAGTTTAAGTAAGAAGTGCACTACAGGCAACACAAGTGTCACCATCACTTACCAGCTATAACACCTCTACCAAACTTTTCACCTTCGTATAGCAACTCTTCAATCTCAGGTGGTGTCATGCCAAGTCTGTTCCTAAGGATATCTTTCCAGGTTATGTCATCCCAGTCTTTAAAAGCAATGTGAATAGCAAGGGTGCAGGACTTGTACTTGGCCAGCATTGGTCGCCAACGGGTCTCTATTGTTTTTACTCTATTTAAAACAAAGCCAGCATATGGTTGTCGGAAGGAAAGACAGGCAAACTTCATTTTTCTTCAGGGTCATGCTCTCCTCTACATTCCTTTTATGCCACCTTTAATTTCCAAACAGAAGAAACCAGAATTAAGAACAGCACTCTCCTGGCTAATGCTCAGAGCTGTCAGAAGTCACACTACAGCAACTGCCACATGAAATTTTAAAAGTATTGAGATATGGCCTCAAATCAGTTGCCCTAGAATACTTTGTCTTGCCAAGAGACATTTTACTCCCTGAGAATGGGAGTGCAGATAGGAAAGAACCAGTGTAATGGTTAAATTGATTAACCCAGGGCTCAGAAGACCTCATTCCACCATAAACCATACTGGGTGATGCTGGACCAGACACTGTCTCCTCACAGGGCTGGTATGAGAACTAGGTATGATACTCTGAGCTCCTTCAAGAAATGGTGGAATAAATGTTTCATTGAAAGATAAAACAGGTGGGAAGAAGGTAGACTGCAATAAATCATTATTCCCTAAAGTTACTGATTCAGAAGCCACCTTACTGCTTTCAGGATAGGCCATCATTGTGTGGATCCAACCCTCACTGATTTCGCAACCAGTCTAACTACAACCAATGTCCTCTCTAGTAAAGTCACAAGAATGTTGACACAAACTGCAGTTTTAAAGATGGTCAATACAAATGGTTAATTGCAGGTCCCTTGGCCTCAGTTTTCCTCAACTGTAAAGAAGTATGAATAGGTTGTGTAATTAACCAGGTGATTGCAAGTTGCATTATTTGGATCTGATGTTACAGTGTTTGGTATGTAGTAACTCTCATCTGGCTTTGTTCATGTAGAGAAAGACTCTGGGGTATGGTTTCTGTGCTACACTAGTAGACCCCAGGCTCTGGCAAACAAACACATCAGCCAAGCTTGTAGCCTGCCCACCACTGCTTATTAGTATAAGGCCTAGTTTACACACACTGGAGAATGAGGTGAGAGAACAGACTGCACCACTTCAGACTGTAGTTGGGGATTTCAGTTTTGAATGCTCCTTTTTGTTAACAAATAAAAGAACTCCACTTTCCTGCAAATTTGGTACAGCATCTACTTAGTATGCAGAAGACCCTGGCATCTTCAGTTAAAAGGATGTGATAACAGTGAAGGCCTTCCTCTAAGACTCACTTATAGAGTAAACACTGTTGACTTTGATAGACCAGTGCTTTCAAAGATGCTAAAAAATGCAGTTTCAATCCACTTCAGTGACCATTTGCAAGTGGATTTTGCCATTCCACCCAGTAAAATCCAGTTGCAAAGTGCACCGCCTCAGTAGGAAACAGCTTCATGTATTGATGTGTATGTATTAAAACAGAAAACTAGCCCAGCAGGGAGAAAACTTCTACCACCTCTTTGCTTGCTAAGCTGCTTTTCTATTTGTGGGGAGCTTTTAATATAGAGCAGCAACTACAGTCTAAAACGGTTCGTATATTTTACCACTTTATTCCTATCCTTCTGCTGCCTAGAACTCACTGGGACTTCACGAGACAAAAAATTAAAGTCAGGCTGTTTTTGCATGCACGCTTTCTCCAACATTCCCTTCTTTTTTGACTTTCACACGAGTTTAAGTGGGGACGACTACGGCAAAAATAAGGCAGGAGCTGCACCCCGCTGGCTTCTTTAAAAACCCTTGCTACGATCCAGGGCAGTGGCAGCGAGTTCCAAGAGCCACCTTTCGTTCCCCCTTTGCGCCCCTCCACCGTTCACCTCCACAGGCGAGAAGCCCCCGCCCCTCGCCCTCCTTCCCAATCCATCACCGCCGCCTCTGCCTCACCGTCGAGGCCTGCCAAGATGGAGGCCGGGCCGCAGCTCCTATTACCGCCCCTCAGCCAGTCACATCCGGCGGCTGGTCTTCCGCGCTCCCCCCGCTTTCCCTGCTCTGACAAGCCGTAACCGGCTTTTTCCTTCCGCCTCTGAGGTAAAATGTGGGGCGGGGGGAAAGCAGGACGCATTTTCGCGACGCTTCCCTCAGAGGAAGCTGTAAGAAGTGGCCTTGTATGGAGGCAAAAGCTTTCGTGGGCTACGGAGTGTTTTGATGGTAGGCAGCAGAAGGGGAAGGAAAGCCAAACTAAGCAGCCAGATATATACAGCTTCATTTCACTTCGTGCTTCACCTTGGTTTTTATTTTCAGTGATATTACGAGAGGCTTAATCTTGGAACGTAATTTAGAAGTATATTTTTTAAAGTGTCTCTCTGAGATGGTGCAAAGTGCATTTCTGTCACCGGATTTGCCCTTGAGAGTGCTCATGTTTCGTGGATTTAAGGGGAACAGCTCCCAGAAGAGTTGTTTCTAAGTATTCTCCTTAACATAGCCCCCGCCCCCGCCCCCGCCCCCCGGTGCTTTTCCTCCCCGCCGGAAATTAAAGCAGTTCGAATTTCGGTGGCTTGGCTAAAATCACATCTCCTTGGTTGTTTGCCGATAAAGGACGATATAAAGGCAGAAAACCCCTGTGGTCATTGATTTTGTTGTTGTTTCCAAACTCATTCTATCCTTGTATTTCTTCCTATCTCTAGAGGAGCTCAGGGCATGTGGGATGATTTCCCCTCAGCACCACCAATCCAAATACCACTATTGGGGGGAAAACGCATGCTCAGAGGCACTCAGTTGGAGGTGCTAAAAAATTTTTGGAACTAAAAGGTGGCAAGCTTCATGCCAAGTGAAGGAAGACGGTACCTAGGAAGATAAAACACAACCAAATGAGATGTAAATAGTCACGTTCTGTTTCTGTTGGTCATTTTTTAATTGTGTATGTATTATTTAGAAATCCTGAACCAACAATGCAAGTTGTTGAGCTGACTGTGACCTCTTTAAGAGTTGTTAATATCACCAAGGACAATGATATGGATGAGTATTTGCATAGGATGTTGCGGTCAAAAGTTGCATTAATCCTTCAAACAAAGTAGTTGGGTATGGAACTGCCATAATTACAAAAAACTGTCTATTTTGTGGGTTGTATAGACTGATGGTGAAGTATTTTGGAATGCTTGGTCTGGTCAGTATTTGATTGGATTTCCTTCTGAGTTTATTAAATGCCATCGGATTCCATGAACTTACTGATTTAAAACAAACCTTGAGTTCCTGTTTGCAGAATGCGTTAGGTCTTTGTATGATGCTAAAATAATGCTTGGATAAAATATTTCAAGCTCCATTCTGATCGAAGTAGGAGGGAGTATTGTTTGTTTTTATCAGAACTACCTGGTGCCTGAGTATTTGTAGCACAGCAGTATATGCCAAAATATCCAGGTCACATTGCTTAATTCCATTGCTGACTTCATAAATGCCCCCTGGAGGGTTTGCCATTTCCTCAGTCAAAAATCTTTGGGGCAATTGTTTAGTCAAATATTGCTTAAGTATGTCTACAGCATTAACTTTATTAGAGAAGCAAACAGACAGTAATCAAAGGGTTGATTAGAAATGTAAAACTAACTGTTATGGGCAGGGGTCCTTTCGTAGAAAAAGAGGTGCAGGAGCTCATTAGCATAACTCATTAACATACGCCACGTCCCCTGACATCACCAGAAGTGTGTCAGAAAGGGAATGTCAGTTTCATCCCTATTATACCCTATGGGCCATTGAAATCAATGGCAAAAATTCACAGGGTATATGAGGGGCTGGAGGAAAGGGGGTTTGAGGAAGAGGCTCCAGACTTGCAGGGTAGCTGCTGGGGCCTCTCCTCGAAATACCCACAAAGTTTCAAGAAGATTGGACCACGGGGTCCAATTCTACGGGCCCCCAAACAGGTTGTCCCATCCCCTCCATTGTTCTCTATGCTGCCATAGAGAACAATGGAGGGAATGGGGGCAACCTGTTTGGGGGCCCGTAGAATTGGACCCCCTAGTCCAATCTTCTTGAAACTTGGTGGGTATTTCAAGGAGAGGCCCCAGCAGCTACCCTGCAAGTTTGGAGCCTCTCCCTCAAACCCCCTCCCCTCCAGTCGCTTTTAAAGTTGCCGCCGAATTTCGGTGGCAATTCGGCAGTGGGCCGAATCAGATCAGAGAATCTGATTCGGCCCGTGGCTGCCCTAGTGGCCACTCCTGAGCTGGCGGAGCTTTGCTTCGCCTCGCTTCAGCCCCAACGGACCCCTGGTTATGGGGGGGAAATTTTTTAAAAAAATTTGACCTGCCTCTCAAGCCCTCTTCTGTGCTCCTACTTTCAGAAGTGAGGCAGGTGGCAATTAGAGACAGGACATTTTCTGTGGTGGCACTTCACCTTTGGAATGCTCTCTCTCCTCCCTGAGGCTCTGGCATCTACTTTACTTTCTTTTACCTCTTACTTCTTTTAGAAGCCACACTAAAACACATCTTTTTACCCAGGCTTTTAATTAAGGAGTTTATCAGCTTTTGAACAGTCTGCTTCTGTTCTACGTATAGTTTTTATGCTTGCTTTTAAATTACTTGTGTTTTAATACTGTGGATTTCAATTGTAAGCTATCTCAAAACAGGACTCTGAAGAAGCAGCACAGAAATATTCCAAATAATAACTTTATATAAATATGAAGCCCGGTACATATGTTCTTATTGTATGTGGAGGACAGTGGGTAGAAATGTGCTGGGCCTCCCTTCAGTTTGGTGTAGTGGTTAAATGCACGGACTCTAATCTTGGAGAACAGGGTTTGATTCCCCACTCCTCCACTTGCACCTGCTGGATGACCTTGGGCAAGCCATAGCTCTGCACCAGCTGTTCTCTCAAGGACAGTTGTCTCAGAGCTCTCTCAGCCCCACCTACCTCACAGGGTGTCTGTTGTGGGGAGGGGAAGGGAAAAGAGTTTGTAAACTGCTCTGAGACTACAAGTGAAGGGTGGGGTATAAATCCAATCTCCTCTTCTTCTTCTTCTTCATGTGATTGCTGGCTTGTGACCAGTGATCACATAGAGACAGAGCCAAATGTACTAATAGACATTCTGTGTCTCTCCCCCGCCCCCGCACATGATCGGAACATATATAAGGATCCCAGGTGTTGCTAGGCCTTTGCACCTGAAGAGTACTGGACTCGGGAGGCCGGTGGAGTGATTTTCAGCATAGCTCCTTTTATTAGTGGTCAGGAACAAACATGGGGGAGAGGGGTCGGGGAGTCTGCTTATATTTACAGGTAAACCACACCCACCCACGGGGGATTGGGTAGACAGGCATTAGGTTCCCGCCAGAGGCTATCATAGGTCCATTTGAATATCCTCAGCCTCTGATAGGGGGATCATCAGGAGCCGAGGGTCCATTGTTCTCTGGGAATGAAGCTCAAGCAGGTATCGCTTGGCCTTACAGGTGACATGCCCAGGCATGTCGCAGGGTACATACAAGAAGTAGCTTACACTAGGGAATCCTTAAGTTCAAAATGGAAAATCGTGTACAGAACATAACAGCACTAGTCAGGGCCCTTAGCAATTACCTATAGCCAAATGAATGAGCCAGTCATTGACTAGATGACCTAATAGTTCCTCTGACCATGTGAAAAGGCAATGGGTCTGTCTGCAGCCTGCCCAAACTGGTTTCCCATAGGTGCTTATTTGGATGGAATGTTAATTAGGAGACAGTACCAGGAGATGACTCTCTAGCACAGCTGTCTTATCTTCCTATTGCAAGGTCAGTGTGTTTTTTTCTCAGCAAGGCAATATGTGTCTCTGAGAAAATACCTCAAAACAGGCTGCAGAAGCCTGAACCAGATTTTTGAATCAAAACTCCATTTTGAATGAACCAACATCTGTGACACAAGGAACGCAGATCCTGGCTGGGACAGCTTCTTTTGCAGCATGGTGTAGACCTGCACTCTCCTGCATGAGAAGCTAGCCCCAAGCTGCACAAGAAGCCAGCCCCAAGCAGAGGTTGATCTTCAGGCTGTCTTCTGCAGTTCCTTTAAACTTTAAAGGGGCTGCAGCAGAAGCCCAACAAATAGCCGCGAGGCGGGAACAATCTGGTCCTGCCTCTCTTCTTTTAGATCTACTGGTAATTCCCAAATATATCTGGGATTTCTTTGGGAATTTTTTCCCACTTTTTCTGAGAAAACCCAGATACATTCGGGATCCTGAAATATACCTTAAAAACACCAATAAGCTGTTTTTCAGGTATATTTTCGGTTTGGGTATACCCAAATGCATGCCCCTAGTAAGTACTGCATGAAGTCAGCATATATTGTGAGATAAGAAACCAATATTCCTGTTAAGTCCTGGGAATTCCATTGTTCTGAATGTTGTAATAACTTGCAACTCAGCAATTTCCTTTCCCAGTCTGTTCCTGAAGAAACAGCTACTTTGAGGTCACCTACTGAATATCCTGGAAGGCTGAAGTGTTCTGCTACAGGTTACTCAGTCTTGTGATTTTAGTTTCAGATTTGTGTTCATTTATCCTTTGGTGTAGGGTTTGATCTGTTTGCCCTTTGTAGGGAACCAAAGGGCATTGTTGGCATCTGTTAAACACCATTTATTAAGCTTATGCTAATTTGCTGCTCACCCTATACATATGGACTGGTAACTTCCATTTCAATGTATTTGAAGAAGTGCGCATACACATGGAAGTTTATACTTTGCATAAAACTTTGTTGATCTTAAAGGGAGGACATGAAAGGGCTGTTAATGTCTTAAAGTGCATTAGTTTGGGGATCTTACCTATTTCAGCAGTGTAGGAATCCATGCTACTGAAAAGTAAGGGTTTAGTGGCTCATAAATCATTTGTTGCTGGTTGTTTTCAGAGGAGACTTGCCTCAGATGTTCATAGCTGTTCTTCTGCTTGTGGAAGGATATATGAAAGTCATACAATTGTGCACACTTGGGCATAGTTATTCAGAAACAACTTTAGCCTTTAGTGGCTTTTTAAAAAAAGATACATGGCTTCACGCTGAGGTAATCTGCACAGGAAGGAGAGCTCATTACCATGAGTTCTCCTTCCTCTACTGATTATTATGTCCTCTTCCAGAGGCAACTAAGAATGCAGTCTGTAGCTGCATACAGTATTTTTAAAGATAAGGTGGGATTAACTCCTCTGCATGGCTGTGGACCCACAGTCAGGAATGCTGACCTTTAAAATACTGAAAATGTCCTTTTTTAAAAAAGCACTTGTATAGAGATACCTACAAAGAAAGGAGTATTTGTACTGTGATCTGAATGCTTCCTTCCATCCTGTATCTTAATTACACTGTAACTGCAGTTATTTATAATCCTTTCAGAGTTTCCTGTGATTTTCAAATTGTTAAGTGTTATATCCCTGCTATCTTTCTTTTCTTTTTCTTTTTTGTGAACAGTGGTAGTTGATATTTTTGCTTGTTGGCTTGAAGACTTGGATCAGCACTTTCTGATTCAACCACCAAAAATTAATAATTACATTAGTAAATTTAATGATATAAAAGAGTATTGGATAATTTGGGAGACACTGATAGGTTCAATCTGTATGTTTCCAAGTGTGTGCTAGTAAAACTAGTTTTTATATAGTAATTTGTCCTCCTCCTTGACTGTTTCCCTTTTCGTTGCTGGGACTCTGGCTGGAAGATCTGTCTCCCTAACCTGAGACTGATGTGGATATAAGTTTTAGAAGCACTGGGTTATTTTTTATTATTATGCTATATGCTTCAAAGTTAGACTGTAGCTGTACAACAGGACCCACAAGGACTTCTGTGTGAGACAAAATGCCATTCCCCACTGGTTCAGTTTTCTTTTCTCTCTGTTGCTGGCATCTTCCGTACAATAGCCCACATTCACTGCTCTTCTGGCTCCATAGACATCTGCCTTCACAGCTTCTTCCTCCACAGGGCTGTGTTGGGTTGCTACAGGAACCCAATACATCATCTTAACTCTGGAACTTTTGATGTTTTCTTTTTTCACATATGTCCCATTTCTAGTAACAATTTACATTTTTCTGTACAAACCTAAAAGGTGTTTATGAGACGGGAGAACTGTCAGTTGTATAGGGCTGGATCCAGTTTGTAGATTTCCCCCCCATCTGCACAGTGGGCCAGTCCTTGGATATTAGATGTAAGTGTATTAATAGAACAGGCAAAAGGTATTTTAGAAATGTTACAATCCCATTTTACGCACAGCTGTTAAAGATGCAGGATGGAGTCTGACTTTTGCATATGGATTCCTTATAGCTGGGTTGCAGGGTGACAGAGATCAAAATCGAGGGATCAAAATTTGGGATGCTCAAGTCAGCTGGGGTGCTCCTGAAGCCAGGGCACAGGGAAGACAAAGCACAGTATAAAGCCCTCAGAGTCTGCTGGCTGGGCCTTTTAGCAAAGCTTATAGGGGTGTGCAATTTTAAAAAATGGGTATGTTTCAGCTGGACCTGAAAAAAATTCCGATATCGGTACGGTATTTGGATCGGGGATTTTTTGGAAATCCCGAATTTCCAATAAACCTGAGAAGAAAAATACCAATTAAAAAAAGGCAGCCCAACTCTGGGGCTGGCTTGGCTTCTTCTGCAGCAAGCTTTCATGGCAAGGTGGGGATTTGAACCTGGGTTTTCCAGATCCTAGTTCAACACTTTAACCGCTGCACAAGTTTAGCTTTCATTGCAAACAACATGTGTGAGAGGTCAACATAACGTGGACTAAGGTATTCAAATTCCTTTAATTTTCCCCCTGAAACTCCCATAATTGTCTTGAAGCTGGTGACCAATTTTGAGATCCTATTTTCTGATGAGTTATGCCTGCCAAAAATGGACAGACAGGTGGACATGTGGATCCTTTTATTTGTTGGAAAAGCAATGGCCTGCTAAAAGTCCAGTTAATGCAAATACTGCCAAAATAGTAATTTAGTCCATGTGTACCTTTGGTGCATTCCCTAGTGTCCAGAGTTTATTGAACGTTTTCTTTTGCAGTTTAGCCTGCCTCTTGTTTCTTTCTCTGATATGTGTTAGTATATATTGGTGCTTCTACTCTGTTGTATTAGTAGCCTGCAATCAGGGTTTTCAGGTGGTGACTGGAGACCTCCTGCTATTTCAACTGACCTCTGGGCAACAGAGATCAGATCACCTGGAGAAAATGGCTGCTTTCGAAGGTGAACTCTATGGCATTATATCCCATTGAAGTCCCTCCCCTCCCCAAATCCTGCTCTCCTCAAGCTCCACCCCCAAAATCTCCAGGTATTTCCCAACCTGAACATGACAACCCTACCTGTAATGTTATTGTATTTTTGCAAAAATCCTGTTGCAGTAAAAGTCATTGAAAGCAAACTCCAAAGTGTAGACTGGATTATTTCTGAAACTCTGCCAGCATTATTATTATTGTAGATGCATGGTAACAGCCAGCTAAGTGAATTTTTTTTAATGATATTTGGTTTGGATCAAGGCCGTATGGAGCGCCCAGATAGAACCTTTGTACAGGGGCCTATGGTGGCTCTCAGTAGTCCTGCTGGGTAGCTGCAAACATGAACAGTTGATGATCTGGTGCAGAAAAGAGGAGGTAAAAAGTCCCCTTTTGTGAAGATGCAGGACCTGTCCCCAAACTCATATTTCTGGGATTGCTGTTTTCCTCCCCCCTACTACAACATCAGACTTAGTTTTTAAAGACATCTTAAGAAATGTAACTGAAGGCCCATGCCCTTTGATTCAAGATAGTTTAAAACCTGTTTCAAAATGGCTTATGGTTTCTAAAGTAGGTATACTCCAGTCTGTTAAAAACAAGTAGCAGTTTGAGAGACAGCTACTGAGAGACAGCAGAGAGTGAAAAAGAGATAGCTGTGGGGAGGGGGATTTGGGGCAGTTAGACAAAGAGAAAAGTAATTGGGCTATTGAGGAAGGAACATGTTAATCAGAAAATGAAGCAGCCCTCATAGGGTTGCCAAGTCCCCCTGGGGGGCAGGGATCGGGCCCCCCAGGGGGCGGGGATCGGGGGGATCAGGCCCCCCAGGGGGCCGGGATCAGAACCCCACCCCCAAACTACCGGGCTAAGGGAATGTGCCCGGTGCAGTGATGTCACCCAGAGGTGATGTCATCACAGCAGGCACGTTTTTTGGGGGGACACTCTGTAATCTGAGGGAAAACTCTATGGTTTCCCCGCGAATTACTGAGGTCCTACCCCCGACGTGCCCGACGCAATGATGTCACTTCTGGGTGATGTCATCGCGGCGCGCGCGCAAAGCCCTCCCAGAGCAGGGAGGACTTCCCCTCGCTAAACATGAGTAGAGACTTGGCAACCCTAAACCCTCAGGAGGTTGTCTCCATGATCCCAAATTTGTAAGATTTCTTCAAACACCTAGGAGATTAGATTAGAGTTGCCAGGTCCCTTCATCTTGCTGGTGAGGGCATTTGGGGGGGTGTTCTGGCAGTGGGCAGAAATGTCCCTAACATGCTGATGTCACCCAGAAGTGACGTCATTGCATCGGTGATGTTGGGGGCCATGGGGACCCATCGCCCTTTAGCCATACAGAGCAACCAGCCCCTCCCAACCACCAGGACCCGAACAGGAAGGTGGCGGCAGCAGATGAGGCTGAGGGAGTGCTGAGAGAACTGTTCTTCAGAGAACAGCTCTGAGAGAACTGTGACTGACCCAAGTTCATCCAGATGGTTTCATGTGGAGAAGTGGGCAATCAAACCCAGTTCTACAGATTAGAGTCTGCCACTCTTAACCATTACATCAAACTGAGTCTCCTTAAGCAGACTGCCTAATACCAAAGAAAGAAAATGGAAGAGCAAAACCGAGTTGGCCCTGAAGCAAAAAGGTCCTTTTTTCAGCTAGGCTGTCAATGATATCGAATTAAGGAATATCACTGCAAAATCCTGAGTTAAGATGTGTGGATATGTACAGCATAAGCAGTTCTGTTATCAGGAGGCCATCATGTCCTGAGAGCTTTGTAACTGATTCTGGGATCATTGTTATCAGTAGCTGATGCTGGTATAGTACACACAGAAGTTGATCCTGATGCTGGTGATCCTGGAAGAGTACCTGGCCATCCTGGCCCTAAAAATACAAAACTGAATCAGAAAAGTTATACTGGATATTTGTTCCCAGACAGTAGCCCTGGCAGAACATCTGAAATGGTAGAAAGAGAAGATGAGAATCTTTCACGTAGGTAGTTTTGTGACTGAGAATGTGAGCAAGCATCACACTGTATCTGAACGCTTCCCTGCCAAACGTTTGTATAAGCTTCTCCCCAGGGGCAGCTCCGTCTGTTTGTGAACTTCTGAATGTCTGGCTCAAGACTTTCTTACCCTTTTCAGATAACTTACCAGAATAGGCAGAAAATTCACCTCTGAAAATCCGTGTGTGCGTGTGTGTGTGGTGCGTGTGTGTGTGTGTGTGTGTGTAAATACTGATGCAGCCATGTTAAATAGTTTTGTATACCCTTTGGGCTTCCCCTAGGTGGCTCCACAACACACAATAAACAAACTTTGATTTTTGCATCAAATGATTAGGAGCATGTTCTCTTCACTTCCTATTTTTTCTGTTAACCTCCAAGCAGCTTTTGTAATGATGTTCTGTTATGAAGCCAAGCTTTATTTAAACTATGTAGATCAGGAATTTCACTGTTTGAAACATAATGACAGGTCATCCAAGGTTGGTAAGATCTTGGGCGCCCCATTTGCAGAACTGTGGCTACTGCTGAATCCCTGTAAAGGGATGGTGCAAGGGTTTTTAAGGCACTACATGGGCATGCAGAAAAAGGGCAGCTGAACATTTCTCTTCCCCAAACACACACTGATTTAGCTCTTTGGGATGTCTGAGATGAGAAGTAACCCCTTCAGGAAAAAAGCAGTGTGAAAAATTGGTTTCAGGAGAAAACCATGGGTGAGGAGAAGATCCACCTTGCTCATTCCACCCAGCTATTTGGTGCTTTAACATATCTTCTTCCCAGTTTACAAGGACTTTTTAAATGAAAAGGTGTCATATACATGCAATAAATAAAATTAAAAATCTTCTCATCTAGTTGCACCTAGCTTTTACTAGAAATAAGAGGTGATTACAGCAGCACTTCTGCCAGCTGGGTAGCTTGGTATACCTCATTTTCTTTATTACAAAAGCACAGAAAGTATGTATCTCAATTAGGGAAAGTATAAGTGAATTTTGTTCGGAATAAGTATAGTTAGGGTATGGTACAACTCAGTTTAATTTTAAATGGGTTCATATTTTAAAAACCACTGGTCAATCTCTTTAGTACTATGCCAGAATTGTAGGAAATAGTAATCTTTTCTCCCCCTGCCCCACCCCTCCTAGTACAGATGATATTCTCAGGTTGGGCTGGGTTGACTTTAGATGTGCACAGATTATTGGGGGTATCACTGTGGTCTTTTTAATGTTTTGTGTTTATAATCTTGACCTTTTTGCTGTTTTGTCCCACTCTTTGCCGTCTTCTTGCTGAAACACCTGATGCTGGGTATCAATTTTTATACACTGTTTCTGATAAAAATTATTCATAGCTTTACTGAAAAGGGGGTATAAAATATCCCACAACTAGACAAGTGTCTGTTTCTCTCTGGTAAACACTGCAGGCTTCTCAACACTACTGTAGCCAGGACTACTAGTGTTTATAGCTAGAGGAGGCAAGTGCTCATTCAGCTTAGATCCACTCTGCACACTTTAAAAAAATTAATGTATTGGAAAATAACATAACAAATGGCTTGAAGGCTTGTTTCCATTTCCACATGTTACATAACACTGTTGTGTTCCTGTTGCAATCAAACAGAATATCACCAAATCGCCTTCAAACAAATGCATTTTTGTCTGGGGCACTTTTTACCACAAATGGTATGATATGGTTGTCTGGAAGCTGCTACCACATTCACCTAGTAGGAGCAATATTCTACCCTTTCATGAAAAATATATGGATTTTTGGCTGTTTAAAGTAGGCTTTATAGACCAAAATCATATATGCATTGTAAAGCACAGGAATGCTGTAATGTGACTATAAAAAGACCTTCAGTGAAGGCTGTCATTCAGTTCAGAAACCCAATATAAGTACATTTAAACCTGCCTCATTGCTTTCCATACAAGCACAGCAGCAATGGGAGAAGGGCTTGCAAGGGCTTTGTGGCACATGTGAATTCTGTCTTATTTATACAAGCCTTTTGCAGTAACATGCTTCCGAATTTAGTTCTTTATGACTGCCTTATAATTCTGATTTATTTTTCATCTTTTCCATTTTATATTGTATTAGTTTAAGTGCTGTTCCTCACTGGGAGAAATGGCCTTGCACCCTTGAGGCCATGGTGGCTGACCTGGAGAAGCAGAGACAGTCAGGCACATGGATGAGACTCTCGGGAACTTGTTAGATGTGTCTCAGACCAAGAATGGCAGCCCCACTTCTGTCAGGGAGCATGAGGGTCAAGGGGAAACAGGGCACCATGCTGATGATAAGGGGGATGTTCCCTAAGAAGGGACCCCTTCTTCAGTTGGTGAGCAGGTATCCTTTCACACCAAGGAACCATCCCTGACAGGGAGGGAGGGGGGCTCTTGGTAGTTGGTGATTCAATCCTTAGGCATGTAGATAGATGAGTTGTGAACCTGCATATTGACCGCATGGTGACTTGCCTGCCTGGTGTGAAGGCAGAGGAAATTATGCATGGTCTAGATAGGCTGGTAGACAGTGGTGGGGAGGAGTCAGTGGTTGTGGTACATGTTGGCACCAACGTGGTGGGGAAAGGTTATTTATTTATTTATTTGATTGATATACCACCCTCCCCATAAACAGGCTTTTGTGTGTCCCTGGAGGAAAATTTTAGGCTGTTAGGCAGGAGACCAGGACCTCCAAGGTAGCCTTCTCAGAAGTGCTGCCTGTTCCAAATGCAGGGCCAGCTAGGTAGGCACAAATTAGGAGTCTCAGTCTGTGGATGAGACAATGGTGTAGGGAGGAAGGGTTTAAGTTTGTTAGGCACTGGGATGCTTTTGGGAACAAGCAGGACCTGTACAAAAGAGACAGCCACCATTTGTCCTGAGAAATGTGATAACACCGGTTAGAAACAGTGACCATAATGCTATTAAGCTTAACGTCTATGTAAATAGGGAGTTGCTCAAAAAGACCAACACAACCACATTTAACTTTAGAAGGGGTAACTTTTCTCAAATCAGAGGGCTTGTGAAGAAGAAACTGAAAGGGAAGGAAAGGAGGGTCAAATCCCTTTAGGAAGCTTGGAAACTATTTAAAACTAAAATCCCAGAAGCTCAGATAAAATGTATACCACAGGTTAGGAAAGGTACAAGGAGGTATTTTAAAAGGCCTGCATGGTTAACAAACAATGTAATAGAAGCAGTAAAAGGTAAGAAGGATTCCTTTAAGTGGTGGAAGGCTAGTCTGAGTGAGGTAAATAAAAGGGAGCACAGGCTTTGGCAAATAAAATGCAAGTTGGTGATCAGACAAGAAAAAAGGGTCTATGAGGAACATATTGCAAAAAACTGACAAATCACCAGGTCCAGATGGCATACATCCAAGAGTTCTGAAAGAATTTAAATGTGAACTGGTGGATCTCCTGACAAAAATATGAAATCTATCACTAAAATCTGCCTCCATTCCCAAGGACTGGAAGGTAGCTAATGTAAACACCATCTTTTAAAAAGGAGGTTCCAGAGGAGATTCAGGAAATTACAGGCTGGTCAATCTAATGTAGATACCGAGTAAGCTAGCAGAATCCATTATTAAAGATAGAATTAGTAAGCACATTGATGAACAAGAGCTACTGAGGAAGAATCAGCATGGATTCTGTAAGGGAAGATCTTGTCTCACTAACGTTTTAGAGTTCTTTGAGAGGTTGAACAAGCATGTCGACAAGGGTGACTGAATAGATGTTGTTTACCTAGACTTAACAAAAAACTTTTGATAAAGTTCCTCATCAAAGGTTCCTAAGTAAACTTCAGTCATGGGATAAGAGTAGGGCTGCCAAGTGCCGGCGACTTACCAGCGGGGGGGAGTTGTTCTCCCCCTGGGAGCTCTTTTGGTGCGTGCGCTTTGCGTGTGAGCCATGGCGACGTGATGACGTCACCTCCGGGTGACGTCACCTCACGGGGGAAGTCGTCCTCACCGGACGACTTCTGGGGCGGGGTTCCCCCTGCCAGCCGAATGCCGGTGGGCGGATCAGGAACCCCTATAGTGGGGGATCCCCCGCCCCCCGGGCTGACTTGGCAGCCCTAGATAAGAGGACAAGTCCTCTTGTGAATTAAAAACTGGTTAATTAACAGGAAACAGAGTGAGTATAAATGGGCAGTTTTCACAGTGGATGGTGGTAAGCAATGGGGTAATGCAGGGCATGTTACTAGGTCAGGAACTTGTCCATTAGTGATTTGGAGTTGGGAGTAAGCAGTGAGGTGACTAAGTTTGCAGATGACACTAAGTTGTTCCGGGCGATGAAAATCAGGGAGGACTGTGAGGCACTCCGGAGGGATCTGTTGAGGCTGGACGAGTGGGCATCAGTGTGGCAAATGAGGTTCGACATGAGCAAGTGCAAAGTAATGCACATTGGAGCCAAAATATTGCCAGTGAAGGGTTTTCTGTGTCCATGCAGGCAGGACAAAAGGGGGTTTAGACTAGCAATATGGACATTTTGTATTTTTTGTATATATCCGTAATTTGTTTAATTTAGTGAAATTATTTTTAAAAATCCAAACTATAAATACACGTTGATGGGGTCCAAACTGGCAATAACTGACTAGGAGAGAGATCTTGGAGTCATGGTAGATAACTCACTGAAAACGTCAACTCAGTGTGCGACTGCAATAAAAAAGGTAAATACTATGCTGGGGATTATTAGGAAAGGAATTGAAAACCAATCAGATAGTATCATAATGCTCCCATATAAATCTATGCTGCAGCCTCATTTATAATACTGTGTACAGCTTTGGTCACCGCACCTCAAAAAAGATACTATAGCGTTGGAAAAGGTGCAAAAAAGGGCAACTAAAATGATTAAGGGGATTGAACACTTTCTCTGTGAAGAAAGCTAAAAAAGGTAAGGGCTTTTTAGCGTGGAAAAACTGATTGAGGGGTGACATAATAGAGGTTTACAAAATTATGCATGATATAGAGAAGGTAGAGAAAGAAGTATGTTTCTCCCTTTCTCACAATAGGAGAACTAATGGCCACTTAATGAAATTGATGAGCAGTAGGTTTAGAACAGGTAAAAGGAAGTACGTCTTCATCCAAAGAGTACTTAACATATAGAATTCACTGCTGCAGGAAGTGGTGGCAGCTACAATCATAGCTTCAAGAGGGGATTGGGTAAACTTATGGGGCATAGGCCCATCAGTGGATATTAGCTGCAAGGTATAGATGGAAGACTATGTCTGGGGCAGTGATGTTCTGTATTCTTGATGCTTGGGGAGCAACAGTGTGAGTGCTTCTGGAATTCTGGCCCTGCTGGTGGACCTCCTGATGGCACCTGGCTTTTGGCTACTGTGTGACAGAGTGTTGGACTGGATGGGCCTTTGGCTTGATCCAACATAGCTTCGTTTATGTTCTTACACTAAAAAGCTAGTTATAAATGTTATAAAACAACTACTTATCTAACTTTGAATTTTTTTCCATATGAACAATTCTGCTCCTCTCAATAATCTGTAAATCTACCAGTGGTATCATGATGGAAGAAGTCATTATATCAGGGGTTTTTTTAAGAGTAAGCAAGAACAAGAGTCACTTTGGTTGAAACTAACTCCCCCACCCTGCTTTTAACTATATTCTGCTAGGTGCAGCAATTTTGTAAGGCTAAGGGAAAATGCATTTTCTCTTTTCTGAAAGCAGTGTGTATAAATGCAGTCATTCCACTACTAGTCCTTATGATGAAATATGTATCAATTTGTTGGAGAAAATTGAACTGAATGTGTATGGAATGTAGTCAGCCACCTGTTATGTAGCTTCAAGTATTACTTGTGCTATTTTATGTAGCAGAAAACTATGGAACACCAGCAAGAAGTACTCTTTGGCAGTACTGATTTGTTGCAGCCTTCCCTGTCTAAATGGATTAGTTAAATTGCATCGAAAGTTATTAATGTCACTATTGAACTACTATAAAATGACTGGAGTGGAGTATTGTGAATAAATACAGAGCAAAAGCCACAGCCTTCGTATCCCCAGGAGGAAACATAGCTGTTTTACAGTGGCTAGGACAGGAGATCTGTTTATCTGCGGCAGCTGCCACACTTCTGTGATCCCCGTGGGGGTGGTACAAGAACTCTTACCCCAACTGCATAATAGTTCAGTTCTCAGGAAATATATAATCTAGATAAGATGTTTTATACGTGGATAAGAGAGCACCTTTAGAACTTGATAAATCTTTTAGGGTTAGGATTTTTATTGGTTGAAGGGCTTGTGCAGAGAAGGCCACAACAGCAGAGTTTACTTTAAGTAGCACGTTTGTGTCATTCAGTAGGTAAGATCATGAGGCAAATGAGGTTTATTATAAAGTGTGTAAAGTACGAATGCTCTCTAAATACCTTGCTCAATTGTGGACGAGTTCTCATCTCTTCTCTGCTCAGACAGAGAAAACATCAGGAACAGGCTGAAGGAAGAAGAGAATGTGTCAGAGGTTCCCTGCCCCCTCTCAGTTCTAGAACCTAATTTGGGGGGAGGTAGCATGGCGGTAAAGGGGCTGCGGTGGCTCAGTGGTTAAGACACTGAGCTGCAAACCGGTAGGTCTGTAGTTCGGCAGTTTGAGACCCGAGTGCCACGTGATGGAGTGAGCTCCCATCTCTGGCCCCAGCTCCTGCCAACCTAGCAGTTTGGAAGCAAGAAACTGCAAGTAGATAAATAGGTACCACTTTGGTGGGAAGGTGACAGCGTTCCGTGCACCTCAGCGTTTAGTCATGCCGGCCAAATGATCACGGAAAGGTCTTCGGACAGCGTTGGCTCTTTTGCTTGGAAACAGGGATGAGCACCGCCCCCTAGAGTCAGATTCAACTGGCTTTCGAGCAAGGGAAACCTTTACCTTTTACCTTCGCATGGTGGTACATTCCTTGCCCTTCATTTACCGCCTCCCAGCACCCAGAAGCTAGTTTGTGAAGAGTCATTGCATTAGAAATTGATTGCAAGTTATGTCAGATGTTTTAGAGTGGGATACCAAGCAGGGGAGAGACTAAAAGCAGGAGTAAGGTGATGGAGAAAACAGTGTCTGGAGCCCTCTTTCCTCCCCCCCTTGTAAATACCTAACCTACAAAGCCCATGTGATTTCATGGCCCTTTAGCTAGCTGCAAACAAAATTCAATAATTAGATTTTTAAATAATCTGAGCAACCTCTCATTCCATAGATTTATATTCACAACCAATGTCACATTTGTTCAATATGTAAATATTTTTTATGTTTACAGATGGGAAAACCACAGTAGGAGCACCTTTTAAAATGTTAAAATAAGACCCCATTATTGTCTCATTCTCAGGGGTTATCTAGAATAATGAAAAATCTGTTTTCCTGTAAAATATTGTAATCAACCCTAAATCATTGGAATAGGATGGGAAAGATATAAATAACATTTTAAAATTGTCAGACGCATAAGTAACTGAGCCAGTACTGGAACCCTTGACATAGCTTTCAGCCCTCAACTTGACCCACATAGCCCTCCAGTCTTGTGTGTAGCAAGTGTATTGTGTAGTCCATTGTCAGACCACAGGATATGAGAGGAATGCCGCTACATGAATAAATAAATAGTAATAATCTCTCCAAGGAATGTGAACATCTGGCACACTAGGTTTTAGAAATGTGCATGTGAAAGTGATTTAAAAAAAAAAAAACCTCCCTAAATTCAGTTAAATCTCTGTGAAAGCCAACTCTAGAGTCTAAAATATAAATGTTTAAAAACACTTGAAGTCTGATTTTCATCTGCTTTGTCAGTATCAAAAATAGTGTAGGACAACACTGTATAACTGCAAACATAGCAACAAGCCCAATTTCAGATTTTTAAAAAAAACCAATCTAAGACAAGAAACCATTTCTGGTGAGCCTGCTTGCTTTCATTGTTATGTATTTTGTATATATAGGTTCTTGTCATGTATAAAAAGTGTATTATGTTTCTTTGTCTAGTTTTCCTCAAAATAATGTTATGAGGAAGGCTGCCATTTTTACATGTAACACATTTTTACAGGCAACACAGTATATCCTCCACTCAGGCTCTCATTTCACTTTCAGAATAAGGGAGGGGGGAGCATATTGGCTGTGGAGCACAGCATGGTGGCAGAAGGAGCTCCAGCCTTCTCTCCTTTCCATCCTGCACCACTTTCGACAGCAAAAAATGGCAGCAAGAGAGCTGTTTGTTCTTCTGTGGGTTTCATGGGTCTGCCCTCATGTCCTGGGCAGAAACCAGCAGTGGCACAAACAGTCCCCCCCCCCCCCCGCTGCCATGCCCTGCAACCAATTTTGTCCCCCCCCCCCCCCCCCAAAAAAAAAGTGTTTTGATTATGAGCCCTGGAGGGATGTGAAATGTGAGCTGGGCTGGAGAAATCCCCAGCCCAACTAATGTTTCACATTTCATGTAATAAGACCTTTAGACAGAACCTGAAACTATGCCAGACTTTTGCCATTTATACTTTTCCAATGAGCTATGTTTCTATTACATACAAAGGAACATCCCAGAGACTTCTCTCACTTACCTTTCTCTGTTACCATGGATGCTTGAGGAAATACGAGTGCACTAGACACATTGGTCCTACTTAGATCCAAATTAACTCTGGGAAAGCCAAGTTTAAGAGAGACACCTCTTTTCCACCATCTCCGAGCCCTGTTATGAAGGAGGCTACTAGCTTATAACACCTGGCAAGGGGGAAAAGCACACACATCTAAGAGGTCTTGAAACAAAGGTGCAAAGTTTCAAGACAAGTATGGAAGGAAAACTGAGGTAGGAATTCAGCTGAATAACCAGCAGTATTGAGGAGAAACAGGTACAAATGCATCGTCTTTGTAATATTTTAATACATTACATTACATTTGAGCATTGTGAATGCTCAAGTACCCACAATTCTTGAGCAGAAACCCAGTGGTCCCAGTCCCAAATGCACGAAACCCTTGTGCAATGTTAACCTCAGAGAGCAAAGGACTGAAGAGGGAGAAAAGAAGGGGCGACAAGGAGAGCAGAGGAAGATTGCCTGTCCTTTCCTTCGTGAGGAGGGATGTTTTATGAATGTTCTGTTATCAGATGGCGTAAGTGGGGCTCGTATGTATACAGACCCAGGGGGCTGGAGTTCCAGGAGGGACTGATGGGTGAGAGAGACATATGAGAATCCAGGGAGTGACTGAGGCAATAACTGAAAGGAAATTCAGACAAAACGTAGGTGGCAGGACTGGGTTTGGCAAATTAGTTTTAATTCAGAATACAAAAGCCGAGCACAAGTTGGAGTAATGCTAACTGCTCTTGTTATAGAGGCCAGAGAGTAAAAGGAATAAAAGTTTTATTTTTCTGGACTGTGAGAGAGGTAGGGGGATGCCAGCACTGTTCCCTCTAAGCTGAGTTCGTGTGAGCTACCTCAGTTTTTTAGCCTCCAGCTCACACATTTTTGTCTTAGCTCAGGAAGGATGGCTCCAGAGCAAACGAATTTATGCAGTAGGCAAATCGCTCGCTCACAACTTTCATGCCAGTAGCTCACAAAATAGAATTTTTGCTCCCAAGACTCCACAGCTTGGAAGGGAGCACTGGATGCCAGGTGAGGTAAAAGTAGGGAAAGTCTCAAGGCCAAGCTAGACATTACAGTGGCCATGGGTTTGACCCATGGCTGCTGCCATTTTAGGGAAGACACTGCCCATTTAAAAATGCTGCAAGGACCAGATCCTGATTGGGGCTGCAGTGTAGTGGGACCAGGCAATTTTGTCCACCCCCCAGCCCCCGGTGTGAAGGGGAAACAAGATCGCTTGGCTCCACTGCACTTCCTGGGCCTTGCAGCATTTTTGCATGGTCAAATTCTTCCCTAACATGGTAGCAGCCATGGGTTGAACCAGTGAGGGCTATAACATCTGGTTTGGCTCTAAGTCAAGGTGGAAGGCTTTCCAAATGAGAGCAGGGAGGGAAAGGTTAAAAACAAGCAAGGTATCATCAAGGTATCATCAAGCAAGGTATCATCAAGTTCTCACAGGTTCCTTTGTTCAGAAAGACTTAAAGTAAGACAACTGTGCTCAATAGCACCTTGATTCGATCGAAATGCTTAGAAGAATAGTTACAGATCCAATACCTGATACCTGGATTTTTCCTTTGTGCAATGTCTACATCTTTTCACAACTGACTGGTTAGCCATTGTATTTTGTAACAAAAATTTAATCATGTAAAGTGGTCTTCTCTGCCTATTTTCCCTAGCTCACCTCCTTAGTCATATAAATACCCTCTAGAACAGGGGTGTCAAACTCATTTGTTATGAGGGGCAGACCTGCCATAAATGAGGTCTTGTTGGGCCGGACTATGTGTGTCATAACATGTAATGCCAGGCAGCGGAGATATAAATTTTATACAGGACACAAACACAAAGATTTTTTTTTACTTAAAATAAAAACATGCTTACAATATTAGCACTCTTGCAATATTTTGTTTATTTAACAGTCTCTGCTGACTGACACCCCTTGCTCTGAATTATTGCATCAAAATGTCTGTTCTGTTGCAATTTCGAGTATGCTGTTCATCTGTAATATGAACAGCATACTCGAAATTGTATCTGTGTATCTGTAAGCTGCAAACCTGCTTTTGATTTATTCACATTCACCACAGAAATCTCATGCTCAGAGTTCTGAGTCAAGGACCCTGGGGAAAACATGAAATGGCTGAGCAATTGAGAGAGTCTGGCAAAGCAAGCTATGATGCAGCAGCAGCAACAGAACTGGAAGCACAAGATGGCCAGTTCCAGTGTGGGCCTGATAGAAGCCATCCGGGGGCCTAATCCAGCCCCCAGGCTGCATGTTTGACACCCCTGCTCTAGAATAACTCCCAAACCAGGTGAATTGATCATAAGCAAAGGGAGAGAAAAGCAATCCCAACAGAATGAAGGCTGAATGGTCATGTCAACATTCCATAGGCCATACATCATCCTTGTCAGTTTCCTGACCATAAGTTATGTCTTCTCTTATACTGCCCCACTCTTTCAGTTTCTTCTCAAGCCTAATGGTGCCTGTCTTTAATGTTTGGCTACTATTGCTCGAAGAAAATCCTATTGATTTCTAAGTGCAAATGGCTTTCTTACTCTGTGCTGCCACCACACATCTCTTAATGACCCAAAAGGACATCAACACCTAAAAATGTGTACATTTTTGTCTTGGATCATGTTCCCAAAGTTTTCTAGTCTTCAATATACACTAGAAATGCTTATTAATTTATTTTATAATACAAAATTTATATCCACAATTCTGCCCTCAGAGGGCCACCAAGGCAGCTAACAAATCAAAACATACATACTAAAATAACATTTTAAAATCATTAAAATCACACCATTAAAACAATAAAAATAGCTAAAATACATACAAAGACATTGTGTCTCTCCAGGGATGTGGGTTTGGACCCCACTGCTACCACCATGTGGTGGAACAGCTTTAAAGGTAAAGGTTTCCCTTGCTCAAAAGCCAGTTGAATCTGACTCTAGGGGGAGGTGCTCATCTTCGTTTCCAAGCCGAAGAGACAGCGCTGTCTGAAGACTTCTCCGTGGTCATGTGGCCGGCATGACTTGACGCAGAGGCACACAGAACACTGTTACCTTCCCACCGAACTGGTACCTATTTATCTACTTGCAGTTTCTTGCTTTCAAACTGCTAGGTTGGCAGGAGCCTGGGGCCAGCTTTACTGCCCCATAAATGTGAGGTTACTTTCTCCCCAGACTTTCCCTTCTAGCTTGCAGCCTTGTCAGGAAGCTGGGGCAAAAGGCCCCACTATTGCCCCTCTTCCTTTGCTCTTTTTTGGTAGCATGACGTAGGGTTGCCAAGTCTCACCTGGCTGCCGGCAGGGGGCTCCAGCCCAGGTTCCTGGATCTTCTGATGTGTGCCTGATGTGCCTGGTGCGATGACATCATCCAGAAATGACATCGTTGCACCGGGCACATCATGCAGGGGACACTCTAGCATTTGGCGGATTGGGGGCCCTGAAAGTGGGGAAAACCCCACCCCCATTGGAGGGATGGCAACCCTAGCTTGATACCAAGTTGGGGTTGAAAATCTGCCCCGCTCTCTCTCTTAGTGTCACCTGAGGATCTTCACTAAAGGGATATGTTTTGTTAGTGTTGCCAAATAGCAAGGCTGTGAGTAAGGAACTATGCAGGCTCTTTAGCTGAACAATTTTATTACTACAAGGCAGAAACTCAGGGTAGCTACAAGCTAGTTCTACATGCAGTTAAAAAAAGAGGTGACTGGCTAGTTACTTACAATCTCTTAATATCTGGTCCTGCTGGCTACATAGTGCCCCCCCAAACCATACCTTCAAGCATCTTCCGGCGTCATTCTCCTCTTATCATCCTTCATCACAGTGCACACACAAGCAAGTGTGCTTCCCTCATCCGACTCTCATCATTTCCCACCCCAAACAGAAGAACCGCTCCCCTTTTCAGACCCCCTCCCCACGTGGACTAGGGCCCTGGCCAATCTGGGTGCCAGGTCCTGAGGCTCAAGTCTGCCAGAACATGGACCCTCCACTCGAGAGGTGTTAACACATCAGAGACCTAGCGTGCTTTCCTTTTAGGTTGTAAATGATCCTCTCTGTCCAAGGAAGTATATATTTATTTCTCATTCTTTGCCCATCTCAGGGTTGCCAACCCACCCTTCCATCTCTATAACTGTCACAGCCTATCTTGCCCATCTGCTTCTCATCCACAACAGATGTAACAACAATGATTAGAAGATCGGTCAGGAAGGAGGGATCACGGAGGGAACACCAAATGCACAACAAAAAAAGTTTTCACATCCTGGCAGAAGATGTTAGCAGAAGGGAACAGACAAATCTCCCTGGGGAGAGAGTTCCAGAGTTTTGGTATCCTGGCCAAGAAGATTCTCTCCAACCTGGATATGATAAGCAGGGGTCACTGCAGCCAAATCACATCTTTTAAGGAATGACTGTAGTATATCTGCCAAAGCTGATAAAAGGCACAAGCTGCCACAGAGGAGACCTGAGTCTCCAGCCATAGGCCAGTATATAGCAGACACACACCCCTCGGGTTATAAACCTGCTGCTTTAGGAGGAGAGAATCTCCTCCATTGCAGCATGGCCTATTTGGTCCGTTATGATTAACCAAAGTTGGCCATGTGGAACTAGCCTGCATTAAACTGGTGCAGTAGCAATTTGAAGAACATCATTTGCTGAGTGGTTGCAGTTCTTATCCATTTCATTTGATGAAGAGGCATTTCACTAATTTCAATGATGTATTTGAATTCTTAGTTTTATTCATATTCCTCTAAAAAATTGTTGTCTGTAATTATCAGTTTTCACGATCCAGCAGTAATCTTTTGTGCAAGAACAAAGGAATAAGAAATAGTTGCTTCATTGCATTACATCTTCGTTTGCATGCTTCCCCACATCCAGTCTCTAATTCTGCAATACTACCACTTGCAACCAGATTGCAAGCACAGCAAGCGACTGTTTTGTTAATTACCTTTCTAATCATACTGTAGACTGGAAGGTGTATTTGGGGGTGGGGAATAATGCACGTTTACAGACCTAGAAATAGATCATAGGAAGCCGCGTTGTTCCTCAGAAAAATTCAAAATACCTCAAAACAATATGCATGTTTTTGAGTGTTCTGTTTCTCTTTATTGTGCTGGGTGTTGGGGGGGGGATTATGTTTTAGGCCATGATATGAAGTGCTAGAAACCCTCTTTAGTTTGTTATAGATGCAAGCCATCCTTCTATTTCCTTGTATAAGGCAAAATCATCCTGGATTTCAAAGAGAAGGCTTTTTCTGTGTCTTTTGTCAAAATGAGTGATGGGTCATCTTAAGCCTAGAGGCCAAATCGGGCCTTACGTTTTCCATTTCCCTCCTTATGGTACTTCAGTGACACCTGTTAAGCTATGACCATTATGATCTGGGCCCAGCACTATCTCCCTGGCTATTTTTGCACTGTGGGGAGAGAGAAAGAGATGCTCAGTGATGTTTTTCTTGGCAGAGGGAAGCTGGAGGAGTGAAATTGGCAGAGTGATGGAAGAAGATATTGCTTCCCTTATGTTTCTAGTAGCAGTTTCCTCTTGAGTTGCTGTAGAAATGTAGGGTAGCAGAAATGTAGGGTGCAAGAAGGAGGAAAGCCTGGTGGTGTTTTTTTTGGCACTTAACAAGATAGGAAGGAGTAGTTTAATGGCGTACTACAAGGCCAATGCAATCAAAGTGGAGACTGGGAGCATAGGAGGAACAATGTCTTCCCAGGGCACCAGAACTTCCAATATTTAATTTTGGGTTTAAGACACACATACATGTGCTCATTAAAAATATGCTCCGGGGTGCTTAATTTCAGTCTGAGCCTTGGAACCAGTTTTCAGTATCCAGAATGTAGGAAATAATATAATCTATGCTAGCATCTTCTACTAAAGAAGTCTCTGTGAGCCCTATTTGTGGGCCCTGCTACTTCTGTACTTGGGGGGTGGGGGGGTGGCATAGTTTTTCAATTAAGTTCCTGAGACCAGGCGCATTCACAGGTAGCACAATAAAAGAGCCAGCTTCAGTGCTTATTTTCATCTGAGTTTTGCCCCAAAACATTATTTTGCCACAGCATGTGATAACTGATGCCGCTTTTTCTGACTACCTGCAAGTCGGAGATGAACATATGCAGAGTATCTTTCTCTGCTACTGTGTAACCCTTGTGTATCTAGCATGAGGCATTTTGGCTTGCTGAACATCCAGTGCTCCCATTTTAAAATGTAGCTATTAAAAAGAAGCATAGCATCCGCAGTCTGAATTGTTGCTTAATTATAATACTGAAACTGTCTTACATTGAATTAAATTATTGGTCAGTCTGTTCTGTCTAGCAGTCCAGGTTCTCCAGCAGAGGGAGCACTTGCTACTTTGAACTCCTTTGCTGAGCCACAGCTCCTCCCCCAGTATGTGTAGCATCTAAATTAAAACAGCAAGGTACACACCAGTAGGAAGGAAAATAAACACTGGCTATTTGTCCTATCCTTACATAATTCATAGCAAAATTACTGCAGTTTTCTGCACAGTCAACAGCACTTCAGAATAAGGCCCTGACTAGGAAACCAACAGTAAGTGTGTGTCAGTAACAAGTTCTACTAACAGTACAATCCTATGCAGATTTACTCCAGTTTAAGCCCATTAACTTCAATGAGTTTAGATTGGAGTAATTCTGCATAGGATTGCACTGCAAGTGCACCATTTAAAGCAAAACAGTGAAATAAATTGAGTTTAGCAACCAAACCCCAAAACATGCCTGAAGCAACAACAAAAAAAGGATTTTATTATTTCTCATGTGTTCTCATTTTCCTCCTTTTCACCCTCCATCTTCCTAGAATTTATCTCTGGTAGCAATGAATCTTAGCAAAATGCCCGGACGGAGTACTGAGCTGAATTATTAATAACACAAGTGTCACAGCCGTTGTCTGCAACATGCCCTGTGCTGCCGCTCATTAGTTTTCCCCCTCTGTTTATCCTTTCACTGGTGTTGGCTGGTGCAATGGTGAACCTTTCTGCAAAGAACAAGATAATGAGCCTGTGTGTCTGACAAGCAAGAAATGCAAAACGGGCAGAGGTTTACATTCATTCGCCAATTTACCACTGTCAGTACTGTGGTATTTAAACATGTTTTGGATTAACTATACTGCTTTAGAAAGCTAAAGCACTGGCCTCCTAGTGGTCTCCCATCCAGACACTGCTCAGGTCTACACATGCTTTGGCCCACTATTACTACAGTTTCATGGGTTCCCAATCCAAGTTGCTAGTATGTATCCTGGCAATATCTTCCTCGTGGGCACCCTGGCACAGGAAGTACCTCTTTTCTGCACTGGAGACCCTCATGCTATGTTGGTTATATAGTGCACACTGTGGAGAAACTAGGATTACCAACTCCAGGTTGCAAAATTCCTGGATATTTGGAGTTGGGGATGCACCTCTGCAGGGTATAATGCTGTAGAGTCCACCCTCCAAAGCAGCCATTTCCTTCAGGGGAACTGATCTCTATAGTCTGGAGATTAGTTGTGATTCCAGGCATTTCCCAGGCTGCACCTTGATGTTGGCAGCCCCAGGAGGAGCCAGCATGGCTGACATTCCCAGTGTGCCTCAGCTGAGGATAAGAAGCACTAAAGCAGTGGTCTTGATCCCTGAATTAGATATGCTGTTGGAGCAAGGCTAGCGGTTCCACTAAAGATGCCTGGGTGAGCTCAGAAGAGTCATGGTTGGAATCCTAAACCCTCCTCAGACAGAGCTGAAATTAGATTCCAGATTATCTAAACCATCATCCAGTATGGTACTCTTCCTACAGAGAGAAAAAAATAACCAAAAACAGTAAACCACCAAAACAAGAGCATACTTATATATCTTTGAAGTTTCATACCGTGTCTCAGCTTGGTTGCAGACGAAGTACAAAGCTGTACTAGGAGTGTACAATTGTGCCCAAGAAGTTAATGCTTCTGGTAACCCATCTGAATTACTGTGAACATCCCTATGCATATTCATTTGTTCATACTACATGAGAGATGTGATAGTTAAATTGTTTTTATTGAGAGAAAGCCTTCTGTCTCTGTGTTTGAGTGTGAGGTTTCTTGCTGGTGCTGGCACTTGTATTTCTATTGAGCAAGCACTCCTTCTGGGTATGACCTGGCTTGTTACAATTGAAGCAGTGAGTGACATTTCTTTTGTCTTTGGGGTTGGGCTTTCTGTGGAC
Organism: Lepidodactylus listeri; assembly: GCA_029233225.1. Classification (NCBI taxonomy): domain Eukaryota; kingdom Metazoa; phylum Chordata; class Lepidosauria; order Squamata; family Gekkonidae; genus Lepidodactylus; species Lepidodactylus listeri. The sequence goes on from JARCFY010000013.1 coordinate 40,467,035, forward strand.
TTAGTTCCTGCCCCCCTTGACCTGGCCTCTCATACCACGTAACTTGAGTCATTCTTATTTGTGTGCTATTCAGTGTGAGCTAGCTCACAGTTTTTTATCATCCAGCTCACACATTTTTGGCTTAGCTCAGGAAGGATGGCTCCAGAGCAAGCTAATTCATGCAGTAGCCAAATCGCTCGCTCACAACTTTAATGACAGTAGCTCACAAAGTAGAATTTTTGCTCACAAGACTCGATAGCTTAGAGGGAGCATTACACTCATTATAGCTCTTTTGTTTACAGTACTCAGCTGTTATCCAGAACATCTTCCAACTTAGAATCTTTCCCATTAAATATTGAAATGAACACAGAATAAGATTCAGTTGGGAACTTAGAAACAGTCCAATTTGTAAATCCTTATCGAGCACTTTAACAGCAGTTGCAAGCTTATCAATTAGATTTAGTAATGTTTCTATATGGGTCTCTGTGTTTCCACTTTCTTGTAGCCTAATTGAGAAAAGTTCACTACACAAGGAAATCTTGCTAGCCTGGTCTTGCTCTCCGTAGACCTTTCTTAATGCTTCAATCATCCTTTTGCAGTTTCTTGTCCCTTATGTACATCAACTGGGAATTGGCCAGTGTACTAATAATTAAGTTTTGTGCTATACTGTCTGTATTCTCCTGTCTCATGATCTCATTTTCAGACCCCAAAGGTCATGGAGCAGTTAATGGAAAATTAGCTTTTTCCTCCTTGAGCTGATACTCAATTCTAAAAACCCACACATTGAAATTATCTCACTAAGTTTCTCTAGGATTGCATACTGTTGTGCCATGTTAATGATGGAAAAGGAAGGAAGGGGGTGTTATTTCTGCACTCAGAGCTTGGGACCAGCTGTTAAGCAAATTCCCAGCATCTTTTGTTCTTGCCAGCAGGCTGTGAAGCCTTGTAATTGCTCAAGCAAGAGAAAAACTCTTTCTAAACTTTCAAATTCACTCTGGGCCCATAAGCCTATTGGAATATTTGGTTAATATATCTGTGTTTTGCACAGCCATAGAAGTGTGATACTGAGTACAGTAAATAAATCTCCCAAGAAGTATATTACAAAAAAGGTCAGCTTGCATTTATTTAAGTAGATCCAGTTCACATTCAGGTTGCAGTCAAAAGGAGAGAGAGAAGCCTGATCTAAAGAGTACTTTCCCTATCAAAAATGGCCAGCTAATCCGTCATCATGTGTGTGAGAGTATGAGGGCTCTGTATCTACAGGAGAGAGCTGCTGAAACGTGTCTCCATGGAAGGCCATGTGCAGAGAGTAAAAGGACAAAGTGTGTGAGAGAGGATGGTTCAGAGGCAGCTCCCAAGTTAAGACAAAGAGAGGCATCCCATTCAAGGAGATAACAACTATACACACTTAGAGTGATGTAGTGCTTCCCCCCGCCCCACGTCCAGGGATGCTGAGTCGCTCACTCCAACAACAAGCATGTGTAGTCTCGCTGTTGCTGTGGCTGACAATACTGCATAGCACCAGTGAGGCTTCCCCACAGTTTCCCTGCCACAGTCCTCCAGCAGCAGCCATGCCACTCCCCTGGTCCATTGGGTTTTTTCCCCCCATTTTCTCTGAATTCCTTTCTTTCTTTTTCTAAAGTAAAACTCTAGCTCCTCTCATTGCAGATATATGCCTTTCCTTTTATATTTCCACAACAGCAGGAGCTATAGACTTTAAAAAATAAAAACTAAGAATTCAGAGAACCGGTTACACATATTATAATGTTATTATCAAGTGTATGTGCACACGCAAGCGTATACCTCGAATAAAATTTTGTTGGTCTTAATGGTGCCACTGGACACGAACTTTGCTCCGCTGCTTCCAACCAACACAGCTACCCATCTGAATCTACATCAGTATTCAGTTGCTGAGTTTTTTAAAAAGCACCCCACCCACTGCCGGGAGGAGAAAATGAAGCCTATAGGGAGCATAGGCTTTGCTGCCATTTTCTCCAAAATTTCGTGCCAAACCAGGTTTGGAAAAGATTAGGGAACACCTTGGAAAACCCCAGGATTTTCATGAATGCACTACAATGCTGGGGGAAGCGGTTGGGGGGGGGGAGAATCCTGTTTCCCAACAGCCTCAAACCCAGGACAAATTTGTGTGGACATGCCCTTTGTTAAAATAAGTTGTACTTCTACAGTATTGTTTAACAAACACACCTCTCCAGAACCAAAAGCAATTGTTCCATTTGTGTGACTCATGTTCTATGTCCTGTATTGGAATTCACCACACAGTGCCAGTGTTAAAACTGTAGAACTAATTAACACATTTAAAAAATCCAGCTGTAATAGTAATCAAAACTTGCTGGTTCAATGTGCACACACTTTTGTTGTTGTTGTTGAAGATTAGCACATTTTGCACATATGGCACCCAGTTAAAGTGCATGAGTTTTGCTTATCGGCTAGGCTAACAGCAGGGATTAAGTACCAAGTTTTTATTAGTAGCAGTTGTGGAATCAACTTGTGGTGTGATGTCGACTTGTGATTCCAAAGTTGTTTTGCCTCAGAGGAAGGTGGAGGGAAGGGCAACTGGAATTTCTCCGATTATCATGTGCTCTAGAAAAACAATGTCTGCTGTTTTAATAGACTTGCTGGCTGGAAAAAAAAAAAAAAAAACTAGAGAAGCCGCCTGCAGCTGCTGAACCCTGCCCTTACTAGAAGCTATAACTATAGCAACAAGGAAATATTACGGTATTATGATTACAGAGTAATGTCCAGGCCTTTTTTTTTTTTTTCAGATTTCCACATGTCTGGTAGAAGAGAGTCTATAGCAAATATTGCATGAGCTTCCTCAACATCCTGGTAGGCCTGACTGTCCAGTCCTCAAATACTTCCCTGGTACAATCCCCAATGAAGCGAATGGTATTTTGTTCTTTCAGCTTTGCAGCCCTTGGGAACATAAAAGTACAAGTGGAAGACCAGCAAAGATTTCCCCTCCCCTCCCCTCCATCCTCTTCCCCTTTCCTGAAACTCACATAGCCACTCTCATTTCTAACCAGCAGCCAGCTCATCTTTATCTGTCCCTCCTCGTCTTCAGCTTTCCTTTCCCAGGGGAACTGTGGCCCCCATTGCCAGCTGAGCTTGGCCCATGTGCATTGAGGGGCTCCCTGCAAGGACCAGCAATGGTACTTCACTTTCCCCTGTATCCACACCCCACACGATGTCCTCTTTTCCTCCTTCTAGCAACTCCCATATCTCTGCTTCCTAGTCTCCTTCACACCCACCCACAAACCTACCTTTAATTTGTCCCTTCATCTTCAGTTCTGTTTATTATTTCTTGACTTCATTTATACCCTACCTTTCTCCACAATGGAGACCCAAAGCAGAGTACATCATTTTCCTTGCCTCCATCACAACAACCCTGTGAGGCAGGGTAGAGAGTGTGTGTGTGACTGGCTCAAAGTCACCTAGTGAGCTTCCACAGCAGAGTGGGGATTCAAATCTGGGTCTTCCAGATCCTAAGCTGAGACCTTAACCAGTGCACCCCACTGGCTTTTGTGGGGTGGCTCCTGTTGAACAGTAGCAAGCAGCTGGGCCTGGGTGAGTCATGCAAGTTGCATGGTATCAAGTCCCTCACTGGTTGCTGCCACATCTGGCCCAGTGAATCCTCCTTCAAAGGCCAAAACAGCCTGGAAAGGACTCTGCCTTTTACTGACGGAAACCAAAGCTAGAATGATGGCCATACTGGTGTGGTTGCCTGGCAACAGTAATTAAGGGCATCTGCTTGTTAAAGAAACAGGTTCTCCTTTTATTGTTTTGGTTTCCTTTTTAACTACTTTATTTTATTTTATTTTTTTAGAGTTCAGATTTTTCTACAAACCTGAAGCATTTTTCAGGTTTGTTGAAAGATCCATCTTGTTGGTTCATAGTTCCAGTCTCTGGATTTAAGTATCCTCAGATGGGGCAACACTTTGCTCTTAGAATATGCAAGTGGGTACCAGAAAGGAATGTGCAGAGAGGGGGCATCCTATTTTCACCATCTTTCCTTCCTCCCTTCTCCCCCATGCCACCCCCATCCTTGCTGTTTTACCCTCCACCCCTGCTACACTTACCGCACCCACCCTCAGCACTGCCTCCTCTTGATTTTCCTTCCTCCCCTCTCCCTCACTGCACCCTACTCTCACTGCTCTACCCCACCACCCTTGCTGCTCTGCTTAACCAACCAATCCTCCCCCCCTCAGTGGTACCTCCCCTTGCCTTTCCTTCATCCCCAACCCCACCCTTGCTGCTCTTAATCCCCCATCCTTATTACTGTTACCCCTGCCACCCCATTGTTGGTATTCTGCCTCCCCCCCCCCAGTCTTTGATGCTCTTCCCAACATCAAAGCGGAGGGTGGACTGACCTCCATGCATATCCCTGAAAATGGCTGTTGTCCTGGCTGTGGAAGGACTGGCAGCATGATGGAGAGCTGTGCCTGGGCTTGAGAGTGATAATGATGATGCCAGAGCTGCACTGGTGAGAGATGCTTCATCGTCTTGGGAGCCAGGTTACATGCCTACAGTTTCTTCCTTTCACAGCAGAAGCACTGACTGCACATGTTTGGTGCCAGTTTGGTGTCAGATTGGTGTAGTGGTTAAGAGTAGCAGACTCGAATCTGGAGAACTGAGTTTGATTCCCCACTCCTTCACATGCAGCCAGCTGGATGACCTTGTGTCAGTCACAGTTCTTTCAGAGCTGTTCTCTCATGGGCAGTTTTCTCAGCCCCACCTACCTCACAGGGCATCTGTTGTGAGGAGAGGAAGGGAAAGAGATTGTAAGCCACTCTGAGACTCTGAATGAAGGGTGGCATATAAATCCAATCTCCTCCTCCTCTCCTCCTCTGACTGGGGGCATTTACACCCCCTTCTATTTCTTCCCCATTTTCAGATTATTCTGCAAACCAGGAGGGGTGATTCCAGAAAAATCTTACTTTTTTGTTAATGGGCCAGATCTGGAGGTTTAGATATTCACAAATCCCCACACACACTATTAGATATAAGATGAATCCTCTTTTTCACAGTGGTTGTTGCCTTCTAAGTTAAAACAAAAATGCCCCAAGCATTTGCTTTGTTGATGTCTGTTCAAAAAGCCTTTTTCTTTGCTGATGTTGAAATTGGACACTATTGCTTTTTGTATGCTAAGCTCTAGCAGTCCTAAGGAGAATTTATACCTTTCTAATTCCCTTGAACTCAGTGGGCTTAAAAGGGTGTAACTCTGCTCAGGATTGTACTGCAAATTATTTAAATTTTATATTTTAGATAGGATTGGTTCCTTTCTCTCTGTCTGTGTTTTGTTTTTAATTCAGCTTGATTTTTAATGCCTGTGCTAGTTGCTGGTCTGAAATCATGTCACATTGCTAATGTATTGCTACGTGGGAGTAGGGATCTGAACTGATTCTGGACACTCCTTTTCCGTACTTAATGCTATTCTGTGAAGGGAAGAATATTATCATTCAGGTTGCATGCACAATTTCATTATTGTGTAACATCAGGAGTTAGTCGGCCCTCAAGGTTTGCACAGCTGAGAAATTTGTCTGCTTGCCTTCATTCTGCTCTTAGATTTATATCTCCTGAGAGTGGACAGAAGTTTGGTTTCTGAAGGGTTGTTCAGATTCTTCGTTCTTAAATAGATATGTACATATCTGTAAATCAGAACATTTACTGTGCTTTTTTAATTTTTTAAAAACGTTTAACAGTGTTAACGAAGGGGAGGTTCAGCACAGAATGGAGCTGTTTCATAAGTCCTGTGGGTTGTGATAAATATTTCAAAGCAAGATTGATTTTCAAACTTCTGAAAAAATATTTTCAGTAGCATAAAAACATTAGTGCTTTTTTATTGTTCCATGTAATTTTAGGAGATATTGAGCTGTAATTCATTTCTGTACTATTTCATGCCCTCTGTTGATAAACACAGCTTTGTCAGTTGAGACCATGTTTACACCACTAAAACACCCACTAGCGCTTGTTAACTAGCACAGTGGTCTTTGAATCTGAGATGTGTAAACATGAACAAGTCTAGACTTTTGTGCATATTGTGGTATTGACAGAACAGTGCTAAAAATATATTCTGTGTTGTCATAGCGATGGGCCTCAATAAGAGCCAACTACTTAAAACTTTACTAAATAATGCCCTTGTGTCAGAATGATTGAAATTACTGCCAATTTCCAGTTTTCATTTAATGCAAAACACAGCAGTTGCCAGCATGATGCTGCTACCTTTGATGTTTGCAAATGACCCATAGTGAATGGCTAAGGATATGAAACTGAACTCTGTGGAACATATTAAGGAGAAGTGGGATGTATGTGATGTTACCTTGAAAAAAACCTGTAGAGCGTTAAGGGAATTTATGTTTTGATGGGAACATATGCAAGGTACAGCATGGTGTTGTAGGTTTAGGGTATGTATTGATAGGAGTGTGTATAATAAAGAGCTGCTTAGAACATAGCAAGAAAGGTGCTGTTTTCACAGTGAGTACAACAGGGAAGACTCAATGAATAATATGCTGACGCTACATTCCCTTCTCTTCCAGTTTCATTTCAAAGTGGTGAGGATTTTTACATAGTTTGTTACTTTTAGTGATTTTGATGCTGTTTTATGATTCTATCCTGTTTAACTTTGCAAGCTCCTTTGAGCAAGTTCTCAAGGGAGGTGGCATACACATTTTCTAAATAATAAGGAATGATTTTTTAAAAGTTTGTTACAAAGTTAATGGCTTGGGGGAGGTAGTTTTTCTGTCTTTTTAAAATCAAAGCTAATTGTGAACCTTACTTCTGTTTAAATGTTGAGCACAGAATACTTTGATTCCCGGTTGTTTAACAATAGTTCGTTAACAACTGCTATGTAGTGCTTGAAACTGCCTAAAACGTTAGTTTTGAAAGATTATTGTTTGGGTTGATGATGAAATTATTCAGACAAACTTATGAAAGAAGAAAGCATGGTTCTTCAGCACTGCAGTTTTTTCCTTCCTTCTTTAATCTCGTGGATGAAAATGAATTTGTGCAGGCAAATAAAATCTGAAGTCAATTAAATTTTTGTTTTCTGATGTGAAGTATCATGTATATAATGCTTGCTTTCATGGTATGTTTCCTTTTTATCAGGGATAGTGGCTTTTGTTATGAATTGTGTTCTAATGTGGATACTTCTGGAATTCTAAAATGAAAGTTTAGCACAGCAGCAGTTAGTTAGTTAACCTAAAGTCAATGATCTTGGCTAATTTGGGAAATGAAAATAATGCTTCCAAAGCAGCTAGTTCCATTCAAATCTTTTCTGAAATAGCTTCTGGAAGTCAGGTCCTATATAGTAGCCATGGGGTAAAATATATAGTATCTGCCTATTCTTTGTCCTTTCTATGAGGAGAAAAAAGGCATATTTTATATTGATAAGTGGAAATATAATGTTGAATATTAAAGAGCTTCAAAACAATGAAGTGCACAATAAGATTTAGAGGAGTTAGCCCGTTTTTATATCCTTTCCCCTTCATGGCATTTAATCAAAGCTCTGCTCATTGTGCAAACGTAATCACCTCCCAACATTCTAATGGTTTTATTATCTCCTTTCCCTTTGTATTTTGAAGTATGTTTAAAATTACACTAAATATGAACAAATATTTGTATTACTGAATGTGTGCATAGTGGGCCAAATCCTGCTTGATATGCCCATGAATCAACAAGTCATGAACTACTGCATTTGTAGTTGGTAGTTTTAAAAAAAAGCTTGGGTGATCATCTTGATAAAATAAAATAACTTCAGAAACCTGGTTTTGAAGAAGTGTCATCCTGTTTGTGCTACATGACTAAACATGTAATTTAACAAGAAAACCAAAATTACAAGAATAAGCCAGACCCACTATGACATCAAGCAGGGCTCATTTCGTAGCAGGAGCTCCTCTGCATATTAGGCTACACACACCAATATAGCCAATCCTCCAAGAGCTTACAGTAGCCCTTGTAAGAAGAGCTCTGTAAACTCTTGGAGGATTGGCTACATTAGGGGTGTGTGGCCTAATATGCAAAGGAGCTCCTGCTACAAAATGAACCGTGCGACCAGAGATCAGCCAATGGCTTCAAGAGAGGTAAGGCATGCAGAGACACAAGTCTCTTTGGATGAAAAGTTCAGTGATCAGGACCTATAGCTAGTGTCCAATAATAAATACACAAGTCTACCAAATAAAGGTTTTATCGGCTTTATATTGTTTGCGAAAGCCTTTACGAACAGGCGCTAATAAACAACTTCGTTCTATATCACATTGCCGCATATTGTCTGTGAGCCTCATATGCTTGATTTACAGACTGTACTTTTAGCATTGTTGGAGGAATTTTTAGCAATGTTATTAGTTCCATTTATCATACCTTTGTACTGAAAGCAGAAAGCAGATTGCTTTGGTATCATGACTTCTGTATGCGTGATTTGCAGGAGGGAAAGATCTGGCAATTTCAACCACTCCCCTCGAAAAAGGTGAGTGTGGAATAAAACTTGCAAGCCTTCAAAAATAATCTAGTAGTTGGGACTTTGTCATCCTCATTGCAGCTGGCAGGAAGAGGTAGAGATGGTAGTGGCCAGTGAAGCTGGTCTGTCTTGATTCCTTGGTAAAGAGCATAGTACATAATTCAGCTGTAGAGCTGATCAAATTGGAGACCAAGTCTAGCTCTATGGAAAGGTCTTGCACACTGAAGCTATTAGGGGGCAGTATGGCCAGTCAATGAGGGTACTATTCTTTGCTGTGGTGGATAGGCAGGAGTAGATGCGGAGACCAATTGTAATCTGGTCTACTCAAAAGTAAGTCCCATTTTACTCAGTGGGATTTCCTGCCTTCTTAGGAACTCAGCCTCAGTGATTTACGTAAACTGACCATTTCTTCAGATTACTACCTGAATTTTCATTTGAGGTTTGTTGGCTTCAGCCCTCGTGAAGTTCAGTTTTTCATATCCCATTAGATGGTCATTTATTTACTTATTTCATTTATACCTTGCCCAAGGGGACCTAAAGTGGCTTATTTTGTTCTGCTCTCCTCCATTTTATCCTCACAACAACCTGGTGAAGTAGGTTAGGCTGAATGTGTGTGACTGGGCCCAAGGTCACCCAGCAAACTTCCATGGCAGTGTGGGGATGCAAAACTGGGCCTCTCAGATCCTAGTCTGATGTTCCGACTACTGTGCATCACTGCTTCTGACTGGAAAGTGCTTCCAAACATATACACGAGTGCCTTCACATGCACCCCCATTTAGGGTTGCCAGCTCCAACCTGGGGCATTCCTGTACATTTGAGGGCAAAGCCTGGGAAGAGCAGAGTTTGGGAGTGGTGCCATAGAGTCCACCCACCCTCAAAAGCTGCCATTGTCTGTATGGAAACATATCTCCGTAGTCTGGAGATCCATTCTAGGAGAACTTGCCCCCCCCCCAAGGTTGCCAACCCCAAACCCACTATGGATAATCACAGTCTACTAGCATCTAGGATTTAAGATGGAGTTTCCAGGCAAGCTTGAGCCTCAATACCTGGCACTTAAGAAACGAAGTGTTGATTCATAGAGCATTCTGTTTGGAATAAGTTACATAGAACTCTAGATCTGAGGTTACTGCTTGTGAAAGCAGCTTTTTTCTGACCAAGAAACTGAAGGGACACCCGTTTGGTTTTACTTTCTGAAAGCAGTGGGTTAAATATACCTTGTTATACGGTTCAACATACTGTGGGCACTAGACTGTGTCTCCAGGACTGTAGTCAATGACTGTCTGGGGCACCTGAACATTTGTCATTTTTACCACTGAAATATTAAAGGATAAGTTGTTATTTCTGCCTTAACCTCAATTAATAATTTACTCAGGTGCTGCATTGCTTAATCTTTTTTTTGGGGGGGGGGGAGAAGGTAGCCAGTAATAGAGTAGCTAGTTCATCTGTTCAGTTTAAGACCTCTAGAGAGGGCTTTTCTCCCTTGCCCCCAGAGCATTTATTCTACTCTAGCAGTAGCTGGTCTGAAAGTAGGGATAAAAAGGGACCGTGGTAATCCTACATTTCTCTCTCTCTTTTTCTAAATTGTTAATGCTTTTCCACACAGCTAGTGAAAAATCTTTTCCCTCTGCCTTGTTCAGTGAGGCATTTATTTTTTTTCTATGCTGTGACTACATAATGAGGACCCACTGAGACAGTATGTGTAATGCATACTTGTATGCGTGATAACCATGGGAGCTCAGACTTTAATCATAGGGCTCTGTTTACTAAGGCGGGGAAGGGAGGGGGGGAGAAGAGTTATGTGGGTGTTCTGATGTTGCATTGTGGAGTATTCTTTAAGAGGCAGGATGTGCCTTGATTTTTATATGATTATTGAATGTCCCACAGAAATGCACACATGATTCAGTAGGAACAAACCATCAAAACTTACAGCCAGGGTGGTTTTTCCTTTAAAAAAAAAAAATCTCCATTTTATTGGCAAAAGGCAGATTGCAATTTCAGAGTGCATTTGCTTGTAACATTTTTCTCTCTCTAGATGAGTGATACATCTGTAAACTTGGTGAGCTAAGAAGGATTCAAAAACATGTTGTTAGCCCTATCGAATGTGGGATTAAATGAGAAGTAGAGGTTTTGAAGCATCTGATTGTATTCCAGTTTTTAATCTCACCCTTTTCCAATAGCCGGGTCAGGTAACCATATTTCTAAAGAGGGTCAGGGGCATAGCAGAACAGGCTATTAAAATTTATATTATACAGAAATTAAAATTATCCATGCCAGCTTAATCCTGGCTGTGAAAAGTCCTCCTTAAAGCACTTCTGGGAGGTTATTTGGACCGTGGGACTGCACAACTGAAGAGCAGTCATCAAGAATGCCTCTCTCTGTAACTGTGCTGCTCAAACTCACTGCACAAGTGGTGCAGTCAAAGTACTGAAATGGCAGTGGAACTCAGTCTTACCAGCTCTATGCCCTGCTGCATTACATAAGAACATAAGAGAAGCCAATGTTGGATCAGGCCAATGGCCCATCCAGTCCAACACTCTGTCACACAGTGGCCAAAAACACCAGGTGCCATCAGAAGGTACTCCAGTGGGGCCAGGACACTAGAAGCTCTCCCACTGTTTCCCTCCCCCAGCACCAAGCACCAAAAATTCAAGGGGGGGGGGCTCAAACTAGGAGTGATGAGTTCTTCATGCCCTGCTGGGTCATCAAATACAACAGATTAAAAACCTACTCACTGGGCAAGACTGGTAAGGTAAAGGTAAAGGTTTCCTTTGCTCGAAAGCCAGTCGAATCCGACTCTAGGAGGCGGTGCTCATCTCCGTTTCCAAGCTGAAGAGCTAGCGCTGTCCAAAGACGTCTCCGTGGTCATGTGGCCAGCATGACTAGACGCCGAGGCACACGGAACGCTGTTACCTTCCCACCGCAGCAGTACCTATTTATCTACTTGCAATTTCTTGCTTTCAGACTGCTAGGTTGGCAGGAGCTGGGGCCAGAGATGGGAGCTCACTCCATCATGCAACACTCAGGTCTGGAACTGCTGAGCTACCTGAGCCACCGTGGCCCCTGGGGCAAGGCTGGTAGAAAGTACTAAATGCAATCAGGGATTCTAGACACATATGTATTTAGTTGACACTGGTAACTGAGACTTACTATTCAAAGTTACTAGTACTCCTTCCCCTCACTGCTCACCACTGTCTTTATCCCAGTCTTGTCTAAATTCAGCTTTGGTTATGTATACAAATCCAAGTATCTGACCATGACCAAAGTGCAGGCAACGCAGAAGATCAGATGGTAAAAAGAGGTAAGAGTTTTGTTCTTACATCTATGGTGCAAAACTCCATACCTCACTGACCTTTCCTGGTGATCTCCTCCTCTGCATATAGAAAAGGCGGAACAACAGAATGGACTCTTTCAGAACTAAAAGTTTTTCCTCTGGCCCAGATGATACTATCACGGCTTGCCCTTGCCTAGCCTGCACCTGGGAAGAAGAGGAACTTCCCATCATGCTTTCCATTATACCCAAGGCTTAATGCATTCCAGAAACTCCTGGGGAACAGCCCCTGCCTCCTCTCCAACAGCAGGTTCCCAGTTGTGGTCCCTTGGCCCCAACATTCCAGGAAACCTGTGGTTGTCAGCTCCAGGTTGAGAAGTTCCTGGGGATATGTGGGTGGTGCTGGACAGAGTTTGGAGAGTTGAGAAAGCTCAACTGGGATGTGATGCCATAGAATTTGCCATCTGAAGCTGTCATTTCCTCCAGGGAAACTAATCTCTAAGTATTAGTTGTAATTCTGGGACAACTCCAGGCCTCACCTGGAGGCTAGCAACTGTAAAACCCCTGAATGGACCTTTCCACCTCCCACACCTCCATAGTCTACTCCAGGAACAGAGAAAGCAGAGGGCCTGAGCTGAAGTTGTCACTGATAATCACTATCCCAGTTTCATTCTTAATTTGTTTTTTGGGGCTGACCTTAAAGAAGCAATATAAAAATACATTAATGTGCACTGGTGCTATAGAATGGCCACACACCTCTTCTGTGGCTCCATGGTAGGGTAGGCAGGCATGGTCTGGCAGCTCATAGGAGATGGGGTAGGCAGAGACTTCTAGATTGCGCTAGGGGAGGATTGTCATCCATAGCGTGATGTCTTTTCTGATATGACCTGGAGATGATGTCACTGCACTTGGGGGGGAGGGTAACACTACCATTTCCCCAAAGCTCTGTGGTTTAACCATAAATATCCCCTGCCCCCAGTAGAAATCTAGCAGTTCTACTTAGTGGTAGAGCACCTGCTTTGCATGCAGGTTGTCCCAGGTCCCCTCCATGGCACCTCCAGTTAAAAGGTCTTGGAAAGACAGTGTTGAGATAGGATTTTGAAGACCCACCCACTAGTCAATTGTATACAGTACTGAGCTAGATCAATCAATGCTCTGACTCACTATGAGACAGCTTTCATATATTCATATACAAGGTATATTTGTGATTACTACATGGATATATCTAGTGCACGTGTATGTTATTTCACAAGCAGTAAGAAGAAGAAGAAGAAGAAGAAGAAGAGATTGGATTTATATCCTGCCCTTCACTCACTTAAGAGTCTCAGAGCGGCTTACAAACTCCTTTCCCTTCCCCTCCCCTCCACAGGCACCCTGTGAGGTAGGTGGGGCTGAGAGAGCTCTTTCCCAAGCTGTCCTTGAGAGAACAGCTGGTACAGAGCTATGGCTTGCCCAAGGTCATCCAGCCAGGTGCAAGTGGAGGAGTGGGGAATCAAACCCGGTTCTCCCAGATTAGAGTCCGCGCACTTAACCACTACACCAGACTGGCATCACATAGTACACAGTCTGCCATAAGGCCAGACAGTGGTCTCTTGTATGAAGAGCAATGATTTCCACAATTACATGAATGCCCTTATGCCCATCTGTGAAATGACAGAGGGAATGAAATATATCCTTATTATTGGAGAATGCCGAAATGCTAGGTAGATGAGTATATTTTGAAAACTGTTTCAGGCTTTGGTTTGTATGACCCCTGTATCTAAAAAGGCAGATACAAATACAAGTTATTCCCTCCAGGAAGTGCATGGATGTGCCAAGGATCTGGGAGGATGTCAACAGTAACTATATCCTAAAAAGAAGATATTAGTCTTTAGCGTATTATAGTTTGATACTCTGAAATGTGGTGTCAGACAAAACCAAGAGTATTTCTATCCAAACACTTACTGTGACACCCATTAAGTGCAAAAGGGTCTGTTAAACAGAAGCTTAAATTTAAAAGTCTTCCTTTTTCCATTATACCATTTCCTTTTTTCTAGTCTCTGAACTTGGGCTGTCAGCTGCTTAAAATATAGTTGATTGATCATCTGGCTTCTAATGCAATTTACATTGCATTCAGGCAAATTTAGATTAATTTTGGGTGATGAATTATAATTTGTGCGCAAAGCAAGACTGTGCAGTCCTAAATGCACAAAAGGCCGGTTTCATTCTCATAAGGATGTTTTGGGTTATCCTGTGTTTAAAAAATGAATGCAACTTTGTTGTGTCCTGGTGCTTTGCAGTACAGTCTGTTTAATAAGAGAAATTACATGTGAACTTTGGCAGGTTTTCCCCAGACCATGACATAAAGTCCATACATGAATAATAGTATCCTGTGGTACTGCTTACCATACTCCAGCTTGCTCCATGGATGGGAGCTTTTGTTAATATCCAGCACCTGTCCTCTCAGAATTGTATGACGATTCAGCCATTTCCTTGAATAACATAATGTGGATGCCCTTGCAGCTTTACAACTATTGATTAATGAGGATCAAACCTATAATGGGTTATATTGTAAAGCTGTCCACTTTGTGAAGGAATCTTTCTGTGGATTTCAACAGACTGGATTTCATTAATTGTAAACCTAATGACTAGATGCTTTGAAATTAAATGTTTTTAAAAGCCTCCAAATTGCATACCTCTGTAGAAGAGAAGAGGATTGTCAGAGGATTCTAATTGAATATAGGGAAGAACTGAAATTAATGTTTTGGCTTATGACTTTTTGTAATTTTTTATACTACCTTTGATCATGCCCTGCTTGGTTTCTTCTCAGATAAAGGGAAAAAAGGTTCACCCTTCCTTGCCTGTGCTAGGTAATTTTGGAGTAAATTTCCATATGTGAATTAATTTCCCTACATCAGAACGTAAGAGTATCATTCTTCGACTGTGTTCAGTATGGACAAAAATACAAAGGAAAACATAAGGCTGCAGTCCTTTGCTGGCTTACTAGGACCTTTAGTTCCATGGAATTAAATTGTAATTCAGAGTAAATCTTGTAGTACCGAGCTCCAAGGTGCTTCACACTGCCATGCTTTAACACTTAAGTACATTGAAGTCTTAATTCTTATGTATTTGTAAATTTTAATCTAAGTGCCCATTGGCCTACCATGTTGACCGTGGAGAACGTAAGAACATAAGAGAAGCCAATGCTGGATCAGGCCAATGGCCCATCCAGTCCAACACTCTGTCATACAGTGGCCAAAAATAGCAGGTGCCATCAGGAAGTCCACCAGTGGGGCCAGGACACTAGAAGCCCTCCCACTGTTCCCCCCCCCCCCAGCACCAAGAATACAGAGCATCACTTGCTCCAGACTGAGAGTTCCTATCTATACTTTGTGGCTAATAGCCACTGATGGACCTCTGCTCTATATTTATCTAATTCCCTCTTGAAGCCATCCATGCTTGTAGCCTTCGCCACCTCCTACAGCAGTGAATTCCACATGTTAATCACTCTTTGGGTGAAGAAGTACTTCCTTTTATCTGTTCTAACCTGACTGCTCAGCAATTTCATTGAGTGCCCATGAGTTTTTGTATTGTGAGAAAGGGAGAAAAGTACTTCTTTCTCTACCTGCTCTATCCCATGCATAATCTTGTAAACCTCGATCATGTCACCCCTCAGTCGTCGTCAGGGGTCATTTCTTAGACAAAGAGGTGCAGGAGCTTATTAGCATGACTAATTAGCATAACTTATTTGCATATGCTACATGACCTGACATCACCGGAAGTATATTGGAAGGCAAGAAAGAAAGGAGAGAGGGAGTGAGGAAAGGAAGAGAGAGAGAGAAAGAAAGGAAGGAAGAAAGAAAGGAAGGAAGAAAGGAAGAAATGGCAGAGAGGGGACAGCTACTAATCCAAGCCTCAGAAATACTATTATTCTGAGAGGATAGCTTCAGTGGTGGCTGAGGCCTTCAGGAGGCTGGTCGGAGGAATAAGGACTTTTCCAGGGGACAGGGTCATTTTGCTGCAGCCATGACACAAGCAGGCATTTCCCCGTGGGGGGGGGGGGTCTGGCACCAACTCCCGGAGCTGTGCTCCCCCAAGCTCCTGCTCGAAATGACCCCGGTCATCGTTTCCCCAAGCTAAACAGCCTCAAGCGCTTTAACCTTTCTTCATAGGGAAAGTGTTCCAACTTTATTACCATTCTAGTTGCCCTTTTTGGTACTTTTTCCAATGCCATAATATCCATTCTGAGGTGTGGTGACCAGAACTGTACACAGTATTCCAAATGAGGTCGCACCATCGATTTATACAGCAGCATTATGATATTGGCTGATTAGTTTTCAATTCCCTTCCTAATAATCCCCAGCATGGTGTTGGCCTTTTTTATTGCAGTTGCACACTGTCTTGACATTTTCTGTGAGTTATCTACTATGACTCCAAGATCTCTCTCTTGGTCAGTCTCCACCAGTTCAGACCCCATCAACATGTATTTATAGTTAGGATTTTTGGCTCCAATGTGCATCACTTTGCTCTTGGCCACACTGAACTCCATTTGCCATGCTGACACCCACTCGCCCATCCTTGACAGATCCCTTTGGAGTGCCTCACAATCCTCCCTGGTTTTCACCACCCTGAACAATTTTGTGTCATCTGCAAATTTAGCCACTTCACTGCTTACTCCAAATCGTTAATGGACAAGTTAAAAAGCATTGGACCCAGTACTGATCCCTGTGGTACTTCACTGCTTATCACCCTCCACTGTGAAAATTGCCCATTTATACTCACTCTCTGTTTCCTATTAATTAGCCAGGTTTTAGTCCACAAGAGAACTTGTCCTTTTATCCGATGACTACTGAGCTTACTTAGGAGCCTTTGATGACTATTGAGTTTACTCAGTAGTCCGCTGTGGGGCTGGGAAATTCCTGGAGATATGGGGGTGGACTCTGGGGGAGTGGGGAAGGGAGGGACCTCTGCAGGTTGTAATTCCATACAGCCCACCTTTCAAAGTAACCATTTTATCCATGTGAACTGATCTCTGTGATCAATTTTAATTCTGGGTGATAGCCAGGCACCACCTGGAGGCTGGCAGCCATAAATGGAGCTGTCTTTGTGTGCTTTTTTTCTTTCTTTCTCTCTCTCTCTCCAGTTTAGAAAAATTTAATCCATATGAATCCTTAATTTGATATTACTGTGTCAGCCTCTTTGAGATCAACAAGAGGGATATAAATGTTTTAGTAAAGATGTACAGTTGCAGTACAACAGCAAGCAGTGGGCAAAATAAGCTTCCAGAAACCAGGTTCCTCTTATGTAGGCTGAATGTTCCACTGCTGCTGTTCAGTGTTGATAGTCTATGCCAGCTACACAGTTCCAGCTGACTGTACGGTAGATAGATCGAGCCGACCATGAAAGACATTCACAAGTATGAGTAAAATCTGATATTCACAAGCTTCCTTATCATATTTGTATTCTGCTTGCTGGTTTAATGAATACTCTTTCTCATACCTGCAATCTGCCCAGCTCCACTACATCATTCTTTTTTATTAGGAATCTCCGCTGCTGCCTTCAAGTGGTTTTATCATAGTTTGTAATTTGCTTGTTGATTGATTGAACAGTTCTTATTCATATCTGTAATCCACCTTGACCCTGACTTGAATGGCCCAGACTAGCCTGATCTTGTCAGATCTTGGAAGCTAAGCAGAGTTAGTATTTGGATGTGTGGTTCGTACTTGGATGGGAGGCCACCAAGAAGCCCAGGTTTGCTATGTAGAGGCAGGCAATGGCAACCTACCTCTGTTTGTCTCTTGCCTTGAAAACCCTATGGGGTTGCCATAAATTGACTGCAACTGGATGGCATTTTACATGCAATCTGCCTTGAGTCCCAATGAGAAAGGTGGGCTGTGCCTTATGATACCGATAGATGCAAAGGAGGGCAGGGTTCCCACAGTATTAATAATCCCATCAGGTGTGGTATTTCACAACCATGCCTAACAATCTGCATTTGCCAATAAGGAGCAGGAGCCTTTCCCTTTTCCCAGCTGTTCACACTAGTTTAGACATATAATAAATGGTGCAAAGCTCATGGGGGTTCTTGTTCCTCCATAAGCCGCCCACATTAGTCCCATCAAATCTTTGTCCTTTCTCTTCTCATCCTACTGGGCATTTCCTCTCATCATGTTCTTCTAAGATGCTCACAGTATCACAAGGAAACATGATGTTCAGAATGGTAGGACAAGTCATAGTTAGGTGCTCTCCCATTTATAATAAAATTTGCATTGTATAAGGGAATATCTGTCCTGGCCTGGGTAGCCCAGGCTAGCCCAGTTTCAGAAGCTAAGCAGGGTTGGCCCTGGTTAGTATTTGGATGGGAGACCACCAAGGAAGTCCAATGTCATGATGCAGAGGCAGGCAATGGCAAACCACCTTCAAACATCTCTTGCCTTGAAAACCCGGTCATGGGGACACCATGTCAGCTATAACGTGACAGCAAAAAAAGAAAAGAAAAAATGTCTGAGACTCAACTTCTCACACCCTAGCCGGAGCCAAGTGGTAGCCTTAACTAATACTTTTTGAACATTCTGTCTTTAGGGAACCATTTCCTTAATGATTTGTCTGCCATGGAGCACCTGCATATTATAGGTTGTGCAGCCAATTCATGCAGAGCACAGCTTAGGACCACTCATAGCTTTGTGAACTGAAAGTACACCTTAGAACACACCCAATAGTCACTGCAGCTGCACATCACAAAAGAAGATTGGTAGTATTGTGCAAGTTGTCTTTCAAAGTGTTTAAACAAATATTGATAACCTTCCAAGGACTCTCGGGATTGCCTAGAACACAGTTTGAAAAAAACAGTTGTAGACAAATCTGTATCACAGCATAAATATACTGACAGGATTAATATCTGTGTAGGTGGAAAGTTAATCAGATCACATAAATAAAATGCCAGCATGAAAACAAAATAAATAAAAGACAATTATAAATTAGTTTCATTTACAAACAGAAAAGGGAAAGTCTCAGATGTTCAGAAAGTTTCTAGAGACTGTCTTGTTTCTGATGTATTCCTCTGCAGCGGTATCCTCTGCTTTATATTTTGAGATGCATCTTCTTTAAAATATATATATAGATTGTCTCTGATGCCACTATCCATAGATCAGTATTAAAAGGAGATTATTAATCAACTAAAAATGCCTTAATTGGCTGGTAGCTCTGATACATTTAAGTTTACCTAATTTCTCTAGCAGATTGTAACGGGGAAACAAACCAGGTTTCCTTGGTACCAAATTTGTCTCAGTGCAAAATGCAGTGAGCTTTAAATGATGACTTCTAAGGCTTTGTTTACAGTCAACTTAAGCAATAACGCACCTGCTTTGCGCAGCATGGTGTAAGGTTTAATAGAATAATACTTGGGAAAACATCTGATAGACAATATTTAAAGGCTGTGCTTCTAGTGTCAATTTGTTATTCATCTAGTATTTCTCACGTTGGCCAAGGCTGATGAAGATAAGAGTTCACTGCTGCCAGTCATGACTTACCAGAAAACAAACTGGATTAAGCAAATAGAAGGGAAGTGATGCCAGTTTATTTTGTGGTTTAACCAGAATCCTGTGAAAAGAACATTCATTGTAGTTTAAAAGTAGGAGAGTGATGATGGCTGGAATGGCAGTACTTGCGGAGGAAATAATGACATCTGTGTCCATTCCATGTAGTCCCTCTTTAAAGATGTTACTGGGGAGGCACAGGACTGGGGTGTGCTGAAGAGGCTTCCACACAACATTATTCAAAATTTAGTCAGGCCTGTCTGGGAAGTGGGAAGATGTTCTTACTAGCCTGTCCTCAGCACTGTAAATCCTTTGAGAACAGTGACAATGACTTGGCTAGTGTACTTTTTGAATAGCACTTTCTGTACAGGGCAGTATTTCATAGCTGATAGTGAGCAGCGGGTTGTCTCAACGATTCTCTCGTGTACATAGATTAGGGTCCCCAGAGCAGTGCCCTGCCAACACCATTTTTGGTGCCCGTGAAGTGTTTTTAGGAAGTAGAGGAAGCCAAGTAGGTCTTTTGTCCAACAAGGCTTCTGATTGACTATTGGAGATTTGATTTGCTGTGCAGATTTTTAAAAAGTTGCTTTGGTAGCATCTGCCTCCACAACACAGGGATCTGCACTATGTGACTAAAGTTAAGCTGCGGCAATCATTTTGTGGCTGGCTTTGCCTCCTGCAGCAGCCATTTTTGTTGCTGTGCTCCACCATGCCATGCCAGAATTTAAATTGTGCCCGCAAGCTCAAAAAAGGTTGGGGACCCTTTCCGTAGATCTAGTTGTTTTAATGGCATCATTTTCCTGTTTCTTAAAATATAAATAGGGCCACAAGGAAAGAGGTGGCATACTTACCACAACGATTTATTGCCCAAGGCCACAAAGAGGGAAGTCAATGAAACTATTCTGGTTTGAGTGGCATGAAACCTTGACACGCGGTGTGTCATTTTCTTCCAAGAGAATCCCTGCTACTAGTCTTGCTAAAATGGGATTACCACATGTTTGTCCACAGCTTTCATTGCTAAAAGATGCAAGAAGCTTGGTCATCAGCTTAACCACATACACACGCCTTGCAGAAATAAGTATTGATTTTCTGCTCCCCCGAAACAAAGCCTCAGACGTTCTGATAAATGATTGACCACAGCTGAGAGCCCTTCTAAGTCAGAGAGAAAGGTTTAAAATACACACAAGTCAGTTCCTGTGTGCGGATCTTAATGGCTGCATGTGCACAGTTTGGGGTCTATTCTAAATGCATTTCTTATCATACAAGTTTGTACAAGTGCATCAGTAAATGGAAACTGAAATGTGGAGGGATAACGGTGGCTACCCTCAGGTCAATCTGATAGCTACTTCGTCATGTAGCTTGGTGTTTGCCGTGCTAAGCACATCTATCCGTAGACAAGGCAAGCGTTGTCCCTCAGCTGTAGAAAGGAGGGGGGAGAGTGTCTCTGTGTGGTGGGAAGATTACTGTTTTGTGCATTCCTTTGAAGCCTTCAGTAACGCACATTAGCATTATATTGTCAAAAATTCAGCAGGCCTCTGAAGGATGCAGTGTGTTTGTGAGCAAACACATTTGCATCTCAAGAAATCGAAGGTTTACGATGAGTAGATTTGAGAGGAGAAAAACACATGTTGATTATGCCAAGTGCACGTCTGTGCTCCCAGTGTTTACCTCTTATATTCAGCATTCAGTTCAACTGGGAGGAGAGCGGTGCATTACACAGAGTGTTACGAATAGGAGATTAAAGAGAGTCCTAGCCCTGTGGAGAGGGGCAGACATTGCCTGATGTATGCTGCCAGGCCTTTGTCTTTCAGCCGTTCATGATGAAGCCTAGCTTTCACTGCCTCTAGTCCACATATGACTGCTTACCCATAGAGTGTCTTGATCTGCTCCTCTAGCACACGAACGCATGAGGCTGCCTCTTATTGAGTCAGACCACTGGTCTATCAAAGTCAGTACTGCCCGTTTTGACTGGCAGCAGCTATCCAGCATCACAGGCAAAGGACTTTCACCGCCTACTACCTGCTTCTTTATGTTGTGAATTGAACCTGAGACCTTCTGCAGGCCAAATCGGTGTTCCACCGCTGAGCCACAGCCCCGCCTCTCCCTGGCAGCCTTCAAGAGAGCACTGTAGATGTCTATGACTGCTCTAGCATGCATTATGCCAATGTGTAGAGCACCATCTTGGAGACAGCCAAACCCATTTAATTATGTAAAAACGAACAGGATTATCAAAGCATTACAATTTTTCTCCAGATAAGGGTATTCCTTGAGATTAATTATAAACCATTGCTAACTAAGATCAAATAAGTGCGAGGAAACATGTTCAGATGTAATTTCATTTCTACCCCAACTCCCACGTACTTTTCCATGGCACATATAGACCTCTTTTTATTAGTTGAGGGTGTATTCTTTTCTTTGTTGTAGTTGAGCATTGTCAAAGTTATATTTTCTCTTCTTTTTGCAGTAGAACATTGTCAAATTTATATTTTCTATGTTCGAGTGCCTCGTTTTGTAACACTACACATATTCTTTTTTTGCTTTTTTATGTTAGTTAATGATCCCTGTGCAAACTAATTATGTGAAAGCTTTAATAAAGTTACAAAAGACAGATTTGCAAAGCTATACATGCAGAACCAAAGATCTGCCTCACTGTTTAACAAATCAGTTAGCAGAGAGCTGGAAGCATATTAACTGAATGACAATCAACAACGGCTTCTACCAAAACAATGGGCCTCCTGCTCTCACAGCCAGATGCTGGAATACTATCAATGCTTAGAAGCAAAGGGTTCATGAGGAATCACAGGTAAAGGAGGAACACAACAATTTGGATATCTTCCCCTATAGGGTTCTCTAATCCATCAATCCCTTATATGACACTCACTGATGTATTTCCTGGCACCCAATTGCTGTCTCACTTCCAGAGTCCTTCCACACTCCTTTCTCATCTGCTTTCATGTTTCTTTCATAATTCCCCTCCTCAGTGCCCCACTCAGTTTGGTGTAGTGGTTAAGTGTGCCAGTTTGGTGTAGTGGTTAAATGCACGGACTCTAATCTGGGAGAACCAGGTTTGATTCCCCACTCCTCCGCTTGCACCTGCTGGGTGACCTTGGGCAAGCCATAGCTCTGGCACAGCAGTCCTTGAAAAAGAGCAGTTTCTGTCAGAGCTCTCTCAGCCTCACCTACCTCACAGGGTGTCTGTTGTGGGGAGGGAAAGGGGAAGGAGTTTGTAAGCCGCTCTGAGACTCCTTCGGGTAGTGAAGGGCGGGGTATCAATCCAATCTCCTCCTCCTCCTCCTCCTCGTCTTCTTCTTCTTCTTCTTCTTTCTCAGCTTCTCTTCCCCTCTTGAGTGTCCTTCAACTTTGCCCCGTACCTCTTCTCCTGCTGCCTTTAAGGTATGCTGAAAGCAGTGGGAGGCCAGAGATGTGACGGTGGGGGTGACGTAGGGTTACCAACTTCCAGACAGGATCTGAAGATCTCCCAGAATTACAGAGATCAGTTCCCTGGATAAAATGGCTGCTTTGGAGAGTGGCATAATACCCTGCTGAGGTCTGTGGGAATGGGAATAGAGTGATGGGACCAGGTTCCTGCTGTCTCCTGCTAAATCCAGACAGCACCTACAGCTTAAAGGATGGTGCCTGAGCTCAAGAGCTTGGCTCTGTTTGCCTTCCTTTGTTTGCTTGAGATTACCTCACCACAATCCCTCGGGAACAGAAAGTGAGGGGTGGAGGGATCCTCACTTTGAGAAGTGAAAGCAAATACAAGAAGAGTAAAAGAGGCTGTGATCAGACAGGCACTTTGATCTGCAGTCATCGTTCCTCCCATCCGGATTTAAAATGTTCATTCAGACAGCAACATCTGGCTCCCATTCTGCAGCCGTCAGCCTCCTGTTCTTACCTCTGACTTTCCTGACCCTGCAGAAAGTTCAGTATTTGCTGAACCCACTTGCATTATTGCGGATCTGCAGGTGTCTAGTCGATCTCCCGCTTAATCAAGCTGGCACGCATAACTGCATAAACGCCAACATACATTATCAAATGCGTGGGTGCTCCTGCATGTTATTTCTTTTGGGGGACTGTGAATGCAAGGGGCGGGGGGGATATCCTGTCACAACACTAGCTGGGCAATTTTGCATTTTTATTGAGCTTTGATGTTAATGCAAATAGTCCCTAGGCAGATATCTATGGTGGCCATTTGTGGAAGTGGTGATTCAAGTTGGCGTTTCTGCAGATGTGCAAAACCCCAAAAAATTCAAGTAAGCACTTATGCGCATGTGCAAACACAGAACATGGTTTGGTGGTTGCCGCCCAGCAGAAGGGGAGCTGTCTGGTTGGACCACAGCAGAACAAAAAGATCAAATTAGAGCTGCAGCAACAGTGGGATAAGCTGCCCTCTCTGACCATAGCCAGAGACCAGGAAAAAGAAAAGAGGAGGATAATGGAGGATTTATACCTTCCCAGTCTCAGCTGGAGAAATCTATCCAAAATATCTTCTCACACACACACACAAAATAAAACCCATTGAACACAGGCTTATGGGATTTCCAGTGCAGACTTCAAGTGAATTCCTTTCTTGTCCTACAAAGATTTGGAGATGCTAACTAAGGCCACCCACCACAATTTATTATTTGTACACTAGGGCAATTTCACAGTTAGAGGAAAGTTTCCTTAGCTCCTTCAAAACCTTTCATTTCTTTTCTTGAATATTTCATTTAGTTGACACACACACATTTACACACACACAAGATTTTGATCAGGGCAAGGCTAAGTCAGCCATTTTGGATGGTGCCCACATTGTAACTATTTCCAGACATAGTTGTAGGGTTGCCAGACCCCCAGTTGGGGCAGGGGTTTCCCTGATTTCGGGGGCTCCAATCTGCTGTGGCTGGTGGGGGAAGCCCCACTCCCAAAACAGCCCCCTCTCACATGGACATCATTGGTGCGATGACATCACCTGGAAGTGACATCATCATGCTGGGCATGTTACATGGCAACACTCGAGCATTTTGGTCAAAACTCTACAGCTAACCCAGGAGCCACCCGCAAGAAGACCAGTAAGACCTGGCAACCCTACATGGTTGGTAATACTAAATCACTATAATCTTAACTTACAGGATCTCAGGTTTGGGGTGGTTGGGGAGGCCTGTTTCTCCCCGAAATCCTGGCGAGCTGTTGCCAGTTGGAATAGGCAACACTGAGCTAGAAGGAGCAATAGTTGGATTTAGTATAAGATGTTTTGGTATAATCTTCCAAAAACGTTTTATTCCATTTACTTCAGTGTGAAAGAGGAACTTTCAGGGACCCCATCCAAGATGATCTAAACGCACAGCTGCCCTTTCCTCTCTAATGTCATTCATCCACCTGAATTGTCATCTTAACATTCCTTCAACTTTTATGTGTTTCATTCTTGAAAGATCATGCCCTTTGAAAATCTCTGGTCATTTGTTAGTAGATGAGCAACCAAGGCTATGAGGCTTGCCTGTCCCCAGGAAGTTTACTTCACCCTGATGACTGGGAAGAAGCCCCAGGTATGATAGGATGGGTCTTGAACACACTTGTGACCAGGTTTTGCCTGAATTTTGCTGTGGGAGGGCTTCCATTTTAGCACTTAGAGTTTTGCTAGTGCATTTCAGAGCTCCAAAGCAGTGTGTATATTGCCACCCTTTAAGATACGTGTATAAGTGCCATCAAGTCACAACCAACATATAGTGCCTCCAGCAAGAGGCTTTTGAGGCAAGTGACAAGCAGAGATGGTTTGCCATAGCCTTCCTTTGCAGAGTCTTCCTTGGTGGACTCTTCTGAGATCTGACAAGAACAGGCTATATACCATACCGCCTTCCCACCCCCTATAAGGAAGGCCTATATTATGTCTTCACTGCAAGTGGGAGGGCTGAGGCTGCGGGAATAGTAACTTTCTGTCATTTGCTAGGAGAGTTTATGGCTAATGTAATGGTTTGAACAAGAGTTTACTGGCTCATGCCGTTCCCCCCACCATACTATTCCAACTTGCCTTCATGCACGGAGATTTGTGGCCTTTGTTTTTATGTGCCACTGTGAGTGAAGAAAGATGAGAGTGTGACTAGTGGAAGAAGGACATCTGTGTTTGAGAAATTAATGATAGTCAGATTCCTGTTGTCCTGCCCAGGTAGGATTTAGTGACCTCTGGTAGTTCAAAGGAGAAGAGTGCATTATTAAAGCGGAGCCTGGCAGAACACTTCTGTGGGGAAATTAGCTACACCAAGGGGAAGATTGACTGGTGTGCCATAGTTTTTCCTGTGTTTTTTTTTAAATAAAGGAATACAAATCTGCTGAGATGCTTGCCAAATATGTAAACATTTTTGGGGTTCCACCCTTGAACCACATCAGCTGGTAAATGACAGCTTGGTGTTTTTCTAGTTTTGCAGTTAACCCGTAAGCCATTAGATGGTGCTATTCTGTAACCATAATTTTCTAGGTGTAAGCTTGTTATGTGTTGTTATCTGACATGCTCTTAAATGACTGAGCCTGTTCGAATGCATTCTTGGAGTACTATGTACTTTTAGTCGTTATGCAAAAAAACTACATTTCAGATTAAGACTGTAGGGTTTTTGTGGCTTTTGTTTGTTTCGCTGAGGAGACAACATCATTCTAAATGTATTTTGTTTTTCAAAATAATAGGCAAAAGGCAGACCAGACTGACCATTCTTTTTCAGCTGAAAGAAGTGTGCCGTCTCAATGATTTACTTATTTGCTAGCCCTGCATGGTGCTGTCTCCCGGGTTATCATTCACATAAATGGCCCGTGTTATACAATGAGAATGATACTGTGGTTACAAAATTCATGGCAAATTTACTGGTTATAAACTGAAACTGGTAAATTATTTAGCCTCCATGGAGAGCTTTCTTTTCCTCCTCCCCTTCATATTCAAGGATGGGAATCTGTGCAGGAAAAACCTTTAAAAATGCAGCTGTACACAAACAGTAGCTTCATTAGAAATCATAAATTGTGCCACAGTCTTGAATTTTAAAGGGAAGAATTTAGAGTCTTCTCATTCAGAACCTATTAATCTGAATATAAAACTCTCTCGAAGGGCCTTATCGCTTTTCTGGCGGTTTTTATGTGCAAAATCAATTCCTCCACTTAAGTAATTTTTTTAAAATTCTAATTGATAATGTTGCTGGGCCCTTTTGGCCTGCTGTACTCATTTCGCTTTGCTTACTCGTGCCCTGTATGATATAGACACCCAATGTTGTGTGTAAACCGAGATTATAAAGTCTGCCCTATATGGAGTCAGAGCACTGATCCTAGATTGTCTTCTCTGACTGCGGCAGCAACTCTCCAAGATCACAGTAGAGTTTTTCTCAGCTCTTCCATCTTCCATTAGAAATGTGCAAGGCCTTTACATTTATTTTTCAGGACTACATATCTTCTCATCTTTCCCTTTGTAAATTCTTTTTTTGGAAAAAAAAAAAAAAAGGAAGGAAGGAAGAAGAAAAAAGAAATAATTACTTACACGTGGTTTCCATTTGAAAGTTCTGACCAGCTTGCCATTGCTCACTTAATTCCCTGCTCAAAGACCAGTCTGACTGGCTCCTGCTTCTGCATTCAAAGTTTGGACTGTTTTGCTGTTTGACATGCTGCCATTGTGTAACAGCCTGGCTTGTTATTGCACTGTGACCAACTTCCTGTTACTCATATGGAGTGCCTTTTCTCCCCCTTTTATTAGTGAATCCACTTTATAACTGTTGGGAAACCAGTTACTTACCCCTTGCTGCAAATATGAGTTGTTTTGCTTCCGTAGTTGAAAACCATGGATATTTGTTACATTCCCAGCCGAAAGTTTGCAAAAGAACAGGGCAAGGGGGTCAAAGTTGCAGAGAAGTTAGTGGTGTTCCATGGTAAAAATCACTCCGAAATTGCTCAGTTTTAATTTATGTCTTTGCTCTGACAAACACAGCTCGTTTCTTTCCTGTGAGCAACCTGATCTGGTGTTACTGTACTAACTTCCCTGTAGCTATATTTTTGAGCTCACATTTAGATAGCAGTATAGTTTAAGAGCTTGGAAGCTGTTAATTAAACTTACATCCTCAGTATTGTAGGAGCTCCACATTTATCACAAGTCTTAACACAACCCAGGGAAGAGGAGGCGAGCATTGTGTTCATGTTCTGTGGTTATTTCGACAAACATGTCTTTGTGACATGGCTGTCTTCTTCACTCAGACTCTGCCCACGTGGTACAATAGCTTAGCATCTGCTAGACATGGTGAGATCCCATGAAACAGAGACGAGACCAGAATGTTATCTAGGCTGACAATGAACAATCAATGAAGCAGATGCTGCAAGAACATAGTGGGAGAGTTTGTCTCTCCCCCTCCACCTTCTGCATATTGCTTTTTTAAAAAATTGCTTTGAAATAAATATAAGCTCCTTAAAAGCAATCAAAAGAACACTCATGGATATTTGGCACACACAAACCCTGAGAGAATATTTTAAAGTCTGGATGGTTTGTCAGCAATTTAATCTGCTTGCCATATTTCTGTTTGTTGTATTGCTCAACTTTTCCTTTATTGTGTTTTGTAGATTATGCTAGTTTTGTTCCTGGTTTTCGTGTTGCTCAATTTTTGATTTTGTGACATACTGTAAATTGTACCTGGTCTTTGCCCCATGTATTTGTGTACCCAGTTTGTCTTTCAACAGTCTGTAGTGATTCTCCACTGGGTCGCTTCTGATGCTGGGAAGCATTTGTTGAAAAGTGAACGTTTTTGATGGTTCTGATAGGTTTACAAAAGGAGGGAGGTGTGTTAACATTTCGTTTGTACACGGTAATGTGCACAAAACTGAAGGCCACTCCATGCATTGCCTTTTGAAGATACACACTTCAGTATGTTTTAAAAACAGTGTAGTGTGAATGCCAGAAATGTGTTTGCAAACACTTGTGTCATACTGGTATACTTTTCAGCAAGCAGTGATGGGCAGCAATTGACTGCTGTGTGTACTTGCTGGCAAACCTGCATTTGCTACTTAATAATGTGTAAAACAGCCTTGAGGGCTCCGGGAAACAGTTATATTTGTGGCCTGATTCTGGGATGGGAGGCAGAGGAGAGCCAGCAAATCCAGACCTGTGCTTGTTTGAATCTGTCAGCTGAGCCATACATCGTGAGCAATCAATCAAACAATTCTGAGTTGCCTCACAGCAGTCTTTCACTGTGCCATCTGTATTTCTGATAAGGGGTTTCTATTGGCTAATATAAAAGTTTTGTTGGAGCTCAAGCAAATAAAAATGGAAGGCAACCAGCCATATGCACTATAGTTATCTGAATTAGTCCTAAAGGATCTGTATTACATCAGATCAAGTAACTTCAATGGAGCTATGTTAGGTCTGGTTCACAAATACTGCATGTACCTGACTTGATATCTCATCAGCTTCTGACTCTTAACTGAATCTGTGGACTATGCTTGAGATAATGCAAGGCTTTAGGAAAGTTCTGTCTGTAGTATATGATTTGTGATAGCTGTTATACACATGCCAGTCATCACTTGATGCACCAATAATCAAGTGACAAATACGCGTGCATGAACCAGCAGCTAGAACTAGGTGGCATTTTTGCATGGCAAGTATGTTTAGAAACCTGTGTTGTCTGGGCGCTATTTGAGTTTAATCTTTTCATTTTGCAGTAATTGTGTAATATTGTAAACGGATGCCTCGAAGTGTGTGTAACACTGTTATTTTGTTTGTTATTTCAGAATTTAAAAAAATATATATTTTAAAAGTATGTTTAGAAACCTGTGTTGCAACCTGACAAGGAAGCACAGGGGCTTGGGTCCACTTGAAGATGGAAGGGGAGAAAGATATTTACCAATCCTCCCCTCCCACAGCAGGCCTCTGACTATCCCCTTATGTTGTTCCCAAGGTTTCCTTCCATCCATGGAAATTACTACTGGATCCAAGCCAGGTAGAGGAACTGAGGGAATTTAATCACTGCTAACGTCCCTCATATCCATCTGAATTTGAAGGACTGATGGAAGCCACATGGTGGCGGCTACAAGCATGGATGGCTTCAAGAGGGACTTAGATAAACATATGGAGCAGAGGTCCATCAGTGGCTATTAGCCACAAGGTATAGATAGAAACACTCAGTCTGGGGCAAGTGATGCGCTGTATTCTTGGTGCCGGGGGGGGGGGGACGACAGTGGGAGGGCTTCTAGTGTTCTGGCCCCACTGGTGGACCTCCTGATGGCACCCGGTATTTTTGGCCACTGTGTGACAGAGTGTTGGACTGGATGGGCCATTGGCCTGATCCAACATTGGCTTCTCTTATGATCCAGCACATATTGTGTGCAGCTGACCTGGGTTCAGTCCTGGGAATCCTGAGGCAATAGAAATGAGGGTTTATCCAGAGGATAGCACATTGTGCCTTATGTATACTAAGTGACATTTAATAAAAGCTGATGAGATTGCTGGTCTGAATGAGCTCTATGTCCCTCCCTTGTAATGATGTCCTGCATGCAATCCATGTCAGCTTCCCACTTGCAGTGCTAAGAAGGAATTTGCTTTCTGAGTCCTTCTATGGGAACTTTTGTAGAACTATTTATTTATTTTGTTTATAGTCTATCTTTCTCACTGTGAGTCAAGGCGGATACACCGTGTAAGTCAATGTGGTCACAATGTAATAGGAGAAAGATTACAGAAATCTGAAATAAGCAAAAACATATTAGGCATGATATGTTAAGCCGTGCCAAAAATAGTATTTGGTAAGTAGAAAACAATGCAGTAAGAGGATAATACATTCAGCAAACAGATAATACATACTATATACAGTGGTATAGTCCACAGTCATGTGTCCTTTATAAAAGTCCCTTCCTGAATGATTCCTTTATAATACAGTCGTATTAACTTTTTAAAAATCTCCTGTGGAACAGTCATGTTTCACATTGTTTGAGGAATAGTAGTGCAGGTGCCTTCTTGACCTCCTCAGGCAGGCCATCCCATAAGATGGGGAACACAGCAGTGAATGTGGATGTATGGGCTGTTGTTGATCTTGCCCGTTTATGGTGCAACACCTTTGGTTCAGATGAGTGAAGCTGTCCTAGCAGAGCATAGGAGGAGAAGTATGAAACTGACCAGAACACAGGCAAAAAATCAGTAGATGGTAATTCAGAAAAGTTCCCTAGGAGGCTATTTCATAAAAGGACTTGTCAATAGAGGAGATCCTGCCCTGGAAAATCATTCAGCTTTTTTAGCCTCTTGAAAAGAAAGTAGGTAAAACCTCTCCAGATGATTTCAAAGATCAAAAAGGTTTACATGGGAGAAGTCATTCCCACAGATTTGCTTGGCCTTTTAAAAGAGATCAACAGCACAATCATAAACAGAATTAAACTGTTGTAAGACTATGAGTTTAGAAGAGTAAAACTCTGTTAAGAATTGCACTGAAAATTAGACCTGGAAAAATAACAACAGCCAGTCGAGGCTAGCAAAAGCCAGGCTAATGTGCTTGCTCTGGCCAACTGGCCAACCCCTGTTGAGAGGCTTCAGAAAGCATATTTCCAAAACAGTGTATAAGGACACTGTGGTTCGAGCCACAGTAGCCTTTTCCAGCCAGACTGCTAAATAATGGAGCAGTGTATGAGAGAGTCCTTACCACTAGCATTCTTTTGCATAAACTTCCCAAAGGCCCCTTTTAATGTTGCGAATGGCAAAAGCAGGGAGGGGGTAATAATTTTTTGTCAGTGTGTATATCACCATTGACATAGTAAGCAGATGGCCACAGTGGTTACCCTCCCTTCTTTTATAACTGGCACTTTGTTTTGGCATTCTAATTCTTCCTTGGTTCCCTAAAATAGCTGAACAGGCAGAGTCAATTATTTTTGGACTGCGCCGTGTGTGTAGCAATTAATTGCACATGGCAATTGGTTTATAATGCAACATAGCCTTGTCTCCATAGCTGGCATCTCCTGGCTATTCCTTTTATGTTGGGGGGCTGCCTTCACAAACAGGATTAGCCTGCACATTTTCTGGCTCCCCTGAACAGTTTTGCACACATTAATTAACTCTCATAAGGAAGGCATTTGGTCCCTGTGAGTTGAAGATTTTGCTTTTCAGTCTTGCAAGTGGAAAAATAGTGGTAATCAAAATTACGGCAGATGATCCTGGAGACGCAACTGCTCTTTCCTTAAATTTAAAATGAGATATAAGCAGGAGGTGTTCAGTACAATTTCGCTAGTGGTTTTTGGATTGACTAAGACCAACCCTCTTAGTCCTTCTTCCCAAGTTACCTGGCCAGCTCTGATGAAGTTGATTAATTAGACTGCATTTTGAAGAAGAAGAATTGGATTTATACTCCACCCTTCAATCGGAGTCTCAGAGCGACTGACAATCTCCTTCCTTTCTTGTCCCCACAACAGACACCCTGTGAGGTAGATGGGGCTGAGAGAGCTCCGAGAGAACTGCTTTTGAGAGAACAGCTCTGAGCAAACTGTGTATGACCCAAGGTCACCTAGCTGGCTGCATGTGGAGGAGTGGGAAATCAAACCCAACTCTACAGATTAGAGTCCATTGCTCTTAACTACTACACCAAACTTGGGCAGAACCCACACACATTTCTCTTACATCAAGAGCTAGAGACTCAGTTTTTAAAATGAAAGCCATTGTGGGGTTTCCCGTAATGACAAGGGTGCTGGCCATTTTGCCCCATAGAGATTCCTTGTTTATCTTGCCTTGATAATTCTTTAAGTAGGCTCAAATTTAGGGAAGCAGAAAACCTATGCTATGCAAACAAAGGCTTGGATTCACCTGAACGTTTGCACAGATGGAGGGTTTTCTGCTTGCACAATGTGATATTCTTGCCTCCCCTCTGCTGCTGCAGCCCAAATGCCCCTGAAATGCAGTTTCTTGTGGTACCATTTACCCCAGGAGCAACACAGAGGGGGCATTAAGGCCTGCAGGGGCAGGGAGAACATTGCATTCCATGAGCAGGAATGCTTCTGTCCACAGAAACGCTCTGATAGATCTAAGCCATTAGTAAAGGTAAAGGTTTCCCTTGCTCAAAAGCCAGTCGAATACGACTGTAGGGATGGGGTGCTCATCTCCATTTCCAAGCCGAAGAGCCAGCGCTGTCCAAAGACGTTTCCGTGGTCATGTGGCCGTGGTCATGACTAGACGCCGAGGCACATGGAACGCTGTTACCTTCCCATCAAAGTGGTACCTACTTATCTACTTGCAGTTTCTTGCTTTCAAACTGGTAGGTTGGAACAGGGATGGGAGTTCACTCCGTCATGCAGCACTCGGGTATCAAACTGCTGAACTACTGACCTTCCAGTCTGCAGTTCAGCGTCTTAACCACTTGAGCCACCTAAAAGTCTGTGGCTTCCACCTACAGAACACAGTTCGTTTTTTAAAAGAAATCTTTTTATGTTGATCATCCGTATTATGAATAAGCTTTAAGTTATTATAATATATATCTATATCTATATATATATATATATATCTCCCTTCCCCCTTGTTTTTCCTATTTTAACTTAAAATAACAACAATAAAAAAGCTATTAAAAAAAAGAATACTGTTAAAACTCAGAGGGCTATTCTGACCCAGATTTGCTTTTCCTTCCTGTCTGAGGAAATGCCAGCACCTCATTTTTTCCCCCTCCTACCCCCTCTGATTTAAAAGAATATAGAAAAACTAGCAACCGTTGCAAGGAGGGAGAACTTTAGCCTTTTGCTTAATACCCTTTTACCTCTGGTGTTGTTGGTAGGAAGATAAGCATACAGATTTGCTGCCAAGAGAGCTAAAGAAAAATACATATTTCGAGCCTTCCCTAACAGCTAGGTCTCTTCCCACTCCAATTTTACAGGTTTGAAGGCTAAGTGATTGTATGTTCTTTTCACACCAAGGAAAAGAACATACTTTTAAAATCACACTTGTTCTTGATGTCTGGTAATGATACCACACAGTATGTCTAACCTGACATCAAGCAGAGCAGAGAGATAGGTTTCCTGCTGCCGGAGGCAAGTGATGTTAGTGGCGGGGTCCATGCACATTTTGCAGGAGCATCTTCTGAAATTGATTACATCCTGAAGCCTCTTTAGGATTAGGCAGGTAGACGCCTTTTTAGCCTGTGGAAATGAAAAGTTTAAATTGCCATAGTGAGTGCAGTGGCTATTACTCGGTCATTGTCATCCTGAATGGTCCACAAAGAGTTTGCTATTAGCTAAGTGGCCTTGGCTGACGTGTAGTGTGTTGTATTGACCTTTACAGAGGAGACCTATTGTGAGTTTATGAGGAATTGGAAGGTCATCAAGTCTGAGCTGTTCTTTTTTTTGTAAGGAATTGTTTATTATGGGCTTTTTTAAAGCTAATGCAGAAGATACTACATTAACCCCCTTCTTTCTTTGTATGGATGGCATTTCCTCTTTATCCCCTTACTTAACCCCAACTTTAGTATTACATCACCAAGACAAAACAAATAAAAAATAAGGGGAAGAAAAGAGTGGAATAAAGGAAATGGGACCTGCTGTTACAAATATTAATAGTTCTTTATATTCTCACATGCTTCAAGGTATTATCACTACATTTTTGACTGTTTGAGAACCCCCATATTTTAAAGCAGAGCATCACAAATTAGTTCCATAAAGTTTAGCTCTCAATGGATACAATCCCGTCCAAGCTAAGCATATGCTTAATTCTCCATCATTTAAATTAATGGGACCCCAAAGGGCTTAAACTCATGTTGAACTCCCCCACTGCACATGTCTAACTTTCCCATTCAAATTAATAGAATTCAGCATTGTTTGATATTGGATGGATTATGGCCATAATCCAGATTACTGTGTATGTGTGCATACACATCCACACACTTGCACACTTATGCTGTAAACTGGAGTGAACAAGGTGTGCCACACTCGGTTCACTGTGCCACCACAGGAGGCCCCATCCCAGATGACCAATGAAAGAAAATGTTTCTAAACTGAGAAGAGAGTTGGTTCTTTCCCCTCCTTTTTATCATGTTGGCATGCCAAAGATGACTAACAGTAGAGAGCTTTGACTCTTGACATTTTATACCCTGAAAACCATGTTGATCTCTAAGATGCTACTGGACTTGAAAATGTCTTAGAGGAACATAAGAGGTATTTAGTCACCTTCAGGACCGATCATGGGGAAAACCAGTTCTGTGTACAATTCTGATTTTCTGTGGCAGTTGTAGTCACTCCTCTTCCCCTGTTTTAAAAATGGTTTGCATCTTTGAAAAGTATCAATAAACATTGAAATCATAAATAAATGTATAAATATTTGTGCATTACAAAAAATTAGAAATGTAGTACATTTGTAACATGCTATAAATGGCTGCAAGATGGTGACAGGGAGCACAGCCACAGTCCATGTGCACTGTGCTCTGCAGCTGAATTAATAGAAACAAGTAAAGTGGATGTTATGTTTTCTTATTGAGTTATGCATTGCTTTGTCGCGGTTCTGGTATTACAATCCCCTCATTCTTATTGACTGCCGAATAAAGACTTCTCATTGGTCCTGAAGCCAATCCAGGGAACCAATCACAGAGCCCTGGTTAGGTCCAATGAAATTGAGTCTTCATAGTTACATTGTGTATAGTTATTTGTTGGAACACTGTAAGTTGAGTGCCACTCTTGCCAGAGCTGTCTCTGAGCTGAACGATGTTTTGAATAAAAGCCTGCATTTGATTTATCATCTCCTGACTCAATACTTAATAGTGGAAGAAATGTTTGACCATGACCCTAGAAAGGACTGCAGCACAGCTATTTACAGGTAAGTCTCTGCATACCCAAATGTTAGCTGTTTGTAGGGAGATACACTAGTAAAACTTTCTGTGGGCTTCTAACTCTTATTCAGTTATTTACAGGGCTGCATATCATATCTAGTCTTATTGTGTATTGCCTCTTGTGAGACAATGGATCCACTAAGCTCCAAAAATCTAGACCGCTGGGATTTAAGGGCTGCTGTTTACCAAATTGTTGTGCGAATTGTGGGTCTTGCTCTTTGCTGTGACGTTTATGCTGTTGCTGGTGTCTGTAGTGTTCAGTAGTATCCTCCCATTGGTGCTTCCCCAAGAGGTGGAGAATATGACCTAAATTTTCTATAGTTCACCTGGTCATTCTTTGTCTGGATATTCAGATTCAGATTCTCTGTCTGTAAGCCCTGGGGGGGGGGGGGGTAGCCCCTTTGTAAGCTGTGAATCTCCTTTCCTACAAGAATATTCTTTTGTGCTTCAGAGTACTTGACTTTAGATGTTGTACCGTGACCTTTCAGTGTGCATCAAGTGATCTTGAAAAATTCTTGGATGAATTGCAATTAGAACAGGATTCAAAGCAAGAACTGTGTTTGCTGTGTTATGGATTATTTTTGCATTGTCCTCCAATTGTGCGATGATTCTCAGAGTTTAAATATTTTGGTTGATGTGGAAGAAACAAGCTTGAGGGGGACCCCATGTGCAGGGAGAAGAGGTGCACTGTGTTGTACAGAGGAAGCCCCCTCACCAAATGAACACATAAAGATGCTTTATACTGAGTCATACCCTTGATCTATCAAGGTCTCTATTGTCTACTCAGACTGGCAGTGTCTCTCCAGGGTCTCGGAAAGTGGTCTTTCACATGACTTGCTACCTTGTCCTTTTAACTGGAGATACTTGGGACCTTCCGAATGCGAAATAATTACTCTACCACAATTGTCTTTCCCAAGCTATCTCTTGAGCAGGCTGTGCCACATGTTAATATCTTTTCTTCCAACTATAGTACCTAGAATCTCTGTCTTTGAAATTCTAGCTTCTCAAGAATACAAATTCCATAGTGGGCATCATATACCAGGCATGTAGAATGTATATTGTCTTATATAAAAGACTAGTGTCCACCGAGTGGGGTGAGCGCCAGTGTTTGCTCACTCCCCCACCAATCAGGGTGCAGCCCGGGAAAGGCTGCCCAGTGGGAGGGAGGCACACCAGGTTGGACAGCAGCCACCTCCCTCCGCAGTCCAGCATGGTGCAAGCTCCCTATCCTTTCTCTCTCTTTTGAAACCATGTGGGATTAGTTGGTTGCCAGTTTGGGGCTGAGCAGGAATTTTTGGGGCTTCACTCAAATTGGCTGGAAGGGGGCCTTTTTTCACGTGCTCCTCATGGTCTAGGGTGGTGAGGTAAGCTGGTTAGGCCCTAACTGGAATGACAGAAAAGGCATGGGTTGAGGGGATTTCAAATTGGCAAGCGCCCCAAGATATCAGTGATGGGGGGGGGGGTTTCCCCTCAAACTGGGTGCCTATTGGCTTGCCAATTAACATATAATAAAAAGTATAAGAACTTAAGAAGAGCCCTGCTGGATGGGGGAGGGGGGGTCTGGCTATCCTAATCTTTACTGTTTAAAGCTCTAAACCGCCTGGGACTGGGGTACTTAAAGAATTGCTTCATCCTGTATATTGATTAAGGCCTTCTACTGGGCCCTGCTTTGTTTTCCCTCATATACCTTCAGAATCTGTGGGAGGGGTTTTTTACCACAAACAGGGCCTTCTCTGTAGTGACACCCCAACTACAGAACTCCTCACAGCCATCCATTTGGTGCCTAGCCTACTGAGATTTAGGCTTCTAGTAAAAACTTTTTGTTTACCCAGGCTTTTGGCTTTGGTTAATTTTCTTATTCCTTTTTTGTGTGTGCATTTTCTTGCCTCCTGCTCTTGAATTAATATGATTTATTATTACCCCTGCTGAGATTAGTAACTAGGTTATAATTGTTTGTAGTATTGTTAAATCTTGTTGCTGATGTGTTTGCTTTAGCTGTATTTTTATCTTTTCAGCAACCTCTGAAGCCTCCAGTTGAGAGTCTGGGTGGATAGAAATCTATTATATGAAATAAATAATTTGACAATGCAAAGTTGAAATGCTGCTTGACCACCTACTCAAACATATTTGATAATAAAGCTGAATAATAATTTAAGCCAGCATTTGTTCTAAACCATACCCGTGTGCTTGGGCGAAGAATGCAACCCATCGGCTCCTGTCTGAGTAAAAGCCAGAATGTATGCCAGATGGCACTTACAGCAAAATCAATACAAATGAAAAAGCCAGGATATTAGCAGCAGCTCAGCTGGGAAAAAAAAGAAATATTTCAGGCATAATTATACAACTAGGCAATGCAGCTGTGTGACAGCATGGTGGTGGGTTTGTGGAGGCCCTTATAGCCACATGGTATGATGGACTGACTGGGTCCTTGGCATCCTCTCCCACTCCCTGATAGGCTGTAGGCTCCATGAGGGAGTTTGGGGATATGAAGCAGACTGGGAGAGGACTAGAGCACTGCTAGCAGAAGACTTGGTGTAGATCAGATAGAACGTGCTAGAGAGCCCATTTGCAAGCCTGTGAGGCGGCAGTAGGATTTCCAGCGCCCAGTTGGGAAATACCAGGAGATTTGGGGGCGTGGAGCCTGAAGAGGGTGGGGTTTGGGGACAGGAGGGATTTTAGTATTATTACTATTATTAGTAGTAGTATTTAGGATTTTAGTTCCGCAGGGCCTGCAAGACGGAGCTCTTCCACCAGGCTTTTGAATAGGAGCCGCCACCAACGATATTAGGATACCAGCTGACATCACAACCATCTTGATATGCCCTGGTCCAACACGGTCTCAGCGGTGGCCGAGGGGGGGGGGGTAGATCAGCCACTTGGTCGCCATCGAACGCTGTTTTATGGAAGCTTTTAGGAGTATTTATTTGTTGAATGTTATTTATTGTTATTTATTGTACTGTTTTTAATCGATTTTACAGGTCAATGTACCGAACCAGCCTCTGGCCCATGTAAGCCGCCCTGAGCCCGCTTGTGGGGAGGGCGGGATATAAATACAAAAAATAAATAAATAATAAATAAATAAATTAGTAGGGTATAATGCTATAGAGTCTGCCTTCCAAAGTGGCCATTTTCCCCAGGTGAACTGATCTCTGTTGTCTGGAGATCAGTTGTAATAGTGGGAAGTCTCCAGTCATCACCTGGAGGTTGGCAACCCTAGGTGGCAGTGATGGTGGTACAGAAGGGTTTTCCCCTCCCTTCATTACATCAGCTGAATCTCAACAAAATCAGTTGTTTGAAGTGGTTCGTGACTTAATAAAACCTAAATCTGACCAGGCTAATGCTTGTTCTTTTTCTGTGGATAGATTCACAGAAGTTGTAGATAGAAGTTGTAATTTTATAACCATATTGTTGTGTTTTAACTACTGTGAACCACCTTGAGTCAGCTAACGCTGACTAGGGGGGATATAAATCCCAATAATAAATAAATAAATAAATAAATTCACATTGATCTTGCTGGCCCTGGATAGTGACAGATCTTGGTGCTGTGAGAGCCACTACTAGTTCTTTTGATCCATGCTTGTCATAGTTTTTTAAACGTTGTTGGGAGAACATATTAGAACCTTTGGTTAAAAATTGCTAATGTCTCCTTGAGGGATTTTTGTTGTTGTTGTTGTGAATCAGCCTGTACCAGCTGATGCCAGGGAGATAAAGCAACTGGAACCCATTGAGGACAAGGATGCAGTCAGCAAAACACAACCTGTAATTGACAGCGGGGTGTCAAAGGCTGAAGAACAGTCACCATAGGACAGCACCCCAACAGCCCCAGTCATGGACCCAGGACCAGACAATGTCCTGCGGGCTGCCTTGCCCCCATCATTTCTGGAGCTGCAGGCAAAGGAAGGCATGGCAGGAGCTCCTCAAGAGAAGGTGTAGTGTGTGCCTGGCTGCCTGACAACACCTGGGGCTCACAAGCCAGAATGATTGTTCAGATATCAGCTTGATGCAGCCCAGCTGTGCACCTAGCATAAAGGTACGTACAGAGGATGGACCAAGCATGGAAGCAACAAGTAATTCTACCATTGACTCTGCAACCACTGCTCCGGACTGTGCTTGTGTGACCTTTGGAACGGCTCTTGATCTCGTCTCTCGTCTCTGTGCAACCCCTATTCATGTGTGACCCTCAAACTTTCTGACTACAGCTCTTGGACAACCCTCTGGTAATGGCTATCTGGCTTTTTGACCTTTGGTTATTTTGTGTGTGTGTGTGTGTGTGTGTGTGTGTGCGTGCATGTGTGCACGTGTACACTTGGAAGTCATGGTGACCTCTGGTGACTGACTGTGTGTCCACCTGGAAGTCTGGCAACCTCTGGTGACTGAACCCTACTGGGGGCCTGGAGGATATTCAGAGAGGTGGCTGAATAAAGCCTGCCCCACCTCCTGACTGCTGATATTCCACAGAAGTCTCCCATCCAAGTATTTGCCAGAGTTGACCCTGCTTAGTTTCTGAGATCTGATGAAATTTTGGCTTGCATGGGCTCTCCAGGTCAGGGGTGAGCCTTTTGACCTTTGGACTGGACTTTTGACTTTCTGACCCACACCTGAACTTCTGCCTCCTACGAGTGATGCTCTCCTGCCTCCACCCCGTGGCAGGTTTCCCCCCAGGATTCTGGACAAACTTTTAAAACTTGAGGAACTATTAGACCTTTGCAAAAGCTTCATTGGCCAACAATGTAGTAGCAACCATATGCTGCTCTCCAATTTGCCTTTACTAGGGAAGACTATAAAATGTGTGATGACAGAGCATCTCCAAGGGACCTTGAATGACACAAATGCTTTTAACCCATTTCTGTCTAACTTGAGGCTTGGATCTGAAACTGAAACAGCTTTTGTTGCACTGGTAGGCAAACGTCATTTAAAACTAGATGGGGGATATTGTTAGATCTATTAATAGCCTGTGACCCAATTGGTCACTCCGTTTTGATCCATAAGTTGGAATATAGAGACTGTAGTGGAGGAGTAGCCATTTGGTGATTTTGGTGGTTGTTGTTTTTTGTCTGATTGAATAAAGAATTTCCACGACAGTAGCAGAGTTAACATGCTTGGACCTGTCTTGTCACCTATGCTCTTCAACATTTATATGAGACCACTAAATGAGGTTGCCCAGAGCTTTGGATATCAATATGTGGGTGATACCCAGCTCTATATTTTGCTATCTAAAACTTCCAGATACCTCCATCTTGGTTCTGAACCAACTGTTTGAGGCCAGGGTTAAGTAGCTAAGACCAGAAAAAGCTGAATCTGAATCCAGACAGGCAGGGAATTACGCTGGTTGAGAAAGTTGATAACGTTTGGAAGGATTAGATCCACTTCTCCTGGATGGAATGGAGCCTGCATTTCTAGTATGGGCTAAGATCCTAAAATGTGGGAAGGGAGTTTTCTATACTCTAGGATATGTAGGGAAAGTCCAGCACTTGCTGACTTGTTAGCCTAACTTACTGCATTCCTTGTGCACGCAAATGGGGAATCCCAGATGTTTATTTCAAGCCCCATTATTTTGTTGTGTATTTTGTGTGAGGGGCAGCCTAGACATGTATGGGAAACACAGAGTTCCTAACACACAGTTTCTCTTCTAATGCAGTGGGACTGAGGAGGCATTTGCAAGGGGACAATCTGAGAGTGTAATGGGCTATCCAGTTCTCTAAGTTTTACAAATTCTCTCCTGGCAGTTTTTAACCCCCTCCCCCAGCTTCAAAAGTGAATGTGAGCCTAACTGGGGCTGGGGACTGGTGTTGGTGGTTAAGCAAGGAGGGAGGGAATTTTCAGGGGAGAATCTGAAGGAATGGATAAACTCCTTTCCTGCCTGCTGAATCTCCCCTGTAAACCCCCCCCCCCCTTCTTTGTAACTTCTTTAATTGCAGGGTTAGAACTACATTTTACTCAAGATGACATCTGATTTGGCCCTTAGTCACTAATCAGTGTTACATAGAAGGTTACAATTAACACTACCCACCAGAATTAACAGCCCTGCTGTTGTTTGCATGAGTGAAGAACTTTAATCTTGGTAGCTCTGGCTCTTTTGGGTCACAGCTTAATGCCCTGTCTGTTTCAAGAGCCTGGCTATCATGTCACTTAAGGATAAGGTGGGCTGTCGGTTTTAGAAGGTGATGTGAGTTTTTAAAAATCTGTTTCCTTCCATCTTCTCAATGTATTCTTCAGTGACTTGGCTTCTGAGTCATACTGAATCAGACATATGGAGTTGTCATTCTTATGCTTAGCTAACATTGATCTTTCAGCATTGTTAATGGGAACCATGTATCTCTGCTTACCGTACGTCTCCTCTCTCTAACCAGCTTGATCCATGCAATCCATATCCGGCACAAAGGCAGGGGGGCTGTAGTTAGTATTCTGCATGATTTTTCATCATCAGGATAAGGCCTCGTTGCTTTTGTTTACTCACCCAGGGCAAGCTCCGTTATTTTGTATTCCTTGCTCTCAGATCAAATGTAAAGATATGTTTGCTGTTGACCTCATTTTAAAAGCCCTCTAGAGGAGAAGACTGAAAAGGTTGATATAAGCTGGCATGGTTATTCATTATGAATGGTGAAGCACATTGCCTTTATTTTCATTAATTTTACATAGAAATCAGATGCAATGCTACATTCTTGTCCTGCTTTTGGAGGCCTTGCATTTTGTGTGCAGAGCAGGTAATGGAAAGAGAAATGCGGAGGCAGGCTATTTTTCTCCCTCCTCCAGCTCATCAAGTGAACATGATTAAAGAGAGTTGATTTTAGCTTGTGATAAGATATGTCATTCTGTCCAGAATTTGGCCAGTGAGACAAGTCGCTCAGTATTCTTGATAAATTTTAGGTACCCTGAAGAAGAACTGTTCTAGCTTGTCCATTGCCAAAGAAATTAAGTGTTACACAGATGCAAAATGTTGAATCATTTTGAAGGATTTATGGAAACTTCAGCCACCTATACTGTAGTAGTAGTAGTAGTAGTAATATTTATAATAATAATATATTTATAAATCACCTGAACATTTAGGCATTCACTGTACAGTAATTTTATTAAAATGACAGAATGCTGCCTACAGGTTCACAATCTAAGGGCCAAACTAGACATGACATTTTTCCACAAGTCGGGTTTGGTTTCCCCTGATCTGACTCACATGCTCTTAACAGTCAAATGGCAGCTCCCGGGCCCAAGCACTGCAGGGGCCTAATTCAGATCAGGGACTGCATCACTGGGCCAGGAGGGACTTCAGCAGCCATAGGATGATGATATTTAAAAATAAAGTAGCAGCTTAAATAGAAACCGATAAGGAGGGGAAGGCACTGGAAGGAGTATAATACAGGAGAAATGTAGTCTGTGCGAGATGCAGGAGTATCTGTGGCACATTGGTAGGGCATCTGCTTTGCCTGCAGAAGGTCCCAGGTTCAATCACCAACATCTCCATTTAAAACTATCAAGTACTAGGCGATGTGAAAGATGTCTGCATGAGGCCCCCAGGGAGCTGCTGCCAGTCAGACCTAATTCAGTAGAAGGCAGCTTCATGTATTCAGAAAACCCATATAAGCAACAGAATTAAGAATGGAGGTAAGAGGCTTGAGGGAGGAAAGCAAAAAGACTTCAAGGTTCCATGCTTGTATGTGTAAACTGCCTTCAAGTTGCAGCCAGCTTATGCCGGCCTCAGTAAAGGAGAAAGCACGGATGGTTTTCTGTTGCCTTCCTCTGCAGAGTCTTCCTTAGTTGTCTCCAAGTACTGGCCCTGCTTAGTTTCTGAAATCTGATGACATCAGGCTATACCATGCTGCCTTCCCTCCCATTCCATTCTTAAGAAGGAAGAATGAAAGAGAAGGTACAAATGCTGGAAAAGGGCGTCAGATTAAGGGTTTCTTCATAAACTAAGGCAAGTTAAGCTTAAGGTCTGGTCTGCGTATGAAACAGAATGGGGTACTGGAGTGGAATGAACAGCCTGCAGATAGCATTCTAATTTTTAAAGTTTCATGGTTTAAAAAAAATTCCTCGAAGTAAAAAACACACAAATTGAAGGGGAATAAGTCCAACAGTTCTCTTTGCACTAGATTTCTATGCACAGAGTCCCACCCTCTGGGCCAAAAAAATGTTCAAAAGTTGTATTCCATTGGTCATCTGAAAGATATTCATTCACCACATTCCACTGGTATATGTAGACCAAGGCTGAGATAAGAAGCACTAGCAAGATAAGCAGGCTTTTCAGAAAGAAAGTCAAAGATGGATCAGAAGAAGAAAAGCTGAGCTTTGAACGTTAATGGATGTTAAGGAACCAATAATGAGACCATGGAAGAGTGCTAAGATAGGTCCATGAGGAACTTCAGTAGAAACAGAAGAATTGCCATTGACAGAAACAACAAAGGAACATTCAGATAGGTCAGAGTGAAACCAGGAATGCAAAACCTAAAACCTAAACAGTGAAGAAAGAAGGATAGAATAATTGTATCAGAAGCTGAATGTATCACATACAGTGTTATATCACATACAATAACACGAAACTGACATTATTTAACTGAACAAAAATAGCAGATGTATAAGAAGATGAGTGGATACCAGCAGAGTGTGAGAAGTTTTAAATGTGCAATAGAAAAGGAAGAATAGTTGAAACACATGCTTTTAATAAGATGGAATAGGATCGGGCACATAAGTAGCTAGTTTAGAAGAAAAGAAATCAAAGCAGATGATGAATGAAGAAAATGGTAAAAAAGAGAGGAAAATTAATCAGAGAAGTAATTAGAAGTAGAAAGAGCAAGTAAAGAGAAACACAAGTAGATGAAACCTTATCCAAAGAACTTTCCTGGAGGGCAGGTATGGAGAAGGTGATGCATTGAGAAATGAATTAAAAGAAGAGCAAAAATAATGAAGAGAGGCAGAATGAGTAAACTTAAGAGAAGTAGGTGGGTTTAGCAGAAGATATAAGAAACAAAAAAAAAGAGTTAAATGGATAAGACCAGATAATGTGGAACTTTCTCTGTGCACATTCTGAAGAATCATAAGAACAGGAATTAAAATAGATTCAGGTGGGTCGCCGTGTTGGTCTGAAGACACAGAACAAAGTTTGAGTCCAGTGGCACCTTTAAGACTAACAAAATTTTATTCAAGGTGTGAGCTTTTGTGTGCATGCACACTTCCTCAGACACATTGAAATGGAAGTTGTCAGTCCATACATACAGGTAGAGGGTGAACAGCAAATTAGCATACAAAATAATGTAGATGTTTTACAGATGTGAGAACCAAACAGAAATAACAAGCTAAGTTTATATGGTCACAATTTGTTTGGATTCAATTCCAGGAGGGCAGTGAAGCAAATAAATATGTCAGAATTGGAGACTAATGTGTAATTGTATCCTTCTTAATTGTGGGATGCTAAGAGTATTTAATTGAGACCCTGTTGTTACGCTCCATCTGTCTCAAGTATGGAGGTAACTAACAGCCTCCTATTCTTTGAGGTGCAGTGTTATATCTACTCTGTCACCAGACCAAAGAAATACATTTCAATCTACCATTCTAAATTCTAATATTTTTTGCATTATATTACAATTACTATTCCAATCTACTATTCTAAATAAGAAATACACTAAAATAAAAAAGATGTATTGCCATTCTTAGTGAGAATACAGATGTAAGGACTGAATGAGTTTAGTATATGTAGTGAGATAAGAAACCATTATCCCTGTTAAGTCCTGGGGGGCTTGTTCTAGTGTTGTAATAACTTGTAATT
Organism: Lepidodactylus listeri; assembly: GCA_029233225.1. Lineage (NCBI taxonomy): Eukaryota > Metazoa > Chordata > Lepidosauria > Squamata > Gekkonidae > Lepidodactylus > Lepidodactylus listeri. The sequence continues at coordinate 40,511,787 of JARCFY010000013.1, forward strand.
CAGCAATTTCCCTTTCCATTCTGGTCCTGAAGTTCCTTTGCAATAAAACAGCTACTTTGAGGTCACCCATTGAATGTCCTGGAAGGCTGAAGTGTTCTCCTACAGGTTTCTCAGTCTTGTGATTCTTGATGTCAGGTTTGTGTCCATTTATCCTTTGGCATAAGGTTTGACCTGTTTGCCCTATGTAGAGAACCAAAGGCCATTGTTGGCATTTAATGCCATATACAATGTTTGAAGATGAACATGCAAATAAGCCTAAGATGGTGTAGTTGATATTGTTAGGTCCAGTGATTGTGTTGTCTGGGTGTATGTGGCAGCAAAGTTGGCATCTGGGTTTACTGCAAGCTCTGGTAACAAAGGAATGAACCAAAGTTGAGATGGGGAAGGCTGGTGAAAGTATGGGACAGGTGGAACAAGAAGATTCAGTGCTGATGTAGAATAATTTTTTAAATTTCATTTGTACTCCAGCTTTCTCCCCAATGAGGATCCAAAACAACTTACATTGTTCTCTTTTCTTCACCTGCACTTTATTTTCACAACAACCCATGTGAGGGAGGTTAGATGGATATTGCGTGATTTGCCCAAGGCTACCCAGCAAGCTTCCATGGCAGAGCGGGGATTCAAACCTGGGCACACAGAAAACAAGAGCAGCAGTATGCTGAGAAAGGGAAGACAGAACAGTGGCTAAAAGAGTTATGTGAGAGGGAGCATCACCAAAGAAGTTGCCTCTGATAAGTTTCCATCTCAGAGTGGTGTGTGTGAAGTGCCATCATGTCACTTCTGACATATGGTGACCCTATTAATGACCTCCAAAATATCCTATCATTAACAACCTTGCTCAGGTCTTGCAAACTGAGGGCCATGGCTTCCTTTATTGAGTCAATCCATCTCATGTTAGGTCTTCCTGTTTTCCTAGCATTATTGTCTTTTCCAGTGAGTTTTGTCTTCTTATAATGTGACCAAAGAAACATAGCCTCAGTTTGGTCATTTTAGCTTCTGGGGAGAGTTCAGGCTTGATTTGATCTAGAAGCCACTTATTTGTTTTTTAGGCAGTCCACGATATCCATAAAACTCTCCTCCAACACCACATTTCAAATTCATCAACTTTCTTCCGGTCATCTTCATTTTCCAACTTTCACACCTATACGTAGTAATATGGAATACTGTGGTATGAATTATCTTGATCTTGGTTGCCAATGGATACATCCTTACACTTAAGAATCTTTTCTAGTTTATTCATGGCTGTCCTTTCCAGTCTCAATTTCATAATTTCTTGGTTGCAGGCTCCCTTTTGGTTGATGATGGAGCCAAGGAATAGAAATCTTGAACCATTTCATTGTCTTCATTGTCAGCCTTAAAGTTGTGTAATTCCCCAGTAGTCATTACTTTTGTCTTCTTGATGTTTAGCTCAAGGGCGTAGACTTTCTCAATCCCTGGGGGGGGCGGGGGCTGTCTTTCGTGCGCGCGCGCTTTGCGCGCGCGCACGCTCGGGACCATGTCCCGCTGCTCCCCCCCTGCCCCAGGGAGCCGCCGCCGCCGCTTCCCTCCCCCGGGCCGTGCCCGCCCGCCGCGCTCCCCGCCCCCCTCCCTCCCCCCGCTCACCTTGGGCGCCGGCAGGGTAGGATCGCTGCTGCCTGCAGCCGGGGCCGGCGCCCGCTCCGCCTCGCATTTCCCGGGGGGGCAAAATGAACACCCGCCGGTGGCCAGTCAGCCGGCCATCACCGCCTCTCTCTCCCCCCCACCCCGCCCCAGGGAGGCAGGAGGGCAGGCCGGGGGTGGGGGGGAAGGAGAGGCGGCGACAGCCGGCTGACTGGCCACCGGCGGGTGTTCATTTTGCCGGGGGTGGCTGAGCCCCCCCCGGGAAATTTCGGGGGAGGCTCGAGCCCTCGAGCCCCCCCGTAGTTGACGCCCATGGTTTAGCTGTAAGCTTGCTTTGGCACTTTCTGCTTCAACCTTCATCAGTAGTTGTTTAAAGTCGTCACTGTTTTCTGCTAGTAATGTCTTGTCTGATACCTTTGCCAGTTGGAAACCATTCTCTTTCTCCATATTCTGCCCTAACAGTAACCTCTTGCCTAGAATATGGGTTGCACGTCAAAACATCCATTTCTTTAAAAACCAACCATAGCTTTTCATGATCCACACAGTCAAAATCTTTGCTGTAATCTATGAAACACAAGCTGATTTTCTTCTGGATTCTCTTGTATGCTCTAGTAACCAACATAAATTTGCAATATGATCTCTAGTGCCTTGTCCTTTTCTGAATCCAGCTTGGACATCCAGCATTTCTCTTTCCAAATATGGTAACAAGTCTTTGTTGTAAGATTTTGAGCATCACTTTACTTGCTTAAGAAATTAATGCAATGGTCTGTTACTGCAGTTTTTGACGTCTCCTTTTTTTTTAATCGGAATGTAGATTGAGTGTTTCCAGTCTCTGGGCCATTGTTTTATGTTCCATATTTGTTGGAATATTCTTGTTAAGGTTTTGATGGACTCCATTTCTGTGACTTGGAATAGCTCTCTTAATATCCCATCTACTCCTAGTGATTTCTTTCTCCCAATTGCTTTGAGTGCAGCTTTCACTTTACTTCCTCAAATTGTGGGTTCTTCTTTTCTTTATTTTGTCCTGTTCAGTTAATGTATTTACACAGGTATTTCTCTGTAATGATATATTACTTTACTCTTCATTTTCCTTCATAAAAAATTATTCTTTCATAGAGTATAAGTATAACCATGTTATCTCTTGAACCTTTGTTTAATCTTTATAGTATAAAGGTAGTATATTCCCATCTTCCCTCTGATGGTCTCTCCTTTGCTATATGTTCCTTTTATAGGTAAGAATGAAGAATATTTTCACTGAGCAACCTCAGACTGAGAACCTAAAGTGACAGGAGATGCCCCTCATTAAATGTCCTACTTCTCTTGAACTGCTCAAAAGTGGCCTTTGGGTTGGATTTGACCTCTGTGTGCAAAAGCCATGTGGGACTGGGCTTGTAGCAGGGAAAGGAATTGGGTGAGATTCAGCAAAAAAACTGGCTGGATCCAACTCTTTGAATTGACTTTTTATTTTTCCAGCTCAATCCAGTTCAGACCAGGATTAGTGACAGCCTATTCCTTCTTTGTCAAAGTGCAAACGCAGGATGAATGGCCGTGTGGATATTCACAACTGGGATTCCTGCTTTCTACCACTCCCACATCAGTGCACATACCTGATAGTCTCTTGGTTGCCTGGGCAGTTGCCATCTGTTGGATGGCACAAAGCCCACGTCCGTAGCTTTGATTATTTAAAGGTTTAGAATGTACTCCAGGTCATTTGCTGAAGTCAGTTTGGATTTTTATAATAAATAGCATTGAGGAAAACAGAGAGGGAAATGTAAATTTATCCTCAATATCTTGAATGTTTTACTGAAGCTTAGTAAAGAATGTGATACATTCTGAGTGCCCACCCCACAATCTGTGCTTAGAGGATATGGCATATTCTTATTTGTCCTTATCCTCAGTACTCAGTATGTGAGTGCTTTGAATACAATCAATAGAGTCATAAATATAGACACAACAAATAGCATGACAGTGCTGTACCTTAATACACAAAAGAGGCTGGTTTGTAGAATAAGGAATAGTTTATATGAATGAAATGCTCTGTCACCATGTTTGACTATGCCATGGTTTGTTCTTTTTTAGAATTAACACCCAGATTAAATCTTGTTGGGTTTTTACCAACATAATTTATCTATACAATATGCTTCAGTTGCTCAGGGGCTATTGCTATCCTAACAAATTCTTTCTTTTTTTAAGGGCACTTAAGATAGTCAGCAACCTAAGACATTTTTACCCACTTTTCTGATCATATTCCCTTAAAATCACTTAATGTGCTTGTCAGAGCTACATCTGCACGTGAACAAAGTTTGATAATAGCTTTGGAACTTCAGGTTGAACTCAGGTTTCCCGTTGTGTTCTCCTGCTAGTCAGTTAAGAAGTAGTCCATTGTTCAGAGTCTCTGAGCAAATTGGCTAAGGATTGTGCAGAAAGTGTGGACAATCAGAAATCTGAATAAACGTATTTACATATGTTGGATTGATGGGAGCTTACAAGAGCATGGGAGCTATACAATAATCAAAACAACACTCTTCTTTGTGGTGCTGTGAAGATTAACATGAAGAGGCGGAGCATACCTCTTCAGCAGCTAGTCTTTCCCCCCCGAATAAGTTTATTTTTCAAACACACATACAAACATACAAACATATATTATACTCCAATCTTTTTATGTTTATATCAGATAATATCTCTAAAATAAAACAAGTTCAAGATCTTAGTGACAGAAGCCCAGTGGTAACTTCATCGTACAGTATTCTGGATGTGCTTGGACCATAATAAATTTTGCTGGAATACAATTCCCAGATACCTAAATTTGTTGACTTATTGTAACTTGTACGTAACAATTTTTCATCTTTTGTTTGACTGTCTTGTTGACTTTGTGAACACCATAATTTTGGATTTGTCCTCATTTATCTCCAGTAGCTCATTGTTACAATAAGCAATAAAAGCTTTAATAGCATATTTAGGCCAACCTGAGTTCTAGAGAGTAGGACTAGGTCATCAGCATACAACAGGGTGGGCATCAGTTGATTTCCCAGACATGGTGCATGAGAGGATATGTTCTGTAAACCTGGTACAAAGTCATTAGAATACAGGTTTAATAGATGGGGTGCAAGGACGCAGCCTTGACGAAAACCTTGTTGGATAGGTATAGGGTTAGATGCAGATCCCTTGTTGTTTAGTTCAACCTACAACGAATTTTCAGAATAGAGGTTCATTATTGGCTTTGACAATATTTTCAGTAGATGTGCAGCGTTTAGCGTGTTCCATAGGCATGTAATATGGCACAGAATCAAAAGTGGCTCTTATGTCGATAAAGGATGCCCATAAAGTGCTGGGTGTGTCTAGCATGTATTTGCTTATCAGTGAGGCCAGTGTGAAGCAATGGTCCATGCAGGAGTGACCCTTTCTAAAGCCTGCATGTTCATCGCCCAGTATCTTCACCTCTTCTATCAAGTGCATCAGTTTTTTCCACAGAAGTGATGTGTAGAGCTTGGTGATAGCTGCCAAAAGGCTGATTGGTCGATAGATATTTGGGTTGGCTGTATCACTTTTTTATATTTAGGTGTAATAAGCAATGTTTTCCATGAAACTGGAATGATTCCATCCTTATTTATCAATATAAATATAGGTGTAAGCACTTGAGCCCACCAGGCTGGAGCAATTTTTAGAAGTTCAACGGGGAGTGTATCCAGGCCAGGGGGCTTTCTTGATGGAAGATTTTTAATCAGTTTGGCTACCTCATGACAGGTAATAGGTTCCCATTTTGGAATTTATCATACAGTATTTTTAAAATCATGTTTATTTTATGTAGGGAATATTTTGTCTAAAATCATCTTCACATGGTGAAGACTGGCTATTTATCACATAAGGGAGAATCTTTAAAAACCAGAGTTCACAGGATATGAGTAAATGGTAGTTCTAATCCAAAAGACCCTCATTCAAATGAAATATTCACTAGAATTAACAGGACTAAAATGTTGTTTGAAGATGCTATCACTTAAAAAAAAAATTACAAGATAATCAGGATGGGAAATTTGTGGGAGAGGCCACAGCAGAATCCCTTTGGTCCTTATTAATTTAGACAGAATTGAGCTAATTTATTTCATTTCTGTCCCACTTGCCTCCCTACCAAGGGTTGTTAGGTGAATACAGATCCAATACAAGCATAACAAATTAAACACACACAAAAACCTAGTAAAACCAGCATGGAATAAATAATGTCAGGGGTTAAAAATAATCTTTATGTTGACTGGAATCCTTTTTAGCAAAGGAACACACCTAGAGATTGAATCAGAGACAGATCTTCAGAAGGAGAAACAGTTCCACAACTGTGATGCCATTAAAATGAAAGTCCAGCCTCCCATGCTGGCCTGACTTTAGAAAGACTCTGCAAATGTAGCAGGTATTATTCCCCTGAAAAGGCTAGAGGATGGTAGAAAGCATTCCTATTATGCTACAGTCTAACATGAACACTTAGGGTTTGATCGGTATTTGAACTGTTTTTTCCTTCAATTACTGCCACTGCAGCGTGTCTGCACCTGGACGCCGTTTGTACATACAAGTTGGGATTCGCTTTCAGCAAAATCCTTAGATCTCTAGCAAGAAGGGATGCCCTGCTTACAGCCGAGCATCTTCTACTGCTGAGACGGGATGACTGTTCTTATTGATCAAAGACAGTTGTTAACGTCTTAAGGAGGGAAAATGTTGGAAACAGATAGAACTGGATCTTATGGGCTGAAATCCTTATATTGTTGGCATTCCTATCAAGTGAGATCTAAGAGGAACATTGTTCTGGGGTATGTGTATTCTCGGAACGAAAACAGAAAACACTAAGCATTTCTTTTAAAACCTGTCATTATATATAAGCTGCTGATTGAAGGACTTTCATTTTACACATTTTAAGTCTCTGAAACTTTGTCTTGCAAGTAAACTTTTCCACATTTACAGGGTTTTTTTTGGGGGGGGGGGTTTGATGCTGTTGTTTAAGTTAGCAGCTGAGGCTGGGTCATTGGGACAACCTACACACTGAATAAGAATGTCTCCCCCGTGTGAGGCCCCCTTTTTAAAGAGTTACACAAAAGAATGGTTTAGTTTGAGTGAACTGCCTGCTACTTTGTGGAAATCATATACAAATGAGCCCCAATCAATCAATATCCATGAAGCTGCAGAAGACTTTTTAAAAAAGCATAAAAGATTAGAAGATATATTTTAGCAAAAAAAAAAAGCCTCTTAAGTGCTGTTGTCTGACTCTATGAATTCCAATCAATGTGTCAGTATTTTGGAATTCGAAAGGAAATGGGGATCAGACCTGTCAATCCAGAGCTGAAATTTGATGCCCTGGTCTTTTTGATAAACTGACAGGCAGTGAAAATTGCACACGTCTGCAGGGAATTGGGGGGGGGGGGAAGAGTTTTGTAGGAAGTCTGCTTATGATTCACAAAGGCATGTGCATTATCAAAATGATTTTCTTTCATATTCTGTGGCAAATTGTTTTCTTTTGGAATGGAGGGTTTTTTGCATCCTGGTATCTGCTATTTCATGCATGCTTATAGGGTAATATGATTTTTGTGGGTTTCCAATCATATTGTTTATCTGTTCTTGGAATCTCAGGAACAAATTGAAGAATAACCTGAAAAAGGATTAGAGATCTGGTGGAACAAGGAGAGTGTGTGTGTGAGAGAGAGAGAAAGAGAGGGAAGGAATGAGTGAAAGAGAAAGAACACAGACCAGTCTATACAGTCAGCAAAACAAGAAGTAAAGCTTGGAGTATACCATTGCCCCCCTCTTGAATGAAACATGTACACAAGTACTGGGTTAAACTGGGTATTTATTTATTCATGAACAAGCTGATCTGCTTCAGTTATATCACATTAAGCATGGGTTACCTTATGCCTGCGAAGCAGGCTTCCTTATGGCAAATCCACCCCGGCTCCGAGCCAGGCTCAGAATCCTTCTGTACCCCACTTGTCACGGCCCGCATGTCATATATGTAGAGGCGATGTGAGAGCACACCCCAGCCTACGTCTGCTAAACCTTAAGGCTTGACTCATGCTCCCCCATCCCCAGAGAGGCCCCAGTGTGGGCATCCCAGACTGCTAAGCCACTAGGTGCCCAGTCTGAGGACCCCTCCTATCGGTGATATCTAGGGACGCTTGCCAACACGAATAAAGAACCCCCCTTTAACCTGTGCTTTTCCGCCTACCCAGAATGAGCCTAACCAGGTTACCAGGCCTATTTATACCCTGCCCCCCCCCCCGACCATGTGAAGCAGGTGAAAAAAGGTCCCCTCTCAGCTAATCAGAGGGAGCCCAAAAAATTCCACCGATTGGCTAATCCCACATGGTCTGACAGAGAGGGCGGGCGGGGAGCTCTTCCTTGGCTGGAATGACCACTGCCTTGCTGCGGCTGTCTACTAAATCCAGCCAGTCCCTTCTGATAGGCCCGCGCTCCCACGCTGGGCCCCGGTAGGCTCCACCGCTCCCCTTTGTTTCCATTCAAGGATGGGGGGCAAAAGCCTGTGCTTGTCCATGTGCAATCACCGGTCTTTCAGCTTCAGGGGAAAGATTTAGCTTCTCCTTGACATGCTTTGTCAACCAGTAGTGTAACTGAAAGTGTGCAAGTGCCAGAAGTAGTAGAAATGGCTTCATGCACAGCTACTCAGTGTAGCATTTTTCAAAGTACAACAGTAGCTGCAATTACTGCTGACACAAATACTGCATTGTTTGATTGAGGATACCGTTTAAATAATTCTGTGCCACTAGCAAAACTAATGTCAGATGGCAGTCATGTATATGGGACAAAATAGTAAACATTCCTCGTATGGAAAACCTACTTAATTTTTAATATTAGCTTGTTTTGTCATTGTTATATTTTCTTGTTTCTAAGGAGACCTAAAAAAATCCTATCCCTATATGTTTCATTATTTTATGCTATTTTCTCCCTTCACTGTGTCACACCTTTACATTAATTACCTTGTTTTTCAGCTGAAGGACTTCACCCATGTCCTTAGATGTCCAGTTGTCTTGCCTGTGTTAATCCTCTGCTTTTACTCTTACTTAATCTGATTGCTTTAAATATTAGTTCTTGCACTCATCACCCCTGCTAAATTTTCCTTCATTTTTTGCCTGTAAGAAAAACATATTGCCATATTATTACATAACTGCTTTGTGCATCTGATGAAGTGGTTTGTAGTCCCTGAAAACCTCAATAAATCTGTTAGCCCTTAAGGTGCCACGATGCTCCTTTGTTGATTGTACTGCTACAGACTTGACATGGCTAGCCAGCTGGAATTTGCTTTTTTTGGGTTTGGAAACATTAGCCATATAGGACAGTGTTGCCTCCTTGGGGGTGTTTTGGCCACCAGGATCCATAAAGCTAAAAAAGTTGGCTAGGAAAGTTTGGCACTGCTTGTATGTGTGTGTTTTATTGCCCATCTTGAAAACAGAGTGCTAAATCATTTAGTGTGTGTAATGCAGCTGCAAGGACTGGGAGTGGAGGCGTGAGAGAGAATGGAATGCTCTGAGGAGGGGTCTTTAATGGGTTATAGAGTGATAGGACTCATGCTGCCCAAGCTGGCCTCAGTCTAAATAAAAATGAGCTTGAACTTTCGCTCCACTGGCTTGCACTTCTCCGAGAATCTAACAGTCCCTAGCTGTCTTTCCTACTGGAAGAATGGCTTGCACTACCCAAGGAAACTAGGAGGGAGGAGGCGAGCAACCAGTATGTCTTGAGTGAAACTACCAAAGGTACAGAACTAGAGGGAAGCAACCAAGCTTTTGGCGGCAGCTGTTCATCATCCATTAGCCCAGTTTCACATAGTAATGGCAGGATAGGGCGAAGGTGCCCAAGCATCTCTGGGCTTCAAAAAAAAAAAAATCGCATCAGCCACTGTGCTTGTGGATTCGAGCCATAAATCAAGCATAGCTGTGTCTGAAATAATTTTCTGCCAAGGCTAATACAGCTGTTTCATCCTTGTGTCATATCAGGTTGTAAGCAGGGTGTTATTGTTTAGGCAGCTGGGAACCTTTCGCTTACTGTGTTCTTTTTTGTCTCAAACATTGCGAAGCATAATCTAAGCAGCATGTTATGTTCTATACAAGCCACTTATGTGGAAGAATCAATAATGGCAAAGTAAGTGTTGTGTTATCAAACAGAGAGGAGTGTCATTTGGCTGCTCCTAACACTGTTACATTGTGTGCTGATGTCTCACCAGAGATATAATCCACCTACGTGGATTGGAAGCAAGCACAAAAGGCTCTGTGCTTTCTTCCCCCCCCCCCCCTTCCCCTCCTTTAACAAATAACTGGAAGGTTGTCTAGTCTAGTGTCTTCCCTCCTTAATGTATATTTTCACCTTGGGGAATAGCTGCCTGTTATTGATTTAGCTAGGAAAAATATAACCCAGAATACATTAAACATGGTAGGTCCTATCTGAACTGGCAGCGCGTGTAAATTTTTAGCTCTTTAGTGGAGGAGAAAGCCTTAGCTGCACTCAGGTTTTCATCTTACAGATAGATTTCTTTAACAAGGAAGACGTTGTTGTATGACTATTGATTTCTCGCAGTGTGCTTCGGCGTTGTACCCATGACGTGTCTTGTTCCGGCTTTTATGAGAATGTCTTTAATGGGGATGCAGAAATGCAGTTACCAGCATCTGTGGCTGAAACTGCCTCTTTTTTTTAATTAAATAACTTTCAGACTTGCAAGTGAGATCCCACTCACCCATCCCCCAACTCAGACAAAGCAGCTACATGAGTTGCTGGTCACAGTAGAGCATCTGTTGTTTCCAATGCTGACCAGCTTGACAAGTGAAAAATAGATGCCTGTCATGTGATGGGGTTTCAAATATAAATCTTGTTAGCATTTGCTCCAGAGAGTGGAAAGAAGTGGTAAGGGCAGCAGAATGGGTTAAACAAAGCATGGAAATTCAGCTGCAGCTTTAAAGTTGGAGGAAACTTGCTGAGTCAAGAGGTAAGGGCATCAGTGAGTTGGAGCAGCTGAACAGAGTGTATCGATGAGGACACCAGAGCTTAAGAACATAAGAAAAGCTGTGCTGGATCAGCCTGTAGTTCCTCTAGTCCAGTATCCTGTTTTACACAGTTGCCAAACTGTTGCTGTGGAGAGCCAACAAACGGGACATTGAGGCTGAGGCCATCCCCTGATGTTGCTTCCTGGTACTCAGGTATTCAGAGATTTGATGCCCCAAATATAGCAGTCCCCTTTAGTCACTGTGGCTAGTGACTATCTAATTCCCTCTTAACGCCATCTATGCTTGTGGCCTTTGCTAGGTCCTCTGGCAGCGAATCCCACAATTTACTTACTTTTTGAGTAAATAAGTGCTTCCTTCTGTCTGTCCTGAATGTGTTGGGTGTCCCTTGAATCTCTAGTATTATAGTTTGCACAAAGATTTCATGGCCCAAGTCTGAGAGCGAACCTTGTGGGCAATGATGCTTCTGTCTTGCAGCTTTCATGTTCTGAAAAAACTATCATCTGTCTCCAGACATTGTCACAAGGTGGGGGAAGGAAGCAACCTGTACAATTTCACTTCCTGACCATCTGGAGGTGGTGGTTATTCAGCACAGGTGAGTGACTATTCTTGAGCCTGGCTTTGTGAGCATCCTTGATAGACACTCTACACACCTTCTTTTGCAGTCCTTTAGGGAAGGAGTTTTGCTCATGGTTGGATCTATTACACACTTCACCACAAGTGAAATTCAAGCCACTTTCACTCAGACTGCCACTCTCATACCTCAAAATGTTTGCATGAATCGTCCTTAAGCCTGGGAGGAGGCTAAAGTCCCCCCTCCAAATGCACCATGGTCCCAATCCAGATTGGGCACCTTCACCCATGGAATCATGGAGTCCCAGAACATGTCTATTGACCGGGGGATGTATCTGAGAAAAATGCATCGTGTTGTCAGGCTTCACTTTAGTTGGGGATAAGTACTAAGGCTGTGTAACTGGATCTGTTCACAATAATCCTTTGTTACCTTTGCCTCTCTCTTCTTCCATTGGCTCCACATCCCAGTCTAAATTTAGAACACAAGCTTCTCTGAATAGGAATCTGACTTTGGCTTAGATTACTCTGTAAAGGCAACATAAAAAAATTAACTCTGTATAGCGTTTGAGTAATCAAAGCGATCCATATGCATTGTGTCAGTGATCCTTACAACAGCCATGCTCTAGTTTTACTTCCTGAAGCTAGCATTTCAGCCTCAGCAAGCATCTCAACTTGCAGCTGAAGTGAGATCTGAACTTCAGAGTTTGCAGTCTTACCCACTATGCTGTGCCTATTGCAGTGAATCACAGCTTTCGATAGTTTACAGCAGTGTGCGTGTCCATAAGCTGCATATTCTTTGCACTCGGAGGTTTTATTTGCTATTGCAAGCTCACAGAAACACAAAAGAAAATTATAGGATAGATTTACCAAGCATTGTGGAGGATGGTGTGATCTTAATCAGCTCACACATTTGGAACGTCCAGCACTTTCTGTTTATTTTTGCCATGTAGCTGGCACCTGTGTTAGTCATACAAAAAGAGAGAGAGAGAGAGAAGAAGAAGATGGCTCTTTTTTCATTCTTGAATCATCAAGCTAGTAATACTGCACTTTTGGATGGGTAAGCTGGAGAAAGGCATAAGCCATTCTAAAAATATATCTGTGTATAGCTTCAAGCATAGACCTTTTTGCTCATATTTGGTTTATTTTACTGAGAGTTGGTTTGCGTGTCTAAAGATCAGAGCCTGCGAGCATCTGACATGGTTTTCATAAATAGAAGAGGTTTGATTCCATCTGGAAGGGTGCTGGTATATGCAATGGTTATGTTGGGATGAAAATTTTAAATAAGGCCAGCCATCTTGGATAAAATTTGTTATTGGTCTTTCACAATGAACTTCATGGAAACTATAGAGATCAGCTGGAGGTAGTTTGTTTTATAGCTCTGCACCCAAAGTATCCCCCCCCCCCCCCCAATTTACCCATCACTCAAAACTGTTTGCAGTTTTGGTAAAGTAATATAAATTATAAATATCCCTCCTAGCAGGGGCGTTGAGTTTTAAAATGGGGGGGGGGGTTTCTTGCGTGCGCGCGAAGCACGTGCACACGCCGGGACCATGTCCCCGCTGCTGCCACCTCTCCCCCTTGGCCTGGCCACTCCTGCCTCCGTCCCTCCCTCCGTCCGTCCAGGGGCCAGCTGGGCAAATGCCCAGCGTGCTGGCGTCACCCGGAAGTGACGCCATCACGCTGGGCACATTGCCGGGGCGACGCTCTGGCAATCACCCTGAAACTCTATGCATAGAGGGTGGGGAAACCCCTGGAGGGTGGGGAAACCCCTGGAGGGAAACCCCTGGAGGGAAACCCCTGGAGGGTGGGGAAACCCCTGCTCAATCGGCCCGCTACCCGCCGGCCCAGATTGGGCCACCGGGGGAACCCCACTTCCAAATTGCCAGGCTGCGGAGATGTGCCCGGCGCGATAACATCACCCCGAGGTGACATCATCATGTTGGGCACGTTTCGGGGGGGCACTCTGTAATTTGAGGGAAAACTCTATAGTTTTCCCTCGAACTATAGAGGTCCTGCCCAACATGCCTGATGCAATGACATCACTTCTGGGTGACTTCATTGTGCGTGCCAGAAGACTCCTGGACCAGCAAGGACTTCCCCCCCACTAAAAGACAGGTAACACTTGGCAACCCTAATCCCTCCCCCCCAGAATGAGTGGCTTGTTTTTGCTAACCCGCTTTTCTCTACCTTAACCCCACTTTTCTCTACCTTAAGAAGTCTCAAAGTGCCTTGTGATTGCTTTTCCCTTCCCTCCCCACAACAGGCACCTTGTGATGTAGGTGGGGGTGAGAGAGTTCTAAGAGAATTGTGACTGGCCCAAAGTCACCCAGAAAGCTTCATGCGGAGGAATGGGGAATCAAACCCGGTTCTCCAGAGTAGAATACACTTCTTTTAACCACTACACCACACTGGCTGTAATGAAAGAGGTCATTATAGTGTTTCTGTTGGGCAGCAATTTCCATGCTACTTTTGCTTGCTCCATAGACATGCCCCATGTTGTTGTGGATTGTCTTCTCCAAATGGCAAGAGCATGGCTCATTTTATAGGCTTAATTATGATGGGTGTCCTCAAAATGTCTTCCAAAGCTGCAACGTTACATTAGAAATAGAAGAGCAGAATTCTCAATGGGACGTGTTTAATGGAAGGCTTCCCCCCACTTCTTCACACAACATTTCCCGATGTAGACTATGCCACTGTGGGGTCATCATAATAAGATTAAGCATAGTTGCTGTGTGGAAGCATTGAATCAACAAATTAGAACCTCAGCCATAGCTCTGTGTGAACATGTGTGTGTAGTCTCCTATTGAACCAAAAACTGGAACAGACAACAATTGTTGGTCAATTGTAAAAAGTCGGCTTTTAGACTACCTGGTCTGAAAACTTTGATAGTTTATGCTGAGTTCTGACACTTTGCATAATGATTTGACATAGATTACATGGATTTGAGGTACCTTAATTGTAAAAATCTGGGGCATATTTTAGCCTAAAGCATCGGAGAACCTTACTGCTTTCAGCAGAAGGACACGCTTAACTCTCTTGTATTGAATTCAGTAGGAGTTTGACTAGATGGCTGTGCTGTACCATTTTTGTTTTTTCCTAGGCAGAATGCAAATATATATTCTGATATTCATATCCAATTTTAATTGCATTAATCTGCAGTTCCAGCTTTCTCATTCTGTTTCATCAACCTTTTCAGCTGCTTCATCACAGTGGCAATTCTCCACAGTGGCAGTGCATCTGCAGTGGCAAAGAAGCATCTCAAAAGCAGCTTTTCTGTGCACTTTCCTTGCCTCAGCCTGATGGTGGCTCTCTTTCCCGTTTCCCAGGGTTTCCCCCAGTCTCTTAAATTGGTAATTGCTGTATTGCTATAGCTTTATTTATTTGTTTGTTTGTTATCTTCAGATTATAGCCCTCCCTCCCCTGCACAGCAGGGCTCAGGGCGGGTAACAACAGGTACAAACAGCAATATTAAAACAATAAATAAATTAATCATTAAAACCCAATTTGCAACAGCAGTTTATATCTACAACCTTAATCTAATTACTCAGATGGCAGCGCACAACATGACTGTGGCCTGGACATCTTCTCTCAGAAGAGATTGCTGTTCAGGTGTGTCCACGGATGCCAGGATGGTGCTGTAACAGATAGATAGCCAAGCACTAAGCAGTAGAGCCGGGGGAAGCCAATGTAGATGGAATTGCTGCCTCCTTAACCATAGGCCCAGCAGAACATCTCCGCTTTACAGGCCCTGCAGAACTATATTAGGTCCTGCAGGGCCTGAATCTCACTTGGGAGAGTATTCCACCAAGAAGGAGCTGGCTCAGGTTGAGGCTAAGCAGATACCTTTCAGTCTGGGGATCACCAGAAAATTTTGATCTGTTGAGTGTAACACTCTTTGGGGGACATACCAAGAGAGACGGTCCCATAGATATATCTATCTCAGACCACAAAGGGCTTTAAAGGTTAAAACCAGCACCTTGAACTTGATCCAGTACTCCACCTGGAGCCAGTGCAACTGGCAGAGCACTGGTTGAATGTATATTCTTGAAAGTGTTCCAGTAAGAGCACGCGCTGCCGGATTCTGGACCAGCTGGAGTTTCTGGTCAGCTTCAAGGGTAGCCCTGCATAGAGCGAATTAAAATCTACTCCAATTTGGATGTCAGACTGAAACAAAACCTCTTAAAAGCAACCCTGATGTATATTTTATACATATATGCCCATGGAGGATGAATTACAAAAAGCACTACATATGCGTAAAAATGTTACCTATGGAATCAGTCTCTCACTTTTGATGTAAACCACTTATTTCGGACACAAGCTGCATTTAACAATGTTATTGACTATAGTAACAGACTTCTATAACAGCACATCAAGTCAGTGAACCTTCCACCATGTAGAAGGCAATAAGAGATAAAAACAACAGGTGCAAAACTTGGGTTTTAGTAAACTAATTGCATAAGCATTCTGAAATGAGTGTTGGTTCTTCAGAGGAAATTAGCTGCTGGAGAAAAAAGCAGCCTGTTTGTCTTCTGTTTGCTATTATTCCTGTATAATCTACTTTCTGCCAATATAAAGGGAAGCAACTTGAAGTCACCATTTAAACAGGATAAAAAAAGGAATATTTAAAAGAACAAGATCTGCACAAAGAAACCTCGACAAGCCCATTTCCTTCTTGGTTTGGACTGAAGAGCCATGACAGCATGCCAAGCTCCTCTGCAACACAGCCTACATGTTCGGCAGTTATTTGTTTGTTGTTTTTCAGCTTGTCCACTGAGGTTAGCCAAACCAGTACTGTGTCTGTCATAGGATTTGAGTGAATGCCGATGTGTAGTGCATAATGTGCCCAATATCCCTTACCTTCTATGGAAACAAACCCAATTATTGCATTTTCCCTTATATACCAAGGTGTATCATGGCAACAATTGGGTGTCATGTAAAGTAATTTTTTTAAAAATTGCACCTGACATTTGCACAAGGTGTAGAAATTCTTCTTCAGATGGGGTAGCCACCACTATGTCCTTCCTAATCATAAGTCCTTTTTTGCAAATAGTGAGTGGGTGCATGTCTGAATGGGATAATTTGAACTCTGTTTCTCTAGTTTAGTCAAAAATATTACATGGAGATGGTTGTGGTGAACAGAGAGGTCGAGTTTCGTTGACTCCACTTTAATAATGCTTCAGGTACGTTCATAAAAACTGAATTTCTCAAAGCATTTTGGGGGGAGGGAATCTGAATAATTTTCCCTTGGGAATTTGTATTTATCTGTCCCAGACACTTGAGTACCATGGTGTGCGATGAGTATGTTAGAGATCAGAGAGTGATGAGAGAGACTTGATTTGGAATACTTTTTCTAAAACTCTTCAGCTTTCTGCCTTTATTTTGTGAACCTGAATAGAACAGGGTCTCTTGTCCAAATACTTAACTAATCTGTAGAGTATTTTTAGTGGTGAGTGTAGTTAGTAAAATCTAACATTATGGGGGTGTATTTTTATCATTGTTTAGCCACCTTTAATGCTACTGCTTGTGTTGTATACTCCCAAAGATGGCCAGATTCTGTGGATGCAAAAGCTCTTGCAACTCCCGAACCAGTTATGTGCCTCTGATTTCATTGCCTCTTTTTGTTCACCATAGGAGAGTCAGTGTTGAATAGTGGTTAGAGCATCAGACTGACACTTGGTTTCAAGTCCCCACTGTATCATAAAGCTTATTCACTGTACAATCTTAGGCAGAGTTAAATCTGTCTAAGTCCATTGATTTACAAGAGTGTGACACTGCCTGGGATTGTGCTGTGAGTGACGCTGGGCCAGTCACACAGGGATCTTCCACATGGGTTAACTGCCCTGAGTTAAATGTTTTTGGGAAGCAGTTTTTTCCCTGCTTCCCAACAGTATCATGGTGCATTCATGCACATCCAGAAAATTCCCTGGCTTTTCTTTCTCAAACCTGCTTTGCTCCAAGCTTTTGGGAAAGATCACAGTAAATTAGGGTTGCCACGTCTTACCCAGCTTGCAGCGGGGGCATCCTGGTCCCTCTCTGGGACTTCTTTGGTGCACGTGCCATGACAACTTCATCCAGAAGTGACATCATCACGTCAGGCACGTTGGGGGCAGGGCACTGCCATTTGAGGGGGAAACCATAGAGTTTTCCCTCAAATGCTAGAGCATCCCCTGCAATGTCCCCCCACGTGATGATGTCACCCATCATGCTGGGGTTAATTGCCACAATGCCGGCACTTTGGGGGTGGGGTTCCCCCCGGCAGCTGGTTCCAGACCAGTGGGTAAACGGCCCATCGGACAGGCAAACCCCAGCCCGCCTGGGGGGCATGGCAAACCTATAGTAAATCTTGGATGGTTGCTATGTGAGTGGGTAAATTCAGGTTTTCTGGCCTACATGCCAGCCATTTTCCCTGACCCTACCACCAGGGGGCTTTTATTTTTATTTTTGGATTGACATTTTATGGCTGTGCCCACCAATTCTCCCTCTAAGCAGTGGAGTCTTATGAGCAAAAATTCTACTTTGTGAGCTACTGGCATTAAAGTTGTGAGCATGCAGTTTGGCTGCTGCATAAATTAGTTTGCTCTGGAGCCATCCTTCCTGAGCTAAGACAAAAATGTGTGAGCCAGAGGCTAAAAAACTGCAAGCTAGCTCACACTAACTCAACTTAGAGGGAACACTGGTGCCCAGCATGGTGTGTCAGAACTCCGAAGATGCCTGCGGTTTGAAAAGGGCGAGGACCCCTGATCTATCCACTTCCCTTGCAGAAAATTCAGGAAAAGGATATATCTTCACAAGGAAATGGGCTCGAGGTTGAGGTTTGTTTGTTTGTTTAAATGAAAGCTGGGGCTTCAGAAATAATTATATATATTGATATAACTATTCCTGTACTGATTTTTTAAAATTGCAAAAAACCTGGAGGCCTGGGGAAGGGGGGGTGGCCATTTCCCAGGGATCGAGGCAGGGAAACTGTAGGGAAACCTGCTGTGTACAGGCTCCCTTGCACTTTATCTGCAGTCCCACCAGCAGTGGGGAAACCACAAAATCCCACCCTTCCCTGTGTGTAAGACACTTTCTCAACCAAATCTACCTCACAGGGCTGTTAAGAGGCCACAGTGAGAAAGGCAGCCTGGGACCAACATATCTAAGGGACTGTCTCTTCCCATAACTCCCGCGGAGAGCCTTGTGCTCTGCTTACCAACATCTGCTGGCCCAAAGGACGTCCGCTTAGCCTCAACCAGGGCCAGGGCCTTTTCCACCCTGGCTCCTGCCTGGTGGAACATGCTCCCACTTGAAATCAGGACCCTGTGAAACTTACTACAGTTTTGCAGGGCATGTAAAATGGAGCTGTTCCACCAGGCCTTTGGTTGAAGCACCGGACACCCAATCATCCAACCTCCCTTGCTGAAAACTGCCCTATTACATTTGCTATTGTTTCTGTTGTGACTCTGTTTTGTCATCTATTTAGCACTGCTGGAGCTTAATAAATTAATGTATAATTTGGCATCTTTTAAACGGTTTTAAGCTATTTATTGTGATAATATTTCTATACATACTCTCGTTGTTACCTGCCCTGAGCCTGTTTCTGGAGAGCGCAGGATATAAATCTAATCAATCAATCAATCATGTGCAAAGACCTGAGCTGCTTAGAGGGAAGGGTAGATAAAAATGTGCAATGTACATAAAAATGTGCTGGAGACCAACTGTTGTGTGCTAATTCACATCATGTTGAAAAAAGTCAACTCAGTTTGAAGCCCGTTAAATAACTGTAGTGATTTTTTTTTAAATTGGGGTGGGCGTAATCAGGGACTTTTGCCGTTGTTGGTTTGGCACCATTTGAGCAATGGATTCTACAGCCATCCAATTTTAAGAAGGTTTAAAAATCTAGTTGCCTGAAACTACAGTCTCCTTTTGATTGGTCTTTAGATGACCTATCTCCAATGGATTCCCACCGCTTCAAATGCCGTCTCTCCCTGGGGAAAATGCAGGTTGTCTAAATGCAATCTGAGTGGCACTCTTTCAGTCTTATTTCATTAATGAACCTTTTATCCTTTCTTATTCTCCTAGCCATGCCTACCATGTTTCTTTATTCCTTACAGGCATTCTAAGCATATTTTCATTTGAGTACTTAATGGCAGACATTGTTCTAATTATGTGCAGCTGACCCAGAGATGTGATAATTTGGTGTAGGAGAATCAGATGACTTTATTAGACAAGGGGCTGTAATGTATAGGCAGAAAGTGTGTGTTCCATTTCCCCATCAACCCCTAACCTCTACATTAAAATGTGCTACAGATGTGCTAAAAATGCAATAATTATGACAACTATCCCTATCTGTTTATTTGTTATTGACTAAATGGGTAGCCCTAATGCAAGTGAATGTGTGAAGAAAAAAACCAGAGTAAAAAGCAAAGGAGAGAGATATGTAGATTTTCTGGTAAATATTTCATGGGGCACACTTACCAGACTCTGATTTAGTAATTAACATTTCTTATCAAATGCAACAGGAAACAGGCCCCTCCCCCCAAAAAACCCCTTTGTGTATTGTTCCTTTTAATTGGTACAAGAAAGTGGGTTCCTAAAGGTTAGAAATATTGTAAATAGCACATTTTGTTCCGGAAAGGGGCCCCATTGCTTATTTTACTCTATTGTAAGAGCTGCCCATTTATTCGTTACCTTTGTTTCTGGTTTGTTACTGATCTATCGGAGGACCTGTTGTCTCAGCTCATTATTTCTATGTTTAATCAAGAGCCTGTGATGAAGGAATTTTGTCAAAAGCATTTTGGAAGACTGAAGTATATGATACCACAGCTCGTTCATAGAGAATTCGAGAAGGTTGACAAGGCAGGATGTCCCATTGCAGGTCACCCTGGTTCCCCCCCACCCCAATAAAGCTAGTTTTGCTACTATCTATAATGTGGCTACTTTTGTGTATTTTATTTATATCCTGCCTTTCTCCCCAGTGGGGGCCCAAAGCAGATTGGATTGGAATCCTGTAGACAGTTGTGGTCCCCTTATCTCGAAGAAGGTCTTTTTGTCAGTCTTGTATATGGTCATGGCAGCCAGTTCCTGCCATGCAAGATATTGCAGACAAGCAACGTTCCCATCAAGTCAGGAATAGCTGGATACATTGTGGAATTGTGCTCAGATGGCAAAATTGCCCAAATGGGTCAAGGAAAAAGAAATTAACAACTTTGGGAAACATTGGGTTACCCTTTATTAAATTTTGTACAGATAACCCATTTTATTCTGAACATTTGTGTTATAACATTGTAATCTGAGGAGAAAACAAAATATATGCATTCATGCTTTAAGAAAACTATACTTTTGAATATGACGTATGATATGAGGGCTGTATAAACATTGTTTAGGAAAAAATTAAAATCTTAGGATCTTTGAAATGTGGTTTTCTATTTTTTTCTTTTTTGTATGTGACCAACAGTTGATGTTTCAGTGTGGTTGATATCTAATCTTTTGCCAATTTATGGACATTTATTAACGCTTTGATATATGTTGTACTGTTATTATTGATCTCGTTAATCATTATTGATATTTGGATCTGGACTTAATGATGCATTATTATGAAGTCTGATGCATTGATAAGGTATCCACTGATATTTGTATGTTTTATGTTAATGCTATTATTAATGGTGTTTTATTGATCATATGCATTAATAGTTATTAAAGTATTAATATTTAAGGTAGTACTTACTAGTATTTTTTATTCTTTAATAGTTATTAAGATCTGAATTCTGATAAGGTTTACACCAAACAAAAAGGTAGGAAGTAGATTTTGTTAGTCTTTTCAATATATGTGTTTATATTTCGCTTTAATTGAAATAGAAAAATGGTGGAGGAGTGTTGGCTTGAATTTAGGAGGAAATGAAATTTGAATGCTTGGTGAATTTTTTTATGACATCAAGAAAAATGTTAAAGGGAAGTTATATTGGAAGGCTATTGTGTGTGTGTGTGTTGGACTACTGGTCCTAGTTGTATCAATGAGACTGTTTCCAAATGAAATGGGTGCAACCTTTGTTCTTAGAAAAGTATTTGTTAAGGCAGGACTGCAGTGGAGCTTCTGTCACATGAGAGCTGAGTATGTGTAGGTCTTTGTAACAAAGGGATTGAAGAGCCACATGTGAGCTGAGTTGAGTTGATATTTTACATGAGGAATTCAATCCTGGCTTAGGAAACAGCCCCATTTCACTCATATAAGGACAGATCAGACATTCACTGCTGGCAATAATGTGGCTCCTTATTTATTTCTGATTCATTAGCTGTCATTTTGCTGCGCTCCCGTAACAAATGTCTAAATAGGAGCAGAGAAAAGAGCTGCCACATCAGACAAACGCTGCCTCTGTCACAAAAGTTCTCCTTGAAAAAAGGGACAGACATTCCAGTTGAAGCAGTGGTACAAAGAAGAAGGGGGGGGAAACCCTTCATTCTGTTTGTGTTTCTCTTTAGCGACTGAACATCTAATTTTTAAAAAGATTATGGTGTTCTGAAAATTTTGCAAAGATTTTAAATAATGGTTAAAAAGAAATGTTAGGTACAGTGTATGCTGCAAGGCTTCTGGACAGTTTTTGTGGTTTCAGATTGATTTCACAGCTTTGAAATTGTTTGATTCTCTTGAGGCTTTGGGAAAGAATTAAGCAACAGGGGAAACTGACCCTAGACAAAAAACCTACCGCATCTGTTAAATAAATAAATAAATAAATAACCCAGAAAAGTCAATCCCAACAAACCACTATAGCAATCACTTTTAAGATTTTGAGTTGATTAATGGCTCCTCTTTTTTCTGTTCTATTAACCAATGACAAATATCTCTGTTAGGGTGATGTTTGGAGGAGGGTCGATTATAACTGTCTTTCTTGATTTAAATAACAGAGACAAACCATTAAATGCTGAAAGCATAATCTGAAAGCATAATCTGAAAGATGTGTCTCATAGATTGTTTACCACAGTGTAACCAGCGCCAAATACCCTTTTACCAACAGCAATACAGGTTTAAACCTGCATTTTGAATTTGCAGTGACAAAGAGTTCATCATTTTGTATAAGCCTGCTGCAGCCTTTGGACGGAGAATGAGATTTTACAAATTGATAGTCTTTCTTCAGTTTTGTTGTATTTCTTAAACCTAAACATAAAATTCTGCTTTTCAGCACAATTAAATACTGAAAGGAATGCAGTCGATGTAATATTTTTAATTGTCTTTTTATATATGTTGTAGGTTTTTTATTTACTGGTCTCCAACAATACAGTGTAAAATAAGCTGATCAGATCACAAGGACATTCTGTGAAGCGTCCCCAGAAGCATAATTAACTTCCTGCTTCTCGGTTTTTCCCTGAAATTTCAATTAGCTTTGGTTCTCTTTGCTACCTGTCCCCATGTGCCCTAAACGGCTGTGGAGTGTTGGCGTTGCACTGCTTAGCAGCTGCTGTGTTCTGTGCAAGAAACAGCTTAATTTTAATGCTTTGTGGAATT
Organism: Lepidodactylus listeri; assembly: GCA_029233225.1. Taxonomy (NCBI): domain Eukaryota; kingdom Metazoa; phylum Chordata; class Lepidosauria; order Squamata; family Gekkonidae; genus Lepidodactylus; species Lepidodactylus listeri. The sequence goes on from JARCFY010000013.1 coordinate 40,534,419, forward strand.
ATTATTTCCTAGGTTTATATAATGTGTTTGGGGGAGGGTACTATTTTGGCCAGGCAAGAACAGATCTTTGTACAGGGCACAGTTACTGTATAATAGTTTTCACCTTATGCTAGGGAGTGCTGGGAAGTGTAGTTTTGTCGGGGGAGCTAGATATATTTATCACATCAGTGTGTATTTATAGTTAGAATATTTGGCCTCAATGTGCATCACTTTGCATTTGGCCACATTGAACCCCATTTGCCACACTGACGCCCACTCACCCATCCTCAACAGATCCCTTTGGAGTACCTCACAATCCTCCCTGGTTCTTACCACCCTGAACAATTTCATGTCATCTGCAACTTTAGCCACTTCACTGTTTATTCCCAACTCCAAATCATTAATGAACAAGTCAAAAAGTCTTGGACCCAGTACTGATCCCTGCAGTACCCCACTGCTTACCACCCTCCACTGTAAAAATTGCACACTTATATTCACTCTTTGTTTCCTGTTAGCCAGTTTGTGATCCACAAGAGGACTTGTCCTTTTAGCTTTCTGGAAGTCAAGGTAAACAACATCTGTTGGGTCCGTCTTGTCCACACGTTTGTTCACCCCCTCAAAGAACACTTACAGAACACATGCTGAGTCTTCCTCAAAAGTTTTTGTTCATCAATGTGCCTACTAATACTCTCCTTAAAAACGGTTTCTACCAACTTACGGTATTGATGTGAGACTGACAGGCCTGTAATTTCCTGGATCTCCTCTGGAACCCTTTTGAAAGATGGGGGTAACATTAGCTACTTTTCAGTCCTCAGGAATGGAGGCAGATTTTAAGGAAAGATTACATATTTTTGTCAGGAGATGCACAATTTCCCATTTGAGTTCTTTCAGAACTCTTTGATGTATGCTATCTGGGCCTGGTGATTTATCAGTTTTTAAGTTGTCTGTCAGTCGTAGGATCTCCTCTCTTGTCACCTCAGTCTGACTCAGGTCTTTCAACACCCCTCCCAAAATCAGCAGTTCTGGAATGAAAGTCCTTTGTTTTTAAAATATTTGGGATTTTCAGGACCTCTGGATAGCCAAAATTAAAGGGCATTTAAAGGGATTGCAGTCCCTTTAAATGCCTTCTGGGTGAACTCACCACTTGGAGATGTTTAAAGGGATCACTGTCCCTTTAAACACCTTCAAAGTTCACAGAGTTGCAGCTTGGCAAAGGCATTTAAAGGGACCGTGATCCCTTTAAATGCCTTCCCCCCCCTGCACTGGAAACAATGGTGGATGGGGGCACCTCCTTTGGGGGCCCATAGAATTGAACCCCTGGTCTAATCTTTTCAAAACTTGGGTGGGGGGGGTTGTGGACTGACACTAGCAGCTATGCTGCAAATTTGATGCCTCTACCCAAAAAGAAAGCAGCCCCCCTGAGCCTCAGATACCCCTTGATCGATTCTCCATTATAATGGAGCCCAAAAAAATTCAGGTTTCCTGAATATTTACTGAATTTCAATACCATACTGGTATTGGGATTCAGGAATATTGGAAAATTCCGATATTTTTTGGGTTCAATATACCCGAACCCGAAAAATACCAGGGTTGGTGTTGTTTTTTGCACACACCCCAATTCTGACACAGACATTTGGAAGAGCTAGGGAGGAAGCTTAGAAATAGTGGGTGGTATCCTACCTTAGGCTCTATCTTAATTGGCTCTTCAGTTAAAAGAAAACTCCTTAGGCTGGGGAAAGGCTTCAGCCTTTGCTTAGTGGACGAATGCCAGCGTTATGTCAGCCCTAGCCATGTAAGCCTGTAACTAAAATAAATCTCAACTTTCTTTCTTTTCCCTTGTTCAAGTTACCTCATCTTGGAAATCAGAACATGATTACTAATGATAGTTTCCATTTTCAGCCTGCAGTGAGATAAACCCTCTTGTTTCATTTGCAGCCTACACACTGACGCAGCAGTCCTTTCCTTGCCTTTCTTTTATTTTTTTAATTCTAATTTTGAAGTGTGGAGTTGAAATAAAATTAGAAATTAAATCCTCATCTGGTATAAATCACTGCTACTCTGTTGTGGTTAATAGAGCTATATCCAATGACCAGCTTTGCTCTCAGCTTTCTTAGGAGGCTAGGACTGTGACACAGTCATGCATTCATGAAAAGAGCGTTTATGGCTCAGTGTCTTGTTAGTCAGCTGATTTTGTGCGTTTCAACAGCTATTGAAGCTGAAAATGGGATTTGTATGGGGAGCCAGGATAACAAGAACCCATCGACTGGAGGCTCTGGATCTGAAAGTTGTATTACATTAATGGAGACTCTCATACCTGCTCAGGAGGAGATGAGACATGAAGTGTTGTGGGCCAGTGAATGTAAGCAAAAGTTATGGGTTGCTTATTTACTATATTTTAGCTCCTTTTTTGAAATATGTTCCAAACAATATATAATAAAACCATAACAAAACATCAGAACACCAAAGGACCAACGAAATTACAGACAGCTAAGAGGAAAGGCAGGGTATAAATATTTAAATAAATTCAGAAAACTGCAGTACCGAGACTAAGAAACAGCCTAACTGTAATCATATGTGTGCACAGGGCTACCTAAACAAACAGAGTTTTTGCATGAATGTAAGAAGAGTATGCTGGGCTAGACCAGGGGTCCACCTAGTCCAGCATTCTATTTCACATAGTGGCCAATCAGTTGCCCTGGAGGGTGAATAAACAGGGCACAGAAAGCAAGACTTTGCCCTGATATTGCCTCCTAGCACTGGTATTCAGAGGTTTGCTGCTTCTGTATATGGAGGTTCCCTTTACTCATTGTGGCTATTAGTTATTGATGGACCTATCCTCCATGCAGCTGTCTAAACTTTTAAAGCCATCTATACTCATGGCTATTGGCAGTAGGGTTGCCAGGTCCTACCTGGCACCCAGCAGGGGGTTCCTGGGCCCTTCTGCTGTAAGCATGGCACGATGACATCACCTGGAAGTGACATCATTGTGTCACCATTGTCGGGGTGATGTTCTAGTTTTGGGGCAAAACTCTATGGTTTTTTTCCTTCAAAACCATGGAGTTTGTCCAAAAACAAGAGAGTCACCCTCTGACTTCACTAGCAGGCAACATTCCTATTTGGGGGTGTGGCTTTGCTCACCACCTAGCTGGCTGGCAGTGGATCAAAGCCCTGAAAACCAGGGGCACTTTAAAGCAGGCAATTTAAAGGGATGAAAGCGTTTACAAGGTGGCCAGGCTTTGCCCCTCCATGAGTGGGACCTATCCCAAGGTTGGCCCTGCCCACCCCTTGCCAGAAATTGACAACTTTACCAGCAGCAGTGTGGAAGCAATGGTCATAGCCTACATCTGGCACCGCTCAGACCCATGTTGCGAGGGGCTGGGGCTGAGCCCATTTGTTTGTAATGAGTATCATCCTGCTTGATATCATGTTTGCGCCTTCCCTCCTTCTTCCCAAACCCATATCCTATTTCTTGAGTTCAGAAGGTTTTCATCCAGAACCAGTCTTTCTTTCTTTCTTTCTTTCTTTCTTTCTTTCTTTCTTTCTTTCTTTCTTTCTTTCTTTCTTTCTTTCTTAACATTTTAATGCCACCTTTCTACCCAATCAGGGTTCCCAAGGCAGTGCACATTAAACAGAAAAATGAAATACATTAAAATGATAAAATAATTCAATAAAACACATAAAAACAACACTAGAACCAGGGAGGAGGGCCATGTTTGGGTATGCCAAACAAAACAAAAAAGTTTTTGTCTGCTAGAGAGGACACCAATCAGGGCTCATTTTGTAGCAGGAGCTCCTTTGCATATTAGGCCACACACCACTAATGTAGCCAGTCCTCCAAGAGCTCACAGAGCTCTTCTTACAGGGACTACTGTACGCTCTTGGAGGATTGGCTACATCGGGGGGTATGGCCTAATATGCAAAGGAGCTCCTGCTACGAAATGAGCCCTGCACCAATAAAGGAAGACGGACCAATATCTCTGGGGAGGGAATTCCAAAGTTATGGTGCCACAACCAAGAAAGCCCTTCCTCAGGTCACCACCTGTGTAGCCTCAGAAGGCAGGGGCAATTGAAGTGGGGCCTTTGAAGATGGTTAGTGTGAACAGGTAGGTTCATATGGGAGAAACTGGACCTTAAGGTATGTTGGTCCCAGGCTGTCCAGGGCTTTAAGCATCTGATATCTGAATATGGATATTGTAGAAACTGGAGTTTGTTTCTTCCACACAAACTGTGGTTCTAAACCAAGATTAAACAGTGGTTTAGAATCCTAGTTTAGAGGGAAAACTTTTTGCAGGAACCCACATTCAGAAGTCGCAACAAATTGGAATTTGAACACTTTCACGGGGGGAGGGGGCATGCAAGCACAGCATGAAGCCAGGTTTATGCCTGTTGTGAACAAGGCTCTGCTTATTCTGCAACTAATGGTTTGTGTAAACTCATGTAGTGAGTTCATGCCTGATGCAAGACTTGACCGTCCTTCGCAGGCTTTGGTCCTCAGTCCAGTGGGGGGAAAAGTTGGGGAGGGGTGGCTGAACAGTTCCCAAGACATGTTCCCTGTCTTTGGAACTAAAGCTTGGAAAGGTGGTCATAGAGAATGTTGAAATAGTGGGGCTGGGGCGGGGGGTAGCTTGGCAGTAAGAAGCAGCTAATGTTTGGTGTGGTATAATTTCTTTTAAAATGAGCAAAATCTTTATCCTTGTATTTATTTTTCAAAGAAAGCAAAGCTCAAGTATATTTGCCTTCTTATGCCATTAAACTTTTACAAAACCTCCTTTGCTTTCTACACGAAAGAAAAAAGCTGCCAGATTTTCTTACTCACCAGCCAAATTGCAGCAGATTTTAATGTGTGTTTCTGTTGCATATTTGTCACTTCACCATCTTGGAGAGAGATTATGTGGAGTATATTTTTACTGCCTAGGCAAACAGTCATGCTGTTCAAATGAATATGTTTTCCTGCAAATTCCACATCTCCAGACTGATGCACAAAACTACTTTCTCGGGCTGCCTATGCAAATGGCAAGGTTGTGTTTTTGATGCCTGAATATGAAAAGTGTGGTCTGAGCTCCCAGAAATTGATTAATCTACTTGATGTGGACGAAGATGCTCATTCACCTTAATTTTGCAATATGAGTAAGTTTGTATCTCTCCCACCAGTTATCTCTGGGCACTAATAGTGCCCAGCACTACTGCTGAATTTCCTGTCTGCAGGATTTTTTCTTCTATGTGATTAGGTCTGTATGAAATATGAAAATCAATAAGGCGTTTTTAAAAGTCCTTCCATCCCATTCTTACACAGATCACAGTTGTTTTTTCCTGCAAAGGACTAGTCACATTCATGCACGTGTCACTTTCACAGTGTCGCAAATACATGGTGGAAACTAAGAAATTCCAAGGTGGTGTGGGGAGAGATATAAGAAGGGGCTGAGGAGACAAGGAGACTATCATCCTAGCTTCTAGCTATTGTATGGACAACAAAATGTTCAAAAGCAAGAAAGCTCCAGCCTGGTGTAGTGGTTTAAGCATTGGAGTAGGAGACCCAGGTTTCAATCCCTGCTCTGCCATGGAAGCTCACTGGGTGTCCTTGGCCCAGCCTCTCTTTGGTCCTTTCCACACTTGGATCTCATCCCTGGTTTTATCAGAGTTCAACTCATGACACAATACCTTGCATTTATCCCTGGTTATAATGGTCCTTTCCGCACTAGGCCTTAAATCCTGGTTCAACCCTATTGTCCTCCTGATGCATAGCTGAATTCCCCAAACAACGAGGCAGGCCATTGGTGGTAACACTGTCCCCAAACTTACATTCTACACTACACGTGAGTTTACCCCTGTAATTATCTCGGGGTATTCTTTGTTTCCACGTTTCACTGAGGTCACCCCGGTTTTGCCCCACACTTGTCCCAGGATAAACGGATGCTGTTATAACCAGGGATAAATGCAAGGTATTGTGTCAGTAGTTGAACTCTGATAAAACTAGGTGGAGGTCCAAGTGCGAAAAGGACCAATAGCATCCGTTTATCCTGGGACATACGTGGGGTGAAACCAGGGTGACCTCAACGTAATGTGGAAACAAAAAATACTCTGAGATAATTACAGGGGTGAGCGTGAGTGTAGTGTAGAATGCAAAAACACCCTGAGATAATTACAGGGGTGAACTCGTGTGTAGTGTAGAATGCAAGTTCAGGGACAGGACTGAACCAACATTTAAGGTCTAGTGCGGAAAGGATCTCTCTATGTGTCTCTCTTACCTACTTCACTGGGAGGGTTAGAATAAAATGGAGGAGGAGGGAATGATGCTGTAAGCTGCTTTGGGTCCCCATTTGGGGGGAAAGTGGGCCAGTGTCTAAATAAAATAAAGAGGGCCATTGGTCAAGCAAAAAAAAAAAGCATGGCAGAAAGTCATTTTAGGCAAAGGTGTTGCATATGACCTGTAGTCCAGGAGGGGGGAATCTGGGATGTACATTTTCATCTATAAAGCAAGACAGAATCTAAAGTAATCCCAATCTGCATTCTGTGTGTTTCACATCCATATGTTACATATATGCCAGAAGCATGCACAGTGAGGAAAACATGCAGAAACTTACTTCTATGTACAGATTTCCCTCGGTGAACTGGGCCACTGTTTTTCCTGAGATGTAAAGAAATGTCCATAAAGCAACTTAATAGAACTTATTGCATGCTTATGGCTTAAAGTAAAAAATAATGATGATACAGTGGAAACCCATGGCACTTGTTTTGCCACTTCTTTATTCAGGGCCAGCTTGTGGCACAAGCATCCAGTGGGGATTATATTCTGAAGGGGGGGGCACTATTGCCCTGGTGGCTCTCTGGTTTCTAGAAAGCCAGCCAGCCACCCTCCCTTTGGCTATCTTCTGAAAGCTCCACCCTGCCCTTAACAATTAAAATGGAGTGGAGCTTTCCAGAGATAGCCAGGTACCTCTCTAGTGATGGCTGGGGATGGTGGTAAGGACAGGAGGAGGCTTCCTGCCTCCATCCACCACATGGCTGCTGACTTGTGTTTCTCTGCAGCAGCACAGGGGATGGTCCCCTGAATGGCTTGAACCACCTATGGCTTCAGTGGTAACTCATTTGTTCATGACCTAGTTATCTGAAGGACGCCTTCTTGCTATATCGACCCACATGTCTGGTAAGGGGCAAACAGCCCCCATCACTGTCTAGGTTTTGCACGGCAGTACATTTTTGACAGGCTTTTACAGTTGAATCCTATGGAGGGGTTTTGTGTTACCTGCGATGAGATTAAATTTTAGGCAGTTGATTTTCTGATGTATTGTGATGTATATTAGTATAATGATGTTTTTTTATCACATTTAGTTTTATGATTTTTGTCAGGAGTAGGATATAGATTTTAAAAAATAAAGAATGCAGTCACATAAAACAGCAGTTTAAAGGGAGACAGAAAGGAAAAGATACAGTAGAAGTGGAATCACCAATGAATCCCCCCAAAAAGCACCAGGATGCAGATTCTCTTTAAAGATGAATGAAAAGTAACCACAATCCCTCACCCCCAAATGCTAAATTCCAAATAATTTAGCTGGGTCTGTGGGTTCTGTAGAAACTTTTGCTGAATGCCAGAACACAAAAGGGTGATATGTATTGCATGCAAAAGTAGAAATTGCCAACTGACAGCATTTCTGTGGCCAGCATTTAAGATGTCAAGGCTGCGGGAAAGGAAAGAAACAGAATATTGGAACCTCTTGCCATCAGCAGGAAAAGAGATCTAGTGAGTCTACCATGACTCAGGTAAGCAAACAGGATCAAACAAGAGCTGCAGGCAGGCTTGTGTGTAACCTAATGCGACACAAAATGCTGACCGGACTCTGGCAATGGAAGGGACAGGAAAGTGACACATTCAGTCCAATCAGCATTTTTATAACACTGGTGATCATACAACTTATTTTTGGCAACTGAATTTCTGTTCTCCCTGCCTAGGGCTCCAGAGTATCACTTTTGCATAGTGTGCAAAATGGTTAGCTTATTGAGAGGAAAACCAGGACTCTTGCCATTTACCTGGCAGTTTGTCAGTTGCTGGGGTGTTACCTTTTCTCACCACTCATAAGAACATAAGAGAAGCCAGTGCTGGATCAGGCCAGTGGCCCATCCAATCTAACACTCTGTCACACAGTGGCCAAAAGCACCAGGTGCCCTCAGAAGGTCCAGCTATGAGGGCAGGAAGCCCTCCCACTGTTGCCCCTCCCCCAAATACCAAGAATACAGAGCATCACTTGCCCCAGACTGAGAGTTCCTATCTATACTTTGTGGCTAATAACCACTGATGGACCTCTGCTTCATATGTTTATCTAATTCCCTCTTGAAGCCATCCATGCTTGTAGCCGCCACCACCTCCTGTGGCAGTGAATTCCACATGTTAATCACTCTTTGGGTGAAGAAGTACTTCCTTTTATCTGTTCTAACCCGACTGCTCAGCAATTTCATGGAGTGCCCCCGTGTTCTTGTATTGTGAGAAAGGGAGAAAAGGACTTCTTTCTCTACCTCTATCCCAAGCATAATCTTATAAACCTTGATCATGTCACCCCTCAGCCGTCGTTTCTCCAAGCTAAAGAGCCCCAAGCGCTTCAACCTTTCTTCATAGGGAAAATGTTCTAACCCTTTTATAATTCTTGTTGCCCTTTTCTGCACTTTTTCCAATACTATAATATCTTTCTTGAGCTGTGGCAACCAGAACTGTACACAGTACTCCAAATGAGGTCGCACCATCGATTTATACAGAGGCATTATGATATTGGCTGACTTGTTTTCAATTCCCTTCCTAATAACCCCCAGCATAGCGTTGGCCTTTTTCATTGCAGTCACACACTCGACATTTTCATTGAGTTATGTACTACAACTCCAAGATCTCTCTCTTGGTCAGTCTCCGCCAGTTCGGACCCCATCAACGTGTATTTATAGTTAGGATTTTTGGCTCCCATGTGCATCACTTTGCACTTGGCCTCATTAAACCCCATTTGCCACGTTGATGCCCACTCGCCCATCCTTGACAGATCACTCAGACTACAGTATGTGGTTTGTGAGGAAATTTAGTCCTCCTCCCACTGTCATCTCTATTACTCTTACTAGTTGGAAGATGGTTGTGGAGCTGCTGTAAGTACCTATTGGACAGCATCTGTGATATGATATGAATAACAACTATCCAGCTATCAAAAAACACCCCATTTGCTGATATTAGTGTGTGATTTCTGTATTCTGTAGTCTGAACACCCTTCTGCTTTTACGCTCAGGGATAAAACCGTCTGTAAATGGTAAATTCCGCTGCAGCAATTAGTTGAATTGTGGTTTTAACCCTTCAATTCCTGCTTGGCTTGGCTAATAAAAAGCAGATTTTCTGTACAGTTACTAGTAGTTTTTTAAAATTACATGTTTTAAAAGGTCACTTCTTTTTCATTTTAAAACTGCCAAAGACACTGCAGAGGCCCCAGTTCTGATAATTGAAACCAAGCAGGAACTGAAGGGTTAAATCGCTTCTTGTTTTCTGCATGGCTTTGATCATCAATGTCATAACTGTTGACTTTTTGCAAGTTCCATGATTGCAGCCCCAGCACCAAGGGGAGGGTGCCAAAAGGCAGAGAGGGGCTCCCTTATTCCCCATGCACCATTAACTCCTTTTGCAATCCAGGTTTAAATAACACACACCCTAGATTGGAATAAATTGGCCACAACTTTATTGGTTCCAGCTGTAAGAAGCCTTGGTACACACACACACACACACTAAAACCCACACAGCAAAGAGGGCAACCTGGAGTGGTACAATGCCTTAAATGGCCCTACTAGCCACCCCCCTCCCCCCAAACCCTCTCTGGCCTCCGGGATAGACCCAGCAGTGGGCCAGGATGGTACCAAGCTTCCCGTGCTTGTTGTGCCTCCTGGCCTTCTGGCCTCCTCCCTCATGGCCTGGCCTCCTCCCTGCCAAGCCTCCCCGCAGGGCCACAAACAGGAACCGTAATAAGTCCAGATCCCAGCTGTCCACTGTCCTCAGCTAGCAGCTTGGGCTCACAGAGTACAACTTTTGTTTAAGTTATGTCTTGTCCTCATACAGAAGAGCTATTTCCATGTAGTAAAGGTATTTCCCCTCTCTAAAATGTGGATTACACTACAGTGCAATGAAGATTGAGTGGCTGGTCCATACTTCTGGGTAACAGTACATATTATGAAAGGGCAAGATCCCTGGTTCAGTCTCTGAGATCCCTAGTTAAAAGAATCTCAAGTAGCAGGGCTGAGAAAACCTATGACTTGGAAGCACTGTTGCCAGTCATCGTCGGTGGGACTCAATATTGCATCATATAGGTAGGGGACTATTGTGCCTCTAGCAAAATGGAGTTGGATCCTTATGCACTGGTTGGTTTTCTGAACAGTCTTCAAGAATCATGAAGAAGACCTTCATTATTCAGCTTTCTTTGACAGGAACTCATTCAAGGTTTTCTTGAGCCATGAGTGTCACTGTGTGAGGCCCTGTAACCCCATATACAGCATGAAACATCATTGGCTGATCTTGCTTGGTGACCATCCAGCGAAGAAGGGAGCTTTTAAGAGAAGCTTATAAGCAATTCTGCCCTTCTCATGCAGGTATTTGCTTCAAGCTGCTGGACTCACTCACCTCTTACCTGAAGCATATTGGGATCAATTGGTCACCCTTAGAGGACAATCATTAATCTTTTGGATCATCTTCAGTTGGGTTCTGAAAGTTGGCATATTTTTTCTCCTTCTTCACATTGTTCGGGAGATGTGGTGTTATAATAGGCCTGGTCTTGTGACTGATCAAAACATAAAGGAATGACCGGAAGAGAGCAGTTGATTAAGAGCACCATCAATTGCTTGACTGGTAGGCTGGGCTGAAGAGGAAACAACCTTGGTGCTGGGCAGCATCAGCCAAGCAGCGTGTTGGAAGACGGTGATGAAGTTTGCCCTCTCTTGGCACAATTAATGTGTAGCCTAGGAGGAACAAGGCTGATGGTAACGCTGGCCATGTTTGGAGCCGCGTTGCTGTTCCAAATGCTTGTAGCCAATGGGCTAGCTTCAAGGGCCAGTTCAAACATTACAAAGTCATTTTAGCTGCCATAGAGGCTTTCAGTTAGACAGTGTGAGGAGTTCCCTGTTGGGAAATCAAATCCCAGGCATGGGCAGGCCTGATTTGCAGTATGCAGAGAAAGGGAGCTTAACCTCTCCCAGCCTGAAATGGCCCCAGGGAGCCACAGTTTGCCTCACTGGGAAACAATACTAATTGCTTCATTGAGGAATCATATCCAACAGCAGATCCCTTGTAGAAGCGAAGAAGAAGAAATTGGATTGATACCCTGCCCTTCACTACCCGAAGGAGTCTCGTAGTGGCTTACAATCCCTTCCCCTTCCCACAACAGACACCCTGTGAGCTAGGTGGGGCTGAGAGAGCTCACGAGAACTGCCCTTGAGAGAACAGCTCTGAAAGAACTTATGACTGACCCAAGGTCACACCAGCAGCTGCATGTGGAGGTGTGGGGAATCAAACACGGTTCTCCCAGATTAGAGTCTGTACAACTAACCACTATACCAAACATTGGGAGAGTGTGTGTGAGGGAAGGCTTATGTGCCTTCTTCCCACGTGCCACAGTCCTGATCCAAACCAGGAATTCTACATGGACAACTCCTATGCATATCAACCTGCCATATGGACTTTGCAACATGTGAATCATCCCTTAGTTGGAATCCATGGTTATGATGCATCTTTTATGATTCAGGTCAGCCATTATGCATCTCTCTCTCTCTCCTTGGTTCAAATGTTTAGCACTCGTAGAGTGGCCGGGCCTTAAGCAGTTAGGAGCAACTTCATAGCATTGTCGATATTTTTTTTCCTTCTAAAATTATTGGTATGTTAGAGGCTGAAATCTTGATATATTTGAGATACAAATTGCTCTGTGTAAGTTAAGTGGTTTTTCTGCAGGTCAGACTGTCTTTACAGTAAGGTTTGTGATTAGTTATTACAGCCCAAATATTTTTCACAAGCACTAATCTGTAATGTTCCAGTCCAGACATGATATTTCTTTGAGAGAAAATAACACAAATCAGATTTAAATATCATGCCAGCAAAAAAAAAAAAAAAGCCAAAACAGCCTGCTTGGAAGATGATACTTGCAAGAATCATCTGAGGTAAAACTATGCTATGAAATCTCCCCCCTGTTGATACCTTTTTTGTGCTAGATCTGTAGCCTCAGTTCTGGCACTTTGTTCAGCAGCCAGGGTCTGTCACCTGACAGATAAGTAATGTTCTGCTCCCATCTTTCCCTGTAAAATGGAAAGAAATGATTTAATATAGCTGTGACAAATAGTAGTAGGAATGCTAACGTTCACTGATTTCCAGATTCAGCTCTGATTTGAAAACTTCCTTCCTAACAGAGGATTTTCCGATTTCCCACTATTCCCCTTACAGCTGTTCTTCCTAAATGTTTGCAAAAATATTGTAATGGTAATTAACCTGTTATGGCTTATTCACACGTGCAAACCATCAGTGGATACTTCCAATTTGTGAAATGTTTGTATTTTTTACAATGGAGTCACATTTATATTTCTTCTCTCTCTCTCTCTCTCTCTCTCTCTCTCTCACACACACACACACACACACACACTCCATTTTCCTTTCTATAAATATTAATTTTTCTCTGAGGAAAAAGCATGAAAGCTCCAAGCAGAACAGTATTATCATGAGATAAAAATTTCTAAACACTGTGATTACTAAAACAGGAGTGTACACCTCCTGGCAAGATCAGGGACTCTTCTCTGACCAATTTTTCATCTCAGGTTACAGAAACAGAAGTGAGATTATTGTCTGGTTGGCTGAGTTCACCATTGTACAGATATCATTGACAAACCATTAAATGTGTTAAACTGATATATAAAGTCAGGGGCCCCACCTAGCCGAATACCGTTTACTCTGACTGGCAGTGGTTCTTGGGAGTCTTTCCTAGTCCTGGTACTGGAGCTGCTTTTAATTACTGATGCCGGAGACTGAGTTTGGGACCTTGTGTGTGCAAAGCATGTGTTTTGCACTGAGCTTTCAACTCTTCAGAAGTGAGTGGAGCTTATCTGGGAAAACCTGTGAATCATAAGCCCATAATGGTAGACAATAATTCTGAATTAACATTCCATTAATTTCTATATATAAACTAGTGTTTCTTCTCTCCTTCCCTCTTCCTGGAGATATGGTAACGATGCCTGAATATGGTCTTTTTAACTTCATTCACTATTTCTTTCAGGATGTGCATACCTCCTCCAGCTTTTTCACTCTTCTGTGAAGTGCAGCTACCACTTAGGAGTGGGTACTCAACAGGCAGCAATGTCAGGAAAGTGTTGGAACATTTATTCAGGGACTCCGGTTTTAGCAAGAATGATGGCTTACTGCTGTGATCTATAACCATAGACAACAGACAGCTATAGCTCTGCAACACTCAGGGTTTAATGGAATAAAGTTTAGGTCTCTTTCTTTTGTCCACATGGCAGTCTTTCTTAAAAGTGTCTTTCCCTCCAGGTGTGCATTTTATTGACAATTTTGTTCATGTTATTTCACTTCCTGTTCTGCCTCTTACAGTCTTAGTAGCCCAGGGCCATACCCAGAGGTAGGCCAGCTACCAAGGCCCAGGTTTTTTGGTGAGGCCCACTGTTGTTGCCTCTGAGCCCCATCACCAACCAGTATGCCCTTCTCCCACCCACCTGCTTTCGAGGCATCCCAGCCACCCATACTCCCAGTTGCACATGCTGCCCAGTACTGCCAGGGGGTTGGGATATGAGTGGTGCTTGGCGGTGCCACTCCTAAACATATGCACTGCCCAGTTCCATTGGTGGAAGGATGTGTGGACAGTAGTAGGGGTATGAACAGCCAAGTTGGTGGGAAAGGATGGGGAGGAAGGGCACATGGGCAGGAAGAGGGGGCATGTGGCGACAGGTAGGGGGTGGGCACTGTCTCCCCAGGGCCCCCAAAACCTAGAACTGGGCCTGTACCTCCAGTTCATACTATATGATACAACTACAGATGAGAAGCATCTCTAAAGATAAGTATTTGCTTTCAAAGTCTTGTTGGATACCAGGTGGCAGAGACATCCAATCTCCCCCACCCCATTTTTATTTAGTTAATTATTTATTAATAGAGTTAATGCAACTTACTTGATACAATTCCAGAAATAAGCAACAGGATGCCAGAAAATGATTTACATTAATCAAGCCACTTCTCACTTACAGAAAGCTGACTTACCATTGCTTGAAAGGAACAGTTAACACTCGTACTGCTTCTCAGAGGAAGCAGTTGCACAGATTATGCACGGAATAGTCTACATCTGAATTCCAAAACTTTGCATAGAATCTGACATGTCCATAATACACAGTATGACTTCAGTTTTACCTCCAGTATTAAACATATTAATGTCGTGTTACATTGGTATACAAATGCTGCCACATGCCATGAAGGACCTTCTTCCTACTTCCTAGTCTGTGCTGGACTCTACTTTTACTCTCAGGCCACTGGAGACAGCCTTTGGTATTTCAGATAATGCAGGCAGGCTGATGCTATAGGAATGTGTAGACTTGGCTGCATAGCTACCTTGGGCCATTATCCTTATTGATTGATTGATTGATTTTGATTTATATCTCGCAAGCGGCTCACAACAACAAACACGATACAATCTTAAAATAAGTCAAGAAATAACAACTAACAATATTAAAACAATACAATAAAACCAGTTTAAAACATTTAAAGTGGGCAGTGCAGTATATTAGTTTCAGTTCCTACAACCGGAATGGATGGTCCGGCGCTGAGCCATAATGATCTCAGGCAGCAGCAATGGTAGATGCCCACTGCCTCAGCCAAAGGCCTGGTGGAACAGCTCCATTTTGCAGGCCCTGCGAAACTGTATCAGGTCTCGCAGGGCCCTGATCTCAATCAGAAGCCCTGAAAAAGCCCTGGCCCTGGTCGAGGCTAGGCAGGCATCTTTTGAGCCGGTTTCAACCAGCAGATGACTATCCCCAGAGCGCAAGGCACATATGGGGAGAGTTGGTCCCATAGATATGTCCTTGCTCCATGCTCTATTCCGCATGGATGTAGATTATCATTCTTATTTTTCTTATAACTGTTATTATTGTGGATTGCGTTTACGTTTTATCCCTTGTCAGGGAAGTCGGAAGAATACTTCAGTCTTGAAAAATGGGTTAGGATGAGATAAGGTTGCCTGGTGGGCTTCATAGCTGTGCAAGGATTTGGACCTCAGTTTCTCATGTCCAAGCCCAGCATTCCAGAAGGAAAGTGGCAGTCTCAATTAGTTCTGGTTGGTCTCAAATGCCACAGAACCATGCCAATTGCTGAAATGGGCATCTGTTCCCTGGAGCTACTTAGCGTAACTGTTTTTTGGCAGGCAAGCTGTCCACATCCCAGGAGGCATTTTAATGCATTGTCCTTTGCCATAGCCAAATATACTCATACTAAGGGCAGAAATCTAAAATCTTCCTGCAGCCCAAAAACACAATATTTGCATAATCTTACACAAGCACTAGAAGTTCCAGAGCTCTTGGTACTGCTTCTGCTTCTCTCTCTCTCTTTTGCCATCAAGTCACAGCTGACTTATGGTGACCCTGTAGGGTTTTCAAGGCAAGAGACGTTCAGAGGTGGTTTGCCTCTGTGTCATGACCCTGGTATTCCTTGGAGGTCTCCCATCCAAATACTAGTCAGAGCTGACCCTGCTTAGCTTCCAAGATCTGATGAGATCAGACTAGCCTGGGCTATCCAGGTCCTCCTTCATTATCCCTGCCTTTTCTGAACCTTTCCATCTTCACCATATATTCATTCATTCCTGTCATACAACAAATCCTCTTCCTCTTCTGTTAAGGAGATGGTTGTACTCAAAGACCAGCCAAGAGCTCTGCTTCTCCTCCTGTTCCTCCAAAGGCAGGAGAAACAGATGTGTGGAGGGGAGGGGCTGTGGCTCAGTGGAAGAGCCTCTGCTTTGTATGAAAACGGTTCCAGGGTCAGTCCTTGGCTTCTCCTGCTGAAAGGCCAGGAGGCAGTAAGTGCTGTGAAAGACCTTGGCCAGAGACCCTGAAGAGCCACTGTCAGTCTGAGTAGACAGTACTGACCCTGATGGACCAGTGGTCTGGTTCAGGATGAGGCAGCTTCACATGTGGTCAGTGGTTACATATATTAGGTCATGCATCTGTCCCCCTGCTGGCATGCAGTTCATTGTCTTTTGCCAGCCAATGCTGGGCTTGGCATTTGAACTAAGGCATTCACAGGTTGGGATTCATGGGGCATGGGTTTCTCCTGCCCCAACCTGGATCAGAACTAGTAGCATGTTCCAGCACCAGAGAAGCCCCAATAAAGGGAACTTTCCCCCCAGTAGAGCACTGGAGGAGATACTCTTTGGTCTACCTCTTTGTATTACATTGTGTGTGTGTGAGAGAGGTCAAGCTAACTCTTTCCAGCTTCTTGCTCTGCCCCTCCTGTCTCTGGTGGGTCTCTCTCCCTAAAGACAAAGCAGTCTTCTCAAGTACTGTCAATGTCTGTGCATGACTCTGAAGAGGTCTGTGGGGTTACATGGGCTGGAATCATTCATAAAAAGAAGTGTCTCCTCCCCCCAGAATCAAGCTCCTTGGGTTCTGAAAAGGCTTTATTCCACTAAAAGCCTATTGTGAGCAGGAAGCATAGATAGTAAGGAAATGAAATATATAGGCTAAAGAGAGAAACACCAAGCAATCTGAGGGATGGGTCCACTTTTGCCCTCTGAGTTTCTACCACTGGATGAACCAAATGAAAAGATGGGACAAGAAAAGGGGGCATGTGGTTGGATAGCACTATTTCGGCGATTGCAGTGGAACCCACCCACGCACCTCCCACCAATGCTCCCTCTAAGCTGTGGAGTCTTGTGAGCAAAAATCCTACTTTGTGAGCCACTGGCATTAAACGAGAGTGAGCGATTTGGCTTCTGCATAAATCAGTTTGCTTTGGAGCCATCCTTCCTGAGCTAAGACAAATATGTGTGAGACAGGGGCTAAAAAAACCTGTGAGCTAGCTCACTCTAACTCATCTTAGAGAGAACACTGCCTCCTGTTATCCTTGAATCAATGACACTGGAAGACTTACTTTCCATTTCCCACCACAAACCAGGAATATTCCCAGTTATGGATCAGAGGCTTGCTAGCCTCATCTCACCTAAATGGTGTTAGGACCATTTAGCCAAAGTACATCTGAAACTAGAGCAGGATCTTTAATCAGAGAAAAGGTAACAGTTCAAATCCAGACTAGACATTACGTTTCCTTATGCATGTTTTCATGTGTTCCCCGCAACCACACATCGCCTGTGGGGAATGGCTTCTAAAAAAAGAAAGGAGAGCCCAAGAAGGCTTAGAATGGCACAGCAGGGGAAGGAAGGGTTCCTGCCTCCCCCCCCCCCCCAAGCAGTTTTCTCTCACCAAAATGGCATGGGGGAGTTATTTCACAGATCTGCAAACAGAAAAGGGAACACTTGAAAGCACATGAAAATGTGTGATAAAAGGTAACATCTAGTTTTGGTTCTTAGCAGATGCTTTTGCTGCTTCCTCTGGTTTTCCCAAATCATCATTCACACTAAAATTGCCACTCTTCACCCCCCACTTCAGTGTAGCTGGGGATCTGATTTTCCACACTACAAAATAAACCTGTATGATTTCAGTGCTGGAGCAACTTCCATTCATCACACATGCCAGCAGGCCTCTAGAGATAATTGGTCTACTTGAAGAAAGGACGCTCATTCAGAAGGCTGTAGGAGAACCAGGCTGCCATAGCTGACCTGTGGTTCACATTACAGTCTGGAATGGCACTACGTTTAGCTTTGAAAGGGTGAGTAGAGTACTGTTGTCTCTAGCAGCCCATTGGCCGAACCTTGGCATGACCCAGTGACCATGAGATACCCCAGTGAGGTTACTGAATCCCAGAAAGAGGGCCCAGTTATGATTCTGATTATACCAGGTGGGTCCTCCTCCTTCTGGTATTCCTATTCTCTGTTCAGCTGAGAGAAAGTTCAGCGGTTGTATTCCATAGATGTTCTACAGGTAGAAGAGGGTTTGGGGTTGGGTAGCTGTATTGGTCTCCAGAAGAAGAGCAAGATTTGAGTCCAGCAACATCTTAAAGACCAACAAGATTTCCAGGACATTAAGCTTTCAAGAGTCAAAGCTCCCTTCATCAGATATCAAGAAGATCTTGGTAGAAGAGGATTTGTCCTCAACTTCACCTTCCTCATCTTCACCTTTCCCCAGAAATCTCCTGTGGCCCACAAAAAGGCAGTGCCATGGGACCCTTCCAAAGGGGAAAAAAGCCATGCAGGCCATAAACCTGCAATTAAGGGGGGGGAGTTTGTTCTGTCAGCAGAACATCCCAAGGTCACCACCCAAAAGTGCTGAAGTGTTGGCTTGGACTGCTATTGTATCCTTTATTCAGCAAAACTTTGGAAATCCCTTCCCAGAGAGATTTGTCTGTCTCCTTCTGTTTCTTCTGCCAGTGAGTGGAGATTTTTTTGTTTTGTTTTTTGTTTTGGCATACCCCCAGTAATGGCTGAAAATAAAAATCTTCCAATATTTCCAATAGAGCAATAACTGAAAATTGACATTTAAATTATTCCAAAAATAAACATTTCCACAGACTACTTGTATCCTTCTGTTTAGTAGCTATTTTCTAAAAGAATGTCCTTAATTGTTAGTTTTCTCTCATTTAGCTTTTACTTTGCCGGAGGCATTTGGGCAATCAGCATCAGGTATCCTGCATTTCAGAGTCAGTGTGTTAGAGTTGCTGTTTTCTTCACATGAGGCTTCTGCCATCAACAGGGTCTCTGTGATTTCAGTGAGGGAATGAGATAGACCCTTGTTAATATTATCTGCCTATCACTGCAGTCTTCAAGCCACTTAGTCCAGAATATCCCCTTTTACCTCTGTGGGACTAGCTCAGAGAAAAACAATCGGAAAAGCATAACCTTTGTTTGAGTATTAATTCCCTAGTGTGGTTATAAAAGCACTTTTATTCCCTCCAGCCTCCCCACTTCCACTTTTGGCTAGCTTTAAGCTGTTCTGATCTTTTAAATGTAGGAAGATATTAATAAAAGATGATTTAAACAATATGATCTGAGTTTTCCTTGACTTGATTGTATGAGGCAATGGAAACTTTTTTTTTTAATTCCTGCACTGACAAGTTTGAAAACCACTCAAAGGGGCTAGGCAACACATTTTTTTTGAACTTTAATATTATTCTAGGAGTTTTTGTTTCCCTCCCCCACACTAAATAATTTTTCATACTAATTAATGCAAAATACAAGGAATTCTTCAGACATTTCAATCCCTTGAACCATTAATTAATCATTCTAAACTATACATTTGGTTGCAATTTGGAAACATATCTAGTTAATCTGACCCAGTCATGTGGTTTCCCTTGCTACAAAGGATGAAATAATTTATCCATTCAGTACATAATCCGTGGTTTGCAAAGTACCCAAACGTATGACTGCAGTCTAGGCTTGCCATTTGCCCGCTTGCTGCAGGTAAAAACCCACCATTGGACCCAATCCCCTGCCCTCTAGAAACTGAGAAGGGAAAAACAGGCTGGAAAATAGGCTCCATATGCTCTAGGAACTTTCCTTGTGTCTGTGGTCTCTACCATTAGGGATTAAGGGGAAATCCTAGACTGTCACCTGGAAGTGACATTACGTCCTTTCCAAACTACTCTCTCCAGGCACTGTGCTCAAAATCTCTCAGAATTTGCCAAGGCTGTGCTGACAATACTAGTGCATCCCTTCCTTCCTTATCGGCTGTAGCAGCAATCACAACCAAACATGATGTATCAAATTAATTTGACAGAGTAACAGCTCAGTGTCCTGTTTCCAAGATTGTTTCTGGCCTGAGCAACTCAGTATGACTTGGGGACCATTCCGTCCTTGAGACTTGGGAACTGCTTTATCATGACCATTCACAGAGCCATGGGACTCTATTGCCATGAAATGTGGTAATAGCACTCACTTAGGTGGATTTAAAAGGTGGTTGGACAAAATTATGACAGCTGAATGATTCAGGGGCAAAACTACTCTGATTGTTAGATGCTAGGGAGCAATTAGCAGGTGAGGGCTTTTACCAGTGGGCTCTGTTTTGTGGGCTTCCCTGTGGCAACAGACTGATCTCTGTTGGAAACAGGATATTGGACTAGATGAGCTATTGGTTGTGATCCAGCATGGCTGTTCTAATGTCCTTACAAGAGTTAAAACTGTTATGCAAGTTGTTTAAGTATGTAGTATAGAATGCTCCCAGAAACGTCTTGAATGAGCTACTGATGGAATGGCATGCTGTTTAAATGTCCTTATCTATCTCATACAGAGCAGTGAGCCAGGTTTCTGTTCATTGTTTTTTTAAGTGGACATGAGCAAGCATGCTTGGTTGGTGAAAGAAATTATGGGTCACACACAAGGCAACTATGGGGTGTTAGCTGTCTTTAGCTGTAAGTGAGAAGAGGAAAACTTTTGTGGTGCTTATGCAAAAAAATCCATGCACACCAAAAACTCATGAACTCTGCCCAGCTCTAAGAAGTAACCATTGCAGTCAAGAGGTGAGATCACTTTCAAAAGCAAACAAGTTTAAATGGATTTGTGCCTGCTGGGAAAGGGCAGCCAGCAATCGAAGAGGAGTTTCCAATGTGGAGCTGAATTAATGCTGAAGACGTAATTTGCCATGTGAGGGCACATTCCCAGTCCAGGACAGCTGCTCTGCCGAGGGGGCTGATTTGCCTGAAGTTCAGACAGGCTCAGTCAGAGAGGAAAACGGGTTGTGTGATTATGTTAAACATTTGGGAAGAAACTTGAACAGGGAAGGTACTGAAGCAGAGGCAGTTTTCTTTTCTGCCACATGAAAGCTTAAAATGCATCCTTACTATTTCCCAATCAGTATCTAGCTTTTAACTACTTCATTTCAGGGCCTTACCAAATGAGTGCTAAGAGTTCTATATTTGGAGCACCCTCTGAATTTTTATCCCAGCACACAGGAGCCCAGTTTAGATTGGGACCACAGTCCACAGGGAGGGGTGAGTAAAGCACTCCCTCCCATTGATTTCCCCAACCAGAAGCAGCTTCAGGAAGCCACGGTTAGTCCCACTGCATATCTGACAAGGTGCATCTGGGCCATCTTTAAGAAGGCCAATGGGATCTTTCAAACTCTGTTTCTATATCAACCATTTGCTCAAAAAGTAATTCCAAATAGATTTGCAAACATTTTAGCATATTAAGTAGTTCTATCAGGTGAAGTTTTAAATTTTAGTATCTCAGTTGATCACCTAACTTTCACTGATTAAATAAAAATGAATTTGTATATTACCAAATGCTTAAATAGATGTCTTTTTGAGTCATAGAAGTATAACATAATTTACAGTTTACTGAACAAATGCTACCACTTATTGAATTAAAACTGTTCATTTCACTGAGCAGATTATACTGGAGAATTTTCTGGTGGGCTGTGTCCATTGTATTGTAACAAGTCTGTTTCTACTTGTGTAGAACCAATGTAGGATTTTACATATATGTTTCAGACTTGGGGGGAAAGTACACAAATCCTACCATATGTGAAAATGTCCTCCATTTCAGTTCACCATATGTGAAAATGTCCTCCGTTTCAAATGCATAGAAGCAAATGTAGCTTTAATTGATCATTTAACTTGCTTTCTCTTCCATGTAAACAGACTTTTCTCTGCTGAATTCAGTTTATTTTCAGAGTATAGTTATTTAATAGCTGTGCATAGGTGTGATATTTTCTTGAATCCACAAAGAAGACAAAGGAAGACCTTAGTGACACTGAAGACATTTTTTGTTCCTTAGAATGATGTCTGGAAAGAAGGTTTTTGCGCAGTGTGAATGGAGCAGCCACTCCCTATTGAGAGATGGAATTGATGACTCGGCACAAGCACCCTGCTGGCCATTGCTGCAGAGTGCTGAGTCACTGATATTCATTCCTGCTGATCTGTTTTCTCCACAACTTGAAAATGTTGCTAGGGTTTAAGTGAAACAAGGCTGCCATCAGCTTGCCCCCAAACCCCTAACCTTTATGAGTCTTTTGAGACCATATTCCTTGCACATTTCCTTCTCTCTCCCAACCACTCAAATGTTTGGCTACCCCCCTTCTCACCATTTTTCAAACACTTTTATTATCTAAAAAGATTCCTGAGTACAGAGATAAAAAGGGGATTTCGTATCACTGAAACTGGAGCCTTGCAATCCATGTTTCCAAAAACTCTTCTCAAAATTCAGTTCAGAGTTGAAATACAGCAGCACCCTAAAAAAATTGTCAGCAATTATGCCCAATACAATGTAGAAAGCTGAGCCTGCAAGAAACTGCAAGTAGATAAATAGGTACTGCTTCAGTTTGAAAGTCACAGCGTTCTGTGCGCCTTGGCGTTTAGTCATGCCAGCCACATGACCATGGAAATGTTTTCAGACAGCGCTGGCTCTTCGGCTTGGAAATAGAGATGAGCAACACCCCCTAGAGTTGGATTCGACTGTCTTTCGAGCAAGGGAAGCCTTTACCTTTTATATGGATGTGTGTGTGTGTTTTCTCTTCTTCCTTTCTTAAAACAACCAATAATGGAGAAGATCAGCCCTACAGGCTAGTTGCTGATGCTGTATCTGAAGTGATCAAGTTCTAACTAATACTTTCCCATGCTGTCATTTTTTAAAATGCTTCCAAGCCTACCATGTACATACCATCATCCCCATCATAAACAGAAAGAAATATCATTATTTATAATAGATACAGTTGGCTGTATTTGTAAAATAATTAAATTTGCTAGCTAACCTAACTTTTATTCAAGTTAGCTGGGAAAAATCAGAGCAACACTGGACTGGTTTTGAAAAAAACAGTTGTTAATCTAAATGTTAATTTTTGAAGTGGGTAAGCAGTTAGGAGCTTCTCTAACAAAACAGTTTTATTTCACTGGATATTTGTACTCAAGGCTGGAAGTGTATTACAGAACATTTAATCTAGAATGTACAGAAAATTAACATTTAGAAGAAGAGGAGATTGGATTTATACCCCGCTCTTCACTACCCAAAGGAGTCTTAGAGCGGCTTACAATCTCCTTTCCCTTCCCCTCCCCAAGGTGAGATAGGTGGGACTGAGAGAGCTCTGACAGAAACTGCTCTTTTTCAAAAACAGCTGTGCCAGAACTATGGCTTATCCAAGGTCATGCAGCAGGTGCAAGTGTAGGAGTGGGGAATCAAACCCAGTTCTCCCAGATTAGAGTCTGTGCACTTAACCACTGCACCAAACTGGCTCTTTAAAGATATCAACTTGTTGTTCATAAGTTGTTTACAGTTTTTTTTCTAGAAATCTGTTGGCCAAATAGATTAATAGAAATTGGTTAACTTCAAGTGATTTGTTTTTCAAGAATCCCTGCAAAGTGGGGCTCCTGCTGTTTTCTCTTCACCAGGGCTTTTTTTGAGGAAAAGCCCAGCAGGAACTCATTAGCATAATAGGGCACACCCGACATCAAAACTCATTAGCATATTAGGCCACACCCCAACGATGCAACTCATTAGCATATTATGTGCGGGGCTTGGAAAGCACAGGGCAGGCATGGAAGCTTGCCTCTCTCCCCTCCCCAAGCTTCTCTGCCCCACTTCAGCATCGCCTTTCTAGTCTACACCCCCCCCCCTCCAAACCAGACGGCTGGGAAAAGGCACTGCTGAAGCATCATCTTTCTAGTCTCCTCCCCCACCCTCAACCAGATGGCTATTGTGGAGAGACTTGGGGAAGCGTGGGAGGGATGGTTAAATGCCTTTCTCTCCCTCCCCAGATCAGGGAGGGAAAGAAAGGCATTTTCAGTGTTCCTGGGTTCCCTGCCTGCCCTTTTCCAGCTGCCACATGTCAGCCAGAGAAGGGAAGGCAGAGAGAGGCTTTTCCTTGTCAATTTCACTCTCAGCTGACTGGGGGGGGAGTGAAATTGACAAGGAAACCCCCAGGGGTTCCCCAGAGGGAAAGAGGGCATTTTAACATGTTGTCTTTCCCTCTTGTGTGTAACGTGGGGAGGGCAGTGTGCTCCATAGCCAGGCATGCCAGAGGTTTTAGTTGTAGGCGTGGCCAACTCAAGAGCCAGCCAGAACTCCGTTCCTGTGCATTCCTGCCCAAAAATAACCCTGTTCTTCACCCTGATTCATCTGCAGGAATGGCAAAGGATTGCCCAAATAAAGCAATTGGATGTATAGCACTGTGCACTGTCCTTCATAACTTATGCTCTAGTTCCACTCACTTGACATCTCTTCAGCCCTTGTTTCTCCATGGCAGGCCTCTCTCTCTCTCTCTCAAGTTGCAGCCGACTTAACGCCATTCCCATAGAGTTTTCAAGGAAAGAGATGTTCAGAGGTGGTTAGCCATTACCTGCTTCTTTGTAACAACCTAGACTTTCTTGGTAGTCTCCCATCCAAGTACGAACCAGGATTGACTCTGCTTAGGTTCTGAGATCTGATGAGATTGGGGTAGCCTGGACTATCCAAGCCATGGGAGGCCTCTCTTAACCCATTAAATATCTTTTCTTCCAAATCTCTAGCAGCTGACTTAGATAGTTTAATGTCACCAGATTCCTCCAAGGCCCTAGCATCTGATATCCCCCAGCTTCAAGCATGTGGTGTATAATTAGAACTGGTGACCTTACCAGAAGATTGGAAAGTAGCCAATCTAAAGCCAGTTTTTTAAAGGATCATAGAAGTTACATCTATTTCAGGTGCATCTGTGAAAAGAGCATATGGAAGAACAAAAAGAAGAGTTTGCATGACTTCTGCAAAGCGAAGCCCTGCTTTGCCAATCTTAAAGGGTATATAAAGGTTTAGGATTGCACAGTGGCAGCAAAGACAAGCAAGAGTCTTGCTGGACCTTAAAGGACTACTTTTGCAAGCCAGCAGGTACATTTTTTCAGTTGCATGGAGCATTACCATTCATGTGTTATCACTTCATATATATATAAAATGAAGTGAGCTCTGGCCCATGAAACTCATTCTGCAATACATTAGTTAGACATTCAGGTGCTATGAAACTGTTGTGGGTTTTTTCCCCTTTCTTCTGGAAAAGGAAAAGAAAATGACCACCTTTCCAGGGGTCTGGGAAAATTCTGTTGTACCATGCCCATAAACGTTCAAAGCAATTATAAGATAAAAATAGATCTTGTTAGGTTCTTCAGGTAGTAGGAAAGATCTGCAACCTAATCCCCTTTGTCATTTAATTAACATGTTGCCCCCTCACATTCCTTGTGAGAAGAGGTAGCCATCAGGTTGTACGACTTAACAAGCTGCATGTATTTATTTGTTCTCTGAACTCCTGTGTCTAATGAAAATATATGTGAGCAGGGGTCCTTTCGTAAAAAAAGAGGTGCAGGAGCTCATTAGCATAACTTATTTGCATATGCCACACCCCCTGACGTCATCGGAAGTGATGACGTCATCGGGAGTGTGTCAGAAGGCAAGAAGGGAGGGAGGGGGAAGGAAGGAAAGGAACAGGAAGGAAAGGAACAGGAAGGTAGGTAGGTGGGGGGGAGAGAGTGAGAGAAGAAAGAAAGGAAGGAGGGAGGAAGGGGGGAAGGAAGAAAGAAAGGAACAGTAAGGTAGGTAGGTGGGGGGAGAGAGAGAAGGAAGGAAGGAAGGGGGGAGAGAGGGAGGAAGGAAGGAAGGGAGAGGGGAAGGACGGGGAAAGGAAGGAACAGGAAGGTAGGTAGGTAGGTGGGGGAGAGAGAGAGAAGAAAGGAAGGGAGAGGGGAAGGAACAGGTAGGTGGGGAGAGAGAGAGAAGAAAGGAAGGGAGAGGGGAAGGAACAGGTAGATAGGTAGGTGGGGGAGAGAGAAGAAAGGAAGGAAGGGAGAGGGGAAGGAACAGGTAGGTAGGTAGGTGGGGAGAGAAAGTGAGAAAAAAGGAAGGAAGGAAGGAAGGAAGGGGGAAAGGAAGGAAGAGGAAGGTAAGTTGGTAGGTGGGGGGAGAGAGAGAAGGAAGGAAGGGAGGAAGTATTGAGGGGGGGAGGAAAAGGGCTTCTCGGGGCCAGCGGCGCTCTGCCGCGGCCCCAAGGGGAGGGGGGAGGAAGGGGCTTCCTTTGCCCGGGCCGGCGGAGCGCCGCCGGCCCGGGAACACTGACGGGGGGGGGGGCGAGGGAAGGGACTTCTCGGGGCCAGCGGCGCTCTGCCGCGGCCCCAAGGGGAGGGGGGAGGAAGGGGCTTCCTTTGCCCGGGCCGGCGGAGCGCCGCCGGCCCGGGAACACTGACGGGGGGGGGGGGCGAGGGAAGGGACTTCTCGGGGCCAGCGGCGCTCTGCCGCGGCCCCAAGGGGAGGGGGGGAGGAAGGGGCTTCCTTTGCCCGGGCCGGCGGAGCGCCGCCGGCCCGGGAACACTGACGGGGGGGGGCGAGGGAAGGGACTTCTCGGGGCCAGCGGCGCTCTGCCGCGGCCCCAAGGGGAGGGGGGAGGAAGGGGCTTCCTTTGCCCGGGCCGGCGGAGCGCCGCCGGCCCGGGAACACTGACGGGGGGGGGGCGAGGGAAGGGACTTCTCGGGGCCAGCGGCGCTCTGCCGCGGCCCCAAGGGGAGGGGGGAGGAAGGGGCTTCCTTTGCCCGGGCCGGCGGAGCGCCGCCGGCCCGGGAACACTGACGGGGGGGGGCGAGGGAAGGGACTTCTCGGGGCCAGCGGCGCTCTGCCGCGGCCCCAAGGGGAGGGGGGAGGAAGGGGCTTCCTTTGCCCGGGCCGGCGGAGCGCCGCCGGCCCGGGAACACTGACGGGGGGGGGCGAGGGAAGGGACTTCTCGGGGCCAGCGGCGCTCTGCCGCGGCCCCAAGGGGAGGGGGGAGGAAGGGGCTTCCTTTGCCCGGGCCGGCGGAGCGCCGCCGGCCCGGGAACACTGACGGGGGGGGGGGCGAGGGATGGGACTTCTCGGGGCCAGCGGCGCTCTGCCGCGGCCCCAAGGGGAGGGGGGAGGAAGGGGCTTCTTTTGCCCGGGCCGGCGGAGCGCCGCCGGCCCGGGAACACTGACGGGGGGGGGGCGAGGGAAGGGACTTCTCAGGGCCAGCGGCGCTCTGCCGCGGCCCCAAGGGGAGGGGGGAGGAAGGGGCCTCTCCTGCCTGGGGCCGGCGGAGTGCCGCCGGTCCCGGGAACACTGACTGGGGGGGCGAGGGAAGGGGCCGGCGGCGGCAGAGCAGCCTGCCGCAGCCTGGGAAGAGCGAGCGGGGGGGGCGGGGCTTTCTTAAGTGCCCGCCCCCCCGCCTCCTCTCTCCCGGAGCTGCGCTCCGGTGCGCCCCGGCCCCAACGGAGCCCTGTATGTGAGGTAGAATAACTTGCTGTGCCTTAATTACTGATTTAAGTTCTATCTATCTGTCTGTTTGTCTGTCTTTCTATCTATCTATCAGTCATAAGACCATAAGAGAAGCCAATGTTGGATCACACCAATGGCCCATCCAGTCCAACACTCTGTTGCACAGTAGCCAAAAATACCAGGTGCTATCAAGAGGTTCACCAGTGGGGCCAGGACTCTTTCACCTCTTCTTACTTTTTAGACACGAACCTCAATACTGCACCAAGTTTTAAAACTTTTGATACAAACTTAACTGCCAAGCTCTGTGCAGTGCAACAGGCATGCCTTAAGCTTTATTTCCAGTCTTTCCCTCTCCTCCCAAATGTTCTCATAGAAATGCGTAATGTTGATCTTGTTAGAAAAATCTTTGCTGGCAAATGTAGTAATGCCCAATAAATTATGTAAAGTGTTGCAACACAAGCTGCACCAGTGTGGCTGTTCGGATAGACTGTAATTGTTTTCAAACGCTTACCCCGTCAGTTGGCCTGACTTCCAACTGAGGGAGAAGTGAATAACAAGCCAATCAGCATGCAAAATGTAGAACAGGGTGGCACAGTGCAGGACCATCAGCTGAATATGAAATTAACATGTGTCTGTAGTAAAGAACAGGCACTGTTTGCACTCAGGTTAGTGCTGCTTAGAACTGCTCTCCATTTCCTCCTAGTTTTATCTTTTCTGATGACTAATCAAAACAAGTTCTCCATCCTTGTAGGGCTTACAGAATTGCAGAAATGCTGGATGGATTCTCTTCTTTTCATTGTCAGCACCTTTCAACTGATATGTACCAATTTTCCTCCCTTTTGAAAGTCCCTGGCGGATTGTTTGTTTTGATTTAAGTTTTGGCTGTTAAAATGAGCTGAGATTCAGGACTGACAAAAAGAAGGATTTCTTCAGACAGTGTGTGGTTACCATAATAGAATTCACTACCACCAGGTTTGATGATGGCTGCTAACTTAGATGAATTCAAGAAACAAGGTTTCTGAGACATCATGGAGGATAGATCTTTCAACTGCTATTAGCCATAACCTTAGAGCACTAGCTCAATCAAGAATGCCATCACCTACTTGTCCTGCTTGTGAACGCACACGAACTTCTTGTTTGCTGTGGTTAGAAACAAAATGTAGACTAGATTAATCTGGATCTGCTTCAGCAATGCTATTTCCATTTCCTTTTTGTTGTTATTTTACTCTTCAGTATTGTACAAGGACAGTGCATGAATCCATTATTCTTCATATTGATTTCAAACCTGTACAGCACTCACTGTATTACAAGCTATATTTTTCTCATTAAATTATTTCCATTGGCTGTCATGGAAGAAAGTAAACAGAAGTGAGACTAGAACATGCCTTCTTCCCATGATACTGAAGTCTCCAATTTCTGGAAGAGGACACTATGTTTTCCCCACCAACCCCAATGGGCTGAAACAGTGGCACAGTATATAGAAGAGCCTATCCTGTCCTCTAGTGTAGAAGACCAGGTACCCAAGTCTTAGAGGAGGGGGTGGCCTTTGTTTCCACTCCACAGTCTTCCTAATCACAGCTCCATAAACTTTCCCTGTAGACGTTTACTATACTATACTATACTATTACCTCTTGACACTATGCCAGTGACATGTCCAGAAGGAGACTATGTGAAGAGGAATATTGGTAGAGTAACCAACACAAAACCAGATTAAAATGTTCTGT
Source organism: Lepidodactylus listeri (assembly GCA_029233225.1). Taxonomy (NCBI): domain Eukaryota; kingdom Metazoa; phylum Chordata; class Lepidosauria; order Squamata; family Gekkonidae; genus Lepidodactylus; species Lepidodactylus listeri. The sequence goes on from JARCFY010000013.1 coordinate 40,563,433, forward strand.
ATATGGCAGAAGATCTCATTGACTAACCAAGATGCTGTAGATGAGAGGGAGGAAGGCTGTGTGCATGTTTGCTGTCTTTGTCTACAGTTGTGTATGAATTGTGACAAATTGGAAAGTGTTGCTTTATAAATGAACAAATGGTCTGAATAAGTGGTCTGCATAAATAAACTAAATAGGTCAAGATAGGTGGTCTGGGAATAAAGTTCAGTATAGAATTAAGGTAAGGATTCCTCTTTTCTTAAGGGCAGAAGAAAGACTCATCTGTTCTTGAACCTATTGATATGATAGCTGCTGGAATTCAATCTAAGTAAAGACAACATCATGAATACATAGCGGAGTAGATACAGAAGATGGAGAAACTCTATTCTCTCTGCCAAAACAGGACCAGGATTGTGGTACAGACCATGAATTGTTAATATCAGGACACAGAACAAAGCTGAAGAAAAACAGCAACAGATTCATAGTATCGAAATACAATATAAACAACATTCCTGAAGAGTTTAAAGACCATGTAAATAACAGATTTGCATTACTAAGTCCAAGTGAATGGTAACTTGAAGAAGTATGGGGTGTTAGCAGAAATATCAAGGAAGAATGTGCAAAAACTATTCCTGTAGCCAAAAGAAATGAAAAGGCTAAGGATGATAATTGCTAAAGTTAGGTGAGAAGTAAAAGGTGACAGAAGTAAAGAAATTATACAAGTTTAAGGTTGACAATGAAAAAACTGTAATTGTTCAAGATTTTCTGTTCCTTGGCTCCATTATCAACTGAAAGGGAGACCACAACCAAGAATTCAGAAGGCGATTGAGATTGGGAAGGGCAGCCAAAAAAGGATCTAGAAAAGATCCTTAAGTATAGGGATGTGCCGTGTGTGACCAAGATCAAAATAACTCATAGTATAGTATTTCCCATTACTATGTATGGGTGTGAAAGTTGGGCAATGAAGAAAACTGACAGGAAGAAAATTGATTCAGTTGAAATGTGGTATTGGAGGAGAGTATTATGGATTCCATGGACCGCCAAAAAGACAAAGAAATGGGTTCTAGATCAAATTAAGCCTGAACTCTCCCTAGAAGCTAAAATTACCAAACTGTGGCTATTGTACTTTGCTCACATTATGAGAAGGCAAAACTTACTGGGGAAAACAGTAATGCTAGGAAGAGTTGAAGGCAGCAGGAAAAGAGGAAGACCCACTATGCAGTGAATTGACTCAATCAAGGAGGCCATGGCACTTTTCAAGACTCAAGCAAGGCTGTTAATGATAGAATATTTTGGAGGTCATTAATTCATAGGGTCATCATAAGTTGGAAGCAACTTGATGGCACTTAACATACACATATCCCTCTGTGAGATGTGGCTGATGCTACCCATCAGTTGGGTTGTGTATATGTGGGGCTTTAGAGACCTATGGAAAAATTATTGTTGCCTGTGCCAATAAGGGCAGAAATGTGGTATGTAAATGTTGTAAATAAATAAGTAAATAATATTTTAACTTTTTGTTGGACTGTCTCAGCAAGTTCTCCAGCAGCACAAGTTTCGTAGAAGACTATGATAAAGTGAGAACATCCTGCTCCCCTCTCCAGCTTTGATCTCTCACTGGGAACAGGATGTAATGAACAGGTGGGGGGGAGCTGAGAAAGGTAATTAAGTTGATGTTGGAAGAGGAGGATGTCTTAAATACACAAAGTGTCCAGTCAACCTGCCTGTTAATCAAAAGAGGTCTCCAATGTAGCTACCAATCAGATTAAAATAATATAATAACAAAATACAATATAAAGAGAAACCAGTTAAGTACAATTAAAATAGCTCATTTGCTGGTTAAAGTAGTCTAGGGGGGGGGCACCCAAAATCCTGGTGCTGACCCTGTATTGATGATGGATGAAGAAAGCTTTGACTCTCAAAAGTTTATAGCCTGGAAATCTTGTTGGTCCCTAAAATGCCACTGGACTCAAATCTAGGTTAATGTTTGTGTCAGATTAAACAACCACACATGCATATACAAGTTTAACTTCACTTATCTGAATTCATGACATTACAGTCTTTCCATGGCAACACAGATAAGTCAGATGTTGGATGGCAAAGTTGAAATGAATGGGGGGAAATTAACAAAAGAGGCAAAAAAAATTCCAATAACATTTCCTTGAAAAGAATAAGAATTGATAAATCTTGTAAACAGGTTTTGTCTTCTTACACACAATCCACTAAAATATAATTCATCTTCTTCCTATTGTACTAAGATGTATATACAGAAAGTCCTTTTAACATCCCATTACATTCAGGCCTAATACTATCACTGATTTTTTAAAAACCGCAAGCATATTTGCAGAGACTGAATGTCTATAAAGAGGCGATCATGCAAGTCCCTTGAGAAAATAAAGTCCCATATCAGATTATGTTGTGAAAGGGCTGAAACTAGTATGCTGAGCTCAATTACAGTGCCATTTGTGTGTGTTTTAAAAGGGTGCCAGTCCTGGCTTATGTCACCCTATCATCATCTTTAGCCCATGAATATTAAATAAATTAAAATGTAAGATAAGGTTCATTTGGCCCTCCCAAAAAGGAAACCTGTGTGGTGCATGAAGTCACATAAAAATCAGAGGGAATTTAGTAATATAATCAGTTAAGACATATTATACAGAGATATTTTTCTTGACATAGTAAAAGCTAAAATCTACAGGGCCAACTGACATCACTTTGAGATGCTTCCTTGCCCCCTCCCCAAATATGCATTTATCTGAGCTGTTTTAAACTGGGAATCATCCTGGTTTTGGTTCTGTTCCTGTACAGGTTCCATAACCACTTTTGCACACCTTGAAACATTTCCGGTAAATTGGTAAAATTTAAATATCCACATTATCAGATTCAAACCAGCATTCCAAAAATGTGCATGAGATGGTTGCAAGCTGGCAAAGGTAGTGCATTACTTCTTGTCAGTGGCCTGGTTTAGTCCTAGAATAATTCAATTGGCTAGGACTAGGCCACCAAGTTCTGTGTGGATATGGTGTTACTTCACAATTCTAGGAGTGCATAGGTTTGATTCAGGAGTTACATGAAACTGCAGATATTTAGAGACATAAGGGATGGGGAGATAGTTGCACACATAATTCTCAAGAGGCCAAAGCGAGGGACACCAACCAGAATTCCTTGATTAGAAAACTGCAAGTTAAGTCTGGGCAGGCAGGGCACTCATTTATGAGGAGTAAACCATTCTGCCAATCCATTACTAAATTCCACAGCATCTGAACACAAGTGAATGAACAAAGCAGCATGTGGAGTTACACGCACAGCAAAAGATTAGCGAGCTCTTTAGATGTTATGTCTGTCTACACTGGGAGCCTGCCAACTACATATGTACGGAGCCTGCGCTATCTGCAATCCTCCGGATACGCATAGTTGCCATGTTGTCTGAAAGGATCAGTGCATGGATTTTATCCAGAGGCACAGCCTCTGTACATGCAACCAGAACCTCATTTTTCAGAGTTCTGGTTTGCGTGCTCTGAAGGTCAAAAAACATGTGTTGTCCCTTTAGGAAAGCATGGTGACTGCATTTATTGCAAGAATCTCTGTGCAGTTGACAGCCTCCAAGGAAGCATGATCACTGCACCTGAAGAGCCCTGGGGCTGTAAACAGAAACTGGGATGGACTATGAACACTGAAAGAAGAGGTCTCAGATTACTCTTAATCACAATGTGTATCCTCTTAACTATCCAATGATCACAACTGCTCTCAAGAATCCTCACTTAGCCTACTGTGTGGCTAGATTTAAATATGAGGTTAGCAAACCAAAGAACTTTCCCATGGAACTTTGCACACATACACTCAGTATCTAACTTAAACTGTGCTGTGGCTCATACCAAGTAGATACACATGCTTTGTTTGAATGGCAGAGATCTGTAGCTCTTCCTTATATTGTGCTAAGTAAGTAGGCCTATCTGCCTTACACAGGTAACAACCCCGTCTAAATGAGACACTGAGTGAGGGCCAAGTCCCACAGGAGAATACTTTTGTCTCACTAACGTCACAGTTAAATCAAGTCTAAACATGGTTGGGTAACAATAATATTCCCACTCGTAGCAATAGGCTAAAAGTGAACCAACAGATGCAGTTAAGTAAGGGGGAGAGGGAAAAAATGTTATATCAGCAGATTTATCTTTGTATCTAAGTTACCCCATGAATTCTTCAGTACTTTTTTTAAGGAGGGCAACCTCTGTCCAAGAATTGGGTAAAATGTGAGTGTGTGGAGCAGTGGAGAACAGGGTTTGATTCCCCGCTCCTCCACATGAAGAAAACAACTGTTTAAAGTCCTGACAATTTAAGAGCTTCTAAGGAGAAATAAAAAGTTAAAAACTCTCAACAGATGTGACGTTTTTACCAGTTTATGGGCCTTTCCCAGCTGTTATAACATTATACTGCAAGACTACCTAAGATGTGATGTAGCATCAAAAACCACAGTTCCCATTAACTCTGCTGGAGAATATGTTGGTCATAAGCCTATAGGGTAGTCCTCTTGTCCAGACCCCAGTGAAATTAATGGAAGCCATGGAGAGAAAAATGAATGAACCTCGGCTGCTTCTTTTCTTACTCTTTCTCCCTCTTGATAGATGTACCAGCACTAGGCCATGGCTAGTACAATCCTCACTAGAGTTACAGCCTTCTTCTAATTTCAGTGAAAGTGTGAGTCTGCTTGGGATGACACTGCTGCTCCAGTTTTTCTCCCTTTTGCATTAGGAACCCCAAATCTTCAGAGGCTATCTTTGATCTGACAGATTTGCAGTGCAGTTCTAAGCAGAGCTGCTCCAGTCTGTCTATTGATTTTAATGGGCTTACTTGGGTATTTCTTCATAGGATAGCACTGTAAGGGTACACTCTGTGTAACTTTCAGTGCAATCCTAAGGAAAGTCGCTCCAGTCTCAACCCATTCATTGCAGTTACTGGAGTAACTCTCCTTAGGACTGCACTGTTTGACTATTGATGTAAATTGGTGAAAAATAAATGCTGAGAAGGAAAAGAGCTTCCCAGATAAGAATGTTCAAGTTGTTTAGCTAAACAAATGTATCCATGTTACAACCTAACATTAATACCATGAGTGTTTGCTTTTGTATTACCACCAAGTGGCTACCACAGATGCTGTGAGATTTCTTTGACTTCCCAGTGAACTCTATCTCCATGTCCTGAAGACATTTTAAATTGTCCAACTTACTTAGCATCTCTGGGACTGTAAAGGCTTCTAGAATATTGGATGCTGATAGCAGCTGACTTCTTTTTTCCCCTTTTGCTACCTTCTGTTGACAAAAATATTAATTTTATTGTGTTGCTTATGAATTCATTCAGTGTAATTGATGTTGTTGCTTCTCTGTAGATTGGGCTTTGTGATTAATCAGGTGGAGGTATGCATTAGCATTTCTAGCATGAACTTATGCCCTGTATGCTAAAAATGGTAATTTTAGTAATTTTTTAAAAAATGTGTTTGATGACAAGCACACTGCAGGGAGCTCCCAAACGGCTGAAATTCCTTGTAGCTGTATGAGCAAAAATAAGACATTTACCCCTTCTTACAGTGCTATCCAAAGAAGACTTAAACCCTTGTAAGGTTGCAGTCACGTGCGCGAAATAAAGTGGAGGGGGGAAGAGAGGCTGTTTCCTCCGGCAGAAGTTGACCCGCAGTTGTGCAATCACACACTTTTTCGAAGCTGCGGACACAGCCCGCCACTGCATAATCAGACGCAACCACGGGTGAGTCTGGTTTGGGGTTTTTTGGCCATTTGTTTCCAATGCGCTTAAAGGAGGGATCAATTATTCGCATCTCAGCCCTGAGGGCTCCCTATGGAGTGTGCGATGATGTGCATACTGAGACAGAGTCGGGATGGCCTAATCAGACCCCATGAGAGTGTGCTGGAGCAATCAGACAGGGGAAAGTCCACCCGTGGCCCGTAGCAACCCATTTGCTACCAGACTTTCCCTGGTGCCTGTTTACTCTGCGTCTGCAGCAGAGCAACATGAGTTGCTGCCGGCTGCAGGATGCTTCCCAGATGTTCAGGTCTGATCATGCACATTAAATCCGCCCAGCATTTGCGCCCATATCGGGGCTAATTGCGCATGTGATTGCAGCCTAAGTCTACTGAAGTCAGTGGATTGTTATTGTGTTTTACACAGAGAGCCAGAGTGGTCTAGTGTTTAAGAGCAGTGGAGAACAGGGTTTGATTCCCCGCTCCTCCACATGAAGCCTGCTGGGAGACTTTGGGTGAGTCACAGTTCTCTCAGAACTCTCTCAGCCCCACCTACCTCACAAGATGCCTGTTGTGGGGAGAGGAAGGTAAGGCAATTTGCAGCTGCTTTGAGACTTGTTAAGGTAGAGAAACTCGAGGTATAATAACCAACTCTTTCTTCTTCTTACAGTAATGCATAAGGCACCCCAACATAAATATTTACTTGCTCTTTCTCCATGAACTCAAGATGGCTATATAAGGGCTGTCTGTGTTAAGGCTGCCAACCTCCATGTGGGGCTTGGAGATCTCCCAGAATTACAACTGATCTCCAGACTTCAGAGATCAGTTCACTTGGAGAAAAGGACTGTTTTGGAGGGTGGAACTCTATAGCATTATACTCTGCTTAGGTCCCTCCCTTCCCCACCTCCAAATCTCCAGGAATTTCCCATCCCAGAGTTGGCAACCCTAATTTGTAACATTAATACTTTCACAACAACCCTCTGTAATAAATTAAGCTGAGTGGTACTGATTTCTCCAAGAACTGAGCTTCCACACTGAGCACGGATTTGAACCCAGGTTTACTTCTCTTTGTGGTGTCTGTTATGTCACTCCAGTGGGCTTTGTACCTGTGCTGTGCTTCAATTTAGAAACGTCTAGAAAACTTCTAGAGCTAGCTTTTTGATGTGAATATCCTCACCCATTAGCAACACTGATCACAATGTACATGCTGAATGGGGAGCAAGCATGCCTTCCTACACAGTTCTCTTTTGTCTGCTGCACCAGTAGACATAATTGTCTCTTCCTCCCATCGGTTTTACGTTCAGTTTTCACCCCTTTCCTATTGCTATTTCCTGCTTCTTATGCTAGTAGGGATGGGCATTGGATCAGATCAGATTGTATTTTTACAGTCAATGACCAGTGCACACAAAGATTTACATAAAACCAAACAAATCAAATTTTGTGACTTTAAAAAATTCACTCAAGCTACCATATGCATTTCCTGATCTTTATACACCTGTGTGCAAAATTTAGCCACTATTCGGGTTGTTTCATTTTTCATTAGGAATGGGCATGAACCAGGAAAATGTAGGCTCATGCAGGTTCGTGGTTTGTGACATTGCATGAACCGCGAATAGGTTTAGACCTCACCTGGTTTGTGAACCGGTTCAGGTTTGTGAGGTTCATGCGCTCCTGGAGGTGTGCTGCTGCTGCAGCGCAACTCGGGGAGGGAAGGGGAGGCATTTAAAAATGCTTCTGGGGGGGGGCATTTAAAAATTCTTCACTCCTCCCCCCCATGGAACTTGCAGGTAGCTCTCACAAGTGAACTCAGAAGGCATTTAAATGCTTTAAAGGATTCCAACCATTTCCTTGGGCACCAGCATGTCTGACTCATGAACCACTTCCACACACTGAATGAACCTTGGCAAAAAACATGGCGTTTCATGGTCAGTTTGTGAACCATGCTATCACATGAACCAGATTTGCAAACTACGAACTGGGCCCCATGCCCATCCCTAGCGCTTAATGCATTTGGTACGACAGACTGCCTTCAATAAGTGTCATCACTGCCCGGACCTGGATCACTCAGGCAAGCCTGATCTCGTCAGATCTCGGAAGCTAAGCAGGGCCTACCCTGGCAAGTAATTGGAAGGGAGACTTCCAAGGAATACCAGGGTTTGGGACACAGAGGCAGGTTCTCTGGGGGAAAAGTCCAAACCTCCAGTATGGGTTGCCAGAAGTTGCCATGACTTCCAGGCATGCAAGCGCATACACAAGCACACAAAATACAGAAGGAAGGAAGGAAGGAAGGAAGGAAGGAAGGAAGGAAGGAAGGAAGGAAGGAAGGCATCAATCATTACTGGGGGGACTGCCTTTGACTGACAGCCATAATGAGTGTGTGTTTGGAAGGTCAACACACTGTATCAACCTACATCCACTGTCCAAAATGTACTAAGAGGGCAAGGTACTGTTGGAATATGCAATGTCTATAGTGCAGCCTTATAAAGCAGATCTGAAGATCACCCTACAGGGGGACAGTTGAAGGTCTGCTAGTGAGCATAGCAAGATTAGGGACCGCCCACAATTTCAAATTGTGCCCTTGCTGTCTCCCGACTGGCTCTTCTGGAGACTTCCTGCTCCTGCAGAACTTTCTTCTTGTTGTTGTTCCTCCTTCAGCAATTAGGTTAGAGAGTTAAGGTTCTCTCTCTTCTGGGTTCTATAACAGTTTGTTCTTCTTTAATAAACATACTTATTTTCTCTAAACAGTCAGTGCTCCACTTCCTTTGCATATTTATACTCTGCCAACAGGTTCAACCAATCCTCCATGCTCCAGAGCCCTCTCAGTCTCTGAAACATTAGTAATAGATCAGGATCAATTGTGCAGAAACCACATGACCAAACCTATCAGCTCCAAACTCTTGTAGGGAAAAACAAGCACCCTGACACTGGTTAAAAATTAGGTTTAAAAGTATCAAGCTTAATCCCCAGCCACTGAAGGCAGAAGCACCAGTTTACAGGCATCTGAACAACAGCCTCCATTGAGATTGGTATGGTCACTTCCTACATTAGACATCTCAGAGCAGGCTCTGGAACCAGAGCTAATCCTTGAGGTCCTACAAAGAGCTATTCCAATCCTGGGTACCTCCTCAGCTGACAGGGGCCACTCTCAGAATGTCCACATCATAGGTTGTTTGTCAGAAGGGCAGCTAGAGGACTCAGCTTTGGCCACAAGTTCTTGCCCCAGCTTCTCCAAGGGCCAGGTCCCTTTCTAGTTTACAATACTAGGACCCATCTAACTCAGGCTCTTCTTGGTCCTGATACACCACCTTGGCATCCTCCTTGTATTTGAAGGTGGAGGAAACAGCTGACAGTTTGAAGTCTTTAAGAAGAAGGATCCCTCAAGCACCCGGGCCCAGTCTTCCATGTTCATGAGGCACTACACCTTTGATGTCAGAGCCAGAGCAGAGACCCTTCGAAAGGACAGTGCTCAACACTCTCTTTCCCCAGAAGCTCTTGTATGATAGCCAATGTGGTATAGCGGATAGAGTGTTGAACTGGGATCTGGTGGACCTGGGTATGAAAGTTTTCCGTAAAAACTTGAGCCAGTCACACACTCTCAGCCTGACCTATGTCACAAGATCGCTGTGAGGATAGAATGGAGGAGAAGAGAATGATGTAAGCCACTTTGAGTCTCCACTGGGGAGAAAGGTGTGGTATATCTGTTTCCAGATCAGTTTGCTAATTTACACCCTTCATTGTGATACATAGAGACCACAAAAAAGTAAAAACAGGTTGCTTACTCATCACTGCAGCTCTTCGTCAACCATCCCCCCCCCCCCCAATCTAAACCCAAAACTCTGGCCACTGCACAACACTGACTTCAGTGCAGTTCATCAGTCATCTGCCTAGCATTGTGACTGTACCTTTTAACCATGTTACTATACTTCTGCTTACCCTTTTCCAATTCAATGGCTAATCCAGTATAACCTCTGTTTGATTTAATGGCTAGAGTTGTGTTTGCTTGCTGAAAAAATTCACCTGTGTTCGCTTGCTGAAAAAATTCTTGTCATAGCTTAATCTGTTGGGAGCTGTTGGGAATTGGAAGTGAGATGACTCCTACGTATAATTCTTCTGAGATTCTTGGAGGAATGGCAGAATGTGAATTCGGAAACCCAACAGTATGCTTAATTTGAAAGCTCTGAGCACATCGCTCTGTCTCCCTGTATTATTAGCTTTTGATTTGGTAAACATCTTGGCATATCTTGAATTGCCTGCTGAGATATCCTCAATACACCAAAATGTTCCGGCTGCATGCAGTACACATATCAATGCTAAGGTGCAGTTACGGCCTTCTAAGCCAGTAGATTTAGAAGAGTGTAATTCTGCTTTGGATGGCACTGTAAAACTGCATTCCTAAGCACATTTCTAAGAAGAGAGATTATGTTGGTTTAGGATTGCATATTTAGGGTGAAACTAGATGTGATGGCATCACGTGGACTCTGATGCCGCCATTTCAAAGCTGCAGCAGGGCAAGCTAAAGCACTTTTGTCTCCTCTCCCATGCTGTACCTTATAAAATGCTGGGATGGCTGCAACACTTCCACCTGCAGCTGTTCTGGCAGTTGAAGAGGCATGGGGACACAAGCATGGTGCTGCAGGCCTGATCAGGATGAGGCCCTCACTGCATTTTTAAATGACTTTGAAATGGCAGCTGCATCCTCATGGTGACCACAAGGATATCATCAGTTTGGCCCTAAGTGTGGTGGTTGGAGGGTTGAACTAGGCTGGGGCAGACCCTGATTCGAATCCCTACTTGCTTAGAAAATGCAGTGTGTTGTCTTGAGTCTATAATCCCCTCTCAGCCTAATCTATTTCTCAGTATAGTTATGTGGATAAAACAGAAGAGGGGGGAAATCTGTATGCTATCCAGAGATCCTTTGAGGAATGGCAGGATTAAAATGTAAGTAAATAGGCTAGCCTCAGTGTTTGGGTCCCTTGTTCCGGGGGGGCTGAATTCTAGTCAGAATTCCTCAGCAACCATTTTGTATTCTTGCAATGCCATGGACGGGTTCCAGGCTGTGTTGCCCTTACTTACACCTTGAACTCTTTCTTGTTTAAACTGCTTTCCTGTGAGACATAGTTGAATTTGTAGCTGCTGGGATTTGTTCTGCATTTACACAAACTTGTTTCCCACGTTGATGCCCTTTGGCCATGATGTTTTCTGTGTCTGTAGCCTGTGTGTCACTGGTTAAGAACAAAAGTAGACACAACTTCTTTGTTGTTGGGTCTCTGAAAAAGAAGCTAGTGGTATGTTTTTTTCTTCCAATCTTTGTTTGACTCAGATGATCCAAGGTGGATTTTTTTTATTGCTAGAATTAAAGGAATACAAGATCCACTCCTCCTCCTCTTCCTCCTCCCTCTGTGCTCTCTCTATTTGCTTTCCTAATGTGTTCATATGATTTTTCATCACTCTCTTTCTTCACATCCTCCATGTCTGTAACAAAACCCCTCTGGACCTTTTATCCATCCGCTAAGTCCAGATTAATTTATTACATTCTATATGGCTCTTTAACTGCTGCTTCTAAACATGTGATGGGGCTTAGAGGTGTGCACAGGGATTCTGAGATAAGAAGGGGAGAAAGTTTCTCAATTCCATTTTGCAGGGAAAGGCTGAGTTATAATACCATCACCTCTGATTTTTATTATGCATGGCCATGGAATAAGATGCAGGACGAATGACTGATTAGAGCTCATGTTTAGCTAAATTAACATCTTAAGTCCATTTTTATGGCTAAATCTCAGTTCAACATAATCTAAAAGCAAATATTTGCCTTTAATATCTTTGATTTATGCATAGAATACTGCGTGCCATTCATTTCTCTCTTAATTATTATTATTTTTTTAAACCGCTTTCAGGCAGAAAGTCAAAGCCTGCTGTGTTTTATATTATACTCTGCAACTCATTTTCCTGTGGTCTTTTTTTTCTAATTGAAACATCTAATTAATCTATGTACTGTGAATATTTTCTGTTTAAACTCTCTGTGCTCATAAAAAAAGAACCGGACAAAAGTGTAAAATGTAGCTAATTTGTTGCATCCAAGGGGAAATGGTGGATGTGAAATTATCTCTTTGTATTCCCCAAAGCCTGCAAATCGAGGCTTTGCACACCCAATGCATAAAGAGAAGCAAATGAGAGAAATTCCAGCTGGAGAGAGCCTGAAGAGACCCTTGATATCCCTTGTGAAGAGAGATTCTATCCGTGAATGATTCTGCTAAAGTACACCATTTATTTTCTGTAATTTTCTTCCCTTATTTTTAGTAACAAAATAAATAAGAGTGTTGATTTTCTATGTAGTAACCATTAAGGGCCATATTGATTCATGCTACCTCTATCTTATATGGGAACTAGTTTTGAGTTCAGTACCCTTTGCAAGCAAAGTTAACATGCTCAGAATGTTGCAAGTTCTTAACACTGTTTTTTGTTACCACTCCATATATTCTAACAGGCGACTGCTTAAAAAATGCCCCCCTCTGCCTCAGTTGTGGTTTGCAGCACACCTAAGCGAATGTTGTGATTTTAAGATTTAGTCCCAGCCTAGCTGAAGCTTAGATCTCTCAAACTGTCAATGGTGGATGATATCAAAAGGAGGTTCTTGGTTCTTGGCAGCTCATGATTTAAGGCAGTAATTCTACTTTTAAGGTTGCTGACTCTGAGTTGGGAAATCCCTGGAGATTTGGGGGTGAAGCCTGGCGAAGGAGGGATTTAGGGGTGAGCACCTCAGTGGGATATAATTTCATAGAGTCCACCCTCCCGAGCAGACATTTTCTCCAGGGGAACTGGATCTGTGTCCTCTGTAGATTAGGTGTAATTCTGGGACATCTCCAGGTCTCACATGGAGGTTGGCAGTCCTATTTATCAGACTTGTATTCTGCCCTTCTCTTAGAAACTCTATGATAGCTCACACAGTCATATATTTATCAGACTTGTATTCTGCCCTTCTCTTAGAAACTCTATGATAGCTCACACAGTCATATAGAGGTACTGAGCCATATCATTCATCAGTGATGTAGGGTGAGGTACTCCCACATGAGTCTTCCCTTTCCTGGAGGTAAGTCCTAACGGAGCTATCTGGGACTTACTTCCAAGTAAATATGCATAGAATAAGACTCTAAGCTTCTTTTCGCTATTATGAAAGATTACAGAAAGAGAAGGTTTTTTCCCCACCAAGACTATGTGGAAGACATTTACCCATCAAGTCACAGACTACAAAGAGAGAATTTTGGGGAAGTTTCTAATAATGTTTGGTTGTCTTTGTTCTTGGTGTTACTTTAAGAGATGCAACAATTTAAGCACCTTGTTATTTCAAACATGCTTGAGGGTTAGAGGGAGCTAGTGATATTTAGACCCTACTCCAAACTCTGGGTACTTAGCTCTTATTTGATTGTGTAAAATCATTTATGGATATGATCAGTAATGTGTGGGGAGAAAACATATAGTGGCCCTAGTACACATGAGAATACACATCCTGGTCTGCATCATTATATGCATCTTCATCTGCACTAGCAATAAGGGGTTATATCAAACCAGCTTTTTTACTCACTCACCTAATTCCCCTGCTTACTATAGCCCCTGTCCCACATGCCGTTTGTCCATGCAGTTCCCATGATTCCCAGCACAGCTTTTTTGGTGCTCAAAAAAGGCCCTCATCCCCTTTGCATCAGCAGAAGAGCTAGTTGAAGAGCATGGAATGCCTTCAGTTGCCTGCTTCCTGTCCCTACCAATCTGTACCAGCAGTCACCTGTACAGGTGTACATTTACCTACGCACAGCAACATGTGATGCTGATTTCCTAATGGAGGAGGTGGATTGTTGGTTCTACCTTTTTTCCTACAGCTGATACCAACAAGTTTGCATTTATAGAGCAATTGTTCAAAAACTCATGCCACTCCCTGCTGCTGGACAAAGGCAGTTGGGTTTCTCTGTTCCTAAATTCCCCATATTTTTTGGGGGGGGGGAGAGTCTGTATAGTACTTGTGAGAATTCTTTTGGGTTGACATTTTCAGTCTGTGGTAGAGCTCAGTTTGAAAGTATAAAAAAGCAATAAGCTATTGACATCAATGAAATATTCAGAAGCAAAACGTCTGCCTTGATACCAAAGTTCATAATGAGCAATGAGGGAAATGGAATTAGATAAATGCACAGTATGATGAATTGTATCAGCAGATTTTTTTTCCTTAATGGGATTTTGTCAGACTTTTGCAGGAGGCACCAGCTGATCTTTAATGCCTTTAAAACTTAGTATTTAGATTCTTTCCTGTGTTCAAAAGCAATTTAGAAAATATTACCATAGCATGAAAGATGCCCCAGAACAGTAATGTATGAAGCCTCACTGGGGATTGCTTATTTGTAGGGGAAGCTCCTGCAATAAAAATACTATAAATCTTATATAAGACACTAAATGAACATGGAGAAGAAAAAATAATTATCAAGATACTGTTCAAAATCCTTTAAGTATTCAGGGATTGGCAGAGTATTATGGTAGAATTCCTTGTTATCTGAACCAAGGTTATCTAAGGCTTGTAGAACTCTAAAGAACAAGTCGTTCATTTCGTCTGACATTTTGAATAAGACAGGATCCTGGAAACACAAACATTTTTAGAAGATTATGTGGAAAATTAAGCTGATGGTATGCCATCAAGCAGGCAATAATTCATTAAAAATGGAGTTCTGGGCTTCTGCCTTGGAAACTGTGTCCCCCTTTTCTAATCTATTTTACAAATCATGTACTTAACAGATGCTGACTGTCTTTGTTATGTGTCCAAAGATGCTTGGGCTTCACTTTTTCATTGATGTATCTAGGGCTTTTTTGTGGGGGTACTCACCAGTGCTGAGTAATGGCATCTGGGGGAATCTTCAAAGTCCTTAGGGGAGAATTGGTAGAAATCAGTGCAACCTTATGTACGAGTGCCAGCACCCTTTTTAAAACAACAACAACAAAGAAGTGAATGTACCAACTACATAGCACAGGAAAAACCTGAAATTTGGTGCACCCTGGGTACACCCATTGTCTGTCATGCTCTGATTACAAGGAAAGCCAGAATAAATGATATTTTAACCTCTCTCCCTTGAAAGATGTAGTACCTGAAATTCGCAATGCTGCATCAGCTTCTTCCATGGTTTCTGAAGTATCCAGCACACACACGTAAAGCAAGAACAGACAGAATGTTGATGGGCAGAAGTTCCCCCTTCATACACTTGAAGCAGCAGCATTAGATTGGAGAAGGGGAGATTTATCAGACAGAAATATAAGACTGAAAATGGGACAATCCAGGCATTCCCTTTCGCACTTTTTAACAATCCTAGGATTGGCAGGGGAGAACTTCCCAATGGCACTCAGAAACCTATCCATCTGCAGAACACAAGCTGTATTTACTAGTACTCTTATAATAGAATGATAGGATTGGATCCACTCTGTAATGTGTATACACATATGTGAGTGGGTAGTTACCTGTGTTTTATCTATTGATCCAGCAAATCAAACTGTTTTTAGTCAACCCAGGTGCCCCTTGTCACCCTTGACAGATCAGTGTAGTGACAGCAGCTGCGCTGATCTTTTAGGAATAGAAGGGAAACCTACACTGAGCCTGGATGATCCTTCTCCCTCTAACAAATTACTGCTGTACCAGATGATCTTTCCTCCCCAGAACATAGATTAGTGCTGTGACTCAGAGTCGGCAACCTAGAAATAACGAAGGCCAATTAGAGGGGATGCCAAGAGAGCCGTTTAGCCTGGGCCTCAGGTTTAGACAATTGTTAATTTTTTGGCATTTGTTAAGTTTCACAGCTTGTTTTTATGCACATTGTGTGCGGTTGTTTTTTAAAAAATTCTTATTATGGCCAGTGTGCTTCAAAAGCTGCAAGTGCCCTGGGCCTCTCTGGGCATCTAGAAGTGTCTGGAAATAACAACACCGTAACACCCTCACACGTAACACATGCACAGACCCATCTGATACGCAATCATTTCCCAACAAGTTTTTTCTTTTAAGGAAAAGCTGACGTCCTCTGATTTTACATTAGTAATGTACGAATATGACTTCAGTATCGCTTCCTAATTAACCGGAGTTGGCTGGAAGAATCCTAAGTAATTTACTAAGCAACTAATTCCTAAACTCTCCAAATGTACCCCTCTGATTCACTGGTATATGGAAACCCAATCTAAAGTAGCATCCTGTCTTAGTCCACTTCAAAGGAAAATATTTAATAGGCAGCAGAACTGAAGGAAACTTCATTGAGGGTTTCTGTTTTACAGCCAAAAGCAGAGAGCCTTTGCGTTTTCCTGAATATGTGCTAGCTTAAGAACATCCTGACCCTGGGATTTATATAAAGGTTTTCCTTTGCACATCTGCTCATTCTGATCCCACCTGAATTGTACTGACTTCGGATTTTCTTTCAAGTACCACAGAATGGGAAGCTCTTCCGCCACCGCCTCAGTGTGGAAATTCTGAATGCATTCAGAAGTGCAGCAGCTATACTGATTTCTCAAATCTTGGTGGTAGTCTACACCGAAGATGAGACCTGTCTTCAAACCAGGCATTGAATCCACAGGACTATGATAGTGTGTTCTGTGTGTGAGACAGAAAGAAAACAGGAACATCCATTTCTTAATATCATTTCATTTTCAGATTTACAGGGTAATAATTCACTTTTCACTAGGTCAGTCAGAATTTTAGTAGTTTTCTTGAAGATTCAGCTGGGAGATCAAAAGACTCCCAGCCAGGAAATGTGCAAGGATTTAAGAATGCTTCTATTGCAGTCAGACCAGAATTAAAACTGGACTGTGTTTTGTTCATAACTTCTCATCGTCTCTGGCCATTTCCACGTAGCCAGTATGCCCTAGATTCAACGCTCTGGGGAAGCTGGGTTTGTTCCTGCTGTCTTGCAGCGTTGGGGATGCTCCTCCCAGGGTTTCTCCAGCTTTTCTTTAGACTTTCTCAAACCTGCTGTAGTTTCAGGTTTTGGGAAAGAGTGCAGTTAAGCCTGGATGGCTGTTATGTGGCTGGGAAAGTGCAGTTTTCCTGCCCACATTGCAGCCATTTTCCCTGACAGTGTCTCCATGGTGGCCATTTCCTCCCTCTGCCACTGGGGGGCTTTTTGTAAAAAAAATGGCATTAAAAATATCTGCTGGTCTCTTGAGAGGCTAACTGATGGTCATCAAAGATGGACTCTCCATGCCTTTACTAAAGATAAAATACTTGTATTACAACACTGGAGAGATAAATGCCCACTTCCTGTAAATCAATGAATGGAGGACTTTATAACTTCATCAGTATTTGAATACATGGCATATAGACAACAACTATGCACGGACCGATTTTTAGATATTCAGAGGTTTTTTACAGAAACTTATGTGTAGAACTGCCCCTGCTGTTATATTTTTGTTTTTACTTTATATATACTTTTTTTCCTTTTTAAAAATTTTTTTCTTATTATTAGTTGCTCGGTTTTTAGTTTTCTTCTGTTTCCTGTTTTTTGTTTCTGTTTTTTTTTTTAATTGGCAATTTAATATCCTTATATCAATATAAAGTTATAACAGGATGCGTAATAAGTTCTCTGAATTCCCAGCTTTCATTTTTTTAAAAAAGTAAGTCTCTAGCTCATGCAGTTATGGAGATATAAGGGGAAAGGCATATCTCTGCAGTGAGAAAGGACAGAGACTTCCTTTTAAAAAAGGGAAAGCTGGGACTCTGGGAATTCAGAGAGCCAATTACACATTGTTATAATGTTATCTCATATAATGATGCTGAACTGCAGGTTTTTTTCAAAAAAAATGGGAAAACCCATTAGCCTAGGAATGGAGGTGGCCACTGCTGGGGACTGGGGTAGGGAAACTGTGGAGAAGCCTGCCATGTTGAAGCCCCATAGTCACTGTGCTGTATCGGCAGCCAAATCAGCAACAGGAAAACCACATAAGCATGTCCTTGTGTGGAAACCGCTTCCATTAAATACAGTCATTTGAAGTAGGATAGACAGCAAATATGAAAGAAACTGACTGTACTGTCCTAAGGAGTTACTCCCTTCTGAGTCCACTAAAGTCAGTGAGTTTAACAGGATGTAACTTTGTTCAGGATAGCACTATGAAGAGGGACTGTTCCCGGGGGCACTCAAGGAAGCGATGGTCTGCCCCCTCTTGAAAAAACCATCATTGGATCCAGCCGAGTTGGCCAGCTATCGGTCGGTTTCCAACTTGCCCTATTTGGGCAAGATCTTAGAGAGGGCGGCGGCAACTCAGTTGCAGGGCTTTCTGGATGACACTTCCGCGCTGGACCCGTTCCAGTCCGGCTTCCGGCCAGGTCACGGGACAGAGATGGCTTTGGTTGCCCTCACAGTCGACCTCCGATGGCATCTGGATTGGGGCGGAACGGCGGTGCTGGTGCTGTTAGATCTGTCGGCTGCGTTCGGCACGGTTGACCACCAGTTACTGATCCACCGCCTCGCTGACACGGGGGTTCAGGGGCTTGCCTTGCAATGGCTCGCCTCGTTCCTCCAAGGTCGGGGACAGAAAGTGGCGCTGGGGGAGCAAATGTCCCAAAGGCACCCACTGGTGTGCAGAGTGCCACAAGGGGCGGTGCTATCCCCGATGCTTTTTAACATCTATATGTGCCCTCTTGCCCAGATTGCTCAGAGGCATGGGCTGGATTGTCACCAGAATGCTGATGACACCCAGCTGTATCTGTTGTTGGGCGGCCAGTCCGGTGCCACCCCAGATGACCTGGAGCGGGTGCTTCAGGACGTGGCGGGCTGGCTCAGGCTGAGCTGATTGAAATTGAATCCAACGAAGACAGAGGTCCTGTGCTTGAGTCAGAGTGGCCTGGGGGTAGGGATCCCATTGCTGGCCTTCAGGAGGGGCAACATTGGTGCCAGCGCCGAGGGTCCGGAGCTTGGGTGTGCTCCTGGACACCTCCTTAACCATGGAGGCCCAGGTAGCAGCCACTGCCAAGGCAGCCTTTTAGCATCTGAGGCTGATTAGGCAGTTGGTTCCCTTCTTCGAACGCAATGACCTTGCAACAGTGATCCATGCAATGGTCACTTCGAGGCTGGACTACTGTAACACTCTCTACATGGGGCTGCCCTTGTCTCAACTCCGGAGGCTGCAGCTAGTGCAGAATGCCGCAGCCAGGCTGTTGATGGGTCTTTAAGTGCGAGACCACATCCAGCCTGTGCTGAGGACACTGCACTGGCTGCCTATGGCAGTGTTTTTCAACCACTGTGCCGTGGCACACTGGTGTGCCGCGAGATATTGTCAGGTGTGCCGCTGGATTTTTTCAATGAAAGAAATGTGCCTTCCGGGCTGACCTTCCGGGACGCGTTTGTGCATGCGAGAAAGAACAGTGGCGTGGTCTCACTGATTCCGCTCGCACGCTCTGTGGCCGGCCTGAGGTAGGGTGATTTGCACCAAGACATTCCAGTAAACATGAATATGTTTGATGGTAACAGCTAGCTGTTTCTGTCAGGGTGGGGTTCAAATCAGTAACTGTCCCTCAGCGAAGAATGGGTGTACTGTGCTTCTCTTCAAATCACTTATGGTCAGCGGAATGCCGTTCACATAAGAGTAAGAGTTTAAACTCTCTATTTGAAAAACTTTAGCAGAATCGCAGTATTAAAATACATCCACATTATATTTCTTCTGAAACTCAGGTCAGCGTTATGGGAAGGAGCCATTACACTTTGGATCTGTAACTTACGATTTCAAGTTGAGTGGCTATTACGTGTATTTGTAATACTGTCATAGTTAATACTTGAGCTGAGGCAACTAATGACCCATTTATCTTGTATTTCAGTGTTTTTCAACCACTGTGCCGTGAGATATTGTCAGGTGTGCCGCGGGATTTTTTCAATGAAAGAAATGTGCCTTAGCTCGAAAAAGGTTGAAAAACACTGGCCTATAGCATACTGGATCCGGTTCAAGGTGCTGGTTTTAACCTTTAAAGCCCTATATGATCAGGGGCCTGCCTACCTAAGGGACCACCTTTCCCTGTATATACCCCAAAGAGCACTGCAGTCAGGCACTCAATGTTGCCTGACCCTCCCCGGCCCTAGAGAGGCCAGGCTGGTGACCACCAGGACCAGGGCCTTCTCAGTGGCGGCTCCTCACTGGTGGAATGAGCTCCCAGATGACATCAGAGCCCTGCGGGACCTTATGCAGTTCCGCAGGGCTTGTAAAGCGGACCTCTTCCGCCAGGCCTTTAATTAGGAGCCGCCACTGGGGGGGGGAAGGGGTCCCCGTAAAGCGCCGAGGGAAGCGTGGCCCGGGAAATCAACTGATGAAGCCTCCTGACCTAGGTTTTGCTAGGCTCTGCACTCAGTGTTGGATGTATTGTGGGCCGCTGTCTCTTTATGGTTTTCTGCTGTTTTTATAATTTTATGCTGAATTTTGTATACTATTGTTTTATATTGTTGTGAGCCGCCTTGAGCCGGTAACCCGACTAGGCGGGATATAAATCTAAATAAATAAAGATCTTAAATCTGAATCTAAAAGAAACATGAGCAGGTGGCCACTGTCCACCTGCTGGCAGCTTTAAAAATTCCCATGGGGTAGTTGTAGCCATACAGCTAGTTCAAATATGTGATCTTCGTTTGATGACTGCAGCTTGAGTGGACTTGCACGTGTGAATGAATAAGTAAAACTGTAAGTAAAACTTCCATACCAGTTTATTCCACATCAAGAGCAATACTTTTCAGTGGAATCTATTTGTAAAAGTAGCTGTGGGTCATCAAGTGTTCAAAAATGGAAGCAAACACATGTGTGAGCCCAGCTACATTGTACGCCCAGTTCAAGCTGATGAAGGGCCAAATACCCAGCTAACTGATAACAGGGTTATATTAGGCACACTCTAGGGCATCATATTTTGACAATAATTTCCCACCCAGGCTAAGTTCTCAAGGACAAAAGCCCTCTGGCAGTGCCCAAAGGCTGCCACCTCCATGGCACAGTCATGTAGATGAAGGGGCCTGACCCAGGAGTGCCAGCTATGGCCCAATCCTGGGCTAGCATTATTCCCTGTTTCTGGGGGTGAGCTAGGTTGTTTTCTCTCTCTCAGTGACAGCTAACAGTCCTGATTGTTAAGCAGGCAGCCCAGAGTGTTCAGTGAAAAACTTTCCGTTTTGCCATGCCACACTCTTAACACGAGGTATAAAACAGGTCATAGGGCTAAACTTGGTCCAGGCTCACACTTAATAATCTATATTAAATGATTTAAATATGAAAGTATTTATATTTTCAAAAACATATGCCATCAACATTTAATCATGTGGTTTTTTAAAAAATATTTTTTCACTCATAATAGTCTGAACTAGGGATGTGCATTCAGTATTTACTGAGCCAAATAAATACCAGAAAAATACCTTAGCAGAATTTTTGGGGTATTTCCTAAAATGAATTAGATTCTCTAATCTGTAATCAGCTACTGATATAGAGAATCCTGATAAAAAAAACAATATTATTTAGCTTTTATTCAGCTTCATTTGGCAATACTGAATCGTGGCTTCCCCTGACCTGCAGTTTAAATTGTGGGTCAGGAAAAGCCTCCCCGCCAGGTCTGTGTGCGGCAGGGAGAGACCTCCCCGTTGCACACAGATCCTTTGCAAGCTGAGCCATGAGTGAACTCAGAAGTGGCGAGTTCACCCTTTCCAGTGAACCCACCACTTTGGGGTTCACTCACAGCGCAGCTAAGTTGCAGAAGGCAATTAAAGGGACCGTCCCTGCTCTAAGCTGTGTACCCAATGGTGTGTATGAGTAGCTCAAATTGTGTATGTGTTTGGCTTTACTTCTGTAATATGACTTTTACTAGAGCTTTTAATGTTAATGTTGTCTCCTCTGCTAATTAAAATTTGCAAATAATAAACATTATTTTTTAAAAAATGCATTTTGCAAGCCGCACCATGAGTGAACTCCAAAGCGGTGAGTTCACCCTTCCAAGTTCACTCACAGCTAAGCTGAAAAACACATTTTAAGGGAACAGTCCTTTAAATGCCAAGCTGGAAAATTCGGCAACCCTGATTATTTCCCGAATCCCAATACCGTACTGATAATGGGATTTGAGAATATTGGGGAAAACTGATATGATTCTGGTTCAATATACCCAAAGCTGAAAAATACTGATTTTTTTGGTGTACATCCCTAGTCTGAATCTCAGTCAAAGAGAACTTTGTGAGAGGAAAGATTCCATGTACTCCTTCTCTGAAACAATTTGAGTAAATATTTCATTTGTGTATGAAAGGAAATGCTTCCTCCCCCTTCCCTTTTCTTATAACCACACAAAGTAGGTTAGACTGAGAGATGCCAAGGTCACATGGTGTGCTTTGTGGCTAAGTGGGAATTTGAACTCTGGTCTCTCCAGTCTTTTAGACCAACACTCTAACAACTACACCACTCTCATACGATCTCCAAATGCATCTCAGAATCCACAGTAAATACTGGTTTCTTTGATACCCAGACATAAAATTATGGGAGTATTTGTTTGGTTGAAGTAGGGTCCAAGACTGCAGAAGTGCCTCACTTGCTATATTTGGTGAACCATCTTTATTTCCTGCCCCCTCACATACAGATGCACAGAGCAAAAACAACAGCTATTCACATATCTTCCTTCTTCTATAAAGCTGCAAGTCTCAGGATGCCAAAATCAGCTTCCAGCATTTAAACCACAGGCCTCTGTCCCCCCCCCCCCCCCCCGGGCTGAAGAATATTCCCGTTCCCTCCATTTCATTTTTGCCAAAGCTGCAAGTCCCCGGATACCAAAATCACCTTAATTTCAAATATGTTGTCTGTTTCAGTAATCCACAGGTTGAAAGTAGGGGTTTTAGGCAGAACTTCCAAAGATCCCAAGGAAAATAATAAGGTAAGGCAGTAGAGGGGTACTCCTGTGTGGCAAGTAAATGTCCCAAAGTCCCCGAGAAAGAAAGCAGAATTGGCAGCCTCTGTGCAAGTGGGGAGGATAAGACTGCACAGTTTAAGCCTAAGCAGCTTCATGATGTTAGCTGGCAATCCAGGGGATTATAGCCCCCTCTGGGAAATCCTGGGGAAGGCTTGAGCCCCCCTCCTTTAGTTTATGCCCCTATCTTTGAATCCAACCCATGGCTCTGCAATGTTTTTTATGGTCTTTGTGGCCACAAAGCAACAATGATTTGTTATGTTAAACAACTACTGGAGTAAAAGATGGCCCAGAAGAAGTAAATAGGAATGACCCCCGTCACTTTTCAAAGCAGCTTTATGTAAAGTCTACTAAAAATGTAGATTATACTGGAGTTGTCATTCAAGAGGTTCATGTTTTTATTTATTCTAAGTGTACAAGCACCAAGAGGTAAAAAGCTGGCAAACTGCAGATTCAGATACACTCTATAATACTCTTGGGACAAAGTCACTTTGAATAAGGATTATAATATTTTTTCAGGTGGTGGCTTCTAATGCCTTCTATGCAAACAGCTGATAAAACCAAACCAGATGTTGCCTTTCCTAAGTACTTCACAAAATGCAGCATGAACGAGCAAAGCAAACTGACCCTGTTATTAAAAGAGAGTCTCCTGCCTGGATTTTAGGGTGTTCCCTTCTAAGGAAGTGCTAGATCGACTCGTCTTTGAGCCTCACCCTTCATGCAGCAGCTCAGATCTTTTTGCAACATCCAGCCAGAACTAAACTAGGAAAGTTTTCCTGACAGCATGTTCCAGCTGAAGCCTTGTTTTTGGCATCAGGAAGAAGGTTGCTTCATTCCAAAAAATTCTTTGCAAAATTCAAGAGTTTGTGAGCATGTGCTTTGGCACTTTTCTTTCTTTTTTTTCCTTTTGCTCTGGAAAGTTCTTGTTGAAATCTACAGGAGTACAAAAGACAAAAAGAATTTATCAAACTCAAAAGACAAAAAGAATTTACCAAACTCAAACTGCAGTTCGGCACACACTCAGGTTCCAGGACCACTGAAGGTTTCCTTCCAAGTAAGGGCTAGTGTGGCTTTAAAATAAAAGCCCCCCCCCCCCCCCCCAAAGTTCTTTCTGTAAATAGGAGTGAAATCTGAAACACGTGAAAGAAACTCTCTTTTGGCTATGTATACATCTCTTTATATCTTCCTAATTTGATTAATCTGTACTGAAAAGTGCACTGTCTGGACTGATGAGGTACTGTGACTTTTATCTGCAGCATTATATTGTGACTAGGAATATGGCCCATTGCGGAAATAAATACAATGGGCTCTAGAAAGAGGCTCTGGGAGAGTGCCCCGGCTTTGGGCACTCAGCGTCAATTTGCTATGGCAACTTCAGCAGGTATGACACAGAGTCCACCATTTTCTCCAGAGGAACTGATCTCTGCTGCCTGAAGAGCAGTTGTAATTTTGAGTGATCTCAAGCCCTCACCTGGAGATTGGCAACAGTGGTTCCCCAGGAGAGAATGGCTGGTTGGGAGGGTGGAGTCTATGGCATTGTACCTGTCTGAGTTCCCACCCCTCCTCAAACCTCACCCTCTCCAGGCTCCATCCCTCAAATCTCCAGGAATCTCCCACCTGGAGTTGGCAACCCTGTCTCCTTCCCAGTCAATCATCAACCTACCTTTATTTCCCCCTCACTGTTCAACTTTCCATCTCCCCCCTACCTGCAGCCTCTACCATGCTCTGAAGCCCTGACTGCCACGTCACACTGGCTGTCATGGGGGGGGGGGGGCATCTCAGTCAGGTATAAGAACACAGAGTCCACCATTTTCTCCAGGGGAACTAATCTCTGCCATCTGGAGAGCAGTTGTAACCTCCTGTAAGGAAATGGATGGGCTGGAGTCTATATCGATGGTGCCCCGTCCCTCTTTTCCTGCACTTTTTGGCCTTGGGGCAGCTGGGAACTGTAGGCCAGCAGATGAGGAAGCCTCATTCAACCCAGTGAGTGATACCCCTGCAGGCCCTTCTCTGGGGCTACAGCTCAATTGAACCTTATGGGAGAAGATTTTAAACAAACAACCACAGACAGCAGCCATCTTACAAACACAGGTAACTGCCATTTTGATACACCTACCAACAGCCACTGAGGGAATAGTTAGTCCCACACAGGAGGCAAGCAGGAGAAGTGTCTTCGTTAAGAGAGAAAGCCATTTGCCAGAAATTCTGACAGGGCAGAGTGGCTGAAAGAGTGGGTAGGGAAGAGGAGCAGATCCAGCATCCAGCCAATGGCACGCGAGTACTCAGAGCCAGTGGATAGGAACAGCTTCTGAGTGACACATCAGGGAGCCAACTGATTTGGGAGCGTGTGGAATGTTCAGGAGAGTCTATGGTGAAAACAGAATTATATATAAAGAGGATTGTGTATTCACTTACATAAGCGATGGATGGATGGCTAATAGGAACATTGCTGCTTGCTGTGCTTTTGTTTCACCTTCCTCTTTTCAGGTGCAAATCTTGGGTGCAGCCAGAGGTGTGAGGGGCTCTGGTCCTTGGCTAGAGTCCTGTGATTGTGGACAAGCTGGCCCATTGAATCCAGAACCAATGACTGCTTGCATTTTTTTTAATTGTTGCAAGGCACTTTTAATCCCTTGAGGGAGGATCAGGGAACAAATAAGTAAACGATGAACATGAATGTTTGAACCAGCCCCTACTATTAAAAAGAGGGAGGAGAGAGAGACTATTCTATTTCAACTGACATTAAAGTAAATCTGCACAGGGTTTCTAATGGGATCTATTTAATACACATAGATTCACAAGTCGGAGGGCATGCATGCAGGGCCCATTGAGGTCTCTGTGTAGTCTGTCTATGGGTAATCTATGGACTGTCCATTAGGGTCATTGTCCAAACAGTAGATAAAGCATTGTTGGTATACAGCCCTCTCTGAATAGCCTTTTGCCCCATTTTGCAATGTAGCACAAAAAATAGGGGTACAGCAAACAACTGTGAGGATACCTATTTGTAGAAAACCTTTTGGACCTTTGAAGCCACATAATACTTAATGCAGAAATTACTTAAAGCAGAAATGCTTAATGCAGAAATAACCAAAGTTATACTGGTGTTTGCTGCAGAAAACATTTAAAGAGTGAACAGGAAACATATCCTTAAGCATGCTGTGGATATATGCCATGGACAGTCATGTTCAACTGCAGTACATGTTTTCTCCATGGCTGCATCCACACATCCCTGAGTGTTGCACCTTCATTGCACTATTGCATTGCGTAGCAGTCATTTGCAACAGGGCTAGTATTTCCACAAAAGAAAATCTTGCTGCGAATTATTGACAACAGCAAAATATTTATTGATGTGTGGGTGCAGCCCATGTTTCTAAGTGTGAGAAGTTCATATGAGATGTGCAGTTCCTTTTCACGCTTCATATGTTGACCATACCAACTGCCATTGTTGCTGCTGCACAAATGATTGCCAAGTAAAATTATAAAGGCACTCCTCAAAGCATCGAGCCTACAAAATCTGAAGTTCCATTTTACAAGCCATCCTCAGATGGGCCCCTCTATCGATACTTGCGTACAAACATGTGTACAAGACTATTATCTGCGCAGGAAAAAAAGAATATACAGGTTGATGCTCTTGATTGGTCACATACTCAAGGAGTTATTGTTGAAGGTGGAAATAGTTTTTTGACATGAGGTCACTGAGTAAATGTGATGTCAGAGTAAGTCCCTGATCAGCAAGAAGCAATGTAAGTCAGCTTGCACTTTCCAGGGGGAGAAGGTAAAATATGTCATCTACACTAAGTATGAGTCAAATATGAGCTTTCACTGCTGAAATGTTCACAGTGAATTAGATATGTTTTTGCATGGCACACCAGTGCTTTTGGATGCGCTTATTATTCTGCATATTTGAAAATATTTGGTGTTTCTCTTGCCTGAGAGACTCATCTTAGTTGTAAAATAATCTCTCCATATAATATAAGCAGCTTACTAATAATAGGTATGGTAGGTAAATTTGTTTCACATACTATTTTATTGTCATTTGTTCACCCAAACTGCTGTTCAGAAACCCATTATAAATAATGTTCATGCATTTAAAGACGACTATTAAATTACTTTCAATTTAGAGCTGAGGATCAGAGGGCTTTTTTGTACAACTGAGAATAAAACCTCCCCCCCCCCCCCCCCCCGGTAAGCAGTGCAACTATAATTTTCAGTATAATACTTTGCATGTCTCAAGCATTGTCTGTCTATCTGCAGACAGCAATGAATTTAGTTACACAATACTTTTGTGTCTATTATCAGCAAAACCCTCTGGGATTCTTCTGTGCAATCCCTAATAAAATAAATGGACAGATGCTCACAGCCCCTCCCTTTTCCAACCAAGGCCGTGCTTTTTAACTAAAAATCCTCCACCTCCTAGGAGGCCACTTTTTTAGTGATTAACTTCCCAGTACTTCATTAGAGACTCGAGAGTTCTTAAGTAATGAGTGCCCTGGTGCTTTCAGACCCACTACTGCTCTTTACTTCAGATGTGACCAAGAGGTGTGATGACCTTCCAGAGTGACCATGATGTGCTGAACAAAGAAACTGGCAAAGAATGAGGATTTACTAGTTTGGGGGGGGGGGGGGGGGACCCTTTGAAATCTACTCTAAAGAAACATTTAGAGAGTATATCCAGGCTTCTGATTCTTCTTAAATGCTTGACTTGAGAGCTTTTGAGAGACATGTTAATTAAAGCTAAAGACCAATCTGTTTTGTTGCTCACTGCAGTCCTTCATCTCAGGAATCCCTTGATTAAAAACTAATCATTTGGAGTCTGTTGTTCACTGCAAATAATTCCTAGTGAAAAGTACTGAGTTATGAAAGAAAGTTTAGAAATGTTAATTCCAGCCAAATTATTTGACATGAATGCACAAATGCCTTGTATGATACTTCCTTATCCTCAGTCATCCTACTTGTCAGTACTGTCTACTGTGATTGGCAGAGGCTCTCCAAGGTCTTACTACTTGCACCCAAGAGCCTTTAACTATGTAGATGCCAGGGATTGAGCAGAGAAATTTCTTTATACCGTGCATGTGCTGTAGCACAGAGTCATAGCCCTTCTCCATACAGCTACAAAGATCCAGATGTGGTATAGTAGTTAAGAGTGTCAGTATCTGGGAGACCCAGGTTCAAATCTTCACTTTGCCATGGAAGTTTGCTGGTTGACCTTGGACCAGTCATACACTCTTGGTTAAACTTAACTCACAAGTAGGGTTGCCAGGTCCTCTCACCATGCCAGCGGGGGGATTTGGGGGACATTCTGGGACAACCCCAATGCGGTGATGTTACCCAGATGACATCATTGTGTTAGTGATGTTGCGTGGCAACACTCTGGTTTGAAAGCAAAACTCTATGGTTTTAGGCCAAATTTACCAGAGTTTTGCCCTCAAACCAGAGCGTCCCGAGTGACATCTCCAATGTGATGATGTTACTTCTGGGTGATGTCATCATGTTGGGGATGTGCAGGGACATGGCTGTCTGGGAGTGGGGTTTCCCCCAGTGGACTGAAGCCTTGAAAAATGGGGGAAACCCCACCAGGACCTGGGGACTGGCAACCCTACTCACAAGGTTGTTGTGAGGATAAAATGAAGGAAAGGAGAATGATGCAAATCACTATGAGTCCCCATTGGGGAGGAGGGAATGGTGTAAATGAAGTAAACAAAACTCCATTATTGGTTATGTTGAACTTCCTGGGTGGAAGGTCTGCCATATCCAAGAAACAATTAAGGCAAAGCCTCTGTACACGTAGCATTAACCTTCTGCAATGATTAATATAGACTCTACGACTGGCCTGCCTCTCCTTGTCATAATACTACATTTCATCCTGCTGCTTATATAAATTAGACCTTAGAGTTATAGGAAACTTAAAATTATCTACTCAGGGCTAAAGTTTGGGAATAACAAAATATTTATGTGTATCAATGGAACTTGGAAATACTTCGCTTCAGCTGGTTCTCAATCAAAGATTCGTTATTACATTTTCAACATTTAAAGGGAAGCAAATTATCAACTATCAACCAGCTTGAATATAGTCATGTCATTTATATTAGATTAGTGCCACAGATACACTCGGCTTTTAACAAATAATACTCTGCCATAAATGAAAGGATTTAAAAAGCAAATTGTGCCATGGGTGACAGTTTTTACTCCTAATTAACACCCGCAAGTTGGATTGTGATTCTTTGCTATCAGTGTACGATATATTTCTCACTGCCAGTTTAAAAACACTTATTATTCATTCATAAGGTCTTCCGCAGTCTCACCACTACCCTTGATACCTTTTCCCTCTCTAAAGAGAGTGGGTTTAGTTTACATTTTATTTCATTGCTCTAATATGTTTCGACATCCCAGATGTGGGTGCATCATTAGCACTGAATATACCCATGACAGGTAACATACCCATTGTCATTCATAAAACATTTTATACTGGGAATTATCCTTGGAACCCTTTCTTCTTTCTTTCTTTCCTAGAGCAAGCATTGCAAAGTTTTGTGGAGGGTTTTTTGTCGTTGTTGTTTAATTTGAAGTATGAGTTCCTTTCACTGCTGCCTATATGTGACTGAAGGAATGCCAAAATACTTACTTTATTTTGCTATTTCTGTTTTTCTTTTCAGGATGTGTGTGTGCATGTGTGTATGCATGTGTGGCAAGTTAGTTTCTCTAGTTCACAAATCACTGAATTTAGATTAACTTTTCTGAAGTCAACACAGGAGCCATGGCTCAGTGGTAGAGCATCTGCTTTGCATATAGGAGGTCCCAGGTTCAGTCCCCAGGATATCCATTTAAAAGGATCAAGTAGGAGGTGATGTAAAAGATCTCTGCTGGAGAGCTGCTGCCAGTTTGAATAGACAGAATTGACTTTGATGGACCAATGGTTTGATTTAGTATAAGGCAGCTTCATGTAAGACATACAGTATTTACTCAACGTTTTTTATATATACATTATTTATATTTATAAGTATGCCATCCCACCCCCCAAAAGAGGTGTCTACATTAATCCTACATTCATATGCAAGTTACAGCTATGCCCATTAATGATTTTTTTTCTATAGCATGTTTCAAGGGGGGTTGTCTTAAATTTGGTGTCATCTTCCATTCACGTAAATGCAGAAGTAGACCAAATTTGCATGTGCTGCTGTTGCTGTGGACAAGTGAAGGACAGAAAGGTTGTTCTTACTGTGCAATCCAAAACTGGACAACTCAGAATTCTAGTCAGTGCTGGTGAGCTTACTCCTTGGAAAGTGTTCCTAAGGAGTGTAGTGTTAATGTGCTTTCACCAGGTTTGGTTTCTGAATCACTTGGTAGCTGTGCAGGAAAGCTGACTTACAATCTCATGTTCACCCAGGTCTCCTTGTGTGGCAACTCTGGTCATCCTAGCAGTGCCTTCTTTCCCTTCCCTCCTGCACACTGCCACTGCTTGGTCTTGGTCTTTTAAAATGGTAGCCCCTATGCTGTGTAATGTTCTTCTTGAAGCCACCCATTTGTCTGACTTTAGATGTCTGTTCAACTTTGAGCTGTTTAGGAGGGCATTTGAAGCTGTTCAGTAGCAATCTTGTTCACACTCTGATGGCTGGATATATTATAATAGTTTTAAATTTTTGTCATGAGCTGTTTTGGGTCCCTTTAGGGAGAAAGTGGGCTGCAGATGTTATAAATAAATAAACTTACTCCTGTTTTCTACACTGCTCAATCTAATTAAGGATTGCAACTTTGGATCAACTTAATTAAGGATTGCAACCCATGAAAGGTCTATGGAGTTTGGATAATGTTTCACAGCTAATTATGTTTACACAGGAAGTTCTGTAAAGGAGGGTATAATTAGAAATATTCTTCACCCTCCTCCCATATCAAACCTTTCACAACTGGTATTGTTGCTGTTATTATTAGCAGTATTATTTTAGATGCTCCACTGTCTGTTCCTCTCTATCCCCCCCTCCCCGTCTTGACTCTTCGGTTTTAAAAAATACAAACCAGTATCCTGGGGTTTGTTTGTTTTATTTTAAAAATGCATATCTCGCCTTTTCCAATTAAGCTCACAGTGCCTTAAAATACGGAAAGTGAGGATCTAAACTGACAGCTGGGTATTGTTCTGAAGTAAGGAAACCCATCATTTTGAATCGGTTTTTGATATTGTGGAATAAGGGGCAATCCTCTGAAGCAAAGACCACTCATCAACCCTACAGGAACAGCCTAAAAGACTATAGTTAGATTCTGGTTCTAAAATATTAAGAAAAGTTGAGAACTTAAAGTGAATTTAGACTTTCTCACCCATTGCTAGAGAGAATACTGGAACATCTGACACACATAAAGCTCTCCTATACCAAGTGAAATCATTCGTCTGTCAAAGGTTACTCTGATGGGCAGTGGCTCTCCAAGATATCTGGTAGAGGTCTTCCACATCCTTAGCTACTTGATCCTTTCATAACTGATATGCCATGGACTGAGCCTCGGACTCCTTGAAGGCTCTACCACTCAACCTTCCTGGTTTCTGGGCAGGTATAGCCTACTCTTTTGATACAAAATGAAAAGACATAGTAAAAGGGGGCAACTGGCTACTCTTACATAACCTTGTATTCCCTGTTGTCATCCCTGCTTCTGTTTGCATTGCTTCCCACTTCTCTCTTTTGCCAGTTCAGGAGAAAACTGTTGGGTGATGCCTAGTGAGGCTGAGGTGAGGATGGCATTTTTTTGCTTCCTAGCAAGCTGCCAGTCACTGGGAGCTGCATCACTAATGTGAATATACTGCTCAGCTCTTGAATTTCAAAACTGGGACAGGGGCTGTCTTTGGGAACAGTCAGAGTGCTGTCATATCTGGGGAAAGGAATGCAGTTTCAGCACTTTGGTCCTGGAAAATCAAGACATGCGAGATACTTCTTCTGTCAAAGTGACATGACGGAGTAGGGACCCACAAGGATTCCTTTCCTCGTTGCCAGTGTATTAAGTGGGAAAAGCAAACCTGCCTTTGCCCAGAACTGGGGTCAGCGACCATTTATATTTAAAGAGCTGAACTATATCAAAATTCTGAGCAAGAGGTCAACAAAGAGCCAGTGTAAGAGAACATTTTTGTACTACAGAATGTATACAATTTAACACTACTGGGTTTGCCTAATCCCACGTTTGTGGTTTTTTAAAAAACCATTCATGATGTGTTTAATATCAACTGGCTTGAAGACCATTATGATGAAGTGACTACCCTGTCATAGGCACCAATCATGAATTTGGGCATCATTGCAAAAGTTGCAATAGGATTTTTAATCCATGTCCGGGTAGACAAGTCAGACAAATGTTGCAGCACCTCCCCATAAATTGTGGGGTGGGGATGGATGGAAAAGATCACCACAGTTGAACAAAATGGTCATGCAAAGTGGACCTGAGGATAGCCTTCTTGAGTCTCATGTTACTATTTATGTTCATTGTTATGTGGAAGTTTTCAATAGGTAATCCAGTTAAGAAATAGAAATAAATGTTTGGGAAAGATGTTGGATATAAATTTAAGACAGTGAAATCAAGACATGCACACTCTTTAAGGAAAAGGGTCCATACAATTAAGCTGCTATTGAAATGGGTTACAAACTCATTATTTTGTGGATTTGCTACCATTTGCTCCGGTGACTATAAGTCTACATGCTCTACTTATTAACTCCAACCTGCTTGGAGGCACATTTGTGAACATCAATCACTTATTGTCAGTCTACATCCTCCAGAGGAAGGGTGCAAGAGAGTGTTTATAGATTTTTAATATAAAAAAAGAATTTAGATTTAATGCATTAGCATTTCCATACAAATCATACCATACAGTGACTTGACAAGTCTGTCTTCATCCTAAATAAACATAACCTTTTCCATCCCTTTGGCAAGTGACTGGAAAGCAGAGCAATTTCTTTATGAGGCCTTTAATTTCTTGGAATAATGCCAGTGCTCATGTTGCATTTTTAAAATAATATACTGGTACATCTTGTTTGGGAATCAACCAATGGCTTTGCTCACTTGTTACTGGAAGAGAGAAAATGTTCTCTTCCACATCATAGAAGCATCAAGTAGTACTTCAGTACCAATCATATGCTCCTTCCTTGTTTAAATTCCAATCATTCATTACGTCAAAGCCAACAACAATGTCAATTCACACCTTATTTAAATGTGAAGTTATTCTACTCATGGTATGCCAGATCATCGTTGTAATGTACAAAAAGAATCCCAAATCAGGTATCTCTGATCTCAACTCAATTTATATTACTTTTATCATGTGGTTGCTGCTGCAAAGCTGTCTCCTCCATACTCAGTTTCCATTGTTGAATATTTATGTATAAAAGTGAAGAGTTGTACTTATTACCTGCATCCACAACCAGTGTTCCACTTGTTTTGCCAACTGGTGCAACTGACAGAATGGTCCTTAGCCATTAGTAAGCTTTACAATACAGATGGCCCATGAAACAAGATGGAGTTCTTGCTCTAGGGTTCTGCTAAGTATTCCTGTATGTGGAGAAGAGAATAAACCAGAGTGGAAATATCCACAATGGGAAATGCACAGAATCTTGAAATATTGATGTTGTCTCCCCATGATCTCTTTGTAATGTAGCAAATTCCAGGTAGGACATTAGCTGGTTATGAGGAATGTACCTTCTTTCATGTGTTGTTTGTATGGCTGTCTGAGTGTGCATGTGTACATATGGGAACATACGAACATGGTAGAATGTGGAACATTCTAACATTTTAGAACATTTAGTGTGGGGTTAGCCCAATGGTTCTATATGTGGGGTTTTTTGTATGGCACAATCATGACCTCTCAGCAGATGAGGCACTTGTAGATTGTGGCCATGTTGTTGTTTCATTTGTAAATGCTACCTTGGCCTTTCTGTGGATTTTGTGACATAAATTATAAACAACCCCAATGAAAGGCCAGCGAGAAGAAAAACCAGATTGTGTAGTCAAAATGCATGATGGACATTCTGCATATTTTGCACATTAATCTGACATGCAGAGTTGCAGAGGATTTCAAGGGGAGCCTGTTTGCAGGGCCTGAGGTAGTGGTAGGCTGTATGTGGAAAGAATTGGGGCAGTAGAGACCCTTTAATGGGGAGGGAGACCACAGGTATTTCTGTGAAGCATTCAGTTTATCATTCAGTTATCAATCTGAATCTTGACTCTTGAATCAATCAAGCATCTTGACCCTGGAAAATAGGGAAATCTGAAGCCCCCCCCCCCCAATAGAGGAAATCCCATGTCACAGTGGCATAGGAACTGCTTTCCTGGCCTCAGGGAACAATAGCCAAAGTACCAGGATCACAATTTAGCTAACCTCCTTGTCAGTCAATATGTGAGATGTGAGAAACTGCAAATCTTGTACCATAATATGGCTGTTGTCCTTTTTCATTGTGTGCCTTGCTTATGGTATTAATTTATATTTGACAGTTTCTCACGTGCCTTACAAATTGTTTTCCCCAGTCTAGATCTTTGCTGTACATCTCCTGGGTTGTTTTTGTGACTAGTAGTAGAAATTCTCAGCTGCCCTTTAAACTGCAAATCTGGATACCAGAGTGCATATTTTGGTTTCTTGGGGTCTCTGGGTTAACAAGATGCCTCAGAAACAATGTGTTGTTTCTTATGGACTGCTAACATTAATTAGCTCATGCGTAGTGTAGGTAAAGGAGGGATTTTCAGACTGTATTTTGCAACCAGTAAAATAAATTGGATATGGATGTTGTACCTTCAAAAGGAGAGAGATATCTAGGTTTATTTAACTTTTTAAAGATTTGTGCTCTACTCTAAAATGTATGAAAACATTTTTTCTCACATTTATTCTCTTGATGAGTTGGTTAAACAGTGGTGTCATTTTGTATGTAAGAATCTAAGGCATAGTTATTCCCAATTTGATATTTATTTGCTTTATTGATCACTTCTGTTTCCCTGCCTTCCTCAAAGGATCTTAGGACATCCTACTTGAGATTATACCATTTTCTCCTTGCACTACCACTGTGAGGGCTGACTAGTAGGGTTGCCAGCTCTGGTTTAGGAAATCCCAGGATATTTCGTAGGGAGGGGGTGGAATGCTGCCTAGGGAGGGCAGAGTTTGAGGGGGGGGGCTTCCAGGATGGGATGCCATGGAATCTGCCATTTTCTCCAGGGGAACTGATTGCTGTAATCTGGAGGATAATCGATCTCTGTAGCTCAGAGGCCGGTTGTAATTCTGGGATAACTCCAGGCTCCACCTGGAGGTTGGCAGCCATAGTGACCAGGCTAAGATACAGTGATTTGGCCAGGCTTGGTGGCTGAGCAGAGACTACAGTTCAGTTCAGTGCTTTATCTGCTGTCCATCATACTGGATCTAATGGCCATTTGCACCCACAGCTGCCAAACCCAGGGCTATTTTTGGGCAGGAATGCACAGGAAAGGAGTTCTGGCTGGCTTCTGAGTTGGCCATGCCTACAGCCTCCCCCCACCCCCTTGGGTTCCCCAGGTGACTCGCAAGCTATGGGGCGCCTGGGGAAGCCAAGCCGATCCAGGGAGGGAAGGCAGTTTAAACTGCCCCCCCTCCTCGGGTTCCACAGGCACCCCGCAGCTGCAGGGCACCTGGGGAAGCCGATCCAGAAACGGCCTTCCTTCCTTCAGGTTCCCCATGCGCCCTGCAAGTCGCGGGGCACCTGGGGAAGCCGATCCTGGGAGGGAGCTGCGCTGTCAGGGTGTAGCCTAATATGCAAATTAGTCCCTGCTGTTGGGTGTGGCCTATTATGCTAATGAGTTCCTGCTGGGCTTTTTCTACAAAAAAAGCCCTGGCCAAACCAATACTGAATTTGCTCTGGCTGTGAATTCCTGGCCCACACTTGGGCTTTCTGAAAGTCACTGCAGTTTTGCTGGGAAGTTCTGGTCATTTCGCTTGCTTTGCACCTGAGACATCAATGTTCCCATTGCCAAGCTACATTATCTTGATACTGGAGTTGCATGTCTAGAAACAGAGGCAGCACTAGGTTGAGAAAGGTAGGATAAGAACGGGAAACAAAACTGGGACCCCAAGGCCTTGCTGATTGAGGTTGTTTCCATACAGTGTGTGCCCCTTCCAACCGTGGAATTTTTATTTCGATTGCCACAAGACATCACCATACTTCTGGTGATATTTTGAGTTTTCTCTGGCTCCACTGCGGTGGTAGAAAGTGCCCTCAAGTCACGGTGGAGTTTTCAAGGCAAGAGACATTCGGAAGTAGTTTGGCATTGCCTGCCTCTGCATCACAACCCTGGTATTCCTTGGAGGTCTCCCATCTAAATACTAGCCAGAGCGTCACTGTAGGTTTCCCTAAACCTGCACTGATAGGTCTTTCCTGAAAGATTGTACCAAAAACAGATTTGGGCAAAGAATGAAAGGGAAGGTATGGATTTCTACACCTCTCTGCTCATATCTGGCACCATTTCATCTCCTACTGGCCAACCTCCCCCTGCAGACTTATCAGCAGGGATTTTTTATTATTATCAGGAGCATGTATATCATTATAGTGTCTAAAAATACCCAGCAATGGCAAGAGTTGGAAATGGCAGGTGGAAGGAGAAAGCACAGAAAAACCTTTGTGCAGAACCTCCAGTGCTACTGTGAATGCAGCTAGCAAGAAACATGGAATCGCTGCTGTGAAGAAGGGACCGGGAACTGGTGCTGTGGTGCAGCAATCACCATCTTTGCCAAGTGGTGGTGGAAAGTGCTGTCAAGCTACAGCTGTGACCTATGGTGACCCTGTAGGACAAGAGACCAGAGGTGGCTTGCCATTGCCTGCCTGAACTTCCTTGGTGGTCTCCCATCCAAGTAATAAGCAGGGCTGACCCTGGTTAGCTTCCAAGAGCTGATGAGGTCGGGCTAGCCTGGGCTCTCCAGGTCAGGGCCTTTGCTAAATACACAAATCAGGACTAGGGAGACCTCAAACTCTTCCTATTTACATCTTTCCCTTCATAAATAAGCTCTGCTCTAGAATTTGTATTCTTGAAGTCAGAGGGCAAATGGCAGTTCACTTCAGTATGTGCATTATTAAGCCCTTACAAAGCACTTCAGTCTTCTTGAAGCTTAACCCCTCCTTTATATTTTAATGAACATGTTATTGTCATTATCACTTTTGGAGTGCAACTGAGCTGCAAAGACCAAAGCAGCTAATGAGATAGTTGGTGCACAGCTGAAGTTTAAGCCATTAAGAGCAACAGTATCTTTGTGGCATATCTCATCTTTGCATCCAGAGTGAAAAAGAAAGGTCTTCCCATATTTACATTCTGGGTGTTGCCT
This sequence comes from Lepidodactylus listeri, assembly GCA_029233225.1. Classification (NCBI taxonomy): domain Eukaryota; kingdom Metazoa; phylum Chordata; class Lepidosauria; order Squamata; family Gekkonidae; genus Lepidodactylus; species Lepidodactylus listeri. Next base: position 40,600,352 of record JARCFY010000013.1, read on the forward strand.
TTGATGGCATTCACAAGAGTAACAGACACCTCAGTAAGCTGTGATTCCTTAGCACATGTAGAACAAACTAAAGTAAGAACATGAGAAGAGCCCCACTGGATCAGATCAGTGGTCCATCTAGTCCAACATCCTATCTCAAACAGTGGCCAACAGGTTACTCTGAAGGGCCAACAATAGGACATATCCCTTATATTGCCACAGCTGTGATTCAGCAGCCAGCAAGCCCCTTAACAGGATATTTTCCCTGGAAATTTAATGTCTACCTCTGCTACTCCCCAAAGGCCAGATTTATGGATGTTAATGTTTGTGATTAAACAGCCTAATTCAGAGATGTCAAACATGCAGCCCAAGGGCCAGATCAGGCCCCCAGAGGACTTCTATCAGGCCCGCACTGGAACTGGCCATCTCCTGCTTCCAGTTCTGTTGCTGCTGCTGCTGCTGCATCATAGCTTGCTTCACCAGACTCACTCAATTGTTCAGCCATTTCATGTTTTCCCCTGGGTCATAGACTCAGAACTCTGAGCATGAGATTTCTGTGGTGAATGTCAATAAATGAAAAGTAGGGTTGCAGCTTACAGATACGCACCTGAGCAGCATACTCAAGATTGCAACAGCACGGGTATCGGAGCAAGAGATATCAGTTATCAGATACTGTTAAATAAGCAAAATATTGCAAAATGTTTTAAGCATGTTTTTATTTTAAGTAAAAAACAATCTTTGTGTTTGTGTCCTTTATAAAGTTTGTATCTCTGCTACCTGGCATTACATTTTCACATGGTCCGGCCCAACAAGGTCTCATTTATGTCAGATCTGGCCCTCATAACAAATGAGTTCAACACCCCTGGCCTAATTGAAAGGATTTTATACAAAACTATGCAAGTTACACTAACAAGTATTCTGTCCAAAGTTGTTGCATTACGATGTACTTCTAGTGAAAAATATAGGACACACCTATTAATAAGTACTTATAGGTGTGCCCCGCATCTCAAAATCCTCTTAGCGATCAGCATCTGCTCCGTAGCCAGCACTCCCGCAGCTAGAAAGAGGGTAGGGAGATTGTAAGATATTTCTATTGGCCTAGGAGGATCCACTCAACTGCTCTTTATAAACACTTATTAAATAACGTGAGGACAACTCTGTGTCTTTCTCACACAATGTACAAACTGCTAGGAAGAAAGTCCCATTGAACTTTGATCTGCTCAGGACATCTTTAGAGTCAGTAGGGGTAAGTTTGGGTCTAAGCAAGTGGTTATTTATGTACTCTTTCTCACATCCTGGTTCCTCATGTAGCTTTTTTTTAGACTGCATGCTGTTCATGACAGGACTATTTATATAATCGGTAAAGCAGTTGGGCGTAATAAAAAGCGATATTTTAAAAGCTAGAGGAGATAACAAAACTGTAGCCTTAAGAAAACAAAATTGTTTTCTTTAAATGACCAGTTTAATTTATGGAATACAGTGTCACTAAAGGAGGAATCCAAGTTTGCTACAAAAGTTTCTGTCAGCTCTCAGAACGATAGTATGGAGTTGGCCTGCTCAGCAGTATGGATGTATTGGTGCCCTGTTTTTTTGTTTTGTTTAGTAATGGTAAGGATGGAGCTCACTTAACGGCTGCAGAGATGGCCAAAGAAACAGAGGAAAGGTAAAAAATTTCAGCCTGAAATCTATTTCGGGGTCAGTTCATAGGTCCACTTTTCTCTATCTTGATTCTCCGTGTTCCGAGAAGTCTTCTGGGAAGAGGAAGTTCTCATGCTGCCAAACCGAAGTTTGCTTGTTGGGAGTAGAATGGCCTTTTTGACTTTCCTTATCCAAGGGATCTATTCTCCTGCTCACATTAGTGGGAGTTGTACAGAATCCCATAAAGAAAGCCATTCATTTTAACTATTAAATGGTTGTACTCCTGCGCTATTTTCTCAGCCTCATTCCCAACTTGCATTCACATAACTAAGTCCCAAAAGAACATTCTTTTCTAATATTATATCTTGACATTAACCCTTAATTACTAGTCTGATTTATGCAAGACTGTCAATTGTGCTGTGGTTTTTCAGCAAAGGAGTTCCATTTTTTAATGTGCCATGGATTGCCCATACTGGTGCCTGGACACATCTTCTCTATGTTCTGCAGCATCTTTTGACTGTTGCATTATTTTGCCTTCTACACTATAGACGTCAACTGTTTTCCTTGACAGTACCATATGGAGCAATGTGTCTGGCAGCCAGCTTTCTACAGTGTATCAGCTGTCTGTGATGCAGGGTGTCCTTTTTTTTTTTTTTTAAATATTTGTTTATTGATTTTCAACATCTTTATATCTTTGATACATTCTAAATCAAAAATATTAACTCTTAAGAGTGACAACATATAAATCTCGAACCTTATATCCCAGTATATCTCTTACAACTCATATTTTAAATCATACCAATCATACATTTGTTTCCATGTTTTGTTAAATACCTTTTCCTTTTTACCATTAATTTTCATTGTCAAATTGTCCATTTCTTCTACTTCAAAGAGCTTTTTAACATATTCTTCCTTCGTGGGTATTTTTTCTGTTTTCCAATATTTTGCCAATAAAATACGTGCAGCAGTGAACCCGTGTGTAATCATTCTTTTTTGTTCTTTGTTTACCTTATTTTGAATTATATTTAACAAAAATGTTTCTGGTTTCAGTGGAATTTCCTCTAATATAATTTCTTGAAGTATTGTCTGTATCATTACACCTGTATCATTACATCATTACATCACCCTGTGATGCAGGGTGTCCTTGACAGAATAGGCTGTTGTGCTGGAGATAGCTGGGTTGGCCTACGCAATCCCCGGTGTCTCCAGCTCTGTAATGTGAATCACCCATGAACTTCCTGATCATCCAGCAACAAAGTACCTCCTCCATAAGGTGTCATTTCAACAGAGCAAGTGTAATCTCTCTCTTGTGTGCCTCATTTCAAGAAGCTTTTCTTATGGCTGTAAATCCCTTACAGTGAGCCACTCACTCATTTAAAAGATATGCAATTGAGAGATATGGCCATGGACAGGAGTTGGAGGGAACCATAGGGTAGAAGACCTGGGTTTGGATTGCATTCTTCTGTTCCTTCCCTCACTTTCTTTGTTGTTGAGATTAAGAATATAAAAAGAACCCTGCTGGATTAGACCAATGGTCCATCTAGTCCAGCATCCTGTCTCACACAGTGGCCAAACAGTTCCTTCAGATGGAGAACAGCAGAGCATAGAGGCCGAGGCAGACCCGTAGCCAGGATATTTTTTGTTCAGGGGGCATTTAAATTTTTAAGGGGGCAGTTAAATTACACTTAATTAAATTAATCTGGATGCCTGTCTTTAAAGGGGGCTCCAAGCCTGTTTCTAGCCCTTACTTTCAAGGGACAGGGCAGCGAGCATGTCAGTTCCTAAGAAAAAACTGCTAAGAGGGCATTTAATTACCTTTAGAAGGTGTTTAAATGCCTTCTGTGTTCCCTTCCACAGGACAAGAAAGCTTGGAAGGGCATTCAGTATTGAAGTGGTAGCTTTAATACATCTCCAACATCTTTCTTGCCCAGAGAAAGGGAATTCAAAAGGCATTTAAATGCCTTCTGAGCTGTCTTTTCCCAGGTCCCATGATCTGCCCCCCCCCCCGCAATTCCACAGTGGGAGATAGAGGGAAGCCTGAGGGCAAGCTGCAGCACTCTCACCCTGGCTGCTGCCAGCAGCAGACAGCAGTGGTCTCTCCTCAAAAATAAGGTTTCTGGCATGGCTATTTGTGGGGCAGGGCTTTTAATTAAGAGGACAAGGCCCCTAAATGCCCCACTGTAGCTACAGGCCTGTGCCAAGGCCTTCCCCTGATGTTGCCTTCTGGTTCTGGCCATTAATAGACTTATCCTCCATGAATGTGTTTATTCCTGTGGCCATCACAACATCCTCTAGCAGTGAATCCCACCTTTTAATCACTCTCTGAGTAAGTAGAGATTGCTACCCTTCTACTTCTTAAAACCATTTTAACTCCCCTTAAAGCTGTTTATTTTATTCTAGGAGATGCAGCCTCCTGGGAGTTAAAGGCTACCCAATGCCTGTGTATTGTGGCTTTCCTCTAAATCAATCCAAAGAGCACCTACTTTAAAATGGTAGAAAATTGAAATTTCTTGTTATCTCCGTAGGGGAGGGTGTGGAGCTCCCCTCTGGTGATGATGGAGTGGAATAGCATTGACTGTTACTGATTAAAAGGGTTTCATTACTAGCAAGGGAATAGAAGCAAAGTGTTCCATTCTCCTTGTTTTCCCCTTTGCCATTCACCCCAGTACTTCTGGCTTAGAAATGGTGTGCAAGAATGTCAAATAAATGCTTGAACAGTTTATTCTCATTTTGTCTTCATGTGTGTGTTTGTGGCTTAATATATATATTTAATATATTTCCAAATATCAGAAAGCTCTGGTTTCAGAGGAGACAGTCATTCTCTTTAATAACACCATTTTCCCATACAACGCGAGCATGACAGGCCAATAGAATAACATCATTAAAACATCTTCTGCGCAACATGCCACTGTGTAAAATGTTTGCTCCCATAATAGTAGCCTTCAGTAAAGTAAAAGGCATGTGCCTGTGGATGCAGCAGTCAGACATTAGGCAGACAGCATAGTCAAATCACTTTGAAAGAACATCAGCTGTCTTTCACATACCAATCAACAAAGTTTGACCAGGTGACAAAGAGGCTTAATAGTCTGCCAGAAGACAAGGAAAGGAAAAAAATAATAAACTCGATGGCTAGTGTAAGCAGAGAAGTGCCTATTATCATATCAATGCACCCAATTATAGCCCTGCTTCAGCACATCAGCGTACTTAGTGCACAGATGAAACTAAAGCCCCACATAATGCACTGATGCTTCACAGCAGTTGCTATCTGGGAATTATACTTGATGCTGCCAAAGATATAACTCCGCTGTAACCCAGAAATAAGAAAGCTGAGGATGTCACTTCAGTTAAGACCAAAACTGAGTGGTTTCAAAAGCTCCAATAGGACACTTTGAACTTGCTCTAGAGGTGGTTCCAAGCTTCTGCTTTCTGAGGAGGAGGAGGAGGAGATTGGATTTATACCCCACCCTTCATTCGAAGTCTCAGAGTGGCTTACAATCTCCTTCCCTTCCACTCCCCACAACAGACACCCTGTAAAGTAGGTGGGGCTGAGAGAGCAGGAGCCCCTCTTCCCGGCTATGGTACAGTTACCAGCTCAAGTTTGGGAAATGCCTGGAAACTTTGGGGGTAGAGCCTGAGGAGAGGAGAGTTTGGGGAGGGACTATAGAGTCCACTTCCAAAATGGCCATTTTCTCCAGGTGAACCAATCTCTGTTGCCTGGAGATCAGCTGTAATCCCAGGAGATCTCCAGCCACCCAGAGCTTGGCAACTCTACCCTATGCGTTGATCTTATGTTAAACTATGCTGCAACCTGTGCATTCTTCATTTGAGTATTAGAGATTGGTAGCTCTGTAGATATTACTCTGGCATAGCTGCTTTGTGCAGGTAGCAGCCCACTTTAAGCAAGCTGCAGTACATGTGTAAATTCCTACAGGAAAGAGCTGTCTCCTCACCAACATCCAGGGCCAACCTGGCCACATTGATGAATGAGGTGGCCACCTGGGTGACCAGGTTCTAAGGGGTGCCAAATTAGATAGAAATTAATTTCTTTTCTCTATTAAGCCTTCTCTCTTTCAAAATATCAAATATTGTACTTTTAAAACCGTGCATCATTGTCGTGTCAGAAGCTGAAGTTTTTATTTCATATTGAGGAGCAGGACTGTGTAACAAATACAGTTAAAACTTGTCACAGCATAGCTTTATCCTTGCCTCCTTGTTTTTCTCTGCACTGAATGTGGAGGGGAGAGGGCACAAAAATCATAGTTCTCCTAGGGTGCCAAATACCCTTCAGCTGGCCCTGCCAATGTCGCATTGAAATCAAGCCTCGTACTGTTGAGGATCAGATGTGTTTAGCAAGCATGGGTGGGGGGCATTCTTCACCAGGAAAGCCCCTCACATTTGATGTTGATTAGCAAAATTCCTGGGAACTCTTTATTGCTCAGAGTTACGAACATACCATCTTTGGATTTATTTAAAAGTCATGGGTTGGAAAAACTGTACCAAGCGGAATCACTCAGTAGAGTAAACTATATGCCACTCTTTGTATTCTTACGTTCAAGTATAATTTGATTGCTCTGGAGGACCTAGCTCATTATTCTGTTGTTGAAACAAGTACTGTGAAATGAAGATAATCAAGACATGTGCTTGGATTAACAGAGGTATGGATCACTGTGATTCATAGTCAATAATGCACATTAAGTGTCCAGAAATTATGTAATGCAAATGACAGTTGTGTGCAACATAGAAGGCTGTTTCATACATATGTTTGGAAGTGATATGCAACGATAGACTCTGCTACCTCAGGATCACACCAGAGGGGGGTTGGCTGAAGAAGTCGCCAACAAAAACTGCAAAACATACCCACTGCGCAGAGAAGGCCCCTCTATTGCTAGGGTTGTCAACAGGATTGCCAGGCTATGTTGGGAGACCTCCCAGGGGCAACCAACTTTTCCCACCGCCTGGAGCAGCACTGGAAGAAAAACAAACAAACTGCTATTGGGCTGATGGTGTGATTGGGGGTTTCCCTGGAAATGACCTCAGTCACCTCTAGAAATCACTGGAAATTCTCTAGTTTTACCATAATTTCTAGTGATTCCTGGGAGAGGCATGACATAACATACTATTGCCAATGCTGTCACCAATGGTGCTCCCCATGTCCCACCCCCCTGGACTACCGTCAGTTGCCAACCCCCTAGAGTTCTCCCAGAATTACAATTTAAGAGTTCTCCCAGAATTATAACTTATCTCTGAGCTACAGAGATCAGTTCCCCTGGAGCAACTCCAAGTGTCTAAGAGAAGACTACAGACAATGGATGCTCTAGGTCTTCCATTTTCTTCTGTAGTATATCATAAACACTAAGGTAATGGTTTCTTTTGCTCAAAAGCCAGTTGAATCCAACTCTAGGGGGCGGTGCTCATCTCCATTTCCAAGCCGAAGAGTCAGCGTTGTCCAAAAACATTTCTGTGGACATGTGGTTGGCATAACTAGGTGCTGAGGTGCATGGAATGCTGTTACCTTCCCACCACAACAGTACCTATTTATCTATTCAGGGGTCATTTTGTAGAAAAAGAGGTGCAGGAGCTCATTAGCATACCTGCTATTAACATAACTCATTAGCATATGCCACACCCCCGACATCACCGGAAGTGTGTCAGAAGGGAAAGCAAAAAGGGGGGAGACATCTTCAAAAGCCTCCCCTTCCCTTCCCCAGCAAGGGAAGGGGAGACTTTTAAAGATGCCCCCCCCTTTTGCTTCCCCAGCCAGCTGCCAAGACAGGCTGTGGTGGGGAGAAGTGAAGAGAAAAGGGGTTTAAAGTTTAAACCCCTTCTCTCAAGAGTCGTGCTGCAGCAGGCTGGCAAAGGAAGCCAGGAGGAGGCATTTAAATGCCTCTCTGCACCAGTGAGCGAGCAAGGAATGGTTGGGGGGAGGCTCTGTGGGGCTTCTTCTGCCCACCTGCTGCCTTGACGAGCGAGCGAGGAAAGGCGCCGGGGAAGGGGGTTCTGCCAAGGCGAGGAAGGCAGGAGAAGGCATTTAAAGGCCTCTCTGCACCCTCCCGGGCCCTTCCTCGCTCGCTTGCCTTGGCAGAAGCAGGCGGGCAGAGGAAACCAGGAGAAGGAGCATGGGGAAAGCCAGGAGAAGCCAGGCAAAGGAGCGTGGGGGCGGGGCTTGCCGCCACCGCCATTTGTGCCGGCTCCTGAGCTCCCGGAGCAGTGCTCCAGCACCAAATGACCCCTGTATCTACTTGCAATTTCTTGCTTTCAAACTGCTAAGTTGGCAGAAGCTGGGACCAGAGACGAGAGCTCACTCTGTCATGCAGCACTTGGGTCTCGAACTGCCAAACTACCGATCTTCCAGTCTGTAGTTCAGCGTCTTAATTGATAGCCACCAGGAAACACACTGAAGGTTACAGTCTGATTGGGACTGAGACAAGGGTTGTTGGCTGGCATCTTCCTATGGGTCTTTAGACAGGAGTTTTCTCTTGAATGCTGAGAAAAACCTGAAGACAGATTTAAGAGGTTTATTAGATTGAGCAATATGAGGGAGGAAATTTAAATTTGGATTTTGGTGGGAGAAATGACCCCACAGGAATGGGAGGAGTTGGAAGAGGTGAACCTGGATGAGGTGTCGCAGGACATGGCATCACATGCCTACAGAGCTCTCTCCCTCAAACTCCACCCTCCCCTGACTCTACTCTCAGATCTTCAGGAATTTCTCAGGCTGGAACTGGCAGCCCTGTCTCTGACACCTGAAACACAGGTAAACAAATAAAAGCAATCAGTTTACACTGCTTTTAACAAGGTATATTTGTTATTTTCTTTATACCTTTAGAGAGCCAGGGCTAAGCAGGGAGAAGATTCACTGTGGCTTGTCTGTCTGTTTTTTGAGTTCAGGCTGGGACCAAAGAACTCATCATTAGAGCCCCAAGTGGTTTAGAGCGGAGGATCCCGAGAGTGATTCCCCTCCATGGTAGGAATTTAACATAATGTCAAAGGAGAAGGTAGTAAATCAGCTCTCAGTTCAGTTAGCAGATTCTCTGAAAATACAGAATGCTTTTGCTCCAAATATGTAATTTCTCAGAGCAGAGCCAGTTTGTGAATCCTTGATACAGTAAAATCTCTGGGAAATCAGTATTTAACCACAAAGCTTGTGGTTTCATAGTCCTCTCTTATATACTTTGTTTGAGCTTTCTTGCGTCTCTAATTTTGTCTCTGCCATACCATAGCTTATTTCTCTCCTGAGCCAAGGAAGAATTTGCTAGAAATAGAGCTATTCTCAGCTGTACCATCTTACTGTATACTCTTTTATGTAGAGGATGATTAAGTGGAATGATTGTATAGCAATTGGACATAGTGGCTTGGATCAACCTGAATATATCCATTGATAAAAGGAATTTCATCAGTTAAGTGCAGCTTTCTTACCTCCTCTCTCCCACTGCAACCCAAAATGCTACTGCTGAGGGACAGGAGACCCCAGGAACAGCGTAAAGAAGCAAATCACCACACCTCCATCCATCAGCAGAAATCCTCAGTATTTGACTATTTACATTGGGTGTCTTTGGAATGGATCTTAATGGTATTTAGAGTACTACACTGTTAATATAAGAATGTTTTGAACCAAGTGCCAAGTATTTTTGGGTACAGTGTTACAGTTTTTGACTCATGTGAGCACTGGCAGGGAACAGGGGTGCTTCGGTGGAGGTTTGCCTGCCAAAATAGGTTTGCCTCCTATAATACACACAAGGGAAGGAGAATGGAGGGAAAGGTAGAGGAGGAAAAACTGTAGTAATGTCAGAATGAAGTGAACATTTCTATCTAGTTGTGGATTAGGGTTGCCAGGCCTGGCTTGGCAACCAGCAGGAGACTGGGGAGGAACAGTGTGACACTGGGGAGGAACAGTGTGGCGGGAAAGGGGAGGGAAAGAAGCAGAGGGGCATTAAAGGGGTCAAGCAAAAAACCCCGAGCAAGAGTTCCCCACTTGAATGCCCTAACTTCACTCCCGTGGCAAAAAAAACAACAACCTGAAAATCCCAGAAACGGAAGATCCGGGGGAACCGAGGGTTACATTCGGGCCAACTGCAGACCCGGAGCAACAAGTGGGGAACTGTTGCTCTACCCCGGATTTTATCGGGGAGTGACACCGGGGCAACAACTAGTGCGGAATCGGCCTCAGTCTTGTTTTTTATGGCCCAGGAAAAAAACACCTTTTTATTTTTTAATTTAAGCAGCTCGTTTGACAAGTGGTGGGTTTTTTTTTTGCTCCTTTGGCTTTTCTAAATTGGTTCATTTTGTTTGTATTGCAAATGTTTATCTTCAATAAATTAATGTGGGATCAGGATTAATTAGGATGAAAAATGTGAATAGTTGTTCAATAGCACATTTGAGCAGTAAATAACAAATTGTAGGGATAATTTTTCTGTATTATTGCCTGTGTGCAAAAGCAGGCTGGCATAAAGCTCAAGGCATGGCTTCCTTGTTCTCTATTGTCATTGAGCACAAGCCTCTTTTGACAAGTTTTTGACACATTGCTCTTCCATCAGGTTTCTTACTTTCGATTGTGGAATGACAAGTCTATTTTGTGGTGGTGTGAAATGAACCATGGACTGCTACCGCTGTCTCATGTCTCATAATGGAAGGTTCACAGCATGGACAATTGGGAATTTCTCCAGGCAGGGGAAAAGCACTTATTTTCAACCCCTGGCTTTAATCAATCAAGGAGAAACTGGAAATTGCTGCAGAGTAATGAATGTCAATTTATGTACATGCTATTGATTTTAGAAATTTAATGCTCTGTTTCCTTATTTCATGTTGACCTTAGAAATCTCAGCAAGATTAAAACAAAAGGTGAATATTAGCAAGAAGGGAAGGGCTGTTTTTTCCTAGGAAGGCAGGAGCAGAGAGCATTTTGCTACTTGAACATGGAAAAGGTACCAAAGACTGGGGAAGAGAGTGTATGGGTGGGGGTGTCATTGGGGATTTAAACCAAAGTAAATTGATTAAAGGAAGAAGAGAGCATTATTAAATCTAATTTAAAAATCACAAAGAGAACAAAGCCATTCTCAACCACCAAAGCTTGAGTGTTTTGTTTTTTTAGTCCAAAACTGGACAGCTTTGCCTTCTTACTTTCGTTCAGTTTCTCATATCGTCTAATGCATCGGAGATTTTTATATGAATTATTTCATACAGAATGCCTTTATCTAATTTGCCTTCTGCATGTGTTGTGCCCCTTATGAAACTCTGAAAGAAAACAAGAGGAAGGCCAATTAAAAAAAAAAAAACAGTGCCGAGGGCCCTGAGAATTGCCTCTGTTAGCTAAATTCAACTTTCTATACTTTCAGAAGAGACCGCTAGACAGGATCCAAGTTCCATGACTGTTTGTCTCTCTTTATAAATTCCTTTTTTGGCTTGCAGTAAAGAGTGTCGGCCTTCATTCTCAGTATATAGCAGTACCCAATTGTATTATATCTCTTTAACGCCTTATCCTATATTCCCTACCTTTAAGCCTTTTCTTGTCTCTATGTATTGTGTAGGGCTGGGCATAGTTAGTCCGGTGTTTTGCATTTAATTCTTGCTTACAATTAAATATAGCTCCTTTCCTGGCTATTTTTCAGTAAAAATAAAAACACTTTTTCTTATTTTCCTCATTATGTTTTGAGTTGCACGGCAGTTATTCTCACTGATGGAGGGGGGGGTGTCTGTGCAAAGGAGGACTTTCCTGCCTCCCTCTCCCACTGCTGCTCAGTCAATTCCTGAAATTCTATTCCTGGGGATGGTCACATTTGGGGGCAAAGTGGGGGTCTGTAGTGGCGGGGAAAATGGGATGTAATCGCTGCCCCCTCTTCCAAAGCCTTTTAGATCTATGCGGTTGGATGCATGCTGCTGTCTTCACCTACCACTGCCCTGTTTGATTCTCTATGTTGTCCACATGATAATTACTGTTTATTTATTCACTAAATTTATAATCTGCCTTTCTCACTGAAAATTGAGTTATTATGGGATTTAAAAAACAATGCAATAGAAACACTATAATGTATACAATGAACAAAATTGGATTACAAATATTAGAAAACAACATAATAAAACAGGAAAATACATACAATTCTAAGGTTGCCAACCTCCAGCTGGTGTCTGGAGATCTTCTGGGATTACAACTGATCTTCAGGTGACAGATCGGTTCACCTGGAGAGAATGGCCCCTTTGGAAGGTGGACTCTATGTAATTGTACCCCATTGAAGTCCCTCCTTTCCCCAAACCCCACCCTCCTCAGGCTCTACCCCCAAAATCTCCAGTTATTTCCTCAACTGGAGCTGGCAATACAATATGCAGTGAAATAAAAACTACCTAAACGTTTTACTGTATGGCATTTTATTGGGTGTTAGGGATGCCAACTGACGCTGGCATCCTGGTGGGACAATTCAGGAGGCAGGGACAGGCAATTTGATGCTGATGCACATTATCACTTCCAACGCAGAATTGGAAGTAATGTCATGGCATTGGGTGATGCTGCAGGATTCATTCAAATCTCTATGATTAAACTCTATGGCACATTGAGACCAAATTTCTTCCCATTTTTCTCCCATCGCCCTGCTGAATGGTGGCAGGGAACAAAGGTTCAAGGCCAGGAGAACTCTGACTATAGGTCTCCATCATGCTGAGGGACCTGGCTAGCCTATTGGACGTTGCAGACCAAAGTGATCTTATTTGTGGAAGTTATTGCCAAGAAACATGATGAAAGGGGGGGGGGGGGGAGAACTATTTGAATGAGGTTGTTTTTTCATATTATTTGAACCCACAGAGCATTCTCTTCAACTGAATATATAAAATGTTAATAAACATTTTTAAGACCAAGAAACTTAAATGCACCTCAGGCATTAATACTTTAAATAGCCACATACACTACTATAAATACTTTAAATAGCCACATGCTAACTCTTGCACACATACCTTATTTACAAATAATGCAATGCACACCGTTTCAATAATGTGTTGTGGGCACTAAACTCATGTGAGCCACCAAAACTAAGGGAGTTCACAAACAAGGGGAAACTGAAGAAAATGTCACTTTCTATGCCCTTGATATTCACAAGTGTTGCATGGATGATGTAATGTGGAAACTGCCTTCTATACATGCAGCAGTGCAGATGTAAATCTGGATGCACATCCTGATCTCCAATACTACACTCATCTGGGGCCCATTAAACTGGTTGGAGATACCTCTTGATAACCTGAACCTGCGCATCCAGGGAAAGCCAGTTATTCTGCGTGATTAGTTGCTTGCAGGTAGAGCTTGGCCAAGGCCATTGCCTTTGGTGATATTTAAGCAGCCTAACTGTGTGCAAGATTGCAGCTCAGAATGTGTGATCTGATTGTACCATTGTTCTTTTAACTGCATGCACTTTTTTTTTTTTGAACGCTGGGCTTCTGTAATTCTTCCTTAACTCAGAAATGATTCCCATCTGAAATCCACATGCTATTCTTTCATCTGCCACCATGTTCTGCTGTGAGAGGAGTTAGAAAACACATACAGAATGTTTTGTTCACTCTCAGGGTTTCTTGTTGATCTCCGCTGTGTATTTGTACAAAAGATCTCTGGAGAATTCTCATGTTACTTCCCTGAACATGCAGTTATAGGGCTGTGCAGGAAAAGTGCCGCTGCTAGGGGAAAAAAGCAAGCTCTTAAAACAGCATCTCCTTCAAGTATCACAGCTAGTACCGAAGGGGAAAGGGTGGTGGTTCCTCCTCTGTCACAAGGGAGTTTTACAAATAAAATCAAAATTCTCCCAGAAATTACTAGTGCACTTGACTCTGCAATCAATTTGCTCCATTTTCAACATAGGATTTGACAAGAATGATTTGTTTATGCTGTCACATAAATCAGTCTCGGCAAATTAGGCCTGTCAAAGTTACTTTTTCAGCACAATACCGTGTGCTGCATTTTTGGTACCTGTGCAGCTGGGGGGGGACTATTGTAAATAGTTTGCAAACCCGACCAGAACCAGACCCTTAGCTCAGTCAAAGGATGCTAAGTGGTCTGCAGCTGTGGTCCACAGAAATTGCTGAGAGCTTTACTATTGGCTTCATTATGAGAACAATTACAGCCCTTGCATCACAGATATCCAGGGCTCCATTACCTATATTAGTGTGTCATGTTACTACTATAAGAAAGTACAGTGTAGCAAGACTGGGGAGTCAAGACCAGCATGGGGTGACTCTCCAACAGCACTGCCATTTGCACCTAAGAATGGTAGAGGCAACATCTGAGGATTCTCATTTGCATGCCCTGCCTCTTCCTAGTTAACGGAATCTACTGCAGGTGGCTTGGCAAAGGGCATCCAACATCCTGGAACCAGCACTGCTCTACTGTGTGGGGCTTATGCGGTGGTTTACGGTGAGAACTGTACAGTTGACTAGTCAGTGTTTTTTACTGCTCCACCCGGTAAATGATCCATTCTTTTAACAGGGTTTAGTAAACAGACAGATGTCATTTTATTGATAAATAATGGCCAGCTTTTACTATTTGCATAACTGCAGAAGTATTAATTATTATAATTATAGAAATATCCACCTGGATCCACATCACTGTAACCCTGAGACTAGACTACTGTAATTCACTCTCCATAGGTCTCCCCCCAAAGTTAACACAGAAACTCTAGTTGGTATATAACACCCAGCTTGGTTGTTATCTAGAACTAGGCAGAGCATGCATATCACTCCCATTCTGCAGTCACTCCATTAGATGCTCATCAGTTAGCAGGCTCAATTGAAGGTACTGGCTATCACATACAAAGCCCTTTTATGGACTTGGCCCCTTCATATCTGCAGGACAACTTCTCCCCCTGTGCTATGCCACAGAAAATTCTCTCGTTGGACCAGTGTTCTCCTGGTGCCACCCTGCAAACTGGCAAAATCAACAACTGCCTGTTCAAGTGCATTCTTTTTTGGTCCTCACCTTATGGAAGGATCTGCCTGAAGAGGTTAGGAAAGGTACTATTCTCCTTGTTTTCTGCAAACTGTGCAAGAGAGAATTATTCAGGAGGGCATTTTTATACAGGTAATTAGGGCTATGCTGTAATGAAATATTTCAGAAAGAGGCTTTGGTAAAGGTATAGAGACTGCGGACTGTACTGTTATGTATAGTACATACTGTCTGTCACTATAAATATGATCCTATGTGATTTCTGCATCATTGAATGTGTCCTGTTAATACTTAAGCTTTGGCTGAGGACAGACTGGCAGTCTGGCCCGCTCTGCCTCCGCTTTAAAAGTGGAGGCAGAGCAGCAGTCCAGACTGCCACATCTGCCTGGAGAAGGCGGGCCGGATGCAATGCGTCCAGCGCCGCGCTCCTCCCGCAGCAGCCAGGCACCACTTAAAAGTGGTGTCCCGGCTGCTGCGTGCGCATTCCACCCGCTTCTGGCGGGTGTGAACGTGCGCCAGCCGGGGGAGCCGCGCAGCATTCGCACGCTGCCGGCGGAAGCCTCCCGCAGTCTGGGGGCAATTCCCCCCGCCCGCGGCGCAGCAGAACACAAGTCTGTCCTCAGCCTTTGTTTCAGCTCCATTTCCAGATTTGTTTGTTTTCAGATTTCTGCAATCCAACCCTTATTGCTTTGTTTACTGGATGTCCCATCCCGTTGACTGTATTTGACGTATGCTGCATAATCCGCCTTGAGTGTCAGTGAGAAAGGTGGACTATAAATAACATAAATAATAAACAACTGATATTATTGGAAGATGAGAGAGAGCCCGTAGGGTTTTGCTTCACGCAACAGAGTCTTTAGTAGGCGTTCACAAAGTGGCTCAGATAGCAAGAAATGATGACAGCTAGAAATACTAATATGTTTAAAATAAAGACAAAATAAGTAAACTGAATCAATAATAAGCTAGGAAAGGGAACTGAGCAAACACAACGTGCAACAGTAACTCACAGGATATAACAATTCTCATTACTGCTACAGATTCAGCCAGTTCTTTAATCCATTTGGCCCTCGGTTTTTTTCATTGGCCACATTTCAATTTAGCCCACCCACTTCTTTCATATTTTGGGGGGGAGCCCTTTTGGAAAATGAATGACATTCAGCACTTAAGAGAATTTCATGATAGAGTTCATTTGATCAAGGCAGTCCCAATTTACGACTCCTTCTCCCCAGAGTCTATTTACTTTGCTAGGATTATGATTTGCTGTTGTAATATTGGGACGTCAATAGAAGCAGCCAACGAAAAAGACGCTTGATTGATGGTGCCCTGTTCTTCTCCAAGAGCACCGCTTTATCAACATCACAGATGATCTTATCCTTTTCAGCCATAGGGGGACTATCTGTGAAGTCATAGTACAAACAAAAGCTTTTTTTAACATTGACCCTTTAGTGCATTGTTGCTGTTAGGCACATAGTAAGACTCTGGAGAAATATCTTATTATTCACGTGTAACCTAGCTTATGTATTTGAAAAAAATTAAAAACTATCCACAGGTATATGAGCCTGGTTTAAGGTAAAGCACATATTTTTGAAATTATAAAAAAGTATGAAATAAAA
This sequence comes from Lepidodactylus listeri, assembly GCA_029233225.1. Classification (NCBI taxonomy): domain Eukaryota; kingdom Metazoa; phylum Chordata; class Lepidosauria; order Squamata; family Gekkonidae; genus Lepidodactylus; species Lepidodactylus listeri. The sequence continues at coordinate 40,616,492 of JARCFY010000013.1, forward strand.
GCCATGTATTTTTAATGCCTCTCTTTCCCACTTTTTTGGGGAAACCTCAATATGATTAGTATTTTATTCCTGTATTGAGAATTCAGGTACTTTCATTAGCTGATTTAAATTTCAATGCAAGATTTGTGCACCTGTGCTTAGGGTCGGTTTTTTACACTACCTCAGCAATGTATGGCTGTCCATATTTATTTATTTCCAGTTTTTCTAGCCCATTTTGGCAGTTCATTTAAAGTGACTTATATCTGCTACCTTATACTGAATTAAACCATAGTTCCATCCCACCCAGTGCTCTCTCTTCAGGCAGCAGCTCTCCAATATCTCAGTGGAGAAAGTTTTTCCCCAAGACCCTTTTAACTAGAGATGCCACGGACTGAAACCAAGGCTTTTCCATGCAAAGCATGAGTCATGGTCACTGTGTGGCTGTCTCTATATGTAGCTCCTGTTTTCTTCTCTCTCTAGGAAGACCACGTGGAAGGCACATATGTCTTGATTACTGTGCTTTGATACTGGATCCCAGCATGATATGCCCAGTCGCAAGCACATCCAGTCCTCAAGGGACAGTCATACATACAATAGCAGGATTGTATTAAATGGGCAACTAAACGACAGTATTGGCTTGAAACCTTAAACTGGACTATTCCAGGAGTGCTGTTTGTGATATGAGACTGCAGTGAGTGTTTTGGTTCTGGTTATGGGAAATGCAAAACTGACAAAGTGTGTTGTCCTACTAGCCATAGTGAAAACATTCCCTTTCGCTTTCATACACAGTCTCACTCTGACTCCGGACTCTTGTTCTGTGCAGTGGGTGTTCTGTGCAGTGGGTAGCATTTCTGCCATCTTTGCAGGGGTCTTGATCATATGCTTTTGGTGGTCACGCATGGCAGCTGAATAGCCCTACTAAAGAGGTAATACCTCCAAAGGAGCAATTATAGTCTACAGGGTTAATAATCCATGAACTAAAGAAGGATTTACAAGATGGACTATAACAACTCCTAAGGCAGCTATTACTGTCTGAGGGTTAATAATATGTGTTTTCAAGATTAGTGTTAATACCTCAGTGGAGAGCATGTCTCCCTCATAGCTTGCAACATGCTATTATTGACTTCCAAGTAATAGTAATGTTTCGTAAACAAATACATACCACACAAATACAAATGTCCTTCAGACAAATGAAAAGTGGTGTAGACAGACAGGCAGAAAAGCCCACAAAAGACTTTTTAATATGTTACAGTTGCTCATACTTAAAAATATGGGACCAAATGCTAATATCTTGGAATAGCCAACAGTTTAGATCAATAGATGTGGAGCTTTGGAGTGCACATGCATGAAATTGTGCAATCAGAAGACTGAAATAACACAGGATTTATAATGCTTCACTTACTGCTATTTAATATTTATGGCTAGGATGTGTACAAATAGGCTAGGATGTGTACAGAACACTGTATTGACTTGTAAACTGCCCAGTGCATTTATGAACTAACACTCTGCTCCTTGGTCTGGGTTGGGAAACAAAGGTGTGTATCTGGATACTGGCCCTGCAGCTGTCAGAACCCACAGGAGAGGAATCATCATGTCAGGGAAGGGGCTATGACAGCCCTTTCCACTTCCCTTCCTCAGAGGCAAGATTTTCCCTCTGTTTTTCTTTCCCTTTACTGTTCGCTTTACTGACTGAGCTGCCCTAGTAATGTGTTTTCTCCTTTGCTGAAGAACTCTGGCTGTCCCACCCTGTCACAGTGTAACATTTTGGCTCAGCCCAGGAACCTGAGAGAAGGATCGGGAACCCCCTTTAACTTAAACAACTTAAATGGTGCTCGAGGCGTTTTGAAATTCAAAAATAACAAAATATTTTATTCAACATAGAGGGGAAAGGTCAGGTGAAATCAGGGGTTGAAATTTTTGAGGTAAAACCAGTACATGCAACAGAATTTAGTTCTTACGTTTCAAGCTGTTTCTAAAATTTTTATGTTGAGAGGCTTTTGTTCCAGTGTTTTCACCAAAAACTCCAGTACACTTTTATTTTTAGTATTCTCTGACTCTTTTGGTTTCCAGAAGGCTGATGCACTCTTTCCAGTACTCAAACTTTTTCTCTTGAAACATCAGTACTCATCTTGAGTTTTTAACTGACTCTTAAGGTCTCCAAAGGCAGTTTGTAACCACACCAGACCAGGGATCTCTGCACTCTTCAGAGCTAATTCCCTGTTTGACTGGTTAGGGAATTTTCTTCTCTCTCTAGAAGACCTATCCCCTTTCCTTGGCTCAGATGGGAGTCTCCATCTAACTACCAACTCATCCTTGCCAATTCTCCCCAGTTCTCCTGTCTGTGTTATACTGCTTTCAGTCAGCTGAATTCTGAATGAAAATCTCCTCAGCATTCAGCTCTAAAGTCTCTTTCTGCTCAGCCGATGCTAACCAATCAGATAGCTTGAACAGCCTGTCACTCAAGGCTCTCTGGCTCTGTGAAGAATTGACCCTTCACAGTCCTTTACCTGTTTGTCAGCACTTCTAAGCTTTTTAAAAGTGCAGTCTGTCACATGGACATCATGACCTCCATGACAAGCACACAGCTGCAGAGTTGAAGAGGCGTCTCACAGCCAATCACTGTGGCCTTAGCTTGGTCTAGCGATGCTGTTTTTTTCAGGACTACCTCCATGTACAAAGCTACCTGCAAGTAAAAACACTAGTAGAGTAAGCAGAAAAACTAGTTCACCCTCCTTGTTGTATTAGTTTTACATATGCTGTAAGGTATTTCCCTCCCCCATGGAGGAATGTGCAAAAATGTGACTTTCCACCTTCAGTATGGGATACTACTTTAAACCAAATCATGAATCTGCTGCCTCCTTATGCAGCATATGTAGATCAGATCACTATCTGATTTAGCTATTACTTCATTTATAGTTCACCTTTCCCAGAGGGACTCAAGGCAGATTGCAACTCAAAACAATTCAGTAAGAACACTATAATATGTACCACACATAAAATTAGAAAACATCACACGTAAAACACAGTATAATATAAACAATAAAGTAGGATTGCAAGATTGGAGAGCAATGTAGTGAAACACTGTATACATACAATAAAGTAAAAAAGCAGGATTACAAAGTCCGAGAAAAATTCAGTAAGCACAGTGTAATATATCCAGTGAAGACTGGGACATAGTGCAGTTCCACTTGTGCAAGGCTGGTGCAACACCTAGCACTTTCCTCCCTATATGTTATAGTACTCACACTGGTTGAACAAAATATTATACCAAACGGAAACACAAATTGGGATACAATAATTCTGACTTAGTGCAAGCGGCCACCCCAGTCTTTTTCTTGCATTTCCACTTGCACAAGACTTTTAGCCAAAATTTTGCACTGTATCCCTCCCTTAAACTTTACATAGTTAACATTGTGATCTACAGCCTTGTTGTACCCTCCTCAGCATCTTGCAAGATGCAGTCTTCTCTTCCATCCACCCATTGAAAGCTGCAGCCAGTGCAAGCTGGAAAGCTGCAGCCACTCCCCACTCCCCAGTGCGTGGTCCACCACAGGTCTTCCAATGTTGGGGCACATGCATCTTCCCCTCACATTTTAACATGTCTGAATGACACAGGGATCACCGGGCTGCCACATCAAGTGCTTCCAAATGCAAAGGAGGGAGTGGGTGGTGTTTTTTTTGTCATTCTAGTTTCTGATAAGGTTGTTCAGAGCCCTGGAGCAAAACTGCTGCACTGTTCCTGCTCTGTGCAGTTCTGTCAGACTGGGAGCCGCTGCAGCAGCTTCTCCCTCCCTTCCCTGTGTGTGTGTGTGGCGGGGGGGGGGGGGGGGAGGAGAAAGTAGAGTGAATGCTACTCGCTCCAAGAATGCCTCCCAGTGTGTGACTAATCAACCCCCATAAGGCTTCGTACTTGTTTATTCCAGTTAGACTCTTCTGGTTCATATCAAAACATAACAGCCAGTTCTCTTAATTCATCTCCCTTTTCTGAAGTGGCAACTGAAGCAAATGTCTTGATAAAAATTGGGTCCTTTTATTTACTTAATGCCACCATGACCAAATTTCTTTTTGCAGAAGGACAGACAAATTAGGTAGCTGGTGCATGCGTGTGCAAGCCATGCAGAACATAAGAACAACAAAAACACTGTGAGTGGATGTGGGCTTTTAAATATACATATATATACACACACACACACAAACTTCTCCTATAAACCTCTGCTGGCAAACAGCAAGTCCAACAAGCAAGATTCTTTACTGCAGCAACATAGCAATCAGGAGTTCCGTTCCATTCACAGCGCAGTGTCAAACTAATTTATCCCGTAGTCCCACCCATGGAGATGCTACAGATTGGATTTAAATTAAGTTTCATTCTAAACACATACATGCCAGTCATAACAAAACAGTGACAAATTAGCTTATTCCATTTTTTGAGTCGTCATATGGGATCAGCTTGTCTTACAAGCCTTCCAGCCTGGGGCTGGTTTTCCAAAGGTCACATATTTCAGGAACTGGCTCACAAAAAAAATAAAAAATAAAGGTAGGGTAGCTATCAGCTGATTGGTTTCATTATTATATGAAACAGCCAGTTGGAAAACAGTAAATGCATGGAAAAGCATCCCTTTAAAACAACAACACATGTCCAAAAAGCTAAAAGCGTCAAGTGGAACCAACCATATTTATAGTCTTCTCATTAGGAATATCTGAGTATTTTAGGACTGAAAATGATCCTGGACATCTGGTATTATTTCATCTATGTACAGAAACGACATCTACCAGTTTCAAAATTCTACCCGTTTGGGCAGTACGCCACCCAAATTCTGATACCTGGAACATTATGAGAATCCAAGGCTTCAGCTCAGAGGAGCATGATTCTAGTCTTTATGGACACAGAAACAAAAAAGTACAATACATTGGATAGGGAATCTGGTAATTTGGCTGTGAGGGCCAAACATCTCCTCACAGTTTACTTTCAGTCCTCTTGTGGCTGCAATCTGTGCCTCTTCTGAGCACTTCATAGTGAAACACCCCTCCACACACCCTTACTATATGCTTTCCCTGTTCTGACCCATATCTTCATTCTCTCTCAAACTGTGAATAGTGGAGACAGATTAAAATAATGCAGTACAGCAATATGTGCAAACTTCTTTGATGTTGTGGCATTCTGATTTGGGAGGGGACAGCCGGGCAAAGCCGGGATATAAATAACCCTGGTAATAGCAATAGAGAACCTTTTGAATAAACATGCTACAATTATGAGGTTTATTTTTGCCTTCTGTCTCACATATGATGATATAAAAAGAGGCATGGGTTCGGTGAGTTCCATGCTAACGCCATATATTATGGATTGACCTAAATCCCTCTCCAAACCACCCCCCTCCCCGCCACCCTTCCCCCATCGTCACTTGCCAAGGGATAGCACATAATTAGATTTGCTTGTTTGGCTTTGCTCCTCAGGGCAGGGCTCTTGCTAGTTTTAGAATTTCCAAGCAGCCAGAATGGGTCAGAAGCAAAAGGAACAGAGTGAATTTGATACTGCTCTGCAGAGAACTTGGCTGGTTTCCAAATCAATCAGGGCTGGGGGGGGGGAGCAACAGGCATTAGAAAGAGAGCCTAACGGTTACCGTGGCTAAAACATCAGCTGTGGTTAGATCAAACACTAGCAAAGAAGGCAGTCTTGAAACTGTTACTTATGAAGAAAGGCATCATTTCAAAGTTGCTGTGGAACACGTTTAGGGAAGAGAGCACTCTGCCAATGTGTTTTGCAGTAAACAGCCTTTTTCTCTGTGGCAGGCATATATATCCTGGCCCATGCTCTTCTGCAGGCATCATTATCTGTTAATTCACACAAATGCCACCTCTTCATGCTGTTAAAGTAGGGGGGGATGAAATGTGTCTGCGGGGGGATTTGCCTTCCTTGTCTTTCAGGTAGCAACAACCATGCCCAGACCTGCAGATCCTGAATACACAGTTCCTAGTCTCCCTGCAGATGTGGCTGCATCCTGAAAGTTTAGGATCTTCTGAATGGATTTGTACAACCTGGGTTGAAATGTCCTGAAGATGTTTCTTCAGATACTCTATTGCAAATGGCTGTATTCCCATTAGCACTTTTATCACGGGTTTGCTGACGGATCCTGTAGAAGCACTGTTACCACTATATGATGCAGACTGATCTTGTACTGACTTGTTGTTAGATCTGCTTTACTGACTACTGGAGGAGCCACCAGGTGTTTTATGAATTCCACTGTGAAGATTGTACGGCATTGGGATGTAGCTAGTGTTGGGGTTAGATTGGGGAGAACTGAGTTCAGATTCACATTCAGCCACAAAACTTGCTGAGGCTTGGACTAGTCTCAAGATGGCCTGCCTTACAGAACTCCAAAGATAAGATGGGATAACCCCATTGTAAGCAATCCTAAGATCCTTGGAAGAGCAGTGGAATACAAATGTGGTATTTCAAAGAATGCAAGACAGTGTATGTTGAACTAGGACTGTAAAGGACTTGGGTTCAAATCCCCATTCACCTGTGATACTCCCAAAGTGACCCTGGCCTAGTTACTGTCTCTCAGCCTAACCTGCAACACAGGAGTGTTGTAAGAATAAAATGGGGGAGTTATGTTTTCTTGATTCTTTAGAAGAAGGGTGAGATACAAATGTGAAGAAATTTAATGATACATCTTTAGTTAGAAATACAGGTCACTTCACTGAGCAAAATTCAAGTTGTTGTTCCTCACGCATAAAGATGGGAGGGAGCTTCAGTTGCATCTGTCTGAACACCACCACCTCCCCGCTGAAAAATTTCCTGCACACAGTATATGCAGGACAAGATAGCTAGGGCTCACCCTAGCGAACAAACAGGTGGACACATTTTGCACTGGCAGCTGCTTCCAAGTTGTCTTCAAAGGCAGTCTCCTTGGGCGGCCTCCTGACTGATAAGGTGGTTTTCAATGTGAAGTAAGTTTTTCCCCTCCTTTGTCTCTCATGGGTTTCATGCAAGATGCTCAAACACACACACACACACACACAGGGTCTAACTAGATGTTACCAGAAACCTGAATCTGCCACCACCCCACGTCTCTTCCATGCATGACATCATCAGACTGTACCTTTCCTCACCCATGGCTCACTTAATTGGCTGCTAGTTTGGGGGGCAGGCCCTAGAACAATAACGTTGCATTGTGTGTTGTGGTCCGCTACATTTTTTGAGGAAGAGGGATAAGAGATGCAGAGCAGCAGTGGTTCTGAACCTCTCATAAATCCTAATTAGATCCACATGCTCCAGCATCCCAAAGTGTTACCCTCCAGATAAATCTTTACCACTTGATTGTATTGTGATTGTATAAACTGAGCATCCGTTGAACTTGCTTCTGACTTAAATGTGTGCTATTGGGCTGTAAAGTTCCTGGGAGCCCCCGCTGATTATAATCCAGGAAAATAATTCCTTCTCAGCTTGGAAGGATCTGTTAGTTACTCAGAAAGAAACACCAAGCTTTCTAACACACGTCCAGGCTACTCAGTTTCTCATCTCTGTGGCCATCTCTGATGCCTCATTTCAGCAGCAAAAAAAGAAAGAAAATCATAATCTTTTAAATCGTTTCAACGCTTGGTGTGGCCGTTCTAAAGAACGCAAAACTGTAATTTTTCACTCAGTGGTGGAATGCTGATTTGTATGCACCACAATTGTTCGAATGAAAATCAATTCAGACCCCAATGACTCTTGTCAGGCCTTGTTAAAGTGTATCAAAATTCTCATGTGAAGACTGTAAATAATGTAGGGGGCATCATTTGGAAAACCAAGATGATAATTAGGTTTAAAAATCCAAGTGGGTTGTTTCTTTTGCTAGCAGCTGCAATGGGCAGCCATCATGTTGAAGAAGATCCAAGATTGCAAGCATTCCCTCTGGTTCCAGTTTACCATGGTGGGGGCAGGGGTGGAGGAAAAAAAGGAACAGTTGGTAGTTAGTTGCTGCTGTTGGAATTCCATTGCCCAAAGAGAGAGCAATTAAGTAGTATAGGAGGCTGTTGCAAAACAAGACAAAGCGACTGCTGTATATCAGAATGTAAATACAAGTCCATGCATTAATAAAACAATAAGTGAAATGAATAATTTACCGATGTCTGCCTTAAAAATTACCCCCCAAAAAAGAGTCTGCAGGACAGAGATTTCCATTAAATCTGAATTGAATTTTCACCCTGTTCTACCTACTTGCCACGCACCAAAGAGTGGCACGCTTACCTTACTGTGTTCACTGCAATCCCAATTAACACTTTTTCCAAACTGAATTTAGGTATTCTTTTTCCCCCTCTTCCTTTCCTAATGAGGTTTTTCCCTCCCTGCTGTCTCGATACAAAGCTTTATGCTGTATGAGTGTGTTCATATGGTGCTTGAGTGCGTTATCTGACCTTGATTGGTGTTTTGGGAGCCAGTTAAATAGATTACATAGAGGTTACCTTGACAACTGTCTTTGCTGATTTAGCAATGCAGTTCATTCTTGAGCACAAGACTCTCGGCAACAGTGGAATTCCACTGACTTCATATTAATCATTAACACAATGTTCTAGGAAGGCTCTGCCAAACTAGCAATAAGGGTTGCATTGAAATTATTTTCCTCTTTTTCCTCCCCCCCCAAAAGTAAATATTATAGACCAACCAACGCATGCAACATAAAATGAGGTTCCCCAGCCTTAAAATAGGCTAATGTCCTGTTTCATGTTCTTGCTCCGTTCCCAGTTTTTACATGAATATTGGGATAATAAATCAGATGGGTAAAGATGATCCTTGACACAGTGTCTCCTCTTTAAGATTCATTGTCTTCCATATGTTCTCTTAGGTTTGTGTGGCAAGGCCCTGAGCATGACAGATAGCTAAATACAACCCTGGACAGACCTACTGACTGAGAGTGATGAGCTTACTCTTGATACAGAACGTTGAGGGGTGCTTAGGGGAACTTGGTCCTTTTCTTGCCCATAGGTGTTAAAACTAAGCCCATCTATTTTTCATCACAAGAGGACAGCCAAGGTGTCAAAAAAAAAAAGTAGAACTGCCTACCAGCATAGGGCCGGGAGCATAGAAGGTGCCATTGAAACAAGCATGCATGGTTCAGGGTGGGGCTGTTGCTCATTGCTAGAGCATCTGTTTTGCATGCAGAAAATCCCAGGTTCGGTCTTAGCACCTCCAAGAGAGAAGGCAGTGTGAAAGACCTCTGCCTGATACCCAGGAGAACCACTGCCTGTTTGAGTAGGCAATACTGACATTGATACCAGTGGTCTGACTTGGTATAAGCTGGGCCACTTAGAGGAAGAGCTGGGGGACATAATTCATGGGCCCAAGTCAGCTGGAGGGCCCCTGAAGCCAGGATTATGCTGCAGCATGGAGACTGTGGTCTCATGAGCAGTTTGCGCTGATATCATTGCAGTACCTTTGCGGATATAAAGAGAATGATCAGACAGCAACATCTGCCTTCTGTGCCCCAGCCGTCACCACTGTTCTGCTCTGCTTTGGAAGTTAGGAGTAATCAGGCACCAGGGAAAGTCTGGTCTTTATCAGCGCTTTCACCCTACATTTCCGGATGTCTGAACTCCCTTGGTGTGAGCTCAACCCAGCTGGGAAGTCTGATCACTCTGTTCCATTTTCACTCCTTGTTTGTTTGTTTGTTTTTTTAGTCAGTTAGTGATGTGCACATAACCGCATCTTTGTGCACACCAGCAAGCTCTCAGCTGTGCTCTGAGGCAAGAAGGGGGGAGGGAAGGGCAGGTTGAGAAGCCTCCTTTGTTTTTTTCATGCTGGTTCCTCTGCCTGCAGCTTTGCAGCACATAGAGTAGGGAAGGAGTTAATTGAGAATATGAGTTTTTTCAGAGGGGGAGGCAGCCTCCTCCAGCTGTCAAAACAGAGCAGTGCTTCAAATATGCAGTTATGTGCATACACAAAAGACAAATTTTTAAAAAGAAGCCATCCAACCACCCAACCACCCACTCCATGATTGCCCCATAGCAATAATCTGAATGGTCAACCACAGGGTAAGTGTGCAGTGAAGCCACTTCAGGGTGTCCTGTCTGGTCACCCCTTCCTGTGATGATTTAAACTACTGCAAATAGAGGTGCCACCAGATTGAGCCAAGCCTCCAGTGTGACCGCAGCCTGACTCTGCTGGCTGGTTCTTTCTGCAACATTTACTAGGAGGCTGAGGGAAACTCTTGCTTCTCAGATCCTGCCAGACCCATCAACCAAGCCAGCACAGGAGCAAGACAAGACCAGCCAGCACAGCTTAGTCATTGCCAAGATGCAGCCTCCTAACAAGGTTATCGTTTCCAGCAGTCTGTTTCCCTCTTTCTTTCCTTCCAATCAGCTCCATCGTTTTGTCTCCTCAGCTAGACCTTGCAAGTGTCTGGTAGTGTGCTGGAGAAAATAAAGCAACCTTTCCTCTTTTTCTTTCATTTTGCTCTTTCCTTTCATAATGTGTCTTCATTTCTACCTCCGCCCTTCTAATCCCCCCTTTATTTGTCAACTTTCTTTTCAACTCCTTCTTAGCCCTGACTGGCAACTTAGAATGTAATTAATGTTAGTATAGTAGCAAACCCTTGTTAAAATTATGAATGGAAGGTAGGAGTTAATATTTCTCCATGATCTATCAAACTAGTAAAAGATTGTCTCCCCTCCCTTTACATGCATGGTAATGGAATGTTCATCTGTATTAATGGTTACGCATATAGAACAGAAGTTAAAACTCCTTCCCCCAACTTAGATCTGGTTCCATCATCAATTTAATTACATTTTAAACATTGTTCAGGTTGTTGTATTCGTGTGACAACTAATATCCCTTTGTAAACACTACTTTACTACTGTAAACATTAAGCTTCATGTTATATGCCAAATGACATAGTCTTTTAAGAAAATGTCAATTAAATCAGTTCCAGTGATCCCAGTACTTTTAATCCAATGCCACTACATAATCAATTTGCCTCTGCTTTTGTACTAGGTAAAGAAACAAGGGTAAACTTAAACAGATTTCTTACTGATTTACTTACTAAAGATTTATTGTGATATTAAAGTTATGTGAACTACAGCCCACTCCATCAGATATTGGTACACCTATGTATGGGTATACAAATATAAAATAACAAAATTAAACACATGGTTTGGATCAGGGTCATATGGAGGGACAGATAGAATCTTTGTCCAGGAGCCCATGGTGGCTCTCAGCAGCCCTGGTATGAGGCAGCTTCGTATGTGTTTATTGTGATATGAGCTTTTTTAGGCAGTAGCTCCCCCCCCCTCCTTAACGTAGCATCATCATCATCATCATCATCTATTTAAAAAATGTACATGCTGTCTCTCCAGAGACCCGCTTGTTGTGGCATAAAACACAGTCATTAAAAACAAAGCTGTGGAAAAAACAAGACATTAAAAACAAGCCATGGCATAAAAACAGCACAAAAAAGACAGCAGCTTAAAATGATATTAATCAAACACTTCTCATGCAAGAAGACTATAGAACAGCTGAAAAAAAATCAAAACTCCTTTGCTAAAAGCCTGAGTAAAAATGAATGCTAGATGTAGGAGATGTTAAACAATTCTTCTGAATTTCACCTGAAGAGGGGGGGGCCTTACTGTTTAAGTTAAATAGTTGAGATACTGTGTCCCTTGGCTAGGACAGATAATTTCAATGTAGCTAAAGAAGTCTATGATTGACACTCATCCAGTTTTTTCAAATGTTTTATTGTTTTAGCTGTTTGTGGTCTGCAATCTATTTATGGATATCTTTATGTGGTTTTTATGTCCCTGGCTTATTTTTCATGGCTTTTTATATTGCTCATTTATGATTATTTTATTTTACAGTGTTTTTTCTTGCTGTATAAAAGCCCCATGGCCTCTGTGCTGTATCGGCTGCTGCAGCAGCAGTGGGAAAACCAGGTTTGTCCCTGTGTGGAAAATATGTACATTTCCAATAGCTAATGCTTCTCAATAATCTCAGTGCAGCATTCTGCACAAGTTGATGCTTCCAAATAGACTTCAAAGGAAGGTCCACACAGAACACTGGAGCAGTCTGATCTAGATGTGGCTAGCTCTTACATGTCCAGGAAAAGCTGCAGCTGTTGCACCAACCAACACTGGATTCAAAAGTGTGCACGCTGCCTCTCTGGAGTCATGCTCAAGGCAGTTCACAAAGTTAAAACAGCATGCCAATAAAATGATTTATTTATTTATTTATTTCCTGGGATTTATATCCTGCCCGCCCCGCCAAATGGCAGGCTCAGGGCGGCTCACAACAAAGATTAAAATACAATCAATTTAAAATAACACATATTCCAAAACAAGATCGGCAGCATTACAATATTCCCACAGGTGAGTCCGAACAGCATTCACATATAGTCCTTGTGTAAACTTACACAGGCTGGCAGATCGAGTTACTGGCAGATGGAACTGGGCCAGGGCTAAGATGTTTACCCTAGGCGGCCCCTACCTGAAAGCCTGGTGGAAGAGCTCCGTTTTACAGGCCCTGTGGAATTGCATCAAATCCCGCAGGGCCCTGATGTTCTCCGGGAGCTCGTTCCACCAGTGTGGGGCCGCCACTGAAAAAGCCCTGGCCCGTGTTGATGCCAGCCGCGCCTCCTTCAGTCCGGGTAGGACCAGTCGGGTTTGGGATCCAGATCGTAGTGCTCGCTGGGGAACATATGGAGAGAGACGGTCCTTCAGGTAGGCAGGTCCCAGGCCATATAGGGCTTTATAGGTATTTAAAAAAGCAAAATCTAAAATGGAAAGCAAAAGTGCCACAAAAATTTGAGTTTCCATCTTCAGGCATGGTTATAATAGCCCCCAAATTTTGGGATAGAGTTAAGTATCTTGTCCCAACAGCACTACACAAAACTGCCATATTTGCTTTGGTAACTGAAGTGTCTGCAGGGGAGAGATACACAATTTAGTTTGTTCAGAGAGTGATTTATCTCACTTCCCTTTCTGTTAGCGAGAGCTGTCCTTCTAGGTCAAGGTTGAAGTCTGTGCCATGCAGACTAGCAAAGCTAGTGCTTTGATATTCTACATAGTACCTGGCCCAAGGATAAACAAACAACCCATTTTTTTTAGTGCTTCAAAGTAGGATTTATTGGCTTTTGTGAATAAAATAATCTTCCCAACAACAAAGAAGAAGAGAAAGGGAGAAGAAAGGAAGCGGTGAAAGCAGCACAAGCAAAAGAGAGGAGTTTTTTTTATTATAGATCTTTTTGTTCAGCCAGGTGTAATGTTTGGAGTCCCCATCAGCATAGCAAGGCAGAAGTATAACTCTGCTTTATTGGAGCCACAGTGTGTAAGGCCTCAGCTACACATTCATCCTGAGAGAAAGCTGAAGAAACCCCACCTTCCCCAGAAGTAGGGTTGCCCACAACTTGGGGGGGGGGAGTCCTACTCCTACCCCTTTAATAGAGGTTTAATAGGATGTTATTTATCAGGTGATATTACTTACCTCCATGCTATGAAAAGCTTCACCTGTTCATTTCCACACATTAAGGCTCCATTAAAAGGGCAGGACTTTTTGTCTCTAGATTGTCAAAAGTGGTGGGAAAGCACCACCACAACACACACCCCTAAGAGTCTGTCTGCAACATGAATTGTTACAGATCTGTTTTTTGCCTTCAAGTTGGTGACTGGAGGGCCACAGCACCCCTCTGGGCCAAATTTGACCTAGAAGCCTCCGTCTGCTGATTTCTTTGATCTCCAGCACCTGTGCCTATTGGGACAGAGTGTCAGGAGTGCCTCTGAAGACCTGCCTCCTGCATACCTAAGTGCGGTGGAAGATCAGTCCCCAGCTCCAGAGGAGCCTCCACCTGAACCAGAGGAGGCTCAAGCAAGCACCTCTCAGGGCATTACCCCAGCAGCAGCTGAGCCATAGCCAAGCTCAAGCCCACCTGATTCACCTCCTCGGGTGGAATGGCTAAGGTCACAATCCAGGCAAGACTTAGCTGCTAGGAGAAAAGAGGCACACATGCGTAGTCGCAGATCACTCAGCCCTGAGTTTTAGAGGGAGCCGGGACCTCACTGCCAGCTGCTAACAAGCACAGGAAGTGGCTGGGTATATTAGGCACAGCACAAAGACCAACAACTTGTGCTAGCAACAAGTCATTCTGGCTAAGCTCTGCACCTGCTCAGCTCACATCAGCTAAACCTGATTCTGGACCTTCTGGCTCTGTCTGACTTCAGTTGATTCTGGACCCTCTGGCTCGTGACTTTGGCTTTGTTTGACTTCGGCTTTTGGTTGAGTCCTTGGACTGGTTTGCTCGTGAATTTCCCTCTCTGACCTCGGCTTGGACTGACTCTGCTTTCGGCTTGTGTTTTGGACTTGGTAATTTGTTCCTGATTTGGCTTGACCTTGGACTGTCTCGGACTTCGACTTGGCTCCTGACCTACTGGCTCCCAGCCCGTGACACAGGGTTGGTTAGCTCTGAGCCACACCTTACCAGGGATCGGCTGAAAACAGGACAGCAGCGAGGGTGCCAGGATTTTCACAGGATCAACCCCACGGGGCATGTATTGTGGGATATTAATATGCATGACTTAAGAGTGTCATCCAGTGAAGAATATCATTGACCTCATCACCCCGTGTCCCTTTGCCAAACAGTGCTCCATGAATTCTATTCAATAATATTTAGAAAAAAGTTGGTTCCATGGTTTATTGCCATAATATTCTGGTGGGAGGGTTGATTTCCACCTGGCAACACTTACAATAATCTTCCTGGTGGGTTTTTGATCAGATCACCCTCACAGGTAGAACAGAAGTGTTGGATTGACAGGTTACTTTTCAGTGCACCAGTCTGGATCCCACTGTGTCAGACCCTGGGACCCTATAAACTGACTTGGAGTCAACATTCCCACAGTGAATTTGTGAAGTGGCTTTCACTTGGCATGCTAAGGTAAGGCTCCTAGGGTGTAGAATGCCCCTTCTAAGCTACCTTGAGACTTTGAGCCGGTGTGGTTTGGTGGTTAGGGCAAAGTACTAGGACTGGGGAAATTAACTTTCAAATCCTACTCATCCAGGAAGCTTACTAAGCATAAACTACTACATCACAGGATGTTTGTGAGGATAAAATGTGTTTCTGGGGCAGGCAGAAGGCCACGGCCCAAGCTCCTTTGCAGAAAGAACAGATAGTCACAAACAAAATAATAGAAACATAAGGCCAAACAACATCTCCAGGATACTTTTGTAGACTTTGTGGCCAGAGGGGGAAAATGATGCATGGGGAGCGCAGGTTAGGGTTCTGCAGTGCGGCGCTCTTTGTTCTGTGATGCTCCCCTTGTCCTTAGATTCTGCCCCCTAAGTCCCAAATGCTAGTTTTGTTTCCCATCTCAGTTCTGGCAAATTTTGCAAACAAAACATGCAGTGCTAGTTGAGAAGACTATTCAAATGTGCCCAATAAAAATAGTTTATTCCAATGGCAGAATTCTGCTTTTCTGGTCAAAGAATTCTGATAGTGTGGGTGTCAGTGTGAGAAAGCAAGAGAGGGAGCACAACTTAAGTATCTTTATTAACACACCACAATTGCATTTTGAATTTCATTATGATACTGTGACTCAGAGACTCTCTGTTTCTATTGCTATTCTTTTTTTTTTCTGCTTTCAATATGACCTTTTGAGTAGAGTAAACATGTTTTGATGGGAATGTTGCAGTACTAGGCTTATATGATCTTTGGCCTATGTATGATGTGTACTGTATAACCTTTGCGGAAAGCACTGCCTAGGGTAATCTATCATCATGAAGCAGTCTTCTGGATTAACGGCTGTGACCCTCAAATGAACATGCAGTTTAAATGCTTTCTGGCAACATTTGTTTCATATTCCATTGTGCATCAAGAGAAGGGCGGTTTCATGCATGGCACAGTTTGAATGAAACATACCTGCATCATATTATGGCAAGACGATTGTTAATGAAGCCTTTTGTAAAAAGTTTTACGTATATTCTTCCAATATAGCCCCATCCATTATAATATCCCTATATAAATAAGTCTTACTTGTGTTGGAATATGCAAGGTCTATAGCGCAGCCTTGTGAAGAAGCTCTGAAGATCACCCCACAGGGGGACAGCCGAAGGGCTGGTAGTTAGCATAGGTAGACTAGGGATTTCCCATTTTTTCATATTATGTCCTTCCTGTTTCCTGTTTGGCTCTTCTGGAGATTTCCTACTCCTGCAAAACTTTCTTCTTCTTCTTGTTCCTCCTTCAGCAGTTAGGCTAGACAGTTAAGTCTCTCTCTGTTCTATCAAAGTTTGTTGTTCTTTAAATAAAGTTACTTACTTTTCTTTAAACAGTCAGTGCTCCACTTTCTTGCATATTTAAACTCTGCCAACAACTTGAACTCTTGTGATCCACTGAATTGAACTGGCCCATGAACTTTTTGTCTTTCAAAACACTGTAAATGCCTCTGTGGCCTTTCATTGAATATATCTCTTATTTGGGCAGTATGTGTGATCCCTTAGTTTGCAAGTGAAATTCCCACCACTCATACATAACCTATATAACTTCCCTCTTCCTCTGGCATACGAGAGAAACCCTGGTGCAGTATTTTAAAATATATCTCTATATCCCACACTCTTGGCTCCGAGGGCAGCTTCCATTTATAAACATCAAAACGATGCAATGCTTTATCAATAACAATAAAACAAAAACACCCAGCAATAAAATAGCAGCATCAAATAAAACAGCAGTATTAAAAACATTATCGTGAAAAAAAAAACCCATAGCAAATCAATAGCAAAACCAAGAACAGGGAAAGAAAATAATCAGGCCAGAGTGAAAAAAGAAATTAAAAATACTAACAGTATCAGTAGATGCAACAAAAAAATCAAGAAAATAATATTTTTACCAGGGGTCTAAAACACAGTCAGGTTGCCCTGACCTGGATAGGCCAGGCAAGCCCAGTCTTTTCAGATCTCAGAAGCTAAGAAGGGTGGACTCTGGCAAGTGCTTGGAATACCAGCAGTCGGGAGGTGGGAGCAGCTGGCTTGGAGATCAGGGAAGGTGCGCAGCTTCCTTCTGCCCCCTCCCTTGCTGCCCCACAAAATTTCCCCATGCCCCACCGACCCAAAAGTTCTGGCTATGGGGTTGGGGGACAGGCTGTATTCAGCCACCTCTCTGAATATCCTGGACCGAGACTACATATGGCTTTAAAATTAAGCACTACCACTTTGAACTGTGCCTAAAAACAATCTGGTAATCAATGTAGTTCTTTTCAAACTGTAGAGAGATGTTCTCATAATTCACCCTGGTGGCCACTGTCCAATGCTGAGAAAAATGTGGAGACAATATTGACTGGGAAAGAAGAGGAGGAACCATTCCTTGGTGGTCCTGATGTGCGCAGTGAAGAAGAATGCCTCAGGCAAAGCAAGGGTGCTCTGAATCATTCTAAACAGGTTTATTTGGAAGTAGGGCTTGTTTGCAAGTAATTGCAAGTAATTACCCTTTGCAAATAATTATGCTTAAGATCACAGCATAAAACCGAGTGTCTCTCCCCCTAATATCATTATGGTGCAATCCTAAAAAACACTTTCCTGAGAGTAAGCCACACGGAATAGAGCCTCCCATTTTCTTGTCAATTATGTTTTTGACACCTTTCTGCAGCCAAACCAATTAGAAACAGGCTCTGCTTCCCTGCAGGCAGTTTTCAGAATTACTGCAGCAGAATGGGGTAGAAAATCCCCCCCCCCCCCAATTTCCCATGGATTTCTCTTATCTGCCATTATCATGTATGGGATTAACAATCCACCGCAGAGCAGCGTATCCTCTCTTGTAACTTTGCTTAAATTGCCAATCTGATTACATTTTATGACTTTGCATTCTTTTTCAACATAATTTACTTTTCACGTAGGAAATATGTATGTCTCGGGGGAAACAGTTGGCTTTTTGTTCTCCCTGATTGCTTTGCAGATTATGGAGCACAATTGCAAGCCTCTATTAGATCCGTTAAGATTTTGCTGCTATTCAGATCTGGCTGCTGCTGCTGCTGGAGGCAAGTCCTAACAGCTATTTAATATGATATATAACTCATCCCCTTCACAAAGACATGCTTGGTTCTGTTCTTTTCTCTTCCAGACTTCAGATACTGTTTATATAGCATCTATTCAAAATATGCCACCTGGGTTTTTGTTCTTTTACCACCAACCTGATCTGCTACAGGATGGGTTTACGCTAGATCATAGCTGTCATTTCTCCCACTTAGTATCTACGTGGAGTCTCTTTATTTCAAACAATTCTTACCCGATCCACTTCTTTTTAACATTAATCACTATATGCTGAATTCAGCCTAGATCAGTTTTTGTAACACTGCTGCGTTCTAAAAGCTTACTTAAGAGGAGTTGAGTGCATGTTGTGGGGGCATGCACATAATTGCTTCACATCTACGAACATGGCTGGAACTTGGCCCAGGTGGATCTCTTGTCTTCCTCTATTGAAGTAATCATGAGAACAAGACCGTAGGGCTGCCAGAAGAGAGATTTGGGAGGAGGCTGCCAATATCATTTTCATTTGTCTAGATTCCATTGGCTGCATCGGGGCAGGGAGAGCACATCTTAAGTTTATCTCATCACTATGGAACCCTCCTATTCCGCAGAGTCATCTCTGCCATTCAGCAGTGAAGCAACTTCCTCAGGCAGTTTGATTCTGGCCACTGTTAACAAGGATCAAATTGGCCTATGTTAATTTATTAGCAAGATGCCTGACAAATGGTGGAAATATTTGAAATCTAGACATGCTATAGCTTGCTTTGAGAGACTGGAATTTTCAAATGGGATTGATCTATTATTGGCTTCTGTGTTAGCAGGACCTCTTAAATCTGCACTGAGGTCCTTTCCTTTAATCTGAGACCTAATCCGCAGTAGTGAAATTCCTTCATCAACGTTTTTAAAACTGCGGGTTATGTGACATTTTCCATGACAGATTTTTCCTCACCAGATGCAAACCCAAAGTTTTCTTCTTCTTACTGTGCATTTTCAGAACTTGCTAAAACTCCTTGACTAAAAGCAGGGCTCATTTCATAGCAGGAGATCCTCTGCATATTAGGCCACTCACCCCTGATGTAGCCAATCCTCCAAGAGCTTACAGTAGCTCCTGTAAGAAGAGCTCTGTAAGCTCTTGGAGGATTGGCTACATCAGGGATGTGTGGCCTAATATGCAGAGGAGCTCCTGCTAAAAAATGAGCCCTGTTAAGTAGCATCATGTGGACACAACACTAAACCAATGGAAAAATCTCGCAACAGCAAGGGTTAGGTTTGGAAATCTGTCAAGTAAAAGGAGTAAAACTAGCTTGTGATGCACTGAGGTCTATATTAGTCTTTGAATGAGGATGTGGGATTTGTGGGGAATCTCTCTCAGGTGAAGGGGATGATTCTCTTAAACACAGTCTGTTACATTCCCATCTCCTCTAATTTTGAACATACTTTCTCATGCCACTGCTGTGGTTCAGCAAAGAAGTTTATTGTGTTGAGGGGCATTATTTGGATCTTTTGCCTCCATCACTGAAAATATCTTGGGCTAGTTTTGCTGCTCAGCATTTTGTGGCATTCTCCAGAAGTAAGGTACATGGAGGGTGCCCTTGGACTCAATGTTTGCATGTCCTAGAACCATTTGCAGCTGTTCCCAGGAGGGCCGTTCTTCATTGGCATCAGATCAGTAAGCTATCCCTTCCTTCTAGCGTCATAATTGTCCCATGCTTCTGTAACTTCCAGGTAGGACACTAGTGACACATTCTGTGTAGGCCTTTCACTCAAAAGTGGTAAATAGGGCACAGTGCAGCTGCCTTTGATGTGGGCTCAGGCAGCACATTTGTCGGTATTCAGTCTTGCTTCCAGGTTCTATTATATTCTGGTATATCACATTTTTAAATTTCATCTTCTTCCATGGAGCTTAAGGTAGTACATAATTCACCTTTCCTCCATTTTATCTTTACAACAACCTTGTGAGGTAAGAGAAAAGAGTATGACTGGCCCGAGATCACCCACTCAGCTTCACAGCTGAGTAGGGATTTGAACTGGGTCCAGGTGACCCAACACTGGGTCCAGTTAAAAGTGGGGCTTTTAATTTTTTAAGCCCTTCATGGCCTGGGCCCCATCTCTCCCCACACAAACCCATCACACAGCTGTGCACCAGTTTGGTATAGTGGTTAAGTGTGTAGGCTCTAATCTGGGAGAACCGGGTTTGATTCCCCACTTCTCCACTTGCAGCTGCTGGATGACCTTGGGCAAGCCGTAGTTCTGTCAGAGCTGTCCTTTCAAGGACAGTCCTTGAAAGAGCTCTCTCAGCCCCACCTACCTCACAGGGTGTCTGTTGTAGTGAGGGGAAGGGAAAGGAGTTTGTAAGCCGCTCTGAGACTCCCAAGTGAAGGGCGGGATATAAATCCAATCTCCTCCTCCTCCTCCTCCTCCTCCTCCTCCTCCTCCTCCTCTTCTTCTTCTTCTCTTTCCAGCAGGCTCTCTTGATAGTGCTTTCACTGCATCAAGTATGTACAATGGTAGCAAGAGGCTGTGGCTTTTCAGCGGCTGCTCCCATACTCTGGAACAATTTGCCAGGAGTTTGGCAGGGCTCCACTGTCAATGCGTTTTCTTAAGAGCTGGGGAAAATATTTATTTTTTGTATTTTTTGTATTTTTTGTTTTGTGTGTGTGTGTGTTTTATATGTGCATGTCCAAATCATGGCGACCTCTGGTGACTGATCCCTACTGGGTGCCTGGAGGATATTCAAAGAGGCAGCTGAATAAAGCTTGCCCCTGCCCCACTGCTGATATTCCAAGGAGGTCTCCCATCCAAGTAGTTGCCAGAGTCGACCCTGCTTAGCTTCCGATAGGGCTTTTTTTGTAGAAAAAGCCCAGCAGGAACTCATTAGCATAATAGGCCACACCCAACAGCAAAAACTCGTTAGTATATTAGGCCACACCCCCGACAGCACAGCTTATTAGCATATTAGGGGGCTGGGAAAGCACAGGGCAGCATGGAAGCTTGCCTCTTTCCCCCCTGATCTTCTTCAGTTCACTTCAGCATTGCCTTTCTTCACTATTGTGGAAAGACTTGGGGAAGTGTGGGGGGGCATGGTTAAATGCCTTTCTCTCCCTCCCCCAGATGGGGGAGGGAAAGAAAGGCAATTTCAAGGTGCCTAGGTTCCCTGCTTGGCCTTTTCCAGCTGTGATGTCAGCTAGAGAAGGGAAGGCAGAGAGAGGCTTTTCCTTGTCAATTTCACTCTCAGCTGACTGGTGGGCGGAGTGAAATTGACAAGGAAATCCCAGACAGGCTCCTCAGAGGGAAAGAGGGCATTTTAACATGCCACCTTTCCCTCTTGTGTGTTACGTAGGGAGGGTGGCGTGCTCTGTAGCCACACATGCCAGAGGTTCTGGTTGTAGGCGTGGCCAACTCAGGAGCCAGACGGAACTCCGTTCCTGTGCGTTCCTGCCCAAAAATAGCTCTGGTTTCTGAGCAGTGTTCCCTCTAAGCTGAGTTGGTGTGACCTAGCTCACAGTTTTTTAGCCTCTGGCTCACATATTTTTGTCTTAACTCAGGAAGGATGGCTCCAGAGCAACCTAATTCATGCAGCAGCCAAATCGCTCACTTAAAACTTTAATGCCAGTAGCTCACAAAGTAGAATTTTTGCTCACAAGACTCCACAGCTTAGAGGGACCATTGCTTCCAAGATCTAATGAAATCAGGCTTGCCAGGTCAGGACGGAAAAAAAATATTTCTTTTTGGGAACCATTTGGCTAATAATTATCCAAAGACTCACAGATCTGGTTATTTTACTCAAATGTTTTGATTGTAATAGAGATTATTGATTTATTTCATCTGATTTTGTACATTTCCTTGATCAGCTGGAGAGGCGATATATAAATGTATCAACAAACAAGTCTGCTAAACCAATTTCATACACAGTGCCAGTCCCCTGACTCCCATACATTCCTCCTTTTGCTGCTTCAACCTTTTTATTGGGGGAATCTCTTTTTAAAAGCCTTGTTTCTTTTTGTTAATGTTTCTTTTGCAAGCTCAGCCCCACTGGCAATTGCAGAAGCCTGCCAGTTTATCTGTCTTTCAATTTCTGAAGCTTTATTAATCAGCACAGCCCTTGAAGCCGTTCGTGTGAAAAATCCACTACAAGAGTAAACAAGCACTGTTATCAAAGCTCTTTTTGGGGGGGTGGAAGAGGATCTGTAGTATCCTTATTAGAAGCATTATTGTTATGATGAGTTCTATTGATTATTCTAACTCAGTAAATTTGCCCCTGCCAGATAATGCAGCTGAGCTGTCTAAAATAGAATCATAATACTTGTCATAATAGAAGGAGCCTGTGTTTAGTCAAACTGCATCACAAGTTTCCCTGTGCAACACTGTGACAGGTATCCACAATGCTCAGGGGTTACACCTCAGTGCTTAGATGGTACAGTCATGGTCAAAGCTCTCAGAGTTATTTGGGAAACTGGGCACTCTCCTGTCTTCCCCACTGAAGTTCATTTTGCTCCAAATCTGAATTTTTTGGCTGTGATCTTGAAAGGGACTGAAGGCCTACCAGTAAGTCTAAGGACAAGATGCTACGAATTCTGACACAGAACAAGTCAGGTGGAGACAATGGAACATGTTCACTTCGTGGCTTGGTGGAAATTTTAATCCAGATCTTCCAAGCCCTAGTCTAGCATAGACCTCATTAGGTTCATGGCTGCTTAGCTTCAACTATGCTGCAGCCAGGGCCACAGCCAGGATTTTTGACTTCAGGGGGCATTTAAATAAGTCGGGGGACACTCCCGCACACACACCGAGGTTGTATCAGGAGTGACAAGAGAGTAAAAGTTTTCTTAAAAGCGATGGGAGGGAGGGAGAGAGAGAGGTGAGAAGCGAGGGCACTGGCAGGCAGGGCAGGGAGACAGCTCAGCTCGGCCATGGCACACACAAAAAATAAAATAAAATAAACTGGATGGATGGATGGATAGATGGGAAGTCAGGAGGCCTGGGCAGTAAGTTGAGGGGCCCGGCCCTGAGATGCCCCACTGTAGCGATGGGCCTGGCTGCAGCTTGAAGGATTCCCAGACCATTTGCAGGGACCTCTTGTGACAAGAGAGCAAAACCTGCCTCCTGTACAGGTTGGCCCAAGCTCCTGTCACAGTGAGGAGTTTCAAAAGTTATACTTTACAAGAAGGGCCCCCCCCGCGATACTCAGGGGGGGGAAGGAGCTCCACCGAGTGGAGGAAGCAGCCACAGCTGAGTCTTCTCTCCCCCCTTCCTCCCGGCTGCCGCAGCGGACCTGAGCACCCAAGAGGTGTTCAGCCTGCTGCTTCTCTCCCCCCACCCCGGCTACCACAGCAGGCCGAGCAGCTCTTGGATGCTCGGGCCCGCCCCTTCTCTCCCCCCCCCGACTACAGCGGCGGGCCCGAGCACCCAAGAGCTGCTCGGCCTGCCGCTTCCCTCCCCCCGGGCACTGGTGAGGCCTGAGCAGCTCTCACCACGCCCGCTAATTCCCCCCCCCCCCCCGCAGCTCTGGTGGTGAAGCTTGGACGCCTTCCAAACAACGGCTGCCGCACAGGTCCAAGAGTGTTCCCTGCGCATGCTCAGGGAATGCTCTTTAACTTTTGGGGGGATTTAAATATCTCCCCAAAAGTTTTTTTTACTTTTAGGATTTTTCTGCACACAGAGGGAGTCCCCCCTCCCCTGTGTGCAGAAAAATCTCCCTGCCCCCAGGTGCCCCCCCACGTGGATTTAGATATTCGCACGCAGGGCGCCTTGGGTATTAGATATATAGATGTCCCCAGGGCTCACAATAATATTTAATAATAAAAAGACATGAAATTCCTAGTTACTCTGGAAAGTCCATTATGTCCAGTTGGTCTCACCTGTCTACTGGAGTATGTTTTGAGGGGGTATGTCAGGAATATAACACCAGGCCAATAAAAGTGCAGAGAGCCATCTGATAAAGTCAACTTTTTGTTGTTGTTGTTGTTGTTGGTCTAGCTTTTTAAATGTAAGGTTCTATTGCAGCGCCCTTACCTGGATGGCCCAGACTAGCCTGATCTTATTAGATCTCAGCTGCTAAGCAGGGTCAGTCCTGGTTAGTGTTTGGGTGGGAGAGCACAAGGGAGTCCAGGGTTGCTAGCTATACAGAGGCAGGCAATGGCAAACCACCTCTGAATGTCTCTTGCCTTGAAAACGGCAAGGAGTCACTATAAATCAGCTGTGACTTGACGTCAGTTTACACATTCTCTCTCTCTCTCTCTCTCTCTCTCTCTCTCTCTCTCTCTCTCTCTGTGTATAGTAGATCAGTGCCTAATACTGGGTAGGGTTTATGTGTGTGTGTAAGTGCTTAAGTAGCAAAGTGATTTTTCTTACAGCCTAGGAATTAATAACTACAGCTCTCTTTCAGAAACAGAACAGTATCGTTCATACTGAAAAATATGCTTTTCCCTCCCACAGGGGATGCCTGCGTAGGTGTGGAGCTGTAGTCTGGGAAATTAAAAAATGCAAATTAAAAAAATGCAAATGTAAAAGCAAAGCAAAACCGCTTGCCATGGTGCTCGAAGGGCTTTCTTGAATAGCAGCAAATTAAAGAAATGCTATGTAATCAAAGTTTATATCTAGCCTTAAGAAAGAAAAGCACCACTATCTCTAAATATAGTGGTAGTACTGTCTGCCTGCTTTTGACACTGTGTGCCAATTACTAGTGAATTACCAATATTGTGCCTTGTAGTTTTAACAAGAAAATGCCTCTCCCAAATCACTTTAGCTGGTTTAATTAACTAATGACAATTAGCAGGGATATTGCATTTGTACACTGCAGTCAGGAACAACTTTTCTTGGAAAAATTCCATTTATGCATCACACCTTCTGTAATATAATTAACTAGGAGTGGCCACTATTGAACTCCTTTAACTTTCCTGAGCTGAGCTAAGGGTATAGTGGATCCTCCCACATTATATTGCTGGAGAGCAGTGGCCTCCTACACCAGTTAGCCCAAGCCCATCTATAGTTGTAGAGGAATGTAAATACTGGTATCGTGTTGAGCATATGAAGGAGAATTATGTGCACTACCAGATGCACAAAATGAGGGTGCCTGCTTCTGTGTCCACATTGCACATGAGATGTGTGTGCTAGTAGGAATGCAGGCAGAAGGGTAAATGTGGTCAATCACATACAGGAACCCTGTATGAAAGGCCCTGTATTTTTCACCTTGCTTTCCTATATAGGATGACCATCACAAGATGTAGTACCAGTAGGATCTGACACTTTACCATCTGAGTAAGATTTATAGGTAAATAAAAGGCTGGAAAATTATCAAGATAAACAATAAGCATTTCTTTTTTTTGTTGAAAACAAATTTTATTTTTTCTTATCCAAAACTTTACACAATTACCTTCAGAATATTTTCATCACTATCATATTTTCTATAGAACTGTGTATTCCGATTACAATTCAAACACTTTATGACTTCCCACCTCACCTCACCTACACCATTATATATATATATATATATAACAACAATTATAAAGATTTAGAAATATTATCTCTTACAGGTAACATATTTGGTTATAAAAAATTTTAAACGTTTAAAAATATTATCTAAATATTTCTTGTCCATTTATCCATTTCTGCCATAAATAGCAATTTTCTCAACCAATCCCATAGGTCAGGGGTTCTCTCACATTTCCAATTCTGGGCGTAGACCATCCTCGATGTAGTCGCCATATACCATATCAATGTCCTTTTGTTTACATTTACATCCTCTAACTTAAGACCAAGCATTTCTTTAGATATATCCAGAGAAAGAAATGGGCCAGCGAGCCAGTTGGTCTTTTGGATGACCAAGGAATAAAAAGATTGCAAAAGGAAGATGGGGCGATGGCAGAGAAGCTACGTGATTTTGGGGGGTATCTGTATTCCTTGTGGAAATCATGGTGCATGTACCCAGGTCAGAGCAACTATTTTCATGAATGGAATCTAAAGAACTGGTCATATTAAGGTGACATGAGATGAAGTTCTCAACCAAGAGTCCCCAACCTTTTTGAGCTTGTGGGCACATTTGGAATTCTGAGACAGTGTGGTGGGCGAAGCACAAAATGGCTGCCACAAAATGGCTGTAACAGGAGGCAGAGCCAGCCGCAAAATGGCTGCTGCAGCTTACTTTCAGTCACACAGTGAAGATCCTTGTGCTGTGGTGACAACTGCTGCCAAATCAATGTTTTTAAACATTTGCACAATCAAATCATTAGTGGCAAATTAAAAACATTGCTGAGCAACAGCCCCATTTGGGCCCACCTACTTTCTAAAAACATTTGGTGGGCACCAGGAAAGGTGCTGGCAGGCACTATGGCACACATAGGCACCGTGTTGGGGACCCCTGTTCTAGATCTCTCGGGGAAATTAAAACCAACGAGTCTCCATGTCCTGCTGGGATATACTTGAGAGCTCCTAGGGAACCCAAAGATGAAACTGTTGATCTACTAATCAATCTATGTAACTTGTCATTAAAATCAGCCACTGTACCAGAAGACTGGAGAGTAACAAATGTTACACTAATCTTTAAGAAGAGGTTCAGACTGCATTGTTAACCACGCAGGCCTTCTTTTAGACTTGGCGGTCCCTTTCCTAACTTGTGGAATGCATTCTATTTGGGCTTCAATTAGTGTGGTTTTAAATAGCTTCTAAGCATCCTCTTTGGATTTGACTCTCTTGTGTTTCCCCTTCAGCTTCCTTTTTACTATTCCCCTCATTTTTATAAAGTTCCTTCTTTTGAAATCAAATGTTACAGTTTTGGACTTTAGGGGTAAACTTTCCATTGACCTGAATTCTGAACAATAGCATTGTGGCTACTGTTCCCAACAGGTGTAACAACCTCTAAATCTCACACTAGCTCTTGAGCTACTCAGAACCAAGTCCGAGATCACTACCCCTATGTTTGGCTCTGTGACCAACTGTTCCAGGGCACAATCATTTATGATGTCTAGGAATCTCATTTCTGCAGAATGACTTAAGCGTATGTCTACCCAGTCAATGTGAGAGTAGTTAAAGTCTCCCAGTATAATAACATTATCTGCTTTAGTCACCTCCCTTATTTCTTTCTTCATCTCAAGATCAGCCTCTGTTGGGGAGTTAATTTCCCTGATGTTTTCTAACTTATTTGAATTGATGCTCTCTTTGATATACAAGACCTTTCACCATCCCATCCCTCCCTGTCCTGCCTTTATAGCTTTTAACCAGGAATGACTGTATTTATTTATTTATTCATTCATTCAAATTTATACCCCGCTCTCCCCACGAACGGGCTGTATCCCAAAGATTTTTCCCATTCCACCATGTTTCTGAGATACCTACTATATCTAAATTGTTATTGAACAGCAATCACTCCAGCTCCCCCATCTTGGCTTGGAGACTTCTAGCACTGGCATATAAACACTTATAGCATTTCCCCCTCTCCAGTAATTCTTGCCTCCCTCGGCACCTTAGTCACCACACATGGCTCTCAGTCGCCATCATGCCCTCACTCCCAAATTCTATTACACTTTTATCAATATTAGCCTGAGTGTTTATGCAGTTATCTCTTTGGACTGACTTGCCCTGAACCAGGGGCTCCCCAGCTCTTCTCGGCTTTCCCTCCCCCAGGATTAGTTTAAAAGCTGCTGTGCCACCGTTTTGATATTAATCGCCAGCAGCCTGATTCCCTTTTGGTTCAAGTGAAGCCCGTCTCTTTTGTCCAGGTTCAGCTTGTCCCAGAAAGTTCCCCAGTGCCTAAGAAATCTAAACCCTTCCTCCCAGCACCACTTTCTCATCCACACATTGTCTATCTGACCCTGCATGTGGAACTGGCAGCACTTCTGAGAATGCTACTTTTGAGGTCCTGGCTTTTAATTTTCTGCCAAGTAACCTAAATTTTTCCTCCAGGACCACTCAACTACATTTCCCAGTGTAATTGGTGCCAATGTGCAACATGACTGCTGAACCCTCCCCAGCACTATCTATTAAGTTATCTGTCTATTAAGTGTTAAGTCTAACTGTCTTTGACTTCTCAGTAGCTAGATGTCAGGTTTGATTCAGACTGTTTGCCTGATCCAGGTCTAGTGATGCCAATCAATTGATACAGTTTTAGACTTTGAGGATGATTCTGACTTTGGAAGAGAATCCTCCCCTTTCTGATCATTACCCTCATGGCTGAGAGCCAAAATGGATGCAAGGCCAACTGCCCATGTCAGCTGGTTATTTTATGTTGCACGTTAGTTCCTTCAGAGTCTGTACCAATGAGGTTTTCCCTGGAGGCTCAGAGGTGTTCCTGCATCTTTGAAATTCAGCCCCAAAGCACAAAGATATATGACCACCGCAAAAGATAATTTCTTACATCCACATTTTAATTAAAATAAAGTATAACTGCCCCATTGTGACTCCATTACAGTTTACAATCCTCATTTCATTTTAATTAATCAGACAAAGTTTATGCATCAGCAAAGGGGTTAAAAATGTTTGCAAAGTCTTGCAGATAGAAGATTTTTTAAAAGATATTCTTAACCAACTATACAGTCAATAAAAGCATCATTAATAACATTCTCCAAATACCTATGCGGATGAACTATGCTAATGGTCTTTGTCCAAAACAGTTATTAATATGTATAAATAGCACAATAAAATATGTCATTTAATCTTTCTGTCCCACTGGGAAATGCATGCGTGAGACCAATTCACCACACATCTCTCCCTTTGGATGGCTTTGTGCCCTATTGCTTGTGGTGACTATCTATGAAGAGATATTAGTCGGGGCAAACTATTTTTCATAAAATAATTCTATTCCTTTCAGTCACTTCCACCAAGAGATTTTAAAGCTGTCACAGACAATTAATGATGGTCAGCAGCATTTATATAGAGAGTGCTTCAGAGTGTTCAAAGCATTTTATGTAGATTAGCTCCATAGGCCTTACAACAATGCTATAAGGTAGATCAGCCATACCGCAGATACATGGAGGATGCTGAAAGATGGTGACTTGCCTAACTGCATGTGGCAGAAATGAGATTTGAAATGGGGATTTCCTGGTTGACAGCTAGGCTGCAGAATACAGGCCATTACAGGGTGGGCCAAGAGGTGATGGCAGCCATAACAGTAGGGTGTCACTTTCCCCTGCATTGGTTGAAAGACTGTACAAGAACATGTCCCTGGGTGGATATAGGTTGGGAAATTCGTGGAGATTTGGGGAAGGTACATAGGAAGTAGGGTTGCCAGGTCCCCTTGCCATGCCAGTGGGGGGACTTGGGGGGCATTCTGGGATGTCCCCGATGAAATGACATCACCTGGAAGTGATGTCATGACATCAGTGACGTCGCATGGCAACACTCTAGTTTGAGGGCAAAACTGGTGTAGTGGTTAAGTGCACAGATTCTAATCTGGGAGAACCGGGTTTGATTCCCCACACCTCCACTTGCACCTGCTGGATGACCTTGGGCAAGGCATAGTTCTGCCACAGCTGTTCCTGAAAAAGAGCAGTTTCTGTCAGAGCTCTCTCAACCCCACATACCTCACAGGGTGTCTGTTGTGGGGAGGGGAAGGGAAAGGAGTTTGTAAGCCGCTCTGAGACCCCCTTGGGTAGTGAAGGGCGGGGTATAAATCCAATCTCCTCCTCCTCCTCCTCCTCTTCCTCTTCTTCTTCTTCTTCTTGCCAAATTTACCATAGAGTTTTCCCTCAAACCAGAGTGTCACATGCAATGTCCCTGACATTATGATGTCATGGGATGTCGTGTGGGGACATGGCTGTTGGTGGGGCGGGGTCCCCCCCGGGCGGGGTCCCCCCCAGGACCTTGGAACTGGCAACTCAAATAGAAAGGGTAGAGTTTGGGGAAGGCAAGGGAACTCAGTGGGGACATGATGCCTTCAATTCTGCTCTCTGAAGCTGCCAATTGTTGTGGAGGAACTCATTTCTGTAGTCTGAAGCTTGCGTGCAATTGCAGGAGAACTCCAGGCCTCACATGGAAGTTGGTAAGTCTACCCTGCATGTCCATGCTCTTTCCTTTTTCTCTTGGATTCATGTATACCCGGTCAAAGGAGATTGCTTGTCAAAGGCTGCCAGGCCAACTTTGTGCCTTATGTATGGCTTCTGAGGACTCATGTGATTGAATGCTCGGGGGGGGGGATAGGGTTGCCAGCCTCCAGGTGGGGCCTGGGGATCTCCCGCTTTTACAACTGATCTCCAGCTGACAGAGATCAGCTCCCCTGGAGAAAGTGGCTGCTTTGAAGGGTGGACTCTATAGCATTGTATTATACTGAGGCCCCTCCCCTCCCCAAACCCCGCCTTCTCCTGGCTCCACCCCCAAAGTCCCCAGGTATTTTTCCAACCCGGGTGCTTTTGACCTGGAAAGGGAGGGAAGGGTTTAGCTGCCACTCTCTACCTACTGTTCTCTGCACACACACACACACACGGTTTCAGCCTTCTCTCTAACATCTAGCTTTTTAATGCACAAAGAACTGAAATAAGTTTATTTCAGCTTGGGCAGACTAACAGTGCTATCCTAAAGTCAGTGGCTTTTGAAGGATACAACTGTATTTAGGATTGCACTGTGAAATTATTTCCTTGCCTTGGGGGAGACTTGAGAAAATGTGAGGACCCCTACCTTTTGATTCAAAGAGCTCTTCAAGCATCGTGTTCAGTATTCTAGACACTTCTTGTCCTCCTACTTATGTAAAACTTGGGTCTAAGTCTCCTTTGACATTTTAATAACTAAATGGAGAATGCCACTTGTGTTTTTATGATAGCTCAGTATCTCTCCCTCTCCCCCACCCCCTCCCCCCCTTTCTCTGATGTACACTTTGCAGACTTGAAACGGGTCCAAATTGTCTACCCTTAGAAGCTTGCTACACGATTCCATTATTCTTAACTTCAAATGCTGTCATAAAAAGAAATTGTAGCCACTTACAAACCCACCACCATCATCTACAAAAAATACCCTTTGGGTTACTTAGACACTGTCTTGGCCTGTGATTTCTAAATCCAGTGTCAGTTTTCAGTCCAGCTGTAAAACCAGGGAAGGGAGGGGAAAAAGCAGATTGGGTGTCCTGGATTTTTTTTTAACTGAATGCCTCTCTCTCTCCTGAAGGCTAAATTACAGTGCACAGAAACATACTGCGAAAGGAAGTTACCGTAGCCCTGCCAGGGAACAAACATAACTTTCCCCCACCTTTATAATGCAAATTATGACAGTGATTCAAATGTTGCAAAATATGCCTTTCTTGTTGCCTCCCTCTGAACTTCTAGTAGGTTGTCTGCTTTTAATTTTTTACAGTAAAATAGGGATGTCGTGTCCCTTCAGCTGAACATGCATTTGACACTTTATGAAAGAAAAACCATCTTTTTAAAAGTTGGCAAGCTATTCTGAGTAGTGTGGGAATGGGTGACGTTACAGAGGCCCGCCCGTCAGCACTGTGCACTGTCAGTTTCAGCAGCAAATGGGAAGCCTTGGCTTCACCCGAGCTTACCTCTGAAACACTGGGCGTAAGAATCCCTCTCAGCAAACTGTAGTTTGTGTGAACATTTAACGTTCTTCTGGTTGGAATTTCAGGGCCTTTTCCCCCCTTAAAAGAAATCTGTTTTTCATTGATTGAAGAAAAAACCCATTTTTTCCCCTTTTCTTTTCTTTTTTGGTAATAAAAATGGCCTTCAAAAATATTTAGGCAGCAAACCAGCTAGAATTGTGTGTGGTTCTAGAGTAATTTGTATCATGTATGGCGTTATGATGGACCAGCAGCACCATTAAATAAACCCCAGTAATTTGATTCTTGTTCCAACTTTGGAGCAAGGTTTTCCAGTTTCTCATGCAATAATTTCTGTGTCCTACTGACTCCACGAGTCTTTCTGAGTTCTAATGATGTGCCTCTCAGTTAATAGAGTGGTCAGGTCAATGGTAGCATTATGTAGTGGGCAGCGGCTACATGTAAATGCAGTGGTTAGCCCCCTTGGTGGCCTTGATTGGGCAGAAGGGTTTCATACAGATTTCACAAAGACCAGTCCTGATTATCCATATCTCAATTAACAGAGTGAGCAAGTCAATGGCAGTGTGGTTGTGGTGGTTAGAGTGTGACTAGGATCTGGGAGGTCCAGGTTTATATCCCCAGTGTGCCATGGAAGCTTGGGCCAGGCACCCTCTCTGAGCCTAACCTTTGCTGAGAGTGTAAAATGGAGGAGGGGGAGAACAATTTTGTAAGCTACTTTGGGTCCCCATTGGGGAGAGAAGTAGAGTAGGGATAAAATAAATATCTAAAATGTTCTCATCCCCCCACAGATCCTCTAGTTTGGCAGCTGAGTATTTCATTTTAGGATACTTCCCTGCATTATCTCAGTCTTTATATTTGTTAAGATAGCTATGAAGCCAAAGGCAGAGCCAAAGTCAACATCTGGAGCATTGAAATGGGATGCAGCTCCTTGATGCGGGCTGGGCCAAGGGGTTCTTTTGTGCCCTATGCGACTGACCTCACTCCCCCATTACCGAGCCGCATTCTCTGCCAGGCAGTTGTCATGCCTTGGGGCTTCTGTGCCCACTAGAGATGCCAGCCTCCAGGTGGGACCTGGGGATGTTCTGGAATTACAGCTCATCTCCAGGCCACAGAGATCTATTCCCCTAGATAAAACGAATGCTTTGGGGGGTGGACTCTATGACATTGCACCCCACTGAGGTCCCTGTCCTCCCCAGCCTCCATTCCCAAATTTCCAGGAGTTTCCCAACCTTGATCTGGCAGTGCTATCCCCCATCCCCTGCTGGAAGCCAGGGAGAACCTGGCAACCCTAGTGCCACCCACTGGGGAAGGCAGGCAGGTCTGGGTCAGCTGGATTTGCAGTATCAGCACAGCCTCAGGAATGACCGAGTGAGGCCAGGGCAGCTTGACTGGGTGCAGGCCTCGCCCCTCCAAAGGAGAGAGGGCTTCCAAGCTGACCTGCCATGGGTGGCTCAGCTGGGCTTGAGAAGGTGGGTGGGTGCTGCCTCCATAAAGGAGACTCCTGCTCTTCCTCCCTTCATTTTTTTTGAGAGGGTGGGTCAGGGGAAGGCAAGCCAAGTGAGCCACCACCTCTGAGAAGTAGGGTTGCCAAGTACTTACATGATTGTGG
The DNA here is from genome assembly GCA_029233225.1 of Lepidodactylus listeri. Taxonomy (NCBI): domain Eukaryota; kingdom Metazoa; phylum Chordata; class Lepidosauria; order Squamata; family Gekkonidae; genus Lepidodactylus; species Lepidodactylus listeri. Next base: position 40,649,531 of record JARCFY010000013.1, read on the forward strand.
CAGGGGGGAGTCCTGCTGCTGCTGGGAGCTCCCTGGCGCATGTGCGAAGCACGCGCGCTGCGATGACATCACCCAGAAGTCACATCATTGTGTCAGGCACATTGGGGGTGGGACCTCTCAAATTCGAGGGAAAACCATAGAGTTTTCCCTCAAATTCTAGAGTGTCCCCTCCAAAAACATGCCCAACGCGAGGTGACGTCATCGCGCCAGGCACGTCTATGCAGCCCGGCAATTTGGGGGCGGGGCTCCCCCGGTGGCCCAATCCGGGCCGGCGGGAATTGGGCCGCTGCAGCGGGGGTTTCCCCACCCCTGGGCCGACTTGGGAACCCTGCTGAGAAGCCTAGAGTTACCAACTTCCAATTGGGCCTGGAGATCTCCTGGAATTACACCTGATCTCAAGACAACAGAGATCAGTTCCCCTGGAGAAAATGGTTGCTTTGGAGGATGCAGTCTATGGCATTATAACGTCCTGAGGTTTCTCCCCTCCCCACACCCTGCTCTTCCCAGGCTCTAACCCCAAATTTCCAGGAATTTCCCAACCAGAACTTGGCAACCTTAGCAAAGCCAGAGGGAGGGAGTATAGTGGAACTGGCATCTGTCTACACTTTCTTACTCACTGCTTCCTGGGAGAAGCTGGGTGGGGCAAGTGGGGTGACCCAGGCATGGGTGCTTGGACCAGAGGCTCCATATAGGGCTGCAGCTTGTCCTGGCAGGTATATTTTGGTTCCCTGGTATCTCCTGCCATCTGGCAGTCTAGGCTATTGCCTACCCTGTCTCTGATTCACACCGAAGTTAAACTGTTGGCTCACTTGGGAGCATATCAGTAAGTTCCAATTCGAGGTTCTGGTTTTGACTTTTCAAGTCCTATGTGGTCTTAAGCCCATCTGATAAGTTGTTGAAATCTTGTTCTGTGTGCTCTTGCTGTTTGGAAGTGCCATCAGTGAAGACTGGGATCAGGGACTGTTTTAGAACTCATGCTTTGTTGAACGACTTTCTTTCCATCTTATGAGAGATTTTAGAAAACTACTATGAACTGGAGGTCATTGGGTTTGCTGTCTTGCAGATAAGTTAGGGTCTTGTATCCTTTCTGATTGGCTTTTGTTGTTGTTGTTCTTTGTATTGTGTTAGGCTTTCAAACATCACAGATAAAGCAAAGATACTGGGCTCAGGATCTCCAAAAGTAACTTAAGTTTCCTCTACTGTACCCAAAGGTCATCTGTACAAGTCCTCCCGTGTGCTGGCACCTGGCGGGAGATCTGTATTATCTGGATGCAGAGCTTAGTATGTCTCCAACTGATGAGCAACAGGATAATCATGTGCAAAAGACTATACTCCAGGGTAGTCTGGTTGTCTTTGTCCAAGATTTTCAAATGAATAATTTTAAAGGCTTAAATCAATATAGTATTAGAGACTAAAAGAAATGTTTCAAGAAACAATGCGTGCTACCAGCAGAAAAAATAAATAAATTTGCTGGGAAACCATGACATGCATCATAATTATGACTGCTTAAGGCTGCATGCCTTAGAACACTTTCCTGGGAGTAAACCCCATTGAATAAAAAGGTCCCCCCCCCCTTTAACTAGACCTGCTACTAGCAGGAGCCAAGGACACCCACCACTTTAAAAAGCTGTGCCCCATAATGGTCAAATAAGGCAGGAAGGGAAGATAATAAGTGAATCTGAATCTCCAAAGGAGGAGGAAGGAAGGCTTTTGCCAATTATAAAATAATCAGGCGGCAGCAAGAAGAGTTAAGACGACAGTCTACAACCTTCTTCAAATGTGGATTGAAATCTTTCCAAATATCAATTAATCCCTAATCTAACATGCATTTCTTAGTTGCTTCCTGTGCATTATTAATGGACTGGTCACCCTGAGACGAAGGTAGGAAGTGAAAAGCAATTAAATCCCTCTACCACCCCTGCAGATATGACTGACCTAGAGAATTCAAGTAAAAGACAGAAAATGATAAAAGGACACAAAATTAATAAACATAGCTCTCACACACCATTGCTGTTGAAACAGGGATAGCAAATCCATGCTTCTTTGGATCATAGGACTGTTGCCTTTAGATCTGCAGCTGATAAAGGAAAATCCAGATGTCCTCCTTCTAATAATTTTGTTTTGTTTTGATGTGATTTCTCTCCCCCCCCCCCCCTCAAGTGAGAGTTTCCTGAAGCAGAACTAAAGGCAGTGGCTTTCTTTCACTCTAGGACAAAAGGAAGTACTCAGCTGTCTCTGGGGAGGGATTGATCCCCTTCACAAGCCAAGGCATCATTCTAGCCTGATGTCATTTACCAGATTGTACTGTTTTTATATACATAATATCCAAAATTGTTTTTAAAGGACTTCCTAAAATGTATGTAGACCACATTTCTTTATTTCACCTTGTACAGAAACCTATTTTGTAATATTTACAACAAAAACAACAAAAGCCCCCCAAAGAACCAAACTGGCATACTAAACTCTTATAGTGTAACTACTTCAGTTCACAGCTAATTATGGCTCGCCTATAACATTTTTTAAAAAACCCAAAACATGGTTTATAAGAGAAGTATTGACACAGCCTTAACTATAGCCCTGTGAATGGAGCCACTGTGATATTGTTTGGAAATAGTGCTCTAAAAGGGAATCTTTTATGAAAAAGAGATGCCAGCTGTTCCCTTTGGAAACATTTATTTCAGTGGCTTGCAGTAAAACTGGCTGTGTAAGAAATTCAACAACCCCTTCAGCTTATTAAAATCTGAAATCACTACACGGTCTCAAACCTGTGAGGGGTCCAAGAAAGGTTTTTGATTGTGAGATTTGAATTCTGCTATACTTAGATTTTAGCAGGATTAATTACAGTGGGGGGTGTGGGTTTTTTTAAGCACCATTTATAAACAAAACATGAAAAGGGAAGTTAACCCTGATAATTATTTATTTATTTATTTATTTATTTTATTCCATTTATATCCCGCCTTGCCAGTAAACCGGCCAGTAATAAGTATCTTCTAAGTGCACAGTGAGACAAAATGTGGGAGATCTGTGCTGGGAATTTTTTTGACATTTGTTTTAAATATTAAAAAGCAATTGTTGTATCTCCCACATTCCATCTCATTATAATATTTACTCAAATACAAGACTGGGGTTTCCTCCAGATATGCCATGAAAAAAGAGGGGGTCGTCTTATATTTGCATACTAGTCCAATAACATTTTTGTGCGTATTATATATAACATTTTTAGGGGGGTCGTCTTACATTCAGGGTCATCTTAAGAGTGTGCTCTCATAGGCAACACAGTATACCTCTTGGGTCTGTGTGTTCTGCCATTTCATGTCTGACAAGAGGAAGAAAGCCTTCTCTGTCACCCATTGCAGTGCTCTAGGACCACATCTCTGAGAAGTTATGCATGGGAATGATGATGGCCCCATCAAGCCCTCCCTCCTTGTGATGCATTAGTGATGCATGTGGAACTAAACAATGCCCTTCTGTAACATTGGCCGTCATAGCAATCCCAAGTGGAGCTGTTACAGATCCATTGCTGATTTATCAATCTCATCTGTATCCTGCTCAAATTTATGTGGGGCTCTTCCAATTTATCTCATCAGCCCTTGTCAGGTAGGCTAGCTGAGTTGACCAAAAGCCAGCCAATGAGCCTGGCTGCGTGGGAACTTGAAACCTTGTCTCCCTGGTTTAAGTGTAGCTCCCTGTCCACTACCTCTCGGTGGCTCTACATTTGTGCTGGACCGATTCGTCTGTCTGTGCATTGTCAGAAATTGGGGCCATTCACTAATGTTGTTAGTGGGCCTTTTCCACATGGTTATTTGCCCTGAGTTTAATGCTGTTGAGGAGTGGTATTTTCCTACTCTCCCATAGCAACGTTTATGTACCTCCCAAGTTCCTCTGGTCTTTTTGAAACCTGCTTTGCTGCAAAATTCTGGGAAAGATCACAGTAAAGCCTGTACAGCTGCTGGGTGGGTGGCAACATTCAGATTTTTACCTGGCCCGCTTACATGGCAGCCATTTTTCCTACCCCCACCACAGATATTTCCTCCACCCCACCACCACTGGGAGAGCTTTTAAAGTCACAATTGAAAATCATTACATTGTTATAACAATGTGTATATCAAGTTCTCTAAATTCCCAGGTTTTATTTTTTTAAAGTAAGTCTCTGGCTGTTTTTATTGAGGAGCTATAAGGGGAAAGCCATATCTCTGCAATGAAAAGAACTACCTTAAAAATGAAATATGGGGATTCAGAGAACCTGATACACCCAGAGTTATAATGTCATATTGCTACAACAGCATTCAGTTGCTGACTTTTAAAAACCCTGAAAAAGCCCTGGTGGCACAAGCAGGGGGGGAGGGCTGCTTCCAGAGGACTGGGGCAGCAAAACTACAGGTAAACTTGTCATGTGGAAACTCTGTTGCCCGTGTGCTGTATCAGCAACAGGGAAACAACCTGAGACTGTTGCCATATGGGAAATAGCCACATCTTGTACTCCTAGAGACATCTCCTATTCCTAGGAAATGGGTAGCTACATTCTGCACAGGCTGCAGCTTTTGAATCAGGCCTGATCCACGCTGAGATAGTAGAATGGACCATACCCCTTCCAGTTGCAGGTCTGCAACTTTCCCTTACATTAATCATTCCTGCAAGTGGAAAAAGTATACAGCATATAGATTATTTAGGCAAAAACTTCTCTCAGAAGTTCTACTTTTTTTTCCTAAGGGGAACATATATAAGGGGGAGCGTTACAGAAGTGACTTCCCACCACCAGTAGTCAGAAGTAGAACAGTCCATTCTACCTCTTCATTGCTGTTATAGACCAGGACTCTGTCTGTATGCCGTACTCCTGGAAGTCTTGCATGCACAGTTCTGAGAATCCTTGGATTATATTCAAGTACACTATTTTAACTGGCCTATCAGTCAGCATGTATATCTAATTTCCTTACTATCTATTCTATGTGGCACTTAGGCTCCCCCCCCCCCCATTGCTACATAGGCTGGTTTCTCTTGCCTGTATTGAGTCTATAATCTCTGTCTTTTGCCATGTCATTGAACTTTCATTGCCTCTGGATTCATTAGCAATCATTGTTTTGGTGCAAAAAATAAATCCTGCACTGCACATTATGGGATGACCTGAGGCCATTCTGTAACTGAATGTTCCCATATGGGTATTCTGTCTACCATATATCAACCTGCTGAGAAAATATCCTTTGTCCTAGGTCATGTAAGCAATGTGGCTGTTAAATGTTTTAAAAGCAGTTATATAACTGGCATTTAAAATGTTTTATTGAAAAACCTTAATGCTACTGTAACTGAAATGACCTTAAACCCTGTAAAAGGTATCCTATTTTAAAATGGAACTTGATTAGAAATATTGTACTGGGGTATTATGTCCCCTTTTCTCTGCTTGCACCCCACCATTGTCTAGGCTCCATCAACAGAGGACTAGAGCCCTTCAACACAGTGCTGGAATTCCCTTTGGCAATGTAATTTCTAGTATGCCAGGCTGTGTTGAAACTCATTATTTGCTTTAAATCTAATCTAAAGTTTGAAAGTAGTAATACACTAGGCATGGCTTTTTCTGTTGTGGCTCCTCATTTATAGAACTCTCTCCCCACAGAAATCCATGTGGGCTCAAATCTGAGCTTTAGCCAAAGGGCAAAAATGTTCCTTTTCTCTGTGACTTTCTGTTGATTTTTTTTTCTCATCTGAGTAGTTTGTATATTTATTTATAGCCTGCCTTTCTCACTGGGACTCAAGGTGGATTACTGAATATAAAACCGTCAGACAGCTTAAAACAATCAATTAACCATGCACTAGGACTAAAATTTACAGAATTAGAGAACAATGCAAACATCAAATAGGGCATGACACACTGTAAAAATGCAATAAGTGGAATTATAATGGTATAAAATAGTGTGGCCACCTGGATAGTCCAAGCTAGCCTAATCTTGACAGATTTCAGAAGCTGGGCAGGGTCAGCCTCGGTTAGTATTTGGATGGGAGATCACCAAGGAATGCCAGGGTCATGATGCGGAGACAGGCAATGGCAAACCACCTCTGAATGTCTCTGCCTTGAAAGCCCCACACAGTTGCCATAAGTCAGATGTGACTTGACAGCAATAAAAAAAATGGCATAGTAAAAGTGAGATGATGATATAGTGGGTGCCAGGACTGGGACAGTTGGAGAATAACTGTTTTATTATTTATTTATTTATTTATTTATTTATTTATTCGATCGATCGATCGATCGATCGATTGATTTATATACCACCCTCCCCGGAAATGGGCTGTGTGGGTGCGACTGAACAGGCATGCAGGCCAACCACCAGCAAATTTTCTAGCTACCTTAGTAACAGAGCAGGAGGAGCCCCTCCTAAAGGGAGCCATTGAGGCCATTTTCCTGCCCAACGGTCATGTGCTCCGAGGAGGAATTCTGCACTCTCCCTCAGTTCTCTCTTTGCTGCCTCTAGAGAAGGACAGTTCTTAGCTCCTGTTTTTGTCTTTAAAAAATTGTCATTGTGCTCCTTTTGTTTGACGAAGATGATGAGAATGGATGAGCGCTCTGTTTTCCTGTTGTGTCTGGAGGAGAGCCATAACATATTGGCTTGTAAGGTCTGCCAGTAGTTTACCCCAAAAGCCAGGGCTGACCACACCACTCACCTCAAGGCTGCTTTATGGGTCTACAACTGTTAACCTGGCAGCAAAGACATCTGACCCAATAGAACAGCCTGTGTTCTTGGTCCCCAAACTGATCAACTGCATTTCCTGCCCTCCATCGGTGATTTCTACCCACTCAGTTCCAAGGTCAGATCCAAACCGAAAGTATTCCAGGATATCTGAGAAAGTTCCAACCAGGTTCCCTTTGGAACCACCACTGAAGAAACACAGGTCAAAGGTCAAACACAGGACGGTGTTGATGGAACTGACTAAGCACCTGAAAGGGAAGAAGTTGGGTTCAAGGGAACTGGAGCAGGTTCCAAAGACTGTTGTTGAGACCAGTGGGCATACCACCCCCTGCACTCCATCTCCCACTTGCCCTTCACCAGCACAGTCTTCATCGAGGTGCAAATGTTGTGGGTCAGTCAGGAGAGACGAACTTCTCAGGAGAAAAGGACTCCTCAAGAGAAAAGGAGTCCTGTGTATCCAGTTCTGAATCAGCAGATGCCGGCAAGCATCAAGATGAACTGCAGGCTTGTCAGAGTTCACAGGTGACAGCTGATACAGAGCCACCAGCATCTTCCAGTTCCAACAGAGTGTGTAAATTCACTCCTCAGAGTGTGTAAATTCACAATAGTCTCCTTGCTTTCAGTCTCACAGTTGCTCAACCCAGGAGATTGGTTTGCCATCTTGGATCTCTGTCTTCCCCTTTTTAGATGATTGGCCGTTTACTGCCCCATCTGCTCTAGTGTTACAGACACATTTATCACTGGATCTAGAAACTTGCCAAAATCTCGGTCTATGTGTTACTTGGCAAAAATCAAACCTAGTTCCCTTGTACTGGGACTAGGCTAGATTCTACTTCTGCTCTAGTATTTCTGTCAGAAGACAAAGCCTTATCCATTAAGGCTTTGTCTTCAGACCGTCAGACAATTCAAGTCTAATTGTTTTCAGAAAGCCATTACCATGCATAGATTATTGGGGCTGATGGCTTCAACCACCTTCATGGTTCATTTTACCTACCTTAGAATGCGACCACTACAGAATTGGTTCATAAGAGTGTTTAACCACACTCTGCATGCTCAGAACCGCTATTTTTCTATCCTGAGGAGGATACTAAAAGAATTGGAATGATGGACTCTCGATTCCTACTGCTGGGAGTTCTCTTTGATTCCTCACCCCCCCCCCTCCAAATCATGGTTCCTACAGATGCTTTCCTTTCAGGTTGGGGTGCCTACTGTGGAGATGGATGAGTCAGGGACATGTGGTCCAGGACTGAACGGGGCCTGCATATTAACCTGTTGGAACTAAAAGCAATTTGCTATGCCCTTAACTCCTTTTCAGCTCTTCTACACGGGAAGGTGGTCCAAGTGCAGACCAACAATACCACAGTAATGTTTTACATCAACAAACCAGAGGGCACTGTCACCCTGCCCCTGTGCCATTTGGGAATGAGCTATTGCAAATCACACCTTCCTTCAGGCCATCCACGTTGCTAGTTTGGAAAATGTCACGGCAGACATGCTCAACAGGTTAGGGGAACCCACACACAAGTGGTCCAGTCACCAGGCCTATATCTCCCTCATGGGGCTTCCCTGCTGTGGATCTTTTTACCACAAGTCTCAACTCCAAGGCCCCTCTTTTCTGCTCAAGAGTGGGCATGGACCTATGTTCTCTAGGGGACAGTTTCCAGTTAGTCTGAAAACAAGCCCTGTTCCACACCTTCCCTCCCTTGCCCCTGATAGGGAGGATGGTGGCCAAATTAGTTAGGGACAACTCTCATTGCATACTTGTTACTCCGTTCTGGCTGAGACAGGTCTGGTTTCAAGTCTATGGTGGTGAGCTCCCCCTCACTGGCAGTCTTTAAGCAGTGGCTGGACAAAAACCTGTCAAGGATGCTCTAGGCTGATCCTGCATTGAGCAGGGAGTTGGCCTACATGGCCTGTATGGTCCCTTCCAACTCTGTGATTCTATGATTCCTACCACAGAGGTCAAGAGGCACTTTTATCCATCTCCCTCAGCTACCAGATCTGTTGAGTGTATAAGACATCCCTCACCCAGGGGTGGAGGGTCTGCGCCTAACCACTTGGTTGCTGAAGCCAGAGATCAATTCTTCCCTGACGCTGGCTGCGATCACACACACTAAATAATCCATTTTCAATACACTTTAAACACACTTTCCAACTGGATTTTACTGTGTGAACTGGCAAAATCCAGTTGGAAAGTGCATTGAAAGTGGATTATTTAGCAAGTATGTGATCGCAGCCTCTGTGATTAATGTACTTATTAATTCCGACATACCTTTGACAGGCAGGTTTTTTAGCCTTGGCATATCACTAGACAAGGGATCTTTGCAGTTATAGAAGAGCTCTGGTGCAAGATCTCTTTCTCCTTGTGCTATATACAATTGACATGCAGTTGAAACAAGTAAAATGTTCTTGGTGGATCTTGGAGGTGTAAGATATAAGAAGAGTCAGCATCTGGAATTCTGAACAATAAAACCTTAATCTCTCTAGATCTCTGCCTTCCCTGAGACCCTTAGATTTGGGTCACCATGAAGCTGATTTGCAGTGTCCTCAGAACAGATCAAAGAAAGTACTTCACTCAGTGTCTAGTTATCTAGCTTAATTCACTATTACAAGATGTGATAGTTATTGGTAGATGGCTTTCTAAAAGAATTAGACAGATTGATGGCAGATAAGTCAATCAGCAGCTACCATCCTTCATGGCTAGACTGAACCTCCGTGTACATCTTCATTTTAAGCATCCTCCTGGTTACCATCAGAAGCAGAATGCTGGACTAATGGACTTTGGTCCGATCCAACAAAACCAACAGTAGCCATATCAATTGGGTGCAACTTCAGCAATACTAATCATGTATAACACTTGGGTTACAAAAGCAGGCAGTGAACAACCTTCACCTTACACTAAAATGTCCCAAGTCCTCCTCCTCAAGTTTACTAAACCCTCAGCCCGAGCACCTTCCAGAAAACGTTTGCTGCTGGCATTTTGCTGGTCTGACCTTAAGAAAGTAGATCGTTGGGCATTTTATTTTACTTTTTTAAAAAGTATGTTAAGACTATATTACAGCCCTGAGTCCTAGGGATAATGTGGGGACCCATCTAATTACAAAAATAAATACCCTCAAAACCAGTTTGGTGTAGTGGTTAAGTGCACGGACTCTAATTGGGGAGAACCGGGTTTGATTCCCCACTCCTCCACTTGCACCTGGCTGGATGAACCTGGGCAAGCCATAGCTCTGTACCAGCTGTTCTCTCAAGGACAGTTGTCTCAGAACTCTCTCGGCCCCACCTACCTCACAGGGTGCCTGTTGTGGGGAGGGGAAGGGAAAGGAGTTTGTAAGCCGCTCTGAGACACCAAGTGAGTGAAGGGCGGGATATAAATCCAATCTCCTTCTTCTTCTTTCTAAAGGACTGGGTTTTCCATGAATAGAAGTTGTGAAATCAGCCGAAGAACAGCACATTCCTATGAATGTTGGATCAGCATGCCATATTCTGTGGTGTGCTGTTCCCATTTCACTCTGGTACCCTAGTGAGGAGGCAGCAATTAATGCGCAGTTACTTGGGAATAACTCACAGTTGAGGGGGATCTGATCATTTATCAGCTTAGTGAGAGATGAGAAGAAACCTCAGGGCTGGCAACAAAGGATGTGCAAATAGTTAACAGGAGAGTTGTCTTGATGCTGGAGCCAAGACTCAACACCTACGGGAAGAATTTCTGCTCAATAAATAAAAATGAAACCCAATTGCCTAACAGTGTCATTAAGCTGTGATTGCAGCACGATGCCTTCCTGACACAACACATGAACAACAATTGGATGAGAACATGAAGAGCGGAGAAGGATTGGGGAACAGAAGATACACATGTATGATGTACCCTGAGATCCTGATATGGACCAGAGTGAAGAGAGATTGATTCATTTTCTCTCTCAATTTTTTTAAAAAAAAGAACCCTCTTGCTCATCCACTGAAATGAACAAACGGTGGGTTCAAGCCCAGCTAAAGGCAGAGCCACATCAAGTTATTAATTTACTTATTTATATTCTAGCTTTCTTTCCAATGGGGACCCAAAGTAACTTACAACATCATTCTCCCTCCTCTGTTTTATCCTCACAACAACAACAACAACTTGGTGAAGCAGGTTAGGCTGAGGGAGACTGACAAGGCCAAGTTCACCCAGCAAGCTTCCATGGCAAACTAGGGATTCGAAACTGGGTCTCCCGGATCATGGTCTTGCACTCTAACCACTGTGCCATGCTGACATTTTTTTTCATACTCTTATTTTTCATATTTCAAGCATAGATTGAAACTAGAAAAGGGATGTGAATTAGAGGCCAGCAAGATGGAGCCATATTCCAGGCTTTTTCTCATCTGAGGTAACTCGCATACAAAGAAGGGCACAGGCTCTTGCTGCCTTCTTCTGTCAAGCTCATCCTACCACCATGTTTGATCCTTGAGATTTCCTGTGGGGTAAACCATTGCCTCGTGTTGGCTGGACTACTAGCAATGGCTGCTTGCCTAGTTGTCAGGGCCACTTTATCCAGTGGACAAAAGAGGGAGTTGCCCAGGACCCATCACTGTCAGGGGCCCAGTATCAGTCCCAGAGGCATGGTCCCCCTAGCAGCATGGCTGCCTGTGATGGTTGCCCTCTCCTTTCTCTCATCCCCACAAGGGCTGAGGACAGACTAGCAATGTGGGGCAGGAGAGCTCTGCTTCAGAAGCTGGGGAAGGGAGCCAGTACAAACAGCCGCAGCTTTTCCCCAGCTCCCTTCTGTATTCACCCGCTTGGGAGCGGCTTCTCTTCCACCTCAGAGGGACACCAGCAGAAAGCGGTGTCCAGGGGCCATCTCCCGCTTCCCGGCTGTGTGGATGGGAAAAGGCGGGATTCAAGCAGAGGCAGCGGTGTGAACGTGCCGCCACGGAGAGATTCGCATGAGCGCTCATGCGCACAAGCAGCTCCAATACAGGAGGTGAGGGGATTTTAAATGTTTAGACTGCTGCTGTGTCCATGCGCCTACTGCCGAAACGGCCCCGCCACAAGCCACGGAGGCCGGCCTGTCCGGGGCCCCTCCGCAGCAGTCTGAACGCTCCATTCCAGCATGCTAACGCAGGAGTCTGGCCAGTGTGAACGGCCAGCCCCGGGCCAGTTTTCCCCCGTGGCTTTTGGGTCTGGTTCCCTTCCGCTTCAGAATCCCAGTCTGTCTTCGGCCATGGTTTGAGGAGCGCAGCCATAAGGAGGAGGTGTATATCAAGTGCTGTCAGTCACTGCTGTAAAAGCAGCATGCCCACTGGCGAAGGGATGCAGGGGATCAAGTGGGCTTAAAAGGGCCCACACTGGCCTTTCGGTGCTTTTGCAAAATGCTGCCTACTGGTTGCAGAGCTGAGAAGCTGAGGGGTCAGTCCCAAGCTTGGAGCAGTGGCTGGTGAGGGCTGATAAAGCCAAGGCCATGAGTACAGCTGACGGGCCTCTGTTTCTGGCCTGCGGTCTTTTTGTTTTTGTTTGTTTTTGAGTTGATCAGTGGTTGCTTTATGCTGCCCTCCTTGCTTTTTTAATGACTTGGGGTTTTTAATATATTGATAATGTAAGATGTTTTTATGATTGTGCCATATTGTTTTTAATTGTAAGCTGCCTTGGGCAACACTCTGGAAAGGTGGCATGTAAATTCCCCAAATAAATAAATAGGCTGTGCCTCAGTAGACAAGTTCTGCAGCTGGGGTGGGAGAAAAATCATGGCATTGTCTTCCCTCAGCTGGTCGGGAAAAGAGAAGCTGGCTTTCAGGGCATGGCTCTGTTGGATCAGGGGATCCTGGCACCTGAGAGGAACTGAGATGTGGGAGAGTGGCAAAGATGCAGTGGGGCTGGAGATCATCTTCCTTCCTCTCAGACATATTTTGTGACAGCCATTCTGGTGGTGGGTATATACCTATTTATTATTTTTATTTTTAATTTAGCTTGCTTTTCTCCCTGATTGGGGACACAAGGCGGCTATTCACGTTGCCTCCTCCTCCTCCACTTAATCCTGACAATAACAACCTTGTGAGGACTGGGTAGGCTGAGAGATTGTGATGGGCCCAGGGTCACCTGGCAGGCTTCCACAATTGAGTGGGGGTTTTGAACCTGGTCATCCCAGGTCCTAGTCAGGTACTCTGGTGACTGTTATGGTCCTTTCTGCACTTGGATCTCATCCCTGGTTTTATCAGAGTTCAACTCGCAACACCATACCTTGCATTTATCCCTGGTTATAACAGCATCTGTTTATCCCAGGACAAATGTGGGGTGAAACCGGGGTGACCTCAGTGTAATGTAGAAGCCAAAAAATGCCCCGAGATAATTACAGGGGTGAACGCAAGTGTAGTGTAGAATGTAAGTTCGGGGACAGGGTTGAACCAGGATTTAAGGTCTAGTGCGGAATCACCCAATGTCACACCAGCCCCCAGGAGGGGCTGCTAGGCTTGCCAGCCTCCAGGTGGGGGCTGGGGATCTCCTGCTTTAACAACAGATCTCCAGCTGACAGAGATCAGATCCCCTGGAGAAAATGGCTGCTTTGAAGGGTGGAGTATATGGCATTGCACCATGCTGAGGCCCCTCCCCTCCCCAAACCCCACCTTCTCCTGGATCCACCCCCAAAGTCTCCAGGTATTTTCCAACCCAGACCTGGCAACCCTAAGGGCTGCCATTCAGGAAGCTTGGACAAGAAACCCTAACCCCTTTCATAAGGGGAGAAGGGATGGGACTTCCACTTTCCCAAACCTAACCAAGATATATCTGTTTTAAATAATTTGGTGATGATTAGAATGTTGACCAGGTTTATATTCCTGCTGAGCTATTGGCCGGATTATTCAGTCTCCGTGCCACTTTTAATGTTATAAATCTTGATTGTGTTCTCCCAGGTACTTACACACACTGTTTATCACAGTGTATATCTCCATACCAGCTGTTCAATATTACATCAGCATTGCTTTGGAGTTGGGCAATTGTGGGAAACAATAACTAAACATGTGGCATGCTGTAGCAACTGGAGCAGTTTTTGAGGCTCCTTTGGTATCACAATCCAGTTAGATTTTTCATAATGTTAAAGTGAATCTAATTTCAGAGGGGTAACAGTGTTTGCTGCAGCAAAATCAAACAGAAGTCCAGTTGCACCTTTAAGGCTAACAAAATTTATTTCTGAATAAGTTTTTGATAGTCAGAGCTCACTTCATCAGATGTAGGGGAGCTGTACATCCTTATACTTTAAGCTGCAAGTTACAAAGGTGGGAGTAGAGGGATATTGCAAAGAGGACCCAGTTAGAAACAAATTTCACAGCGTGGAACTCCAGCTAATTTCATTGTTGGTATCTCCTTGATAATGGATTCAGCTGGATGGAGATCCAGTCCTTTTCTGGAGGTGTAACTAACTTGTAGCTTTCACTGTTATAGAACTGACGCCATGTTGTGGGACTGTACATTGCCACTTTCATATGCTCTAATTTACCATAGCAACCCTTTGCCTCACATTTAATGCAAGCAGAGACATCTTTACCCATGCCTGTTTAAAGAATTGTAGCTAAGCGGTTTTGATGTATTTTGAATGCCAAGATGTCTGAAGGAAGATTGATGGAAGAGCGCACAATCATACTCTCTGGGAGTGCCAGGAATCTACCTCATTATGTCAGCCAATTAGTAAGCCAGATCTTTAAACCTGACAATCCGTTATGGCGGCTGTCAGTCAAGTCAGTCGTTCCTTAGCATATGCTTCTTGTGTTCTCCTAGGCATGCTTATTTTTTTTTAAAAAAATGATAATTTAGAGTGCTGTCTCATTTCCAAAGTGTAAATTATTTGTGGGGATATACTTTGGCTTTTCAGATAGATACAGACAGGCAGGCAGTGGCTCTCTATATTTAACTTTTTGTGTCATGTACCATTTTTCCATCTAGAGGATTTAATGGGTGGCTTTGGATTCCCAGTCAGGGTCAGGGTCAGGCCTGGGCCATGGGTGTCCGTTTCCAAATCTAGACCTTGGGAGTGGACTCCCAGACTGGCACTCCAGAGATCAGTCACTAGGAGCTGGGATATAGCAGGTGGAAAGAACTGCAGCAGGCAGAAGAAGAAGGCCAGGCTCTTTAACTGGCCAATCCAGAGGATTCTCATTGAGGCTGATATCACACGTCCCAATCCCCTTCTGCGCCTGAAGGGGGCAATGAAACCTGAGCACACTGCCTCAGATTAGCTCTGCAGGGTGTGTTTCAGCCTCGGGCCATGCTATTCCTGATTCAGCCTCCAGAGTCTCCAATAAGTTACTCGATGCACGTCCATTTCTTGCCAACAGATATGCACCTGTTCACTCAGTTTTGTGAATGGTTCAGCATATGTGAAGATGGAAGCACATTCAGTCCCATTCTGCATCTAGCATTTGTTTCATTGTTTTACCAAAACCACACTGGAACAGAAAAAGAAGCAGCTCAAAACCACATTCAAATACCCCAGGCCAACGCCATACTGACTGCAGAGTCACCCCTGAATGGCTATAAAACAGCCATAAATCTATGCAGAAGGTACCATAAAACCAAGAGATCAAACAAAGTGAAAGCAGCATGCAGTCTGGACACTGCCATAAAATCCGACAATCAATCAAAGTGAAAGAGGCATGCATTGCAGAGGGGAATTTCTGTTCCAATGGGGGTTTGGTAAAACAGCGGAGCGAATGCTAGATGCAGAATGGGCCCCAGTCTTTTGCTGCACACAATAGCCTGTCTAGGGCTGCCAAGTACCGGCGACTTACCGGCGGGGGGGGAGTTGTTCTCCCCCCTGGGAGCTCTTCTGGCGTGTGCGCTTTGTGCACGCGCCACGGCGACGTAATGACGTCACCCAGAGGTGACGTCATTACATGGGGGAAGTCGTCCTCACCGGACGACTTCTGGGGCGGGGTTCCCCCCGCCGGCCGAATGCCGGCCGGTGGATCGGGAACCCCTATAGCGGGGGATCCCCCGCCCCCCCGGGCTGACTTGACAGCCCTAAGCCTGTCCCACTTTGGTGCATATGTTTGTTTTGGTTAGTCTGGATTGAAGGGGGTGAAGTGGCCATCTGAGCACTAAACCGGATGCCCACATCCCAGCTTGGAATGCTACTGTGAATGCTTCAAAAAGCCTGTCTTGCGCTTTTCTTGATACAGCTGAAACTTTCTGAGGTTCAGAGTTTCATATATTCAGACTTTGGTGTATGAGAGCTAGAAAACTGCCTTTTAACAATGAGGTTTAAAACTTGCTTTATTTACTTAAAATATCCCACTTTTCTCTTCATCGAGGGAAGCTGAGAATCTTAGGATGCCAGATTCCTCACTGGATATTAGATTCCATATGGCTGCCTGTGGCAGGTTACCTGACAACAGCCCACCTTGCGAGGTCGAACATGCCCTAGGCCCAGCAGCAAGGCTCACCAGGGGTGGTCAGGGTAGCCTCCGCAACAGGGATTTTAGAATTCTGGGCTTCTGATTGGCCATTGGAGATCTGATTGGGATGTGCAGATTTTTTTTTTTTAATTGCTTTGGCAGCAGCTGCCACCACAGCACAAAGGTCTTCACTGCATGACTGTAAGTAAGCTGTGTGTATGCCCAAAAAAAATTAAAAACAGTATGCTCATTTACAAAAAGCTTCTGCCTGAGCTGTTGAAGAGTTACTACTAGAGTCATGTATTACGTGGTTGGCTCTGCCTCTTATGGCAGCCATTTTGAGGTTGGCTTCACTTCCGGCAGCAGTGATTTTGTGGCTGTGCCCACCACACTCTGCCAGAGGTCCAATAAAATAAAATAAAATACCCGCAGGCTCAAAAAGGTTGGGGACCCATGGGCTCTCCATTTATCCCCCCCCCCCCCCCCCCCGTTTACACGGAACATGTGCAAAGCCAAACTGAGCACACAAGGCTGACTCTTCTAGATAGAAGAGCACCCATCTGCTGATCATAAGGTGAAAGCAAAGTCAGTGAAAAAAGCTGAAAGTTAAAGCTGTGGATGTTGTCTCCAAGACTGAGCCATGCTACTGTTAGGAACAAATGGACTGAGAAATGAATGGCACGGCCTTCTGCAAATGCCTGTTATGGTGTGACTATCCAGAGTGAGTAAAGGGGGAAGGGCTGGATGAATTGTTTTCAAAATAATTCCATAGAAATTTTAACATACAGCCATCCAAATAGAAAACCCAGAGGTGCAATGAGATAAGAAGTTCTGTAGAGCACATCTGGCTCCCTGACTTGCTTTCTTTTTGGGTCTCTTTCTTCCCTTTTTCCCCAGGGTGCTCCCGGATTCCTCTGGGATGGCATGAAAAACAACACCATGTGCAAAGCTTCCTTACGGGAAGGGGGAGGTGCAGGTATTTTTAATAAACAGGGAAACTTGAAAGGCAGTTTGAAGGGAAGATTAAAAAAAATGAAAGCCATATTCATATCGCAAGATGATGCAGTTAGTATGAGAATATACACCAAAACAGAGGAGACTAAAAAGAGAGTTTGGTTTTAATACTGAGGCCAAAATATCTATTTACTACAATTATACCCTGCTTTCCCCCCAGTGGGAACCCAAAGTGGCTTAAAACATTCTCCCCTTCTCCATTTTATCCTTACCACCATCCCATGAGGTAGGTTAGGATGAGGATGTGTGACTAGCCAAAGGTCAGTCAGGGCCAGACTAGATCCATCCCCAGGGACATGCTGCTGTTTTATAGGGCCACTTCCCGTCAGAGAACTTCTTTTAACTGCACTATAGGCCCCCGGTTCTGGTTGAGGCCACTATGGTGCATAGGGGGGGGAAGCAGCTACTGCCTCCCCCTGCACTCTTTTTCAACTCAAAGGGGTGCCGTAGCCAGGATTTTTGACTTCGGGGGGGGAGGGGCATTTAAATAAGTTTGGGGGCACTGTGTCAGGAGTGATGAGAGAGCCAAAGTTTTTAAAAATGATGAGAGGGCTGGAGGAGGGAGCAGACGTGCCCTGTGGTGTGCCTCTCCTGCAGCCAGCTAGAGGTATACTGCTGGCAGGCAGGGCAGGGCAATGGCTTAGCCTGGCGTGGCCACGGCGCACATGCACACACACAAATAAAATAAACTGGCTGGATTTGATTTGATTTATTAGATTTTTACCCCATCCTCCCAGCCAAGGGAAGTCGGGAGGCCTGGGCGGTAAGTTGGGGGGCCCAGCCCCATGATACCCCACTGTAGCTACAGGCCTGGTGCTGGGGTGTTATTTGCCTGTATGCCTCTCTGGAGCCACACCAAGGTTGCGGCCACACGAGCAAGATAATCCGGAGGGGAAGTAACGCTATTTTGCCCCAGAGCAATTTGCCCCGCAGTTGCGCGATCACACAGGTCTGTGGACTTGCCGGCGCAACTCGACACTGCATGATCAGACGCAACTGCGGGCGAGTTAATTTTTTGTGTGTGTGGTTGGTTTTTGGTTCACTTAAACGGGGGATTGATGAATCGCTCCTCCACCCTAAGGACTTTTGAAGATGCGCACACTGAGAAGGGGGGGGGGGGGGGAAACCCAGCAGCATGACGTTGGGATAGCCTGATCAGACTATCCCCGATGCCACAAGTTTGCGCCGGCATGATCACACAGGGAAAGTCCAGCTGTGGCCCGCAGCAAACCCGCAGTTAAACTGGAGTTTAGTGGGGGGGTTTTACTCCGCTTCCCTGGTGGAGCAAAACGGCTTGCGACGGTTTGATGACGGTTGTGGGACACTTCCCAGATGTGCTGGTGTGATCGCGCCGCTTTGATCCACTGGTGAATCGT
The DNA here is from genome assembly GCA_029233225.1 of Lepidodactylus listeri. NCBI lineage: Eukaryota > Metazoa > Chordata > Lepidosauria > Squamata > Gekkonidae > Lepidodactylus > Lepidodactylus listeri. Next base: position 40,667,958 of record JARCFY010000013.1, read on the forward strand.
CCCTCTTGCGTGGCTAATGGGTGCTATATGATCGCACCACTAGTGGTGCAGGTGGGAATCAGGAGTTACCTCCTTCCCCCGCTCTACAAGGTTCCCTACCAGAATCGAGCCCCTGCAGCACAGTTAGAGGAGTTCTCTGGCTAGGTTTGCCAGGCTATTCTGGCAACCAGCAGATAGTTTGGGGGCATGGCATCCTGTGCACTGCTATGATTTAGAAATCGCCAGAAACTCTATAGTTAAACCTACCCTACAGCACTTCTGGGTTTTCCCATATCAACTAGTTTTTACCGTAGCAAGCTTCCTTGGCACTGTGGGGACTATTTGACCCTGAATCTCCCAGATCCTAGTCTGACAAACTAGCCACTGTACCAAACTGGCTCTCAGTACAGATACACAAATTTGGGTATATGCCAATAAAGGCTTGTCTGACTGTATACAAATTCGTTGATCTTTGCTTTTTTAGGAGCTCTGAGCCTGTGGGCTGGGCTAGGCTGGGTGATAAATATAAATAAATAGTGCCATGTATACTGATCGTATTACATCAATCAGCAGCAGCAGCAATCTGTTTATTTGTATTTATTTTACAGCTGTTACCCCATCTTTGCCAACAGGGCTGAAGAAAAATGCCCTGCCCCTTTACTGGAGGCCTAATGTGCAGAAAATAGGCAATCGAGGCAGGGAGATAAATCACATCCCATTGTTAAAGGGACAGGACATTTTTCTCCAGGTCTGTGGGCAACCCTGCTTTCTCCCAACTGGGATTCATGTTTCTAGACCTGCTGGAAATACCATCCATCCAGCCCCGAAGTACTGTTGTTTACAGTGAGTGGCTGGGGAAGGGGGCTTGTGGCCACACAGGAAGGATCCTGAGGATTTGCTTTTCTAATTCCAGGTTGTTGTGAAACCCAGACTTGGAGAAAACATATGGAGCAAAGGCAGTTAATTATGCAAATGTTACTGCTTGTTGCAAAGTACTGAACTCATAAAATCAATGGCTGCAAGAGGTTTTAAAAAAAAAACCAAAATAACTTTGGGTCTAACCAAAAAGTGAGCCTATTCTGCCCTCCTGATTAGACCCTGAGGTTTAACCAGCTCTCTAATATGTTTCTATAAAGCCACCAAGTCTATGGCAATCCAGAGCCACGGCACCTGCTTTGTTACATTTAACAATGCTTCACTCAATAAAACAGTTTGACACTGCAGGTGAAAGATTCTGGAACGTTTTAATTAACTAGCAATAGCACTGCTTGATTCTTATCTTCCTGGAGGTGGTAGACACCCCCAGAAGCTTATTTCTTTGACTAAAAGCCCCTAAAATACCTGAAACAGATCTATACTTACAGAAGACATACTGGAATCTACAACAGAGTTTGCATCAGGGCACTGCAAACTATGGGTTAATGCAGCTTGTCGTATCTGGGGAATTCAACATTTCTCATCCTCAAAGCAGGAAAAAAAGCAGTTTTGGGACTCAGCTGTGCAAACTCTGTTAAGGGTTTTGTGTTGTATTCCCTCCACTTATGCTTCAAGATCAATTAATTGGGGCAAAGATCCTCGTATCCTTCATCCTGGCAGAATTCCTGTTGTGTCTGTGACATTAGGATTCTGAATCCAGGGTGGAAAGCAATCAGAAGATGAAGGGTGAGAGAGTGGAGGAGGAGACCCTAATGAGAGCACTTTCATTTTTAAACAGTTCATCTTTTTTTTTAAGTTACATAAGAGCTTGCATTTCAATAGACTGACATCGCACAGATGCAATAAGAGGTCTGAGTCATCAAAGAACCTCTCCTTCATACAATGAAATAATTACCCAACTATTCCTGGTCTGTTAATTTAACTCAGCCCAGTGGGTCACGCTCTCCGCAAGATCTCTTGGGCCGAGGGACAGGTAGAACAAACAGAGTTCCAGAAACCTCAAGGGAAGGAACTTTGTGTGGGAGGAGGGGGGAGAACCAGCCGTTAATGATAGGGTAACTTCCCCAGGCTCAAATCAGGCTCACGTTTTATGAGCCAGTTGCAGCAGTCTGGAAGGGGGGGGGGGGTGGATCTTTTTTCCTGGACAGTCTACAGTCATTTGTAACTTGCTGAGCTTTCCCTGCGTGCTCCGCCTGTCTCTGTAAGACCTCCAGCCACCTTGCTTTTGATGACAGTGGCTCCTCCTTGATGAAGTAGGGACAGCCGTTCTGCTTCTCTCTTTTCCTTTCCTTCTCCTTCTCCTGGGGCTTTGAGGGCCATGGCAGTGAGGAAGCAAAGGGAAAGTAATCTTGGCATCTTCTTTCCATCTCTGGTACCACAAATGTTGTAGAGACAGGGTTCAAGGCACCATGGAGACTAGGGGATGTCATTTTCGCCCAGGGGACCTGATGTACAGGGCCTTCCACATAACTAGGTTTTGATCAGTCTTAATATTAATCTTGCCCCACAGGTTCAGTTTGAATGCAGACAACATTTCAGATATATTCCCAAATTGCTCCATGTTCTTCTAGCAGCGATTATAGTAGGGGAATGCAGTTATGGGGTCTGATTCTATTGTGAACTTATTCCCATTCCCTGCCTCTAAAATATGGTTTATTTATAACATTTATATGCCACCTCTCTGGAGACCTGCTGCAGGTGGCTTACAAGGTAATAACAACACAAATCACAAAAATAACAAGCATAAAAATGTCAATGCTAAAACAGTCAATAAAATGGCCCTCAGGCTAAAAGACCATATAAACAGTTTAAAAAATATATTCACACTGTGGTAGTATTTCCTGTCTGAATTTCACCGATGATTTATGGTAGTATATGAGATTGGGGAGGCCTTAACCTCCTTCATCTAGTGATTGTTGTGTCTTCTTAAATGATGTGTGACGCCTCTGACCAGTACTGCAACAGGAATTTGCAAAATATTGATTTTCAGAGACAAGTGTGGTATAGTAGCTAGAGCACTAGATTAGGGTTTTATACTAGCTGAAGCTTCCAAATTGTCTTCAAGGGCAGCCCCATGTAGACTGTCCCATGTAGTAATCCAGGACTGATGTTTCAGCAGTATGAATCAGTGTGGTCGCATCAACTGTGGTTGCCAAGGGAGGATACCTTTTTTAATTTTTTTTAAAAACCCTTTCTTAGCTGTAACAGTCACTTGCTTCTCAAAGGGCTGTAAAGGGTATAGGAGTATCACCAATATAAAAGAGCATAGGCAAGAGTACAGAGCCCTGAGGGACACTGCTCTTAAGGTCCCAGGGAGATGATTCAGCATTGTGTCACACTGGACAAAAGTGACCTAAATGATCAGAAAGCTTCACCTGTAACCCTCACTCTCTCTGACGTAAAACAAAACAGAAGTTGGAACACTGAGACAGTAGTACTTGTGCAAGAGTGACTCATTGTATCTGTCATCAAACACATTACTTATACGTTGGTGCCCCAGGCAGGAGGCCACCCAGATCACATTAAATGGTCAAGCAATTAATTGCAAAGGAAGGTAGTCCTTTCATGTATATTTGGTATAATGTAACCCCAAAACAAACCTGCACCTAGGGCCTGGTGGAGGCAAGGGGTTCAAGAGCTCTCTGGTCTTTGCTGGGACTAGTTGCTTGGCAATAAGGAACAGCAGACTGATATATACACACATGTATAGAGCTGCATGTATATTGCCATACTCATACACACACAAGTCCACAGTTCAATTAATAAGTTTATTTAAAACATTTATATCCTGCCTTTCTGATAGGCTCAAGCTGGCTAATAATGCAAAAAATGAAACAATTACAGATCAAAAGTAAACAGACAACTAAAAATCGTGTCCAGATCACGCAAAGTGATGGTACCACTTTACTCTGCTCTGGTTAGACCTCTCCTAGAGTATTCTGTTCAGTTTTGGGCACCACAATTTAAGAAGGATATATACAGGGCTTTTTTTGTAGAAAAAGCCCAGCAGGAACTCATTAGCATAATAGGCCACACCCAACAGCAGAAACTCATTAGCATATTAGGCCACACCCCTGACAGCACAGCTCCCTCCCAGGATCAGCTTCCCCAGGTGCAGCTTGCGGGGCACATGGGGAACCCAAGGGAAGGAAGGCAGTTCCTGGATTAGCTTCCCCAGGCATCCCGTGGCTTGCGAGGCACCTGGGGGGAGGAGGCAATTCAAACTGCCTTCCCTCCCTGGATCGGCTTGGCTCCCCAGGCACCCCGTGGCTTGCGAGATGCCTGGGGAACCTGGAGGGGGGAGGCTGTAGGCGTGGACAACTCAGAAGCCAGCCAGAACTCCGTTCCTGTGCGTTCCTGCCCAAAAATAGCCCTGGATATATACAAGCTGGAACGTGTCCAAAGGAGGGCAATAAAGATGGTGAGGGGTCTGGAAACCAAGTCCTCTGAGGAAAGGTTGAAGGAGCTGGGTATCTTTAGCCTGGAGAGGAGATGACTGAGAGGTGATATGATAACCATATTCAAGTACTTGAACAGCTGCCATATAGAGGATGGTGCAGAATTGTTTTCTGTTGTCCCATATGGTCAGACCAGAACCAATGGGTTGAAATTTAATCAGAAGAGATTTCGCCTAAACATTAGGAAGAACTTCCTGACAGTTAGAGCGGTTCCTCAGTGGGACAGGTTTCCTCGGGAGGTAGTGGGCTCTCCTTCTTTGGAGGTTTTCAAACAGAGGCTAGATGGCCATCTGACAGCAATGCTGATTCTGTGAACTTAGGCAGATCATGAGAGGAAGGGCAGGAAGGGTTGCCTCAGTGCTTAGTTCTTGTGGCCCTTTTTTTACGTGCCCAGGGAAATGCTGATTGCCACTTTGGGGTCAGGAAGCAATTTTTCTCCAGACTGGTTTGGCCGGAGATCCTGGAGGCTTTTGGTCATCTTCTGGGTGTGGAACAGTGGTCACTGTGGGTGTGGAGGGGGAAGTATTTGTGAATTTCCTGCATCGTGGAGGGGGTTGGACTAGATGACCCTGGAGGTCCCTTCCATGATTCTGTGACTCTATATGAATTCATTGAAATATACAATGAGCTCACACATTGTACATTCAAACACACAGTATACATGGCTTTGAGGAGGAGGCACACATCAAAGTCCTTCAGTGCAATCCGTGCTTTTAAGCTTCCGGCGCTTCTAAGCCCATTAACTTCAGTGGACTTAGAAGGGTGTAACTCTGCTTAAGACAGCACTTTTGGGTCTCCCACCAAGATTTCCCCCCCCCCAGTCTTTCATCAGTGTAAATAAGCACAGTATGAGGTAATCAAATTATAGGTTGTTCAGGCTCACCAAAGTAATCTTCAGCTGCATTAACTTTTTTCAAATCTCTGGTAGCAGCTACAGTCTAGAAGGGTTCCCCAGCGTGATGCCTGTGGGCACTGTGGTGCCACCTGCCACCTTTTCTGGCACCTGCCAAGTGTTTTCAGAAGGTGAATGTGGCCAGGTGGGGCTAAGGACCAGCACTGTGTCTGATTAGTACTGGGGAACTGATTGGTTGTGCAAATTAAAATAACATTGTTTCAGCACAAGGTGCCACTGTAGTGTTTGTTTTATTCTCTCTCTCTCTCTCTCTCCTCTTTTCTGGTGCATTTTCTAAATTACTCTTCTTGTCCCCCTGCATTTGGGCTTCTTGGCTTTACCTCCCACAGCAGCCATTTTGTGGCTGTACCCCCCCCCCCCAACTGTGTGTCAAAATTCTCCAAGTGCCCACAGGCTCAAAAGGTTGGGAACCCTGTTATATGTTAGATGTGCATAACAGCACTTTTAAATATATACACACACACACATATAAAATCTGTGTTTTCTCCTTTGCCTTGGGCTTTGCTTGTTGAAAACCTTGTCTTTCGTTGACTACATCTTTCAAAAACCTCAAGGACAGGAGTCGGGCCTCGGCCAGCCCTCTCTCTTACTTGTTGCATCAGGTGCTCTTTGGTGATTCATTTTATCTCACTGGTTGGTTGGTTTCATTTATACCTTGCCTTTTCCCCCATTGGGGACTTAAAATGGCTTACATTGTTTCAAAGCCAGTTTATCCTCACAATAACCTGTGAGGTAGGTTAGGGTGAGACCATGTGCCTGGCCCTAAGATCACCCAACAAGATTCCATGGCTAAGGTTGCCAGGTCTCTTTGACACACTGGTGGGGAGTGGGGAGTGGGGGGGAGCCTCCACAATACAATGACATCATGCGAAAGTGACATCACCCCATCAGGGATGTCACATGGCGATGTGCTGGTTTGAGAGCAAAACTCTGGGGTAAAATTGCCCTCAAACTATAGAGTTTTGCCCAAGAAACCAGAGCATTGTGTCATGGGCATGGATGAGGATGAGCTGACTGAGCTTGCAGAAACCACAGCTGGCCCCTCTGAAGCAGCGGAGGAGGATAGCTGGCAAGTGCCTGTAACAGCAGTATTCACACCTGGCTCAGATAAGAAAGATGAACTGCAAGTTGAAAGTCCTCCTGACTCACTCCCACATGTGACTCGTTTAAGGGAGCGACTCCGGCAAAACTTAACAACCAAGCGAAGAGAGGCCAGGCTACAAGGGAGGTGCTCAGCTAGCCCACAGTTTTAACAGGAGCCTTGGCGATCGTGCAGCTGGCTAATTGGCAACAACATTTAACTCCACACTCTGGGCAGTATTCTTTGTGGGAGTAACAAGTCAGCTTCATGCTGTTTGTACCCACCTCGGCCTCTTGCACCTAGACCTTCAGACCCCCTGACTTTGGACTTGGCTCTGTGTTCCTGGTTCCTGACCCCGGCTTGGCTTTGGATTATGCTTTGGGTTAGTTGTTTCAGACTTGGCTCTGTGTTTCTGGCTCCTGACTTCTGCTTGGCTTTTGATGCTGCACTGTCTTCTTGGCTCCTGACCTTGGCTTTTTTGGACTTCCTTTGACTGGCACCCCAGCCTGTGACAGACTGCTAGTTTGAAGAACAAATTTAGAGTCCAGTGGTACCTTTAAGATCAACAAAGGCTTATTCAAGGTATGAGTTTTTGTGTGCATGTACACTTTTTCAAATGCTAGTTTGTAGATTCTTTCTTCCCCGGCTAAGATGTGTGGTTCTGACATGTGCAGTCCAAAAGCTGTTTGGCCAAGATAGTTCAGACATTTCAGACTGTAAGATGCCTTAGACCTCTCAGAGCTGCTTTGTGTCATTACATAGTACATCCCAGAGTAAGGTTACATGGCCCACTTTCATTTTCACTTTATTCAGGTTTAACAACTCAGAAGCCATAAACCAGGAGAAACATTTAAGAATTAAAAACAACAACAAAGAAGAACTTAGCCACATCAACCATACAGGCTGTACAAAAGCCACTCAGAAACCATCTTAATTTGTGGATATCAGCCTGCGATACTGTCAGGAGTGGCTGAATATTTTGACAACCATTTTGCAAGTTACGTGGCCAAATACTGGGTGCAGTGTGTGTATCAAGGTTAGCAGGATTGATCTTGGTGGTTCAGGTGCAGTGAGTGGGCTTGGACATGACAGCCATTTGTGAAGGGCATGCAGATGGATTTCTTCCTATAACCTGCCAGAAAGGTGAGCAGTGCCACCAAAAGTGATCCTTAATAGGTGCAGGAAGGAACGTGGGTCAAATCTTAAGGTAACATCAGCACATAGTTTGGGATCTCCGGATGCCATTTGATTCTTTCCTTTGCAGCAGCCGATCAGGAATAGCTGTCTTCTATTTTATAGGTCCTGTCCTATGAAGTTCCTGCCCTGGAGACTGGAACAGGCTTAACATCCTTGGGCAGTTCTGTTGGGAAGGTGTTTGCATCTCTCAAAATTCTCATCAGTCTACAAATCCAAGGATTCCTAGAGGGCTTTTCACCTTTGGGACTGAGAAGTTTATGTGTATTCCCCACTACCTTAGGCAACATGGAAACAATGTGTTTGGTGTTCAGTTGCTTGACTATACAGGGTAGCTGGGGTTGCCTTTGTGCCCACACTTACTTCTCCCAGTTGTGGTCAAATCAGCGCAAGTTTTTGAAATAAGCTTGTAAAACCAGCTGCCTTTTGTTTAAAGCTGAAGTTGAGGACTAAACAGAAATGTAGGCACTTTTGCTTTATTTTGCACGGTGTGCTTTCTTGAATTCAAACTAGCATATTTAATCAGTGAGGGAACATGCTTTTAATTTCTCTCTTTTCAGGTTATAAGAAACTAGACATTCGTATTGGGGGAATACTGAATTCAGGAATTCCCTCAAGGGTAATTCCACCTTAAATAAATAACAAAAACATCAGAGCCGAGCAGTGCAATTGCAAGGGTTGCCATTTGCTTCACAGAAGTGATTACATGAATCATAAGGAGAGCTTTTGCATGTTATTCAGGTAGAGGTCCGTGGGCAGAATTCTCAGATGCCTTTCACTCCTTTTGCATCAGCTTTTCAAACAGGGAGGCAAATAGTTTTAATAGACCACTAGTACAACCTCCTCACTTTATACTACAAGGTTTTAATTTCCAGATTATGAAACAGTTGTTATGTTGTTCAGTTGTTAACAATTTAGGCACTCCAACCCAGTGGAATGGGAAAACACATTACCTGCAGTCCTTCCAATATGTGCAGTCACAGTTTTGTGTGAATAGGGCTACACATGTATTTTCCAGCTTTGGTATGCACAAACATGTACTCTCAAAAATCAAGGTTTCTGATTGCACACACCAGAGCTGGAAAACATGCATGTTACCCTGTTCACACAAAATGGGGGCTGCGTATATCAAGAGTGTGCCTAGTTCATTCTCCCCTTATAAACAATTGGATGGGGGGGTGAATCATAATGACTGAAGAGGGCTAATACAGTTGTGAAATAATCCTGTTGCCCTGGCCTCTTGCTTTTAATTATAGCATTACCCCAAAGCCAGGAGCAACCCTTTGTCTCAATTGTAGCTGCCCAATTAGTCCCTTTGGAGGCTGGTGTACATGTGCATGTACATTGCTTCATTTTTAGCAAGACTGCTTTCAGAAAAATGTGTACACCAGCTCCACTGAAAAGCTTTGTCACAGAGGTAATACAAAGGATATTTTCTCTATGCAGGCCAAAGTGGGCTGATTCTTACTGGGGAAGGGCCCAATGGACCACTGCCTAAGGCCACTGATGGCCATGAGCAAGCCAAACCAAGCAGCCCACTGGGCAATCCCTCACCTGTTTTCATCTCCACTGCAGCCTGGATCTGAGCCGAATGGACTCTGCAGCCCTGAACTTGGCTTTGCTTGCTCTGAAGCTATTAAACAGCCCAGTTCATCCCAGTATCTGTGGAATACCTCACACATGTAAGGTCTCAATTTGATACCAGTTACCTACCTATAGACCAGGGGTGGTCAAACTTGCTTAATGTAAGAGCCACACAGAATAAACGTCAGATGTTTGAGAGCTGCAACACATGAACAAATATTACACATGTGTTTTAATTGGAAAATACACAAATTTGCATTTTATTAACATTAAATGAGACTGCCAAAAATAAAAACAGAAAGGGTAAAAACAGATATTAATAATTATATTTATATGTCCAATGATATCTGTAGGCTTGGGGGGAGGGCTTTGAGAACGCATGTAAAGTAAAAGTTGCTTTCTTTCTCTGCTCCCCCCTCCCAGCCTCAAGCCTACCCAGGGAGGGGAACACTGGATGGGGAAGGGAGGACCGATTGGGAAGGCATCCCTTCACTTCCCCAACCACCCTTGCAGGAGCCACACAATATGTGTGAAAGAGCCACATGTGGCTCCCGAGCCACAGTTTGACTACTCCTGCTATAGACAGTCGTATGCTTATGTGAGCCATTCCTCAAACTGTCTTGAAGTTGGGAGGGACCCCAAAAGCCAGACAGGAAGAGAGCAAGATTTCCCTGCTCAGCAGTAAAGGTTCTGCAGAATTCTTTTCATAAGCTATGCACAATAAGCTATGCACAATAACTGCATGTATACAAAATATTTTCATTTGCATAATTCCTTCAGATTTCAAAATTTAGGTATATTCTTCAGATTATTTTGGTTCAAAGTTTGGGTTTGTGAATGCAGACTGTGTCTAGATTTGCCTGTAAGGGGGCTGAGAAATTAGGTTAGCATCTACCTGAAGACCTCACCAGTTGGCCTTTTATGACATCCTTCAACTCAGTAGAACAGTGGTCTGTACATCATTTAATGTGTAAGGACCTGGAGATGCACAAGGACTGGGTGTGAATACAATGCCGTGCTATGATTTACATAGATCTACATTTAGAAAGAGTGGTAACGTGATCCCTATCAAGATTCCAGTATCACAAGAACAATTCATCTTTTTAAAAAATGCTGTTGACAGAACTTTCTTATCCGCCCCTGGAAATATCAAGTGGAAATATGCAAAAGAAGAATATTTTTGTCTCTATTTACCTTGGCTAGGGGCGAAGTGTTAGTACATTATGTGGCTGTGATGCAATAGAGCAGACATCAGAAAAGAAAGGAACATTAGATGTTTATGTATAGATGTAAATCACGTTGCTAACAGAGAACCCAATACAGAATAATTTGGAGAATTTAACATAGCTGTTCATCAAAGACATATAATTTTTAGCAATTTTAGCCACTCAAACCAAGCAAAGGCAAGGCACCTCCCCTAGTTTCATGTTCAAGAATTGGTGTCCACAGACAGTGGGCATGGCATGGTTGCTTAGATTCTGGATACCTTTGACTGTATCCCTGAAGCACATGGCTTGCCTTAGCCATCCAGGACTCTCATACTGTAGGCACATCATTACAATATTGCCATTTGTCTTCTTGTGACATGCTGTGAAGTCTGCAGTTCAGAAAATGGTGTATGTATAACCCTGCCCTTGGGCACCTAATTGGCCTCTCAGTTCATTGGTATGGTTGCACAGAACTCGCCTTCAGACCACATAATACTGAAGACAAAATAAGAACATAAACAGCCCTACTGGATCAGTCCCAATATAGGGATGGATCCCATAATACAAGAGCAGAAGCAAAAACAGACTTGGTGTATTTCCACTTGAACAAGATCGACACCTAGTGCTTTCCTTCCTGAATCTTATTATGTCCAGAGAGCACTGTTGTGCATGAGTGGAAAAAAGAAGGGTGGAGACAAAATATGTATAACTTAGCATAAGCAGCTGGCATGATCTGTTTTTCATTCTTCTGCTTGCACAAAGACTCTAGCACACAGGGAAATCTTCCATTGAACCCAAGTCATAAGTTGCTAGATGGATAGCTTCTATCTAAAAGTAGAAGAAGGTACTAAAGTGCACTTCGGCTTACAGGTCAGCAACTAATAGGTTATGGGCCAGATTTGACCACTTTTCTGCTCACCCCCATTGTCAGCTGAAGAGGCAAAATGAAACTGCGTTTGGGCAACATCTTTTTGTAATGAGATCGGGTGGGCTGGGCTTGGATTAGTGGCCCACCACTACTCTGTCTATTGTCCAAGTGTCTCGCTAACAAAGTTACAGTGCTATCCTAAGAACGTGTTCCTGGGAGTAGGCCCCATTGCATAGACTAGAGTAGGCTTTTGAGTAGACTTGTGATTGCTCTCTTTATTTCTGACCTGGGCGGTGTTTCCTATCATTTGTTGCTTGTCTTTGGCAATGTAAGACTAGTGTCTGTCTTATGCAGAAGGATGGCCTGTCTTGATGATGATTGATATTGGTGTGGGTGTGTCTGTACCTGGAAGTCACATTGACCTCTGGTGAGTGACCCCTACTGGGTGTCTTGGATAAAGCCTGCCTCTGTCCTCCCAACTTGGTATTCCAAGGAAGTCTCCCATCCAAGTACTAACCACAGGCAACTCTTCTTAGCTTCCGAGATCTGACAAGATTGGGCTTGTCTGAGCTATCCAGGTCAGGGCCCATCTTGATTATTTTAAACTAAAAACTACTCAGTTTGGGTAGTCCATCTGTAAGCTCACTACCTCCAGTATCATGTCAGTTTCAGAAATCATTCAGTGTATTGAATGAACAACAAAAAAAGGCTACTTCTGAGTCTGTTGCATTGAATGAAATCATGACAGATTTATGCACATGGCCAGCAGAGAAGATCTGCATCGTGGACAGCACAGTGGGACCTTTCTTGGGTCTGTCCTGAATAGTAGCAAAGGTGTCCTCCTTTTCATTGCTCTCCCATTGCTTTCTGTTACAGCTTTTAAACGATCATTCCAACTAATGCATTTAGCAGATATTTCCGTTCTGGGAGTGCACACTTATGGGAGATTAGCAGGGAGGAGCTGTAATGGGTTTCCCTTCCTGCCCAACCACCCTTCCTTATTCCCCTGCTGTGCCACACCCAGAGGGGGTCGCTGGTTTGGAACCAGCTCCACCAGCATTTTGTGATCAAAAATTTTCTTTCTGCCAGTTGTTTTTTTTTTTTTTTGGAGGGAGGTGCTTGTAAGATGCAGCATAGCCTCAGTCACCTTCTCCATGCCTGGGACTTTGGGGGGCTAAAATAAAGCAGTTAGAATGCTGTTGTGTATTTAGTAGCAGGGATCTGGGCATTAGCTGATCATTTTACATAGACAATATTTTCAACTTTAACCAATTAAACAACATAAACAAAAAACAAAACAGTATGCATCGAATAAAACAGCAGTTTACTTAAATGAATACAAACACACACCAAGATAACAAGCAAAGGGGGAGGGGGAATGCATAAAACAGACTCTGTATTTAGAAGGGATTGTGTCAAAAAATGAGATCACATTGATATATTTTGGTACTAAACTTCAGATTATCTCATGGATCTTCAAAGATGCTATATTGGATCTTCGTTTGCACCCAGAGAGCTCCGAAATCAATCAGTCTATTCATGCCCCAACATCTGCTTAACTTGCAGATGAATAAAACTTTGTCTTCTGCTTTAACAGTTCACTGTTTTGGCAAACAAATTATTACTCTCTATCTCCCTTCCCCACCCAACCATACAGGCAAACTGAAATGACTTTTTCTATTTAAATCCATATTTTGTTAATTGACTTCATAATCTATGGATGATATGTAATCACATCTGCAAAGACACCCATAAGCAGGGCCCCACCATCTATATATATAAAAGACAGTCCCCCTCACTGTAAAATCAACACCCAGGCCAAACCGCTGGACCTAGAAGCACCAAATTCGGGGAGAGCACTCCTACCATGCCATAGGTGCTCACCAAGAAGGGATTTTTAGAAATTTGACCCCTAAGTGGGTCAAAAGGGGGGGAAATGTGCTCCCCCCAGGGGTAATTTCATAGAAAAAGAGGTGCAGGAGCTCATTAGCATAACTCATTAGCATATGCCACGCCCCCTGACATCACCAGCTGAATGTCAGTTTCAGCCCCATTGTACCCTATGGGCCATTGAAGTCAATGGCAAAAACTCATAGGGTATATGAGGGGCTGGAGGAGAGGGGGTTTAAGGGAGAGACTCCAAACTTGCAGGGTAGCTGCTGGGGCCTCTCCCCAAAATACCCAACAAGTTTCAAGAAGATTGGACCACGGGGCTCCGGGGTTCCGGTTCCAGACGTGGCGGCTGCAGGAGGTGCGGAGCTCAGCTCGCAACCCATAGCAGAATTCTTCTCCAAATAGGGGAGTTTTAACTCCCAGAAAGACTCCCGGAGAGAGTCTGAATGTATGGCCTTCGTCAGGGGGTGGTTATTTGAGACGGCGGTCCAATCCACCCACCCGTCCAGGCTGGTAGCAACTGGAGAAGACAAGGAGCTTCGCGGCAAGCGCAGAAGCATATCCGCGTAACGTGGATCCGAAAGAGGAGGAGGCAACCGGAGAGGAGAACGCTCCATAAGCATGACCCAATAGATGCTTATACTAACCATAAAGATAAGACATAGCTAAAAGTAGTTGAAAATACCTCTGATAAAAAGCCGAAATTGTGAGGCGGAGGAACGGCGCTTGCAGACTCCGACGCTGACGCCGAAGGAGCTGGGCGAGGCGAGGAGGAGGCGAGACTCGATGAGCAGAGCACCGAGTAAGGGAGCGGCTGCAAAAGAAAATCTGCTCACGAAAACAACAGCGTACAGAATCGGAGAGAGCTTTTAAAGGAAGAAAACTGGGAGAGAGGAAGATGAGTTATGTGTCCTTATAACTTCTAGACACTTTCCTTATATCAGCACCATCGGTCACGCGACGAGAGTCAAAATAGCGATCAACTGCTCTGTGATTGATTGAGTTGGACTGTAAAGAGGAAAGGACTCAGGGGGAAAAAACAAATTACAAACACGTCACGGAAACACAGAGTGAGGAGGCATTAAGAGACAACCGAGAGGGACAGAAGAACGGAGAAGAACTTAAATTAAACTGGGTGGAGCATGAAATAAGATAGAGAAGAGAAGAGAACGTCAACAGTGGGAGTGTATGAACTGACAGATAAAGAGCCTGAAAATTGGCTTAACTACTGATGTATTAATGTGATAAAACAGTGGTGGACCAATAGTTGCAAATTGAAGGGATTGATATAACGGAGGAGAAAAAAAGAAGGTGCAGTAGTAAGATATAGGAGAGGCTGAGTGGGTTTAGTTCAGTAGAATATAACAAATTAATATTGTGAAGTGCAGGGTAGTATAATATAGTAGAGCTTAGATAGTAGTAGAAAATACAGAATAGAAATATATAGCATAGTATATATAGGCTAGCATAGTATAGCATAGTATAGTATTAAAGTATAGTATTGCATAGAACAACATAGAATAGCATAGAATAGCATAGTATAGAATAGTATAGCTTAGACTGTAATAGATAATATAGAATAGAAATATAAGCATAGTATAGGTTAGCACAGTATAGCATAGTATAGTACAATATAGTATAGAATAGCATAGTAAGTAATTCAGATAGGAGAGAACAAAGTATAAGGGAAAGTGTAAACCTAACCAAAGTAGGAAACTATACGTGGCAGAAATATATGAAGTAATATATGATAAAGAATGGCCACGGGTGGTAGAAAAATATCTATCTCAGGTTCTACTGGTACAAGCCAACTGAGTGCTAAAGAGATTAATGCACAGATCTATGAAAATATTAACGAAGCTATGAGTCAAGCTATACAAAGTACAATACCAAATTTAATAACCAAGGCATTAGACCCTATACAGGAAAAATTGGATACAGTTACACAACAGGTAACTCAACAGGTTACGGCTCAAATAGAGAGCTTTAAGACACAAATAATAGAAAATAGACAAGACATAACTTTGAAAAAGGCAAATAAAATTAAATGAAAAGAAATTAGGTTTAAATTTTGTTGCGGCAGATAAATTAAAGAAAAAAGCCGGTGTGGCTATATATGTGAAACAACATTTGTATCCGGAAAAAATATATGAAGGGGAGGATGGCCGAGTATTAATGGTTAAAATCAAAAGACAAGCAAAAACTACATTGGTGGTAAACATATACGCTCCAAACCAGACACAAGAAAACTTTTACAACAAATTGTGAGAAAATATAGCTAAACAAGCATTTGATGACTTAATAATAACAGGAGATTTTAACGCAGTATCAAATCCAAATTTAGACAGGAAAACTATGAATGCCAAACTTACAAGAAGTAATACCCTACCAAAATCCTTTTTACAACTTGCGGAGGAATTCTGTATTGTGGATATGTGGAGACTTAAAAACATAGAGAAAAAAGATTATACTTTTTTTTCACATAGTCATAAATCATGGTCTCGATTGGATATGATATGGCCTTCTTTGTCGTTGATGGTAGATACGGTGGAAATTAAAATACTCCCAGCAACCTTCGCGGACCATAACCCTATAATAATGACTCTACAAGACACAGTAAAAACAGCTAGATGGTCAATAAAAATGTGGGCCTTAAATGATGAGGAATTTGTTAGCAAGTGTAAAACAGATCTTAATAGATTTTTTTAACAGAAATATTAACTTGGAAACAGATGTTCGGGTAGTATGGGATGCCTTCAAGGCATATCTTAGGGGTAAAATGATAAGTCAGGAAAGTTGGTTGCGGAAAAAACAAAGAACGACATATCAGTCATTAGTGCAACAAATTAAGGCAGAAGAGGCAAATTTGAAGGGAAACCCATTGAATGCAAAAAGTAAAGTTAATCTGAGGCTATTACAACATAAATTGAACTGTAATTTAACGGAGGAGGTTGCAAAAAAAATGCTATATATGAAACAAAATAACTTTGAAAATGCAAATAAGCCATCACGCTGGTTAGCATATAAAATTAAAAAAGAAAAAGCAGACAGGAATATTAAAATACTAAAAGACAAACAGGGTAAGGAATATATGACCATAAAGGAACAAAAAAAAATAATAGAAGATTTTTATAAAGACCTGTACAAGAAAGAGAATATTGATAAAGTAGATATAGATGCATATCTTAAAAAATATACTAACAAGAAATTTACAGAACAAAAAAAAATATTAAATGATCCTTTTACAGTTATAGAAATAAAAGAGGTAATTAAAAAACTTAAACCTAACAAAGCACGAGGCCCAGATGGGATACCAGGGGAAATTTATCGGATATTTATAGATCAATTAGTAGTTCCTTTGAAAAAGACACTTCAGCAGGTATATGAAAAGGGAGAAATACCGGCGTCATGGAAAGAAGCAATTATAACCTTGATTCCCAAACAAGAAACAGACTTAACAGAAATAAAAAATTATAGGCCAATATCCTTATTAAATTCAGATTACAAGATATATTCTATGATTTTAGCCAATAGATTTAAAAAAGTATTAACAGAGACCATTCATAGTGACCAATCTGGATTTTTACCAGGGAGATATATGAGACAGAACATACGCATAATTATGAACACCTTAGAATTTTATGAAGCTCACCCCGAAAAACAGGCAGTGTTATGCTTCGCTGATGCGGAAAAGGCATTTGATAGACTAAATTGGGAATTTATGCTGACACAATTGAAAATTTGGAATATAAGATGACAGAAATAATTTATAAGCAACAAGAGGCAAAGGTTATGTTCAATGGAACACTTACCATGAATTTCCCAATAGAAAAAGGAGTCAGACAAGGCTGTCCTCTTTCACCCCTTTTGTTTATTTTTGCCCTTGAAACCATGTGTGAAGTAGTTAGAAAGGAAAATAAAATAAGAGGTCTAAAGATAAGAGGAGAAAACTTTAAGGTGTTGGCGTATGCGGACGATGTCGTTTTTATTGTAGAGGACCCACTTAATTCAATGGACGAGTTAATAAATATAGTAGAAAAATACGGGCAAGTATCAGGATTTAAGATTAATAGGAAAAAAATGAAAATGCTAACAAAAAACTGTACAAAGGAGGATGAAATACATTTGGAGGAAATAACAAAATTTGAAATAGTAAAAAAACCCAAATATCTGGGAATTAACTTTACAAAGAGATGTCGCTCCATTTATATGGATAATTATACAAAAATTTTATTGGAAATTAAAAAAGATCTTGAATTGTGGGGAAAACTGCAAATTTCACTGTTTGGGCGTATAGCACTAACAAAAATGAATATATTACCTAGAGTAATTTTCTTATTCCAAACAATACCAATACTGAAAAATCAGTTTTTTAAGGAACTACAAAAATGTATAACAAAATTTATATGGCAATCTAAGAAACCAAGAGTGAAGTTAAAGTACTTACAAGATAAGAAAACGCGGGGAGGTTGTGGAATGCCTGATTGGTACAACTACTATCTTGCATCTGGAATGGTATGGATAAGGGAATGGGCAAAATTAGAAAATACAAGAATACTAACACTAGAAGGCCATGACCTCCAAATAGGATGGCACAGAGTACTATGGTATGGGGGAAAAATAAGACATTTAGACAACATATATTACGAGATGCACTCATAAAAATATGGGAAGAAATAAAATATAAATTTTATCAAAAAATACCACTGTGGGTTTCACCTTTAGAGGCGTTTACAAAACCCACATTGATGACTAAGGAGAAAAAAAACAAAGTATGAGGATCTTCTGGATAATAAATTAGAACTTAAATCGAAAGACTAAAAGAACAAGATATAACTCTAACGTGGTGGGAATCAAACCAATTATATTCAAGGTATAACTTAGATAAAAGACAAGGATTTTCTAATGAATCCACAGAATTAGATAAAATTTGGTTAATTTCAGATGAAAAAATAATTTAAAAAATATATGATTATTTTTTGGAATACAGAATGCAGGACGAACTAGTGAAACGAAATATGATAAAATGGGCACAAAACATTGGTTATAATATAGAATTGGAAAAATGGTCATCCATCTGGGCAGAAAATTCAAAAATTACCAGAGCAACATCATATAAAGAAAACTTATTCAAAATGTTTTACATGTGGTATTTATCTCCGGACAGACTTTGTAAGTATTCAAAGAAAGGCTCCAATACATGTTGGAAATGTAAAAAAAATGTGGGTACTTTCCACCACATGTGGTGGAAGTGTCAGAGAGCTAAAACATTTTGGTGTATGATACAGAAGACACTCCAGGAAATCACGAAAACTGAAATTCCACTGAGACCAGAAATATATTTACTTAATATGATTCCAAAAGAAATTATTAAAGAAAAGAAAAAATTGATCATACACGGCTTTACAGCTGCACGTTTACTTTTCGCTAAATACTGGAAAACAGACAAAATTCCAGAACTGGAAGAGTATATTAAAAAGATGTGTGAAGTTGCAGAAATGGATAATTTAACAATGAAGTTAAAATGTAAACGGGAAAATGTTTTTTATAAGACTTGGGAAATGTTTTATGATTGGTATGAAAATAGACACTAGCGGTGGGGCAAAAAATGTATATTGATTGGATATTGTGAATGGTTGTTATCCTCTGTAAGAAATATATAAGTTAAATAAGTTTGGTATAGAAAATCTTAAAAACTGAATAAACAAAATTTAAAAAAAGAAGAAGAAGAAGAAGATTGGACCACGGGGTCCAATTCTATGGGCTCCCAAACAGATTGCCCCATCCCCTCAATTGTTCTCTATGGTGGGGAAAAACTTTACTTTTTTCCCACCATAGAGAACAATAGAGGGAATGGGGGCAACCTGTTTGGGGGCCTGTAGAATTGGACCCGCTGGTCCAATCTTCTTGAAACACTTTTTTTGTGTCACAACATTAGAATATTCTGTGTCAGAATGTAAACTTGTCGCTATCCACAATCAATCCCATATTCCCCCCCCCCCTCCAGTGTGGCAGTTGTTTTGACAAATGTAGAAGGATGCACATGTGCTAGTTAAATTTAAAATGTCTGCAAGAACCTGCGGTTGTGTGGCCACTTCAGTAGGTGATGGCAAGCAGGAACCAGAAGGTGGCAGGTACAGTTTGTGATGCAGAGGCGAGAGAAGTCAGTCCTGCTGAAATTCCACTTTTCTCATTTGCATCTGGTCTCCCCATTTAGAGACATGGCGCATGACAGTAAGCCCAAAGATATGCTCCCTGCACCTCTCCTCTCTCTTTTGAATCCTTCAGTTTCCCTTGCCAATTGCAAACTTGGTTGTACACAGGTTTGGCTCTGTTTACTTTTAATTCCTGCTGCAATTTTTTCTTTAACTCCCTTGTGCAAATCTAAGTCCAGCCACCGCTTGAGCAAAAGCAAAATGGAACATGTATCTTGTGCCATAGCTCGCTGACAGAATGCAAGGTGGAGAAGGGGGGGGTTGTCTTTTTAGATTTTATTACTTTTTTGCTTTGTGATGACTGGCTCTGAGCCCATACATTTCTTGAATACACAATAGGGAGTTGGGAAAGACTGCAGAAATAAATTTTATTAACACGCATTCACTGCAGTGGCAGCAGAAGACAGAATAATCTCCTTTAGTCTCCTCTGGCTAGCAGAGTCCTCTTCATACTGGGTCAAGTCAATTAGCAGTATAAAGTACGACAGGTTTTATTTAAAAGGGGCTTTAATTAAAGTTTTGATACAATGCTCATGCAAACCAACATGCAAACCAACAATCTGTCTTTGAGGGATACGTATTATCTAGAAATTGATTTATACTTAAGCACTAATTTATAGGCTGTCCCCTTCAATAAGCATGATTCCTCGGGAGATATTAAAATCCCCGTTGCCCCAGATAATTTAGACCCTGTATCAGGGTTTGAGAACATGCTCAGTATAAAGCAAGTCAGAGGTCTGATCTTCATTAAGCAGAGAGCTTGAATGCAAAAACCCAATCCAATGATCATCCTCCATATATGGCAGGAACAGCTGGTCATACACATAGGATCCCACTGTGAGCAGAAAAATGTACTAATCCATTATTCTAGATTGTACTCTATGCTGGATCCCGTGCAAATTAGCATGGTAGATCAAAAGATCCATGTTTTTAAAAAACCCTGCACGTGTCTGTTTTTTTTTTAAGCAAAGCCTTCACATGTGTTCACAAATATTTGCAAAAAAAAGAGTATTTTTCTCACTTACAGTTCAGTTGTTGTTCAGTAGAAAAATAGGTCAGTTCAGTAGGGTTTCATGAAAAGCTCTGGGGGGGGGGACCTGAAGGGTAATTCCTCGGAGAAAGCAGTTCTGGAAACAAAATAGTTTTGTGTGAGTTCAAAAGATAATTTGACAGATCAGTAGCCTTCAGCTCCTCGAGGTTAGCCCAGTTCTAATAAGCAGCGATCACTACACTTATTAAAAATGGGAGCCTGACACTACCAACATCTTTATAAGGGCCAAATGAGCCGGTACTTTCTTCTAAAAACCACAGCGCACAACGTAATTTGTGGTTCTAATGGAGGAACCGCAAGGCTCAGGTGAATAGCCAGCACTAGCAACTGAGGCTACAGGACAAGGTAAGGGATTGACCTGGGCAATTAAGCTGAAATATTTTTATGGATTGGAATTCTAAGTAGGAAGCCAAGAGGCAGGGTTCTCCCCCCCCAAGCTTGACATTTTAACAAGTACAAGGCATAAATCTATGTATGACTGTGTTGTTCCCAGTGCACAGGGTGTGTTGGAAAACTGAATAGGAACACAGCTTGGGAAGTCAGTAGTGGCATTTGTGTGCTTGTAAAGAACTCTGACAGGCTGAGGCCAAACATGTGTTGCTAGCATTATAGCAACAACAACAGTAGGTCCATTTTATTTTCTTTCCTGCAGGGTTTGTGCACTGGCCTTGAAGTGCATTTACATGTGCAATTAATAAAATAATGGCAATCAGGTCATAATGCAGGCCACACTTAAGTGTCATTAATTTCAGGCTGGTCCTGTCCATAAGGTGGTAGAAAAACAGTCATATAAGCTAAAGAAGTAATCTTGCCCAGACTGGACATATTTTTTTTTTAAGAGTTGGGTCCAGGGAACAACTATGTCCCCTCTGACACAGCAACTGTGAGGAACATCAGCTTATAAATAAAAGAGCTTGGATCAGAATGCCGCTGTGGGGGAATGCCATTTCCCTGCACTGAGACAGCACAGGGCAGGGAAGGAGTTGCTCTACATGGAATATTATGCACACTTGCAATAGGAAAAATGGGGAAATAACTCCCCCTCTCCAGTGCCATTTCAGCTCAGAAAAACAGCAACCAGAGGGGGGAGGGAAGGATGGAGCCCCTCCTCCTGCCACGGCACTACTCTGGGCCCAATTGGGCTCTCTTTTAGCGTTGCCAGCCTCCAGGTGGGGCCTGGGGATCCCCCGCTTTTACAACTGATCTCCAGCTGAGAGAGATCAGCTCCCCTGGAGAAACTGGCTGCTTTGAAGGGTGGACTGTATGGCATTGTATTGTACTGAGGCCCCTCCCCTCCCTAAACCCTGCCCTCTCCTGGATCCGCCCCCAAAGTCTCCAGGTATTTTTCAACCCAGACTTGGCAACCCTACTCTCTTTTATTATTAAAGCAATGCTCCCCACAGCTGCTGTGTGGTCCTCAGAGTACTAGCATTCCATTCTGTCTTTTTTCTTGGCCTGCCAGTGTGGTGTAGTGGCTAGAGTCAAGTAAAATACTTGAAGATATTTTAGTTCCAGCTAAGCCCCTCACAGTGACTGCAGTTGGGAGAGAAAGAAAGAGGTACATAGATTATGTCTGAGCTCCTTCTTTGTCCACCTTACACTTCAATTAGGAACTGCTCAGGGCTCAAACAGACTTTTAGTTTCTACCAGGGGCGTAGACTTTTGGAAATCCCGGGGTGCACGCTTGCTGGAGCGATGTTCTCCCCCCCGGGAAACCGCCCCGCCTCCCCGGGCCCTTCTGAGGCCTGCCAGCCGCTGCTGCCGGTGCCTCTCTCTCCCCCCCACCCCCCACCCCTTCCCTCTCCCTCTCCAGCAGCGGTGGCCAGGCCTCGGAAGGACCCGGGGAGGTGCGGCGGCAGGCACTCCGTTTTCCCAGGGGTGGCTGAGCCCCCCCCCTGGAAATTTCGGGGGTGGCTCAAGCCCTCGAACCCCCCCATACTCTACGCCTATGGTTTCTACCTGTAATCAATGTTTGATCCTTTGAGTGAAGCAATTGGCACACAGCCTTCTACAACACCTTTGGGTTGGAGCCAGTAACTGTAGACAAATTATTTATTTATTTATTTATTTTTGCCATCAAGTTACAGCTGATTTATGGTAACCCAGCAGGGTTTACAAGGCAAGGGACGTTCAGAGGTAGTTTGCCATTTTCCTGCCTCCTCATTGCAACCCTGTGTACTGGCTTGCAGGCTCTGAGTTAGGCCCGTAACTACAGTGGAAAATCTCAGGGCCCAGCCCCCTGGCTTCCTGCCAAGGCCCCCCGACTTCCCACTCATCCCAGGCCCCTCGACTTCCATTTTTTATTTTATTTGTGGCACTCACTTGGATGTGTAGGGGGTGTGTGTGTGCGGGGGTGCCCCTCGACTTTATATAAGCCCCCCCCCCATTAAGTACCAAGTTTCAGAAGTCAGGCAGGGCAGGGTCATTCGGTCTAACGTCAAGGTTCCAGAAGTCAGGCAGGGTGGGATCATTCAGTCCAAGGTCAGTGTTCCAGAAGTCAGGCTAGGCAAAGTCATTCAGTCCAAGGTCAGGCTTCCAAGAATTAGGCGAGCCAGTGGCTTAGCTTCTATCATATGCATTTCATCCATACCTAACAGCCTCTCTTGGCTGATTTTTATAACCCCATGCCTAAGGGTCATGCTTGCAGCCAGTTGCTCAGAAGTAATCCTGCAACCACCCATCCTTGTCATCAGCAAGCAGCTGGTGTCAGACCAGGAGGCATGCACTCTGCCTTCTTGCCTGTAGTTCTGTTCTCAGCCTCTATGTGTGGCACTTTAAGGGTGTAGGTGAAAATGGTGGGCTGGGAACAGCTAACTGAGGTTCACCTGCTAAATCAGGGCTGGAGGGCATTGGTGGCTCTGCACTAGCTGTTGGTTGTGAATACTGACAACCCTGAATCTCATTCTCTTGTTGGTCAACTTCTGTTAATTCAAGGCTGGCTACACGAAGCTCCTCTTCTCCTGAAAGGTCCTTGCCTCCTGTGGAGTCCTCACTATTGCTGAGCCATGGCTGGCCCACGACACCCTGGTATTCCTTAGAGGTCTCCCATCCAAATACTCGCCAGGGCCAACACTGCTTAGCTTCTGAGATCTGACAAGAGCTGGCTAGCCTGTGCTATCTCGGTTAGGACTTAACTAACAGTGCAATCCTACACAGAGTTGCACCATTCTAAACCCTAGAATGGTGTAACTCTGCTTAGGGTTATACTGTAAGTCTGAAATCAGGTAATGCATTTACTTGGGAGTGAAGTCCATTGAACTCAGTGGGACTTACTTCTAAGTGAACATACATAGAATGAGACTGCATGCAATAAGCCCAATTTCGAAGCAAGCATAAACTATATTCTGTCCCTTGGCAGTAACGTTTGAAAAAAACTAATACTTTAAGTTAAATACATGTCTTTATTTTAAATAGTAATTGACAGATATTAGAAAATATTTTGAAGAACAAGAAGACAGCAGTATCAACTTTATTTCAACTATTATTCTGACTTTTCTGTTTGTAACTGTGAAAATATTACATAGGTTCCGTATATCAAATACTTCAAAAAAAAATTCTTACTAGGTCAAGGGGGGGAAGTTTTCTCCCCCTCCCATCTTGGACTCTCATGTGATTAATGTTTGCATATCTTCAAGAACCCTCTTGGTTCCAATTATAGGTGGCAGATGTCTTGCATTTGTACTACATAATTCTAAAATGTTTACCCTCAATAGTAAAAGGGTGAATTACCCTCTGAGAAATATAATGTGATGGAGTGAAAATGAGAAACATAATGACTTCTGGATTCTTTTAATCTGTTTCTGAGAGCTGCTATTTTTCTGCCTGCACATTTTCAAGCTTATTTCTGCAACCATGAGGACTGGTAACTTCTTTTAAAATGAAAACTGGGGTTCTGAGGAATCTACCAAGAGCCTGTGGACCTCAGGAACACTGTGAAAGTCATTGGTATATTTTGTATTTCTCTGGATTAACTTAACCCTTCCACTGCCTTTATTTTCTCCCGCCAAAAAGAGTCCTACCCCTTCTTTTGATAAAATGGAAATGGGGCATAAAAGCTTGAGTGCTCTGGGGTAGCTGCCTCTATCAAAGTAAGTTCCTTAGAGCTTTTTGCCAGATGCTTTCAAATGCTCTTTGCTCAGCCAAAGCAATCATGTGGTATTAAAAAAAACACACACACATTATTGTTGAAGGAAGTGGGGGGGAGGGAGCGATAATGATTGCAATGAGAATTGAAATGTTTGTAAATGAATTAAACTAGTGTCTATCATCCTTTATTAGACTGATCTCTCATGGAAAGAAAAATAAGGTCAACACACAAGATTTCCCCTGCTTCCTGGAATTCTTGCATTTTTTCACTCTGATAAGGGGGGGTGGAGTGAGTGTAAAAACACATGAATACTAGCTGAGAGCTCCCTCCCCCATGCAGTCCTGGGAGAATGCCTAAAGCATGAGCTCAGATGTTCAGGCAGCTCCGTGCATGGTGTCATACACTTCCACAAGCAAATTCACAGTGACATTAAGAAAATAAGATCTGGAGCATAATCCATCAGGAAGTGCTTCTGCGCAATCCCCCACTGAAGCACTTGGGAGGTGCATAAGAGCTCATCTTATTAGTGGTGGTTTTGCACATCTGTCCATGCATTTTGGTGGAACAGGCAGAGGAGAACTTCCCAGTAGAGACAGCAGTCCTGGGGCCCTGTTCTCAAACGATCCAGAATGCCTGGGAGAAAAATTCCTGAAGAAAGAAGGTTTTCCTTATCAGATTACCTAACTGACATCCTGGCCAATGCATATTTACTCAGAAGTCAGTTCCACTGAGTTCAGTGGGTCTTACTCCCAAGTAAGGGTAAATGGAATTGTAGTCTGATATGAGTGAGGCTGGTGTTAAAACATTTTTTTTCCCTACATGCACACAGAAACTGTTTTCTTAAATGTAATTTTCAGTCACCTGCAAAGCAGCTGCACGTCCTGTACACAAAGAGCAGCCAGGGTGAAGGGCGGGTGGGAGGAGGGGGGGAATGCCACACTTGTGTCTCTCAATTAATCTCCTTTTTGTGGTTAAAAAATAAAGGGTGGACAGAAGCTTAGTCAGAAGACATGAGCACAAAAGACTGTGCCGCTGTGGTATGTGCTTCTTAGGAAGAGATTGCAATGATTTGCATATGGCCACCTAAATATTTAATGTGTGTGCTGTAGAGAAAGGCAGGTTTGGAACTCAGCCGCACCCGCAAGTGACAGTCTCCTTTGCTGGCTGAAATTGTGCTGAATGTGGAAGTCCATCCTGACATTCCATTTGGGATTGAGGATTTTTTGGAGACCCTAAAGGGCTTAAGACTTTCAGCTCGGTATTTTGTTACCAGTGCAATAACATACTAAGAGGATTTGAGGGCTTTTTAAAAATAAAAAAGTTGGTGCAACTTAATGACAGGGAATAAATGGGTCAGCCACCTTGGTGGCAGAAGGAAGATGCTTTGGCTACAAAACCTCTATCAGTCCTCAGGTTGTGGTACATTTTAACCTCCCCCCCCCCCCAAATAGCTCTCCATCAGTTATTATTTAATATTAGCCTGATACCCGTGCTTCGCTAATTTCCATAAATCCAGTTGTAATACTGACGATGTGAAGTTTGAAATGCAACATTTGTTGTGTGAATTCTAATGCCAAAGACTGTAGTGTAAAAAAATGAAGTGAGACATACGTACTGGTTTCCCGCCCCCCCTACTTCCCCCCTCTTCCCCCCTCTGTAGACCACATTGGTGGTTCTGCCCTCGGGTGCTAGGATCACCAGGCTGCTTGGTGAGCTCACTCTGGAGCAGGCCACATAGAACTGTCCATTTAAGAAGCAGTCCTCTGTTAAGTCAATTCCTGCCACCTTCAGTAACTGTCCTTGGGACTTGATGGTCATAGCAAAGCAGACCTTGAGGGGGAACTGCATCCTCTTGAACTTTGCCGTGTTCCTAAGTTGCCTCCTCCTGGTAGCACTGGTGTATCTAGCTCAATGCCAGAAGCTTTCTTGGGGCAGTAAGAGGTGAGAGGTGTGAGGGGGAGTTGGTCTGAGGGAGGGGTGATGTGGTGGACATTTCTTCAGATTCATGAGGGAGGCATGCAACAAAATGGCTCCTAGAAAGATCCTTTACTATCTCCCCATGAACATTCATAAACTCAATTGCCATGCTGGCTGTTATGAGAAATGTCTATTCAGGAGTCTTGGATTGCTGATTTCTGTAACTGTCCTCAACTGTCTGCTGTCTCTTTTAACTGTGTTTTTACCTCAGAACGTTGAGATCCACAGCTGAGCAATCAATGGGGTGTAGGGTACAAACAGGCAGGTTTTACCTCAGAACTCTGAGCTACACAGTTGACCAGTCAGAAGGAGGGGGGAGGGGGCATGTTTCTCAGAAAGGAGGGGGGAGGGGGCATGTTTCTCAGCAGGAGGGGGCATGTTTCTCAGAAATTTCTTTGTGGGGGGAGGGTTTGACGCCATGGAAGGAATGCACTCCCCTTATTTTGGGTTTCTTGGTGCAGGGGTTTGGCCTGGGCATAGAAGGGGGGGCATACCCCCCTTTTTTTTCAAAATTGCCTCTCATTTATGTTACATCTAAGAAGTGGGACATAACTGCGTATTCAAAACCACATCCAAGCAATCAGATATTAAGGAAGTTTATATGAACCAGTTTTCTAGAACCCGCATTGTGAGAAGTTAAATAACCTAATAAAGAAAACCAGTTTTCTACAAATTTGGGGTACATTTCCATTGTGGGTGAGAGTGTGGCTAAGCTGGGCCAGCAGCACTGCTAAGTTGATCCTGCTGGGGCAGCGTCCCTGATGGATTAAAGTACCTTGGTCCTGCTCCTACACCTGACAGACACCAGCCTGTCTGGTGTTTGGGGGGGGATTATGTTTAAAGGCATCTGGGAGGCTGGGCCAACAGCAGGGCTAAGGCAAACCTGCTGAGCAAACCTCCCCAGCAGCTGTAAGCATCTCATCTCCTCTCCTACACCTGACAGGCAGCTGCCTGTCCAATGGGGGAGGGGAAGGAGTGTTAGAAGCCACTGTGGAGGCGTGGCTGGCAGGATCACTAAGGCATTACTGCTGGGGCGGGCTCCCTCATGGCTTTAAGCACCCTGCAACTGCTGCTGCACCTGACACCCTGCAACTGCTGCTGCACAGCAGCCTGTCAGGTGTAGGAGGTGGTGGAAGTGTGTTCAAAGCCATCAGAGAGGCTGGGCCAGCAGTAATACTGCACCTCACAGATAGTTGTTGGCCATTCCTGATTTCCTCAACTGCTGTTAGCTCTCTGCAGTCTCCTGTAACTATTTTTCCCCCTCAGAATGCTGAGCTCTGCAGCTGACTACTCAGAGAATGCGGGGTGCAAGGAGGCAGCAGCTTGTTAGCCACATAGGAATCAATGGGGGAGCACATTTTATCCCTTTTAACCCACTTAGGAGTCAAATTTCTAAAAATCCCTTCTTAGTGAGCACCTACGCATGGTATGAGTGCTCTCCCCAAATTTGGTGTTTCTAGGTCCAGCAGTTTGGCCTGGGTATTGATTTTATGGTGAGGGGACTTTCTTTTATATCTATAGAAGAATGCACAGTAGTTTGACATTTATACACAGAGCTATATTACGGACACTCTCCAGGACAGGACAGGATAGGACAGGACAGCAAACTGGTGGCTTGCAGACCAGATGCAGTCCCAAGACCTATGAGTCTAAGAAGAGCCCTGTTGGTTTGCATTAAAGGTCTTTCTAATCCAGTATTCTGTTTCTCACAGTGGCCAACCAAGAAGCCTTCATTCTCTGCTTATGGATAGCAGCAAATGGCTTCAAAGCTGCCTTGCCCCAGAGGTATCTTCTACATACTTACCTTGTCCTCAGCAGCCCTGCCCAATTTTTAGCAGGGTGTAGTAAAAGGTTGGCCCACTTGTCAGAATCGGGGGGGGGGGAGACTTTCCAGCTGTACAAAACAGATATTCCCCATACTGTAACATTACATCTGTCTCTGGATTTTGGGTATGGCACAAGCATAATACTTGTACATATTTATAATGCTGCACCTGAGTGAGCACAGACTTTGAAATCTGTATTAGGGATGGACACAAACAGGTTCATGAGCCAAAATTTGGCACAAACTTGGCCCGGTTTGTAGCCCCCCAAATGATGTTCAGGAAAGGTGCCTTCCCCAAACGTTTACTGGACTTTTACCCGGTTCGGCTGTTCAGGCCATTTAAACCAGTGCGGTGGCCGTCTGTCAGCTGTTATGTTTAAATGGCTACAAACCATTTCAGGGATCCATTTCACTCACCCCACTCCACTTCCAAGTGGGGAGCGCGGCTGGGAGAAAGGGAGACCTGAACTGGCCAGTTTAGTTTGGGTTCGGTTCAGGATTGCCCCAAACCAAACCGGGATTTTCAGATTTGTGCCCAACCCTAGTCTATATCACTATGAAGCCAAGTTTAATAAAGTCCACTTCCAGTTTGCAGATGCTCTCTGAAGAATAGTGTGCCCTTAAGTTAAGGTATGCACCTGTATTCTGTTTTATAGCTATACTGCGTAAGTTCATCTGTGTTTTTCCAAATCAGTCTTGCAACTAATAAAATATTCTATTATTTTATTATTTTAATATCTAGGAAAGCTTGGCATTTTGGAACATTTTTTCCTTTTTTGGTGGTGCTTTGGTGTGTTTGGTTTGTTGATCAACCGCTTTTGGTAACTTAGATGTTTTCTGTTTCAAACCATTGCACTCTACAGACAAACCTAAAAGTGAAGTGAAATTAGAAGAAGTGGCATATTTCCAAAAACTAAACCAAATATTTTGTACGTCTGTATAGATGTTCTGTGCACACCTGCAGAAAATAAACTTCCTGGATATTTAAGTAATGCATGCAGTTAAAGGCAGGTACTGCCATTTAGATTGTTTTCCCTGTTTAAAAGAAGGAAAAAGATTCATCATGCCAAAGCTTCTTTTGGAAATATTGACCAGAAGAAACAGAGGGTCAGATCTAGCTGGCTTTTCCACTGGTCAAAAAGGGAGGAGGGCATAGGTGTCAACTTCAGGGGGGCTGGGGAGCTGGAGCCCCCCCCCCCCCGAACTTTTCCAGGACGTGCTGAGCCTCCCCCAGAGACAATGGCCTGTAATGTCTCTGGCCCAGCCCCAGCCCACCCCCCGGGAAACTGGAAAGTCTACGCCCTTGGAGGAGGGTCTTGCATGGACAAAAGGCATGTGGGATGGGGGCTGTGAGATGTCCAGGATTCTTCTGCACCCAGGTGGATGTTACAAAATCGGTGGGGGGTGTGTGTGTTGAGCATGTGTTTCAGACCATGTTGTTAAGACCTTAGGTTTGCATCTTATGTGAGATGCATTGCAGAGGTGGTTTCATATTTCACTTTGCCATTCTGGGACCAAGAAGAAGAAAAATGGTAGCCTCCATTTGAGAATATAAAGGCCAATAGTTAGTCTAATGTCTCTGTAGCAACAAATGGAATACAAAGATCCCTTAGAAGGCCAAGTGTAGAAAGAAAACATAGTTGTCCAAAACTGGAGATTAATATAGACAATGCACTAGCTGAAGATCAGGTGGCATTTCCTGAAAGGAAATTGATTGGACAACTTCCAGGGGTGGTCAGTGACAGGGGCAGCTGGCATAGCTGCCCTGGGTGCTATATTGAAAGCGTGGAGCATGGAAAAGAAGACCTCAGGCCGTCCGCTTACACCCACCCTATCTGGGCTCAGACAGCCAGCTCTGCAGTGACAGCAGCTCCTACCAACTATGCATAGGGTGAGGGTTGCCTCCTGCTTGGCACAGTGTGGAGGTGGCCATGGGGAGAGGCAGTGATTTTGGGGGTCTCATCCTGGACTTTTGCCCAAGGCCCCAGATTCACTAGACTGCCCCTGACATTTTCACAGAAGATAGGTCCATCAAAAGCTGTTAGCCCATGATCACTGCTCAGAAGCTTTCCAGAAAATTTGCTCAGCCTCTGTGGGAAACTGGATATTAGACTAGATGTACTACAGGTCTGATGCAGGGGGGCTCTTCTTATGTTGTCATCTCTTGGTAGGTATTTTTCAAAAATACCTGCAGAATGCCCCCCCCCCCGAGCTGTCAAATTAAGTACCTTGCTTACCCATGCCATCACCGCCCCTTTCATGGAGGTCTCCCAACCCTTTCAGATTCTGCCTACACAGAATCCTTTTGCTACCTCCACCAAAATCATTATTTTTTGCCTCTAGGCAGCCTGCAAATGCATTTTGGCAGTTACAAATGCTTGTAAAGGAGGTCTCCAGAACTTGTACACCCAGTTTCCAGAGCAGTTCTGTGATGTAATCTTGTGCTTCAGGGGTGATGGGAGGAACATGTCTAAAATGACTAGATACATTGGAATACTGACATCTTAATGAAACTGTCTTTCCAAACTCCCCCTTCCCATACATCGAGGCGTGCCCTTGGCTAGGTTCCCCTCTGCAGCCGTTCCCCACTATGGCTCACTGCCTTCTTCTGATGTCAAAAACAAGCATGAGTGCAGATTTTTGGCAAAATGAACTCATACCAGCCCTAGAGCAAGCATAGCTCATATAATTTCAGTGGAGTTTGTGCAGGGAAACCACTTAACCACTGAGCTGCCATGGCCCCTTTGCTGCTCTTAGTATCACTCAAAATCCTTCACCCAAGATGGCTGCCTCACTTTTTCTGATTGCTTCATGGTTTGATGCTGGCACTATGAACCAACCTGTTGTTACAAGCCACTTTGAGCTTTCTTTGGGAGAACAGGGTATACATGTTTTAAATAAAGATGTAAAACTTGTAGCCCAGTAGTGGTCCATGCTCAAGAATGCAAGCTGCTGAGCCCAGATGCTAGCCTGCACATTGTACTGGTTGCTTCTCATCTCTTGTTGCACATTTTCTGCTGTGTACACTGAAAATAACTGATCTCTTTAAGTGGCGATTAAATTCCACCGTTAGAGCACAAATAATGTTTTTTCAGTCTCTTGTATCAGCTACAGAAAATCGTGACTCTTGTTGTGCTGATGGGATTAGAGATGGTTCCTATCTTCCCAGAATTTATTGCAGGGCAGACAAAAGAAAGCAGGAGGAGGTAGGAGTCTAAAGAAGTCAC
This sequence comes from Lepidodactylus listeri, assembly GCA_029233225.1. NCBI lineage: Eukaryota > Metazoa > Chordata > Lepidosauria > Squamata > Gekkonidae > Lepidodactylus > Lepidodactylus listeri. The sequence continues at coordinate 40,699,454 of JARCFY010000013.1, forward strand.
AGCAACCTTGCTGAGAACTGGAGATGCCCTGTGAAATAGTTTTGGCCTGTTTAGAGTTCTCTGAAAGTTGTGGGTACAACATTCTTGGTGTTTTGTTTTAATAACTAAATATAGTGACCTGACAGTCATCCCACAATTCTATATCGTGTTGATATTTTGTTGGGAGCAGAGGATTAGAGACTAACAGACACACTGCAGTTGCCACTCAAATTCATGACAAGCAAAATGTGAATAGAGTTTGAGAGATCCTTAAGTGAAGTACTGACTTTTTAAATATAATACGATGGTATCAAGGAGGCTTCCATAAGACCAGCAAGAGGTTCCTCATATTGCCTGCTTTGAAATCCTTGTTGTTGTGTTGCTCACAAAGAATGAAATGCGGCTGATTACTCTTGGGGTTACTTCTCATGAGATTTCAAGATAATGCTTAGCATTTATTCTAGAGCACTTGTCCAGAGCACTTCACATTGTAGCGTGTTGTGGGGAGGGGGTCCCTTTAAATCCTAGGTGTTTATCTGCCCAGCACATATTTAAACATAGCCAAGCCAGGTAAAGTTCCAGTATGGTCCTAGCTGAACATTACACCATCACAAATACAGTCACCAGGTTTGGCTGTTCAACTGCAGAAGGGTCAGTGGAGTTTGGCCCGTGGGTCAGGACTCTTGGTTTTGTTGTGGAGTCCCATCTGCTGGGCTGCAAGCCCCTGGAAAGATGCCATCTTTTTTTGCTGCTTTTGGGGAGGGGTTGCTAATAGTGCAGTGTCAAGAGCATGAACATCACCCTCCTGCGCCTCTTTGCATGCGCACTGAGAAGAGCCACAGGATGAGGTCTCTCAGTAGTTAAGAAGATTCCAGCATGGGCAGGTTCAAAGGCTCATCCTTAACTTCTCTCTCTCCCCGCCTCAATCTATATCTACTCCTGCCAGGCAGGCCTTCAGTGCTCCATGTGGCTCAGAACCACTGGGGGGGGGATCAGCTTTCTCCAGGGATGAAACTGTGCTACAAGTTTAGGCAAGGAGCACTGGAAGATCAGAGTGGGAAGGAAGGGGTTTTCTGAACCTGTCTGTGCTTTGTCTCTATGGTTCTTCCCCTTTTGGTGTCCCCCTTGTTTCCTGTCACCAGCTTTCTTCTGGCCTTGCCACTGGTGAAGTCATAATTTTTGCTCTTCCTCTTTTTCTCTTGATGTCATGTGATTGCTTATCACACACTGGCAGCTCAGTGGGTCCTATCTTATCTCCTAGAGGCTAAAGACTTTAATCCTAATGTCCAAAGCTTTTCCCTGCTGCTTTCAGTACTTCCCTTAGAACAGGATTCACTCAGTCTCCCACAGGGATTCTAGTCAGGGGCTTTCCAACAATGTCTCAGGAGATCATCACCGATTGGGTACTGCTTCTCCCCATGTATCCGTCCAGGCGCACCTGAAAAACCTCTCATAACCAGCCCCTTCCTTCTCCCCTTTTTTGTGTATCACTCATAGATTGCCAACCTCTAAGGCAGGCCAATACTATTACTTGAGAGAACAGTGATTTGCCAAAGGCCATCTACTGGGTTTGTTTGTTTTTTTGCCTGAGATGAGATTTGAACCAAGCATGTCCTGGCTCACACCTCTTAGTTGTCTAAGGTTGCCATTCTCCAGATGGGACCTGGAGATCTTCCAGAATAACAATTTATCTCCAGACTACAGAAGTCAGTTCCCAGGGCAATATGGTTGCTTTGGAGGGTAGACTCTGCGTCATTATACCTGCTTCCTCCTTCTTCCCAAACCTTGCCCTCCCCAGACTCCACTCCTAAATCTCCAGGAATTTCCCAACCTGGAGCTGGCAAGTGGCAACCCTAGAGAGAGCCCATGAACTGTCTTTTATATTGATTTTTTAAAGAATGTTTTAATTTTATTTTCTACAACACAACTAAAACCACTACAGTTGACTAAAAACCTAAAAACCTACACTACCCTGAAGTATACAGAAACCAGAATATTATACTGGTATATCAATCTTACTTCAAAGTACAAGAAAATGGTAAACTATGCAGGCTAAAAATTACTTTGCTATATATTGCTTATCTAATGCCTATAAACAGTTAAAGATTGATTGGAGTTCAAAATGGGACACAATAAAAACACATATGACTTTTAACAAAACAGAGTTCATTATTCTTTATATCTTCTTCTTTTTCTTCTTTTCTCTCTGGGGTTTTGCCGCTGTTGCACCCATATCTTCCTTTAACTCTCCCTCTTCTGCGCTTTTACTTCCAGTTGAGTCTGAGCTTTCCAGTCCGTAAATGCTGTCTTGTAGTTCTAAAGAGACCCCTGCAGCAGCCATGTCTTTTTCTTCTTTGCAAAAGTCCAAAAAAATGTTGGCTTTTGTCGCTGTGTCAGTCTTTTGCTTCTTATCCTTGTAGGTGAAGAGCAGGCCCTCAGGAGTAAGCCACCAGTAGATGATGTTCTCTGATTGTAAGAAAGCGGTTAAATTCTTGTAGGGTTTCCTCTTCTTCCTTATTTCAAATGGGATGTCCTTTAAAACTTTAATATCAACAGATCTTCAGGGTATTTCTATTTGTGGCCTTGAGCACCACATCTCTAGTTGATTTTTTTGAGAACCTCACTATCACTTCACCAGGCAGGTTTTTTTTCTTTACAAATTCAAGGTAGGTCCTATAGACCATATCCATGTCACTTTGCAAATGTTCCACTTGCAAACCTGTCATTGGAGCCAAAGCATCGTCTTTTTGAGATTCTCATCTTTCTGTTCAACAGTACCCTGGAACCTGAAGAAGAAAGTAGATCTTTCCATCTGAAGCCTCAATAAATTGTCCTTGTCAGAAATCCTCTCTTTCTCCATCCCATCCAGTCTTAACTCAGTTTTTTCTGCTTTCAGTTTGACCTCTGCCAATGCTTTTGCTGTCTGGTCTGACTTCAAGCTTACATCTGAAATTTGCTTTTGCAAAGCATGCAGCTTAGAATTAACAACAGTCAGCTGGTCCATCAGGGGGCGCAAAGCAGTTGCCAGTGCAGCAGATAGGACTGTACTTGTCTCAGACTTTGTGGCAGGAAATGTTGAAGGATTTTTGGGAGAAGGTTGTTTTCCCTGCCATCTTTTCTCCCTGTCCAGTCATTGTTTTTTGTTTACAATTAGAGAAATTCACAAAGTAGAGTTAAAAGTCACCCTTTTCTTCTTTTCAGGTGGTTAAAATAGTCCCATTTAGTCTCCAGTCATTCAGCATACAAAGAGATTCTCGTGTGCACTGTTATTTTCAGCCAGCAAGGGTGGGGGGAATGGGGGATTTAAACTTTAAATCCCCCTTGCTTTAAGTTCACATCTGAGAATCTTACTGCAGTGAAGCCACTTACAATTTTGCCGTGCGTCTCAGGTAGGAATTCTTTTTCTTGTTGCTTTCTGGTTCCTGCAGCTGTCTGGCTAGCACTTCATTGTGCCTGAAGGCTCCGCAGCAGAAGCCTCGATCCCTGGGTCGCCACCTCAGGAGAGGCTATCCCTGGCGTCTCATGGCAGGAGTCCCCTCCAGGGTCTCCTGGGGGTCTGAATCCAGTTTGGATCCCCTTCTTACCACTGGATCTGGGCCGCAATCCCTGAGATGATGGGAGATCGCGCCCACCATTAAAGCAGCCGAAAACCGGAAGTCTGTCTTTTATATTGATTGAAGGGTACATAGGTATGTGCCGTCAAGCTGCAACTGACTCATGGCGATCCCAGTGAGGGGCTTTCAAGGTAAGTGAGAAGCAGAGGTGGTTTGCCATTGCTTTCCTCTTCAGAGTCTTCCTTGGTAGTCTCTCATCCAAGTTTTTACCCTGCTTAACTTCTGAGGCCTGACTGGGTTATACCATGGGTTATACCATGCCACCTTCCCTCCCAAAGGACATGTAGATCTTTGCAAAAAGGCACCTCCTGATTGTATTCGATTTCTCACATATCTTGAGTACCTGCCAGAGATCAAGGGCTGTATATCAAAAATGTTCAAGTTACTGTGTGCAGGGAGGAGAGTGACATGAGAGCATACATGATGGTGGAAAGGGCCAATCAAGTCACAGCTGACTTATCATAACCCTGTAAGCTTTTCAAGGCAAGAGACATTCACAGGTTTGCCATTCCTGCCTCTGCATCACAAACCTGGTATTCCTTGGATGTCTCCCATCCAAATACTAGCCAGGGCCAACCCTTCTTATTTTCCAAAATCTGATGAGACTGAGCTCACTGGGGCTATCCAGGTCAGGGCAAGAACATACATACCCATTATGTATTAATCCTGATGTGAGGCAGCTGTGAGGAGAGCATTGGCATGGAAAAGACGGCCCTTTTGCTCAAGCACTTGCAGCCACACCATCCAAGTTCCTTACCAGACTGGAGCATTAAATTTCACTGTGTACTTCATTAGAGTGGAAATTCAGCAGCTGCAATGGCTAACGCTTTGCTGATTGCTCTTCTCACTAATGTGGGGGATAGGAGCTACCCTGTTCGCATGACGTATTTCGGATTGCCAGATGTCCCTACTTCCAAGAGAACATCCCTTATTTTGAGTGCCAACATTTTAACATATTTCTGAAAAATTTGGATCTAAAAGCCTTTGAGGTTACTCCCACCAATGTATATTGTGCAAAATGTTCTGTTAAAAAAACCCCAAAACCTGACATCTTGAGCCAATTGTTCAGGACGGACAAAAGGAAATACTACTTTACACAGAGTGATTAAAATGTGGAATTTGCTGCCAGAGGATATACTGATGGCCACAGGAATAAACAGCTTTAAATGGGGATTAGACGGATTCATGGAGGACAAGTCTATCAATGGCTACTAGTCATGGTGACTGAGGAGAACATCCACATTCTAGGCACTAATCCTCTGAATCCCAGAACCAGGAGGCAACATCAGGGGAAGGCCTCAGCCTCTATGCTTTGTTGTTGGCTCTCCAGAGGAACTGGTTGGCCACTGTATGAGACAGGGTGCTGGACTAGATGGACCATTGGTCTGATCAAGCAAGGTGGTTCTTATGTTCTTAAATCATTTATTTATTTTGTTTGTTTGACTTATATCTTGCCCTTCCCGCAAGCAGGCTCAGGGCAGGTAACAACAACATCCAACAATTAAAACAAGTTATGTAAGCAATAATAGTTAAAAACTGTTAAAATGAGAAAATATTGGTCTAGTTAGCAGCAATTCATGGATCTCGCATTGTTAAAAAACAAGCAACAGAAACAGGAAACCTGCCGACCAAAGGTGCGATGGTAGGTCTTTCACATGGGCAGATTTCATAGGGCAAGTTCTCAGCAGGGGAAGCCAAATAACTGGGTGCCCGCCACCTCTGCCAAAGGCATGGCAGAACAGCTCCATTTAAAAGGCCATGCGAAATTACAATAAGTCTCGCAGGCCCCTGATCTCCAGCAGGAGCATATCCCACCAGGCCAGGGCCAGGGCAGAGAAAGCCCTGGTCCCGGTTGAGGCTAAGCAGATGTCCCTTGTGACGATAACTTGCTTCAGTTGAGCCTGTGTCCCAGTGGAGAGGCAAAAGGTAGAATTAAAGGAGAGATATGCATTTTTTCCTTGTGGACAGGCAGAGGCTTGTAATACACATTACCCTAGAAACGCTGAGTGTGTTTACAATGTGTTAAATTTTTAAAAGCCAAAAATAAGTTACCCTAAACATAAATAGCTCACTCCCACGTGTGTCAACCTACAAACACCTGCCCAAATGGAAAAGTTTCTAATTTCCATAATGTATCCAGTCTTGGGGTCTTCTGAATTTAGAAGCACAGCTCTGTTTTCTTCTGCCCATCTAGGACTGTTGTTCGGAACTCTCACATTTTTGCCTGAGGCCATCTCTGTAGAGCAGCTTTCTGCTGACCCAGTAGAAACAAAGCAAATACCCAGGAATTCAGAGGTGGTAGAACTCATTATGTCATCGGTTCGTAATAGAAGCAGCTGGCTTTACTACTTACATTTGGCTCATAGAAAGCCAAGCAAAGAGGTTAGTTCAACAGCAGATCTATAGTACCCAGACACTGAATGAACAGTGTGCTTTCACTCCTTTGGCAATTGATCCATATCTGACGGAATCTACAAGTTAAGTTTTCAGATTCTGTTTCCTTTGACATGTTGCAGCATATTCTCAGATTGGTTTTCACCAGATTAAAGAATTTGCCATGGGTGATTTTGCACTTGTCGTTTGCCTCTCATTCTCTCCAGGGTTTTTTCCTCCAGAGTATATTCTTCATGTTCACACTTGGAGCCGAAGCCCCTCATCTGCCCCACAGTGTCCATTTTGCACATATCGACTGCCGCGTGGCTTCCATTCCACCCCTCCCATTCCCCTCCCATCTCCCCACTCGCTCCTCCCCCCTTCCCTCCCGTTTTTTAAAAAACGCATGCACAATTGCGTTATTTTGTTATGAAGAAATGAGGTTTTCCAGTCCCCCCTCCCATCATCCCACTCACTCCTCCCCCCTCCCTTGAATTTTTTTTTTAAACACAGGCACAATTGCGTTATTTTGTTATAATGCGATGACGGTGGACATGGGTAGTGTGAGCAACGGTCATGTGAGTTGTAGAGGGAACACTATTTGCTACTGAAATTTAAACTATTTTGCTGTTGCGAGCTGATATGCACCTAATGGTGTCTGGATTAAGATGTCCGTAGTTGCCTTCCTCTTCCCAGAATTCAATACTTCCCTCCTCCTTATTCAAATTTTCCCGCCGCTGTTGCTTGCCGCACAATGATTGGTCGACCATACGGCCTGGTGCTATGGCGTGTCCGCTCTATCATCAAAATGTCCAGCGGGATCTCAGGCACAAAATGGTGGATAAAGCCTTTACAGCCATGGTGCCCTATATGCATTGCAATTTCGTTATAACAAAATGTGGCCCATTTCAAAGATAAAATACCGGCGCCAGTAAGACGATTTCCCCTTGTTTATTTGTATGCATTACTACTTTACTTTACAGATCAAAAAAATCTTTTGCCATGCCGCTTGAAGCAACCCATTTGTGCAGTTCCCTCCACCGAGGATACTTTCTCTGCAATTTTATTTTAAAATTGTGTTATGAAACCTATGAAGGTTTTTTTGCTGGAAAAACTTCCTCGGTGGAGCTCCCCAGCTGCGGAGCAGCATGTGGACTGGCCTCCCATCTCCCTCCCACATGCTCTGGCTGCTGTCCTCCATTCATAGTGCCACCAGCTGCAGGAGCAGCAGCACTCAGGGCGCTGGATGCTGGATGCGAGCGCGAGCCCGGGGGGGGGAGTCGCGGTTCCTTCAGAGCTTCTTCTCCAGTGGGGGCGGCGGTGGCAGCTGAGGAGGAGCTGCAGCAATGGCAGCCCAGTCTCCCCGCTCCGCACGCTGAATTGGAGCCCTGAAGAAAAAGTTCCCCCCATAATTAATAAATGTGAGCGTGTGTGTATTATACAAAGAAAACAATGGTGCAGTCTTCACTTGCTGCATCACTATTTTGATATAACGAAATAAGGGGTTCTTTTAAAAAGGGGGGGGGAGACAGTCTAGCCTCAGGCCCAGAGGAGCGCACCCAGAGATTTTGCACCCAGAGATTTCGCACCTAGTGCGAAATCGCCCCATGAGATTTACTGCGGCACCACAGTGGGGGTTTTTACCACACACTTGGGTTTGCTTCGCACATGGATTAACATTGGACTTCACAGTAATTTGCAAGATAAAAGTAATTAGGGCAGCTTGGTTGGGTTTTCCCTGTGAGCAAGTAAGCTCATTGTAAACAGGCTCTGCTTTGCCTTTTACACTTTTCCAAAAGCGGGATAGTCCCACAGTTGCCCCAGCCTGCAGCTGGGACCAGGGATAGAAAAAAGGCTTCCACTCATATTTGTTGGATGCATATTTAACTGCTTCCAAATTGTTGTGGAAACAAGACACCTCGAGACCTTTGTAGTACGTAGTAGAAGTAGCTGGGAAAGTGGGGAGCCCCTTGATGTGCAAATATCTGTCCCCCTTGCCTGCAACCAGCAGACACACCTGGTGTGCTTTGTGAGATGGGCGCATCAGAAAATCAAAAGTGAAGTTGTATGTGAATTACACATATTTTAAGGCTGGTATTGCTAAATACCACTACACTTAAAACACTATGCTACCACTCAGAGCAAAGGATGAGGATAACCACATCTCCTTTAGAAACAATGTGAAAATCAGCTGCTGCTCATTCTTTCCCTATAACAGTTTGCCTTTGAAGAGGACATGCAGAGGATTTAATATTCTTTATAGCACTGCTGCCTGTGCCATTGATCCAGCCTATGGCTTCAGCTCACGAAATGATTGCAGAAATGGATAATAAGAAATGGGGAGGGGGGAGTGAACCTCAGATTTTTATACAGCAGCCTTTACTTCTTAGGCAAAAAGGGTGATGACTGGAATGTTCTTTTACTGCCCATTTATACCATTTGGCGACTACCAGAATCCATGCTGGGTGGGGAAATGATTACTGTGTCTGGATTTACCAATAAACGGGTGATTGATTTAAGGGAAAAGAAAAGGGGTGAGTTCGAATGCTGGTGAAAAGGGAAGGAAGGAAGAGTCTCTTTGAGTACTGACGAAGGCTATGCAGGGGTTCATGTAACTTGCATGTACAAAAGCCATGTGAAACAGGGATTGTCATTTCTGTGGGGGGGAGTATTCAGTGAAATTCAATGAAAATCTCTGCCAAGATCCAACCCACAGAGACCTGGAAACAATTTTTTTTTTTTTGCAAAGACTTGAAATTTGACAAAAACCCTCCACTTTTGTCATCAAATTCTTAATGAGCAATTTTTAATTTCAAATTTAGTTTTGGAATGTGACCTTTTATCCCAACATTTGAGATATGGGAGGCTTAGCCTTCTAATTTTTTTTTTTTAATTTGTGCTGAGTTTGGCAGGCATCAAATGGGAACTCTCAAAAACTGTCAAGTGCAGCCAAATACATTGCAGGCCCACTATCAAATCCAGACACATGTCAACTGCCAAATATTAAAATCAGATATGAAATACAGATCATAAATATTTAGTTAGCATCAGAATATTCAGAGAATATCTAGTGCATAGAGAATTCTGAGGATCATTTTGGGGAGCAAATTATTTCTCATTCTATATAGAACGCAGTTTGCAAAGGAGCAAGACCTCTGTCTTTCCTTCCACTGGGATGGACTCTTGTTGCAGCTCTGGCCATCTTGTTGCTTATAAGATTCCTGAACTTAAAAAGTAAAACTTAAAGATTAATACATTTATTATGGCATAAGCTTTCATGAGCCAAAGCCTACTTTATTTGATGCATGATGTGCTATATTCAGTGAGCAGAGAGATTTATACCCAGGGCTACAAACAGTAGAAGAGTGGGGATAGATCTATTACAAAAAAGAGGCCTGAAGGTCCAGTTTCCTAAGACTAGGTATGTTGCATGTGGTGGCAGTGTGGTGCAGTGGTTAGACTAGGCTCTGGGAAACCTGGACTGGGATCCCAGTAAGGATTTTTGCAGTGAGAAGATGCTGTGATTTTTGCCACTGTCCCCCTCCTGCTACTGACCTTCATCTCCCCTCTGATGCTGTTCCTGTGGGTTTCTTGACCCCATTTCAGGAGGCATTTTGGGCCATAGCAGGAGGAGGAAGTCAGAAAGTCACATTCAACTTACAGAAATACCTTCCATCCACAGACGTCCTCCATGGGAACCAACTCCCAGGTTCTAAAGCCCTCTTCTGCCATTATGTTTGCTCAGGGCTTTTTTTTGTAGAAAACGCCCAGCAGGAACTCATTAGCATAATAGGCCACACCCAACAGCAGAAACACATTAGCATATTAGGACACACCCCTGACAGTGTAGCTCCCTTCTGGGATCAGCTTACCCGGGTGCCCCGTGGCTTGCGAGGCAACCGGGGAATCCAGGGGGGGAGGCTGTAGGCATGGCCAACTCAGAAGCCAGCTGGAACTCTGTTCCTGTGCATTCCTGCCCAAAAATAGCCCTGGGTTTGCTACTCACTCTCAGCCTTGTTTTCACCTCACAAGGCTGTTGTACAGATAAACGATCCAGCTGCTCTTCTCATTGTGAATGCAAAGAGGTGACGGGGGGGGGGGGGGCGGAGTGCTAGCAACAAACATCCTGTCAACTCTGAGCAGCAAATCTCATCAGATCTCTGAAGCTAAGCAGGGCCAACCCTGGCAAGTACCTGGAAGGACGACCTCCAAGGAATACCAGGGCTGGGAAGCAGGTGCAGGTAATACCAAAGCCACCTCTCAGAAACATCCTAGCCCCACTAGGGGTCACCAGAGCCGGCCGAATAGTGGGGAGGGTGGGATATAAATATAAATATAAATAAAAAATATAAATATAAATAAGTCACCATGACTGCCAGGCTCACAAGCATACACACACACACACAAAATACCAAAAAGAGTGGTTCTATAGGGCTTTACAACCAGGTAGGTCGTATTTCTTTGCTCAGACATCAACCAAAAAGTAGACACTGCAATCAAGAAATCAGAAGTAGATAGAGACTTGGAAGGGCAGCCATAAAAGAACTAGAAAAGATCCTTGAGTGTAAGGAAGTGTCACTGTAGACCAAGCTAAGGAGGGCCTTATAACCAAGGATGAATATAAACAAATAACCAGTGCTTGTAGAGAGAGAGTTAAGACAGCTAAAGCTCAGTATTAGCTTAGGCTAGCGAGAGATGCTAAAAACAACAAAGGGTTCTTATGTTCAAAGCAAGAAAAAGAAGGACATGGTAGGCCCATTGCAGGGACAGAAAAATGAAATTGTAACAGGTGATGAAGAGGGCAGAATTACTCAATTCCTTCTTTTCCTTAGTCTTCTCTTGTGAGGGAAATAGTGTTCAACATGGAAAAAACAGAATACATGATGAGGGGAGTTGCAGCCTAGGATCTGCATAGGGGTAGTACATAACCCCCTAGTGTCTTTTAACGAAACTAAGTCCTCGGGGCCAATAAACTGCATCCAAGATTACTAAAAGAACTCACGGATGTAATTTCTGAGCCCCTCTCCATTATTTTTGAGAATTCTTGATAACAGGTGAGGTGCCAGAAGATTGGAGGCAGGTAAATGTTGTCCCCATCTTCAAAAAGGGGGAAAAGGAGGATCCAGGTAACTACCGACCCATCAGCTTGATGTCTATACCTGGGAAGGTTTTAGAACAAATCATCAAGCAGACAGTCCTTGAGCATTTAGAAAGGATGGCTGAGAGTACTAAGAGCCAGCATGGGTTTCTCAAGAACAAGTCATGTCAGACTAACCTTATCTCTTTTTTTGAGAAAGTTACTGCCTTGCTGGATCAGGGGCATGCTGTGGACATAGTTTATCTTGATTTCAGTAAGGCTTTTGATAAGGTTCCACATAATATTCTTGTTGACAAATTGGTAACATGCGGTTTGGATCCTATGATTGTTAGGTGGATCTGTAACTGGTTGACAGATTGCACCCAAATAGTGCTTGTGAATGGTTCCTCATCCTCTTGGAGAGGAATGACAAGCGGAGTGCCTCAAGGATCTGTCCTGGGACCTGTTTTGTCCAACATCTTTATAAATGATTTGGATGAAGGAATAGAGGGTATGCTTATTAAATTTGCAGATGATATTAAATTGGGAGGGGTAGCAAATACGGTAGAAGACAGGATACAGGATGATCCTGTCTTGCACTCTGGAAAACTGGGCTAAAAGAAATAAAATGGAAAACTGAGCTAAAAGAAATAAAATGAATTTTAATGGGGATAAATGTAAAGTTCTGCATTTAGGTAGGAAAAATCAAATGTATAATTATAGAATGGGGGAGACTTGTCTTGGCAGTAGTATGTGCGAAAAGGATCTAGGGGTCTTAGTAGACCATACGCTGAGTCAGCAGTGTGATGTGGTAGCTAAAAACTTTTGGGCTGTATCAACAGAAGTATAGTGTCCAGATCAAGTGAAGTGATGGTATTGCTTTGCTCTGGTTAGACCTCACCTAGAGTATTGTGTTCAGTTTTGGGCACCACAATTTAAGAAGAATATAGACAAGCTGGAATGAGGGCAACAAAGATGGTGAGGGGCAGGGGTGTTGACTTTTAAAATCCCGGGGAGGGGGCTCTTGTGTGCGCGCGCACACGCCGGGACCATGTCCCTGCCACCTCTCCCCCCCCGCCCCCGCCTGGCCTGGCCACTCCTGCAGTCCTGCCTCCGTGGGGCCAGCTGGGCAAATGCCCAGCGTGCTGGCGTCACCCGGAAGTGACACCATCACGCTGGGCACATTGCCAGGGCAACGCTCTGGCAATCACCCTGAAACTCTATGATGCATATGTTGAAGATGCTTTGGAGATAGATACCACCTCGTTTGTATTTTGAAGAATTGCAAATGGATGGGGAAGATTCTTGTTTTGCAAGCATGAGAGTTCCATATATTCGCCCATTGTTCTGCTGTTAGTTCCTTTTGAAGATCTTTGTGCCAAGCCACTTTGTTATTTGGAGGTTTTTTGTCGTCATCTGGGCATGGAACAGCAGTACTGCGGGTGTGGAGGGGGAGGTATTTGTGAATTTCCTGCATTGTTCAGGGGGTTGGACTAGATAACCCTGGAGGTCTCTTCCAACTCTATGATTCAATGAATTTATACTATGGTATTCCACGAAACTATGTATGGATGTAAAAGTTGGACAGTGAAGAAAGCTGACAGAAAGAAAATTAATTCATTTGCAATGTGGTGTTGGAGGAGAGTTTTATGGATAACATGGGCTGCCAAAAAGTCAAATAAGTGGGTTCCAGATCAAATCAAGCCTGAATTCTCCCTAGACACTAAGATGACTAAACTGATCACATCATGAGTAGACAAGATTCACTAGAAAAAAACAATAACACTGGGAAAAGTTGAAGGCAGTAGGAAAAGAGGAAGGCTACCATGAGATGGACTGACTCTTTAATGAGTTTTCAGTTTGTGAGAGCAAAACTGTTAGTAGGACACTCTGGAGGACTTTAATTCATGTGTAAAATGCCATAGTTGCAGCTGACTTAATGATGACCCCATAGGATTTCCAAGGAAAGAGACTAGCACAGGTGGTTTGCTGTTGCCTGCCATTGCATAGTGACCCTGGAATTCCTCTGATGGTCTCCCATCCAAATACTAATCAGGGTTGACTCTGCTTAACTTATCAGATCCAAGGAGGTCAGGCTAGCCTGGGCCATCCAGCTCATGGCTTTTAATTAATGAAGTCACCATAAGCCAGAAGTAACATGACCACACATAACACCCACAGGTGAAAACTCTTGAGCTACTTGAAGAAAGGGAGAGAAAAGCCCACACTAAAAAGATTACATTACACTGCACAATATTGATGGAAATGAGATCTATTCAAAAGAGTGAGTTATTCACTCACAATGGGTGTGGACCTCTTCCAGCTGTTGATGAAATGACAAAGTAGGATGAATTTGAATAGAGTACACAGACCTGTAAGAAGGAACAATTACCTTTGGTAATGATGCAACTACCCCAAGTCCCTCCTGAGTCTGATAGCGTCAATGTATCGACTGCATATGAATTCCAGCCTTGAAATTCTCATGGAGTATCCCTCTGAATTTTTTTCTGCTGAAGGTCTGATGACCATTAGGTCTATCATGGAATGTCTAGAGAGAGTCAAATATTCATCAACTGTTTTCTGAGTGTTTCCATTTTTTATGCCCAGTTTGTGCCTGGATCTCATCAGATCTTAGAAGCTAAGCGGGGTCAGCCCTGCTTAGTATTTGGATCAGAGACCACCAAGAAAGTCCAAGGTTGCTATTCAGAGGCAGGCAATGGCAAACCACCGCTGAAGTCTCTTGCCTTGAGAACCCCGTAGGGTCACCGTGTCAGTTGCAACTTGATGGCAAAAAAATAACCTCTTGCATACAGATTGTCTAGTTTAGCCAATATAAATGGCAAAAGGGCATTACAATGTTTAGTTTTGATAAAATTATGATTCCTTATGATTCATATGTCACTAGCGAAGCTCAAGCAGAGGAGATGGGTGTTGTCCTAAGTGTGTCATAAATAGGTTGGCCTAGTGTAGTCCGCCTGGCATTCACTGGAGGACACAGGATGTCTCTAAATCAGAAAGAGCTATGGGTGAAAACAAAGCCAAACAGCTCATTGGCTAGTTGTAAGATTCCTGCATTTGACCAGCAACAAAACAGGCCAACTTTCAGCAGAGGCAGTTTTCCCCAGCGTTCAGAGGTAGTGCTGGAAAGAGTAATACCTGTTGATTTGATGCCATTTTATGCAGCTGTTCTAAGGCATAAGACTCCCTACCAGGAACCGAGATGCTACCCTTAGCACTGAAGTCAGCTGAGAGCGCCTTTGAAAGCAAGCAATGTACTAACAAGCCCTCGGGGAGGCAATGAATTGGGTTGTGTTGGGGGCGCATTCAGCGGACGCCGTTCTCTCTCTTCGCAGAGGGCAGCCTGCGATTCAGGGGAAAGTTGTGCCTGCTCCAGAAGGCGATTTGAATATCCAGCCCAGCCCCTTCCTCCTCTGCTTCAGCCACTGCTCCGTGGAGCCTACCATTCAGAAATCACACTCGGCTACAAGCTTGTATTGCAGCCATAAAAAGCATCCAGCATTTTTTTTGGCAGCTGCCTGCATAAATATCCATGCACCGCAGGAGGCAAAAGGGACACAGTGTACTACTCTGTCTTGTTAGTAACCTAGATTCACCTAGGCAGCCGGCGGCGGCAAGTGAAGTTGGGTCTGGGATGCGTTGGAAGCAGGAGACGCCTGCTATCCGGACTTTCGCAGCTTCGGGGGGGGGGAACCTGGCCCCGGCAGAATGAATGAACTCTCAAGCGACTGACAGTCTGCCCCGGAGGGGGAGCGATCCGGCATTCTTTGCATTTTTAGGAGCGTGCCCTGTCGTGGCGGTTCACGATTCTTCTTCCCTCGGCGATGCCAACGGGTTGCCTGCTACCGTCTTTTATTTCCCTGCTCCTGTGTCTTTAACAAGTAACACGCGGCTGCAGCGATAAAGTCCAAGTGAAACTTTTCTCGGCATGGAAACAAGTTTGATAGGACAAGTGTCCCCTTAAAAAGAAAGAAAGAAAGAAAAAAGGTCTGGGAGCGTTGAAAGCACAAGAACAATTCACATTTTTTTAAAGAGAAGGAAGCCGTCACATCCGAAGTGAAACTAAGCATTGCATCCCCTCCTTCCGCGCAATCGTGTTAAATCTGCCCTTCCCACGTTACAAGGGCAGCGCGTGGTTTGTTTCGGCGGTGCGCCTTCCCCTTTAAGGCTGGAGTTTGGCAGCGAGGCCGTGTGTGTGCGGGCGAGCGAGCGTGTCTCCTCCTCTCCGAGTGACACAGCAGTTCGATATGCCCTATCAGTAACTTAAAGCCCACAAACTCCACCTTCGAAGAGAGGAAACTGTGGGCTGAGGGAAATGTAGTGAGCGAATCGAGACAGACAGTGAATCATTAGCAAACTGCAACGCCAGGATGAACTTGTCGGGAACCTAAAAGGAACGGGGGGAGGGAAGGGGAGAAAACAAACACACGTAGAGTATTTCCTTTCGTTTTTTTTCTTTTTCCCCCCGTTTCTCTTTGCGCTGCTGGGTTTTGTCCGAGACGGTCAAACTGGATGTAAAAAGCTGGTGGGTCGCCAGTCCAAGATGCTTCTGGTTTCCCCTCGGGTAGAAGCACCACGCATGGAGCCGCATATTCCAGTAAGTACGAGTCAGACTCGCGTCGCGTGAATGGAGGGGGCTGGGGGAGCGTGACCCTTTCCCCACATCGGTGTTCGGTTTGGTCGAGTTCAGCCCGAGGGACGCGCTCTGATTTGGGGGACGAAGTTCCCCGGAATGGGCAAGTCTTCCTCTTCCTCCTCCTCCCCCCCCCCCCCCCCCCCCCCCCCGCGCCGTTCCTTGCTGAGTTTTATTGTGCATTTCAGAGATAGGGGGAAGAGGAAGGGGTGGGTGGGAGAGAGGGACTGAAGGGGCTTTTTGTATTGGGGGCGGGAAGACTTAGTTAAGAAGCTCCTGCTCGCCTTGTTCTGGGTGCCTCGGCGTGTTGTCAGTTAGCGAGTGGCCAGTTTCCTTGCTTTTGGTGGTGTGTATTTAAAATGGTGGTAGATCAAGGTGATTTCTTGCCATCGTGTGGCTTGTTAGAAAGGAAAGAGAGAAAGAGAGAGTGCGTGTGTGCGTAGGACAAGCTGGCGTGCTTGTGGAACAAGATCGGTTTCAAGGAAGACAGACAAAAGTGTAGTCCCCCCCCTCTTTTTTGCTGGGTGTCTGGCTGAGAGGCAGCTGCCGGGGGGCGGGGGGGGGGGGTGGAGAGACGCGCACGGGCTTCATCCCCCTTCTGTGTGCTCGCCTGCCACAATCGGAGGCTGCCTCTCGTGTCCCGGAATAGTTTTGTTCCTTCGGCAAACACAACTCGATCTGCACATCTCCTCCGCCGGCCGCCCTGGCGAGGCGAGCAGTTCTCCAATGAAGACACTCCCCCCGCCCGGCGAAGATCGCCCCTGGCTCACTGGCACAAAGCCATGATGATAAATACAAAACGATGCTTTTATTGGGGGGGGGGGGGGGGGAATACGCATTAGGGTCGCCGTTTCGGCATCGTTCAAAAATGTGTCTCGAAATCAAGTCTGGAAAGGAAGTCGCTGGTGTCTGATTTTTTTTTAATATCCTAGATTAAATGCTGACTGTACAGAAGACTTAATAGGATTAGAAAACTGCCAGTACGCTCAGTCCTAGGCGCTGCCGTGGTATCCCTGGGTAAACAGAGCTGTGCAAGAAGGCTTGTTTTAGCCTAATTACGGGGGGGGGGGCTTTTCTTTAAACTTAGATCAAACAGACAGGCATGGGGGGGGGGGGGGATGATGGCTCTTAAAGGTATCTCCTGTAGGGCGGTGCTAAAGAAACTGCTGATAGGTGGGAACCTAGAAAGTGTTTATTTATTCACTGCCCCCCCTTTTAGTAGTGTCAGCTTGTAAAGTGTAAAAAAGACCTGGGGGTTTTTTTGGGGGGGGGGGTATTGTAGACCTGGATTGTCTCTCTTTTCCCTTCCTCCTCCTGCTTCCCTTCCTCCTTCCCTTCCCAAGATTCAGATTGTAAACTCCTTGGGGCACAGACCTTTTTAAAACTCACATTAATCTCCAACGTGATATGCATTAATAATAAATGGCTTGGAGGAAACTTGAGCCAGCAGAATGATGTTGGATTTTGGGAGGGGGTGTGTGTGTTGTAAACATGTAGTCTGCTGAAGACTTCTGTACAACACAAAAGCTTTTTTCCCACCATTTAAATATGAATTGGTCCAAATGCTTGCAGTGCCTTTCTTGCCTTGCTGGTGAGTTCCTTTTCTGTTTTTTTAAAAAATCCACCCATGCTGACTCACTTTTTTAAAAAAGTATTTTGATTTCTCACCCTGTGATTAAGAGGCGAGGTGGAAGGAGCCACTTCGCGGGGTAAACAAGCTGCTTGTTGTTGACTGGGCTCCTACAGCTGTCTCCCTTGTTAACCCGGAGGAGGAGATGGTGGCGGCGGCTGCTGCTGCCACTGCCACCGTGTTTGGCTGATTAATTATTAGGATCGCTCTTCCTTCTCCTTTTGGTGTCGTTTGACCCCTTCTAAATTAACTCGCCACCCCAGTTGCTGGGACCCCCTCCATAGGAGACTGCGGGGAGGAGGGGGGGGGGAGGGGAGGTGGATTTGTTTGGGTGGCCTTTGACTGCTACTTACTCTTCTATTCCCAGGCTGTGCAGCATGCTTTTGTTATGGGTTTACTAAAGGGGAATGAGATGTAAGAGGGGGGGAGATTCTGTAACCAGGGAGATTAGGGGAGGGTATTCCTGCTCCCAAGAGTAGAGGAGGAGGCTGGCAGCTCCCCCTGCAAGAAACTGGCTTGTGCTTTCTTTTCGGACTGCTTCTCCTTCTTCCTGGAATAATAAATTTCAAAGCCTCTCTCCCCCTCTCCCGTTATTCTCCCCCCCCCCCCAGCCTGCTGAAGCCAGGAAGGGAGATGGGGAGGAGAGATGGCACAGCGTCTGCAAAAGATCCTGGCGTTTGTAACAGGAGATTAATAGGTTGCAGGGGAGTCTCTGTTGCCATCTAGCATCATCTGCTCTCTGTGTTTCCTATCTCTGCAATTTGCAAAGGCTCTTAGGGGCGACTTCCCCCCTTCTCTGCCAGTATAAAGCCAGAGTCTTTTCATTCTCCCCCCCCCCCCCAAGATGCTGCACAGAGGAGCCTCCCTTCTAGCAGGAGGGGTTGGGCATGACCTTTGAACTGAACCCCTCTGTTTTTTTGTTGATTAATGCCTTCTTGCTGTCTGGTTCAGTGAGTGTGTGGTACTTACTGTGGGGTAGGTGGATGCGATGGTGCACTTATGCTTGTCCACCTGCAGTTTCCTGGCATAATGGGGTTTAGGCTCCTCTCCTTTTGTTCCTCCCTTCCTAATGCCAAGGCACTTGTGAATTTCTCAAGCAAAAGGTGCCAGGGATTAAAGCCTGCTTGAAAGTCTTTCTCTTCACACAGCAGCTCCAAGGCACGTGGTGCATGCCTGAAAGACAAGGCCAAGAAAAAAAGACCCAGCTCTGTCCCAGAGGCCTTACGACTTAAACTTGCGAGAGAGCGAAAAGGGAGAAAGCTCTGCCTTCTTTTGCTTAGGAGGCTACGCTTCAGGTATGGGGTGGTTGGTTGTTGTTACTCATGGTGAAGCAACAACACTCTGCCTACACCCAAAGGCAGTGTCTTTGGTGTACTAGTTTTTTGGGCGTCGGGACCTGAGTTGGGAAATGGGTTTGAGCCTTGGTGTGTGGTTGTTCAAGACCCATGCTTGAATCTTTCTGGAAGGCAGTTCTCACGCTCCATATTGTCACTCCCAAGCTTGACAGAGGTTTTGGTGCTCCAGTTATTTCTCTGCAGAGATGTGTGAGTGGGCAGGAAAGGAACTACTTCTCTTTCCTGCTGGCGCTGCTTGTGGAGGGGGTGGTGGTGGTGGTGTCTTGGACAACAGAATCTACTCTGTTTAGCCTAAAATTGTCAGCCACATCCCTCTTGAGTAAAACCTCTCCTCAGGAGGAAACTCGCCCACAGTCATCCTCAAAAGTATCCCTTCTGTTCTGTTCTACGCAGTTCCATGCCACCTCCACGTTTCCCTACCAAACAGGCTGTTCCTCCCCCAACCCAAAGACTGGGGAAACTGTTCTCAGAGAGATCTACCGGTTTGTGACGTGCAGAGTGTGTGTGTGTTTTTTTTGGGGGGGGGGAGCACACTATTTAATACTAACTGCTCTCCTCTGCCCCACAAGTAAAGAACACCCTTGTGTGTGGGAATAGAAATTATTCAAATTACCCAATCAGACTGTTCCCTTGAAAACCTGGAGAGTCCAACTAGCAAGGAGTTAAGTAGAGCAACTAGTTGAGAGAAAATACATAATTTACCTATTATATAATTCTCTTCTGTTTCTATATTTAGCTCTTTAATCCCTGGTTAATTCCTAAAGCATTTCAGTTTTGGAGGTCTTATGCTCGCAGATAAATTGACCAATAAAACCCTAAGGGGACTTTGGATGGGAGTGTCTTGATGTTTGAAGAAAATTTATAGACCTGGGGTTGTGCGTGTGTGCATGGAATGACAGCTCTATACTTTACTTGAGCTCTTATAATAGATTATCCAGTGTTATCAAACAATGTGTGCAGGGCAGTGTGTATTCAAAGGTTATTTAGAAATGCAGGCAAAGATGTAGAATTTTATCCTGGCTATAGAATTCAGCATCCCGGGTAAAAAAAAAAATTAAACCCTTTTTCTTTAAAAAACCCAGATTTCTAGCACTGCAAAGGTAGGCTTCAAACTGTGTGGACAATACCTGGTGGAAGGATGCCAACCTGATGGTGGGCTGCAAACAGTGCCACAGAAGGGATGCCAGCAGGGAAAGGGAAGAGCTGAACAAAAGAAACAATTAATTGTGGCCTAGGCATTCAGTCATTTTGTTTACTAATTTATTAGAATTCTTATACTCCGCCTTTCCTCTCTTCTCAAGGTGGCTGCAGAGAGGCCACTGTGAGTTGACTCCTCTCGGGTTGGTGACACTCCCTAGGGTGCCTATGGTGTGAGTTAAGATGGCAGCTTACCACTTCCTGGAAGTTGGGTTGGGAGTGTCAATCTGGATTCTTTACAGATGTCACAGCTATGCTGGAGAGTTTGCCATTAGCTCTGGCAGCTGCTTCTTTTGGTGGCCTCGCCATAAGGAATGGTCATGTGTCATGGCTGCCATGTGGAAAACATTGAAAAACACTCCATATGGTGGAAGTTGCCCTGTGGTGAGCAATTTAGGTGTGGAAGTATGTTGTGTGGGTCAGGAAGTCTTCATTCAGCCACTGCAAGCAGCCCCAAGGAGAAGCCTGCAGCGGTGTGCAGATCCCTTACTTGGTATAGTGGCCTGCTAGACACACAGGATTTATCATACAGCAACTGTCCCCACATGGGCCATTTGAAATTGACACCATGCTCTGCAAGTGGTCCCTCAGGTCTGTGGTATTTTGGTAGCTAGATCATCTTCCGTTATCTCTTCCTGTGTTCTCCAAGACGCAGACATCTGGATAGATGGGAAGGCTGGATAAGAAGGGGGTATGGCTTTATAGGTACAGTACACCTATATAGTACATTTTTATCACACCCTTCCCCCAAGGTGCTCAAAACCATGTACATGGCTCTTCTATGCTCATTTTATCCTCGCAACAACCCAGCGAGGCAGGTTAGGTTGACACACATTGATTAACCCGGAGGTCACCCAGTAAGCTTAGTGGCTGAGTGGGGATTTGAACCTGAGTCTCCCAGATCCTAGTTCAATACTCTAAACTGCTATACAACATGGGCTGTGCACATGGAGCTGCGTCTTGAGCAAAGGGCAGTGTGAAAGCCCAAAGACTGAACTGAAGAGTTGGTAGCTTTCTTAAAGCAGCCCAGAACTCCTGGCTTGTCCAGACTGGTCTAAAGATCTCCAGCTTTGTCCGGGGGGGGGGGGGGCACACTAGGTATGCCTTTTATTATAATGTTGTTTTAATAGTGCTGAAGACAGCTCACCACACAAGAAAAGGTGGAATACAGATTCATAAATAAATACTGAGGATGCAGTGAACTTCCTAATCCTCATGGATCTGCAACCTAAAGGCTTCACTTCACAGTTTACCCTCTTATAACTAGACGGACTTCCAGTGTGTGTCTTCACACACTGTGTGTCTGCCACTGAGCATAATGTGAGCAAATCACAAATCAAGTGCAAAACGTGGGCTCCCTCCTTTCTCTTCTCTCTCTCTTTGTGCTTCCCTTCTGGAGCAAGATTATTGGAAGCTAAAGCTGCTGATGTGAGAGATAGAACATATGGTGCCTCCATAAGAGGGAGCGCTGAAATGGCCTTGAACCTGCCGGACTGACCAGCTGTTTATTGCCAGGAAGAGTAGCTAATCAGCTCTTCCCTTAAAGGAACATCTCTCTTTTCTTTCTTGGGATGCCTTATAGTTTGTGTACCAAACTGCATATTCTCAATAGGAGGAAAAAGTAATGGTGTGGGGTATTGCATTGCTGGTGACACTTCCCTTTCCCTTGAACATATATGTGTGCTCAGCAGGCACACAGACATCTTGGACTTGGGCAGGTCTTGTATTTTTATATGTGATTCTGGAGGAGCCAGTTACAAGGGTATCATAGCATACCGATTGTGAGGAAGTTAAACCATTGTGAAGAGTCTTAGATTATACCGTTGTTAGACGTTCTGCTCTCTTCTACGCAGCATACTCCAGAGGTATGTGGTGGTAAAATCTAGGGCATGTGGCTTGTGCATGCCTTGAGAAAACACTTGCTCAAACACTTGTGAGTACTCATAAAGTGAGAGGCAAGCAAGAGCAGAAAAGAAGCCAAAATCCTCTCCGTTTTTGGCAGCTACCTCTTTCAGTTCTCCATATGTTGTGGGGAGGGGAGAAAAACAATTTAGGAAAAGATGCTTCTGGTTGGAAGGCAAGAGGAGGGGGAAAAAGTGACAAGGAAATTCCATGTTAGGAAAGCATTAGCAAAGGGCGACTTCTAATGTTTTCCTGCCACTGACGTTGATGGTGACACAGTTGTGTGGGCTGAAATGGGAACGTCACCAAGCTTTTAAACTCAACCAGGAAGTAGTCTGTTGCTCAGGGATGAAAAACAAATATAAAGCAGTATATCTTCTGCTAGTTGAAGTTAACACCTTCTCTCCAGTGAGGGGAAGGTTGTTTCATGTGCAACAGCAGAGAAGATTTTGTTTTTTTCCTCAGACCCCTCCCCCCATGTACAAAGGCTTAAAAAAAACCCTGAAAGCTTCCCAGTGATGATTTCAGTTTGGAAAAGAAACTCCTCTTTGACATCAGCGGAAGAAAGTGCTGGGGGAGAAGAATGTGCCTAGCAAAAACACCCTGATTCTCCTGTAGCTGCAGAAAGAGGAAATGCAGTTATGTGGCCCTTGAGAGATTTAATTGATTTAATTGTAGCAGGAGCTTCCATAAGCAGCAGCCTATTTTAACAAATGCAAATACCTTTGGAACCTGAGCCTCGCTTATCCAACTGTCTATCAGCATTTAAAGCAAAAGTGAAGAAATATGTTGAGAATGAAGAGTGTGACTAGGGACCAAGTAATGTGTGAAAGGACGGGGCTCGTGTTAGGCACCTCTGCCCAGTTGCCATCCCATTTCAGCCTACTGAGGTGCTCTGTTTTTATTGGTCTTACAGACTTTTTAGTCACAACTATTGTCAGAATTTGATTCTGGTGACAGCTGGCTGAATCTAATCACCATCTGTATCATATCTTGGGGTAGATAGTTATGTAGTGCTGACACTTGTCAGTTTCTCCAGTTCAAATTCTTCCTCCCACCTCTCATTTTTTGTCATGTGAAGGTCACATTTGGTCACTGGCATCTTAAGGGTTATCAGTCATGTCCACGTAGTTCAGGCCCTGGGATTTTTCTGAGGACTACTTCGTGCATGACTGTCCCTCCATACCGGAGCCTTGCAAGAAGAAAACACCCACTTGAATTGTGCTTCCTGTCCTACAGGATAGAGCTTTCTGAGCTCATCTGAAGGAGAAGGCATTATATGATGCAGCCCTGAGTTGGGATGTGGGCACTGTAATTTTCTCAGAAACAGTCCCATTCCAAGGCAAAGTGAGGCAAGCTACTCAGGTGGATAGTTTGGATGGTTCAGTGGGAGATAGATTCATTTGACCCATGGGATAAGTTCTAGTAGGAGTTGGGAGGGAGGTTCTTTAGGAGAACTTGAATGTCACCCCCATTCATTCATGGAGAGAAGAGTCTGGCTTGATTTGGCTCCGATCACCATAGAAGCAACCCAGGTAATTACTGGGAGTGCTGTGGGAGAGTAGGTAACAGGTGTGGCTTGCACCTGCCACTGCCTCTGGGCCTGCCTGGCTCCAGTAAGCCGTCTACAGCCCATTCAGCTGGGGCTTCCATTCCACGTGGGTTGCTGCTTCCCAAAGTTGGCTGGAGTGCATGGCAGTA
Organism: Lepidodactylus listeri; assembly: GCA_029233225.1. NCBI lineage: Eukaryota > Metazoa > Chordata > Lepidosauria > Squamata > Gekkonidae > Lepidodactylus > Lepidodactylus listeri. The sequence continues at coordinate 40,722,933 of JARCFY010000013.1, forward strand.
GGCATCACTGTCCACCACACGCCTTGAAGCTGGGTGGCAGCAGTGTAAGTACAGATTTGTGTGCCCGCTTCCACGCTCTCCCACTGCTTGGGGTTGCAAAGTGAGTTGAACTAATTCTGGAGCTGGCTCTTTTTTCCTGCCTTGGAAATCAAAATGTTGCGAGCTGCCTCTGTGTTTTTTGGTTACCCTGCTGGCATTCCTGTAGTATACATTGTTGGAAATCGCTGTTTTTGTTCATGAATTGCTGTGGCGCAGCTAATAGTCAGTTAAAGGCACCAAACAGAACTGGTGTGTCTTGTTTGCCAACTCTGCAGGAGAACATTGGGAGATGGCATTGCTGTGGAGAGTTGACTTTTTGAAGGGACTGCTTCTACAGGTGCTTGAATTGGTCCTGAGTATGTGCTGAGTAATTACCATTTGCAGAAAGCAATTGCAGCCATGGAAAAGTTTCCTATATGTGTTTGTTTGAACCAGAATTTAAGCTTGTGGACATCTTTTGAGAAATTTGCCAAATACAGATTCTGAATCTGCGGTCAGATTTTAAGGAAGGCAAACTGCATAAAAATACCAATTTGAAAATTACATGAAACCAATCTATTGAAATTCTGAAAACGAATCAAGGTTTCCAGAGCCAGTTTTTGTGCCTGAAAACATCAGTGAACTTAGGTTATGAAAACAAGCAGAAATGAACAAAGCCCTATCCTTGGACACTGGATATTCATCCGATTTCCACTAGTGCCTACCTATGCAGTAATAAGTGTCTGGTTTGATGCCAATTCTCTCATTGGGAGTTATGAAGCAAAAGCAAAGATTGGTCCTGAATTAGAAGGAAAATTAAATTATTACCACTGTTTCTTCTCTTGGCCTTTTCAGTGTTGCCAGCAATGCAAAAGTATGCAGGGCAAAGCGCTTGTAAATTCCAATATATTGCCAACTAGTTTGGTCTCCAAATAGAGAGTTAAATCTGTTCAAATGAGAAGGTGGCATCCTTCCAAGACTTTGCTTTATACCTGACAGATTTGCCACTCGCTTATTTAAGGAATGATTAATAATGTATATAGCTAATTTCTTCCTTTGCTGCCCCTTTTTCCCCAGTATGACCCACTACTTTGGGAAAAAATGTATTTCAAACTGAAGGATTTGTGTGTCCAAGGCTGTGCGTCAAACTATTTTATATCAATATTGATTTTTTTAAAGGGGGGTTTATGTTATAAAGAGGGAGCTTTTATCCCCCTGAGCTCTTGGGCAATTATCTCAGTGCCATAAATGTTGATACGCACATAATGGATGTAACTAAAAAATCTCCTTATCCAAGCAGAAAAGCCTGGGTGTTTGTTGGAGCAGACAGAATGCTGAGAGTGTGAATAGACAAACCCATATGTCGTCGGTGAAAGAGATAAATGATGGACGAACAGGAGTTGGTTACTATGGATCAGCACAATGCAACCAATTCCCATCATACCCCTCTCTTAATAATATACCCGCTCCAGTGCCATTGACGGGTAACCTAGGTAGCACCAGTCAACTGTAAGCCTTTTTAAAAAAAAATCTGTTCTTTAAGAATACTTGAGGCACAGACTACTGGGAAGTTCTCCTGCAGAAGCCCTTTTTGGGCCTTGTTCAACTTCATTTCAGTGAGGCTTGTACAGGTGAACTTCCCAGGCAGCATCATTCTGCTTGCTAGTAAATTTTGATAGAGGCCTAGTAATTGTTTGAGGCTTGAGTATATGGAGGAACCAGCTGCAGTAGGATAGAGAACTATGTCCCAGTTACATTTCAGCAAGGACCCTAGCTTGTCTAAAAATGAAACTGTTCAAACCAAAATGTGTTTAGATTTTCAAAGGGGACGGTATTCTAACAGCCTTTACCGTGATACAAGAATAATGGGATGATTACGTGGAAGTTCTAAACCCCATTGTTTTTGCATTTTAACTGTTAGACTGCAGCGGATCAGTGTGTCTTTACTGTGAAACTGCTGATATGGTGATAAGGGAGGAAACTCTAAAAAGCATTGAGTCCCGCATGTGGTTTGAGGGCTAGTTCCTTTTTTTATTATTCAAGGGAGAAAAGCGGACTTGGGTTAAGTGCTTTTAAGTGCCGACCAGAGCTAAATTCTTCTAGACCCCATTGATTTCTGTCTCCGATTTCAAACATCCATGCTTTTGTAAAAGCTAGATAGAATTTATATGGCTTCTAGTTTGTCAGTGTAGCTCAGGGAATGTTATGAGATTTATTACTTATATGCCACCTTTCTCACAATATTCCAAGTGGTTTATAATTTAGACTATGAAATGGCAGAACAGTAAATAACAGAAACTGCCTCAGGCCATCAGTTTTCTTTTCAGGAGCTGAAATGAATTCATTGGCCGGAGTGTCTCTTGTCTTCTTCTCAGGGCATGCAGGTCTTTCATCAGCCCTTAAACAGGCTGCCTTAGCTGGTTTCCCAGAGCCCATAGTAGATCCTTTGACAGCTGATGCCATGGGATCCCTTTTCAGGATTTCTTCCTCTTTAGAACACCTGTTATGTGAAAAGCCTTCTTCACGTGCATCTGCATGTGAGGAAGCAGTATAAACCACACTCTCAAACCCCACCCCACCCCAAATGCCATCTTTCTAATGTAGACTATAAATGCTCTGATCTGAGAACAGGTTGCTGTAGGGTTGGAAATTCTTCCTTAGCTGACCTGGGAAGGCCCCTGAGGTTAGAGGAGGAAAGGGAGCTGTGAGTGATTTGGTAAGTCCCAGATGGCCATGGTGATGCTACAGCTGCTCCCTCATACAGCAGGGGTTACAGAGGACTCCCATCCTAGTCTGCTGCTTGCCTTCATGGCATCATGTACAAGTCTGTAGACCTACAAAGGTGGTGCAGGTGCTGATTTGTGAAAGCCTGCTTGGCTGAGGGTGGGGATCATCCTTTCTGTATATCAGCAAAGTTCTTCTTTATTAGTGTTACCTGTTTTCCTATTGTCACGGGCAGTGGCTAGAAAGGCTCTTTAATGGCTGCCACCGCTCTGGTATGGGTCTCCTCAGAAGGGCTGGGAGCAAGCACCCACCCTACCCCTTTATACACTCCTTTTCCAGCAGGTTCCTCCTTATAAGTGACCAAATGAGGTGTGATGACCCAGGCAGAGTAACAAACAAATTGAAGAGATGCAACAACAACTGTAATTCAATAACTCGTAGGAAAATGAGCACAGTAAAGGTAGGTAAACCAGCAAAATAAGAAACCCTAACGCATCTGACTATACTATACCTAGCCTTCTTAGGGCTGCCAAGTCAGCCTGGGGGGGTGGGGGATCCCCCGCTACAGGGGTTCCCATTCGGCCGGCGGGGGGAACCCCACCCCCGAAGTCGTCCAGTCAGGATGACTTCCCCAGCATAATGACGTCACCCAGAAATGATGTCATCACATTGGGGACATTGCTGGGATGACGCTACCATAGAGTTTTGGGGCGATTGCCAGAGTGTCGCCCTGGCAACGCCCCCAACGTCACTTCCGGGTGACATCATCGTGCTGCGCGCGCCGAGGAAACTCCCAGACCCAGGAGGACTCCCCCCTGCCGGTAAGTCACAAGGACTTGGCAACCCTAAGCCTTCTCTAGGTCTTTGACCTTAAGCTGACTCACCCCTTTTTGATGAAGCATCTCTGCTTCCTAGGAGTCAACCACCTCCCACTTTGGGCAAGGCCTTTTATCACTTCTTCCTAGGTACCACCCTCTACTCCTCTACTGGTTTAAGGTTTTCCCTCCAAATTCTGTTAACCAATCACAGGATCAAAAGGGCAACCTGGGAAATGTAGGCCCTGATACCTACTCTAATACAGGCTTCCTTGGAGCCACTAGGCCTTCCTAGAGCCTGTAGGCTGCACTACTTGTAGGCCTAGGATCATACCTATATATCAAGCTATCTGGACAATCTTGCCCCCTTTTCTCCTTCTGAGTCTAAGTGCAGTTAGAAATGGGTTGCTGGCCTGTCTGCACAAACTACCAATGTGGCTGCTAGGAGTGATAGTTCCCCTCCACACACACAGACACACACACTAATGAAGCAGTGAGCCACCTAGAAATAAAACCCAGGAATCTTCACAGCATTGCGGAGGTATGTAGGCCACAACTCTTGCACTGCAATTTAAGATCGTACACCCTGTTATCCTTTGTTGCTTTGGTGTGCATCTCTGAACAGTGCAGTTGCTTGGGATGGAAAAATGTCACAGACTAGCCCAAATCATTTTCTGAATAAGAATAGAGGCTGAAATAAATGTTGGGTAGAATTTGGGTGTTTGTCATTTGCATAATAGAAGAATATCTAACCAGATTCCTCTTCCTTCTCTTTCTAAATTTTTTTTTATCTGGCAACACCACAGAACTGCTTTGTCTCAATGGAGCTCTGCAGAGCTCTGGAATAATAGGGAGAAATCTTTTCAGGTGAAGTGAGGTCATGAAAGCTTTGCTTGGAGCATGTTATCACACTGATTGAACTCTTCCAGCTCCTGCACATCAAACAATGAAAACATGGAGCAGCAAATTAACTGGCCATGTGGCAGCTAGATCTAAAAACACAGCTTCTGACAGAAGTTCAGGATCCTCCAGACCTAAAAATGGATTGTCTGAAGTAGATTTGAGTGAGAGACAACTGCCCCCCCCAGCCTTCATAACTGGGGGGGGGGGGAGTTGAACCTACATCTCCTGCCCTTCAGATCCATCTGCCCACCCAAAGCATAGCCCTGCTGAGGCCGTATGCCCACCCAAAGCACAACCCTGCTGAGGCCATTGGAAAGCTGGACCATGAATGTTGTTCTTTCCCAGGACTCCGGTGTAACCTCTGCAGTCATCTCCCAGTGAGGTGATTGTTAATCTATACTTCCACCATACTGAGCCATAGCAGTTACTCTTTCTATTTTTTAAAGGGACTTGATCTGGTGAATAAGTGTTTCTTAAAGAGATTGTCTTGTTCCTCTCCAGTGTTATCAATAGACTTTTTATCACCAATCAGTGATTCATCTTGGTACTTCTGAGGGTTCATTTCAAACCTTGGCTGTTTTAGTAGCCAGTGAGTGCCATGTTTGGGGTTTTTTTTTAAATGGCAGCTTTAGTGATTAAAGCAGTATTTATCCAAATTCATCCTTTTGGTTTAACCTGGAGCATTAGTAACACTTCTGCACTGTGCAGAACCATAAATGCGTGCTGCAATGTCAGATGGAGCTTGTGTTGTACTTGAGTCTACTCTGTCTCGTTCTCCTTGATTTGTTTTTCTGCAAATCTATTTGCTGACCTCGGCTTTTTCATCCCATGTGCTCTTCAGGGTGAGAAGAGACAGCTGGAGGTTCAGTCTGTTGCAGGCATGAGAAGGGATTACCTCCGTAGGGGAGGGTGTTTGCCTGTTGTGGGGGTGAGCCACAGTGGGGGCAGCTATTAGCACTGCTAAAGTCTCGATTGCAGTCTCTCTTACCTTTAGAGGTGATATGCATAGCAAGTGAGATGGAAGGAACAGGAGCTCTTTTGCCTTCTGTTTTCATTTTTAACTTCTCAGGGCTTCCGTTGTTCTCTGAGGACAAAACGCTTAACTGTAGGCTGTTCTTGCTAATTATGGTTGAGTGTTGTAGCTAAAACCTAAACCCTTTAGCTCTGCTTCTGTAGCCTCTCTGCTTTGCAAAATGACAGGCAGATCTTGCTGGTAGTTCCTCAGAGGCATGCTAAACCTTGATTCCCTGTGTATTTGGGGTCTTAATCGGAGTTGAGGCTTATGTGGGGTTAAGCATTATGTCTGTGCTAGGCTCCCCTTTGAGATTATAACTGCACTTTAATTAGCAAAACAGGGTGTGAGGTACTAGTGGTGGTATGGCAGAAAGTGCCTTACATATATTCTCCATATTGGTGTCAGGGGTTCTATTCTTTCTTCTGTGTGCTTTCTCTCTTCCTCCCCATGCATATATGTGTGTATGTAAACATCACGTATGAATAAGCTAAAATAAGTTCTCATATATGGAATTGTTTCACTTGTCCATCTCTAAGTCCACTTACCCAAGTGTATCATGGTTTTGTCCCTGTGAGCTTTCAGATAGAGAAGCCAGGGATAGAACCTGGGCCCCCATGCACTTCTCCTAAGATGAGACACCTTTCACCTTTTGACTTCTTGAAACCTAGTTTCTCCTGCCATGATGAACCAAGCCTGACTTCATATAAGTCCATTAACCAGAGTTCAAATCCTTTACTTAGAGCCGCTTTGTGTGTTTTCTGCCATCCCAAACCAAAATGAACCTAAGGTTTGATGAAATTTTGGCCCCCTCAGTCCTTCAATTTACCCAGCAATTGTCAAGTAGAATTGTTGTTACTTCTAACTGGTGTAAAGGAGAAGATGAGGAAAAGAGAATTGCACTAGAAGGTCTTTCATTATGAAATGTAAATATGTGATTCCCCCCACCCTTGTGCAAGTTCAGGTTTGGGCAAGACACTTTTTGGGGGGAGATTTTGTCTGCTGCTTTCATTTTGTCTCATTGGTTTTAAGTGGAGAATACTCTGACTTGACTATGTATTAACATTTAAACAAGGGTGACACCTCACCGATGACACCTGCTCTTGGAAATGTTGTGACACTTCCTGTATGCTTCAGGACAGGAGGGACACCAGTGTACTTATAATTTAAAAACTGGAACCAGAAAGGTAGCTGTCTAATTATAGGTGTGTGACCTCATTATCACTGTCCATGTATATCCTTTGTAGGCTTCTGTTGATGTTCAAGCACTGGTTACTTGACATTCAGAGATTCTTTCCTCTGTGATCTTTCCCCCTCAGTGGCTCTTGTTCTAGGATGGCAGTTCTCAGGTGTTCTACCTTGAGGGGAACTCTTTCCACATGAGGTTGTCTGTTGAGCACTTTAGAGACTCCTGCCACAGAGAGAATTCTTGGAAGTGTTCTAAGGGTGCACACTTGGCTCGTGTGGAATGTTTGGATAGGCCACTCAGCCTTACCTTTGTTTCTGCCCAAGGGCAGTTAACGCTCCCCTTTGGCTATGTATTGCAGAGGATGATCATAGTGGTGGTAAAACAGTTGTGTGGAAGCTGTTTGCCATTACTTCTACAAGGAGGCCAATAAGTTTCTATGGAACTCCAGAGCATGGCTTGAAAACCAGGGTTTCTAGAATGATAATTCCTATCTATACTAACGATGAATTTCAGGATGTTTCAGTCGCATTGGGTCATTCACATGTTACTGGTAGTCCCTTTGAAACCTACTCACCAGGGATTATCAACCTGGCTACATGATTGTTTATCCCAGGTTGGATCAAAGGTGAGTTGAGATCTTGATTCCCAGCAAAGTCTTTTGACTCTTCCCACTCATCTCAACCTCTGCTTCACCTCTTAAACACGTGCACTGACTAGAGATTGAAGTGAGTTCAAGCATCATTAACCCTGGATAACTGATTGTGTAAACAGGCCCCTGGTGGCTGTAAGTTTTTATGCAACTTGCTTAGCTTAGTGGGCTGTATAAGAAATCAGGTAAGTGCACTGCTCATCTGGTGTTTAGATGCATTTAATTGCTGTCACTCTTGCACTGTTATCAAAACTTCAAGCTGTATATGCATTCTGCTGTTTCTGTCTTTTGATTCTGAAATTTCACCCCTCTGTCCTTGAATTTGTAAAACATAATGAAAATGTGACCCCTTGATAAATTTTGGTGGAATGCAAAGCTAGGAACCCTATTAATTTTCCTTCTTTTAACTTGCATTCCTGCTTCCATTCCATAATCAGCATTTGTAATTCTGGTTTCCATTTTATTCCTACAGGGCTAGAAGCATCCTTTCTAAAAACAAATGATTGCTGGGCCACTTGGGAGGCTACCAAGTCATCCATGCCCAAGGCTAGGAGGGCTGCATACAATTTCTGCCAATGCCATCCTCTGCAGAATTACACCCTTATAAGCGCATTTACCTCAATGGAATTTAAAGGGCATAACTCTGCTTAGAATGGCATTGCAAGACTCCACCCTCTGCCATAGCACTAGTTGAAAAACTGACAGCAGTTCCAAGTTGTCAATCCTGAACAGCTTCCTGGGCCTTGCAAGGGTAGTGTTGTGCTGCAGCTTGAATTGTTAAGGAGGTTTAGATGTTGATATTGGGTGCTTGAAGCCTCCCCCCCCCCCCATGCTTACATCTTGCCTCTTTTGTGTTAAGATTGACAAAGTGCATTACAACTGCATTGGGCTTTGTGTCTAATTCCGCAAGACTGGGGAGCTTCGTGCAATGCTTTGTGAAGAGGTCCTGAATTTACTAAGCTGCTTGTCTGTCGGGGATTAATTTAACCTCTAATTACTACGTTTTCTTCACAGTTTGCTACACATGAGCATGTTATAACAAAAGCACAATGAGGGGTGCAGTCTGATTTAGCCGTGGCTCTGGAATTTAATTTAAGGGATACAAAGTCAAATCTGACATACTTGGTGCTGCTAACATATTTGAGCTGATATTAGAATTCAAGGATATAATCTTGTTTTCTAATGATACACTATTAGTTGGGTAAATAATGCTGTTAGCTGTAGCCACAGGCTTGGCGTTTCTATCTTGTATTTTTTGTTTGTTTCGGGTTTGATGGAAAAACAGTTAATCAGATGCCATTTTGTTTCCGTCGGGTTAACAGTTCAGGATGACTATTTAAAACTGTCGTATTTACTACAGTCAGATTTCTTTCTTATATAGGTTGGTGCTCCTTCCTGATCGAAAGGAGATTATCTCTTATTTTCAAAGCTAAGCATTTTAATGTGTTTATAAAATGCTGCAGACACAGAGGTAAGGAGGAGGTCTATACACCTTGAGACTTCTTTAAAAGGGCCACATTACATAATGAGCCATGCTAGGTGGAAAAAAAATCTTATTTTCTTTCTAAAACCAAAGCAACCATCATGTTGGTAAACTCATAGCTTTCACTGCCATCTTCTTAGCCCACTCTTAACCCACTAGCCCATTTCTCACAACATATCCATGGAGATGGAATGCATGGGGGGGGGAGCAGTGTTGAAATGCAAATTCTGCCTTTGATTATACACACACCTACATGATATGTAAAGCTATAGGAGCATGTAGCTCTCTCCTCATGATCAGATGCCCTGATGTTCAGGGTTCTCAAGCATGTGGGAAGGTACCAAACACATGTGCATACAATGTACGTACTCTACGCACCTTAAAGTGACAATGTGTATGTCTAGGTCTTCCCCATGTGCATTGTGTCTCTACAGATGTTGTTGATGGGGAAGAGGCATAGCTCAGTGGCGCAGCAACATGCTTTGCATCACTGTATCCCAAATCTTCAGCTAAAAGATTCTCCAGAGCTCCTACCAGTTAAAGAGTACTGAATGAGGTTAAACCAGTAGTCACCATATGCAACAGTTTAATGTGTTCACTAACTGTGCAGAGTCCTTCAGAATTCTTATTAGGGTTTTTTTTTGTCATGTAAAGTCTTGAGAGGTAGGAGATTTCCACTTAATTCCTGGATGTGGGTCACAGTCTGAGATACAGCAACACTTTGCTAGTCCCAGTCGGTTGACTTGAAATTCTACAGTATGTTCTTAGATCTTGGTGTTTAGATGTGAAGTGAGGAGCTGAGCAGTTCGGTCTAAACAGGTCTCCTATGAAGGTTAATCCAAATTAGCAGTATAAAATTTGGATTATTCCAAATGGTACAATATAAAAATGCTTGAAAACAAGTCAGTCTGGTGAAGGTAGGGTGTTAGGAGCAGGATTCAGATGTCTGTACTTGTTGCCTTTCAGGTGCACCCAAGGATATGGGAGTGTGTACATGTTTTAGCCAAAAGATGGCCTACAGAGTTCAGACACAACATGCTAGCAACTGCCTCTGCTGCTGTGCACATCATTCTTAGCCCATAAAATCAATGGAAAGTGCTCCGATTCCTTCCCGGCATGTTCATGCAGCAAGGATGTACAGAATACTCTTGGTATTTTCTTCCCATTCACTGAACTCCCTCTTTTGGGAAGCTTGTACATGTCTGAGTTGGAACACCATTTGGAAGCCTGGTAAGAACTAGCTATCTGAACTTGGTGTCCATTGAGCAGAGAGATGGAAACATCTCGATTTCATTTTGTCAGGGGGTCTTAGGGTGGTGGTTGTTTATTTGCCGCGAGACTGAGCTGCATTGGACTGAGTTGTAATTCCAACTAATTACTTCATTGGGTTTGCTATATAGATTTGCTAGCTAAAACTATTTTGTCAATAGTATATATATATATTTAAAAATAGAAGAACCTGCACAGTCCAGTGACTTCCATTCCTTGGCCGGAATCTACATATGTGAAAGATCTGTACAGTCTTAACAGACTAGTCTACTTAGGCTATATCATTCAAACATAGCCCAAGTATCTGCATCCATTAATCCAGAATAATGTAATCTTGTAAGCATTCCCCAGAGCTGCATCTTACATGGTGAAGGAAACAGCCTCTACTCGTATAGAGAGGGAGAAAAGACTAGCAAATGAGCCTGTTTTCAGGCCTGCATTTTAAAGCTTGACCTTCAGGGTTAAATTTGCCACAGGTGACCAAACTAAGTGAGCCTCCAGTTCCGTATCATTCCACTCAACCCCTAAAAGCAATCTCCCAATACGGTTAGATAATTGTTTCCAAATAGCTATCAGGTACTCATCTGGTACAGTCAGCAGAAGACCACAGAATAGATAGTGGATTTAATTCAATTTTGTTCTTTCCAGCTGCTTCTGCTTTTACTGGAGCGCTCTGAACAATTTTCTCATATGAAAGCAATTGCTGCATTCTTTTAGGTTCTCTTTTTTTTTTTTTAAGTAACCTGGTAGATCATGATATCCTGATTCTTTTTAATTTTAAATTTCTGGCCCCTCTCTAACTTGTTCCTTTAGGAGTCCTTGTATTTTCCTAATTAATTCTGATCTTAAAAAAAAGTCATGCAGGCTGCAAAAACAACTTTGTACAATGCTGCAGTCAGAAATGCAGGCCAAAGGGGTTGATCCCGGACTGCCAAGCCATGACTCATTAGAATGGAATTTCTGTTCCTCCCTTGTCAAAGACTGCAACTTACTCCAAAAGAAGCAAGTCTGTCTCTTTGATGCTGCTACTCTGAAATGCCTTGCATTGTTTGGTGTCTCTAACAATATTTAAAGCCACAGGCTGCTGTGCCGAGATTTTTCTTTGCATAAGGAGAGAATTTACAAGGTTCTTGTTTGTTTAGCTGAAGTGCATTGAGAGGGGTGAAGCAATAATGCTTGATGCTGAAGTGCTAGGGCAAAATCTACCTTCCAAGGAGGTCTTATGGAACTGAATGGAAGAAGGGGGGGGGGGGGGGGAGGCTGTGGCTCATCTGCTTGGGCTGCGGAAGGTCCCAGGTTCAATCCCCAGTATCTCCAGTTAAAAGATCTAGCTGAAGTTGATGTGAAAGACCTTTGCCTGAGACCCTGGAAAGCCACTGCCAGTCTGAATAGACAATACTAACTTTGAATGGACCAAGGGTCTGATTCAGTATAAGGCAGTTTCATGTGTTCATGTTCCCTCAGACATCTCACCAGTGAACAATGAGGCACTCTTGGGTGCGTCTTCTGCCGCCTCCACCTCCCCCCCCCCCCCCCCGCCATGCTCCCATCACTATTGTGAGTTGCTTAAGGCTCTTTTCTGCCTACCGTAAATTTGTATTAATTAACTCTGCAATAGTACTGTATTAGCTTCTCTAACAGACGTGTTTCCTTTAAACATATATTCCTTTTGGCCCTCCAGGAGTTTTACACTTTCAGAAACTTAGTGCCAGTATGGATCTTCTGGTTGTGTAATAGCAGCAACTTTGTTTTTAAAAAGTGGATGAAAACTTATTATCTGGATAGGGTGGTGCAACAGGGAAGGAAGGAAAGTGAGGCATGCCCTACTTTTTTTTCTTTTTTGTTAAGCAGTCATGCCTCGTATCTTCCTCCAAGGCAAAAGAAAGCTAGTGTAGCAGGAAGTCCAGGGTTCAGATGTTGCCTCTTCCATTTATTTACTTCTGGAATGCTTTTATCCACCCTTCCTCCAAGGAACTCAAGGTGGTTTATATTTTTCTTGTCTCCTGCATTTTATGCATGAACTTGCTAGGGTCTCTTAAGCAAGCTCATCTACCTGTAGTACAGGATACTAAAACTCCCCTGCATTACAAGATGGTTGCTGGGATTACAGCAAATGCTTTGAACAGGGGCAGTGACTTGAGTGAAACTGACCCTAGTTAATACTTTTAAGCAGGGTGAGGGCACGATGTGGGCAGCAAATTGTCAGTTATTTTATTTTGTTTTTATCTATACAACCAGAGGGAGTGTGTGTGTGTGTGTGTGTGTGTTGCCATTTAGATTTGTTATTCTCTTCTCTCCAAATGCCTGTCCTTGCTCAAGTCTGGTTTGACCCAGAAATGTTCTACTGACATGGAACTTGTCTTTTGCATTATTCTGCTGCTGAGTGATTAGCTTAACTGCCCTGCATACCTGTACCCTGTGTTTCCTTGAGGTGATAAACCTGTGTCTGACCCTACAGACTGCAGACTAACCCCCCCCCCCCCCCAAAAAAAAACCTCCTCCCACAAGGGAAACTAGATCTTGGGCAGAACAGCGGTAGTGTTGAGAGTCAGTGTGATGTAATAGTTAAGAGCGACATACTCTGGGGAACTGGGTTTGATTCCCCACTTCTCCACATGAAGCCTGCTGGGTGATCAGTTCTCTCAAAACTCTCTCAGCCCCACTTACCTCACAAGGCACCTGTTGGTGAGGAGATAAAGGGAATGTGATTGCAAGCTGCTTTGAGGCTCCTTTAGGATTGTCAACCTCCAGGTGGGACCTGGAGATCTCCCACTATTACAACTGATCTCCAAAAAATAGAGATCAGCTCCCCTGGAAAAATAGCTTCTTTGGAGGATGGACTCTATGGCATTGTACCCCACTGAGGTCTCTCCATTCCCCAAACACCACTCTTCCAGGCTCCACACCCAAAACCTCCAGGTATTTCACAACCAAGAGCTGGTAACCAGTGTTCCCTCTAAACTGAGTTAGAGTGAGCTAGCTCACAATTCCTTAGCCTCCGGCTCACACATTTCTGTCTTAGCTCAGGGAGGATGGCTCCAGAGCAAGCTAATGTATGCAGTAGCCAAATCGCTCTCTCACAACTTTAATGCCAGTAGCTCACAAAGCAGAATTTTTGCTCACAAGACTCCACAGCTTAGAGGGAGCATTGAACCAGCATCCTCTGGTTTAATTTTTATCCTTACATCAGCTCTGAGGTAAATTAGGCTGAGAGTGAGTGACAGGTCCAAGGTCACCAAGTGAGCTTAATGGCCAGGGGAGGATACCAGTCCAAGCCCAGTGCTCTAACCACTATACCTCAGTTGCTCTTTGTGCATTTGGGTCAGGAAGTTGGGCATGGAAGAGGCATCCAGGTGTTCTTAAGATTGCACCTTAGTCACTTAAGCATTTCTTCTTTCCTTCCCAAATTCACCGGAAGCTTTTCTGGTGGCCGTGTAAGTATTTGTTACTTGAGGGAGCCTTTTAATGGTTGGGAATCAGCAACAGTTTATTTTAGCCGTATACATTTTAAGATGTGTGTTTATAATAGATGTCTTTCTAAGCACATTAAGTGCTTTGTAACTTAATTACATTGGTTTTTGCATTTATGCCTGCCCTGAACCATTGTGAATTGGATGGACTGCAAATCTGAAGTAAGCAAAACAGATGCATCTTGGTCACCCTTGCAGATAATTCTGCCGAAGTCACCAGGCTTCTATTAAGGTAATGTAAAAGAGAGAGGAAACCCAACTGTTTGCAAAGCTTCACTACCAAGTTGCCTGGAGGCAATTCTTACTCTCTGCAGGCAGCTGAACAAGACTATTCACACTCAGACCTCTCTTTTTGCTTTTCTTTTTAAGTGCTCTTCCAAGAGTGAACTTTTAGGATGTTTTTTTCTCAACCCAAGTGAGCTCCGATACGCTTAGTTGCAGCCCACCCCTCCCTAAATCCACTGAAAGAATCTCAGTCATGTTTTTGAACCCCCTGGTTGCTTAGAAGTTTTAAATTGAATCTTGCTTGGCTACTGAGCAAATAAGAAAAGTGTGTTTTGTCCCATTCAGAAAACCATAAGATCTTGATGTAATAATGTCATTCTGCAGAAACTGATGCTCCGTTACCAGGTTTGGTGGTGTTGGTCTGCTTGGCTGCAGAGAAGCGGCCTGTTGGTGCAGCTCCAAATGCCAGGCATTGTTTCTTGAAAGTGAAATGCCACCCAGGGCACAGAATCAAAAGGCACATGCCTCTTATGCCATTGTACAACAAGTGTGGCATGTCCATCATTCCACACATTTGCCTGTCATCCACGACCTGCATGCAGTCCTTAAGCAAATGAGATTAATTAAGTGCACATTTGTCACAGTACCACAAGAGTGCTCTGGGTGATTAACACTCTAAGCTATTCTGGGATAACATTTTAACACTCGTGAACAGGCACATTTCAACCAGTTCCCAGGCCCAAGGTTGCTTTCCAGGCAGGTATATATAAGGATCGTTGGGAATTCAGCTATCAAAAGTAAAGCTGCAGGTAGTGCCCGAAATTCTATGTACTCTGTCAAGGGTTGTCTGAATAGCAGGAGTTTTGTGCTGGACTTGGTGACTGACTACAGATAAATGAATCTGTTGGCTTCCCAGGTTGCTTCCAAATGGGGCTTATTCTCCATTGTGCTGTACTTACTGCTGCAAATGCAAAGGCATTCCACAGTAGCAAGAGAGGCTCTACATGGGGTGATTCTCCATGCAGTCTCATCACACCATCCCGCCAGAGTGCTTTTTCCCCCAGGATTTTTTTTTGAGAAAATCACTACTAGGTAGTAAAAAGTAGTAGTAGCTACATCATTATGGTGCTATAGTGATATATGTATTACCAATGTTTTTTAAAAGCTGGGGGAAAGCCTACCAGTAGTGGCCAGGGGGAGGGGGATGGCTGGAACAAGGGGAAATGGTGCTGGATAAGGCAGAACAGTGAGGGTGAAAGAGGAGAGTGCAAAAGTTGGCTTGAAACTCAGCATCAAAAAACCCCCAAGATCATGGCATCTGGCCCCATCACTCCTTGGCAAATAGAAGGGGAAGTCATGGAAGCAGTGACAGACTTCATGTTCCTGGGATCCAAGATCACTGCAGATGGTGACTGCAGCCATGAAATTAAAAGACTCCTCCTCCTTGGGAGGAAAGCTATGGCAAACCTAGACAGCGTAATAAAAAGTAGAGACATCACCCTGCCCACAAAAGTCCGTACAGTCAAAGCAATTGTATTCCCAGTGGTAATGTATGGCTGAGAGAGTTGGACCATAAGGAAGGCCAAGCGCTGAAGAATAGATGCTTTTGAATTATAGTGCTGGAGAAAATTCTTGAAAGTCCCTTGGACTGCAAGGAGATCAAATCAGTCAATCCTGAAGGTAATCAACCCTGACGATTCCCTGGAAGGCCGGATACTGAAGCTGAAGTTCAGATACTTTGGCCAACAAATGAGAAGGGAGCACTCACCGGAGAAGACCCTGATGCTGGGAATGATTGAAGGTAAAAGAAGAAGGGGACGGCAAAGGATGAGATAGTTAGACAGTGTTATCGATGCAACGAACATAAAACTAAGCGAACTCCAGAGGATGGTGGAAGACAGGAGGGCCTGTCATGATGTGGTCCATGGAGTTGCAAAGAGTCAACTGTGCAACTGAACAACAACAAGGCAGAACAGAAACCCACATCATCCTGTCCAGGGGTCATTTTGTAGAAAAAGAGGTGCAGGAGCTCAGTAGCATACCTATTAGCATAACTCATTAGCATATGCCACGCCCCCCTGGCATCTCTGGCTGAATGTCAGTTTCAGCCCCATTATACTCCATGGGCCATTGAAGTCAATGGCAATTCTCATAGGGTATATGAGGGGCTGGAGGAGAGGGAGTTTGAAAGAGAGGCTCCAAACTTGCAGGGTAGCTGCTGGGGCCTTTCCTCAAAATACCCACCAAGTTTCAAGAAGATTGGACCACGGGGTCCAATTCTACGGGCCCCAAAACAGGTTGCCTCATCCCCTCCATTGTTCTCTATGGTGGGAATTCTTGAAACTTGGTGGGTATTTGGGGGAGAGGCTCCAGCAGCGACCCTGTAAGTTTGGAGCCTCTCCCTCAAACCCCCTCCCGTCCAGCCACTTTTTAAACTGCCGCCGAAATTTGGCGGCAATTCAATGGCGAGCTGAATCAGATTAGAGAATCTGATTTGGCCCGTGGCTGCCCTAGTGCTCTGCTCCACCTCACTCCAGCCCCAAATGACCCTTGATCCTGTCCATGCTGGTCCCCAACCCACTCTGAATACTTTCTTTTGGGAAAGATTGTACCCAAGCACACTTGTGAAAATGTGTCGGAAAACTGGGGAAAGCCAGAAGGTGGACAACAGCAAGACAGTGTTGTGCTGAAGTCCCCCCTCCCTCAAAAAATACTTAGTAGAAGAAACCCTAGATGAGATTATTTCTAAACAAGGACACATATTTAAGCATATAAGAAAACCCCATAACTGTGAGACAGCATTCAAGGTGTGCAGTGTCCTTGTTTAAATGTTTAATGCAAACAGACAGGACCCAAACTATAGGAACCACAAAAACCATCATAGAAGATAATTCCAGATAACTGTTAGTCTGCAGCAAAAAACCCCAAAAAAACAAGAATCCAGTGATACCTTGGAGACTAAGATAATTTCTTCCAATATACCATTATAGTGGAATGATTGATCCATTTATTAAGTGTATTTGAATTTAGTCCTGCAAAAATTTATGCAGGAATAAATTCTGTTAGTCTCTTAAATGTTACCGGACTCCTTTTTATTTAATAGAAGACAGAGAACTTTTTTCTTCAAGTGCTCTAAGACCTAGCAGGAGAATGTGGGTGGGTCAAGGTTATGGGAACAATCACAGCTTACTTCTTAGAAACCCTACAGACAGATTTAGAGTGCTATCCTAATCCCACTCAAGGCACAACTAGTCACAAATTGTTTGTTTGAAATGGCCAATTTCAATGTGAATCAGAAATACAGAAGGCAATGTGGTTAGCTCAAATTTGGTTAACAGTGTTCCACCTAACAATATAGGGAACATGTGCAAGGATGCCTAGTCTAGAGACTTACAGAGGCATCCTAAGCAGAGTTACATCCTTCTAATTGTATCACAGTCAGTGGACTTATACAGTGACTCTTGTAGATTTGGTTCATGAGAAGGATTCTTTCATTTCCAAAATGGCTGTAAGAGGTTCCACCATAACATTTAAAATATACAGTGCTGTGAAGCTTGTGATGCATTATCAGCCGTGATTGTTCAGTGAAAAACAAATGGCTTATCCTTCCATCGTGATAGATTGGGAGTGATGTATGTTCATGTTTGTTTGGATAAATTCTGCATCAGTTGGGTGGCCAATTATGCTGCAACCATAATTGAGAAAAATGTTCCCCTTTGTTTTCTTTCTATCTCTTATTTCTATGGATACTAGATCAGCCTTTTAAAAACAAAGTCTTCACAGTTGTGACTTCTGAAGCAAGGATTGTCCATGTTTTATAGGTGCTCTGACCATCTGCAGTGAAAGACAGTTCTTGACCGTATGGGGCATCTCTTTGAAATGGATCTCTCCCTAAATGTGGGCACTCACTTGTGTGCAGCAGGGCGAGAGAGGGCTATATTTCATCTCATGTACATGTGAACACTTGAAGGTGCCTTATACTGAATCAGACCATTAGTCCACCAAGGTCAATATTGTCTCCTCTGTCTGGCAGTGGCTCTCCAGGGTCTCAAGCAGAGGTCTTTCACATCACCTACTGCCTGGCCTTTTAAACTAGAAATGCCAGGGATTGAACCTGGTACCCTGTGCATGCCAAGCAGATGCACTACCACTGAGCCATGGCCCTTTTTTTCTATCCCTGCATAGGCTAACTTGCTGGACATCCTGTGGTCCCAAATAGCTGTTTTTCATTGGTTACAGTAACACTTAGGCTTGTCCTTGAAGCAGAAAGAGAATGAATGAAAGCTTTTCAGTCTCGATCCCAGAAGGTAGATCAACTATAATTTCAACTGAAAGTTGTATGTCTTTAGATAACTTCTCCTCCTGTCAATTAAAGTTCAGTGTATGTACATTTTGTAGAAGGAACTGAACAGTATCTGAAGTACAGCAAAATTTAGGTAGTTTTCCTTATTGTTCTCCATACATACCCCTCCCTGCCTCTTTCCCTCCAGGTCATCTAAAGCCTTTTGACTATAATGGAGTCGTTTAATTACTCCGTAGTGTGAAACTAAGAGGATAAATCTGACTGCCTACAGAGTGGCAAATCAACCCAACAATTTGAAAACAAGTCAGCTAATGAATGGGCATCCTTTCTTCAGGAAGAAAGAGTCTGGGGGCAGCTGTGCTTATTGGGCTGACTTTCTTGCCATAATCGTTTTTACCCTTTGGTGTAAATGGAGCAGATTGTGGGAGCTTTTGATGACTATTGGCAGGCCCAGCTCTATGGGGCAGCCCTTTGCTGTGGATTTCTGGCACGTCTCATTTTGTCCCCAAATGTTGACGTTCATTTGTCTGCAGCTAGGTTTATTTCATCTCCTGTTCATTTTATCTGTATCCCACACTGGCTACTGCTAGTAAGTAGCCTCTTTGCTGGTCCTTCTGTACTTCCCTTCCTCAGAGCTGGATGGTGGGGTATTATCCTTCTTTTAAAGTCTGGGTCCATTGCAGGATGATGTAGTGCCAGTGGTTTTTTAAACTGGATCTTCTTTTGTAGATTTTTGTTTTGTTTTGAAAGATTCCATCACATTTTTTTTCACACTTCCTCATTTTAAGCATCTCCTACAAGTTCTTTCTTGTGTTGATTCTATTTTTCCCCTCCTTTTCCCCACGCTACCTAGATATACAACATTTGAATGGATCTCCATAGAGACCGACTGAAGTAAAAATTAGGCCATCTTAAATTGTTCTTGATGCTCACGTGCCTAAACCCGCAGGCAGACCAAAGAATTGTAAGCCTAGAAACTGTTCCAAGTGGCAGTGAAGAGACGTTGCGAGTGGGTGTGTAAGGAAAAACCTGCATTTCGTGTCTGAATGGAATTGGTTTTGGATTATGAGACTTTCTGGAGCTCTGGTAGGATCAAATTACCTGGGATCTTGAGCAAGCCAGTGGTTTGAGTTTTGTAGGTAATCTAAGAAATGATACCCAGCAGCAAATAGTGCTGTTAACACTTTAAAATACAGACTTTTAAGGGCATTGTGAATGACTACTGATGTACCACTTAATTTCTATTAGTATTAAACTTGTCTTAGTCTAAGGCTTCCCCCAAATCTTCAAGGTAGTGCTTTTATTGTGACTAAAAATCTGTCCAAAATAATCATACTTCATTGCTGAGTGGTCCACCCTTCGGTGCACCTCCTTACGCAATGCAGAACTTTGGCTATAAATACCCTAGAATTTTTCTTGGTGAAAGAGCGCTGCTTACTCAAAGCCAAGACAGACATGATGAATATCGGACATCTTTATCTGCCTTTAAGAGATAAATTGTACATGCCCACAGCAGTGACTTGGATTGGGGCCATACAAGATAGGCTTTAACCCCTCAACCTTTGCTTGCTTTCACTGATTGAACTAGGCTTCCAGTCCTGTTAACACTTTAATGAAAAATACAGGTTTTTAAGGACACAGCTTTTTTCTTTTACATAGATGACAACTGTGTTTCAAGTAGTGAAAGCAAGCAGGGAAGGGGGAGATTTAACCCTTCTTTGAGGTCTCATTGTGAATCACAGGTGCACTCAAGCACAGTAGACTTTCAGACGAGTGCAGAGCTGTAGTTGAAGAATAGCAAAGAGTAGCAAATTTACTCCTCTAGCCATTCATGTGAATTATTTTTTTAAAATTCATTTCTGTCTTGAGATATGGGGAAACTGAAGAGTAACATTATCCCTTATCTTGTTACCCAGGAGCAGGATGAACAATTTCATCACATTTCTTGTTCTCTGAGCCATCATATCTGAATACAGTTTGGGATATGGTTATGAGGGATTATAAGCAAACTTGAAGAGTACTGTTTTGGGGAAATACCAAGAGGTAGAGAACTCGAAATCTTGAAATTAACTTAAAAAGGGGGACTTTACTTACATGAAAGCTGCACCTTGTGGCCAAGAAAAAGGGATTGGATTTATACCCTGCCCGTCAGGAGTCTCAGAGTAGCTTACAGTCTCCTTCCCTTCCTTGCCCCACGACAGACACCTTGGGGCTGAGAGAGCTCTCACAGAACTGCTCGAGAGAACAGCTCTGTGAGAACTGTGGCTGACCCAAGGTCACCCAGCAGCTGCATATGGAGGAGTGGGGAATCAAACCCGGTTCTCCCAGATTAGAGTCAGCACTCTTAACCACTACACCAGACTGGCCCTCCTTCATTACTACAGGGTGAGCTATGATGGTGGTTGACCTCTTTTTCTGTGTAATGTATAATGTTCAGAGATGCTAATTGTGTCACTTTTCAGGTGTAAAACCCTAGCAAGTTCCTGGGCTGAGCACAGGGTAGGTCCCAGAGGCTGTTTGGAAGAAAACTGAATCCATTCCTGTTGTAAATAATTAATTAAAGTTTTCTTTGGAGGGGTTGGGCTTGAGCAAATTCTGACTTGGGCAAAATGTGCCCTCTACGGTCCCCAAATTAAGAGTTCATATGCATTATCACCACTGTGGGCTCCTTTCATCTTTTTGCATAAAAACAGTCTCTAGATGGCTGCCTTAATTTTCCTTTCTTTTTGTTAAGGTGGCAACCTTTGCAGTTAGTGTCATATTATTTTACTGCTGACCTAAATGTGGTCTGGCTGCATAGAATCACCCTCCCTTGAGAAATTTGGTAGGACCCCACAAATAAAAGCAGTTATCTGGCAATCTCATTCATTTAACCAATTTAGTTACTGGAGCTAGTCTTTAAGATTTCTTTCTCTCTCATTCTTTCGTTAGGGGCATTGTTCTGTACTTCCGCTGGTAGGATTGTGCTACAAATATGAGAAACTTTGCAAAAGTCTGCCACTCTAAAAACAGCTCTTAAAGGCTTTTTTGAGAAGGACAGTAGATAATAGGAATACAAAGAATAGCTATGTAATGGCATTATTAATAGGGAAAGAATTTAGGGGCGATTAAGGAAGAGCATTTTTTATTGTGTGGAGAGGATCTAGAAGAATGGACTGATTACCTTCTGCTGTGGGCTGTGCTAGCAATCAATTTTCCTTTCTCGTCTTCAGTTGCTTGCTAATTGCATTGATTTTTATCAAATATGTGTACAAATCAATTCTATATTTTAGCACTGTTAAAAGCTTCCTTTCTTCCTTACAGGCACAGGTGATATGATCATACTAATCATAATCATTCTCTTTTTTCAGTGTTTAATTGTAGCTGTAACTGACCAGTTGTTGAGCTTGCAACTTTATGGGGTCCGGTAGGTCAATGGTTGGGATTCTTTTGTTTCATCTGTGTTGAATCACTTGCAGTTTTCTCCCTGTACTGGAGATGGGATTTTATCAACCAGAGTCAAGCTGGAGTTGCTAATGTCAAAATGGAAGGACCAGCCTTTGTTGTCAAACAATACCGGCGGGGAGAATTTAGCGGGATGCACAACTGTGGTACTGTTATTTGCTGGAACAAATGAAAATCCAGCATCCTGCTCTGAAAGAAGACATTGCACACATTAACCTCCATGGATTAACCTATCATCCACCCTAGGAGCAAATCTACTTGAGCAGAAAGAGAGCACACATTGTAACCTCCTTGAGATGGTGTCACTTCAGGAACAGGTAGAGGAACAGCATGTGTAAATGCCCCCTCCCCACCAGTCACAGACTGTCTGGTTGCAGCATGCTGACACATTGGGATAAAACTTATTCTCTTGGACAAGGTAGCTTTGTATCAGCCAAGATATGTGGGAGCATTCCCAAAACTACCTTTGGGTTGGCTCAGTTCTTGGGGAATGTGTACCACTGAATGTCCCGAAGGACAAACTGAGAGTAACAAGCAGGCATGCAGGAGCAACTGAAGTGTACCAAGCCTCAGATGTTTCTCTGAGAGATGACTTGTTCTTTTCCCTCTGAGGCGGAGGACATATCGGTGGGTGATTCACAACGTCCTTTCAGGGAGGCAGGAACAACGTTTTTCCTCTTCCTGTCCATGTCATGGGAGTCACCCACCTTCTCAGTTCTGTTCCTGCCTCAGCAGGGAGAGCAGTACTATCACAGGTTTAGCTTTCTCTTTGTCTTTTTAAAGCCTTTAATTGCCTCTTCCTTCATTTTCTTACTATTTATTCTCTACATCTCTTGTTCTGTACTCTGTCTATAGTCTCTGATTCTATTTCTCCTCCACTTCTTTAAGCCCAGCATCTGCCCCGGGAGACTCTAGCAATTGTGGCGGCCATTTTGTCAGTCAGCAAATGGACTGTCTCTTTAAAACTCTGGATGGCTTCCAAAGAACCCTCAGACAGATTTCTCTCAGAAGGAGAGGTGGAAGCTCTGCTCCCAGCTATCGCTGTAGAGCAGAATGGCTTGTTCTGGCTACCCTGATCCAAGCAACAGATTTGGCGGCCTTTTGAAGCCTGCTGCTGCAGACCCGAAGGCTCGCTCCATCTATGCAGTTTTGAGCAGCCGCCATTTTGAAAGATTTGACTTGGAACACGGGGTCCCTAGCAACCACTCTGAGACCAGGGAAACTGAGGCCAATTATTCTTCCAGAGAGAGAGATCCAGATCTACCTCCTTCAGATCAAATCTTGGCCGTTGAACCAAGTACTTCCATCTGGATTGGTAATATAGGGAATAAGGAAGTTTTTCCTAGATCCACTGTAACTGGGAGGGTATTTCCTTTCCCTGAGTTTTTTGAGAGACAACTTAAAGCCGAATGAGCTAAACCCATGGCTAACCAGCAGTTCCCTGGATTTGTCAAGAAGTTATATGCCTTACCAACTTTTACTAATGAGATTTTACAAGTCCTCCTGGTGGACTTCCCAGTTTAAGTGTTAGAATTGGTCGGACTTCTATCTAAAGACAGCCAGGGATCTGTTTGAGATAACTTGGACAAGAGAGCAGAATTTGCCTTGAAAAAGGCACATGAAGCTACTGCCATAGCGATAAAGGCATCAGCCACAGCTTCTATTGTTTCCCGGGCCGCCGTAGTTTGGACTAGGAAGATGATCCAGTTGCTTCCAGAAAATAATTGTCAGCTTTTAGAAGGGGCCAACAGAATTCTCAAGACCAATGCCTTTATAGTAGATGCCACCTTAGATGCCTTAATCTTCTCTTCAAGAGCCATGGCCTCTGCAGCTGCTGCAAGGAGAGTCCTATGGCTACAAGCATGGCAAGCAGACCTATTCTCCAAGAATTTTGTTACAGGGTACTTCTTCCAAGCAAGACACTGAAACACCAAACTGGGGGATCCTCAAGACAAGCCTTTAGAAGGGGATCATACAACACCAGATTCAACAAGCAATCAGCAAGCAGAATTGACAGGTCCAATCACAACAAATTCCCAAAGGCATGACTATCATCCCTTTCTGGTGTGGGGCGGCTCCTCCATTTTCAGGATGCCTGGATCGCTTCTCGCACAGACTCCTGGGCAGGGCTATTTTGAGGCAGAAACGGAGTTATGGCTGGCTCCTGAGTTGGCCATGCCTACAACCAAAACCTCTGGGCATGCGTGGCTACAGAGCACACTGCCCTCCCCATGTTACACACAAGAAGGAAAAACAGCATGTTAAAATGCCTCTTTCCCTCTGGGGAGCCCATCCAGATTTTCTTATCAATTTCACTCTTGGCCAGTCAGCTGAGAGTGAAATCGACAAGGAAAAGCCTCTCTCTGCCTTCCCTTCTCTAGCTGACATGTTGTAGCAGGAAAAGGGCAGGCAGGGAACCCAAGCACCTTGAAAATGCCTTTGTTTTCCTCCCCATGCCTGCCCTGTGCTTTCCCAGCCCCCCCCCCCACAATATGCTAATAAGCTGTGCTGTCAGGGGTGTGGCCTAATACACTAACAAGTTTCTGCTGTTGGGTGTGGCCTATTATGCTACTGAGTTCCTGCTGGGCTTTTTCTACAAAAAAAGGCCCTGCTCCTGGGCAATAGTCTCCTAAGATTACTCCATAGAGTTTGCCAGAATTTCACCAGAACATTACCTGAGTGCCCCATACTCAAGAACCAAGCAAAACAATGCATAATGTTCAAGGTGATTCAACACTTGCTCAACATTCAAGCAGTAGAGTTCACACTTGAAGGAGAAGGGGCATGGAGTTTATTCCATTATTATGGTCCCAAAGAAGAATGGAGCTCGGAGAGCAATATTAGGCCACAAATTTCTCAACAAGTTCATCAAGTCAAGATACTTTTGAATGGAGACCCTAAGATCAGTAACAGAAGCCCTACAGCCAGAGGAATACCTCACTTTGATAGATCTAACAAAGACTTATGTCCACATTCCCTCCATGCAGAAGGTTTCTGTGGTTCTGCACAGGAAGGTTTTATGTACAATCCAGAGCTCTTATGTACAATCGGACTCTCCTCTGCTCCAAGAGTCTTCTCAAAGATCCTGATCAATCCAGTAATTCATCTAAGGGAACAAAGCATCCACATCCACCTTTACTTGGAGCTTGATCTGATCAACAAATTATTCAAGGCCATATCACATCAGGACACACAGACAATGATTCACTGATTACAAGCTCACAGATTCCTCATCAATCTACAGAAAAATTCCCTTCAGCCAGTCAAGAGGTTAGAACATCTGGGAGTAACTACAGACACCAGAGCCAATTGTCTTTTTCTCATTAAAGAGAAAGCAAGAAAGACCAAAGAGATTTCAGAGTCTGTCAAAAGCAAATCATCTTCACTGATGACTCTGGCCAAGCTAATGGGCCTACTCATTGCAAGTATAGATGCAATCCGATGGGGATTCCTACATTCGAGGCCCTTGCAGCTTCTCCCCAGTCCCTTTCTACTTCAGATTATGAAGAAAGAAGACCTCTCCATCCATATCCCACTATCAGTGAAATATAGTCTGGTCTGGTGGATACGAATGCCCAATGTTCTGCAAGGAAAGGAATATTACTTCCCAGAGGTGAAACAAATCTTCATGGATGCCAGTTTGTCAGGATGGGAAGCATTGCTGGATGGGATTCCCAGTTCAGGGTCACTGGTCCAGGAATGAAGACACGCTTGCCCATCAACCTGTTGGAACTCAGAGCAATACATCTTGCCCTGCTTCATTTTGATTCCTGGATAGTGGACCAACATGATGCCTGCCTTTGGTTTTCCTAGTACTCATTTGCTACTTTAACAATACAAACAAAGCACTAATCCTGGCTTTCCACCAGCTTTTCTGGGGAAGGTGATACTTCACAAGAGCCCAGGAGACACCACCTTTGTGTCTGCAGAGAGCGACTATTTGGAAACAGCTGCCTTCCGTCATAGGAGGAGGACTCAAGGCTTGTAACCTCCCAACTAGTTGTGATTGGCCCCCATGTCTCTGGCAGCCATCTTGTGGTGGTAGCCATTCCACATTTTCAGAATACCAGAAGTGCCTACAGTCTCAACAAGATTAGAGACCTCTGGTTTACAGTCTAGACTCTGCAACACAAGGACTTTAACAAAGAAAAAGAAAACAAACAATTTTTGAGGTGCCATATGCTTTACTGAATTACTGTACAAATAACCCCTGAATGCCTCTGATGGTTAAATACATGTAAACCAGGTTGCAAAGAATATTCTTTCTCAAACAGTGCTAGAGAATTTATATGGCCATTTTTTCTCTTTCAAAGAATTAAGCGGATCATGCCTTTAAAACATGATTGCCATCTCTGTGTCCTGAAAATCTACAGAGTGTAAAGCAAAAAGCAAACAACTTTATCCATTTGGGTTTGTTTATGCCCATGGCAGTTTAAATTGCTCATGTCAAATGCACCTCTTTTCCAAGGTACACATTCTTTTAAGTGTAAGCTACCCACCTTTTGTGCTTGCGAACTGTCTAGATACTGTTCTGTAACTGAAACCAAGAAACAGATTTCTGAAATTGTCATCAAGACTTTCTTTGTTTTTCATATCAACCTGCCAGGTAATATTTGGTACAGTTTGAACTTTAACAGTAGTGCTTGCAAGTAGACTTGCTATTACTCTCTTAAAAAATGAAATTTTGTGATATTCTGACACTTGCCCTTTTTGCCAAATAAATCTGGAAGCGGAAGAGGAAACTTGCTTTAAAACTGAGGACATTTTACACAATGATATTAAAGGAGTAAAGTTTGGTTTTTAAAAAAGATTTTACTTAAATCATTTCAGCAAGAGTTGACATGGTAGGAAGCTCTCAAGTCCATCATCTTGTGTACAAATCCAGTTCCAATCTGGATTGCGTTACAGTTTTTTTAGCCAAGAAATGCATAGTGTGGCTCAAGTAACACCTTCATAAACAATAACATCAGTTAATTTAGCATGATGAGACTTGCTGCTCCATCTTGACAACGCAACTCTCTGCTAAACACCTTAGTTCAGATTAATAACTGTAATAATAAGTGGGTGGTCAGTCAAATCCTCTGTGCAGGTTTGCAGGGAGTCTTGGAGAGAAAGGGCAGTCAATCATATTCAGATCTTTCATAGAGACTTTGTATTTATTTATTTATTTGATTTACACTCCGCCCTCCCCGCCAGGGCAGACTCAGGTCAAAGGGTTGAGGACAGTAGGAAGAAAAGGGTCTTACATCAAAGCACTATAATGACTCCTCTCTCATCATGGTCTCAATCCTACTTTGAAGTCCCATAAATGTCAATAAAACTCTCTTCCGTGGAGGTGACTTTCTAAATGACACATTAGCTCCAGGTGTCACTAAATGTGGGCAGGTCAGAGTAGGATCTGGGAGGCCCAGCTTCAAATCCCCACTCTGCTTTGGAAGGTTACCGGGTAACTTTGGGCTAGTTACACTCTCTCAGCCTAACCTCACAGAGTGGTCCTGAGGATAAAATGGAGGGGAAGAGAATGATGTAAACTGCTTTGGATCCCTCCCTGCTGGGGAGAATGGCAGGGCATAAACAAAGCCAGTAAATAATAAAATGTTTAAAGGTCTGCAACCACATAGTTGTGACCCTTACATCTCAGGTCTTTTTCCTGAAATTGGCACTCTCCCAAGCAGGCCCCCATAGGATTGTGGGCCATTAAATGTTACACTTCTACCACTGGAAAGCAAAGCCCCACAACACTAATGTAAGGCATAAAGGGCGCCTAAGAAGCTTAGGAGTTGGCTTGTGACTGACAGTCCCCCCCCCCCCCCCCCCGTCTTGCTCCATTGTGAGATATGCAGTGCCCTGGGGCAGGTGTCTGTCCTCTGCTTGGAACTGAAGGTTGGCTGGAGTATCACAGGATCTCAGCACAGTGCAGGGCACTGTACTCAGGTAGGACCTGAATGCTTCTTTATGCTGGCATAGCCTGGAATGGACTATTAGTGCCATCTAAGGTAAATAGTGACTGTTGGTTTTCCATATTTGGATGAGTCAATAGTGTCTAGTTAGTATGAAAAGCCTTAGTCCAGAACTGTTTCGAAGTCCTGCTCAAGTTCTTGGGCATGATCAGTGGCATGAGTTCTGTAGTGCACTTTGCACAGAGCATCATCATGCATAGCTCTGCATAAGCAAAAGATGTGCACAAGCCAAACCTTGAGGGAGGGGTTATTAAAGTTCTGGATTCCAGCCTGATGGGTATTTGCATCCTCTAAATTTGATTTATACCTCCCTTGCTCCCCACTGGGGGACCCAAACCGGTTTACATTGTTCTCCTGTATTATCCTTGCAACAGCTGTGTAAGGTAGGTTAGACTGAGAGTGTGACTGGCCCAAGATCACTCCGCAAGCTTTTGTGGCAAAGTGAGGATTAAAACCTGGATCTCCAAAATCTAGTCTGCCGTTCTTCTCAGTATACCACACTGTCTCTGTTCTCTTTTCCAAATATGTAAAGGTGTCAGAGCTTGGATGTGCTCCAGTCTCTTTCATACGTTCTAGTCTGATAGAACAGCTGGTGCCTTTGGGAACTGGTGTCCCGTTGATATATTTTGTAAGTGACCTTGCATTCACTGAATTTTGCCCTATCTAGAGCGTAAGTGGAATTAATTTGTTTTTGGGTGTCGTGTGTCCCCCCCCCCCCCCCAAATCAGTTTAAAGGTTCTTGCATGCACATACGCTCATGCACTCAGGCATTCATTTTAAAATCTGATTAAGAGATTGTCATCATTTATTGTCTGGACTTGAACAAAGCAGAATGATGTAGCTTACTTTTGTGGACTTGGCTGAGAACCGGCATATTCTCTTTGATAGGTGAAATGTTTGCAGAAGCTGGCATGCTTCTCCTCCCGCCCCGCCTCCATACTGGAGCTCTGGGAGAAGAGAAGCACTGCTACTCCCACACAAGCACACACATGCACACTTGATTTTGCATAATCTCAGTCATCTCAAGTCCATCCTTGTCAGCAGGCTTGTGCTGTGTCTCTTGTATAGGACTCCCAAACTAGATAAGCTTTGGTGGTGGGGGGAGGTGGGGGTGTTACAATAACACAGAGAAGATAAATGTACCGGCTGTGCTGGAGGCTGTCCTCGGGCTGTTTGTTATGTGTCTCCAACACTGTTGCTACATCACACACTTCCTCGATCTCCCGATTACCCTACAAGCTTGTCTAATGGGATCCTCTGTTGCCGATTCTAGCTCACTCTGACCTACTTCTCTTCTTATGTCCCAGCAAGCTGTCAAGAACTATCAGAGCATTGGAAGCTGAAATAAAAACTCACTGAGGGGAAAAGCATGCCATTCTCTAGTGAATTTAACTAGCTGTGTGCTAACTGGTTTGTTTGCTTTTTCAAAAAATTGCGTCCTTTTTATCTGTTCAAATGTCAGCACCTTTTTTAAAATCTGCAATTAAACACAATTAAAATAACTAATGAGGGATCAGCTAAGTTAGGGTTATGAGGTGTACAGCAGTTTGCTAGAACTTTCCTTTGTAGGAGGAAGAGAAATTAACCTGAGATTTATGTATTTATTATAGCCAAAATATCTTTCATCAGAGTCTTGACATCTTCAGTGTTTGTTTTCATTTTGGATTTGAGAATTCATTTGAGCCGGTGATTCATAACATACGATGTATCTGGTATTACACCATTGCCAAATAGGTCCAGAATTCTAAGCACACACCCCCTCCAAGTTTGCCTAATGCTTTTCATTGTGTGCTGTTACAAAGCCTTAAGATGCCACCTAATGGTTGATAACCTACTATTGTAACAGTGCACTGTATGCAGTATGGTGTCTGTCCATATTTCCTGTCCAGCACTCCATTTTAATATAGTAGGTATCAGAGTGGAAGTGAAGATCTCTGACCATCCAGTCCTTGCTCCTAATTCCGCATGTCAGAGAGCTTTTTGTGATTACCTGGGTGGTGGAAGATAGGCTCTCTGTGATGCTGAAAGACAAATTCATGTTATGATTACTAAGCATATTCTTGGGGTGCAGCTTAACTTTGAAAACTGGTTCTATTCCTATGGAGTCTGGCAAGTTCATACTCTGCTTTAGGTTCCTGCTGACCTTTTCTCATGAATTAAAAGGTACTACATCATTAAGGGCTTGACCTGCATAGCCCAGGCTAGCCCGATCTCATCAGATCTTGGAAGCTAAGCAAGATTGGTCCTGGTTAGTATTTAGAGGGGAGACCACCAAGGAAGTCCAGGGTTGCTAAGCAGAAGCAGGCAGTGGCAAAACACCTCTGCCTGTCTCTTGCCTTGAAAATCCCATGCAGTTGCCATAAGTCAGCTGTGACTTGATGGCAAAAAAAAAAAAAGAGTTAAGGCAATACCTTCTTATTTGGCCAGATTTTCATAGGTCCAAATGCCTGTCACACCTTTCTTTTACCTATCACCCTATGTAGATGTCCCCTTGGGCAGATTGGTTGCTCAGAGAAACTGCTAGGTTTGTGCAATAAGAGTTACACACTAAAATACCGTATTTTTTGCTCCATAAGACTCACTTTTTCTCCCAAAAAAAGTGGGAGGAAAAGTGTGTGTGTCTTAAACCCCCCTCACCTTTCCCAAGCCACGGCACCGAGCAGAGCTAGGTGCGTCTTATGGTCATGTGCGTCTTATGGAGCGAAAAATACAGGTAAATATGCATGTGTTTTAGTTGCTGTCACTGTGTAGTGCTGACTGTGGTTGCCCAAGGCCATCAGTCTTTGTAGGGTTCTAGTCCTCATGATTATAAAGAAAAGCTCATCAATGTGCAGGAATGGTATCTGACACATCAGAGACCAAAGACTCCCTTGAATGGAATTTCTAGGGCGCTGGAGTCCCCTGTTCTTCTCACACCCCTGCCCTCTGCTGTATAGTTAGCCAGCTTCTGCAGAACTCAGCATGGCACATATATTTTCAATGCATTTCCTCTAAGCAGCATTGACTTTTCCCTGGCATCGGTGTGAGATGTGTCTGGCACTGGGGTATTCCCAGACCTATTTATAACAGAATTTGACTGGTCCTATTTTGTTAACCTATGTTTCCTCAGAGGGCATAAAGGTGGAATAGTCATGGAAGCTCTCAGCATTTTAACTTAAATCAGTCACCTCCTACCCATTATTGATACATCTCAAGAACCAATGAGGCATGTTTAATTGCACATGTGTGGACTCAGCAATCAGTGTGCAGATGGCAGCAGGCTCTCTCCCCCATCGTTGTGTGTGTAAATGTTGTGAGAATAGTTTTGATGCTGTGAGAGGTCACATTAGCCCTAATGTGAGCAATTTTGTCATTTCTAAAATTTAAGTGGAGAGGTTTTCACTTCTAGGTCAAGCAAATTTAATTGGATGCTTTGGCATTAGAGGGACGCTAGGCTTGTATCTCTCCTTCCACTTGTAATGAGAGCCAAAAGGAGGACTTGCTGTGCGATAAATGGGTAAATTTTATTTGCAAAGCAGGTAAAATGGGTTCTTGATATGTGAAGGGTATGTGTGTCTGTCTAATTAACATATTGTTGGTTTCTACTTCTTGGAAGCTGTAAGTCAAAAGCTTCTATCACCTTCTTACAGCCTGTTTATCACGTGACGTAGCAGTGTGCTGTTTATTAAATCATATTCACGTTTCACCCCCCCACCCTTTTCTTTTCACTGAATGGGTTCCTCAAGTGCAGTTATTTTCTGCCTCTTTCCCTTCAGTGTCAGTTTCACTGCTGGAACCTTGCTACTGTATGGAACAGGCAGGAATTGCATTTTGTGTGTGTGTGTGTATGTGTGCAAAACTGTATTTTTTAAAAGACAAACCCAGTTTACCTTTTGTTTGGGTGTTTTTTAAAGGCTTCATTGTTACCAAATAAAAAAGGAAAAGGGGAACAGCTCTGATTTTTAGGATTTCCCTATCTTTTATTAGAGGATTGTAATCCTGCCGCTATACTTTCTGTGTTTAAGGAGTGCTTTCCTGGGAGTAAGCCCCACTGAATAGATCTTCTTAGAAGTGCTGTCTTGGTCTCTTGATACAGTGTGAAGACTTCCTGATGAACAAAACACCAGTCAACAAGAAGAACAGTCTATGTTCTTATAAGGGAAAGGTCAAGAGGTCTACCTTTCACCACCACCCCATCCCACTTTGCGTTTCATCAGTAGGCAGACTGCCGTGACTAGAGGAAAATACATATGAAACAATATGCTTGTCTTTATGTTGCTAGGCCACCTACCGAATAACAACTGTTTATAGCATTTCTATAGTACTACTTGAGTGTTCACAGTCATCCTTAAACTTTGCCAGGTAGGTCAATATTGCAGTCTTAATATTGCAAGTGAGACAGGTGAATGAAGAACTTCCCAGCTCAAGCCCTTAGCCACTCTTCTATTCTAACTTTCATGAGATATTTTAGACCAGGAAAGAAAATAATTTCTGCACAAGGAGGATCAAGGGTTATTGCTTCTCTCCTTTTGGGTCGAAGTACAGACTCTGGGTCTCTTGGTTCCCAGCAAAGCAGTTGGATCAGGCTATAA
The DNA here is from genome assembly GCA_029233225.1 of Lepidodactylus listeri. Lineage (NCBI taxonomy): Eukaryota > Metazoa > Chordata > Lepidosauria > Squamata > Gekkonidae > Lepidodactylus > Lepidodactylus listeri. The sequence goes on from JARCFY010000013.1 coordinate 40,754,968, forward strand.
ATTGCTCTTTCCCCTCCCCATTTCCTCCCTCCCTATTCTGATAGTTTCTCCTCTTGGTGTTATGCTTAGACTGAGCTAGGCATATGCACGAGTCACTTGCACATCTATTTTTAGTTACCCTCTAATCATTTTCACTTCTAATTTCTCATCCATTAAGCTCAGTACTTGAGCAGTAAACACTGGAAAGGAAATGCTGCTTTTTCTTCTCTATTTGTGTGTGTTTTCCTTTTTGGTTTGGGGCTTGGATTTTAGCAATAATGTCCATAATCAGACATGGGCCACAAAGCAAAATAGCTCCTGTATCCCCTGCACCTCTTACCTCCTTCTATATAATATTAATATTCGACTGTAGTGCAGTTCAAATACTGATATAGCATCTCATTTATAGAACAGAAGTATGATTGAAGGTAAAACTTCCATACGAAAAGCTTGGATTCATTTTCACCATCTACTCCCTGTGTTTCCTTAAGTACATAAGAATTGTCTTGCTGTATCAAACCCATTTAATCCAGCCCACTGACTCCCCCATAGTCTGATGCTTCTGGATGCTGGTAGGTACACTGCTTCATTCTGTGATCAGAGGTCACAAACGTCTGAGCTTCAGTTACTTACTGGGAAGTTTCATTTATCTTTCATAGTGTTCATAAGCCTTGTTGAGTAGACCTGTCCTCCATTCAGTTCTCATTTTCAGTGGCCATCAACACAAGGTCACAAGGTGGAGTGAGAGAGAACGAGAATGAATATTGATCCTCAAAGGCTGAAATATCAAACAAAAATGTTTCTCTTGTCTTGCATGATCAGTGGGAACGGCTCTACCCACCAGCAGCTCACACCAAATGCTGGCTTGACTAGCTCTTAAAATCATTACTTGGAAAATCTTTTTTCCTTCTCTCAATTTTTTAATTTTTTTTTTAACATCTGGCATGACAAAGAGTTACGTTGAGCTCAAAAGCTTGCACACTATTGTGTGTCATCGGGTTAGTCCTTACAACAAGTGTTATGTATGTTGTATTTTTGGGTTTGGGGTTTTCCTTTTGATATCATATGGCTGTCAATAAGAATGTAGATGGACATGATACCGATTAATAAATGACTGTGGGACATGTATAACTGCTTGGTAAGCAAATCTTATGCATTCTTCCTCCTGCCAAACAGTGAAAAGAGTATTGCCAGTTCTCTGCTTCTCCATATTTCTGAATAGATTTAGAAGTGTGGTAAACTTGCCCTTGGTAACAGGTTGCCTTTGTTCACACAAGCTTGGTTCCTGCTCTGTACCGTATCCTGACAGTATAGGGTACTTAAGAAGAATTCTTTGCTCTCTGATTGTCATGCTTGAAAAATCAGCTTTTGATATAAATGATAGGATACAGTAGAGTTCTTCTGTGGTGAAAGCCCTTAAACAGAGCAAACATTCAGTTTAGAGCACAACTTCATAAAATAAAAGATCTCATTGTACATTGTGGAGCTTTGTAACAAGGAGCCTCATGATGTTCTCTGGGAACCGTACCATAAAGGACACACTTTAAAGCATATACCATTGATCAAATTGGGTTCTTTTGGGTAGGATTTCAGACAACTAGGGTTGCCAGCTGCCAGGTGGGGCCTGGAGTTCCTCTGGAATTACAAGTCACCTCCAGACTACAGAGATTAGTTTCCTTGGAGGAAATGGCAGCTGTTGACAGTGGACTGTGGATGGCAGTGGTTGCCAACCTTTTTGGTGCAGTGACCCACTTTAAAAAAGAATTCATAAATCAGCAGAACTGCAGAAGCCTTGAAACCCTCTTGCACAAGCTTCTCAACCCACTTTTGGATCAGGGACCATGCTGCTCTAAGGCATCTTATCCTTGCCAAACTCCCTCCAGGAAGCTTCCAACCTGGAGTTGGCAACCGTCTCAGACACAGAGGGCCAGTTGCATTCCAAAGCAAAATGTTTTGGTGGCTAGATGTAGACCTCTGGGAGGGGGAACAGTGTTTAAGCTAAAGACCTTTACTAAATCTCATCCTTCAAGGGGGGGGGGGGGGTGCTAAGAAAACAAACCGGTACACAGGAAGATAGTAGTTGGGGAAAACACTAAAAAAGAAAAGACACAACACTGCTGTGGAACATTCTTTATTCAAATAGTTGTAGGCTGTTTATTGACTGCACAGGTTATTGGTAAAAGGTCGACGTCTCTGCTGTGTCGGACTCAGCAGATAAAGACAGAAGAAAGACATGTTTGAAGTCACATTGCAATGGAATTCCGTCCTGCTAAAGAGGGCACATTTGGGTTCTTTATTTACTTGAAAGGGCTAAGGCATTAAATCTGCACATTTACAATCCTTGACTACTTAAATTAAGGACCCTAATTGATCACAAATATGCTCTGTTCTTCCATCTTTTTTTTTTGCTTTAATAAGCTCTCTTTAGCGCTTAAGTATTTAATCACCGACAGCTGTAATTATTTATCTACCTTTTTGTTTCTACACAGACTGATTTGGCCATTTATTATAAATTATTAAATTTTGGACACCAACGTGATCTGTCCAATTTATCAGCAACCTCCCCTCCCCCTTTCCTTTCTTTCATAATACTCTTTAAGGAGCTCTGCAGTTTATGAAGTTAAACACAACGTTCTTATTTACCATAAGCAGTAGGTCTTTAATCTAGATGCAGCAGGACTGGCATGGTTTAATGCTCTTTCTCTCTTTTCTCTCTCTCTTTTTTCATTGTGCTCTTGGGTCCCAGTAGAAAAGGTATTTTTGCAGAGGCACTTAGAACACTGCCAAGTAAGAGCAATTTCAGCACATGCTTAAAGTAGAAATATCAGCTTAATTAGTTTCCTGAATTGGAAGCTAATTTGCTCTTTACTTGAATTATCATGAAACCACCAAGTTAAGCTAATGTCATCCAGTAGACATGATCTGGATTTGGATACTGGTTCAAGGGCTGGCTTTAGAAGAATGAGCTTCAGCTCTAAAATGGGAATAATAACATTTTTGCCAGCATGAATGAGATGAGAATGCTTTTGCCACAATGCAAAAAGGCAACTTTGCATAACAAAGTAATAGATTCAGGTGGGTAGCTGTGTTGGTCTGAGGCGACAGGACAAAGTTTGAGTCCAGTGGCACCTTTAAGACCAACAAAGTTTAATTCTGGGTAGAAGCCTTTGTGTGCATCTGATGAAGTCTGCATGCACGGGAAAGCTTCTACCCAGAATTAAACTTTGCTGATCTTTAAGGTGCCACTGGGCTCAAACTTTGGTCTATAACAAAGTATAGTTATCTTTACAGTGAGTGGAACTGACTTGGTTTTAAATCACAATCCAGTTTTGGGGGTTCTTTTTATTATTCTTTGAGGCTTTTGCATAGTCCCTGTTCTGTTCCAAATGTAAGCACAACTACATGTGACTGAAATATAAATGCTCATTCTTACACTTTGTTAATGCCCACATTTTCCTCTTTTGTATGTTTTTGCCATCTTAACTTTGAGACTGTAAGCTCCTTGGCATAGGGATTTGGCTTGTACTGTTCTGCACCATGCACATACTTGGTGGCAGGTAAATAATGTTCAGAATTATCATACCTTATTTCCCTTTCCTTGAAACATATAGCCAAGGTGGGTTACAGATTAATAAAGTGCCTCTGTTCCTGCAAAGCCTTGGAGCACCACCTGAAGTCTTCTTGTGAGCAGAAATCAGTCTCAGTAGCTGACTTCCTTTTGGATTCCAGTTCCCTTGTGCTGCCATTCCCTTGTTAGCCCCAGCAGTGACCATCCTTCCCTAATAGGGAGTCTCCTACCCATCCTCAGGCATAGTTTCTTCATGGTGGATTTGGAACCCTTTCTTCTGTTGTTTTGCAAGTTGAGGAGTTGTCCCCCCACCCCGCTGTTTGTCATGTATTGTATTTTTAATTGTTGGTTGCTTTGAACAAGAGGCAGAACCAAAAGGAATGGTTTTAAATGGGCATGTTGATGGAGGAAGGATGGAGCTACAAAACAAGGATCCACTGATGTGTGTGGAAATGCTCCAGTCTGACGCCTGTAGTAAATTCCTCATGAGGGTTCTTCTGGAATGAAATCCAGGAGTAGTGTTCTGTTCATCACATTCCATTCCATCCAGAAAATTGGTGGTTTTGTATGCATATTGATTTAAAACATATAAGGTAGGTTGTGGCCAAAGGATTTGAGAGCCACCCCAATTCAGTATGTAATGGGAGCATCCCAGGATCCTCCCATTCTGACAAATAATGCACGTCCTTCCAAAGACAAATCTTTCTCTTCTGTTCCTACTTTGTCCCTTCTGCCTTCCTCCTGTCCTGTCCTGTGAAAGGCTTTATCTGTTGTTGGTGACCTTTCTGTTCAGTCTTGGCATGTTTGCAGGATAATGAAGAGGAGGGGAAGAAAGCTGGTCTAGAAATTATTTACTGTTCTGCCCAGCACCCCCCCCCCCCATTTCCTCTGTCATCTGATTGCTTTTAAAAAGCCCTTTTCTGCTCTTTGCTTGTAGTGTAGAAAATTAAGAGAAAGTATGCATAGTCAACAGTTGACTGGTGGAAAGGGAATTTTTAAATGGGGTACCACTAGAGCAAGGACCATCTTAGAGTGGTGTAACTGAGGACTTTTTAAAGTAGAGGGATTATCATGAGGCAGTCTCATTTTCAGTGTCTACGTAGCACAACGCTCTTTTGCAAGTGATACTCCCCGCCGGGTGTGGGAAATTTTCAAGGGGACACAACCTGAAAATTGTGGGGGTAACTAGCAGTCTGGCCGCACAGGGTCCCTTTCACAAGACCATTATGATGAAACGGGAGAAAGCCATTTTGTGGCAAGCTGTTTTGTTTGAGGGGGTTTAAAAGATTCTGCAGCATTTCCACCGCAAACAGATGAAAACCGAGCCATTGTCTTAACAAGAGGCTCCTGTCTTGCTGTGTTATGCTGGGAAGGAGTGGCTTGCTTGACTCCAGAATTAATAGAGCAGAGAGGAAACAGCTCTTAAAGAGATGTGTGCCGGTTTCCTTCCTGTTCAGAGAATTGGAAAGCCTAGGGCAGTGAGGTAATGTCATTTCACATAACTTAGAAGGCTGTTCTTATAAAGGACACTTGCAGTAAATGAAGTGAGCCTGGAATTTTTCTCGTAAGAACTGAATAAATAAAAAAGGACTCTCTTTTTTTTATGACAAAATGAAAACTTCCAGCTCACAGGGTGCTAGTGAGATAATAAATATCCAATAATTAGTCTGTTGCATTCAGGGGTAATGTAACAAGGCTGGGAAAATCCTAGGCACCCCCAAAATTTGGGGAGGGTGTTTTAAGAAATGTAGTTAGTCCAGCCCTATGAATAGCCCTTTTCCAGCCCTGCTCTGTAGGTTGGTTACAGTTATACTAGTCAGCTTCCAAAATGTTAAAAATATTCGGGGCACCATCAGCTGAGAAGCTTTCCTGTTCAGGCTAATTTGAAATGAAGATGAGCTGAGCAAGAGAAAGCTCATGGGGAATTGTGGTCCTTCCTCTTCTTCTGGCCCTCAGAACGCCTCTGTTTCTCCCACAATGAAACGAAAGCCTCAGACTGCCAAGGTGTATAATATTTAATGTTTACATTAATATTGCATGGGAAGCCAGCCTGCCAGTGTGTTTACTGCCTTATGAAACAGCACTCTGTCATGTAACCAGTACTGGGGTCTGAAAGCCAGGAAAATCTCCAGATTCTGCCCAGATCTTCCCGTATCTTGCCAGGCTTCTCCATGTTTCCATTCCTGTTCCGAGGCTCTTCTGCTAACTCAGCTGGCTCCACTTTGGCCCTACTGTCTGCCCCCAGCCAAAGAGTCACTTTTTCTAATCAAAAGTCAGCAAGCTGGTGTGTTATATGTGCCATCACGTCTCACTTATGGTGACCCTATGAATTAATTGCCTCCAGAACGTCCTATCATTGACAGCTTTGCTCAGGTCTTGCAAACTGAAGGATGTGGCTCCTTTTATCAAGCCAATCCATCTCATGCTGGGTCTTCCTCTTCTCCTGCTGTCTTCAACTTTTCCTAGCATAATTGTCTTCTCCAGTCAGTCCTGTCATCTCGTGATGTGACCAAAGTATGATAGCCTCAGTTGAGTCTACATAGGTGGCAACCAGTGTTCCTTCTAAGCTGTGCAGGTGAGCGGCTGCTCATTAACACAGGAAGCCCCGCTCAACAGCAATCTGGAGCCACACAGGGTCTTGGCACTGCCCATTGCCCATTTTAAAATTACAGCAGTTATATTCTGCACAGAATGTGAACAGCTCCGCTCAGTAAAGTTGGGGGGGGGGGGGAATTAGAAGGAATGTTTGTGAATTTGTGAAGTATTCTACAATATTTGTGAAGTATTCTGACAAAACCCCATCCAGTTGCACTGTTGCCCTGTTTTTGTGTTGCCCTGTTTTTCAGCTTGTACAGGAGATTTAAGTTTATCTTCTGCTCTGTTTTCAAATCCAGCCTGTAGTGCGGTCCTAAGCACAGTTATGCCCTTCTAAACCCATTTAAGTTGATAAGCTTAGAAGGGTATAACACTGTTAAAGATTGTGCTGCTTGTGTAGGAACACCCAATTGGAAGGGGGGTTGTACCCTAATCTGCACTGGTATGTTTGTCCTTCCTTTTGTCTGGCTCGTTAAAAGGTCCCAGAACTGTCCACTCAGGCAGAACTAACAAGGTTGATACAAATTCAAAGGTCTTCCTCCAGTCCTACTTAGCACTCAGGCACCTGGCCCAGAGTTGTCCAGTGCTCAGGATGATGCTGGAGCATGTCAGGTACTTACTATACAACTTGAAACTGCTGGGCTGCAAATATCGAGTATTTCCAGGGCTGCGTGTGTCATAATCCTGAAATCACATTGTACTGGGCTCATCGTTCAGCACCCTGACTCATCAGCATTGTGGTTTCTAGCTCCCTAAGCTGGCACCAATAAGGTTTGAAGTATGTGAGCAATGCCTGATAAACTCTCTGAAAACAAAGGGCAGGAATGGGGGAGGAGGCTTCAGTGCCCCATATGTGTGGGGGGGTGTCTCCTTTTCACTGACTGGCCCCTTCTTCTGAATGTAAGGAGCTCTCTCTGAAGAGCAGCAGCTTTGGCTTTGAGCACATTAAGCTGAATCCATGTAGTAATTTTTTTGCTTGTATTTGTTTTCTGAGTCACCCATCAGGGCAAATCTTTAATAAAATACTTCTCTATCAGCAAAATGCAAGAGCAATTTTTCCTGAACAGCGGCGTGATGGTGTACTTTACATATTGAACAATAGCGCAATGCTTTGCAGAAAATGTGTTCTTGATATAAAGATTATGCCACCCCTGCCTCCCACATTTATTATCTGATTCATCGTAGCAAAATCACAGGCCTACAAGGGCTGTTTTCCAGCATTCATTCATCTGCATGATTTGTAATGACGGTTGTAATCCGGTGAAAAGAGGAAGTTTAAATTTTGAGCAGTTGTGCATCTCTCCACAGTTAACGAGGCGTCTAATTTCAGGGCAAATTCAATCCAGCCTTCTCTTCATCCTGGATCTTGCAGATGTTGCATTTTTGCAAATTTTGTTTCCATACCTTTTGCTGTTGATCCGTGTGCCAAGATCAAACTATTTTTCTCTTTCTGATCTGTGCCAAGATGAGGCTATTTTTTTCTTTCTTTCTCTGAAGAGCGTAAAGACCTGTCTTGGCCCCTGGACTGCTCAGTAACAATTGCAAAGGACTTTCCAGCCCGTCTCACTTCCCAGTTTTAAAATTGCTTGTGTGTTTGTAAAGGAAGACATTTAATGCAGTCTTCAGCTTCAGCTGTATCTCAGCACAGCCTTTTAAACCTAGTGATCAAGAATATGAACGATGCCCCTTCCAGTTAACACTTTCCAGCAGTTTAGGAGAAGAGAGGCCTTTTATGGCCTTTTGGAGGAGTCTGATAATTGAGGTTAATAACCCAGTTTTCCAGCTAATGGTACGATGCATTAGAAGAGCGCCAAACCATTAGCTAGTTTGGTAAGTAGAATGCCATGTCTGAGACCAGAGAAGACTGCTTTTAGATCACCACTGAGTCATTAAGCATACTGAGTAGGCTTTGGCAAGTGCTCCTCATAGCATAATTTACCTTCCAGAGCTTTTATGAAGCTGCCTTATACCAAGCCAGGCCATTGGTTCATCTAGCTCCATAACAGTTGCCAACTCCTGGTTGGGAAACTCCTGGAAAAAATTTTTTTTGGGGGGTGGAGCCTGGGAGGGTGGAATTTGGGGATGGGAGTTAGCTCAGCAAGGATATGATGTCTGCTGCCTGAAGTCTGCCTTTTTCTCTGGGGGAATTGATCTCTGTAGTTAGGAGATCAGTTGTAATTCCAGGAGAATTCCCGGTCCCAGCTGGTGGATATATTCCTAAGATCAGCATTGTTGTCTTATTGGTGGAGTCTCTCCAGGCTCTTAGGTAGAAAAAGGTCTTCCCCCACATCTGCTACCTGAGATCTTGAACTGAAGATACTGAGAGATGACTTTGGGACCATAGGCATGTAAAGGATGTGTTCTGCCAGTGGGCCACCACTCCTTCAATGAAGCTCTCTTGGAATACAGACATGGCAGTAGAGTTGCCAGCTCCCAAGTTGAGAAATCCCTGGAGATTTGGGGGCAGAGCCTGGATAGGGAGGAATTTGAGGAGGGGAGGAAGCTCAGCAGGGATCTGTTGCCATGGTCCACCCTCTGAAGATGCCCTTTTCTCCAGGGAAACTGATGTATGTAGTTTGGAGTTCTGTTGTAATATGAGAACTCCAGGCTTCACCTGGAGATTGGCAACCCTATGTGATAGTGATGAACTATCTGAGTATAGCACTGGGTCCTTTTTATGTTCTTAAGGATTACTTTAATCGTCCATGACAAGGCTCTGCCTTAACAGGAAAAGGTCAAAAAGCAGGGTTTCTTTATCTGAAAACTCTTTTACAATGCAGGCTCAGCTACAAACTCCCGAAGTGAGATACAAAAATAAAAGCGATAAACTTAGCAATAAAAACAAAAACAGCAGAATAAAATCAATATCCCCCCAAACCACAGTCAAGCAGTATTGTAACACTGTAACACTCATAGTGTTGGCTTCTATACTTTTTTTAAAAAAGGCTTTAACACAGCCATTTCCAGAAGGCTTTAAAACACAGCCATTTCCAGAATCCAGCATCATAAATGTAAGCAAGCGTCCAGGTGGCGAAACTGCAATAAGAAAATAAATGTGATCAGCCACCGCCTACCGCCAACGACTTCCAAATCGATCCGCAAATGTCTGGTGCCTCAACTGGGGTGGGGCAGATATCTGTGGGAGGGGGTGCTTCAGAGGCAAGGTACCCAAACTGAAAAGGCTGAAGTCTCACCTCTGAAGAATGTTGCCTGCTGTTCAGATGAGAAGCATTCCAAATCCTGCTGTGACGATGCTTTAGCAGGGCCTCCGAGGAAGACAGGTGCCTATGGGGACAGACACACTGATCCCAGGCCCCTTGGAACCTTAAAGGTAAGCACCAGCATTCCGAATTCTCCCTGGAAACAAATGGGCAACCAGTGTAGCTCTTTCAGTGCTTCTGGGATGACTTCTCTGCAGTCCGTACCACCAACTCGTACAGCACCAACCCCCTCTGCATGTAGTGCTCTGGGGTGCCATGTTCTTTTGATACCTTTTCCAGCAAAAGCTATTGCTTTTGATATGGAAATGAGGTCTGTTATGCACGTCTATAAAGGTTTTGGAAATCTTGAACCAGTGCTGTTGTTCACGTTTCTAGATTTAACAATTTGCTGGATAGAGAAAGGGCAGCACTTTGAAGTGAGGAAGTTTGGAACAGTCATATATAATGCTGAAATTGGATAGAGAGGAGTGGGGGAGTTTATTTTATTTGACTTCGTTTGTACCTGGCTCCCTCCCCAGTGGGGACCCAGTGCAGCTTATGTCTTCCTTCCTTCCTCTGTTTTATCCCCCCAACAACCCTGTGAGGTAGGTTAAGATGATACTGCGTGATTGGGTCAAGGTCACCCAGCAAGCTTCTATGGGAGAGTGGGGATTCGAACTTGGTTCTCCCAGGCCCTAACCCGACAAACTAACCACTACAAATAAGACGGGAGTTTGTGATATGCTGGGGGGTGGGATGTGCAATTTAAATGACCAAAATTCTACCAGGTATGTGCATTCCTTGGACATGCCTAATTTTTACTGTAATTGTCTGTATAGTACTAGGTCAGCAGCAAGAGATGTTTCAGAATAACTCTTTAGGTCCTCATCTGCCTTTTGGGGGAGGGGGTTAAATCTTTGTTTTTATTTCTGTTTTAAATTGTGATCTTTAATAGACTCTGTGGGAATATTAAAAAAAATCTAAGTGCATTTTTAAATTTCCTGTCCCACTTTTTGTTTGCGTTTGATCTAGATTAGATATATTTTATTGAAAAATGAGTTAGGAAGCAGCATGGAAGTGGCTTGACACTTCCCATTGAGTTGCTTTCCCACCACACAATGGTTTTGCAACAATGCAGAAAGGCCCTCCAGCTTGGGAAACAATATGAGATACCGAAAGGGGGACTTCCTTAAGCCAAGTCTTCACCTGTGATGTCATCATAGTCATCCCCCCTCCCCTACTAATTTTCTAGCTAGGACCAAAGGCTGTTGCAGGAGAATTTCACAGGGGATGAGCAGGGGAAAGCCAGAAGTTGGAAAGAAACAACAGAAATCTCATGTGGGTTTTTGATGGAGCTGCTATACCCAGTTTGTAGTGGTGGTGGTTTTTAAAGCCTGATGATGATCAGGGAGAGAGAGGGCCTTGGTTCAGTGGCAGAGCATCTGCTTTGCATCCCAGCAGGGTCCCAACTTCAATTCCAGCATCTCCAGTTAAAAGAATCAAGTGATGTGAAAGACCCCAACTTGAGGCCCTAGGACAGCTGGTGCCCATCAGAAAATACTGACCAGTAGAAAAAGAGGAGGAGGAGGAGTTGGCTTTATACCCCGCCCTTCACTACCCGAAGGAGTCTCAGAGTGGCTTACAATCTCCTTCCCTTCCACTCCTCACAACAGACACCCTGTGAGGTAGGTGGGGCTGAGAGAGTTCTGAGGGAACTGTGACTGACCCAAGGTCACCCAGCTGACTGCATGTGGAGAAGTGGGGAATCAAACCCGGCTTTATAGATTAGAGACTGCTGCTCTTAACCACCACAACAAGCTGGCTCTGTGGTCTGACTCAGTATACGGCAGTTTCATGTGTTCAGCAAGGTGTCTAATTGATCACAAAATCCCTGTTGGAAGACAGCCCAGAACTTCAAGGTCTGAGGATGGGGTTAAGTTGGTGAGCTACTGTGGACTGCATGTCATCAGGCATCAGCCCTCTTCAGAAACAGACAGAAACAGAAGTGTGCATTGCTGGTCCCTACCCCTGGCTGGCAATGTGGAGCTTCTGGAATTATCCTAGCATGGTGTAAATGGTGGGAGTTTGGCTGGCTGTCCTTGCTTGGCTGTCAGAACAACTCCCCTTCACTGGCTGCATTTAGGCCTCAGTTTCCAGTCCTCCAAACTGACTGCTGCCCTTGGTGTCAAGGGCTTGGTTTATGCCAGTAGCTCACAAAGTATCATTCTTGCTCACAAGACTCCACAGCTCAGAGGGAGCATTGCTCCTTAGTAAACTATGTAGAGCAAAAGACTTCTTGTTTCCCTGACTGAGAAGCAAAAGGGGGTTCCTTGCCAGCTATGATGCTGCGGCTTATCCCTCGCGGTGGAGGCAGTGGCATGTTGAGGGAGGTGAACCCAATGAGGAGGCGCTTGCTGCCACCACTGTTAGAGGGAACCATTTAGAAGGGAGGATGGGTGGGCCACACTCCGCAAGGGAGATTCAGCAATTCCCCTTGACCCAGCCACCACTCTATTTAACTTTCTTCCCTCTAGGTTGGCAAACTACTGGGTCAGCAATTCCCTGGGCGGTGGGGTAGTTTCGGGCCTTGTAGTTGCCAACCGCTGTTCCGTATGCTCTCTCGTGCCCTAGGGTTTCTCCGACTGTAGTACTGTAGACCACAAAAAAGAAAGAATAACAGTAACAAAATCATCTGGCTGCTTTTTCACTCACCACTTTAGATTAATACTTTAACACAGGCAGTTTAGCATTCTGTTCACTTTTCACTTGCAATAATGGGGAGAACTGAATTGGTGCTATAAATGTATTATGCATAAATAGGGAGAAGTGGATGGGACCTGTTTCCGTTACATTTCATATTCTTGTGTGTTGTATTTGTACACAACCTCAGTGTGGCATGGTATTCAGGAAATCCTCCTTTTTGAATGGCTCTCTTAATTTTTCCCACCCTCCCAAAAGGATCTAAGGCATGCTCCCCCACACACACCTAGGCTCCTTTTGATAGTAGCATAAGCCTTCTGTAAACCGAATCCTGCCTTCCTTGATATATCTTGCTGTCAACGGCTGTGAAAAGTTGATGTACATAAGGAAAACTGTATTAAAGAGTGTCACTTTCATTGTTTTGTGCCCTCTTAAGCAGAATGTGATGTTTGGCCTCCCAAGTGTGTCCAAGGGATACAAAGGCATTCCTGTGGGGGAAAAGATGAAATGTCATAACTAAGAGTCGACAGCAGTTCTTTCATCCTAAACTAAGTATGTGGAGCTTAAATGGTCTGACCTTTTAGCAGTCTGTTTGCTTAGCTCTAGGCATAATCTCTGCATTAGAAATGGAAGGGTAACTTCCTAGTCTTGCAGACAAAGATTCAGAAAACATGTCTGAAGTCAACAACCGTGACAAAAAAGGGTGGTTTTTTTAAAGCTTGTGGAATAAATATGCTATTTGGAAACCTGATGATAGATCACCAGGTTTGTGTTTTGGGCTCCTTCAGAAGTTCTCAGTTGATTTTTGACTTGGAGAGAATTTTGGATGGCTGCTTTGCCATGGATTAGGAAGAGCAGAAATAGACATGGATGGATTCAGACAATTGCTTGGGATACAACTGGCACAGGCAGAGCTGAGAGGCTTTTAACAGTCATTGTAAATATATCAGCTTAAAAAAAAAGTTGTATGAATGACAGTATAAATCAAACTAAGCTATACAAAACATCCCTGAGGAGAAGGGGGGGGGGAACCTGGCTCTTCCTTTGTGTCTCCCACCCTGTACTTCATCACCTCAATAAGGTGCTCTACTGTATACATCCATTGGCCTAATGGCTGTGACCCTGTCGTGGATGGGCCATGCTAGCCCGATCTCAGAAGCTAAGTAGGGTCAGTCCTGGTTTGTATTTGGATGGGAGACCACAAAGGATGTCCAGGGTCACTAGACAGAGGCAGGCAATGGCAAACCACCTCTCTTTGTCTTCTGCCTTAAACACCTGTGGGGTCAACCATAAATCGGCTGTGACTTGATCAGCATGGTACTGATGTCACTACCAGAGAGACTTTACAAAGATTATCAGCTGCAACAAGCAGAGATCTATCAAATGGAAGTGGATCTATTTTATGTCATAAGGTTTTTAAAAAGACAGTCTTTTGGGGAGAATTGTAGTGAGAAATCCTTTACTCATTCTAGTAATTGCGTTGTCTTTTAATATGTGTATTTTTTTAAAAAACACCTTCCCATTAACACTGCAGGCTGTAAATATCCCTTCTTGTTCACATTCACATAAACAGCATTGGGGTAGTCATAGAGGCAGGCTGTACTTCACAGCTGACCCTTTTTCAATTCAGAACAAAAGCTTTATAAATGAGGGTTTCCATAAAAACCTACAAGGGTAAGAAGCACACAATGCTGTCAAATTCATTTATCTACCAGGAACACCGTTTTCTCTGGTGGTCTTTTTTCCCCACGAGTCAGCATTTAGGTTGTCAACTTACAGTGATGAATGTGCGATTAACACGGTATCTCTCAGTAGTTTGGAGAAATGCTAAAGTTAAAAGTAAAATGGCTAAGAGTGCAAGCTGTGAGCCAGGAAGCCCTCCAGCTCCCCTTGCACATCCTGGGGCTATTGTCCGTCTCTCCTATATGCAAATAACAATAACCTATTCACATGTTACAAAGTACACAGGCCGGGTCTGGACACCCAGTTTGTATCCAGTGTACCACAGTTTCTTGTGAGCTGTGGGTTCTCCTCAGTTTCTCCATGTGTGGTGCCCAGTTAGGATCAGGACCACAGTACAAATGGAGAAGGGGCTTCAGCCTCTTCCCCAGTGCCATTTTCCTAACCTGAAATGGAATGGGAGGGGGTGCCGTTTGGGGGAAACTCACATGTTCTGGAGCCAGTTTGGTGTAGTGGTTAAGTGCGCGGACTCTAATCTGGGAGAACCGGGTTTGATTCTCCACTCCTCCGCTTGCACCTGGCTGGATGACCTTGGGCAAGCCATAGCTCTGGACCAGCTGTTCCCTCAAGGACAGTTGTCTCAGAGCTCTCTCAGCCCCACCTACCTCACAGGGTGTCTGTTGTGGGGAGGGGGAGGGAAAGGAGTTTGTAAGCCGCTCTGAGACTCCAAGTGAGTGAAGGGCGGGGTATAAATCTAATCTCTTCTTCTTCTTCTTCTTCTTCTTCTTCTTCTTGTACACGAATATCCTGAACAGGACCACTATCCTGAACAGGACCAATATTATATACAGAGTGCTTTGCCTACTCAAAGCCACTAGATAAGTCCTAATCATTATTATATTTGAAGCAGTCTTTTTATTCTATTAGTTCATAGAAGATCAGTTGGAAATTGGGATAAAACACTGGTGATCTGGCTATTGCTAGCACAACAGACACCTCCAGGAGTAGTCTCTCTCTTATCCATTTAGAAAAGAGCAAGAGTCCAGTAGCACCTTAAAAACTAACAAAATTTGTGGCAGCGTATGAGCTTTTGTGAGTCACTGGTCACTTTTTCACTTCTTCAGTGACTCATGGAAGCTCTTTTTAAGGTGCTACTGGACTTGGTCTTTTCTACTGCTACAGACAGACTAACACAGCTACCCATCTTGGTCTCTCCATTTAGTAGTTTTTTCCCCCTGCCCTTGCTCCAAGAAGCTCGGAGTGGGAGGCAATCCCATAAAAATGTGACCAGGGTCTTGATCAGTGTTCCTCTAGGCATGCGCTGTTACAAAACCAACTTCAAATGGTGCTTTCTGGATTTGCAACTGGGATGCTGGGGTGGGGGGAAAGATCAGTGGGATTACAGGAACAGGATGGGGGGAGGACTCTGAGATTTGGATAGTGTGTCTAAGACCAGGAAAGAAATCTCTTTGAGAAAACATCTGCATCACCCAAAACGAGAAATATTCTGCTAAAAAGGAGTAGGCAACTAAATCTAGGAAATACTTTCTTGGGTCTTGTTGCAAGTGTGTTGTGGTGGCTAGCTACACATTGTGAGCAAATTGCTCATAATAGAGCCTTACAGAAAGCCAGGTAGGAATTTTTAAGCAATGAATGGGGAGGCGGCTTAATTGCTTTCCCTTCCTACTGCTTCCCTATTCTTGCTGCTGTTCAAGTCTTTACAAAGTTAAAACTCTGCATCAGGATTCTGTGTTCTGCATTTGCATGTAATGTGTAGTTAGTTCTTTGCTGCTTTATGGTTTGGACCGTGTTCTACATAGTTTTGCTTCACATTTTTGGGTTTGCATGCATCTTAAAACTTCAAGCGGCTTTCAAGGTGCTGGTTTGAGTAGCAAAAAAATACAGCTAAGATTGGAATAAAGTTGGTAAGATCTGTGAATAGCAGCAAATGAGCATACAGGTAATAAAAGAGTTTTTGGGGGTCTTAGTTGCACTTGTTTGCCTAGCAACCATAGTAGCTTTGAAGCTTTATACCTTGGAGAAACGACGACTGAGGGGTGACATGATTGAGGTTTACACGATTATGCATGGGATAGAGCAGGTAGAGAAAGAAGTACTTTTCACCCTTTCTTATAATACAAGAACTCATGGGCACTCCATGAAATTGCTGAGCAGTCAAGGTTAGAATGGATAAAAGGAAGTCCTTCATCTAAAGAGTGATTAACACATGGAATTTACTGCCACAGGAAGTGGCGGCGGCTACAAGCATGGACAGCTTCAAGAGGGAATTAGATAAACATATGGAGCAGAGGTCCATCAGTGGCTAGTAGCCACAAGGTATAGGTAGGGACTCTCAGTTTGGGGCAAGTGGTGCTCTGTATTCTTGGTGCTGGGGGGGGGGCAACAGTGGGAGGGCTTCTAGTGTCCTGGCCCCACTGCTGAACTTCCTGATGGCAGCTGGTGTTTTTGGCCACTATGTGACAGAGTGTTGGACTGGATGGGCCATTGGCCTGATCCAACATTGGCTTCTCTTATGTTCTTATGTTCTCAGACAGAGAATGGTTGTTCCCATTGGCTCTGGAACCTTCTCCATGCAAACAGCATGCTCTACCACTGGAGTATGGGACTTACAGCTCACAATGGGAGGTAGTTGGAGGGACCTCTTGTGTCAAAGGGAGGAGCTCACATTTTGCCTGTTTAGAATCATCTAGATATTGGTATATATGGCATAATGGGTTTTCCTAGGACATGCAAGTATTTGTTACTTTACTTGCAACAAAGTTCTGCCTAAGCCTGTAACAAAGCTCTTGTTGATTTTCAGTGGGACTAGAATTTCACAGTAATAAACAATCGGAAGGCTGCAAAATAATCCATCATAAGACCACTCAGCATTGACTTTCCAAGAGCAATCAAGGTTACATCTATTTTTCTTTTCCATAGACCAATGTGTCTATTCCAGGCCAAGATCCAAGAATGCTTTGTTCTCTACATCCTGGTGCCAAAGCCCTGGGTTGGAAGCACCGAGGTCTGGCAGAAATCTTGGGCACAACTGGAGCAATTATTTTCAGGATATTAACCAGAGAACTGGTTAAATTGTCTCAGAGAACTGAGTTAAATGGTCTGGTGTGTTCACTGTATGGCACACCTGCCAGGGTTATCCACCCTTGTCCTAACTTTATCCATATCTCTTGCAGACTTCAAGCTGTAAAGATGGCCACTGACTTAGTTTGTTTACAAGGTGATCAAATTCATGATGGATAGGTCTATCTCTAACTGTTAGCCGTGACAGCTAGAGGGTGTTCCCACATTCAAAAGTAGCTGACAACCAAATAGGCCATCATCCCTGTTGATGATACCTACCTGGCTGCTGTGAGAAGCAGGATGTTTAATGGACCAGGTAGACTCCTGACAAGATCCAGGGAGTGGTTCTTAACATTTTAAAACTTTGATAGGTGATGTGATGTGCTGGGATGTTTGGGTCATGTGGCAAGCAGTCAAGCCACATAGGAGGATCCAGGGGTCATTTTGAGCAGGAGCCTGGGGAAATGCAGCTCTGGGAGTTGGTGCCAGCCCCCCCGCCCCGTGGGGGAATGCCTGCCTGTGTCATGGCTACAGCAAAATGACCCCGTCCCCTGGAAAGGTCCTTGTTCCTCCGACCAGCCTTCTGAAGGCTTCAGCCACTACTGAAGCTATCCTCCCAGAATAGTGGTATTTCTGAGGCTTGGATTAGTAGCGGTCCCCTCTCTGCCAGCTTGCTTGCTTGCTTGCTTCCTTCCTTCCTTCTGATATACTTCTGGTGATGTCAGGGGGTGTGGCATATGCAAATAAGTTATGCTAATGAGTTATGCCAATGAGCTCCTGCACCTCATTTTCTATGAAATGACCCCTGGGAGGATCAAGTCCTGCCCTTTGTTGTAAATCAGATGGATCCACACAAGAACTTCTTGTGCTCCCAGGTCACTAAAATGTACATGAGGAGCATGGAAAGGCTGGAGTAAAGGAAGATGAATTGGTATTCGATTCCTTAAACCTGTGTTGTACTTTTCAGGATTGAAAGCCAGCATGGTATAGTGTCTGGACAAGGACTGGTGCGAGTTTGGTTCATGTCCCAGAGTAAACCTTGGCCAGCTGCTGTCTCTGTTTAACCCACCACACAAGATTGCTAGTGCAGACAAAATGAGGGCAGAGAGGGATACTTCCTTGAGCTCCTTTTGGAGAAGGGATGGGATAAATAAAAATATAATTGTTGAAGATGAGAACATACTGCATGCAATGTGAATGCAAGTCCACCCAGTGCTCTCTTCAGAACCCCAAGTAGCATTCCCCTGTGGTTGTAGTATCAAGTCAGCAGAACTGCTAAAAAGAAAGAAAATAATCTAGAAATCCCACTTGGTCTCTTAAAAAAAACCCACACAGCAAAAATCTATCCCCTCTTTTTTATTTCTCAGTGGAGGAGATCCACTATTCACCATCCCTGTGACATCACAAGAAATTAATGTAGTCTGAGAAATTACTGTAAAGGGATTCAGAGGACTTTGAAATTAATGGGCTATAAAAGAAAGTGACATAAAATGATACTGCGAGCATTAGAAGAAGGGTAAAGTGAGGCAGTGGCAATGGAGAAGCATTGAGTTGGAGATTGATCTTGATTTACAGCCAGAAATGAAAGAATTGTGCTGTGCAGCTAGAGAAAATGGGAGAAGCAAAAAAACAAAAAAGCCCTACTTCTTTCTTTAGCTGTCAAGTTAATAACACTTGTCAGTAAATGAAATGTGAAAGTTACAACCAAACAATATGCCCAGTGTGGCTGCTGTTAAATCTTTGGATGACTAATTAAGAGGCATCTTTTGCTTGGAGGATGGCATGGGGAGGAAACAGTATTGTCTGGTTCTTTATAACTGCATTTGTCAAATGCAGATTTTTGCTGTACAAGATTTTGTTTAGTAACCAAGGTATAACACCTGGTTCTTGTACATGTGACAAGTGAATACAGTCAGTTAATCTGCTTTTGTACTGCAAGCAGATCCACTTGATAGTTCCCCCCCTTCATTTTAATGATCTTCTAGTGCCCCTTTTCTCCCCCACTAAGTCATCGAGGTACCCAGTATTAATAGTTGTGAATAAAGCCCTTTTATTTACTGGCTAGTCTTGGCAGATTCTTTGATTTATACAAAACTCTTCACAATCCAGCTCAGTCCCAGTGTGGTCTGGATTGTGTGAGCTAATATGTGGGTTACCTTCCTTGAGACAGATCTGTAGCTCTTCTCGGGTGTCATAATTTTGGTGTTCAGTGTAATCACCACTTACACACAACCTCAATCCTCCTGATATCTGTGGTTGCCATTTTGTGTGAATAAGGCAATGTGTGTATCTTCCAGCTTTGTTACATATGTTTGGAATCCCAGTGTACTGAAACTGGGAAATGTGTGCATTGGCTTTTTCACACAAAATGGTGGAAATTGTGAAGCTCATTGGTCTTCAGTTGGTGGGTTGTGTGGCCCTTTTTTAAAAAAAGACTTGCCCTAGTGATGTCACATCCAGTTTCTTTAGCCTGAGAGAAGACAGACTGAAACAATGAGGGAGCAAGAAGGATGGTTTGTGCCAGATACACAAGTGAAACTACCTTCTACTGAGTCAGACCACCAGTCTGTCAAGTGACTGGCAGAGGCCCTCCAAGGTCTTGAGGAATTTCACATTTGCTGCACCTGATTCTTTTAAATGGAGATGCTAGGGATTGGACCTGGGATCAGTGTATGTAGAAGAAATGTGCAGGCTGATAAACTGAAAGTTGGGTGTTATATCTGAGGTTTTGAAACTGAAAACAGTAAAGGCAGCTGAACCAGTGACTTCCTTGCCCCACCTCTTGGATACTGTGAAATACTTTATATTTATAGCTAAAAGTATAGCTAAAAGTATATAAAAGTAAAAGTATATATAAAAGTATATACAGTGGGCTGAATCCCTTGCTGCTGTTTTCACCATTGAACTCAGATCGCCATCTGTATAAGTCATGTATATGTTGTTTTAATTTATGATAGTCTTATCTTCTGTTTAAACTGTAAGCCATTTATGGTATTTTATTGCCGTAAGCCGCCTTGAGCCAGCTGTCTGGAAAGGCGGGATAAAAATGTGATGAATAAATAAGTAATCTGATGTCACTTTGCTGGTTTTGTATTCCTTCCAAATATATAGCTTTGGTGTTTTACAACCTATTTTTAATAGGTTCCAAACATTAGGAAGCACATGTCTTCAATCTAGGTAGGATCTCCTTTTCCATGGGTTGGAGCTTCCCTGTGTATTCTGCATTGACTTCCTTCTCTCCTGTACATGTGTCATGTAGCCTGGAGGTTTTTCCAGCCAGTATTGCACACCATGTGGCTGTTTCCTTTTTTTCTTCTTTCCATTTTGTAGAAGTTACGCAAGGCAGGATATGAATTAGACCGGAGGAAGTGACACGACCTGCGGTCATAATTTGAGAAGGCATCTATCATTAACAGTTTTGAAAGACGAGCTTCTGAAACTATGTAGCAGCGCATGACAGGAGGGAGGTGGTGATCATCCTGTCAGATACTGAGGAGGGAATGTTTTCAGCGCAGTCAACCTGCCTGCCATGGGCTTTCCGAGTATAGACTTCATCTTGCTGTCATGTCAGCCCAAATCGAAGTAATGCTGACAGGCAGGTCTGATTAGGTATTCCTTGTTAAGTGAGGGGCGTGTGGGAGTTGTCTTTGTTTTATTGTAGTACAAACATAAAACAACAAAAATGTTGGCAATACTATAGTGCCTCATAAGAGTTGAGAGAGAGACAGAGGAGACAGCAGCGTTTAGACAGTTTGTGTATTTTTTTAGATTTTTGCCTGGTTAGGCCTGTGTGTGGTAAGGTGTATTTATTTAATTTATTTATTTGTTAGATTTATACCCCGCTCTTCCCACCAGGGCAGGCTCAGGGTGGCTTAATAAAATGTCACCTTAGATAAGGTTAATAAAATGTCACCTTAAATAAGTAAAGACCAGGGTCAACAGCTCCGGGTTGGGAAATATCTGGAGATTTGGGGGGGGGGGGGTGGCACCTAAAGAGGGCAGAGTTTGAGGAGAGGAGGGACTTCAGTGGGGTATAATGCCACAGAGGCCACCTTCCAAAGTGGCCATTTTCTCCAGGTGAGCTGATCTGTTGCCTGGAGATCAGTTGTAATAGCAGGTTCAGCACATAACTTGGCTATGAAACTGCCTAAGAATCTGGGCCAATTGCTATTTCCCAGCCTAACCTACCTCACAGGATCGTTGGAATAACATTAGTGGGGGGAGAGAACCATGTATGTTACTCTGAGCAACCAGAGACCTGTGAGAAATTCCTGTGAGTGAAGGTGATGTGGCAGAGATTAAAAGGTTAATTCTCCATTTCTTTCTCTAAATGCCTTTGAGAGCCGTTCTGCCACTCCCACCCCCAAAAGACCCAGACCTTTAAGTAGTCCAATGCTATTTTGAAAGTACAGATCTCTCTCTCTCTCTCTCTTACTCATACCCACCTTTGGAAGTAATTGGGCTCAGTCATAAAATGCCCTATGACTCCAGAGGAATTTTTTACTTGTTATATTCCTGGTGTGGCTTCAGGGGTGAATAGTGCGCTAAAATGACCAGAAATTTGGAAACTATTACTGAGGTGCTACTCACTCCTGATCTAATAGTGTGCTTTATTTATTTGACAAGTTAGAGGATAATTTTTTGACATCTGACTGGTTACACTTTCTTGTGATGAGGCCCCCCTCCCCCCACCCAGCAGAAGAATGTTGGGGACTAAAGCGCAGGCTGGTGGTTTGGTTTGTACCGAGGCACTGGAATGGTAAGAAATGGTTACACTTGTTCCTCTGAACAAACTGCAGTCGTTCAGGCTAGCAACAACTTCAGCAGTGAAGTACTGTACTCGTCTTCTGGACCATCTACACAGTCAGTGCACTGGGAGGTAAACTCCCCTTGTTTGCTTTTCATCTACCCCGTGTAGATGAAATACGCTGATATTGGTGGAGTTGCTACTGTTTGAGAGAGTGAAAAGGGAAGAAACAAAAAGACAGGGAAAACAGACAACCAAAACAAATGTGGGCTGGTGCAGCTCTGCCAAGCTGACTCTGGCAGATCTGCAGTTGTGAGCTGTGGTCCAAAGAACCAAGAATTTTCTGTCTGGTGCCTCTCTCCCCCCCCCCCCCCCCGGGCTAAATACCATGGCAAAATAGACATGGGATACTCTTTGCAGGCTTTCTGGACACTTAGTCAAATCATATTGACTGTGCCACTAGGGATTCTTCATGCAGCTGTCTGTGTAGTTACACAAATAGATTCCTTACCTGCAAAGGTGAACTACCCCTGAAAGATTGGTGCCTTCCTGCAATAACAAGAGTGATGCTGTCCAGGGAAACTGTTTTTCAGCAGTTATAGTGCACAGACTGAGGCATCGTGGTTGTCTGGTAGGAGGTTCAGACATATGAGGAAACTTCTTGTAACTTGGAGTCCGTGGTAGGTAAAGCCACGTGCCATCCATACAGGTAGAGGAATAGACTACTGAGCAGTAAACTCCCCATAACCATAGAACCACCTCGTAAGCTGTATTCTTGTTTTAAAAAAACATTTTTTTTATTTTATAAAGACAAACAAAAAAACCCAAACAAACATACATGTTCAAATTTTGGGATTATCAGTTTACAACATTGTTTTGTCTGTTTGGCTACCCCATACATTATCTAGATGTAGTATATTTTTTCCACCATGTATTTTTTGTAAATCTTTTTCTTATAATTAAAATTATAGTTCATCTTTTCTTCTGTTTTGGTTGTATGTCCATATGGTTTATTTGTAAGCCGTAGAGATAATTGTACTCTGTTGCTCCAGATCAGAAATCTGGAGAAGCTTTGAGTGTTATAACAGAAAAGGGGTCTAGAAATATATTAAATAAATAAAGCAAGAGAACAATAAAATATATTTGTGACTTGGCAAGCAGCCAGAGGGTCAGTTTATTCTTCTCCTACTTCCCCAGATTTCTTATCTGGGATGCAAGGGCAGTGACATGGTCTGTATTATCTTGCAAAATGGTGAATACCATCTTGCCATATATCTGCTCTCAATATGCGACAAAGTCACCATTTGGACAAATAATTCTGAACACCCAGGTTGCCAGTGGTTGGCAGATCAGCTTGGGGTAGTTCTGTTGCACGCACACTGTGGCGTGTTAAAATGGCAGGCTGCATTCATCTTATGATTTGGCAGAATGTGAGATCTGTATCTGTGAGAAAAAAATGAATGGAAATGGCACCTTGCATTCCGACCTCTTCTGTGCTTCAGGCTGAGTAAAACAGATCCATCAAACTTTGCAGATGCTTGTAGGACGGGATTAACTTTGTACCCATTAATGAGTTTCTTTTTGATCTGTGTGATTATAATAGGTTCATTTGTGTGTAGTGGCCAGATTTGTTAAAAAGTCAAACATGACTTTGAAGTGCTATATAAATAATGAGAAGTAGTGGAAGAGGCTAAAGTCTCCTTACTACTTTTTCCAGGTAACCCAGAGAAAACCCTCTTTATAAACTGTGCGTTTGGAAATTATCTCAATCTTGGTAAATAAGACCACAGTTTTAATGCATTTAAAGCAAAGCAGCAGCATTAATGGCTGATTAATCCTGTTGACACCCGGTCCTGGTTATTAAAATGAGGGCCACGGATAATTGCCTTTTGAAGAGACTGGCAAGTCATCTCAAGTGGCCATGAGAGAGCCATTGTCTGCTGCTCTGAATCTTTAGAAGAGTGTAGAAAATGTAACTTCTCTTTCTCTTTTTGCTGTGATTTCTAGTTTCTAAATGAATTTGATTAGGGAGAATCATTTTTATTTGGGGGGAGTCATTGTAGTCTAACAACGCTTTTTTTTACATTTTGTCAAGTATTTACAAGCCTCCCGAAGGAACAACAGGTTGACTGACATGGACTACAAAGGACTGTAACATAT
Source organism: Lepidodactylus listeri (assembly GCA_029233225.1). NCBI lineage: Eukaryota > Metazoa > Chordata > Lepidosauria > Squamata > Gekkonidae > Lepidodactylus > Lepidodactylus listeri. The sequence continues at coordinate 40,778,678 of JARCFY010000013.1, forward strand.
TAAGATTTAGCCTGTCAGCTGCTGCTTTTGCAGTGTCTGAGACATCTGTGGTTAGGTAGCTGGAAAGATTATAGTCTGTTCAGATAGTCAAGACTTTTTGTTTTGCTTCATTTAGAAAGTATGCAGATTATTTCAAATGCTGTGCCTGCAAGGAATGTAAAATAGTGGAGTTGTCTCTGTATGAGCTTTAATACCTCTTGTTGGGTGAGTGTTGCCAGCTTTAGTTTGCTGTTTCATTCAAACGTGCTATTGTTCAGAGGAAAAATAATTTCTATAGAATAAATGTTGGCATGTTTACTAGGAGCACACAGAGTACAGTGCCATAATTGAAACAGCATTCTCTTCTTTTTTGGGCAGGGGGTGGAATCTGTTGTTCGTGCTGGCAAATGTCAGGTATTTGTAGAAAATCTTATACGTAGAATGAGGCCAACGTCAGGATTTGACACTGTTGGATATTTGCTGAGACTCATGCTCTGGTAGAGAGCCCAGTGTCTGTCCAAGATGTTAGAACCTACCTTCTCCTCTCAGAAATAGAAGCACCAGTCCCTCTAGTGCTCTTTCCAAGAGGAAATGGGAACTCTGTCTACAACCCCCTGTAACATCATGGGTGACTCTGGGGTAATTTCCAACTTCTTGTGATGGGGAGGTAGTTGAACACAACTCTTGCCGGCTCTTCTCAGTTCCATCAGTAGCCAAGAGAGCATGAGAGAATAGAATTCTGGGGCCTACACATGAAGATGCCTTAAGCTCTCAGACTTGCCACAAGTGCTTAAAAGGATATGAGAACTATGCTGCACTCCCTTATCCAGAAGGTTGCATATGTAAAGAGGAGCAGCCTATTTAGCTGGGTGGGCACTCGAAGGCATCAAAACCTGAACCTGCACAAAACCATCAGTTAATATTGCTCTGCATCAGAAGCAACAGAGATGGGTCTCATCCTCCAAAGACTTTATATACCCCCAGAAGACAACATATACCCCTAGAAGAGCATTACGCTCAGCAGATAAGAATTTACTGGGGGTCCCTGGCCCACGAGATAACTGGCTGTCCTCGACTAGAGTCAGGGCATTTTCCACCCTGGCTCCAACCTGGTGGAACTCTCTGCTGAATAACATCTGTACCCTGCAGGACCTGACGCAGTTCCGCAGGGCCTGTAAGGCAGAGATGTTCCGCCAGACATTTGGTTGTGGACTACAACAGTTCCATCTTTCTGGCACTCCTGCCCCCTGACTCCCCATGTGGCAGTGGCATAACTGGGATTATTAGCGTCATCTGATAGGTTAATTTTTGTGTTTGTACTGTTCTTAACTGCTTTTAATTATGTACTATATGAATTTATTCCATGCTGTACACTGCCTTAAGCCCTGTTCTTACATGAAAGGGTAATTTAAAATCCAATTTAATAATAAATAAATAGCCTCTAAAGCAAGATGGCAAAAGGTGGGAAAGAAGGAGGATGAGAAAAGCAACAGTTATATGGGATGAATCCAAGTTCTTATGCCAGTATGGTTCAGCATAAAGAACTGGGAGCTGAAGTTAATTCAGTTCTAGGCCAGTGTCAGTAACACACAAATCAAACATCATAGATTTTGGACAATAAACAAAAAATACCATCTTACGTAGACTTGACCCTTTTTAATATTTATTTGTTTGTTTATTCTTTGGATTTTTTTAATCCCACCTTCCCTGCATACAGGGCTCAGAGTGGCTCCCAACATATTAAAAATACAAATTCCACAAAGGGGCTGGAGTTGAGAGTAGGTTTTGGGGAGACATTTGATCCATTTTAAATGTAGCTTTGCTATAACACTATCAGTAAATTCAAAATAAAGTTTGTTTGCTTTTTTGTTTGATGTATACCCTTATTTGCTTTGTATGTTTAGAGATTCCAGTAAGATTAATAAAACATTGTTTTCTTTGCAGTTACAGGGGTCCATTAAGAGAAAGCTGGAAGATGACAGTTCCCCTGCCTCCCAAACCATGCCTGATATCATTTTCCCAAGCGACAACAAGAGACTCTGCCTTGATGATGTCACTCTTTCAATGGGACAAGCAGCCAATCCCGTTTCCTGTCCAGATATGCAGCAGTCACCCTTCTCCACCAGTCATGGTGCATCCTCTATAGGGGTGCCAGGTCATGCCATGCTGTTGGAAAATAGTCATATGAATGGTAGCAGTATAGGGTCTCCGTTTTCAGTACCACCTAACACTGAAGTAGGGCAGAAGGGGTCCCTCAGTAGCCAAAATAGTATGGGCCATTATGATGAGAAAGGCAGCAACTTACAATCTGTAGACCAGGAACTGCAAGACTTGTTAGAAGAACTGACTAAAATGCCCGAACCTTCTCCCAATGAACTGGACCTCGAGAAGATCTTGGGAAACAAACCTGAGGAGCCTCTTGGAAGTCTTGGCCACACGCAGCCAACCATCAACAACACTCCAAAGTCCTCTCCCCAGACACCGCACTTGGAGAACCATGTGCCCAGCAAAGAGTTTTCTCCAGGGTGTAACCCTACAAGTGGGGGGTCACCCCAAATGAGACCCTCCTCAGCCGGAGCGATCTATCCAGTTCCACCCCAAAACAAACCTGTTGCATCACCCATTTCATCAACTCCACCAAGTAAGAACCAGGCTCAGTCTATGCTCTCAGTACATGTATCCAACATGACTAGCTCTAATTGGCATGCGCAGCAACTAAAACAACTGGCAGCAAGCAAACAGGTCCCTGCTACCAAGCATCAAGCTCCTAACTGGTCTAATATATCATCCCAAGGCCTCTCTCCCCCTTATCGGCAAGGATCTTCCCCTCACCATCAGCCATTCAGTCCCCAAAATGTCATGGTGTCTAGCATGAGTTCTAATGGCCTGCCAGGAAACAACATTCAAAGTCCTCCGAGTTCCTTGCTTTCGAGCATAACGTCCAACAGCAATCCATCCAGTGGTCCATCTCCTCCCTTTGGTTCTGAGAAGCTTTCCAGTCCTGTTCTCAACCAGCAGCCTTTCAGCCCTCCAAATCCCATCCTCTCCAACATGTCTGCCACCAGCATTCCTACCAACAGCATCAAAAGCCCACAAAACAACTTGGTGTCTACAAATACTGGGCCCTCCCCACCATACAGGCCAGAGAAGCTTTCGAGCCCTGCTCTGCACCAGCCCCCATTTAGCCCTCAGAGTACCTTGATTCCAAACATAACTCCTACCAACAATCCAGCCAACATGCAGAGCTCTCTCTTCAAACCGATGTCGACAGCTCAGTCCAAAAACATGAACCTTATCATGCAGCAGTCCTCTAGTGGCTTGCAGCCAGGCTTGGTGACCGAAGGGCCCGTTGGGCAGGACCAGTTTTCATTCAATAACACAAAGCCACTGTCCCATTTCACTTCGGAATCCACTGCTCCTCAGAAGATGTCACCCATGACTTCAGGCCCTGGGCAGCAATCGCTCATTCACTATCTCCAGCAGCAGCAGCAAGTAGCCACTTCACAGCAGTCCCAGCAAGTCAATAACAGCCCATTTATTCAGCAGCAGCTACGGCAACTGGTGCAGCCTTCTCGGATGCAGCGGCACGTGCAGCCATCTCAAACCCGACAGGTAAGAAGAACTTTTCTTCTGCCATATAGGTGCTTTTGGTTCTTTGGTCATGCACCGCTTGTCTGTTACTACAAATGATACTCCTGATCAAACAAACCTCTTTCTAACCAACATAATATAGCATTGGATGCAGGAGATGGAAACTCAAAGTCTCCACTCTGCCATGGAAGCTCACTGGGTGATGTTGGGCCAGTCTTTCTCTTGTTCTCTGGCGCGAGAACAATATATACCATCCTGAGCTTCTTGGTGGAAAGCTGGGATAAACATGTACCAAATAAATATCTGGTATGTGAGAGGGGATCAACATTCAGACTGCGGCAGTGGGTGTCAAAACATGCAGGAGTTTTGTTTGGGGCCAGGTAGGTAGGTCAGTTGCTGTTTTCATTCATCTTTTCTTTAAAATTAAAATTGGGCAATTGTCTTTCTGTGATACATCTTGGTGACAAACAAGAACACAGAAAAAGCAAAAAGCTGAAGATAAGAGCAATAAAAACAACAGCAAGATTGTAGCACAAAAATCATCATTCTTTCCTTTGTTTTTAGAAAATGCAGCGGGGGGGGGGAGACTTTCATGATCTGCCCAAAATATAGCAGGCATCTTCATTTAGCATTATTTGGGAAAAGCAATTGTCATGGATTGCACAGAAAAGCAGGCTTTTTAAAATGCTGCTCATATCAGAGAGTCAGAGAGTTCATGAGTTAATCTTCCCTGGAGAGAAGAGCTTTTGTGATTGGTGGCTCTACTTTCTCTCTGATTGGCCAACATCAGCTGAGAGAGGAAATAAAACAGCTGATCTGGAGGGAAAAGGGATCTTTGTCCATTTGGTCTTTCGCCTTTTGAGACACTTTTGGTCTTGGTCTAAAAACTAATGTCTGGACTAGTAGCCAGAGGGTTTGGCTTCTGAGGGAAGAGACGTTTGGGAGTCAGTTTTCCGATAGGCAATAGTCAGAAAAGTACTTCTACTAAGAGAAGAAGAGAAACCCCATTGTCTTAAAAATATTAAAACTGCTCTGAGGGAAAATTTAGATTCTCAGTCAGGAAAGCTATAGAACAGAGAGAACTCTCATACAAGTCAAATATTAAAAGGAGTTATTGCTTCTTAGGGACAAGGAGAATAACTTCCTGCCAGTGAAAGGAGTTGGGAAGAGAACCCTGGACTGTGATAAAGGGGAGAAGCTTAGACACCTCAGAAGTTAGTGAAAAGCTGTAATATCTAAAGGGAAACCTAGAACTCTGAAGGAAGAAATCTGGAAACTTTAAGCAAACGCTGTCCTCCAGAAGAAACATTAATAAGAACTATGTTAGTGTTGAAATATACTGAGCAAAGTACCTCTCAAAGAACTAGAAATTGAAACAAAACTACAAATATAGTCTTGAATGTTCTAAGAATTCAACTCTGTATATATTAGAAAGTTTTTACCTCAGCAATCTCAAAACCTTGAATACCCCTATTATACATATATTCCCTGCCTGTTTAATAAAATCTTTATTCTGTTTTTGAAAGTTAATTTGCCTCAAGTGCCACTTCACAAGGGTTTATAAAACAGGACAGCTCCTGTTTTTTCCTCAAGTTCCTGTACTGGGTCTAAACCCTAAACCAATATCTAAAAAAAGGGTGGGACAGTTTCAAGTTTATATCAGTAGAGAAGATATACATGGTACTGCAGGGCAACTCAGTCACTGAGGGGAACTGAAGTTTTGGCGGGAAAGATCTGCCAGATAGTTGGGGATGGGTCATTTTGTAGAAAAAGAGGTTCAGGAGCTCATTAGCATAACTCATTAGCATAACTTATTTGCATATGCCACACCACCTGACATCACCGGAAGTATGTCAGAAGGCAAGAAAGGAAAGGGGGGGGGAGAGAGAGAGAGAGAGAGAGAGAGAGAGAGAGAGAAAGAAAGATGGCAAAGAGGGGACAGCTACTAATCTAAGCCTCAGAAATACCACTATTCTGGGAGAATAGCTTCAGTGGTGGCTGAAGCCTTCAGAAGGCTGGTCGGAGGAACAAGGACCTTTCCAGGGGACGGGGTCATTTTGCTGCAGCCATGACACAAGCAGGCATTCCCCTGCCGGGGGGGGCTGGCACCAACTCCCGGAGCTGAGCTCCCCCGAGCTCCTGCTCGAAATGACCCCTGGTTGGGGAGATACAGGGGTCCATCATAACAGCCCACAACTGTAGCACTTTCTCTGGTCAGGTCTGGCTCTAAGCAATACCAAGCTTCAATTTCTTGAGGAGAAGGGGCCCTAAACAGCCTCCCTGAGCCACTCGGGGAGGCTAATATGTATACCGAGGGTTTTTTTGGATCTTAGTCTTGTGCTTGAGCATGTGAGAACCTCTGTGTGTAAGAAAGAAACAGTTTGTGTTTTGGCAAAGAAGGGATGTGGGTCTATGGGAAGAGGAATTCAGCATTGGACACTTATGCCTTTCCCTGAATTTTCTGTAGTAGAATTCAAGCTAGAGTTGCCAACCTCCAGGTAAGGCTTGGAGGGCTCCTGCTTTTACAACTGATCTCCAGATGACAGGGATCAGTTCCCCTGGAGAAAATAGAAGGTTCAGAGGGTAGATTCCATGGCATTATACCCTGCAGAAGTCTCTCCCTAAACCCTGTCCTTCTCAGGCTCCACCCCCAAAATCTCCAGGTATTTCCCAATCCAGAGTTGGCACCCTAAGTCAAGCCCTGATTTCACATTAAGCAGCCTTAATATCAGCATAAGCTGTGAAGTGACGCCAAGTTGCTAGAAATGGTTTGTGTCGCAACAAGCAGATCTTGAAATACTTGTTGCAACCCTTCTCCCAGAATGACTTGCTTTTGACAAGTAGCGATCCGGTTACAAAACAGCCAGTTGCCACAGGCAGGTTAGCTTCCGAGAGCATCTTACAAGGAGCTCTCTCATGACCAGGTGACACGGAAGGAGTTATCCGGAGCAGCTCTCAATCAGAGCTGGTATATGCTCTGAGCTTCTTGTGACAAAGAAATAGGAATCTTGTGAGAGAAATGCTGGTATTTTGTTTGGGGAACAAACCAGTTTTACCTTCAGTGCAATTTTACCTTCAGACAATTCCAAATCCAGCTCCTGCTAGTAGGGCTGTAAAATCTGTTTCCAGGACCAAAGGACAGTAGTGGGGCTACCAAATCGGTCTAGCAGGGAGATAAGCTCTGATGTTGGCTATATATTGAGTACACCTGCAACTAGAGAAATGGTCATTATTTAAATGTGTGTAGGGTATATGCTTTCTTTTTCATAGGCACATGGGGAGTGCTCTGAGACAGGTAGTTGCCAACCTCCAGGTGAGGCTTGGAGGGCTCAGCATAGGCTGAGGTGGGGCATCTACCAAAGCCTACTGCCATCAGCCTCGGCTTGTGACCCTTCCTCTGCCCACCTGCTTGCTTGTAAGCCCTCTCCAGTTTGGTGTAGTGGTTAGGAACATGGACTCTAATCTGGGGCAACTGGGTTTGATTCCCCACTCCTCCACATTCAGCTGCTGGTGTGACCTCAGGTCAGTTACAAGTTCTTTCAGAGCTGTTCTCTCTCGCGCAGTTCTTGAAAGAGCTCTCTCAGCCCCACCTACCTCACACAATGTCTGTTGTGAAGAGGGGAAGGGAAAGGAGATTGTAAGCCGGTCTGAGACTCCTTTGAGACTTCCTAACATTTGGGTGTCAGAAATAAAGCACCTATTCTATTCAGGTCTGTCTTATTTCCCCCTTGAGCTGCTTTCCCCTGTTTGTTTTCCCTCTTGGGCTGCTTTCCCCTGTTTCTAAGGATGTGTCTGAAATTACCCACCTGGGAGCGCACAGGAATCTCCTGTACTGATGAGCCGTAAGAATTCACGTCTGTTGTGACAATAACTGTGAGCAAAGAAAATTTCACATTTTCAAATTGGTTAGGTAAGCTCATGATGCCTGACTGGTTTTACTAGGAGAGACTTAGAACATTAATTATGTACTAAACGACAGCTCTGTTCTGGATTTTATATAGCTTGTTAAGCTACCTCTGAATAACAAGTGAGTAGAGGATCAGGGCATTTCTTTTTATGAGCTTAATGGCTTTTATCACGAACGGTGGATTCTGACTGCAAACCTACGCACAGCCCATAGAGACATAAATGGATTATTGCAATTCTAGTATTGCTCATCAAGTTTTTTTTTCTTTTTTCATTGTGGTATTTCTGTTTCTATTGAGCTGAGGATGGAAGCGTCAATTGATTATTCTCTGCTATTAATCAACTAATTAATCACGTTGATGTGGGTTTTTAATAGCTTTTTAAGAAGAATCCGTAGTGCAATTGTGCTTGGAGTAGATGACATTTACAGAAAACTGTCAGATTCTGACAATGAGGCTTAGGTGGATAGGTTTCAAAACAATAAATGATTTGTCTGACTTGTTTAATCCAAGAAAGTGGGTATCTTCATTAAATATCCAACTATTTATATTGATTATAGGAATCCAATTCACAGTTTGATAGCCAGACAGGGATTCTGGCTTTTTAGATGAAATATCTTCATAGCCAGCTTGCCTTGATAACCATTTCCAAACCCTCAAAACTCGCAAAGAGGTTAAGAACTCCTCCTTTAAAGGTGTGCACTGAATTCCTGGATTGTGAGGTTCAAGTGTATGGCAAGGTCTTCTTGCCTAATGTGAGCATGTACCATCGTCACTCATTGAGAAGGTGAAGCAGAGAAACTTTGGGAAATCCTCACTTAACTAATCCTGACTCATGGAGCAGGGGAGAAAGAAACTTTGGGCTCTACTCATTTGCATAAATTATGTCTGAGCAGTACAAAACTACTTCTCATCAATGGGTATCTCATGGCATTCATGATCTTGTCATTATTGGTGCAACAGCTTAGTGCAAAATAATTTTAACTTCTGGCAGTTACTTGCATATTGCAGGTGACAGTTGTATATAGATGGAACTATGCAAATCACCCCCTCAAGTAGAGCATATGAGTTACTTTTCAGAATGGCCCTAGAATACAAATGTGCAGGTTTTTTGGAAGTCTATAAAAAATAAATTACACTTTAGAAAAAACGGCCTTCAGTCTCCCCGGACCTTAGCAGCATAGGCGTCAACTACGGGGGGAGGCTTGAGGGCTTGAGCCACCCCCGAAATTTCCCGGGGGGGACTGAGCCTCCCCCGGGAAAACGGTGTGCCCTCCGCCGTGCCTCCCCGGGCCCTTCCTAGGGCCGCCGCCTTCTCTCTCCCCCCCCAAATGCCCAGCTGGCCCCTGGACAGACAGAGGGAGGGACGGAAGCAGGAGAGGTCAGGCTGGGGGGGGAAGGCGGCAGCGGCGGGAACATGGTCCTGGTGGGCGCGCATGCACGGAAGAGCTCCCGCACCCCCCCGGTATTTTGAAAACTTTACACCCCTGCTTAGCAGCCCCTAATAACCCCCCAACATGGGCTTTTTTCCAACTTGGCTTACCACACAGGGGCTTGATATCTAACAGGCTGCAAAGAGTTATGACATGTCATTACCTGTGTAATGCATCTCCTTAGCCTCATACCTCACTCAAAAACCATCAATAGTCCAAATGTTGCCTTACCATGTATATTGGGCTTATCTGGTATGTTCATCATCATGGATCCCATGATGTTGACAGGACAGAGTGAATGAATGAGTGTGTGAATAACAATTTCCCCTATTAGTGTAAAGAAGGTGTCCCAAGTGAAGATGTGCTGGGCTCCGAAACTGGCTTAGGGAAAAGTCTAGGTGCTTGATGCAGCAAGTTTGAAGATCTGTAGGCCAAAAACATACTTAGCTGTGTTGGTTCACAGCAGAAACACAAGCTGCAAAATACATTTTACTAAGACCAGCTGATACAATGCAACACTGCAAGTTTTTGAACTTTCCAGAATTTTTCACCAAGCTGAAAGTTTTAAAAGGGGTGAAACTTTTAAGCCATGATCTCAGGGCCAGTTTGTCTGTATCATCTATAGGATGCTTTGACAGATTCAGTGGGTCCAGCTGGTATCAGGTTGTTCCTTTGGCATGCTGGGAACAAGAAACAAACAAAAAAGAAGCTCTTCAACTGAAACTAAATGGCCAAGGGTTGATCAAATGTCTTTTTGATGCTGAACAGAGCACATGAGTCTCTTAAATGCTGAGATCAGTAGGGAACCATTGGTTTTCCCCCAGTTGTTTTCATGGCCTACAACATTGGGGGGGGGGATCATTGCACTGTACTTTTTCAGATGGAGGATTCTGAGGATGAGTAATGGCATACAGGGGCTATGTGCAGGCATGAGGAGGAGTGAAATGGTCAATGGGATGGGGTGTGGGACAAGAGGCTGAGCAAAATGTGAGTAAAATATAATCCAAGTGAATCAAGCTGTTGTTTGATTAAATAATCTGAACTGGCCATATTAAAGTGAGAGAGGAAAAACAGAACACTTGAAAATGTGGAATTTGCCTTTCTGAACATGGGCAGGAGAATAAGTGAAGTTGACAGTGTTGGGAACATAGGAGGTACATATGAAGACATACCCATAAAAATACAGGAGGGAAGATTGGTCAGAGTTCAGGGAGATTAAAGTGAAAAGAAGCTTTCTCAGTATGGTTCTGGAAGGCACCACACCAAGGACAGAACAGATAAAAGGAAGTACTTCTTCACCCAGAGAGTGATTAACACATGGAATTTACTGCCACAGGAGGTGGTGGCAGCTACAAGCATGGATGACTTCAGGAGGGAATTAGATAGACATATGGAGCAGAAATCCATCAGTGGCTATTAGCCACAAAGTATAGATAGGAACTCTCAGTCTGGGGCAAGTGATGCTCTGTAATCTTGGTGTGTGTGTGTGGGGGGGGGAACAGTGGGAGGGCTTCCTGCCCCCACTGCTGGACCTTCTGAAGGCACTTGGTGTTTTTGGCCACTGTGTGACAGAGTGTTGGACTGGATGGGCCATTGGCCTGATCCAACATTGGCTTTTCTTATATGTTCTTAAGGACAGTAGCAGAAAGCAACAACTTGTGTTCAATACTATTGTTTTAAAAAGACATGCGGGTACAGATAAAGGCACTATGAAGTAATATTAGGGTAGTACTTTTTTAGGAAAATATTTTTATTGATTAAAAAAATCTTCCTATAAATTACATTCCAAAATTCTAACATAGAAGCACAAACTAACAAGTTAACAATTCAAACCATATGAAAATCGCACTAACATGTCAGACAAACAAACATGTCAAAATTGTACTTTATACAGTATTAGACTATACAAGTGGGGGTGGGGGGCTGTGAGGCCCAGCACAGCTCCCAGGCTGCACAGCAGCTGCTTCTGGGCTCACTGTGGTTCCCGGGCTGTACCACGCTGGCTCCTGGTCTCCACCAACAAATGCCGGAGGTAAGTGCACTCTCGGCGCACCTTTGGGAGAATTACTCCCCCCCCCCCCCGTTATCTTTTAAGATGTCAGGGGTTTTTTCCTGCAAACTTGGGAGGGTCACCCAACTTTGCAGAAAAATCTGTTTTGGACAAGGTAAGTGTGGCTCTGATCCATGGATTTAGATATCCGCAGATGGGAGACACGCTTGGGAAATAGATATATAGATTATGATACTATAAGCTTACAAACAACAAAATATAAATGTAAAACTTTTGTTTTATTTTCGGATTAAAGTAACATTAAGGTTGATATACGGGTTATTGCCCTTTTTTCAGATGTCTGAATGTGTGCAGAGCCAATACAAAGAGCAGACTTGCAGATGGCAGCATACAAGGCCTTTGCATGGGCAACTTGTATATATGTAGGCTCTGAGCACAGTTAACACATTGGAACACGTGTGCAGGTCCTGGTACCACAATCGGGTGTTGGTTTTACATGCCTGTAAAACCTCTAAAAAGGTCTTTCACATACTATGTAAAGGGTGTTGGAAGCCCTCTCTGAGTGGCTGAATCGCTAGGCCTGGGTTGTGATGCGTATAGAGTTGGTCAGTGTCAAACTAGAATAAGTGAGAAAGAGCTGGGTTCAACTCCACAGTCAGCCATATGGCTCACTAGGTGACCTCGAGCCAGTTGCTTTCTATGTCTGGCCTACCTTACAGGGAAGTTGGGGAGATAAAATGTAGCAGGGAAAACCAGGAGTACCACCCTAAGCTCCTTTAGAGCAACTAAGAAGATGCTGAGCATCCCCAATTACATGGCAAATGCCCACCTTGGTATTAGCAGCTACCTAGTATGGGCAGTGCTGAAGTGGAAAATTGCTTCATCCTCAGGGCAATTAGCAAGATCAGTGTCTCCACGTGTCACTGTAGCAGCAGGTTTATGGAGATTGCTTCTGTGCAGTAAACAGGCTAAGCCCTACTCACACTTTTATAATCTGTGTGCATGGTTAGGTGGCATTCTGGAACAATTTATTCATGCAGAATAAGAGTGTGACATTTGGCTGTCTTAATTACCTACGACCAATGGTCCTATTACTGAACAAGTGATGAATAGTCAGGGCTTGATGTTAATATCCCATAATGACTAGGAATGCTTCCTTAGTCGTCTGGAATCTCTCTTCAGCCATTGAAGGTGATACCCTTCAGTTTGTGGGAGGGGTAAAGAAACAGTCTGGGGCATGTGTAAACTTGGAGAGGGCCAGAGAAAATCACAAGAGCAATGATCTAACTTGGCAAATTGGTTGAAGGTGAAACATCTTTAAGGCGAGGTTTCTCTTTCCTTGGGAAACCCAAGTTGTGCTGTCAGCTGTAGGAGTCCAACCCTTTAAAGTGCTCCATTTATTTTTACAAATAAACATACATTCTGTAAAGTACATACTGCAAGTCTTCAATTGTACTGTAATCCAGAGGAAATCAATCTCTGTAGCATTACCTTTTTGAATCTATCCTCTTGAGGAAGATAATGCTTAACAATATGGTTTCATCTCTTGAGTAACAATTCTTGTCTCTCCTAATCAAATATGGAAATAGATTTAGCGCCTAGCAAGGAATGATGACCACTTCTGCATTTAAGAATAATTGTTGATGTAGTTGCCCACTTGTCTCTAGGAGTGCTGGAGTGATGTGTTGATGTTTTAAAAGTTGCTTCCCTTTTGTCTTTTGCACATGCATTTTTCAAATGTTCAACTATGAGAAAGATTTTTTGTTGCTGTTGTTGTTCTTTTGCCTCCCCCTTTTTATAGTGAGTATTTTGTGTATGTTTGAGTATGCCTGGAAGTCATGGTTGACTTCTGGCGACCCCTAGTGGGGCTTGGACGTTTCAGAGAGGTGGCTTACTATTGCCTACCTTAGGTCCCAGCCCTGGTATTCCTTGGAGGTCTCCCTTCCAAATACTTGCCAGGCTCGGCCGTGCTTAGCTTCCAAGATCTGATGAGATCCAGCTTGCCTGGGCTACCCACGTCAGGGTGTTTTGCCTCCCTTTTGAGCAAGAAGTGTTGCATTGTGGATGAAAAGCAATATGGATGTTAGAGCTAGTTAAGAGTAAAGGACAATATATATAAAATGGAATTAGGAGGCTGTTATGGCCCCATCCACTTTCCTCCCTCAGAGGCAAGATTTTCCCTCCATTTTTCTTTCCCTTCTGTGACTGAGCCACCCTAGTTATCTGTTTTTCTCTCTCCTGAAGAATTCTGACTGTTCTACCCTGCCACAGACCCTTTTCAAACTGCCTTTGTATTCCATTTTAGTAACTGGTTACAAATGTTTTTTTTCTGTCATTTCAGACATACCTGTTTTAGTAACCAGCTGCTAGCAAAATTTCTTTACCTGTTCCTACAAACCTACTTGCATTGGGTTAGCAAAGCGTGGTTGAGCCAATTTTGAAGAAACTGCTTTTTCTTTTTACAACCCCTTCATTACACTTCTGAATCGTTGTGGTGTGCTGTTTAAAATGTCCTTAGCACTTCCTACAATGCTGCTTTTTCCCACCCTTTTCCACCACACAATCTTCCTTAGACTTTTTAAAAACAGTCTAAGGTGAGCGCTATAGCACATTACATCTCAGTGGTGCTGCTATAGCACTGAAGTGTTATAGCGAGCGCTATAGTGCTTACCTTAGAATGTTTTTTTTAAAGACTGTGGAATATTGTGTGGTAAAAAAGGGGAGGGAAGCAGCATTGTTTGAAATGACCATAGTTCTTCAGAGACAGCTCATTAATGGGGAAAAATGCTGTATGAAACCTCCGTCCCTGTATCACTTTACCTGAAATCGGGTCAACAATAAATAATATCCAGTTTAGAATGGTAATGTGGAAAGGGCCACAGTATAATATTTTGGCTGTTTGCTCAGCCCAGGAACCTGATGGAAGGAATGGGAGCCCCCTTGAACTTATACGACTTAAATAGCACTTGAGAAGTTTTTATATTCCAAATTAGCAAAATATTTTATTCAACATAGAGGGGATAGGTCAGGTGAATTCAGGGTTTACATTTCTGAGCTAATTCAATATAAATAACTCTGGGGTAAAATCAGTACATGCACATTTTTATGTTTCAGGTTAATGAAAGTTTCTTAAGCAACTCACAGTTACTTCAAATCTTTATGTTGAGAGTCTTTTGTTCTAGTGTTTTCCAAACACTCCAGCACACTTTCTTTGAGTATTCTCTGACTCTTTCGATTGCCAGAAAGCTGGTGCACTCTTTCCAGTACCCAGACCCCTTCTCTTGAAACACCAGTACTTGTATTGAATTTTTAACTGACTCTTAAGGTCTCCAAAGGCAGTTTCTAACCAGACCAGACCAGGGATCTCTGCACTCTTCAGAGCTAACTCTCTGTTTGACTAGGTAGGGCATTTTCTTCTCTATCTCTAGAAGATCTATCCTCTTTCCTTGGCCTGAATGGGAGTCTCTGTCTAACTACCTACTGGTCCTTGCCAACTTTCCCCAGTTCTCCTGTCTGTGTTAAACTGCTCTCAGTCAGGGCTGAATTCTGAAACTGTCAGTACTCGACTCTTCTCTGCTAGGGCTGAAATCAGACTGAATTCTCCTCAGCATCCAGTTCAGAAGTCTTTCTCTGCTCAGCTGATGCTAACCAATCAGATCTCTTGGAACAGCCTGTCACTCAAGGCTCTGTGGCTGTGTGAAGAATTAACCCTTCACAATCCTTTATATGTTTACATAGCACTTCTAGGCTTTTAAAAGGGCAGTCCGCAGCCTAGGGTGATGGTGATGGGCTGGAAGTGGTGTGTGTGTGTGTGTGCTTTTGTGACTTTTAAGTGGCATTTTTAAAGGAAGACTTTGCATTCCAAAGAGTAACCTTGTGGTTATGCTTCTTTTTAACAGTACTCTTATCTTAGATCTCCAGCTCAGCCAGACGATTCTTAAAACCCCAGATTGCCTTCACAAGTGGTAAATCTGATAATGTTTAATCTTTCCCCATCTGATGTTCAATGCTTTTATTGTTACGCATTGACAGATATTGATTTGGCCACTGAAGGTTTGCATTTCATGATAGTGGAAATCTGAGTCCTGTAGAATGCATTCTGTGTAATGTAACCACTTGAGTGAAACAGCCTTCAAAGGAACTGTGTGTTAGACAAAACAACTAATGCAGAATACTTGGAGGTTCACAGGGTGACTTATTTGTGACAATCCCATGAACTCTTCTTGAACCAAATCCACATCATAGACAGGAAGCTAGGATTCTGTTCACAGAATTTCTCTCATAGATAACCAGTTCCAGTGTAACCTTTCCACGTAGATGGGTTCACAGAATGCAGAAAGAGATTCTGTAATAAGTTAGACATAAATTTAAAAACATGTAGAGGTGTAAAGAGAACCTAAGATGTTTTAAGTATGCATCTAAGTAAGGTTTGTGTACAAACTCTCCCCCCAACTGAGTTAATTATTACAGGTATGCTCATTAAAGAGTGGGATTAGTGGAGATCCCGCTTTGAGTCTCCATGATGGCAGCTTTGGATTTGTTGCTCTATATTTTGTGAAACAGTCATAAAAACTGATGTGTTATGTTAATTTACATGGATATGGTTTGTTCATGTAAGGGCCCAAGACTCTTTCTGGTCTCAGAACATCTAACAAATTTTTCTGTGTGTTTGTTTTTCCAGCTGTTACCCCAGAGAAGTTAGAAACATTGCTTTTAAAAATTGAAGTAGTTGTTCTCAAGATCTTGGAAAAGCAGATCCATTCATCATAAACTCTGTGATTATATGTGAGAGAGATTATTTTTAAACTGGTTATGATATCCAGTGACAGGATGTTTCTCTAGGTTTCCAGATCTTTAAAACAAGCTGTTGGTTTGCAATGCATCTGCCAGAGAACACATTTCAGAGACTGAGAGATGTCCAGGGATCCTCTGCAACTCACTTTTATAACCACTCTGTAACTCACTTAAAAATATAAGTTGGTTTTGATCGGGCTTAAAATACAAAACAAAACCCTCTTTGGTGCATACCTGAATTTGTTTTAACAACCACTCTGATCCAGGAGTCTGACCTGTCTTCAGATGTGGAAGCACTGTCTGGAGTGGTAACTTCAGCCACGTGTGTTGATTCCTGTCACAAATGGTTATTCCTCTATCTGTCCCTTTTTCATTTAAGGCAAATTTCAAAAGGTAGTCTTTGTGGGGTTGTGTTTTTTTAAAAAAAAAGTTATCATGCAGCACGTGATACTCCAGCCTTGCTGAAATTAAGCAGATTTGGGTGTCTGTTCAGTGACAAGGTAGTAGGAGATCTTCCGGAAACCCTCTGTACCCTGCCTTGAGATCCATGTTAGAAGAAAGGTGGGGGGAAATTACACATATAACAAATCTTTAAGTGGGGTGTAAGATCTTACTTTAAAAATGTGAATGCCTTCAGTCTTCACAGATGTTCATGAAACATGTTTTTTCAAAGGCAATTGCTAAATGACATCCAATCTGCTGCTTCTTTTTTTGTGGTTTTTAGGCCATTTTTTAAAAACAGTTTTATTAAAAAATTTCAAAGCAGGAAAAGGACCAGTTTCTAGGGCTCGTCTTTCCTGCCCCAATTATTTTTTTCCCCTTGAGCAAAATGGTTGTGCCACTCAGTCCTCAGAGTTGTCCGTCACAGGCTTCCATTGTACCATCTGGGGCTGTACAGAAATAGGCAGTTTTGTGCTTGTCACGGAATCTTCAGAAGATTGTTGGCTGGCCGTGCAGTTGATGAGTCTGAGCCCAGGGAAAACGTAAGGTCAGCAGAATTATGTGTGGTCATTAGTAGAAGTCTGTGGGCTCCTGGCTTGAAAGCATGGGTTATTCCATTCTGTTCTCCTAGGATGGTGGTGTAGGACCTCCAGATAGTGGTTCCACTGCTCTACAGAAATTGGTTTGACTTTGGGCAGATAGGAAATGATTCCCCCATTCTCTAAACTGACAACTGGAGTTATTGATAGATCCAGCACAAGGATCCCCCCCCCCCCCCCCCCCGTGTGTGTGTGTTCGGAACTAGTTGCATCCATCTGTGTAGGCCCAGTCTGTGCTGTGCATATTATGTACTGTGCATACTATAAATGATCTGAAATCACCACTTAATTCTCGTCAAAAGTGACTTTTACTTATTCTGGTGTGGTTGTCATAGTGTTGGCTCTAGACTAAATTTTCCGATTGGAACTGCCCTGCCTCTTCCCTTCTATTGAGCTCACTGATATCCATGAAACGCTGCTTCTAAGAGGACAGGAGAAGGCAGGATTGGTGGAAATTGCCAGTTTAATTTGAATTAATCTTATAATTTAAAAATAATGCAGGGAAGGGATATAAAGTTGGTGTCACAGATGATTTAGTTTGGGTCCAATGGCTTGCTTCGAGCACAAAAACGAACCCTCTGCCATCATGTGAGTGATCTTGGACTAGGTTGCCATCCCCCCAATTTCAGGGGCCCAATTTCAGGGGCCGCTGGCCAAGTGGTCAGTAGAGAGCCTCACCCCCAAAGAGCATTGCCACACCCAACATGCCTGGCATGATGACATCACACGGAGGTGATGTCATTGCACCAGGCACGCTCTAGCATTTGGTTAAAAACTCTACGGTGAACATAGACTTTTTGGCCAAATGCTAGAGGGTCCCCTGCATGACGTGACCAGCGCGATGACATCTCTTCTGGGTGATGTCATCGCGGTGCGTGCACCAGAAGATCCTAGGGAGCAGCAGGGAGCCCCCTGCTGGCAGATGGTAAACACCTGGCAACCCTATCTTGGACGATCCTCAGTCTTGCTTGCTTGCTCACCCTTACTCTTCTGTTACATGTAGTTCAACTATTGAAGAGTTTCATATTCCTGGTAAGCCATAAACTCTGTGCTAATGTTGATTGGGAGGGAAGAGAACAACCCCAAATGTGTCATTCAGACATAATGCCAAATGAAACTATTTAACTGATGGTGTGAGAAAAGAGTGTGAGGAAACAGTGGGAGGAGGGGATTAGGGTTGCTAGCCTCCAGGTGGGGCCTGGAGATCTCCCGCTTTAACAACTGATCCCCAGCTGACAGAGATCAGCTCCCCTGGAGAAAACGGCTGCTTTGAAGGGTGGACTCTTATGGCATTGTACCATGCTGAGGCCCCTCCCCTCCCCAAACCCCACTCTCTCCCGGATCCACCCCCAAAGTCTCCAAGTATTTTCCAACCCAGACCTGGCAACCCTAGAGGGGATACATAAACCTGGGTATCTCCCCCTGCTCCCCACGTAGTCATATAACAACAAAACAGGATCTGACCATGCCTTGGCCTCTATGCTTTGTCTGGCCCTCTAGGGCAACAGTATGGGACAGGATGCTGCTGGACTAGATGGTCTACTGGTCTGATCCAGTGGTCAGGAAATAGTCTTACGTTGTTGTTAAGGTAACCAACCAACCAACCATGGTTTACATGGCTGTTTTAACCCCTCGTCAAGATCCAAAACTGTACATGCAGTACAAACCCTAGTTTGTAAAACCAACATGATTTTAGTTTTTAGTATGCAGCCCGTCCTTCCTTAATTATAATTTTAGGCATTAGAAAAGCAGGGCATTATCAGGCCTTGTATGTGGATATGGCTAGGGTTCATCTTATCTACTTTTCTTTAAATATTTAGTGTCAAAAACCCCTAAGTTCTGGAAAATCTGAAAGAACAGCAAAACTCTGCTAAGTGGTTCTAAGTCTTGTGATGTTAATAGGATGAGAAGGAATTACAAGAGTTTGCTTTTCCCCTCTTTATGTCGTTGTGTTCTGCTTCAGAAAAATATTGCCAGAATATGTTTGGTTTTCCAGTGCAATACCTCAGAATAACTTTCTTAGTAAAATTAAGTTTCTTTCTCTTTGTATCCCCCCCCCCTTTTGGTCTGGGCATTTTGGAGAAATTTCAGCGTGTGGGTGGGGGGGAACAAAGAAGTGTCTGTGAACAGGAACTGGCATTGTCTTTCTCTCTGAATGGGAGGGAAGACTGAGCTAGTTTCATTTGGTTCTCTCGCACATCTGCAACTCTAGGAACAGAGGGATGATTCACAGTTTGTCTACTGACACGAGAGCAAGCCAAAGGCTGTGAATTAACAGCCATTCAGGGTCTGTGTCAAAAATGTGCTGCAAGGAATGAAATCAACATTCTCTGCAAATCGTTTTAAAAAACAGCAATAAAAAGAGCATGAAATGCAAATTAAGAATACCTTCAAAGCTAAGTTTGAAAGCACAGTATATTTGTGAGCAGTTTTTACCAGTTCTGTCTGCAAAGAAATGTATCAACCAGTAGTGTTGGACTCAGTCTTAATTTGTTTTCTGGGGAAACTATTCTGTCTCTAAAATGGATTGTGTGGCCCTGTTAAGTGTATTATCTTGCTTCAAAACTAATTATGGCTTCACAAAATGCTAAGAGAATATTGCCCTTTTGATGTTGCTTGGGTGATCTTAAATCTGTTTTTCTGCATATTTTCTTAAACCCGCAGATATATTTCAGTGTAGTTTTTCAATATGAAAATGTGTTAACAGAATAATGGTCTAAGGAGGCTGAGGTACATTTTTCTTTCTCTTCCCGCTCCCGAGAGATGTCCTGTGACTTCCTCTATTAGTCCATTAATCACTGCAACTCAGAAATGATTCTGATCAAAGAAGCAGAATGAGGTTGAAGAGGTACAGAGTCTGGCAATTGACTTGGCTGTTTAGATTCCCTGCTGAGCTCATTTAGATCTGGAATTAAGCTGTTCCTGCAGTATTTTTCCTCTCTGGCTCACTGGCAGCCGTTCTGTAGCCAGCACCATCCTCACCCTGGAGGGTTGGGAGGAAGAGCTACCATTGAGCCAAACTCTGCTGATTTACCTGCTGATCCTCTATGAGTTGATAGGAGGTATAAAAACACAATTCTTGTTCCAGTATAAAAGGAGGACAAAAATTTGCATGTGAATTGTACAGCCCTGGATTGGTGTGTCTCTCCCCTCCCCCCCCCCTCCACTGCCCCCTTTAAATCTCATTTTGCTACACTCGGGAAATGGGAGAGAGTTATCAGAGTGAACAGTGTTTCAGTTGCTCAGAAATCAAAAGTGTGTCAAATACCAGTGTACTTGACAGTGCAATCCTGTGAACGCTTTTCCTGGGGAGTAAGCCTCATTAAATAGACCAGAGATAGACCAGAGTAAGTTTCTGGGTAGACATGTATAGGAATGTTCTCTAAATGTCTTATTTGAGGTGGAAATCAATGTGAGATAGTTTCCTCCTCCAAGACTTGTGATACTTGGTGAAAATATTAAGCAGGAAAAATTACTTCAGCTTCTAAGGGGGGAAAGTCTTTGAAGTCTAGTGGAGGATCTGTGGGAAAAGCCTTTTGCACTGAATAGATTGGCTCAGTTGTAGCTGGCTTTTAATGTCTGTTTCCTTTTGAGATTTTTACAGCCTGAGCCTGTTACAGAGAGAGCAAGGTGCACCTAAACCTGTTGATTTCACGGGGTTTAGGCATGCCTGACTCGGCGTAGATTTGCGATGTTAAAAGCTGTTTAACACCTCGAAAATATTTTGGATTTGACAATGAAGAACTTGGCAAGAACAAGTGCTGCGTGTTCTCCAAAAGCTGGCCTTTAAAAGCCAAGTTGCCGTTGTTTGTTTACAGTTGCACATTAGTGGCGCTTAAGCGGTTAAAACGAAAAAGAGGATCTGAGACTGGAGCCTGGCCGGCAGCCACATCCTCTGACTGGAAGTCCAGCCACCTAATCCCAGCATATGAAAATGCTGTGTACTGAGTCAGACGGCTGGTCTGTTTGGCTCAGCTGTGTTACTTTCTGACTTGTCGTGGTTCTGCAAAGCCCTAGCAAAGAGAGAGAGCTTGTCCAGATCCGATGTCACTATTAACTGGACCTGGGATGTTATGCACTGAAAGTGTGTGCTCAGTCTGTGAACAAACAGGCCCCCCCCCCACCCCAATGAAGAGAAGGATGGCTATTCTTTAGTCCTCAGTGATGGAAAATAACTTAGCATGAGGCTAGCGCCACTTTTTTCTTCAAAGAGCAGGTGGACTGTTGCGTCCGCCATCATAAATCATCTAACCTCCTTAATTCCATTATATGGCTGGAGTTGTCATTTTAGAACCCCTCCCCAAAATAAACGGGTTTCTTATTCTTGCACATGTTGAGTCATTTTAAGGTGTGTTCCTTAAAAAAAAGTTACTGAGTAGCATTGAGAG
Organism: Lepidodactylus listeri; assembly: GCA_029233225.1. Classification (NCBI taxonomy): domain Eukaryota; kingdom Metazoa; phylum Chordata; class Lepidosauria; order Squamata; family Gekkonidae; genus Lepidodactylus; species Lepidodactylus listeri. Next base: position 40,799,819 of record JARCFY010000013.1, read on the forward strand.
CTGAACTATAAAATAAAAATAAACAAAGCCCCAAACCCAGCAGGGTGACAAATGCAGCCAGCCTAGTTAAACGGTATTTTACATTCCTAGCCACTGAGACTGGACAAGAAGGAAGGGAGAAGCAGGCGCCCCCACCTTATCTCTCTCTAGTCTTGTTCACAAAAACTATACTGCTGCTGCCTCAAAGACCAGATACTAATTGATTCAACATGGTGTGGATCGGGAGCTGTTAGAGACGTTGCCTTCCTCCTAGATACCTTTGGTTGTAAGGGCAGAAAGATTTGTGGCTCTTTCTTCTACCTCACCCCCAAGCCCTAGAAAGACAATTCGCCAAGTTTTGTTCTCTCTCTCTCTCTCTCTCTCTTTCTTGAATGCCAGAGTTGGGAAGGACTCCTCTGTCTTGCGAGACAAAGTGGGCAGTCAGACAGTCCTTTTCCTGAAATCCCAGTCAGGCACCAGACGGCTAAAGGAAGAGAGGCACCAGGCTGAATTAGATTGACTGCTTTGGACAGTAAAGCAGAGTTGGGCTTAATTGGCTCACAGCTTTGTTCTCTCTCTCTCTCTCTCTGAACACACACACACACTCCCCCCCCCCTTCTCCTTTTTCTGTTCCTCTTTTTCTGGTTGCCCCCTCTTCTCCACCCACCCGTATTCCATCCAAAGGAAACCTGCAAAGTCTTAGATTTTCTACATACAGTGATGGATAATTTAAGGTCCTTTATGCCTATCCCTAAACAATAACAGCAATAAAGAAGAAACATCTAGAAAATCTTTAACAACAAATATTTTACAGGGTATGGTTGCCAGGTTTTTTTCTTGTCTTGTATTAGGCTTTGTGTATTAATTGCCAAGGTTTTGTTCCATACTTCTGATTCTGTAATGCACAATCTCAGGAGAATTCTGAGCCTTCCGAGATCTTTTCTTGTTCTCCAAAAGTCAAAGTTTGAAAGCCAGTAATTTTAATTTAAAAGTTGCACTTTGGTTATAATACAGGCTTTCCCTGCACTCCCTGGATTCATTCTCCTCCACATAAGCATGAGTCTGTTGGTGTTAATACACTTAAGAGCTAGGTGCCCAGTTCATGTTTTTTCATTATATTGTTTCATATTCCTCACTTTCCCGAGGAATAGGGAGTTCCAGGGGTGGCCATTACAGGATCGGATTCTTTGTGAGCAGAGTGTTTTGGAGCCTGGTGCTGATGTTGTAATATATTTACAAGCATAGTATTTACCAAGTTGAGCAGGCAGATGTAGTACTGGGCTCTGAAGCAGCCTCAGTCCCCGTCAAAGCACAAACCCTTGTTGCTCGCCAAGGTTGCCTCTTGCCTGTTAGCTGTAATGTTCATGGTTTTTCCTCCCTTCATATTTTGGCCTTGCCTCCAAACATTATCTGCTTTACTGCCACACATTAGTATCAGATCCCACCTTTGCAGGGAGGTCTCAGTTTGGTTCCATGCCAACCCTGATTTCTTATTAAATCAGTCTTAATTGTCACTGGCCAAACCATTATGTAGGAGTGTATAGTCTTCCTTCTGTGCTGCAGAGATGTTTTAAAGGAGATGGTTAGGTATGAGAAAGATGAGCATTCTTTTTGCCCAAGATCTGTTTACTGGAAGAGACTCGGATGGTGATGAAGCCCCTAATGGTGACTGGCTGGGTTGCCCTAAGGTTTACGCAGAGGTGGAGCCAGCAGAAAGGACTTCAGCTGCCATTGGCCAAGCAGATCAGATAGTAGAGGAATGGGGTGGGCAAAAAGTCGTAGGAATGGAGGGGTGGGTAGGAAAGATCAGGAAATGTATATGGGCAACCTTCTGATCTTTGGCTACGGGTGTCTGTATTAGTTCAGTAGGGGCTGTTAGAAAACATGTCTTGGAGTTGTCAGAGCGATAAAACCTTTCGGAGACTCAGGGCTTGGAAGGCTAGATGCTTAGCATACAGGGTGCCATCTCTGCTTCTTTGTACCTCTTCTGGTTTGTGCTTGGCATCTCATTTGTTTTGTTTGTTTGTTTATTCAATTTGTACCCCGCCCTCCTCGCAAGCAGGTTTAAGGCGGCTCACTGCAGTTGGTACACAGATACTATTAAAAACCACATAAAATCATTTAAAACACATTAAATACAATAAAACATAAGATCATAAAGTGCTAGCCGTAATTCCTACATTAATAGAGATGACGCACTAAAGATGTAAACAACAAATGTTTTCAGCTCAGTGCTCTTCTTGAGTCAGATGGTGATATGGCTCGATCTCAAGAGCTGGGGCCAGGACCCATACCATCATTATTGGTAGTAGTGGTGAGGGCAGCTCCTTAGTTGAAAGCCTGGTGGAAGAGCGCCATATTGCAGGCCCTGTGGAACTGTAGAAAATCCCGCAGGGCCCTGATCTCTTCCGGGAGCTCATTCCACCAGTATGGAGCCGCCACTGAGAAGGCCCTAGCCCTGGTAGCAGTGAGTCTGGCATCCTTGGGGCCCGGGAGGGTCAGTCAATTTTGAGACCCTGACCGTAGTGCTGTCTGGGATATATATGGGGAAAGGCGGTCCCTTAGGTATGTCGGACCCTGGCCATATAGGGCTTTAAAGGTGAGCACCAGCACCTTGAAGTGAATTTGGTATGCTATTGGTAGCCAGTGCAGCATCTTCAGCACAGGCCAGATATGCTCCCATCTAGGGAGGCCCATCAAGAGCCTGGCCGCTGCATTCTGCACTAGCTGCAGCTTCCAAATTTGCGACAAGGGCAGCCCCATATAGAGAGTGTTACAGTAGTCTAGTCTCAAGGTGACCATTGTGTGGATCACTGTAGCCAGGTCATTGCAGTTGAGGAAGGGAACCAACTGCCAAATCAGCTGAAAATGGTAAAAGGCCGACTTAGCAGTGACGGCTACCTGGGCCTCCATTGTTAAAGAGGTATCCAGGAGCACTCCCAAACTCCTAATCACCGGTGCTGGCACCAGTGGAGCCCCACCAAAGATCAAGAGTGGGATCCCTACCCCCGAACTGCCTCAACTCAAGCACAGGACCTCCATCTTCGGCGGATTCAGCTTCAGCCAGCTCAGTCTAAGCCACCCAGCCACGGCTTGCAGTGCCCGATCCAGATCTTCCAGTCTGAAGTCCGACTGGCCGCCCAACATCAGATAGAGCTGGGTGTCATCAGTATACTGGTGACAGCCCAGCCCAAACCTCCGAGCAATCTGGGCAAGGGGGCGCATATAGATGTTGAATAGCATCGGGGAAAGCACTGCCCCTTGAGGCACTCCACCCTCAAGCGGGTGTCTCCTGGACTGCTGCTCCCCTAGCGCCACCCTTTGTCCTCGATCTTGGTGAAAGGAAGCCAGGCATTGCAAAGCAAGCCCTTGAATTCCCATGTCGGCGAGGCGGTGGGTCAGCAACTGATGGTCGACCGTGTTGAACACGGCCGACAGGTCCAACAGCAACAGTACCGCTGAACCACCCCGATCCAGATGCCTCCGGAGGTCGTCAGTAAGAGCGACCAATGCTGTCTATGTCCATGTCCCAGGCGGAAGTCGGACTGGAAGGGATCTAAAATAGAAGTGTCATCCATAAAGCCCTGCAACTGTATCGCCACCACCCTCTCAATTAGTTTGCCCAAATAGGGCAAATTGGAAAACGGCCAACAGTTAGCAAATTCAGCCGGATCCAGAGATGATTTCTTCAGGAGAGGGCGGACCATCACTTCCTTGAGTGCCCCCAGGAACAGTCCCTCGGAGAGGGACGTTGATAATTTCCCTTAGGGCACCTCGAAACCCCTGATGGCCAGCTTTAATAAGCCAGGAAGGGCACGGGTTGCTAAAGGAGAGACTTGTTCACATTTTTCCCATAAGAAAGGTCCCCTGCATTTCCGGCATTCATCTTTTGTGCCGCTCTCCGCATGGCCACTTTCTTTTCTCAGTGTGTCCATCACCATTGGCAAAGTCAGGTTAACCTTTTTTTTTTTTTCTTTCCCAGCTGGTATCATGTGCCAGAGGCAGAATTTGTGGGTGTCTTTCCTTTCCACTATCTATACCAGTTGTTAGTTCTCTGTGTTTTTTTTTTTTAAATAGACAATTGAGCAAGATATTTTTTTAAAAAAATCAGGGACAGTTTTACAAGCAGTGTCTTCTTCTGCAGGTAGGGGTTGTAAAGTGGGAGATAATGTTTGTGTGATGAAGTTTTTACAAGAAAAATAATCATGCGTTCATGATTTCTGAATCCAATTAATACTTTCCTCTGGGGATACTTCAGCTGCTGTCCTGTTAAGAGAAACTTTTGTGTAGCTGAAAAGGCTTTCTAGGCCAGGCAATAGGTTATGTGTACTTTAAAACAGAAGAATAAAAGGAAGAAACAGAAGTTATGCTGTTTTTGCCCCAGTGCTACATGGCAGGGCCCTGTGCTTGCCCATCATCATACAGTACACGAACAGGGCATTTCTAAAAATAGTTATGCCCTTCTAAGCCTGTTGACTACAATGGACTTAGAAGAGGGTAATTCTGCTCAGGATTGCACTGTTAGTCCTGTCCGTGGTTTGCCATTTGCAGATGTTTCCCCCACATCCCCTTTATTGAAGAAAACTTGATTGCATTTTTGAGTTTGGGCTGCAGGTCCCAGAAAACGCTTGAGATGGCTCTTCTCAGAACAGCCCTCCCCCCTGTTTCTATTGACTCAGCCCTACAAGAGCTCCTTTCTGAACTGAGTTGTGACACTGGGCGATCCTTGAAGCAGAGTCACTCATAGAATCACCCTTGTTGTGCCAGCCTGTCCACACTCTCTTCTCTCTGATCCACACAACAGCATTGTAAAGTAGGTCACCAGTGTCCATTTTGAGCCCAAATGTGTGTCCGTTTGAACCCAGAGCCACTCAGTTATAGTGGCTGTTACATGAAATGCTGTGGGTTTTCAAAGGAAAGAGGCAAGACCTCTTAAAATGATGGGTGGTATATGTGTTTGATTATTTTATGTGTGTGATATCAAAGGGAAAGCTGTAGGGAGGGGATTCTAGGCTGGAGCTAGATCCAGGCATGATAAAGAAGGGGTACTGGACTGCTTCTTAGTTGCCCTCTAATAGCCTGCGGGTCTAGTATCTCTGCTTGGTGATGAGTAGTGTAACTCTGGAGAGGTAGTCATGCTTGCAAAATTTGATCCCCCCCCCCTTCTATATTCCTTCATTTGCACACACCTACATTTCCCCCCTTTCCACTTCTTTGGCTTTTCAGCCTTATTCCTTGGATAACTCTTAACTGGGACAACCCATGTGTTGATAGGAGGGGGAAGTAAAAATCCCAAGTTCTCAGAGGCCTGTGCTTCAAAGGCAAATTAGGCTTCGTGGGTATGCTAATCTGCTTGTGCAAGAAAGAACTGGCTGGGGTGTTCATTTGCACAATGGCTGTGCCAGTGCAAACCAGAACTTGACACAGATTTTGGTGAAGCACAAGGGTATGCGATTCAAATGGATGTGTGGGCCTTAACAGATCTTGACTGCAGTTGTGTGTGTGGTCCGGTGACATCACCTAGTACTCTGGCAAATGTCCTGATGTGTGTCCCAGAGCAGAGACACCGTGAGAAGCAGTTGGGGGGGGGGGGGGCTGTCAGAACATTGCTGCACTGGTGCCTTCATCCCCCAGCCTCATGGACAGGATTCTGTTGCAGTCATCCTGCTTGTGGACTTCCTAGAATCACCTGGGTAGCTACTGTATGAATAGAATATACTGGACTCGATAAGCTTTTGGTCTCATCCAGCATGGCTCTTCTTATGTTCTGAGGAGAGGGAGCTATGGGCTGTATAACCTGGCTCATTGGGCCCCGTGTGAGTATACTAGGGTTGCCAGGTCTGGGTTGGAAAATACCTGGATACTTTGGGGGTGGATCCAGGAGACAGTGGGGTTTGGGGAGGGGAGGGGTCTCAGCATGGCAAAATGCCATAGAGTCCACCCTTCAAAGCAGCCATCTTCTCCAGAGGAGCTGATCTCTGTCAGGTGGAGATCAGTTGTAAAAGCGGGAGATCTCCAAACCCCACCTGGAGGCTGGCAAGCCTAGGGTATACCTATTGATGTACCCTTTGGGCATGACACTGTCTGAATGCTGCAGAGGTGTTCTTTGGATTCTGAGCAGTCAGTAACTGCATGTAGGGCCACTAACTTTTCATTTCATTCAGGTAGCAGCCACTGCCAAGGCAGCCTTTTATCATCTATGGCTGATTAGGCAGTTGGTTCCCTTCCTCGAACGCAATGACCTGGCGACAGCAATCCACGCAATGGTCACCTCGAGGTTAGACTACTGTAACGCTGTCTACATGGGGCTGCCCTTGTCTCAGCTCCGGAGGCTGCAGCTAGTGCAGAATGCCGCAGCCAGGTTGCTGATGGGCCTCTCAGTGCGAGACCACATCCAGCCTGTGCTGAGGTCGCTGCACTGGCTGCCTATAGCATACCGGATCTGGTTCAAGGTGCTGGTCTTAACCTTTAAAGCCCTATATGGTCAGGGGCCTGCCTACCTAAGGGACTGCCTTTCCCCATATATATCCCAGAGAGCACTACGGTCAGGCACTCAACATTGCCTGGCCCTAGAGAGGCCAGGTTGGTGACCACCAGGGCCTTCTCGGTGGTGGCTCCTCACTGGTGGAATGAGCTCCCGGAGGACATCAGGGCCCCTGTGGGACCTTTTGCAGTTCCGCAGGGCCTGCAAAGCGGAGCTCTTCCGCCAGGCCTTTAATTAGGAGCCGCCACTGGGAGAAATGGCCACTGGATAAGGCCACTTGTTGGAGTCACTGGCCTGATACATCTGCTGGTGGAAGCCTCCTGGCCGAGGATACTTAAGCTGCTGCTCCCGGTGTTAAGAGTATTGTATTGCTGCCATCTTCTGTGGTTTTGTAGTATCTATTTATGTATATGGATCCAATTTTTAACTTTTGTATTTTGTTGATTTTAAGTGTTGTTAGCCGCCTTGAGCCGGCTATGCCGGTTAGGTGGGATACAAATCTAACCAAATAAATAAATAAATTTCGACACCCCCACCCCTCGGGCAATTCTGAGAGGAACTGGAAGAGCTAGGATGGAATCTGTTTGGGTAATAGTGAGGAGCCAGGGTGGAACTGGGTTGGAGTTTACTGGCTTTTCAAACCTCAGTACTGAGGATCTGAAAAGTATGGATTTCATGATCAAATGAATAAATTATTGTCCAGCTAGTAATACTAATTGCTGACACTACTTTCCAAAGGTTTATATGCACCACCGTTTTTAGTAGTCATTGTAGGACATGTGGTTCACCTAGTACATGTTTGTCCAAGTTTTGATCCTCCTTCTTTTTGAATTCTACCTGTTGTAATTTCAGTTTTTATAAGCTGCTGTGCCCTTAAAGCCTAGGGCAAGTAGCAGTGCTTTTCAAATAAGCTTATAGTTCCTTAATTTTAAATTGGCTAACCTGTGTAACCAAAAAAGCTTGCCATAAGTACTGGCTTTTATCTGACAACCTTGTTAAAACTGCCTCTTCTGTCACACGCTCTGTACTTGGTGTGTTTTCTAAACCCTATAATAGCCCTTCTAATAATTGAGGCGAGTGAAAGGTTCTGTTTTGTCCTAAAACGATGGTGGATTTCTTAGTGGAAAGATAATCCCATAATTAAAACAAAAAGTCGAACTATTGAAGAATTTGGCGCTGTGATCTTACATCTTGGCTGTATCCGCTCCCTCCTGTCTGTGATGTTACATTCTGAAAGCAAGTACTCTGTTAAAACAAACAAACAAACGATTTTCTGCTCCAGCAAAAGAAAATGTATAGCTGTAATTGTTACAGATCTTGGTGCGGAAAGGGCCTTTCTAAGGGCTTCAGTAGTTCTTGTCTGTTTGGAACGGGTGTAGGCAGGTAGGGTAAGGAGCAGGCTGTGGAAAGGTATAGAATTAGGAGGCAACCCTACTGTTCGTTCACCAGTGCAGTTAATTTTAGGAAAAATTAGTAAGAGAACTTCTGGAGTGAAGCTCAGCTTCAGGGGGTGGTGAGCTGAGGTGTTGGGGTTGCCAGCCTCCAGGTGAGGGCTGGAGTTCTCCTGGACTTATAACTTCTCTCCAGACTTTAAGGATCAGTTGCCTTGCAGAGAATAGTAGCTTCAGAGGGTGAACTGTATGCCGTCACACCCCTGCTAAGCTCCCTGCCCCCCCAAACTCGACCCTCCCCAGGCTCCACCCCAGATCTCCAGGAATGTCCCCAACCTGGACTTGGCAACTATAGTCAGGGTTCTGAGACCAGCAAATGGTCCACCATACCTCCAGCAGTAAACCCCCCCCCCCCCAATCCTCTATCCGAACAGGTCATCCAGAAAGGTTGGGGATGGCATGACAGAATTACAATGCTTTGCCTCTTGCAGGCTAAGGAGAGCTACTGAGTGGTATGCCTTATCCAAGAGCCCCCTGGATCCTGGAGTCTGCGCTGTCTGAAAGGCCAGTCTAAGTCTCCCAAACAACTTCTGCATTAAAAGTTGGAATGCTGTGCAAAAACAGCCATTCCATCTTGGCGAGATTGCCTTCTGTGCATTGCTGCAAAAGACATCTGTCACTCAGAACAGCTCAGCAGCTGTTAAAAGTGGCAAGCAGACTTCATATCAGTGGTGAGGCACAGAAGTTTGCGAAAAAATATACTACAGACCTGAGCATTTGTCCTCAAGGCTGTTTGGCAGCCTAAGTCCAAATAATGTGTGAAAGGGAGCAGGTAGCTCTAAGAGATTCACACAACCAGTGTCCCATCATCAGGTGACCTTCCAGATGCCCATCTCTTGTGAGAGGGTGGGACCAACAGAGATGCGAGAGAACTAGGCACTGGGCTGGAGCCAACCCAGCTTTTCCACTTAATCTTGCCCAGTTCTCTTCCTTACTACAGCCCCAATTCCATATAGCTTTGTCAATGCAGGTCCTATAATCCCCAGCACAGACATTCTGAGACATCATAGGGGTTTCCTCTCCCTTTTTCACCAGTGGAGTAGCTGGTTGGATCCAGCCCATTATACAGAGAAGGTCAGCATGCTGTCAGAGCCTGGTCACCTGACTCAGATGTTTTTACTTCTGGCTGGATTAAGGCATTTGCAATTGCTATTTTTTAGTTGCCAGGTTTGAGTTTTATTTGCCATGTAGTTTCTTTCAGTACAGTAATCTTAGACTAGTGTACGAGAAATGTGCACTCAGTTCATGAATGGAGAAAACACAGTGCAAAAGGCCAGTATGTCATTGTTTAATGAAAATGAATAGGAAAGCTGGTGCCATTAGTTAATATTGGTTTGTGTTTATTATTCTGGCACCTGGCTGTCTGGCTTAGTTCAAGAAGGTCAGAGGGAGGGGGAAGAATGGAGGGGTAATTAAATTTTCTGATCTTTGGGTTAAACAGATCTTTCACAGAGGAGAATTGTGCTGATAGGTCTTTGTGTTCGCCAACCATCAATGATTCAGGGAGATAAGCGACTGATCCTGTTTGCCTTGAGCAGCTCTGTAGTTGGAACTCATACTTGGATAAAGTTAGGTTTTTTTCATGCTCCCTATCCCTGTAAGATTAGCATTAGGTTAACCTGCCCCATCGACAGCTGCAGAGAGAAACATTTTGCAGCTCTCTTTGGATAGCAGGCAGCATCTTCATCATTCTTGCACTCCAAGTGGTAACACACGACAGACGGACTGTAGCCACTAAGGGCAAGACTTGCCTACCACTGTTGCCCACTGGGCAGAGGGGTTAGGGTGATGGCTGCTCCAACTGCTGCTCCAATGACTTGTGCCCACAAAACCTGCCCTGCAGAAGCCGAGCAGCCACTGAGATTGGCTGCAGTGTTCTTGTGAATGCTGGTGGAGCTGCTAAATTCCCTCATCTGCTGCTGCAAGGAACAGGATTTCTTGCTCCCCACCCTGGCCTCAGCTGTGATTAACTGGGGGGGGGGGGGGACTGTTGTAAAGGGTTCGCGGAAGACTGTCTCCTTGTTCACTGTGCATTATTGAACCAGACTCTGTCCAGGGGTTCTGGATCTCCCTCATATATACTTGTCACAGTACTGTCCCTTGGAGATCTGTTCTCTTGGATGAGCCAAGCATTTTTATCAGAAAAAGAATGGATAGACAGAGAGGAACATTGAAATAGATTCATAGCCCACCCACCCCTTCTGTGGCTGTCAAAACTCAAGCCCCCCCCCCTTTCTGTGGCTGTCAAAACGCAAGCCTCTCTTCTTGCTGTGGTAACTCTGCCTGCAAAAAGCCTACCTCTGCCCCCTCAAACTCTGCCTGTTTCCTTGGGTTGCCAAAATCTGCCTCCGCTCACTTTTCAAGTGAGAAATTTAATTGCCTATCATATTGGAACCCTTTCTCCCAGTCTGTTTTGAAATTCAGCAGGGACGATCCCTTGGGTGATTGATACAGTCCCTGAAAATTTCACCTCAGTTGGATGAAAAACAAAGTTAAATATAACTGTCAGTGTTTCCTGTTGAAACGTTTCCCTTTTTAAAAGCAGTGGAAAACGGAATAGTGGCAACAACAAATGAAACTAACATGAATAAACTTTAAAAAATGAAAACACATTTTTGTGCACCTGCCGTTAAATCTGTTTCTAAAAACCGAGCATAGTTGATGTTTCTACCTCCAGATACTAGCAAACTGGTTTTTTTCCTGTGCATGTGTTTCAGATTAGTTACAAGAGAGAAACAAGTGACTCTGTCCCTTTTAAGGAATAAGCAGATTGATTCTGGTTTATTTTTTCTTTTAGCAACAGGCCAGAATTCGGAAATGATTATCAGTCTTTCTCTGCTCTTTGTTCCCTATCTGTAGGGGTTTCTTCTTTCTTGCACCCCATACGTCCCTGCCTTCTTCAGTTTGTGCAGTGTTTGCTTGCTTCCATTTGTGTGTGTGTGTGGTTGGGAACTATCAAAAGAATGGAATGGATTTAATGATTTGTTGGCTGCAGTGCCCAGTATGATTTAAGTCAATAAAGCTGCAGACAGACAGTGCAGTTGCTGGAGACGATTTTAACCTTGTTTAATGCAACCTTGCGTCCTCCTTGCCCACTGCATCACCATGCCTTGCATAAAGAAAACCTTGACCAGGCTTTAACCCATTAAATAATTCATAAAGAGAGAGCAGACATCGTCCCCTTTGCAAAGCGGATTGCTAGCCCTGGGGTCAGCAGTAAACTTTGGGCTCCCTGGATCATCTCCAGAGTGCTTAAACCACGGGGGTGTCTCTGAACAGGCATGCTAACCTTAATGCTTTTTGTTCACGGACACAGGGAAGTTAACTGTTGACATTCTGGGTCTCTGGAGAATCAACAGTTTTTGCAATGCACAAGACTAAAAATTCTCGCCCTTCCTGCTACAATTGTCCCGTAGCTGTGAGTGTACTATCAGAGTGGAAGAACTCAGAGGTATCTAGCACTTTTTACACAATCGATTTCCTCTTGAGCTATAGGCTAGTCTATGTTCCTTCTCATTTTCCTCCATACTTCCGGGGGGGGGGGGGTGTTGCTATCTGTAACATCGTCTTTAAACAGGTGCCATGGGTAGCACAGCACTGTTACCTGGCATAAGCCATCTCTTCCATCGCTTCCATCTCTTCCATCATGTGCCCACTGTTTATGTGCTCTTGAGCCCCCCTTTGGATTTCTAGTTCTCTGTAAATCATCAGCTGACTAAGTACTGATAATATCCCTAGAACAAGCCAAGCTGAGAACCGCTGTGGTTGCCCTTGGCTGGCAACTGGTGGGAGACTTATTGGGCTTGAGTGGTAAGGATGAAACAGAAGTAGGGTTGCCAGGCCCACTTACCAGGCTGTTGGGCCGGAAGTGCAGGCCCTGACATAATGCCATCACCTGGAAATGATGTCATCACATTGAGGATGTCAGGGGTGACACTCTGGATTTTGGGCAAAACTCTGTGGTAAATTTGGCTTCAAACCATAGAGTTTTGCCCACAAATCAGAGCATCACCCTCCTATGTCCTTGACATGATGACATCACTACCGGGTGACATCATCACGTTGGGGCCTGTTGCCTGGGAAGATCATTTGGAGGTGGGATTTCCCCCTGCCAGCCAGCTGGCCAGCAGCAGGCAAAAGCCTGTGAAAATGGGACCCTAGACAGAAATGGTGTTACACAATGCATGACATCCCTTCCAGCTGAAGAACAGAAGTGATGTCACCACAATGTGGGGATATCACTTCATGTTTGAGGGCCTAGAAATTATGTCACATGATGTCATTTACCCCTCCCCATTTCTTCCTGCTCATTCGAGCAGTGACGTGGAACTGGGAATGATTGGCGGGGAGCCTTTCTTGCTAGGAAGCAGATGAGTAGAATCTCTAACCATGATGCCAGAAGCTAAGCAACAGCAGTAATTGCCATTGCCGACTCTTACAAACTGGTGGTAATGTGGGAGGTGGCAGCTGGTCAGCTGACTGCTGAAGGGTCCTGAGCCAAGTGGCCCCTGAGTCACTGACAGTGTTTCTGGGGCTTGACTCTGCCATTAGCCCTCTAAAGGAGCATCCTGCAGGGAAGCATCTTTGTAAATGGCCAAGCCGCTGATTTGGGGGGGAGAGGCATTTACATCACACTAAGCAAGGCAAAAGGGCTAGAAAACTGCATATGGAAGCACATCAGAAAGTTAGTTGTGTCTACTGTGTCTTGATAGGATGCTCACCTCATGCAAGAAATGTGAAATATTTGTTAAAGGATTTACTCAAGTCTCATGTCAGAATGAACATTCTGCAATGCTTCAATAAGTAGATTTTCCAGTGTATCTTGAGATTTCTTTATAGTATGGTAATTTTGGAAATAGATGCTGCCATATTTTCCCCTTGATTTCTTGTGTAGAAGTGCAATGGTGGAGAAGGCATCATGTCAAAATTACATTTAAAAGGTCTGTCTATGTTGGGAGGGTGGGAAATTAATTTGACAATGAAAACTCACGAGCCCAGACCTTTAAGAGCTGGGCTGCAAGAACTTGAATCCAAGCAGTCTTAATTACCATGCAATAGCTGCAAAGGCAAGCACAGTTTACAGTGGGATCGATCAGGGTTTTGCTGTGATCCAGCAAGCTCAGCTCTTCAAGTAAGTATGGAACCACCTTTTAAAGTGAAACATCCCAGAACATAGGTAAAATGAGGCAATTTCTTTTCAAAAGCAGAAAGAGCATAGGTTAACTTCACCAACTAGTGAAATAATTTGTAAATTGAGTGCCAGGGCACGCTACTGTGCTGCAAGAGCGCTGCTAGTGTGTGGTGATAAATAAATTAATTGAATTAAAGGCTATTGTGAGCTGGAAGTACACACCCACAGAGGAGGGAGGTACATACAGACCAACGAGTCATGGAACCGAAGGGAAAGGGTTCCAGATCTGCAATGTGGAAGTATGGGTATAATTCTTGGCACTGAATATTTTAAAAACATGCCCTTTTAAGATGAAATAGTGAAGTATGATTCCAGTTTTAATTTAAGGAAGAAAAATCTCCACTACCTGAAATTTGGGGAATGCTGATCTGGTGTTCCATGTCCAGCTAAGATGAACTGGTGGCAAACAGAAGGAACTGTGACTTTTGTGGGACCGAGCAGCACGTGGATAGCAGCAAGAGGCATATAAAATTCCACTGGTTTTTGTGCCTCCCTTTAATCTATGGGTTCCACCTCCTCTGCGCTGAACCACAAACCTTGGATTAGGGGATTGGACTGCCAGTCTCCAGGTGGGGCTGAAGTTCTCCTGGAATTTAAACTGGTCTCCAGGCTAAAGAGATCAGTTGCCCTTGAGAAAATGGAGTCTTCAGCAGGCAGACTCTATGGCATACCACAGATTCTAGGTGAAGTCCCCAAATTCCCCTCTCCACAGGCACTACCCCTAAATCTCCAGGAATTTCCAGGTCAGAGTTGGCAACTCTAGATAACATCACTCTTGCTCTGAACCAGACTGTATAGTTAGGAGACCTAATCATTAACGACTTAGTATACGTTCCCATTAACTTCATTTTCAAAGTGGTTTAAGTGTTTCTGCAGAAAATGGGATATGTTTGGGAAAGAGGAGGAAGAGAGAGAAAAGGGAAGGGATGGGAAAGGGAAGTCTTGGGCCAAATAACTGAGCTGCATCCAGTTTGTCATATTGGGATGTATCTGGAAGGCAAGATTGTTCATCCACTCACGTCATGATTCATTGCACTCGCTGGTGTTGAGAAAGAATGGTCCTGCAGCTACAAAACAAGGCACCGCTCCAGGAGGTGTCACATCTATGCCAAATGATGCCACAGTCATCTTAAGCAATCTGGAGCGAGTTGCTTAAACTCTTTCTGGATCATTTTTTCCCCTGACCTACCTATATTTGTAAGGTGTTGAGCTGGTGGTGAGTTACGTCAAGAAGTGGGGTCCAGCCCAAGCAACTCCTCAGTTCTTCAGTGTATTTTTGTACATCTTCACATTCTCCCATGTGCATATGCAAACTTCACTAATGCCAGAAGCAAGCAAGGGTGTGTGTGTGTGTTGGAGTTGAAGTTGGTATGCTGGAGCCAGTATTCATCTGTAGCATGTGTGTATACTTTCTCCTCTCCTTTTGTCCAGCTGTTCTGTCTGGTCAGATTAGTTTTTACAGGGCTTTCTTTTTGATTTAAAGCATCACAAGCCCCCAACACACATTCATGCTCACAAGTCACCGCGTTGCCTGCCTCCATAGTTGAATAACAGCCCTAAACTTTGTGTGCTTCTCATCCCCCAGGAATAGACCCATATTGCTGCACTTCACCAGTTCAGTGTTGACACCATTTGACATGATGCACCAGAAGAACAGGCTTTAAAGGTCCATTGAATTTGGCAAATGAACCTGTGTTCTCATGATGCTTTATTAGCACTGTATCCAGCATTGTAAGGTCATATTTTTCATCTGGTGCATCATACACGGGAGTCGTACAATTCCACTCCCTCCCATAGGATGGACTCTGGAGGTGCTCTGAGCATATGTTAATGTGGAAGGAAGGGGGAGGGGGGAGATCCTAATTTTTGACCCATGACTAATATTGTAGAAGTTATAAGCGATTCTCCAGGATTTGCGGTCTACAGTTTTTGAAATGCTTCAGTTATCTACAAATAAACACTGTTAATTGCTTTACAGATCGTGTTATCATGCAGTGGTTAAACAATGAGCTTCTTGCTAATGTATTTGTGTCAAGCTTCTGTTGGCTCTTTTTTAATTTGAAAGAATTTGAAGTGGTAAATGCATATATAACACATATATATATAAAATGTCTGTGTGGGGGGGAAGGATATTTACAGTAAGGCATAAAGAACTGTCAGTGGTGGAAAGCAGCTTTTTTTATGTTCTTGTCCCAGATGACATTGCTACAAGGACAAATCGGAGCTTGATGAAATGAAGCTGCAGATGGCTAGTGATCTCAACTCTGTAATAATGAAATGACACAAGGAAAAAAATGAGCTGGCTACAGTTTGTAAATACAATCTCCATGGAGGGAGAGGGGAGGGGGCTGCCTTCGTGTGTTTTTTTGGAGCCCCCCCCTTTCCCTCCCTTTTGGTGGTAATAGTGCCTGCCTTGACTTAGCGATGGCATGTCACCTTTTAAAGTGCAATCCCTTTCCCCTGTTGTCTTTGGAGGTGGTCTTTGCATGGAGAATGGCAGTGTATGTAGAGAGTGTAGGACAGTGGTCCCCGACATGGGCCCCACCAGTGTGTTTCCTACAGGGTTGCTAGAAGAAGAAGAAGAGATTGGATTTATACCCCGCCCTTCACTCACTTGGAGTCTCAGAGCGGCTTACAAATTCCTTTCCCTTCCCCTCCCCACAACAGACACCCTGTGAGGTAGGTGGGGCTGAGAGAAGGAGAGCTCCAGGCTAGGAAATACCTGGAGATTTGAGGGGTGGAGACTGAGGAGGGAGAGGTTTGGGGACAGGAGGGAACTCTGCATGGTATAATGCCATAGAGTCCACCTTCCAAAGCAGCCACTTTCTCCAGGTAAACTGATCAGTTGTAATAGCAGACAATCTCCAGCCAGCACCTGGAGGTTGGCAACCCTAGTTTCCTAGCACTCCATTTGCTTCATCCCCAAAACTACATTGGAACAGGAGGGGCTTCACCTTTGCATTTTCAGGGAGCACCCATTTGGAAATGGACCGTTTGCCTCCATCTTAGGAAGATACTCGGCTTGGAACATAGTAATATACTGTGGCAACTTTCAGCATTTTGTGATGGAATCTCGCCCTCATCATGGAGATTTTATTATTGTTTCCACCTGCTTTGTGGTAACTGTTCTGTTATGATGTCCACTACATGTTCTCAGTTTTCCAACAACAGCCACAGGCTCAACAAGCTCAGGGTCCTAGTGTAGGAGGTGGCATCTGATGTCTTCCTGATGGTTCACACTACTCCAGAGTAGCATGGTGGCTAAAGGGGCTGGACTGTGCACCTGCAAGCTTCCACTTCAAATTTCATGTTTACCATGAAATCGTTAGATGGCTTTCAGCGAAGCCACTCTTGACCTCCCCCTCCCATATCTGCAGTATGGAGTTAACGCTATCCTGTGATACATAACTGTGGTGAACATTAATGAGAAAATCAATGGAAAGTAGGGTTGCCAGCACTGTCTTTGCAAATGCCAGATTTTGAGGGTGGAGTTTGAGGAGGGTGTGATGTCACTTTGGGTGATGCTCTGGGAATTTTCCCTGGTATTTGTGGTACAGACTATAGAGACATGGGGAAATTCCTGGAATGACACAATGGAGGCTATTTTCTGGCCATTTTCCCCCTGCTCTGTAGTTTTTCAAGGACAGGAGATTTGAGCTGATGGAAGCAGTTTACCCACCACATGCAGGCAAACGGCAAGCCTAATGGGAAGTACTTGGGACCATTGAAAAGCACTAAGTGGCATTTGTTTCTGTCAGGCATGATTTTAGGGTGTTGACATGGTAAAAGAGAATGGAGAAGGAAATCTGTCTTCTTTTTTTTGCACTGAAGGTACTGTGGCCATTTCCTGGTTGTGAGCTATTTCTGAGTGTGCACATTCAGGCAAGGGAGATTAGGATATTTGCCCTTTTGCACAAAGCGCTTGTGACCTCTGGGACTCATTGCTTCAGTTTGAGGATATTGTGGCAAAATGTCTGATTTCATTAAATCAGTTTGAATTTGCATCCCACCACTTAATTCCCACGTACTAAAACAAAAAAAAAGTCTGCCATTGTGCTGTTTTTCTGCATTTAGGTTAGGTTCTATGGCACATCAAAAGATGACATGTTCCTTGCAGCATATGCTTCTCTAAACCAGGGTCTCTTTCAGCAGATACATTAGATACCATGTATGAACATGATAGATACCGTACATGGGGGGGGGGGGGACTAAGATTGGCCAGATTCACTTAACAGAATTTTACAGAGCCATAAATGTAGATGAGCCAGGATCCAGCCAACCATATCCAAATGGAGACTTAGAAAACCATGAATTATGGTGATGTGGAATGGGCCCAGTCTATGCTATGTCCTGGCAGTTTTACATTTGTTAAATTATACATGTCTATAGCCTCATACTCCATGTGTTTTTAGAAGACTGAATATTTGGTGACTCCATTGCCATCTTTCTGAAGTCAAATCAGCTGACACATTTGTGCGCAACCATTATTTGGCCTTGGGTTGCCAGGTCCCCCCTGGCCACTGGTGGGGGATGGGGGGTAGGGTTGCCAGATCCAGGCTGGGAAACTCCTGGAGATTGGGGGATGGAGCCTGGGGAGGACAGGGACCTCAGTGGGGTACCATGCCATAGAGTCCAATCTCTAAATTGCCCATTTTCTCAAGGGGAACTGAGCGCCGGAGATGAGCTGTAATTCCAGGAGATTCCCAGGTCCCACCTGGAGACTGGCCTACTAAGGACAGTGGCCTCCTATCTCTGAAGATGGCTTAGTAATCTGTGTAGTAATAGTGAGATATGAAGAGAAGAGAAGTGATTGGATTTATACCCTGCTCTTCACTGCCCAAGGGAGTCTCAGAGCAGCTTACAATCTCCTGTCCCTTTCCCTCCCCACAACAGACACCCTGTGAGGTTGGTGGGGCTGAGAGAGATCTGACAGAAACCGCTCTTTTTCAAGAACAGTTGTGCCAGAACTATGACTTGCCCAAAGTCATCCAGCAGGTGCAAGTGGAGGAGTGGGGAATCAAACCCAGTTCTCCCAGATTAGAGTCCACGCACTTAATCACTACACCAAACTGGTGTATGAATGCTAACAGGGTGTGTTAGGGAGTCCGTAAATCACTTGATAAGGTTTCTGAGCCTCTCTGTTTGACACTCCTACCTTTAAATACATTTTCCATCCTGCCCCCTCACCCAAGCCTGCCCATTCCCAAACTCCTTTCTCTGGTCCTTTAGTCTCCTCCTAGTAGAAGGGTTGCAACAATCCCCCAGACCTCAGACAGAACACAGGCAGATGAACAAGGCATCTTCTCTGTTGTTCTTGACTGTGGCACAAGGCTAGGCCTTTCACTACAGCGTGATCAGATTTTCACTCTGCCCTGCATTTCATATATAAACTCAGCATCCAGCCCTCACTTTTCTTCCAAGGCAGTTTCTACTGCATGTGCAATTACTGAACTCCTCTGAACCTCATCCGCCCCTGTGTTAGCGTGCGCCTGCCTGGGCACAACAGACTGATTACATGAGTCATCCCCTGCTTTATAGGCAGGCACGAGGTGGGGCAGTTTGTCACTGGGCCTGGGGCAACCTTGTAGAGATGGACAGAAGGACGGCTGACCAAAACTCCTGTGTGAGATGAATGAAGCTTTGAGAGCTTGCTGGATTTATAGGAGGGCCGCTCTCAGCAGCAATAAGAGTGCGGTGTTGTGTGGAGAGTGTTGATGGTAGAATCAAGCTTAAATAGTTTTTTTTGGGGGGGGGGTTGCTTTTGGTAGAGGATTCAGTTTAAAGAGCTTTGGTTATGAGGTATATAGATAAACAGAAGAAACGCCCATCTATTCACGAGTCGAATGTTTCAGACAACGTTTGGTATCAAAGGTGGAATCCAGAAGGCAGGGTTTCAGGCATCTTTCGGAGGGGGGGGGGGATATCTTTTAAAATATGTGTGTATGTGCATACATGTGCACACCTGGAAGTCATGGCAACCTCTGGTGTTTGACCCCTATTGGGGGCCTGGAGAATATTCAGAGAGGAGGCTGAATAAAGCCTGCCCATGAAAATGACTTTGGACAGCACTGGCTCTTCAGTTTGGAAACAAAGATGAGCACCGCCCCCTAGAGTCTAATTCGGCTGGCCTTCGAGCAAGGGAAACCTTTACCTTTTACCTTGCCTCTTGCCTCTGGTATTCCAAGGAGGTCTCCCATCCAAGTGCTTGCCAGAATCGACCCTGAGTAGCTTCCGAGATCTGACAAGATTGGGCTTGCCTGGGCTATACACCTGCTGCATTTGTAATACCCTTAACCACCAGCAGCTGGCAGCCTGTAATATACAACAGGATTGGGCTAGTCTGGCACCTTCCCCCCCCTTCTACTAAAATTTCGGTGGCCTAAAAGATTTCCCCCCAAATTGACATAAGTGAACGTGCTCAGGCAATTCTGAGCAAGTGTGATATAGTGGTTAGAACCCTGTACTAGGATATGGGGCACTGAAGTTTGAATCCCCAATGAGCCACGGAAGCTCACTAAGTGACCTTGGGCCAGCCAGTCTCTCTCTCCGTCTCAGCCTAACAGCATAATGGTTGTAAGGACAAAATGGAAAGGGAAGATTTAAGTTAAGCTTCTAGGAAAGCAAAGTGAGGCATAAATATCTAAATGACAGGCTTGCTGGATCTAACCAGCTTTCTTTGTAAGCGTTTCAGCAACCGGCAGGCGCTGGGTGTTCCACCAGTGGACTGCAGTCTGTTTTCTGCACACCCTGATTTATGGCAACTAGTGGTCTCAAGTTTTGTTGGAACAAGCTTCAAGTGAAGAAACAGATGGCTCAAGCTATCACTGTAACTAATGGCTTGCCCAGAGGATATTTCTGTTCCCTCCCCTATGCATGGTGACTCTCTGGGTTTCAGCAGGTTGAAGGGCAAGAAGTATTATTTGAACAGACCCTAAGGCAGTTTGGGAGGACTTTCCCCCAAGGTCAGATTTGGCCAATGGTCCACATGTTTTACGTGGCTGTGTTTTTGTTAATTGCCTCAACTTTTTGAAGTGCTTGGTGTAGTTCATTTGCTTGAGTCCTCTGGAATGTTTAGCTCTGCTGTCCCCTGGTCTGCAGCTATCCTCAGGGTAGTGGAGACTGGTAATGCAGAAATTTGTTTTCCTTTGTGTGGAAAACTAGATGAGATTTATTTTCTAGTTCCTTCCAACTATATGAATCTGTAGAAAAACCATAAACTATATTATCCAGCAGGATAATTATCCCCACAAACCAGTTCAGTCCCATGGATGAAGAATTAACCACAGAGAGTGCTATGACCTCTGGCCCTTTGCTGTGCTAGCAAATTACCAGAACATTTATGACAATTCTACTAGAAATCTGAGACCAGGTTGCTACTGGACACAGAAAAGAGTGATAACTTTTTTTTACTGACAGTGTGAAATCTAAGAGCTTCTCACAGACTTGATACCTCCTGGGGGGATTATTGGGGTCCAACTCTCCCCTTTTGATTGGTTTGAGAGTAGGGTTGCTTTGGCTGGATACTTTCCTAAATGTGGGTCAGTCTGGGTGTCTGGCAGCTTGTACATCATTGTATTAGATAAAGTCAATGGGTAATGTGAGGACATTTACATAGATTTTTCATATTCTGGGCAGGAGAGTTATGAGATGGTGAATAAAACTAACTAGCCAGCATGGGGTTTTTTTGAGGAATTTTTGGTAACCCTTAAGATCAATTGTGCTAGAGACTGAGCTCTATGCCCATCCTATTCAGGAGGGTTTTTTAATTTATTTTTTGCATTATCAAAATGGAAACAAGAGACTTGCTGGTTAGTATATAGGCTGCAATATGGCCAAGATGCCTCTGTGCCATAAAATCTGATCTACCTACCCAGCCCATTAGGAACTTAGATAACTTTGAAGATACCATTGTACTAGATCTTTCTGTATCTCTCTTTTTGAATGGGGCAGAATATAATGGTAGTTTTATGGAGATTAGTGTCTCTTTTTTAAAAAGAGGGTGAAGTGAAACTGCCCTTGATACAGATGCCAACCAGGTGTTGTGCTCCTGTTGCCATTTCCATCAAAGAAGGCAGCTGGCTTTGTGTGAGGCACATCAGACCAGCGCTTGTAAGGACGTAAGAAAGGAGAACTTGAAAGCGCTCCCTCCTAACAAAACTGTCTGCCCCGTCAGATCGCTTACAGACTTCAAACAAAGCCTTCCCTTGACTGGCAGCCTCAGAGATAAGCTCAGAAAACCTGAGTCTGACAGTATTTCACATGGTTATATATCAAGTAAATGGGTGGGAGAAGTGGGGGCCCCTGCTGAGCTTACACAGTTTTTATCAATGCTAGTGTTTAAAAACACACACACACACACCACCAAGAGAAGCTTCAAGAGATATCAGAACAAAGAAGACTCAATTTTATCTTTAAAAGCATCTCTGAACTGGAGGTGAAGGAAAATAAAGAAAGAAATCTCTCACAAACAAGGGAATGGGAAGCAAGTAGAAGGTTGTTTAAGACCACCTGCTCTGAGAAGTAGAGGGAGATGGAGAGGTAAGTAGAGGCACCATTGCTGTACCTGCTGGGATCACCCTTCCACTCAACAGTAATAATTAGTGCAACAATTTAAAAAAAATCAGATTTTATTTATTTATTTATTTAGGCTTGTATCCCGCCTAGCCAGCACAGGCCGGATCTAGGCGGCTAACAGCATAAAATCAGCAGCATACAGAGATTAAAATCACAATTCAAGTATATAACTAAACAGTAAAAACCATAACAGATGGCAGCAGTACAAAATCCAACACCAGGAAACTCCTACTTATTCTCTGCCAGTGGGCTTCCACCTCAGATGTACCAGGCAAGCAACTCAACAGCTGCTTGCTAGTGGCCATTCCTCCCGGTGGCAGCTCCAAAAGCCTGGTGGAAGAGCTCCGCTTTGAGGTGTTTTGAAAACTGTCACCTGTACCAACCAAGGAGCAAGTGCTTTCGGATATTCCTGAAATAGGTCAAGGGCCTCTTCTTCTTTGACTTAGCCCAAGCTGGATATCTACTTTTGGACTGACCCATTTCATGAACACCCCCAAGTACTAGTTCCTTGTAGTTTGGGAATTCTTCAGGACAAGATGCATACCTACAACTTTTATTTCAATTACAAGTCAAGATATTTCTTTGGTTGCATCTGTATTGAGTCACATGGTGTAATTAATGCTTTACATCTTTAACAGTTGCATGTCTTCTTTAATTAGCAATGTCAGGCAGATGTCTTGCTAGAAATCACTGGTCTAGTGAAAGAAGAATCCCAACTTCCTGGATGCCGCAGTGTTTGGAAATCTGATCAAGGGAGATGAAAAATGTTATATAGACCAGGGCAGAGGTAGCTCCTAAAAATGTTATTTCTGTTCCCCAAGAACTTGAGTCTGAATCAGGGCCCCCCCCCCTTGCTTTCCACCAGTAGCACCTCTGCTTTGTCAGGATTAAGTTTCAGACTGTTAGCCCTCATCCACTCCAAAACTGCTTCCAGGCACCTGTTCACAGTTTTCACAGACTCCCTGGGATCTGCTGGTAGTGTGTGATAGAGCGGAGTGTCATCTGCCTTATTAGCGGTGACTCAGGCCAAATCTCCAGGTGACTTCTCCCAGTGGCTTTACTTATATGTTGAAAAGTGTGAGGGACAAGACAGAAACCTGGGGAAACTTGGGTGGCTAAGGGGCAGAGCAGCAGTCCCCCAACACTACACTCTAAAACCTACCCTCAAGAAAGGACCGTAACCATCACAGAACGGTGCCTCCCAGTCCCAAAAGGCAACCCAGAAGGATATCATGATCAGTTATATTGAAAGCTGCCAAGAAGTGCAGGAGAATTTAACAAAGGTCGCATTCCCCCGTTCATCTCCTGGTGCATGTCAGCCACCGCTCGTTTACTACTCCCTAATGTCTGCTCTTAGGTTAACAGCTCTTTTAATCTGATATTTTTAAATTGAATTATGGAAGGAGATAATTGCTATACTATGGAAGGGACTGATGGGGGGAGGAAAGAATAATCTACACCCTTTTTGCATGATCTGCATTCATACTGTGTTTACCCATCCCTTAGATTTATAAACCTTGCCAGGCTTTTAGGGTTGTCAACTCTGGGTTGGGAAATTCATGGGAGATTTGGGGGCAGTGCTTGGGGAAGGACAGAGTGGATAGGAGGAGAGGGAGCTCAGCAGGTGTGTAATGCCATAGAGTCCGAATTCTGTCATGTGAGCCATCTCCCTCTCACATCAGTATGGGACAGTTTAGACCACGGCTGCAAGCTTGACTAATCAAATAGATTTAGATGATGGAGACAAATTATATTAAAAGAGAGAAAATAGAAATCTGAGCTTGTACGTCCAGGGCCTGCTTCCGTGTTAATTGTTGAGACTTTCTTTATTCTAATGTGCTTAATTGTAGCAAGGGGATATAATATTATAATTATAAAATAAGGGGTAGCCTTTCCAGCTAAGAATAATTGCTGGTGTTTGTTGGTTAAACTGGAAGTTCGTCCCATGCCTTCAGTGTTTCAAAAAGCCACTACTGAGATGTTGGGGGATGTACCAGAATATTTGCTTAAAGTGTAATCTACTGTTAAAAAAACAGGTGACAGAAGAATTGTTAACTGGCTAATAATTTGACAGCCTCAGTATGTGTATTATGGCTTGGCTTGTGTGGCTTGGCCTCAGAGTGAGAAGGCAAACGAGTTTCCTTGGGAGTGATATAAAGGGGAGAAAATCAGGTTCATTAACCTTTGATGCCGATAGCAGTGTCGCTTTGGTCATGTGCAAGAGCTATTCTTAGTTGTTACACTTGCATGCCTTCCCCCCCCCCCCCTTCCCTAGAAGAGAATGCTGTAGTTCCCACTAGTGGTGAAATTAGAGAACTTTTTGTTGTTTGTTTATCCTGAATGTAATTTTGCAGAATGCAAATTGCCAATTGCCATCTCCTTCTATTGTTTTTTTCCCACATTTCTCCCACAAGATTAAAAAACAAAACCAACCAAAAGAACCCTCCTAGGTTTGAGGAGCTAATTAAATTTCCTGTATCAAACTTTACTTTGAACCGTTGCAGTTTATCCCACATACTCGCAAGCAAATGAATCCAATTGCCTTTATTGCAGTGGGGTAAGTACAGGAACACCTTACATAATTAAAGCCATTTTATTACTGCAATTAGCATTGGGCTACACACTTACTTCCCCTTAATAATACAGTGAGATGGGGGGGGGGGGAAATTAGCATTCTTTTTCCAGTGAAGTTGGACAAGAATTCCAGCAGACAAGTAGCGTGCTATCAACGAGGAGACACCTTCATGATGGGATTCATTAATGCCGTTGCCCCGAGCAAGAAAATCCCAGCAATTGTGGTAGTGATAAACCTGTTTGCTTCAGTGAGTACACAGCCAGACAGGTTGGGGGGAAATTGGCGGGAGCACTGGGGAGCCTTTCAAGTGTAGGGCAAGCAAATCGACTCCCTGCTTCTCTTGCAGATCTTTTTTCCCCTGAAGGCGACCCTGCGTAAAGCTACGTGGCTGCACTGTAACATTTGACAAGTGAAATGGGCAGAAGCTTCAAGGGAACTTTTCCCTTATGAAAGTAATCCCTGTTTGTTTCTGTCAGTGCTGGCTCCACCATGCAGCAGTGCCCTAAGGAAGGCATGCTCAGCAGGCCTATTAACCTCTAGGAGAGCGGGGAACTTTCTCGGGCTGTTTTTGACCTCCTTTGACGGAGAGAGTCAGCCCTGCTGGGGAATTGGTCCCTTTGCTGAGCTCGGAGCCCTGGCAAATGCCTGGCCTTGCCACCCGCTGGAGCAGCCGGATTTTTGCATACGTTAGAGAAGGGAGAGAGAGTGAAGAAACAGGAGCCAGAGAAGCAGGGATGGATGGTTTCATAAACAAAGATGGCGCTAATAATATATTGCCACCAGAGAGCATCTGTGAACAAAGTGTGAGGTGCAGGTTTACATCCTCTGGTAAACCGTTTTGTGGGCACTGGCGTTCCACCCATTGTGGCTTTGTAGAACAGAGCAGTGCTGTGTCCAACAGTAAAGCACCATAAAAGTGAGAGATTTCAGTGGCCTTCTTTTGGCTGTGGCTTCTGTAAAGAAAGAGGGGGAAAATTCCCCCAAGTGATGCAGTCATTTTTCTTCCCATGATGCAGCCCGCCTCCTCTTCCGAATCTCTTCCACCCGCTCCCCACCTCTTCCACTCGGCTTTGCTCTCCATAAACACAGTACAAAGTTTCCTTGCTGGCTTCCTGTTTTCTCCATTATGGCACGATCCTAATTGTCAGATGTCAAAAGGTACCTACCCTTTTCTTGGTTGCTTATCTTCTGATAGCACTGACGCTTGAACAAAGGATATGGGCTTCCATTTGGCAAACAAAGGAAGCGTAGCCCAGTTTTTGAGTGCGCCGACTGTATAATGTACAGGGTCCTCTCTGCCAATAATAACAAAGTGCCATCAATAATGTAAAATTGTACTAGAAGCTGAAGTAGGTTATGAGGCAGATGGTGGCAGACAATACAACTCCTTTCCTCCCTTGTTCGACTGTTTCCTATTTTGTCACTCTAGTTACCTAGCAGATCCCACCCACAGAAACACTGGCTTTGAGGATCCATCTTTCTGTACTCTTGAACTCTGGCCTTTATTTGTTTAGATGTACCCTGCTGTTCTCCTTAACGGGAGACCTAAAGTGGATAATGATATCGTTCTCTCCTCTTCCATTTTCTCTTTACAGGAACAACCTAGTGAGGTAGGTTAGGATGAGAGTAGGCTACCCAGCAACTTCCGTGGTGGAGTTGGGATTTGAACTGGGGTCTCCCAGATCCTGGTCCAACACCTGAACCACTGCACTACAATGGCTCTTCATGCCAAGTCCAGGATTTTGGAGTACCCTCAGAGACAACAACCTCGATTCTCTCTAGGCTTGCCAATCTCCAGGGATTACAACTAATCTCCAGGTGACAGAGACCCGTTCACCTGGAGAAAATGGCTGCTTTGGAAGTTGCACTCTATGGCATTATACCCCATTGAAGTCTCTCCCCTCCCCAAACCCTGCCCTCCTCAGGCTCCACCCCCAAAATCTCCAGGTATTTCCCAACCCAGAGCTGGCAACCCTAGTCCCCTACATGCCCCAATTCTTCCAGACTATCTGAGAATTCGCTCATATTGCCTCTGAATTTTCTGGGTGCCCCTTTGAGAGTAAGAATGGTGGTTTTGTTGGACCCGTGAGCCTTTGCAAAGGATGGAGCCCTAGCTAACTCCTGAGCATGTCACCCTCTGAAGCCAGCCTCATAGCAGTTCTCAACTAAACTGCCAGCTAATCTAACCTTCCCCATTACCAACTGCCATCAGCAAGACTGAGCATCCTTCTGTTGTGTCTGGTTCCAGTTCTAGCTGAGCCCTCCGTTTCTGAGTACTAAGTCAGAGAGAGAGAGAGAGAGAGAAAGAGGAGGCAGCAGCAGCCAGATCTTTTCCATCTTGCCTGGATCAAGACCTCACTGAGAAACCCCCTCCGAAGACCTTTTCATTATACGTTAATAGATATTTTTATTGCTTTTACTTTCTGGACACTGCTTGAGAAGTCAAGTTTTGGCAGAAAAGCATGGTAAAAAAATATCATAAGTTCAGTACTACTATGTTGCTTGCTGCAGAAGAAATAATTAAGAGCGTAGCACAAGCCATCGATCTCCTCATGGCCCTCCCCTCTCCCCCACCCCTCGTAAGATTCAGGGATGCTTCTTCCTCCCTCTGTTGGAATTAGTTGGAGGATAACACTGACACGCCATGGAGGCTGTGATGCTAAATTCTTGTGATAAATAAATAACTCTTCTGAACTGGCTACACTGACATTCTCCCAAAGAAATCACTAGTTTGTATACTCCTTACCAGCAGCCTTTTTGTGTATTGAAGTACAGGTGATGTTAGTTTACTAAGTGAGTACAAACTACATTTTTTAAAATGTTATGCTGCTGTTTGAAAGGAGACAGACATAAGCAGTTATAATTATATGATATGTATAAATGATACTGTCAGTCTTGAACTTTAACAGGGGAGGCAGAGTATATATTAATTCCCATAAGGATAGAATGAGGAGATGGTATTTTATTCCCAGCTCCTGAAAGATCAAAGAGGAGGGATTTTGGAGCAGGTATTTCTTTGAACACCTCCCCCCAAGTGACACTATGGGGGGAAAAAAGTGTTAAGCTGCCTAGGAGGTTATTAATATTTCCTGTGTGGATTGGGAATACGTGAATATATTGGAAGGGCATGTTTCTTTTTTCAGTCCTGATGCATATATGAGTTTCAGTATGGTGTGGTAGAGACCTGAGTTCAAATCCCTGTTTTGCCATGAAAGCTTGCTGGGTGCCTCTGGACCATTCTGGGTAGCACTGATCAGAAATAAAATGAAAGCGAAACCAGCTTTCTAACCCATGGCATGCTTGTACATTTAGAAGCTTAAACCACCTGGTATATGTTCTAAACTCCATTTAATACAAGCCATGGTTTGAAGGGGTTGGGGGCAGGGGCGTAGAGTTCTTTAAACTTTGGGGGGGGGGGCTCTTGCACGCGCCGGAACGATGTCCCCGCCGCCACTGCCAGAGCCCCCCCTGGCTCCCGGCTCCCCTCTCCCCTGAAGCCCCTCCCTCCCTCCCTCCCGGGGCCAGTGTGATGATGTTCCCAGGGCGATGCTCTGGCAATCGCCTGAGCGTCGCCCCAGCAGTCACCCAGATGGCCCCAGGAGGGAGGGAGTGGGTTGCAGGGAGGCATGGCGGCAGCGGCCAGTGGGCGGGCGGCAGCGGCAGCCAGCGGGCAGGCCGGCGGGCACCCTGTTTCGTCGGGCGCCCTGTTTCGCTGGGGGGGGGGGCTCAGTACTACCCAGGAAATTTCAGGGGTGGCCTGAGCCCCTGAGCCCCCCCGCAGTTGACGCCTATGGTTGGGGGGGGGGTCTGAGCCCCTTTGTCAGCGGCGATTCTGCTTGGAAATTTTGTGTGCAGGTGCGTCAGAGGTCTCAGCAGTGTTCATTGCAGTGAGATTTCAATCCATTTTTTTCCTCTTTTTGATGACAGGACCAAAACCCCGGGATTGTTGCTACACTTCAGGAGCCAACAGCTGTCCCAAATGCAGGTCCAGCGCCTGCACCGGCTCGGCCAATGGTGAATGGTTATACCATGAGGAACCACTTACTAAAGCAGCAGATAATAAGACGGCAGCAGCTGCAGGTTGGTCTTGGCCCTTCTGTGAGAGACTGTGTGACGGCTTATGGCGCTGCTGTTCAAGTGATGGGGTCTTTCAGAAGCTTGTCACATTTCAGCCCACCTTTCTTAGGGCAGTGTACATGGTTCTCTGCTCCCCATTTCATCCTTGTGGCAACCTTGTGAGGTAGGGTTAGGCTGAAAGACTGCGACCAGCCCAAGCCCTCCCAGCAAGCATCATAGCAACTCAGTTAAGCACTCTTAACTACAGCAACACTCCATTGAGTTTATTTATCTTTACATCCAGCCAGCGTGGTGTAGTGGTTAAGTGCACGGACTCTAATCTGGGAGAACTGGGTTTGATTCCCCTCTCCTCCACTTGCACCTGCTGGATGACCTTGGGCAAGCCGTAGTTTTGGCACAGCTGTTCTTGAAAAAGAGCAGTTTCTGTCAGAGCTCTCTCAGCCCCACCTGCCTCACAGGGTGTCTGTTGTGGGGAGGGGAAGGGAAAGGAGTTTGTAAGCTGCTCTGAGATTCCCTTGGGTAGTGAAGGGCGGGGTATAAACCCAACCTCTTCTTCATCATCCTGCTTTTCTCTCTCAGGGGACCCAAAGCGGCTTGCAATAACAATGAAAGAAAATGCAACATAAATCAACCAACTAAACCAAACAACAATATGTGCTGGGCTGGTTAGGATTCAATACATGGTACCTCCAAGAGCACAGGCTGCAAGCTGCAAGCCCTTTGCCTCCTGTCTTTCAGCTCGTGCCTCTGGCCATACCCAAGCTTTTTACTTGCAGGGAGAGGAAGACAAACTTGGCCCAGGTGGAATTTGACCATGGCTAGCTTGCTGCCAGCAAGATCTTCCTCTCTCTCACTCACACACACCATTACCACCTGCCAGACCACATCTTGAATTGTAACAAGATATCCCTGGACTCATTCCAGCTGTTGTCTGGTAGTATTTGATTAAACCTTGAAGTGGAATTCATCCTTCCTCCCCCTTGATCTACAACCCTTCCTTTTCTGCCCCGTCCCCATGGGCGATCCTGATTTTGTAAAGCCTTACTTCAAATAGTCAGTTATAATGGGATAGAGCAGGAAGTGGCAGTAGTGGTAGTAACATATATAGTAAGGGGAACAGCTCTTGGGTATATGTCAGTTGCACGTGCTTCTGAAGTTGGAGGTCCGTGCTGATTGATTTCATGTCTTGATATATTTATGCCTCAACATTTTGGTCAGTTAGGTCTTCAAGGCTGTTTACAAAAACATGAAATCATACAATAAAAGCACAACAGCCATAAATAACTGAACATACCTAGTCAACAGAAGTGCCATAGTATCTGTCCAGCTATAAATAAATTTACCTAAGTTCACAAGCCCTCCAGAACAGAATGCCCTATATCTTTTCCTAATAATCATCAGTGAAGAAGCGATTCAAACCTCCCCCAGTACAGTATTCAATAACTTTAGTGACACCACTGAAGAGGCCTCGTCTCCAGTGCTAAGAGGCAAAATCAGAGGGAGGCCTTGGGCTGTAGGCCGTGTTTATTAATATTCCAGAGTAACTGGTTGGCCACAATGTGAAACGGGGGTCTGGACTAGGTGGCCCACTGGTCCAGTCCAGCAGGGCATCTTACATTCTTATGAGCACAATGTAAAAAGCTAGTGACTTATTTTCTTTTATGTTCAACCCATGTGTTAACCTGGTTCAGCCCAGCAATTCCTTCTTTCGATGCTGTCATGGCATTGGGCATGTATTGGTATAGATAAAACTTGTGTAGATTAAAGTTGTAGCTTCCACCCCATGGATTGGGCTTCTGGAATTAATCCAGAATTAATCCAGAAGATCCTGTCCCTTCCAGCTGTTCAGGACTTCTATTGGCTTATTTATGAAAACTGTAAATTTGCTGCACATTTTTGTCTGGTAATATCAGTTGTGTGTAGATATGTCAGTTTGCTCCACAAACAATGATTTACACCAGTTTGGTGTAGCGGTTAGGAGCACGGACCCTAATCTGGGAGAACCGGGTTTAATTCCCCACTCCTCCACATGCAGCAGCTGGTGTGACCTTGGGTCAGTTACAAGTTCTTTCAGAGCTGTTCTCTCACAAGCAGTTCTCGAAAGAGCTCTCTCAGCCCCACCTACCCCACAGGGTGTCTATTGTGGGGAGGGGAAGGGAAAGGAGACTGTAAACCGCTGTGAGACTCCTTCGGGTAGTGAAGGGCGGGGTATAAATCCAATCTCCTCCTCTTCCTCCTCTTCTTCTATTGTAATCTGCCCTGAGCTTTAGGGAAATGTGGGGTATAAAAGTCCTAATAATATACTTCTGTCCTAGTACTCCAACTTCTCTGAGGGCTAATAAAGCCAGTCCTGTAGGTTAATGTATAGTTTTGGTTGTTTTATACCATGAGTATTTTGCTCCAAGGCTTGCTGTCCACCTGGTTACAATTAATTAAGGGCACCAGAGGGGACCCTTAGCCAGGATATTATCGCTTCCCCTTGCTCAGATATATCAATGAAAGGTGGTGAGCAAGGCAACATTCTTCCATTATTTGTAGGGTTGCCAGCTCCAGATTGGGAAATACCTGGAGATGGGGTTTGGCAAGGGAAGGGACTTAAGTGGGGTATAATACCATAAAATCCACCTTCCAAACTGGCCATTTTCTCCAGGTGAACTGATCTCTGTCAGCTGGAGATCGGTTGTAATACCAAGAGATCTCCAGCCACCACATGAAGGTTGGCAACCTCAGTTATTTGGCTGTAAACTGGGATTATAATAGCTATATTGTTAATTCCTGGAGGCGGCACCTAGAGTAGGGGTGAGTTTGGGCGGGGGGGGGGGAGCTCAGTGGGATGTGATGTCACTCAAGTACCTCAGCTACTTCTAGACTTTATGGTAAACCATACAATCTGCCCTTTGAAGTTACCATTTTCTCCTGTGTCACTGATCTCTGGAGTCTGGAGATCCGTTTTAATTCTGGGAGAACTCTTGGCACTACCTTGAGTTTAATAACTGCAATTAGCTAGAAGGGAGAACATGTGCCTTTCTTACACCCACTCATCATCATGTACCCAATATACTCTTCTCTGCCCAGTGAGTGTGTATGTTGGCAGTGGCCATGCTTAGGAGTGAGACTTTCCACTGATGTGACCCCCCTCTTTTCCCCCCCAGGAAAAACAAAGGCATGGCATGATGGGAGTGGCGTCTGAGCAGAGGAGTGCTTTTGTGGGCCAGCAGATGTCTCAGTTCCCTGGTAAGAAGCGAGAGGGCATGCTCTCAGAGGCTTGAACTTTTGTGTCCCGTCTAATTCAGGGATTCCAAGGGAACACAGGAATAAAGAAATACTGTCTGTCCTGTTTAAGGTTACAAATCCAGCATCCCCTCCATTACTAAGTTACTTAAACTAGACTCCTTCTTAAGAAAAGCTCCTCTAGAATGAAGAGATGGCATGCCAAAGCCTGTATGGAAATTTATCATGTTTTTGTAATGTGAATTCTGCAACCAGGGAACTCAGCACAGCTGTACTAAATGTGCAACACTAAATGCAGTTACTGAGTTTGTGAGCTGGAGCTGAAACTTGGCATTCCAAAAAAGTTGTTCAGAGCAGTTCAAAAGCTGAAATAAGGAATTTTGCAATGAGTTGAAGACACTTGTTATGCCAGTTGTGACTGACTTACCATGGTGGAACATGAACAATAATTCTCTTGTTCTAAGTAAATTGAAAAACTATCAAAGTGAATTGCAGCAATGAAATCTGAAGTATGTTTCTAGCATGAATAAAGGACAGGTTTTTGTTTAGTCTTGCCCTGAAAAAACGGATTTTTTTTTAACGTGGGGAAGCATTCAACCACTGGTTTTTCCCACCTGAAGTGGTACACTTTTGGGAAGCAGCAGTGGTACATCAAAGAGCATCTGCTTTGCTTGCAGAAGGACCCAAATTCAATTTCCAGCATCTTTAGTTTTAAAAAAGGATCAGGTAGTAGGTGATGTAAAAACCAAACACCTAAGACCCTGCAAAGCTGCTGCCAGTCAGAGTAGACAATACTGACCGTGATAGGTGAATGGACTGACTCAGTATAAAGCAGCTTCATGCATACTCCAGCAAGAGTTGATTGTCTGATCATTTAACTTGGCTGCAAAGCATTTCTACATGGTGGTGCTTGGAGCATATTGGCATTGCTTTGCCTTCAGCAGAGGTAAAGTACTCAGGCCAACTCCAGGAAAAGTATATATAATGTATTGTGCTCAGAAAAATTCAAATGAGTGAGGATATTATCCCTGAGTCACTCAGAAGTCTGTACACTTGCTAACGTTAATGCCTTCCTCATTTCTACACAGCTGTCTCCCAGGCCATGCCGACTGACTGCAGCCAATCCATGCAGACTCCTCCCCCAAACCACCGCATAATGCCGTCCGCTCAGGGGATCTTGCAGAATGCCTTGGGCTCTGGGATCGCTCCTGCTGCTATGAACCAGAACAGCGGAGCGATGGTGATGATGCCTCATAACCCCAGCAAACAGCCAGGAATTTTCCCACCCAATTCTGATTTCAATCTCCCTCTCCGGCCAAGTCCAAACTCTCTGGGCATGAATTCAGGATGCCAAACAGTTCACAGCCATCCTGTGGCTCGGCCAGGCCTAGCGTTGTCTGGCTTTAGCACCGGCTCCTTAGTGAATCCTCCTCCTGCCCAGCAGCACTTAAGACAGCCATCTATGCCACGAATTCCTAACGTCTATTCCAACTCATCTGCACAGATGTGGACACCGACAGGGGTACCAAGGATGTCAAATCAAAGCCAAATGGATGCCAGCATGCAGCAGTTCACTGGTAGCCCCCTCTTCCCAAAACAGAACACGAGGCCAAACATCCCAGGGCAACCATTCTCTCATCAGGCCGTGGTTCCACCCAATCAGATTGCTCCTGGAGTCCAGGCCAGGCAGATGCAGAAAGTCAGTCTTGGACAGTCTGGCCCCAACATGGCCATCCTGAACAATCAGAACTTGAGACACAACTTAACCAGAGGACCTTTGCCCACGGCAATGAATGTTATGAAATCAATGCCACAAGGTGTCTCTGGTTTTAACCAGCTGAGTCCCGCTCAAGCAGTTGGCCCACCGACCTATCCTGGTTCCACCGGCCAGCCGACAGGAACATTCAGCCGGATGAGTGCCGCCTCTGAGCTGCCACCACAGTATGACTTTGTGGCCCAGCCGAACAGTTCCATTTTGCCTGGAAACTGCAGCGATGCAGACTTCATTGACTCTCTGATGAAGAACAGCAGCAGTGGCGGCGGCACTGATGAAGACTGGCTAAATAACTTGACAATGATAGATGACATTTTGGGACAGCATGTTCAAAGCTCTGGCCACGTGTAACTTTTTAGGGAAATGGAGGGAAATGTAAATAGTTTGTGCAGGAATATTCAACAAGAAGTAACATGAAAAGAAATCCCCCCCCCCCCCCATCAGTCATGGATGGAAGAATAAACTTGGCCAACTAACTCTTCACCTTCCTCCCAGGTTTTTCAGACAACTGTACATATATTTGAATATTTTGTAAATTATGTTTTCCTAAACATTAAATATGGAAGTATTTATACTTCTTTGCTGGATTCTTTGTAAATACCCTATAGACTACTCTTCTTTGTTATATTATAGGAAATGAATTACACTTTGTTCTAAATATGCAAATATTATTGTTAGTTTCAGTAATACTGTGTATTACAGCATCAAATATTTTATGTTTTTGACATAACACATGAACTAGGGGTGTCGTGGCAAACTGAATAACACAGGAGGCAAGCATGGTAAGATTCCATAGTTCCCTGTTCCCTTAGCCCAGATTGATGTGACTGGTCAACGGAATGACAAATCCATTTTGATCTCGCAAATGAGAATCGATCCCTTCCAGTCCCAGGAATTTACCCACACAAATTAATTAATAAACGATCTCGTTGTGGCAATGCTGCTGTCTATGCCAGATGGAAGACTCTTGCTGCCATTGGCCTATGGCTTGTTCACACATGCACGTTTGGGAGAATGGAAGCCATGATGTGCACGTGAGAATGAGTCATTGCATTCCAAATACAACTGACAGAACTTGAGAATGGCTGGTTTGTTTTCCAAGAAGTGTCCATGCTCATACATTGATCTACAAGTTAAGTGATAGATGTGTCCGTGGGAAGTGGCCCCCTGGATCATAAGACTGTTGAGCTGGGAGGGCAAAACAATGAAGTTCAGTTTGTGCAACATTCTTAACATCTGAAGAGCACAGAAGTCTGCCTAGACAGCTCTTATCATTCAGTGGATAACCCTCCCTGGGTTGCCTTCCTCAACAATGTATATTTGTAGTGTACAGGTGATTTGTTCCTGGTTTTAAACAATTTTCGTATTTCCTTCTCTGTTTTTAATATGAGGCTCTTTTTCCTCCTCCCAGAGGAAAGAAAGTCTATAAAACGCAAATAGCTTAACTTTGGATGTTTTTTCTGTCATATGTATATTTAAGAGTCTGTTTATAAAAGAAATCCGTTGTACTGTAAACTTCTTCGGAAATGTTCATACTTTGTGTAATCATATTTTAATAGCCACGTCATCCTCCATTTGTAAAATACTGTCCACTTCAAGCACACCAAAATGTTTTTTCCTTCATACCATAATAAACTGCCAGGGAAAAATTGCTCTCGTTGCATGTGTTCATTTGTTTTGGTAGATGCAGCATTTTTAAAAAATAGAATACCTGCAACGGTGACTTGAATGAATGCAAGGAACTGAATCTGTGTTGCCAGAGAAGTGCAAGAGAGCAATCCCATCATAACATTTTTTTTTTTGCTTGTGCATTTGTTTTGAGAAGGTATTCTGGGAGCACACGCACTCAAAGGGACTTCTGACAGAATATCTGACAGAATACCCCCCCCCCCCCCCCCGAAGCTACTAGGCTTCCTTCCTTCCATCGCAAGTCTCCATATACTCAGTTCTAAGTTTCCAGTTTTTCAGTGAACCTCTGTGGTTGTCCTTAAGGTCAGCTTGATCCATGGACATTAATAATTCTAATTACCTCCACATTATAAAAAGCATTGCCTGCCGATTTCCTTCCAGATTTTAATAAAGGCACAGGAGCAGGTCATACCAGCCCTCCTCTGCCCCTGGTCAGTTGCTAACTCTACTCTTTACTTTTGCATTAAGGCAAATGAGGCTTGATTCATACATTAGCATGCACTTAAGGGTATTTATTTATTTATTTGTTTAGATATTTGTGCCCAGGTTTTCCCTCTCAGAGAGGACCTGAAAGCATTTTACAGCATTGCAGACAGTGTGTTGGTGGCAGAATAGGGATTTGTAAGACAAAAACCAAAGGAAAACTGCATAAAGAAGCGCTGATAAAGAATGGAAAAAATATATATAATGCTAAATAAATGCAATTATATAATTTTATCAATAGATGAAAAAATGGGACCATACAATATAACAAAATACAACAGTGAATATCAATGTAGTGAAGTTATTAAGATACAGTCACATGTAGTAAGGTAGTAAGTTCAGGTAGGTAGCAAGTAGAGGTTAACGAAGGTTTCCGGAATAAGTCTTCGTTTCGTGAAGAGACTTCATCTGAACCAGATTTTCAAACAGTGTTTCCAATTGTTTTTCCAAGCTTCACAGAAAGAAAGGAACAGGCACAAAATATCTACAGAGTTACAACCAGGGCTTTTTTTGTAGAAAAAGCCCAGCAGGAACTCATTAACACAACAGGCCACACCCCTGACAGCGCAGCTCCCTCCCAAGATCGGCTTTTCCAGGTCCCCCACAGCTTGCGGGGTGCATGGAGAACCTAAGGGAAGGAAGGCAGTTTCTGGATTGGCTTCCCCAGGTGCCCTGCAACTGCAAGGCACCTGGGGAACCCGAGGAGGGGGGGCAATTTAAACTGCTTTATCTCCCTGGATTGGATTGGCTTCCCCAGGTGCCCCAGAGCTTGCGAGGCACCTGGGGAACTTGAGGGGGGGGGGAGGCTATAGGCGTGGCCAACTTGGAAGCCAGCCGGAACTCTGTTCCTGTGTGTTCCTGCCCAAAACTAGCCCTGGTTACAACATACGGCTTTACATCAGAGGATACAGGAATTCAATGGGCAAAACAAGGATGCAAGGATCCCTTCTTTCTGTGAAGCTTGGAAAAACAATTGGAAACACTGTTTGAAAATCTGGTTCAGATGAAGTCTCTTCACGAAACGAAGACTTATTCCAGAAACCTTTGTTAACCTCTACTTGCTACCTGCCTGAACTTACCACCTTACTACATGTGACTGTATCTTAATAATGTCACTATATTGATATTCACTGTTGTATTTTGTTATACTGTATGGTCCCATTTTTTCATCTATTGATAAAATTATATAATTGCTTTTGTTTAGCATTATATATTCTTTATCAGCGCTTCTTCATGCAGTTTTCCTTTGGTTTTTGTCTTCTATAGAATAGGGATTTGGACAAGAGCTTCCCAGAACCTCATCCCACACTCTAGCCCATACACCGTGCTGCTATAAGTGTGATATGCGCTAACAGTTTGAGGAGAAATGTAAGAGTGCTTTCCACTTCCCTATTCCTCAGGAGGAACAGCCCTAATCTGTTTTAAATGTCTCTGTGCCCCTTTAGAGACCCTTGCTAGGGAAGTGAGCATGGGGCAAATCACTGCAGTCTTTCCTGCCCTTCCAAGTGCCAGTTTTCTGGTGCCGGTCAGGAACAAGGAGGCAGCTTGAAGGATTTGCCAGCTAATGTGCCAGTAAGGAGGTGGACTCCTATATGAGAGTTTTGTGGCAGGACAGGGATTTTAAATGAGATAAAAGAGGGTTTTGTCTCAGTTCTTTGGTTGCAGTGGATACCTTCAGCTTCCCTCTGAGTTCACCTGTGCTCCCTTTCACCCTTTTTATGCAGGGGCTTTGTGTGTGTGTGTGTGTGGACATACCCCATGATCTGCATAGCAGCACCATACTCCCAGCAATGCATACCTGCAGTAGTCTTGTCAGTTGCAGTGATTGCATGGTTACTTCCCAGGGCAAGAATCACACCTTCAGTGGAGGCCTGTTGGGAATTAGCCCCATAATCGGAGCAATGCAAATGCCTGTGGCTTGCACGCATTTATAGTTACACTGCAAAGTCCCATTGTGTGGGAGCAGCAACCATGGTAACAGATGAATGAGCTCTCTTCCTCCACCCATAAATATTATTTTAGATATATGTATATCCTGCTTTTCTTCCTATTGGGGACTCAAAGCAGGTTTCAACATCATTCTCCACAACAACCCTATGACGTAGGCTAGGCTGAGAGGGTGATCAGCCCAAGGCAGCAAGTGAGCTTCCATAGCAGAGTTGGTCTCCCAAAGCAGACACTCCAGCCACTGCAATATGCTGACTAGTGAATGACAGGAGAAGGGGGGAATAGAAAGCAAAGGCTGTAGAACAAAGGACCCAGAATGTGAAATTGTGTATAGGAGACTGAAATTAATTCCTCTGGAAGTTTTGCTCAGTGCACACACACACACCCTTTTTTTTTTGGATTTTGCCAGCGGCAGGTCTGCACATTCCCCTCTGCCAACTTCTCTCCACAGTACTTTATGGGTAGAAATGTGCTTCCTTTCAAAATTAAAGCTGGTTCTCGAGCGGCAGATTGTCCCACTTGCTATCTGGTTCCATGTTTGCATATGCAGTCATCCCTGCTCATTTCGCTAGGTGAACTCTTCTTATTCTTCTGTTGCTCTTGGTGTCAATGGTAGCTGGCGGTAAGGAAGTCCTGGGAAGATTACCATAAGTATTCTGATCTCCTGAATCCCAAAGAGAGGTCACTTTAGGATAATAAACTGCATTAAAATATAAATGAAAAGAAATCATGTAATTTTTCTCCCTAGCAAGAATTATCCCCTAAAGAGCTCCAGGGAAGAAAAGATGGATGTAAGTACAGTAAAAATGGATCATTCTCAGAGGCGACTGCCCAGAGCTTTGCTAATTGACTGGAGAATCCTATTTTGTGAGCCTGGGGGGATACACCAGGCTTCTGAAAAGACCCATTGGTCTCGGGGATTAATGCACTTGGAAGGGCTGTCCGATAGAACAAGCATTCTGTGTTTTATCCCATTGCACGACGTGTTTGCCAGAGACATTTTTGAAGCAAGTATTTTGTTTTAGTTATCATTTGTAATTCCATTTGTTTTCTTAGAAAAAAAGTTCTAAATACACTAAGAAGGTGTTTGATCACGGGAGTGCTCTCAGGTTCCTGTGAGACCACAAAGCAAATAGAGGAAACTGCTGCAAATGTTTACCAGAGCAAACAGTGATGGCTGCATGTTAAAATGCAGTTCCTTCTACTTTACACTTGTACTAAATGCACAGGATAAAAGGAGAGGATTGCTAGGCAGTGAGGTAGGGGTTAAGTTTGCTTACATTTTGAGCCATGACATGTCTGAGTGCCTTTTTAATTATTTTACTGCATTTGTACCCTGCCTTTCTCCCCAGTGGGAGGAACCTAACGCATTCTCTCCTCCATTTTATCCTCACAACAACCCTGTGAAGAAGGTTAGGATGACGAGGTGTGACTAGCTCAAAGTCACTCAGCAAGCTCCATGGCACAGTGGGGATTCAAACCTGGGTCTCCCAAACTGTAGTCTGATGCTTTAACTACTATACCATAGTGGCATAATAAATGTTTAAGTGGCACCCATGCCGCTTATCCGTATCTCGACGTTACAGCACAGAAGTTCTGTTCTGTTCGGGTGGAAGACTGGTAGGCAAATATACAGATGATTTTAAAAACTCCACTCCTGTGCAGATGATTTGGCCCTAATATAGCAAAGAGAAAATAGTTGTGTGTGTGTGAAGTGCCATCAAATCACCATAGGCAGTCCTATGAACGAATGGCCTCCAAAGCATTCTATCATTAACAGCCTTGCTTAGGTCTTGCAAAGTGAGGGCTGTGGCTTCCTCGAGTGAGTCAATCCATCTCCTGTTGCATCTTCCTCTTTCTCTGCTGCCTTCAACTTTTCCTAGCATTATTGTCTTTTCCAGTGAGTCTTGTCTTCTCATAATGTAACCAAAGCACAAACATCTCCGTTTGGTCATTTTAGCTTCTAGGGAGAGAGTACAGTCTTGGTTTGATCTAGAACCCACTTATTTGTCTTTTGGGCAGTCCACAGGATTTGTAAAACCCTCCTCCAACACCCCGTTTCAAATGAGGCAACTTTCTTCCTGTCAGCTTTCTTCATTGTCCAGCTTTCACACTCATACATAGTACCAGGGAGTACTTCAGTGGATCCTTTCTAGCTCCTTCGTGGCTGCCCTTCCCAGGCAGTGGCTTCCTGTGGGAGCCAGTGACAGTTTTTCCTTTGACTACAGAATTCTGAAGGAAATAGTTACCAATTCAAAGGCACTCTGTAGTCAAAGGAAAAACTGTCACTGGCTATGGCAGGGAAGGAGCAGTGTGTGCGGGGGGGATTGGGCTTTCTGCAGTCAGATAACCCACACTGGCAGACTTGGAAAGAAAACACTCCAGATTTTTAAAAACATGCAACTTCAGGTCACCTCCCTGTCTCTTTGAAACACAATCCCCCGTATGGGCATAAGTTACCCAGCAGAAATGCCCCCAGTATCACAAGATAAATACTTAGTGAATAAATGTGGGAGAGAACAAAGTAAACCAGCGATGCAGTGTAAAAGCACATGGAGTGCTGGGGGTTGGCTAGGTCCCAAGAGTTGGGTCTCCTTGACAGTGTGAGAAGGGATTCCCTCAGCGATGAGGGAGGGAAATTTGCCACTCACTTTCAAAGTGGGAGGACTTTGCGGCACTCAATTCTGCCTCCAATAGTAGCCAATCAGCTGCCCCTGGGAAACCAGGCAGGGAGATCTATGAAGGTTGCTCGGTCCAGTCAATTGCCGTTTTAGTCTATTGTAGTAAAAACAAAACAGAAGTCTAGCAGCACCTTAAAGGTGAATAGCATTTATTCTAGCGTGGGCTTTTTTTGAAGTCCAGTGGCACTTTAAAGAGGGTTTTCTTTTGCTTGTCCCAGCTGCCAGTAATCTGAGTTATTTTGCGTCTCCATACACAGGGAAGTTTTCACTGTCTGACAAACAGCCTTGCCAGATGCATCCCCTGTGAATCCTTGAAACACCAGTCAGAAGCCTCCCATGTTAAGTACATGCATTTCTTCATCACTTCTGTATTTTTGGCCAGTTGACTGCTGATCTTGAATTACAAACATTGTAAGAGTGCGAGGAAAATTTCACCCTATTTGCAGTGCAGCTGAGGCCAATGGGAGGCAAGCTCCTATTGCCTCAAAAGTAGCATTTGTTCCGGCCTTCCAAGCCGCGTGTGTCTCTCTGGCATTTCTACATTTGTTCTGCCTGAGCCTCCACCGATGGCTCCTTCAGCTATTCGGCTTCGGCTTCAGCCAGCAGGGGCGTCTGTGCTGTAAAAGGACAAGGTGGGGAAACGGGCTTTAAATAGGATGGAGACAGCAGCTGAGGAATTGAGGTCAGCTCAACCTGGAGCTTCCGAAAGGGAGAGGAATCAGCGGGAGGGGGAAAGAGCACGCCCGGTTCGACTCCCCGAATGTTGTTTTGCAAATGTCCCTCAATGCATACGAAGCGGTATTTTGAAAAGAAGAACAGACCAGAACAGGGCTGGGAGTTCACACCCGCAAGCTTTCCTCTGTCGTCAGGGTCCCTGCGTTCAGGGTTGAGTGGAGACACATAATGTGTGAACTACTACTACACGAATACTCATGTAATCGTTCCAATGCTAAGAAATGCTGCTGCTCTTATGGAAAACGTCCGAAATTTTCATGATGTCTGAAATGGTAGATGCATTTATGAACCACACAAAAAAGGACGTCGTCAGGCGAAAGAATTAAGTGACGGAAACTGAGAATAAGAGCACAATTGCTTAATAAAAGAGCTCTCCTCCTGTTCTAACCCGTATATGTAGTGACAGCAGCTCACAATGGTTGCAACCTGTGAGCGACTCGCGATTCTCACGCGTACTCAGCATAAAGGCGCCCCACAAACCCCTTTCCTCAACTTCCTCGCCCGGCCTTACTGATTTTCTTCCCCAGTGCTCCGCGACTGGCGGCTCAATTGACGTTAGCAAAAACACCCAGAAGAGGGAGACTACGACTCCCGAAAAACATCGCGGCGCCTCTTCGCCCCCTGCCGTCACGTGGGCTATAAAGAGCCTCCGGAGTCCAAGTGGACTACATCCCCCAGAATGCCCTGCTTCTCGGTTTTGTTTTGTTTTTTTAAAAAAAACCCGTTTCTTCCCATCCGCTTTCTCCATCAGAAACTCTCGGTCTGCGGCTGAACGGCGAAAGCGAGCGGCTGTTTCCTGTCAGCTGCCGTCACGTGACAAGAGGCCTGAGGTAAGGGGCGGGGGAGGGAGCAAAAAGGTTCGGAGGCTGTGAGGGGCGAAGACGACGACGACGGCGAAGAAGGAGAAGAAGAAGGCGGCTGCGACCACCGGTGGGTGAGTGCGGGGTCGACGGTTGGCCGCATAAGGGCCCTCGTCCTGAGAGGGAAGGTTGGGCAGAGGCCTGGACTCCCCGCTCTGCAAAGTTGCGTGGTGGACTGGAGTTGGACACTTTAAAGAGGGAAGGAGGATCGAGATAATTCTCCCCCTCCCCAAGTGTTTCTTTATTTTGAACGGATTCCCTGTATGTAGAAAGCTAGCTTATCAGGGCAACAGGTGGCTCTCGAACTTGTTGTCTTTTCTTCGGCCCCTCCCCAGGGGTATGCATTTCTGTTCTCAGTTTACTTTAAACAAACTTCGAATAAATGCTTAAAACTGTATCCTCCCCATTCCTCAGCTTGCGTCGGTGTAGTTCGTTCCCTGATTTCAGGTACATGGACTGAGGAGGCCTGGGACTTGAGTCAGTGAGCTCCTGGGGATTTTGTGTCTTGGGGTATACTGAAAGGAGCGATAGGAATGCTCACAGGAAGCAATGAGAGATGTCAGAAGGCCCATTGGATATTATGGGAGCCAGGAATGCCAATTGAGTTGCAGGGGCTCCATGGAAATACATTTCAGCAAACAAAAGTTGCAACAGAAATGCAAAATGCATGTAGAGAGACTAGACATGGTCCTGGAATGACAGCCCTCAGAGTGGAAGATTGGTCTCTGGACTCAGAAAGACTGCTCTTGCACTGGAATGATGGTCCCCAGAGTAGAATGATGGTCTTTGGGACTGGAATCAGTGCTCTGGGACTGGAATGAAGCCCCCTCAGCAAGCCACAGAGTGGAATGGAGCCCCCTCAGCAAACAGAAATGTTCTGTTATTCCAGTTCCAGAATGCTTCTGCTGCTCCC
Source organism: Lepidodactylus listeri (assembly GCA_029233225.1). Classification (NCBI taxonomy): domain Eukaryota; kingdom Metazoa; phylum Chordata; class Lepidosauria; order Squamata; family Gekkonidae; genus Lepidodactylus; species Lepidodactylus listeri. The sequence continues at coordinate 40,842,463 of JARCFY010000013.1, forward strand.
AGGGACTGTCATTCCACTCTGAGGGCTGTCATTCTAGTCCTGGAGCAGTTTATCTGGGCCCAGCGTCTGTCATTCTAGTTGCAGATCACTGATTCCAGTCCCACTGATTCCAGACCATCATTCCACTCTGTGAGCTGTCATTCCAGTCCCAGAGTACTGAATCTAATCACAGGGACCATTATTCCACTATTTGGGGAGAGGGTTTTTTTGTCATTCTACTCCCTGTGCAGTTTAGCTGGTTCCGGGGATTGTTTTTCCACCCTACAGCTTATTATTCCAGTTACCAAACATCTTTTCCTTCCAGGGACTGACACTGCATTATAGGGGTTATCAATGTAGTCCTAAAACCCGGCAACCATCATACCACTCCGTGGGCTGTCATTCCTGTCCTTAAACAATTTTATTCCACTCTCAGGAACTATCATTTGGCTCTGAGGACTATTGTTCCAGGCCCACAGACCATCATTTCACTCTAGGGGCTGTCATTCCAGGCCTGGAAATCCACTCCACATTTTTCTTGCAACTTTTGTGTGGTAATGTATTTCAGTGGAGCCCATGCGAGTCAATTGGCATTCCTGGCTCCCATTATATCCAGTGGGATCTCCGGCTTCTTCCAATGTTTCCAGTGGGCATTCTTGTCATTTATTTTATTACATGTCTGTGCCTTTACCCAGCTCTCTCATGCATGTCTGCACACATCTATTGGTTAAGAATAGCTACCCTACCCCCCCCCCTGTACAGTTCTGTGTCATGGTACTTTTGCCTACAGTACGCATCAGCATCTATACTACTTAAAACGTAGCTCTCTGCATATGTATGTGCCACCTGTCTTATGTGCACACAGCATGATTCCCACATATGCATTTTATGAATCTTAAAATGTTCCCTTGTCCCATCCCATGCCTGTGTGTGTATTTGTGCATGTTTTTGTGTGTAGGACTTAGTGTGTGGTGGGAAATGGGTGCAGTTTGCTGGGACCTAGTCCAAGTTGTAAGTATATTTGGTAGTAATTTCTTCCTATCATTTTAGAAATACTTCTCTGATTTCTTATGGCATTTTATGTATGGGATAACAAGGGCATGTTTTCTCAGGGCTGACAAAATGTTGCTAAGGCCCAGCATATGCATCCACCAGCTTCTCTGTGCCCGTGGCTCATTTCATTGATCAATATTATTCATATAGAATATATTCCAAGCACATTAAATGTTCTTTTCTGATATTCATCACTTACATACTTAAGGCATGGTGTGGCTTTTTTCTGCCCTGCTCACTTAACAAATTAACAAATGAAGGATGAAATAAGTAAATGGATGCTGGCAGGTTCACAGTTTGACTGCTGCAGGTGTTGACTTTGTATGCAACTTTACTTTTTGAGGGAAGTTGCCATGGCTCAGTGGTCAAGCACATGTTTTGCATGCAGAAGGTTCCAGTTTCAGTCTACAGAATCTCCAGTTGAAAGTTCTTAATTGGCTGGTGTTGGGAAAGGCCTCTCTTTGCTGTCATTCTAGGCCTGGAGCCCATGCAAGTCAATTGGTATTCCAGGAATGGTGGCTTCTATATGGTGTCATCATCTTTAATTTAAAAAGAGAGTGATAATGCAGGCCACTTTTGTTCAAGCACCCCTTGGTGCCTACTTCTGAATATATGTGTTTCCTACATGACGAATTTCCAAACCAGATAAGTACATTTTCATGGTAGCAATTTTTTAATGAGCAAACTCAGCCCATGATCATGCGAGCATAGTTTATAGATCAGATTATTTTATTAATTTATGATCTGCCTTGCTGAGATTCAAGGTGGATTACAAAAAAAATTAAAAATGCATAAGAACAATATAATACATCCGACAAATGATGCAGTTTTTCCCCTCAGACATTAAAATGGCAACCCTATTCCCTTTATAAAAATGCCCTCCTGAGCAATTCCACTTTATACATTCTGCAGAACAGTCAAGTTCCACTTATCACTTTTCGTGCTTGCTTCAGATCAGCTTTTTTCAGTCTTTTTTTCAGAGCCAGTTTGGTGTAGTGGTTAAGTGCACGTACTCTAATCTGGGAGAACCGGATTTGATTCCCCACTCCTCCACTTGCAGCTGCGGGATGACCTTGGGCAAGCCATAGTTCTGTCAGAGCTGTTCTTGAAAACAGCAGTTTCTGTCAGAGCTCTCTCAGTCCCACCTACCTCACAGGGTGTCTGTTGTGGGGAGGGGAAGGGAAAGGAGTTTGTAAGCCACTCTGAGACTCCCTTGGGTAGTGAAGGGCGGGGTATAAATCCAATCTCTTCTTCTTGTTATATGTAATTTAATGCTGTTATCATAAACCATATGCAGAAGAAATGATGTATCAGTAAATGGAAGGATGCCATTAGTTGCACAACATATTTTCTCACCGTATTTTCATCTTTGCCTGTATCATGCATGGGCATACGCATGTGTTCATCATGTGCAGCTTTCTCTCTTTGTATGTTTTGTAAAAGTGGGTAAATTAATAGAAAAGGAGAAATATCCCATTTTTATCCAGTCCTTTATTCAAGGTGCTCAGGGCATAGTGTACATAGGCTCTCTTTCCCTTGCCTTCTATCCTCACATTGTTGTGCTGATAGGTTAGGCTGAGTGGTTGTGTTCCCTCTGAGCTGAGTTAGTGTGAGCTAGCTCACAGTTTTTTAACCTCCGGCTCACACATTTTTGTCTTAGCTCAGGATGGATGGCTCCAGAGCAAACTAATTTATGCAGCAGCCAAAACACTCGGTCACAACTGTAATGCCAGTAGCTCACAAAGTAGAATTTTTGCTCACAAGACTCCACAGCTTAGAGGGAGCATTGTGACTGGCCCAAGTTCACCCAGGCTGTTTCCACATGGGATGGAGAATTTGCCCTTCACGGAATGCAGGATGCTTCCCAAAAAAATGGGAATGTCTGCATGACTCAAATGGACTTCCTGGGACTTTCCCCTTTAAACCAGATTTTAAAAAATAAACCTACTTTGGTCTTGTTCAAATGGGATTCTTCAGGATAGCATCCATGTGAACACTTTCTCCATCACCATCATTGCGGGAAGATAGAGCGAAGCTCCGCTTTGAAAAATGGCATGGGGCAGCCCATGGCTGTGTACCATTCACTCACCCCTTTAAAGAGGGCTTTGTCCCTCACTTCCCTTGCCAAGCCACACTGTAACTTCAGATTTGCTTAGTAGGGACATGGGGGGGCTGCCAGGCTGCAGGGGGCCAGTCACAGCCTCAAAAGAGCAGATGTGATGGACGTAAATGGGGATGGGGCCAGTGTCAGCAGGGATGTTCTCAAGCCACTTCCTCCTGCTGCTGTATGGATGCCCCAGTGAGCTGCATGGCAAAGTACCCTGGTCTCTTTGGTCCTAGTTTGGCATTCTCGCTGCTGTACCACACTGGCTCTGGTTTGAAAAGTTCAGAAGTGCTTCTGTAGGCTCCTCTTTTGGTTTAGGGCTTGTTCATATGCTTAACAGGCCCAGCTGTGTGCTTCCTTGTAGGGGCACATGTTCTGCCTCTGACACTCATATAACATTGGGAGCCTGTGTTTCAAGGGTACATGCTTTATTTGCAGAAAGCTGCAGTTTCAGTCTGTGGAGTATCCGATTAAAACATCTGAGGGAGAAGGTTTTGGGAAAGACCCTTCTTTGCCTGAGACCCTGGGGGTCTCTTGTCAAAGTAAACAGTACTGAGCTAAATGGACTAACGGTCAGAACTGGTGAAAGGCTGCTTCATAGTTTAGTTTCATGTGTTCATCCAGTTCAAGGGACTAGTCAAGGGACTCCAGGCCTGCAGAACTTACATCTCCACATGCAACACCCATGTGATGTTACATTTGTGATGGGTGGGTATGTATCTGTGTGGCCTGTCCATGTGCATCCTCTGTGCCACCACAAGAGGAGGATTATCAGGACAGGTAAGCACATGGACCAGTTCACAGCTGGAAATAAACCAGTGTAAGCAATTAAAATTGATTGCCACAAAAGCATCTGTCGCCAGCATTACCATGACATGCAGGTTGCTTGGTTCAGCTGCTGTGGCCTAACAGTTAAGAGTGCTGGACTAAGACCATGAAAATTTGGGTTCAAATACATGCTTGCCATGACAGTTGGTGACTCTAGTCAGTCACTCTGAGACTAACCTACTCTGCAGGGTGGTTATGAGGATAAAATAAGCGGAAGGGTTATGCACTCTTCATATGCCACTGAGCTCCCTGGAGGAAAGGTGGGGCAAAAATGCACCAATTATTGGTTTAGGATTGGGTGCTGAGGTTTAACAGGAAATTCATTCATGTTTCTCTCCCCTCCCTCCCTTAAAATTCTGCTTTGTGATGACTGAATTAAATGTGAGGTCATGTTTTATTGCTTATCCCCTACACCTTGAGATGCTCTGAGCTGCCCTTTTAGAGGCTTCTTTTCTTATTGCATTGTGTCATTTTAAATCTATACCATCTAGGTTACGTGGCTCAGATTACAGGAAAGCCTTGAAGATTTGGGCCTTCCTTCTCCGCTAAAGGGTATGCAGTTTCTTTTCACATTCCTTGTGGAAACTATGGACCGTATTACTTTCTCTGCATGATTCAGCTGTATAGCAGAGGACTACATGCACCTTCTCCATTCCACTGTCTTAATATAGCTCTCAAAGGCAGGTCTGTGTAGTGTTTTTAGGGCAGAGAAGGCCTTTAACATAGGTATCCTAAAGGAAAACATTTGCTTGTTCTTACAGCTAAAAATATTTGAAGAAATGAAGGCTTTTTATTACTGCTGGAAGAGCAGCAGATATTGACAGTGATTCCTAAATGGTGGTTTGGAAGTCAGCTGTGGGTTGAAGAAAATTTGTAGTTGTGTTGCCAAGGTGTTGATAGTAGGCGTTGAGAAGAACAGTGTAGCTCTATGGACTAGAAGCTTTTCAAGGTTGAGGAGAGCTGAAACTGGCCTATGGACAAAACCAAGGTTGTTTGAAGGGCTTTGAGCTAGATCATCCAGTCCAGGATGAAGTTCCCTAGACTGGTATGACATTTGCCATCTGGTCTAAGCAAGCTAGTCTGATCAGATGTTTTATTACAAAAGTCAAGAGGTGTAGTGACTCTTCTGAAGAATGCTGACACCCTTCCTCCCTCTGAAAAAGACCAGTTGTAGGAGTCTGGAGAGAAAGGAGTTCCTGTTTTTTGCCATCAGGTTTAGTTTCAGCTTCACTGTACAGCGAGAATCCAAGAAATGTGAACTGAGATAATGGCAAGCCTACAGTAATTGGAGCGTTAAAATGCATGGCCTTGGTGTGCTTGCACTGATTCTTACAAAGGCAGCTGCTAATAGGGTCTAAAACTGAAAGAGGAAGCCTCTGTTTACCTGCTTGAGGCTTTTTGACATCTCTGTATCATGTGTGGGTATAATTTTCTGAGCAAGATGATTTGTAGGAATTGTGCAGAGACTTAAGAGAGATGCAGCCTTTCCCAGCAGAGTGAACATGCAGTTTGATGTTTGTACCTCAGGTCATTCAGCTCCTGGTTCATGGTCCCAAAGTGAAATTGGTTTTCGGAGGCATTACTACACTGTCATCCTGAAAGGACGCAGTAGAATTGGTTAAGTAAATAAAGGCACTTTTTTTTTGCCTTTAGGAGCAGAAAAGCTTTTTGAAAGATGCTTTATACTACCAAATCCTTTGACAGAATAAAGGTTGGCTCCTTCAGGATCAACATCTTGTTCCATTTGTGATCCCAGAATATTGTCTTGGTGTCCCTCTGTGTTGCAGTGTGCACATTGCATCCTCCTCTGCAGGAGCTCCTCTTACCCACGGGATGGTTTTTGTAATCTGCGCTTTAGTTCGCTGATTTTGTAACCAACACTTTAGTTTGACCTGTATCAGTGATTTTGAAACTGGATTCTGGGGAACACAGTGGTTCCTCGGAAACTTACAGAGGTTGCTTCAGTGGAAATGACCGACAAGCTTCTTTAAGAAATGCCACTGTTTATTTATTGTATTTGTATCCTGCCTTTCCTTCATCATGAGACTTGTGGTGCAGTGGGGTCTGGCCTTCCATCCAAGCAATGACCAGCCTCAAACCTTCTTAGCTTTGACCAGACTGCTGTTATCATGTGTTTGGTGTAGTGGTTAAGTGCGCGGACTCTAATCTGGGAGAACTGGGTTGGATTCCCCACTCCTCCACTTGCAGCTGCTGGAAGATCTTGGGCAAGCCATAGTTCTGTCACAGCTGTTCTCTCAAGGACACTTCTGGAAAGAGCTCTCTCAGCCCCACCCACCGCACAGGGTGTCTTTTGTGGGGAGGGTAAGGGTAAGGAGTTTGTAAGCTGCTCTGAGACTCCAGTGAAGGGCGAGGGATAAATCCAATCTCTTCTCTTCTTCTCCAACCTTTCCACTGGCACTACTGATCTTATAATATATTGCCACGGAAAGGGTGGGTGGGTGTCTATGCTCTCTCTAAGGTGAACTCTCAATTTACATAAGGAAGTGTTGAATTCCAATAGGCCTGGCTAGTCAGCCCAATGAACCTAAGAACGTGCCGTGGACTCTCCTGAAATACGCACAGGTTCCTCTGTAGACAAGCCATACAGGAAAGGGTTCCATGAAGTTTGGGAACTGAAAACCATTTGTCTATGTGAGTAAAAATTAACGGGTCTTGATGTCTCTGTGGATCTTCCTGTGAGCATCATGTTTTATTTACCAGGGCAAAAATAGCAGTAAATAGGTTTTTTTGGGGGGGCATCTCATTAGTTTAATATTTGTAGGGAGGAGAAAGCTTAATAATTCAAATATTTATATCTTCCTTTGCCAGAATAACTTCCATTCAGAGACGCTTGCCACATTTTTTTAAAAAAACTGCACAATTTGAATTACAGCTACATGAAACCAACTACTGCCAGCAAGGAAGGACAAGAGGTTGTGGTGGAGCCTAACAAGAATAAACTAGCAGCTGAAGAAATTATCCCAAGTGATATATTTTTTTTCATGACTAGTTTGCATAATAAAATCCATTGTCTTATGGGACAGGGGCCTGGAGCCCCAAACATTATTAATAGGGGCTTACAGCTGGATGCAGCCCGCTTAGACAATAGAAATCTGTGGGTTAAATATGAAATCGCTGTGACTACTCCTCAATAATTAGAGGGTTTTCAGCTATTTTGAGACTCGTATAAAGTACCATTTTGGATTCTGCTGCAATATCAATCTGGCAGCTTTCCAGGAACAACTCTTATAATCTGTGCTACAGGAAGAAGAAATCGGTGTCTTACATAGTAATGTCAATATTGGGTTTTAATACTTGCAACAAAAAATCCCTTTAAGATATGTACATGGACTATTCAGAAATACTATTTTGTTTTAGTGGGCAAGTAGCTGTAAGTAAACGGGGATGTTGCTAAGGGAAATGTTGTCTGTGCTTCTTAATTTAGGCAGTTAAGTCTCAAGGAAAGGATCAGTAGTTTGACACACAGCAGCCCAATCCTGTGCATGAGTAGTTGGAAGTAAATTTCGTTGTATTCAGTGGAGCTTCCTGTCAGCTAAAAGTGCACAAGATATTGCGGCCTTCTATGAGAGCCGGTGTAGCACAGCAGCTAAGAGAGTGTGTTATGAACAGGCAGCCTCTCTGTGTTGTTTCCCATGTTGCTTTGGATTCAAAGCAGTCCCTCAGTCTCCTTGCCCCCGTCTGTGATATGGGCATAATAAGAGAGGAGAAGAAGAGACTGGATTTATACCCCACCCTTCACTCAGAGTGGCTTACAAACTCCTTTCCCCTCCCCTCCCCACAACAAACACTCTGTGAGGTAGGTGGGGCTGAGAGAGCTCTTTCTAGGACTACCCTTGAGAAGACAGCTCTGAGAGGACTATGGCTTGCCCAAAATCATCCAGCAGCTGCAAGTGGAGGCATGGGGAATCAAACTTGGTTCTCCCAGATCAGAGTCCACGCACCAAACTGGCTCCTAATAGTATTGTCCTTCTTAAAGTTGATCTTAAGGTTGCAGAGATGTTCTCTGTGTTAAACCATTTAAAGAACTTGCACATATGCTAAGCAGTGCTAGTATACGACCATGTTTTGCAAGTACAATCAAAGTTTTCTCTTGGAAACGTAGGGTTGCCAGCCTCCAGTTGGGGCCTGGGGATCTCCCGCTTTTACAACTGATCCCCAGCTAGCAGAGATCAGCTCCCCTGGAGAAAATGGCTGCTTTGGAAGGTGGGCTCTATGGCATTGAACCATGCTGAGGCCCCTCCCCTCCCCAAACCCCACCTCCTCCTGGCTCCACCCCCAAAGTCCCCAGGTATTTTCCAACCTGGACTTGGCAACCCTATGGGAACGCTATCTAATAAAGAAACAAAGTTTTTAATATTTAAGTATTTGTATAATTAGAGAAGATTAGGGAGATTTATGCACAGTGTAATTCTGGGGTAGCCAAAAACATATTGATAGTTCCTGAAATCTGTCACATCAGGAGTAGGGACTCTAGCTACCCTCCTCAGTCAGAACTAATATTTATGTTTTAAACATTCTGCTTCAGAAGGTGGCAACCCCCCGACTTCTGGTAGATTAAGTGCTGTTCAAGTTTGGGAATGGAAGATTTTGAAACTGGAAAAGTACTGATCATTCCTGCTGTTTTCCTACTCCTCCTTTCCCCTGTGTGTTTGTGTGTTAACCTTGCTAAAATGGTTTGGAGAAAACAGTCCTATCCTTTCTGATTTTTTTTCCCAAATGGAAAATTTACAAGGATTGAAATATTAGCTTTCATCGTTTCTAATCTTTAACCATTCTGTTTTGTATTGGCTTGGCTAGCCACTGTTGCTGGAACTACCGTTGATATTTTAATTCATTTTCCAAATAAATTTAGGATAAGAGCATGTGAGATCTTTGGAAGCTTTCCAGTAATAATAAGTAAAATGGAGGCACTTAAGAGTCTCTTCTCCGCCTCTGCCCCCCCCTTCCCCAGATTGCACAGCTTTTGTTTCTAATAATGCATGCAGCCAACGAAAATTTACATTCTCTGTTCCTGCTTTCTCAACAGATCCCCCGCAGTATGGCCTCCTCCTCTACACCTAGGTGCAATTCAAGCTCTTTGGAGAACTCCTCAATTAAAAAGGTTAGTGTGACTTGTTAAAAATCACAGGATATCAAAATAGCCTTAGTTTTGTACTTGTGAATCAAAGTTAGTAACATCTTTAACTTAGCAATGTATTATTCTTTTAAGCTGAGTCCCCAGATGTAGAATGAAGTCCCAAGTCTGTACTACAGGCCTGTGCAACTTCTTGACTCCTGGCTCTAATTGGAGTTTGAGGCTTACCTATTCAGGATTTTGCCAAACTGCACAGCGTAGTGTGAGTTCATGTTTTGCTATCATTTCTCTTTTAGCCTGTGAAAGATGGAACTAACTGGGAACGCAATGAAGAAATACCTCGTATACCAGGCGAAATGAGAGTCACAGGTAAAAAGACAACTAAAGCACATAACCGGAAATTCCAGGAGCCAGCTCAAATGTCCAAGAAGGAGCACGTGGACTGTAATGTACCACCTTGGGTGGCAGAAGGGGATGGTATGCATGAGTGCTCCCACATCTTAAAAGTAGAATGAACTCCAGTAGAAAGAATGTTGAGAGCTTGCTACTCATGAAGACTCTGGGCTGGTTTTAAGCAGCCTTTTTTTTTTTACAAAGGCAAAAGAGCCATAAGAAATTACTTTCACTTCTGAGGGAGTGTGATGTGTTCAAGGTAGGAGATGAACAGCATTTCGTAGTACTTCCGCTGTGGTGATGATATCTGAGATCTTCAGTGGAAACCACAAGTAAGAAGAGAGCTGAAGTAGAATGACTTTACAAAACTTATTCTGTAGATTATGTAGAGTAGGTGATCGGGCATGCTATTATGGATTGGCTATTTCAACTGTCTTTGACTAAACTGAACTTCCTTCTGCTAATGAGAGCTCCCCTGGCATAGTGGTTATATTGTCTGATTAAGAATCTGGGAGACCCCACTCTGCAGTAGAAGCTTACTGGGTGACCTTGAGCCAGTCCCTCTCTCTCTCAGCCTAGAACTCTTTTAGGGTTCTTGTTAGGATAAAATGGAGGAAGGGAGAATGTTGTAAGCGACTTTTAAGTTCCCACTGGGGAGAAAGGCAGGGTATAAATAGCTAAATAAAATAACTGGTGAAGCTGTGGAATGGCTCGGCCCAACTTAAAGGATGGAATATTTCTCGAACAGTTGTTCAGTTTGATGTGGAATATACTGGGGCGTTTTCATTATGAGTGTTTACGAATGTTCCTGCCGTGTTCATGAATAAAATTGAATGTAAAATCAAGTATGTGGCATATAAACCAAAACAAATTTGATCAAAACTAAAAGTTTCTGTTCAGTGCAGGTGTAACCAATGGAATGCTAATACAGGGTATGTGCATGCATCCCTTGTTGGCTTTTAACTATTTTATTTATATGCTTGAATTCCTTCTATTGAAAACAATGCTTATATTTGCGCTAAATGCTTTTATGAATTCCACCCAAGTTTAGTGAGAGGGCAAGAGATCTGTAGCATCCCTTATGGACCAACACTTCCAGATTTCTCAAAGAAGAGGGAACGACTGCTAAGCTGGTTTTTAAGTCTGTACTATATGCATATGTTTGCATTAGATTAGGGGTGGGCAAACTGCGGTCCGGGGGCCACATGCGGCCCGCCACAGAGTTTTTTGCGGCCCGCCAAGACAGTCGGCCATGTGGTTTCAGGCAGGCCTCCGTCTGAGAAGGTCAGGAAGGCTCCCGCTCTCTCCTGGCTTACCACTATTTTACCACTAAACTACCACTATTTTATTTAATTTATATTTATTGATTTTTATGATACAATTTATACCTTTTCTGAAATGCAAAGTTAACTAATGAATGCAATCATTTTAAAAGGTGCGGCCCTCCGCTCCCACAAAGTGGCCCCCGAGCCAAAACAATTGCCCACCCCTGCATTAGGTGATAGGGAAGCTGTCAGTGAGATGGCATTTTTCAGTCTTGCAAGTTTATTGCCTGATGCTGCTTTAAAGTTTATGAGCATTCTTTTGTAAAATGAATGCCAGAGAGGTTCCTGTCATCATTCTTTGCAGCAAGGAAATGCTAAAATACAAATGAGAGTAGTAGACCAGGAGCCAAAGAACTGCTTTAGATGCGCCAAGGAACGTGTGATTTTTTGAAAAGTTTCTTAGCAGATTCCAGTTTTGACAGTCCTTTGAATTTTAAAGTAATGTGCCATGTTGTACTGAGGGCAGAAGCTGCTGTGGAGGAAACACAGATCCAAAGTCCTGTGCTGGGCACGTGAAACTGTTTGTGTGGGTCTCTGCTTTGTGTCTTCAGTTCTGTACTTAAATTGACATGGCATGAAGGCCTTTCGGTATTATAAGGGATTCTCTTGTTCTATTGCTTATTTCTATTGAAGGCAGTTGCTTGCCACTTATTTTTTAAGATGGAAAGGCTCTCTTGAACGTATTTGGTCATCTTAAGTGTACAACTATGGTCTCTTCCACAGACAAAGAAGTTATTTACATGTGTCCATTTAATGGCCCCATTAAAGGAAGGGTGTACATAACAAACTACAGACTGTACTTGAGAAGCGTGGAATCGGTAAGTGCTGTCTAGTAGCATGCTGTACTTGCGATGAGAGTAATTGGTTACATTGGGTGGATGATGCTAAAATTCTGAGCATTACTTGTAGTGAAAACCCAGCTGTCAGCCAGCGAGCAACCCATATTGCTGTTCTTAACCACATCCTAAAACCAGTGTCAGTTAAAACCAGCATCATCAAGACTTACTATCAGCCTAATTGTTACAAAGCAGTATAGCCTTCAAAGGCTTTCGTAAAAAGTATAATTTGCATCATGTGATGGAATGGCAGTAAGGATGAGACAAGGTGAATGTTCCCTGGGTGGGACTTCAAAGTAGTGCTCTACTTGCTGGGTTTCTCATGTCTTTTGGGCAAAAGTTCCAAAGTGTACTTCTTCTAAGTGGTTTTCTTGAATTTAAAATTCTGCAGAGTATTCATTCAGTTGCCGTTTCCTTTGGTGAATGCCAAGAGCAACACAGAAAACAATCTGAATGAGAAAGAATCATATAGCCTGAATTTTGCTGGAGATATTATTTTATTTACTTTATTTATAGGCCGCCTTTCTTGCCAAGACTGAAGGCAGGTTACAGCACTAATGCACCCCTACAGTATACAACACACATTGCAGTAGTACAGAGTTAAGACAGTGTGAACAGCAAGTCACCTAAGGCAAGGTATACTATAAAAAAGTATTAAGTGAAAGTACAAAAGTTGAAGACAATGCAGTAGGAACAGGATAATATCTAGAATAATCAATGCAGTAGACGACAATCCTGTTCCACTATAAAGGCACCCTCCTGGGCTGTTTCTTTCTGCTACAGAAAGCTATATTTTAAAGCAGGGGTCCCTAAACTTTTGGAGCCTGCAGGGACATTTGTAATTCTGACATAGCATGGTGGGCACAGAAACAAAATGGCTGTTACAAAATGGCTGGCTGCCACAGGAGGTGGAGCCATTCACAAAATGATTGCCACAGCTTAACATCGGTGACACATTGTAGACCCTTGTGTTGTGGTGGCTGCCGCCGCCACAGCAACATTTAAAACAATCTTCACAGCAGTCAGAAGCCTTGCTGCACAACAGCCCTATCTGGTCCCACCCACTTCCTAAAAACACTGAGTGGGCTCCAGAAAAGGGGTCGCTGAGCGCCACGGCTCCACCTTGGGGACCCCTGTTTTAAAGCCTGAATAGAGGGTGTTGCCCCATTATATATTCTACTTATTGTATTTAGAATATTTCTATGCTACTTCTTCAGAGTCCTGTTTAAGGTGACTTACAATAAAAAAAACACACACAAGAAGCATAAAAAACTGTCCACAGAACAAGAGCAGGCCGCTAAAAAGCTGATCAGATAAAAATCCATCATTAAAAGCCTGAGTAAAAAAAGATGTATTTTGGGTTGGAGCCTGGAAGAAGGTAAAGTGGTTGCCAGGCGTGCCTCAAGGTGGGGGGAGGGAATTCCAAAGGCCAGGTCCCGCCACAGAAACTTCCCTGCCTCCGGTCACCACCTGCCTCACCTCCAAAGGCTGGTCCACAGAGAGCAGGACTTGAGAGACAGATCTTAAATGGCTGGCTGGAGTGTGGTATTTGAGGTACAGGACTGAGCTGATTTTCTAGCAAGTGTTCTGCAAATGCACAGACGTGAAATTGGTTTTGTGGTACAAACATGGAATGCTGCTTTTTCCAGCAGCTTCTCAGACTATATTTTCTGTGTATGCAAATAACCACTTATGTGATTGTGAAGCTTACTCTTTATCACAGGGAGGCAGTTTCCATTAAATTAACATAATGTGTATGTTGCAGGGCAAAATTTCAAAGAAATATGTTTTTCCCCAAAAATATGTAAATGTGGATTGTTAGAAGAAGTCACTTTATCTTTTGCCTAATTAGGATCCTGTTGTGGTGTTAGATGTTCCTTTGGGTGTAATTTCAAGGATTGAGAAAATGGGAGGAGCTTCAAGTAGGGGAGAAAACTCATATGGATTAGATATTACTTGTAAGGTAAGATTTAAAATAATTCTTGCTGGAAAAATGCTCAGCTTATTACTGTGCAAAGTTTTGGGGTGGAAAATAGTTCAGTCTGCTAAAAACAAACCGATCCTGAAATTTTGAGTTGTACAGTCTTGCATTGTTTAGTTATTTAAAAATCATACACTGCCTTTGCTGTGACCAGGGTAGCCCAGGTTAGTCTGATCTCATCAGATCTTGGAAGCTAAGCAGGGTCAGCCCTAGTTAGTATTTGCATGAGAGACCACCAAGGAATATCAGGATTGCTATGCAGAGGCAGGCAATGGCAAACCACCTCTGAATGTCTCTTGCCTTGAAAAACACTACGGGGTCGCCATAAATCAACTGTGACTTGATGGCAAACTCCCCCCCCCCCCATGATGGACCCCAAACACTTCCCTCCCTCAGAGGCAAGATTCTCCCTCAATTTTTCTGTACCCTCACTGACTGAGAGGCCCTGATAACGTGTTTTCTTCTCCCCTGAAGAAACTTTGGATGTCCCACTTTGTCAGTAAGATATATTTTTGACTGTTTGCTCAGCCCAGAAACCTGAGGGAAAGGGATAGGACAACCCTTTAACTTAACCCTTGCAAATGGCACTTGAGATGCTTTTAAAAATTCAAAAATAACAAAAGATTTTATTTAACATTGAAGAGAAAGGTCAAGTGAAATCAGGGGTTGAAATTACTGAGGTAAAACTAGTGCAAGAACAGACTTTTGTTCCATGTATCAGACTAATGAGAGGTTCTTAAATTATTCACAGTTACTTAGATCTATATATTGAGAGGCTTTTGTTACAGTGTTTTCCCGAACACTCTAATTCACTTTATTTGTATAATGATTGACCCTTTTTGGTGCCCAGAAGGATGGAACCCTCTTCCAAAGAGAAGGGTGTTTGGGTACTGGGAACACTAGCACTCTTCTTGAGTTTTTGACTGACAGTTTCTAATCACACCAGACCAGGGAATTCTGTACTCAGAGATAACTCTCCCTGTTTGACTGGGTAGGGAATCTTCTGTCTAGAAGATCTATCCCCTCCCCTTTGGCCTGAATAGGAGTCTTCTCAACTGCCCAAACTTCCTTGCCAAACTTTCCCCCAGTTCTCTGTCTGTGCTCAAACTGCTCTTAGCTAATGCTGAATTCAGACCACTCAAGGTAGAAATCTGGTTGTGTCAGCACTAAACCCTTTTTCTGTCAGGCTATTTTCAGACGGTCTCAATATACACCTCTTCTCAGCCCAAGTGCCAGCTATGTCCTGACCTCACTGTAATGGGCCCTCTTTGATCTTGATAACTGTTAGAAAACACATGGGAGCAGGCTTCACACCATGGAGCCATGTTGAAATTGCCAAGGGAGTTCCACTACCTCAAAGTTGAGAAATTGGGCTGTCTAAGGAGACTTGAAGCCAGGGATCAGGAGAATAAGAATCTGTTGGAGTACTTTCTGTGTCATTGCAGTTTATGGATGGGAAACACACTGGGAATGTGAAGATGAAGTAGGTGATCCTGGCTGGATGGGCAGAATTAAAGTACATTACAGTTTCAAAATTGCTCTTTCTGCCAAGGCTATGGATTTGGTAGCAGTTGACCACTATTCTGTTCATCTGGTTATCGTCATCTGGGTTTTTTTGCTGATAAATTGCTGTTTTAAAATTTAGGATTTAATTGTGTTGTCTGTACTGGTTCAGTAGAAATGTAAAGGTATCTGTTACCTGTTTGCCTAGTACTGTACTATGAAAGACCCACTCTGTATACTTGGGCTTGAATTCTTTACCTTCTTTTTGCTGGCACTCCTGTTCATCCATTGCTGAGGCAGTTCTCCACTGCAAAGCATGCCTTCATCTGATGCTAGGTGTTCAGTTCACACATCATCAATGCCTTTTAAGGGGCCAAAAAGTACACAGGATGAGAAGAACATGCTGTGCAGCAGAGGATAATCTCTGCAACAGATAAAGAGAAGCACAAGCAGATAAAAGGGATAAGATCGCCACCTTGGTCAATGTCTACTGATTTTTTTCAGAGTAAAAGAATGTTTCATATGTAAAGTACATTTTTGTTATTGGCCTGCTGCACAGAGAAGTAAAAGAATATATGAGTTTAACATCAGCCAGTTTAGTCCTTAATATTTTCCAAACTTACTGGCATAATTGGTATAAGGTAAGTTTGCTCATCAGTTTGTGTTCAATTTGCTGCTTTTAACTTTGTGGTTTAAAATTTTAGGATATGAGAAATTTACGCTTTGCATTGAAGCAAGAAGGTCATAGCAGGAGAGATATATTTGAAGTCCTGACCAAATATGCTTTTCCACAGTCACATAACTTGGTAAGGTGCTTTTTTTTGCTGTACATTTTTCTTTTTAAAAAGAACAAAAGCTAATTGGTTTCTAGATTGCTCCTTGGACAAATAACTATGATCTCCCTGAGTCTTGTCACCTACTCCTAGTTGCATTTACTCAGAAGTAAATCTTGGTGAATTCAGTGGAAGTTACTTCCAAGCAAGAATGATTGCAATATTAATATTGCATCAAGGACCTAATTCATCAGAATTCACTGTTTTAGACTAAAATGTTTGTGATCTTTTACCTGGTTAAGTAAATGAAAAGAATTGCAGAACATTTTTGTATATAGGGACATTAAGTTTTTATAGTACTGAACACATTGCATTTTAGCACACTGGACACTTGTTTCTGGTCTCACATGGCTTTCCCCTGAGAAACTTGAAGCTAGTACATAGCCATGTATGTCACTTGTTTACTTAACACTTGGCCCTGGTTCACACACAGAGGAGATTGTGGCATTACAGTAGACCACAGCATTAAAGACTTGTACATAGGGATGCAATTTTTGCTGACTTCCCTGTATTAATTGCACACACACCCCAAAGCCACCCCAGCACTTGATACAGTTCATCTGATTCGGCTGCATGTATAGATACAGCCATGATGACATGCAGCTGAATGTGTAAATGGGATCACTGAGAAGTGTTGCAGGTAAGATGATATGAAAACTTTGTCTGAGGTGATTTGGTCTGTGGTAGTTCTCACACTCATGCAAATCATCATGATGGTGGTACATATTTGTGTATAAACTGAGCTTTTTGTAATCTTGTTGTTGTCTAAAGGATTGGTATGTTATGAACTGATTGTAAAAACAGGACTTTCTTGGGAAGTCTCCAAGGTTTCCATGTTGGGGAGAAAGGAGGGGCAGCCACTATTGCCGATAAGTAGAATGCTAAGACAGGCTGTGTTTTATGGCCAATTACAATTGAATAATATAATCAAGCAGATGATACAGGATGGAATTTCTGTGATATACTGCTGATAAGATCTTGTGTAAGCAGTTTATCGTGGCCAGTGGCCAATCAGATGCCTCTGTCACAATGCAGCATCTTTGTGTCAGCACTTGGCAGAGGACACTGGCATTTTTCACTGGAGATATCTCATCATAAATATTGAGGGGTTTTTTGTTTTGTTCTTCTTGAGTGTCAGGTTCTGTTAGTGTGATTAATAAAACTCTGCCTGGGTATTCCTGGAATGAGGTTCCACTATATGACATTGTTTAACGTTTCTGGACATTTTGTTTTACGGGGAAGGGGGTTAAGTTGCACACAAGCATATTGTCTTGCTTTGGAAACAATAGAGGGCAATGACAGAATCTCAGCAGGAACTGGATATTTGGTCAAAATAGATTTACTCAATTGGTCAATCAGATATTGTGCAAGCATTTTTCTTTAGAACACCTTCACCCCATCTTTCTGCTGAACAGGGTTCAAGATAGTTTACAGAGAATAAAGAAGTCAAGAATAAAGCAGTTTATAAAACCATATAATTTAAAATTGGAAAGCATTGGCTTTTATTAGAAAAAACAAAAGGTATTTCAGTCATCTCATTTGATAACCATTTAGCTTTTATCATTATTACATTATGGTGAAACAATGAATTAACTTTTAATTATTATAATTAATTGCAATACTAGGTAAAGTTTTAATAAGTGCAGACAAGTCACCAAATGGTTCTTCATTTTTCTGGTAGCTCCAGGGTCAGCCTATAGTTGAACATTTTGAAAAAAACAGGAATAAAATGTATTTATTTAATTAATTCAGTTGATATCAGAGATAAACCAAAGCAGCATGAAGACTACTCCCTAATTCTTGTAGCAAGTGAGGTGGAATCCTGGGTAATCCTAGATGCATTGACTGACGGTACAGGAGAATGATGCCCTCCCCCCCCCCAAAAGGCTAGTAGAAAACAACCTGTATCAACCAATGACACTATATTGGAACTAAAAAGATAAGCTACATTTTGGCATTCTTGGCTGCCTGAATATTTGATTGCAGTCCAGTTATAGACAGTCAGTTGACCAAGGTGCCAACTTTGACTTCAATTTGGCTTAAAAACCTGCATTGTACTAAACGTTCCTCCCCCCTTCTTATTTGGGCTTGTGGTCCAGCCCATCCTGGAGCCCTCTGGCACAAGATGGATAATCTGAAGACTGTGAGCCTGAGCTGCTGGAGGACTAAAACGCCAGTTGCAGGCATTCTGTCTCCTGTCCTCCCCCCCCCCCCCCCCCCCGGCCTCTTGATGCTCACAGATTGTACATGTCCAAGAAGAATGGCTTTTTAATCAATTCCAACATTACTTTCTGTTCTGCTTTATAACTTCTTTCAGTTTCAGTATGCAAGCTAGAGATTATTTTAGAGCTAGGCATTTGGATGTCTTTTAATTTGCAACATGTAGAATTGATAGCTTTTTTTCCCTCTTTGAGGAGGAAAAGTGAATGACAGACCTACACCAGGGCTGTGATCACGTCCACTTTCAATCCACTTTCAATGCACTTTCCAACTGGATTTTACTGTGTGAACTGGCAAAATCCAGTTTGAAAGTGGATTGAAAGTGGATTATTTAGTGTGCGTGATCACAGCCCAGGATGATCTGCCAGCTGTGATTGTCCTTAGATGCTAAATGTGTACCCAACTATGAAGCCTTCACAGCTGCTAGATATTCATCTGTTGTTGACAGCGCATGTTGAGGGGCCCTAGGAAATGAGCAGGAGAGCTTGTTCCTGCTTTCCTGCGGAATAGAAACTCTTTTAGGAACTCTTAAAATTGCATTTTGAATCGAAATAGACTTTGTCCTCTTATGTGATCTTAAGCTATTTTGTGTCTAAGAATTGTTAATTTTTTTCCTTTTCAAGACCTTGAGCAAGTTTGATTTAAAAACATCTAAAAGTATATTTTGTAGAAGTATTGTTAAATTTTATTGCCAGATCCTGTTTGTATACACGTTCTCACTTGCACAAAATACTAAGAGATGAGCTGTCTGAGGAACATTCCAAAATGCAGATCTCTCTCTTTTCTCCAGACCCTTTTCCTGTCCTATATAAATGCTAATGTTCACATACTGACTCTGTCAGCAAGGCAAATAATAGTTCAAAAACAAAATATAAGCTAACTCCTCCCTCTCCTCCCAGCTTCCGAACATCAGAGCAGCAATTCTTAAATAAGATAATACAATAAAATGTTCTCATTCATAGCTCCTGAAGCAAGCACATCTTTGTGTGTCATTATACCTTTTTTTCTGGTAGAGCACCGTTTAGATCTGTAGTAAGCTGTATTTTTAGTTATTAAAGGGGGGGCTTGGTGTAAACATACAAGGCAGATAGTTTTGCTTAAGGTTACATGCTGCAGGAAAACAGACAGTGCAGACTTGTAGAAGCAAACTGAATGGCTGGCTGTTGCTGTGCCGGTTGGAAAAATGGCTTGTTTGTGCTGTGTTTCTTTACCACTCTGAATTGCTCAAACTATCCCATAGCGAATAATGACAGTGTTAATTTCTGTGCTTACCTAATTGCTGTGGTTCACATGCACTGGCCCCAGTCCACTAGCTCTGATTTTGCAGAGCTTGATTTACACATGTGCTGCTTTTCTGGTCTCTCTTATGAAGTGGGGAGCGCTGTTCATGTGCACTGGTCCCGATATAGCTCTGATTTTGTGAAGCCCACTTTACACATGTGCCGCTTTTCTGTTCTCTCTTGTGCAGTGAAATGCGCTCTGCTTGTTGCCCATGTGCATGTTGGGTGGTTCTCACTTTGAAAGGTAAAGCGCAGTTGCTTTGCTTAGAAGCATTCCACAAATCAGAGTCCCAGAGAGCTCTGAATCATGCTGACTGAGGTTCCCTGGCTGCTGCCTTTGTCTGGGGAGCCTTTCCGCTGAGTAGATAGTTCTTACAACATGCAGGTATTGGATATGCAACAACAAAAATAAGTTACACTGTAGGATTCACACAGACATTTGTCATGGAATATATTGCAATGTTCACCGATTTTTAAAAACGTCTCTCACATTTTGTTGATTATTTTTAATGTGGTTGTAGACTGGGTGTTTAAAGTGCTAGTATGAAAGCAACCTCATTTTCCTTCCAAGGCTGTGGTTCTGCTAAGTTCAACAATTTCCAGAACCTCTTGATGAGCTCTTCAGCTTCTCTGTTATTGCAGCTTTGCTCTGGGCAGCTGGTCTGGCATCTGCAATGAAAAGAGCTAATCAGAGGAGCTCTTAATATGATAACAGGCTGTGCTGTGAGTCGAGGATCAGATTGGGAGGCTTTACCGCACAAGGCAGTATTTAGCTGTGTAGTATTTCATAGATACCACTGTTGCATTTTGAATATTAGCTTGAAATAAGCCCAGAGATCCTCTGGCCTGTGTGCTTCCCCCCCTTTCCCTCACACAGCTAGCTAATGAGTTATTTCTGCTTTTGCTGCAAACTGCCCAGAGTGGCAAAGTATAAGCCCTACTTGGAACCTTGGGCTATAGTGAAAGCACAAATCATAACTTGCCAGCTCCGGTGTGCTGATAATCAATGGCCTTCCAAGAAGTGAAATGAATTCAGTGGCTGATGGTACCCAGGGGTGGGGTGGTGGGTGTACATGCAAGTTCAAGGGTTGGTTATGAGTCTGAAAACTGCTTTGGTCTCAGCCAAACCACCAGTTGAAGCCTCTTGACATGCCTTTTCTTAACAGTGTGGCACAGAAGGTTGCCAACTCCAGCTTGGGGAAATTCCTGTAGATTGGGTTCAGTGCTTCAGGAGGGCAGAGTCTGGGGAGAAGGGGGAACTCAGCAGGTATGTGATGCCATAAAGTCCACCCTCTAAAGCTGCTGTTTCCTCCAGGAGAATTGATCTCTGTAGTCTGGAAATTAGCTGTAATTCTGGGCAAACTCCAGGCCCCACCTTGCGGTTGGTGTAACCCTGGAGGCAGAGTAGATTTTTAGAACTCAGCCATCCTTTGGTACCATTAAGCATAACGTTTGATTGGAGCTAGTTTTGCTATTTTGTTCCGTTTTGACTATATTAATTCATTATAATGTACCATAGACACAGCACTTGTATGTTATGCAACCAAACGGAATACTAAAACAATCTCATGTCTATCAATTACAATAAAGAAAAATACTTCATACAAATTGCTTCTTTTATCCTTTCTTCCTGCCACCCAAAAGCCATGATGAGAAACATTTTATTTTTAATACCCCCTGTGGTTTGAGGCAACATGGAGCAAAATTATTTTGATTACTAAAATACCAACACAAGTATAAACAAGTTTTACAGTAAATTTGTCAACTGTAGGGAGATAATTTCTCTAGATAAGGGAAACCTGCTGAAGACATTCTTCAAGGTGGAGTGCAGAGGCTTTGTGAGTGTGAGCATATATTTTAAATTATTTGTTAATGGAGAGAGTTTTATTTTCTCTCCTTCATGCACGCTTATTGGAACTTCAGCTTTGTTCATTGCGAGTCTCATGTTGTTCTGATCCTTTCATAATGGAACCATCTTTGTCTTTAAAATATACTTGCATTTTTATTAATTTTTTACTGTTTCCCTGTTGCCCCCCCAACACTATAGTAACAATAACAACAACAAAAACTAGGGGAGGAAAACAGTTTATGGATGCAATAAAGATGCCCAATTACTTCGGTTTGCCATATTTTAACACCTCGCTTTTCAGTAGCAGCAGGAGGTCTTTCTAGTAACATCTGCCAAGATTTCCTGGACCTCATGGGATATTCTTCATTTTCAGTTCACCTCATTTTCACCCTTGCTTGCCAATTCTTATACAAACTAGAAACCTTTTAAATGTTGGGAATTGGGGCGGAGAGGGATCTTGCATTTGTGACAAGGATTTAGAAGCAAGGAGTTCACTCTATAGTGGCTTCAGACACAAAAACAGCCATACTTTGGCACACGTTAACAGTTTGCTAAAGCTTTAGCTTGGCGGCAGTTAGATTGAGAACCAGGTCCCAGTTATTAATGGGAGTTGGTGTAATGTAGTGTCTGAGGATGAGTTAAAAGTCCATGTACATAGTTCAAATATCACCTGTGCCTGCAAGTCATCTGCTATAAAGCCACAGATGTCCTGGCTCCAGTGAGTCCCTGAGGTGTTATTGGACTGATGGCAAGTTAGCAGTTAAGGGCTGCCTGGGTTGGAAGTCAGGAGGCTTTATGGAACAGCTGTTGGACCCCAGGTATGAGGTACCCTGGCTGCCATGGGACCCCTACTTTACAGGATGGTGGTTAAGGATAATCTATGTAAAGAACTTAGTTTAAGTGCTATATGGATGCTAAAAAATAAGTATACTGAAGTAGTCTGTGTTTAAATGGCTTAAACTGGTGCTCAGCAACTAGGCTTTCTAGACTGCTTTCCATCTCAAACAACAAAACAATAGCAATAAAACACACACACACACAAAACACATCCAAATTCTTGTTTCCACTTACAGTGTGCTCTTATCCATTGTCAGGGTGGCTGTCCACTCTATGGTGCATTCCTCCAGCATTAGGTGTTTCTGCTCACTCGAGGCCAGTATCTTTCAGTGAGCGGAACAGTGTCCTGTGCCTGAGGAACGTGCTGCACAGTGGACAAAGTGCAGTGCAAGTGGAGGCAATAAAATGGCAGCAGCATCAATTTAAAATAAGAGAGAAATAACCATCTAAGTAGCAAAAATTTCCTGCCACCCAAAATGCCACAAGTTTGGCGACAGGCAAACAGCTGCAGGGAGGGAGTTCCAGAGTCAAGGTGCCACAACAGAAACGGCCCTGCCTCAGAAGTTAGGACCCACAGAGCAGGACTGCTGCAGACTGGTAGCCAGGTTTCTGTGGGAGCTGGTGGTATTTCAGGCAACCTGGTCCCAGGTTATTTAGGTCTTTAGAAGTAGTGACCAACAGTTTAAATTGTGCTTGAAAGCATGCTGGCAGTCAGTATTTTCTGGTGCAGCTGCAGTTTAGATGACTAACAAGAAGGGGGACCCACAATACTCATGGGGGGGGGAGTATTCCCCACAGCTCCCGGCCTCCAGAAGCGGGAGGAGCTCTGCAGGAGGAGGAAGCAGCAGCAGCGGGTAAGCCTTCTCCCTCCCCCCCCCAGCACCACCAAGCCTCCCCCCCAACAGCCAAAGTGTTCTCTGCGCATGCGCAGGGAACACTTTTACTTTTGGGGGGATTTAAATATCCCCCCCAAAGTTTTTTTTATTTTTAGGATTTTTCTGCACACCTGGAGAGTCCCCCAAGTGTGCAGAAAAATCTCTCTGCCCCCAAGTGCCCCCTCCGTGTGGATTTAGATATCCGCACGCGGAGGGGGCAACTTGGCTATTGGTATATAGACAATGGGGGCCCCCGCGATATTCGCGGGGGGGGGAGAAGCTGACAGCTGCTCCTCCTTCCTCCGCCCCCTTCCCCCCCCCCGCGCTGCAGCCTGCCCCGGCGAGGCCCCTCCGGTGCAGAGCCGAATGGGCCTCACCATTCCTCCCCCCCGCCGCTGCCCCCCGTGCTATTCCTTCCTTCCCTCCGCCCCCCCGCACAATTCCTTCCCCCTGCCCCTCCCCTCCCCCCCAGAGACTCCCGGCGGGCCTTGGCGGCTCTCTACCCCATCCCCCCTCCAGGCAGCTTCCCCCCGCCTTCAAAACGACGGCGGCAGCAGGGAGACAGCCGCCCACCGAGGCTCCCCCCCTGTAAGGCGGTGGCGGCAGGGAGACCGCTGCCTGCCGAGGTCCCCCCCCCCTTCAAAACTGCGGCGGCGGCAGGGACACCCGCCGTCCACTGAGACTTCCCCACCTCCCTCCCTGCTTTCAAAACGGCGGCGGGGTATAGAGGCCTGCCGCCCGCCGAGGCTCTTCCCTCCCTCCCCCCCGCAAACGGCGGTGGCGAGTCCTCGTCACGCCGCTTCCCACCCCCTCCCCTACAGCGGCCACAGCGTTCTCTGCACACGCGCGGAGAACGCTTTAACTTTTCGGGGGATTTAAAGATCCCCTGAAAAGTTTTTTAAATATTTAGGATTTTTCTGCACATGGGGGGAGTGCCCCCCGTGTGTAGAAACCCTACCCCCCAAGTGCCCCCCCCGCACGGATTTAGGTATCCGCACGGGGGAGGGTACTTGGGAATTAGATATATAGATGTTTGGCAAGTTAGCCCTTCAGCTGAAAACAGAGGTTAGGGGCCTGGATTGCATTGAGCTTGCCCTCCTCTGTCAGTTGCCAGTTTCTTCTTACCCCAACCCTTATGTCTGCCCCAATCTGAACTGTTGCTAAACCAGCCAGCACTTGCTCCTAAACCAGGATTTATAGGCAGTTTTGCAAACCTAACAACTATGCTAGGTAAAAGTTACTGTAGTGGGGCTTTCATGCAAGTGGAGGAAGGAAGAGAATATGCGATGCTAATCCCTTAACCATTGCTTAGGGGTGGGCAATAAAGTTTGCCTCAGCTTAGTGTAGAAGTAGAATTGCTTCAGGCATCTTTCTTCTCCAGTTGAGCAATAAGTAGCATCTCTGCATGATTGCAGTTCATCTCTCGCACAATTGCGGTTGTTAAATGTTATTGAATAATCTTTGGCTTACTGTTTAATGGAACAGGAGGCTGCTTGCAATTCCGTTTTAAAGATAAGTGCTCTTCTGCCTCTATGCTTTTTTTATTGCTAGTGAAAATGAAAGCAGGGTGTGGGAATCCTTGGGTTTCAGTGAGCTGCTTTCAGATATGCACTGAACACAGCAGAGGATGGGAACAAAGTCATTTCTGTCTATTCACGGGACATGACAGGAGGTGGCTCCATCTCTTCAAGCTGTTTCCTTCTATTGGAATTCCAGTCTAATAATCCCCCCCCCTTTTCTTTCTTATAGCAATTTTTTGCATTTCTGAATGAAGAGAAGTTTCCTGAAAATGGTTGGCTGGTTTACAATCCTATGGTTGAATACAGGAGACAAGTAAGTCTGCTTGCGGGCTTTTGTTGTTGTTTGATTAGTATGTTGCCTTTATTTACCCGATTCTACGTGGATTTTGAATGCTCAGGAAGTTTACCTTGGGGAAGAAGACATGGTTGTTCTGAATAGAGTTAAACAGACAGAAAAATAAGGCACTGGAGGTTTTTGCTTTTATGATCCCTGCAATGCGGAGGCTAGTGACTCTTGTGGCTCTTGTGATGTGAAGCCAGTGTTTGCCAGTTGAGTCTTACCTACACACAGATTTTGTCCAGAGCTGCAGGTTTGTTGGTTTTAAAAGTTCATTGGATGTTTTCTTTTTCTCCTAGTGTTTGGTCGTTAGCTCTTTCAACTGTTAGAGAACTGTTATGGATCCCTGATTTATCATGCCCCTAAATTATACAGATATTGTCCATTGCTTTTATTTCCCAAGATTCAAGAATAGCAGGGATGCTTTAGGGGCCTCATCCATGTTTGTTGTAGCAAACTAGCATATTTTGGAATAAATAATGAAAATGAGTAGAAGAAAGAGATGGGGCACCAAGGCATATCTCAGAACTCCTCCAGACCCTTATTTCATTCTTGAACTATGATAAATACAAACCTATATGATATACAAGTCAAATGTGTCAAATATGGTTTTAAATAAGTCCATAATTAAGCTTCTTGGATTTTTTCCATGTAATTTTTCTGGTAGGATAAGGAGCATCCTAATTCAATCAAGTGTCAGTATGGTCTGAGGATTAGGAGCCCGGATCTTAAGAAAAGGTGTGTGTGTGTGGGGGGGGGGGAAATCAAACTCTTAATCCAGATCTGTGACTGGATGGGGAGCTAGGCATTCCTTCTCAGTGCTCTGATGGGAGGAGATTCTCCTCCAACGCTGTGTTAGGTCAGCATCCATCTCGGCTCAAAAGAGGTTGTGTTGAGTGCTGAGGGGTGACATCAGCTTCTGTGACTGTGTGTAACACCTGTAGATATGTGGGAGCAGAACAGTAAAAGGAGGCTGTAAAGTAAGAAAGAAAGAGAGTGAGGCTTTCTAGAAAGGCAGCTCCTTCCATTTTTGGTTTAAGCAAGCTGGTTTTTCCATAGCAAGATGGAGGAACGGAGAGAATGTTCATTCTTCTAACATTTTTTAAGCAGATGAAATAGTTATATTTCCTTTTACACAATTCTTTATTGATTACAGTTTGTAGGAAAAGGGTATGTCATGTTGCATGTTGCTGAGCGGGGCTTTGAAACTGATTGGCAGTATCTTGTCTCCTGTGATCCTTAATCATCTTAGTGCCTCCTGCTCTAGATCCTCATTTCTGTAAATATCTGTGGTATATTGGTAGGGTATTGCCACCCTGTGGCCATAATGGCACACACAAGAATAAACAACACGAACATAATTTGAACAGATATGAAATGGTGGCATGTAAATCATTGCCCCCTTTTTTCTCCCTTTAAGGGTCTGCCAAATGAACAGTGGAGGATAACGTTTCTCAACGAGCATTACGCACTGTGTGACACATACCCTTCTCTTTTGGTGGTGCCATATAATGCTACAGATGAGGATCTCAAGAAAGTTTCTGCTTTCAGATCCCGATGCAGAATACCAGTAAGTAACATTAAGTTTTAAAGTTTTACGACGTTTGCTTTGTATGGCCAAGAATTCTTAACTTCTCCTGTAGAACAAAAATGTTCTTTACTAATCCAGTGTAGGGGCTGAATAGAACCTAAAGTTAGTCATAGGAATAAAAAGCCTTGAGCATTGAATTGAGCATGCCACCAGCTGTCAAGAGGAAAACTCAAATTTGGCAGGACAGGAATAGAACAGCGGCAAAAAAATTGGGGAGAAAATATGAAAAAGTACAGCATTCTTCTAATTTCACTGTATGTGTTGTTTGTTTTAACCCTGTATGTTCATATAATGTTCTGTATGCAAAAATGACCACAACACTGTCAGGACTAGGGATGGACATGAACCTGCCCACTACCCTAAGTTCACTACTAAAATTGCCTGGGTCATGGTTCACGAACCGAGGTTCATGTGATCTCATCCCCACGATCCTTCATGTGGTTTTCAGAGGTTTGTGCATCTTATGGTGGGAAAGGGGGGGGAGCGAGAGGGATAGCTAAAATGGCTTGCATCTATTTCAGCCTAACAGCTGACGCATGCACCAGTCCTACTGTTAGGCTGAAGTGGATGCCAGCCATTTCAGCAATCCCTTTCACTCCCCCTGCTTCCCAGAGTGGGAGAACTGAAACAGACGAGTCGCAGCCCTTTAAACCTAACAGCTGGGTGGGTCTGCCCATAACTTCAAAGTGGGGGGAAGCAAAACAGACAGGTTAAATGGCCATTTAACCCTACCTTGGTGATTCCTCCTTTGAGAAAGGCGGCTCGAACTGGCCAGTTTGGTTTGTGTGGGGTTTTTTTTGCTCGGTTCAGGGCTCAGTTTGGGTACACCCCAAACCGAACTGGAATTTTCTGGTTTGTGCCCATCCCTAGTCAGAACATACAATGCAACGCACAAATGTTACTGGGAGAGGCCTGAAACACCACTGTGCAATTGTTGCTGGGTTATACAGGCAGTTGTAGAAGATGGAAAAAATGTATTAAAACTTTGGTTTCAATTTCTCAAGGTTAATTTGACCCCACTTCTCAGGTGCAAGTTTAAGCAAATGTCTGTTGATCCATGTTGTGTATTCCATTGTGTATGAACATGAGAGCTCACATCTAAGATGGGAAGTGAGCTCTCATAAAATCCATTATTATTCTGGCTGTTCTTTTATGTACTGTCTTAGTCTCTAGCATGGCATGTCCTCTCTCTCTCTCTCTCTCTCTCTCTCTCTCTCTCTCTCTCTCTTAGTTGTAGCTAAATAATTGTAAAACTGGATGGCACAGCCTTGCAGTATCCTGGGAAGGACCATTTAAAGGCCTGAAGTTGGAAACTGGCAAACTTTCACTTACCTCAGATTTAAGCTCTTGCACACATGCCTATAGGAACCCTGCTGGATTGGACCAGTGGTCCATGTTGTCCAGTGTCCTGTTTCCCTTAGTGACCTACAAGAAGGGCACAGAGGCTGAGCCGCTTGCCCACTGGTGTTTGCTGTGTCCCTTTGCTGAAGATAGTTCTTATGCATATCTGTTCCCTCGGCTGAGCAAGAGCAAAGGGTGACGTGTATTCAACTGTGTGAACTGATTATTGTTGGATGCACTATTAACTATTATTAAGTGGAGCTATTAACAAAATGTTGCCATTTTCAGGGCCCTTTAAGTATTGTGTTACTGCTGTGGTGTGTGTGTTTTTTCCTAAAATATAGTGAAGGCACATGCAGTCAGCTCCACTCACATCATTTCAGGCTTTCCGTGGCTACACAAGTACCATTCTATAGACCCATGGTAAAGACTATGCCTTGCCGTTCCTACAGGGGGACTCATGAAGCTAACCTACTGCCCAAGAAGCATCTACAGGGAAATTTGTGGAAAACTGCTGGACTCTTAACTGAACATTTTATCTTGTGTTAATTAGGTTTTGTCATGGATACATCCAGAGAACCAGGCAGTCATCACACGTTCCAGCCAACCACTTGTTGGCATGAGTGGCAAAAGGAACAAAGATGATGAAAGGTATCTGGAAATCATAAGGGAAACTAATGGCCAGATCTCAAAACTGACTATCTATGATGCAAGGCCCAGTGTGAATGCAGTAGCCAATAAGGTAAGCAGGTGTCTTCACAGCTATCCTTGATGACAGTTACACCACAAGGTTGGTTGGTTTGTGACACTCAGTAGTCTTGTAGAAATACTTGCTGCTTTGGAATTCCACCTATATTTTTGATCTGGAAATGGTGTCCTGTTGCGCAGTCAGTCTTGAGTGGCTGACCAAAACATTTTTGTCACTGCCACTAGATCTGCTTCCCATAAGCCCTGTATTAGAAATGCAAATTCCTGCTGATTTGGTCATCTCTTGATGCCTATGGCATCCTCTCAGATTTTATTCATCTTAAACATCTTATCTTACATCGCCACAATCCTGTTAGGCTTAAAGAACTCTTAAAAATACACCTAGAGCAATAAAATACAACTTGAATTAATGCTGAAATTCTAGTAAAGCCGCAAGAAAACCACAGAAAAATAAACAGCTATTTCTCTTCTTGCCCCATGCTTGCCTAAACAGAAATGTCTTGTAGCTTCTCAAGGGCTAACAGGCTTAGGCTTTCTGAGCAGCTGGTTTTACCAAATCAGAGTTACAACATCCCTGATAGCAGAGGACTGGAACAGAGTCCTGCCAGCAGATTTTAAGGCACAGCTGGGCTTGTAAAGGGAGCATTTAACGAACCAGAAATTGAACTTTTTAAAAATTCACCCATATTAACATGTAAAATATTAAAAGTAGTGATAATATTATGTATGAACAGATATAAACTGATTTTTTAAAAAACACACTATACAGATTTGTGTCTAGTAATTCTTTTCTTTTACATTAGTAGCTTGCTTGAAGCAGCACAAAATAATTCTAAATTCCTGTCTTTGGAGACAGTGGAAAAAACCTTCATTGCTGTAAAAAAAAAAAAACACACACACACACCCTTCACTGCTGTAAATCCTTAAATGGGAAAAAAGTTGAAGAATTTCGCTGTTGTTTATGAGTAGTTTAGTGGCTGCATTCCTTTCCTCCTGCAATCTGGTTACTCCCTTTGCTTTGTTATTGCTTGGTCCACACCCTGGGATTTCAAAGCCACTCCCACAGCTAAAATTAACTGTCTCTCTTTGCTCCAGACAGACAGCTAGATGGCTCTCTGTAATAGGCTTCTCTGTCTGGCATGGACAGGCAGGAGCACTTGCGTATCTTTTACAGTCAGCAGAACTTGGCTCAGTTTTACTCCAGTATGGGAAACAGGATGACAACAAATACCTTGGGAAGTCTGCTCAGAGTTTGCGTAACTCCTCAGGGGTGTGTACATTTTGTCTCTTATTCTGAAATACTAGTGGTGGAGCAGACTTTTACAGCTCCATTTCCCAAGATCATGGAAACTGTGACTGTTTTGCTTTGTAGTGCCATTAATTGCTTTTATATGTGCATTGCAGAAAGAAGAATAACATTGGAAAGCTAAAACTTGAATGATAAAAAAATTATTGGGAGAAATTGGCATTTAAAATGGAACTGGATGGCCCCGAGGCCTCTTAATTTAGCTAGTGATTTTAAAATTGTCCCTGATCATCTCTGTCAGTGCGGACCATTTTGGAGTAAACTTGCATTGATGCCAACCTTTCACTTATGTTGTAAGAAAATAGCTTTCTGGTCATGTTATCTTGAAGAAATCCCTGTAAGTTTGTTTCTTTCCCCTCTGAGTATTGATTCATTCTCTTCAGTAGGAAAACATTGTGGAAGACATCTGAATACATTCCTGCCTGTCTGAATCAGATTACTTTTTTTTCTATATGTAAAAAGAGAATGGCATTGCATAACTGCTCTGTGCTTCCAGTCTTAAGCGACCTGTCACGTTCTGCTTCAGAAGATATTACAGTCGCAGTGCTCTGAAGGAAGCTAAGCACCTACTGCTTCTTTTCCCAGGCAACTGGTGGGGGGTATGAAAGTGACGATGCGTATCCCAATGCAGAGCTGTTCTTCCTCGATATCCACAATATTCATGTCATGCGGGAATCCTTAAAAAAGTTGAAAGACATTGTTTACCCCCATGTAGAAGAATCTCATTGGTTGTCCAGTCTGGAGTCCACTCATTGGCTTGAGCATATCAAGGTAAGAATGAATCCAAGTAACATTTAATTGGTGTTCTTCTCTCAAAGGTGGACTTAAATTGTGTTCTTAGGTCTTGTGATTAAAACTTCGATGACATTGCAGCAAAATAATTTTTTTTCAATATTTTTGTTCTTCTAATTTTCCAGCTGGTTTTGACAGGTGCCATTCAGGTAGCAGACAAAGTGTCCTCTGGAAAGAGCTCTGTCTTGGTTCACTGCAGTGATGGTTGGGACCGCACCGCACAACTGACGTCTCTGGCTATGCTGATGTTGGACAGTTACTACAGAACAATTGCGGGCTTCGAAGTCTTGGTGCAAAAGGAGTGGATAAGCTTTGGACACAAGTTTGCGTCGGTGAGAGTAAAAACAAGTCTGCCAGTGTCGGTGTGCAAAGCCACTGACTCCGTATTTTTCCCCTATCTGCAGTATGGAGGTGGTGATACCTTAGAGGGCATTTGTTGGGACTGCCACAATGTATGTGTGTGGAGCACTTCAAATGATCAAAAGTGGTTTATAATTATCATGTCTGCTTGCAGGGAGTAACCATGTTAGTTGTGCCCCATGCAACTAGTTTGTGAAAGCTTATGCCACAGTAAAACCATTAGCCTTTTGGGTGCCACAAGACATTTACCATGTCTGCTATGATTTAGAAAAGTACAAGCAAGGGCCTTGTAGGGAGGGGGAATCCCATTCTGCCCGCCGTTGCTTCTCCCCTCTCTACCCACCCCTTCCGTCACTTTTCTCTCCCCCCTCCCTCACTCATTCCACCTCTCGTCCCCTCACACTTTGTCATTCTCCCCCCTTCATTATTTCTTCCCAATGCAACAACAACAACAAACCTTTATTGGCATTATACATCAAGGAGAATACAAGGCATATGAAGTACTCAATACAGTTAACATAAATCTCACTTTTTAGAAGCCAGATACAAAAAAGATGCCACTATTTCAACAGTTACCGCATTTTTTGAGGAAAGGAGAAAAAGAGACATAATAATCAGATTGGCCTATTAAATCCTTTAACAACTGATTTAAATACTTAGCACGAATGTCAGCATAATAATCACAGTACAGAAGATCATGCTCAATACTCTCTACTTCCTTTCTTTCACGATCACAACAGAGCCTCTGTGCGTAAGGAATCTTGGGAAATCTCCCTTGGAGTACTGCAGAGGGCAAATTTCTTCCCATTGTTACTGTCATGCTCCTTCATTCACTGGGCTGCCTCTGTGGCTCAGACTGCTTTCTCCCCTCCCCTTCCAGGAGCACTGATATTGGGGTAGCAGGAGAGAGGATTGAGGCGGCAGTGTAGGTTTCCCCTCCTCCTCACCAACTCACCTGCCTTCAGGCCAACCACAGCAGTGGCATTTGAGGGGTGGTGCAGAGGCTCCTCCCCCCTCTTTGACAACCCGCCTGCTTCAAGGCCAGGCAGCAGCAGTTCCTCCTTATCCACACAAAGTGCCACCACCTCACTGCCTTTCCTGGGGCTCGTGGTGGTTCTAACTGACCCATCCAAAGCACAGCCACTTTGCTGCCTCTCCTGGGACCCGCAGTGATGGCAGTGGTTCCTTCCCACTGTGCCATCACCTCCTAGGCAACTGAGGAGACATGTGACTGGCAGTGTCTGTGGTTACGTGCAAACGCAGAAAGTTTTGTTTGGGGGATTCCCCCTCCCAATCCAATTTGATTTAGATTTTTTTTAGATTTTTCTTCCAATTTGGGAGACCTGAGTTTGCAGGAAAATCTTCCTGTTCTCCATATGGCCTCAATCCATGGTTCAAGTATCTGAAGACTGGGGCACGGTTGGCTATTAGAAGAATATACAAGAGGTGGGACCCGTGGGGGGGGGGGGGAGTGAAGGAGCTCCAGATGGAGCAGCAGCCAAAAGTAAGGTTTCCTCCCCTCCCCTGGGCAACGATGGTGAGCCCCAGGCCCACCGATCTCTCCCCCCACCCCTGGTTGCCCTGGTGAGGCCCGCGCGGCGCAGAGCTGCAGGGCCCGCCAGCTCTTCCCCCCACCAACTCTTCCCCCCACCCCCTGCCAGTGGCGGTGAGGCCCGGCAGTTTCTAGCCGTGGGGCCCACCAGCTCTTCCCCCCGCCCCCCCCCCCCCAGCGACTGCAAGGCCCGGCAAGGCTTCTCCACCCGCCCCCACTGACAGCAGCAGCAGCCACAGATCCAAGAGGTAAGTGCATTCCCTGTGCATGCGCAGGGAATGCTTTTTTACTTTTGGGGGGATTTAAATATCCCCTCAAAAGTTTTTTACTTTTCAGATTTTTCTGCACACGGGGAGAGTCCCCCAAGTGTTCAGGAAAATCTCCCTGCCCCCCAAGTGCGCCCCTGCATGGATTTAGATATCCGCACGGGGGTGGCCACTTGGCTATCAGCATATAGATGATTCTATAGCACAATTCACATAGGTCAGGCGTTGCTTAATAAAGCAGCTGGGGTAGGTATGTGTTTCACTGAATAAATTTCTGCACTGAGGAAAAAATTAGGAATAACAGAGAACAGAAAAGGCAAAAAACATAGCTCAGGTCAAATACAACTACAATAATTTGCAGAAATGCCTTATGAAGCAGAAAAGAGAAGGGGCCAGGAGGGGCTAGTTGTTTTGACTAAATTATGCAGAATTTCAGGTCTGTCCCTGGAAGAGATGGGCTCAGATATGTGTCAGGATATTATAACCCTGTAGCATAGAAGCTAAGAAAGTAACCTGTACATAAAGACATTCCTCAGGAGCATAGCTAGTGGCCATAGCCCCTAATGAACTAAGGGCATCCCTACTCCACCCCCTTTCCATTTAATTTTTAAATACCAGCCAGCGCCTGCCTGGGTGGGAGCGTCAGAGCCGGCACAGGAAAGGAAAGGCGGAGGGACAGAAAAATTGAGCCATGCTGGCTCTTTAAATACTTTAATTTAATTTAATTGGCACCCCACCTGGTGCCCTGGTGCCCCCCCCCCCGGGTTAAAAAAAACAAAAACCCTTCGGAGGCTGACTTTCCTTGGTTCAAATTTTCACCTGTGCCATGAACTCACTACGTAGCCTTTGGCAAGTCTCTGTCCTTTGACCACCTGCACCTGTCGCC
Source organism: Lepidodactylus listeri (assembly GCA_029233225.1). NCBI lineage: Eukaryota > Metazoa > Chordata > Lepidosauria > Squamata > Gekkonidae > Lepidodactylus > Lepidodactylus listeri. The sequence continues at coordinate 40,876,113 of JARCFY010000013.1, forward strand.
CCATAGAAATCAACAGAATTTACAGAATATAAGCTTTTGTCAATCAAAGCTTAGTTTTGTCAGATACAAGTAAGAATGAAGATCCATCCTTATACTCAGGTCAGAGGGTGGGGGTTGTTGCCAAGAAGGGCCTGTTAGTGCTGCTGCTGAACTCAAATTTTGTTCTGCCACTATAGGCTAACATGACTGTTCACTTGAAATAATGTATGTGAACCCTGTAAAGCACTGTATAAATGCTAAGTAGTAATGTTGTGTTGGGCAGCAAGGTGATTGTCTTACTTGGGTCGTGGTGTCATTTTAAGGCATGTATGGCTACCCTTTTTTTGCATTTACTGTGTCTAATTGTGAAGTCTGTTTAGCTGCCTGAGTGTTAAATGTATTTGTTGACTTCCTCTTGTTGGATTGGGTAGGCTAAAGTTGTTTTGACACTTGGAATTTGTATGCTTTTCTTCAGGAATATTTTGGTGGTGACATTTTATAGGTCCTTTTGATGTGGCATTTCTGTGTTGATAACATGGCCCCAGAAAAAGCATTAGCCTGCTTCTTCTCATTCTTAAATTTTAAGACTTGTGCATATTTCATGCTTTAAAGTATTTTTTAAAAGGTATTGTAAACTACTAAAAGGATTAAAGCCATATTTGCCAGTGTCAGACTGTTCTATTACCATTGTTGATTTAACACTGATCTAAAGAATAGTGCTTTGTATCTAGCTATCAAGTACATAAACATGATTTATCTGTGCTAGTTTCCCATTAGACCATTAAAGCAAACTTGGACTGTCAAAGCTATCTGTGTTCTTGAGCAGCTTTTCCCAGACCAAAGAGACGTGGCTTTTAAATCCTTGCCTTAAGCAAAACCACATTGCTGTATAGAAGCATAACTCTGGAAATTTGGCAGCTAACCGCTGCTTGAATAATAAACTAACATGCCCTTTGAAAACAGCTCCAAGTCCATTTTAAACCCTGTTTGTGCGTTTTAGTTTTGAGTTGTTCAGGCAATGGGGCTGCCTTAGAATAAAGGAGACCCCCCGTTTGGTAAATTAAGTCTGAAATTACCAGAATGGTGCTTAATTGTTAAGGAAAACATTTTTTGGAGGAGGGCGAGAGTGATTGTGTGACCGTAAGAGTTATAGTTGATACTTCATTCCATGCATTCCTTATGATCTGTGAAACTGATAATGCCCGTAAAATGCAGTTTCTTAAATGCAGTAGGTTCACCATTTCTTTATGGATATCTTTGAGCATTAAACAAGGAGGACAAGCTGCAGAGTACAGGATGCAACCAAAGGAAAGTGTAAGTGGAACTCTGTCCTCTTGTACACAGTTGGACTTAAAAGTCCAGCATCTCTTAACTGAGGAAAATAAAGGGCATAAATGAATCCCAGTGAGACAGTTGCAAAGTCCCCCTGATTGATTCCACTAGCGAGGGAAATGCTGCTCAGATCATACCTAATAGATCATCTCTGACTTCAGGATGACACGAGGCTTCATCCTGGGCTTTGCATTCTCTATAAATTAATTAAGGAAAACCCTGCCATAACTTTGGCCTCTTACCATCATTCAGTTTGTGGAAAATGCAAATTAATAATCAAGAATTCATTATTTATTGGATCTACACTATTACCATTCAGTGTTAAAAGTCATCCTTAATGTTCAGTGGAAAAATAAGTTATTCCCAAAGACAGAGTTAATTGATGCAACTGGGGTTTCCTTGATTTCATTCCAGAGAATTGGCCATGGAGACAAAAATCATGCTGATGCTGACAGATCGCCCATTTTCCTCCAGTTTATTGACTGTGTGTGGCAGATGTCTAAGCAAGTAAGTTGCCTTCCCAGAATACAGTGTATTGATACCAGTTACAAAAGAGTACTTTTATTTACATCATTCTGGTTAGGCCTCTGTAAATTGTTTGGGAATTTTCTTAAATAATTCACTAACTCTGCAAAGTAAGCTATGAATCTCTGGGGCACAAACCAAAGTTGTCTTGCATGATCAAGCAACTAACAGAGGTTTGATCCAGCCTTTTGAATACTCTAGTAAGTGCTGCCCAGTAAAACAGATCGTTGCTGTTCAGTAACATAATGTAACACAGTTTTTCATTTTTAATGTATTTATAGTCCACCTTTCCACAGAGGCCAGGCAACATAATTTGATGTGTATGTTTAAATGGATTTCATTGATTTGAACATTTTCTTCCCATAGTTTCCTACAGCTTTTGAATTCAATGAGCAATTTCTGATTACTATTCTGGATCACTTGTACAGCTGTTGCTTTGGTACATTCTTGTATAGCTGTGATTCCATAAGAGAAAGAGAGGTAAGTATGATATGGTGTGACACAAAAGCTGCATGTCTTTAATCGTCAATATATCTAATTTTCAGCATGGCACAATCTACGGTTACTTAAATTTTGGAGACTGGAGCCATGCACAGAAGTCTGAGAAAAGCGTCAGGTTTGCAGGAAAGTCTGAAATGTAAATGAGGGCTATTTTGGCCTTTGGAGGGAGGGCTCCTGGGAGCCAGGCCTGGCAGCACCTTTTGGGCACCTTGCTGCCACCTGACTTGCATGATTCACCCAGATTAGGATGCTTGCTGCTGTTCAACAACCCCATATGGTGTAGTAGTTAGGAGTTTTGGACTAGAATTTGGGAGACCTGGGTCTGAATTCCCAGTCAGCCATGCAAACTCACCTGACCTGCCTGACCTGCTTCACAGAGTTGTTGTGAGGATAAAATGGAGGCGAGGAGAATATGTTGCTTTGGGCCATTGTGGAGAAAGGTGGGGTACAAATGAAGTAAATAAATAATCAGAACAGCTGAAGATTGTTTTAATCTGTTTTCACTATTTATTGTGGAAGATTTATTATGAAACGTTTTAATTCGTATTGTGAGATGTTTTAACTCCGGTTGTCGTCCACTCTGAGCCCGCTCGCGGGGAGGGCAGAATATAAGCCAAAATAGATAAAAGATAGGGGCAGATAAAAGGTGGGTTGGTGGGTAAGTGGGAAAAAGAAAAAGAAGCAAGGAAAAATGAGGATACGGAGACTGGCATGTGAAGGAAAAAGGAAATCGTGTGGGGAGGGGTATATGGGGAAAGTGAGGTGCCCCCCAAGTCCTTGTGGATTCTCCACTGTACAGCTGAGTCATGCATAGTGGCCAGCACCATGCAGAGTTTTCCTGTGGGAGGGAAAGCTTAAAATGGGGGGGGGGGGCAGAAAAAGGTTGACTGGTGGGTAAGAAGGAGAGAAGGAAGCAGGAAAAGGGGGAAGGCTATTAGGGGCTTTCAGGGAAAAGAAATGGAATAGTGGGGGAGGGGGAAATGAGATGCCCTGTGTGAGTCCATCTCCTGCTTGTTTTACTATGAAACAAAGAGAAAAGGAGGAACGTGGTGCAAGGGAGAATAGTTTCTTTAATCTAAAAGTTCAAATGAACAACTCTCCTTCGCACTTATTTCCTCTTTCTCCTACTCACCAGTGTGGCCTTATTTCCTTCCTGATTACTATAAAAGAATACATTCCACATCAATATATTTGGTAGCAGAGCTGGGTGAAACCAATAATAATGGAATATTTGCTAAAACGAGTTTGTTACTTATGTGCAACTTAAAATCTGTTGAAAAGCTACTTTATTGATTAGCCAACCCTTCCAGCGATAATAATGGTTCCCTCCTTCCCATTTTATCCTTGTAACAATCCTGTTGGCTAGGTTAGGCTGAGAGAGTGCATCAGGATCACATTTTGCTCTTTATTGAAGTGTATGGCCTGTGTCTGCTACTTTGAATTACGCTACATATTGGGTATTAGAAAGGTTTGTGCAGAAGTTAAGTTCACACAAAATGGAAGCCTGCCAACCTTGTGTATAAGGAACACACGGTCCCTATGATGCACTCAGTAGGTGCAATTGCTGTAGTGTGTGAATTGGGTGATGCATGGATTTCCCATGTATGGACTTGTGTGTATGGTGGGAAATTGCCTATGGAGAAATCCCTGTAGTTGCCCCATTGACACAGTACAGTAATTGCATTTGTTGGGTGCACAGTGGGGACTGAGTGCTTCTGATATGCATGTTGGTAGGCTTCCAGTTTGCATTAATGTAATGTCTGTACAAGCCTTGAAGTGTAAAAACCACCAAGACAAACTGTAATATTGTGTGTGAAAATTAGAAATTAATGTTGATTATTTTGCTTTGCAGAAGTTGAGTGAAAAAACTGTATCTCTGTGGTCACTGATCAATAGTGCAAAATCAAAGTATACCAATCCCTTTTACACTAAAGAATTGAATCGTGCTCTTTATCCTGTCGCAAGTATGCGCCACTTGGAACTCTGGGTCAATTATTACATTCGGTGGAATCCGAGGATTAGACAACAAGTAAGCAACTATAAAAGAAGGGGGGAAGTCATATTAGAGGGCTGATGTTTTTTGCATGGAACTTTATAGACCTGTAAACTGTTTCTTCTATAAACAAAGACAAATTGACATAGATAAAGGCAGCTTAGAAAAATAGAAAATACATCAGGCTCATGAAAACATAATGGCTGAAATAACATCTAGAATTTTATTATATTTATCGCTGGTCATTTTTATAATTCAGCAGTAGATTGAAACCTAAACTTAAACTTATCTGATACCTTAATGCATTTCCTTTCTGCCACCGCATTCAAAGCCGTTTACAAGTCAAAACAATATCTACAGTACAATTAAGTACTATATAAAAGGGAAGAGGAAATCAAGGAAATATAGGTGCCTGGATAAGTTGTATAGCTGTTGCTAGTGGCCTGGTAGAATGGATGCTGGTGGGAACAGTTCTGTGAGTGGGAGAGCCCAGATGGCAGTTGATTCTAGATACGCCGATGGAGAATGGTCTTTCTCTCATCTTTCCTTTGATGCAGCCAGGAATAATGGCTGATGATAAAGGAAGCTGGCTTGAGCTGAATCTCTGTACAAAATGTACTTGAAAATGTGTCAGACCTATGAAATGCAAAATCTGAACCATGATACAGTGCAAAATATTGGAACAGCTATATTAAGGCTGTTCTTGCAGCACCAGGGCTTCTACTCACGGAAGACCAGCATCTTTCAACGAGCTGGAAAGCACCTAGTGCCAGAAGAAAGTGCTGCTTAAGTGGAAGACCGCTTTCCACAATGGACAAAAAGGAAGTAAAACTTAGGTTGCATGCCCATTCTGTAAGATGCTAATAATTTTGATAAACATAAAAAACCTGTTGAGTGAATGATATGGAATATGTACATTATTAAAAATTAAATGGTGGTGGCAAGTGCCTTCAAGCTGCAGCTGACTTATGGCGAACCCTTGGGTTTTCAAGGCAAGAGACACTCAGAGGTGGTTTGCGGTTGCCTGCCTCTGCATAGCAACCCTGGCCTTCCTTGGTGGCCTCCCATCCAAGTATTAACCAGGGCCAACCCTGCCTAGCTTCCAAAATCCGACAAGATTTCTAGCCTGGGCCATCCAGGTCAGGGCAAAAAATAAATGGGGGTCATATTTTAAAACAAGAAGTTTTGACTACTAAAGCCTGTCTAAAAGTAAAAATTGTCATTGCTGTCCAAAAAAGTCCAAGTAGTTCTGATAGGCGGTAGTTCCATAGCCACCTACTACAGCAGAGACCTTGCACTGGGAATATGGATGCTTGTGATTTATGTCAACCTACATAGTCCTACCCCAGATAATCTTATTTGGACCTATGAGGCAGGGAAGTGCACAAACACACACAAAAAACAATTGCAGGGTCCATCAACCAGAACAGATTGCAAAATTGTAGCGTAAAGGCAGAGTCCAGCAGTGAAAATTGTAGAAGCACAGAGTATTCTGTTCATCAGGATACAGTACATCTACTGTCATGTTCTTGCAAGCTTCCTGCCACACGTGATACTGGGTTACCACAGATCAATCTAACATTGTCTAAATTTCAACTGTGTCACAAGCAGAAAGCAAGAGCTTAAAGGTAATTATGGTGTAGAAACCTCAGATGGGTAAAACCCACTGCTGCAGGCTTTGGTGAGGCCATGTTTGTATCACACCCCCAAGCAGTAAGTGGGCCATTTGAAATTGCTGCTTTCTTTGACCTGCTTTGCCCTACGTAGCCAGGCAAGCTCCTCCTCCTTGCCTGGTCTGTATGTGTGGGCTGTGTGCACAAAGGGGAACACATGAAGGTGGGGGAAAGAGGAGCTGGAGCAACTAAAGCAAGAATGGCTGCTGGGTTCATCATGGTTCTGTCAACTATAATTATTACTCTGCTTGCCCATTGCACAAGGCATCATTGCCTTTTGTGACTTTTAATGAAGTGCATTGGAGCCAGTCAAGTGGGTGCATTTATCCTAAATCTGGGATAACCTGAAAGCTGCTGTTTGAGTAATATTCCATTAATGATTACACACAGTCAAGCTGTGGGTTACTCTAGGGATAACTGTGGGTAATGTCTGTCCAACTGTGCTGGGACTTTTAAGTTAAAAGTTAAAGCCCTCTGTAAATTGAGTTTCCAGCCAGATTGAGATGCTGCTGCTTTGGACCTGGGGTAATCCTAGACACAGCCAGTGTTGTGCCTGCATTAAGATCTGGAGATGCCTTTGCTGTGGTTTAAAGACCAAGTCCAAGACTATGTTAAATGGCTGCATGGTTATGTAGTAACAATGAAATGCAGGTGAATGTTTCTCAGGGGATTTATCCACTGACTAAGGGGGTCTGTTTCAGCTTACATACTGCTTTGTATTTTAAGATGGCACCATTTGCAAGTAGTAAATCTGGTGTCCCCTTACAGTCATGTATATAGGTGAGATCCCTGGCTCAGAACCAGGGCCTTATTTAAGGTGCAAGTCTATGAGTAGGCCATTAGAGAGGCGTTGGATATTGTACTGATTCAAGGAAAGCATATGTCTAAGTCGTTTGTGTGCTCTCAGTAAATGTTTATGGGAGGTGGTTCTCCCCTCACGGCGAGATGAGTGAACCGTTCCCATGTCTGGAGTTTGCATCTTCCTGTATGGGGTGATGTATAATTCCATCTGTGTCCCTGCTTAGGAGCAAGAGTTTTTAGAACTCTTACAGAGTTAAATATCACCCATCCCTTTTTCTGCTTCTTTATTGAGCCCTGTGGTTTCCTTGAGGTTGCTCTGGGAGCTTTCCACTTTTCTATTGCTGGTTAGCTGTTTTCAAAGCAGATCCTCTTGGCAGAAAAATATGGTACACACTTGGTGCTGCTTATCCTTGAGATTTGGAAGAACAGCTGGGAGCAAAAAGAGAAGAGAGTGTCTCTGTTTGACAAACAGGCTTTATCAGTGAGCCACTAGAAAGGAGCAGCAGTCTTCAGACAGCGCTTTCCTGTAGTGGCTCCAATATTATTTACAGCACGTTGAGGGCTGGGAGAAAGCCAGATAAGTGTTCTGTACATATCTCAGAGTTGTGGCCACTGTAAATCTTGTCTGTTTATTTTAGAAGATCTTTGTGGATAAGGAGTGTATTTTAGAAAAGTGAAAGTACAAATTAATTTACTGGGGAAATTAGTCACATTTTATTTGTTTTAGCCACAGGCCATAGCAAAGAGACCCAACCATAATTCAAAAACAGGGAAAACTAAGTCTTTCACAGCAGATGGTATAGTGGGACTCCCCAGTTGTAGCTATCATGGAGATGGATTGTTTGCTTGGTTGTATTTGCTTTTATTTGGCTTGGTGCTGAGTGGGTTGAAAGAACGGGGATGCAGAAAATGCACCCTGGGTTCATGTCTGCCTTCTAGGACAGTCAGCACAAAAGATACTGGCAAAATGAAGGCTTTGGAAATGGCATGACAGAGTTCATGCTTTTCCTCAGGGGAAAAGATTTCTTAATATAGTGCCACAAGTGGAAGAAATTGCCAAACATTTATGGGTAAACTCCAAATTGACTTGTGCAAAGATCTGCTCAATAGATGTAATCTTTAAATACTGAGGTTGTATACATTATTAGGCTAATTTTTAAAGAAATATCTACGGATGCAGACAAACCAGTTTACAAGCCAAAATTCAGCATGAACTGGGCCTGGTTCACAGCCCCTGAACCGACATTCATGAAAGCTGCCTTCCGTGAACATTTTCCAGACTTTTGCCCAGTTCGGCTCTTTAGGCCATTTCAGCCTAACAGCAGACAGGTGCTGCCAGCCATTTAACCCTTCCTAGGCATCCCCCCCCCTTTCTCCTGGCTGGGGCTTGCTGCCAGTAGGAGAAGGGGGGACCTTCACTGGCCAGTTCAGTTTGGGCATGTTTTGCTTGGTTTGGGGTTTCATTCAGAGCTGCCCTGAACCAGAATTTTTGTGTTCATGTCCATCCCTAGAAATATCAATGTCACAAAATGACTGACTTGCATGATTTTTAAAAGTCAGGATTTGATTTACCACTTCTGCTTATTCTGATTTGTGGAAGGTTAGGTAAAAATAGCAACACTGCTGTTAACTTAAAGTGTCTTTGAAAAGAGGTTTCAGGATGTATAACTTCAGTGTACTGAGATTTCTTTGGGAGAAACTTTCTCCCAAAAATAAGTTTGTGCGTACACAGACTTGCAGATGGAGGTTTTCATCATGTAGTAATTCAGATGTAGTCTTGGTGTATGTTTGTCAACACTTTATTTTTTAAACGACCTTTGTACTTTGTCTAGCAGCAGAATCCTGTGGAACAGCGTTACATGGAGCTGTTGGCATTGCGTGACGATTACATGAGGCGGCTAGAAGAATTGCAGATAACAAACAATCCAAAACTTTCCAATTCGTCTTCCTCGTCCTCTTCCTCACAGATGATGTCCCATGTGCAAACTCACTTTTGAGGGAGAATGGTTGGCTTTTCTTCTTCGAAACTTGTCATCATAAGTGGTGCTTATTCTGCTGTAATGGACAAGAGAAAACATTGATGCCTTATGTATAGCTTCTTCCTGAACTCTTTGTCCTGTAAAAGAGGGTTTGTACACAAGCAGGCTTTTCAAATGGATTTATGTGCCTTTCAGAACCTATGGTCTGGGAATATTGTATCTAACTAGTAGTCTGAATATTTTTAAAAGCTGGGTATTTCTCCCCCGCCTCCCCTTGCCCTGCACAGAATCCAAATCTATTTAGCTAAATTGCTTTCATTAATAAGTATCATCACATTAGAGGAGCATGAATTCATTTTCCTCTAGAGGCTTTTCCCTGCACACTTAAAATGCATGTTTAATTTCATATACTGAATGAAGTGCCATTGATGCTGTTGGGGGCTTTGCACAACGACATGCACACATCTTTGAAGCATCATCATCGTAGTGAAGTTTGGAGAAGAAAGTTAACTGCAAAGTTGCCTTGTATTGTCACAAAACATACTTTTGAGGAGCAATTACTGTGTGAATTATACTTTCTTACACACAGTTGTTGCAATGCTGGCAATAAGCTATCACAACTAAAATTTCCTAAAAATGTGTGCCTAATCAGAGCAGCAGCCTTATTTCCAAAGTAGATTAACATTTGAGATGAAACATAGTGGCCTCTGTGTATTTGTGTGTACCCTTGTCCCTTAATGGAGTAGTCTTTTATGAAGTATATTAAATCTATTTACGGAAAATAGTAAGCACACTGAAAGAGAAATTTTGTAGCTCTTTAGTTTGCTGTCTTCATGCAAGTCTCCTGTTAAATTTTATAATTTGTTCCTTTCAGGAATCTTTTAGAAATATTACAAGCACTTGTGAAGCCAGCACAAACCTTGCAACTTGATATTTTAATTCATATTTTGCGTAGGATTTAACGTTTTAAATGGTATTTGGTCCATTCAGAACATCTTGAAGAATAGGATTTACAAAGGACTGTTCATAGCTAATGTTATTTTTAAAGTATTGTGGACTCTTTGAGGGTGTTTGCCATTTGTAAATTATTGTACATGTAACCTACAAAATATAAGGTGGCACAAGGATATTATAGGATAATGTATAAATTAAATATAAATTTATGAAATATATAGCCTTTTTTGTAAAGTGTAAATATTTTGGGTTTGAAGCTTAAAGCAGTCCATAAAATGCTATAAATTTCTTAATTTTAGAGGTCATTGGAATATTTTAGAAATAGTATTTTTTCATTGCAAGAAAAATGGAGCACATTAATACAGTAAATAGTATATTAAGAAATTTGCACTACCTTCTTCAGGAATAGACTGAAGTAGTTACTAGTAACAAGTTCAGCCTGCTAATGCATGCTTTTATTTCTACTTGGGTTTTGTCCTCTAAATTTCACTCTTTGTGTGACTCTTACCTCTTCTGTATCTCAGTGCACATATAGATGGTTTGTTCTTAAGGGAGACAAATCTGAAATATTAAATACGTAACTTGAATTACAAGGAAACTCACATTTATCCCATCAGCTGGTTTTAAATGGCAGAGAATAACTCTGCAGCTGAGAAACTATGCAGACTCTCATATAATTGCCTTTTGTTTGCTTGCAATTTTAAATATGCTATTTATCATCACAACCCTAAAGTATTGTGCTGGTAATATACCCACAAGGAGCGTATGTGCATTTTGTGTTTCATTCAGTCATGTATGGGCAAATTGATATTTTGCTTGTTTTTACAAAGTAAAACACTTAATGTGCTCAACTGTGGCGTGTGTGTACGCGCATGTGGACAAATATCGTAAAACCAGTTGAATTCATTTGCCTTCTCATTAGCTGTATGCTATTGATTTATGTTGTCACCATTACAGGTGATACTGCAGTTTGATTTTTGTAGAGTTAATATTTGGGAAAGTGTAACTTGATGAGAGTTCACTTGTGTGTATGTTTTTTTAATACTTGCTTAAGTCATATGAAATAATAAAAAAACACCCACTCTTCCTCTATGCTTGTTTTTCTGGGTAACTACAGACTTAATTAAACACTACACTGTGTTCTGAAGAAAGACTGCTGTGTTTTAATTCTGATGAACGGGTAATTTGGAGATGGTCTGGTTTAGTTGTGCCTTTTATGGAGAAACCTCCTAAAGTAGGTGAAATACCCCACAAGTGAAATGTTTCAGGGCTTGTTTGTTTTTACCTTGTATATCTACTTGTTTTCTTCCAATATGCTTGACAACATTACTTATCTAAAATTGCTTAATTAGGAAAGTAGCAGAGGTTTGCTCAAACCAGAAGTTTGAGACCATTTGGAAAGAGGATCTCCACAATGGGTTTTTTGGCAATCAGTATCCTGGGATAATTACTTGTTAGCAGGATGCTAACTGGTAAATGGCTGCTTCCTGCTATGTGTCTTCAGCAACTCAGAAACTCCCATTTATTTACACTTTTGTAAGCCTATCCTCCTGCCTAACCTGTGCCGGAGGCCTCCCTTTAAAGGGGACAGCAAGCCATTTCTACCCTACGGTGGGTCTTCATCCCCTAGGATCCTTAAAACAATACAGTGAAACCTCATATGCTCTGCTTTAAAAGCAAGCAATAAAATATTTAAATTGTCTGTATTTGGCATACAAGGTCAGGGCCTTGAAAGGGAGCTGATTTCCAGAAGGGTACAACTCAAAAGGCCTTGACTCAAATTTGAATCAAGCTCACCCCTTCATTGGAAGGGCCTTTGTGCTGGAGGCAGCGGGAAATTTCCTAGATGGTTAATAATTGGGGAGGGGGGAGAAGGAACCTAGAATTTCTTTTTATAGAAATGAAATAACAGCTTCACATACGAACTGAACTTCTGATATTCAACTAAAAGTTGCTATTGGCTATTATCGCCCTAGTAGTTCTACAGTAAAAGCCTCTGAATTGGAAAATAGAATGTAAATAGTTCAGTTTTATACCTGAAGTGACAATGATGAGCATATCAGGACTGTACCTCCTTGGGGCCATCCAGGCAATTCCTAGGGCTGAGCTGTTGGATTCTGGCAACTAATCAGCAGTCTTCTGGCTAGCACTCTGAGATGGTTTAGAAACTACTAAGAAGCCAACCCTCAAGAGGGGGATGCTGATTTCATTCCCTAAATTGGAAGGAGTCTGCCACTCCCCGCAGACTAGGAGGGCTCCATTTTCACATTAGCTGGATGGCTATAAGAGGGGCTCATCTGCTGTTTATAAAAGGCCTGTTTGAGAAATACTGTTAAGCTTAAGATGTATACCCTGCTTTTCTCCCTGATGGGGGTCCAAAGATGCTTATAAGATTGTTCTCTCTCCTCTATCTTATCCTCCTGACAATCCTGTGAAGGAGGTTTATCTTTCCTATTATATAAAGCCGTTCTCAAGATTCCAAGGGGCAAGATTCCATGGGGTGCCAAAATCAGTAGGCTAGACAGACTGCCACTCAAAAGGGGGTCCCTGGCCATTGGCTGCATTCTCTCCCTGCTTTGCCTCAGTCCCGCCCACAGAGCCACCGGCCAGCGTCCCGGCCTCAGTCTGGAGGGAGCCAGTGAAGGGGTAGGACTGACTGGGTGCTGGGTCCACTCTTCTCCGCCCACTGCCAGGTAGGTCTGTCCCCTCAGTGGCCTGCTTCTGTCAGTGAAAAGACAATGGACTATCAGCATAACCCCCTCCACCGCACACTGCCAGCGTGCCCAGAATAAACTGTCAGAATAAACTGTCAGAAACTGGGCATTTCTCACAGCAGCACTTCAGGACCGATACAAAGAACTGAAGAACGCTTGGAAGAAGGTTTCAAGGTAAACCGGCTCAGGAACGCTTCCCCAATGGGAGAGGCAATAAGATGTGTGCATGTCGTTGTACTAATACAGTTCTGTGTAAAATGCTTGACAGAAACCATTACTGAAGAGTTCCTGAAACGGAACATATTGGCTGTGTGAAATTCCTCAGGCAATTTCTCCTGCTTAACTCCACCATGGTTGGCTGGCTAATGAGGTGGGCCAGCAACTAACAAACCGTTCCCTTCAACCCCCTGCAGTCCGGCTGTCTTTCCCCCTAGGATTGCCAATCTCCAGGTGGGACCTGGAGATCTCCCACTGTTACAATTGATCTCCAGATGACAGAGATCAGTTCCCCTGGAGAAAACAGCTGCTTTGGAGGGTAGACCTTATGGCATTATAGCTTGCTGAGTCCTTCCATTCCCCCCCCCCAAAAAAATGCTGCCCACCAAAGGATCCACCCCCCAAATCTTCAGGTATTTCCATCATAGGGTTGCCAGGTCTAGGTTGGAAAATCCCTGGATACTTTGGGAGTGGATCCAGGAGAGGGTGGGGTTTGGGGAGGGGAGAGGCCTCAGCATGGTACAATGCCATAGAGTCCACCCTCCAAAGCAGCCATATTCTCCAGGCGAGCTGATCTCTGTCAGCTGCAGAACCATTATAAAAGCGGGAGATCACCAGGCCCCACCTGGAGATTGGGAACCCTATTCCATCATCAGAGCCGGCAACTATCCCCTCAGTGCCCGTTGCTAGGCAACCAAGCTTGCTTCTCTGAAAGCCCCTATCCACACCTATGTTGGCCTTTGGGAGAAAACTCATTGGGGCCAGCTGAACAGAATGCCATAGAGGCCACCCTCCAAAGCAGTCATTTTCTCCAAGGGAGGGGAGAAGATCTGTTGTCTGGAGTTCAATTGTGATACCTGGCGATATTCAGGCTCCACCTGGAGGCTGGCTATCCTAGGTGTTTGTGTGTGTGTTTCTGTATGTTTCTCTCTGTGTGTGTGTATGTTTGTGTGTGTGTGTGTGGTGAAGAGGCTTGAAAATAAAACGGCAGTCTGAAATGGCAAACCGCTCCGAAGACGGCTCCAAAATGGTAGGGGAAGGGCTGTCTGAAACAGCTGTCACTGTTCCAGTTTATTACAAGTCGGTAAGCAGGATCTGCTAGACCCATTGTTGCCAATCTCCAGGGGAGGGATGGAGATCACACTAAATTACAACGGCTCTTCAGATGGCAGAGATCTTCCCCTGAAGAAAATGGTGGACTCTGTGTCATTATACCCGGCTGAGGTCACCACAGCAAATTGACCCCGGCTGAGTGCCCAAGGCCGGGGCACCCTCCCAGAGCCTCTTTCTAGAGCCCGTTGTATTTATTTCCACAACGGGCCTTATTCCTAGTTTTAAAACATTTATTTAAAACATTTTTATGCCACCTTTCTATCTAATTAGGGTTTACAAGTCGGTGAGCATTAAAACAATTAAATACAGTTACAGTGATAAAAATTCATTTAAAAACACAATGCTGAAGGAGGGCCAATAACTTACTGGGGGGTAGGCCAGAGGAAACAGAAAGAAGTCTTCACCTGCATGCAGAAGACACCGATAAGAGGGAGACTGGTGACTCTACCTGAGGAGGGAGTTCTAGAGTTTTGGCGCGATGATGGAGAAGGTCCTTTCTCGGGCTGCCGCCCATCTAGCCTCAGGTGGTGGGGGCAATGGAAGGAGTGCCTCCAAAGATGACTAGAATGAGCAGGTAGGCTCATATGGGAGAAGGAAGTCTTTAAGGTATGTATGTTGGTCACAAGGCCTTAAAGGTCAATACCAATATCTTGATTTGCGTTCAGAAGCAATCTGGAAGCCAGTGCAGATGGAGCAAGACTGGAGTAATAATGGTTCCTACTATCCACTCCAGTCAACACTCTGGCCACAGCTTTCTGTACCAACTGTGGCTTCCAATCAGTCTTCAAGAGCAGTGCCATGTCAAGCGCATTGCAGATAGATGAAGACGGGTAGCCGTGCTAGTCTTTCTGTAGCAGTAGTTTGTTGCACTGCAGTAACCTAATCTAGATGTTATCAGGGGCATGCTTCACAGTGGCTAGATCTTTTCTGCCCACAATGGGTCATGGCTGACTCACCAGCCGAAGCTGCTGAAAGGTACCCCTGGCCACCTGCTTATTCAACAGAAGCCTAGATCCAGGAGCACCCCCAACATACAAATCTGCTCTTTTGATGGGAGTGCAGCCCCATCTGGAACCCAAAGGGGATAACCCATTTCCTGGGTTAGACTGACTGTGTGTGTGACTGGCTCAAGGTCACCCATTGAGCTTGCATGGAAGATTAGGGATTCAAAATGGGGTCTCCCAGATCCTAGTCTGACTCATTAACCTCTACACAAGCGGTTCACAACCTTTCATACCTTATGTCTTACCAACTGCTGTTGAACCAGGGTTCTGCCATGCCATCATGATAAAAACAAAAAAACCACTATTTTGGAGGCCATTTATGTGTTTGTAGACATTCTGTTTTTACTTCTAGCCTGGCAAAAAGTCACACAGATGATCTGCGACAAACAGGGTCTGTAGTGGAAGGCATGTCACACAGGTGGATGTGGGGAGAGCAAATTTAGTAATGGTTATGAAAATCCCGTGTCCCACCCAGACTGCCATGTCTCACTGGTGGTATATGTATCACCAGCTGAAAAATACGGCACTACACAATGCTGGCTGTACTGATTTGTCACCACAGTTTTAGAAATGGCTGCTCTACAAGCAAATACAGCATTGTGTCACCATAATGTTTATGGATACCAAGTCCTGAAAGCTGAAACGGAAACTGTGAGCTGTCAGTTCTGTTATCTGCTTATTCAGGACTGTGCAGTGGTTAAAAGAGGAATGGGATATAAAGTGATTGAAGTGCCCACACTTTTGAATGTGAGTCACCCTTCTGCTTCTCATATGGTAAAACTGAACATCCACTGCTGTCAACTAACTAGCCACTTGGCTTTCAGCATTTTTAAGTATTTTTTTCCTGCATGTAAAAGAGGTTACACTGTATGGTTGCCAAGCCCAAGTGGGGCCTGGAGATCTTCCAGAACTACAACTGATCTCCAGACTACAAGATCAGTTCCTCTGGAGAAAACGGCAGCTTTGAAGTGTAGAGATTCAGTAGCATTATACCCTGTTAAAGTCTCTGCCTTCCCCAGGTTCCACCCCACAAATCTCCAGGAATTTCCCAACCCGGAGCTGGCAGCTCTCTAAGTTACAAAGGTAAGCATCTTTAAGACCAACAAAGTTTTTTCCAAGGAATAAGCTTTCATGTACACACATACTTCTTCAGATACAGTGAAACAGAATTTCCTCAACCATTACATATAGAAAAAGAGATTGGGGGGAGGGGTTAGTTGCCAGGAAGGGCCAGTTAGAGTCAAGACAGAGACAGAAACAAATTGGCCCTTCCTGGCAACTAAACCCTCCCCACACCTCTCTTTCTATATGTAATGGCTGAGGAAATTGTTTCACCGTATCTGAAGAAGTGTGTGTGTGTACATGACAGTTTATGCCTTGAATAAAACTTTGTTGGTCTTTAAGGTGACCCAGGACTCAAACTTTGTACTACTGCTTCAGATCAACACGACTACCCACCTGGATCTAGCAAAGGTAAGCATATTTGTGAGCAAAGCAAGTGAGGATTTATTGGCTTTTGCCAGAGGTGCTATGTCATCCTTTATCGCATATGCTGAACAGGAATGACAAATTAGAGCCTTCAAAGCCAGTAATAGTCCAGGTGGGGATCCTGTTTCTTTGTGTCAGAATGACATACAGAAGGCCCAAATGGGTCATTTTAAGTAGTGTCTCTTTCCATTGATGTCTTCCACACACACACTTTTGGTTCACAGCCAGTTTGGTGTAGTGGTTAAGCAGACTCTAATCTGGAGAACTGGGTTTGATTGCCCACACCTCCAAATGCAGCCAGCTAGGTGACCTTGGGTCAGTCACAGTTCTCTGAGAGCTGTTCTCTCAAGAACAGTTCTCAAGAGCTCTCTCAGCTCCACCTATTTCACAGGGTGTCTGTTGTGGGGAGGGGAGAGGAAGGGAAGGGGATTGTAAACCGCTCTGAGACTCCGAGTGAAGGGCGGGGTATAAATCCAATTTCCTCTTCCTCCTTCTAGTATTACAGTGCAAAACCTGGTTTCAAATTCCCTGCACTGCATCCATCATGTGACATGGCTTGACTGTATCCCACAGGATACAGCGGAGGAAAGGATCGTCGAATGTGCCGCGCCCGCCTTACACGCTCCCTGGAGAACGGGAAGGATACCAAGGCGGCACGGAGCTGGCAGTCAACGGTACACTGCCCTTGCCCATGGATGTTCCATCCTGGCTCACAGCCCTGGAGACGCCGTTTTCTTCGCCTCACGTCGCCCTTGGATTCCCGAACGGTGAGAGAAACCCAACCCGGCGGCTCCCCTTGCCTCTCCCGGCCGGGCCCCAGGACAAGCGTCCCGCCCTCCCCCTGGCGGTGAGTGCAGAGTTGGGCCTGCTGGCCCGCCTTTTCTTCCCCTCAGCGGCGCCGCCACCGCGGAGGCCTCTGGGTAAGCCATCCGCGCGCTGCTCTCGCCGCCAGGTGACAGTTGGCTGCCCGGCTGTGGCCGCCTCCGCAGGAGCGGGGCCGGGAAGGGACGCGCTCGCTCTCGCTCTCCCGCGGCGCCCCTAACATGGACGGCAGGGCGGCGGCGGCGGCCGGGCCAGGGCAAGCCGCTGTGGAGAGCGGAGGTGGACCCGGACCGGGCCGGAGACCCACTCGCTTGGTGTCTGGGGCGGCGGGGCCGGTGGCGAGCGCTGCGGCGGCAGCGGCGGCTGGGGGGACGGGGGCGAGCGCAGCCGGGTCTCGACAGCCCAGCATGGAGACGTTGGACAGGTGAGGAGAAGTCAGCCGGGGGGGGGGGGGGGGGTTGGTCTCCCTGCGAAAATGGAATGCCCTTTTCGCTTCAGGAAATGGTGCGTGGGAGGGACAGCCTTCCCTCTCCCCCCCCCCCCCCCCCGAGAGCGTCTTTAAAGCCCCCGCGGTGCAGCCAGCCGGTGGAGGAATGAATGCGTCTGTTAGGAGGCGGAGAGGGCTGATGGCCGGGCTGGAGGGCAAATGCTGCGGCCGCCTTGCGGAAAGGGGGGCTGAGCTGAACTGGGTCGCAGAGCCCCTGAGCGGACCCTTTCCCCTCAGGTCCCCTGCTCTGGCTGCCAGGAGTGAGAAAGACAGAGACACACGGAAATTAACTTTTGTATGCAAAATATACACACAGAGATTACATGCTCCCACACAGACACAGATTATGTGCATTACGTATAGGGACATAGACACACACATATGCACAAAATTTCTGCCATAATAAATTTATTCTTCAAGGTGTCATGACTCTCTTGTTTTGGTTTCAGCACACCAACATGGCTATCTCTTTGCAACACAGAGATATATGCATTTATATATGCAGAGAGATGATAATGCATATATTGATTTACACACACACCAAGTTATATATGCATGCAGACTTTGGGTGTGCATGTACACACAGGTAAAAAAATGCCACTTGACATGAAACTTGTCAGGTGACCTCTGTCAGCATAACTTGCTGTAAGCATCAACTGGAGGAGGAACCATGGATTCCTTTTTATGAAAATGTGGAAGAAAAATGTGCTAAACAGCTTCTGTGCAAGTGTGGCTTACTTCTTTTTTTTAATATACGATATATTTTATTGAATTTACAGAAAAAATACAGTTGTTAAAAACAAACAACTAGAATTTAAACAGTTGTAAAATTGCATAGAGCAAGTAACAGTGCACATTGTGTTTTGAAGTATAAGGAGTGCAAAGGAGTGTATCATAGTCATTAAACGAGTGGTGCTTGCACAGGACAATTTCCAGGTGGAGCTGTGTCTAGTATGAAATAAGCATAATCTTTATTTAGATTTGTGAATCGATATTAAGTGTAATGTGTAATCGAATGAAATAAATAAAATGTTACACAGCATTATAACAAAACAACAATAAAATAACAGTTTGTGGTACTTTAAAGACTAATATGTTTATTGTGACATCAGCTTTCATGAGTCAAAGCTCCATTTCAGTGGGATAGCACAGGAGAACTTCTGGTTGGGATTGTTCCCAGCTATGATTATAAGTAAAATTCTAAATGGATTAATATTAATACAGTTTTCCTGCACTGTTGCCATTCATTTATACAAGAGACCATCCAAGCGAGATCATGTCTATCATGATTATATACAACATTTAGGAATATAATATAAACCTATTGCACTTAGTCCAGCTGTACAATATTGTTATGCATGAAGATACTAAGAGCATACTTAAAGAGCTTAAACACACAGCATCTAAGAAAGTCCCCAGTGTGAATATTGCCTCTGCTGTTGACATGCTGGGTAGCAATAGGAAAGTCACACTCAGCCTCCCAGATCCGCATTTCTGGGAAAATAACATTGACCTACAGGAAGGCTGCTGTTAAATACTGCAGATACGTCAGTGTGAAGCACTTTGATTGCTAACTGTAAATGCAAAATACTGGACTTGCTTGTTCAGGAATTGTGAATCTTTCCTATGCTACACACCCCCGCCTCTTCTACAAGGGGCAGCTCCACTGATGCAAAAGGCAGGAGGATGATTTGTCTCCTGCTCCTCTCCTCCTTGTAGTACCAGCATAGCTGTTAGTCCACATGGGTCCCTTGCAGTGCTCCCTCTAAGGTGTGGAGTCTTGTGAGCAAAATTCTAGCTTGTGAGCTACTGGCATTAAAGTTGTGAGCAAGTGATTTGGCTACTGCAGAAATTACTTTGCTCTGGAGCCATTTTTCCTGAGCTAAGCCAAAAGGTGTGAGCAGGAGGCTAAAAAACGGTGAGCTAGCTCACACTAACTCAACTTAGAGGGAATACTGGGCCTTTGTCCCTGGGAATCAGCTTCCCTAGAATCAGACGGGACTTTGGGGGGAGGAGAACATGGGAAGGATCTGCGGTCATCAGTACCTTTTGCTGATGGATTGCTGGATCCCGCCCATTTTTATTAGTATGTAAATAAAGTATATATAGAAATATCATAAATCTTAAGTACTAGAAATAAAACATAGAAGGTAACCATTTAAAGTGGGGAAATGGAAGTTAATTAACAAGTGCCTTGTCATCCTTGTGACAGGTGACAAGCTCTACTTTTGACCCTTACCAAATATGTATTTGTGTAACCATGGGCTTTGGGCAGGCGAGGGTAGTTCGTTTCCATAGAAAATGCACTCTTTAAACATCTTGGTTCTCTCCTCCTCCATACCGTTTAGCATTTCTCTAGTTGACACTGATTACTGCAGGGGTCAGATTCTCATTTCATTTCCCATGAGTCTGGCATTCTTCTCAGTTTTTGATGCCAAACTTCCCTAGCTGTTTCAATTAATAGCTTTAATGTTTTTCCCGAGTGTTTGGATATTCCAGAAGAAAGAGCCCCTCTAAAATGTGCCATAGGTTACCCAGTTTAAATTAATGGATTCACTACCTCTAAAAACTATTTCTGTCTATTATTTGTTTTCCCTGCCACTCCCTGCATATTTCCAACAAAACAGACACTTGAACTACTGTAGATCTCCTGTTCTTATTACCTAACTTTTCATTGATGAAAAGGGGGAGGAGCACAGTTCCATTTGACCACCAAAAAGGGCTATGCTGGGCATCATGAGACATTCATGGACAAAAACCATGTGGGACAGGTGTGTAGTAAAGCAGAGAGTTAGATGTGATTGAAAAAGCTGGCTGGATCCAACTTGTTATTTTGTTATTTTATCATTACTGGGCTTCTCATAACTTGTTTCCCCATTTTTCCCACTTAGTGGAAAAAATAACAACTGTTTCGTATAATTTTTAAAATATTAAAGGTTGTGGTATTCTCTGATCCTTTTTTCCATGTGAAATACTTATCTGCCACTACCTGGTGAATTCACCTGTTAGGTACTCCTTCCCCTTCCCAGTTTGGGTTTGGAGCACACTTGGTTTGAACCAGTTAGGATTCATTTCAGTAGAATTTATTTTCAAGTGTGTATGCTTAAAAGATACACAGTCTTGAAGATATATATTGTAAGGACATTCTTAATTGAAAACGGTGGGACTCATTTCCAAGTAGTGCTTAAGTGCAACTGGGTTAATCTGATGGGAAACAATTGATGTTACCTTGGGCTCAGTTCTCTTGGGAAAAGCAGTATATAATTTGTATATATTAAAATTAATAAATAATAGGAAGATGCATTTGGATCCTAACCCTTGTTTCTGTTTGTGCCCATCTTTGTGTGTTGTGGATGTGGTTCTCTGCTGCACAGGGCTTTCCTTGTATGCTAGGTTCTTTTCACGATCAGCAGCTCCTAGTGTTGAGGAAAACACTGTTTGCTGAAGGACCATCCCCACAGCAAAGGCAGAAGCAAAGTTTTTGATCCAAGCCATGATTCCTTGGTCCTGAACTCTTATTTATTTTTATTTGGTTTTTATCCAATTCTTCTTCCCAGGAGTTCTAGGTTGCATACACGGTAAGGCTACTGGGGCCAGGTAAAAGCTTGCTAACCAGCATTTGTTTTCTAATTATTCTCTAATTCCTGTTGCATTTATGATTAGTTCCTTTAACACCTTGCAACAGCATTTGGATTTTGGTTTATCAGCTATTTAGATGATCTTCTGAACTGTGAAAAATAATGTTGTAGATTTGCATTCCATCCCCATGCATTGTCCAATATTCATTTTGGGGGGATTGCAATAACAGTAGTTTGCCATGATGTCTGAATCAAACAAATTTAATTAACGCTAATTGAAATCATGGTTTGAAGTGTGTTTGAAATCATATGGTTTTGAGATTCGTTTTGCAAGCTATTGTTTTCAGTATTCAGATGTCGGGGCATGCTGTAGTTTTAGGGAATCTGTGCATGAGATGAGGTGGGAGGGGAAGTAATACTCTGATAGTATGTTCCAGTTCTATGGATGTAAACAAAACGTCTGTGAAGTGGGAATCTTCAACTACATAAGAGATGTTTTGTTCTTGCAGCCCCACAGGATCCCATGTTGAATGGTGTAAGCAACTCATTGCTGCTACAATTTCTAGTCAGATTTCAGGTTCTATGCCTGCAGACAGTGTATCCAGAGAGTACCGGGTAAGTCTTATTATTTATTAATTTAATGTAGTTATTCATGGTCACACAACTCTTTGCCAAAAACAAGATAGAAAAGGAACTTTAGAATAATAATGTAACATTAAATTAGAAATGTATTGTTTTGCCTTTTTAAATAAGGGTCAAACAATAAAGTACAGTAAAAGAAAGATGATAGGGCATGTAGCCAAAGAAAAGATAAATAACTACTACATAAACTTCATAAAACAAAATGCAGTTTCAAAATAATGCAAAATATACAAATTATTTCAGCAACCATACGAGATGACTAACCAATTATAACAATTTAATTAGGTATAATTATAGTTTGATTAATTATACTCTCCAATTTCAGTATATCTATTTTTCTATCTTTAAGATTACAGTGTCCCATAATCTAATTATTTTTGAGCATTTTGATGCTTTTCCAATAAAGTTAACAGTTTAAACAAGTCTTTTCCATTAATCAACCAGTCTCCAACTAATGGTCTATGATTTGACTTCCATGTTTTTGCAAAGACAAGTCTTGCAGCCATCAGTAGATGTAAAGCAATAATCTAGTATTGTTTAGGGATTCAGACTACATAGTTCAGTAATATATGTTCAATTGTATTGTTTACCTTGTATTGAAAAGCCACTGTCAATAATTTAATTAACCTATTCCAAAAAAAATTTGCCCTGTCACTATGCCACCATGTATGAAGGAAACTGTTGGCTACAAAACCAACAGTTATCACTAGCATTACTAGGGATGGTCATGAACCAGGGAAATGGAGGTTCATCCCAGTTTGTGGTTCGTGAAGTCCCGCAAACCGGGATGAACCTCCCCTGGTTCGCAAACTGGTTTGGTTTGTGAGGTTCGTGAATCTTCCCTCTCTCCTTTCTGCTAGTAGCGGCTCCCCAAGGCCAGCAGAATGTAAGGGGGGGGGGGATATCTTGCAAAAGTCACTTAAGGGGAACATTCTTTTAAAATGTCTTTTCAAGCCATTTCAGCAATCCCTTTTGCTCTCCCCGCCCCTGTTTCCAAAGGATCCCTTTAAATGGTTTTTGCAAGCAGTGCAGCTTGGAGAAGGCATTTAAAGAGACCATGGTCTCTTGAAATGCCTTCTCCAAGCCCTGCCACCAGCACCAGCATGTCTGCCAACACGAACCCCATGAACCCAACTGGAATGTTAGTGGGAGGTTCGTGTGGCTCTTGAAGGCAGGATGGCACAAACTGAGGTTCACGAACTACAAACCAGGCCATGTTCATTATGAATTTAGGTTCGTAATTCAGTTTGTGCCCATCCCTAAGCATTACTGTAGCTTCTTGGTGTTCCGTCTGGCAAAAAATGCCATTGGTGCAGCATGTTGTTGTATATAATAAAAACAATTTTAAAAAAATTCCAAGTTAACGAAAGAAGGGTCAAGATAATAATATTTTATATTTGAAAATCTTACATCAGTATCTACTATATATGATTTTTGGGTGCCATTCAACATATAAAACTGCTGTTTAATTTGAGTCCTCAAACGTGATAGATTACAAGCAAAGAGTTCATTTTTTTTCTTCTGTTTTGCAGTTTCAGAAAACTCCCAAAACCTATTCATGTAAAGTTAATTTGTCCATGCACTTGCTCTTTAAGAAGAGGTGGATTCTCTTCTAAAACTTCTTAAACTTTTGTGCATGTAGGTAATTTTCCACCTGTATTTGAAGATTATTCTGTGGAGGCATGTTTGATCATGCCTCCACACAGTATATCTTTTTATGTAGACACAGTCAACATAGTGTGCTCAGAAAAAAAACTGCTCCTGTAATGCGTGGCAGCAAAATGCCTGTTGATCAGGTTGTAGTCTTTGATGAATTATTGCGGCAAATTTGCCATTACAGCTATTTGTTGTACTGTAACTTTAGAATCCAAGTTAGAGCTTGGAATTAAATGCACCTGGGAGTTCAGATACAATCCTCAAGAGCGGCTTTACTTTAATATCTGCTGTTTCTTTGCTTAGTTAAAGTAGGCACTTTTAGCTCACTGAGCCATTTGATAGGCATCCCCTCACCTCCCTTCCCAGTGTTAGACTGAATACTTGATGGCAGATATTACTACCAAAAATTTAGCAAGACTCTGTGTAGGTATATAGGCTACATGTTGCTCACCTACATTTTAAAGTGTAGTAAACAGCTTTAAACTCTGGTTTACCCTGTTCAACAGGAATGAAAAAAAAGATTAGTGTTCCTACTTTCTTTGTAGCCATGGCACTATGAGCCATTTTAAGGTTGTATGTAAGGAAGTACAAAACTGTTCTTCACTAGTATAGCCTTTTTGAGTTTACTGGTGAGTAAGCAGATGACTCTGCTAGTACAGCCATGTTGCCCCTCCAGGTGTGGGGGTGGTGGCACTGGAAGCCAGCAGGAAAACTGTATTGTTTGTAGTTGTTTCCTAGGGTTCTTTACATCATGGGGAATAGCCTTTTATCTTAGGCATACTCTCCTGAGGTCCACCTTCTTCTTTTGGATCTGTCTTGCTTCAGGTATGGGTATAAAATATGCACTGCAAGTTCAAATGGCTGTTTCTTGAACAAGAGGTGTGTTCTTTTGATTTTGAAGAAGCCATGACTTGCCGTTTTATACCTGTTAACTATTAGAAAAGTATCATCATTAAAAATCACACCAGATTAACTTACAATCAAGAATCAGAGGAACTAATTTATTCCAGTGGAATTGATACATTTAATTTCAGAGTGCCTTATGTATGCTGAATCAGGTGGCTGTTGTTTGCTCAGGTTATAAATTATCTGAATGTTACAGACTAATTTCCATGGTTAGCAACAGCCCTTCCCGCAGAAGCAATGAAAATAGTTTGCATGTTGTTGCCAAAGTCCAAACCTGTGTTTTCACTGCTGCTGCTATTTTTCCTATTAAAAATTTAGATAAATAGTAGCACAATCATAATTACACTGTACACTGACAGAGTAATTTGTCCTTAGCTCAGTTTAGTGTCTTGATTGGCTTTGCCCACCAATAAATTAATCAGGGAGGCAGAAGAATGTTGAAAGTAAGAAAGATCTCCTGGAAGCTTAGGGGCTCTTGACTCCCTCCACTTTAATCTTGGGAAATGTGATCATGTAAGCACTATCAGGCTTATTAAAACGCTTCTAGAACATGGGGTGGTAAAGCACCAGGCAGCGGGTGGTACTGCCTGATTTCAGATTTCAATACGTGATTTGTTGGATAATATCTGTATTTTAACTAACAGGTATACAGGAGGCCTACTATAAGGGTAAGACTAAATGTGGCTACTGGCAAACCAGGCTCTTACCTGTTTGTGTTTTTGTGCTGTGTTGAGAACTCAGCGTGCCTCAGTGTTCTTTTCTACTTCATTGATGGTTGCTTTAAATGAGTTGGGCCACCTTGCTATGCAGTGCAGCAGCTTGTTTGCCATAGACATGTTTTATGTACATTACAGCATTTTCATGAGCAATAAAAGCCAGTGTGTGAAAGAGCAGTATATTTAAGTTATGTTAGAAATGCTTGGTACTAACTTAAGTTTTATTACATTGATTTTGACAAAATGGGCCCTCTCAACTGATGCTTACATGCTTTGGACTGCAGAGTACTGTATTAGCAACCTTAAATGCATTCTGTGTGCTAAAGATATTAGAAGGAGAAGCCTAAGAAAAAAGCAATAAGTCTTAGTCTGACTTAAATAAATAAGATTTCAATTCATGCATTTGCTTATGCACACTTTTCCATAATTGCTTAGAAGCTTAATGCAAAATTCAATTCTGGGCTCCAAGTTAGGTACCACTGCAGTGACCTCTATATTTGTTCTCAGTTTGTTAAAATATGTCTTCCAGTGTTCATTCTGGTTATGAAAGCTATGTGTGCAATATTTGCTGCCTTCAGTGTCAAATCAGCAAAGACTGTGGAAGGATAGATGGTTTCAAAAAAACTGGTTCCAAGGACAACTGTGTGCACATATTTTCTCCATGCCAAAATTTTACTCCCTTTCCCCAGTGTACCAGGAATGAGCTTAGAAGAATGTAAATGGCTATAATTAGCTTACTTGCCTATGATAAGCGAAGCTCATCTCCAAACAGCCAGGCAGGGAAAGTGTTATAGACTGCAGATGTGGACCCCCACACACACACATTTTCTGGCCATCAGCATATCACAAATGACTAATTGGGGGGTTTCTAAGAATTCTTGTGAGTTAGTAGCTTCTGAGATTTTCCTTTGAATCTAGCATATGAGGATGACCAGGGGTCCTTTGGGGCCGGAGCGAGGTGGAGCGATGCTCTGCCAGCCCAGGAGTGGCCACTAGGGCAGCCACGGGCTGAATCAGATTCTCTGATCTGATTCGGCCTGCTGTCGAATTGCTGCCGAAATTCGGCAGCAGCTTTAAAAGCGACTGGAGGGGAGGGGATTTGAGGGAGAGGCTCCAAACTTGCAGAGTAGCTGCTGGATCCTCTCCCCCAAATACCCACCAAGTTTCATGAAGATTGGACCGGGGGTCCAATTCTACAGGCCCCCAGACAGGTTGCCCCTATCCCCTCCATTGTTCTCTATGGTAGGAAAAAAGTAATATTTTTTCCCACCATAGAGAACAATGGAGGGGATGGGACAATCTATTTGGGGGCCCATAGAATTGGACCCCGTGGTCCAATCTTCTTGAAACTTGGTGGGTATTTGGGGGAGAGGCCCCAGCAGCTACCCTGCAAGTTTGGAGCCTCTCCCTCAAACCCCCTTTCCTTCAGCCCCTCATATACCCTATGAGTTTTTGCCATTGATTTCAATGGCCCATAGGGTATAATGGGGCTGAAACTGACATTCCCTTTCTGACACACTTCCTGTGATGTCAGGGGACGTGGCATATGCTAATGAGTTATGCTAATGAGCTCCTGCCCCTCTTTTTCTACAAAATGACCCCTGATGATGACACTGAACAAGGGTATAGCACTTACAAATATTCAGAGCCGTTCATATACCTTATCTTCTTGTAATCTTTACAACAGCGCTGTATTGTTGTCCTCATATTGCAGGTGGGGTGTGTGTGGCAAAGAGGCGTGGCAAAGGCCACATAATAAGTTTGTGGCAGATGTGATATTCGAGCTAAGGACTTTTTTTAGCTTATTCTCTGGGTCACTCTGTTTTCACACTGAAGCTACAGTTTTGTCCTCTTATTTGATATAATTTTGTCTGTTCCACAAGGTGAGCATATTCTTCTTGCCTCCATCTTTTTTAATGCTTCCTTTTTTGGGGGTGGAGACACACCAAGTTGCTATTCTTCCAAAGATCTGTGGAACTCTGCATGGTAAAGAAATACAGAATTAGCTTGCCTCCAGCCACTGTACAGTGCTAGCAAACTGAGAACTGGTGACCTACTTTGTCTTCTTTTACCAAGGGACTTCTATCTGTTTAATAATGGTGATGCACAAAGCATTATACATTAGCAGATCTCAAAATGGGCAAGGTTAAAAAGTTTTCCAGTACACAGAAGGGCTACTGTGATCCATCAGGAGAAGCTGCTGATGGTCATGGATTTTCCCTGCTTTTCCTTGGCCTCAGATGGCCAGTATGTGTATCTTGAAGTTCTTACTATTAAGTTTTAGGACATAATTCTTTTACAGTTTGCACAGCTTCAGACTTCTCTTCTGCATCTCTGTGTCTGATTCCTCAAAATTGTCATTTTCTTTGTCATCTGGGAATTTCTTTCTTATCTGGGAATACAATGCAAATACATCTGTTCTCTTGAGCTGCATCCCTGACATGTGGAAAATAGTTTTGAAGACCTATTCTTTATAAAAGTAAAAATATGGAAAACTCTTATAATCTAAAATTTTAGCTATTGGCTTTTTTTTTTAAGGTCAGCTGAATACTACTTTGTTGTGTAACATGAATTATTGGGGGTGGGGGGGAGCCATATGGAACTTCTGCACAATCTCAGTCGACAAGCTGGTCCACTAAGACCTTGCCAGCTGTATGTTATGTTGGGTTTGCACATTGATAGCGAGCTAGAGTCAGAAATGCCACTCTTCAGTTGGCCAGAAATGGGACAGTTTAGAGGTGCATTATAGCTTCTTGCTAAATGTCTGACCTTGGTATGCCTTCATCAAGAACTGAGGAAATATGCTGCCTTTCAGAGAATCCTGAAGTCAAAATTAAATGGTAAGAATCCATGTGACATACATTTCCGGATCGGTATAAGCCCTTTTGAGACCATCAATGTGTGTACATTGTCTGGAATGGTGGAGAACAGTGTTGTGACAAAAATACAAGTAGGCTCTTCAAAAAGGAGGATCTTCAGTTGAAGAAGCCTACACACCTGCACTTTGCATATACAAAGAGTGTTTCTTTACAGTCTGCATTATAGACCTACTGCCATAGTTTCACTCTCTTCTCTCCTATTCCCTCCCATGCATTCAGTGTACACATATTGTCTGGAAAAGGATGTCCCAACAAAATTGTGCCTATGACACAGTCAGCTTTCATTTTTCAGCCTGAGCAATGTGCAATGTTGCTTTTTCCATTAATAGTTCCTCCTCCTTCACATTTGTTATCTGACATTTACCTGGGATGAAGACAGCCTTGTGATGGAAACTGTTAACCAGCTGACCCTCACCCAGCAGATGTAGCAAAAGAAACCTCTCATGGGTTCCAGTGATCTTTCACTTTGTTGCAGAGATTTCAGAGGAATTCTTTGTAAATGGAAACAGAAACTGGATGAGTGCACTGAAATCAACTGTTGAGTATTGTAGCAAATGCATTCTTGTGACCCAGTTGATACTTTTGGAAAAATATTTCAAACCACAAAAATTTAAGAAGCATAATAACAGAAATGGTTTACAACCTAATCCTGAAGTATTTTGCTGATTTGTAATATTGTGTTAATGGGCAGGTCTTCTGATAAGACAATTAAATTTAGGGGATGGAAACTATGTAACTTTTTAATGCAAGTAATGGCATGGTTTTCTCTCTTTCTCCCCCTCTCCCCCTCCGTCTCTTTCTGTGCTACCACAGAATGCTATAATCAGGCTCTTCTGTCATTTCAAGCATGTGGCCTACTTTATATTCTACATTTTGTCTTTGCTGTTTTAAAGATTGCTTGATTCATAAAGACAGTACATACTTCATGTTCTTTGGTATCTAGACTTAACTGTATAAGGGATTGAGAGGCATGTGTTCCAGTTAATTTCAATTTTTTTTAAAAAAAACCCCTGGATCTTACAGGTGCAGAATATATGCTTGATGTACTTGATAAATGCAGGATGCAAGAAGTACATTGATGTTAAAGTATCTACTGTCTCTTTTTTAAAAAGAAATTCTGTCCTTTCACCTATTATGTGCATGTTTTTTCCCTATTGCTTCTGCTTGCCCACTGCTGCATCATGCTATTCAGGAGATTCAGGATGGACACAATGGCTATCCTTCTGACGCAGAAGTTGATCAGGTGGCAAGTTTTACTTACCTTTTGTTCTATAACTAAATAGTATGTTACTGTGTTAGTGGAGATGTGAAAACTCTTTGTTATCTTCTCCTAAAAAGATCCAGAAGTATCTTAAAAATGTTTTTCAGGTCATGTAGAAATATACAGCCTTTTTTCTAGGGTTCTTTTTTCTTTGGATTCAGGATTTATGACACATAATTGCAGCTAATTATCCATTAAAGCTATGGGTAGTTTAAAGCAGTGTTTTCTGGTGTTGGGCACTGAGGCATATTTTAAGCAGTTTGTACAGAGGAAATCACAGACATTGGTAAATTGTACTTTGTTGCCTTCTTTAGAAAATATGAACTTGAAAGTGCTAACCATAGTAGCCCCTTCCAATGGTATACAGCCATCAGTTTGCTGAACCTCATTTGTGTATAGTCATGTCAGATGCTGGATACATGTTGTACCCTGACCTGGCAGACATTCTTTCCTTGTACGTAGTGCATATTTTCCCTGACCTAGGTGGCCCAGGCTAGCTCGATCTCATCAGATTTCAGACACTAAGCAGAGTTGGCCCTGGTTAATATTTGGATGGGAGGCCACCAAGGAAGTTCAGGGTTGCTACTCAGAGGCAAACAATGGCAAACCATTTCTGTTTGTCTCTTGCTTTGAAAAGCCTACAGAGTTGCCATGAGTCAGCTGTGACTTAATGGCACTTTCCACCACCAGCTCGTTCAAAGATACCAACGTATCCCAAGGCATTTTCTCCAGTGTAGATCTTAGTCATCTGGTGACCCAGGCAGCACACAACCTCTTCCCCCAATTTAGGTTACTCGTAGCAGGAGCATGGAGCAGAAGACTCTGTCGTTGCCTGGCAGGAATCGGTACAGAGCCTTGGGCATTCATGGCTCATGTTGGACCACACTGCTGTCACCGAACTTGTAAGGGAGGGGTGCTGTGAACACTGCAGCAATGCAGTTGTTTCCAGAACAGTAGCCAGCTGGCTGATTGTGGCCACTGCAGCTGTAGCTCGTCTGTACTGCAGAGTATAGTCTACTTTTCCTTCCTGCTCTCTTACATGGAATCCAGCAAGATCACCTTTGTAGTGTGGACTTCTCATCCAGATGGCTCACCTGTGTTTTCCATCTGTGCAAACGGGCAAGATAGTAGGCAGTCTCAATTTTTAATGCTTTTAGTATTAACCTACTTGTGTGACAACTATTTCTGTGTAAACAAACTGTATGGTCCAACCATTTAAAGGAAATACTACTGGTTCAAACATACAAGGCAGTTTCCAAAGATCTACCCTTGGCACGTTCAGTTGGTTTTTTGCCATTTCACATTCTGCTTTTGAAAGTCTCTTGTTTCAATGCCCAAGACAGCTTACAAAATATACATGATTAAAAACATAATTAGACACATGAATTAAAATATCAAGTTAAAACAAGCAGGGCTGAATCTCTGGGTTCTAATTTCTCCCAATAGCTGAAGAATGACCAGAAGGGAACATACACAGTTTCAGTTATTTGATTAAAATGAATTACAGTGTTCACTAAGCACAATATAAATCATAAGCAAACAAAAGAACAAAAACTGTACAAGAAGACAGACAAATATACCACATGAACAGTGAAAAGGAATCATTAAGGCAGCTAGCAAATGGTTACATAGCAATTTGATATGCAGTAGCCTAATCACCTCTGACCCATCTAGTTAAAAGCTAAGCTGTGTCCTCTGAGTTACTCCTAAGTTCCAAACGATTCTTTGCTACCAGTTCAGTAGTCTAGTAGCCTTGGAAAAAATGGAGACAGAGGGAGATCATGGAAAAGGAACAAAAGCACAATTAAAGTGGGGCTTTGTTGAGAAGAGAACAGAAGAGAAGCTGCAGCTAAGAAGACACAAGAGGCGGCTGATAAATAACAGAGAGAGGAAGAATAGAGAAGAGAATTCTGGTGACTGAAGGCTTTGCTGCATGGGTTGTTTGGTCAGTTCTGGTGCTATACTGCTTTGGTTTATCTGCTGATTTCCACACACTTTTTCTTGTGCCACTAGTTTTCACTTCATGTTTTTTGTTTTCCCCCGGTCCCGTCCCCCCCCCCCCCCCCCCCAGTTCTTTTGAGATCACTTTTACTCCAATGTTCTTTCTGGAAGCTGATTTTGAGTCAGCTTTTTCCTTGTGAATACGGTTTCTGTCAGTTTTCTTTGCCCTGCCCACTCCCACCCAACTTCAGCCCACTGTTTGATGACTGGACTGTTGTGGTCAAAACACTCCCTCTCCTCACCCTGAAGACAAGTGATTTCTTTGTCTTTCTTTTTTTATGGCATTAAAATATTGATATACTGCTGGAGCTTTATAACAGTGGGCTTAGCATGTTCTCTGAATTCATTACAGAAAAAAAGGTAAATCTCTAGTTGCTGCCATCATAGAGATGTAAGGAAAAAGCATATCTCTGTGAGGGGAAGGGCTAGAGATTTACTTTTTTAAAATATGAAAGCTGGAAATTCAGAGAACATACTAAGCCTGTTGTTACAACACTCCAGCTATATATTGATATTTGAATGCCATTTTAAAAAAAGGGTTGTGTGCTGTGACGCCACTGATGACACCACTGATGACAACAGCACTCTCCCTTGAAAATCCTCATTCATTGAAGTCACATGCAGAAGAAAATAAACTGACTCCACACCTGTTAAAATGCACAGGGAGGGCAAGGTAGATGTACAGAAGAACTGTACCCAAACTAATTCCAGTGCTTTTGGATCGACTCCCAAGGAAATCAGGAGTATGTCAAGTGTGTGGAAAAGCCCTAAGGCACCAAAACTTTTTGCTGAGAGTGAAAAGGCTTCTCCCTAAAGCTGTGTCTTGCTCTGTATTTTTGGTACCTTTTTCATTTATCAGAGGCACACCTTCCATTCTCAGCAGAGACAACAATTTTTTTCCTGCCTACCTAGTTATAAATACTTACTATCTAATTTTCTTTTTGGCGGATCAACATGATCCATATCTTCCAAGGAACCTTCTTTACTTGTCCATTGCATTCTCATCCAAGGAACCTTCTTCATCACCAAGCATAGGTGTGTGCAAGGGTACTTGGCTCCACAGAGAGTCAGTTCTGCTGTTATTCAGGTTTATTATAATTATGTCATCAATTTTGCAACAAAAATTTGTCTTCTCATCAGGCACTCTGCTGAATTATAGTCTTCACCTTCACCACATATGTGAGCTCCTGAGACCAAATAGTTAAGTTGCTTCCGCTTATCATCAGCAGATCATCATAGCTGGGCCTTTAATAGGCCAAACTCAGGGTTTTTCAAAATAGACTGGATTTCTTTAGGATTCAGAGCCAGGCTTGGCGACCAGATTAATAAAAAGATCCTCAGAGTCCTCTTGAGGATGTGGATCACAGCTTTGAAGTCTGAATAGAGAAAAGGTGATATATAAAATATATAATACACTGCAGCTTGTAGAATTCTGTTTAAAATATCTCTAGTGTTGAATAAGAACCGTTTGATTAGCTACCATTCAACCAGTTAATGGGCTCGTTAACAAATTAAAACATTATAGTACCAATACCAGTAATATTTGAAGATACTTCATTGTCTAAAGTTTTAAAAAATCGTGTAGTTTTGAAAATAATGTTAAATTATTTGAATCAAATGATGCACACAGATTTGCAATAAAGCCTGTGAAATTGAATACTATTTAGCGGGGTGGGGATGTCATTAAAATCCTATTAGTCTTCATTTTAAATATGCAGTTAATGAATCGGTAATTTAATTGCATCACTTAACGTAGGATAAGTAGTATAAATCATAGTATGTCGGATGTAGTATTAGTAATTTCATGTCTGACATCAAAGTGATAAATTGCTGATCTCTTTGAGAAATCAAGGGATAGACCCTTACTAAGAAAAACATTGAATAGATATATATCCCATCAAAATCAATTGGATATACAGGAAGGTAACTATGAAAAAATTAATCCTTACTTTAAATTGGAATTGCGACACAAATTGTGGAGAGCATCTGTGGATTTTTAGTTATACCAGAATGTATGATGTTACAGGTTTTATTCTGAAATGCTACAATGAATTATTGTACATTCTCTCTTTTTCTCTAAAACAAAAACAATAAAATACCTTGGTCCTTTATTTTCCTAAAAATGTGACCAGTCTTTCCAAATTTTTAACATAAGTTCATGTTGTGGCTAATGACTAAAAGACTAAACCTAGAGACTAAGAGACTGCAGTTCCATTGAAACATCAAGAACAGAAGTGGATGACAAGCTCTGTGTGGGGAAATTCCCTCCTCCATTTTTCTACTGATTTTTCATCTGGTACCACCAGAACAAATTAGCAATTTAATAATCTCTCTGAATGTGCTCAGTTATTGTTCTTTCTGAACTTGTGTTCTAAGTGAAAAAATGGCATTCTTTACCTAATAATTTGACAGTGTGTCTTTTAAGAACCTTCTTGAAAACTTGTTTTAAAACTAGTCCTAAATCTCCAAAACAAAAACATCAGTGAGTGGCTAAAATTTTTTTTTTAAACAAACTTTCTTCCTGATCAGCCATTCTTGTACACTGCAACACTATAAAACACTCGGGGGGGGGGGGGGGTGCATGTGAAAGGTCCCTGCTGTTGAGAATATTTGCAGAATATTTGCTTGCTCTTTGTATGTGCTATATAAAACTGGAATATTTATGGTATCTTCATGTAAATGCTTTGCTACTAATACATGTTTTATGTGTGTGTGGTTATCCAGTAAATACATAATTAGATACAAATCTGGGTTCTGTAGTCTCTGGTGCTTCATAGAGTCTTTGCAAGTATATGCTTAACCACAGTGAAGAGGTCAGGACAGACTGCAGGACTGCACATTCCTTGCATCTCCCTTGCACTTTAACTGTGGTTTTGTTGACACCAGTGTTAATGGAACCTGTGCTTAAAAGCTGACGACGATTAGTACTTAACCAGGGTTCCAAGCTGCTTTTAAACCCAAGTTTGCCTTAACTGCTATGGCCTGATGAAGCACCTTAAATTCAGTTAAAGCAGGAAGGAGAAATTTGTTCCAGGTGGCAGGAGTGCACAATTGCATGTCTTGTTCCTGATGTCTTAGCTATGATTAAGTCTGCAGTGGTCCATGGTGTTAAAACAGCTTACTTCGAAGGGGGTGGAAAGGGTATGATGTGGTTGCCTCCAGTAACTTCCTAGCCAAGAGCACCTTCTCATAATTGTGTACTGAAGCTGTGCAGATGGAATGTGAGATTTACTTCTCGCTTTGGCTTCCTGCCAGGCACTGAGGGATGGAAACAAACTCGCCCAGATGGAAGAGGCTCCACTTTTTCCTGGAGAATCAATCAAAGCTATCGGTAAGTGAAACTGAGGTGACTGAGGTGGCATTGTTATTTGTGGTTATACATAAAATGAAAATTATTTATTTGGTTTTATGTATTTTTAGAAGTTTTTCATAAAGTTGTCAGATTTTATTCTGGACACTTCATCCTTTATACCCAAGTGGGACATTGGAGATATGGAGCACAAGAGTCGAGTTGATCTGAGATGAATTTTAATTACAAATTAGTGCAGAAATCAGTGAGGCATGAGATTGACTTGTGCTCAGTATAATCCTTAGATGCTTGTGTTTTCTGTACAGCTTTAAGTATATTCTCTTCTGCTTTTTTCAGTAAGATAATATTGAGAGTACTTTGGAATAGAATGCTGGCAATACAAATTGGGTATGCGTGTATAGCATCTGTTGAAGGAAAGGGTGGGTGAGTGAGGATGTGTTAGGATGGTTAAAGTGAGAACTTGGAGGAACTTCGAGGATCTGCTCATGTAAGCCCCATGCAAACACTGGCTGTTAGGAAAAAAAGTCATTGTGTGGCATGACGGTTTGGCATGTGAGTTTTGAGCGAGGAAGACCTCAAAATTTCATCTCTGTTGTAAACTAGCTACATGATCTTGGCAACTGCAGTACAGTGGTGACAATATTTATCTCTAATATTTATACCCCACACTCTCAGCTGGACTAACTACCAAGGCGGCCTTCAGTATAATTAAAGCAATAAAACATATTGATATTCAATGACAATTGAATAGACCAGCAGCAACTGTAATACAATAACAGATAAGCAGCTGCATTGAAATTTCTAAGAAGACTGACTATTAAAAGGATCTGTAGCAGCAGAAATTAAATTCTGCATCGTTGTATTATTGATGGCAGTTCAAGATGCCCATTAAACAATCAGGAGGAGAGGAGGAGTCAGTGAAAGGCATTGTGGGGAGGAAAGAAATATCTTTATCTGCATCAGAAACTTTGTAAGCATCGTGCCAGGCAGCTGAAGTGTGTACTATTATTTGTTTGTTTATTTATTATTAATTCACATTTTTCCCCACCCTCCCCTCAAGCGGGCTCAGGGCGGCTTACAGACAGCACACAGTGCCTAAACAACAACAATTTAAAATACATTTCAAAATACAAAGCAATAAAACATCTACAAACAAATGCTCATAGAGATGATGATGATCAGCATTCCGATGGCATCTTGTGGTTTCCCTTTGAACCAGTATCAGGGTCAGAGTCCAGCCTTCTATGGCCTTCCGGCCCGGGCTGTATTCAGGGCCAACTCACATCGCGGATGTAACAGGTGATGGTAATGGTGGTAGGCGATGATAGTAGGCAGTGGCAGCTCCTAATTGAAGGCCTGGCGGAAGAGCTCCGTCTTGCCCTGTGGAACTGCATGAGATCCCGCAGGGCCCTGATCTCTTCTGGTAGCTCATTCCACCAGAAAGGAGCCGCCACTGAAAAAGCCCTGGCCCTGGTTCCGGCGAGCCTGGCTTCCCTGGGGCCCGGGACCCGAAGTCGGTGTTGCGACCCCGACTGAAGTGCTTGCTGAGGTATTATTTAAGCAGTAAGAGAAGCCTGTACATATAGCATGTCTTACAGCATGGAGCAGTGTTTAGAGAGTGGGAAAACTGAATGTTTCTGTCTGACAACTGAATGTAGTGTTGTCTTAGTGAGACTAGTTTGAGGCTGATGACTTGCAGCAGTTATCTGGTTCAGTGCCCAGTGAAAACTGTTGTCTGTGGAACAGTGTTACATCTGTAGCCGACTTTTCTGACAAACACTTGTTCACTGCAATTAAAGTCCAAAACACATTTCTGGTGGCACATGCTGTCTCTAAATGAAAACAAAACAACAGCCGTGCCTTCAGGCTGACAATGGAAGGCAGGGTGCACAGGGGAATGGCAGGTGGGTGTGAAGTAGAGGGGAAAGATTAAGAGGGGAGATCAGATTTAGGAGTTGTTGTCCTTGATCTTTTGGCTGGTGACAGTAAACATCTTAATAAATAAATACATTATGTTAATTCTTTGTGCTGTCCAAGCCACTCATTGCCATACTTTTGAAAAAGCAGGCTTTGTATGAGTAGGTGTTCCCAACACTGAGGCTTCTGTGTGATCATCGTTTTTAAAAAAGCTGGTTGCCTGTTAATTTTCACAGATGCTCAGCTGAGGTTTCCTCAATAGAAGCTACTGGCTGGTGCTCTCCTGAATGAGTAATGACCTTGCAGATAAATTGTGGAGTCTGAGAATAGTGCTTTGCTGGGATTGTGAGTGTGTGTGTGAGAGAGAGAGAGAGCATGCATGCGCTGGTGACAATTTTTGAATTTTGAGATAGATGGGTAGAGACAGCTATGAGCTTAGCTGGACAGGAAGCAGCCTGGGAGGTTGTGGGAATGGGCACACACTGTTGCTCTCTATAAAGTTTGAATCAAGTGGCACCTTTGAGACCAATAAAGTTTTAGTCAGTGTAAACTTTTGTGTGCAAAACACACTTCTTCAGACAGAAGTGACTCAGACTTTGTTCTGCTGTTTCTGACCCAACACAGCTACCCACCTGAATCTCTTGCTCTCTGTGATTCCTTATGTAGCATGCAGTTTTCTACCTTTCAGAAATCTAAAATTTGTAAATAAAATCAGTATTACAATGATACTGCAAGTCTCCAGAAATCTGTCATCCAACCCCCCCCCCCCCCCCCAAAAAAAACCCTGGACTAAAATAAACAAAATCCTGGACTAAAACCAACTCTTCTTCACTGCTTGTAGAAGTTGGTAGCACCTAAGAGTGTATTTTTGCCACCTTGGCTCAGATAAAGGGCTTGTTTGCTGTAAAACTAAGAAGTGCCTTATTGCTAAATGAAATTGCTGGGTCATATTTTATTCAAAAGGTGCTGTCTGTATCTGGATTGCGAAGTGCTGCTTGTTCTACTCCTAATGTTCTGGAAATGAAAATTATTTATTGAATAGGCTGCAACAAGGGAAAGACAGGTTCGATGTCTGCTCGCTGCGTGCAGCGTGAACTCTTCCATATGACTAATGCATGCAGCTTTGAGAGCTGTCGTTGAATATAGTTGTCATTGTTAGGAAGAGTGATCTAAACATACTATGGGATGGAGACTTCAGCCTTTTTAACTTCTGCTTCCAAATGGCTGAGATTCAGTTAGAACTGTTGTGGAAATTGTCACCATCAAGACACTGACCAGAGCTCTTAACTTGAGCAAGCTCCTCCAGGTTCCTTCCTGTATTTGCAGGGACCCCACCTCCAAATGATTATTTCATATCTTGCAAAGTAATTTGCTACCTGAAACCGGTTATTCCATGTTGATGCCATACTAAAAAAGGCATTTGAAAGTTCAACAACTTTCTTGGATGAAACATTGTGTGTTTACACATGTGTATATATAAGAAGAATCCTATGTAGAGATAACAAGCATTAATAGATCCTTATTTTTACCAGCTAAAGATGTCATGTATATCTGTCCATTTATTGGAGCCATCAGTGGTACATTGACAGTGACAGATTTCAAAATGTATTTCAAGAATGTTGAAAGGGTGAGTCCTTTTTCCTTTTTGCACATCTTAAAGCAACATATTTTTCTTGTTATGTTTTTGTTGCTCCACTCTTAAATGTATAATTTTATGTCATTGTTGACTATATTAAATGTTTTGTACCAATGAATAATAAAAAGTGTTTACTTTTCTTCAAATTCCAGGATCCCCATTTTATTCTTGATGTTCCTCTTGGAGTGATAAATAGGGTTGAAAAGATTGGAGTGCAGAGCCATGGAGATAACTCTTGTGGTATAGAAATTGTTTGCAAGGTATCGATTTAGTCTTAAAAAACACACTGGTATTCAAATTGCTACTCCTTAGTGTTTAATTCTCTCTTGATGTGTGTTTGTGTATCAGAGGGCATTGCTTGTTTGTTCCTTGTGAACCCTACCAATTTTCTGGCTTAGCTAGTGCCATGCCATGGAATATTCATACTAATAGAAGGAAAGGGTCAGTTAATTGAATGCTAAACACAGTGCATGTGTTTGGGGGGGGTGGTGTTGTGTGTGAAGTAAATGTAAGGTAAGTTTTTTGTGTGTGAAGTAAATGTAAGGTAAATGTAAGGTGAAGTAAATATAAGGTCTTAGAAACTAGGGAGGTAATGAGATACCTATTTGCTCTACCATTCATACATCATGAAGCACTCCCTCTCCCCAGTGATTTAATGTGTGTTTTCATGATGCAATCCTTTTTTAATGGAGTTGACTCTTGTATCTGCTGCAGGTGACAGCTGTTATACTCACCTCTCTGCTGAATGTAATGGTGTAGCTTGTTCCCATGGGATGTATTCTTAGTAGTTGATGGTTAGAATAGTATTTTGCTGGATTAAGAAGAGGGGCTCCTTAGTACAAGCAGCAACTGCAAATTCTTTCATTTTGATGTGACTAACTGTCTATTTGACAGGATATGAGAAATTTGCGGTTTGCCTATAAACAGGAAGAGCATAGACTGGAGATTTTTCAGAACCTTATTACACGAGCATTTCCTCTTTCTCATGGACTGGTAAGTATTCTGTTCTGGGGTTCTGTCATTCATGATGTAAGAGAAGAGTCTGCAAAAAGTATTAGACTACTGACTGATATTGTCACTGTTGTGGCTGAACAAACTTTCTCAGTGAGACAGATAAAAGAACTAAGGCTGCATTAAGGTGAAATTCTATTGATATCAGTATGACTAATTCTAAATAGCTAACATTAGAATGGTGCTATCTCTTGCTTTAGTCATTAATGAATACCAAATTGTAAGCTGTGCTTGAAGTGATTGATTGAACACTCTGGATGTTTGAAATTCATGATAAAATGCATCCTGATTTTTGCAGCTATTCAAATGGAGTCTAACCTTTTCTGTGTTTTAGTAATCTCCTTAGAACTAATAAGTTAAGAAGCAGTATAAGGTAGATAGACAGATAAAATGCTCCTGTATATTTTGAAATGAAATATGCTTAATAATGTGAGCTTTTGTTCTATTGCATTCAGCCATTGTTTGCATCCAGCTATAAAGAAAAATTTCCTGTTAATGGGTGGAAAGTTTATGATCCAATGGCAGAATATAAGAGGCAGGTAGGTAATAAAAATATTCACATTTCAAAATAATATTCTGTATTTGTTCTTCCTCTGCATAGCCACAAACATTAGGAGATCTGAAACATGAAATTTGCCAGTATGTGGCCAGCCGGTGAATCATCCAGTTCCTCGTATGTTATCTATGAACTTAGTATTATCTGGTGGAAGGGGTGAGAAGAGGGGAGCTGATTAAATGCAGCTTTGCCATTGTCGCCTTACTCTCCCAAACTAATGGCTCTAGAGTCACTGCTGGAACTGATGCTTGCGTGTGTACATTTTAGGTGATTAGGCCTGTCTGTGTGGTCTGTCTTTCTCTTTTGTTGCGGTCAATGAAGCATGTCTGTACATATTCACAGGAAACACCCTTATGTATGCATTGCTGTGCAAGCCCAAGAAGTCATCATAATTTTTTCCCAGGTGTACTTATTTTATTTACTACATGAATGCTCTCAAGGCAGTTTAAAGTGTAAAATAGTGGCTTACAAACCAATTGTCACCATTCAGAAAGGATTTTTTTGAGAATACTTGAGAGAAAGCAGGGGGCACAGAATGTAAATCAACTGCTTTGACTACCTGGTTTGTTCTGGGTTGGAACCCCCCCCCCTTTGTTCACTATTATTCAAAAAGGACACAGAAAGAAGAGGAGAACAAGCAAATGCAGATGTCATCATTTAGATATGCCACATAATCCACCAATATGCCAGTGTACAAATCTTGTTACTGAAGACAGGCTCCCTATCCAGCTAGCGGTACTTGTGACCAAGTGGAGTTTTTAATCTGGTCACACGTTAAAATTTATATCTGCCCATATGCTAATGGTAAACAATAAATTTGTGTCATTTTCAGAATCCCTATACAAAAAAAGACTTAGGGTACTATGTATTTTTTATTTTTAAAAGTTCAGTAAGTTATTCTTTATAGGCTCTAAATTTAGTTCTATAAAATCAGGTTTCTTTTTTAAAAACGCTAACGAATAACTTTGTTTCTGTGCAGGGATTACCTAATGAGAGCTGGAAAATATCTAAAATTAATAGTATGTATGAACTTTGTGATACGTATCCTGCCATTCTTGTTGTGCCAACTAGTGTAAAAGATGATGACCTCTCCAGAGTAGCAGCCTTCAGAGCAAAAGGCAGAGTTCCAGTAAGTGTGATGCTTGACTTAAAAAAAAAAAAGAAGAAGAAGAAGAATGTTGCTTTGTGAAGTTGTGGTGTAATTTATGATATTCAGTTGCTTCCACATGGGGATTTTCCTCTTAATATAGAGCAGCATCCCCACATATTTTTGGGAAGCCTCCACATGAAATTGTTCTCATTCCAAGCACAACTTGTAGGGCTCTCATTGCTTGCATGTTGAAATCGAATCTAAGGAAAACATCCTTTGGTCTGGTTTGAACAAGGAAATGTGGTATGGCTGTGGGCAGAGTTTCCATGTGGAAGCTCTGCCTGTAGCCAGTCTGCAGATGGGGGTGTAGTTAAGCTCTACATATGCCAGTTTTTTCTTTTAATACCTTATTTTGTCATTGCACTAGCATTTCTGCACCGATGTGATGATGGGAAAGGGGAGGGGTGGGGTGGGGTGGTGATAGCAGCAAGTGAAACACAGGCATAGGTTGTTCAAATGGAGTCCTTGCCCACTTTTGTGCTACTCACAGCTGCCTCCACAGTGTGGGCACTTTTTGGCTCTCCTTTGTGAATGCAGCTCTGATCTGGACAACTCTTCAGTCACAGACAGCTTCTAAGTAAGCAGACCAATTGATTTTTTGTAGGAAGCCTGTTTGTGTCATGAAAGGGAATGCAAAGGGAATGCAAAGAAACGTTACCAGTCTGGGAGCCAAAGTGTAACATACAAAGAAATATTTAAATTATTTTTGTACAAAAAGGGGGGAAAATGCACTTTGCAAATAAGTTCAGTGATAGGTTCAGCAGAAATGCAGTTCTGTTAGTCGTAGGAAGAATAATACCAGAGGTCAGAGAGGGAATTGATCAATCAAAATCCTTCCCAGTTTGAAAATCCTTTTTTCAAGTTGGTGCTTGTCTTGTTTTTGTAGACACTAAATGCTAACCTAAAGGAAATATAATTATAGGTAATATGTTGTTAATAAAGACTGGGATTCAGAGAGCTGGGTTTTTACACATGACCAAGGCTTGAGTGGGCAATGTGGAATTATTAATTTTTTAGAGGCCAAATGGCAGGCAGTCAGGCCATCTCCTCAGCTTCAAAAGTAGATATGGTTTCCTGTGGAAGAAAGAGGGCAGCTAGTACTCTAGTAATTATCTTTGGGTTTGCAGAACTAAATGGCTGGTTGTGTCCCAAATCTTTGTCCGTTTTCCATTTAAGTTTCCTTAATCTCCTCCTCCAGTCATTTTTTTCTCTGTCCTAACTACTAAAGTCTACTTTTATTTTCCAAATGAGTTGCTTCAGAGACCTTTGTGGTTTTGTTCATTTCTTCTTCACTTAGGTGTTATCCTGGATCCACCCTGAGAGTCAGGCTACCATCACACGTTGCAGCCAGCCTCTAGTAGGCCCAAATGACAAACGCTGCAAAGAAGATGAGAAATATCTGCAAACAATCATGGATGCCAACGCTCAGTCCCACAAGCTTTTTATCTTTGATGCCAGACAGAACAGTGTTGCAGATACAAATAAGGTAAAATATTCATGAAGGGATAGAATTGGGGGCAAGAGATGGGCAGGGTGACGTGTAACAGATTATTTAATTAGTTCCTAATTAAGTGATTACTCTTGAGTTCAGCCACATGGAAGCATAAGCTCCTCTCTGACTGAACATAAAACAATAAAACTTATATAATCAGGCACTCTATGAGAGGAATTGGACTTTAACAGTACT
Organism: Lepidodactylus listeri; assembly: GCA_029233225.1. Lineage (NCBI taxonomy): Eukaryota > Metazoa > Chordata > Lepidosauria > Squamata > Gekkonidae > Lepidodactylus > Lepidodactylus listeri. The sequence goes on from JARCFY010000013.1 coordinate 40,918,600, forward strand.
GTATAATTTATAAGGGCCCAGGCATTGAAACCATCAGCCAACCAAGCAGAAACATTTTTAGTAATTTTTCTTTATTAAAATAAAGTTAAACTCTTTTATTAAGTAGGGACCCAATAAAAATACTGATACAAGGAATAAGCGTACAGAACCAGTAAATATAAAATTCATGAGAAACATAAATATCTACAGGTAATTGATCCTACTACAAGTAAATATTACTACTAAGTAACCACAAGTCAGATTTTAGATCCTGTGTTTAAAGAGGCCCAGTGCACAAGAGTTTTTTTTACCTAATACAGCATCACTTGCCATGGATTCTGTTTACAGACTTCAAAATAATTTTCCTCAAGAATAAAATACTTACTGCAGTCTCTAGCAAAGAACAAAGGGCTATCAAAACTTGTGCATATAATATACTTCTTACTTTGACATTATTCTATCTGTGAAGTAAAATACCTGGAACTGCAGCTAATGATGTAAAACTTACATAATACGAAGTATAGCAATTAAAATCAATTCCTGCTCAAACACTGGAAAGATTCCAAGGTAAGATAAGAAATAAGGGGGTCATAAAAGTGCTGTCTCTCTTAGCAAGGGCAAGGCATGAAGTCATACAAGAAGCATTTCTTAACAAGCTTGCACTTAACACTACTTTTAGGAATACATGGATAATTTAAAAAAATGCACTCTGATGATTGCAGAACAGATGGTGGTCCTTGTTTCTGTAATCACACAGAGTGCTTTCCAGGCCAAATTCCTGCCTTCCTAATTGAGCTGCCTTTCCTGATCCCCTTGAAGGATTTTAAAACAAAAATCCATATGCTGCCACCACTTCTACTTTTCAAAGTCTAACCCTAAGATTTGACCACTATGGATATTGAATCTTTCACCCTTAATAAGCCCTGGAACTTTTTCTAGATATTTCAGATCAATTGATGAAGGATGCCCATGTAGCAAAAAGGAAAAATGTTCTTTAGCTGCATACTTTGTGGATGAGTTGATCATGCAGCCTTGATAAGGGAAGATATTCAAGGCAATTTTATTATGTTCCAAAATCGGGGGTGGAGGAGCTAGCTGGGTGTGATGTGTAGAAATTCCTCTTAACAGCTCCATCCAACCTTTCTCCCGTCTTCTCCTTAGTCGGCTCTTTACCAGTAAAAGCATTGTGTAAAGATGTGGATGGCAGCGATTGTTTCATGAATCTTTTATCCTCAGGGTTTGAACAGGCCTTTCCACTTGGTTTGGCTAAGAGAATACCAATCTGTTCTGAGAGCTGGTTGATCCTTTCAAATATTTTTTGCAGAGTTTCTGAGATTAAAAGGGTTTGGGATGCCAGTAAAGCTAGTGTCTCTGATCTCTTGTTTGTGGCAGCGTTTTTTTTCAGGATCTTATCAGAGGCTTCCAAATTGATTAGCGGGTCCTGTTGGGAACAAACTGAAAGATTGTTAGGACTACAAGGGTCTGGAACTTCACTGGATAAACAGTGAAATCTGTTATAAATTGTTAGTGAAAGGTTTTTAAAAACTTCTTACATTCTGTTCTACTTGCAAACAGGCAAACGACCTTCAAAGGGCACTGCCCCTTTCCTTCCCATATTTCTTCTTATGAACCAGCTAGTTAATTCAGTTAAGCTAAATAATCCAAGCAGGCTAAATAATCCAGCTAAATTTCCTTGTGCTCTATTAAATAGGTTACTCTTATAAAGCAAAGCAAATGGGAACTAAGATTATTTAGAAAACTTGCACACAGAATACAAAGGAACCCTCACAGACAAAATGCAAAGGGGTAAGCCCTTACAGATAAATTTAAATATGATTTATTATAAATTTAAACTCATACAGCTAAATATCCCTTCATCCATAAATGCTAAGCAACATATAAAGGAATAGCAGTGTAAACTAAGTTGACCAAGGTCAGCAATACACTGTTAGCCAAGGTCAGCTATACACTGGCACGAGCAAAATAAATCACTCAGAGATACCAAAGAAAAAGAAAGGGAGAACAAACAGAATAGATGCAGGGTTTGCAAATAAAACTAGGCAACAGAATCTAGCAGAGTTTAAAATTAGAACAGATTTATTGGAGCATAGCTAACTACGAGACTTTTAAGGAGTCCTGTTCAAAACTCCTTCTTAAAAATCAACCCCTTCCCCCAATATTTACAAGACATTTAAAAAGTTTGAAAGCAGAAAAAAATGACCAACAGTGTGAAAAAAGAGGCATTTCTTCACTCATCTGTGCCAAACAAATGCAGGCAAAGTTCTAAGCATACTCACAAGTACATTCCTTTGTTTTCAGATTATTTCCAAGAAGCTCTCAACCTGTTGGGCTTCTTCCAATTTAGGGAAGAACTAGGAAGTTCGGCCACATTGTCTGGGTTCCGTAAGGAGCATATCCAGACAGAACACAACTACTCTCCAACTCTGGCCCCCTTAAGTAACAAGAGAGCCAGACTTGTGCATCCAGGTGGATTGAAATCTTCATTTTGAATTCACTGGCATACAAGTATTTTGGGGGAAAAGAGTAAAGAATAGAATAAAGCAGGCGTAGGACACTAATTCAAACCACTCTCCTATGCAGAGACAGAGCATCAATTTGATGGGGAAATATTATTGGCTATTCATATCTAAGGGTGGTCTGGCAGGAAGGAAAGTTATACAATTGGCCTATCATGTCTAGGTTACCACTCACAGTGTCAGATGCCGAAGAAGCTGCATTTTTCACTTTCCAGCAAGCCAGTTCCTTGACCGACCAAGGGAAAGGTCTTTTGGGTGTAGCTTGAAAGTGGCTGTAATGATTTCATGTTTTAGTGTGTGTGTTCCTTTAAATGTTTAGTGTGACTGCAGTAATGTAAGAAGAATGATAGGCTGATGACTGAGAATGTGAGAGATGTTCTGAGAGGAATCTGTGTGTGGATGTCTATGAAGGATACTGTGTGTGAAGTTTGAAGAGTGAGCATAGTCTGTGTGACTATGTGTGAGAGTTCTGCTCAAAGTAGTCAAGGATCAGATCTTGGTTGGTTAACCACAGTTCTTTATTTCCAATCTCTACATTAGTACAGCATCTCGGATTATTGTCAGAGATGAGACAGATTATACAAGCGGGTCTATTATACCATTCCAAGGAGTTTGAATTACCCATAGATAGCCAATCCCCTTAAGGGAAAATTGGCGGGCTAAAAGGTGTCCTGACCGTTTGGTTCTCACAGGAAAGAGTGAGGTGTTAGGCAGTAAATTTCCTCTCCCAAACCAGACCCCTCAGATGTTACCAGTTCACATAACAATCAATGGCTTCAAGGTTTTTGCATGTGATAAGAGATGAGAGGCATCCTCCCTTGAAGTTCCTGCCGGAGCAGCTGGAATGCGGAGGCAGGGATGTGAGGCCTCCTTGTTCTCGCAAATCATTGGTGTCACCCTCCCGGTCTGGACAAGCATTATTACATTACGGTTACATAGAATCCCAATACATGACAGATACATAGGAAAGCTAAAAGCATATATGAAAACAGGGGAGGAGGCCTGACTAATATATTGTCTGAATTAGCAGATTCTGACACCCTGCCCTCTTCATAATTAACTTCACCTAGCTTTGTCAGGAAACATTTTGTGGAACAATTTCACCAGTTTGGGGGCGTGAACATGTTCTGAGCGAATCCATTCATTGTGTTCCGGGCCGAAATCAAGCCATTTAACTAAATAATATAATCGGCCTCTCCGCATCTTGGAATCGAGGATTTCAGTTATCTCGAAGTGAGGGGCCCCCTCCTTCATCAGTGGAGGAGGAACTGGAGGAACTGGATGCCAGACATTCGGCCCAGGATCTTTCTTCAGGAGGCTGAAATGAAAAACAGGGTGCACAGAACTCAGTGATTTAGGCAGCTCCAGTTCAAAAGACACATCCGATATTTTACGTAACACTTTATAGGGTCCAACGTATTTCCATCCCAGTTTTCTGCTGGGCTGCAAACCATGGATATTTTTCGTGGAGAGGTAGACAGAATCCCCTGGCTGGAGATCCCAGCCTACCGCTCGTCCTCGGTCCGCATATTTTTTATAATCCTCTTTTGCCTGGTCCAGTGCTTTGGCTATCAATGGCCAGGAGTCTTGCAAGGCAGTCCACCAACTTTTAAAATCCGATGGGGAAGCATTGGGTTCATTCTCAATGGTAGGCAATGGTTTCCCTTCAAAACCCCCCACCGCCATGAAAGGAGAGACTCCCGTGGAAGAATGCACAGCGTTGTTGTAGCTATATTCTGCGAATGGCAACAACTCCACCCAATTGTCTTGATGATAATTGGTGTAGCATCTTAAAAATTGTTCCAGAATTTGATTAGTTCGTTCGGATTGGCCATCGGTTTCTGGGTGGTAACCCGAACTCAGTGCTGGTTCTATGTCCATCATTTTTAGGAGCTCCCGCCAGAAATTGGCAACGAATTGACTGCCTCTGTCGGATACCACTCTTTTCGGAAAAGCGTGTAATTTTATCACGTGGTTAAAGAAAGCTTTGGCCATTCCCTTGGCGGTGGGCAATTGCTTGAAGGGGGTGAAATGAGCTTGCTTTGAAAACGTGTCAACCACCACCCAAATAACCGTCTTCCCTCTGGAGGGGGGTAGATTCGTGATAAAATCCATAGCTATGGCCTCCCAGGGGCGAGAAGGGGTGGGTAAAGGGTGCAATAATCCAGGAACCTCCCCCCCCCCCCCCGTTTTTTGCACATTAAGCAAGTTTGGCAAGCCAAGACGAAATCGGAGACGTCTCGGCGCATGCGCGGCCACCAGAATTGACGCTGGATTAAATTAAGCGTTTTTAGGAAACCAAAATGCCCTGCTAGTTTAGAAGAGTGGCAGGCCAACAATATATCTTTGCGTTTGGCCCGTGGCACCACTAGTTTGTCTCCATGGAGCCAGCACTGATCTTCTCTCTTTGAGCATTCTCCTAAAGCCTCCAATTCTTCCACTTCCTCGGGAGCATAATCCCCCCCCCAATCACAAGTCCCGATATCCAACTGCGTTTTCTTGGTTTGGCTCCGAGTGACTACTGCCCCACCCAATTGCTGGGGGGAGAACATGGAATCAAACACCTCTTCCTTTACACTCTCATGTTGGGGCAATCTGGATAGCGCGTCTGCCAAGGAGTTGGCCTTCCCAGGGAAATGTTTAAGCACAAAATTAAACTTGGAGAAAAAGTCTGCCCACCGCAGTTGTTTGGCATTGAGGGATCTCTGTGTGCGCAACGCCTCCAGATTCTTATGATCAGTCCAAATTTCGAAGGGGGCTTGCGCGCCCTCCAACCAATGCCGCCACGTAGTGAGCGCCAATCTAATAGCCGCCGCTTCCTTGTCCCAAACCGACCAATTTCTCTCCGTGTCATTAAATTTTTTCGAGATGTAAGCCAGGGGGTGTAACTTCCCGTCCAGCCCGCTTTGTAATATGGCCCCCCCCCCATGGCTACATCCGACGCGTCTACATGGATTATAAACTCTTTGGTCTCATCGGGGTGGGCTAAGATGGGCTCGGAAGTGAAGAGAGTTTTTAAAGTTTCGAACGCCCTTTGGCACTCCCCGTTCCAGGCAATCCTCTCTCCTGGCTTTCCCGCCTCGGGCCCCCTCCCCTTAGTTTTCAGTAAGTCCGTTAGGGGGAGAGTGACCGTCGCAAAGTCTTTTATGAAGGTTCGATAGAAGTTACAAAATCCTAACAGGCTCTGTAATTGTTTCCTCGTTCGCGGAGCCTTCCATTGCACTACCGCCTCCACTTTGGCTGGGTCCATTTCCAGTCCCCTTTGAGAGATGCGATAGCCTAGGAAGTCTACTGACTCACGATGGAACTCACACTTTGATAACTTAACATAGAGCTGGTTTTGCAGCAGGGTAGAAAGGACTTCCCGGACTAGTTTTACATGCTCTTTCTTATCAGTAGAATAGATCAAGATATCATCTATGTAACATAACACCCCTTTAAACAAGTGCTTGTGCAATACTTCATTGATCAAACTCATAAAGACCCCGGGCGCGCCACTTAAGCCGAACGGCATCACTAGGTACTTGAATTGTCCCAGGGGTGTATTAAAAGCAGTCTTGGATTCATCCCCCTCCCTGATGCGCACCCTGAAGTAGGCATCACGCAGATCCAGTTTAGTAAATACCTTCCCTTTAGCTGCTTCCGTCAATAAGTCCTTTATTAAAGGGAGGGGGTAGGCGTTAGTAGTGGAGACGGCATTCAGTCCCCTATAGTCTGTGCACAGTCTTAAACCCCCGTCTTTCTTCTTCCGGAACAACACGGGGGCGGCAAAAGGGGACTTGGCTGGTCGGATGAAGCCGCGCGCCAAGTTTTTGTCCAGGAACTTTCGCAGCTCTTCCCGCTCTAAAGGGCTCATGGAATACAGTTTCCCTTTAGGGAGTTTCTCCCCCGGGAGTAGCTCGATAGCACAGTCCGACAATCGATGGGGGGGTAACTCATCCGCCTCGGTCTCGCTGAATACTTCCAACAAGTCTCTATACTCCTTGGGCACCAGGGTGGGGGTAAGAGCCAGCGCGGTGGGTGGGGGAGGAGAGGTCGGTGGTCCTGGACCCCACTCCAAGTCCCATTTATGCGCGAGGCAGCGGTCATCTACCCAAGAGATCTTCCCTTCACTCCATTTAATGTATGGGTCGTGCGAACTGAGCCAGGGGCTTCCCAACACCATGGGGAACTGGGCATTTGGGGTAATGATGAAAGCTCACTTCTCCCAGTGTTCCCCCGTCCCCAAAATCAGGCTTTCGGTTTCCGCTATGCATTCTTCCTTCATCTCCGACCCATCCATCTGAGTAAACTTTAAAGGTTCCGCCAGCGGGGTAACCTTTGGTCCCAACCCCTCCACCACCAAAGGGCTAATTAAGTCCCGAGCACACCCAGAGTCAATTAAAGCACGGACCCTCATGTGGGTGCCTGATCCCGGGGTCACCACAGTCACTACCATATATAATAGGGGGCCAGGGATGCTCACCGGAGATGGCGCTTCTTGGCGGGGGACCTGCAACTCTGCGCCGCTCACTGCAGGCCGTTGGAGTTTCCCGACATCTGCGTTTCCATCAGTTCCAGCTCCCCTTGTTCGTTTGTAGCTCCCTCCAGCTGCAACGCCCGGGGTTTGATCGGTGTCTTCCCACGGCTAGGGGTGCTCCCCGCCACCGGTGTCGAGGTCTTCGGCCCCTTCCCTCCTCCTCTTGGGCACACTGAGGCAAAGTGGCCACTTTCCCCACATTTCATGCACAGCCCTTGCCGAAACCGGGCATCTCGGAGGTCTTGCACGCTGGGCCGCGGCTTCGCTCTCGGCGCTGCTTTGCTGGCCGCCGTGGCCGAGGTTCCCATCTTGATCAGGGTAAATCTCTCTTCCATGTCGGTCGCGGCCCTCATCCAGGTGGCCAACGTGCCCGGGCGGCCCCCCAGCAACACCGTCTCGTAGATCTCCGGGTTGAGGCCCTCCCAGTACTTCTCCATGAAGAGTTCCTCTGGCCAACCGTGGATCTTAGCCGCGATGCGCCGGAACTTGTCGGTGTAATCCCTCACCGTGGATCTCCCCTGGAACAACTTCCGCAGTTGATTCCGAGCCTTTTCCTCGCCCAGAGGGTCCTCAAATTGATGACGAAGGGCCCACATGAAGTTGTTCAACGAACGCAGCTCAGGTCCTGGGGCATCGTGCAGGCTCACATACCAATCGCTGGCGGTGTCTTTCAGCTTGGACCCGATGTAGCCAATCCGTTCTCTCTCGGTGGGATAGAGATGGCCCCAGCTGTCCAGGAACCTCTCTATCTCCAACATGAAAAAACGCAGCTTCTCGGGGTCCCCATCGAAAGTAGTCGTCAGAGGATCGGAGGGGGCTGGGCGGATGGCTGGGGCGGCCGGTGCCGGTGCCGGGGCGGGACCTGGCACCGGAGGCGGAACGACCGGCGGGGCTGGCTGCACCGGAGGGGCAGGCACCTGAGGCTGAATCGGGGCCCCTCCAGGCACTGCTGGCGGTTGCTGAACTCCTATCCCCTGACCGGGGAGGGCTCCTTGCACGACCCTCATAGCGTTGCGAAATTGGTGCTGGAGATCGAGGGCCAACTCTCGTAGTTCTGCGGTGAGTTGGAGCTGTAGCTCTCCCATCATCTGGTCCAGTTGGGGCATCTGTTCCCCTCGGTACGGATCGGGCCCATACGGACCTGGTCTCTCTCCTTCGAAGGGCGGGCGACGCGGCTCTCCTCGGTAGATCGGCTCGCAGTCGTCTCCCAGGTAGCTCGGTCTCCCGCGATCGAGCGGGTCGCCAGGGAACGAAACCCGTGCCCCTTTCCGGTCGTGCACCCACGAATCCACGGTCCCACGACTGATCTGGCTCCAAGCGTACTTGGGGGTCACGCTCTGACGAGGAGGTAGGCGCGGGATGTAGTGAGCCCCCTGAATCGTAGTCACCGGCACTTCTGGGGCCCCTCCGCCGCCTCCACCACCGTTCCCCGGGTCCGTCGGGGTAGCGGGGACATCTTCGGGTGTAGGGATGGGGACCGTGTCGTCGTCTGACATGGTCAGGAACGGCTAAGTCCCAGTCACAGATCTCTGACAATCTGTGAGAGTTCTGCTCAAAGTAGTCAAGGATCAGATCTTGGTTGGTTAACCACAGTTCTTTATTTCCAATCTCTACATTAGTACAGCATCTCGGATTATTGTCAGAGATGAGACAGATTATACAAGCGGGTCTATTATACCATTCCAAGGAGTTTGAATTACCCATAGATAGCCAATCCCCTTAAGGGAAAATTGGCGGGCTAAAAGGTGTCCTGACCGTTTGGTTCTCACAGGAAAAGAGTGAGGTGTTAGGCAGTAAATTTCCTCTCCCAAACCAGACCCCTCAGATGTTACCAGTTCACATAACAATCAATGGCTTCAAGGTTTTTGCATGTGATAAGAGATGAGAGGCATCCTCCCTTGAAGTTCCTGCCGGAGCAGCTGGAATGCGGAGGCAGGGATGTGAGGCCTCCTTGTTCTCGCAAATCATTGGTGTCACCCTCCCGGTCTGGACAAGCATTATTACATTACGGTTACATAGAATCCCAATACATGACAGATACATAGGAAAGCTAAAAGCATATATGAAAACAGGGGAGGAGGCCTGACTAATATATTGTCTGAATTAGCAGATTCTGACACTATGGGATTTTGAGTCTTTTTCTGAGTGAATAAGACCAGCAATTTAGTCTGTGTGAATAAAACAAAGAGACTAGCCTGTGTGGCTATAAATGTCAGAGAGAGAGAGTATACCGAGTATATGAGCCTGTCAGAGTGAATTTTGGAGACTGAGAGACTGTTTGTAGCACCAAGCATTATCAGTTATGTTTACAAGTTCCTTTCTTCAGCAACTGTTCAAAATAACCAGAACCTGTTTTGTTCTTTATTAAATTAATCAATTTTTGTTTATACTTATCCCAGAAATCAGTACAGTACTTCCTCAGGGCCACATAGTCCTCTGAAGTGCCCAGGCCCTAGGTCATACTACCAAAAGAGAGAGATTTGGAATTTTAAATTCCTGGTGGCAGCAGAAAACTACCAAGTTTATATACACAGAGAGTGTTTAAAGGTAAAACTGTTTCCCCAAATAGCAAGAACCTCACAGTGGCATTTCAGGAAAGCATACAAAACATTACAAAGATGTCGGTAGCTGAAGTTCACTGTTAATGATGTGCTTTTGTAAGTAACAGTTAGTAGGTATTTACTGTTGAAACACTTAAATTATTTAAATAATTTATGTAAGATGATTTGTGATTGCAGGCAAAAGGTGGAGGATATGAAAGTGAAAGTGCCTACCCAAATGTTGAGCTGATCTTCTTGGAGATTCCAAATATCCATGTGATGAGAGAATCACTACGTAAGCTGAAAGAAATAGTTTACCCCACAATTGATGAGTCTCGATGGCTGTCCAATGTGGAGAATACTCACTGGCTGGAATATATACGGGTAATGGGCTTGATTAAAATATCTTCTGTCTTTGCATTTAAGAGTTACGTTAAATTATATTGAAGTTTATTTCCAGAGTTTGTTCTTACATTATCTTTCCAAGATCTGAAAGGAGGTGAAATCTTGCTTGATTAGAATGTGATTTTCCATTATTGCTGTACTTTGATGCTATTGCCAGTATGGCATAGTGGTTGGAATAGGGGCTGAAGGCTCAAGGGCTAAAGCTCAGTGGGTGACCCCAGGCTAGTCATACTCTTTCTCAGCCTAACATTCTTCACAGGGCTGTTGTGAGAATAATATGCAGTGAGGGAGAACCATAAACATTTCCCTGAGCACCAGGAAGGAAGGATAGGGTAAAAATGTAACAGCTAGACGGCTGAGGATTTCACATTCCAATAGGAGTATGTATACAGCTCTTCTAATACCTCATCTCAGCAATCCCTTATGAGGTCAGAGCAGTGGTATTATCCTCTTATGGTGTCTTTCATAAGGCCACCTAATGAATTCATAGCAGAAGGTGAGATTTGAACTAGAGGCTATCTGATCCCCAGTATGCCACACCACATCAGTTCTCATGCTTTGTTGGGAGCTTGAGGAGTCATATTCAGTCTTGTACAGGGCTCTGTTTCTTTGCAATATGGAAGGCTGGCACATGCCCCTAGGCAACTCTCCATCTCTTTCTTGGGCAGACTGCCATGGGAACTACAAATTTAGCTGGCCTACCACCAGAAGCATCTCATTTGTAAACCCTGCGTACTTTCTTCACTTTGTAGCTAAGTCATGTTCTGTAATGCTTTATTTTTTTGTGGTATCTGTGGACCAAAGCACAGGTTCTATAGATGTTGGTGGAGGTAGGTACTTATTTTAACGGCAGTGGGATTAATTTTAGTATCCTGGTCTGATAATATATTCAGTTTTCACTAGGCTTAACCTACATGTTTGAAGTTTTTGAAATGGATGCATTCCCTGGCAGAGATAAATGGAATAAAACCTATGTTCATCGTCATGGCTTCTGTATAGGCACACGTGGGGACTCCACAGTCGCCGGCCAGCCATGGAGAAAGAATTTCCAAGCTTTAGTGGAATTTTCCAGAGCCTGCAAGTGCTCCCCCTCCATCTCCAGTAACTCCTTTCCCACCCAAAGGGTCATGTGACAGACGTGAGGCAAGCACTCTCCCCTCAGTTCTTTTCTTGCCTCCAGAAGGAGAACATGAGTCTTTCCAAGTTTTGTCTTTTTTCAACTTTTTCTTGGCTTCAGATGTTGATCACCAGAGCCGGTAGGATGCCATTATTTAAAAAACATGAAGAGTGTGGAACCAAAATGGCTGAGAACGACGGCCATAAGTCATGTCTATTGTGTCTCAGTGAAGGGCATAATATGGCCTCATGCCCCACATGCTGCCTTACTCTGAAAACCTGTGATGCTAGAGCTGCCAGGCTTAAGGCAGCCTTATGGGGAAAAGCCCTGGGAGCCCCAGAAGTGCAGACAGAAAAACGGGCGCACTCCAGTAAGTGGCCATGAGCCCTGTCTGTGGCTTTGCTCTCAACACCATCGATGTTGGAACTGGCAAACAAAATTGGCACTGATGCACTTGGTGTCGAAACCACCATCCAAGAAATCGAAAAAGAAAATGAAATATTCACAACGGGCTTCTCCACACGGGTCAATTTCAGTCAATCAAAACTTTTTTTGGCATGGATTGAACAAGAAAATGACAACATAGGAGCCACAGATTTTAAATATACAAAGACAGTCATCCCGCCAGAGCTTAACCTTACATTCTCAACTCTTATAGCAACAGGGAGAAACCTCGCCACTGCTATGGTGATGTGAGGGCAGAGATCTGATGGAAGGAAGAATACTAGTCTCTCTTTTGGAGAACTGTGCCTACTAATCAAAAGGGGGCTGATTAGGACATCCCATATTTTATCATAGAATTCACAATTAAGCAAGATGTGGGTCATCGATTCTGTTTTCCTGCTACTACATAGACAGGTCCTTTCAGATTAGAGGACATTTGCAAATCTACCACAAAGGACCGCAGATGGTAAGCGTCAAAATGTGCAGGCATTAAAGCTCGTCTTAATTGTGGAGCTGTAAGCTGTAAAAAATAGTCAGCTATAAGCCCATTCCTCGGTGTTATTATTAAACTTCAGAGGGGAGGAAGTAATACCGGAACAGAGAGTCTGTTTTCCAGTGTCAAGGATCCTCTGCTTCAGTGTTCTGAATATTTGAGATTCACCTGACATGAGCAGGGAGTCAAGGGGAATACCAATAGATTGTATTTTTCTCAGTATTGAGGTTGACCAATTAGATGTAAATGAGTCTGATAGCAGCAGACAGACATAACTCTTAGGTTCTGTTCTAAAGTAAAGGCGTAACCAGAATTTAAAGGTTGTTACATAGTTAGGCACTCCAAGGATACGCCGCAGAAACATTGCCTGGATCTGCTTAACCTTTTGATTGAAGGAGTCATTCCAGACAGGGATCCCATAAAGTATTTGGGATAAGACTTTGGCATTGAAGACTCACATTTTACCTAGGCTTTGACACCAAGGATCCGTCTCCCCTTGGAGCTGACAGGGCTCTCTGAATCAGTGCCAACTGACTGACTCACCTCAGTCCCCTCAACACTGATTGAGGTCCCCTCAACACTGTCTGTCTCCAATGCTGATCGACGTTGGGGCCTTCACAATGCCAAGAACACCATTGCCATCAGGACAGGAGCCACATCTCTCGAGGTCTTTAGACAATCTGCTAGGAGTCACAAACAACAGACACCCCAACTTCAGCCTACGCAGTGGCCAATGCAGCATCAGCCATGGTTCCCATTCCCTATGGTGTTTCTATCTCAGTGGGGACCCTACAATTTGCAGCAACTCTCATTCCCTTGGCAACCGCCACAGCCACCCACCAAACGTAAGAAAGGTAAAGACCCCCAACCTTCACTTCATGTACCTACTGAGATGGCACTACTCTCAGAATTGGAGGAGGGACTGGATCATGACTCAGAATTGGGCTCAAAAGATATCTCCATGCCATCACCTGATGATGCTATGGGTGAACCATCAGCCCCATCACTGATGGAGGACTTGAAACTCTAGTCCAAACAACTTATACAGATGGCAAAGGCACTTGACCTGGAGTATCTAGCTTCAGAGCCACAACCCGCCAACCCCATCATTAGAGTCCTGTATGTTCCAGATTCATGGTATTAGGGATATTGAAATTGGTGTATAGTCAAAGCCTTCTTTGACTGCAACTTCTGCCGGGAAGCTTGAAAATCTGTACAAAGTCAGAGAAGATGACTGCTCCTATCTCTTCCTTCACCCACCAGCTAACTCTTTGATATCTGAAGTCTTACCTGCAAGGGGCAAATCAGGATCCTGCTCACCCCCTTTGGACAAAGAAGGCTGTAGACAGGACTACCTAGGCTGCAAGGGGCCATAGAACTATGAGTGGTGAACTTTACTGCCATAATGGGAAGATATCAGATGTTATTGTGGGACTGCATGTCGCGATTCCTTGAATTCCCCTGATGAGAAAAAACAATTGGCAAAGTGCTTCTTTTGGAAGGGCAACAATGGGGCAAGCATCAGTTGAATGAAGCCAGACATGTAGCAGATTGCCACAGTAGGACCATGAAATCAGGGATAGTTCTCAGATGAGACTTGTGGCTGAAGTCATCAGCTCTGCCCCAGGACACTAGGGTCAAGATAAGGGAACTTCCATTTGAAGGTTGAGAGCTGTTTAGCAACCAAACAGATTACGTTTTGGATCGCATCAGAAAAAACAAGATAACAGCAAAATACTTAGGGATTGCTCCTGCCCCCATACAGCCTTTTAAGCAATGGTACCTTCTGAGTCACTCCCAGAGGTTTCAGTCTACCAGGCTATACCACTACCCTGAGTACTGGTATAGCGCCCCTCCAACCTCACACCAATTTTATAGGCCTTCGTATTCTCAGCAGGCCCAGTACAAAAGGCAATCCAAACAAAGGGATAAACATTCCTCTCACTCCCCAAGGGGCCAGCCCCCTAGAGGTTCAGAGCTGTCCTAACTAGCACAGGAAATAGTCTTTTTGGATTGGTTATCTAAGTTTGTTGATGCATGGTTAAAAGTTAGAGCTGACTCTTGGGTATTGTCCATAATAAAAAAGGGTTATTTCTTAGAATTTAGATCTCTGCTTCCAGTTCATCACCCTGCTGAGTCCTTTCTGGGCTCTGCCATATTCCTGTCACAGGAGATTTCTTCCCTCATTTCCAAGGGCTCCATCATGGAATTCCCTCCAGGCTTGAAGGGAGAAGGGTTCTTCTTTTATTACTTTACAGTTAATGAAAAAGATGTGGGGGGAGACCCATCTTATATCGAAGGAATCTAAACAGATACTTACGTATTTTAAAGTTAAGGATGTTGCTCCTTCAGGAGTTCCTTCTCTTGTTGGGCAAGGATCAATGGTTTGTAGTACTGGACTTCAAGGACGCATATTTTCATATAGCAATCCATTAGATGTGCAGGAAATATCTCAGATCTCTCCTCAACAGTATCATGAATATATAGTGTTGCCCTTTGGGCTTGTCACCGCCCCCAGGGTATTCAACAAATGTGTCTCAGTTGTCGTATCATACCTGAGGTTAAAGGGATGCATCGTCTACCCATAGCTGGATGACTGACTCATAGTGGACACCTCCCCTGAAGGCCTGTTACAGGACCTACACCTGACACTGAACACTCTACAAGAGCTAGGGTTCCTCATTAATTGGGGGAAATCCTGCTTTCTTGTACCCAGTCTATTGATTTCATCTGGGCCAAGTCTGCCAAAAATATTCAGAGATTGCTAGGATACATGGCATTGACCTCGGCTGTAAATCCACCTGCCAGATTACACATGAGACTGCTCCAGAATTGGTTTATATGGACATTCAACTCGAGATATACCCTTAATGAAAGAAGTTTGTAATACCTGGGATGACCCTTTGTAGCCTAAATTTGTGGGCAGAATTATCACACTTGCTCAAAGGGATTCAGGTAGGGGTACAGTCCTATGGTGTACAAGTGTTAATGGATACCTCCCTAGGGGGATGGGGGGCACACTGTGGGGAATTCAGGGTAAAGGGCACATGGTCCCTACCAGAATCCAGACTTCATATTAACCTTTTAGAACTCAGGTCAATTAGGCAGACTTTCACTTCTCTTGCAGTGTTGCTGAAAGGACATCATGTTCTGCTAGCAACAAATACGACAGCCAAGTTCTGTGTGAACAAATGGGGGCACAGGCTCCATTTGCCAGTGCAGAGAATTATCATTCATTTGGCAATGGGCAGTGTCTCACAATCTGCACCTAACAGCCATACACATTGCAGGTCAGGAAAACACACTAGCAGACACACTGAGCAGAACCACGGACATAAATCATGAGTAGTTGATTGCCAACTCTTATTGGCTCCTATCTTTGAGGAATGAGATTTCCCAGACATAGACCTCTTTGCATTGAGTACTAACATCAAATGCTGCCTTTATTTCTCCAAGGCAGCAGCAGACAAGGAATCACTGGGGATGCATTCCAGTTATGCTGGCATGGTTACCTTTCCTATGGGTTCCCCACAGCTGGAATTCTATATAAGGTGGTAGCCAAATTAAGAGTGGGCAAGACCACCTGTATACTTCTGGTGCCTTACTGGCCCAGAAGGGTGTGATTTCCAACTCTGTGGCAGCTGGTCAAAGGAGTCCACAGGATTATACTCCCAGCAGGCAATCTCCTCCAGGTGGGCACCGTCTGTCATCCCAGCATCCACTCCCTGTGTCTGACAGCGCGGCTGATTCTCCCTTAAGTAACCTACCCAAAAGAGTCAAGGAAGTTGTGGTTGGATCTCATAGGCCCTCCACTAGAAAATCTTACTCTTCCAAATGAAGGAGTCTGGAAAGTGTACAGAAGACCAAGGGGTCAGGCCAGACACATGTGATTTGTCTAAGATATTTGATTATTTGTTAACATCCATCAAGGTTCATTTTGCTGCCATATCTGTCTTCCATTAGAGTGTCAGAACTTCTTCTGTGTTCTCAGTGCCTGAATCTAAAAAGTTCCTTAAAGGTTTACATAATTTGTACCCACCTCTTGTGCACCCTGTACCACAATGAAATTTGTACCTTGTTCTAGCAAAATGAATGCATAAACCCTTTGAACCACTGGCTAAGTCTGACCTGTCTCTCTTGTCATATAAGATGGCCTTTCTGGTGGCAATTACTTCCGCACACAGAGCCACAATCCATCCTTTATCAAGTTCCAGGTAGACAAAGTGGTTCTGAGACCCAGCTTGGTTTCTTACCGAAAGTCATATCTCACTTTCATATAAATCAGGACTTAACCCTCCCAGTGTTTTTCTCTTCACCAACCTCTCCATCCGAAGAGACACTACATATACTAGATGTTAGGAGAGTACTTCTTTATTATTTAAAATGCACAGAAGAGTTTAGGAAGGATAGGAACCTGTTCATTTGTTTTAGAGATCCAAATTAGGGGAAGGCAGCATCCATTCAGTCTCTGTCTAGGTGGGTGGTGTCAGCAATCAAAACAGTGTACAAAGAGGCAGGCATACCTTGCCCTATTGCATTGAGGGTGCATTCTATGAGGGCTCAAGCTTTATCAGCAGCATTCCTGTCCAGGCTACCTTTAGGTGACATCTGCAAGGCAGTCCCCTGGTCAACGCCCTCAACATTTGTCTGGCACTATTGCATGGACATGGATGCTCAGTGAGGCAGCAGTTGGGAAAGTGGTCCTACAATCAGTCTTCTGCTGATCAGCCCACACCTGCCTCCTTGGTGAGTTTGCTAATCACCCATGTGGGATTGCACAGAAGCCACGATAATGAAAACAGAGTTGCACATACCTGTAACCGTTGTTCAACAAGTGGTCTTCTGTGCAGGCACACATCCCTCCTTTCCCCACTGTGGGCTGCCCTACTGGTATCTCTCTGCAGCTCCTTGGGGCAGCAAAGGAAGAACTGAGGAGAGAGTGCTCACCCTGCCTCTGTCATGTGACCCTTTGAGCAGGACAGGACTTACTTGAGGGGAGGGGGAGCCTTCTTAGGCTCTGGAAAATTCTACTAAAGCTTGGAAACTCTCTGTGGCTGGCATGCAACTGGCATCCCCATATATGTCTGCACAGAAGACCACTCAATGAACAACAGTTACAGATAAGAGCAACCATGTTTACATTGTTATCTAGATAATTAAATTGAACATAGTGAAGCATGGATTTCTTGTCAAGTCAAACATGCTAACAGAGTCTGCTAGCAGTAGAGAATTCTGCACACTGTAGTCTGTGTAGCATTTATGGACGATAGGTCTTTAAGCCATGATAGTTAAACAAAATCTCCTTTAGAGGTGACACACCTATGAACATCTGCCTCATGATGGAGACAGTCAGCAAGGAAAGGGCTGTGATACGTCACACTTGTGAGCTGCCTGACATATCCAGCTTTTCATGGATGAAAACAGAACAGTAGATTAGATCTTGCGTTATTAAGATAAGATGTATTTTGACAAATTAAATATATATTATTTAAATAAATAGTAAACGTCTCAATCTGGGACTTTGCTTCTTTCTAAAGATGCTTCTTGCTGGAGCAGTGAGAATTGCTGACAAAATCGAATCTGGTAAAACATCAGTGGTGGTACACTGCAGTGACGGCTGGGATCGTACCACTCAGCTTACCTGTTTAGCCATGCTCATGTTGGACAGCCATTATAGAACCATCAGAGGCTTTGAGGTCCTCCTAGAGAAGGAGTGGATGAGTTTTGGACATCGGTTTGCAATGGTAAGTTTGAAAGACCCCCCCTCCATCTGTGTCAATCCACTGTTCTTTTTTTTACTGGGGCCAGGGCACTGCCTGTGACAAAAGACATGATGCCCTCTTTTGTTTTACTTCAGTGTAAACACTACTCTGTACAGTACTCAGATGCTGTTTGAAGAAATGTAACTTTTCTAATGTGCTCCTTTTCTAAAAAAAACCCCAAAACGTTAAAGAAGAAAACCTTGCTCAGCGGATTCTTTGTTTCCTCCCCCTCCCCCCAGCGAGTGGGCCATGGAGACGATGATCATGCTGATGCCGACAGGTCGCCTATCTTCCTTCAGTTCATTGACTGTGTGTGGCAAATGACAAAGCAGGTGAGAGAGTGCGGCATATTTATGACAACTTCTTCCGTGTTTTTAATTCAAATAGGAGGTCATATTTTCTTGAGAAGAATGGAATAGTTTTTAACTGAACTGTGGAAGTTAATAGCAGAGGAACACTAAAACCTATATTTAGTTAAGAACTCTGAAATCTCAATAGGATGCAGATGCACTAATTCAGAAATGCTGCCTATACATATCATAGTTAGCCCAAGCATTTGTACTTTTGGGGTAATTAACAGCTCCATCATAAGCCCTTGAGGCAGGTGTATCGCTGGTTCTGGTAGGGTACCAGTGTAGCCAGTTTGTATTCGATGGTCAGTAGTGAAAATGACAGCATGAGCTATGGATCTCATAGAATCATAGAATCACAGAGTTAGAAGGGGCCCTGCAGTCCATCTAGTCCAACCTCCTCCTCAATGCAGGATCAGCTTAGAGCATCCCTGACAAGTTTTTGTCCAGCTGCTGCCTAAAGACTGCCAGTGAGGGGGAGCTCACGACCTCCCTAAGGAGCTGATTCCACTGTTGCATAACTCCTACTGTAAAAAAGTTTTTCCTAATATTCGGCCGGTACCTTCCCATCCTCAAATACTTAAAGAGAGCAATCATGCCCCCCCTCAACCTCCTCTTCTCCAGATTAAACATTCCCAAGTCCTCAGCCTTTCCTCATAGGGCTTGGTCTCCAGGCCCCCGATCATCCTCGTTGCTCTTCTCTGCACATGCTCCATCCTGTCCATATGTTTGGATCTATATGTTTGGAACCCACCCTGATCCTACTATGTGGGGAGGGTAAAATAACCCAAATAAAGGTTCAGGTCCCAGCATGGGAAGAATACTCCAAGAAACAGCTATTGGCAAAACAAGGGAAACCCAGGCCCCAGGCTAGCAGCTGGAGAATGCGCACTTGCTCTTTCACAGAAAGAATTCCTGTCATTTTTCACAGTAGCTCACTCAGAGAAATCACTCATGAGAAACAGGAATGAGTGTGTTTGAATCTCACCAAGGGAAAGCTGGGAATAAGACAGAGCTTACCTTTTGGTCAGCAACAAGCCAATCAGCTGCAAAGTAGGAGGAGGACCGGACCTGCATCTGATAGACTGCAGAGCATTCATCTTAACCACACACCCAACTGGGTATACAGGGGAAAGATACATGAGGGGACTCATGAAATCCTCTATTGGACCTGTTTTCAAATCTATCCATGTACCTTTGCAGGGAAGACTGCAGAGAGAGAGGCTTACAAACTTAGCATGTATGAAGTCGCTGGTCCAAGCCCTGCATGAAACTAGCTGCTAGCTTCAAGAAGAGTCCTGAAGTATTTCATGGGCACAGCAGAAATTTTGCACCATCTGACTAAATCACTGGGGATGGGTTTTGATGCTGATTTGCTGCCCCAGATGCCATTCATGCATTCACTGCTGCTCCTACCAGCAACCCTTGTGCGCCATCTCCTTATGTAGCCTACTGTAAGGGTTATCACATACTAGCAATGATAAAGCATCAGCAGGGGAATTATGAACCTGGTGGTGCCTGCCCTCGCTAGGACACAACTGTGCAGACATTGGAGGACCCTACCAGTATGAGTTCTCTGTTGCAGGCAACTGAGTAAAAAGCCAGGGATGGGCATAGATCCCCATCTGCCAGATCACATTAACACAGAGGCACAACTGTGAAACAATTCAAGCATTTATTGAACAGCATCAAGAATGGAGTTCTGAATGCAAGTTAGATGTTGAAGTTGCCAACTTTGTAGGCACATCAGGGCTCCTGTGCCTTTGGAAGTGGTGATGACAGATAGTAGAATTATAGGTAGAGCTAAGCCTGTCACTGCATGGCCATGATACCTACAGCTGTCTCTTAAGCATCTTGCATTGTGCAGCAGCCAGACTATTGCCAATAGCCAGACTTTGGTTCTTGGATTATATAGGATTGTGTGGGAGCCAAAGAGATGGTAACCACACAGCAGAACAGGTACATATTTACTGCAGCTGTTGCAGGCTCACCAGGTGGTTGGCGCTGCACTGTGAATGGGGTCCATCCTTGTGTCTAACACTGTTGGGAAGCTGCCTGGAAAGAACCATAAGAACTATCATAATGACTAATGTTCTGCAGTTGCAAAAACGGTATGTGGCTCAAGCACCCTGTACATGGTGTAAACTACAGATGAGACCATGACAGCACAAAGTTTTCTTTCAGTTCTTATACTCCTTCTGCTTAGGGGATTGCTATACTTTACTTGTTGGGTGATGTTGTCACTGAGCCAATACTTACTCATCCCTTTTAGGAAGCTGCATTGGAACACTGTCCCTCAAGGCAAAGGACTTTGTGACTGTTTGCCCAGCATTAGCAATGGTTGTGTTGGATAATAATCTCAGAAATGGAGTTGTACTCCCTATTTCCCCTCTAGCTTGCTTTGCGGGGAGGGTGGGGTATAAATTAAATAAATAAATAGTATGTAGTCTAACAGCACCATAACATCATGGTGATGTTCTGCTGGTATAACTCCAGGAGTGAGCCCCCTTTCTGCACTGTGCACACTTAGCCTGTATTCCCTTGGTGGGAGACATTACTAGAAACTACTAAGGAAGGAAGAGTTGTTGAGCAGTAAATAAAAGATACATGCTGCAGGGGTGGTGGTGGGGGATTTGCAGCAAAGTTTGAGGTTGGGGTCTCTCTTCCTTGCTTACCTGTTAGGATATACTGTCCTTGGAGGTGCAGATGGAGGAGTAGAACATCAATTCTGTGTTTGTGTCCTTCATTTTGATTCTGAGCACAGCAGTGTTACAAGTAGGCTTTTATCATTGGCTGTGATCCCCATTTGTGGAAAAAGTCCTTTTTAGTGTTTCCATCACTGAAGTCCTCCCATGTCTGATCTAAGTGTACACAAAATGAGGGCAGTCTTTCTTGCCCAGGTACATACAGCTGGCTTCAAACCCAAGGATAGCAAAGGATTCCAAATGTACCATGTAACTAATGTTCCCTCTAATTTTTCTCCCCTACTAAGAGGAGCAGTTCGCATTCTGAGTAGAACATAACTGCTGTAATCTTAAAATGGGCACTGGATAGTGCAAGACCCTGGCCAGCTCCAGATCCTGCTGAGCGGGGCTTCCTGTGTTAATGAGCAGCCACTCACCGCACAGCTTAGAGGGAACACTGCATGTAACCTGAGGTCTGGGTGTCTTGGTTGGGTTTATTTGGTATTTAGAAGAGCTGTGATTGGCTATAGACTTTAGTATTCTAAGCTGCATCATGGATATGTAGGAATGGTAGGGGGACTGTTTTCACTCCCATGGACTCCATCCAAAATGAAGGACCCTCTCCCCCAAGCTATCTCATTACTTTGTTGGCCTGCACCATCTCCTTGGCAGACCATTTGTTTTAGAATTGGAGGGGTAGAGAGTTAAGTGCTATCCTTTGCTGCCTTCTTACTTTCCTTCCCTGTTGCTAGTCTGGGTGAGAAGTAGAATGGGCCTAAAGCTCTTTTTAAAGGACATGGGACAAGCTGAATGAGCCCTGTCCTCTCACAAGAGCCAGGACACTTTTGCATCCCTAGTTTGTTTTGCATACGTCATTTAAGACAGATAACAGTTTCTATGTTTTACAAAATAATAATGTTTTTGTCAAGGAAAAACTGAGGAATCTGATGAGGAAACCTTTTTAGCATTTCCTGAATTTAAGAAAGGAACATGTTTAGGTACTGCTGACCTCTGTTACAATTTTGTCTCTCCAAGCCAGGTGCCTTTACTACACATGGGATGGATAAGCTTGGTCTTAGAATATAAAGATTGTTTGACTGGGAAACTACTGCTGCAGTTTTTCTGTGACAAGCTAGTTTACATATCAAAGACATCTAATTAATATATACAAACTCTGAGGTTTAAGCTATTCAGGATGAATTAATGATGCATTGTATTTAACATTCGGATTTAGAACAGATCTTTATAAAGCGGATGATACTTGATATCCTTTGCCATTGCACAATAGAATAAAGGTGTATAATTCTCTATACTTGAATTCATATAATTCCCAAAGCAAATTATTTTTAGGAAGTATAAATCAAATGATGATGCTACTTTAGTGTGATTGACAAGGTGAGCTTATAAGGCTCTGCTGCTTCCCCCCCCCCCTTGTGAAGTTTTCTTTTTAAAAGTGTTCTTTCAAACACAGAGAGTTGGGTCCAAGCTCCTGTTTCTGTGAGCCAAAGGCACTGTGCTCGTGTAAGGAAGAGGTATATGATTCTCACAAGGCTTCAGACCATAATTTAGCCTCTTTCTCAGACATTTTGCTGTAAACTATAACACTGGAAGAGGTTGGCTTTGAGGGCTTTTGAAGAGCTTTTCTGCACTAAGTATTTTGCCCTGTGTCTCAAATCAGAAACTATGTTGGAAATACCCAGCAGTGGACATTGTGGTATCACCACACTAAAAATTGTACTACCTTGGAGAGTGACAAAACGTACCCCTTTGCCTTCTTCTGCCTCTGGGATATAGGCATTTATTTGTCGATTGGTAGTTTGTTGTGCTGTGCATGTGACCACTTGGTGAGCCAGGGAAAAAACCCAACCAACTAGCATCCCTTTTAGAGCATTTCCCTCTTAGAGTATTTCTGTCCAGAAATTTGAGCTGTTGTCATAGCTGTTACTTGGTGGAAAGATTCCCACTTATTTTCTGGTGCTTGTTGTTATTAAACTTTGCATGAGGAAAGTGTTTAGTGTAATCCTATTCTTTGCAATATTGTCAGTTAATTATTTTATACTCTGCTTCCTCTTTGGAAAGGTGTGCAACTATTTTCCATGAGGGGGATGACTTTATAATACTTTAAGCATCTGGAGGAAACAAAAACCTTTTACGGGCAGCGTAACTCAGAACAGCCTTTTCTGGTTTGGATTTTGTTTTACCTCCTTCATTACTCGTCATTTCTTGCTGTAACTGTTCAGTTCCCTTCATGTAAAAGGCTGTGAAACAATTTTGCCAGTTCCACATGTGTGCAGAATCTGAATCCAGCAAGAGGTCTGAAATAAACATGAGCAGGTCTGGTAAAAGAAGGAGAGTTGAGTGCACTGGAATTGAAAGCAAGAACTGACCATTTGTTTATAGAATAGGCTTCTCATTTTTTCAAAAGAGGGTACTAATTTCTTACAGTGCAGTCCTGTGAAGAAGTACTCCAGTCTAAGCTCATTGAAATAACTAGGTTTAGGCCAGAGTAGGTCTTTAAAGGGTTGCAGTGTTAATCTCAATATGTAGAGAATTGATCAGTGTCATAATCCTGATGGACAGTAAGATAAAAAGAGCCTTCTCACCTCCTATAATTTAGAGCACCCCTACCCTACCCTGTATCAAACATGCATCATGCTTGCAGTGCTTGAACTGTCTTTAACTGACCGTCTTGTTACATTAACTGCTGCTGAACTCATAGCCAAGAACTATCTTCTGCCATTTTTTTAAAGAACATTTGAGGTTAAGGGAATTCTGCTGGGACTGGAATTCCTTGCTGTCCTTATAGGGGTTTTTGGTTTTTTGTTTGTAAAGGAGCACATGAGAAAGAGGTGCAAGAACATGCAACTAATGGCAGCAGATTACACATAACTGAACAGGTGACAACCAGATGAAACTCCTTGGGACCAAGTGGGACGGAGGCTCACCTGGTTCTGTTCTCATCTTCTAAATTGGATGGAGAGCAACAAAGGAGCTTAAGGGTAGATGTGCTCAGCTTGTACATGGCAGGGGCAATTCCCAGTGGTATCTACAGAGTTTTCAGCACAGACTTGTTACAGACTAAATCATATAAAACTTGTCAATGGCTGGAGGCACAGGCAAGCATTTTTGCTAGCTGGGTTATAAAATCTAGGTTTCACTCCAATGGAATTGAATCCATATCCCAACAGATGTAAAACATTTCAAATGGAGCCACTGCAGTCTCTTTCAGAACATTAAGGCAATAACTACAAATACTTTCCCAAGAAAAATGATGTGGAATGGATACCTTTTATGAGAAGTATCTAACATGGCCAGTGCCGTAAGAATCTCTCTGTGTTTGCAGAATCTCAGCAACATGGACATGTATCACTTAATACCTTCCTGTACTTGATATGAATTCTGGTTGCCTGTATGGTATATATAAAAGTATTTTGCTGTCAGTGTAGTATAATGAAAACAGTTCTTTGGGATTGGAGGGCCATCCTCCATTCCTGATTTTTTTCTACTATAGAGTTTAAGCTGCAGTGACATAATAGTGAATCCTGCTACCACATGTTTGTTCCACCATGCCCGCTTTCATTCCATTAAAAAAGGAAGTGAGGAGAACCTCCGGTGGGGAAATGGAGGCCCTTGTGCAATTGCCTGATCTCTCTTTAATTTACAGATAAGGATCCTTTAGGGAACCTTGGTAAGAAGTCCTCTTTCAACAGAAGGTTGAATGAAAGTGCCAAGGGCTGCCAAGTCCCCTCCTCCTTCTGTCAGCCTTTGCAGTTTTGCTCTTTCTTGGAGACCTCGTAAACTTGAACACTGCATTTTCCATTTGAAGTTTCTTCTCTTGTTAGAGAGAAGAAAAGTATTTAAACGGAAACAGGATTGTTTTCTCTTAACAAAAATGTAACAAAACAATTTATTGTTTCTTTAGTTTCCAGCTGCCTTTGAGTTCAATGAACTGTTCTTGATCACCATTTTGGATCATCTTTACAGCTGTCTCTTTGGCACCTTTTTATACAACTCTGAACATCAGCGAATAAAAGAGGTAAATCAACTGTGTAATGGTTTTATATACAGAAGCAGGAAAGGAGATCAGAGAATTTTTTGAGGCTGTTTTGCTTGTTTTATAGAGCTTAAAGTACTTAAATACAACTGAGAAATGAATTTTTTGGAATTCTTTTGATGTGCAGAATAGCCTCCAAGTGCCACAGATACAGTTTTGGATTCAGCACTGATGAAAACCTATTCCCACTCTTTAAATCTGTTAAAATTTCTAGCCAAATTTTCCAGCCAAGCTTGTGCCAGAGTATAACTTGAAACTGAAGTGAGCATCCCTTAAAAGGAGGCATGGCTGTGTCTTTCTGTGACTTTGGATTTTGATGCATGGGTCTTGAATGAGTAGTCATCAGAACCAAGAGCAAACTGTTATTCCACTCTGGGGAAATGTAGACTAGACAGAGCTTCTTGTCTCCAGTACAGTTTGTACTCATTGGCCCTGTCCCTACAAATGTTTTTTTCTACCCAAGAAGAGGTAGGAAAAAGTCCTGGGTGACTTCTCCACTTTTTCTTGCTCCAGGATAAAAAGTAATGTGTGGTCCAGTGATTTAGGACACTGGTGGAGCGCATACTTTGCATTTAGAGAGAAGCCATAGAGAGCCCTGCCAGTCAGTGTAGGCAATGCTGGGCTGTAGGAAGTGTACATATGAAGCTCTCCCGGCTGGGAGGGCAGGGTAGAAATCCAATAAATAAATAAATTGCAAGGCATTTTCACGTATTTCTTACCAGAGTTATCTGTATCCAGGACGCCCCTGAACACACCTGAATTAAGAAATGTCTATGAGTAGTAGATTTAAGAAGATTCAGGGTGCAGATGAACCCAGAATTTTATTTGCATTGTTTTCTAAGTCCATAATTCTATTCCTATTGCACTGGATGTTTTATGCTGGCTGACTGAACGGGTTTTTTTTTTAAATAATTTGTAATCCACCTTGAGTTTTAGCAAGAAAGGTGGGCTATAAATCAAGTAAATAAATAAAATAAAAATGAGTCACAAGTTACTTTGTACACAGAAGGTATGGAGTAATGGCATGCTTTACCCAGAGGCTCACTGTGTCCCAGCAAGAAAAATATTTGTGGAAACAGAGATTTTGTTTGTTTGATCTGATGTATATCTGGTTTAAGTGACTGATTTAGCGCTGCAAGTTGCATGATCGCACCACAAGATGGAGCTGAATTATACATTCTCACCAAGTATGCACTTACCAGACAGCTCCCTCTCATGAATGGATAATCTAATGCAGTTTCTGGGTTTTTAAAAAAAAAATGCAATTTAAGAGACAACTGTAGTGGAAACAGATGCTTTATAGCATCAAAGGAGTATAAAATTGCAAGATGAAGCTGATAAGAATTCAGAATCTGAAACCTTGATTTAATAATGGTTTTATGGTGGTGTTTGTGTTTGGTTATAGAATTTAAGGACCCCTCTGAATAAAGCTAAACATGGACATTTAATTAGGAACACAATATTTTGGGAAGGTGTAGGGAGACTGTAGATTAAAAAGATAGTACTGCTTTGCTAAAATTCTGCTTTGTTCATTGCATTTGGTAGGGTATGTTTTTGCTGACTTCCAGATATTTTATTTTGCTTTTTCCAGTGTTGTTTTTTTTGCTAGAGTTTGATAGTGTTTACTGCTAAAAGCACACCTTTGTTCCTCCAAGCCTCCTTCATAAACGTATCAAATTTCATCCCATTTTTGCTGTTACTCCAAGGAGATAAACTTCAGCATTTTCAAATGCCTGATACTTGAAATACAACCAGTAATGACTATTGCATCAACATATAGCTACTGATTTATTTTTTTCTTAAAAGAACAGTACTTGAACACCATTTCAGGACCACCAAGTTTCCTTTTCTTAATGCAGGCATTTTTCTAAACTAATAGCTTTTGTGTTTCATTTTTGAGACGTGATTTTCAAAGCATGTCCTTAGGAACCCTGGCATTCCACAAAAGTTTAACAGGGTTTCCTCAGTGACTGGCAGGCTTCCTTGAAAGACTGCTTGTCTATTTGTACTGATCTTGTACACCTGCAGGGAATTCTTTGGTGTGTTCCTTCCAGTGTGTGTAACTGCTGCAAGGCATTATAGGGTAATTTTTTTGTTAAAGGTAAAAATGAGGCCCCAAAAGTCTGGTCTGAACCAAGACCCTCTTTGTAGAAGGTGTCCCAGAATCTCCTGTATCATGCACTGCATCTACAGAAGAAACACCAGAATTCCTCAGCAGACATATTCATGAAGAAACATTGTCCTATGAATAGTAAGCTTTAAGAATGGATGCATTCTAAGAGCATTCCTTGCAAATATGCTTGACCAATATGTATATTTGTATCTTTAGGAAATCCCTACAAGGACTGTCTCTTTATGGTCATACATTAATAGCCAACTAGATGAATTCAGTAACCCTTTCTATGTAAACTATGAAAACCACGTCCTCTATCCAGTTGCCAGTCTAAGCCATTTGGAATTATGGGTAAACTATTATGTGCGATGGAATCCTCGAATGAGGTCCCAGGTATGTTTTTTTCCCCTTTCCTTCCTTTTATTGAAACAGGTTTCCATGTTTTTTGCAGTTTTTACTGAAAATGTAACACCAGCCAGACAGCTATAAGCCAGGTATTGTGTACAGGGCACAGACTGCATGAAGTACCATTCTAGGGTGGGAACTTAATTGCAGTAGGACATGTAGAGACCCGTTAACTCCCTTTTCTCTCTGGTTAAAACATCACATGCAACAGCTGCTGTAAACAGTCAGAAGTAGATCCACAAATTTTGGATGACCTTATCTTGGAAGCCAAACATTATTTGTGGTTGTCACTGTCTTTATCCTGAGTCCTGTGGCAGATGCAGAGAATTAAGTGCAGCAATATTTTGTTTCTGTAGTGCGAGATATTCTTGTTAACATCTGAATTAAACAGAGGTCCAGTAGCACCTTAAGGACTAACAAAATTTGTTCCAGCATAAGCTTTCATGAATAAGGGCTCACTTCATCAGATGCATGAAGTATACATGGATGTACACTCCACCAGACTTCTGTTTAATTTTACTGCAACAGACTAACATGATTGGAAACATTACTTCAGGGTATCTCCAAAAACTGATGCAAAGAAAGGGTAGCTCTTCCAACCAAGTGTCAGAAAACTTAGGACATGGAATGTTTCTGTTCCATGCAGCATGAAATAAGTGTCTTCTTCTGCGCCCCCCTCCCTAAACCCCCAGTCTGTGCAATTTGTGGAGATAAGTGCTGGCACAATGGTTGAAAACATCCAGGGATGGGCAGTTGCCAGAAAGATTTATGGTTGCCAGAGACAGTACCATCCATAACTCTCTTAACAGCCACCATGCATATAATGCCCTCCTCTCCTAATGTCTGGGATAGCTTAGCTGTGTGGCTCTGCAAAATGTGAAGTGACAGGGGAGCACTTAAAGCTGAGATTCTCGTGTAGGGTACAGTTCTGCACGAAAAAGATGTAACTGTGTAAATGTGTAGCTCATCTGATTTCTGATTGCTGCTTGGCATTGAATTGCATTGTGTTTGAGGTGATGTGAAAGTTTTGGGGCTGGTTCTTACACACACACATTCATCACTGATGGCTGGAGTGATGAGCATGTACTAATGACCCAATCTGCAGTCTTCTCTGGAGTGTACATTTCTAAATGGATCGTTGTTACTATGTCATGTGGTCTTTAATACTGTAGCGTGTATGTTCTTTGAAACTTGTTACTGGAGTGTATTTTTGATTTGGTAATCTCTGCTGTACAATTATTGGGTAGCACTCCTGCTGATTGGATTAGTTGAGGTCCCTGCTCCTTTTTCAGAGGCCACAGTTGTCTATGTCAGGGCAGCAGGGGGACCCTGGAAGAAGGGACCCAGGGATAGCATCATTCAAACAGCCTGTGCCAAAGTACAAGGCACTTAGGCATGCTCTTGTCTAAACCCTTCAGTAAGCAGTAATTTGACAAGACAATCACAAATCAAAACTGGTTGGTGTATGCCTCGGGTAGTTTAGTGCCCAGCTTGTTAGTCACAGGGGCAGGCTTAACCAATGGGCTGCATGGGAAATTGCCCCATGCCCCACTCTGGAGGGGCTGACTGCCAGTGGCCCCACTACCTCGATGAAGGGGAGCAGCTGGCTTAGTGGCAGTGGTGCTTGCTCCTGCACCACCAGAGGCTTGGGCAGCCAGCTTCCCCTGGTAGCAGTGGCTCTGCCCACCTCACATAGGGCAAGGCCTGCCCCTTGCTCGGACCATGGTGGCAGGGGATATGTGCAGTGGGGGGCCCAGTAGAGGGTGGCAGTCATTCTTAGGCCCCAATTTGGATTTTTGCCCAGGACCTCAATTACTAAGACTGTCCCTGCCTGACCTTGGACAAGGTTAATGGCAGAATATTTCTAGGATTATGCATGCTTGAATAAAATAAGAACACAAGCAGTACTTGAAGGTGGATGAGGGTAGTGTAATAATGACTTTTTAACAACTTTTTAAAAATGCTGTGGTTTTTAGTTGTAAGCCACTGCAAGCAGCCTAATAATATTCTACATAAATAACTACACCTGATCTTAGCCAAAAGGCCAAGAAGCAGTTGGTCATGTATTGCTATATTGCCCCTTGTATGATGACCTCAGAAGCATATTTATCCAGCCTATCCTTCAAAGGATTCCAGGAAGATCAGAGGAATGGCAGGCCTCCTTTCTGCTAGCCGATTTTGAGTCTGGAGTCTCAGATACAGTTGCAAGATTCAGTGCTGCTGCCAGAGTCTACCAGGCCACAGTTTTGACATAGTGAATTCTATTGTAAATACTTTCTAAATATTTTTAGTGTACCTTTTATATACGTATATATCTGCTTGGAATTAGTTTGCCTATTTTGCTGGTCTTTGACTGTAATAAATGTCTCTATCATCCCTCCCCTCCCCTTCCCTCCCTCCCTGTCTGTCTGTCTGTCTGTCCATCCATCCATCCATCCATCCATCCATGTTGTTTGGATTGGGGAGGCCTGGCTTCAGAGCCGCACTTTGGACATGAATCTCAGTGGATCACCTTGGACCAGCCACACTCTTATCAGCCTCGAACCTACTTCACAGAGTAGTTGCTGCCTCAAGCTTGCTGCCTCAAGCTTCTTAAAGGCAGAGTAACTATGAGGAATGAATGAATCCTTAATAGACTTCTTCCTTGAGGAGCCTGGGTAGTCAAAGCTCTTTTAGAAACAACATTTCAAGGCTTGAGCCGTCATTATTTAGTGCTAAATCTTTTTACCTTTAGGTTTTGTGTTGCTGTACAGGAAGGAAATTTTGGACCTGAAAGCAGCATAATCACTAATTGCCTCATAGGACCTATTAGAAAGTCTCATTTTGCTGCCAGCTTGGATTATCCATTTGTGCTGACTCCTCTCCTCCTTCCCTTTCTGAAGTCAGGCTCTCTTTTTATGACTGCTAGTAAAGGTACCTAATCCCTCTCTCTGGAATACCTTATCACCCTCTATGATGGTGTGTTTTTCTGCTTTTCTTTTCCTCAGTGTAGATTTCTTTTCGCAAATCACTTGGTTTAAAAAATGCAAAATTTCAGGAATCTTGCAATTTTGATAAGATTGGAAAGGATTTTTTTAAGCCAATCTGTTCAGCCACAGACTTTAAACGTGGAAATTTTGCCACGTTGATGCACAATAGTGGCTTGAGTCCTTCCCAAAGCTCTCCCTAACCTGTTTTTTTTATGTCCCTGTCTTAGTTTGATAGAAGAACATGCTTAGTTCCTACCAAAGCTCTTGGCAGGAAAATATTGCATCAAGGCTGCTTGAACTGCCATGTGGAAAATGCTTCCATATAGGAAGGACCACGGAACTGCATACAGTGCTTGCGTGCTTGTAGCAAAATGTGTACAGCTTTCGTATTGTTTCCTGCACATATTAATGTTTTGTGCGATGCTTGAATTTTGTCATGTTTGAATCAGCCTTCCATGTAAGGCTCTGCACAATAATACCTTGTATTCCCTCTCAAGCATTTCAGGGGTAAGCCAGAGAAGGAGCTCAGGTGTGAGAGTCCTACAGAGTCAGTCACCAACTAGTGTCCTTAAGAAAAGGTAGTCTTTATTGAGAAAGGTCTGTTGTGGTCATCTACATGTTCTGTGTTAGTAATGGCTGGAACAATCCCCGGGCAGGGCAATTATACAGAATTCAAAAGGGTCTTGCGAAAGGATGTAACCAATCATATAAGTCATGTAAAAGGTGTCCAAATACTGGCCCGAGGTTTTGCTGGTCTCAAAGACCAGCAAAAAAAAACGGGAAGAAATAAAGCTAGACACAAAGGAAGATACATAGGCAGGCACCAACGGTCTCCCAAGGTCAGAGCAGAGCTGGGAGCGATAAGCCAGCCATGAGAAGTATAACATAACATTCCACTCACCCGACATTACCGAGCAACTCATCCCACCTCCCGGGCAGGAGATGGCAGCATTAGCTGACATCGGGAAACGTTGCGGCATTCAGGGAATATCATGCCAGTATAATGCTACCCAGGTAATGCAGCCTGATATGCCATCCTGGGCCTGTGGTTGTGACGGTTGACATGAAGAAAGGAGGAAAGAGTAGCTGCAGTCCTGAGGAAGTGCCCCGTCAAAACATGCCTTCTGTGCTGGGTTTTTTCTTACATAGAAGGATTCAGAATGTTTTTCAGAGTGGCAGTGGCTTGCCAGAATGAACACTTAAGAGACTGAAGCTGACTTAACAGTGTGAGAACCTGATGAGAATAGTTTGGTTGTGTCTCTTGTTCCCATGTTCACAAAAGGAGCAGCAGTGGGGTGGAAGCAGCTGAAACATCACTTAGAACCGGGATGGCATAAAAGAGGAAGTCACTGGCTGTCACTCGACAGATCAGAGGGTGGTGGGTTTTGTTGTTGACTTCTTGGGAGGCACACAGCATACTACTTTTGTTATGCCGTGTTATCATGACATGCCTGTGCATTCTGGCTTCTAGTGCTCTGACTCTTCAGACTGACTTCACGTGAACAGCCTCTGTCAATTTTCAAGCAGTTTGATCTGAATCTGCCAGGCTTGTTTTCTTGTCATCTCTTTAATCTTGGAAAAAAATTATTTCCGAAAGTGAGGGTGGACTGTGTTGAGTCTCCGTATCCATTCATTCCTGTGTTGTGTCTCTTTTTTTTCAGACTCAGTTCCTTTATTCCTATGAAGTGTGTTTCCTCTGTGCTGTACAATCTAATTCTGGCACTTGCTTTGTGCTGTTTCAGTTTACATTTCCAGTAAGTTTCAGAAACACACTTTCTATAGCGAAAGCTGCTTAAGTGTGCCTACTTTTGGAAGAATGCAGCTTTCATCTCTAGTATTGGACTTTCTGTGGCAACGCCTTATTTTAGGGATTAAAAGCAGTTCTGCCAGAATGTCTGCTTGTTGAAAGGGAGACAAACAGTAGCAACAGTTACTGCAGCACATTGTCCTTTTGAACAATTCATGTTCACCGGCTGATTCTCTAGAACAGAGCCTGACACTCTGCTTTACTGCACAGCGCTAATTCACTCTCCGCACCCAAAGTCTTGCAGCTTTCTAGGCAAGCAGAGGTGAGGTTCTGAGGCCAGGTGACCTGTGGGCGGGGCATGCAGAGATGAGCCCGCAGTTCCTGTTGCAAGAACCACCTTGTTGCAGTTGGGATGTGTATGAAGGATTCCCCTGGTGTTTGGGGAACTGAAGGTGGTTTTCAGTTTTTCAGAGTTGAAAGGGGTACTCTAAAGTCATCAGGGTATGTACCAGCCCTGTACTCCCTACCTGCCATGTGTTGTGGTCTGCCAGGTACTTGACAGCTGCCCTGTGTTCCATTCGCAAGCAGGAGTAGCCATGGGAAATGTGTTCAAATTTATCACCTAATTATGTGCACCGTGGTTGCACTGTGTTCAAATTTATCACCTAATTATGCTGGTGCATGGGTTCATTTGGGGTGGGGTGGGGTCGCACTGTTTTTGCAGTGCTTTGGAAACCTGTCACACCCATTTGACCAGAGCAATTGGTCCTGCCGTATCCCTTTCAACTCTGCCTTGTTTCCAGCCTTTGAAGGAGGAAAGCAAATTGGAGCTCCTTCTGCAGCACAGTAGCTTCAAGAGTTTAGGGGTAGGCTCAGCCTGCAAAGGAAGCAATGGATTTTAAAATCTCTCTGCTGCCTTCTCTTTTATCTCCCATTGCTAAAACTGTTTTTTAAAGTGCCTTCAGAAGAAGATACACATTCACTGCTGAACAATTTTCATTTGAATGACTGTCCTTGAGCTAGCAAAGGAAAGTGCAAGAATACACAGTCACCATCCATCCAATTAAAAGCCGATAGTGATGTAAGGGAGTCGCTATTATGCTGCCTTCTATGCTTATCCTTGTCAGTAAGGCTTTCACTCTGCTTCACAATGCTGAAAGCGTGGAAGAAGAGAGGTGTATTCTACACATGCCAGCCTTTAGAAACTATTTAACAGGTCTTTTGTGGCTGTGTTGGTTTGTGGCAGGTTTACCTATGAGCCAGAAGCCACACTGGCTGTATGTTGCCTTGTGTGTGTGTATGTGTGTGTGTGATATCACAGTGTTGCCCATTAGACTAGCAGGAGTGTCTGACCTCACGCTTCCTAATCCACAGGATCTATTTATAATTAGCAACACAGTGGAGACAGAATGAGAGCTTTATTAAACACAAAATCACGAAGTGAAACCATTCCATTTGCCAACCCGAAGCAAAACGAATAATTTGCACACTTGGGTGAATTGAGTGGAATGCAACCTAAACTGTTGCAATCCATAATCTTTCCCAGAGTAGTTAGTTGTGATTTTACGCATTTTTGCCAGACGTTATACCATACAGTAGAAAAAAATAACAATGTAGGAGCTGACAAGGTGCCTGAGTGCTGTATGAATTGGCCCTTGCTTAAAAACTGGCCTCAGTTCCAAAACAGTTGAGCCGCCATCCCTGTTGTATGGGGCATTAGGCGCTAAAACAATCTGAAAAGACATTTCACAAATAAAATGTTTTCTAATAGTCCTTGAGCAGCTGTTAGTTGGCAGATTTTTTTTTCCCTATTCTGGATATAGGTTCTCTACACCCACCCCCAAACAAAGAAAATAAGTCTTTTTTTTTAATTTGTTGGGTGTACTGATATAACACCATAATAGAGCTACCTTTAGTAGCAATTTAATTCAAGGCATTAAAGTGGAGATTAATCTTTTTATCACTTCAGGTATTATTGGTGCTAATGACTTTAAATGTATTTGTAGCCTAATTAGTTAAGAAAAAACTGCAAGGGCTGGTGAGAGGATGGCTAATCAATTTTATAGCAAGATTAGATCACTAACGATCCCCCCCCCTCCAACGAAATTGCCAGCGGATGCAAAATTCTTCCCAGGGTTCTTGTCCACCTCTGTGATGATGTTTCCATCCTGAACATTGAAAGAGAGCAAAGGTGGGCTTGCCTTCCTTGTCTGGCATGTTCAGCTGCAGTTGGAAATGTGTACTGGTTGCAAAGCGTTGCCTAGCAGCAGACTGTAAGCCGTCCATAGTGACACTCAGAATTCACAAAAGGAAAAGAGACCTGCACCTCCTTCAGGAACCTAGTGCTGCATAAGCTATTTGAATGCTAACCAGAATGGTTTCAAGTATATTCTTCATCCACCAGGCTTCAAGCTTGCTGGCAAATGCCCTTTGACCTGCATGATGTTTGTCCTTCTTCTAAATGTGAAAGGGGGTTGGTATCTCACTGCAAAAGAAAAGCCTCAACTTCAAAGACACACTTATTTTGCAGGTCCCGAGGACAACAGGTCTCAAAAACGAGTTTCTGAGCTAAACCCCATTTGCCAGACCTCAGGAACTGGTCCCCACTTGCTGTTGTGACCAATTGAGCCGTTTTTTGCTTCCCCTTCTCTAATTGTGAAGCTGCCCAGAACTCCCTCATTAGCATCAAGTTTCTTTGGAGGATACAGTGTATTAGTAATGTTTACTTAATATACAGAATTTCAGGTTGCAGAAGCACACATGCAGTTGTTATCAGATTCACAGCAACCCTGGCACCCTACCTTCTGCAATTCAGAAACTCTTACAATTTTGCCAGATTCAAACTGCTTCTTTCAGGTGGTGTTGTGTACTTATCCCTTTTCCCTTCATTTATCTGGAAGTATCCCCAAATATAGAACAAGAT
Source organism: Lepidodactylus listeri (assembly GCA_029233225.1). Taxonomy (NCBI): domain Eukaryota; kingdom Metazoa; phylum Chordata; class Lepidosauria; order Squamata; family Gekkonidae; genus Lepidodactylus; species Lepidodactylus listeri. Next base: position 40,953,641 of record JARCFY010000013.1, read on the forward strand.
CATTGAATAATGCAGCTGTATTACACTTGAGGCAAAGGATCAGAATGTTTTCATGACATTTATGGAGACTCCCTGTAGGACATTTTCATAACAGCTTTTTATGTTCAGCAAATTTGGGAAGCCATCCCACGTTCACCTCCCTGCAATAATGAGAGGAAAATAAGAGAGCACTAATAGCATGCCTTTCTTTTGTCATCTTCTTGCCTGTCTCCCTTTTTATGAACCTTTACTGTTTGTTTGCCAGTTGACAAGGCAATCCTGTTTGGGTGCTCTCTAGTACTAAGCCATTGAAATCAGTATATCTAAGCTGGAGTAACTCTCCCTTCCTGTATAAGAGAGAAATATATTCCATTTGTGAACATGGACGAGGAGAGAGCCCGTTTAAAACTTAAACACTAGTGTTGCATTTCATGTGGTACAACAAAGAGAATACTGATTTATTTTTTAAAAATGTGTTAACAGATGCCAATTCACCAGAATCTGAAGGAGCTCCTTGCCATCAGAACTGAGCTCCAGAAGCGGGTGGAGGAATTGCAGCGGGAAGCAGCAACACGCTCCATTTCTTCTTCATCAGATAGGGGGTCATCTCCTGTAGCCACACCAGTGCACACCTCTGTCTGATGTGTGACTGGAATCGAGGTACAGTTCTGTTACGAATCATGCATTCCGGCCCGCAGAAGACTTCCGTACCCGCCGAGGGTTGTGGGGTGTTGTCACCTGATCCTGCTGTCTGTCTGTTACGCTGAGGCCAACACGTGTTTCCCTGCGTGCAACACTGTAGAGAGGGTGGTGGTTGCTAGTTTCCCTGTGTGTCTCTTTAATGTGCTTAACTGAATTTACAATTGAAAAGTTAACTTTCTCTTAAGCAACCTACAACAGAACTGTCTAAAGCTGGGGACCCATCTGTCAGGCAAACAGTGCAGATGGCACTTTGCTATCTTTTCCAGTGAGAAACCCCCCCCCAAGGGATGGCCAAGCCTGCCGTGAACCAGAACAAGCAGAGCGATCATTTGACAGGGGAACCTGCCTGGTTCCTTGGTACCTAATGTAATAGTTGGGTGGTTTTAACAATCCATAGCAGATAATATGTTTCTTGGGACAGTTGAAGATGAACTGATGCACTTTGAAATGAGTTTAATTTTTAATACTACAGCCAGTGTTATATTTTGAATAAACATGCCATTTAAAATGAACAGGATTTGCCAATTGTGAAACACCTGCTAACTGTAATATTATCTTGGAAATCTAGATACTAGATTTCACGATTTTTCACAAGTTTTCTGTAGTTATTGCTCACTTTCATTCGCATAAGTGAGGGACTGAATTTGTCTCAATCACGTCATATACAATATATAAAATAACTTTGGCCTAGCCTGACAGTTAAATGTGTAAACTGCAGGTGCAAATGTTGTTTACCATATTATGCCAAAAGCTGTACACACAAAGGATTTCCTCTTTGTACAAGTGTGTAAACAAGGTCAAATAGACCCTTCCAGTGGCATCTGAAAAGGCTCAAGTGTCCCTTTAGACACTTTTCAAAGTGTCAGGAAGGAAGTAAATTGTAATTGTTAATGATAGAAACGTCTTTAAGCAAATCAGTCATAACTGGCTTCTTTGAGACAATAAAGGCTGTTGTGTTCTTCCAGTTGCTGTTCTTCCAGTTGCAGAAGCCTCGAGTCCCAACGATAAAGGTGGGCTATAAATGAAGTAAATGAATAGATTCATTTTACCTGCATTTCCTATAAAAATGTCTGGCCAGTTGAAACCATAGGTGCCTGTACAGGTGGTGTGTTTGTGGCCCTACTGGGTAGAGTGGATCTACAGGCTATGCGACATGCCCAGGCCTACCCTCCCACCTACCCCTTACGTGCTGCACTGCTGCTACTCTTTAGCTCTGAAGACTGGGGAGGGGCAACACCACCGAGGGAGGGGGCTCTGTGTATGGCAGCTGGCAACAAAGTTGGCCACCACACAGTTCTTTGCTTCTTTTTGGTCTTTCCATACCTAATTTTTTGTTTGTTTGACCAATCGTTTTTTCCCCCTCTACACTTAACAGATTTAGCCATCTTGCCTTTCTTGAACACTGGAGATAGTACAATTCCTTTACTTTAAGTCTCATGACAAGAATGTATTGATTCTGTTTGAGAAGTCTTGATTTTATTACCGAGCAGCAAAAGCAGCACTGCCACAGCTGATGTGGTTTTGCTTATGACTCCCTAGAGGAGGAGCGGGCCGGGGTGGGGGGAGGTTGTGATATGGACTCAGTCTTCATTAAACCAGTTTTTGATGAGGGGGCATTCTAACATCTTTCCAATCTATCAGACTTTAAACATTTTGTGTTGCAATGCAGAGATCCATACATGTGGCTCTACACAGTATTCAGGGCCATTTTGGAAAGAAATGGATCAAAAGGCTACTTAGGGATGTGTATATGATTTGACTTTTGCAATATTGCTTTGAGACAGACACCCAGATCTGAGAGTGTCCCAAGTAGTCAGTATTACTGTGCCTGCACAGGAGTCCTGCCTTTGGTCATTTCTTCCAGTAGAGCAAGCAAGGCAACACCATGATGTCAATAAAGAAGTCAGCCATCATTTTCCCCCCATTAAGACTCAGTTTTGAATTTCTCACTTGGAAGTAGATCCTGAAAAGGAAAATTCTCAGAAGTGGTGGGGTAGAGCAAAGCCAACCGGCTTTATCATTCCAGGGAGCCAGTTGCCTGCACTGGCAGAAGAGACATTTGAAGACTTTTTTGTATAGGAAACTGGCTCTCTGGCATTGTGCAAGATACACACAAACAATGTTGTTGTACAAGTCAGTCTTCAGTTTATTGTCTTCCAGTTTGTAGTTCAGCAGTCAAGTTTAGACTTCCCTCCCCCATAATTCTTATATGCACTTTAGCAAAATGTGTCTGCCTTTTGACAGCATAATATACAATTTTCATCTGAGACAACTCATTTCTGTATTAGCAGAGGTATGTATTGCCTAAATAAAAACTCGGTTCTTTTGAGCACAGTCTACTCTTTAAATCTGCTCTCTGCATTTTTCTCATTTCTTATCAAGCTTATCTTTTTCACTTGAGTTTCCTTTTCCATTAGTAAAGTTATGTTCTTTTGGATCAACACCAACTTATGTAATAACAGCAAATAACCCCAGTGACATTAAGGATAGAGTGACTGGGCAACTGACTATAACTACTGGTCAAGGCTGTGGCCTTAAACTTTTTGCCAAGGGAAGATGTTAAGAGCAAAATGTATAAAGCAAGCCAACTCTTTAGCAAGTTAATGTTTCTACACCCCAACCAGTGTTCTCTTAATTTATAAAATACCACAACCATTTTCCTTTTCTGTTTCCCCCTCCCCTGGTTGTTGTGTATAAATTCAGGGCACAGGAGGGGGTGTGACTTATATACATCTTTGGCCCAGTGGAAGACATTAATGCATGTTATTTGACCTAGTCTGGAACATCTGGCTGAGTGTATTTATGTGGCATTTTAGAGCACAGGTAGTTTTAATTATGAATATAAAACAGAGTAGAAAAACAGAAATGGATTCCTCCTGGAGGTGCAGTACTTGCAGAGCTAGCATGGCTACAGAGACATTGGCCAGAAAAAGCCAAGTATCTTGTTGCTTGTAGAAAATGGGGGAAAGGTCCCAGGCAGGGAGGCGTAATCAACTGCAGAGCACATGGCTTGCAGGCAGAGGCTCCTAGGTTTACAGGGTTCAGTCTCCAGCTTCTCCAGGGTCTTAAAAAGCAAAGGCAAGAAGGCCTCTAGTTGAGGTCTTTGAGAGCTCCTGGGCCCATAATTAAGGTACCATCTTACTTCCTGGGCATCTGGGAGTTGGTTCATGCATGCATGTGGCAGAATGAGATGGTAGGATAGAGTGCCCCATGCCATACTGAAGATAAAAGTACATTCAAAAATACGATTATGTTAAGAAGTCCCTGCAAAAAAACCTGAGCACAGCAAGCTAAGGGAGGGGGTAGATCCTCTTTGCCAGCAGTGTAAGTTTTGTATTTGCCCAGAGTTTTTAAAGTGAAGGGGCATTCAAAGCTGAAATCTGACCCCTGCAGGCCAAAGTGCTAGTCCATTTCACCACTTCAGTCATTATTAACACAGCCTGTAGAACCCTGATCAGGCTGCTTTGAGAAGGGACAGAAACGCCACACGTGGCCTGCCAGCAACTCCAGTGCACCCTTGTCTTTTACCTCTGTTTTAGAAACAGCAGGATTGGGGGGGGGGGGGGAGCGTGTATTGCTTCTCAAGGGCCCAGCCTTACCTCAGCACCCTTCGGTTGCTGCTCCAGTATGTAGAACCAGAGTTGCTCCATAAGACATTTGCGTGGCAAAATGCTGTGACAGCCAGTCAGCTGGGGAGGGTTCTTTGGGGATAGGATTAGCTAGCTTTTTTTAAAAGCACACATTAGTCAATTGGTTCCCATCGGTAATCATCATAATTGCCTTGTATGCCTGATACTGAATTATGCTACAGCAAATGCTGTGCTTTTTCTATACTCTGGCTTTTTAATATTCTACCTAAAATTTACATTAAGGCATAACCATTTACCAAATCCATATAAAAAGGCTTTGGGGAAGGAAGTAGCTTAAAGGGTAATGTATTGCCACGTCACGAAAATCTGGTGTGTGTGTGTGTGTGTGTGTGTGCGTGTGTTTCCTTAGTGGAACCATTTATTAAAAAAAACTGCATTACATATACATATTTCAAATGTCTAAGTGGTTAGTGGGTTATTTTTAACACTCAGATGCACTGCATTTCTAGATTCAGATCAGCGGCTGGACAGTGCAATAATAGAAATACAACAAATTTGACAACTTACATCTACAGAAACATGTCCCGTCATTGGCAATAAGGAATTATCTTCATTTATCCAAGAAAATGACACCTAGTGCAAGTACTAGCGCCATAGTAACACATCTCCTCACTATTTATCTAAAGATGCACTATCTTATGCTACTCTAATTTTTTTTTAAATTTACTTGACTAAAAATTATTTTTTTAAAAAAATGCTACACTAGTTGGAAATGTATCATGTAAAAATTCAGCTGTGCGGTCTTGTTAGCATCGGGCTTATCTGTGCTCCGCAAAATCTGCAAACCACAACCTTCCTTTAAAAAGCTACTCTACAGAATCGAAAGGCAACGTCAAATAGGAAAGCCACCAAAAAATCACCTACATGGGCTAGTGCTCCACATGATGGTTACAACGGGTGTGTGCTGCTTTGCTCAGCTCCTGTGAAGCCCCTTGGTGTTACAGCATACTGCCATGCATAAGTGATTTACATCGGCCTCCATTCTGGTTACTGTACCGTGTGAAATGCCCTTCAAAAAGCAACAGAACTGCATTCCTTCTTTGATGTCCTCTGTTTTAGTCCCATAGAAGCCAACAGTAAAAATGAGACCTCTGGGGATAGAAGCTTATCATGGCATTGTTAGGAAAGCTACATACATTCAGAAGATGTGTATTTCTTCCTTGCTTTAAAGCTACTGTAAGGCTTTTGAAACACACACAATGAAACAAAAACAGAGCAGAAGGAATTTGCAAAGCTGTTAAAAAATCTAGGCTACAATTTTAAGCAACCTTACACAGAAGTAAATTCCACCAAAATGAGTGGGATTTACCTCTAAGTAAATGCATATAAGATTGGAGTGCCAGCATTACGTCTTCTGGTTACACCCCTAGGCCCTGATCCAGCTTAAATTATGGGTAACCCACTATAGGTAACAATTGGTAGAATGCTTCCTTTAGATTAACCCAGTTCAATGGGCCCCAGATATGCAGCCGCAGCCACATCCACATCAGCCTGCCTGTGAATGGTTGCTTTCATGCGGGAGTCTTCCTAGCTGGGAGCAGGGTGCTAATGTTTCCGGAATCTTGTACATATAAGAAAGGACCTCTATAAAAACTGGGTTTTTCCAAAGGTAAGCATGTGTTAAGTGACCCTACTGAGAGCAGGGCTACTCTGAGAAGAGACTGGGCTACTCAATATCCCAATTCGTACTCCAACTTAAAGGTTAAGTTTGTAAGGAAACTGGCCAGAGGTGTCATTGCAGAGGTGCAAGTTCTTTTTTACCAACTCCAGCATACGAGGGAAATGGACATAATTTGTTAAAAAGCTCACTCTTCCTGCTGACTCACTAACAAGGCAGACAATTCATTCATCGTTCTAGGATATAAAAATGCATACCTTGCTACATTATTGGAAAAGAGGGGTTCCTACGAACTTCAGGTAAAAATGTTTGACTTGGGCCAGATTCCTGTCTCGGTTACACCACCGTTCAGTGGTAGAATGCATGCTTTCCGGTGAGAAGGCTCCAGGTTCACTCATGGCATCACTCTGAAAAGGTTCGGGTAGCCAGTGAGGTGTAGTGGTCTGTGCCGTACAAGGCTCACAGTGACCTGGGATCAGATCGCCATGCTGCCACAAAGCTTGTTGTGTCACTAACCTACCTCACTAGCTTGTTCTGAGGATAAAATGGGAAAAGGAAAATCTTGTCCAGTGCCCAAACTCCTTGGAAGACAAAACAGATAAAATGTATTAGATCGATCCCTATGTGCAAGGAGTTTTTCATAGCAGAAGAGAGTTAAACATTTAGCCAGGTGGCACATAACTAACAATACCTTCTGCAGGCTGATGGAGTACATAGTCCAAGAACTATTTTATTGTACTATTTTATCACTGTTTGACTGGACTAGGCCTAGAAGTGGAACATCCATGGGATATGCAGTAAACTATGGACTAGGAATTCTATGAAAAATATTGTGCATGTGTTTAGAAATCCTTTTTATCTTGCTGAAACAGAAACTACTGAACTTTTGATCTAGAATACATGATAGAGCATTATGTTTTATAGTCTAATTTCCCTAGCCTAAAATGTTCTCAGCCAGAAAGAGGTATGTAGATTCCTGAAATCCACTTTGTATTTAATCGAATGTAGTCGTGAAGCAAGGAAGAGCATGCAAGCTAACAGTGGCACCCAACATCCTCTGCCACACTGCAAAGGATCCTGTGAATGCATCCCTGCAGACCATGCAAAATAGCTTCAGCTGGAACCTGGCTGCAACAGTTCTTGCATTCCCTGCAATTCAAGCACTTCAGCAAGCCTTGAAGCTGGAGGAAGCGAAAACACAATCTGGCACCCAGGCCTATATAATCTGCACTTGTGCAAAACAGGAAACGATTTCTTTGCCCTAAGGTTAGGTACAAGCCGGAGTTTAACCTCTGAAACATCCTTCGGTTGTTAATATGAAACACTGCATGCATAACAACTACTTGCACAGGGTTCTGGTAGCAAAAGGATCAGGGTTATTGATACAGCAATTAGAGATGGGCACAAACCAGGTGATGAACTAAAATTCATCATGAATGTTGGCTGGTTTGCAGTTCGTAAAGCAGTGTTCATGAACTGAAGAACTGCCACGAACTTTCACAAATTTTGATTCAGTTTGTGGCGGTTCGTGAAGGGCAGAAAGCTTTCACTCTTCACAAAAAACAGCTGAGCTGTGGAGAGCTCCCCACCACTCAGCTGTTTGGCCATTTAAACCCTTGCTTTCTGCTCCCTGCAAAAAGTTGCAGGGAGCAGAAAGCAGGGGTTTAAACTTTAAATGGCATATGAATTGGTTCGGTTTGTGAACAAACCTCCCAGTTTGTATGGGTTCATGGTTCGGTCTGTGGTTCAACCATGAACTGAACTGCAAAAATGCAGTTCGTGCCCATCCCTAATAGCAATACCGAAGCCCAGTTGGATGGGGGTGCTGTTTATTTGCTGCCAACAGGCTGATTTTTCAAATGAAGACCAACCTCACAGGCACTTGTATATCTTGAGGTGTAACTACCCAGAAGGCTAAGCTCCACCCTCCAATGCCCATGTACTTCCGCTAGAGTCAGTGGAAGCCACGTGCTCATAGCCGCCAGCCAATGTAGCTGAAAGACATTTCTACAAAGGTTTTTTTTTTTACATGGTTTGCTTTGGATTGTTAATTTACAGGCACTTCATTGTTCTCACATCTGTAGTCACTATCCCCAGCTGCTTTTTTCCCCTTGTTAATGAAAATCCCTACATCTAATATGAAACATCACTTTGAAGCACCCTTGTGTTTTGAATTCAACCTGACAAAACTCCTACATGACCAAGTCAATGTAAACCTACAACTCTTCACAAAAAACAGAAACGGTGAAAAAAAAGAAACAAACATTTCAACCTGCCTACAGTCTACGACAATAAGAAGCCTGTTCTAGTCAGAACACACATTAAATAGCTTTGGATCCAAATTAAATGTTTGAAAAAAGCTAAATTACAAGCATGTTTGAAGCGTGTATGTGGTTGCCGTTGACCAATTCTTTCCCGTCCAAGCCTGACAGTTTAGACCTTTGCGTTCTCTTGCGGCGGAGGGGGTTCTGCTGACTGTGGCTCTAGGACAGAATATTTAACTAGGTAAAAAGGAGAAGGTAAGTCATGAGTCCACAACAGTGTAAGTATTAAAAATGCAAATGTTGCCCAAGACGGTAAGATCCCATTTCTGCTTGTCCCAATGTATGACACCAAGGAAAGATACCTCCCTTTACAGCTCACACCTGAACTAGATTAATGACTGCTCATACGGCCAGTGGTCCCTAATTCAGTGACCTCCAGGGACCCACCGGGGGGTGATAACCTACATGAAGTCATGTGGAGCTGCCAACTGTATGAGCTGTGAGGGGCAGTTGTGGCAACACCTGTGTTGACACAAATCCCTGGCACTAGGATGGAGGTGTCAATTCATACAAGCATTGTCTCCCAGCTGGGTCAGGTCCCCTGTGCATTCCCAGGTATCTATAGCTGCATGCTTTTGTCCTGAACGGTTTGGATTTCTCCCACTTTCCCCCTTGAATATTTTTAGGATGGGGCAGCACCCACATTTAGGCTTGAATTATGGTTGGGATGCTGTCTTGGCAAGTATAACACAACTTGAGTTTTCTGAATGCCAGAGGTATAGCCTACAGGCTGGAGCCATGTGTGACCCAGCCTTTACTCTGCTATCAACTTGTTTGCCAGGGGACTTCTCCAAGGTGAAACAGTTTACCCATTTAGAAACAAAAGACTGAAAAGCTGTCTCACCTTGTGGCTCTTCAGTCACCACTGCTTCCATGTTTTCTCCTTTCACATACTCTGCATTCAGACCCTCTGAAAATGACAAAGAAGGAGAAGCAGTGATCCCCAAAAGATCAACACTTTCAAAGGTGTTTGGGACCTAGTATCCAAAGGCCCTATGCAACAAGCACAGTTATAACACGCTGACAGCACCAGCTAAGCCTGAACCATGATGCATCCTGTAGAAGCAGTGCGGGAGGCAGACTTGTAGATTTCTTGATTTCACATTGCAATGACTCTTGAACTGAAGTGACCAGAATCAACTGTGTCCCTTGCCGATTGCAACCATGGAATAACCTAACTGAATAAAACGGGGCCAGAGTATCACATATCTGGACTATCTGCTTGCTGCCTTTTCTGGAAAGTAAGTGAGAGTTGTTTGCCACAGTAACAGAAGAGTGGGCCTTCTAGTGTATGTATCTACTGTCAGATACATGTTATAATATGGGTGAAAACATTGAGAAGTCCTTAGATGCCAATCCAGACATGGCTGCTTCTAGCAGAAGCACTTGTGCAACAGACTATGGCACTGAAGAAGCAACTCATTGTGGTTTCTTGTAGGGTAGGTAGCTTACCCCACTTTCCTCCTGTGAAATTTATGCTCAGTCTACAGTCATCCAGTGATTTTCATGAGTGAACAAGGATTTCAGCCTGGGTTCTCCCACTCAAAACCTAGCACTCCATCAACTACACCACACAGAATTAAACTTTTGTTGATCTTAAAGGTGCCCCTAGACTCAAACTTCGTCCTGTTGCTTCAGACCAACACAACTACCCACCTGAATCTAACCAATAGACCCTATATGGAAAAAGACACTATGCCTGTTTTCAGACGATTAGTGGAGGATACTGGGCCAAGAACAAAAGAGATGAGAAAATTGCAAACAAGCTGTCAAACCTGTTCCCACAAGCACTTTCTTCAGAGGAAACTGTAAATATCAATAGGCAAAAAAGGTAAAAAATCAATGGCAAAACACTGCCACTGTTCTAAAAAACCCGAAAACATGAATAGCGCTCATGAGCAAACCACCTGAGCAAGACAAATAAGAGGGAAAAAGCAGGAACTTGTAATATGCAGCACACAACTATCCTGATACTATTTATTTCATACATTTCTATGCTACTTTTCTCCGGTGCTCAAGATCCAGAGGATGGTGCCTGCGATCCTTTTTGAACAGAGTGCAGACTAGTCAAGTAGCCCTTTGGCATTTAGCTCTAATCCATTTAGATGCTTGAAAGTCTGGTAGTTCTAGACTTGGCTCCCCAGGTGGGCTCCAAACACAAGTCCATTAGAACCAAAATGATGGGCTGGCTACATAATGCACGTTTAAAGAGGCTCAAACACAAAAGCTCAAGCTCTTTTCTGAGGTGGCTTAAATGAAAATCTAGTCTGTTCTGGTTTCCTGGAATAGAATCTAATGCTACCCAGTGTGGATGGTCTGCAGCTCATTTCTGTTCCAAGGGTATTACATGGAACACCGCAATTTCATCTATCTACTGATAAGGTCACTTGTAGTCCAAGCCTAGGTACGTTAACCTGGGTGTGCAGTCAGTGGGGTTTCCTTCAAGCAAGTGTGCACAGAACTGCAGCCCCAGGTTGATAGTGTTGGGCGCTCTCTCATATTATGTCTATTATTAGAATTATGCTTACTAATGATTTCCTAATATTAGGGATGTTATCCAAGTAATGCTTTTGAGAAATATAATTAAACATTTTCAATGTTCTTTGATTTTTTAAATGGATTAAGAAGAAAAAAGTTCACAGACGGAACACTTCCATTGCTTCCTGAAGCTGTATTTTTAGGCTGGTGGACAAGAATGCCTTTGAATAAAACTAAATTATTTTTGCTTTCAGCAGTGGCAATACTTGCCTTAGCATCTCACTGGAAAAATAAATCAATACCTTCTATCATAGATTGGAGAATTAAGTTGCGGGATTATTTTTAGGCAAAATATTGTTTTACGGCTCTCATTCTCAACAAAAACTCAGGAAAAAATTGTGGAATTCTGGTTCCCTATTGTTCAATACCTAACAAGAACTTGACATTACATCACTCTAAAGCTGTATTGGTACTAGGACTGTTGGAGGATTATATTTAAGTGTGGGTTTTGTTTTGGGGGTTTTATTTGTTGATGCCGGATTTTGAGCTGGCATGGTATGAATTTACTGTATTTTTGAAAAATTGAAATAGGAAAAAATTGAAAAAAGCAGTGTGGTTCCCCTAATGCTCTCCAGTCCTGAAGTGGCAAACAAAGCATTTGCCCCAGCAAGTGCTACTTGTCTCCTGTGGTTTCTTGCTTTGCCTGTGATTGCTCTTAAACTGCCTGGATAGGAAAAGGAACTAGAATTTAAACAGGGCAATCTTAAACAGAGTTGCACTCTACTAAGCCTACTGAGGTCAGTGGATTTTAAAGGGTGTAAACTCTGTTTAGGACTGATCTGCTAAATCTGGGAAGTTTCATAGTACTTCGAGGCACCAAAAGATCCTTCCAGTGAAAGGAAAGGGATATATTTTGTATTTGGATGGTTTGTGCCTATTTATCAGGTTATGTACCATGAAACTTACATTTCTGAAAAAGTTCTACAGCAGTATTAAAAGGGCTTTTTATTGCAGTCTGGACTTCTGAACTTACCATAAAGTTCTAACTTCTAGATTACGTAACGGACTGAGAATTTTTTCACTCCAGCTGAGCATCTGTGCAAATGTTTGAAAGCGTGCATTATGTAGGCGGCCCATCATTTTGACTCCTATTGAGTCTAGTTAACTTTTACTGGGAGCCCACCTGGGGATTTCAGTCCATAACTATCAGACTTTCAGCATCATATCTACATGGATTTGGGCCCAAAACGGGGAAATCTGCTAGGCAATTGGGCAATTTAGAAATTGTCTGGAAGAGGGGAAAAAAGAAAGAAAAACACCTTTGGCAAGGGATTTCAGATGTGATTTCAACGTTAGCAGCAGGAATCACAGTGAGTCGTTAGTGAGAAACACGGTGCTGGACTAGATGGACCTCTGGTCCACAACAGAACAGCTGCTCTTATTTTGATATCTGGCTGCAATTTACCTCTCGGAATGAATGGAAAGAACCCCTCACGGATTTCCTCCCTATGTTAGTGAATTGTTAAGTTGCTAGTTTCTGGTTTTATCCATTTTGCACTCTAAGACTCTCTTAGGAGGTCCTCAGTTTTATTCAGTTCCGTGGGCACTTTTGAGAGTTAGAGAATGGGGAGTGGCTACCAAGACATGGCACCATGGGATACTGGGGCTAATCACAAAATTGTGCGAGGTTGAAAGCCAAGCAGCCTACCATGGAAGCAACGGATTCCAAATGCGGACTCCCTGCAGAGCCAAAGGGGGTGCCTCCTGGGTTCTCCTGAAGCATGTCCTGCTTGAATAGGCTGGGGGGAAGCCAGGACGGCAGTTTGCTTTGGGGAAACCCAGCAGCAGGGGCAGCCTTAGGCGCGAGGCGACCTGCGCTGCCTCCTGACCACCACCTCCCCAAGGCTGCTCCCTGCAGGCTCCGTTATCTCTGCTGCACCGCCCTGGCAGCTCTTCAAGGGCTGTGCACGTGGGGGGGGGGGGAGTCTGGGGCAGCGTCTGTCCATGCCTCCCTTGCTCTTTCTGGGCTGGTCCTCAGATCAAGTTCTCCTGGAGGGCAACAGAGCAGCAACAGGGACGTGGGTGCGGGCAGGTGAAGCTCGGCTGTTCCAGGCTGACCTTGGAGCCGCTGCCCCCAAGTGAAGGCTTATGGCATAAGCCACTGCCACAACACCAGCATTTGGGAAAAGGGAGGCTACCGGGGGGGGGGGGGGGGCTTCTGCAGTGATTGCCACCCAGGCCGCTGCTGCCTGACTCAAGAACCAGCATGCCTGGCATAAGCAAGGAACAGGCAGTCGGAGCCTCCATCCCTTAACTCCCTCCTGCACCTGCAAGCCCAACCAGCCATCCCATCCCTCCCCTCCGGGAAAGCTGCAGGGAGCAGCGATGGAGGAAGCAGCATAGGGACTGCCTGCTGATGCTCCCCCCATCCTTGGCTTTGGCCCAAGGCCCCAGAACCACTGAGACCACCCCTGCCCACTCTTGGGTGCCACGGTATCCATGGGGACCATGTTGGTGATCATCATGAAGAAGCGAGAAGCTTCAAGCCAACCTGATATGCCCATTCCAGGCAGAATCTCTCTCTCTCTCTCTCTCTTTCCTTGGCTATTGGTGTGATTAGAAGCAAGCTGCAAGTAAGCTCCAGCATCCCCTGCAATGTCACTGAAGATGCTGTGGGGCGTGGACAGTGCAGAGGCTTCTCAATAGAGTGCCGCCCCTTCTCCTCGGGCCCGCCCTGCCTGTGCCATCCTCTTGAAAGAACCACCCTGAGATCATGGCATAGGGCGGATCAGCTCGTTCCACGTTGCTTACTCGTGCGCTCCACCACTGCTCGCGTGAGCTGTCAGAGCTGCAAAAAAGGCAGCTCCAGGTTCCTCATGAGCCAGGCGGAAGAGCCACAGCAGAGGGCCTCTCTCTCGCTCTGAGCTCCTGCCCTGTGGCTCGTGCCCGGCACAGCGTCCTCTGCACAGCCATGTGTTTTGCCAGGATAACGCCAAAATTCAGTTTTATGTGCTTCAATAAAAAGTCACTTCAGCAGCGGCTGACGCCTCGCCAGCCTCCGCTGTGCATTGCAATACATCTAAGCCTTGACATTATCCCAGCATGCCATGTCTGATGGCTTAAATTAATCCTCCTTTATAATTAACTTTAATTTCCCGCCGTCTTTCTAGGGTTTTGCTTCTCTTGGTGTTGAATCTATCAAAGCTTTTTTTCTAGATCTTTTTTTGGGGGGGAGGGAGGGAAATGTTTATTCTCACTAAAATATCAGTTCTGGGGCAGGGAAACAACACAGAGGGGGTGGCAATGTTCTATTTTATTACAGTCCGCTTGATTTTTCCCCCTCTCCTGCTGGCTTAATTTACTCACATTCACACCTGTTTGTTTTAGACTCTCTTGTGAAAACAGCTATTTGAAGAACAGGCGGCGCAGAGTGCCTTTCCTTGGGTGTGGCGAAGGGAGATGCCCGAAGGACTTTGATTTGTTTTAAGATGAGCTATTCTCACTATTAATATAAACCCACAGAAACTTCACGCCACTATACTCGAGAGAGAGAGAGAGCTGGGGGTATCCCTCAGTCCAGTATTACAGCCAGCCGGAGCCTTCCCAGCTCCCCTCCCCGGCTCTTGCAACTGCAGCAGACAGAAAGGCGTAGTTTCTTGAGCTGCTTCTGGGCCCTTCTAGAAGGCTAATGGGCCACATTCAGATCTGGCGCTTCACAAGTTGTTGTGCAGGCCAAATTGAAAGCCATTTTCCCCCAAGCAACTGTTAGGATTTCTTAGCATGTGGTGCACCACGGGTAGGATGGAAAGCAGAAGATACACAATTTTGAATTGAGCGGACATTTGAATTACAATGTAAAAAAATCAGTCGTGACTTAAGCAGTCCTGGTGAAAAATGACCCCTGTCTTGCCCCCAAATGACCCCGTCTTGTCCCTTGTGTTTATCACAAACAGCTGCTTAATAAGGAAACACGTGCAAAGAAGCTTCCGTGTGCCTGTAGTCGTTACCAGTTCCGACAGCAATTACAGGAACCCATGGCTGGAATGGTCCTTCCCAGCCCTTTGGAAAGCAGAGGCTGCTACTTAGCACTGCAGCACCCCTGCTTTCTCTTGCTAGAGAGAATGTAAGATGCCAAGTCCGTCTGTATTCCAGCTGTTACCTGTCTCTGTTCATCCCAATCCCAACCACAGACAAACCATGTGCCAGACCACACCTCTCATCCCATCTCCTACTGTTCTTCCAGCGCTACCTCTTTTCCCTTCTGTACAATCTGGACAGCTGAAATAAACTGGACCTAGATTAAAGCACGGCATCGTCCTTGCACTTTCTCACTTACACAAGTTCTGGCACATGAAGCTGATGGGGGAACCGCTGGCACAGAGAATGCAGTCAATTCACCTCCCAAGCCTAGGATAACGTTCCTCCATCAGATGCCATGAAGCTGATGGGTGCCCTTGGGTCAGTGACATTCTTCCAGCCTAACCTACCAATGAGGGAGAACCGTGTATGCCTCCCCCCCTCCTCAATGAGCAAGACCGCAAGGGTGGACAGAAGGGCTGTTCCTCAGAAGGCACATACTGGTACCCACTTGAGGATTCACACCCGCTAGCAGTCAAGCCTGTGCAGGACCCCTGGGAGTAGGAGGCATCCCAGATACTTACGCTGTATGCTGAAACAGAACTTCTTTTGCTGGTATGAGATGTAGCTGCTCACAGCACCGATCAGAGCCATAGCAAGGCCGCTGACTATGCCAGCAATCGTCCCTGTCTCTACTAGGGCACCTGCAAAAGTGAGAGAAAAAACTCGATGCTGAACTCCATCATGGAAGAGGACGTTTTTAACACAGGGTCTTGCTGACTTCTTTCTCTGTTCCTTTTAACAGTGATTGACATTCTGCTACAACTGTATCCCATCTGCCTTAGAATCATCTAAGCTATGGCTTCACATCCTCCTAACACTCTGCAGAAAATAGGGTGGAGGGGATTTCTTGCAAAACTAGGATGAAGATGCTTCAAGGTCCATAGGTCTCCTAGTAAGGAGGACAAGGCTGGCTCCGGGGTCCTGGAGAACCAGCGCAAGAGGAAATCAAGCTTAGCTAGGCACAATGCACCTTGGCTACTGGCAAGGGAAAGGCTCTGTCTGAGGTCAAGGAGGAAAGGTATTTTTAGCTTACCGTCATTATAATTGCTGTCACTGCCACCGCCACCACTGGCCCCTAAAAATAATGGTAACACTTAAAACACACGTGTTTTAACACAACCGTCCTGTAAGGTAGGCCAGGATTATTATTCTCATGTTGCAAAGTGGAGGGAGGGAGGGCTAAGAATCGGGGTGGGTGCCTCACAATTTGGGTGGGAAAAGATGGGCTAACGCACATAACTCAGGACAAGAATGTGGGGTTATGACAATTTAACCAATCACTGATTTGCTGTAGAGAAATTTCCACCAGCTTGGTCCATGAAGCTGCCTATTTATAGTGGAGGCCTGTATGTGGAGATTCTACAGGGAAAAGTGCAGCGCGTGGGAGCTGAGCGGAGGATTATCCTTTCTGAGAAATGCAGTTGCTATTAAAAAAATAACCAAGTTTCTAGCCCACAGTGCTGCAAAGATCTTCTTGAACATGTGTTGACAATGCCAGATTAAACTTCAAATGCCAGAGGAGTGGCGGAGAAAGTGTTCCAGTGGTTGTGCATGGGGCCCTGCCCACAACTTTGTGTCTTCCTCCTGCCCACAACTAGCAAGCCAGGATAAATTACATACAATAGCAGCTTTGTAAGAAATTATGTAAACCTGCTCAGTGTGCACAGAATTCAGCTTTTCTTAAGCACTGCTTACAACACTGGTCCCTCCAGACCCAAACACTCGGCTCTGACTGGTAACAGTCTCTGAGACTGACCGTTGTTGCTCTGAGTTCCAATCATGCGCCATACGAAAGCATTCTAAGCCTCTCTGCCAACAGGCCCATCTCCACACTAGCCTGAAATCACTGTGCTACTCCTGCCTGGCAACAAAGCCCTCTTGGGGCAATTTCCACAGCGTTTGTTTTCCATGAGAGCGTTTGGAATGATTTCCACAGAAACACATTAAAACACATGAAAAACCATTAACACGGCGCAGGTCTGCAGGCAGAATGCTAGATTCCTGCCAGGTCCTTTCCTGGAAAAGGCATGAGAATTTGAAGCCAAGGTCCTGTTTTGCCCTGTATCTGTCTTTGGGAAATCATTCTATCAAGAGAGGCTGATCTATGCTTTGGAGTGGAAGGCAAGGACAAGTTAGGGGCGAGGATTTTGCCCTCCGCTTTTCTCACCCTGGGCCCAGTCCCTAGAAGTACAGGGAGTTAAGAGTTCCGAGGACAAGTTTACCAGTCCTCTTCTACATTGGGGAAGGAAGTCCTGGGGTTTTGCAAAAGCACTCTTTCACATCCACCCAGACACAATGGTAGCCCTCGTATTAATTAACCAGCTGCTGCCTCGCTAGCACTGCACTGAGCAATAAATGAGATTGATTATAAATTTAGCGCTCTGCGCAGTCAAGAGGTGGGTGGGGTTTGCAGATACTGGAGGCTTTGTCTGCAAATTTCTGCACTCCGCAGCATAAGCAGCGGCGGCAGCTTCTCTTCCCCCTTGGACAAGAATGCTGGGGTGGTGTTAAAGAAAGGCTCTTTTGTGGCCGGCTGGGAGTCAGTGATGGGAGATCATCTGATGTATCCACAGCAGGGATAAAACACCAGCTGAGGTCCCTGCTGACCTTTAAGGAGTAACAGTTGCTCACTCCCTTGCTCAGACCAGCCGTTCCCCCGCTGCATGTAGCAAGAGCAAAGCTGGCAAGCAACGAGATAATTAATCAAAAGGTGCCAAAGTAATGGACCAGAGATGAGGTTGCCTGCTGCATCTCTGAATGATTCACTGCTCTGGCAAACCTCATTCCATTACACAGAACAAGGCCAAGCCCGCTCTCTCGCTCCACTAGGTTCGACTGGATCATTCACTCATTCTCAGTGGAGAGGTACAGCAGAACGAGCCAGGTAGCTGCGTATCCTATCTATGCATGAGTCACTGCAAGGAACAGAGACTCACACAGTTACACAGAGGATGAAGGATGTATTTGCTCTCCCCAGTGCTTCTCTGCTGCAGCTTACAGCTCGGAAAAGGAAGCCCTAGTTTGCTTATGCTGTGCAAAGGCCAATCTGGGCTGCCTTTTCCGAGCCAGCCAGGCCTATCGGTGTTGGAAGATGTTGCTTTTTCTCCTCTTGGGTCCATTTCAGCCACAATGCAGAGGCAAAGCTAAAGAGGAAAAGTTTGGGGGTATCTTGAAGCCGCGGGAGAATCTGGGGGGGTGGGGACACCCATGGGGGTGGGGAACCTCGGCAGGCCTGGTGGCAGAAGCCAGGAGAGTCACACCAGACTCGCTGGCAGCTGTCACGGAGGAGAGGATGCCTCAGCAGGCCCCGGTGCCAGAGGCCGGGCGCTGTACCAGATTTATTGGCAGCCATCAGGTGGGGAGGAAGCCTCAGTGGACCTGGTGGTAGAGGTTGGAAGTCACATCAGGTCCTGCACCAGTGATTGAGGGTGGGGAATAAAGGTTAGACGGGGAAGGGATTCCTCTCAAGTACTGCGGATATTCCAATAGCCAAGTCAGCCAAGTCTGAGGATATTCAAATGCAGTGCTTGGAGCCACGAAAGGAAAAGACAGGTCTTTCCACAAACCTGAAAAACACCCCAGGTTTCATGAAAAATCTGAAATCTGGAAGGAAAAAAACCCCACTTATGGGCTTTAAAAGAACCCCAAATGATAAAAGGAGCATCTGTAGCTTTAAGAAATAGAAGCCCTCAGTGGCCATTGCTAGGCAACCACAGCATTCAAGGCTTGGTTTCTGTCCATAAAAGGCAGGGGGAGGGGGCAGGGCTATTTCCAAGGCTGTTTTGGCCTTTGAGGGAGGATACATCAGAGCTAGGCCTAGCAGCAACTACTGGGTGACTTGACATCATACCACTTGCATGACTCGGCTAGGCCTGGCTGCTTGCTACTGTTCAGCCATCTTATGAAAGCCAGTGTGGCGTAGCAGTTAGAGCTTCAGAGGGTTTGGGAGACCCAGGCTCAAATCACCAGCCTGCCATGGAAGTTCACTCGCTGATGTTGGGTCAGTCTCATACTTTCAGCCTAACCTATCTCACAAGATTGTTGTAAGGATATAAAAGGGGAGAGAAGAATGATGTAAGCTGTTTTGGTCCCCACTGTGGAGAAAGGTATGGTATAAATGAAGTAAAAAATAAATATAGCTGAAGGCGGGAAGCAGATAAAAGACAGGTTAGTGAATGGCCAAGAAGGAGAAAAATCGGGGAAAATAACCCAGCAGCTGTCACCACACAACTACGCCATCGTTTTCCTAGGTAGAGGCTGTCGTGGGGGGAGGAGAGTTGGCTGTTGGGTGGGAAGGAGAGATGGAAGTAGGAAAAGAGAAGAGGCTATGTGGTCTTTCAGGAGCAGGAAAGAGGAAACAGTGGAGGAGAGCGAAATGAGAGTTTTTGTAGTGGCTCAGAGGTTAAGACGTTGAGCTGCAGACCAGCAGGTTGGTAGCTCAGCAGTTCGAGCCCCTAATACCACATGACAGAGTGAGCCTCCGTCTCTGGCCCCAGCTCCTGCCAGCCTAGCAGTTCGAAAGCAAGAAATTGCAAGCAGATAAATAGGTCCCGCCAGGGCTATTTTTGGGCAGGAATGCACAGGAACGGAGTTCCGGCTGGCTCCTGAGTTGGCCACGCCTACAACCAAAACCTTTGGTATGCATGGCTACAGAGCACGCTGCCCTCTGCATGTTACACACAAGAAGGAAAGGCGTCTGGTTGGGGGGGGGCATCTGGTTGGGGGGGTAGGAGACTAGAAAGGCATTGCTGAAGTGCCTGGGAGTGTATTTTCCTCTTAATCTCTCCAAGCAAACATGGTTGTGCCACACCAAAGGAAGCTGCAGCTAATCTCAGCTCCCTGATTCTGCAGACTTCGCTTGCAAATGGGTGTCCTGTTTCTAGGGGTGCCAACCTGGGGGGGGGTGCAGATCGCCCAGACTTATACTACTCTAGGCTACAAAGATCAGTACCACTGAAGAAAATGGCTGCTTTGGAAGGTGGACTCTACAGCATGGTACCTTGCTGAGGTCCCTCCCCAAGTTCCACCCCCATGTCTCCAGGAATTCCCCAACCCACAGTTGGCAACCCTACCTGTTTCCCAGTCAAGTTAGTCTGATGAGTCACAAGTTGCACAGATGTATTCTAAATAAATCAGGTTCCTCAAACACACATCAGGCACTAATTCCAACCGATCAAAAAGATTCATATTTTTATAACAGAGGGTCCATCCTTCAACATCCCAACTCCCTTTGGATTTAGGTCGTCAATGTCAGCTTGTGCCTGAGCACCACACCACATCTGTGAAGTTCTTTGCAACTCTAAGGCATCGCCACTTGGGCTAAGGCCCAACCATTTGCGGTAAAATATATTTCTGTGTCCTCGACTGCTGCCTGAAGTACAGCCCCTGAGAATACGAGAGCGCACTTTCCCTGCATCACAGGATCAAACAACAGCTGCTTTATAGGCCAGATGCAGTTTTCAAATCTATAACCAGTTGAGCAAAATTCACAGTCAAAAATAGAATGGGGAAATATGAGACGGAGGGACCCCAAAGGGAATCCTTCTTCATTCCAAGTGCTCCATTATTTTATCAATTGTTCCATCTGCTAGGAACTTTAGATACAGAAACAAACGTCATACACGCAAGATCTCTGAACTCAACAAATCTTTTGGGAAACTGAGTCACCCTTTTTACGACTGTGGAAGCAAGTTATGTTCTTACAAAGCTCTATCACCTGGGATTTGACAGCTCTCCCCTCATATCCATAAAGTCCATTCACTGTTTCAACTCAGGGCATCAAAGGAACCACAAGGGGGCCCCAACAGTAAAAGCACAGAAAATTCTGTTGCTTGGCTTCCCCCCCCCCCCCCCCCCCGCAAAGTGAATATACTCACTTAAAGGTCATCCACCCTCTAAGCAAATTTTTGTATACTTCTCAGAAAGGGTCAAAAACATGTGAAAAGGGAGACAGTGTAAGAGAATATGGAGGCCCAGCCAATCCTGTCCTCTTTCACTCTCCCTAGTCTTCCTCTCTCCCACATGTCCATTCACGTCACCTGCACACAACACTCACATACACAGCCTCTGCTCAGACTACTTTCCTGTGTATTCGAGAATAGCGTACGAGTTACTAATTTGTGTCAGTGTATACACACCCGCCCTTTACACACCCAGTCAACAGCAGACAAGTACTCCCACTAGATCGCCTAGGCCCTTCTCGCCTGGCCCCCTTTCTAGCCAACAGCAGATGGCCCCATCTCTCCCTATGCTTCAGAACAGCAATATTAATTAAATTAAATGAGGAAAACGCTCTCCCACTTCTAACTCCAGATGGGTAGCCATTTTAGTTGGTAGCAAATTACAACAGCAGTCCGGTGGTACCCAACAAAATTTACTCCATGAAAGCTTTTGCTGGACTATGTTTTGTCTTTAAAGTGCCACTGGACTCATGTTTTATATTGTGGCTTCTCACTGCTTGAAGCAGCCTCTGCCAATCCATAAAACCCTGCTATAAAAATATTTTTGAAAAAAAAAAAGAAACCAATTCAATTTGAACTTCAGTCCATTTCAAAACTGTTACCATTTTGCAGGACCAAAGACCCCAGCAGCAGAAACTAACACTCTCCAGATACCAAGACAGGTCTGAATCAGGCAGCAAAATGGCTTTCAGCACTCGGCAGAATCTAACCAGAGAAAAGTGCTGGTATTATTACATTTGTAATGTAGATTGGGAGACTGAGAGAAAACGGCTTGTCTAAAACCACCTAGTGAGTTTGTGGCAGAGGCAAGATTTGAACCAGTGCCCTCGCAGATCGTGGTTCATTCTCTTAGGCACTATATTATACTAGCTCTACACCCACTTCTGTGGAAAATCCTTGGCGTGACCATTTAGGGCTTTAACCAGCATTTTAAATTGGGCCTGGAAATGGTCTGTCAGCTGATCAAGTTGTTCTAAAATGGGCAAGCGATGCTCCAGGCAGTCCAACCCAATCCAAAATTCCAGCAGCAGCATTCCCAAAACAGCTGTACTTTCCAGTCATTCCTCAAAGGCAGCCCCACATGTCTTGGGACTATCTGGCTGTCTTCACCCTAATTGCTCCCAGGCAGGAGAGAGTGACAGGATGTTGTCATCCCTCCATAACAGATTTTATAAGCCCATCAAAATGGTCCCAAACACTTCATTTGCATATGTGTTAATTGTGGGCTGTACCAGCCAAACTATGCACTCCTCAAGATACGTTTCTGAACAAATCCATTGCCACCGAAGCAAAAGCTCACTGAACAGCTAGCTGCAGCCAGAAAAGAAAGGAGCTGTCCCAATGAGAATTCACTTAAGAGCTGATGCAACTTCTCAAAGCACAGCCTTTAAAATAGGGTTTCCTTCTGAACAAGAAATATCATGTCTTATATGTGTAATTTTAAAAACACTGACTACTAAAAGATGATTCTACAGACTAGGCTTAACAGAAAGACACCAGTCCCCCCCCCCCAATGGAATTTAGAAGGTTACAGGTGAAGTCCTAATCAGACCTAAGTCCTCTTGTTACTTAGTGGGGCTTAGGAAAGCGTCTTCAGGTTTGCTCTTGTCCCTCTCTGGGTCCCTGTCTATTTGACTGCAGCCACTGCGCTTGAGTTAACAGTCCTAATGTGGCTTATAAAGGGATAGGATCCATTGTGACCAACAAGATTTGCTGTAAAGTCAATGGTTACATTCAGACATTATGAACAAAGTCAGGAGAATAAGCCTTGTTTATCCCCTGACTCGCAAGCTCCCTCCCCGTTCTTCTTCCTCGTGCACAGAGACTGGAGACTTTCAGGTTTAAAACTAACTGCAGTGCAACTGGTTGTGATGTCTGAACTGGGCATTTTAATCAACTGTGGTTTGGCTTCTTGCCTACAAACTAAGATTCTAAACCCAAGGTGAAACCTAGTTTACCATCCAAATCTGTGTGCGAGAAACCAAGCCACAGTTAAAAACACCCAGCTTAGTTGTGAATTCTGTGATAAAATACGGGATGTCCTAATCAGCCCCCTTTTGATTAATAGGCACAGTTGTCCAGAAGAGAGACTAGTATCCTTCCTTCTGTCAGATCTCTGCCCTCACATCACCTTTGCAGTGGCGAGGTTTCTCTCTATTGCTATGAGGGTTCGAGAATGTAAGGTTAAAGCTCTGGCAGGATGACTGTCTATGTATATTTAAAATCTGTGGCTTCTATGTTGTGGTTGTTTTCTTTTTCAGTCTATGCCAATAAAGGTTTTGGCTGACTGACTGACTGACTGACTGACATTAAAAAGTACTGTCAAGTTCTAAACCTGGAAGTCTCCAATCTCAGTTCAGCATGTGAGGGGAGGGAGGGAGTGGCAAAACTGTCAACAGTCCAATAATTAACTGGGCTCATCACAAGCAAGCCACAGTTTCCTGGGGATGTTTGAATACAGCGGATATGTTCAAGATGAGGTAGCTGAAGATCCTGGAAGCTTTTTAGCTAAGTGGCAGGCCGTACCTTTCTTCTTGTCCGGCTGGTAGCCTCCATCATCCAGAATTCCAGCCAGGTCATCATCTGAAAAACCTGAAAAGTTGTGATAAATGAAATGGCTTGCATTAGTCCACAAATAAAAGGTCAAAATATGTTTTGTGTTTGGTTGGTTAGCAAAAGAATGATGTTTTCTAGTAACGCATCCAACAAAGAGATGTGTTGTAGCAGGATTGGTGCTGGTTAGGTGCCAATTAGAGACTAAAAATGACCCCTACTTGTGTGGGGGTGGAAAGAACTGTTACAAGAAGCACGAGGCTGGGGCCAAAACACAGCAGTTCCACAACACATTCACTGACACCTTTCATCAGCGGCAGGTATGTGAAAGGCTATTTTGGGGCAGGAACGCACAGGAACGGAGTTCCAGATGCCTTATGAGTTGGCCACACCTACAGCCTCCCCCCGCCCCAGGTTCCTCAGGTGCCTCGCAAGCTGCGGGGCACCTGGGGAAACCAAGCCAATCCAGGGAGGGAAGGCAGTTTAAACTGCCTCCCCTCCTTGGGTTCTCCATGAGCCCCGCAAGCCACGGGGCACCTGTGGAAGCCGATCCTGGTAGGGAGCTGCACTGTCAGGGGTGTGGCCTAATATGCTAATGCATTTCTGCTGTTGGGTGTGGCCTATTATGCTAATGGGTTCCTGCTGGGCTTTTTCTACAAAAAAAGCCCTGGGTATGTGCAATCCTGTGTTGTGGCATTTTTATGCTGTATGTTTCTCCATCCCTGCTCCACACCAGTGGCTAGCAGTGGCAGGAGAACACACAAGTACCAGGCCACAGGCCACAAGCAAAACCACCCTTCTCAGTATTACTTTGTGCTGCAGTTCTTTAACGGGTCCACAAGGGCCCAGATGCCACAATCCACCCCCACCCCCCAACAACAGGTTTATGGACCTCTAACTCTATGCTGGACTGCAGTTAATGTGTTCCACTTTCCTAATTGTCTTCATGACAAGATCAGAGTGGAATTATGTTGTGGACACAGTGATGAGAATAGAAAACTGAGGGGCCTGTTTCTGTTTTGAGTGCTTCAGGTCCTGGAAGCCTTGGTGAGTAAGTTTTGGTGCCAATGGCAACTTGCCACGTCTCAAGAGACTCTGGTAGACCAGTGGATAGAATTAAGTGCTTGGGATGGGCACTGGTACCAGGGCTTTATTCAGGAACTGCAGCCAGCGAACACCAACCCCAATGTTTAGGCTACAACTGCGTGCGAGAGAGAGAAAGAGAGTTTCCCATGGTTAAGTGGGAGGGGAGATGTGGAGGAAAGACACACCCCATGCTTTGGCTATCAACAGCCAGAGAAAACAATCGTTTGATCTAGGACTGATCGCATGCAAGGAAGACAAAGCAATTTGTTTTGCTTGTTTGTCAGTCAGGACACCAAGCACTTCTTGTATGAGTCACCCTCATAATACTGCAGGAAGGAGAAAGCCAACAAGCAACAGCCCCCACCCCCACTCCAGGCAAGTAACACTGGGTGGCAGGAGGTCAGGCAGGAGGAGAAGGGACCCAGCAAAGGAGAAACAGGTGAGAAGGAGAAACGAAGGGAAGAAGGACTGCCGGTTTCCACCGATACTTCTGTTCTTTTGGGCCTCGGAATAATGGGCAGGGATGCCAAAGACCAGCCCCACCACAAAGGAAAGCCCTGAGGGAGGAGCTCACAACCCACTGGTTCCCCTAGTGTTGCCTCTGTCCTGTAAGAAAATACTTCTGGCACCCCCTTTAAAAAAAGTGAGAGGCAGAACTGGATTTACTTTTTGAACTAGGGCATCTCCTATGAACCCACTTTCAGGTGCCCTGAGGGGGAAAAGCAGCACAGATTGTTTAAATAAAACTAAGTAAGTTTCCCAGGGGGCAACTTCAAGGCCACACCTATTTAGCTTTGGTAGTAAAAGCTGTGTCACATCGCCCTCCGGACGATTTCTGAGCTCAGTTCTTCTGGCTTACCCCTGCAAAGCAAACCAGTCTTTTTACGTCCCCAAGGGGATGAACAATATAAGGAACCCTGGGTCAAACTAATGCCCTAGCCAGCCTAGGGCTGCCCTAATTTGGCAGCAGCTCTCTGAGGTGCCTGGTAAAAAGCTGGGAAGAACTGCTTGAACTTAAGGTAGGGCCAGAGCAGAGGAGGCCAAAGAAAGTGGCTCGTCCAACATTTCTTTGCTATAAATTCAGGGAGGGGCAGTATCTGGCCCCAAACCTCTTAATGGGTGTAATAATGATCTGCTTTTCAATTCACAATGGCTGCTTTCTCTGAATATCTCCGAGCTGAGGAGCTTTTAAAAAATATAATGTGATTGGGTTATTCCGGTGGCTGACATAAGATCTGATACTGAGTCAGTGATAAAGTGGGAACAATCAAAGAAAGAAAGGGGGGAGTTCCTGATTAATAGGGGAAATTACTGGAGGTATTCAGCATCTAAAGTTCCCCAGTGCATTGTGCAGATAAGTAATAAGATGCTTTTGGAGGCTTAGAAAAAGTGGATGGCAAAGAAAAGAACAGAGATTTCTCATCAGTAAAAAAAGCAGGCAGTAGTAACTGGGAGCCAATCCAAGACTCCTTACCAGGTTTTCCACCTCTTCCACCTCTACCTTTGGAGCCTGGAACAGGATTCTTTATTCATTAACTGATCACAGAAAATAGCAGTTGTTGGTTTAGGTTTTGCAATACCACAAAGGAAAGGCAAACTTAAGAGCATTCAAACAGGGCAAGTTGTCGGGAGTTGGGACTATTCAAACAAATATTCTGCTTTGCCTGCTTTTCTTCACATTATCACTATTAAGACTGGGTCGAAACAGATGCCTTTTCAACTATCCTTTTAAAAAATGGGTATGGTAAAATAATGACCAGGAAGGTGGGGGTGGGGAACAGAGACTATAAAGATTATAACATACTTTGTGGGGCAGGGTAACAAAAACCAACATTATATATTATCAAGCAAAAGAACCCCGGGACACAGAACTGCTATCAAAACTGGCAGTGCTCAAAAAGTGGTGGAAGAATACTTCACTTTCACAGGCCACTCTGCTGCTGATCTGAAAATCACCAGTTTTCAACAACAGAACTTGCAAGGGAAGTTCTCCCATGAGAAACTCCTGAATTAGAATTCATTAGGAAGCTTGACACTAAACAATTAGGGCTCAATCACAATTATGGGTTCCATTCACGCTACAAGTGTTAAATTAGCACAGCAAGACTAACAAGATCCTGTTATTACTGCTGCCATGTTCAGTTTATATACCTTCTAGGGCACATAAGTGGAAAAGTGCCATCAAATCGCTGCTGACTTCTTATGGAGACTCTGTAGGGTTTTCAAGGCACGCGACAAACAGAGGTGGCTGGCCGCTGCCTGCCTCTGCATAGCGGCTCTGGACTACCTGGGTGGTGTTTCATCGAAGTACTAACCAGGGCCAGCTCTGCTTGGCTCTGAGATCTGATGAGACTGCAACAGCCTGGGCCACCCAGGTCAGGGCTCCACCACAACTAATCTATTGGTCCTGGAGGTGCCACAAGACTCCATTTTGCTTTTATACAGTTACCCCTCTGAAAACTGGATTCTGTAGCTAGACCAGCATGCATGTGCTTCTGGCAGAAAATCCTGTGAACCGCTTGGAAGATTCATACATTTTACAGAATGGTCATTTTAAAATTTAGCAGATTGCCTCATGCTAGATTTCTGGTAGCACCGAATGACTTTTAGAAACAGTACAAGGGCTTTCCATTGAGGCTGACCTTGGGGGCTCACGTCAAGTTGGGAGGGATGGGGAAGGTCTAACGAATTACATGAAGCCCTCTTTTCTTTTACTGACTCTTGCTTTCTCTCACCTGCATCAAGATTTCAGCCAGATCTAAATAAATGATTTCATTTTTCACTACTTCTACATTTGTCTTTAAAAAAACAGCAGCATAAGATGCAGGCTTCACAGTAGACTCCCAGGTGGTCAACACGGGCACAGTGAGCCTAAGTGGAGCGTTGTTCTTCCGTCTCACCTGGAGGCAAGAGGCTGCTTCATTCAGCGGTGCTCCCGCCCATGCACAGAACGGGCCAGAAATAAGCAGTCATTTGGCTCTTCCCTTTCCAGAGATACCTCTACCTACAGCCCCATCACCTGGCAGCATCAAAGGAAGAGGCCGGGCAGGAGTGTCTGATCTCCCAGGGCAAGCAGTAAGCACCTCCAGGCGACAAGCTAGGGAAGCTACCGAAGTTTTATATAGGGGAGAGCATTACTAATTACTAGCTCAGGTATGTGTGGGTAAGTGGCCCGGTGAAGATCTCTTCAGACTAGCAACTTTTATGGGGTGTGCAAGACTGGGCTAGGCTTGCAATGGAGTGGTTCCAATCTGCTGGATTTCCAGATTGCCTTTTCTAGGGTTTTAATGTATTTCCTAATGTTTTTGAGTAATTAAATGCTGATGGTAACTTCCTGTAGTTTTGAGTACTAGCAGCTGGTTTTACTACTCCTATAACCACCTGGATGTTTACAGCCAGACCAAAAAAAAGAGTCAGAATTGTGGTCTTTAAGATGGATCCCAATAAGGCAAGGGGCATTCAGGGTGCACTTGGTCTTCCCCAGAAGGCATACAGCCTCCTCCCCAGGAGGGCTGGGTTTTGTTATTTGTTAGCATCATTAGTCAAAAGCTTAAAGCAGCTTACAAATGAAGAGGCCTTATTCCAACAGAAGTTGCGCTTGTGGCCTTAATAGGATTGATACATCTTTTCATATTTTGCTTGAATGCAGGTTTCTTGAGAATATAAGAGATTGTTATATCAAGCCGCTAATTGATCAGTCATCCCCTTACACCCTGGAAACTGTCTCCTTTGCTTAGTGATAAGGATCCTAAGATCACTTTGGCAATAGCAAAATTCATTTCAGTCCTTTTAGCCCTTGCGTCCAAAAAATGAGGAACAAGAATCTTCGGCTGCTCAAAATTTGTTAATCAGTGAGCTTCTAAGGGAATAAAAGGATAAGAAGCAGCTTACAAATGAAAAAAATCAGAATAAAAATGTATAAATTTCATCACAAAATAGAGAAAAATGGTAAAATAAAGCAGAGCAAAATTATCAGAACAAATCGCAGAAATACGCAATAAAAATAGTCCAATACAGGAGAATTTTCTAACTGTATCTACAAACTGAGCAACCTAAGAAGGCAGACTCCAAACAGGTGCTTGGAAAAGGATGAATTACTTTTCAAAAACATAAACCAAAGCACAAATCTGAGGTCAACTAATGAACGTACCTCCACCAGGATTGACAACTGGCGCCCCACCACCTCGCCCATCATTTTGGTCATCCAAGGCATCACTTAAGTCAAAATCCGTGGAATCTTTGGCTATAAAAATAGCACACTGGTTACATGTGGGATTCTAGCGCTCGGCAGGTATTTATCATTACTGATGAATTTAAATTGCCCATGTTCCATAACTTTAAAAAGATGCCGCCTGTTAGAGGAGGAACTAGAAGGCTTCGTGTTTTCATGCCATATGCTAGGAGACATTTCTGATTAATTCAGCCAGGTCTTTGCCTAACTGTGGTCAGTATAAACGTCACTTTGCACAAAAGGTGTCTTTCATAGCCGAAGAAATGCTGGAATATCATATAACTACCAAAAGAAGGGAGGAGGGAAATACGTTAACTAGTTTCCCATTACCTTTTGTGCAGAAAGTAACAGAACCATTTGGATTAAGCTCATCTTGTGACCTTTCATAAGGATACGTGCAGTGCAACACAAGAATCCTCGCCCATGTTACTCTGTTTTTAGTTTCTTAGAGCTTATAGGCATAAAGTTATTTGGGGCACACTACCGAAAGGAATATCAGAATTGCTAGGCTGCTTTCATAAACATTAAGCTGCAATCTGGAAGAAATGTATTCCAAAAACACACTGATTACTGGGAAACTCTGAAAATGAAACATTGTGATGTCTTTCTCTCTTAAAATTCAACATCTAGCAGATTTCCCCTATTTGTGTTTCCCAAATGTGAAATGAATCCACACTCCGAGCACATGAATTTTGGATGTCCTTAAAATAGTAGCAATTATAAAGCTTCAGTTTTAGCATCAGGAGAAATAATTAAGGTCAAGGGTTCTATGAAGGGCTGAAAGAAAATACCCATCCCAATGGCCCGTGGGCACTATCATGCTAAAGCAGGAAGAATGACAGCACCGCTACTGTTTCCTCTTCTGATGGGACACAATTTTATTCCTTAGATTTTTCTCTTAAGTTCTCTGACAAAACCTTAAGGACACTGATGTCTGTGGATCTGCACAGGTTCTTGGTTTGCACCAATGTAAGTCTTCAAGCAGTACCTAAAACAGGATCTTCAGAGAAGACAACGTGATCACTTTTCTTCCCCACCCCCACCCCACCCCTGCTTTAAGCTTTTGATGCCTAACATGACCCCGCAAGGCTAGTACTCACCTGGGTGTTTTTTGGGTGGTGCCTTGGTCGTTTTCGGATGCTTGGTGGTGGTGGTGTACTGTACATTCCAGCGGATATCGTCTGAAGTAAGGCAAAAGGAAAAATTACCCTTGAACCCAGAAGCCAGGATGCCGGACAGGGACAACTATAAAAGGTTATTTAGTTACAGCAATTCCACTTCTAATGATTATGGGACACATGGAAAGGACATAGGCTGTGTCACGTCTGGACTGGCTTTTAAACCCCTTCTCCCCCCCCCCCCCCCAACACACCCCAGATCAATTTTTCAAGAGATCTGGAATCAATTCACATAGGATACATGTCCATCCATCAAAGATTGCAACATGGTGGAGCATCCATACTACACAAGATCTCTCACAAACATTTCATGGAGGAAATTGCTTTGTTCAGCTGTGAGTGAGTCATCAAGAAATGTCCATTCAACATGCGAGTCAGCTTCAAGTGAGATTTTAACATGCACATGTGTGCATACACGCACCAAGTTATTTAAGTATGCCATCAAGCGACCTAAATATGTGGCCACTACCATTTTTTCGGTACTGAAACAGGGAGCAATCGCACAGAAGCAGCTAAGCAAACTAAGCCCCAGAGGCCTCCAAGCCTGTGTCCTGGACACTAACTGTGTATGGCTTCTTTGTTGCCTCTGCCCACATTTTTTGCCCACTGCACAATACAAAAGACACTTAAAAGAGTCTGTTTCTTCCCTCGTACAACAGGACAGGACCAGCTGGAGCAGCTACACAGTTTAAATGATAAAAACAGAGTAGGAAGCTTCTGGCTCACCTACAGACAAAGGCCAAGGGAACTTAGGAACAGGAGGCAAAGAAAAGAGAAAGCTCTGGGGAGAAGGAAATGGGGGAGGAAATGTTCAAGAAAAGGAAATGTAGCCGGAGCTCTTGGTCCTATCAAGGTTTCAAATGGGCAACTTGAATTTAGCTTCACCTGTTACAAAACACAGCAAGGAACAGAATCACTACCTGGTTTCTTCGGATAAGGGCCAGTGGTCACCTTTGCTGGCTTTGTCGTTGTCTCCAGAGGGTCATCAAAGTAGTCAGACAAGTCAAAACCACCTGTACAGCAAGCGTACACAAAAACATGGAGTGGAAGCACACAACCGCATTAGAAACATTTTCTTTATCGTCGTTCGTAATGTGTGTTGATTTCTCTCTGAGCTGAGCTTGTGGTTTGCAATGTTACACCTCTCAGCAGAGATGCATTTGTCAGTCTACCATTTTCTTCTTCTTTAAAACCCCAGTGGCTATCACAAAATACAATACATCCACCATTACATGAGAAATAAGGGCCAAATGCTCCAAAATGAAGAACACAAATAATATATGCATAAAGCCTGTGCCCAAGGGTGAGAGCAGTGAGAAGCACTACAGCTGAATGGCAGAACACCAGCTTTGCATGCAGAAAGCCCCACATTCAGTCCCAGGCGTCTCATGCTGAGGGCTCTTAGGCAGAAGGTGGGGAAAAGCCTTTCTCTTCCCAAGGCTTTGGAGAGCCACTGACATTAAGCTAGACAGACCAATAGTATGACACAATATGAGGCAGATTCAGGTGGTGGAGTCTTGTGAGCAAAAATTCTACTTTGTGAGCTACTGGCATTAAAGTTGTGAGTGGGAGATTTGGCTGCTGCATCCATTAGTTTGCTCCGGGGCCCTCCTTCCTGAGCCAAGACAAAAATGGGTGAGCCGGAGGCTAAAAAACTGAGCTAGCTCACACTAACTCAGCTTAGAGGGAACACTGGTGACATATCTTCTTTTCTCCCCCGTTATCCCATTGTTCAGTTTTTCACTCTACAGTAGAGTGTGTCAATCAAATGGAGGAGTCCACCAAGGCCATGAAGGTGCAACGGTTAAAGCGGCGCCATCTACACTGCAGTCACCATGGTACTGAGGGAGCCGCAGGTTCATTGGAAGGATAAGCAGCAAGAGCACACAAAAATTTGTCTGTGTGTGTGTGGGGCGGGGGGGTTGATTGGTTTTGCTTCCTCCAGAATCCATCAGCCCCACCCCCACAATTGCCACCCTCTACCACCACACACAAGTGCTAAAAGAAGAAGAAGAGACTGGATTTATACCTCGCCCTTCGCAACCCGAAGGAGTCTCAGAGCGGCTTACAATCTCCTTTCCCTTCCCCTCCCCACAACGGACATCCTGTGAAGTAGGTGGGGCTGAGAGCTCTCTTGAGAAATGTCCTTGAGAGAACAACTCCAGGAGAACTTGTGACTGACCCAAGGTCACACCAGCAGCTGCATGTAGAGAAGTTGGGAATCAAACCCGGTTCTCTCAGATCAGAGTCTGCACTCTTAACCGCTACACCAAACTGGCCTGTACTGTAAATGCCTGTATTATGGCACTGATAAAGGATAAATTTTAAACATCTCACCTGTTCCGCTAGAAGAAGGCTTTTTGGATGGCTTGTGAGTAGCTGGTACAAGACAACAAGGGAAGAACAAAAATTTTAACTGCATTTAATGAAAAAGCACAATTTACTGAATTAAGATACAGGGGGGGGGGATGTTCCACTGCAAGGGAAAGTGCAGGATTTGGTAGTAAGCACAGAATGAACTATCCAGACAATTTCAATTTTCATTTAAAAAAGAACAAAACGAGTTTCTTCTCCTCATGCTGTCGACAGCATTGAAAGTCCTACACACTGTGCTGGAAAGTGCCCAGCAGCATCTGGCGGGCTGATTTCTGAAACGGCATGCTGAATGAAGCGCATAATCAGGCGAACCCTGTTTCCACATGGAGATGATTCTCTGTGTAGTTCTTGAAGAGGCAACAGAGCAGTTTTCACCACACTTTCCTTGCATAATAAGCCTTCCTCCATGGACACCATTCCCCCACCCTAACAAGAGAGCTTTCAAAAGAAGAGAGGGGATTGCTGTATCACTGTAGTGTTATAACAATGTGTTGCTACAGTCTACTTGCTCCAGCTTGCTTTCTAAAGGCAAGGCTCTGGCCCTTTTCGTTGAGAGTAGGGATGGGCACAAACCTAAAAAATCTGGTTCAGTTCGTGGTTTGAGGCGGACCCCCAAACTGAGCTCCAAACCAAGGCAAAAGGCCCCCACCTGAACCTGGCTAATCCGGTGAGTTGAGTTCTCACTTT
This sequence comes from Lepidodactylus listeri, assembly GCA_029233225.1. NCBI lineage: Eukaryota > Metazoa > Chordata > Lepidosauria > Squamata > Gekkonidae > Lepidodactylus > Lepidodactylus listeri. Next base: position 40,986,603 of record JARCFY010000013.1, read on the forward strand.
CTCCCAGCTGCAGGGGAGGAATCACCCAGGAAGGGTTAAATGGTTAGCAGCCATTTAACCCGTCTGTTTCATTCCCCCCCACTTCAAAGCGGGGGGGGGGGAGCAAAACCAATGGGTTTAATGCAGGGGTGGCCAACCTTGCTTAACGTAAGAGCCACATAGAATAAACGTCAGATGTCTGAGAGCCGCAAGACAGGAACAAATATCACACACACGTTTTTATTTTTAAAAATATGCAAATTTGCTTTTTATTAACGTTAAATGGGACTGCCAAAAATAAAAACAAACGAGGAAAACCGGTTATTGATAATGATATTACTTGTTTGCTAATGATATTGAGAGAGAGAGAGAAAAAGAGAGAGATGGAAAGAAAGAATTAAAGAAGTGGAAAGAAAGAGAGAGAGAGAGAAACTAGGAAAGCAAATAGATGGGAGGGAGGAGGGAAGGAAGGAAGGGAGAAAGAGAGAAAAAGCATGCCTCTCCTTTGCTTTCCCAGCCGCCCTGCCAGGAGCCGCACAATATGTGTGAAAGAGCCGCATGTGGCTCCCGAGCCACAGGTTGGCCACCCCTGGTTTAATGGCTTGCAGCCATTTAAACCTAACAGTGGGGCAGGTCCGGCCATCAGCTGTTAGGCTGAAATGACCTAACAGCTCAGCTGTGGACCCCGCACCACTCAGCTGTTACATTTAAATGGCCCCAAACAGCTGAACTGAATTAGACAAAAACTCTGGTAAATGTTTGGGGAAGGCACCTTCCCCAAACTTTGGTTCATGGGCTCCGAACCAGCCCAAGTTCATGCTGAATTCTGGCTCGTGAGCCGGTTTGTGTTCATCCCTACTTGCAAGGTATAATGGAGAACAGGTAGCCTTTTTTCTTTTAAATGAGAACTAGGAACTAGTAGATTGGGCAACACACTGTTTGATCACTGCAGTGACCTATCACTTTCTTTTTGTTTTGTTTTTTAAAGTCTGAAAAAGCCTTCTGGTGTGTGTACAGAGGGGCAACCTTGGGGCTCTGGCAAGGAAAATGCTTTGATTGAGATCTTTCCAAAAGCACTGTACCAAATCAGTTTCAGGACTAATTGCTATAATGCAGAGAAAAACACAGAAGTAGAATGAAGGGCGATATCATGTGGATGCGCCTGACGATAGCGCTGCCATAAGGAAAACAGCCCTTGTTCACACAGGCAGGGGAGAATGAGGTGGCAATGAGATTGCAGACATCTGAGGTCACACAACGGTTTGTATTGCTTCAGGCTGCAAGCTGGAGGATTACTGAGGATCTCTATTTGGAAAGCTCCCCCCTGTTAAGAATTCCCTGCAAAAAGAAAATCGACACAGCAAGCAAAGAAAGAAGGTATGCTCGGTGTCTAATTGTATGGAGGGTTTCACAGCCTGGGGCCCACATATCTGAAAGAGCCTCTCTTCCCATATTGTTCCTATGTGCCAACTATGGTTTTCAGGCAACCAGCTGGCTGGCTGTTCTCCCACAAGGTGGCTGACCTGGCATCGACTAGAGTCTGGGCCTTTTCCATTTCATTCCACTCTGTGGAACAGGCTCCTTCAAGAGGGGACCCCCCTTCTACAGGATCTTAAGGAGGTGCTGCTTGTTTGCCCTGGACTATGAACAGCAGGCATCTTTTACTGGGGGAAGATGGTGTTTGGGGTTATTTTGGTTTTTAACTTGTAATGTTTTATTATTTTTTATTTTATTTATTTATAATTCAAATTTATAGACTGCCCGACCCCTGTGTACACACAGCTCTGGGCGATGAACAACATAATGATAAAAACATTCATAAACAATAAAACAATAACTAATATATAAATTAAAATGTTCTCAGATGGTGTTTAACAAATCAGATTCTAATTATGTCCCTGCCCTGCAGGAAGATGGAAAAGAGGCAGGAAGAAAAAGAAGAAGAAGGGGAGGAGAAGGAGAAGGAGGGAGGGAAGTTCCAGTGGGAGGGAGTTCCATCGCTGTCCTCAACCAAAAGCCAGGCAGAACATCCCTGTCTTGCAAGCCCTGTGGAAGTGCATCAGCCCCGTAGCCAGGAATTTTTTCAGAGGGAGGCTCCAGGGCACCGGAGGGGGCTAGTTAAATTATATTAAAATACATTTTAAATTAAATTTAGAATTAAATTTGATTTTAAATTTAATTAAATTACCAGAAGATGCAGGTTTCCCAGCCCTGACAAAACATGACTGTCAAGGTTTCCCAGCCCCAACGAAGCCAGAGAGGCTTTTCTGGCCCCCGCATGTGAGTCAACACAAGACAGGCCCCTTGCTCTGAAAGAGACGCGCACTCTCATGGCCACTATCCCATGCAAGTTGCCTCAAGCAGGGGCTTGCTGGGAAGGAGCCCACAGGACATGCCCGTCAGCCAGGAGACACCCGTCGGCCCCGGTGCACCGGAGAGGATGCCTTGGCCCAGAAGACTGCCGTGGGGCCACTAGCCTTGGAGACTTCTGGGACTGGGTCAAAGGGGGTTGTGGCACCTTGTTGCTTCCTAGACATGGAAACAGCAGCGGAAACATCCTCTTCAGGGGCAGAAGGAAGGAAATCACACTTTGAGACTGCAGGGCCGTGGTCCAAAGTGGAGTGGCTTAAACAAGATATTTAAGTTAGAATTTAAACAAGAAAGGGAAGATTGGTTGGGGGTGTTGCAGATGTGATAGGGGGCACCGCTGCCCCCCACACACCCTCCCCCTTCGCTGGCTATGGCCCTTAACTGCATTAGGTCCCACTGGGCTCGGATGTTGTTTGGCAGAGAGTTCCATCGGGTAGGAGCCGGGGCAGAAAAGCCCTGGCCAAGGGCAGCTGGACTTCTTGTGGGCTGGGGATCACCAGAAGATTATTCTCTACAGAGCATAAGGCTCTTCGGGGGACATACCAGAGGAGACGGTAAAAAGAGAGAAAGAGAGAGAGAGAGAGAGAGAGAGAGAGAGAGAGAAAGAAAGACAGACAGACAGAAAGACAGACAGAAAGACAGACAGATTTGCAAGTTGGCATATGCAGGTTACATGTCGTCTGACTTTGACATGCAAGATGTGTATTGATTTGAGCTGCTGGCAGCTGCAGAGCTAGTCTCTGTTTATAAAAACACCAAGACAGGACCTAAGCCAATCAGCCCAGTCTATGACCAATTTGCTCTCCCTGGGAAAAGGCTGACTTACGTCGCTTTGTTGGCTGGTCATCTAGCGCATCTTCTAAACGGAAGTCATCAGCATATCCTAGAAACAAAGAATTAGCACAGGCTTTACACCGCTAATAGATGGGAAAGGGGTATGTTAAGACAATTTAAAATAGAAGACAACAGGATGCGCTCTCCCAAATTGCTTCGGCTCCTGACATTTTCAACACTGACCCCTTTCCCACTGGCTCAGCCGCTTTCTCGGAATCCTGTGACTGCCAAATTGCAGGGCAGGCGGCCGTTCAGCTTCCCATTTGTCTCTTTTAATGGATGTGGTATAAATACACCCGCTACGCTTGCATTTGTCAAGCAGAGCCTGCCGATTCATCTCCCCGGCTGTCACTCATCGGTGGATGCTCTCCAGATTATTATATGTTTGAAAAAAGCCCTGTAAAATATTGCCACAGCATTCTGACACAACAAAACAAAACACACACACACATTACACACACACACACAAAGAAAAGGGAAGAAAAGAACAAAGCCACCCACCCGAACGCATCCTCTAGCAAACACACTCCCAGATCAGGGATAATAATTTCATATTTGCAGTGGGGGGGAAGAAAAGGCAGAAAGAGACTGCTACAGGCACAGATCCCTAGAATCGGGTTCCTCACAATACTAAATGACCAAAAGTCCTATTGAATAAACTGGATAGCCAAACAGAAGGAATATTAGCAGCAAAAATCACTCTGCATCTTACATATTTCCCAGCCCATCCTACATTTACCCTGATCTACCAGCAGCTGTAATGGGGAAAGCCTGCCTTTCAGCATTCGTTTGGGTGGCCTGTGTTGTTGTTTTTCCCCACTCCATGTTAATTACTGTTGACTTAAGATTCACTCTCAATGCGTTCATCCTGACAAATTCTGGATTGTACATCTGCGAGCAAACGGAGTAATTAATATCCTCTGGGTCCGCTAAGTAATACAGTGGCCATACAAGAACATTCAAATGGTTTCCCTCCGCTTCCGACTGCTAAATGGATTTAGCTGCAACCACCTGAGCTTCGGCATGTTTCATGAATAAATTTAAGGCTCGACTGACAAGGCCAGCAACAATAGGAGATGGCACCAGGCCACTGGGAAGCAAGGATCAGCATTTCAATGGACAGCGAAATGTGGAAGGTGCAGAGAAATGCCCCCCCCAAATTTCTACACATCCTGCCTGCAAGGAACAGCAATGCATTCAGCTCCAATTCTGGCAATTTACACAACGTGCCCTGTTCCATCTGGGATCTGGATTGACGAACAACAGAGCAATTTCTGTGCCGGCTGAAGGGTTTCAAAGTTATTTTTATAGTTTTATTTCACATATCCCCTTCTTCCACTGGAAGCTGAGAGCAGCTGGAATGGGACTGGCCTCCCGTCCAAGCGCTGAGCAAGCTGATATCTTGCTTAGCTCAATGGCTATCTAAGCAGCATGGCTGTATGAGGTGTCCTGAAAACTGCTCTCTCAGCTGCATGCATGTTCAAAGGTAGCAGGCACTTCTGAACCCTAAGGAGATAGCTGTCTGGGTTTCTTGCCTTTAAGTGTGCCCCACAACAAGTGTGTAAGCAAAGAAGATTGGCCCAGAATAAGACACCCCTACTCGATCCGCTAATAGATCTCAGAACCCAGGCTGGGGGAACAGTGACTATGGGAGAGGGAAGCTTCTGACGAAGAGTGGCAGGCACTGAAAAGGTTATGCGTGCGCAGGCCTGACCCTTCTCCACTCCAAATCCTGCCTGCCACACTGCACACCAGCAGCAAACACACATTTCAGAATCTAAAATCTGCCACTGAACATCCTGTGCTATCATTAAATTAGGCTGAGAGATTACCAGGTTGCCCAGGACTTCTCAGTCCAATTCTAGCCCTGCCCGCTATTCCCCATTGGCCCTCACTGCCATCAAACACAGGGCACAGGATGGGACAGATACCAAAAAAGGAGCAAATTCCTCGTCTTTGGAATGCAAAACAAGCATCTCCCCATTGTATCTCCCCTAATCCTAGGATCAATAAATCTTGCAGAAGGGAAGGACAGAGAAGCAGAACTAAATCCATATTTGTATTCAAGGAACAGCTTTTTACTTTTTCCTCTCTTATCTTTATGATTAAATAAGTATTAAGGAAACTGATTCATTACACTCCAAAGTGATGCAATTAATAGCATTGCTTTCAACCAAGAATAATGCAGCTGTTGCCATGACCCACTGGAAAGAGAATTAAAACTGTACCATCAAAGAAGTGCATGAAAACTAATAAGAGATTCTGGCTCCTTACAATGTGGAGGCAGGTTTTTTTTTCACAATTACACAAGAGAATACTATGCAACACACAGCCTCCTACTCCATAGCATCTGCCCTCTGTATAGGACTGGCTACTCTCATAAGAACTTGCCCAGCAATTAAGATCATTTTCAGATGGATTGTTCCACATGCATCACAGGTAAGATGGGTGACCACTAGAGACAGGGCCTGCTCTGTTGTGGCACCCTGCTTCCTGTCTACCCATTTTCATCCTACCACTCAGGGCAACTTACTTCGTTTTCCTTCCACCATTTTGTTCTTACAACAACACTGTGAGATAGACTGGGAGGAGGTGACTGGACCAAGGTCACTCAAGCCTGGGTAGAAATGTGAAACTGGATCTGCCCGAACTGAACCTCTACCATGTTGGCTCTCCCTACCGCTATTCATCCAGTGCCAACTTTCTTGAGCTTCATGCATCAGGCAAAGCCCGTTTCATTTTCCTGGCTACTTGCACACCGCTGGTTTTGATCCCCCCCCCCTTTGTTCCAGTCCTCTTGACTCTTCCTCTGTCTTTTTTACAGTTTTATACAATAATTTGGGGTAACATTTTCTGCTGTGGCTTCCTGTGCTCTTTGGTTTTGTCTCTCTTTAAACCCAAGGCCATTTTATTGTCAATGCAGGTCTTCTTATAGGAAGGTGTATACTGTTCCCAAATTAAATTTGGTTCTATTTTTAACTACTGAAAACTGTCTTGGCAGTTTTGAAGATGACAGAATGGGGGAAAGGTATTTTAAAGTAAAAACAGATAATAGTCAAACACTGGAAATTAAAACTGCCTCGCATTTTTACACCTCGCATACGATGCAGGGGCAACCAGCGAGTGCTGCAACTGTACCAATTCCATAAACATCAGCGAGTCTGTCAGGAAGATGGAGAAGAAGACAAGTTCCAATCTGTGGGCCTGTTGCCATCGCTTCGCTTTTCTGTCTGGAAATCCCCAGCCCCCGCCCCTTCTAAAAATAGATACATACCCCCAAGTCGCATGAAAATAGCCATTCCACAAAAAGTGACTTTGCCCCAGTTTCAGAGTTGCACTGTCAAGGGGGCGACTAAGAACACATGACTACAAAGCCCCTGGCCTTCTGGACAGTGGTGTGGACAAGGAGGAGTGGGGCTTGGTGGGGCCACAAGGGATGTGAAGCTGACAAAGTGCTGGATCTGGTCCGTGTCTGAAGGGGAAACTTCCTGGGGAAACCCAGAAATGCTCTGAGTACCACAATGGAAGAAAGAAGGGATATGAATGAAATCGAGCTGCCCAGGAGTGGGAGATGTCGCACTCACCAAACCCCCCTTTCAACACCACTATTAAAAGGTAGCAAAAACAAAGATCGCTCATCTCCTTCAGTCCATGAAATTGAAAAATAGAGTTGTTCCCCCACCTCCCCGCCGCCACCACTAAGCCAGTAGAATTTTTAAAGTGGAAAATACAGGTTTTTAAAGAGCATCCAGGTTCTCCTTTCAAAACAGCAGAGCAGACGGAGCTGGCTTTGGATAGCAAAACTGAGTGGAAGTTGCAGGGTCAGTCACTCACAGCGTAACTTTTCTCAAAGGGTTGTTGTAAAGGTAAAAGGGAAGATGGGAGACCAATGTGTGCTGCCCTGAGCTCCTTGGAGGAACGGCAGAATAAAAACGCACATAATAAATAACTGTTCTTATTCAACGGAAGAGTTTCCCAATCCTAACAGACCACAGGCACTCAAATGTAATAGGACACCTGAGCTCGTCCAAGAGGATTATAAAAGTTTCCGTGGATGATGAGGAAATCACCTGCAAGCGTAGCAGTCCCATGTACAGTGGAGGACAGACTACTGACTGTATTTGACAGGGGTGGGCTGCTCCTTCTGATCCTACCCCACAGAGGTATTGTCTTCAAGACCAGTTTTGACTCCACAGAATCCAGTGGCTTTGCCAGTAGGCTTGCTGAACAGAGGATGAAGCTGGCACAGAGCACAGGCTGCCTGCCCAAGCACTGCTCTCCAGGCACAGCCAGCTGCAGCTGCTCCAGCTGTGACAAAGCACTCCATGAGCACCACCAGGGCTATGCAAAAAGAGAAGCAATTGTTTTGGTGGGAGTGGGACAGAAAGGAGGGCGCTCAGGAGAAGCTTGCCAGAAGTTTGCTGCGATGCCTAATGTTTCCACAGCTAATTGAAGCTGACAACAACTTTGCCTTACCCAGGAAGGTTAACAGAGACAGGCAAAGGCTTCACAGATTGATCATGGGACTCTTTTTCCAATATGACGTCTCTTCCTGTATGCCCAAACCAATGCAAGAGAGAAAGGCACCATGCTCAGTTGATTCTTTTTCCTTCATCAGTCACAGAATAATTTGGCATTTTGCACCTGGTAAGTAAGAAGTTAAATAAATGCTCCCCCCCTCCCCTTTTCCCTCCTGTGCTTCTCTGGTCTATAAGCTCACATTGTCTGGCATATAAATAGGTAATTTTTTGCAGGAATAAATAACTCTGCCCAAATAATCACAGCTGAACCTTTTCCTTTCCCTGACAAACATTTGCAGACAAAGCCTTTGTTGTTTATATTCATCGGTTTGGATCCTGTGGATGTCGCCCAGGAGGAAGGAAGGGTGATTGTGCCCTTTTCTCAGACTCATACCCCCTGATCCATCTGGCTTTTTAACTGAGAGGTTCCCACAACTCTTGGCAATGCTTTTGAGAGATTATAGGAGGCTGCTGGGGCAGATCTTTGTTTTTGCTACCTTTTATTACAACTAACGGAACATCCAATCCATCATGTTTGTAAATGGACACTTCCTGGTCACCTGTGGTAAGTGAGCATTACTGCAGGTAATCAAGGCAGGAACCGTTACCGAAAGGGTGTCTCCCCCCCCCCCCCCTTTTAGGTCTCAAGCTAAGAGATGCTTTGGTATGTTCAGATTTGCATCAGTCAGTTTATTTCTAATTATAAACCAGCTAGGATCAGCAAGAAAATTATGCAACCGAACATTAAGCAGGCCTGGCTGTCCCAAGTATCGCGAGAGATCATTACAGTTTAGTTGCTATCAGCACTTTGTCAATGCTTTCTGAGACACGATATGGAAGTTACTAAACACCAGGGAATAGATATAGATATAGATATGTACGGATAGAAATCCCTTTGGCCAAATGCTTTCGATTAGAAAAGCAAACACCTTCTGTGTGTATGGCTACATTTTGCTAGAAGCTGGTATATGGCTAATGTAATGAGCTGTGATTGCAGGAGCTGCTGGTTCAAATCCCATCTCAGCTACAAGTTCTCAAGCAAATTACTCTCTCTAAGCCTCAGTTCTCCATCTGTAATTTGGGGATTATAATACCAGCCTACCTAGCAAGGCTGTTGAAAGAATATTTGTGATGACAATGCACTAAAAAAAATAAAGCATGGGATACAGTGAGGCAGCAATTAATTCCACTGTCTCACTTTTAGTATCTATAATTGACAATGATCTGTTGTAAGAACCCAGGAGAAATGTTCATTTTGACGGCTAAAAGGAAGATAATCTCTCTAAGATGACTGATTTTGTTAAATGTAATTTAATTATGTCATATCAAGCAACACTTTTTTTTTTTTTCTCACCACTTTCAAATAAAGACTTGTCGGCAAAGAAGATTAGAGGTTCTGATATATTTCGAGTTTTGACTAGTCTTGAGAAAAAATATTTTTACATTCACCTGTTCAGAGGTAGAATGGTATCACCGATGTTTAAGATCATTGCCAGCTCATGGGATTGGGTCCACAGTAAATGTAAGAAACCCGGCTATTTTAAAACCATGGAGTTCTGAAAAGGGGTCTTAGAGAATTCCAAGGCGAAAGTTGGTAGGATGATCTTTGTGTGGCACTGTACTCTGAACGAGATTAGGCAAATTTCTGTAATACCTTGTGTAAAATGTTGAACGTGCACTGTTCTTGGCATAAGACTTCAAACGTGTTTGGTGGACATGCTGGCCTATCTCAATATCTTAGTTATAATACTTTTTGTTGTCATATGTTACAGGATATGCTGCCATTAATAATGCTCCTATGAAACAAATTGTAATGATAACAGCAAAAAAAGTTGCTGAGGATTTCTGCTCTATGACTTGTTGGCAAAACATTAGAAACAACAAAATTGCCTGTCTTGGGAAGAAGAGAGGAGGAATATCTGTCATAGGATACTAATGAATAACTTTACTACAACGACACCGGCAAAAATTGGACTCCACTCATTCAGATGTTGGTGCTCTACCACATTTGGAACAGGACTAAAATACCTGACATTATAAGGCAAGATACACTGAAGATCAACTAATCAAGAAAAATGCCACAGACAGATCATTCTGGGTTTGCTTTTGTTGGATTTTTGCATACTTTATTAAATGAAAAAGATATGTAAATAATTAAGAGAGCGCACGATGAGATGTTCAACTCAGGCCATAGTTCTGCAGCACAACACAGGTGCAATAAACAAGTTCAGTCCCCGTCATCTCCTGTTAAAAAGATCTGGGCTAGCAAGGCTGGGAAAAAATTCAAAAGCAATTCCTTGGAGAGCAGCTGCCAGCCCAAGTGGAGCATATTGGGAAACACAGACCAATGATCAGACACAATATGGCAGTTTCATATCTGCCATCCCGTTAAAAGAGTGAAGGAATTGTCTGCAGCACTGCTGAACTGATTGCCAACACTACCGTAAGACTGATTTTCCCCGTTCGTTTAACTGAAATGCTGCAGTTAAATTTTATTCCTGTATACACACCAAGCACCATACATTGCTATATATAACATTAGCTATAACATACTGCCAAACATTAGACAGACAGACAGACTTGAAAAGCATTTTCTGAGTACATTTTCTGACACTGAGATATCTATGTATCTAATAGCAAAATCTGGGCATCATCTGTAGATATATAAATCTACGAATTGGGGCCACACTAACACTAAACAGATTTTTCTACAAACATGGGGAACCCCCATGTTTGCACAAAAATCTGAACTCATAAAATAATACATGCCAAATAAAACAGTGTTGTCTATGCATGCAAAGGCAGTGCACTAACCTGTAGAGCTGGCGGCAGCTGCCACACTGCCACAGGGAGCTGTTCTGGGCCCGGCTGCAGCAGTGGCAGATGCTGGGAGAGGCTTCAGGCCCAGTCATGGTGGCAGAGGATGCTGGGAGAGGCTCTCCAGGCCAGACAGCAGTAGCACCAGCATCCAGGAAGCTCTCCAGGCCCAGCCACAGCTACACTAGTCTCCAGAAGGCTCTCTGGGCTCAGCAAAAAGGGACATCAATGTCCAGGAGCTCTCCAGGCCTGGAGCAGCTCCCAGACTCCACAGGCACTGCAGCCAGGCCTGGAGCAGCTTCCGGACACCACAACTGCTGCTGCCAGTAAACTAAGGAGGGAACAGAGAGAGAGAGAAAGGTGGGAAGGAAGAAGGGGGAGAAATGGAGAGAAGGTTGATGGAGGGGCAAACTGATGGAGAAAGGGTGGGGCAAGAGAGAAGGTAGATTGTGAGATAAGGGGACAGGGGAAGAAAGTGGAGGGATAATCTTAGAAGGGGGGAGAAATAAGAGATGGGGTAGACTGACAGAGAAGGGGAGAAGAGAAGAAAGAGGGAGAAGTTTTGTTAGAGAAGGAGGGGAGAAGAAAGGAACCAAAGGGGGGGGAGGGATGTACCCTCCCCGCAAGTTTCTTGCTGGTCCCCACTTGTGCGTGTGTGTATGATTCACACTGTAATCAGAGGAATAGCTTTTCAAGCCTACATACACACACACACAAAACCACTCCACTTTCACCTTGAGTGAATAAAAATTATCTCCAAATGGCCAAGACTGAGAATCCACACACACACACGCACACACACTAATAAGCATTCTTTCCTGTTTTCAAAAGTTACAGATGACAACACCAGTGCCGTCTGAGCATCTGATTATTCCTGTGTTTTCCCAAAGCAATCACACTCTCACACACTGATGGTCTTGGGGAACACCTCTCCTCCTCTCTGCATTTTGTCACAGGGCTGGAGCAAGGATTTTGAAGAGACAACTTTTAATATCTGGCTCAGCGTCTTTTAGTGGTTCTGTATCTGCACAGCAGGAATACAAGTACACACTACTATCAGAGCTTATGTAAACTGCAATAATCATTCTCAAACCTGAGACAAATCCTGTGCAATCCCTGTCCAAAATCATCCCATAAAACACCATGTTGTGCGCAACCATCCAACATCCTCTTTGATCACAAATATGTTGGTTGCAGTGGCTCATTTGTGAGCAAAATGTCTCCTGCCAAGTACTGTGCACCTTTACCATTCATAGTGATCTTTTGCTATGGTGTGAGGCTTTTACTTTCCATTTTAATCTTTAAGGGCTATTATTGGATTCCTATTAGGCATTTTAAAGCATATGTAATATTGTGCCAACATTGATTTTTATGTTTGCAAGTATGAATCTGGCTTGTTTTGTCTTTGCAAGCTGGCTAGAACATTCATATGATAAAAAGGAAATAAAACTAATCACCTTCCAAGGCCAGTGCTGATATTTAACACAGGTTCTGAGACTCAGTCCCGACACATTCCAAGGCTAGATAGATTTCTGGCATTGTTCTCTGCAGCCTCACCAGAGCCACAAGGAACACTGTTGGACTTCGCCACCTAGAGGCAGACTGAAGAAGAATGGCTTGCCTGTTTGGAAATCCAGCCTATTTTATCTGCACAATCCCAGCACTTGATTCTCCTCCCACCCCATTATTATTGCAATCTTTCAGGGCCAATTTTGGACTGGTATCCAGTTGGTTTTGCAGTCCTGCAGGTGTGCCAGCTGTGCTTGACAGAAACAGAAGTGACTCCACAGAACAATTCCAAGTGGATGGACAGATACACATCCATTGCTCCCTGCCCCCCCCCACTCCCAGCAAGGAACAAAAGGAACAAAAATTGGAAAGAGATGAAAATCCAGAATGTGACATCGAAATGCTAAGATCTATCACAGAAGAGAGAAGAAAAGAGATTGGATTTATACCCCGCCCTTCACTACCCAAAGGAGTCAGAGCGGCTTACAAACTCCTTTCCCTTCCCCTCCCCACAGCAGACACCCTGTGAGGTAGGTGGGGTTGAGAGAGCTGTGACAGAAACTGCTCTTTTTCAAGAACAGCTGTGCCAGAACTATGGCTTTCCCAAGGTCATCCAGCAGGTGCAAGTGGAGGAGTGGGGAATCAAACCCGCTTCTCCCAGATTAGAGTCTGCACACTTAGCCACACGCACTTAACCACTACACCAATTTGGGCCAGGCGTCGCCTTCCTAAGTGAGCCACTGCCTGACCTGCTATCAATAACCTGACACTACGACAGCAAATTCAACTCCAATGTTTGTTGACATCCAGCACAGGCTAGGGGTTAGAGGGTCAGCCTAGGATCTGGGAAATCCTTATTATGCCATGGAAGTTTGCTGGGTGATCTTGGGTCAGACACACATACTCAACCTAACTTACCTCACTGGGTTGTTGTGAGGATAAAACAGAGGCAGGGGAAACAATGTAAGTTGTGTTAGGTTCTCATTGGAGAGGATGGCTGGAGTATCAATGAAGTAAATAAACAAAGATTCAGGCAGATTTCCCTGCCAATACACTGGCAAGGACCCATCATTATACCCACTCCCCCAAAATGGCAGAACAGAAATCTGATATTTTGGTTAGCATGTTTTCCCTGGACTCCAAAATGCCTATCAACTTCTTTGTGTGTAACTGCTGCTCCAGTGGTGGGGAGAAGGGTCAAACCACCCTGGCAGCACTTGTGATCAGTTTTACAAACTTACACACTCAGCCCTTGGGGCAGGCAGTAGGGCAACACCCTGTCTTTCTTAGGAGGAAATGATGAACAAGAAACCCGTGTTGAGAGCATCAGCTTCACGGGCGTTTCCATAAAATGCTAAAATCTTTTCCTTTAGTCTCCCTGTTTTTAATGCAAAATGCAAATTCCACATGGCAGAACATACAAAAGACCCAAAATGTTGTCCCTTTTTGATGTGTTATCTCATATCAACAGCATTCACACAAAAGGAGCTTAAGGGGCGTATTTCATGTGGGGTACAAAAATGCCTTTGCCTTGTGCAAGCCTATCTGCTGGGATTCTTGCGCAGCTCTATAGAGGAACTCCTCTCATTTGTCTGGCTAGTGACCCGTAACCTCCACACTTTTCTGTTTTTGGCTGACAAGACACACGAGCCATCCAAGCCATCCGCAGAGGCAGTTACAGGCTGCTCTGCCAGCAGTATGGAGGCAGCAAAGCAGAACGGATCCTTTCACCCAGCTACACCCGTATCCTTATCAATTAAAATTCTATACAGGAAGAGAGCAGTTTGCTGCATGGGAAGAGGCGCCAGACCTTTGTAGCTGAAGCCCTGGATTTTCATTGCTCCCTTGTTCCAGATTTACTTGCGCTGGTAGATGTCCAGGGGATTTTATGGGATTGCAGGCAGGACTTTCCCCCCAAGTGCTTTCAATGATTTCTTCCTTTCTTGAGAGCCAGGCTATGACTGCTCCCATCCACTTCCCTCCCTCAGAGGCAAGATTTGCCCTCTGTTTTTCTTTCCCTTTACTGACTGAGCCACCCTAGTAATGTGTTTTCTTCTTTGCTGAAGAACTCTGGCTGTCCCACCCTGTCACAGTATAATATTTTGGCTGTTTGCCCAGCCCAGGAACCCAAGGGAAAGATTGCCCTTTAACTCTAATGGCACTTGAGACATTTTTATATTCCAGATTAACAAAATATTTTATTCAACATAGAGGGGAAAGGTCAGGTGAAATCAGGAGTTGAAATTTCTAAGGTAAAACCAGTACATGCACAGACTTTAGTTCTTATGTTTCAGGCTAATGAGAGTTTCTTAAGTTTTTCACAGTGACTTAAATCTTTTATTTGGGAGGCTTTTGTTCCAGTGTTTTCCCCAAATACTTCAGTACACTTTCTTCGAGTAGTCTCTGACTCTTTCAGTTTCCAGAAGGCTGGAGCACTCTTTCCAGTACCCAAACACCTTCTCTTGAAACACCAGTATTTGTCTTGAGTTTTTAACTGACTCTGGGTCTATAAAGGCAGTTTCTAAGCACACCAGACCAGATCTTGGCATTCTTCAGAGCTAACTCCCTGTTTGACTAGGTAGGGAATTTCTTTCTCTCTCTAGAAGATCTATCCCCTTTCCTTGGCCCGAATGGGAGTCTCCATCTAACTACCCACTTGTCCTTCCCAACTTTCCCCCAGTTCTCCTGTCTGTGTTAAACTGCTCTCAGCCAAGGCTGAATCCTGAAACTGTCAGTACTTGACTCTTCTCAGCTAGGACTGAAATCAAACTGAATTCTCCTCAGCATCCAGTTCAGAAGTCTTTCTCTGCTCAGCTGATGCTAACCAATCAAATCTCTTGGAACAGCCTGTCACTCAAGGCTCTCTGACTCTGTGAAGAATTAACCCTTCACAGTCCTATCTGTTTACACAGCGCTTCTAAGCTTTTAAAAGTGCAGTCCATCACACAGGCATTGACAGCTTCTGTTTTCATGCTGTGAAACAAAAGGAGGTGATGCCAGCCCAGGGCATAGACTTTCCAATTTCCGGGGGGGGGGGGGGGGGGCTGGGCCAGAGGAGGGGGAGGGGAAAAGAGAGAGAGAGAAAGAAAGTAGAGTTGCCAAGTATTACCTTTTAGCTTGTAGTTCTTTGCGCACGCACGCCGGGATGATGTCTCACCTGCTGCTGCCGCCGCATGAGAACACCTCTGCCACGGCTGCAAGAGCCGCTCCCCTGCACACCTCTCCCCACCCACTCCTCCCTCCCTCCCTCTCTCCCTCCAGAGCCAACTGCCCAGCATGATGACGTCACCCGGAAGTGATCTCATCACACTGGGCAGTCGGCCCCGGAGGGAGAGAGAGAGAGGGAGGAAGGAGTGGGTGGAGAGAGGTGGGGGGGAGTGGCTCTTGCAGTGGCTTCTTCTTGGGCCGGGGGCCTGGAGGGCAGGGAGGCACAGTGGCGGGTGGGCACTCCGTCCCCCCTGGAAAATTTCAGGGGTGGCCTGAGCCCCCGAGCCCCCATGTAGTTGATGCCTATGATGCCAGCAGGAACACAGCCAAGTAATGTGAGTGGTCACGTGCCACAGAAACAAAAGGAGGTAAATGCAACATTTGCATCTTGTCCATGCAAAAATCAACCTCATAGTATTACTAGCAACAATAACAGCATTAGTCCTACTAGTAGTAGTATTGCTAGTACTATTACTAATAGGCAACCCTAAAATGCTCATCTCTGATCAGCTGCATCCAAGCAAGGGGGAAACATCCTTGCCATGCCAGTGCCACAACGGGTCAACAGAGGCTGCAGGTTCTTATTTCTTCCTCTTGTACAAAGCACCTGCCAGATCCAGTTTTGCTTCTAATACAACAGGGAGGGCATCATCTGTGAGACAGGACAGGGAGATGTCCACTTAGTGGCATCCTTTGTCATGACTGACAAGAAACCCAGAGGAGGAGAAAGAACAGATGTTCATAGCTTCTCTTGCCATGGCTGCACAATCTATGCGTTCATGCGACCTACCATTGTATGTACACTGCCCAGAGTGGAGAACACATAACAGCCTGTGCTTTATTTTTTAACAGGGAGGCTGCCAACATGCAATGTAAATGTAAAATGTAAAACTGAACATTTACCCATACAAGCTCATCCTTTACATGTTTCACAGGTATGACCCATTCTTAAAATTAAAAGTGTTTGCCTTAGATTTTTATGGGAGAATGACCCATTAAAAATAAATTTTAAAAGGTGGAAGAGGGCCTTGCACCATTTTCCAGAACTCAAGTAGCTATAAATTCAGTGGACCAGGACCGGTAAGATGTAGACATGAAAAATATTTAGCCACCTGCATTCCAGGATGCCAGTGTTATGCCTAGACTCGGCACAACAACTGTGAGGGAGAGGCAATCACTGCAATAACCATGTGAAAATACGGGGGCTTTCAAAAGCCATGCATAAAGTGCATTTCTCTAGCATTTTTAAAATTGATTATTATTCCTAGAAACATATCTGTGCTGACATGAATGATTTTGAAAGATCAAGAAGAAAAGGCACCAGAATTCGCATTCCACACATTACAAAGACAAACCCGAATTTTCAACCCAAGGATATGTTCAGACACACCGTTTGATCCGGCTTCGACACTCTTCAAAAACGGATCAAATGTGCACGTTCAGACAGCATCAGCTGCCTCCCGTCCCCAGCCATTGCTTTCCGGAGCAAATTCCGGAGCAAACCATAGTATTTTGATACCAGGTCCCAAGTGGTGTTTTCTCAGCTCTCCCAGCTGAAAGCACAGTTTCCCGTGTGATCGCTCCACCGTCATCAAGCCACTTGCGAGTCTTTAACACACACACCCCCCTGCGGAAGCCAGAGGCTTCCGCTTTTCGCCCACCGTTTTTATTTTTGCGTTGGTGATATGTGCATAAGCACTGCTCCGCTCCTGTGTCTTTCAAAAAAAAGTTTAAATGGCCACTAGTTTTGAGTTCCAGATCCCAAAGAGGCCAGTTTCAGCGAAAAGTTTGAAGGGACGTGTTCTGTCACGGCAGTGAAATCACGGTGCTTGTGGAACTGTGACAGGATTTGCTCTACTGCTTTTGCACGTATGCAAGGGGGTAGTTTTTCAAATCTCCAGATGAACGGCTATGCGCATGCACAAACTTGGGGGGGGGGGGGGGGAACCTGACATACACTCCTGTGTGATCGCAATTGTCCGGAGCAAAAAAACGTGCATCAAAGCACAGTGATTTAAAGCAGCTCCAGCACGCCGTCTGAACGCACCCAGTGTCTATATTCAAGATGAAGCTATAGGCTAATCAGCAACCCAATGTGGTAACAGTGCCAGACGAACAATCTGGCAGACCCAGTTCCAACAGCACATGCTGCCATGGAAGTTCACTGAGCCAACCACTCTCAACCTAACTGACCCTCACAGGGCTGTTGCTGTGACGATAAAATGGAGGAAGGGAGAATGATGCTGTAAGCCTCTTCAGGTCCCTACTGAGAAGAAAAACAGGGAATACCTAAATAATATAATAATTCCTCGGCCAATGTACCTGAATGGTACACAAGGTTTGTCATTCTTTGTCAATGTACCTGAACAGAATACACAGGTTTGTCATTCTTTTAAGCTCACCTTCCATCTTACACTGACTGGTCATCCACACATGGTCTTTTTGCTGCTGCTGCAGTTTTTCTCCAAGATTCCTCACGGCATTACTGTTGTTTGTTGTCTTTCTATAGTTTCTTTGGATTTCTTCATGCTTTTTCAATGCACCTTTAATCTCATGTATCTTGCAGGTATGTAACTTTGCCTTCCATGGGGAAGGCCCTCTGCACTTAAAATGGCACCCCCTTCTGTACCATTTTCCCTCATGGGGGCCATTTCCTCAAAATATGTGGAAACAGAGGAAAAAACCATCGCTGAACAGAAGAGCCGTTGGTGCTGCACTACAGCAGCAACTGTCGCAGCAAAGAGCACTGCCACCAATAAGACCTGAGTGAATACAGGGTTGGTCTGTAAGTGGGATCAGCCACTATAGCTGCTTCGGATCTCTAGGTAGACCCAGTTCCTTGAAAATCATCCCCCTTTGGCACAGGTAGCCCTGGCAGGAAATGATGGCTTGCAGTGAGGAGATGTGGATGAGTTAACAAGCTGGTGGACGGCTGTGCCAAGAACAATACCATTGAGCTATAATCCTGTCAGATGAGCCTGCTGGGAGTCTGCCAGTACTGCTAGGCATGTTCTACAATAGTGAGATTGAATCAGTGTGAAGTCATTGGAAAACACACTCAGCAGCACATGGCAGTGAATCTCAGAAAACTCAAGTTTCTCCACATAAAAGCCAAACAGGCAACAGGAAATCCATGCTGCAGCAAAACCTTCTTAACAGACCTCAAGTTTTATATCCAGGGTTTGAATATTATATCCTTTTCTGTTGTCAAAAAGAGTGTCAAAGCAAAATAAACAGTCAGAATATGGAACCCTTGCTGTGTACAGTTCAAGGTGAGGGTGGGGGGTACTTCCATCCTGGCTTCAGACAATGTGGGGGGAATGGAAGAAATAGGAAATGCCTCACATTTCCACAGCCCTCTGAACTCCCACGAACAGCTTCCACACCTTCCCTCACAGGGGAATGGGAACGCTCTGGGATGAGCTAAAAGGAAACTGCTTCCCCTAAGGAGATTCCTTCTCTACAATTTCAGTTTGGGCCACCCTTTTGAATTTATTCCAACTGGTGCTCCCCTGCAAACCTGGCACAAGTCTCCAACAGGTGACTGTGTGGAATTTCTTAAGCCCTTCCTTCTGCATGAGAAGAATGTGTGGGCTGTGGGAACTAATCCCATGGCGGACAGAACCACTCTGGCCGCAGGCTAAAACCACACACAGGGAATTTATCACTGAAAGGACACAGCAACTCTTCCTAAGGACTCATCTCCCAAAATCAAGGTGGGATGAAAAGGCAAGCAAGAATACAAGCAGCCCTCACAAACCTGGCATGGATCAATGAAGGTTCTCTGCCAAGGAGTATTCAGCACACCCAAGTCTTGACAGGTGTGTATAAGAAAGACTCCCCTTGTTTCAGGACAGGAATCTCTTTCCCTGGCATATCACCCCACCCCCCCAGCTGTCCTGAGCACGTGCACACATGCCGGGGAGCACAGCCACAGTTTGAGAAGTCCTAAGGTCATTTCCACTGTAATTTATGATGGCCCTGTTAATATATACAGTAGAATGAGCCAGTAGAGATTTGAGGTACTAGGATTAACTGCACCTCAAAACAGTAAAAGTCATAGAAGATCATGTTTTGGAAGGTTCCCCCACATTAAGAGCTCCCTGTCAACAGAAATTCAGCATCACAAGGTAAGAGAGGGGATTGAACGGGCTTTTCTACATGTAACAGAAGGCTTTGTTTTCTTGCTGTTCGGGCCAAGGTGGACCCTTTTGCAAGAACTCCCAGCCCATGCTCCCTCTAAGCTGTGGAGTCTTGTGAGCAAAAATTCTACTTTGTGAGCTACTGGCATTAAAGTTGTGAGCGAGCAATTTGGCTACTGTATACATTAGTTTGCTCTGGAGCCATTCTTCCTGAGCTAGGACAAAAATGTGTGAGCTGGAAGCTAAGAATCTGTGAGCCAGCTCACACTAACTCTGTTTAGAGGGAACACTGCTCCCAACACTTCTTTGCATTAGAATTGCCAGAAATAAAAAACAAAGCAACTTGCTCTGCTTAGGAAACGAAGCAGCGCTAAGTTGCTCCATTCAGGGAAGGTTAATGTCTAATGGGCAGTGGGTCTCTGCCCACCCCAACAAACAAGAGAATGCTGTAGCAGACACTGTTCTTCTCATCACCATCCTTCTGTTAGACTTGCAGAGAGGGAAGGATTTTGCAACAAGACTATTTTTCTCCTTTGTTGTCACTTAACACTCCTGATACCTAGGGGTAACAGCACTCATTCACAGACAAAAGGATTTGATTTAACGCTACTGAATGCCAGATCTGCAAAAACTGGTCAATCCCTGGGCAATTTGCCCCTGATGAAATTTGCTCTTTGTGCTAGATGTTTACATTACTCTAGGTTCTGTGCTCTGGTTTTGGTTTTGTTGGGCTCTAGATCTAGGGGCAGAGGTCACATTCACACTTTGAGAGAAGAATGAGGCATGCCATAGGTTTGTACGGTTCAGGGAGACATATGCAGCTGTATGTTTTCATATTTAGGGTGTGGAGGAGGCTTCAGCTGCATATATGTATTGCACAGAACCACAGTTTGGGATAAATGTGCACAAACCCAGCTTGACCCTGACCTCCCACTCATTTCTCACTCCTCTTTTCTTGTACCAAGAGTTTCAGTTAAACACTGTCTGATTATTTGTGACATATGAATTCAGGTTTAAACAAAGTTAATTCTTCTCCTGCTAATCAGGAGCCTCACCTGGAGTTTAATCCAGGTTGGTGGGAAGTAAATCTACCCTACACACCAGCATTCATACAGCTAGAATTTATACTTAACTGTGATTCTTGATTTGCAGGTAGGGGGAGCAAAGAGCTTGCAAGTCTAGCAAAAAGCTGAGATGGTAAGGTGAGGCTATGACCATCCAGTGGATTCAACCACTGCAATGTGGTTTGCACTGGAAACATCCCCAGCCCTTCAAGATCCTTTGTCAAAATTGGAATTATTTCCTGTGGCTGTTTCCACTGCTTTCAGCTGTTGTTGATGATGTTCTTTTTCTTTTTTTGGAAGCCATCTCAAGCAGATGCAGACAGACTGGTATAGGAACGTATCCGTCAACAAGGAAAATAAACAGATCTCATCCGAGAGTCTTGATTGATACAGCTTGCATCTTTCATATTGGGGGGAGTATCCCCTTTTGAGGACATTGCCATATCTGGGACACAGCAGAGAATGATGAGTCGTGATCGCAAAAGCATGAATTTTTTCATATGACTTTCCCATTCAATCAGTTTGGTCCAGACCCCTTTTCCACTCAATCTCACCTATTTCCCTTCCTTACTACAGCCTCTGCCCTGCCCAGTTTTTGTCCCTGCAGGTTCCATGATCTCCAGTACAGCCTCTTCAGCAGTCAAGGGGGGGACCCTTCCTCCCTTTTTCACCAGTAGAAAAGCTGGTTGGATCCTACCCAGTATCTTCCTACAACCAACAATTACATCTTCCTGGTTTAATTAAACCTTTAAGTGAAACCTGAGAACAACTACATTCCATCCAGGTCTGAAGCCAGCAATTGTTATTTACACAATGGATAAGCAGATAAGCAGGCAAGAGGAGGAAGAAGGTAAATAAACTGCAGTTCCTACCATCTCCATCACAGACTCCAATTCTAAACCTGTTTACTCAGAAGTAAGCACTAGTAATGGCTTCCAGGAAACTAAGTTTACAATTGAAGTGTTAGGCTGGAAATCTGTGTACACTAATCTAACAATAAACTCTGCTGGACTTACTTCTGAGTAAACATATAAGATTGGCCTAGGAAGAGCCCGAAGACTGACAAGCCATTGTTTGTATAGATTTGCAGCATACCCATCCTTATTTCAAGCATTTTCTCTTTATCATTCTCACAAGAACTACACTAGGCAAGAGCCTTCGATTCCTTATGCAAACAGGCCCGTAGCCACAGGGGGCATTTGGGGGCAATGCCCCTCACAGGTCAGTGCCCCCTCTTGGATAAAAATAAAATAAAACTTTAAAATGTAAGATGCACGTAGGGCTTCCAAAATAACTCCAGGAACAGTCTGGGAAGCTTCAGTCTCATTTCCTTTTTTCTAGGCTGAAAAATAGGTTTTTTTAAAAAATGCAAAAAAAAAATGAAATTGCAAAAAATAATAAAAGGCAAGAGAGAAAGTTGGCGATCCCCCATAGAAAAGCAGCCCAGAATCCAGTCTCTCCGATTGAAAAGACTAGAGGAGGACTAGAGGTTGCAGCAGAGCCAGAACTGCTGCTTCTGCTGCTGCAAGAGGAGCAGCAGGAGCAGCCAGGGCACCCCCCCCCCCGATTTCCCCACGCCCCACCAACCACTGGCTATGCCCCTATAAGCAAAGGAACTGCCCTGTCTATGAGGTACACTGAGGCGCAATTCACACATGCATGGTAGGGAAGCTGCAGAGACCTGACATTACAGAATGAACTGTTTCTATTTTCCTATGTTTAAAAAAGACGCCTAAGCAGAAAAGCAGTCCAGTGAGCTTGGGGGGGGGGACACTTTCAAAACTGGATTCCTACATGTGGATTCCAATGGTTCAGTCCATTCTACCACCTGAGGGCTCTGCCTCTCTATCTGCCTGCATGGCAGGAAGATGTTGTACCAGGATACATGATAAGCACCATCAGAGGGAGGGGAGAAAGCAGCAAGCACTCCCCCCCCCCCCAACCTGAAGCCATCTCCTCCTGACGATACATGTCCTTGGCAAACAGTGAACTTTTTACTGTAATTTTTGTTTTGCTGGCAGCCATTTTGGAAGCCAATTTTTAGAGGAAAGGCAGATTTTAAAAGAGGAGGGTGGAGAGGATTAAGTTCAAAGAGCAATGGCCCTTCCTCACTGACTACCATCTTCCTGAGAAAACTCAAGGGATAGTTTTGAGGCAGACACACATTTTCAGCCAGGTTTAATCTACCTCACAGGGCTGTTGTGAGAATAAAAAGAAAAAAGTAGGGTTGCCAATTCCCATTTGGGGGCAGGGGATCCCCTGGTTTTTGAGGGGCTATCGGAAAGCGGGGGTGGGGGTGGAATAGCTGCTGGGCACGCCATTATACCCTGGGGAGACTGGTCCCATAGGGTATACTGGAGAATAGATTTGTGAGAACCTCGTCATAGCTACCTGAAAATATTTCCTGGCTATGAATACAGAGGCAAGAGCATTCACGACGGAGCTTCTGCACAGGGAAGTCTTCTGCTCACTCTCCTCCATCTTTTTTTTTTTTAATTCCCTTTCTCAGGTGTTCTACAGCAACTCCACACTGGCTTTTAGGGGATTGGACAGCACAGCTGCTGTGGTGACTCACCACCTGTTTTGGGGTCTTTTTTTCACACAAGTGCTATACCACTATAACTGTTCCATTAAGATCTGAAATAGATGGGGCAATAGAGTGTTATAGAGTTAATTGCTATTTTTTTATTTTAAAAAATGCTGTTAATTGCTTTTTTTTTTTTTTTAATCTTCTCAAAAATGCCCTCTGGTGGCACAACAGGGAAAAAATGTTGGGCGAATGATGCGCTCGAGAGAGAAATGGTGCACTGTTGTTTCCAGAGGTGGAGTCAAATCTCTATGTGGAAGCAGCCTGGAACTTCTAACTTCTGCAAACTGCCAGAGGCCGCCAATTTGAGGCCAAAGGGTGTTTAATTTCCAAAAATATAAAGCAAATGCATGCTCAGATGGCCCAGGAGGTATGTTGGTTGCTTACCTTATAATTAATGTGTAGAATTCATGCCTATGGGATGTGGTGACAGCCACTAGCTTAGAGGGCTTGGAAAAAGAGTTTAGACAGGTTCTCATGAAGGATAAGGTTAGCAATAGCTAATAGCTAGAAGAGCTAAATGGACCCTTCAAGGACAGAAGTAGCATATCTCTGGGTGCTTAGTGCTAGGGTAAGCGGTTGCCTTCCTTCAGCGGTTCAAGCGCTTCTCAGAAGCATCCAGCTGACCACCTCCATAAACAGGGTGCTAAGCAAGGAGGACTCTCAGTCTGGTACTGCAAGATCCTTATGGAGGAAATGATCAGCCCTGGAAAAAGGAACACTGACTACTCCATTCTTCTCCTTCCCCTTCTCTAGCCTTACAATAGGCAATATCTTGTGAGTCTACCTATGGCTGACTACAAAAGAGGAACTCCGTCATCAGAGTTGTTACATTTTGCTAAACTGCAAATCCTACATGTTGCACAAACAAAGGGAAGGAGCAACTGGATGAAAACTGCACTGCTCCTGTTTAGTTCAACTATCATACAGGACAGCTAGGCCAAGAAACAGATGAAAAAGTGGTCTTACGGCACAGTTGTCACCCAGTCACAGGGCCCACTTCTGCCAATGAGGAACAGGGACAGCTGCTCACAGCCCACCACAGTCAGGAGCCCACTACCCGCACAAGAGAGCTACAGAGGCAGGGCTGCTCATGTACCATGCAGAGCTTGAAATGTGTGGAGTGCTGGGCCCACACCTGGGCAAATAAGCATAGGCAGGAGCAGGCCCAAGGCTCATTGTTAAAAACATAAGAGAAGCCCATGTTGGATCAGGCCAATGGCCCATCCAGTCCAACATTCTGTCACACAGTGGCCAAAAATGCCAAGTGCCAACAGGAGGTCCACCAGTGTTGCCAGTTGCCCTGCTTGGTCCTACTCCTCCTTTCTTTTCTCTGGCCTGTCTTTAGATATGGAGGCTCAGTGGGCCCATGGGAGGTCATTTTGCCCAAAGTTCCCCTAGCCCAAGAGCTCACTTTGCAACTGATGGTACACCAGTCTTGGCTGCACCACTTTAAGACTCCAAAGTGATTATTCCACCGGATTTTTTTTTAAACTCCATGCATTTAGAGAATTAGCGTGTCAGGATTCAGCTAAGTTAGAACCCTTCTCCCCGACAGACATATTTTTATGTGGCAGGGAATTTCTTTTGTACAGAATATGAGAAGCCTCCAGTGGTACATCCTGGGCACAGGTCTCCCCTCTCAGTAAGCAATGGGCCTAGGCAAACTGAATGGTACCCACCAACTTGGAGGAATTTTCATCCTACTGAAACCCGTCAGCTTTATCAGGATTTCAACTGTTCCATTCTTTCCAAATTCTAAAGAGTCAATACAGGGGCTTTTTAGGAGCCAGCCCTGCAGATAGTAGATGGAAACTGCTTGTTCATTAAAATGACAGTGACTTCATCCCCTGCGCATTGTTCCCATTCACAGCAAGCCAGGCCCATGACCAGAAATGTTATAGCCAAAAGTATACAGTGCAGAAGGTGGTGCTGGAGAATCAATGCATGAAAGCTAGACCATAAATATGGGTAGCCCAAGATGGGCAGAGTTATTTAACTGCATTCAATATTAATAGTTCTTTGTTTAATAAAAAGAAGGTGGGAACAGATTGACTTCTCGGAGAGGAACTGGGCAGAGTATTGCCTGCCTGTTTTTCATTATGCATTAAAGAGCTACTGGGGAGGTTGTCGTTGTTTTTAACAATGTTTGAAATTTCAGAGAAACATGGAACACCCCCAGTGGTCACTCCTCCCCCCCCCCCCAAATCCTGAGTCTATGGCCTTGCATCAAATTTGTACTTCACAACCATGAGGACTAGAAACCCACATTCCAAATCTTGTGTCACATTCTGCCTTATCTGTACCCTCTAAAGGAATCACGCTACATTCATATAGCCTGAGGTTTACTAGCCAAAATCTTTATTACTAAGTGCTGCAGTTGAAATCTGGAAGTTTGCTTGCTCTTCTGCACTCTCTTAAGTATGAAATGAACTGCCAGTCAATCAGAGTTTCTGTAGGAAGCCAAGAGTTTCGCTTCCCCCAGACTCTCTGCCACCATATGCAGCTGGGACCTGGTCTGCTGCAAAACTACAGACAGCTAAAAGAAGGAAGGGGAAGAAAAAGCAGACAATTTCCAAGCGCTTCCATTAAGCATTGCTCGCTTAACAGGCAACCACCTCCTTGCCATGCTTAAGAAAGCAAGCTCCTCCAGTCAAACAGTCACAAAGAGAGCAGTAGCAGGTCCCGTCTACCTCATTTGCAATTTTTTTAAAAAATACCTCTTTCGGAGTCATGTCCAGCTGTCAGTCAGCAAGCTTCTGTCTTGCAGGCTTGCATAATGCTCTCCACCAAGACGTAAGAGCCAGCTAGCTGTTCAGTTATTCATGTGAACACAAACCAGTTCCTTCTCTTTCACAACGCTTCCAGCAACTATGTGGACCCAGTGAGGCAGGGCAGATACATTTACCACATGGATCATTTGTGGGGTTTGCAAACTGAGAGACAGATGTAATGGGCATTTGGTTTCATTTCCATCTTGCGAGATATAGCAATCATCATTCCTGTCACCGTTTTATGGGCACCAAAAGCTTCAGTTGCTGAACTTCACAGTCATGCAGCAGGGTTCCCAAGCTGCATCACTCATATATACTAAAATGTATGGATAAATCCAGCATGATGCGGTGGACAGAGTGCTTGTCTTGGACCAAAATCCACTGCTGTATATTGATTAGAGGGTGTCTAATCGGGAAGACACAGATTCAAATTGCTACAGTAACACTGGCCGGGAATGTTGGCCAGGTGAGTCGACAGAAGTGGTCTGGGAGCTGCAAGCTGCCTGGAAGTGCACAGGCCTGATGTTGTTTTCCCCACCATGTTGTTTTCCCCACCAGAAATGGCCGATGGGAGCTGCTGCTTACTTTGTTTGTGAAACCAGCTTGTTTTGCTGGGCTACACCTTAAGTTTCCCCAGCAGGAAGAACAGCTGTTCCCTGGGATAATTTGAGTTTGGGTAAATGGCAAGGGAGAGGGAAGCTGAAGCCCCCCTTTCACTACAGTCACAACTGGATACAGGTCCGGGCAGGATGGAACTCCCAGAACACATCTGTCAACCCAACCCAGGGAGGGACATACGTGGGAAAAGTATAACAGGCAGTCTGGCCCTCCTCTGTGAGCCTCAGCAGGTGGCTCTGGGCCAGTCATTCTAAACCTAACCTACCTCACAGGGTTGTCATAAGATATCCTGGAAGATCGCTCTGCACTCCCTGCAGGAATAGTTGGATAAAAATGTGGCAGATCAATAGACAAGGGAGATGTGGACCCAATTCCAGCTTGGGCCAGCCACCACCTATTTGTCTAGCCTCTCTCAGAGGGTTTGCAGTGTGGACCACCCCGAGCTTCTTGGAGGGAGGGAAGCAGACAGGTGAAAGAGACACACACAGAAGTGTGTACTGTTTAGCCTAAACACATACGGCAGGCTAGTTCAGATATCCGTGTTGATCACCTGACATCTCATATCTTGAGAGCAGAGATGGACAGAAAACGCTGTCACTATTTTTCAGGGATCTGAACTGTAATTCACGAACTAATCAACTGCAGCACCAGTTTTAATTGGGAGCTTGATTTTATAAAGTAAGGCTTGTGAGTTAAGGGTTTTTTGGGGAAGGGCTGTAACTATCTGAGGTAATTTTCATTCAAGCTATAAACAGGAACGACTAAAAATGGCCTTGCTATCTAATCAGGAACAGTAGGTTTTTGCTTACTAAATTCTAAGTTATTTCCCACGGGCTTCAATATACTCCCCCCCCCACAACAATTATTATTAAACTTTGGTGTTATGCAAATTTCATTTAAATTTAAATCAGTTAACCAGTTTTAAAAGGAAGATAATTAATCAACCGGTCTTTAACTAACTGACAGCCATAACAATTTCCTGAATAATGTGTTCATACTAGAAGAGTTGAGCAGTTGCCAAGGGTATTTATTATTCATTTAACCTCCATTGCGTGTTACCACCTCTAAACAAAGTTCCTAGTTCCAGATTTTCCTTCCAAATCTTCCACTTTTTATCTCCAAAGGAACAGAAGAGGGTTTAATCCTTAATAGGTCCCTTCAAAAATAAGAGCGACTACTCTGTGATAAAGTGAAACACTGGCAAACGCATTCAGCGTGTAAATGATAAAAATGCTCCATTCCTGGGGGGGGGGGGGGGACTGCATCTGTCAGGAACCTTCTAGAGCAGGGGTGGGCAAATGGTGGCCCGGGGGCCACATGCGGCCCCCCACAGAGTTTTTTGCGGCCCACCAAGATTTCAGGACTTCAAGAAAATTGAGCCTAAATTCAATTTGCTCTCCTATCCCATCACTGCTGATATTGTTACAGCACCTGAGGAGCTGCAGCTTGAACTTATTGACATGCAGTCAGATCACACTGTGAAAGAAAGGTTTAATGCTGTGACATTAGTTGACTTTTACAAATCTTTGTCTGCTGAAAAAATTTCCATGTATGAAGAAATTTGCTGGGAAAATGTTCTCTATATTTGGGTCTACATATATTTGTGAGCAAAGTTTTTCTTGCATGAAGATCAACAAGAGTAAATATAGATGCTCTTTAACAGACATTAACTTGCAGGCTGTGGTGAGAATCTCAACAAGCAATCTCACTCCTGATTTCAAAAAAATTGTAGAAAAGTGTGATAGGGTACATTTGTCTCATTAAACTGATTCTAAAATTAAATGTGCTTGCAGCTATAGATGATATGAAATTAGCACAATAAATAAATTGAATAAAACTACCACTATTTTATTTAATTTATATTTATTGATTTTTATGATACAATTTATACCTTTTCTGAAATGCAAAGTTAACTAATGAATGCAATCATTTTAAAAGGTGCAGCCCTCTGCTAACCTCCGCTCCCACAAAGTGGCCCCCGAGCCAAAACAATTGCCCACCCCTGTTCTAGAGAATAATACCACAAGAAGAAGAAACTAGACCATTAATTACAGCTAAGATGGGAGTTTCTAGATTCCATTGCAAACCCTACCTCTCCAGAAGTCAACTGACCTTAAGACAGACAGAGGGCAAGAAAACCACATCCATACTCTGATAACAGACACCATCAGAGGGTACAACTGGGCAGCTGACTGTGCCACACAGACATTTTAAGGGCCCACTGAGTTTACCCCTTGGCCTGGCAAGTTTCCCAAATCTCTTCCATTGCTCAGGAGATCAGCAGGCATGGCACATAAGACCTGTGGAGCTAAATGAAAGGTGCTTTTGGCTGGAGGAGGGGTGAAGGGATGTCTACTTAGCCTGGTGGAACATGCTCCCATGTGAGATCAGAACTCTGCGGGACCAAGCACCATTCCGCAGGGCCTGTAAAACGGAGCTGTTCCGCCAGAACTTTGAAGAAGTCGACCTCCCCTGATGAAGTTCACCATTTCTTGTGGCCCAGATGAAGCAGATCTTAGAGACCCAGCGGCACTGGCTTTGGAGACTGGGTGCACAAACAAATAGTGCAGTTTGTTTAAAATTGTTGTTCTTATCTGTCTTTTACTTGTTTACTATGTATTTTTTTAGATTAATTTTAATCTCCCCCTTCAAACATGTCCGTAACAGTGTCGTGTGTGATGGAGGCACTCCATATGGGAGTCTCCGTACACGTTTGCCTGATTTCTTTCCCCTTTTTAAATTAATTAATAAATTTTATTTAATGTCTTCTTATTGTGAACGAATGTATGTAATATTGTGATGCCAAATGGCCCCATGACCCACCCTGAGCCCACTTGTGGGGAGGGCAGAATATAAATTCGAAAAATACATAAATAAAACAATCTCTTGTGCTCTGGGACCACAGAAATGCCAGGGAATCGTGCTGCGACTACTGGCACAATGGTGGTTATTGGGCCCAGGGCCCAGGCACATTACCCGGGGACTCAATGCACCTTTGACACCAATCTGGAAAAATATATTACTGAGTCTGCTGCATACTGAGTTCCATTCCCAACTTCCCTGCTACATCCTTGTTCAGATTGGGGGGGGGGGGGAGGTCACACAGTACCAGACAGTGCATAAAATATTACAAATGTCTTAAGCACCCGAAGGACTCCTCTTTGCTACATGATTTACTATACTGTACAATACACACAGCAAATTATACTTTTGCAAGATATGCTAGTGTAATTAATTACGAACACGACGCACAGTGCTCTGCAAGAAAAATGACACCGGCAGTCTTCCCCTTTTGTAAGCAGCTGGGTGCTCTCTGTCTCTCCAACTACCACTGACCAAGTAACCTCTTGGCTGCCTGACCTCGGGCTAGGCTACTGAATTGGACCTCTCCGCATGTGTTTCCAAGAGCTGCCTGAACCAGCCCACTGGGTCAAAGCTACAGTCGCTCTCAGGCAGTCAAGACTGAGGCTGCAGCACCCTCAAGAGTTGTGAAGAATCACTGCAGATGCACCACATACTCCTCCTCCAATCAGGGAGAAAGCAACACAAATAGACTTGGCTCAAGTAGCCACAGATGAAAAGGCCTGTAAGCAGCTGCTCTGTGAGGCTGGAACCCCAGGATAACCACTCTACCATGCCCTATAAACACTATGCCATTTCCCAGGATGGCACGTCACTAAATAGCATCATATGATGTTGGTGAAGTCCGTCAACTTCTCAGAGCAGTGATCCCTAATGTGGCGCACATGAGTGCCATGCCACCTACCAGTGTGTTACTTCATGCCCAGCTAATACTTCCTTAAAGTATCTCTTCCTCAAGACAAAGAGCCAGACACTGGGCTCTTCCGCATTCTCATTTTTGTCACTTGTTTGTCCCTATTGCTTTGGGTCCCCCCCCCCCTTTCCACATGTGCTTTGCTTCCTCTGGGACTACTAGAGAGAGCAAAACATATTTGGGGAGAAAAGACCCTGAAGCAATAGGAACACACAATTGATGAAAATCAGAATGCAGAAGAGCCCATAGTTTCCCTCCACTTCACTGGAGTAGGAAGAGCTCAGGAAGGACATCCTCTCCCCCCATTATCAACCAGCCCACTGGTTAAATTCCTCTTCTGAATCCCTGCTTTCTCTGGCCCCTGCCTGCAGGGGTGAGGCAGCTGGCTTTTGGGATGCCAGTGCCTCACCTTTGGAATGCCTCTCCCCTGTGAGGCCCACTTTCCATTAAGCACCAGGCTAACACATTCATTTGTACCCAGGCCAAAGGGTGTCATCTATTTTAACTGCTCTGTGGTCTGCTTCCGGCTATTTTATCTATCATTTTAGGTTGCTGGGTGTATGTATTATGCTGCTTTTAAGCCATGGGGTTGTTGTTTTTTATGCTGTCAAGTTACAGCCATTTTAAATGGCTATGTTTTAGTTATTTTGTTTTATTCTTTTAGGTTATAAGCCACCTCAAGCAGGTCTCACATATGTTTTCCAGATAGGCACGAAATGTCATCTTTCTCTCTGCAGGAAGCACCTATTTGGAAACATCTGCCTCCATCACAGGAGGATGATTGGCTTGAAGGCTCCTTACATTTTATGGAATCTTCCAACTTTTGCAATACAACTGAACCCCCATGGCAGCCATGTTATGATTAGTCCCACCTCCATGGCAGCCATTTTGTTGTGGTGCCCACTATCAGTTCTCAGAATTCCAAAAGTGCCCAGTTTCAACAAGATTGAAGATTCCTGTCTTAGAGGATGTGTGGTATACAAATCTAAGATCTATAAGGCTCATTGGCATTCTTGTCCAATTACCTTAGCTAGCACACAGCTACCATTATAATAAAAACAGTGCCAAGTTAGCAGAACCTCTAAATATACTCGGGAATAAGTCTGTGATAATGTAAAAAGTGATAATAAGAAGTGATAATGTAAAAATCCCAACATTAGATACAGCAACTAGATATAGCGGGAGCCAGCATGCTATAGTGAGTGGCGGACACTAATCTGGAGAACCAGGTATGGTTCCTCACTCCTCCACCTGAAGCCTGCTGGGTGGCCTTGGGCAAGTCACAGTTCTCTCTATTGTGACAAACGTAACTTGGCTTGCGTCCTTAACTTACTGTGCTCTGTATTCCAGTCACTCCTACAAAGTCTGCTTTGAGAGAAACTTATATATCTTTAATATATGAAAAAACTGGGGCTGTTGTACACACATCTGGGTACAAAGTGTAACTTGCCCCTCAAGGTCCCTGCCAAACTGATTTTTTTACTAGCAGTATCAGACATTTTATCCACTGCATGCCTTGCTATAAAAAAACTCTTCAATAGTCAAGGTCACAGAGACTTTTCCCACAGACACCTGGCAGGCAAAAGTCTCACACCTCCAAGACAGACACTTAGAGGAGAAACTCATTTATGTTCAAACCTAGAAATATCACAGCTTAATCCTGCACTACGTCACAGTGCAACAGTTCTAAAATATGAGATTTAGAAAGGAAATTTACTGCAACTGATGTATTGAAAATAACTACCAATCCTCCCACCCAAAAAACAGGGGTGAGGAGCCAATCTTTCGCAAGCACCCCACAAATGAAGGCCACTGGTGTGAAATAGTGACACTTTAGTGCATCATGCAGTATGTATTGTGCCTGGGATGACAGGAACATAGTATGGGGGAGAGGCAGGTCTGATCAACAGTCAACCCGCATACTCCTGTCCAGATGTGCCTGGAACTTACTTGTCCTTGTGCCACAGGATAGCCAACCAAGAAACTCATATGCATCCTAATTAGCAGGACTGCAGCATTTACTTCATTAATTGATAGATTACGGGATTGTAAGATGTTTTGATTGACTAAAATGGTACCCCCGTATAGCCAGACAGCACATTTCATTTTAATTAATATTTTAATGAAAGTATTTATAAAAACTGCAGGTAATGGGCACCATCTTGGAAGAAGCATTTCCTCCTTCTCTTACATCCAGAAGAGAATACTGAAATATTAGCCAAGGATGTTGCCAGATCTCCCTTGTAGTAACACCTGTGGAAGCTAGGGTATAACCACAGCTTTTATATAAATCTGATGCATAAGAACATGATACATGGTCTGCCTTGGGCACGGTTCAGAACCGAGTTCTTGGAATAGTATTAGGTGGGGTTGAAGCAGATCTCCTCATAATATATTCCAGTATAATGATTTTGGTTATTGGTTACAGATTAAGCAAATAACAGCTTTACAAAAACTTGCCAAATGCAGCAAGTGGAGAGCTTCTTATTTGGCATATTCAG
Organism: Lepidodactylus listeri; assembly: GCA_029233225.1. NCBI lineage: Eukaryota > Metazoa > Chordata > Lepidosauria > Squamata > Gekkonidae > Lepidodactylus > Lepidodactylus listeri. The sequence continues at coordinate 41,019,300 of JARCFY010000013.1, forward strand.
GTCAAAATATCAGAAATTAAGACAAAAGATGCAAGATATACGGAGATATGTTAATCAACTAAAACTCATAATACCTAGAAGTTCTTTTTAGGGTGACATTCCTGAAAATTATACTCCACAGAGGCAATAATGGGATGGATCTGGTCAGCTTTTCATTCAAATCTCAATTAACTCCCTTCCTAACTATAGCCCCGGTCCCACATGATTTTTGTCTATGCAGGGCCCATGATTCCCATAGCCTTTTTCATGGTCAAATGGGACCCCACCTCCCTTTTTCACCAACAGAGAATCTGGTTGGATCTAGCGTAATATATCTGTGACATACCTGAAAGGATGTGTATCTGAAAGGAACAGGGTCAAGTTAGCAGAAGCTCAAGATACACCAGAAAGGTGAGTGAGATGTAGAGATATAAACATTAGATATAGTGACTTGGACACTTGCCCTACAATTGACCCTGGTATAGGACATTTTTTTAGACTAAATCAGCGGTTCTCAACCTGTGGGTCGCAACCCCTTTTGGGGTCGAACGACCATTTCACAGGGGTCACCAACTGGCGTCCGAGCCCGCCCCTCCCCGCTGGCCCACGCTTGATCGAGCGCGAGGTCTGGCCTCCCGGCGCTTTGCCCTCAAACGGAGTTTTCCCTTTAAGGGCAAAGAGCAGGGGTTGGTTGGGGCCGGATCCCCCCCCCGCAGCCCTCAGTGGGGCCACGAGGAGGAAGAAGCCAGCAGGTAAGGCAATGGACACTTCCCCCTGCCCCCGCCGCCATCTTTCCTGGGCTCCGCACTTTGGCGGGGAGCCCAGGAAAGAAGGCTCCAGCCACCCCCTGGTCTTTCCTGGGCTCCACGCTTTGGCGGGGAGCCCAGGAAAGGAGGCTCCAGCTGCCCCCTCTGCCGTCTTTCCTGGGCTCCGTGCCGAAGCGCAGAGCCCAGGAAAGAAGGCTCCCCCCCCAGCTGCCTTTCCTGGGCTGCAACAGCCTCTCTCTCCCCCCCCCCCACTGCCTTTCCTGGGCTCCACACCAAAGCACAGAGCCCAGGAAAGGCTGCAACAGGCTCTCCCCCCACCTACTTTCCTTCCTTCCTTTTTTTCTCTCTCTCTTTCCCCCCCACCTACCTACCTTTCTCTCTCTCTCTGTATCTCTCTTCATTGTTGTTTGGCAGAACACTTCTGTTGCTTGGGGGACTTTAGGGGACATCTGCAGAGAAAGACTCCAGTACATCCACAAACCTAGGGTTCTTCTGCCAGTGAAGTAGGGTTGCCAACTCCAGGTTGAGGAAATCCCTGGAGATTTGGGAGTGGAGCCTGAGGAGGGTGGAGTTTGGGGGAAGGAGGAACCTAAGCAAGGCATAATGCCATGGATTCCACTTTCCAAAGCAGCCATCGAGCTGATCTCTGTAGTTTGGAGCTCAGTTGTAATTCCAGGAGATCTCCAGACCCCACCTGTAGGTTGGCAACCCTAAAAATTCATATTCAGCGTACTAGTTCTGCAGGAAGGCAAGCTGATTGCCATGGGAACCTAACCTTTAGAAATTGATTCCAATCCAGTGTGGGAATAATGATTGGACATAAGATATTGGTTCAGGCAAGATTTGGATAGATGGTACAGAAAATAATGGTTTTATTGGTTTTGTCAAAACCGTTTGGACATCACAACAAATAATTTTATGGTTGGGGGTCACCACAACATGAGGAACTGTATTAAAGGGTTGCGACATTAGGAAGGTTGAGAACCACTGAACTAAATGAATACACATAAAGGGCTTCTGTATGTATTGGGACAACCTGTTTTTTTAGCAATGGTATGGATCCAGCTAGCTTTTTCAGTCAATCTCACCTAATTCCCTGGAGATAGATCAAGACAGGTAGCCACGTTAGTCTGTCTGTAGCAGTAGAGATGAGCAAGAGTCCAGTAGCACCTTAAAAGACTAGCAAAATTTGTGGCAGGGTATGAGCTTTCATGAGTCACTGTATCTGAAGAAGTGAGCAGTGACTCACAAAAGCTCATATTTTGCCACAAATTTTGTTAATCTTTAAGGTGCTACTGGACTACTGCTATTTTCTACTAATTCCCTGCTTTGCTATCATCCCCATTCCACATGGCTTTTGTTCATGCAGGTCCCGTGATCCCCAGCATAGACTTTTTCGTAAGAAAATGAAACTCCCGCCTCCCTTGTTCACCCAGAGAAAAACTGGTGGGAACCAAATCAACAAATTCATACATTAAATACTGTCATATTGAGACTAATGTGGCTGTCCAAAGTGATGCAAAAATAAATGGAGCTCATGAACTCCTAAATTCTCATCCACCACCATCACCACCACCACCCTGCCTCAAAACTACGATTTAGTTCCTGCCCCAAGGATGAGCCCACGTTCAGTGGTAGAGCACTTGTTTTGTACTCAGATGGCCCCAGGTCCAATCTCAGGCAGCAAGTGTTGGGGCAGACTATTCTTTCCGTCAGACCTCCGAGCTGACACCAGTCAAAGTACATGTCACTAGGCTAAATGGACCAAGGGCCCAACTCGATATGAAATGGCTGCATGTGCCCATATGCTTTTCCTGTGTTCATCTTTATTTACTAGGAATAAGGCCCGCTGTGGAAATAAATACAACGAGCTCTAGAAAGAGGCTCTGGGAGAGTGCCAAGGCCTTAGGCACTCAGCATCAATTTGCTGTGGCAACCTCAGCAGGGTATAATGACATAGAGTCCACCATTTTCTCCAGGGGAACTAATCTCTGCTACCTGAAGAGCCAGTTGTAATTCTGAGTGATCTCCTGCCCTCACCTGGATCGTGATCTCACAAATTCCCCACCTGGAGCTTGCAACCCTATCTCCTTCCCAGCCAAGCATCAACCTACCTTTCCCACCCCCCCTCACTGTTCAGCTTTCCTTCTCCCCCACCATTTGCAGCCTCTACCGTGCTCTGAAGCCCTGACTGCCACGTCACATTGGCTGTCATGGGGGGGGGGATCTCAGCAGGGTATAAGGACACAGAGTCCACCATTTTCTTCCCGGGGTACTGATCAATGCTATCTGGAGAGCAGTTGTAATTCTGAGTGATCTCCAGCCCTCACCTGGAGATTGGCAACAATGGTTTCCTTGGCCGGGAGGACGGGATAGAAATTTAAATAAATAAATTTCCCAGGAGGAAAAGTGGTCTTCTCTCCCCCTTTTGACTTGCACAACAATCCTGTGAGGTAGGTTAGGCTGAAAATCTGTAACTGGTTCAAAATCACCCACTCAGCTTCAACAGCAAGAACCTGGATCTAGCAGACCCTGCTCTGAAGCACTGCTTGCCACGCCTAGGGTACCCAACCTCCAGGTAGAGCCTGAAGATCGCCGGGGATCACAACTGAACTCCAAACAACAGTTCTCTCCTGCCCAGAGAAAATAACTGCTTTGGAAGGTAGACTTTATGGCATTCTGTTCAGCTGTGGCCTCTCCCCTCCCCAAACCCTGGCTTCCATAGACTCTACAAGAAAATCTCCAGGAATCTCCCTACCTGGAGCTGGCAATCCTAGTCAGGACTGGCCCCAATGAGTTCTTCACAAAGCCCCATTCAACCCAATGAGTGATACTCCTGCAGGCCCCTCTCTAGAACTACAGCTCAATTGAACCTTATGGGGGAATATTTTAAACAAACCACAGACAGCGATCACCTTATAAACACAGATAACTGCCATTTCGTTTCACCTACCAGCAGCCACTGAGGTAACAGTTAATCCCCACACAGGAGGGAACCAGGAGAAGCGTCTTCATCAAGAGAGATAGCCAGTCTGCCAGGAATTCTGACAGGGCACAGAGGCTGAAGGAGTGGGTGGGGAAGAGGAGCAGCACCCAGCCAATGGCATGTGAGTATTCACAGCCAGGGGATAGGGACAGCTTCTGATTGACAGGCCAGGGGACCAAAGGCTGAGGTGGCGTGTGTAATCTTCAGGAGCATGCCACCACCATGCAGAGAATTATTATATAGAGAGATACGCTGCCTCTTCAGAGATCTGGTCAAGGCAGTTCACAAAATAAAACAAAATACAGTGATAAAACCACTAAAACCATTAAAAACCAGCCAATAAAACCCAGAAGCATAAAAGCATCTTTTAAAATTAATCACAGTCATGAGAGAAGAAGGAAGAGGAGGAGGAGATTGGATTTATACCCCCGCCCTTCACTCAGAGTCTCAGAACAGCTTACAATCTCCTTTCCCTTCCCCACCCCACAACAGACGCCCTGTGAGATAGGCAGGGCTGAGAGAGCTCTGAGGGAACTGTTCTTGAGAGAACTGCACTGAGGGAACTGTGTCTGACCCAAGGTCACCCACCTGGCTGCATGAGGAGAACTGGGGAATCACACCTGGCTCTCCAGATTAGAGTCTGCAGCTCTTAACCACTAACTGAAGAGCAATTTGATCTTTCCTCACTTCTTTAAATTTGTCACACAGTTACAGAAATTAAATGAGTCTTGCCAGCCTGTCTGTATTTCCCTACACTTAATCAGAGCAACCAGACACAGTGGAAGAATCTGTGCAGGTACAGCTGAAACACCACCTACCACACCACTATTAAAAGCTCTAAAAAAGAGAAAATAAAACCCAAATTTATGTTTAATAAGGCTAAAAACCAATACATTTTTAATGCTTAACCATGGTTAGCACTAACTAGGGTTGCCGGATCCAGGTTGGGAAACTCCTAAAGATTTGGGGGTGGAGCATGGAGAGGACAGGGCCTTCAATGGGGTACAATGCCAAAGGGTCTACAAAGCATCCATTTTCCCTACAGAAACTGATCCCTGTAGTCTGGAGATGAGCTATAATTCCAGAGGATCCCCAGGTCCCACCTGGAGACTGGCATCTCAAGGACTAACCATGGTTTGCTGTTTTAATCCTTGCAGAGTGCACTGCAGCCACTGCTTGTCGCCTGCAAGGACAGAGGCTGGAAAGAATACTGTCTTCACCATAGTCTGTTAAGGCCAACTTGTACCCATTTGCAACATTCACCCATGTTTAAGGTAAACCATCCATGGTTAAATGTTATGTCTGCTTAAGGCCACCTCTTTACAAGGCAATTATATGGATACCATCTATCAAAATGGTCAGCTGCCCTGTGTGGACCCTTCCTAAACACAGCTGTTTCTAAACTGCTGGGAAAGGTGAAGATGGAAGTGCAATCAGGGCTATGGACCACTGTCTATGATGTAAATAATAGTTTCAATTATGCATCAAGACAACCCAAATCCTGCACAGAAAATGACTTGTGCCACTTCTGTGAACTAAATATGCTTCATTTACCTAAAGGTCTGGGTTGCATAACTCAGTGTGTGCTTCTGAAAAAGCAAAGAACTATAGAGGGCACTGAAGACTCTTTTTGGGTTTCTCAGAACAACTTTTCCTCTCAGCTTCTGAGACTTCAGCAGCTGTCACCCATACACTTCTAATTTTTGCATCCATGAAATCAAGAACCTTAAAGGAAGAGAATCTCAGAATGCTAACTCATTTCCCCATTCCACTTTCTAAACAGCATGTATAGAAAAACGTATATGCACAAGCCTGAATATCATGTATCATCTCAGTTATATGGGGGGGACCAAGTAAACCTCACAGGTAGAGTAATCAAAAATGGTGCTGCGGTGTTTCGTCTGAATTGGGGCTCCATTTGATTTTCAGAACAATCCTGCAAGACAGGATAATAGGAGAGTGATTTGCCCCAAGGTGATCGATGAACTTCAAGACTCAGCCAAGACTTGAACGCAGGTGTTCAAGACTAGCATGCTTCCACTACACCACGTTGGCTTCACAAGCAAAGACTTATAAAATGCCCAATACTGTCTGCTAAATAACCACTCACCTGAAGACCCAAGGCATGCAAGAAATGTCTCCAAGTGACCAGGCAAGAATATACAAACACTAGACTTCTTTCCTTGCAGATCACAAATTACTAACAGAGGCACATATGGGCATGGCAGGCAGAACAGTAAAATGTTTTTTTCTAGACTAGCACGTTCCGCACAATTGCTTACAAGGATGGGTTTACTGCATTTTTATCCAACCTTATCCTGATTCTGATTTTTCGACACACTGATTTCCAACCACAGGCCAGATCAGAGGTGAAGCATTCTAAAAATATCCTGATTCTCCCTGTCATCTTGGAGCATGTAACTTAGACAAGTCATACACACACTATAAATATGACTCAGAGATACCCAGATGAGAAACATGGATTGGAACCAACTCAATGTCTCCAGCGTGTGCAGGGAAAGAGATCAGCCCCTGCTGTGAATCGTGTGGGTTACAGTTGCCTTAAGCCTCAATTAATGAAAGCAACAACTTGTCCTTTTGCCCTACACAGAAGAGAAATAATTATTTAGGAATTAAGATAAGTGGGAGGCACAGCCTCTGCTGTCATACAGTGCCAGCGGAAGCCAACCATTTGAGGTCTGCAACCCTAAACCTATTTATTAAAGAATAAAACCCCTTATTTTGTTTCTTCAAAGTTTTATATCCTATCTTCCCACCATTTAGGTCTTCAATGCAGCTGACAAATATGCTTGAACAAGGCTGTTTCATGTCTTGGCAGGGATAGGTTTTCAAATGTACAACAAAACAACAGCCTCCTTGATCCACTGGCTGAGGTCCAGATCAGAGGGCTAAGACCCTCCGGCATTGCCCTTCGGTAACGCTTACAGGACCAGCCACTAGAGACAGTGGAGCTTAATGCAGAGAAAATATGCATAATAACCCACAAACTCTTAGCCACAGCTTCCAAGACAGTTTACAACATACAAGAAGAACCATCAACAGTCACTAAAATATAGTAATGTAAATCATAAAATCCAGAGTTCAGAAACACAGTAGTACTAAAAGCAAACAAAATACATTGCTAGAATGGGGTGCAGGATGATAATTAAGTTACCTTTCATTCAGTTATCTCTGATTCGCTCTGATGTTAACAATGGGGTGGAATCAGAAATAATTTCAAGAGAGTCAACAACCAAAAGCCAGACCAGTGAAAATGGCTTTGCCTACTTGATATCTTTATGTCAGGCTATATTAAAGGCATAGGATAGGGCAGTGTTCCCTCTAAACTGACCTCAGTTTTTTAGCCTCCGGCACATTTTTGTCTTAAGCTCAGGAAGGATGGCTCCAGAGCAAACTAATTTATGCAGCAGCCAAATCACTTGCTCACAACTTTAATGTCAGTAGCTCACAAAGTAGAATTTCTGCTCACAAGCCTCCACAGCTTAGAGGGAGCATTGGATGGGGGGAGGGGAGATATTGCAGCGTGGGCCAGATATTCTTTTCATACTCAGTATAAAATTTTACTTCTGACTGTTATAGTTGGTCACGGAGGAATTTTTATGCAGGTCAAATTGGCTAGTGACCTTGGGATTTCTCTGTGAGAGCTTTCAGTTTGAAGTGTGGTTCTTGGCTCACCTGCTTGAGTCACCTAAATTAATGGGCTATGTGGATATCCCCCTTGTGTGATGACCTGTATTTACTCCTGATCCATGTTGAGGTTTAGATCCTGCAGTTTAGGGGGCTGACGCAGACAGTTGCATTTTTCAGTGTTGTTATTTTAATCTGACAGCACAGAGGTTCTGAACTGTGTCAGGAGATTCAGGAAAAGATCAGCCATGGCAAATGAACCAAGACATTAACAGTGCAATCCTAAACCAAGTTACACCCTTCCAGATCCATTGATGTCAATGGGCTTAGAAGGGTATAGCTCTGCTTAGTATGGCACTGTGTACCTTTCCCTCCACCACTGATGCACTGCACTGTTCCAAGTGCTGGAAGTATTCCACGGTGCATGCTCACCTCAATACCAGCAAGGCCCAACAGGCAGAATATACTGGCAAAAAGAGGTTTCTAAACTCAATCCTGCATTACCAATGAATGGGAATACAGAGGATTTGCAAGCTAGGGCTGCTGATTTTTGTTTAGTACTGGCTGGCTATTTTAAAACTAAGTAAAAAATGGAATGCTTTTTAAAGTAAAGCAGATGTAGAGAAGTAGATAATTAGCTTCAATCAAGGATCACATGAGAACCTGATATCCAACTTTACTAGTTGAGTAATTTTTAAACTAGAAATTGTGGGAGAGGGGGGCAAAACAGGATTGCTCCTGAAGTCATGGAACTGAGGAACTAGTTTACATTCTCCAAAGCACCTCAACATGAAAGCCAAGCATGCAGAGGACCTAACACGCAACCTGGCAGAGATGCACTTGCAACCGCAGCTTCCCAGTTGCAGTCTCCAGTGAATTTAGCAATGTTATGCCAGTCAAGCCACAGTGCTTCCAAGAACCGCCTGTGGGATGCCATTACTGTACCCGGGGAACTGTCAGATCACACACTGTATCATCACACTTGGGACAGAAACACTGTCCTATTTTTGTCCACAAGTGAATGTGATGCAATGGCTAAGAAACTGCATGATGTAACCCAGGGTACATTTCTGGTTCAACTCTTGCTTCTGTAATAAACAAAATGAGTATCTTTCTCACCACACGCACACACACACACACACTTTATAACACAAGGATAAGAATAATGGACAGTTTGTGCAGATTAGCAAGATAATCTGTGTCAAGTACTCTGCACTCCAAAGGCCAAACTTCTATGCACTGGGGAGTTATGCCCTTCTCTAGCATAATCCAAACAGGGCCTTCCCATGGTGGCTTCTCAGACCAAAATTGCACATCTGGGGTGTGTTCAGACAGGCAGCTAATCCCACCGTTGGCCCGGCTGTAATTTGATCTAGATCTTTTTAATCCAGCATTGCACGACCGGACAGCTCCCCTGTGAATCGCTTTACCGCGCAACTCCGCAGTGGATTGTCTAAACGGCATCCACCTTAAGGAGCCATGCAGTCGGCTTTTTTAAAAAAAATCCTGTTTGTGCATGTGCATGTGTGCCTCACTGTCTGCGGACGTTGCATGTTTAAGCGGTTATACGCACATTGCTAAGACTTCTTTTAAATAGCAGTTGTCCGGGATCGTCTGGAGACCATCCCTACGGGCTGACTGCATATATGCATATCTGAATATGTGCCTCACCATCTGCGGACGTCGCATGTTTAAGCGGTTATGCGTGCATCGCTAAGAGTTTTTAAAAATGACGGCTGTTCAGGATGGTCTGGAGACCATCCCTACAGGCTGATTGCGTGCTGGTGAAACGACCTGATGGTGGAAACTCCGGCATTGGCCCATCAGCCAGCTTTAGACCAGACTTTAACCACTATCATTTAAGTACGGATCCCCGATGGGGATCGATGGGCTACTAACGAAAGCAGCACAATTCCCAGATGTTGAGGTCTGGATGTGTACTTTAAATCCACCAGGCACTCGTGCCTGGCGCGGCTCAAAAGAGCCATCTGAACGCACCCCCAAAGTCCCAGTCCTAGATGTGTGTGTATTCTAGCTCTATAGCAGTATTGAGAAGCTATGTTTTATGAAGAGATCGTGTACTGGTCAATTTTTAAGTGGATCTTTGTTGTAGAGGCAAAAGAAGATTTAGCTTCTGCTACCAGATCAACTGGGATATCACAGAGCTCACTAACATGAAAGAAAAGTGTGAACATTTTCTAGCTCTGTAGAGGATTTCTTTTCCATTCCTGATGTTCTGAACAATTTGGGGGGGGGGGGGGACTTCCACTCTATACAGATGATCTTGGTTTCCTTTTTTCCACCTCCATTCATGACAAAGTTTGTAAACAGCTATCTGCCTACTCACCTATAGAGAATGAAAATTTACATCCAGGTGATCCACAGAGAGCAGATTTTGTAAACTGAAAGAAATTTAGTTTTATTTTTCCTCTTTTTTTCCATGCTGCTGATATGCCTCAAATGACTTCCTGAGGTATGTGCAGCTAAGGAAGGACTGCTGCTGCAGTTTCAGTGAACTAGTGAAGGCCTCAGGTTAAGGAATACAGCTTCATAGTAAACCAGCATGTAAAAAGGGAATGTTTTAGAGGACTGGCAAAAAATTAATTTGATCCCTCATGTCTAGAAACAATTAGCAATATATAAGCAAAGGTTTTACTAATAGTCCTTGTACAGAGAAGTACAAAATAAATAAAATTAGCATTCTACAGATGTGTTCAATAAAGAATCTACCGTTCATTCCACTACAGCCTAAACCATCCCATGTTCATCAGGCACACTATCCATGTAAGAATATGGCTACGGTAACCTTCAAAGTTTGGAAACGGGAGGCCCAGATTAAAACCTGCAGTCAGTTGTGAAGCCCCCCAGGAACCTAATCACTTATCTATCACTTGGGCTAGCATATTCTGCAGGGTTCTTACAAACAAAGGGAGGAATCACACATTATGAAGAAGTCAGAATCATCAGGGTTCCAAATCCCCAATGCAAAGAAAAGCTAAAGCAACTAAAGGGACATCCTGATAGAGGTTCTCAGGGGCAAGAAATAATTCTTCCTGAAACTGGCTGGCCATCAATACGGGACAGACAAAATAGAAAATACTTCTTCACACCGCTCATAACTGGAAACAGTTTTGTGGAGACAGCCATTCGTTTGGGTGCCTTTAGAAACAGATTAGTTAAGTTCACAAGAGATAGTTCAATGAGCGGCTAAATGGAACCTCCATGTTCAGAGATAGGACACCTCTGAATTCCAAGTGCTGGTGACAAAGAGCTTTTAGGAAGGGCATCCTCTTGCAAGGCCTTCTTGTGAACCCCAAAAAGCATTTAGATAGCTAGAAACAAAACATCAAGCTTATCAATTCATCTCAGAACACAAGAGACGATCTGTGTGTTGCTCCAGTGCTGCCCGGTCCAACCGCTGCAAGTTCAAAGGGGGACAACAATAGGGATTTATAAATGTAGGTAATTCATGTTCCTGTTAACCCCAACTGGGTTATAACATCCAAATGGACTTACTGTTGCGATGACAAAATGAAATTAGAATTGTAAAGTCTCTTTTAATGAATACTAATGCATGAGTGTGTATATATTTATAGATGTGTATAATATACACACTCTAAAATAAACCGATTTAATCCACCACTTCTATTTATAACAGTTGACTTTATGCAAATGATGTTACACTTCGCTGTATCAAAACAATGATTATCCATTTAATATACAACATAAGTGTTTCTATTTCTGCCACAAACCTTGCCCTTCTGGAGCTTCTGATACAGCACAAAACTGGATTATCTCTGTTCTTGATTTATAGTGCAATCCTATGCAAAGTTACTCTGGTCTATTGATTTCACTGGGGTAACACTGGAGTAACTCTGCATACAATTGCACTATTAATCCAGACAACCTTAAATTAAACTGCTAGGCAGCAAGAGGAACCAGCAAAAATATTGAAGGGCTGGATTAAAAAACATGAATTTTGCAGTTCTTTAATTCCACAAAGATTGCAGATCCTTAGTGCACTGACACTGGCCTGTCACAAGAGAATATGCACTTCCATTCTGTAAACCTATTCATACTACCACTTTAGATATTACATTTAATATTCCCCCAAACATGTAAATGGGAACATTCTGCCTGCTACTGGGGGTAAAGAGAAATTTAAAAATCCTAAACTGGCTTTCCTGAAATTACAACTAAAACCAGCAAATCTTCCATTTAAACACATTTTGGACTGGGAAACACATTTGACTTCCTTGATCAGTCTAGCTGTCTCTCCAATCCCACCAGCTCCTTCCTATTGTTCTCTAGCACCATGAAGGTTTCATATTGGAGACCTCTTCAGTATTTTTTCCCACCAAGAATGCTCATACAAGCAGCACACTGACCTAGACTCTATTCTGCTAAAAGCCAATAGTAACCTAAATATTATAAAAGAGAGGGGAAAGGTGCTATAGCCATGTAACAGAAATTAGGCATAGGAAAAAACCAGATTAGGTTGCAGATCGTGCTGAGGGTTTGGGTGCATTTCTGGCCAACATGGTAGTGCACTGATTTGACACGCCCACCTCCAGCCACCCCAACCCCCGCAGTTTAACGGGAGCTTTTCCAGGAGGCACAACAGATGCACCATGCCAAACCTTGCCCTTGCTGGCAACCTGGTGAGCTCTGCAGTCCCTCCCCCGAAGCTCTTTATGCTACCCAGGCATAGCACGCCGCTAGCCACAATAGAGGAGGGGGAGGAGGAGCTGTCCTTTCATCGGCGCGAAAGCCACGCCGATTAGGGAGGCCGGCAGCCGGGGGGGGGGGGGGGGGAGATTGCCTTGCTTTTATCTTTTGTGAGGAGGAGACTGGGGTTTTTAAAGTAGAATCTCGGCACATTCAGAATCGAGGCCTGGCCGCATCGCGCACCCACCTCTATTGTGGAAGGGAAAGATCATGCGCAATGATGCAGACAGCCCAACCCAGACAAGTATGGCACGGAGCCCCCTACATCCAGACGTGTCCATCCAAAGCCCCGGGACGTGAGAAGAATAAGCAGGCGCGGCATGTGCTAGAAACACAAAGGACTGGAGAGACCCCCTCCCCTCCCGTCCCCTGGACCGGGGAGGTGGGATGGCGAGGGGATCCCTCCGCTGTAGCCCCTCTTCGGGGAGCCTTTAGTCCGGGGGGGGGGGGGGCACACGACGCCAGCCCTGCGCCTTCTTACCTCTCTCGCTCAGAGCGGCGAAGGCGACGGCCAGGAGGAGGAAAAGGAGGCGGGGGCGGCTGAGCTTCTCGGCCATCTCCAAGAGGGGTCGGCGAAGGTGCCCGAGGGGACTCCGGAGCTGCTGCCCAAATCGATGTTGTCTTTTATCCGGCTGGGCGAAGCGAAGGAGATGGCAGGGGCGATCGGCCAGCCGCAGCAGCAACCGCTTCCTGCCGCCAGAGAGAAAGCGAGCGAGCAGCAGGCAGAGCCGGCAGCGGGGAGGAGGGGCGCCGGGGACGCGTGGAGAGGAGCGGAACGGAGCGGGGCGGGACGCGGGAGGGCCGGAGCGTCCGAGTCGCAGAAAGGCAGACCCTGCTCGGAGAGGGCGAGGCCTGCGCAAAGATGCACCGGGGGGGGGGGGGGGACGAGCGGAAGGGCGGAGCTCCCCGGCAAGGCAGGCTCGGCGACTCCAAAACTGGAGCGGGGCTCCGCTTGGGCTCCCGCCGGGATGGGGGGGAGGGCTCGCACTCGCCGCTGCTTGCGAAGGCAGCCGGGGGCTTGGCAGCGTGGCCCGGGGCGCTGCCTCTGGAACCTCTAAGGAGCGGCGGGGGAGGGCCTCTGGGGTGGGGGGGGGGGGGTGAGCGAGCGATCGCCCCGGTAGGTTGGGAGGAGGAGAGGGAATGCTGGCTGCATTGCTTGTGTCGTGGCTGGGGCCCGGCTTGGCGTTGGACGAAAGCGCAGGGCGCGACGGTGGTCATGGTCTCCATGCGGGAGAGAGGCCTTTCCCCTCGGCCTGCTCGTCTTCTGACAGCTGCTCGAAGGAGGTAGAGCTTCTCCCCCCGTTGCCTGCCCGCTCGCTTCGGGCTCCTAGCATAGCTTCATCTCTTAACCCGGACCTCTTAAAATGAGCCTGGTCGGCGGCGGCCCCCGCAGGGGAATGTCACCAAGTTCGCCCCCAGGGAAACGTGTAGAATTGCGGCCCTTCGTTTGAAAATTGGCTCCTACGTGAAATGCACTGCTCTTTCAAGACTGCAAGGTTTTTTTAAATAGAATTTATTTGATCCCATTTACTGGGTGTAAATTAGTTTACATACATGGACGTGTAATCCTTACCACTGCAATCATAACCCATTAACCATATTCAGGTGGGTAGCCCTGTTGGTCTGAGGCAGCGGAACAAACCTGGTGTGATGGAACCCACCTTGAGCCTGCTGTGCAGGGTGGGAGGGATATAAATCAAATAAACAAAAAGACGAACAAGGTTTCACTAAAGGCATAAGTTTTCATGTGCAGGCACACTGCTGCAGATCGATTGAAATTGAAATTACCAGTCCATACATATAGAGGGTGAGCAGCAAATTAGCATACAGCATAATAAATAGTGTTTGGCAGATGCAAGGACCAAACTGGAATAACAAGCTTGGTTTATATGGTCACCATTTGTTTGGGTTTAATTCTGGGGGGAAACATAGTGAAGGAAATAAATATATCAAAATCAGAGACTGATGGGCAGATGTACCCTTCTTAACTGTGGAATGCTAAGAGTAATTAACTGAGACCCTGTTGTCACACTCCGTCATTATCTCTCAAGCATGGAGGCAACGGCAGCATTCTCTTCTTTGAGGTGGTGTGATTAGCTATGCACTGTATCTCCTCTGTCCCCAGATCAGAGAAATACATTCCAATCTACCATTCTAAATTATATTACCTTCTACTACTCGTTACATTACAATCTACTATTCCAGTCCACCATTCCAAATAAAAAATAAAATAAAGAGGATGTACAGCCCTTCTGGGGGATTGGTGAGAATACAGATGTAAGGACTGAATGAGGTTAGCATACGTAGTAAGATAAGAAACCAGTATCCCTGTTAAGAAGAGATTGGATTTATACCCCACCCATCACTACCGGAAGGAGGCTCAGAGTGGCTTACAATCTCCTTTCCCTTCCTCTCCCCCCAACAGACACCCTGTGAGGTAGGTGGGGCTGAGAGAGCTCTTTAGAACTGCTTGTGAGAGAACAGCTCTGTAAGAACTTATGACTGACCCAAGATCACACCAGCAGCTGCATGTGGAGGAGTGGGGAATTAAACCCAGTTTTCCCAGATTAGAGTCCACGCTCCTAACCACTACACTAAATTGGCTCTCTTAAGTCCTGGGGGTTCCATTGTTCTGAGTGTTGTAATAACTTGCAACTCAGCGATTTCCCTTTCTAGTCTGTTTCTGAAGTTCCTTTGCAATAAAACACCGACTTTGAGGTCACCCATTGAATGTCCTGGAAGGTTGAAGTGTTCTACAGATTTCTCAGCCTTGTGATTCTTGATGTCCATATCAGGATCGGGCAACCATGTGACGGCCCTACAGATAGACAAGGGCACTATGCTTTCTGATCAGGGGCAACACATATTTTCAGCTTCAGTAAACACTCTATGTAAAACTGGTTTTTCAGGGTTCTGGGTCATGTGTATGAAAGCTGTACACACATGCAAAACACGCATGTTGCCCTTGGTTCAGACAACATAATTATTGTGTGTATCAGGAGGGTCACCCGTAGTGAGTGCACCACTTTATTTTCTACTTGTTTTGTGCTTGTGGTACATTTCTACTACTCTGAATTAGATTGCTAGCTGGGCCCTCTTATCATCTGGGGGGGGCTATGTTCTTGAGTTAGAACTCCACTTTACTAGATGTTAAGTAAACCTGTATTATCCCCATATTATGGACGGAAGAGGAGACAAAGTAGTGGAATTATAAGGGGTGAAATGTAAAATGAGGGTTGTCTTGGCTCATAGCTGAGGGCTTCCCTTTCCCCGCTCATATGCCTTTAACAGCTGCCTAACACCGAAATTAAGTAGGCAAGGCATATCTGTGTTGCTGTCTCCACACCAAGAAAACTCTTGCCATTCTGTTTCCATCTTCCCTCCCCTACTGCAGTGGGGGTATTTGGGGGGGGGGGTGTTTGCTTCCACAGTATGCGTGTGGCTGCTGGAGATTTCCTCTTTGAGCTAGGGGGGGGACCCTCTTTGCCCCTACTCAGATAGCATCTGTGTGATGCTCAGTCCATAGCCAAACCAGGGAGGTGGTGGAGTTATGTTCCAACTTCAAAACAGAGGAGCTGAGCTCTCTTCCCCCCTTTTCCTTGAGCTAAACTAAGCTGTGAATTGACATTGGGGGGGGGGGCTGCCTGTCAGTGGAGGCACCTAATTATGGTTGCCTCAGCATTTCTGCACTGACGCCACAGATCACAAGAGTGGGGCGGAGAGAGCAGCCAAACAATATGGGAATGGGACCCTGCAGAGGCTGTCTTCACCCAGCTCCATCCTACTTGCTGCTGGTTCAATCACAAAGGAATCTCTTCCTGCCCTGGATGCCTACAGTTGCTACTAAAGGTACAAGAATGGGCTATCTTTTTAAAGGAAGTATATTCAAATTATTTCCTAAATTTTGAATCACTCAAAAACTGCTCAGCAGCTTCAGTGTACAACCATTTCTTGGGTGACTCCTCCATCCTGGACCCATTTCAGTCCAGCTTCCGCCCTGGCCACAGGATGGAATCTGCGCTGGTCATCCAGAGGCATCTGGATCGAGACGGGTCAGCACTGCTGCTACTTTTAGATCTGACAGCAGCATTCAACACTTATGATCTCCTGACCCAGCACCTCACTGACAGGGATACAGGGAACTGTCTTGCAGCGGCGGACCTTGTTTCTCCATGATCGGGAACAGAGGGTGGCACTGGGGGAGAGGGTTTCGCCACGTTGCCCTATGGTATGTGGTGTCCCACAAGGGGCAGTCCTCTCCCCGATGTTATTTAACGTCTATATGTGCCTCCTCGCCCAGCAAATCCGGGGGTTTGGGCTGGGCTGCCACCAGTATACTGATGACGCCCAGCTGTAACTATGATGGACGGATGGCTGGACTTTGCCCCAGATATTTTGGCTAGGGCTTTGGAGGCTGTGGCTGACTGGTTACACAACACTGAAACTTAATCCAGCTAAGACGGAGGTCCTGTTTCTGAGTCATGGGGTGCTGGGTGTGGAAATCCAACTCCCAGCCTTTGGTAGGGCACCATCGATGCCGACACCAGCAGTGAAGAGTTTGGGAGTGATCCTGGATGTCTCTGTTTCTATGGAGGCCCAGGTCACTAATGTTGCCAGATCAGCCTTTTACACCTTCGGCTGGTCAAGCAGCTGGTCCCCTACCTTTCCTCTCATGACCTCACGACAGTGATCCATGCCACGCTCACTTCCAGGACTGATTACTGCAACTCGCTGCATGCAGGCCTACCCTTAAATCTGATCTGGAAGCTTCAGTTGATACAAAACACAACAGGTGCATTCTCAGCCAGTGCTGTGCCAACTGCACGGGTTGCCAGTTGAGTACCAAATCAGGTTTAAAGTTGTGTTATTAAAGGCTATGTAACTGTGGCAGGAATGAAGTAGAAAGTATTGAGCATGTCTTTTTGCACTGCTCCTAGTATTCTGACATTTGTACTATGTATCTAGATCGCTTATTATTGGATCTAATAGGCCAGTCTGATGAACATCTATTTTCTTTCCACCCAAAGTGCTGTAATTATTGAATCGGTGAATTTTCTGTACCTGGCTTTTAAAAGAAGATTATGATTTAATTTTCCTTCTGTTTGTTTTTCTTTCATCTGATATGCCAATAAAGGTTGTGGTTGTGGTTAACCTTTAAGGCCTTATGCGGCCTGGGACCAGCATACCTGCGGGACTGTTTCTTCTTGTGTGTGCCCCAAAGAGCCTTGTGCTCTTCAGATCAGCACTACTTAGTAGTCTCTGACCTGAAAGATGTCTGCCTTGTCTCAACCAGGGCCTTTTTGGCCTCGGCCCCAGCCTGGTGGGACATGCTGCAAATTGAGATCAGGGTCCTGCGGAATGTGTTGCAGTTCCACAGGGCCTGTAAAATGGAGCTGTTCCACCAGGCCTTTGGTTGAGGCAGCGGCTGTCAAATGACATCGGCCTCCCCTGTTCAAGTGCCTTATGGTGCGGTTGCTTGATCCATCATATTGATTTACTGCCCTCCTGGTATGAGCTTGGCATACACTGAAATGGAAATGACTGAGCCACCATGAGCCATAGATATATTTCAGTTTAACTAGCTGGAAATTTTAAATTGTTTGAACTAATGTTTTAATGTATTTTTATCTATGAACTTATTTGTTTTATGATACGTTGTGAGCCACCCTGAGCCCGCTTGCGAGGTAGGACAAGATAAAAATCATATAAATAAACAGCAATGTAACAATATAGATTTTTATAAACAATTTGACCAAACAGCAGCATTAAAAAAACCATAACTTAAACTAGCATAAACATAACAAAAATAGCTGTATACCAAAGGGCGGTATAAACAACATCTTCAGCATTAAATCAATAGGGCTAATCAGATAAAACAGCACCAAAATGGTCCAGATGCTCAAGAGCCAGGCAAATAAAATGGTCTTTACCTGGCCTCTAAAGGTAAATAGAGTAGGCACCTAACAAGCTTCCATTGCCCAAGTGAGATGCCACCACTGAGAAAGCCCTGTCTCTGGTTTCCACCCACCTCCACTCTGTAGACAGAACAGGGCTTAAGGTGAGGTTCTTAACTGTGGTTCTACCATAAACTGAAGTAAATAAATAAAGACCCAGCCCTTCCCTGGGAGAAAATGGACATGCACTGGTTAGGACAAAAAAGACAGAAATTAGTACCTTGCCTAAAGCCACTGAGTGATTTCACAGCTGGAGGAAAACGGCCTGGAGACTTCTGTGCCCACAGGGAGACTTTTTATGGCTCTGCTCCTTTGGCTTTAAGAGCAACCTAGCCCAGAAATTAAAACAGGTGAAACAGTTGCTTCTGCTTCTCTCCAGGTTTGCCAAATTGCAATGCAGAGATTCCCATCCCTCCCATATTTTTAATTTCACTGCTGAATTAATGGCAGGCAACTGTGGTTTTTCCTGCCCATTCCTCCTTTTCGCCCGTTTCTTCCCTTTTCACCTTACTTTAGCCACTGGAACAGTCAGACTTTGGCAGCACCGTAGTCAGGAAGATGGCAGAAAAGGATGCCAAGGGGATGAAGCTGCCGCTTTCGTATCTTCTGATTAAACTGCAAACATGAAGGTCTAGGGAGCTCTCTGGGTATCAGCATAGACCCTCTTCCTATGGTATGTCCTTGCGCAGAGAAAGCTGGATATTCTGATATTTGAATTAAAGGTATGGGAGTTGTGCACTGCCTTATCGTGCGTCAGTGCATTGGAGTATCAGGGTCTGTATTGTCTACTCAGATTGGCAGTGGCTCTCTGGAGTCTCAGGCTGAGGTCTTTTGCATTACATATTACCTGGTCCTTTTAGCTGAAGATGCTGGGAATTGGACCTGGAACCTTCTGCAGGCAAAGCAGACACTTTACCATTGAGCCATGACCCCTCCTCATGTTCCTCTCCTTCTGTGTGAGGCCAGTAATGTCTTTGTGGGTAGAGTATGGATGTGTTCTGACTGTTTATCACCTATCACCGTTAAGTGAAATCAATAACATCTTCCTTTTTTCCCCTCAGCTCATTGAAAGTATGATACAGTACTTAAAGAGGTGGAAGAGAGCTCAAAGAGTGTTCTTTTTTTCCCTCCCAAGATGGTGTTCAGTTGCCCTTTAATATTTCACTAGTCTTACCATCAGGGTGGATTTCTTTTCAAGGTCACTTAAGTAAAATGTAAATAAAGTTGCTTGCACAATCTGAGCTTTTATCATGGTTGGTGGAAAGTACTGTTGTTGCAGCCAACTTCTGGCAGTCATGGAAAGTGTTCAAGGCAAGAGACAAACAATGGTGGCTTGTTATTGCTTACTTCTGTGTAGCAACCCTGGACTTCCTTGGTGGTCTCTCATCAAAGTACTAACCAGGGCGGACGATAGATAAGAGTGTTTGTTCGCGCATGTGTTCATATGTGTTTTGTGTATTTGCTTGGAAGTCATGGTGACGTCTGGTGATCCCTACTAGGGGCTTGGATGCTTTTCAGAGTGGTGGCTTGATTAGCCTGCCTCTGCATCCTGCCTCTGGTATTCCTTGGAGGTCACCCTTCCAAGTACTTGCCAGAGTCAGCCCTGCTTAGCTTCTGAGTTCTGGCTTGCCTGGGCTATCCAGGTCAGGGTGACCCTGCTTAGCTTCTGAAAACACTGGGCTAGCCTAGGGCCTCCAGGCCTGGTCCCCAGGAGATCATGATCTTTAGAAACTAGCCCTTTAAGATATTCATAACTTGCTTAAAGTACTAACCAGGGCGGACGATAGATAAGAGTGTTTGTTCGCGCATGTGTTCATATGTGTTTTGTTAGTACTTTAAGTAAGTTAAGTGTAATGGTGTGTTTCCAACTACCCCATTCAGCATAGTACAAAACCTCCCTGATGAAGGAGGCTTCTTCCAACTTAAGTGACTTATACCATTGCACAGGAAGACTTTAAATTTTGCTAGGCTGAGTGGTTGGATAAAGGCCAGTAGCTGTTAAGCAAGAAGGGGGAGTTAATTAGAAGTTCATGTAAATTAGGTGGTTGGAGCTTGGAGTCTGGAACAGCCCTTGTTTTGGAAAGTGAAGGTTATTGCCTGCCATTAATCAATAGCAATCTTTTGAAGGGTTTTCTTTTTTGCATGCTTCATTTCCAAACCATATTTTAACCATATTAGTGGCTTAAATGTATAAGTATACACAAAACTCTTAGGGGAAAATGACAGTATAATCCAGTTTATAAAAGGAGGAGAAAGTGACTTAGTGGCAAGAGAGAAAACTAATTGTGGTATTTATTCACTGTATTAGTGCATAGTCAAATTCCATTATTTGATGCCCTTTTTATATATTTGAAGGCTACTGAGAAGTTTTCGCATAAACTCCTGCTGTCTTACGATTAATTTATGGGTTTCTAAAAATGAAACCAATTAAAAGCCATCCTGCTGAAACAATTAGAGTGGTATATGAAAGACAATAATGCCGCTTTCAACCAAATTTGGACTGGAAAGTGCAGTTTAGTTTCATACTAAATAGTGTGTGAGTCATACTAACCCATTCAGCAATTGGGGTGTAGAGCACAATACCAGAGGTACTTTGCCTTAAAATTGCAGGGTTTCTGGGGACTCAACTAAAGGAAATCTGGATGACAGCTGGTGGGAAGCTTTCCCTTGTCTGCTGTTTCTCTGCTTCTCCTTTTCCATTTCCAAATGTTTGTAAAGTTAAATGCACATTTGGAATTCTACAAAGGGAAGAAGAAGCGGGAAAGTGAGAGACTGCTCAGTCCTTTCCCAAACCTCTGCAGGATTTATTTATTTAGATATTTAATATTCCACTTTCTTCTCCTGTGGGGACCCAAAACAGGGTATAACATAATTCTCTCCTCCTCCATTCTATCTTCTTAACAACAACCTTGTGAGGTAGACTGGGCTGAGAGAGAATGATGGGCCAAAGACCCAGCAAACATCCACAGCGAGCTGAGCTGGAGATTCAAACCGAGATGCCCTGGAACCTTGACTGGCATTCTGACTAGCTGGTCAAGAAGGGAGACTTTGCCAAGCATCCAATTTGTGAGTCAGAACCCAGAGACGAAAGAGGCTGCCTTCTCCATTCACTGTGAATTTGAGACTACTCAATATATTATTCACACTCCTTTGTTCAAAACTCCCAGTTCTATATGCATTGTTTTTCCTGTCTTTATAACAAAGCTGTCTGTTTAAGTACAGTTAAAGTGCAGTTTTGAATGGGACATCCACAACACTGTGACCCCTCACCTGGCCCTTTAATGGCTAAAAGGGTTACAACAAACAATAAAACAAATTTAAAGTGTCACCTGTTTGCCAGTGGCCCAAGTACCTTTTCACTCCTTGGCCAGAATACTGGAATGCGGGAGCAGGCTTACTTGTGTCTGAGTGACTAGACAGAATCTGTGCCTCTGTAGCGAAAGAAGGTAGAGCAGGCCTGTACATCCTGCAACTCACCAACCTACATTTAGCCCGCCTATCAGGAAGTGCGTAAACCACATGTTTTGCCCTGGAAGCAAGATGTTGTAATGTGTACCTGGCAGAACATGAGAACTGCACTTGAGGATGTAGCCAGGTGGCAAGGATTTTCTGTTCCCCTCTTGTTGCCACCTCAAATGCAGATACAGGCAGTGCAGCATCCATACAGGAATTTTGGGCATACTTTCCTCTGCCACTCATAATATGCCCCCCCCTGCAGTTAGGTTGTTTGTTTTTTGGCATTTAAAAAAATCTGTAATTGCTATTGTGATGTAGCAGCATAACATTGATCTATTGCCACAATCTCCTAGTGTATCTGAATTTCCAGCTATCATTTTTTTTAAGTCTCTTGCACTTTTTGTTGCAGAGATATCACCTTATATCTCCACAACAAAAAGGGCTACACATCTGAACACACATGAACACTTGAAGCTGCCTTATACTGAATCAGATCACTGGTCCATCTGAGTTAGTATTGTCCACTCAGACTAGTAGCAGCTCTCTAGGGTCTCTGGTGGAGATCTTTCACATCACTTACTAACCTGATCCTTTTAACTGGAGATGCAGGGGATTGAACCTGGGACATGCTAAACAGAGGCTCTGTTACTAATCTACATCCCCTCCCCTTTTTGAAAGCTGGGGATTCAGAGGAACTAGCTGGTTGTAGCAATAGATTATTGAAATGTTGTAGTGCTATAGCACTCTAGCAAGCAATGTTTTTTTTAAATCCCTCTGATGTCATGGGGTGAGTATGTTAGCTACAGGGGCTGAGGTAGGGAAAGTTATGTCAAGGCAGGCAGGTCTCTCAAAAGTGTGAGTCATTTCATCTGCACATTTTGCAAACGCGCTTTGACTGTAATCTTTCCAAAAAGATTGTATCAAACCAGGTTTGAGAAGGATCAGACCAAAGCTGGGGAAAACCCAGAAATGGACAGTTGGGGCACTGTCATGTGGAAGCTCCAAAAAATTATCCATTTGGATATTAAACCAGAACAAAACCCCCATGTGGACACATAAAGTCATAAGTTTTCAGACTTGTGTCTTTTTTCTGTTTTGGTTACATAATTTACATTTTGCATTGTGTTTTCCCCGACGAAGCTTAAGACTCAAATATACCTAAAGCTGGTGTATTGCAGCAGCTGCCCTTTTGGGTGTTCACTGTGCTCCTGAGGTCTTAATTAATTCTATAAGATCTGGATATCATTTAAAGACCCAACACATCTGTTGCTGCGATATCCCATTTTCCCAGCATTCAAAAAACTACTGGGTAACTTAGAGTCAGGTGGGTAGCTGTGTTGGTCTGCAGCAGCAGAAAATTCTTTGTTCCACTGGGTAACTGTTGTACTCCCCCCATAATCTTATATATACAGGTTGCCAGTTATTGGGTGGAACTGGGCTTGTTTGCAAGAGAATTGCAGGTGCTTGTTGGTTGGAACCCAAACCGCTGCTAAGAATGTCAGCAGTTCTCTTAATCCTGAAAGAGACCTCAGTCTTTGAGCTCCTGATTGTTACTGCTGAACTCTCTGCCAAATATTAGATTCTGTGTTTGTGCAGGGAAACCTATAGATATGTAGAATGCTCCCCCTGGATGATTTAGTCCCTTCTCCTTCGGTATTGCCTCTTAGACCGTGGTCCCTATTTTTGATAAGATTGCTGCGTTGATGAGTCTTGAGGGTCTTTCTGCCCTCTTCTTTCTCAAGGTAGCCGGAGTACTGGGAGGATCCTGGCTCTGTGCTGTGTGTGTTTTGCTCATCACAAAACAATGATATATTTCCTCCTTGTGAGCAGAATACTGCACCCTATATGTGGAGGAAATGCATGCAGAAGAAAGGGGGGGTGGCCTGACAAAATTGTGCTTTCGCCTTGCAGTCACTCCCCTGTCTGTTGCTCCATAGATGCTGATGGTAGCAGCCGGATTGCAGCGAGGTAGGCTCCCTGGAATACAGAGCAGTCGGAAGGAGGGAGATGCTCAGCAGGCAGTCACGCGGGGTGTCTGGTCGGTGCTCCGCATCCTTGCCTTGCCCTCTTTCATCTCCTTTTTATTAATGAAAGAAGGGAGTTGGGCGGGGAAAGGGATTCAAGACAACAATCCCACTTCAGTTCGGCCAAAGTGAAACTAGCACCAGAGTGACATTTGTATTGCTTCAGTCTACCATCCCCCGTAACCTCTGTGCCTCTATTTGCATGTCAATGGGCTGTCGAGCTTTCGGGAATTGTTGTGCAGGTTTGAAAGGCCATTCTACTAGAGCTGGACCGGCTTTTGCAAGTCTGAGCAAATAAGAGCATCATCCACAGCAGCAGCCAGCTGACGAGGGTTCGCAAAAGCAGCTCACTCGCCATTCGGTACCACATTCTGGTGTTTGCGATCACTTTGTTTGCAATTAAAGCTTTCGGTCACAGCCAAAATGAATGAGTTCAGCAAAGAGCAGAAGCAGCCCATGTGTCTAGGATGGGGTAACCCGAGGCCAGGTCAAACCTGCTGAGCTTAGACATCAGAACCTCTGGGTTACCATATTGCAAAGGAAATGGACGTGTTGTTTTCCATCCATGCAGAGTGTGCCTTTCCCTTTTTGCATCGCTTCATATGTAATTTTGTAAAAATAAAGAATGGAAACATGTTTGTAAAATGCCCACTTGCCTGATCACCTGAGGAGAATCAGAATTGCATTCAGGTAACTAAGCGGGGGGGGTAGTCTGAGAACATTGACGGAGGTGTTTTGTGCACAGGCAGTTGTTATTGGATAGTAGTAATTTTGGTATTATTTGAAAGGCTGATAGTAAAGACTGCTTTTTGCAAGCGTAGCTACATCCTGTGACTCTGCCCGCTCTAGTCTGTGCCGCTGCCATTTTGAGGGTTTTTAATCTTTAAGGGAACTTTTCGGTTCCATTGTATTCAGGGCCTGCCCTTCCTTATAAGAAACCCAAGTGGTTTAGAGAAGAAATATTTGTTTGAAATATTGGAAGCAGCCAGTGCAGTGTAACGGTGCTCAACTCTGGTTTGAGGAGGCCTAGGTCCAAATTGCTATTCAGCGTGGAAGCCCCTGCTGGGTAACCTTGGACTAGTCACTGTCCTAACAGGGTGGTTATCATGATAAAATGGCAGCAAAGAATGTCTTGCCATCTAGTTCTCCTTGGAGAAGAAGTGAGATAAAAATGTGACAAATACAGAATTGAAGAGGGACATCTCAGAGACCACAAGATCTCCCAGAAGGTGCTGGGAATTAGGGCTGGACTTCAAGGCATGGGCTTAGTCAAGATTTCCCTTGGATTTGTTGAAATATTATTTCCTTCTTAGGGTTATTCGCATGTTGCAGAGTGAGGGTTAAGAAAGAGAGGCACAAGGCCACTGACTGTGCTCTGATAGGACCTTTGAAGCACAGACCTTCTGGATCTGTGGATTAGCCTAGCCTCTCTGAATTCCCAGGCTGAAGTCATTTTTCAGTTTTTAAAATGATGATGAAATATATAAGGGGGACAAATTATCCAACCAAAGTTAACGACTCAGCCCCACACTTAGATTGCTTCCAGTGAACTAAATGACTTAGCGGTGGTGAACAAAGCCATCCTAAGGAGGCCTGCTCAGAATTCTAAAGAGACCTGTTCGGTGGGGCTCACTGCCAAGGATGAGTTCTTAGGATGGCACCATAAGTTTGGCGGGATTGTATCCAAAGTACATCAGACCCCAGTGTATCTTGTATAGTTACTTACTCTTCTGAAATGTTTTATGCTCCCTTTTCGTGACAATGACCTACAAGGTATCTTAAAATAAACATTAAAGCAGTAGGACAACTTTTGAGTCCAGTTGCACCTTTAAGATCACCAAACGGAAGGTGATGGTAAGCTGCTCTGAGACTCCTTCGGGTAGTGAAAAGCGGAGTTATAAAAACCAATTCTCATTATTACTCAAGGTATGAGCTTTTGTGTTCACACACACTTCCTCAGATACACATGCACAGGAAAGCTCATACCTTGAATAAACCTTTGTTGGTCTTAAAGGTGCCACTGGACTCAACGTTTGTTCTGCTGCTTCAGACCAATACGGCTGCCCACCTGGATCTACGTTAAAAACAGATCAGTCTTCACTTTCCTGTAGAAAGTCCATGTGAATGTGGGGGAGGGACCAAATCAAACAAGATCAAACAGCAAAACAGTGAGGGGAGCACTGGGCTGGTAGGCATGCACAGCCACAGTTGCTGGGCCAACTGTTATAGAGATGCCAACCTCCAGGAAGGACCTGGGGACCCCCTGGAAGTACACCTCATTTCCAGACTACAGAGTTCAGTACCCCTGGAGAAAATGGTTGCTTCAGAGGGTAGACTATATGGCATTGTACTCCATTGAAGTCCATGTCCTCCCTAGACACCATCTCTAAATTTGGTATAGTGATTAGGAGCTAATCTGGGAAAACTGGGTTTGATTCCTCACTCCTCCACATGCAGCCAGCTGAGTGACCTTGGGTCAGTCACCGTTCTCTCAGAGCTATTCTCTCAAGAGCAGTTCTCTTAGAGCTCTCTCAGCCCGACCTACCTCACAGGGTGTCTGTTGTGGGGAGAGGAAGGGAAGGAGATTGTAAACTGCTGTGAGACTCCAAGTGAGGGGTGGGGTATAAATCCAATCTCTTCTTCTAAATCTCCAGTAGTTTCCCAACCTGGATCTGGCAACCTTACCCCTCCATCACCTGCTGGTGGCCAGGGGGGACCTGACAACCCTACATGCCCTCAACTATTGCTGAGGGGCTTTCTGGATGTAACCAAGGTAACCAAGGTACCATGAGTAACCAAGGTACCATGAGGCTTCAAGCAATGCTCCCTCTAAGCTGTGGAGTCTTGTGAGCAAAAATCCTACTTTGTGAGCTACTGGCATTAAAGTTATGAGTGAGTGATTTGGCTGCTGCATAAATCAGTTTGCTCTGGAGCCATCCTGAGCTGAGACAAAAATGTGTGAGCCGAAGGCTAAAAAACTGTGAGCTAGCTCATACTAGCTTAGAGGGAAGACTGGCTCCAAGGGATGAATTATGGGAGAGCTGGAATAATTAGGGAGACATTCAGGGTGCTTTTGACTTTTTGTGTGTATGTAATGAATTTCGGCTGACCTTCCATCTCTGAATGGGAGCTAGATGCATGTTGAGTCTAGTAGGTACATGCCCAAATGTGTCCGTGTGGTGGCATGTGTGTGTGTGTATGTTAGCTTCCCTTCCATCCCTTGTGATGACTTCCTTATCCTGATAGTAAATGTTGTTAAATATATTTGCACTGCTGATACTCCATAAATACAAGAAGCTGTATTCTGTGATTTGCTTGGGGTTTTTTATGTACTTTTCATTATTTTATTGTATATTCTTTTAAAAACACTGTATGCCACTTGGGGCCTGGCCATGGCAGTGACAGACACAGAGAGCCACTTGGAGCCTGGCTGCCGTTGCAGCAGATGTGGGAGCTACTTGGGACCAAGCCACGGCAGCAGTGGACACAAGGAGCTGCTCAGGGCTTGGCTGCAGAGTATTCTGGAAGCCCCTTGAGGCCCAGCTGTGGCAGCAACTCATACTGGGAGCCGCTTGGGGCAGCTCCCAGACAGGCCACATTGGGGCCCTGAGGTGAGTGGTTAGGCCTGGATACTCTGGTTCAGCAATAGGGGGGCGGGGGAGATGGGATTCTCCCCACCACCAGCAGCAAGTTTTGTGGGCCTCCCCTTGTGCTTATTTATTTATTTGATTTATACCCCACCCTCCCTGCCAAAGCAGGCTCAGGGCAGCTTACATAAAAATTAATACAAATAAAACAGAACATTATAAAACCATTAATCAAGTGCTAGTGTACAATACTGCATAAGCGACAGCGAAACACAGTATCGAATCAGTCATAGTGGGAGCACAGTCAGCAGTGATATTAGGACTATTATCTCGGTCCCATGCTAGTTTCAGTTTATGCCGTCGAGGGACAGGCTGCTGATAATGGGCACAGGGCACAGGGTCTTAAGCCTATATTCAGGAGTGGCTCCTTGGTTGAAAAGATCCCACAGGGCCCTGATGTCTTCCGGGAGCTTGTTCCACCAGCATGGAGCCGCCACTGAGAAGGCTCCTGTCGTAGCCAGCCTGGCATCTTTGGGACCAGGGAGGGCCAAATGATTTTGAGACCCTGAATGCAACGCTCTCTGGGGAACATGTGGGGAAAAGTGGTTCCTCAGGTAGGTAGGCCCCTGACCATAAAGGGCTTTAAAGGTAAGAACCAGCACCTTGAAGCAAATTCGATATGCTATAGGCAGCCAGTGCAATGCTTTCAGCACAGGCTGGATGTGCTCCCGCACAGGGAGACCCAACAGAAGCCTGGCCGCCGCATTCTGCACCAGCTGTAGCTTCCGGATTTGGGACAAGGGTGGCCCCATGTAGAGAGCATTACAGTAGTCCAATTGTGAAGGTACCATCGCATGGATCACTATTGCCAAGTTGCTGCGTTTGAGGAAGGGAACCAACTGCCTGATCAGCTGAAGGTGGTTAAAGGCTGACTTAGCAGTGGCTGCTACCTGGACCTTCATCATTAAGGAGGCATCCAAGAGCACTTCCAAGCCCCTAACCTCCATCACTGGCACCCCATCAAAGGTCAGGAGTGGGATGCCTAACCCCAGACCACCTCAACTTAGGATCAGTACCTCAGTCTTCATCGGATTCGATTTCAGTCGGCCCAGTCAGCTACACACAGCAGAGATTCTGGTGCTCTCCAGTTGCACGCACGCCATTGCACTGTAGAAGCTGGAGAACTGGATTTGAAGGGGGGGGATCCATGTTTTCAAATCCCCTTCTCTCATGGAGCCTGCACGATGGCCCAGAGGACAAGTCACTGTCTCTCAGCTTAACATATTGTGAAAATAATATGAAATGAACCACTCATGTGATGTTTTGTGCTCCTTTCTAAAGTTGTAGCAGGGGCTGGCACGGAATTCTTAAAAAGCAGCCAATCTGTTTATAAATCTCCAATTTCCCCTGAAGGAATACAGTCTGAGGTCTGAGTCCAAATGAAATGTTTGTGGTTAGCCAGCAGATGGTTTTGGACAAGATTCAAGGTTCTTCTCCAGCCCAGCAGGGAATTTAACACGGCAGAAAAAGTTCAAACTGCTACAGAAAAAAACCCTTCCATTATATTCTGTTAATAGCAAGCAAATGTAATGGAAACATAGAATCCCGATCCCATAGAGTCAGCTATGTAATTGGCTGAGCTTTTAAAGCTGATCAAAACCTTGCCAGTTTAACAGTCTCCCTTTGCAGTATTTGTATTTAGTATGCAATAATATTGCTTTTGTTGGTTTCTTGATGAAGGTATTTGGGAATGTCAGGAACCCCACAAAAAACATGCTATATCTTAATTTTTTTCTGAAATGTTATAGCTATATTTAACTAGGTGTTTGTTTTTAAATTTTTCTTTGTTCACTGTTGTAAATACTTTTATTTGCAGAATAGACTTGTGGGGGGGGGGAAGAACTGATGGGCATGTGGCATACACATGGAAGGGCTTGCTCAAATCCAAAAGCAAGCTCATAAATAGTTGCTTGACCATTGGGAACAAAATTCCCAGGTTACTCGGTAGTAAACTCTTCATGTAACAGAACGGCATGCAACACAATTTCTATTAAATGTAGATTTGGCTGTAGTACATTGTTTATTACATGTTATTTACTTTGTTATGTATCATATGGAATGCATTGCCACAAGATGTACTAACAGCCACTAGCTAAAATAGTCTTTCCTCCATGAATTTGGTTTTTTTAAAAGCTATTAGCCATTATGGATAAATGGAACCTCCATTACAGATGCAGTGTACCTCTGAATAGCAGTTATCAGGGACAGACGGTGCAGGAGGGCTGTTGCCTTCATTCTCTGCTTATGACCTTCCGAGATGAAGCAAGAAAACTTCTGGAAAACAGGATGTTGGACCTTTGGTTTGATGCAGCAAGGCCTTTCTTATGATGTTAGATGTAAAACCTTTATTTCCATTTAGCAAACTGATCAAATTCTGTCAAAATTAATTATTATTACTAATAGTAGTTTATTAATTACTATTTAGCTTATTTTTGGGTAAAAGAATAAAAGTGTTTTAAAAGAATAAACATGTAAAAACCCCAAGAAAAATCCACCATTTCTGCTGTGTACAAACACTGCAGTACGATCCTGGGCACCTTTGCTCAGAAGTAAGTTTTGCTGAATTCAGTGAGGCTTCCTGTGTAGCAAATGCATTTTGGATTCCCCCCCCCCCCCTCGCCCCGTAATGATTGTAGAGGAGGGGGGAGGGGGAGAAACCTTTGGATAAAAATATCCTCAGAATAGCCTTGGAAGCAAGAAATTATGTGGCATAAGTAATCTGACCCCTACTGGTAGAAGGGAGCAATGGCACTGATGGATTGCTGAAGGTTCAACTCCATTGTAATGCAGCAGAAGGTCACCTTGAAAACAATTCAGTTGATTATCAGCTGAACCAGGGGTAGAACTTTCGTTCTTGGGAGAACGTTCCAGTAAAACTATTGAACTTTAAGGAGTTGCGGACATTTATATGAGGTCATCATCATTTTTCAGCCCAGCTGCATCAAGCCAACATGTACTTCTGTCCTTGGTGTGTGGCTTAGATCATTTTCCCTTTGACTGAGACTTTTTTTGTATTTTAAAATCCCCTTTGAAGTTAGTTTTATCTTTATTCACTTCCTTCTGACTTTTGTTTTTTTCTTCTGAAAAATGTTTATTTAAATTCATCTGATTCCCTGCAAAAGTTCATAGGTTGCTTTCAGAATTTCAGATGTTTCTTAGTGAAAGGAAATGGAATGGCTGAGATGTGAAAAATCTTGGCCACGGCCCAGTGCGATTTGTAGTGAGTTCTGCACACCCAGATGGGGGATTTCAAGCATGCACACACACCCTTCCAAAAGCTGTCCCTTTGCCTCCTGACAAGTAGTTTTAAAGCTTCCCAGGAATGTCAAGAGCAGCCTCCAGCGTGGCATGGGATGTGTGCTGGGAAAGGGCACATGGTAGGCACATGGAAGGGTTCGCACATACACCAAAGCAAGCTTGTCAATAATTGCTCACCTGTGAAGAATAAAAATGCCCTCGAGGCAACTAGGCAGTGATCTCTGCAAGAAAATCCAACAGTAATACTTTGCCTGCATATTTTCACTTAAAATATAGGGTTGTGTGGTGGTGGGGGGAGATGCCCTGAAGCTAGAAAACAGCATGCCAGCAAGAAGAGAATCCTTCTCTTTGACACTTCTCTTTGAGAATCTCAGCATTCATTGTTTTGTTCATGGTGGAGCATTCCAGGACTTGGCTCCTCACTTGAAGTCTGCTGTGTTGCTGAACAAGAAAAAGCTTCGTCCCTTGTATAAACTGAGGCTGCATCCATGAGGCTCCCGTTTCCAGATCCTGTTCTATAATTCTGTATACCCCACTAAATGGAAGTGGGTGAACAAACATCCATTTACCATATGGCTGTTGCTTGGGAATTTTATTATAGGGTGCATGAAACCATGTGGGCCAGCTCTGATGTTGGGCCATGTGTTGAAATGATTGGTATCAGGTCTCCACAGTCTGTCAGAAATCTAGAGAAGCAGGGACAGAATAAAAATGGCTTCTGTTCACGGCTTGACGCTGGGGTGCTTGGCTTCCCCTCCTGCTGCATGTGCTCGTGGTAAAGTTTATGGGGGTGGCCACAGATATGCAACAAGGGCTGATTCACACAAATGCTCATCATGTGATTTTCCCTACATGTGATTGTGTATTTGGGGGTGGCTCATACAGCCAGTGGGGTGGTCAGAGTGTCCAGCTAGGATCTGGGACTTGTTGTTAGCCATTCAGTCATGTCCGACTCTTGGCAATTCTATGGGCCAGCTTTCTCCACGTTGTCCTATCTTGTACTTTTTCCTTGAGTTGTTCCATGCTCAGGCTGGTATTGACTTTTATGGTGTCTAGCCACCTTTTGGCGGCCTGGTTTCCTTTTATCACTAACCAATCTAAGCATAATTGCTTTTTCCAGTGAGTTCTTCTGCATGACCTGGCTGAAATAAGTCAGTCACGGTTTTATGATTTTTCTTTCCAGTGACATGTCTGGTTTTATGCGCTCCAGTACTTGCTTGTCTCCTTTGCTGTCCAAGGAATGCGCAGGAGCCTTCTCCAGACCCGGGTTCTAATCCCCACTCTGCCAAGGAAACTGGCTGGGTGACCTTGGGCCAGTCATACACTCAGCCTAACATACCTCACAAGATTGTTGTGAGGATAAAAATCCTTGCTGAATGCTGCAGTCATCAATGTACACACATGTGTGAACCAGGGCCTGCTGTTTCAGCTGCACTCTTCAGACCCCTTCTAATGTTACCTTAGCAACATGGGAGCTACAACAGCATGTGACCATTCTGATGTGAGCTTCAGGTGGGGTAGGGGGAGGCCTTGATGTGGTTCCTTCCCACCCCATGCCAGCATTGCCCTCTTCCTGGACTGCGGGGAGGAGCCCTATAATTGACTCCAACTCCGCCCACATGACAAGAAGTTTCCATCATCACTGGAGCTTTGTGCAAAATGCATGCGTTGCAGCACCTCCCATCACTAAGGTGACAGCCCTGGGGGGGGGGGGGGGAAGCCTGCCTCTCTCAGTTTATGACAGTGAATATATGCAGCTCTGATTATTTTGCCAAGGTTAGACTGAGTGTGGAATTTTTTATTTCCACGCCGAAGCATCATTCTTTTGTATGTGATGTGTACAAAACTCAGTTTTGATCATTAGTCTTTATTTAAACAGAAGTGATTCAGCCCAGCATTTGTCTGAACCATACCCTCATGTGGCTGCAGATTGGGGGGAGGGGGGTGTCACCCTGTCCTTTGGTGCAGTGGGCAGCATCGGGCCTCCCCACCCATCAAACGTATCTTAGGCACAGTCTCCTTGGTGATGCATGTTGTTGTTAACACATGTCTCTGCTAAAAACAGAATCTCTTTTTCCCTTCCGACGTCTATGGGGTGTTCTTCTTTATATGCGTTGCTATATTAATCTTTTTCCTCAAGCAAGCTCATGAAGGTACTTCTTACAAAGGGAACCTGATTGCGTGAAAAGCTGGGGAGTCATCAGTTCCCCTCCCCCGGGTTTGGCAATGAATGAGAGTTATGTCTGGCGCTCTCAGCATTGAGTCAGAAGCTGCATCAGCATCTGTTGTGGCAGGAAAGCATCTTTTGAATGAAGCAGGAGGAGACAGAGAAGCCAAAAGGAAACGGAGCAGGCTCCCCCCTCCCCCTTTGGCACTCTGCTGGTGCTATGCTAACCTTGAAAGGGCTTTCCGCCCTTACAAGTTGAGAGAGCCCTGCCCATTACTCCCAAGCTGTACCCCTCCCATCCTAGGTCAATCGGACTTCCTGTGAGCAAACTGCTAAAATTTGGCATGACAATGAATCCAGGGCCTTGGAGGGAATGAAGAATGAGAACTTGCTTGGTGTGGTGGCTCAAGGGTTGGATCTGGGAGACCCAGGTTCAAATCCTGACTGTAGTGGAAACTTGCTGTGTGACCCTGTGGCAGTCGCACACTCTCCGCCTAACCTCCCTCATGGGGTAGGGATAAAATGAAAGGAGGAAATGATATTGTAAGATGCTTTAGATCCCCACTAAGAAAAAAAAGAAGGAAATATAACTAAATTATGCTTGTGGATGGGTTAATTAATTATTATATGGCAGGGGGTATAACATAGCCAGGAGATCCAGGGATTGTCCGGCAGCCTGAAACTCTAGCTTTTTTTTTGTGGTGAGCTAGGTTTGTTTTGGGGGGCTGAGAGAACTGTGACTGACCCAAAGTCACCCAGCTGGCTTCATATGGAGGAGTGGGGAATTGAACCTGGCTCTCCGGATTAGAGTACACTGCTCTTAACCACTGCACCAAACTGGCTCTCTTGAGGAGGGGTGCAAGCCAACCAGAGCCCAAGCCATCTTTGGAGGGAACTACAAAGCTCCATATGTGGTGGGCATGCTGAAGGTTCCAGGTTCAGTCCCAAAGAGCCTGGCTTAAGGAATCCTAGTGAGCAGAAAAGGGGGGAAATACTGGAACCTGGAAACAGAGAGTTGTGACCTGTCAAGGTAGCCACCATTAGCTGGGTAGTAAGGACTAGTGGCCTTAGCCAGGCCACAACTGTATGAGTCTGATCTGGTAATGATCCCAAAGCCTGGGTTAAAGTGTGTGGGCACAGAGAACTGTGTTGAACCATGCCTTTGGCTCACCCGGGGGCAGGGAACTTTTTGGTCCAAGTGCCTCCCAAACCCTGCAGCGTCACACTGTGGAGATGCAGGTATGCCAGCAATCAAAGAGGCGGTGGAGAATGAGGACTGTACTTGGCCAGAGGCTCTGGGAGCAAGCTGGGCCCCAGCAGCCAGCACTTCAGGGGCTTTCCTGGGCAGCTGAGCAGGTCTGGCAGGTGATGATAGAATTTTTTTAAAAAGCCATGCCCCTGGGGTTGCCTCCGTTGCAGTTCTCCGTTGGGTGGAGAACTGGCTGTGCAGAGCACAATGGTCTGGCGTGCTGCTGTTTTGGCAGTTGCCTGCCCACAGTGATCTGACAATTCCAGATGTGCATGGAGATACCCTTCAACTCAAGTCCAGGCCAGCTGTGGAATGGCAGTCCATGCAGAAAGAAATGTTTGGCTTACCATAGGATACATCCTAGTCTTCTGCTTCGTGGCCTCTGCCATGCTCAGACTCCTGCTTTAATCTCCTTTCTTGCCTACCCGACCAGCTCAGATAAACATATGGAGCGGAGGTCCATCAGTGGCTATTCGCCACAAGGTATAAATAGGAACTCTCAGTCTGGGGAAGGTGATGCTCTGTATTCTTGGTGCTTGGGGGGGAGCAACAGTGGGAGGGCTTCTAGTGTCCTGGCCGCACTGGTGGACCTCTTGATGGCACCTGGTATTTTTGGCCACTGTGTGAGAGTGTTGGACTGGATGGGCCACTGGCCTCTCTTTGGCTTCTCTTATGTTCTTATGTTATGTTGCCTCCTGATTTCAACCTTGGATTTTCATTTCTGTAACCCCAATCTCGTTACTATGTTCCACACCTGGCAATACAGTTATAACCCTAAATAATCCACTCACAGTGCAATCCTAAACAGTGTTACAACCGTCAAAGTCCATTGGCTTCGATGGCTTTAGAGAGTGTAACTGTGCTTAGAATTTCATTACAAAGGTCTTGAAAACTTCCCCAAATACACAACCAATCGAGCCAAGAGGAAATGCTCTAGAAATAGCTCTTAATGAATAGTAGTGAACATAGGCTCAACTTCCTGACAAGATCTTTAAAGCTTGCAGATGAAGGAATTCCTAAAGCATGTGGCTAGAACTAATCTTCAGTGTCCCCACAGCCTTAGTGAGCGCCTTGCAGATCAGCTATGTTCATCCTAGCTCCTCAGCTAGCCTAGCCTGATTCTCTTTCCGTCCTAAAAGCAACCCATAACTTCAAGCAAACTTCTATCAAGTTAGCATCAGTATCTGCATTCCAAGTTAGAACATCACAAATGTGTAGAGATGCATTCTCCATACGGGCTCAGGCTCAGCACATTTGGGGAGGAGTGCATGATCTGACATTGGCACACTACTGTTGAGATAGGCGGGTTGCCTAGTCAAGGGTTCCTGCCAAGCAGTTAGGAATTTTACAACCAATCTGGCACATGCAGAGAAAGTGTTGTTCTTCGCTCCCAACAGCCGTCTGCAAGCGCACTTACCAATAAGTTCCGCTCAGGTCTCTCAAAAGCACAAGGCGAGGCTGCTGGTTTATCTGACTGTAGAATTCATTGATCAGATATGGGTGATGCTATGTCAATCAGACAGGGACTTTAGGAATTGTAATCCAAGCTCTCACTGCAGTCTACAATTCCCTTATGCCAGGGGTGGGCAATTGTTTTGGCTCGGGGGCCACTTTGTGGGAGCGAAGGTTAGCGGAGGGCCGCACCTTTTAAAATGATTGCATTCATTAGTTAACTTTGCATTTCAGAAAAGGTATAAATTGTATCATACAAATCAATAAATATAAATTAAATAAAATAGTGGTAGTTTTATTCAATTTATTTATTGTGCTAATTTCATATCATCTATAGCTGCAAGCACATTTAATTTTAGAATCAGTTTAATGAGACAAATGTACCCTATCACACCACATGGCCGACTGTCTTGGTGGGCCGCAAAAAACTCTGTGGTGGGCCGCATGTGGCCCCGGGCCGCAATTTGCCCACCCCTGCCTTATGCTTATTGTTTGCAGGAAAGTTGTAATAGCCCATGGTTACACAAGAAAGACTGACAGGTTGAAATCCCATCTGCATTTAAATGCCCCCATGAATATGTGCCCTTTTGTACACAGCAATGCATTTAAACAAGAAGACAAAGGCTGCCGGCAGCGGTGTTGGACCCAAGCAAATAAATAAATAAATCAAAAGGCCATGTATCATTAAGACTGACCACATTAGCACATATCTGTGTGCAAGTTGTTGAGTTCTTCAGGACCGTTCCTCAGGGTGGATGTCAAAACAAAGGAGGGCAGGGGACATGTTCCAGGCCCTGCTCTTGAGATCTGCATCTTAAGTGAACTGTCTGCAGCCCAGATCTGCATAGATAAAGCCGTGCTGGGTGGAGCTGTTTATCAGGCTTCACCTTTGGCTTGGGCAGCCTCCCATTGAAGATGGGCTGATTTGTAGACTGGGAGGAGAAGCGGATTGTCTTTCGTGGGGGGTAATTTTCCAAAAATCGCTAAAAGTTTTCTTGGTGGGAGCTGGAGCCACTTCCTGTTCTGGGGCTTCCCAGGCTCTCTTCTTTACGTAACCGCTGAAGTCTCATAAGGAGTCCATTTAATTTGTGACCTTTTGTCATCTGATCTGCAGAACATGCCAAATATTTGTGGGCACCAGAGGAATGCTTTCAGCAAACGAAAACAAGATTGGGAGAAGTAGGGAGAAACTGTTTGTTTGTTTGTCTAAGCACTCAACCAAAGTTTGTACCTAAGTTAAAGTACCCAGAGCATCTCCCACAATCCTTCCAAACATGATGTTCAGTTGTAAAAGGGAAGCTGTGCTGGAAGCAGAATTGACACATAATTTAGTTGGCACTTGGAACACCAGCTTTTTGCATGCAGAATTCAAGTACCTTGGGGGGTTGCTTTGTTTCAAGTTGTTGTTGTTTGTGTTATCTGTAGTATTTGAAATGGCTGATGTTCCAGGACAGCCCAGTGCAAAGGAAGACAGACTTCCTGTACTTTTCAAAGTTGTATAGAAACAGAAAATTTGGCAGATGCAGTGAGGAAAAAAAATCTATTCAAGGGATACCTGTCAACAGGTGAACTACCTGACTTGGAAAAGTAGCTGAACCCTGCTTACCTTTATCTCGCAGGGCTTGTAAAATGGAGCTCTTCTGCCAGGCTTCTAAGTAGGGTGCCATTGCAATTTTATGGCCCTGGCTAATTACCAACTGGACCAACAATGGTGCCAACAGTACCAACAATGCCACCAACCGAGGCTCCACAGCTGGGCAGGAGCCTGGTGTCACCATTCAGTAACAGCTGATATTGGAAGATTCGCCATCTTTTAATATAAATGATGTTTATATAATATGATTTTTATTGATTGATCATTTTAATTGGAATTTTAATGTATATTTATGTGTGTTGTTAGTCCATTGAGCCTGCCAATGGCGGGGAGGGCGGGATATAAATGTAAATATAAATAAATAAATAAAATCTTTGGACTGAAATCTTGCCCATTGGAAAAGCGCAAGGAAGGCTGTTGCAGAGCTTAAATCAAAGCTTTCTGTGTGGACACAGATTCAGAAACCTGATAGAAAGGCAGTCTCAACCACTCTTGTGTTTTTCCCACATTCTCAAGTGCATTTGAAGCAGCCTCTTTTTTTTTGCATATGCTTTTGAAACTGCTTGTGGTGGGAAGTAAAGTGCTTTAAGTGGGATCTACAAACTCAGTCTTGGTTGCTTTGTATGTCAGAGGCAGCAGCTTTTGTGCGGCTGCAGAAACAAGATTTTCAGCAAGGTTTGAAAGCATACTCCTGGATATATCCAAGGTCAAGTTGCAAGAAAAACCCAGTATGTTAAAAGCATACAATGTGGTTATTTTTGGTACATATTTGCAGTGCTATTTTTGGGCAGGAACGCACAGGAACAGAGTTCTGGCTGGCTTCTGAGTTGGCCATGCCTACAGCCTCCCCCCCCCCCCGGTTCCTCAGGTGCCTTGCAGGCCATAGGGCACCTGGAGAAGCCAAGCCAATCCAGGGAGGGAAGACAGTTTAAACTACCTTCCCTCATCCCCCACCCCAAGCTGATCCCGGGAGGGAGCTGCGCTGTCAGGGATGTGGCCTAATATGCTAATGAGTTTCTGCTGTTGGGTGTGGCCTATTATGCTAATGAGTTCCTGTTGGGCTTTTTCTACAACCCCCCCCCTGCATATTTGTACCGTTCATATTAACACAGGCCGTCCATCTTTAAAACACAGGAGCAAAGTGATTTGTTCCTGTGGCACCCATTTAACAGTTTATCACAATAATAATAGAAGAGATAAACCTGGTGAGCTGGTCAGAAATCCAGGTGCCCAAGAGAAATCATGACTTGTGGTCTACAATTGTTTCTGTCCTAAAGGAGAGTTGCCAAATGACCAGGAAAAAAGTGTGTCCCAGTCTTGCACAGTTTGATCTGCTAAAATCAGCAGGTAAAAGTCTTTCAGAGTACAAAAAAATTAAATTAGTACTTGTTAATATTGACACATCAGGCTGCTTTTAAAGGCACAAGAGCTAGGGAAGGTACAAAAATCTGGCAGCCCTGCCCTGAGAAGGCACCCCAACAGGATAAACTTTCATGGTTTCCACTGAATACCCCAGGGAATTTTCCTTCAAGGACTTCTAGATCGGCTATCTTGCATGAAAGATTGGTCACAGCTGGGATAGGGAAGATGCTACTTAATACAGTGCAAGGATATTTCCAGCTAGAATTTGGAGGCCATTAGAAACGTAATAGTCTGGCTGCACTTGCAAAATGTTTCCCATTAATGTTTTATGACTATACTGCTCTCCCCCTCCTCCCCGTCTTTTTCCACGGGCTGCCAGAAGTTCTTGTGTCTTACTTGAAAAGAAATATCACTCTCCTAAGTTTAAAATGTGCTTTTCACTCTGCCTTTCCTCCCTTCAAAACTTGCAAAGCTCACCAAAAAAGGGAGGAAAAAAGACACTAATAGCCTAATTTGACCAGCTAATAGCCCTCTCGGGGGATTTCTCTCTACAACTGAAAGGTCTTTTAAATGCAACAATTTAAGGTTACATCAGTGAAGAGCTACAGGATCCAAGCAACAGTAAGTAAGAAAGAAATCTTTTGCTTGATCTACATCTTAGAAGAAAATAAATGCTGACACCAGAGACCCATTTTCTTTTAATTACGCAGTTACTTTGTTAAGACCTCAAATCAGGCAGCATCTATTTATTTATTTAAAACATTTATATACTCGCCTTTCTCCTGAGCACCTCGGGGCCTGAGGCAGGTAACAACAAAATAAAAACAATGGGCATTAAAACACATGTGCAATACGTTAAAACTATATTTAAAACTAATCTAGAAATGCCTTATGCCTCACTAGGCATTAGATGGTTCCTCCTTTGCTCAAGCTGCCCAACAGCTCTCCAGAACAACTTTTTCTTCTAGCTTCTCTGGAAAGCCAGGACAATAGGTCTTCTGACTTCTTCAGCAAGGCTGTTCTAGAGGCATGGAGTCAGTGGGAAAGCCTGAAGCCAGACCATTGCAGATGAAGGGGGTACTACTGACAGCAGACCTTGCTGGGAAAAACAAAATTGTCATATAGGAACATGCAGAGAGAGATGGTCCTGACCTTCAAGCACATGGACCTCAAGTCATGAAGAGCTTTAAAGGTAAACATCAGCACCTTGAATTAGAACTAACTGGCAGTCAGTGGAGGAACCTCAAAATGGGTGCAATATGGTCCCGCTGACCAGCCCCAATAACAAACAGGCTGCCACCTTTTCCACCATATTCAAGGGCAGCCCCAGGCAGGTAATATTACAGTAATCTAACCTTGAGGTTACTGAAACATGGAGCAGCATGGCCAGATCAGGGGACTGCAAACAGGGAGTCAGCTTCTTAATGAGATGTAACTGGAAAAATAGTATTTTTTGTTGCCATGGACAGCCTCAGACCAGGATCCAGCAAGACTCTCAAACTCTTAACAAGTCTTTCAGTGAAATCTGAACACCATTTTTGCATCAAGGCATTATTCTGCGGGGGGGGGGGGGGGGCAGTCCATCATTATTTCCCAGCTAAGAAAATAGGGCAGATCCTTGGATGTTTAGTTATTACACTTTTATCCTGCCCTTTCCCCAAGAAGCTCAGGACTGTGTATCTATTCTTCCTCATTTCCATTTACCTTGTGAGACTGGTTGGACCGGGAAAGAATGACTGGCCCAAGGTCAGCCAGTGAGCTTCAAGGTGATCAGGGATTTGAGTCTTGGTCTCCTTAAGCCTAGTGCAGCACTTCATCGACTGCACCACACCAGGACAAATTTTGTGATTCATATATTGCCGATAGTAAGACAACTCTACATGCTTTCTCAAGCCACCTTAGATGGCTTTGAAAAGGAATTGGACAAATTAATGCAAGATAGGCCAACTGTGATAATCAAATAGAAGTTACACTGCCCCAGCTTGGACCTCAGAATACTAATTTCTGGGGCATTTATGCACTGCTTGTGGGCTTCTCAGAAATGCATTTTTCCCTGAGAGGATTTAGCTGAGCCAAACCTCCACTGTGTGTTTTAAAGGTTTTTTTCCCCTCTGGGCAGAGAATAGGCTGGGGAGGGGGAGAGTCAGTCCAATTGCTTCCCACAGGTACCTCAGCTCACCTCCATGCAAATGCAAATAGGTCTAGCAGGAGAAGTAGTGGATGGATCAAGCTCTTCCCCTTCTCCAAGCAGGGAACAGAGACTGGAGGAATGAGATGCAAAAGGGATGCTTCTTCGACCTGGCCAGTAAGTGTAGAAACAGATGTGATAAAAACTCCTTGCAACAGGAAGGAGCGCTCTTTTTCCTTGGGTGCTGCATCCATGAGCGCACACAGACCTCTCCACTGGCAAGGCAATCATTGACCATGTGCTCACCTCAAGAGCTGGAGCAAGCTTCAAGGTAGTGACAACTCTATAGGGATTTAGAACATCCTAAACAAAAGGACCCTGTCCTAGTTTAATGTCTGATAGGACACGCATAGAGAAAGGGACAGAGGTTTGTATTTCCCCCTTTTTTTTGGTTCCCTTGCCCAGTTTGGTGCTGTGCTTGTATGCTTGTAAGCATTTTAAAAAATAAATACTTTATAACTTTTGACGCTGGTAGTGGTTCTCTGTACCACATAGACCTCCACTGTCTTGGACACGCTATTTTAAAAGGAGCACCGTAGGAAGGCAGGGAGTTGACAAATGGCCAGGGGCATGCAAGGCATTAAATTGTCCCTGTGGTGAGCAAATGCTGGGCAGTGGAAGACACAGAGGCAAGGTCTCAGAACTTGGAAGGGAAGCTGGGCGTCCTGACCCTGCCAGTGGACTGTTCTATACAATGGTCAGGTGGTGGTGTTGAGCTACCCAACAGTGGAAGAAAAGCCTCTCTAGGGGTTGAGAAAAACCTAGGAGGGCAAGGCAGATTAGGGCCTGCAAGCCAGAGCAGGCTAGTTCTACCACAACTTGATAAGACTGTCAGAATGCTCTACGAGGTGGATGATGGAGCAAGACTATTTTTATGTATTATACCTCCTCTT
The DNA here is from genome assembly GCA_029233225.1 of Lepidodactylus listeri. Lineage (NCBI taxonomy): Eukaryota > Metazoa > Chordata > Lepidosauria > Squamata > Gekkonidae > Lepidodactylus > Lepidodactylus listeri. The sequence continues at coordinate 41,060,652 of JARCFY010000013.1, forward strand.
CTCCTTTGTCTCACTTGCTTAACACAATTGCATCCTGTCATGTCAGGCTCATCAAAGCATTCAGTCATGTATGTACAAAACATCTGATGACTTTCTTTTAAGGCAGTCTAATTAACTTTGGAAAGGATACTTTACTATGAAAGTTTTGTTACTATGCCTGGCAGAGACCTAAAGAACTGCTTAGGCACACTCAAATTGCTTACAGCAGCCTAGCAGAAATCCTTGATTTATATTCATGTGCTAATCTTTACAGAACTTAATAAGGATACCCAGTTACAATATTTAGACTAATTTTTTATTTACAGTCCATGAGTATTCTTTGGTGACCTCCTACGTGGACCTCCATCACACTCAGGGTTCTCACGTGAGCAATATTACCTAAGCTGTGTATGCAATATCCTTTAAAGCTATTTCCTCAAACAGAAGCCTTTCCACCCCACATGGGATTACAGATTCATGTAGGATGTGTCCATCAGTGGCTAGTAGCCATGGTAATTTAAGCAAACCTCCATTTACACAGGCAGCAAGCCTCTAAATACCAGTGCTAGAACACAACCACAGAGGAAGGCCTTGGCCTCTGTGCCCTGTTTGTTGGCCCTCCAGGGCAACTGGTTTGCCACTGTGTGAAACAGGATGCTGGACTAGATGGACCACTGGTCTGATCCAGCAGGGCTCTTCTTATGCAGAAAATGTATATTAGCCACCTGTGTTGAGCAGACAAGGACGTACTTGAGGAAAATATTAAACTGACAGAAATCAGACTTAATAAAAATTCTGAAAGGTCCATGCCTGAACATTTTAACATTTCTGGTCATTCCCTCAGAGACCCAGAATGGCCACCTCAAAAGATATACAGGGGCAAATGTATGGAATGTGAAGTAAATTGATTCAGAAATCTGTCTTAACCTAGGCCTAAACAAGGATTACAGTTTCTCCTCATACTGTAAGAGCTGGGTAACATTTTTTGTGTACCTAGTGCATAATTCTTATTAATCAACAACCTTTTAGGAATTCTTGTAGGAACACTCCACCAACTGATTTCCCTTGTTTGCAGCTAAGAGTCCTGGCTAGCATCTGATGCAGTGGATAACATCCTTTGGAAGGTCACAATCTGTACATTTTTTTAAAAAGTCTAAAAGGTGCAACTGGATTTTCCTATTGTTTCTTTGGACAGCTGATTCCTTCCCCTGCAATTTCACAAACTACTTTTGAAAACTCCCCTTTTGAAAACAAAAGAAGTTTGCCATGCGGGAGAAAAGGCTTCTGTTTGAGGAAAATATGTCTAAAGCTTCCATACACACACACAACTCGTGGAAATAGTTTAATAATTCTTTGGATCCTCCTGGCCTGAATTAAACCAGCTGCAAATTAACTTCTAGGTATTTGTATTTTGTGGGTCCCCTTCTAATTGTCCTCTACTTTGGGACACACATCCAACTTGCTGCAACTTGGCAAGGTTTTTTTTTCAGCACCGGGAGCTGTTCATATATGAAACCTGAAGCTCTTGTAATGATCCTCCAGATAACAATGACTTAGGTTATTTTTAACCTTTATCGTTGGGTTAACGTCCATATGATTTTAAGGCTAGCTACCTCTTTGATTAAAGGAGAAGGGGAAAGACTAATCCTATCTTCTCCTAGCCAATAGAATTGGCACATTCATAATCCCAAAATGCAATGGGTAGGAATAGCTAGAATTCTTTTAGGTTTGGAGAGAAGGGATTTTCCAGCCCAATGGCCATTAGAATATTTCACACAAACTCAACACAGATCTCAGTACACATCTCAGTACAGGAAGTAAGGCAGAGATGGAGAAGGCTACCTGTTTTTGGAGATTACAGTAGCAGAAGCTCATTTTACTGGGGTCCTTCTCTGGGAGTTGAAAAGACAAGTACTCTCTACACTCTGTGCAATGAGAAATAAACAAATGAAATACCTGAGGGCTCCAATGACCAGTTTCACAGAAGAAGTTGCCTGTTGCACTGGAATCATCTCTTTCCATCAGAAGACCTGCCCTGACCAGTAACTCACACAGAGACAAGAGGTGGCACTTCTGAAGCCAACCTTACCTTTTCACATTACTGTACTAAACTGGATGTTATATGTTGTTGACCTGATTTTGAGTAAAGCAGTACAGGGATGGGGATTTCATACCGCTAATTTCCTTCCATTAATGAGCCATCTCTGAAGTGCTATGGTCATTTCAAACAGTGCTGCTTCTTTCCCACCCTTTTTCGCCATGTCATCTTCCTCGGACTTTTAAAAAATGTTCTAAGGTGAGCACTATAGAACATTTTTAAAACATTCACCTTAGAACGTTTTTTAAAAGTCTATGGAAGATTGTGCAGAGAAAAAGGGCAGGGGGGAAGTGGCATTGTTGGAAGCGCTATACACATTTTAAACAGCACACCACAGCGATTCAGAAGCACAATGAAGGGACTGAAAACGGGAAAAGGCAGTTTCCCTCAAAAGCAGCTCAACCACACTTTGCTAACCAGACGCAAGCGGGTTTGCATAAACAGGTAAATAAATTCTCCTAGCAGCCGGTCACTAATACAGGTCTGTCTGAAATGACAGAAAAAATCCATTAGCAACCAGTTACTAAAATGGAATACAAAGGCAGTTTGAAAAGGGTCACTCGGTTTACATTTCCAGATAAGACAAATTTAATACACAGGGATCCTGCAAAGGTGAATGCTTTACTCTATTGTAGTAAAGCCTTACGTCACTTAAATCAGTTTTTTTTTTAAATATGTCACATAACAGAATAGTGTCAAGCCAATACCCCCCATACACATATACATACCACTTATCGTGAGAAAGAATTCACTTGAAACTTAGAACATGTATATGCTTTGTTACTTTCTTTAGTTTCTTACAGTTCCATGGATTTTATTTTTATTATTTACTTTATTTATACCTCTTTCTCTCCAATGAGGACTGGCTTACAGTATTATTTTCTTTGGTATCTTACAGTTCCATTGATTTTGGTCAAGAAGAGTAGCTACTAGCCGTCATTTCTTCAGAAAACAATCTGTTTCCTGCTGTCATAAGAAGCTGACTTGTATTAAGGCAGATCCTTCATCTATTTTACTTTACTGTCTGGCAGCAACTCCAGGGTCTCAAGAAACTTATTTCCCAGCACACTTATCAGCAGTGGTCATTTTGTAGAAAAAGAGGTGCAGGAGCTCATTAGCATAACTTATTTGCATATGCTACACCCCCTGACATCACCGGAAGTATGTCAGAAGGCAAGAAAGAAAGAAGAGAGAAGGAAGGAAGGAAAACTTGCAGAGAGGGGACAGCTACTAACCCTTGCAGAGAGGGGACAGCTACTAACCCAAGCCTGAGAAATACCACTATTCTGGGAGGATAGCTTCAGTGGTGGCTGAAACCTTCAGAAGGCTGGTCGGAGGAACAAGGACCTTTCCAGGGGACGGGGTCATTTTGCTGCAGCCATGACACAAGCAGGCATTTCTCTGAGGGGGGGGGGGGGCTGGCACCAACTCCCGGAGCTGAGCTCCCCCGAGCTCCTGCTCGAAACGACCCCTGCTTATCAGAGATCCTAGAACTGGAAATACCAGGGATTGAATTTGGGACCTTCTGCATGCAAAGTAGGTGCTCTACCACTGTGCCATGGTCTCTGCAGAGTCCTGAAGTGTTGTGACTGTTTCTGTATCCATTCAGTGTCAGAAGGAAGTTGTATATTTTTCTGATTTGGTGCTACCAGTCAGTCTTTGGCTGTTACGGAGCACCCCATTTTCTGTTATGGAAATATGTATGTCCCCATTATACCAGCAGATTGAAATATAGTTCTCATATGACACATGTAGTTTTGTTTTCCAGAAGGGCTACACATTTTATCATATTTGTCAAACATCTAAATACATTGCCATTTCAGAAGACCCTTTCCCAGTGGATTTCCAGATGTGAAATTACGTAGGATTTTGACAAGGATTAGGAAGAAGATTGTGCAAACATAAATACTATTTGGCGCGAATTAGCACTTTGTGGGAATTCAGAGCTCTTTGTATGCAATTTCCCAGGTCAGAGGGTGTGCGGCTCAGGGGTAGGTCTGATTCACACATGAAGGAGAACGAGGTGCTAGAACCCTGAGGAAGGAGAATAAAAAGGACTGTACCATTTCATATGCAGGTAGAAAGAGTACCATTTTTTTAAAAAGTGCTCAACCATATCAAAAACTCTTAGCAATTTTTTAAAAAATAGCACCCCCCAACACATTTCCATCACTGCCCTAATTTTCACAATGTACTGCGGCCACTGGATTTGAGGCTGTGTCTTTCAGAGTTTAGATATTCTTGTTGATAAAACTAGATGTCTGTATTTCACTGCAGAATGTCAGAGTGCCTATACCCATCCTCTAAGCTGCCTTAAAATGATTCAAAACATTGATCCACCTTGTTCTGAATCATTCAGAACACTGGTCCATCTTAGTGGCAATGGCTTTCTAGCATTGCTAGCAGTGTCCTTTCCAACTGTAGTTTTCAAGATCCCTTTTTAACTGAAAATGCAAGACTGACAAGGCATATGCTCTGCCACAGTGTTGTAGTCCTTCCCTGGCTAAACTCCACAAATACTCCCAAGCTGGCTATCACACGTCTATATACTATTAGCCACATGTGGCCATGATCTGCAGATAGCTAAATCCATGGATCAGGGGCCACATGGAGGCTAAACAGATTTTTCTGCACACTTGGGGGACTCCCTAGGTGTGCAGAAAAATCTGAAATTAAAAAGAAACACCATGGGGGGGTTGAATCCTCTGAAAAATAAAGGGGCGTTCTCTGTGCTTGCACAGAAATCCACCTACCTCTGGTTGGGCCTGACAGTGGCACCACAGACTAGGAGCCGTGCTGTGCCCAGCAACCCAGAAGCTGCACTGCGCCCAGAAGTGGAGTAGAGAGTGGTGTGGGGGGAAGAGTCTCTGCTGGCTCACTTGGAGTAACTCCAGGCAAGTCACTAGAGATTCCAGAGATTCCCTCCCCCCCTGCAGCACTCTGCAGCTCGCCCAGAGCAGCTACAAGTGAGCCAGCATAGTCTCCTCCCCTCCAGTGAGCCATAAAGAACTCAGGGTTCCATGCTGGGCTTGGTGTGTTTGTGAGATGAGATTCCCCCCATGAGTCTTGTGGGGCCCCACTTGTATACCCAGGATTCTAATATCCATGGGATAAAGGGATCTGATTGACTGTTGGCTTTCATATATTGAAAGGGAGAGTGGGTTCTTTCTTTGTTTGGTTTTGTGGATCAGTGGTGATCCACATGGAGCTTAGAGGAGACAACTACAGGACAAAAGAAATATGCAGAAGACTGCCACAACTGAGTTTGTCGCTTGCTTTTATACTGGACTTGGAAAAATTGTATCGGCTTGGAATTATGTGGGTTCTCTGGCAGGCAACTGTGAACCTAGAAGCTGAGGGTTCCTTCTGTGCACTGAATGTTACACTGAAGCAGTGTAATTCTAAGAGCACTGTAATGGACTGCAATTTTAAAGAGGCTCAATGTCAACCCTGCCTGTTGCATCTGGCTTGGTTGCCATGGGAGGTGAGGGGTAGAAGAGAATGTCTACTTTTGGTTTTGCTTGCTGTGCCACCTGCACCCACATTATCTTTGTTAGCTCAGACTTGTAACCTTGAGCTCCTGTGTTCCACTTTCTCCAGGAAATAATGAACATTTTATTGGTGGGCTCCTTGCCTAGAAATGATTTGCTCTAGATCATTAGACTGCATATCGCGCCTAGTATAACTGCCGGCTTTGCATGCTTTCCCTTTAGTTCTAACACGGAATGTAAAGAGTCTGGATACTTTCACTGTCTCAATAAACTTTTATTCTTCTGAATGACTGTTGTTGGGAACTGATTGCTCCAGGGTTCTGACACCCCAAAGTGTTGTACATAAAACTACAGGGCTGTGAAGGGTTAATACTTCAGAGAGCCTTGAGCTCCAGGCAATCTGATTGGTTGGCATCAGCTGAGCAAAGAAAGTCTTGTGAAAACTGGATGCTGAGAACAGATTCTGATTCCCTGAGACAGATGTTGAGATCCTCTTAAACTAGCCCTGACAGATGAGGGTTTAGTGCTGACAAAATCAGAATTCATCTGTGATTTAATATAGCATTAGTTGCGGGCAGTTTTGAACACAGACAGCGAACTGGGCGAAAGTTTGGCAAGAAGGTTTGGGTAGCATAAGTCTCCCATTCTGGCCAAAAAGAATACAGGATATATCTTCTAGGGAGAGAATTCCTACCCAGTCAAATAGCGAAAGTAACCTCTGAGAAGTAGACTCCCAAATCTAGTGTGATTGCATACTGCTTGTGGAGACTTTAAATGTCCGTTAACAATCTCAAGATTTCAGGTGTTCCAAGAGAAAGGGTTCGGGTACTGGAAAGAGGGTACCAGCCTTCTAGGTACCAAAAGAGTCAGCTGTTATACAAATAAAGCGAACTAGAGTGGTTTGGGAAGACCCAGGAACAAAAGCCTCTCAAAATAAAGAACTATAACTGAATAATTCAAGAAACTCTCACTAGCTTGATAAATAAGAATAAGAGTTTGTGCTATTTTACCTCAGTATTTTCAACCCCTGACTTCACCTAATCTTCCCCCTTAATGTTAAAAAAACCCTTCTGTTATTCTTAAATTTTAAAAGTGCCTCAAGTGCCATTTTCTGTCATTTAAGTTAAAGGGAGACCCTAACCCTTCCCTCAGGTCCTAGGCTGAGAAAATAGCCATTACATATCAACACAGGGTGGGACTGCTAAAGCAACTTTCAAGAGAAAAATACACATTACCAGGGCTACTCAGTCAGTGAAAGGACCCAAAAGAAAAACAGAGGGAAAATCTTGCCTCGAAGGGAGGGAAGTGGACGGGATCTGTCATAAATACTTTCCTGGGACTCTGCGCCATTGAACAGATCTGAGTAGACCCGCTCAGGATTACTCCAGATAGCATTAATGCAGAAATTCTTTCTTTTCTGCCAACTCCATCTTGGGAAAGCTCAAGTCCTTATGGCTCATGAGCTTCACAATGCCAATGATAGGCATTGAGGGATCTTTAAACATGATTTAGGGGTCCCTGTGAACTGTCTGCCAAGCTTGTGCCACTGCAGAAAGCCTGAGCAGCAATTCATGTGGTCTTCTCCATATGCCCTCCTTTAATTCTTCCACCAGCTTTCCCACCTCTCAAGAGGACAGAAGCCCCCCTTAAAAAACCTCGAGTGAAAGCAAAGAATAAATTGCAGAAACCAAGACCATCTTCTGCTGAGAACACAAGGCCTTCCAGGTTGCCTTTAGTTCCGGGTGGGGAAGTGGGGGTGGAATCAGATTTTACAAGTAAGAGTTTTTCCTAATAGCAATTTAACTTTGACAAATGTAGCAATGTTAACTACCCCGGTCAAGCTGAGACTTATTTTTAATTAAGGCAATGGGATTTGTGCCTTTGGCATGCCTACCAAGTAGTTAAGGCCACCAAGTCATTCAGAACCACAGTCATTCAGTATGCAGAATTGGTAGAGGCCAGAAATAAAAGTGTTCCTGAGGACTGTCTATTCCAAAACTGAGTAGGGTTGTTAACTTTTTAAAACTGGTCCTCCTCTTGTTTCTTCAATGGCTACCTGAACATGGAGGATTTTGAATGGTGTTTGGTCTCTATGCCTCTCCCACTGGTCAAGGACCACCTGCTGAATTCCTGCTCCTCTCTTAAAGGGCCCTGCTTCTTTTTCCTTATTATTTCTTGCCATGCTTAGGTCAAAGGGATGCTTACTGGAAAACAGATGTTTGTTCTTTTGGATGCCAAAGGAAAATCTGCAGCATTAAAAAACTACCAAGTTACCAAATTAGTCATTAAACAACAAGTGGAAATGTTCACTTTAAGCTGTGATGAATCATGTTGCATTGCATTGTTAAATGGTTACTGAACGTGGTTAAAACTTTTACCCTTATTCCCACCCACCTCTGAGTTCACGCATTACATACTAACAACATTTCTGGGGAAACAGATCTAACTTTTCCAAGTATGGACAATTGCTTATGGTACATGTAACTGACAATGTCTTTTTTTCAGCCAAGCCCTCGCCTTGTCCTTTTGAAGGCATCCAGATACGCAGAAGTTTTAGCAGGTAAAGATTTCTGCACCATCTTCATATTAGGAAGAGCTTCACCTGCTCAACATTTCTATGTGTTAGGTTGCTACTGGTAAAGGAATAGCAGAAGAAAGTGAACAATTTGGCAACCCAACTTTATACCCTGGTGTTTACTTCATGGTAAGGCCAATGGTCTCAGGAATTGTATAATGCATAAGGATAGAAATCTGAAACCAAATAAGATGGGCTGGATAATATGAAAAGCCTTGTCCTCCAAAGTTGTGAAAGGTTGTTGTTTTTTAAAGACAGAAATCTGACTTCTGATTCTACACCATCCGTCTCAAGTTTACTTCTCATGTGTAATAAATTCTTTAATTTGCAGTTTGATTACTTGGGCTGCTCATCCTGTCACTTCAGTGCAGTGTTGCTCCATACCTCTGCAGAATATAAATTAACAAAATCTCTCATCTAGACAGAAGTTTGATAAATTTCTATCTGATACATGCTGAGCAAAATCCTCCAGGAGTTGCCCAGCAGTAATTGAAATGACATGATCCTGGACTTGGATTTTACTATTAAAGTCTCTTTCCCCCCACCCCCATCCCAAAATTGTCAGTTCCCACAAGATCCCAGCGGGTTGTAAGCTGTACTGTTTCACAGTTGATTGTTTCCTGGGCATTGTCATTAAATGCAACTGTATTTCCATTTGTGGTGAATGAAGAAACAGAAATGGGGAGGGGCCATGCCTCAGTGGTAAAGCATCTGCTTGGCATGCAGGAGGCCCCAAGTTCAATCCCTGGCATCTCCAGTTAAAGGACCAGGTAGTAGGTGATGTGAAAGACCTCAGCCTGAGATCCCAGACAGCTGCTGCCAGTCTGAGTAGACAATACTAACCCTGATGAACCAAAAGTCTGATTCATTAGAAGGCAGCTTCATGTATCCAAATGACATACCAGAATCAGCAGTTCTGGCTTACCATCTCCACTGTAGTGCTCTATCTGATGAATTAAAACAGGGGTAGATGGTATAGCAGAACAAGCCCTGTAGGCACCTCATCATACATCAAGGGGATGTAGAATGAAAGAGGCTGGCTCAGGCCCCACACTGCTAGACCCTAGATAGGAACTGACTTCTCCAGCTTTCTTCCACTGCTTCCCAACAGAAAGATTTTCTTTACCACTACCAGACTATTTTAGAGCTCTGCATGTCAACCCTTTTAGAACCTAGACTTTTTGGAAATCTCCTAGGAGACCGAGGAAGGGCTGTGGCTGAGTGGTAGAACATCAACTTGGCATGCAGAAGATCCCAGGTTCAATCCCCAGTGCCTCCAGTTAAAAAGACCAGGTAATAGGTGATGAGAAAGACCACTGCCTGAGACATTGGAGAGCTGCTACCAGTCTGAGTAGACTATACTGACCTCGATGGAACCAGGATCCTTCAGTATAAGGCAGATTTATGTGTCCATGTGAGATTCTTGTCCAAATTAAGAACCCCAGCCCTTTGCTGTTCTGCAGGGAAACCCTGGGATTCTAACTTGTTCTAAGCAATCCAGACTCAAGCAGTCATCTTCTCTACTTTTCTCTTTGTATTGTGGCAACCCTGGGCCAGGATAGTCTTTTACGTAGGTACAGTCAGACTGCCACAACATCAACTTCAGAAAAGAACAAAAACCATAGTTTTACCTCTATTTGTGATCACTGGTGACAGAAAGGAAAAACTGGAGGGTTAGAATAAAACCTTATCCAGCAACTACTGAACAAGGAAAAATAAAATAAAATGAGCAATAAATGCAATATCTTCTCCATAGGGACCAGTGAACCTCTCTATGATGTTGAGTGAAGTGGCAGACAGAATAATCTTTAGATTATCATATTTCTAATTCAGGCTGTATTTCAGCCTCCCTCCTTCCCAGCTATTTTGGGGGGTTTTAAGTTTTTCTTGTTCCAGAAGTTTCCCCCTTCAAGCACCATCAGAGCTCTCCTCTCCTACCCGATGGAAAATTACTAGTTCCTCACTGGGAGCTCTCTATGTATCCATTCCTTATAGGTCCTGAAATCTACAAGAAATAACTCTTGTTCTGTTGGGTAGTTTTCATAAAATATTACTGGGCATCCTCCATATCATAGCAGACAGGAAGCTAGCTGCCGAAACCTTGTTATTACTCATAAAGTAGGCTTTAGGCTAAACTCTGAGCATTAGCAGAGTACAATTTAAACATTACTGTACAAAATTGTATTTTTTGCACAGATACCTAGAGATGAATTGTCACATCCACCCCAGAGTGGAAGGAGAAATGTTTCCAAATTTTGCATTCACTGCTTCAAACAGAAGATCTCCATTTCATTTTCAGTGTTTCTTGTGGGAACGGAATCTGGGAATTTATTTTTTATTTTAAAAAAATAGCAATGTCCTTTTCAGTTCTCTTGTATTGAATTTTCCACATTAAATATCAGCTATTTAAAACATTTTTTGGCAGTTGTGTACAAATGGCATGCAAAGCTGTAAAGAAATTAATATGCGGCAAAGAAACAAAGACACTGGCAGCAACAGCAGTGAAAATAGAAGAAACAAAAAGCTCAACAACATATGAACACAAATAGAAATGAAAAAGGGCATGTTTGTACATCGCTTGGAGTGACAGCAGCAAATTTAACTTGACAGTCTTACCAAACTCTCAATTGCCTTGATCATTATTTTGTGTGTGGAATGCCATCTTACCACAGAAATCGGGCAGGTGGTATTCTGTGTGGGGCTTTTAGGATCACTGTCACATTTATATAGGTGATCATGCTTTAATCATTATCTGTGAATCTGATAGGTTGCTTTAAAGGTTTCAGAAGTTATTACTCATTTGAGAAGGATATACATTACAAGTGAGAAAAAGCCTCTGAACTTTAAAAACTGTTCTTGTGCACTATGTGCTTCTGATGCTACACAGATCATAAATTCTAAAATGCACATAATAGACACTTGAGCTTGTACAGAAAGTTAGAGAAGTCTGTTAATTATAAGCAAATAGCTAATTTTCTATTGATTTCTTTGAACCCGGTCTGGAAATATGGCACACTCCAGAAACCGTTGTAGCTCCTTGTCTGTGGTTTTGTGGGAACCTAATCAAAGAGCACCCTGCTGAATCCTACCAACTTTCTACTGGCAGAAACAGATCTTTTCCCTCTTCTTCCTTTCCTGCCAGCAACTGCCTTTTGACCCCTCCCCCAAAGGCTAACATGGGTGATCCAGCAGAGCAAAAGCCAAATAGTATTGGGGGGGGGGGGGGGGCCTGCAATGGGAAGGGAAGTCAGGCAACATTGCCCTTCATTCTTGCACTGTCTGTGACTCATGCTATCGTTGCATTCAGACTTCAGGATAAGTCACAGTTTGCTTAAACTGTGGTTTACAAAGCAAACTCTGATTAACTTAAAGTAAAGGTAAACGGTTCCCTTGCTCGAAAGCCAGTCGACTCCAACTTTAGGGGGCGGTGCTCATCTCTGTTTCCAAGCTGAAGAGCCAGCACTGTCCGAAGACTTTTCCGTGGTCATGTGGCCGCATGACTAAATGCCAAGGTGCATGGAACACTGTTACCTTCCCACCAAAACAGTACCTATTTATCTACTTACAATTTCTTGCTTTCGAACTGCTAGGTTGGCAGGAGCTGAGACGGGAGCTCACTCAGTCACACAGCACAGGTTTCAAACTGCCAAGCTCCCAACCTTCCAGTCTGCAGCTCAGCATTTTAACCTCTGAGCCAAATACCTGTAAATACCTATAGCCTTCTGCCTCATATGGCCCCAGAAAGCACAACCCCAGCTTTAGGTAGACTATAAAGTAAATAAACAGGCACAAAGCCTGCAGGATGCCCCCCCCCCCCCAATCTTGCTGAATCGGGAAGCTTTCAGGTCAGGAGGATAACTGTTCACAGAGACCCCTTGGAGGTCCAGGGTGGGCTTACTTAAGCTGCCTACTAGGTCTGCAGCCAGAAGAGTTGCACCCCAGTGTTAAATCACTCTGAGGAACCCTCCTCTGGGAAGTAGTACAGTCAAGTACTCAGCAGAGGTTCCTTGGCAGTGAGCTCCACTGTGGCTGGGCTCCAATATGGCCACTGCACCCTCAGAGGTGCAGCTGCTAACGGCCAAAATGGAGCAACTTCACTGAATGCAGTTCCCTCCCAGTCCTCTGCAGTGCTCAGCTCCCCTTCAGATTCTCATTTACCATGACCGGGTGCTGGAAAGCCTTTCCATCTTCCTGAGAGCAGGGTGTTGCGTGGCAGCCCCAGTCCAACATTGTTTTGTCTCCTCTGATTCCTGTTGATTCACTTCCGTGAGTGGATTCTGAGATTCCAGATCTGGGTGCGTTAGAGTGACGACTTTGGGGAGGGGGAACCTCTGACAGAAAAAAAGCTGGCTGCAGTGGATCAAAGATTCCCGTTGTTGCTCTGCCAGACAGAAAACAACAAATTGATACAAAAGCTCCACACAAACTCAAGTCTTGGCAAACATTCAGAATTTGAATCCACCTGTTTAATTTTCACAGTAGATCAAATTTCACATTTACAGGTGGAATCTAAGAGGTCTCTAAAGCTTGGTGGAAAATGTTATGATAAGAATATTAAGTATCAGCTTGCCCAATTCAATACTTTTACACATTTAAAAATGAAATCATATCCAATCAGGATGGGGGGGATTATAAAACAAGAATTTTTAGAAAATTTCAATTTGAGGTATGACCTTTCCACCCCTTAATTTTGTTTCAGCACTTAAAAATTTAGCCATCCAGCCTCAAGACTTCCTTGTGAGGAAACAAATACCTTTAGATCCAGCTGAGGGTTTTCACCTTAGCAATAAAGTCCAAATTACTGTTTTGGCATTAAGGGAATCCTTTCGCAAACTGTGGTAAGACTTAATCAGAAGCTCATAACTGATGTTGGAAACTTTAACCAACTCTTTTCAGATCCATTCCAAAGTGTGATGAGAGAAAAATGCTGGGACTGGGAACGTTAGTTTGTTGATTTATGATTAACTAATAGCTTAATTACATTTAAAAATAGAGCTCTAATCAATCAGAGCCAAGCATCTGGGTCTGAGGAGGTTGCTTTGGTCAGACATCTGGGGCCCAGCTGTTGAACAAAGGCAGGGTAGCCACTTTTTCCCCCTGGCATGGCTTCTGTGCATCACAGGGATAAAACCAACCAGCATATCTTTCTTATTGCTGCTACATAACGTAAGAACATAAGAGAAGCCAATGTTGGATCAGGCCAATGACCCATCCAGTCTAACCCTCTGTCACACAGTGGCCAAAACTACCAGGTGCCATCAGGCGCTCCACCAGTGGGGCCAGGACACTAGAAGCCCTCCCACTGTTGCCCCCCCCCAAGCACCAAGAACACAGAGCATCACATGCACCAGACTGAGAGATCCTATCTATACCTTGTGGCTAATAGCTTCATGCTGCGGTACACTGCTCTTGCTGAATTTCTGACTCTCTTTTAATAGCAAGAAATAAGGAAGACATTGGCAATCCTGTTAGGGGAACGCATCATCTGATTCTTATTCCCACATTACATGCTTCAACATCTTGTTTGTAGTGGACAGACATGTAAACACCTGCACATGAACACTAAGGAATCATGCAGCATACAGTCTACCATTTCACGCCTTGCAGCTCCGTGACTATATTTCAAACTGTGGGTAACTTGTTATAAAACAATTATATTTTTCGAGCATATCTTTATAGACCAACCATCTTCACAGTGCTTAAATCAACAGAGACGGAGAGAATAAATGAATACACCTTACAGCATGTGAAGCAGAGCCTTCAGCATTGTTTAATGGGATGGGGTTGGGTGGTGATCCTCGGCTGAAACATTCCAATTTTTGAACATGTCCCCACTTATATCTGTGAAATGTTTGAGGGGATGTACCAGTCTTTCTTTTATAGGTTCCCCAAAAGAATCCTAGAGGCGCTGAAAACTCCCGCACACTATCTTCTGTCCCATACAGCTACAGTTTCCTGGGGAAATCAAATACTTAGTATAGATACACCCAGAGCCAGCAAAAGTCCACATGGAGTATCTGCCTAACAAGAAATGTTTGGCTTACCAGACAAGAGATTGCCCAGGGACAGCCCCCCACCTTGATGTCACAGGAGCCGTCTAGAGCAGTTTCCCCTTTCATGCTGGGAGAAGCACCCAGAGGAAGCCACATGCAACTCTTTTCTGATCCTTTGAGCCTTGACAGCATAAAGGAGCATGAAAGAATGCCACAGTACTCCAAAGGGTGTGTGTATGAGTGAAAAGAGGGGTGAAGGTGTTATGCTTAGTTGGGAAGGACATTGGAGAGCATCTTGATTAGGGCTCCTCAAAAGCCATCTGAGGTGCAGTGAATTCCAAGTGCACAACTGGCACATTGAATTGAACATTATTAGCAAGTTTCCAGCTAAGAGTGCTGCGATTCAGCCAATGGTGGACTTCTCTCCAGAACCTAGCTCTCACTCTGCTGCTCTTCTTGCCAGTCAGATTTCTGGGCTAACTGCGAGCTGTGCATGTGAGAAAAACCCTGTCCCATGAAAAAACTCTTCCTTGTGTTTAATGGTTGGAAATTCTTACCCAACCCGTTCATTCGATGAAAGTTTTTGGAATTTATCCATTATTGAAAGCGCCACATTTAAAAACAACCAGAAGCAATTAGCTAGTTCTCTAAGATCAATGCTGCTGAAACTGGGTGATTATATAGTGGGGGAATTGGCGCTGAAATGACCACAGAGGAAGGCAGAGAATGGAGGAGTGTTAAGTAGAGAGTCAATCCCAATGTGAAATAATATTTAAACTGTTGCCATACGAGGCTCCCCATAGATTTAAATTAGAATTGGATTAACCTCTGGCTTTTTAAACCCATGGGGGTCTGGCAAGTTTTACTTTGCAGATCACTTTTCTTCTCTGTGGGCAATGTTATAGTTTCACAGGGAACTTAACTGTTTTACTTAGAGGGAATAAGTTTCAGTGGCTGAATACCCAATGTTTTAGTATTGTAGCTACCTGAGGCTTGGCTAGAAACAAGATACTAGCAATTTCACATGTGGAACTCCTGTATCCTCAAACAGGATGGCCTTGTTGGAGTTTCCCCCCAATTTCCACATGCCAAAATACAGAGGCACACACTCCTACCTGCCAAAGACTTATGGCTTCAAACGTTATTCTCCCTCAAAGGAGTTCACCCATCATGTTTTTGCATGAGTCACTGTTCTGAGCATGCCTCCCAGCTAGAAGGAGGCAAGAAATACAATGAATGGTCTCAGTGGAAGAGGGTATTTCTATGTCTGTGCATGGGGAGGCAATTTGCAGATCTAATTGCACCCACTGTGGAGGAGCTGCAAAATTTATCCACTTCTAGAAGAGGTGGAATTGGAGGAGGCAAATACAATGCAAAGGAATCAGACAGAGAGGCAGCAGACAGCCTCTTTTGGAGATGTGTAGATCTCAGTATAACAAAAACAAGATACAATAGTTTACCTATCCTCCAGTGGCAGCTGTTCCAAATGCAAACCACCTGCCACCCTTAAGCTCTACCAGGCTACAGCCTTGCCTACTTTTCTGGAATACAGGATGGGTGTGAGCTTGCTAACATCAATTCTTGGACAGGGTCCTCCTGGAATTACGACTGATCTGTAGGCAACAGAGATCAGTTCCCCCGGGGGGAAATGGCTGCTTTGAATGGTAGACTGTTTGGCATTATACCCCACTGAGGTTCCTCCTCTCCCCAGGCTCCACCCCCCCCCCCAAATCTCCAGGAATTTCCTAGCCCAGAGTTGGCTATGGGTGCCACACTAGGGAACAACACTCAAAGGAGCCACAGGTGGTTCCCAAGCCACAGCGTGGTTATCACTGTGGTAGAGATTGAAAATGGCATTGTCGCTATAGAAAGCAATATCTCCTTGTTTGCCATGCAATTCCAAATAGAGTGATACCCTTTCAAATATATCAGAGGCTTAGAACAGTGTAACTCTGTTTAGGACTTCACTGTTGACCTTAAACAACAGTGAGTCTTGTGGCACTTAAAAACCTAATCCATGAGTCAGAGTCCACTCTTTCATCTTGCGTTACCAGTTGGCAGTGGTCCATAGCCACTCTGCTGGGACTGTTCACTCTTGCAGCCAACTCTTCACTTGTGTGTTAGTCTGCTGCCAAAGATATAAACAGGAGTCTTGTGGCTCCTTAAAGCCTGACAGGTTTTTCAGTTTAGTATATGCTTTTGTTGACTGAAGCCTACTTCATCAGATGCAAACTCCAGTCCAGATAAGCTTGCACTAAACTAAAGACATGCCCATTTTAAGGTGCTATAAGAATCCTGTTTATTTCTGCTTTACAGTGCAATACACCTGATTATTCAGTTATACCTCTGTAACTTCCTACTGTATCCACTGATCACATTCCATCCAGCACTAGGTTTTATGTTTTGCCTATCTAACAACTGGGAGTCGTCTCACAACCATGCTGAGTGATTGGACTAGATCTTGTTTTGAGCCAGTTTCTCTTTGTAATATCTCCCCCCCCCCCTTTCTGTTGTCTGTATAATGAGACTGATGTACTCATGCTCCAATGCATCTGAAGAAGGAGCGGACTCAGGAAAGTTCGCGCTAGAAAGTTGCTCGTTTTGACAGTACCACTAGACTCCCGTTTTATTCTTAAAATGTGTATCTCTCGAATTACTTGATCCTCTCCTTTCATGACTACAGGGTTCTTTCTTTCCCTTGTGGAAGACAAGTATGCTCATTCCTTGTATGCTCATTTGAGGACCTTTCATGCAAAGGAGGCTTCGGCTTCCAAAAACTTACGCGACAACAGCCTCCCCCCGTCCAGAATTCCCACTCATCACCCGAAATGATGCACGTTCCTTCGTATATAAATCCTGCTGGGCTTGCTTCCTAAAGCGCAAAATAAGTTTTCAGTAGGGGGAAAAGGGGGCTGGATTCATATTTGTCCACTTACCTGGGAACGGCCACTACTGAATCAGCGGGTTTTGCTCCTGGAGTCAACGCGCTTCAGAGCAAGCTGCAACGTCCCCATTTTCAAAACCGCTAAAAGATTTGCGGCTTTTAGAAATCCTGCTAAGGAGTATTAAAGCGAGCGCTCTGCACTTTCTTCCATCGCCTACGCGTTATATACACCGCTCCTATTTCCCCCCACCCCGGTTACTATTACTACTTTGGTAACAACCCCATTCCCCCCTCCCATAGCGGTTTGCGGCTCCCCCGCACTCTTCTTTTGCTCCCTTTTGCCAGGCGGGTGTTCTTTTTGAATGAATGACTTAAGGGGTTCCAACCAATCGACGCCGAGCTCTGCTTAATATTCAGGAGGCTTTTTCCCAATGGCAAGGCGAGGAGGTTGTTTTAAACGGCGGAGCCCTGCAGCCAATCAGGCCGCTCTCGTAGGCAGCCAACGCGAGGCTGAGCCGAAGCCAGCGCTGAGTCTTAGCGCGTTGTGTGTGCGCCCCGCTCTCTTCTCTTGCTTATCGCCTGGGCTCAAAGCGAACAATACAGGTACGTTGTGGGAGCTGCACTTCGCAACTTTTTCGGGTGGCGGCTGCTGCGGGCTGTCTTTTTCGTTCAAATTCCAATTTTGGGTTTTTTTCCTCCCTCCTTTCTTTTCTTTTGCGTTATTTTAATTTTTTTATTTCTCCCCCCCCCGTTTATTAACTTTCTTTTTGCTTTTTATTTTTTTTCTCTTTTAAATTCCCCTCTAGCTAATTATTAGGTGTGGGAAATGTCCCGGGATCTGTTATAAATCGTGGGGGGCGGTTTAAGGGGGGGGGGCGGGCAGAAATACGTAGCTTGGATCGATCCGGCTGGGTTTTAAAAATATATATATATTTAAAGAAAATTCTCCGCTTGGCTAACTGTGTGTGCCCCTCCGGATCTAGGCAAAGTAGATGCCGGGCAGCGTGGATCGCTGCTCCTCTCGTTCCCCCAGCCGCGCTTACTAGTGGAATATGGCTGGTGCAGTAACTCTGCCCGCATGGGCAGGGATGTTGGACTAACGGGCATGCGAACCCCGCGCCTCCGCCGAGTCTCTTCTGCTTCTCCTTCTCCACGCTCCTCTCCGCCTAGGATCGGGGTACGAAAGTTGCCCTGCCCGTGCGCAATGCTGGTGCCTGCTGTTTATTCTGCATTAATAATGGCTGTCGCTTTTTAAGCATCTGACAGGGATAAGCCTTGCGCGTCCCGGAGAAACACCATTTCCCCCTCTCTGTTTCCCTCTTTATTTTTCTTATTTCTGCCTCTTGCCTTTCAAACCGCTCGGAACCTTTCGTTTCCTTCTTACTTTCATTCCCCCTATCTAAAGAGGTGTCTCTCGCCCCTCTCCGTCCACCGATAAGCCTCGAACCGTTTCTTTCTTGCGCTGCTGTGACTTGATCTGTGTGTGCATTAATATGGCTGGCGTTTTAGTGGTACGGCTAAAGGAAGAAAGACGTGTAAAGGCAGCAGGGAGACGGGGAGGGGGAGCTATGTGGGGGGGAAATCTTCGTGGGGGCGCCGCAGAGCCCCCAAACCTTTCGCTTTCGCCCCAGCTCGTTTATCTCTATCTGTTAATGCCCTTGGCTGGAGGTTTCGGAGCCGATTTGGGGGTTTTCACACTTTTCCCTCTCGGCGCGAATGAGCGTCGCTTGTACTGTAATGGCTGCACGGCAGTCTTTGTTATACAGAGTATTGCGCTAAGCAGGGAAATGGGAGGAGAGGGGGGAGGCTGCTTCAAAGCTGCTTTCTCCCCCTTTCCCGAGCCTTAAGCCCCCCGAAACCCCCTCGGTAGGAAAGAGGAAAGGTTTTTCTACCAAACTGGCTGGTTTTGGAGAGCCTGGCTGCTTTGGTTTGGCGGCTTGGGGGGTTTATTTGAGTGGAGGGGTGTCTGAGGCTTTGTTAAGCATAGAGCAGCCTCACTGCCTTGTAGAGAAGCCATTTTAGCGAATGGAGCTAGCTATGGGCGAGGAGGAGAGCACTTGTCTCCATATCCCAGCCTTAGCTAGCACCAAGACTATAGAGATTGCTATGGCATGAGCAGGAACCCCTTCGTCTGCCCCAGCCTTGCATGGGGCGGCCCCCCATAGCCAAAGGCACCCCCTAGAAGAGCTCAGGGGCTCATTTGAGGGGCACTTTCTTTCATGAAGAAGCATTTCACAAAATGGAAGATGAATTATTGGTGTCTTGGTGACCTGTCGTTTTTTTCTTTCCTCTCCCCTTTCTGCTATTGGAGTCTCTAGCAAATATAGCGATACAGGCAGATCCTAACTGCATTCACTTACAGTACTGGGGGATCTTTAAATGATACTTGGTCCGATATAATTTATAAAAAGCAAAGGGATTTTTGCGATGACCTTGGGGGTGGAGGAACAAGGGAGGGGGAAGACGGCAAAGAAGGGGGCAGGAAAACAAAATGAAGCTTGTTTTTTTATACTTTATCTGAAACTTTCCGGACAGCTGTACCACCGTCTTAATAAGAAACTTTAAAATGGGATTTTTACGTTTTTTTCTAAAAAAAGGAAAATTAACTTTTTTTGAAGGGGGTGATTATATTCTTTTGAGAAAGGGGAAAGGCATATTTAAAGAGAAAAATACAGCTTAAAATAAATAAAAACATTAAAATTAAATATTTAATAAGCATAATTAAATAATTGTTTACAACCTCAAGAGCAGAATAAAAATCTTTTTTTGAAAAAAAAAACTTGACAAATTGCCTGTCTAGCAAGAAGGTGGAAAATTATTTTATATTTTTTAAAAGTTAGTATCGGTTCTTGTGACTTAAAAAAATAATACGTTACTACCTACCCAGAAATCTAAATGTGTTCCTTGGTGGATTAGCAATGTCTTGAACTTCATGTTGTATTAAAATGAACTTTCTAAATATATTTTAGCCACTTCTGGAGAATATAATTTTCTAAATGAGGAAGTTATTTAAAAAAAAATCTGGCATAGGGGCGTGACGGCTATTCATGTGCAAAACATGGACATCTGAATAAATAACAAGAGTGTTGCCCTGTAAGGTCAGTTGAAGACTCAAGGCAAACAGTTGTAGCCTTCTGAATATTGTGGTATTATGGATTAGTTATCAGGGCATGCATGTATGTTTTGCTGTTATTGCTAAACAGTCAAACTGAACATGGTTGCTTTATGCTACAGTAGAACAACAAATGATGGCTTGCATGTGTGAAAGAGGCGTTGTAGGCTGAGCAACAATCTAGGTGTACACCTCACTAGAGACAATTCACACATTTGGCTGGGAGCTCATGAAAGTCAAGCAATACCCCTGTCTGTCTGTCTGGCAGCCTTCACCAACTTGAGGGTAGCTTAATTATTCCTTGCTTTTGCCTAGAACACATGATTTAAATTGTTGGCTTTTTACTCCTTAAAATCTCTTTCAGAGTTAAGAAAATGGCTAAAGGTGACCCGAAGAAGCCGAAGGGCAAAATGTCGGCGTATGCTTTCTTTGTGCAGACTTGCCGTGAAGAACACAAGAAGAAGAATCCTGAAGTTCCTGTCAACTTTGCAGAGTTCTCCAAGAAGTGCTCAGAGAGGTGGAAGGTATTCCCAAGGCTCTGTTCCACTTTTCTCTAACTCAACAGTCTTCTGAGGAAAGGCTTTACAAAATAAAAATAAACATTTCAAGTAAAAAAATCAGACTCTACAGCAAGGAATCTCAGTTGTGTGACAAAGTTTTATAAACTTCTAAATATTATGTATATCTGTATGTTCCTGTTATATGTGATTCTTCAGTATTTACAGTCCTTTTGCTATATTATATTTTGGACTTGTGAACACTCATTTAAAGGCAAGTCGCACCGAATTCAGTGGTGCTTTACTGCCAGCTTTCATTAGGCTATTCTTGGACCAGGGCTCATGGGAGCCCTGAAGCTCTGCTCTTGTCCACTAAACCTTGTTCAACAACCCTCTTGAGACTCTACCAGGCATTGTCTGCACATGTGCAAGCATCACACCATCACAATCCAAGGGGTTAGAAACTTGCTTTAAAACAAATTAAAACTAGGTGTCACGAAGCTGACTTTCAAAGTTTCTGTCAAGAACACTTAGCTATGGGTGATCTAATGAGCATAGCTCTCATGGGTTGCATTATACCTTGGTGTGGGATGCCCTAGAATACAAGAGTAGCACTGCTGGATCAAATCAAGCTTCCATTCTCTTGCCCAACCAGATGACCCCACCAGAAGTCCTATAAGTAGGCACTGGAGAGCAAGGCTGGCATTTGGCCCTCAGAGATCTGGCTTATACCTTGCTATGTCACTCAGTGAAGTTTGACACCTTCCTTGCTTGGCAGTGGCTCTTCTGCCAGAGGTGGAGCCACTTCCATTGGCGTAGGGCTTCAAATTTTACTCAGCAGGATGGTAGGGTACAAGCCGGTATCTCTGAACATGGAAGATCCCTCTAGTTTTAAGTGTCTAACAGCCATTCATAGATTAGTCCTCCATGAGTCTGTAGTAGTCCCCTTTTAAAGCCTTCACTGTATTATGTAGCAATGGTCTCATGAATTAATTGCACATTTTACAAAGAAGTGCTTTTGGGACTATTTCCCAGATGCTCAAGGGCACCAAAGTAAGTTGTAGTATTATGGCAGAGGAAGAAAATGACATAATAATTTGAATGTCTCACACTCAGTTTTGGATTATATTTGAACGGCATGTTCCTAAAACTCATGGATGTTATACAGTCTTTTGGAAGCAATTCCTGTGCTTTCTTGGGGATCTCCCTTACAGGTGCAGATCAGGTCAGCCTGTTTAGGTTGATCAGTGCTGTAGTGCCAGATGTTCATAAGCCATTCACCAGAACTGTATGGAACGGGTTCTCTTCATTGAGGGGGTGTCAGTCAGCTTTGTGTAGTTAGATTTTAAGACACTTGAGTAATTGATGGTGTTTGCCTTTCAGACCATGTCAAGCAAAGAGAAGGGTAAATTTGATGAGATGGCTAAAGCTGACAAAGTACGATATGATAGAGAAATGAAGGATTATGGGCCAGCTAAGGGTGGTAAGAAGAAGAAGGATCCCAATGCCCCTAAAAGGCCACCGTAAGTAGCTGTTTCTAGCAAAAGTGTATTCATGCTTTGCTTGACTTGGAATATTCTGGTTTGTTAAAGGTAGAATATTACAACCTGCTTAATTTAGAGCAAAAGTGTAAGCAGAGTCTAGATTTTTAACATCTGACAAGACATCTGTGGGAAACTGCTTTCCAGCCCCCTTTCTATTTACTTTTTTGGAGTACCTGTATCCTGCTTGTTACAGACAAAATCCTTCTCAAAGGGGCTATTAAAGCACTTTAAAGCTAGAGAAAAATATTAAATTACACCTTGAACAAGATGTTGAGAAGCGAACATATCTCTCTGCTTTTTATGAAATCTAACCCATGTGGCAAACTGTTGCAGAGACCGGAACAATTTTAAATGTTCATTCAGCCATTAATAACAGCTTTGGGGGCCTGTCTTTAGAAGCCTTCAAAGTATCAGAGTTTTATCATCTTAACAGGAAGTAGCTGAGAAAGGTAATTTCTGTGACATCTAGGGGAGCAGTTTGAGTTCTTAACAGATAAAACATCAAGTGAATGCTCTAATATTGTTAACAGTACTTTTGCTAGGTGTTCACAAAACTGTTTTCAGGTGCTTTGCAAAAAATAGTCCTTGTAACAGTCCTGCAAGATGGGTCAGAAAGATCCTTCTACTGTGGTGGGGGTGGGAGTATTGAGGGATTGTGCCTTGCTGAGTGAGTTTCCCCCATTCATACTGATGGTGTGAACTCTCAGCCCACAGCACCCGCTCCTGCTTTGGGCTGCTGTGTATGTAAAAAGAATTTAGCCCCTCCCCGCAATCTTTAGGGTACTCAGCATTGTTGGATCTTCACCATCCCCAGGGTCAGATTGACAGTAAGAACTTCGTCTCTCCATGAAGCTTAATGGTGCAGTCCTAAACAGTGTGACATCATTCTAACCCCATTGAATACCCAACCAAGATAAAAGCCTGTTCAAGTCAGTGGGCTTAGAAGGGTGTAATGCTACTTAGGATTGCTCTGTAAATCAGTGTCTGTATTCTATTTACTTTGTTTATAGCTTGCTTTTCTTACTGAGACTTGAGACAGATTACAAAATATAGAAGAACAATTCAGTCAGACAGCCTTAAGACATCCAGTAAACAATGCTGTGGGACTCGGATTACAGAACTTGAAAACAATGCATACCACCCCAAAAAGCCTTAAGGTGTGACAGAGAGGTTGAATACAGTGCAGTAGGCTGCAGTCCTGTTCCCTTATAAAAGCTGACACCTTTGATCATGCCATCCTGTTCACTCTGAGTTGTGGCTTTCTACTTTCCTTTGTCAGGTCTGGGTTCTTCCTCTTCTGTTCAGAGTTCCGTCCCAAGATCAAGTCCACCAATCCTGGCATCTCCATTGGAGATGTGGCAAAGAAACTTGGTGAAATGTGGAACAACCTCAGCGATGGTGAGAAACAGCCCTATAACAACAAGGCTGCTAAACTGAAGGAGAAGTATGAAAAGGTATGGTTAGGTGGATTCTTGTCTGGACTATCAGAGTTTATATGTATATATTTTTAAAGTATGCCACCTTTCTAGGGAAGCTATCCAAAGCAGCTTACAAAATTGATACATAAAAACATTAATAAGGTATTAAAATTCAGAATTAAAAAAATCTAGCTATAGCATAGAAACATTTTTGAGATCTAGCTGGAGCACAAAAACAGCTTATTGAGGTGTTTAAAACTAGTTTTCAAAGTAAAAACACACTATAAAATGGTCTTAGGAGATCAGCCCCTTAATTTAAAGCCTGGACAAAAACATGTAGGTACCAGTCAACACTCAATGGGAAGGGCATTCCATAAATGAGGGCCCCTACAGCAAGAGCCCTGTTTCTGGTTGCCACCATCTCACCTCTAAATGTGGGTATCTATTTTAACCACAGGTACATAATCACTTGTGTTGATTGTGAGCAGTTTTGACCATTTCAGGTTACACAAGACCTCAGGTTACAGGTAGCACTTAGGCTAACAGGTAACAGTGATTACTCTAACACAAGCACACTGTTAATGATAGATTTTTCTAAGGCTGTAAACTTCCAGAGAAGCTACTCTGGGAAAAGATTCCAGTGAAATCAATGGCATGTAGCTGTTTATAGAAGTAAATTAAGTCATCTGGTCAGGTCTTTCCTGTCTTTAGAGGATTTTTGCTGTAGTTATTGCATCCAGAAGTTTGAGCACAAGGTGGACAGCACACTACCTTTTAGAAAGCAAACAAAAAACTCTTGTCAATTCCCCCCCCCCCCCCCCCATCCACACCCCATGGCTGCCAACTTAGCCTTGGGCCTCCAAACTGGCCCAGACTGGGATTTAGAACAACAACAATAACAAAAACCTTTCTCAAAATGTTGCACCACCAGATAAAGTCACAGTGATGTGTGTTGCTTTCAGTCTTAGCAGTTACTGACTTAAAAATGTGAAGAGCTTACTCAAGGTGTCCAAATCAGAAAAGTGTGCTCAGGCCAAGACATGATGTGGGAAGGCGGCAATACAGAATTGGGTTGAATCAGCATTAGAATCAGCAGTCAGCTCCCATACTTGTCCTCAGAACAGTGTTCAGTAAGCCCAGTACTGCTTCCCCAACCAAGAACGTGGGCTTTTAGAAAAAGGCAGGCAATGAGGCTCAACACAACAGTGGGTGTCCCTCGCATGAAACTGCCTTATGGTGAATCAGGCCATTGGATTGTCAGGGTTGGTACTACCCACTCTGACCTGCAGCAGCTTGCAGTGGTCTTTGACATGACTTGCTATCTGATCCTTTTAGCTGGAGATGCCAGGGATGGATCCTGGGATGGTTTGCATGCCCCTGAGCTATAACCTCAGCTTGCAGTGTGTGAGAAGATGTTCCCATAGATATTCTGAGCGAGAATACATATGGAATCACTTGGTTGGCTAACAAGAGCCCCTTCTGTGAGCCAAGAGAAGTGCTAACAGTTGCTGATTAAAAGCAGTAGCAGAAATCTTGCCTAAAGGACTACAGTTTAATAAAGCATAGTGACTCTGTCTCTTCAGGATTCAGCTGTGCCTCACTGCCCCTCTGCTGCAAGGCGTGTGTTATTGGTCTAGAACCTTGAGTTGTTTTAAATTAGCATTCCTCTAAAGAGGCATAGGTAAAGAACTATTTGTGGCCAATGTAACTTTCCTCTTGGCCTTGCAGGATGTTGCCGACTACAAGTCGAAAGGCAAGTTTGACGGCGCCAAGAGTGCAGCTGCCAAAGCTGCTGCTGCGGCTCGGAAAAAGGTAGAAGAGGAGGAGGAAGATGAAGAAGACGATGAGGAGGAGGAAGATGAAGAGGAGGACGATGAATGAGAAACTGTATAATACTTGTCTCCATGTGAATACCATAGAGTAGGGGAAACACCATTTGGAAAAGGAAAACAAAACAAACCTGCACCTCGTTATTTGAGACGGTGTCTTATTTACTCGTTATTAGGTTTAATGACACAATTTGGATTCTGATCACACCGTACCTTCTTTGAAAATTTAAAGTGCTCTAGGAAAATAGAGAGGGAAAAAAAGTAATAAACCATCGAACTGGTTTACATAAAGTGACCCTGGGTGTTCTCAGGCACCCTGAAACTGTAACAAAGTTGTACATATTTCCAAACATTTTTAAAACAAAAAAAAAATGTGGAAGCAAATGCGCTCCAGTGTTCTCCTCAACTCTGTGCACTTTCCTGTTGGTGTAACAAAGCATTTAAAAATGTTTCAAGCATCTTATTTTTTAATTTGTAAGGTGGTGTTTAACTATATGGTTATTGGCTAGAAAATCTTGGGTTATACTGTACATATCTATAGTTTGTAAAAACTAGACAGATTCTTGCGGTCCATGCTTGGAGCGGGGATGCCCCAGAATGGAAGGTGAGCCACTTTGGCCAGGCTTTCCCGCAGGGGTGTTGTGTCTCAAAGCATGCACTGTGAAAGTAGATCTATTTACACTACAGTGGGCGTCCATTTAGCTTAAAGTTGTCTTTCTGTATATAGTGAAATTAGCATTCTGCGGCCATTCTTAGTTGTGGAAAGGGGAGGAGGGTCGGGTTCAGCTGGCATGAGAAATTGTATGGAATCTTTCCTTTTTTTTTGTTTTCTTTTTAGTTAAGTGCGGTAGTTTTTAAACGGAAGCTGTAGACCTCTTCATTGTCAGCCTAAAAGTGAAGAGAAGGCGCAGAAACCGAAGTTCAAAAACACTCTGTACTTTAAAGAGAAACAAAATTTGCAAAAATGTTATGTTGGTTTTTTGTATGTTTAGAATGCTGAAATGTTTTTGAAGCAAAATAAACAGTATTACATTTTTAAAACTTCTTGACAATATTCTAAATTTCCTGTTTTTAACAAAGTTTCCCATAACAGCACCACCAACAAAAGCTGAAATGTTGATAACCCTTCCCCTCTTCCTAAACGAATTGATTTGTCTAAAAGAAAAATCTTAAGTATAATTATTTTCTACTTTCAGCATGGACTGTTAATGCTGCTTAAGGAAGGGTGACTATTAAGCTGATTGGTGTTAAAAGATGCTATGCAAGTTTGAACCTTTTTACTTGAAAGTGGGAATCTAACAGAACACTTGTGACTTTAATTGTGTATTGCATTGCGCTGGTACCAGCTTTTGGAAAGGTAGGTAACTAAGAATGGGGGCAGACATTAACTTGAATTTCTTTCTAGCTCTGTTGGGTACATTTATAGCCCAAATGCTCTGCTTTGTAAATATTAAAATGTGCCTTTATTGTCCTGTGTTAAAACTGCTTCAGACTTGTTTGTTCTTTTCCCCTTCCAGTCTTCCTAGCAGTCCAATGATTGGCAGGAACATGTACTAGGTAATAATCAGGGCCCTCTAGTAAATCTTGCAAACATTGGCTTAGGAGCCTGGTGTTTCTTGTAACTTCAAAAGTTGTGTGTGTCAAGGACTCCTAGTTCTTCTTTAAAGTGCCTTGTTATGGGGTAGGTGATGTCTGATTTCTTGTGGCTCTAGGGTTCCTGGACCACTACGTGGATTCGCTCTTGTATAATGTGCAGTAAATGATCATTATCAAATAATTTTGTTCTTTATAAACAGCTTCTTGGATTGTAGCCTGCCTTTCCCCAGAGTGTTAGACGCCCCCCCCCCCTAATTCCTTCAGCAACCATGTGGCCAGAAAGAGACTGGCATATCCAGTCAGTTATATAACTTAAGCAAAGGTTTGAACCCAGCTCTTCTGGTACAAGACACTCTGTCTGCTGCCCCACATGGGACTTGTCCTTCCTGCCAGATGGGCCAGTAATTTCTGCTCTCAGAGCTGGGCAACTAGTCTCTGGCAAGTGGCTGGATGGCAGCTGTTGGCTCCTGCCTGAAATGCAACCTTTTGTGGTGGTGGTTTTTAAAAAAGGTTAATTATAACTGTTATACCCAACTTGCATGGGATAACTATTGGAATCTTGTAGTCACGTAGAAGAGGCATTTGGGTAAAGCAGCACACAAAGAGTAAGGGTTACCATGTCTGGAGATACATTTCTTCTCCTCCTGTCCATAATCTCAATCCTGCCTGCTCCCCTCAGTAGGGCCGCAGTGGCTGAGAGGTTAAGGTGCTGAGCTGCGGTAGCTCGGCAGTTCGAGACCCTAATTCCGTGTGACGGAGTGAGCTCCCGTCTCTGGCCCCAGCTCCTGCCAACCTAGCAGTTCAAAAGCCTAGGAATTGCAAGTAGATAAATAGGTACCGCTCCGGTGGGAAGGTAACAGTGTTCAGGCAAGGGAAACCTTTACCTTTTACTTCATTAATTCACCGTACAAATGTGTACACATTTAATGTTTAACAGTTATTGCATATATTTCTATAAATCTAATATAACTAGTATTATCTCCATATTTAGGGGAGGGGAGGCTGAGCAGAAAAAAAAATGGGTTGCCTAAGCCTACCTAGTGATTTGGTGGCAGACGTGAGATTCTCCTCTTGGTCTCTATGTGACACCAGCTCCAAACAAGAGGGCCGTGTCACTTTATCTAGGCATGTGCGTTCTATAAGCCATCCTGTTCCAGAGCTAGCACAGCAGCTAAGACTGAGTTGTGGACTAGGATGAATCTGGCTTAAGTTTTCAGCTGTCAGTTAACTGAACGGCCTTAGGCAAGCCTCCATTGCTCAGACTTCATCTGCAGTATGGGATTAAGTGACCTGTCTTGTTATATGGGTTGCAATGTTAGTTTTATTTTAGTACAGTTTATCCCCCCTTGCTCCTAGGAGCTCAGGATGGTAGACATGGTATCCTCACACCAACCCTGTGAGGTAGGTTGGGTTGCATGAGAGTGAGTGGTCTAAGGTTACCCTGCAAGTTTCATGGCAAGCAGGGGTTTGAACCTGGGTCATCCTAGTCTTACACTACCCATACTATATCTTGGCTGTTTCACTTATCTAAAACCAAATTGGCCACCAACAAGTGCAGCATAGTAGCTGAGTATCTTGAACAACAGTTCCCCCCCCCCGAAGCATAAGTTCCAGTGTGGTGTGGGTGGTACGTTGGCCAGAATGGTATCAGATGTTTGCACCATGGTTGAAAAAAATGCCATGAATTAGCTTTCAGCCTGAGCCAGAACTTACCTAGGAGATGTTTAAACTGCCTTTCTACCCACAAGTCTTAAGCATTTAGCAAAAAAAAACCCCCAAATTTCTTTCAGAGCATCTAAAATAAGTAGTTGAAATCTTATATGTATCTTCCCTGATACATATTCTGGTTCTTCTCTCGAAGAAAAGTCTTCAACGTATAGCTGAAGGGGATTCCACAAACCAGGAATGATTGATTTTTATTTTTATTTTTTTTTAAAGCCCTTCTATGGGATCTTGACTAAGTGGGGAAGAGAAGCTTCCCAAAGGCCACCATCTGAGTCCACGGAGGCAAGGTTTAACTTAAGCGCTCTTTGTTTCACAGCTAAGTACCTGATACACTTAATCCTCAAAAAGTGGTGTTCTGAGGCAATTAAATTCTCAAAGCACTGAATATGAATCAGAAGTCCTATTCCAGTTTTAGATGTTGAAGAGATTAAACTAGTTTGCAGTGTTATTTCTCTATTTTAATAATAATGCTGTCTGCTCAGAGAGCCCTCACTGACAGACAGTTGCTGCCACCTATTTCAAACTACAGTCCCCCATGATACTTTGGAGGAAGCAATGAAAATATAAAGTGGATACTAGTTTGCCAGGTAGCTAAATCTCTTCTATGTGATACACCCTTGGCATGTATTCACATGGACTATAGCCCAATTCAGATGCTCACCTGGGCCAAAGATTGTTTTTCCAGGGAGGAGGATGCCAAAGAACAGGCTCTTTGGACCACGTGTCATCTAAATTCAGCAGAATCTCACTGACTTGCAATACAGTTGTTGCTCTTTTTTGTGGGGAATGCTCCAGAGTTTGGATGAATAATGTGTTTTTGGGATCAGAGGTGTTCCCTAGGGCAAAATAAATTGCCACCAAGAGCTGGTTTATGCACATGAACCCATGTAAGTGCCTTATACTGACTAAGACTATTGGTCTATTACGGTTAGTATTGTCTCGTCTGACTGCTAGCACTCTTATATTTTTAACTAGAGATGTCAGCTAGGGATTGATCGTGGGACCTTCTGCATACAAAGCAAATGCTTTACCACTGAGCCACGGCCCCTCCCCTACAATGTTCATACAGGATATTCTTGACACTGGTGTGTGTAAGAGGCCATTGAGAAGCACAGTAGAAGCAAAACAGACAATGTTAGGAATTAAGCTGCAAGTACAGCAGTTCTCCATTAATATGTTATGGTCACCCTATTAATATGTTTACTGTTTAAAGTGCATTACATTATCACTAGTCCTCACAACAGCCCTGTGAAGCAGAACAGTATCGCTGTGGAGAAGCTGTGGCTAAGAACAAAGCAGCCTATTCAATGCCATCTATGGAGTTTGTGGCTATGGTGGGATTTGCACCAGCAGCTTTATGGATCGTAGCTCAGCATCTTTGCCACCATGAGTAACTGTATTTGAGTAACAGCAAATTACTGTGGCCACAATCCAAAACTGAGTTAAGCACACTTAGCCTCGCCACATTTGCCTTGGATCATGGGCCATGTGAATGGAGTTCTGTGTTAGGGATGCCAGTCTTCAGGTAGCCCCTGGGGATACCCCAGAATTACAGCTCATCTTCAGACTAGAGATCATTTCCCCTGGAGAAAATGGCTGCTTTGGAGGGTGGACTCTATGGCTTTGTACCCCACTGAGGTCCCTGTCCTCCCCAGGCTGTGGTCCCCCCCCAAAAAAAAATCTCCAGAAACTCCCCAACCTGGAACTGACAACCCCATCCCCACACTGGCAGCTGGGGGGCTTGGTAACCCTAGTTCTGTGTAATTACTTGAGGGGGGTATGTTGTGCCCCCTCCAATGCAGCCAGGCAATCTGTTGAAAGGATAGCTAATGTGTGGTGATAAATGACACATGAGCTAATTCCCAAGATGCATACTGTGAGAAAACAAGGCACCTAGGAGCCCATACCCAGGAAAGGATGCCCACTATGTCTCTGATTCACTGGTCTGGCCTTGTTTCCTCCTAATCAGTCTCTGCTGGGCTGGTTAATTCTTCTCCATCTCTGTATCTGAAGTGATTAGACTTTCAACTGCTCCTGAATTGGAAAGGCAGTAAAATCTCCCCAATCCTCAGAGGAGGCTGCCAGATATATTTTTCTTAAGTCACGGCTTTGGATTTGTCGTCTTCCAATCAAGAGACAGACCAGATCAATTACATGGACAGGGGACACAGGGGAGTGGACTCCTCCAAAGGTCAGTAAATGCTCCTCCGAAACATTGTGAAAGTAGACCTTTGCCAGTATAATATTGCAGCAGTATTTTAACACAGATAAAAGTGGGCTTCAGTGGAGTTTGAGAAACTTGCGGATGAGTGTGTTCATGTGAGACAGGCAGGCTCTAGCCAATGTTCACTAAGTGTAGGAATGAAATGTTTCCTTAATGCGGTTAACCCTGTTTGGTTGCAGAGCGTTTTATTTTTGTTTTCCCCCATCTTTCCTCTGTTAATCATTTCCTCTTGTTCCTTGCAGACTTTGGCCCTTGGAGGTTACACAAGGATCGGATAGCTGATTTGTTTGTAATCCTTCTCCCTGGATCTAGGGAACTTCTTTGTCCAACAGGGTTATTTGCTGGGGGGAGGGAGAATCTGCAAGACCCTTATAAAGTTCAGCATTTGTGTTCCTTTGACTGCTGCCTGGACTGGATCAGTTTCTTTCACAGCAGTATTTGGCTGGGGACTTCTTTGTAAACATTTTAAGTTTAGCGGTACTACTCTTCTGAACAAAGTCAGTTTGCTTAAGAATAGAAGCTCTGGATTGCATAAGATCTGCCACCCCCAAGTCAAAATGCAAAACGTGAGGTCTGAAGCATTGTTAGCATTCCTTAGTGCTTTAGATTGCTGAGATGAGCTGATGGATCCTGAAATCAATTACCAATTCTGATGCAGTAGAGGATTCAGAGAGTTGCCACCCCCACGTTTGTATGGGGCTGGGAAGGGCAGTTGCTATCAGACCCAAGAAGGTTAAGGACATCAGGAGAGCTTTGCTGCATCTGAACTTTGGTCCATCTTGTCCAGCATTCTGTCTCACATAGTGGCCAAGCAGTTATTCCAGAAGGACTACAGGGCATAGAGGCCAAGGCCTTCTCCTGATGTTGCTTCTTGGTACTGGTATTCAGATCTAACAGCCACTATTGGATGGACCTATCCTACATGAGTTTATCCAATCCCCTTTTAAAGCCATCCATGCTCGTGGCCATCACTGTAGCCCTGGCAGCAAAGTTCCACAATTCAGTTGCTTGTTGAATAAAAAGGTACTTTGTTTTGTCCATCTTGAATCTCTTGGCCATCAACTGAAGGCTGAATCAACGCCTCCGCTGGCTGAGTCAGTGACATCCAACAAAGCCAATTCTCACATTACTATGTTCCTCTTTGTGTTTGCCCTGGGGGTCTTGACCAAATACTTTCTGGGAGTTCCATGCTCAAAACTTGATTCCTAGGTGTGTAGGGACTCAGTTTAGATCAGGACTGTGGTATACAGAGAAAGCGGTCTTAAGCCTCCCCCCTCCTCCATGTTATTTTTCTGACCTGAAATGGCTTTGGGGAGTTGGATGTCCTTTTTGGGAAACTAAATGTTAACTGATAGGCTATGCACATCAATTTCCCTACAGGAGCAAACAGTGGCTTCCCAGAGCTGTTTCACATCAGAAATTTGGGGGGGGGACGGGGACTCTCCTCCTTGTGCCATGAAGGCCCTGATCCAAACAGGCCTGTCCGTGCTTAGGAATTAAATTTCGAGCACAGAACTTCCAAACTGTCCACAGGACATAAGCGATATAAGTATTTTATAATTTGTGAGTTTCTGATTCTCCCTACAAATGTCTCCTGTATCTATGTAACCTTTGCAAGCATGTTTGCCCATCTGACATTTAGTTTTGCCTTAAGATGGCCTAATTTCAGCGTTACACTACACAAAAACCATACTCATATCACTGCAGCAGATGGAAGGAATGTAGTATCTTCTTTAACCGCATCTTCTTTAACCGCGTATACCTGCCCCCCCATACATAGTAGCTATATGCCGGTGCTGCATAGGCCAGTCACCGACCAGTTGTGCAGGGGGGAGCACAGATAATATAACTAGCATTAAAGTCTTGAAGAAAAGCAAAACTAAAGTACTACTGAGCTCCTCCAGGACCTGCCAGATTCTGCTGAGTTCTGGACTTAATATACCTAATTTTACTCTGGATTTAAATTATCAGATTATGTACTGGTCCTACCCCCAATTTCCCAGATTCCCCCTAGATTCCATCCACCATGATCTAATTGATTCTACCCTGTACCTCTGAACAGGCCCTGCCTGTCTTGGATCACCACAGTCTGTAGCATGTGTGTGTGTGTGGGGGGGTTATTCTTGAATGAAATAACTGGCAACCCGGAGGCCACCGCTGCTAGCCACATGCGTAGCCATTACAGGCATGGAAAGCTTTTAAGGCATAAATTGCGTTTAACCTCTGCCACGTGCTGCATCGGTGAGAATAAAAGCTTTTGGCCTGCTCATGGCGTACATAATGTTTAAACTTAGTCACTTTTTTTTTTTTTTACATGGGACCGTAAGACTACTTGGTTGGCTAACACTTTCCTTTCGGTGTTCTAAGTATTAACAGTGTTTATTTACATTGCAAGGCTCACCCTTCACATACTTGCTTTGCTATAAACAAGGTACATTGTCATGGGAGGGGACAAACTGAAATTACAGCAAAGCTGTGAAAACACCACAAGTGCAAGGGGAGCTTTAAATGGTTATTTCTGTATTTGCTTCAACTATACCTCACCTTCTTCCCCAGCGGAGACCCAAAGTGGCTTACATTATTCTCTTCTCCTTTTTATCCTCACAACAACCCCGTGCGATAGGCTTAGGCAGAAAGTGTGCTAGGATTGCCAACTCCAGGTTGGAAAATTCCTGGAGATTTCATTGGTATAGCCTGGGGAATGTGGAGTTTGGGGAGAAGAGGTGCTCAGGAGGGTGTAATGCCATACAGTCCCCCCTCCAAAGTAGACATTTTCTCCACAGGGACTGATCTCTGTCATCTGGACATCCGTTGTAATTCTGGGAGATCTCCAGCCCCCCCCCCCCGAGACTGGCAACCCTCTTTGTGACTGGTCCAATGTCACCCACATAGCCTGCCATGGCAGAATCGAACCTGGGCCTCCCAGACCCTCACCCAGCATTCCAACCGCTCCACCAGCCATAAATTTGCTTCTCACAACCATATGGCAATGAGGTATTAATTTTATTAAAGCAGTCTCCTGGAAGGGCAAAGCCGTTGCTCATTTGCATGTGTTAATAAGATTATGTGATCAATAAAATTTGTCTCCTGTCCAGCGCTGGGAGTCTAAAGGGGGGGGGGGTCTAAAGGAAATGGGCTAGATCTGGTGCTGAGCTGAAAGCAGGCAGGTTGCCCTGAGAGAGGTGCCAGAGAAGTGCAAACAGAATCAGAAGAAAGATGGCTATGGGAAGACACCAGGATGCAGGGATAGGGAAGAATTGTGGGTGCAGAGGAAAAGATGTTGAGCATTGCCAGCTTGTATTGGGAACCCTGTGGATTAAGAAATGGGGCCACTGTTCAGAGGAAGGAATTAAAAACTCTTCCAACTGGAGCATTCCTACCTTCACCCATAATCCTCCTGGCTTGGGAAGTCAGGTGACCCTGGAAGGCCAATCTGTTGCTAGCAGCTGATAGAAAGTTCCCAGAGCCACTGACTTGATTCAATATGTGCAGCTCTTTGGTCATGGAGGCTGTCTTGTAACCCTGCGCCTTGATACTGGTAAATCACCCGACACAAGGAATCTTGGAAGCCAGGGAATCTGCGGGCTGGAATATCATTCCTGTGGCTGCTGCATTTCCATTCATTCTGCGTTGGGAAATTCTTGGAGATTTGGGGGTGAAGCCTCAGGAGGGTGGGATTTGGGGGAGGTGAGGGACCTCAAAACCATAAAATCCATCATCCAAAACAGCCACTTCCTCTAGGGGAACTGATTTATGTAGTCTGGAGGTCAGCTGTGATTCCAGGAGATCTCTAGGCCCCACCTGGAGGTTGGCAACCCTAGTTTCCACATATGCATGGAAACTGGCTGCAGATGTGTATGTGTGTGTGTAAAGGACTGGCCAACTGTGTTGCCTAACAGTTATCCCTTTCCAACGGCTGAGCTCCACACATATCCTTAATATTGAGAAGGAAAATCTACTCCTATAATGTGGACAAGCAACGTGGTGACTGTGTGAAAAAAGGTAAATGGGGGAGCAGGCTCCGCAATAGGGTTTATGGACTGCCAGGAGGGTTCATATGTTGTTTGCAGTGGGAAAGGGATATAGGGGGGGGGGGGGGGCTGGAGAACTGAAGGGGACAAGAAGGCCAAAGTGAGAGGGGGTTAGTGGCTCAGTTTTATATTTTAATTCAAAATATAAATTCCTGGCCCAGCCGTAGAAATATTTCCTGGGAAATATTGACTACACTGTGTTCATTGGAGCTTATGAGTAAGTGTGCACAGGATTGCCAAGGGTGTTAGTCTGTTGTAGTAAAATAAAAGTCCAGTGGCAACTCTAACAACATTTATCTCAATATGATCTTTCACAAGTCACAGCTCACTTCTTCATATGGGGTGTCTGAAGAAGTCAGCTATGACTCACAAAAGCTTATACTAAGACAAATTGTTAGTCTTTGAGTTGCCACTGGCTGCCTGTTTATTTCACAGGATTGCAGCCTCAGATATTTAAGAACCTCTTCCATTAGTTGGAGGGAGGGAATCCTTGTCTTCTGAATTCAGCAGTAATGTGCAGGATCTGTTTTCAGACAGCTTCAGAATGAACTCTTATTTTTTCAGGTCCACAATAAGGGCCAATGGCCAGTACACTCTGTTGAAACTGACAGGCTAAAGAAGACACCTGATCTTGTCAGCTGAATAATCCAGTGAAGGACCAAAGCTATATGTTTTCCCTGCCCACCAAACTTCTTCCACTTTTTTATATCTTAAGTGCATGTGAGCATTGAGGGGAGAAAATAATACAGTGGACTCTGAAGGCATTTCATACAGTTCCTACGATATTGGACTCCGAGGAGCACTTGGCCTGCCAGAAAACACTCGAGTGAGCTATCGCAGGATGTGAAATATTGGAGCTATTTAAAAGATGACCCCTCTGTCTTGGGCACTGAAATAGCATGACCCATTGCAATTGCTCCTGGGCTGCATTGGGCTTGATACAAAATAATCCAACTGCCCGGTCTTTGGATCTGTTTGCTTCAGGATTGTTTAAGTGAGGTGGTGAGGAGGCATAAAATATAGCACTGGCTGCAGAAATCAACATTCAGAGAATCTAAAGCTTTTAATTTAAAAAATTGCTAAGCTTCTAGTCCATATGGTGACAAAGAAACGCACTGAAAGTGTGTCAGCCAATACTTGATGGAATCTCTGAATCCAAATGAGCTTTTCAGTGGTGAGCACTGGAGGGTCTTTGCAGAGTTCTTTCTCTTTCTCATTACTAGAATAAATTCTATTAAAGGATAACCCATTATTTATGGAGGATTTTGTTTTTTTCTTGGCCCAGAATTCTGAGAGATTTTCTTGAGCATCACCAATGGCCATTTAACGCCCTTTTTAACCTTTTCTCCCATTCATTCTGATGTTCCAGATTCTCTCTCAAATCTAACCAAAATCACTAAACAAAAAGAGTACCAACATAGTATACTTAATGACAGAGGTCCTGGACACTGAGGCATAATTGGAGAAAGAGTATGAGAAAGGGAAAACAAAATTATAAACTAACTAGTCTCGAGCTGGGATTCTGCATGGCAATCGTATTTGGATACAGCTGATTCAATCATAATGCTTAAGAAAACATGCAGAAGATCATTTTGCTATGCAATACGTAACTGCTGACGTAACTTATTATGTTAGAAAATCTGCATCCCATGCACCCAAGAAGCTTCATGAGGTGGCTTCCAGTAGCAAGTTAAAATATTTTAAAACCACATACTACTACGTTATGTTAAGACATTGACAGTAAATTATATACATATAAAAGCAGAAGCCAAAAAGCAAAATCTGACTAAGATAACACAAGCAGCCATAATGGAGTGGGACTGTCAGTGGTGTCTCCCCGGTGTCTTCAGTTAAAGGATTTTGG
This sequence comes from Lepidodactylus listeri, assembly GCA_029233225.1. Taxonomy (NCBI): domain Eukaryota; kingdom Metazoa; phylum Chordata; class Lepidosauria; order Squamata; family Gekkonidae; genus Lepidodactylus; species Lepidodactylus listeri. The sequence continues at coordinate 41,097,512 of JARCFY010000013.1, forward strand.
GCAGCAGCAGGTATTGGAACTTTCTCTGCCTGACAGCTGTTGTCAGAACAGGCAACATCAGTCTGGCAGAGGAGAAGGCAGCTTCAAATGTGAAACAGCCATAAAGAGATGAAAAAAAGGCTTGAAAGCAATGTAAACTGGTCCCTAAAACTGATGCTAGTGGAGCCCTGTTGGGGACAGAGCTCCAGAGGTGGAGCGCCACCACAGAGAAAACCTTATTATTGATAGCTATCAGCTTTGTCTCTTCAAGCTGGGGCACGGAGAGAAAGGCTTCTCCAAACAATCTTAACTGCTGGACAGGACCATGCAAGCTTGTAAACAGCCAGGCTCCTGGTTCAAATCCTCTTTTGTATGAAAATTTACTAGGTAGGCATAGGGGAGAACTGCATGTTCTGTGTTATTCCACAGTTCTTTCTTCAGACTCTTAAAAATACAATACAGCTGGCATAGCTGCACTTTGAAGTGGAAGACTAGTGTTGGGAGGGTCTTAACCATTTCCCCTTGCACTGATTTTTCTGTTGAAAATCACTATGCCATACAGCTTTTACCCTTGCAAGGGAAACTGTGTAGGGGTCTCAGTGTCACCTCCTCGTTTGCAATAATATTGACAAAAGGTTACAGGCTACAAAGTATTCAGATAACACAGGTGAAGTGGTTTGAACTTTTGAAATGTGTTATATATATATCCCCCTGAGAGCTGATCTAATGGTTTTGGGAAAGCATCCCTGTCAGGAATGCTGTGCTTCAGAATGCAAGGTAGGTGGGGGTGAGTACAGGGGTGGGTCTTGCATGTTTAAACAACTCCCTGCTGACAGAAAATGATAGCAGAGATAGCGCCAGGTTTTAGGGGCCCTGCCCTGCCCTAGATAGCCCAGGCTAGCTCGATCTCAGCAGATCTTAGCTGCTAAGCAGGGTCAGTCCTGGTTAAAACTTGGATGGCAGACCACCAAGGTAGCCCAGGGTGGGTACACCAGGCCTGTAGCTACAGTGGGGCATTTTGGGGCCTGGCCCCCTGATTTCCTGCCAAGGCCCCCTGACTTCCATGCAGCCCCCAGGCTCCCTGGGCCTCCCAGAGGACTCCCAACCCTCTGGGCCACCCGGAGGACTCCCCATCACCACCCCTTCCCCAAACGCAGCTTGCTTCCCTGCATAGGCAAGTAGAGTGCAAACACTGCAAAAGTGAGCTTTAAAAAATTTATTTAAATTTTATTTTTTATTTTGTGATGTCAGTGTCCCCCCCGACTTATTTAAAGGCACCCCGAATTACAAAATCCTGGCTATGGCCCTGGGCTACACAGAGGCAAGCAATGGCAAACCCACCTCTGTTTGTCTGTTACCTTGAAAGCCATACAGGGTTGCCATAAGTTGGCTGCAGGTCGAAGGCACTTTGATTCACCAGCTGCAATAGGTTGATAAAATTAAAATTCTTCGGCAGACAAAAGTGTCTTTGATGTGTTAATTTCAGGCAGGTAAGCTGTGTTAGTCTGCAGTGTGGAAAGTGCCATCCTGTCACAGTTGACTCATGGTGACCCCAGGGGGTTTTCAAGGCAAGAGAAGTTCAGAGGTGGTTTGCCATTTACTGCGCCTCTGCATCACAGCCCTGGTATTCCTTGGAAATCTCCCATCCAAATACTTGACACGGGTGACCCCGCTTAGCTTCCGAGATCTATCAAGATGAGGCTAGCCTGGACTATCCAGGTCAGGACTTAGTCTGCAGTAGCAGAACAAAATTAGAGTCCAGCAGCACCTTAGAGACCAACAACCTTTTCCAGGGTATAAGCTTTTGTGAGTCAAAGCTTGTACCCTGGAAAATATTGTTGGTCTCTAAGGTGCTGCTGGACTCTAATTTTCTTGATGTGCAAGTTTTCTAGCTGCAGCGTTTTCTATGTTTGTGTATGGACAAACATTCCAGTTTGGCCTACTGTATAGGGAAAGGCATTCAATTAATACTTGAACAAACATGTGAGCCCCTCAGCCTGTAGTCTAAAGTAGTACAATCCAGAGCGAGAACCACCTCACTGTCTGGTCATGAGAACTAGATCTACACTAGGGTTGCCAAGTGTAACTCACTGTTTAGCGGGGGGAGCCATGATCCTCGTCGGGAGTCTTCTGGTGTGCGTGCTTTGCACGTGCGCCGCAATGACGTCACCTGGAAGTAACATCATCGCATCGGGCATGTTGGGGGCGGGACCTCTATAATTCGAGGGGAAATAATAGAGTTTTCCTTCGAATGATAGAGCGTCCCCCCTGAAACGTGCCCAATGCGATGATGTCACCTCTGGGTGACGTCGTTTCCACAGCCCGGCAATTTGGAGGTGGGGTTCCTCCCAGTGGCCCAATCCGGGCTGGTGGGGAATGGACCAATCGAGCGGGGGTTTCCCCGCCCTGCGGGTGGACTTGGCAACCCTAATCTACACTTGAGGGGACACAAACAGGACAGCATAATTGATATGCAGGGCTGCCAACTCTGTGTTGCAAAATACCTGGAGGTTTTGGGGAGTGAAGCCTGGGGAGGGGAGGGGAGGGTCCTCAGCAGGGTATAATGCCATAGAGTCCACCCTCCAAAGCAGCCAGTTTCTTTGGGCAACTGATCTTTATTGTCTGGAGATGAGTTGCAATTCTGAGAGATCTCCAGGCCTCACCTGGAGGTTAGAAACCCTATGATACAGATGTTCTGGGGTCCCATTAAATGGGGAGGATTGTACCACTGTGAGCTAAGGGTGGAGGGGGCCCCCCACCCTCAGCTGTTTTGTGCCACTCCAGGAGGTGTAGGAGAGGGTGATTGTTAGGGAAGGAGCCTAAGGCACAAATCAGCTGCCTGATGGAGCAGTTTTCTCTCTCTCTCTCCCCCCCCCCCTTCTTTCTCCAGCTTGCAAAAGGTGCTTTTAAAAACCAGATCTGCAAAACCAGGCATATGTAATGAGGGGAAAGGAGGAAATCTGCATATGAAGTGCGTAATGCCTTTATGAATTGGGTCTTTAATAATTTACATGACCAGTTTAATACATTGAATACAAATTATCCCTCTCATATGCTGTGCTGACAAACATAAAAATGGAGTAATCAAAGCCGTAATAGCACTACAGCAAAAAGACATAAAATGCCACTAGAAGGGTTAGGATAAGTTATTGCAAGCACAGAGTAGCTCTATGGCTCCCTGGTGCAATTGGATGCAGTGCAATTTCATCTTCACACTTTGCATCGGGGTTCAAAAAGCCACTGCAGTACAGTCGTATGGCAGAAACTCACACATGCACACAGTCTTTGACACATTTAAAAAAATCGTCTTTAAAAAGCAGGCCAGAATCACAAAGACAGTAATTATATTTTTTGCTTGAGTGTCTTGAGAGTTGCAAAGCACAACAAAATAATAATCCTGCTCTTATTTGCTGAGCATATCTGGTTCCCCCCCCCCCCCCCCCCCGATTTGCATGGATTTAGGGGAGTATGGTATTATTTTGCCATCTTCAGGTAGTTGTCGAGTATTGCACCAACATTGGAAATGGTGGAGACGGCACTTTTGAGTTTTGTTAACAGTGCAATGAGATGTATTAGGGCTACCTGCAGCTCTAAATTTGCAAGAGGAAGTTCTTTTGGTGTGTTTTTTTAATGCTTTATCCATCTACTGGAAACCCTTGTTTTGTGAAATGGCTACTAAAATTCCCACCTGACAGGTGCCCATCCTGGCATCTCTGCTTGCCACTTTTCTGCATATAGAGTTCAAGTTGTATTTACATATTACTGTTGTGACAATTTCAAGTTGTACTTACATATAATTGTTGTTTTATTCTGTATTCTGCTGTATGACAAGTGAGGGAATGCTCAACCCTTTCCTGAATCTCTGCATTATTTATGGAAATATTCATACCCCACTTTTCTCTCTGATGGGGATCCAGAGCAGCTTACGACATCACTTTCTCTGTCTCCACCTCCTTCTTATCTTCACAACAACCCTGTGTGGCAGGTTAAGCTGAGAGACAGAGTGACTGGCCCATCACCTGCCAGCCTCCAGGTGAGGACTGGGGATCCCCCAGAATTACAGCTCATCTCCAGACTACAGAGATGAGTTTCCCTGGAGAAAATTTATACCTTGAATGGTGGACATTGTACCCCACTGAGGTCCCTGTCCTCCCCAGGCTCCACCCCCAAATCAAGGGTTTCCCAACCTGGAGCTGGCAACCCTGACCCCCACCCTGCTGGTGGCTGGGCGGACCTGGCAACCCTATGGTGAACTTTCATGGCAGAGTGGGGCTTCAAACCTGGATCTCCTAGAATCTAATCCTGCATTCTAACTCAGTGGTACTCACTCGGGCAATCATGGAGATCAACCGAAACAGCCACATGACTACTATATGTATGCCCTGCTCACCAATCCACACACACAAACAACAGAACAAAATTCGAGTCCAGTGGCATACAATGTATACAGTGTATCTGAAAAAGTGTGCCTTGTACACGAAAGCTCATACCTTGAATAAACCTTTGTTGGTCTTAAAGGTGCTACTGGACTCAAACTTTGTTCTACTGCTTCAGACCAACACAGCTGCCCACCTGGATTTACACACAAACAATAATATAGAATATAACCCTTTTAATTACCAGAATACCTCTAATCACCTAGGGCTATCTTTCCCCACTTAGAACATCTTCATCATGTTACATGTTAATTTGCTGTTCAACCCATCTATAAGTCTGAACCTTACCTTCCTTCCAATGCGTTTGGGAAAAATGTGCATGCACCCAAAGCTCACACCTTGTATAAAACTTTGTTGGTCTTAAAGGTGCCACTGGACTCTAAATCCCACCCCCCCCCCTTTTCTGGCAGTTTTTGTTTTATGGGCTACTATCCAACAGCGGTATGCCTCATTCCAGCACCTTATTCAGTTACATACGTTGACCCAGCCTCAAACACAAAACCCCTACGTCTACACAACCTTGATACAATCATCTTGGACAAGTCGTGTTGTGTTTTAAAAATAAAACAGTTACTCTTGGGCCCATAGTAATGATGGCATTACTCCAATTTTTTAAAGAAATTCCCCAGTTTCCTAGAAAATAAGGCAAGTGCCATGGAGAACTGTGCTCCTAAGAGCCACGTGTGCCTTTCAAGCCACTGCATGAGTATCAGCTCTTCTAACCATTTCACCGTGGTGACTCTCCATCAATGTGTGTTGCTCTTCACAGAGTAAAATAAGTCAAAAAAGTCTTTCTCTCCAAAGACCTTACAGTCCTAATAGTAATAATGAGTTTCTTATATATTCAGCCACGTTGGTCTGAAGCAATAGAACAAAATTTGAGTCTAGTGGCACCTTTAAGACCAACAGGTGCATGTACATGAAAGCTTATACCCAGAATTAGTTTCTTATATGACATCTCAGCAGTCCTGACAAAAGCCTGGTTTGGTAGACCAGAAATTATCTTGCCAAAGGGCATCTAGTGAGTTCATAGCCAAGATGTGATTAGAACCCTGTCCGTCTCAGACTCTTTAGGAGCATTCCTGAGCAGTTCTACTTAGAAGTGAGTTCCATTTTATTCAAGTGTACCTAGGATTGCAGCCTTAGCCTCTCAGCTATCATTTTAGTAAAACTGCAGGCCCTTTTGCACACTTTTTCTATGTCACATCAATAAACAGCACACCATCCTGAACATAATGTAGAGTATGTTATGCAAAGGTAAGTGTGGTCAGACTCTTCTTACAGTGGTCACAAGGGGACACTGGGGGGGGGGGGGGGGATGAATACCATCCCTTCACCACCATCCAAATAAGAAAAGATTTGGGGGGGGGGTTCTATGTGGGACCAGGCTTGAGTGGTTTCCTCATTGTCTTTACTGCTGCTGGTACAGTGGGGCTTTCTCATGGCACGTTCCCCCAAATTTCCCCTGCCCCAGTCCCCATGGAGGATGTTATCCCCTTCCCACTCTACCATGGAGGCTCTTTTGGCTTTCAGCATCATAATATTATAATGATCTAGCTACTCATTCCTTCGAAGTCTCAGCTGTTTTTTTTTTTAAGTCTCTAGCCACCTTTGTTGCAGGAAAATAAAGGGAATATAGCCTCTATGAAAATGGTAGAGACTTTTAAAAAACCAAAGCTGGGAATTCAGAGGAACTAATAGATCATTATAGCATTATAAATGTTATAATCATCTGTCAATTGCTTATTTAAACTCCCCCCAAAGCCCTCTGGTGGCGGGGGAGAGGGGGAATGGCCAAGGCAGAAAAATGCAGACTAGAGCAGAAAATATGATGGTAATGTGAGCAGGACCTGGAAGATCTGGACTTTCCTGTCCAGACAAGTGCCATCCCATCTTTGCTCAGTCTTTCCCAGAACATTGCAGCAAAGTATATTTGGAGAGGATCACAGGAAATACTGGGAAAACCCAGGAATTTACACAGGTGCACTACAATGTGGGAAGCGGGGGACCCGCTTTCCGATAGCATCCAAACCAGGGCAAACAACCCATGTGTAATCTTGTATTAAACCGAAAGCTCCTATTAGCCAAGATAGTCTATGGGTACATCTGGTGGCATCACTCTGCCCTATTGTGCAAAAGCACTTGATGCCTTGCATTGGCAGTCAGATTAGGTGCCAGATTCCTTCTGGGGAATTTTTCAAGGCTTCCTGTTGTTGTCATGCAGTTACAGCGTTATCCTATAGTTAAAAAAACCTTGTTGTGTGGCTGCACCTGTATTGTAATATTATCCTTTGAAATGGCAAGCACAATAAAACCTGGGCTGGCATACAGTGGGAAGTCATAATTCCTTCTTATTGAGAATGTTCACGCCATCATTTTATAGAGCAGTGTTTTATGACTTGCTAAAATGGTTTATTACACAGTGAAATGTTGTTCCAAAACAAAGCGTTTACAGCTCTATGTCAAACTGAGGTACCTGGGGAAGTGGGGAGGAGAGATACCTTTGCAAGAAATGTCCCTCACCCAGAGTTTCATGGGAATTGTAGTTTCTAAACATCTGTGGGGAACAGCACCTGGGAGGCCAATGTGTTTTCCTTGACAAATAGCCTGAAACACCTATTTTGTGCAGGTCCCCTTAATGTGCATAAATGGGAACACCTATAACATGTATAGAATAATAATACTGCTGGCTTGGGAGATGGTGTATTTGACTGGCCTCTGATAATTTAAGCTTCAAAGAAAGCTTTCTTTATCACTCTTCAGGGGACATCTGACACAACCTTACTGTGGAGAGAAATAAACAGGCTGCTTGAGGCAGAAGATCCCCAGTTGGTTTATTTAATTTTTTTAGACATACCTCACTCTTCTCCTCAAATCACCTTAAAACATTATTATCCCCTCCTCCATTTTATCCTCACAACAACAAGCCTGTGAGGTAGATTAAGCTGGGAGAGGGTGATTGGTCCAATGTCACCCACCCAGCTTCCATGACAGAATTGGGATCTGAAACTGAGTCTCTCAAATCCTGACTACTGTGCCTCACTGGCTTTCATGATACTTGAGGATCAGTGTAATGCTATACTACTATTTTTTTCCCTTCCAAAAATGGTTTTGGTTGGATTACTGCGATACAGCCTTTCCACACCAAGGGAATTGTTGCAAACAGTCAACTGGAAAAACAAACAAACCACTGGATGAGGCCAGAGGAGGCAAAATCAAAGTTAAACCAAGCAAACTCTGGGGCCATGCGGTGTAGTATTTACTGGCTTTTCAGCCTTCACTCCTGGTTGCTTGAACAGTCATGATGCTACTTGCTACATGTTATGAAATTTTGTCTGGTGGCAAAGCCTACCTTTCTTGGTCTTTTGAGATCCAGGAATGTGATTATTTGTCAGTAGCCAGCATGTTTTTCACATCCCAAGGCATTCTGGGAAGGCTGGCCTTCTTTCTCATTTTAGTTAAATGTGAAATAATTTTTCTCCGCCCAAGGAGATACTATTGATTATTGTAAGCTTCATACATGTCATGTGATGTGACGTCCCCATGAGCTTGAATTTTTACTGATGTTACCACTTGTAACCAGTGATGACCAATTGCTTGTATCTGGAGGGAGGAGGAAGAAGATGAACAGGCTGTCCTCAGCTGAGCTGCTTCCTGGCAACGACACAGCTGCCCCATGCTCCCCAAGCAAGTTGGCTGGAGAGAGAGTGCCAGTTTGAAAGAGATATCAGTTATGTTTTTCTCTGTGCCAGCTGTGAAGCATTGCCCTGCCTCACCCTCCAGCCAACGAAAGCAATGCTGGAAGGAGGGGCCGGAAACATCACAATGGCAGCCAGATGTGATTCTTTGGACTGCCAGTTATTCACTCCTGTGATAAACCACACCATACAATAACTGCCCCTAGGGGAACATGCTGCATTTTGATGAATGGGAACGTTGCAGCAAATTTGTGGCAGATGTTAAAAATAAAACCCAGTCTCCTGGAGTTGTTTTCACAGTTTCCTGCAGGGCATTGCAAGTAGGGGTATACAACTTAATTTAGCTCCATATGAATCATAATTTCACGGCTTAAAAAATTAGGGTGATTTTCCTGCCTCAGGAGAATCGTTAACATGACCTCCTTTGGGTTCTGTAACTACCCTTGTCAATCAACCATCCTCAGAGACTTGCTTCTGGTCAGGATTAAGCCATGCAGGAGTAAGAATCAGGGCTAGGCAGGTAATTGAGCAATATTTGAATGGATGGATGGAAAACAGAAGGTGAAAACTTCCCAAGGCATTAGGTGACCATTGTCACATTTCTGTCTTTTAGAAAGAAACTGGGATTGTGCCGACTTACAATTTGTTCAAAACTTGGGCCACCGTCAGACGTGTCTTTAGATCTGACTCAGCTGTGAATGCCTGACGGATCTAAAGGGCATGATCAGACAGCAACATCTGGGAAATGTCCCGCAGTCGTCGGCACCCCATGTTGCCCTGCCATGGAAGTGGAGTTTAAAGACACTGGGGAAGGTCCGGTCCTAATGCTTGCCAGCGGGCTACAGATGGACCTTCCCCTGTCTGATTGCTCAAGCATGCACTCAAGCCGTCGGGATGGTCTGCCCATTCCATCCCGACTTGGTGCCGTTTCCCCACCTCACTTAGCAGTATGTGTGTAACTGCACACTCCATGGGGAACCCTCAGTGCAAAGGTGCGATTCCTCATTTATGTGCATGGGAAACAAAAGGCACCCCCCCCCCCACTTGCCCACATGTGCTGTCTGATCAGGCAGTGACAGGCTGAGCCTGCAGCTACAAAGGATGTGTGACTGTGCAACACTGTGCCAATTTCAACTGGGGAAAATAGGCTCACTTCCCCTCCGCACCAAATGCCACATCTGACTGTGGCCTTGTTTGCCTTTTTGTGTAAAGCTCAGTCACTCTGCTGTCATGGAGGCACTTTTTAAAAAAGTTTTAATGATTAGCATTATGGTGATCAGGTGGAAAAACAGAATGGGGCTCTTCTGTATTTGGGCATTTAATAGCCTTTGACATTCTACTTTTGTCTACTTTTATAGGATGAATAAATTAGGAAGTTCTTTATGGTTTGAGTGTCAGACTAGCACCAGGAAGTTTCAGGTTCATTCAAATCTCCATTCAGCCATTGAACTAATAGGTGATCTTGGGCCACTTGTTCTCAGCCAAACCTCCCTCCCTCTTAATTCTCTCCTCTCAGGCATGGAGGGCACTTAACAGCATTTTTTGAGCTTCTCAGTTACTTCCCACAATTAGAAAATACACATTTGGACATTTATCTGCTATTTAGACATATTTATTATTTTTCAACTGTTGACCTTATAACAACTTGTTATTTAGTTGAACAAAACTAAATGGTTATTCAGTTTTCACTTTGCATATCTTGAACATCATCATGTTACATGTTAATTTGCTGTTCATTCTCTGTCTATAAGTTTGAACCTTACCTGCCATTCTAATTTATTTGAAAATGTGTGCATGCACACGAAAGCTCATACCTTGAATAAACTTTTGTTGGTCTTAAAGGTGCCACTGGACTCTAAATGTGTTCTGACTTTCAGAATGTTATGCTAAAGTCCATATCCAATCAGCTCTCTAAAATAAATAAAGAAGATGCAAAATGTTTGCAATATCTTCTGTTTAATCAGGACTTTGAAGTTCCCAAGAGCATGGAAACACATTTTGTAGGAGAATGCTCTTGTTATCCAGTCACCCATTCTAGTCAAGTGCGCAGAGATGAAAATTCTGCTGCCCTGTTTCCAACCTGGCAGTCTTTTATTTTCTTCTGGAGAGCTAGAGAAGTGGAAATTGACTTTCTGCCTTGTTTGGATAATGGATGGCAAACTGCTACTACAGCTCGCACCAGAATCAATGCATGAAAATCTAGGTTGTGGGCTTTTCCCCCCTCACACAAGATGGAAAGGATAGGGTAGGGCTTTTAAAAAATATTAAACTTCACTTTCCATGGGAAAGGGTAGTAGTTGCCCCTCTACACCAGGACAGTCTGTTCATAGGCCACTATGAACGTTCTCAGGAAAATCTGCTGAACTGTACCTAACTGCATGGTTTCATAAGGACTTATAGCTTGTGGGAGATGTGTACAGTTCCCTTCTTCAGTAACTGTCATCTTCAGATCTTTTTGAAAAACAACAGAGAATCCCTTGTATGCCAGGGGATTGTTACCCAACACTTTTTAAATGTAAGCATATTTCACCCCTTATATTTTAGTATTCTGTTTTTGTTGCTGTTGGCAGGAAGATGGTGAGATGAACAGCGATCTCGCCACAACAGAACTGTTAACTTTCTAGCTGAGAAAGGTGGTCGATAGGAATATTCAAAGCTTTCACATTAGTCAGACTATTGGTCTACTATGCCTGGGAGTAGCTGATCGAGAACTCTGGCAGATTTTTTCCCATCTGTGTCACATGAGATTTTTTACCTTCAGCACTTCAACAAACATATTCTACTTCAGAACTATGCTCCCCACTGGTGGGAGTATTTTGATAAGGCAGGCCACAGCAGGATAGACCTTGCTTCTCCTATCTTTTGGAATGACTTTGCCATTCATGATTGTTATCCCCCCCACTCTATGTCCCCGATTTATCTCTTTTGACCTATACATTTTCAGTAATGCTTTTTAACTGAGTCGGCTGCTGAGAACATAATATGTTCTTGTGTACATCTATTACTCTCTCACAAACCAATTTGTTCAGGACCATAAACCTCAGTTCCTATAATTGATGGGGGAGGGGGGGGGGAGACAGAAGCGCAGCAATAAATTCTTTAAGAGGGAAACCTCTCCAATAGACACCTGCTTTTATCAGGCAGCTCCTGATAATAAAGAACAACATCAAAATGTTATGTCTTCAAACCTTATGGGCCTGTTTAGCCAAGCCCACGTCAGGGCCCTGTTTCAGCAGTGCTCTCTAATTAAGAGCTCAGGTTTTCCAAGTAGGAGTGTATCAATACTCCCACCTTAATTTCACCGGCAGCTTAGCGGCCACTTGAAGCGGAATGCTTCCTTGCCGAGTGCTCATACAGTTTCCAGTAAAGGGTCATAAATCAGCCACCAAGCCGCTGATCTTTCAGGAAATTTAAAGTTCCATTGGAGTTCTCCTTGTGCTCCAGGCAGACCTAACTACCTGTCAGGTGTTTCAAGGCCTCATGTTCAAGTCAAGCTACCTTACGTACTAAGGTCTTACAGCCTTCTTCTTTTTGTATTAGTCTTCATAATATTATTTATTAGAATTTATATTAGTGTTATTAAAATCAAATCGCAAAAGAAATGGACCACATAACACAGCCCCCTTTTGAGTACATGAGGGGTTTGGGTAGGTAAAGTTGGACCTCTGTTTCTGTGGTCAGAATTCCCCTCCTCCCTCTGGCAACCACCAATGGAGTGGAATAGGGGCAGGAAGACTACACACGGAGCGAAATAAAGGGGTTGAATGGCACCATTTCAGAGTGGCTGCTTTTTAATGTTCTCCTCTGAGAAAACTCCTGGCAAAGAAAAGCCTACATAGCAAGGAGAAACACCCTACCTAACCAGACTGCTGCTGTGCTAATCTTTTTAACTTGTAGGGGAATATTTAACCACGAAACTCCCCACCTGTACTCTAACATGGTAGAGTGTCTTCAGGAGTCTGCCTGGTCAGTCTGTTGTAAGTGTAGACCAGGCTGCAATAATGTATTGTTGTTTTTTACTAGACACTACCAGAGATTTGTAGAGGAGACACAAATTTGCTATTCTCAACAGCACCCATACATGTTTCATAACACTGAGGGGCAGGAATTGCCCCAAAGGTGCCTCAAGGATAGAACACATGAGATGCCAGAGTTTGTTAATCCAGTCCCCTTAAGCAAGAGGTTTCTATTAATCTTAGAGTTCTCACGCTAGTGGGAATATAACTGTCAGTAGGAAAATGCAGACTTTAAAGAGTTACTGATACAAATTAAATGCTTTATTGAAAGGCATTACTGTATTACAAAAGCAAATTGAAAACTGAATCAGATGCAAGGTACAGGGATACATGAAGAAGGTATGGATACAAAATCATCAGGAAGAAGAAGAAGAGGAAGAAGAGGAGGAGGAGGAGGAGGAGGAGACTGGATTTATACCCCGCGATTCGTTCAGAGTCTCAGAGCAGTTTACAAACTCCTTTCCCTTCCCCTCCCCATAATAGGCACCCTGTGAGGTAGGTGGGGCTGAGAGAGCTCTTTTCAGAACTGTCCTTGAGCAAACAGCTCTGACAGAACTATGGCTTGCCCAAGGTCATCCAGCAGCTGCAAGTGGAGGACTGGGAAATCAAATCTGGTTCTCCCACATTAGAGTCTGCGCACTTAACCTCTATACCAAACTGGTGCAGATGGTGTCAAGAAATAATATAAGCGGATGCATAGGCAGTGCTGAAGCATGAGATGAACCACAAATCTTGTAAATGTATATTTGAAACAAAAGGTTGCAATCTGCAAATATGAGCGCAAACTTAATGCACATTAGCCAATCTAAATGATAAAATATGAATTGCCACCCTACCACCCTTCTGTCCTCCTAGTTTTAGCTAGTTTCTTAACATGCAAGCATCATAGCTACCTATCCAAGGATCCAAGGAGGCTGCAGAGGCAGGACTCTCACAGGCTTGAGCCTTTCAACCCTTGGACACCTGAGAACTAGGAGGAAGGGAGGGCAGAGTGCCTTTGGGTCCTCAAGACATCCTCAAAGAATGATGGCCTTAAATAGAAAAGGCTACTTCTGGCCTGTGAAGAAAAGCTGTTCAAAAGTAACACTGTTTTGTCCCCAAACCTGCTTTCCTTATTGACTATTCTACATTTCCTTTGGACAGAGGTGGCACCATGGTGGCATTGTTGAGTAGTTCAGTCCACTTGTACCCTAGGGGGAGCTGTGGAGCAATCTCTGGCATTTAGGGTATTTTGAATGTTTTCTCTTGCAGTTCAACCTACCTTTTGTTTCTCTTTTCCTGCTGTGTGTAGTATGTGTTGGGCTTGTGCTCTGAAGGCTTCTCTGCCCTGTTGGTGGCCTGCAATCAGCTGTTGTCTTTCCCAAAAATCCTGTTGTAGTAAATTCTTTGAAAGCAAAACTCCAAAGCATGGACTGGATTATTTTCTGAACTCTGCCAACAGGCATGTCACTCCTAAGAGGTGGAGACAGAGGTCTGACTTAATTTTTTGCTCATTCATTGTTTATTTTGGCACCCAGGAGACTGCAAACCCCCATATTCATAACATTTCCCCAGTATCACAAACACAATACATTGGTCTGAGCTCTTCTTATTGGTTACTAGCCTGATACCCGTGCTTCGCTATGGTATTTAAGTGCCGTAAATCCGTAATGTTCCACAAAGTGAGACATACATACTGTGCCCCCCCCCCCCCGGGCTAAAGGACCTCTCTGTGATTGCCATGCTGGCTGTTATAAGAAATGTCTATTCAGGAGTCTTGAATTGCTGATTTCTGTAACTGTCTTAAACTGTCTGCAATCTCTTTTAACTCTGTTTTGACCTCAGAACCTTGAGATCCACAGCTGAGCAATCAGAGGGCGGTGGGTACAATCAGGCAGGTTTTACCTCAGAACTCTGAGCTACACAGTTGACCATTCAAGGGGGGAGGGCAGGAGGCAGCAGCCTGCCAGTACCTGCCTGTTTGGTGTTGGGGGGGGGGTATGTTTAAAGGCATCAGGGAGGCTGGGCCAGCAGCAGGTCTAAGGCAATCCTGCTGAGCAAAGCTCCCCGGCGGCTGTAAGCATCCCACCTCCTCTCCTACACCTGACAGGCAGCTGCCTGTCCAGTGTAGGAGGGGAGGGGGGAGTATTAGAAGCCACTGTGGAGGCGGTGCACTGTGGACAGGCAACTGCCTGTTAGGTGTAGGGGGGGGGAGTGTGTTGGAGAGGCTGGGTCAGCAGCGTTACTGCACCTCACAGGTGGTTGTTGGCCAATCCTGATTTCCTCAACTGTCATTAGCTCTGTGCAGTCTCCTGTGTTTTTTTTACCTCAGAACACTGAGCTCTGCAACTGACCAGTCAGAGAGTGGGGTTGCAAGGAGGCAGCGGCATAGGAATCAATGTGGGGGGAGCACATTCTACCTCTTTTGACCCACTTAGGGGTCGAATTTCTAAAAATCGCTTCTTAGTGAGCACCTACGCCATGGTAGGGGCACTCTCCCCGAATTTGGTGTTTCTAAGTCCAGCGGTTTGGCCTAGGTGTTGATGTTACGCTGAGGGGACTTTGTTATATATATATAGATGAAGCTGGTCTTCTTGTTCATCAGAGTTGCAGGTGTTCAGTTCACCTGTCTCTCATGGACTTTTTGCTTTCTTAGCTATCAGCAGTGCATTCTGGGGACTTCTAATAATCTGGCTAGAACTCCAGGTGTATAATGCAAGCAATGCTATAGGGATGACAGAAGGTCCCAGGTTCAGTCCCCAGCATCTCCAGTCAAAAGTAAGTAGGTGATGTGACAGACCTTGGCTGGAGATCCTGGAGAGCTGCTGCCAGTCAGAGGAAACAATATCAACCTTGATAATCTTGCACAGGGAGTGTAAGGCAGCTTCATGTGTTCATGTGACAGAATGACTGCCAGGGTATATCAGTTCCTTCCTCTATTTTATCTGCACAATAATCCTATGAGGTTGATAAGGCAGAGAGAGCCCAGTGTCATGACCTTCAGGGCTGAGCATGGGGACTTGAATTTGGGCCTCCTCATTCTCAGTCTGGCAACCATACTGCTTCCGGGGGGGGGGGGGGGAGAGGAAGCTTTTCCCCCTTCCCCAGGGCTGGGCCTTGATTGTTCTTGAGCCATATTTTAAATCTAGAGTTTGTAGGACTCTTGCTTCATGTATTGTATCCCACCCCCAATTTCCAGATGCTGAGGCACGTAGCAGTGGGCGCTCTTACTTACACGTTAGCCCTGCTTGTGAACTTCCCTCAGGACAGCTGTCAGTTTGCTGCTGGTAACCGGGTGACGGGCTATATGTGTGAAACTTATGCCCTTGATTACAAGGTTGGGTGAGTGTGCATGTTTCACCAAGGCACAAGAAGCCACACCCAGTGCTGAATCTGTTAAAATCATTTCTACGAAGGAAAACATGACCGTTGGGACAGGCCTTTTGTGAGCCCAGCCGTTGCACAATTGCCCCCTTGTCTGTAGCCTATTTTCTCCACATTCCGCCTTTTAAATACATTCTCCCATGATGCGTCATGAAAAGAAGCTGAGGGAGCGAGGGAGCACACAGAAGAACCTCTTCTCTTTCTCTAATTAAAGACAGATCTTGAAGACACATGAGGCCACTGTCCTTTCCCACCGAGGAGGCGGCCCTAACATGTGACTAGCATAGTTTCATTAGAGCAAGATCAGCCCCTATAAATGGGCTGCGTCAAAAGGACAGTAAATGAAATCCTGCAGGAAAACTACCATTGTTAGGAAATTTACAAGAGGGGTGTCCGTCCCCCTCTTCAATTTTATTCTTACTGATTATTTGTTCAAGGGTTCCTTCTGGCTGCATCATACCATGCTAAGCTGTTTATATAGAACATTCAGAACTTGGAATTTGGCTGCCTGCAATCTTTCTGGTTAAGTGACTGTATGTGGGGGGGGGGGCACTAGGGGGTTCCTACCACTACCCTTCTCCTTTCTAAAGTATAAACAGACTACTTAGGTCTTGACTCATATTAACATTCCGTAACTTAGTTACACCAGGCAGCTGGGAATGCGATGCACAGTGCAGCAAACTTCACAAGCTTCGTTTTGTCCTAACTCCCCCGCCTCTGGCCTTCCTCCACTGTGATCATGTATATCTAAAATATATATAGAGAGAAACCATTAAAAAAAAATTAGAATGACCTCTTCCTCCAATAGTGTTCCCCATTCACGTAGCTAATTTAACAAAATAAATACTGTAACATCAAAGTGCAAAAAATACACAAAACAAAAGCCCACATGGAGTCATTTGAGATAACACCCAGATCTGTGAGTGTGACGGATATGAAAAGGCAAGTTGCTTAATTCATTTCATGCTGGAGCAGAGATTAAAATGACATTATCCAAATGTGCACGCCTGCTATGTTAGAGGTTGTCTGTCTCTGCAACCAAGCACACTGGAACATGTGCTATTTCTAAGGGGGGAAATATATATTTTTTAGTTATTCTGTCCCACTCCTTTTGTTCTAAGGCTTGTTTTCTGTTTCTTTGATACACAATTAATATATATGATTTGGGTTTTTTTGAGGGACAAGCTATTTCACTTTGCACCAGTGTGCATGTATCTAGAAAACTGTGCCTGCCTTAACATTTGAACTGACTTATGTGGAATTACACCACTGGTCCATCTAGACCTACTTCTTGACAAATCACTGTGTTCCAAAATTTTGGAATTCCTTCCCAGTTCTGAGATCTTTTTGTTGGCAAAGTTTAAATATGCAAAGAAAGTGGAGCACTGACTGTTTAGAGAAAAATAGGTAGGTTTATTAAAGAAGAACAAACTGTTATAGAACATAGAAGAGAGAGAGCCTTAACTGTCTAACCTAACTGCTGAAGGAGGAACCAACAACAAGCTGTGCTAATTACAAGTCCTTCAGCTGTCCCTCTGCAGGGTGAGCTTCATGTCTTTTTGATATGGCTGCACTACAGACCTTGCATATTCCAACACCCTTTCTCAAGGTCTATTGTGCTGGTCCACAGGATTCATTCTTCTTTGGAGAATCTCAAATTTGTCATGAGGAACTGATTTGGGAAGGATATCTACAATCATGTTCTCAGTGGAACAATATTTCAGTTCAATAATTCCTTGCTTTTCTGTGTCCTCTACAAAGCAGTGCTTTACACCTATATGTTTGGACCTTGGATTAATTCTTTCTGTCTGCATAAGTTTTATGCACCCTTGGTTGTCTTTAAGAAGACTGACTGGTATGAGTTCCTCAATTCCAAAGCCAAGCATCACCTATAATATCCATTTTAATTCCCTGTATGCTTCTGCAGCAGACATAAACTCTGCTTCTGTAGACAATACAGCTACCATTTCTTGTTTTCTGCTGGTACAGCTGATTGCTCCATTTCCATAAAAGAAAATGTGCCTGCTTGTGCTGGTTGATTTTCTGTCCTTGGTATCACCTGCCCGATCTGCATCCATATATCCTATTAACCTGGGGCTGTCATCTGCTGGCAATTGCAGTTTTAGATGAATTGTTCCATAAAGATATCTGGGAAGTCTTTTTTATTGCATTCCAGTCTCTTTTACTTGGCAAATTTACCTTTCTACAACGTATGCCAACAGTTGCTGTGATGTCCAGACGTGTAAGTGTACTTGTGTATAGCAGTCTTCCAATTGCTTTCCTATATTGCTCACTTCTTAAATTCAGCTTGGACTGCTTTTCTTTGGGAATGTAGGCAAAGGCTTTTGATCCAAACATTCTGAGATCCTTTATGCTAGCTTCATGCTCATATGGCGTGCTTTTGGCACCTTTTGTGGGTAGCCGTTTTTGTAGATAAGTGGCTGTGTTAATGGCTTCACCCCAGTACATCTCTGGTAGATTGGCTTCTAGCAACATGCACATACACATTTTTGTCAAAGATCGGTCCTTTATTTCAACTATACCATTTTGTTCTAGAGAATATAGAGTACTGAGTTGGTGAGCTATACTTTGTTTTGCCAGATACCTTTTTATGTCATGTCCAATGTATTCTCCTCCATTGTCAGTTCAGATTGCCAGCAGCTTCCTCTGGAACCTGTTGTTAACCATCGCAACATATGCTTTGAGTTTCTCAAATACTGCACTCCTTTCTCTGATCAAGTAGGTAACTATATTTGGAGAAATAGCCAATAAAAGTTAAGAGATATTTATTTCCACTAGGGGTCACTGTTCTCATTGTACTACAAACATCACTGTGAATGAGCTCTAGAGGGCGCTTTGTTTGGCTTGGTTCATGCTTCTTACTAAAACTTGGTCTTGTCCCTTTTGCTTGAATGCAATATATGCAGTCCCTCTCAATTGTACATTTGTTTATTTGCATGCCCTTTGTTAAATTCTGGTTATCAAGTTGGGCAATAGTATTATTGTCTTGGTGCTCTGATCTCCAATGCCATAACCAGGAGCATTTTTATGGTTGCAACTTTTGGTCAAATTTGCACTTTCTGTGCATGTACCTAAAGCGTACAAATCTTCATGCACTTTGCCTGTTGCAATTAGCTCTCCCTTCTGTTTAATCAGATATTTCCCCCCCAAATGAGGTCACCATTCCTTGTTTTGCAAACACTCTCACTGAAATTAAATTATTTGCTAGTTGTGGTACATATAAACAATTCTCAACATGGATTTCTCAGATCTGTCCATCATTTTAGATTTCCAGATCCTATCTCTTCTGCCACAATAGACCTTTCATCAGCCACACTCAGTGTTTCCTTTCTCTCTTCATTTAGAGTTTCAAAGAATTATCTGTGTCCACTCATATGTATTGAGCATCCACTGTCTAAAAACTAAGTACGACTTTTGGTTGCACCTTCAGTTAATACAAAGCATTTCGTTAGGGGTAGCTGTTTCATATTCTCCTTTTGCATTTGGGGCACCCTTCTGTTTAAAAGCATTACTGTCCCTTTTAACATGCCCTTGTTTTCCACAGCAGTAACAAATTACTTTACTTTTGTTATTTATATATAAAATGTTCAGAATAGTGTTTAGCTTTTCTGTTAGGCTCATCAAATGGTTTGTGTTTGAATGTCTGCTCCAATTCATTAATTACATTTGAGAGAGAGAGGTTTCCTTTTAATTCTATCTGGCACTCAATATTTTTATAATTCTTGGGTAGGCTCACCAAAATCAAAACAACCAAGTCCTGATCTGTAATTTCTTTGCCAGCACTTCTTAACTTTTGACTCAGAACAAGCATTTGATCTAAGCGCTCTTGAAAATTCTTAGGCATTCGTGTGCTAAATAGCTGCTTTTGAACATATAGGTGGTTCTTTAGAGAAGAATTTAATGTAAAGACTTTTCAGTTCACTCCAGATCACCTTTGCCGTCTGCACTTAAACAAATTGCACAATATCTCTATCTGACAGACCTCTTATCAGAGAACCTCTTTCTTTCTTGTTGTCCTTGTCCCAGGATTTCTGCTTTGCTGAGTTCTTTTCTTCTGGCCAGGAGTCTGTAATAACATACCAGAGTCCCATCTTGAGTAAATGGCTCTTCAATCTCTCCTTCCAAATGAGATCATTCCCGTCCATCAGCCTATCCAGTAGGTAGCTGTGCTGAACTATGCAGGAAGTAGGCATTTTGCATTTTGCAGTGCTCACACTGGGCCCAGAACCCTGTTGGCAGAATTTAGATATGCAAAGGAATTGGAGCACTGACTGTCTAGAGAAAAATAAGTAGGTTTATTAAAGAAGAACTGTTATAGAACATAGAAGAGAGAGAACCTTAACTGTCTAACCTAACTGCTAAAGGAGGAACAACAAGAGAAGCTCTGCAGGAGCAGGAAGTCTCCAGAAGAGCCAGTCAGGGGAGACAGCAAGGACACAATTTGAAATGATGGGCAGTCCCTAATTTTGCTGTGCTAACTACCAGTTCTTCAGCTGTCTCCCTTTAGGGTGATCTTCATATCTTCTTCATAAGGCTTCACTATAGACCTTGCATATTCCAACATTTTTAACTGGCAGTCTGACCACTACACTGTGGAAGCTTAAAGACTAACAAATGTATTATAATGAAAGAGGAAAAGTCTGTGAACTGTACCCTCAAGGGGACAAAATATATTGCTGAGTGGGGACTTGAATCTGCCCCCCAATCTCAGTCTAGCACCCTAATCAATACATCACATTCCTGACCTGAAACAGCCCCAAGAAGTTGCTATTTTCCCTGCTGGGGAAACTTGGATATACTGATGAGTTAGGGCTTTTCTGCATGCACAGCTTACCCCAGATTTCCACAGTAGTCAAGTTGTAAAGCTTGGATTTGGATTCTGTGCTAGTGTTTTACACCATTCTTTTTCCTCCAAATTTTTTGCTTTCTGAATTTTGATGTATTTGTTCTGCACAGCATACTTTTCCTAAGGATGGTTGGGACGTCACTTGTGATGTGGCAGTGGGTGGTGGCAAAAGTTTTTGTTTTTGTTTTAAATTGCACAAGCCCTCTATTGCAGCTGCAATAGAGGCAATTCTCTGTTCAGCGACTGGCAGAAGGTCCATGTGGCTCAAGTGCCATTTTGATGTAAGTGTCTGGAGACTACCAAAATGCCCCCCCCCCCCAACTTTACAATGTGTCATTTGCTGTAGGGAAAGGAAAATATGGGGTAGGATTAAAAACACATGCGCGCGCACACACACACACACACACACACAAAGAAGAGTAAGAAGAGTTGATTATTATACTCTGCTTTTCACTACCTGAAGGAGTTTCAGAGGAGCTTACAATTGCCTTCCCTTCCTCTCCCCACAACAGACACCTTGTGAGGTAGGTGGGGCTGAGAGAGCTCTGAGAGAACAGTGACTGACCCAAGGTCACCCAGTTCTCCAGATTAGAGTCTGCTGCTTTTAACTACTACACCAAACTGGCAGAATGAAACCACTGTATGACTGAAAGCCACGCTAAAAATCCCTAGCGCCCTATTGCTAATGACAAGGGGGATTCTCTGATCATAACTGTTTCTTTTAAATGGTGTGTTTCCATAGCGCACTATCACTACCTTTAGTACATTGAAATTTTTAAAAAGAGAAATGTAACTCAAGTAGAAAGCAGGGGGGAGCTTGAGGGAGAGTACTCTAGTTCAGTATATACAGTTGCGGAGAAATTTTTACATGCAATAACACAAACAAGAAAATTACTTGTAATAATTTTTTCTTTCATTCTCATTAATTTGCTTTACTTTTCCCTTGTACAACACTTGAAAAACACCTGGTTGACGGACAAAAATGGTTGATTGGATCTGCTACTCCACCCTCAAAAAGTACCCCTGCAAAGATACATCTGCAAAAATACCCCCCTACTGCACCATCCAAGGTGGTTTATCTTTAGCATTTTATCACTAATGTTTAATTTAAAAATTGATTGCTAGTGCTTAAATTAAAAAAAAATAGCAACCAGTAAAGGGGAGGGAGGGTGAAAAAGGAGAGGGAGGAGAGGGTGTGGATTAAGGATGGGTATTTCTAGGGGCATAGGGGGAAAACCCAGATGGAGCATTTTGCACACGGAATGAAAGATAACTACGAAATGGCTTGGGGGAAAAAACCACTGTAAAAGTGTTCCCAAAAAAATGCAGAGAAAAAGCAAGGAGAAATCAAAGTGAGCTCTAAACAGAGGAAAACACACGCGAAAGTGAAAATAAAAATCAAGGCATTTGACAATATGCACCAATGAAAATTACTGGTGTGGAAAAGAACTTTTGTGGGGTACCAATGCCTATAATTTTCCCAAGAGGAACAACTAGTGGCTTAATGGGTCTGTTTCAGGCTTGGAAAACAGCAAGGGGGTGGAGGCTTAAGACCACATGCTATGGTCGCAATCTAAGCCAGGTTCTCGTGCATCTTAAAGTCTAATAGTGCAGTCCTAAGTAGAGTTACACCCCTTTAAATCCATTGAAAACAGGACGTAGAAAGGTGTAGCTCTTCATAGGACAACCCTGTCAGTTTCAGCTAGCAACTCCCAGCTCCGTTCTGCTTGCCTGTACACGCAGCTGACCTAGCGTTGCCAGCTCCCGGTTGGGAAATAACTGGTGATGGGGGTGGGGGTGGGGGGTGGAGCCTGAGGAGGGTGAAGTTTGGGGGGGGGGGACTTAACTGGGAAATAATGCCATAGAGCAGGGGTATTGAACTCATTTGTTTTGAGGGCTGGATCTGACATAAATGAGACCTTGTTGGGCCAGGTCATGTGTGTCATAAAATGTAATGCCAGGCAGCAGAGATATAAACTTTACAAAGGACACAGCCAGTTCTTTACCAGACACTCTCAATCGCACAGGAAAGGTTTGCCTATCTCCCTCTCCTGTGCGATTGAGAGAGACTGGCAAAGCAAGCTGTGATGTGGCAACAGCAAGAGAACTGGAAAAGGAAGTAGGAAACAGCCAGGGCCTTGGGGGGGGGGAATGGGGCCCTCCGAGGGCCTGGTCCAGCCCCTGGGCTGCATGTTTGACACCCCTGCCATAGAGTTCACCCTCCAAAGCAGACATTTTCTCCTGCCGAACTGATCTCTGTTGCCTGGAGATCAGTTGTGATAGCAGGAGATCTCCAGCCACCACCTGGAGGTTGGCAACACTAGGCTGACCATGAAGTTAGCCCCCCCCCTGTGGTTGGGCAGAGATTACCAGTTCCTGCATTCTTTGGGCTCACTTTGTCATCCAGACCTTAAATATATTTTGCCCCATAACCACACCTTTTCATGGTTCAGTTCATAAAATTCTATAGTAAAGTTGTCACCACTTAGCAACAACAGCTTCAGTTATGGCACAAATGGGAAGGGCCATAGCTCAATGACAGAGCACATGCTTCAGGTCCTGGAGTCCTTGGTTAAGGAGCTCAGCCAACAGGTGCCGGGAAAGGCGATTCTTTGTCTGAGATCCTGGAAAGCCACTGCCAGTCAGAGCAGGAAATACTGCTAGGTGGACCAATGGCCTGATATAATGTAAGGCAACTTCATATAGTCACATGCAGCAAGGCTAGGGTTGCCATCTCCAGGTATGGGGATGGAGCTGTGGGAAGGGTGGGGTTTGGAGAGGCAAGGGACCTTAGTAGGTATAATGCCATAGAATTCATCCTTGAACCATTTTCACCAGGGGTAAAGGTCTTTGTTGTCTGGAAATCAGTTATCATTCTGGGAGAACTCCAGGCCCTACTTGGAGGATGGCAACCCCAGGGCATTCAATGCAAAATCCAAGGAAAGTTATGATAGTAATGTGTTCTCTCTCTAGCACACAATATTCCTGCCCCCCTTAGGAGCAAAACTGCAGAAAGGTTTTTAAATTTTTTTTAAACATGCCATTTGGTAAGGGGCTAGAGAAGTGGTTCTTAGTCATTAATCCACTAGTGCCTGTCAATTTTACAATATTATTATCAGGAACGCCTCCGCCAGCTACAAGTAAAAAACTGGGACACAAAAACTACACTCCAGGCAAGGCAACTTTAGCTATATAGGTATATTTATGATGAATATGATTCACAGATATTGAGCACATGTTCAGTGAGACCCTTAAGCCAACTTCTTAATGTTAGGTTAGACTCTTGATCACTACGTACTAGTTTTTATTGGCCTGGGGGGGTGGGGAAGCTAGAATTTTATGTTCAGGGTGAAGTGAACAATATAAAACAACTCTTCTCTGCCGGCTATCAGAAGCCAGTGGAAGTGGGCAGAAGTTGCTACCTAAAATCCCAAATGCCTCCTATTGGCCCGCCAAAGTTCTGAATGCCTCCCAAGATTTTATAGATTGTGCCCCTGGCACTATATTTATCTAAAACACTTATAGACCTGACTTTCTCCCAGAAATCTGGGACCCAAGGCGGGTAACAACAGTAAAACCAATCCATCTTTGTGCCTAGTCAACAAATGTAGTCTGGGAATTTGACAGATCTAGGGAAAGTATACTTAGTCCTACTTAGCCTCTTCACAGGAGTGTCAAAATAGTCTAAGAATGGCTAATGGACCCTTTGTAACTAGGAAGAATTTAACTTTCAAGTCACTATAGTGATGGATTTTATCTTGTGCATCCTTTGCTAAGGGGGGGGGGGGGGGGAGAATCACCAAGTCCCTATGCATAATTCAGTTCTCACTTTATCAACCCTTCAGTTAGCAAAAGCTTTTGAAACTTGTTTTGCCCTAGATGTGCCACCCTCTCTGGGTCCCATGTGTCAGTCTGTAAAACTTCACATTAGAACTGCTGTCACTTCCTTTTCAAGATGTAAATTAAATCTGGGTCATTCTGGGTACTTATTTCTGATGAGACTTAAATCAAATCCAGTTCTGTATTGTGTACTCTGGTATCTGAAGTGAACAAACAGAGATGCGTGACAGTAAAAGATGTTGTTCTTAAAATGCACATGTCTGGTTGGGATGAAGTCTGTAGTAGCAAGTACCCTGTGCTGATGTATGTGCAGTCAGAAAGATCTCTGGCTACGTCTCCCACTGGCTCAACTTCTCTCTTTCCAGAGCCTAGGAAAGGAAAACTGCAGATCATGAAGGAGGGCTGGAAGAAACTGTAGCACCAGGACCATGTCAGGGGTTGACACAGTTGGGTACCTGCTCTACTTAACAGCCTGGCAGAAGGCTCACCCCTTGCTGGAGATGCTTGATCAGTCTCACAAATTTACTCCTTCCGGAGAAGCCACAGTTTGGAGGTGCAGAAGAAGAAGAGAAGTGCACTGGACAAGGATTCCCAGTTGTGTCTTTACTGGAAGGAGCGGCTGTCCTTTTAGCTCCATGGGTGGTGCCAGTGGATCTAAAATGCACAATAGCCTGTAGTCTGCAGATCAGTTCTGGGAGACCTCTAGGCCCCCACTTGAAGGTTGGCAAGTCTACTGGCTAGTATTTTTTTCCTACTTTGCCTTCCCTTTTCAAGTCTTTTCCTCTTCCTTTGATTCTTCTGTGTGACTCAAGGCCACCTGCAGATTTTTGTGGGCATTTGGACACAGGCTGTCCATGGACTCCTCCACTGCAGCCCTTTCCTCCCCCCTTTGCCAATTGTGACTCTGTTCTTCCCCCACAATAAACTTGTCAACCTCCTGGTGGGACCTGGAGTTCTACTGGAATTACAGCTAATTTGCAGACTACAAAGATCTGTTCCTCTGGAGGAAACGGCAGCTTTTTTTTTGGAGGGGTGGTGGTGGAATCTACCGTATCACATCCCCACTGAGCTTCTTTGCAAACTCTAGCTTCCCCTGGTACTGCGCCAACTCTCTGGGAATTCCCCATGCTGGAGCTGGCAACCCTACCAGCCAGAGTTGCTGCACTGTCTTCTACATTTTGTAATTCACTCTCTACATCGTTTATGATATGTTTATTAAGACAATTCTGTTTGCGTTATTTTCTAATTTTGTAGTCCCACGTCTTTTTTGGATACCTTGTCCTATCTGATTGAATTAAAAAAACACAAACAAACAAACTGTAATGGCTTTCAGTCTCAGTGAGAAGGGTGAGTCATATAAATGAAGTAAATAAAAAAGACAATGGGTGAATGCGGCCTGGTGGAGTCGAGGACAACTGAAGGTCACCTATTTGTTTGAAATAACTTGCCAGACCTTTGGCTGTGGGTCTCTACACCTTCCTTGAAGAACCATGAGGCAAAAGACTTCTGCCAAAGCCAAGAAATTAGAGAACTTGTCATGGAACTGGGTGATCTTTTCCTTTCACATTCAAGCTGGGGCAGCCATCTTAGATCTGTCAACCACCACCAGGGGGCAGCATCTGTGTGACTATTTGATATATCTTAAAAGGAGAAAGCAGGAACTTGTTTGCATCATCTTGTCCTATGGTTGCCAACTCTGGTTTGGAAAATTCCTGAAGATTTGGGGGTGGGGTAACCTCCGGGTGGGGCCAGAATTACAACTAAATCTCTGGATGACAGAGATAAGCTCTGCTAAAGAAAATGGCTGCTTTGGAGGGTGGACTCTGTGGCATTACACGTGCTGAGATCCCTCCCCTCCCCAAACCCCGCCTTCCCCAGGCTCCACCCCCAAATCTCCAGAAATTTCTCAACCTGGAGTTGGCAACCTTAGGGTGGTGCCTGGGGATGGTGGGGTTTGGGTAGGGTAGGGACTTCATTGGGGTTTAAGGCCATAGAGCCCATTCAGAGCAACCATTTTTTCAAGAGGAACTGGTCTCTATTGCCTGGATATCAGTTGTATTACTGGGAGATGTTTAGGCCCCATCTGAAGGCTGGTAATCCTATCTTGTCCATCAATACTAAGATTTAATGTTCAGAAAGCTGAGAAGTCAGCAGTTGGAGTAGCAGAGGCACAATTTTCATCTTCACCATGGCTTCCTCCACTATTCTTAAGCTTATTCTCAAGCACCCTGCCATATATCAGCTTGTTTGGCCTGTTCTGCAAAGAGACAGAAGAAAGAGACAAAGAAAGTCTCCTCAGATCAAGAGACATCCAATCATGCAGGCAGTGGATAATTTGTTATTCAATGGTGTTTTCTTGGGGAGGGTGACCTTTTGAAATCTCACTCTTGGGGAAAGGTGACTCTGTGAGAGTTCAATACTCTGGTTTCCAGACATTTGCATGCGCAAATGTCATTTAGTTTTTCACTCTATTAGCCTTACATGTGAGCTCTACCCTTGCATCTGAACCACAAACGTTTTCACTAGCCCGAACACCCACAAATGTTAGTCGTCTGTGCTTTAAGAGGAAAGAAAATCAAAACAAACATATTCCATAGTGCTCAGTCAGCTGTTCAGGATCTACTTTTGCCAACTACTAGGTGGTCCTGGAGGTCTTCTGGAATTACAGCTGACCCCCCAGACAACAGAGATCACTTCCTATAGAGAAAATGGCTGACTTGGAGAGTGGACTCTATGGCCTTGTACCCATTCTGAGGTCCTTCCTGTCCCCAAACCCCATGCCCATGCCCAAATCTCCAGGAATTTCCCATGCCAGGGTATAATGCCACAGAGTCCACCTTCCAAAGCAGCCATTTTTTCCAGGTGAACTGATCTCTGTCACCTGGAAATCACTTGAGATCCCAGGAAATCTCGTGGTACCACCTGGAGGTTGGCAACTCAAGAGCAGAGACAGGCAATGGCAAACCTCCTTTGAATGTCTCTTTCTTTGGCAACCGTACAGCGTTGCCGTTGGAAACCCTATGGGGTTGCCGTAAATCAGCTGCAACTTGATGGCACTTCTCTCTCTCACACACACACACACCACAACCCCAAACGTCTCTGTCCTGTGCTTTCTCTTCTTTCCACATCAACAAATATTTCAGAAATGACTGCCTATACTGTTTTTAGCAATCTCTTAATACCCATTTTTCCCCTGTAAAGGAAAGTCAGTTTTTGGAATTACATTTGATACAAGTGGAGACCCACAAGAAACTTGTGGGTGGTTATTCCATTCCTCACACCTTTGCTTCCTCCCTTCTCCCCCTACTTCTCTCACACTCTTTCTCCCTTCTGCCCCCCCTTTCTTACTCTCTCTCTCCCCCATTATTTTCTCTCTTTCTGACCTGTCATCATTCTCTTTGTTTTTCTGCTTCCCTACCTCGTCACTCTTTCTCTTTCTGCCCCCCCACTCCATCACTCTCTTTCTGCCCCCATCACTCTCCCAGCCTCCTGCCTGCTTCCTTTCCCCCCCACAGCAGCAGTGGCAGTGCTCTGGGAATCACAATAGATCTCCTAGCTGCAGAGATCAATTCACTTTAGGGCTGCCAGCTCCAGGTTGGGAAATTCCTGGAGATTTGGGGGTGGAGCCTTGGCACAGTGAGGCCTGGGGAAGCAAGCAGCCTCAGCAACCCTCCAAAGCAGACATTTTATCCAGGGGAACTGATCTCTGTCACCTGGACAACAGTTGTAATTCTGGGTGCTCTTCAGCCCTTGTCTGGAGGCTGGCAATGGTAGTTTAAGTGAAAGAAATGACTGGTTTGGAAACTATTAGGATGCAGAACTGCCTTATAATATATAAGGATATATGTTATATATAAAGACTGCCTACTCCCTTACAAACCTACCTGACTGCTGCGGTCATCTTCTGAGACCTGATTCCAGTGCCCCCGCTTTCTGACGTTAGACAGGTGGCAACCTGTGAAAGGACCTTCTTGGTTGTGGCATCAAAACAGTCTTCCCAGAGAGACTCGCCCGTCCCCTTCTGTTGCTCTCTTCCACCAGTAGGTGGTGAAAGCCATTTTGTTGTAGTGGTTAAGAGTGGCAGGATTCTAATCCAGAGAATCGGGTTTGATTTCCCACTCTTCCACATGAAGCCAGCTGGGTGACCTTGGGACATTCACAGCTCTCAGAGCTTTCTCAGCCCTCCAATAAGTCTAGCACGCCTCCTAGTGGTGCATAACGCTAAAGAGAACTTCGGCTGCCAGACAATCCTCGGATCTCCTGCCTATAAAACACACACTGCCATCCGATAATAATAACAATAACCCATGGGCAAAAACCTTTTTAAATAGTTTGTTTCATCTAGCATTCCCCCAGGCATCCCTATATTTTAATTGTTGTTCTTGTGTTTTTCTATCTGTATTTTAGCTTGGTTTTAATTGTTTTAATGATGGTTTTTTTGTTTGGTTTTAATGGTTTTTAGGATGTGTCTTTATTGTGTGTGTTTTTATTCTGTAAGCTGCCCTTGTGGCCCTGATGAGGGCAAAAAGGTGGGATATAAATTTTGTAAATAAATGAATGAATACATGTAACTCTGTCCTTTCTTGTCCAGACTCTTATTGATACTGACGGCCATAGCAGCGCAGCAAGGGAGGGTTTATGTGACATGCGCCAAGCTGTTCATTCTCATAGACAGCTGCCACATTGAACTACTGTGTTTGTGAACTGAAGCGTTTCTCCAGTGTGTCTGTATATAAATGTATGGACATTCCTCTCTGGCCTCTGTCCCTGGGAAATTGAGGATTAAGGGAAAGGAATGTGAAGGCTACTGTCTTCCCTAAGAAACCAGCTCATTGTAAATCTCCTAGCTTCACTTGGGATTGTCAAGGGGAAGGGTCATGCTCCGATGTGGGAGAACTAACGGCAGACACTTAACAACGTGGATTCTGCACTGCTGAATGGAGAGTGAATACTCTCTATGTGCACCTGAGTACATGGGTGTTCAAGCTGACCTGTAAGGGTTTTGTGTCATGTATTGGTCAAGTGCTCATTCAGAATCTCCTCAAACTCTGCATTTCGTGTCCTGCCTCTCTGCATGGTAGGTGAAATCACACTGAAGCAAGGAAGGGGCTCCACAAGGGCATAACCCAATACATAGTCAGTCCAGGATCCTTCTACAGCACATCAAACAGTTTTACGGTCTTTCTCTTGTGTGGCATATGGAATGGCTTAGAGTATAATGCTTTTGCACTGATTGTGGGCCTTTACTACACAGCCCACTGTTCCTAGGTCAGTCCAGCTGACAGATGTGGTCTGGGATTGAGAGTTCCATGGTCAGAACTTAATTCTGGGCATGAGAGAGCCCAGTTCAGATCAGGGCTGCATCACTTGGGGAGAACGGGATTGAGCCCCCTCCCATGCTATTTTCCTGATCAGAAATGGCCCCAGGGATGCGTGTTGGGGAAACCTAATGAGTAGTGACAAGCTACCTGTGTAGTGCATTTACATTTCCCCCATAAGAAGGACCTATTTCTACACACGGAAGTGTACATCCATAGGGGGCAAGGGCTGCCTCTCTTTCAAGGTAAGCGAACAGGAACAGCAGGATGGCGAGCCAAGGTGACTCAGCACAGGAGAGGATACTTCCATGGCACTATAGCCTTTGGTTTGTTCCTTCCTATGGTTTCTCTCCTGGTGCTCAGCTTGTGTTTCCTGTCACTGGGTGTCTTGGTCTGCGGCCTTCTGGTCATGGCGCAGATGCTGATGAGGTCACAGTTCTGGCTCCCCCTCTTCCTGTCACATGGTCAGTTTATTGGGTCTCACACTGCGTGATGTTTACTTGATTTTTCTGGCTGATTCCTCTTGGCCTATGTTGTATCCTAATAAGGCTTGTGATGGCAAAAAGCACTCCCTAAGTGGTAGGAGCATCTTGCCTGCTTCTGGAAGAGGTGACATATTTCCTTGTTCCTATTATTTCAAGCGAGCGCTGCTTATTTTGGCAGCTGAGAGCTGCTCTCTTGATCATTCCAAAGGAAAAGGGACAAGACGGTTGCGCAAGGTTTGTTCTGCCACCATAAGGAGGGAAATGAGCCTTGCGTGTGATTTCATTAAATGAGGAGGAATTTGTACGGAACACGCATCATTTCTACATATTTGATCAAAATTAATTGTGTGTTCTACAATGGCAGGATTCATGTAACCACCCTGCCTCTAATGTGAAAAAAGGAATCTTCTATTTATAAGGGATTCATTAAGAGGCATTAACATTGTCTCTAAAGACACAATGATCTAATTAAGTGGAGCCTGAGATGGAAGATTAACATTTCACTTATTTTTCAATTAGGTAAGTTGTGCAAATGCTATAAAGTACTTATGGACCTTCTTTTGAGGCTGTCCTAAAATGAAGGGAGTGCTTTCAAATGTAACACATGAAACTGCCTGATACTAAGACAGACCTAGGTCTACCTAGTTCACCAACATCTGCTCTGACTGGCAATAACCCTTTTGTTTTGTGCTCCTTGTTCCAGATTCACAGAAATCCCAAGGAAACAATACACAAGACCAGGCTTGCTTACAAAGAGATTTTTAATAAAGCATCAGATTTACAGAAAATGCAGGCTAAGCTCCTATCAGCTGGGCCTCAAACACATACACCCACAGCAAAGCTTGCCAGAATCCAAGACCACTTGCATAACTAAAACTAGCCATCTTCTACCCTAAGTGCTGGCTATCAGTCAAGAAATCATTAATTAAGTTAGCCCAGACACTTGGATGAGCCAGGCCATCTTGTACCTGGCTTCCAGT
Source organism: Lepidodactylus listeri (assembly GCA_029233225.1). Lineage (NCBI taxonomy): Eukaryota > Metazoa > Chordata > Lepidosauria > Squamata > Gekkonidae > Lepidodactylus > Lepidodactylus listeri. The sequence continues at coordinate 41,128,494 of JARCFY010000013.1, forward strand.
GGGTGGAAGAAACATCCCAAGCTTAACATAAGAACATAAGAAAATAAGAGAAGCCAATGTTGGATCAGGCCAATGGCCCATCCAGTCTAACAGTCTGTCACACAGTGGCCAAAAATACCAAGTGCCATCAGGCGGTCCACCAGTGGGGTCAGGACACTACAAGCCCTCCCACTGTTGCCCCCCCTCCAAGCACCAAGACTACAGAGCATCACTTGCCCCAGACCAAGAGTTCCTATCTATATCTCGTGGCTAATAGCCACTGATGGACCTCTGCTCCATTTGTTTATCCAATTCCCTCTTGAAGCCGTCCATGCATGTAGCTGCCACCACCTCCTGTGGCAGTGAATTCCGTGTGTTAATTACTCTTTGGGTGAAGGAGAACTTCCTTTTATCCATTCTAGCCTGACTGCTCAGCGATTTCATGGAGTGCCCACAAGTTCTTGTATTGTGAGAAAGGGAACAAAGTACTTCTTTCTCTACCTGCTCTATCTCATGCATAATCTTGTAAACCTCTATCATGTCACCCATCAGTCATTGTTTCTTCAAGCTAAAGAGCTCCAAGTGCTTCAATCTTCCTTCATAGGGAAAATGTTCCAACCTTTTTATCATTTTAGTTATTTTTTCTGCACTTTTTCCAGTGCTATAATATCCTTTCTGGGGTGTGGTGACCAGAATTGCACACAGTATTCCAAATGAAGATAAGGGTTTGATAGATAAGGCTTTGAAGATAAGGGTTGCAAACAAGCATGAGGGAGAGGGGAAGTTGCCTTAGGAGTGGCTGAACACCGTCCTCTCACAAGACTCAGGGCAACTAAGCATCAGCATGTAACAAAGATGGAGTTACCCAGGCCATACACTTCCCCACTCCACAGACCCGGATACAGACTAAGTTTTCTGCTAACCAAAGGCACTTCCATCAGTGGGACAGAACTTTCCAGCCCCTTCCCCTCCTGCTGCATCCTATTGATTTCTCTGAAATGCTGCTGCTGCTGCTGGAGAACACAAGACCTTCAGGATTGGCATGACGGGCAAATCAAGGGTCTGCAACAGAAAGGGAGAATCAGCAGAAATTACACCTCCTCTTCAGTGCTCCCTCTGAGTTAGTGTGAGCTAGCTCACAGTTTTTTAGCCTCCAGCTCACACATTTTTGTCTTAGCTCAGGAAGGATGGCTCCAGAGCAAACTAATTTATGCAGTAGCCAAATTGCTTGCTCGCAACTTTAATGTCAGTAGCTCACAAAGTAGAATTTTTGCTCACAAGACTCCACACCTTAGAAGGAGCACTCCTCCTCTTCCATTAGCAGGAAAATTTAATCTGGGTCCAACCCTATGTATGGTAGAAAGATCCACGGTTGGGAGACTTCCAAATTTTGTAATATTTGTTTATTTACAAGTATAAAAGTTGAACAAGGGGGGAGCTGGCAAGCAGTCATTCAGATTGTGCTATCAGTTCCCCAAAGATAAACAGTAAGTATGAATAGCCTCCTCAGAAAGACTGCTTTTCTAGCCAACTGCAACTCTCAGGCCTCTCTCTTCCACTCTGGCTACTGCCAGCTTGGCTACCAAAATGTTTCCTTGCAGCTTCCACCCAGTCAGTATGCCCCAGCTAATAGCTGCCAACTATCATGAATCAGGGAAGAAATTTATTTTTGCCATTAGTGCAGACTGAGGAAATATCCCAGAACGAATTGAAAGGTAGAAGAAGAGTTGGTTTTTATACCTTGCCTTTCACTACACAAAGGAGTCTCAAAGTGGCTTTCAATTGCCTTCCCTTCTTCTTCCCACAACAGACACCCTGTGAGGAAGGTGTGGCTGAGAGAGCTCCGAGAGAACTGTGGGTATCCCTCAAATAAGTGGAGCCCCTTACCTCATCTTTGGATGGCCTTATTCTGTGGCTTTCATTATCCATCCAGAGCCATGCTCTGTAGTTTGGTTGAGGAAGTTTGATCTCTCCTCATTTTTGGTCCAAGCACTGTTCATTCTTGGCGGCACCCTTAGCTGGCCCCTTCTCCCTCCAGTACTGACTGGGATTGTGTGCCCGTCTAAGTGTTGCAGGATACTTTTTAAAGGGTGGGTGTGGCCCAAACTACAGGTCATGTCTAAAGCATGGTGCCAACATAGCTTTCGACAGGATGTTAGCTCTGAGGTCCCCATGGTGACTCAGTTTAGAAGCACTACAGGGGCTGTTGCAGAAGATGCCTGCTCTGGCCTGCAGGCCTTGTTCCGCCCTGCCCTCCTAAGGGTTCCCAACTCCCTGGAGGGGCTTTTCTTTTACTCTCAGGGTAGCCCACCACCACTACCTGATTGTTGTAGGCAGACCTTTTTTTTTTGTAGAAAAAGTCCAGCAGGCATTCATTAGCATAATAGGTCACACCCAACAGCAGAAACTCATTAGCATATTAGGCCACACCCCTGAAAGCACTGTTCATTAGCATACTAGGCGGGGGGACTGGGAAAGCACAGGGCAAGCATGGAAGCTTGCCTCCTCCCCTCCATAGCTTCTCCGCCCCACTTTAGCAATGCCTTTCTAGTCTCCTATCCCCCCCCCCCAAACCAGACAACCGAGGCCACGGCGGACAGGCTGGGGAAAGGAAGACAAACATGCACACATGCCCCTTTTTTTCCTGAGTCTTTCTGCTATTGCGGAGAGACTTGGGGAAGTGCGGGGGGGCATGGTTAAATGCCTTTCTCTCCCTCCCCCAGATTGGGGACGGAAAGAAAGGCATTTTCAATGTCCCTGGGTTCCCTGCCTGCCCATTTCCAGCTGCCACACATCAGCTAGAGAAGGGATGGCAGAGAGAGGGTTTTCCTTGTCAATTTCACTCTCAGCTGACTGGTGCTGAGTGAAATTGACAAGGCAATCCCCAGGGCTCCCCAGAGGGAAAGAAGGCATTTTAACATGCTGCCTTTCCCTCTTGTGTGTAACGTGGGGAGGGCAGCGTGCTCTGTAGAGGTCTTAGTTGTAGGCATGGCCAACTCAGGAGCCAGCTGGAACTCCGTTCCTGTGTATTCCTGCCCCCAAATAGCCCTGGTTGTAGGGATTTACCCACTGGGAGGATTAGGACCCCCAGCTCCCTTTCTCAGTTCTGAGGCCTTACCCCTCTGTCTCCCACTGCTCAGTGCCTGGCCACCATGGCCAAGAATAGCCACTTGCCAACCCCATGGCTCCCCTCTTCTGATAGCTTGTTTGAGACGGTAGGGGTCTATGTGGTACAGAGAATCAATCCCAGCATCAACAGTTTAAAATATTTATTAAAAAGAAAATGTTTACAAGCATTCTTTTAGTACAGCACCAGATGTGAGCAAGGAAAACAAAAGAAATTGGTAAAACACAAATCTTCTGTCCTTTCTATATATGCCCTAACTGATGGTAGAATAGGAAAGGCTCTTTTAGCTTAGCTGTTCTAATTCTCTACAGAGTTTCCATTACCTTGAAGCTTGTTCCCAGTCTCCCAGGCGAGCACATGGTCAATATGGCTGCCTCAGGAGTTAATAGTCCTGTGTCTTTTCATCGCCTGAACATCCCAAAGAAAGAGTTACTTCCTGTGGCAAGGAAGTTTTATCAAATCCCTATATCCTCTCATTGACCAGGTCAAAGAGGCACTTCCTGGAGATCTCCAGGACTCAGCTTCCTCAGGACTATCTAGCATTTTACACTGCCAAACCTCTATTCCCTGCTTGGAGAAGGAGGAGGGAGAAGGGGGAAGCTTCACCATCTATTAGCATTTGTATGAAGGTGAGCTTGGAAAGCCATTGATAAACTTCCTCCTTCCCAGAGGAAAGGGGAACAAAGGAAAAGCTTTTAAAATGTCAAGGAGAGGTTTGTTGCTTGCCAACCTCCCAGGAGAAAATGCATTTCATCACATTGGCCATGGGCTGTCAACCTCCAGGTGGGGCCTGGAGATCTAGAGTTACAACTTATCTCCAGACAACAGAGATCAGTTCTCCTGGAGAAAATGGCAGCTTTGGAGGGTGGAATCTATGCCATTATACCCCACTGGGGTCCCTACCCTCCCTAAACCCCACTCTCCCCAGGTTCTACCCCCAAATCTCTGTTAATTTCCCAACCCGGAACTGGCAAACCCTACAAGGTTCTGATTTTGTCTGGAGCTGCATTGTCCATCCCCCCCCCCCCCCGGGCCATGATCCCAATCCAAACTGGGCCCTGGTGGCACTTCTTAATTGAGTTGCCACAGGGAATTCACAGGTGATTTAGGCCTGCAAGTTCCTGTGACGATCACTTATAAAAACGTAACATGGAGTTTGGGCCTATGTCTTCTTCAGCCCTATGTGTTCCTGGTATCCCACAGCAATAATTCTAGCAGTGTCACCCTGCCTGGGGAGAGGCTGCCTTCCCTTCCAGCAAGCTTGGGTGTTGTAAAGCAGGAACCCCTTTAGTGGTTGGATTCCAGAGTCCTGGGCAGACAAGGGTCTTTCCCAGCACTTCCTACTTAAGACCACAGAACTACAATGCATGTGCTGTGCCATGGAGCCATCATATGTTCTTATTTTTCAAAGTTTTATTCTTTTCTTTCAGTGATGGAATATCTTCCATCCCCCCCCCCCCCACACGCACACTCTGGTCCCTGGCAGCATGAAGCACAGATGATCATAGGCCTTGTCTGATGTATTCCACATTTCCCTCCCATCCCCTGGTGATTGTTTGACAGACCTGACCTAAATTAGGAAGCCCATTGTCTTTCCCTGGTTCATTGCCACAACGTGAAAGATGCATGTAAAGCTCAAAGGACAGGGGAGAAGCTGTAGACAGCAGAAGTGGACTGGCACTGTAGAATTCAAGACATTTTTTTTCCAAGCAGTGTTTCAGGAGTCTCTGTTTTTTGGCTTTTTAATTCTGCTTTCTTTATTCCTGTAAGTAGATGTGTTGATTGACAGAAGGCTTTGACCCAGGGTGAATTTTCATAGCTTTGCTTTAGAAAAGAAGCAGATCTTGGAATGTTTTCAAAAAAAGGTGGAATTTGTTGCCCAAAGCCCCAATTTGTTGCCCCCAGTCCAGGACTGGGGTGTACAGCACACATGAAATGCTACCACCTCCAACATCAACTTGTTCTAGTATTGCCACATTGTACAGAGAGATCTTGGCTTCTTCTGTAACAGATCTCCAGCCAAATAAAGGGAGGATATAGCTAAGACTTTTCTTCCCTGCCTTGCTTTCCTTTATGGTCCCTCTGCCACCTTTCCCTCTCACATGTCATGAGCTCCAGCATGTGGGAAAGGAAGATGTGACGCAGAAGAGCAAGGCTGTGTCCTCTTTCATGGATACACTGCTGAGATGGGTAGGATAGAAAAGGTGGGATGAAAGAACCATGAGAGAGGGTACGAAGAGGATGCAGTAGTTGCATCCCTTTTGTGGGATGCAAGGCTATCAGTGGGAAAAGAACAAGGGGGAACAAGGTACAAGGTGAAGAGTTATTCAGTCCTTATGGAGCCATACATGTTTCACTGTAAGCTTCGTCAGGGGATCTGTTATAAGGTACAACATACAAATACAAATTCATTAAAATATATAACAGATAAATAATAATATTGCTTTACCATTTTCTAAAATGATAAAATACATCAGCATGCTATAAGTTGGCCCTATATACTTTTTATAACAACATCCAGGTCTACAACAGAATTCTCTTGTAAAATAGAAAGGAAGATTATTCATATACATAATCCAGAATAAAATAATGGAAAACATTGTGACATACCTTCTGTAAAAGTTTTCCAGCTTCCACTTTGAGCAGTAGAATGAGCAAGCTGAAGTTGGCTATATTTTATAATCAGGTATGATGCAATGCATCTTTTCAACCTCTGACTCTTAAAGGACCGGTGATTTCAAAAATGCTTAGTTACCATGATCAGATATGTAAAGGAGATCCATATAGCCCATGTGGGACCAAGGATCTTAGTCAGAGTATCCACTTACCTTCCTTTCTCATTAGCAAGTTGTCATTCTGGCCTGGTATCTTTTGTTTAGCCCAAAACCCCAGTATTTGTGGATGTATGTTTACATTCTATGACGTGTGAGACCAAAGGTGCTGCTGTTCTTCCAAAAGATATATTGCTTTTATGCTTGCAAATTCGGCAAATATGTATCAATGGGAAAAACCAGGAAGTGGCTTTCCAGTTAGTGACCAAGCAATCATGTTTGAATTTAAGGGTATGAGTGCTTCAATGAACAATGAACCTTGGCATTTTATATGGTGATTTTCTTTAACATCCAAAACACTTCACATACCTCATCTAATCCTTATAATAGGACTTTAAATAGAGACAACACACCTGATGGGGGGGGGATTTCCTGTCCCTTTAACAGAGGTTTGATGAGTGGCAACGGGCAGCTGAAGCTTCTCACGCCATGAATGAAGTTAAATCACATGACCTGATCATTGCTTGGAGATCAAACTAGTATTTAAAAGGACTGCTAGAGGGACCAATTTAAAAGTTGGCAACCAAACTATTAGATAGTCCAGTACTGTTATCCTTTATAGTACAATGGCTGTGAGAGGGTCCTTGCTGAAGGCTTTGAAACAGACTGCCCAGCTAATGGACCCTGATTGGACAGCTAGTGGTGCAGTGGTTTAGTGTATCTGCCTAGAAGTGCAGAGGCCTAGGTACAGTCCCCCACTTAGCCATGAAGCGCACCGGGTGACATCAGGATAGTTGGTACCTCATCCTAACCTATCTTACAGGGTGGTTGTGATGAAAAAACGGAGGGAAGAGAATCCTGTACACAGCCCTGAGCTCCTTGGAGAGAGTATGGGATAGAAATGTGAATTCACACTGTGGAACAAAAACATGGCACCACTAAAGTTCACTGAAACTTTGTCAGCACAATGGACATGCAACTGAAAAAATTACAGAATACAAAACTCCCCAAGCATATTTCCAACAGTGTCCACTTGGTGGTGCTATCAAACAGCTTTCTTCCTTCCCAGCCTAAGGAATGTCATTACTTGTCTCCCTACACTAAAATTGGCTGCTAACAAACTAGAGATCTTTCCTCGATTTGACAGATCTGTTCTGTAGATTATCTCTTCTTCCCATTCACATCTACTCATCACTGCACTCCTGTCCCCATTCACAAATCTCTCTGCTTCTTTCCCATTCACCATTCCAGAACAGCTCTTTGGCCAAGAGTGACAGCCCAGAAGAAGACAGCATTCTGCCTGCATTTCAGATTATGCTAAACAGCACCTGGAAGCAGACTGAGCCCCCCCCCCTTTTTGGCTAGATGCAAAATATAGATGCCAGCATATTAATAAATGTGATCTGAGCTTTGAAGAGCTCTGATAAAAATACCAGCAGTGTTTAACTGACAATTTATTAATGCAAATTATCTTCTGAAGCAGAAGAAAAGGGGAAGTGACAACAGACAAGAGTACCAACAGCATGTGCTCAGATGTCTCAAAACTACTACATAGGATGCATCAACAGGGTCTGTAGAAAGGAGCTACATGCTTCCCTGATTTTTTTTTTTTGGTTAAAATCTCTAGTTCTCCACTTTGCAAAGAAAGCACACATAAACATACAGGGACACCAGGGTGTTTTTTGGGCCGGAATGCACCGGAACAGCGTTCCGGCTGGCATCTGAGCCCGCCCCACCCCTCCTCGCTGGCAGGAAAGGGCCCCATGCTCAATTGAGCGCGAGGTCTGGCCTCCCGGCTCTTTGCCCTCAAAGGAGCTTTCCCTTTAAGGGCAAAGAGCAGGGGTTGGTTGGGGCCGGAGCACTGCCCCCTGCTTCCTGCAGCCCTCAGTGGGGCCATGAGGAGGAAGAAGCCAGCAGGTAAGGCAATGGCCACTTCCCCCCCACCCCCATCTTTCCTGGGCTCCACCCGCCCCCCCCCCCCCCCGCCACTGTCTTTCCTGGGCTGCAACAGCCTCCCCCCCACCTACCTTCCTTCCTTCCTCTCTCTCTCTCTACCCCCCCACCTGTTTTTGTAAAAAAATATTATTGGAAAAGGGGAGGGATGTAAAAAAGCAGAGTGCCCAGGAAATGCTGGTTTTGATATCTTTAATTTTTGAGAATCTCTCTTGTTTTCTTCTGTTTAAGAAAAGTAAGTTTGAAGTCTGTTTGTTTGCCTTGTTGGGAATAGCTTGCAAATATATGTGTGTCTAAAATCTGTATTAACGTTGTTTGGTGCTAACTGCCATGCAAGAGGAAACATCTGAAAAAGTAGCTTCATTGTTGTGTGTGTTGGCAGAACACTTGCCTGTTGCTTGGGGGACTTTGGGGGACATCTGCAGAGAAACAGAGTTGTAACTAAAAATGGTCAGCAGCACTTTGGAGATTGCCTGTTTTGTGAAATTTAAAAAGTGGGCAGAGTTTCTGAAGAAGATGATTGTCCCTCTTCTCCTGCCACTGGGCTGACATCTGCCTTTAATGGGCCAGCAAAATTGATGTTCTTTAACCTCCTAATAAGAGAGATTTCTGCTTCTGAGGAGTTGACTTCCAACAATTGGTGATCTTGTGATGGTAGTGATACTTTGATGTGGTAAAGATCACCTGTTCACCTGAACCTGTGGTACAGACTCTACATGGTAACCACTCCACTGGTACATAATTGCTAGTGTAATAATTCAGGTGGGTAGCCATGCTGGTCTGAAGCAGCAGAACAAAGTTGGAGTCCAAAGTTTCATCCAAGGTATAAGCTTTTGTGTGCATGCACACTTCTTCCATCTGAAGAAGTGTGGGTGGCTCATGAAATCTTATACCTTGAATAATTTTTTGTACCTTGAATAAAATAGTCCACAAACTACTCCTGTCCAGTGCATCCACAAACCTAGGGTTCTTCTGCCAGTGAAGTAGGGTTGCCAACTCCAGGTTGAGGAAATCCCTGGAGATTTGGGAGTGGAGACTGAGGAGGGTGGGGTTTGGGGGAAGGAGGGACCTAAGCAAGGCTTCCATGGACTCCTCTTTCCAAAGCAGCCATTGACCTGATCCCTGTAGTTTGGAGCTCAGTTGTAATTCCAGGAGATCTCCAGACCCCACCTGTAGGTTGGCAACCCTAAAAATTCACATTCAGCGTACTAGTTCTGCAGGAAGGCAAGCTGATTTCCATGGGAACCTAACCTTTAGGAATTTATTCCAATCCAGTGTGGGAATAATTGTTGGACATAAGATATTGGTTCAGGCAAGATTTTTTATAGATGGTACAGAAAATGTTTTTATTGGTTTTGTCAAAAACATTTGGACAACACAACAAACAAGGTAAACAGAATAAGAAGCAAAAGGTGGGTGTGGCGGGATAACCACACTTCTGGGAACATGGGGGTGTGGCCTAATATGCTAATGAGTTCCTGCTGTCAGGGGTGTGGCCTAATATGCTAATGAGTTCCTGCTGGGCTTTTTCTACAAAAAGAGCCCTGAGAGACACTTATTCTGCACCATGGCTCCAAACAGGTGAAAGCCTGACGTTTATTTTCTTAGAATTAAACTTTCTTGAAACATAGTAAATGCTGTTAATCATATTAAACTAGTTGTATTTAGATTGTTGCTGTTTTGATTTGGCCTACAGCGCCTCAAGGAGCACCTACAGTTCCTCCTGCTCCGCCGTATATTCCCTATTGGCAAATCCTGTTGGAGTCTATAGCGCACCAACTTGAAGATCAGAAGCACAGCCTATAGGGGACAGCTGAAGGTCTACTAGTTAGCATAGCTAGATTAGGGACTTCCCACAATTACAAATTATGTCCTTCCTGTCTTCAGACTGGCTCTTTGGAGACTTCCTGCTCTAACTGAGCCCTCCCCCATTTGTTCCTGTCTCTCACAGCAGTTAGTTAGTTAAGCGTCTCTCTCTCTCTCTCCTCTGTTCTATCAGAGTTTATTTCTTCTTTAAGAAGAATGGCTGCTTAGCCTCAAGCAGGGCAAGAGCTTTTTTTTTGGAACATGCTCCCACCCAAGATCAGGGCCCTGCAGGACTTGCTACAGTTCTGCAGAGCCTGTAAAACGGAGCTGTTCCGCCAGGCTTTCGGTTGAGGCGGTGGGCGTTCAGCCATTCTGGCCTCCCCTGTTTATGGCCCCTTCCCAGTGCCCTGCTGCTCTAGACAATACTATTTGGGCACTGGAGCTTCCTGGGGTACCTATATCCGCCAGACATGAGGCACGGGTTTTATTGTATACTCTGCCATCTACTGTTTTATTGGTTTTATTGCTTGTGGATTTCATGTTGTAAGCTGCCCTGAGCCCACTCGTGGGATAGGGCAGGATGTAAATTAAACCAATAAATCAATAGTAAACCGAGTTATTTTCTTTAAATAGTTGGAGCGCAGTTCCTCTGCATATTTAAATTCTGCCGGCAAGCAGTGTTCCCTCTAAGCTGAGTTAGTGTGAGCTAGCTCACAGTTTTTTAGCCTCTGGCTCACACATTTTTGTCTTAGCTCAGGAAGGGTGGCTCCAGAGCAAACTGATTTGTGCAGCAGCCAAATCACTCGCTCACAACTTTAATGCCAGTAGCTCACAAAATTGAATTTTTGTTCCCAAGCCTCCACAGCTTAGAGGGAGCATTGCCGGCAAGTGCTTCCATCATGGGAACGTGAGTGGAACTCACAGAGACCGTCACATGGGATTGTCACAGTGTTTACTTCACAGTACCCTGCGCAATGCTGATAAGCTGTGGTGGTTCCCTGATAAGCCAGAAAATCATGTGTAGAACACGTGATGACCTACATACATTTTCTCCTACATGGAAGTTGCATTTTTGTGAAAAAATACAGCGCATTCCTCCATTATGGTCCTACCATGAAGGACAAGTAACATTCTGGCATTACTGGTCATGGGTGCAGTGTCATTCTAAGTAGCCAATAATGCTCCCCTCTCTGCCTTTTCCCCCTTCAGGGTTCTACATGTGGGTTTACCTGAGTTTGATCCCTATGTGGATCCCCACTCCCTCGAGTTATGTTACTGTCTGTGTTCTCCCAAGATTCCCTCTAACGGTGTACTTCTTAGCCATCTTATTAATTTATGTAATTACTTCATTCATTTATGCATTTTCTTCCCCAATGGGACCCAAAATGGGTTACATTCTACTCCTTTCCTCCAGTTTTTTCTCACAACCCCATGAGGTAGGTTAGGTTGAGAGTGTGTAACTGGCTCAAGGTTACTCAGCAAGCTGCCATGGCAGAGTGAAGATTCAAAGCTGGGTCTCTCAGATCTAACCACTGCACTAAACCTAACCACAACACCCAGCTGACTCACTGCATGGGGTTGTTTGTTCTTAATCCCTTGCATGTCTTCGTCCTGGTGGGAAGCCCAAAACAAAAGCAGTGACACAGATGATGGTGAAGAAGAGAGCCCCATCCTTCACTCGGAGTCTCAGAGCGGCCTACAATCGCCTTCCCCTTCCCCTCCCCCTCCCCACAACAGATGCCCTGTGAGGTAGGTGGGGCTGAGAGAACTCTCTTGGGAACTGCTCTTGAGAGAACAGCTCTGAAAGAGCTTGTGACTGACCCAAGGTCACACCAGGAGCTGCATGTGAGGAATGGGGAATCAAACCCAGTTCCAGATTAGAGTCCGTGCTCCTAACCACTACACCAAACTGGCTCTACTTGCATGTGCATCCACCCCAACTAACACATTCAGTGAAAAACTGCTCTTTGTACACAGTGTTGTATGCCTCTTCATCATCCTTTACACTTTTGCACACACATGGCTGCATATAGGTACACATGTGTTTGCATGCACAGATGCATTTTACCACAAGGGGTGCTTCTCTGCCTCCCTTTTTTTTTATACTGCAGGTGGTTTTATTCTATTTCTTTTTAATGGACAACCTTTCCAATTTAAAAGTTTTTTAGGCACCTCATGAAGTGCAGATTCATCATGTGTAGAAAAGGAACCCCATAAATAGACAATACCCCCCCATCATTAAAAAAGTGGACAAATTGCAGAAACATCTTTTTTTAAATAAAGAATGTTACACAGCTGGGGCACCCCCACAGAAACGTCCGGTCCCCTCCGAAGACCGGGGGGCCTTGACCAGGGCTTCAGGTAACTCAGAGAGGAGCAGACGTTCCTCCCTTCCACCCAGATTCCAGAGAGGCGGCTTTGTTAGCTCACTGAAGCAGAAACAAAAAGATGTCTTGTGGCATCTCAAAAACTTGCAGCAGAAGCCAACGTACCTTGGAATGTACTCCATTGGTTGCGAGGTCAGCTCCAACCTTTTCCTTCCATTATTCTGTAATATGAATGTAAAATCCAAATCTGTAAAGAACCTACAATTAATTTGTTTTGTATGATCCATTCCACACAAATAACATCCTCATGGCACAAACAACCCATAGGTGATGCTTTGGACAGCATCCTCTCCTGCTGTGGGTCTTCCCAGGGGCATCTGGTTGCCCTACTGCAGGGAACAGAAGGCTGAACTAGATGGATCTTGGATCTGATCCAGGAGTCAGGCATGTCCAAACTCAGGAACACATGGTGGGACATGCCAGGAAACACAGCCCAATTGACTTTCCCAAGTGTGCTTCCAGGATGCGTCCCTCAAGAGGTACATGCCTCTTCTTTTACACTGCAAAGACGAGGACATGCCTGTTGTGTGAAGTGCAGGTTAATCTGCACATGCATGTTCATCCTTCAATGCAGGCAGCAAGCAATGCTCTCTCTAAGCTATGGAGTCCTGTGAGCAAAAATTCTACTTGGTGAGGTATTGGCATTAAAGTTGTGAGCAGGCGATTTGGGTACTGCATAAATTAGTTTGCTCTGGAGCCATCTTCCTGATCTAGGACAAAAATGCGTGAGCCAGAGGCTAAAAAACTGTGAGCTAGCTCACACTAACTCAGCTTAGAGGGAACACTGGCAACAAGTGGTCATCACAGAGCACCTGCTACAACTCCCACTCCCAAACTCAGTGCTTTTCCATAGAGTCCAGTTAAGCAAGTGATACATGTGTGAAGGTATAACGAACGGCTGGCCTTCAAGCATAGGTCAAAGAGGGGTTGGTGATAGGATGGCTCTTCAAGGAAGTCTGGGCAGAAAGTTGCCACGACCATTCCAATAACCAGGGCTGCCAGCCTCCCAGAATCTATATACTAATCCCAAAGCGGCCCCCCACATGCGGATAGCTAAATCTGCACGGGGGGGGAGTCACTTGCGGGGAGGAAGATTTTCCTACACATGGGGGGCACTAAAAATAAAAGCGTTCCTGGGGCGGCCCGGCGGTTAGGAGGCAGCCTCATCGCCGGAGCGGGGGAGGGGGGGGAGGAGGGGAGAAGCGGCGGCCCGAGCATCTCTTGGCCACTTGGGCCTGGGAGCCAGGGGGGAATCGCCTGCCTAAGCGGCCTTCAGCCGCTCGGCCCTCGGAGCCAGGGGGTGGGGTGGGAGGAAAACTTACCTGGAGCCAAGGGCGGCACGGGGGGGGGGGGGGAGCGGTGAGGCCCGGTGGCTCTGTGCCACGCAGGCTTCGCTGGGGCAACCAGGGGGCAGGAGGGGGGAGAGAGCGGCGAGGCCCGGTGGCTCTGTGCTGGACGGGCCTCGCCGGGGCAAGCTGGAGCGGCAGGGGAAGGGATGGCGAGGCCCGTACAGCGTAGAGCCGTGGCCCTCGCCGGGGCCGGGGGGGGGGGGCCGGGGGGAAGGAATGGCAAGGCCTGTGCAGCGCAGAGCCGCAGGCCTCGCCGGGGCCGGGGGAAGGATTGGCTCCTTCTCTCCTCCCCCTGCGGATCCCGCCTCTTGTTGCAACTGATTTTCAGACTACCAAGATCAGGGCTCCTAAAGAACAAGGAGGGGAGACTCTATGACATTTTAACCAAGTGAGGCCCCTTCCCTCCCCCACACTCCACCCCCCCCCCCCAAATCTCCAGGAATTTAACAAGGCAGAGCTGGCAACGCTACTAAGGCAGAGGAGCCCTGTGAAGCTGGAAGACCCAAATCTCCTTGGGCAAGAAAAGACAGCCAATTGCCTCGTCTAATCCGAATGACCTGGTAGAATTCTGAGGGAGTAGAAAGGGCTGTATCCCTACCGGAACATTCATTCTCTAGGGTTGCCAACTCCGGGTTGGGAAATACCTGGGGATTTGTGCAATGCCTGAGAAGGGAGGGGTTTGGGGAGGGAAATGACTTGGGGGGGGGGGCGGTATATGCCATAGTGCCCACCTTCCAAAGTGGCCATTTTCTACAAGGGAAGTGATCTCTGTTGCCTGGATATCAGTTGAAATAGCAGGAGATCTCCAGCCATCACCTCGAGGCTGTCAGCCGTAATCATTCACATTTTCTTTAATGCTGCTCCCTCATGTAAAACCTCGGGTTCTCTCCTCGCTCTTTGCATGCTGTGCTAGTTTTCTACTAGCAGGAACGAGGGGACGAGGCACTCCTTCCCCCGCAATCTGAAGTGGTATAGTCCCTTTACCACTACTTCAGCACTTATCCCGGCTCAGTCTCCGGTATGGACGGACCAAACCAACCTTTCCAAGGGGCGCCGGTTCTGCCGCGTGCTCAGGGTGTTCTGGGGAGCGGCGGGCCGACGGGGAGCCCTTTTGACTGGGAAGTTTGTCTGAGCCGCCGACCCCGCTGGAGCCCGGGGCGTGAGGGCGGCTTTGTGCTCCGGCCGCGAAAGGCGCGGGGCTGCTGCTGGGACCCCAGCTCGGAGGGCGCCGCGACTCAGGCAAGGGGGTAATCTGTCGACCTCCCGCTTGGGGGCGGGACTGGAGAGCGAGGGCTGCGGCGTCTGTCAGTCTGTCTCTCCCCCCCCCCCCCCCTCCGCGCGCCCCGCCTGATGGGGCGGGAGTGCGGCGAAGGGTTTCCCCCTGCCTCGGTCCTCCTGGTCGGGCTCCGTCCGGCGGGCGGGCGGCGGAGCGGCAGTGGGCTGCGTGGAGATGTTGGACGGCGGCAACGGGACGTGCTCGGATTGCCGCTTCTTCCACCACGAGGCGCGCCACTCCTTGGCCGCCGTGCTCATCGTCACCATCGTGGTGGACCTCCTGGGCAACGCGCTGGTCATCGCCTCGGTGCTGAGGAACCGCAAGCTCCGCAACGCCGGTGAGGGCTGCCGGCCAGGCAGGCGGAGGGCGTCGAGGGTGGCCCGCGGCGGGAGGAGGAGGAGAAGCGGGACGGACGCCTCGGAGGGGGTGGAACGCTGGCGAGCCTTTCTCAAGGGGTCGCTTGCTCGCCACCGTCTGCGGGCCCCAGAGAGGCGGCATTGCCCGGCCCAGAAGTGAGGAGAATGTGTTCGGGGGCTTCTGCTCCGGGTCGGGAATCGGGAGACGGACGGACGGACGGGGTCATATATGCTCCAGGGGGAGGAGGCGACGAGATGAAAGGTCGCTGCCCTGCTCCTGGATTTACAGTCCGGTGCAGAAGAAGGCTAAGATTTCCCCCACCATTTGCCAGGAAAGTACAAAAGGCAAAATAATTATATTGGCAAACAGTCATTCGAAGGGCTTTTATTCCACTTGAGGGAGAGCCGGGGCCAGGCATCCCATCCCCCTGTTCCTTGGACACCTCCCCTGCGTCCCAGTTGTTGATCAGGAAAGAAGTGACCAGGCTCAGCTGGCATGGCAGACCTGTTGCCCCTACTACAGGGACCCACGGCTGGTGGTTTCCTTGTGCTGGGGGTGCATGGGGGGTGGTGGCTGGGACGTGTCTTGCATTAAACCCCACATTCTTCTGGCTGCTGGCTGCAGGACTTTGGATCCACCAGGGCTTTGCCCCAGAGTATGTTTTTGCTGTCAAGTCCCGGTGCTGAAACAGGTAAAGTCATGGGGGAAAGTGATCCAGTGCAGGTACAGAGTGCTCCCTCCTCCCGAGACTGAGGTTACTCCAAATTTGGGATGTGGTTGGCAAATCAGGCGTCGGAGGGAGAGTCCTAGGTGGCGTTCATCCCGCACATCCGTCCCTTTAGACGTTAAGTCCTGCCGGCTGCCTTTCTGGGTGAGATGCTGAGGAATGCTCTTGATGAAATACAAGCAAGCATTTCAGAGGCTACAGACTGGTGAGAAATGTAACAGCCTTCATGCACAGATGTGAATTTCAGAGCTTGCCTAGAGCAGAAATTCATCCGGCAGCTGCATTATCTTCCGGAGAGGGTTGGCCACTTAGCGCATCTGATCAGCTCTTGAGACAGGGATGTGATTTCAGGCGTGCTTCAGCGTCCCTCCGTAGGAATGTGCTCTCTGCCCAAATCTGTTTCAGAAGATAACTCAGCTGTGAGATTGATTGCTTTGAGGTGAACGGTTACGGGTGTGAAATCCAGCTTGCAAACCACAGCTGCAAAACCCGTTTCTGGGAGAGTAAACCAAAGGGATGGGACGACGACTCATGGCTCTCGGAACTTGCTTGCCGTTCTGTTCATGCCATTGACTTCTAGCAGGCTGAAGTCTCTGTAACCATGGCCTGAGGGCTGGGAACAGAGGTCAAAAGACCAGCCGCTCCCCATTAGGGGTTTGTGTGGTATCAATAAATCATACTGCTGCTTGTCTTAATTGCATGTCACACAGACCACAAGTGCCTGTGGAAGGGACAGAACTTTGCACTGAAGCCTGCAAAAGCCACGAACCTTGCATTCTAGTCTGAAGTGTGTCTGTGGGTTGTAAGTGGCTCGCTAAATGTTAGCATTCCGGTTTAATCCCAGGGGACCATTCGAAGTGGCGATCTTGCTCAGATTAAGCCGATGAAGCCAATTTTTCCCCTTCTGATTTGGTGACAGTCGTCAAAGCTCGTGGCAATAGCTTCAGGATGCCACTGGCTACAAGTTCCTAAGAAGGCAGCTGTGTTAGCCAAGTTTGTGTGTGTGAGAGCCAGTTTGATGTACTTGTTAAGAGTGGAGAACTGGGTTCGATTCCCCACTCCTCCACATGAAACCAGCTGGGTGGTCTTGGGTCAATCACAATTCTCTCAGAGCTCTCTCAGCCCCACCTACCTCACAGGGTGTCTGTTGTGGGGAGAGGAAGAGAAGGTGATTCTAAGCTGCTCTGAGACTTCTTCAGGTAGAGAAAAGCAGGATATAAAAATAACTTTTCCCCTTCTTTACTCTGTTGCAGCAAAAACCAAAAGGCGTCTTGTAACTCCGATTGTAGTTGCCAAGCACAGCTGTCATGAATGGTCACTGTGCTTGCTCCATATACTTCCTGACTTGTGCAAAAATAAATCACAGGCTCTACCCCTTGCATTTCATGGCACTGTATGCATCCCCCCACCCCGTATCCATGGGTATATGTCTGCCAACTATGAATTCACTTCAGACTATGTATGTCTGCCAACTATGAATTCACTTCATTCATCTGATGAAGTGGGCTCTAGTCCACAAAAGTTTATGCCTCTTAATAAGCCTGCTAAGAACATAAGAGAAGCTAATGTTGGATCAGGCCAGTGGCCCATCCAGTCCAACACTCTGTGTTATCCAGTGGCCAAAAACACCAGGTGCCCTCAGGAGGTCCAGCAGTGGGGGCAGGACACTAGAAGCCCTCCCACCGTTCATTTTAACGATGCTGCAGTGCTCCTTAGGATTGCATTGGGAGGGTCTTCTCGAGAGTCAAGCGCTAAATAGCTTGAGGACCCTCAGTGGCAGAGCGTGTGCTTTGCATGCAGCGGATTCTAAATTCAGTCTCTGGCATCTCCAATTAAAGCATCTCAGGGAGCTGGAGTTGGGAAAGACCTTTCTCTGCTTGAGACCCTGGAGAGCCGCTGCCAGTCTGAGCAGAGCATACAGAGCCACATGGACCAGTGGTTTAACGACACATAAGTGGTATGACTCCCTGTGTCTAGGCTGGATCCAGACCAAATAGGCAATTCCCACCAGTTCTCCCTTCCCACTGCAGACCCCTCATGTCATTCCCCAGGGTCCCCTATCCCAAAAGGTGCAGCATTTTGTGTAGATTAGTGAGCTGCAGAGGGAGTGTGGAGAGGAGAGCGGGTTCTGTTCTGGGGATTGGAAGACTTATTCTGGACTCAACCTGTTTGGTCCAGCTTGGGTGTGAATGTCTCTGTTTCTCCTATACAGCTCAGCATCTCTGCTGTGGGTTATAGGGGACCAGTCATGTTAAGAAAGCATGTGAGATTTGAAATCTGCTTCTTTTTGAAGCCTCCGGTAGGCAGTAAACAGCCCAGGAGAGAGCATTCAAATAACAGATTGATGTTTGGGGCTTTGGCATGTATCACTTGACTGGGGAGCCCTTCTGTTTGAGTGTGATGTTTACGGCGTAATAAAAAGAGTCTCGGTGTAGGGCAGCTGTTTGGAGACTTTCAGCCCTTCCTCGGATCAACATTTCTTATTTCAAAGAGCTGCCTTTTTCTGGATCGTTTACTTTCTTTTTTCTTGCGTTTTTTCTCTCTTTCAAAAGTAAAACACTGTAAGGCTGCGATGGTTTCATTCTGACCCTGCATGGTGCAGGCTGATTATTTCTGATTGCAAGTACTGCTGAATTTTTTAAAAAGGGGCAGAAAACTGCTCAGTAGAGTCCCTCCTTGGGAACAAAGCTGCCTGACTAGGAGGCCATTGTGAAAGGCTTGTTCAATAGGTGCTGCATGTGACTTTGTTTCCCTAATGTTTTTATATAGGGAGACTTTCTGAAGTTGGGGGGTTTGGACAACCGACAGCAGCAGAGGGGAGGAGACCTTAAATTATTGTATTTTGTAATCATAGCATTTAAATCTCCTTGGTATTTGCATGTTTTTCAATAGCATAGCATTTCTTAGGAAATTCGTTAATGTGGTTTGGGAGGTAGTTGGCCCAATTCACGTGAAGATCGCTTGCTTTTTATACAGTTGGCAAATCAGAATTGCACTCCTTAATTCAGAAGATTCTAAAGACTAATGTTCAAATGAAACCAGAGGCTTTTCTTTTGGGACTAATGAATAAGCTAGAAAAAAATCATGGAGCTTTGTTTTTATACATGATGACAGCAGCGAGGTTATTACATGCACAAAAGTGGAAAAGTTCAACACTATTTACTACAGAGGAATGGTTGGTGAAGATGATGGAACTTGCAGAGATGGCTAAACTTACTTCCTTGATCAGAAAAAAGACATCTACATTTACCGCTAACCCTTTATAGTCTTTTTGCAGGAAATGGGAAAAAATAAACTGATGTTATGTGAATTTGCGGATTAAGGGTGGCAGAAAGATTAGATCTTAGAAAAAAGAGCAGCTTATTTCTTTTGTACTAAGACAGTAAGTATTAAGTTTTAATTTTACTTGTATTTGTAGTGGAGAAAATCAGAAGTCACTTCCTTATCTTTTGTTTTCTTTTTCTATCCTTCTTGCTTTATTTTTTAGTTTTATATTTGTAGCCCCACCTGGTCATGCCCACTGTCTAAAAACAGTTGGTGGGCACCAAGTGTTGGGGACCCCTGCACTAGAGCGAACCATGCCCTTTAGATTCCAGTTTGATTTGGTAAATCTGTCGATGTTGGCCTGATCTGCCTCACCAAGTGGGGCCAGCGCAGCTCCCAGCAGTGAAGCACAAAATGGTGGGTGGGGCCAGCAATGTTTGGCTGTGCTCTACCCTTGGACATGGCTGTGCAGCACTGATGCTACGACCATGGCTACAGCAGGTGTGGAGGAGGTGGATGGAAGGATTGGGGGGAAATGATGGCTGCTGCGTCTGCTTTTTAGACCTGCTGCTGAATTGAGAAAAGAGGGTCCATCTCCAGGTTACACCCCCAGTTGGTTAGAGGACGGCAGGGCGGGGCAGGGATGAAACATAAGACCGGATGAAATGCAGATGATCTCTTGCTGATCAAAAACATGAGAAGGCAGAAGAAACGGCACAGGGTGTCTGTGTTCTGCCAAGGACTGCGTGTCCCTTGGTCATGAGAGGAAGCTGGTCTCCTGGAGTCACTGATGCTCTGTGCCTTTCAGGTCATTGGTATAATAACTTCCCAAGTCAAGTCCAAATGCTTTTTTTGGCCGGCCTGAAGGAAAACAGATTAGAATGTGTTCAGAAGGAATCAGTCTTGGAACTAATATTAAGGGAACCAATAAGACAAACATTTTCACAAAGCTTAAATCGCCTTCATGCTATTCCCTGTACAGCTGCCTGTTTGATGGCTGCAGAAGTTCATCATACCTAAGATAAAAGTTTAAATGTGTGTGCGCATGTGCTAGCATTACGGTTGCCAGCTGGCCGGGGGGGTGGGGGGTGGAATGTCCTGTCCCTTTAACAGAGGTTTAATATGCAGAAATGGGCAGTGGAATCTTTTTGTGGTAAGGAGCTAAATAGCATCACTGCTGCAAATCAAACTGATATTATCCGGGCAGCTAGAGCAACCTGATTAAAAGTTGGCAACTCTAACTTGTGTGCACAGATGTTGAAAAGGAAGCATCTCAGCCTGCAATATTTTAGTACATCCCCGTGGCCTCGGATTTCACAAAGCTGGGTCTCATTAGCCAATGTTGGCTCAGGTACTTCATGGAACCCCTTGACAAGAGTCTAAGGCTAAGCATAGATCATAAGTTTTATAAAAACTAATGAGTTTTTATACTTAGAGGCAGGGTGTAAATAGCCTGAATAAATTCTGCTCATCTCATCCTGCAATCCAGTAGTTTAAAAAACAAGCAAACAGAGAATAAGCAATGGCAAGAGATTAATAAAAGGAAGATAATTCAGACATCTGATGTTCCAGTATTCAGAAACCCACTAAAATCAGCCCCACTACCAAAGCCTCTACGCCCTTCTTTTGCCTGTGGGAAGGCCAACTGGGGGCGGGATGGAAGTCACTCTTCAGGAGTCTGGACTCAGCATAAAGGCTGCCAATTGCTAACTATCAGCAGAAACATCAATTAGTTGTTTTTAATTCATTTAAAGTCTTTACATGCCTGCCTTTTTCCTGAGCGTCTCTATATTTATTGTATGTATACTGAATGAGCTCTTTTGAGCTTGAAAATTCATGGAACAATATTATTCGTGGTTGAATAATGTCCTAACAATGAAACTCCAAAGAAGACTGAAAGAAATAGCTGGCAACTCGGAAAAGGAATCATTTTTTTCTTCAAGTATTTATCACTGATAAGGCCAGTTCTTTAGCACAGGGTAAAACCATCTGAACAGTCCTGCTTGTCCCAGAGTGGGAGGAACAAGAAGATCTTGGGAATAAAGGGAAAAGTGGGACCTCTGTGCTCTTAAGTGCATTAAGGGTATAATGAATTGTGATATGAGCTTCAGATAACACTTTGATCGGATCTGTTGTCCTCATCCACTTGATTGATAGCCAAGGGAGGTGGGGGGAAGAGTTGCCAGCTGCCATAAATTTCAAAGGAATGTAAAGTTTTATTCCAAGTATTGCGCATAAGTAGAACTTGGTGGGTTTCATATGGCCCCTATTACCTCACCTCACCCACCCCTATCAGTATTATTACTGTTGTTAAAATGGTTAATCTTATTAATCTTGAGTTATGGAATTAGTGAATTGGTGCATTGTAAGATGTTGCTGTTGGATTTCTAATTGGATATTTGTGTTGTATTTTTTTGTATTTTGAATGTTGAAATGTTGAAAATGTTTTCTCAGTTTGTATGCTGAGAGGTTGTTTAAAATAAAAAATCTCTCTTTTCCTATCAAGCAGTGGTATTTAGCTAGCATTTTGTCAGGGAAGGTCTTAAAGCTCCAGTCCATCCTTCCCTCTGAGTCATTGTCAACATTCTCCATCTTCTGTCCTCTACTTTTGCCTTCAGCACTTTCCCTCTCCCCCTCTTTGCCTGACAGCAGTGTTCCCACTAAGCTGAGTCAGTGTGAGCTAGCTCACAGTTTTTTAGCTCCCAGCGCACATATTTTTGTCTTAGCTCAGGAAGGATGGCTCCAGAGCAAACTAATTTATGCAGCAGCCAAATCACTCACAACTTTAATGCCAGTAGCTCATTAAGTAGAATTTTTGCTCACAGCTTAGGGGCAGCATTGCCTGACAGCCAGTCCTCTCTCATGCTTACAGCATGGTAGCTCTGAGTGGGATAAAGAGTCAGAATGTTGAGCTGGCCGCTGTATACAGATGAACGAAAGGCTATAGTATGATGGGCAGGGTAGGGATGGGAAGTTCCCTGGCTGTGCTGCCCATTCCCATCTAGCCACCTTTTAGACCAATGCCCTGGTGGAGCAAAGGATAGGATCAGCCCAGTTCTTTCCAATCCTTTTCCCTCTTTCCAGCGTGGTTGTCGGAACCATGACTTAGTTGATAAAGCACATGCTTTGCACACAGAAGTTCTCCTTTGCAATTCTGGTAAAACAAGGTCAGGGAACACAGGTGACTTTTCATTGCCTCAGACCACTGAGAGCTATTGCCAGTCAGAATAATAATAATAAGAGTTGGTTTTTATATCCTGCTTTTCTCTACCTTAAGGAGTCTCAAAGCGACTTACAACTGCCTTCCCTTCCTCTCCCCACAACTGGCACCTTGTGAGGTACTTGGGGCTGAGAGAGTTCTGAGAGAAGAAGAGGAGACTGGATTTGTAAACCCGCCCTTTACTAGGAGTCTCAGAGCAGCTTGCAATCTCCTTCCCTTCCTTTCCCTCACCCTGTGAGATAGGTGGGACTGAGAGAACTCTGAGATAAATGCTCGTGAGAGAACAGCTTTGAGAGAACTGTGACTGACCCAAGGTCACCCAGCTGTGACTGACCCAAGGTCACCCAGCTTCATGTGGAGAAGTGGGGAATAAAACCTGGTTCTCCAGATTAGACTCCACCGCTCTTAACCACTACACCATGCTGGCCCTCAACCAGAGGAGAGTATATTGGGCTAAATGGACCAGCGACCTGACTTGGGGTGAGGCAGCTACATATGTCTTGAGAAGTTTTTGAAGCGCTCCTTTTACTGTGGCTTGATCTATACAGCAATGACCCAGTGATCCTGTTTGCCTCCATGCCATGAAAAGCTTCATGTGCTGACTTGTACAGTCATAAATTTGATAACGGCAGACAAGCATGGCTAGCCTTTTCTATTTCTCGCCTGTTGGTTACCCTGCCCTCCATAGCACTAAATGCCCCAATCCCCCCCCCCCCCCCACTTCAAGATGTAGACCGAATTACCTAACCCCCAGTAGAAGCTGTAGGAAGGAGGCAAGCTAGTGAAGGGAATCAGGCACAGAGAGACAGAATTATTTATATTCTATTTCTCGCAACACACAGTTTAAGAATTACTGATATATAATGGCTTTGCCCTAGCCCTTATGAGGAACACCAGATCTTCTCCCGATGAAGAGCTATTGCTTGCTGTCATGTTTGCCCTTCTGTTTTGTGGCTTTGCTAATTTTGGCATGGTTTGTTCTTTTGTCAATGAAACTTTAAAGAAGATGACGAGGGAAGGTGCCCTTTTCAGTTCTTTCTAAATGTAGCAGGCTTAGCACCTGAATCAGCAAATCTGAGAAAATGAGTCCTTTGGCAGCATTAATAGAGGAGGCGTGTCTGTAGAGCCTTCTGATCAGACTTTAAAAAATGAAAACAAACCTTGCTTTGGAAAACGTGTGTACACACACACACACACATATATAGCAGATCTGCAGTGTAAGGAGGGATTTTAAATTTCCTATTAACACGTATACACACACACAATCTATGCAGATGCCAACTCTGTTAGTTTGTTGCAGCAAAGGGGGAAGCTTGTGGTGCCTTCAAGGCTTACTGATTTACTGAAGCATGACCTTTCATAGCCTAGAGCTTACTTCATCTGATGCATGAAGTGAATGCTCAGTCAGCATATACATACATACATACATACATACACACACACACACACACACACACACACACACACACATACAGAGAGCGAGAGAGAGAGAAAGAGAGAGAAGCAGAAAAAAATGTGAACAGTAAAGTTAAAAGGCTGCGAGCAGTCACTGTGGATCTTGCCCCACTCCTCTTTCTGGCATTAAGGAAACGTTCTAGACTGAAGCTGCAGCAAGCTTCCTCAAGATGGGGCGTGAATCCTGTAGCTTGGTAAGAGGGGAGCTCCTTTGCATCCATAAGGGCCCAGGATCAATCCCCAGCATTTCCAGTAAACAACAACAACTCAGGTGATTGGATTGGGAAAGATTTCTCTGCTCAAGACCCTGGAGGGCTGCTGCCCATCAGAGAAGACAGTAAAAGGGCTTGATAGTTTTCCTTGGGATAAGGAATCTTCATATTGCCGTCTACACCCCAGTTTTGTGAGCCAAAAGA
This sequence comes from Lepidodactylus listeri, assembly GCA_029233225.1. NCBI lineage: Eukaryota > Metazoa > Chordata > Lepidosauria > Squamata > Gekkonidae > Lepidodactylus > Lepidodactylus listeri. The sequence goes on from JARCFY010000013.1 coordinate 41,152,581, forward strand.
GCTGCTAACATTAAAGTTGTGAGTGAGCCTACATTGGACTATCTCGCAAACTAGTTTTTTAGAAATAACAACTGGTTCAAATACCCACTCTTGCCATGGAAACTTGCTAGCTGATCTTGGGCCAGTTACACACCCTCAGACTAGCCTACCTTACAAGGTTGTTGTGAGGATAAAACAAAGGACAAGGCAACAATGTAAGCCACTTTGAGTCCCAATGGAAAGTTGGGGTATAAATGAAGTAAATAGATATTACTGTTGTTAAAACACTCTTGAAGACTAGAACTTGTCTCTGTAAATAATAAAGGCAGTACAAGTGCAGGTGTATTCTTTGCTCTGTCTACTCTCATCCCTTGAACAGACGAGCGTTTTGACAGCCGTCAGATCGCTCAAAGTGCTTTAGTCTTCCTTGGAGTGACATAATGTCGACGAGAGCAGGCCACCTAAAGGAGTATGTGGTATTTTAAAGAATTTTAAGCACCAAGTCACACCACCGACAAAAGTATAAAGGAATCCAGAAGAGGCCTACAGAGAGCCACGAGTCACCCCAGAGGCCAGACGATGTGTGGTGTGTATGTGAGGGTTCAGTGCATGTCTGTTTTGATCCCTGCTATTGTCTGGCATGAGGCACAGCCCCGCATGTGAGGGGATGGGCCAGGTTGTAGCTGTAGTGGAGGTGCCAGAAGTGAAGTGAGCAGGGAGGGAGAAGAGAGAAAAAAGAGCTGCATGTGCAGAGGTCTACCTTGGCCCCTCCCGCCCACAAAGCAGCCTCCTGTAGGTAGGAGGTTTGGGGGCATCTTGACACAAACTTTTCCTCTAATGTTCATGATAGCAGATGCTTGAGAGCCTTTTCTTTTTTTTTTCTTTTTTTTAAAAAAAAGGCTTTTCCCCTTTCTCCAGCAGCTGGCAAGTGGAGCAAGTGTTCTTTGGCTTGCCTTCACATCTAAGTTTCGTCGCCCTGCGCTGAGCCAAAAATCTGTGCGCTAAGGGCAAAAAATATGTGAGCCAGCACATGCTAGCACAGTTTAGTGGGAACACTGATGCTCTGTCTCATGAAATCTTATGTTGTAACAAGTCTGTTAATTTTGAGGGTTGCCACAAGACTTTATTATTTTGATGTGGCATAATGCTAAGAGAAGGAGCTGTGATCCAGAAGGGCCCTGGTTCCTATCTGAACTATATTCCAAACTCTCAGGGTGGCTGAGGCAAGTGACTCTTTCTCAATCTCTTTCCTTAATTCTGTGATATAAGGATAATAATGCTGTTTAATTTCACACAAATAAAGGATTGCTGGATACTTCATAGACTGATAGTTGGCAGTAGAAGAGGCTGTGTAAAGAGGACTTCAACCCCCCAATGCATCTTCTTTAGCAGTCCCTAAAGTGGATACGTAACCATCCTGTCCAGATCTTAAGTGCATTGTGAGTATTAGCAGCTTTGTGAGGACTTTGGAACACAGCTGGTGGTGGTGGAGGAAGGGGGTGCAGGAGGGTGAGTGAATTAAGGCAAAGGAGACTTTTAAAAAACATTTGCGGTGATTAACTTTAATTAATTTAATTAACTTTGTGATAATTAACTTTTCACTGATGAGTAGGTACTCCATGATGCAGTGGTTTAACCAGTCATTAAAATGTCCTAAGCTACTTTTAAAGAGCAAATTTACAGGAATGGAACAAAAATCATGCCTTCAAGGGGCTTTTGAAACCTCTGGCAAGGATTCAAGGGAACTTCTGTAACAATGCAAACTGCACTAATTGCATGTGTAAAGTGTGGTCTCACAATGATTGGTGTTGCCATAGGGAAGATTCAAACACGCAAAACCAATGCACGGTGTGGCGGAACAGTCCTGCTCAGGCCTTCAGGCCGTGTTCCACCCTGCTCTCCAAGGTTTTTCCAACCCCTGGAGATGCTTTTCTTTGTCTCTTGGGTAACCACTGCCACCACCTGATCTTTGTAAGGAATTTCCCACTGGGAGGGTCAGGACTCCCAGCTTGCCTTCCAAGTTCTGATGCCTTGCATCTGTGTCTTCCACTACCCAGCACCTGGTCACCACAGGGACTATTTAATGCCTTCTGTGCCCCTAGAGGAACAGCCATTTGCCAACTGCCTTCCTTCCTCCTGGTGCTCCTTTTAAAATAGTTTGTCTAAGATGGTGGAGGTCTGTGTGGTACAGAGAACCACTATCAGCATCAAAAGTTATAATTTATTAAAAAGAAAATGTTCACAAGCATATTTTTAGCACAGCACCAGACTGAGCAAGGGATTAAAAAGAAATTGGTAAAATGCAATTCCTCTGTCCCTCTTTCCATACATGCCCTGTCAGATGTTAAATTACAGGACAGGCTCCTTAGCATAGGATGTTATTGATCTGTACAGAGTTACCATAACTTTGCAGCTTCCGCCAGCTCTTCAGGCCAGTGCATGGTTAATGGCTGTCTCCTCCAGACCTCAGTTAAGAGTTCTGTCTGCTCTGATGGACTCAGCACAAAACAGACCTTCCTCCTTGCTTCCAGGAGTTTTATCACCTTTCTTTTCCCCACTCACTGACTAGGTCAGTCCTGAAATCTCCCTAGTATTATTTAACACCTCCAAGTCTCTGTTCCCTGCTTGAAGGGGGGTGGGGGGAGTTTGACCGTTTCATTGCCTAGACCTATTAGCATTTGTATGAAGGTGAGCTGAGGTAAGTCTGGAAAGCAGTTGAACTGGCTTCCTCCCTCCTAGCCCGTTCTCCGCCCGGAGAGGAAAAGAAAATTCAGACTCAGAGTGAAGGTTTTGCTCATTTCAAACCTTCAAAGGAAAAATGCATTTCTTCACACATGGTATTGCTGTTCTAGGACTCTTACAGTTTAGAACTTAGGGGTATGTGGATGTTGATGGTGCATTTGAATGCTCCCTTGCATGGATAAGCTTCCTACATGTTAAATGCTTGTATGTCAGATTGAAAGGTTTTACCCTAGCCTTCTCCAAAATATAATAGGTTTCCAGATACAGGCTTTTTTTTTTTAATGTGGAGGGGACTATTAAAACCTGTTTCCCCCCTTACGTTCTGAAGTGATACAGTTCCAGGAAGAGACATGCCCTGCATATTTACATTAAAACCATAAGAACAGTGGCGTTAGGAAATTCCATGGATGATTTAGTTGAATGGCATTCAGCAGGTAGCCCATCCCTAAAAGATGGTTGTCTGTCCTTTTGGAAAGTCTTTGTTAATCTGCCATTGCAACTTTCCTAGATGTACAGTTTATGATTATTCCATCTTGTCCCGTCCTTATTGGATGACGTGAACAGGCTGCTTCCACCATGGTAGACATTCCTAGTATAAACAGATATTCCCAGTTACTGATGTTTTTATTGTGAGTTTTGGAAACTTGTGGGGGAGGCTGTTGGCAAGTTCGAAGTTAGTGGTGATAGGAAAATCACTGGAGAAATCCAAAGTTCTTTTTGTGCAAATCAAATTTGATGTCAAAAGACCTTAAATTTTCTTTTAAAAACCCTAGCTGGTAAACCTCCATATCAGCAGGGATGTGTGGTTGGCAGGCAGAAGTTTTCAGTCCCTGCTATCTTCTGATAGCAGCAGGAGTCAGGAAGCCCTTCTTCTGCCTGAGACTCAGGGTAGACCATACCGACTAGCTGGATCTCCGTGATCTCAGGCCAGTGGTTTTCAGAATGTGTGCCTGGGTTTCTTCCTTGCTCACTGAGTTCCTGCATGAGATAATCAGTGTGGGGCAGGGGGAGGGAATCCAGCTTCTTGCCTGTTAACAATTACCTTCTAAAGAGCACAGCTGCAGTGGGAATGTTAGGAGAGCGTGCCCTACAGCAGGAGTAGGTAATTCCCAGCATGCATGCTGAGACCAATACAGCAGACCATTTTGCTTGGCTCCAGGGCCAGATTTCTACCCAAGCAACCAAGGTGCTGGCAGCAGTGTGGGAGAAGGCAACAGGCACGACTTACACCCATCATCACCTCCCAGACCAGCACAGGCACCAACCGAGTTCAAGGCAAATCCCTGAGATGCTAACAGTGGCTGGTTCCGCATTGGCTTTTCCCTCTGTGGTTTTACGAAACTCATATTGGAACAGAAATTCCCCTCTGCATTGCATGCTGCTTTCACTTCCTTTGAACATCAGATTTTATGGTACCCTCCACACTCCATGCCACTTTCACTTTCTTCGAACATCAGATTTTGTGGTACCTTCTGCATAGATTTATGGCCGATCAGGGGTGACTTTGCAGTCAGTACGGCATTGCCTCAAGCAGTGGTTCTTAACGTTGGAGGTACTGAACCCCACCAGTTTCATATACACATTCACCGAACCCTTCTTTAGTGAAAAATAATTCTTAGTACTTAGTAATAGTACTAAGTTGGAGGCCCCACCAAACCCCTGAGACTGACTCACCAAACCCCTAGGGTTCGATTGAACCCAGGTTAAGAACCACTGGCCTCGAGGTATTTGAATGTGGTTTTGAGCTGAACTTTCCCCTCCCAGTTCAGAAAATGTGGAGCGAATGCTAGATGGAGAATCATCCAGTGCCTCGGGATTTGTTATTATAAAGCATGCCTGTCCAAGTACAGTTCTTACCACTACTGCCCCAGGCCCTACAGCATTTCAGGGCCCTGCCGCCTTAATTAAAAGCCCTGACCCACAAATAGCCATGTCCAAAACGTTATTTTTGAGGATGTTTCCCAAAGGCTCATGGGAATGCTTTTGAGAGACTAACCATGACCTGGGTGGTGTACAGCAGGACTGGGCTAGCAGAAAGGTGGAATTTTGGAGATGTAGTGAAGTGTTCTTCTTGAATGCCCTTCTAAGCTTTCTTGCCTTGTGGAAGGGAACTCAAAAGGCATTTAAATGCCCTCTGAGCTATGTTTTCCTAGGAACTAACACACTGGCTGCCCTGTCCCTTGAAAGGAAGGGCTGGAAACAGGCTCAGAACCTCCCCCTTTAAAGACAGGCATCCGGATTAATTTAGCTAGATGTAATTTAAATGCCCCCTTAAAATTTAAATGCCCCCGAACCAAAAAAGTCCTGGCTAGTGGCCTGCACCATCCACCTTCTTAGGTAAATGTTGCTTTTTTACACATGGACCTACCCCTGTGGTGGGGACCATTCTGAGTTCATACAGAGACCCTAAAGACTTGGTCGGTTCGACAGGTGATCACTTGCATGAGTCCTTTGGTGCATGTGTGGATTTCGTGACAAGATAAGTGTCCTTAGCAGGTAAGCCGGGGGAGGAGGATGTTCTTTGAAGATGGAAAAGTTGAAGACTAGCCTTGACCAGGCCTCCTAAGAAGGAGCCAGTTCTGCCTTCTAGTTGTTTTGAAACAGAAATGCTAACTTTCAAAGTCAGATAAGCTGTCTTACAAAATTGCCATGACGATGCTATCTCTCTTCAGAAAATTTTCTAGGCAGCAATCATGATGGACAGGAGGAAGCACAATGAGCATATACTCCATCATTCATGGTTCTGAGAGCTGCTCTCTGAAATGAGAACCTGTTTTATGGCTATGAGACAATTCTACAGCCAAATCAAGGGAGCGAATTCTTAAACTACCAACAAACCACTTTGTCCAAATCAGGCTATCGTCCTGGGTGGGGTGGGGAAGAACAGCAGCCAGACAGACTGTCAATGGAGATGCTGCTGCTTCAGAAGAGCTCTTTGGGAACATGATGCAGGGTGGTTCTGTCTGAGTCTGTTTGCTTTCAGTAAGCTCTGTTGTCCTGTTTGCAAACAAACTGATATGACAAAGGCACTTTAAATCTCACTTTCTCTGTAATGAAATACGTCCTGTAAGGGAACAGCTCAGTGAAATAGGGTAGGCTACACCCCCCATATGTATCAATGTTGATATTTTTTAGCAACCTTAGCTCAGTTAGTGTGGTGTTATTTCTTTCAAAAGCCCAAATAGCCTGGGACAGAGACTGTAGCTGCTACCGACAGGGCTTTACTGGGTTGGCACCTCAGTTGGGGAACACCTTTCTTGCCAGTATTCACTTGGCTTTTACCTGTGCCTTTTCGTAAGTGTTTTCTCCGTTTGGCCTTTTCAAACAACATTTTCTCAATAGCCTCTTAATTTATTTTTGCAGCCACAAAGTATTAGCACTGTACTGACTCTGTGTTTCATTGCTGTTTTGAATGTGTTAGTGGTGCCTGTGGGACACTCAACTATTTATGCTCTTTTATCACTATTTGAAGGCCCTCCTTGTCCTATATGTCATTATAACACGGTTATACGGTACAGCCAATTTACAGTGGAGGGCTAGGCAAGTTCCTCCAGTCTAAGCTCTTTAACTTCCTGGAGTAGTTCTGCATAGGATTGCACTGTTGATTATGTTAATATACTCAATATATTACCACTGGTTATTTTGAAGTAATTTGATTTGCCTGTATTCGTATTGTGCAAAATGTAACCTGGAAGTTGTCTGGAGAGTGAATGTAACTGAAAGCACAACATGCAGTACAAAAAGGAAAAAATCTTTTAGCATCTGTGTCATTTTCTTGCAAGAGTCATCTATTGCAGTTTTGCAGTCACATTTTAAATCATGAGAGCAGTCTAGGAGGAAAGGGTTAAACACACTGTCCCTAGCAACCTTTCCCTGATCTTCAAAACAGCTGCCTGGGGCTGCAGATTAGCATTTAAAACTGTCAGAAGTCCAGAAATATAAATTTTTTGTGTCAAGTCTGGTTTCACCATTATTTTAATATACGTGCTTGTGAGCTAAAGCTCACTCTTGTCAGATGTACCATGAGATGCATCATCTGATTCCATCAGATGTCTTTGTGGGGTTTTTTTGAGGCATCAAATTTACACAGCTGTGCTGGCATATGCAATGTCATCTTTGTAAGAGTTTTATACAGTGGGGTTGTATTGTTATCCCCATATTACAGAAGGCTGGAGGGAGAGGGAGGGAGGCTGAAAGGAAGGTATCTTTCAGGCTTGCAGCTGCATTGAGATTTGAACTGTGGACTTCCTGGGTCCCTGTTTACTATGCTGCTCCAGCTCTTAATCCAGGCAGCCAAAATCTAATTAAAAATGCATCTGTAATGGAAAGCCCTGTTAGAGCTGGCTTCGTTTGGAATAATTATTCTGAAGCCATTTATATTTGAAGTTAATCAGCAGCAATTCTGTAACTGCACATTTGAATGGGATGGATCCTCCTCCACTTTCCCCTAATGGAAATACATGTTTGCTGCTTCTAAAACATCCATCCCTACAGGCATAATTTCAACACCGGTAGGAAGAGCGCTGGTGGGTCAGGCCAGTGGTCTGTCTAGTCCTGCATCCTGTTGCACACAGTGGCTAACCAGTTTGCCTTGAAGGGCCAACAAATGGGGCACAGAGGCCTTCCCCTGATGTGGCCTCCTTGCACTGGAATTCAGAGGTTTGCTGCCTCTGTATATGGATGTTTGCTTTGGTTGCTATGGCTAGTAGCCATTCATGAACCTCTCCTCAATGGATCTTTCTAGTCCCCTACACTCATGGACATAACTATATTCCCTGGCTGTGAATTCCACAGTTTAATTAGTCATTGTCTGGCCCATATGTTGTAATGTCCAAAGGATCTCATGTGTAAGCACCTGCTACCTGAGATCCTTTGGACATGTCAGGGACTGAACTTGGGACTTTCTACCTGTAAAATAGATCCTTGCCCCATGCATAGCCCGCAGTACCTGTGTGCCTTTGTGTACATGGGGCTCCAACCTGTCCTATTGGGCCTTTCCATTTCCCCATGCAAAATGAGAGAACACCCCCTTCCCCATGGCAGTACATTGCAGGGCCATTTTTCAGGGAAGTGTGTCTACTTGTCTTTTGACAGAGGAGCATCTCCAGGGTTTCCAGGAACACAGTTTGAAAACCATTTTATGAGACCCCAAACTGCCAGCAAAGTATATTTTGAGCAAAATTTAACAGCGGTTGTAATAGACACTGTGTCCTAGCAGATGGTGACACTATATTGGCAGAGCTGCGGTTTCTGGATCTCATGGCTTGTGTTTGGTGTCCAGCAGTATGCATTCCTTATTTTTGTCTCAGATTAGACATTGGCTGGGTATCAAAAAGAAAAAAAGTTTGTTCCATTGCCTTCAGATTCCAAGTTGACAGTTCCAAAGTGATGCTTGTCATGTCTCTTCCAATTGCTCCATTCTCTTGTTCGTAGGAATGAGTTTCTGCTTTTCATAACAATCACAAATCAAATGAGACCTCTTAAGGGGGGAAAACCCTACAAGCTGGCTGCAACTAGCTTTTCTGCGCCTGAAAAAGGAAGGCAAAGTCCTCTTTGACCACCCAAAGAGTCTATGTTGATTGTCATGGGACCTGCATGTTCAAAAGCCATGTGGGACAGGGGCTGTGGTATGGTGGAGACTTGATTGAGAGAAAAAGTTGCTGCATCTTATCCTCTGTATGCCGGTTGTTCCAGATAGCCCAAGTGGAAATTGCTGACGACATTATTTTGTTGGTGTAAGCTGAAGAGACCATATTTGAATGGAAGAAATGTATAACAATAGTGAGAGAAGGCTCGCTTGCTGACATAGTGGTATTGCTCTACTTTATCCATTGTGCAGAAATGTGAATAGAACCTTTCTGTGTTTCATAAACCAAAATAAATTCCACGAACCAGACAGAAAGGCAGCTGGGAATGTAGGTAATTGATCAACAATTCAGACCACCTGGATTTAATGGTACCTTTTGTGCACAAAAATGCATTAAGCCAGGATTTAAGATAGATGAAGGCAGCCGGAGCTTTGAGGGTGAGAGGTAATGGGGCCTTCTCAGCCAATCTCATTGCTCAAAAGGAAACTTGAAGGAGACAAGTGGCAGGAAGGGTGGGGGTGGGGCGTGCAACCGACCACTTTCCCATCGAGCTGCAGCTTCCTTCTTCAGTGGCAGCCGGATCTTTGGCACAGAACTGAGTCTCCTCCAGGAGGGAAAATCAAAGTCGGGGCTTACTCTGCATGACTGCCTGGATAATCCTTAAAAGGATTCCATTCCTGAAGGCATGTTCCCAAGCCCATCTTCTTATGTGAGCTCATAGAAAAGGCCACCAGCCCTCCCAGGGTGGAGGTAAATAATTGCCAAGATGATGCAGTAATCTGGACTCCCCCCTGCTGAAGAGAAATTTGCCGATAATGCTTTCCAGACTTACTGGACTGCCGGTTCACAAGGCCAGTAGGTGAATCATACTGTTGGCTGCATTCTGACATCTCAGTAAACGCACTCCTCTCTTGCTGCTTCCTCGGATATAAAAACAAATGCTCCAAAAGGCTGCAGAATGCTTCCAAATGCTTAACCCACCTCTTTTTGATGGTACACCCTCTTCTGTCCTAATGGTCCAATAGCAGAGGTTGACAATGCTTTCCCAACAGCTCCTCGTTCAGCTATAAAGATAGTGGAATAAACAAGCATTAAATGCCAGGAGCTACTATTATCTCCCCTTCAGAGGGACACCTGCCTGAGAACATCCAGCATCGTTAACGGGCACTGTATGCACGTCCAGGGGGTAAAGTGGACGAATGTGGGATTGCTTTACTGTGTTGAACCGTTTCAACTTTGGCAAAGCGACTGCCTGGCGTAATGGCATGCTGTACCCCCCCCCCCCCAACTGTTTGTGCCATTTAGGGTAGCCATGGCACAAAGTGACCAGACAGAGTCTGTGCCTTTTTCTGGAACTGGAGGGTCTGCAACAGTGGCTCCACCCAGGCCTGTAGCCATGGGGGGCAACAAGGGCAATGCCCCCTCCTGATTTTGCCACACCCCCTCACTCCCCTAACTGGCTGCGCACCACTCCGGGGCTTTTATTTGCTTCATTTTCATCTATGGGTTTTTTCCCCCAATGGAAGAGCATTGACAAAAAATGTATACTCTTCCCACTTGGAGCCAGAAGTGGTCCATCCCACTCCGCCACCTCATTTCCTGACAGGCATGGAGGGGGCCAGTGTAGTAACATGCTTCAGCACCACTGAATACAGGTAATTATGCCAGCCCTTTTCACAGTCGTTCTTGAGCAATTAGCAGGGGTGCGGCTTCTCCTCAAATGCATCTGGCTCTTTTGTCCCTCTCTCAGCATCTCTGGCACCCTGCCCTTGCCTGCTGCTCCTCTCAGCTCTCCAGAGCACAGCAGCTTTAGCCAACATGTGTCCTCTGCTGGTCGCTGGCATTGACACTTTGTGATAAGTATTGGAGTCGGGAGTCCATGGAATAGTGAAACAGCTAGATCTTTATTGCTGGTCCGGATGAAGCATACAACCCAGGGCTCGAAGCCCTCCTTTTATGCTGGTCAGGGACAATCCCCTGACCTCACCCAACTGGCCTGATAGGCTATTAGAAGTCTATTTACATTTCATAGGTTCCCTGGGAGAAACCTAGGTACAGGATTGGTGGTCGGTTTGAATCCACCTGGCCTTTGTTCTACCTGGCTGAAGCTCAGGTAGTTTCTTGGCCATGTGCTCTGGCCATGCTCTGGCCATGTGCTCTGGCCATGCGGTCGCAATTAAGAGAGCACATGGCGACCGCATGGTCAAAACATAACACCCCTCCCCCCATAGTCCAGAACCCCTCTGCACACATAGTCTTTGAGATAGTCTGGGCGTCTGCGCTCACGTCCAGAGCGCCGGGGGGTTGTAAGGCGGGGCGTGTTGCTTGTGTCGGCAGGTTGCGGTGTGGGTAGTTGTTCTGCTGGCGGGGCCTGTCTGCTCGGGGGTTGTTCAGGTGTGGATGGTGCGACTGCTTCGTCTGCGGGCAGGAGTGGCATCTCCGCAATCTCCGGATCAGGGTCTGGCGCTGCTTCTGGAGTCGTGTCGATGTCACGGTCTGTTGGTGCAGGGAGTTCGGGGGCCTGGGTATCATCGTGGTTCTGGGTACGGCGTCGAATCTGGTCAATGTGCCGTTTCCAGACTATGCCATCTTCCGTAAGGACCTCGTAGGAATAAGGCCCTGTGACTCGGACGATCCTCGCGGGGAGCCATGTCGGACCCCGCGCAAAGTTCTTTGCGTATATGGGGTCTTCGGGAGCGAATCCTCGGGCAGCTGGCCGGTCCTCCGTTGTCGGGTTCCCCTCGATTGCTCGGTCGGGATGTAGGCGGTCCAAGACGGTTCCCAGTCGTCTTCCCATCAGAAGTTCGGCTGGCCGGCGCCCGGTCCCTGAGTGGGGTGTGTTCCGTTGGCAGAACAGGAACTTGTACAGCTGCTCTTCCCAGTCGCCATGCTCCATCTTCTTTAACGCATCCTTAGTTGTCCTCACCATGCGCTCGGCCTGGCCGTTGGTTGCGGGGTGGAACAGAGCGGAGTGGATGTGGCGCAGACCGCAGGCTTCCACAAACCGTTGAAACTCGCCGGAGGTGAAGGCGGTCCCGTTGTCGGTCACGAGAGTTTCTGGCATTCCGTGTGTCGCGAAGATCGGCCAGAGACTTCTTAAGGCAGCGTTGGTGGAGGTCGAAGCTACCGGCACTACCTCAAGCCACTTGCTGTAGCTGTCAACAACGATAAGAAACAACCGGCCCTGGACCGGTCCAGCGAAGTCTAGGTGCAGGCGGGACCAGGGCTTGTTAGTAGATTCCCAGGATCGGACAGGAGCATGTGGCGGATCTGGCCGTGACTCCTGGCATTTGGTACACTTCTGGACCCGCCCCTCAATGTCTTTGTCCAGGCCTAGCCACCATACGTAACTCCGGGCCAGAGCTTTCATGCGCACAATTCCTGGGTGAGCCTCGTGGAGGGCCTCTAGCACTCGGGGCTGCAGGGGCCCGGGGATCACCACTCGAGATCCCCATAGCAGGCATCCCTTGTGGGCCGATAGTTTGTGCCTGCGTGCCGTGAAAGCAGCGAAATCTGGTCCCGGTTTTTCCGGCCACCCCCTTCCCACCCAGTTCGAGACACGGGAAAGGATGCGGTCCCGCCGCGTGCGACGGGCCACATCCGATACCTGAACAGGGTGCTCCGGTAGATCCTCTAGGAGCGCGATGTGGAAAGCGGGAGCCGGATCAGGGTCGCAGGACGGGAGGGGAAGACGGCTGAGGGCGTCTGCATGACCCATCGCCTTCCCCGGGCGATGTACCAATTCGTAGGAATAGCCTGACAAAAAAATTGACCACCGCAGGACCCGTGGGGACAGCATGTGAGGGGTCTGCCTGTGGGGGGCAAGGAGACCCAGCAGCGGCTTGTGATCTGTGGCCACGGTGAACGACCGTCCGTAGAGATAGTCGTGGAATTTCCTGACGCCGGCTACGATTGCTAGGGCCTCCTTGTCGATCTGGGCGTAGTTCCGTTCTGCCGACGACAGGGTCCTGGAGTAGTAGGCAACTGGTACCTCCTTTCCGTTGGGTAGCCGGTGTCCCAAGACCGCCCCAACGCCGTAGGGGGATGCGTCGCAGGCCAGGATGACAGGGAGCCTCTCATCGAAATGCGCTAAAACCGCATTTGAAATTAATAAGTCTTTGACGGCCCGGAAGGCTGCATCATGCTTGGGACCCCAGGCCCAAGCCGCTCCCTTGTCCAGGAGACGATGCAGGGGTTCAGCGACCGCCGCCTTGTGCGGAAGGAAGGCATGGTAGAAGTTCACAAGTCCCAAGAACGCCTGGAGTTCCGCCTTTGAGGACGGGCGGGGTGCACCTGTAATTGCCGCTACCTTCTCCTTTGTAGGGTGAATGCCGTCTGCGGTGACTTGGAACCCCAAGAAGGTCACCGAGGAGACTCCCAGGGTGCACTTGTCTTTTCGAACCTTGAGACCCGCGTCCTGGAACCTTTGCAGCACCATCCGGAGGCGAGCTGCGAACGTGTCGGCGTCCGGGGCGGCGATGAGGACGTCGTCGAAGAACGGCTTCACTCCTGGAACATCTTTTAGGAGAGAATCCATTAGATTTTGAAAGATTCTGGGTGCTACGCTGACCCCAAATTGGAGGCGTTTTACTTGAACGCTCCCTTGTGAGTCACAATCGTTTGTGCCTCGGCCGTTGCTTCGTCTACGGGAAGCTGCTGATAGGCTTGGGCCAAGTCTAATTTTCCAAATATTTTGGCGCCCGCGAGGGAGGCCAGAACATGGCTGACCACTGGTACCGGGTACGCATGGTCCTGTAATGCCTTATTAATTGTACATTTGTAATCCGCGCAGATGCGGACTTCCCCGTTAGCTTTGAGGGGGGTCACAATGGGAGTCTCCCACTTGGCGTGGGAGACCGGCTCGAGCACCCCTTGTGCCACGAGCTTTTCCAACTCCGCCTCCACTTTGGGCTGGAAGGCGAGTGGTGGCCGGCGGACGGCCACGCGAATGGGCCGGACTGCCGGGTCCAGGTCGAAGGAAACTGGGGGTCCTTTGTAGCAGCCCAATGAGCCATCGAAAACGGCGGGAAATTCCTCGCAGATGGATGAGAAGTCAGTAGAGCCCATGCGGTGTATTCCGGTCCACTGCACTCCGAGCGGCTTGAACCAGGCGCGACCTAGGAGACTGGTTAGATTGCGCTCCACCACGAGAAGGTCCAGCAGGCCATTAAAGGCGTGGTACTGGACCCGGACCCTGGCTAGCCCCTTAATAGCCACTGGGTTTTTCTGGAAGTCCCGGAGGACCAACCCAGCCGGCAGCCGCAGCCAGCGTGCCCCCTTCGGGCAGAGGCGGCAGAACGTAGCTGCGGACACAATTGAATATGCTGACCCTGAGTCCAGTTCCATGGAGCAAGGAACTCCCTCTATTCGGAGAGACACGGAAATTGCGCCCGGGATGGGCTGAGGCAAGTTCATTACCGTGGCCGTGGGAACGACACTACCCACTTCTTCGAAGTTCGCTGCTGGGGCACGGTGGCTGTTCTTCAGGCGGCAGGCCTGGGCGAGATGTCCTGCTTTCCCGCAGGCATGGCAGATGGCATCACGGAAGCGGCATGTCCGTCTGTCATGGGGGTCCCCGCAGCTGGCGCACGTTGGGGCCTGCCTGTTGAGGGAAGCAGAAGAGGGAACAGAGACAGATGCTGGGCGCCGGCCCTTGGGCCTGGGGACGCCGGGCTCACCCTTCTTCGAGCGTGGTTGCATCTGGTGGACGTCCTCTTCTTCGCTTGAGTCGGGTTCGGGAGGAGCCGCCTGGTGGACTTTGGTGGCTGCCTTGTCCTTTTGCGTTGTCTCGAAGGCTGCCGCAGTTTCGAGCATCTTCTCCAAGGTTGGCTCCGGCATTGCAATGAGGCGCCGGCGGAGCTTGGCTTCCCGGACCCCTCCCATGAAGGCGGTCTCCACGTGGTCATCCATGTGGCGGAATTCGCAGCCCACGGCTAGTCGACGGAGTTCAGCCAGGAAAGTGGCGGCCGACTCCCCCGGCTGCTGCTGGCGCTGTATGAACTCCCAGCGCCTGGCCAGTTTTGATGGCTTCGGGGCGAAGTAATCGCCGAGGGTCTTGGTGAGCACGTCGTAAGACACCTCGGAGGGGTCTTGCGGGGCTAGTAGGTTCTGGGCCACCCGCATGACCTCCACCCCTCCGGAACTCAAGAGCCAGGCACTCTTCAGGTCCGCATCTGTGATTCCGCGGACCTTAAAGGCGCAACCCAGCGTCTTGAGTCAGGACTCCCACGTCTCGGGGCGAGACGTATTGAAAGGGGTAATTGGTCCCGGAGCGTTTGCCATATTTACCAGAGCAGGAGCGGCGGCGGCTGTTTGAGCGATGTCCTCGTGTCTTGCGGCGGTGTCGGGGAGCGCTGAGGCTTGGCGCTGGCTAGTGCCGGAGGATTGGGCTCAGAGCGGCTTGCGGCGAGGCGTTGGAGCGCTGGAGCTCGGAGATGCCTGCGGCCGGCGGGACGGAGCTCGCTGTGCTGCTGTGGTCTGCTGGAGAGTCGCTCATCGGGATCCCATCCTCGTCGCCACTGATAAGTATTGGAGTCGGGAGTCCATGGAATAGTGAAACAGCTAGATCTTTATTGCTGGTCCGGATGAAGCATACAACCCAGGGCTCGAAGCCCTCCTTTTATGCTGGTCAGGGACAATCCCCTGACCTCACCCAACTGGCCTGATAGGCTATTAGAAGTCTATTTACATTTCATAGGTTCCCTGGGAGAAACCTAGGTACAGGATTGGTGGTCGGTTTGAATCCACCTGGCCTTTGTTCTACCTGGCTGAAGCTCAGGTAGTTTCTTGGCCATGTGCTCTGGCCATGCTCTGGCCATGTGCTCTGGCCATGCGGTCGCAATTAAGAGAGCACATGGTGACCGCATGGTCAAAACATAACACTTTGCCATGCCAGCCACTCCCTCTCCAGTCTCCACTCACAGTTTGCCGGAGCCGGGTAGCTACTGAGCGGCTGCCATCTCCGCTTCTTTCCGATTTCAGCTTTCCTTGGCTCCCTGTCTGGGGCTGCCCATGCCATCAAGCCCCACGCCACCTCACTCCTCCTGCTGTTCCTCAGCCTGGTCCAGTGTTGCTCCTGCCTCTCTGGGCCATCGCCCACCACCAAGTCTCCACCCCCTCCACCCGCCTATCCCTCCCTTGCACCCCCCACTCACCCTCTGCCTGCCCTCCCATCCTGTCAGCTCCACTATATAAACTGCCCCCTTGTTGCCTCCACCAACAAAAAACTTCTAGCTATGGATGGGTTGACATGCTGCTGTGACTTGACTTGCTGCCGTGTGACCTGAGATGCAGGCAAAGGGCTCTTTAACCCCTTCTTCCTCAGTGTGGACAACATCAGTGGCTTGGGCAGAGCCCTATAGCCACCTAAGCTGCTTACTATCATTGGTCTCCATCCTGGCTTATTATGTGCAGGAATGAGCAGCTGAGGGGTGTAATAACCAGGAGCACTTTGTGAACATATCTCTTGCTTTTCATGTGGCTGGCAAGAGGGGGGGTTAAAGAGGTCTTTGCTTATGCTTCATCCTGGGATAAAATGGCTGAGTGCACAGTTATTCATGCAGAAGGGGTGCTTGGGGGCTACAGTCATGGTTATGCAGAAATCTCTTGGGGGCTGATTTTAATACTAGGTCCTTATATTGCTTTAGTTCTAGCCTATGCATTTCTAAGCAGTGTAGTCAAAACAGCTCTGAAGCAAGCACTTTCACATAAGCAGTAGAATGAAGTGGGCGCAAGGTCCTAAAGTGGTGGAATGGACTATACTGCTTTTTGCTGCAGTTGGACACTTGTCTTTCTGAAGGCTCCCCTACATTTAAAAAAAACCCCTCTTTAGAGTAGAAAAAGATCCCAATAGAGAGAGGGCGAATGTTGAGACAATTTTGTACTTACAGGGTTTTTGTCCCCCCTTCCTTTGAAAAAACAGCATCCCTTACCTGTATTCCAAAGTGTTACAGCCCATTCTTTCCCTCGTATATATGAAGCTGCCTTATACAGTTGGACCACAGGTCTGTCTACCTCAGTGTTGACCTCTGACTGGCAGTGTCTGCCCAGGGCCTTGGTCAGAGAAAAATGTTTCTCAGTGGTTGCAGTTCTGTAATTGGAGATGCCAGGGATTGAACCTGGGACCGTGTAGGCGCAAAGCATGTTCTCCACTGCTGAGCCACTAAGACGGATTTCACACATGCCACTTGCCTCTCATTCTCGCCAGAGTTTCCCTATCAAAATAGCCCCGGACCATTTTCGTCAATTTCGCACTTGAAGCCTCAGTTCCCCATCTGCCCTGCATGTTTCTTTTCACATTACCGGCTGCTCCGCAGCTGCTGTGAGGCTTCCTGCTGCTGCCCCCTCCCATTCCCCTCCTAGCCCCTCCCTCTTTCCCTCCTAAGGTTTTTTAAAAAAACGTGTGCATGATTGTGTTATTTTGTTGTAATGCAAAATGTCAGGCGTGTTGCCAGTGGGATCTCAGGCACAAAATGGTGGCCCTTTTTTATTTGCACGCAAAACTTTGTTTTGGGGGGCATGCAGCTTTCAAAGGCGACTTTTGGATCCCCTCAGCTTGCACACCGAGCCGAAGACCTGTTTGGCGACAGCTGTTTCAATTCACAATACTCGCTTTTCATTCCCCCTTGCTGGGGGAGGGAGGGGGGAAACCCACCAGGACTTCTATGGCAGAGTTACAGCCTAGAAATCCTGCCAGAGCTGCGTCCTCCATCACTTTTCTGGCTCCTTCCCCAGCCCTGCCCGGGCCAGCTCCTGGGCAAACTGACTCCGAGGCCTGCAAGGAGAAGCGGGGGCAGCGCTGCCTCGGCAGGAGGAGCCGGCTCTCTCTGGCGCTCCACCTGGGCAGCGGAGCAGAGGATTCGCACCCCTGGCCCACCCGCTCCCCACGGGGACCAGGAGGAAAGCGCCCCCACCTGCTCTGCGGGGCTGCAGCAGGGGCACCCCAGTCGCAGTGATCATCCGCAATTTTGATATAATGACCTCCCCCTCCCTCTTCCCCTCTTTCTTTAAGCCGCTTTGCCCTTCAGAGGGCAAGGAGGGTGGGCAGCAGCCCCTCCACCCCGCCTGCCTGCCGCCCACCCACAGCTCCAGAGCCAAAAGGGCGTTGAGAAAGCACCGAGCGCCAGCTGGTGCCTGCCTGCCCGCCCTGGAGGGCAAGATGGCTGCTGGCCGGGGTTTCCAGGCGCGGGACAGCCATTGGTTCTGCAGCTGCCTGAGAAGTGGGCTCGGGAGTGCTGGGGGGACCATGCCAGATGCCAGGACTGGGGGGACCTTCCCTCGCTCTGCCCAGCAGCGTTTCCTCGCATTTTGGGAAGGGATGGCGTGCATCCCTCCCTCTGCCTCCTCCGGCTGGCCTGAGAGAGGCAAAAGCTAAAGAAAGCAGCAGTATGAGACCCACGTCCTCCTGTGTGCCCTGCTAAAAAAGCCCCCCCCCCCAAATGAATAAATAATAAATAATGTCAAATGAACACATGTGTATTATATTCAGAAAGCAATGATGAGGACTTGTTTCGCTGTATATAGTACGATATAACGTAATGAGGTGTTTTTTTTTTAAAGGAAGAAACTCCCGCCATGGGGTGGGCCAGATGGAAGGCAGGCGAGTGGGCATGGAAAGGGGAATCTTCATTTCGGTTTCTCCCCGGAACAAACAGGAAAATCCTCTAAAAACAGGATCTGTTTGCCCAGGGAAAAAACGGGGGGGAGGGGGGAGATTCTCAGAGAGATTCTCCGGGGGGAAATGTGAGCTGGTGTGGTCAACTGGTGTGAAATTGACCAGAAGACCCGGGACAAGCATGAAGGAAAGCGCGGGGCAAACGCTAGTGTGAAATTGATCTGACTAGGTTTCATTCTACTGGAGAAGTAGGCCGGAGTGAAATGAGATTATTTGCATGATCCTTGTATTGCTGCAGCTTTAAAAAGAGTATGGTGATCCCACACAATGCAGTACTTCATAGCTCATGAGTAGCTGTTCAGCAAATTTAATTCAGCAGTTGAGGCCAAGCTAGCCATTGATTAATTAAGATTTATTTCTCCCTGGTGGAATTGTAAACTGTATCAAGGGTATGCTGGCTAATCTTTTTAAGTCCTCTGCTTAGCCCTCATTCATATTTTCCTGCTATCAGATCAAAGTCGTTTCTAGAGTGAGAGTTTCAACAATCTGGAATGATTATCTTGGCCGTACCTCTGCTAATTGCTCAAGAACGATTGTGAGAAGGGCTGGCATAATTACCTGTATTCAGTGGTGCTGAAGCATGTGAAGAAGCTGAATACGAGAGGTCCCGGGTTCAGATCCCAGACAAGCCCCCATAGATAGGAACTCTCAGTCTGGGGCAAGTGATGCTCTGTATTCTTGGTGTTGGGGGGGGGGCAACAGTGGGAGGGCTTCCTGCCCCCACTACTGGACTTTCTGAGGGTACCTGGTGTTTTTGGCCACTGTGTGACAGGGTGTTGGACTAGATGGGCTACTGGCCTGATCCAGCATTGGCTTCTCTTATGTTCTTGTGTTCTTATGTTAATACTTAATAATAATTATCATATGGCAGTGTGTGTAGTGTAGCCAGGAGATTGTCTGGCAGCCAGAAATTCTAGCTCTTTGAGCATTATGCCCCAGTAGGTGGCAAGCCAGACTTAATTTAAAGCAAGAGACATTTTAGAGGTGGTTTGCCATTGCCTGCCTCTGTGTCATGCCCCTGGTATTCCTTGGAGGTCTCCCATCCAAATACTAGTCAGGGCTGATCCTGCGTAGCTTCCAAGATCTGATGAAATCTGGGCCATCCAGATCAGGGCTAAGGAAGCTGAATTTGAATATGATGCATTTCTCTAATGGGTGCTAGGGAGTCAGCATGGTGTAGGGCTTAGAGTGTCAGGCTAGGTTTGAATCCTCACTCTGCCATGGGAGCTCAGTGGGTGACCTTGGGCCAGTCATGTGCTGTGAGCATAACATACCTTGTAGGATTGTTGTGAGGATAAAATGGAGGAGAGGAAAATGATGTAAACAACTTTAGGTCACCGTTAGGGAGGAAGGTGGGTTATAAATGAAGTAAATTAAAGTAATTTACTAAATCCAGCAATTCTCTTGGAAAAGCATATTTTATGTCTTTTATGGCATAGACTGGAGCCAATTGAAAGGCAGAGACACAAACATTTGAGTTTTGGTTGCAGGCAACAATTCAATTCCCATTATATTAATTAATCTGGGTACCTTAATACTGGTCTTGGAACGTGCTTCTCGCAGTATGTTCAACAGGATATAGCTAATTTGGAAAAAATTCAGAGGAAAGCTTTGGGCATAGAGAGCCAGTGTGGTGTAGTGGTTTGAGTGCTGAATTACAATCTGGGAAAGCCAGGTTCAAATCCCTGCTCTGGCATGGAAGCTTAGTGGGTGACCTTGGGCCAGTTATACACTATCAGCCTAACCCTTCAGGGTTGTTGCGAGGGGGGGGGGAATGGAGGAGAGGAGAATGATGAAGGCTATGCTTGGTCCCCGCTGGGGTGAGAGGCAGGGTATAAATGAAGTAAATACGTAAATAAATAGACCAGAAGCCCAGTATCACTGGGTGCTTTTAGCGTATAAAGAATATTGTTGTGGACTCCTTAAGTCTTCTTGGGAGCATGTCAGAAAGAAGAGGGGAACAGGATTCCACAGACTTTAACGAACAGGTATCCAGAGTCTAGATGGCGGTGGCCGGGGGAAGTGGGGACTCAGCATGAAGACTCAGCAGCAGCTAATATATAGATAATATCAGGGGGGGGGGGGGAATTCTCGGCTTATGAAATAATAGTAGCCATTAAGTTTAATCAGGAAGTTTTGGTAAGTGGCCATAATTCGGGAAACAGGCCGAGCAAAACTAAATGTGGATTTAGTGGCATTGGCACTACCCCCTGTGGTGTGATCACATTAAAGAAAGCTAAAGGCAAGAAACCGCAGGAGATGCCAAAGAGGATTTGATTTAGAGAAACGGCACCTTCATTTCATCTCCTAAAGCTTATTCCACAGAGCGGTAAAAATAAGATTAGCTGTGACTGAAAGGGCACAAAGGTGTCCGGCATGGGACAGATAGACTTTATTTGGAAGAGGAGTTCAGAAGCGTTCCTCTGAATGTACAACTCCATGGATTTGAGCAGAAGCTTAGCCAAAGCTTTTTT
Organism: Lepidodactylus listeri; assembly: GCA_029233225.1. Classification (NCBI taxonomy): domain Eukaryota; kingdom Metazoa; phylum Chordata; class Lepidosauria; order Squamata; family Gekkonidae; genus Lepidodactylus; species Lepidodactylus listeri. The sequence goes on from JARCFY010000013.1 coordinate 41,173,037, forward strand.
GAGTTTTCAAATGGTTAAGAACGTAAGAACATAAGAGAAACCAATGTTGGATCAGGCCAATGGCCCATCCAGTCCAACACTCTGTGTCACACAGTGGCCAAAAATACCAGGTGCCCAATGCTCCCTCTAAGCTGTTGAGTCTTGTGAGCAAAAATTCTACTTTGTGAGCTTCTGGCATTAAAGTTGTGAGTGAGAGAACTGGCTACTGCATAAATTAGTTTGCTCTGGAGCCATCCTTCCTGAATGAAGACAAAAATGAGTGAGCCGGAGGCTAAAAAACTGAGCTAGCTCACACTAACTCAGCTTAGAGGGAACTCTGGTGCCATCAGGAGGTCAACCAGTGGGGCCAGGACACTAGAAGCCCTCCCACTGTTGCCCCCTCCAAGCACCAAGAATACAGAGCATCACTTGCCCCAGACTGAGAGATCCTATCTATACTTTGTGGCTAATAGCCACTGATGGACCTCTGCTCCATATCTGTATACTAATAGCGAAGGTGCCCCCTGCATGCGGATATCTAAATCCGTGCGGGGGGCACGTGGGGGGCAGGGAGATTGTTCTGCACATGTGGGGGGGTCCCCAGATGTGCAGAAAAAACTGAAAACTTTAAAAAAAAAATAGGGGGATTTAAATCCCCCCCCCAAAGTTAAAGAGCATTCCCTGCGCACGCACAGGGAATGCTCTCAGAACTCTGAGGCAGCCCAGCAGCTGAGAGCCGCTCGGGCTGAGCCAGGGGGGGATCTACTTACCTTCTGGATCTGTGGCTGCTGCTGGCGGCGGCGGGGGCGGGGGGGCAGGTGGAGAAGCCCTGCTGGGCCTCACTGGGCCTTGCCATTGCTGGGGTGGGTGCGGGGGAAGAGCTCTCCCACCGCCAGCTCTTCCCCCTGCCCCCCCAGTGACAGCAAGGCTGGCAAGGCTTCTCCACCTGCCGCCACCCCCATCACCAGCAGCAGCAGCCACAGGTAAGCCACAAGTGCGGGCCTCACTGTCACTGAGGGAGGGGTGAGGGGAAGAGCTGGTGGGGGGAAGAGCTGGCGGGAGGAAGAGCTGGTGGGCCCCGCGGCTGGAAGCTGCGTGGGCCTCGCCGTCACTGGGGGGGCAGGGGGAAAAGCTGGAGGGGGGGAAGAGCTGGCGGGAAGAGCTCACCGGGGCAACCGGGGGCAGGGGAGAGATCGGCGGGCCCCTTCTTCCCCCCTGCGAGTTCCGGCCAGGTGTACCAATATAGTGGCAAGGGTTGGTTAGACCTGGCCTCAGAGAACAGGTCTACCCAGCCCTTGCCACTATATTGGTAGACCTGGCCTCCGGAGATCCGGTCTACCCAGCCCTTGCCACTGTATTGGAAGACCTGGCCTCCAGAGATCAGGTCTACCCTCCCCTTTCCACTCTATTGGTAGACCTGGCCTTCAGAGAACAGGTCTACCCAGCCCTGGCCATTATATGGCCTTTGTACTGGTGTTCCTGGATTGTTTTGCTCATGTGGAGACTGTGTTGTTCTGAGCGCCTCAGGGAGATCTTGCTGGTACTTGGCCTGCACAGCTCAGTGCCTCGCAGGAGTACTATGTGTAAATCTCTTTGCTGCATTCTTAAGTTGCCTCCTCCTTGTAGTGTTGAAGTACCCTGGCCCTGTTCCGACACCTGACAGACACCCACCTGTCTGGTGGTGGTGGAGGATTATGTTTAATGGCATCTGGGAGGCTGGGCCAGCAGCAGGGCGAAGGCAATCCTGCTGAGCAAACCTCCCCGGCGGCTGTAAGCATTCCACCTCCTCTCCTACGCCTGACAGGCAGCTGCCTGTCCAGTGTAAGTGTGGGAGGGGTGGGATATTAGAAGCCACTGTGGAGGTGGGGCCAGCAGGATCACTAAAGCATTTACTAAGGCCAGCAGGATCACTAAGGCAAAGTGTGGCTTTAAGCACCCTGCAGCCACTGCTGCGCCTGACAGACAACTGTCTGTTAGGTGTAGAAGGTGAGGGGGAGTATGTTAGAAGCCATCAGAGAGGCTGGGCCAGCAGCATTACTGCACCTCACAGCTGGTTGTTGGCCATTCCTGATTTCCTCAACTGCGGTTAGCTCTCTGCAGTCTCCTGTAACTGTTTTTTTAAACCTCAGAATCCTGAGCTCTGCAGCTGACCAATCAGAGAGTGGGGGGTGCAAGGAGGCAGCCACATAGGAATCAATGGGGGGGGGAGCACATTTTCCCCCTTTTGACCCACTTAGGGGTCGAATTTCTAAAAATCCATTCTTAGTGAGCACCTACGCCATGGCAGGAGCACTCTCTCCAAATTTGGTGCTTCAAGGTCCAGCAGTTTGGCCTGGACGTTGATTTTATGGTGAGGGGACTTTCTTTTATATATATAGATTTATATCCCTAGTATAATTATTACTACTGCATTACTTTGTTTTTGAAAATGATCGTATACTATGATATATGTATTAGTTTTTATGAAAATAAAGATAAATTTTAAAGTTATATTTTGATCATTTCAACTCTATGCAATATTTTCACTATGGATTATTTTATCTTTGTGTACCATGGACCCTGCCTAACAGTGCAATCTTAAACAGGGTTACACAATTCTAGGCTTATTGATTTAAGATTATTTAGATGGGTGTAACTTTGTTTAGGATTGCACTGTAAGTCTATTAAATATGCAGAATTTTATGCAGTGACTAACAATCCCTGGTAGAGATGTTAATCCCCAGGTTAATCAAAAGATGCATCCACTAAGTCATTGAATGAGCATTACAAATATGCACACTGATGCATATTGGTGTACATGGAAGCTTGCTTCTATGCTGGAAATGCTATTGGTGGATCAGGATGAATATATTCATTGACTTTTATTCCTAGTTTTACTCTAGATGGTTGGCTTTTATTCATAGTTTCCCCCTCCCCTCTGTTGTGGGTTGTGATAATTCACTACATAATTAGATCTTCCGGTTCCTTAACCATTTCTTTGTTTTTTCCACTGCATAGGCAATCTTTTTGTCGTCAGTTTGTCTGTGGCAGACCTCGTGGTGGCAATATACCCCTACCCTCTCATCTTAAGTGCCATCTTCCACAATGAATGGACAATGGGTAACATCCACTGCCAAATCAGTGGCTTCCTCATGGGCTTAAGCGTCATTGGTTCCATTTTCAACATCACGGCCATAGCGATCAACAGGTACTGCTATATTTGCCACAGCCTCCGGTATGACAGACTCTTTAATCTGAAGAACACCTACTGCTACCTTTGCCTGACGTGGCTGCTCACGCTGGTGGCGATCGTGCCGAACTTCTTTGTGGGCTCCCTGCAGTACGATCATCGGATTTATTCCTGCACTTTCGCTCAGACAGTCAGCATGTCGTACACCATTGCTGTGGTGGCCATTCACTTCATCATCCCTCTGTCCATAGTGTCTTTTTGCTACCTCCGAATTTGGATTTTGGTGATCCAAGTCAAACACCGGGTGAGGCAAGACTGCAGGCAGAGGCTAAGAGCAGGGGACATCCGGAATTTCTTGACTATGTTTGTGGTGTTCGTCCTCTTTGCAGTTTGCTGGGGGCCACTGAACTTCATTGGCCTAGCTGTCTCCATTAATCCTTCCAAAATAGCACCGCAGATTCCAGAGTGGCTTTTTGTAGTGAGCTACTTCATGGCTTACTTTAACAGCTGCCTCAATGCCGTGATATATGGCCTTCTCAACCAGAACTTCCGGAATGAGTACAAAAGAATCCTGATCACTCTGTGGACTCCACGGCTCTTGTTTGTCGATGTGTCCAAAGGGGGGACAGAGGGAATGAAAAGCAAACCATCTCCAGTGGTGACAAACAACAACAATAATCAGGCTGAAATTGACTTGTGAAAAAAAGGAAAATTATTTAATTTAGTTATGTTTGTTTACACTGTGTCAAACCTTTTCTACTCATGCTCCTCCAGGGCTTAATGTTGCTGGTCCTTGCTCATACAAATAATTCCCCCCCTTTTCTCTTTTTTTAAAATAGTGTCCTAGTTCCTGTGGTTTGTAGAAGCTGCTTTGGGGTTTATTAGGGATACTGGCTGAGCATGTGAGGTGGGAAGTCCCTGGATCCAATCTGAGCTCAGCCACCGACACATCTGAGGTTGGATCCATACTAAATTTTCCACTAGTGGAAGTAGGGGTGTAATTTCGGCCAGTTTCCCCCTTATGCTGCAGATTTGCCTGCTATACCCTTTGTAAGGGTCCCGTGTCCTCAAGAACAGCATTTCAGAAAGATCTAAGGGCTGCAGTGTATGTGTGTAAGGGGAGAAATGTTCAGTTTAGGGTTGCCAGGTCTCGGTTGGAAAATACCTGGAGACTTTGGGAGTGGATCCAGGAGAAGGTGGGATTTGGGGAGGGGAGGGACCTTTGCATGGTACAGTGCCATAGAGTCCACCCTTCAAAGCAGCCATTTTCTCCAGGGGAGCTGATCTCTATCAGCTAGGGATCAGTTGTAAAAGTGGGAGATCTCCAGGCCCCACCTGGAGGCTGGCAACCCTAGTTTGGTTCCGCTAACAAAAGTGCCTTCCATTAGATGAAAATTTAGTCTTAATCCAAGCCTTCTTCTAAATCCATTGAAGTCAGTGGATTTAGAAGGGTTTAGCTCTACTTCGAATGGTACTGTAAGTGGTGTTAGGTAAGCTGCTCTCCTCTCAGCCCTCAGTCCGTTGAAGTCATGGGCCTGAACAAGGATTTGCAAGATGGAACTCGCCGGTCTTGTTTCTTTTGGATGCTGTTCTCCGAAACATGCCTGGTGGGTTCTGAATGTATTCGTCACACACATGCTTTTTGTCCTATGTGATGGGAAGAATTCCAGGAAGAGTGCACACAGCCCTAGACTGTACATAAAGGAACCTGGTTGACAAAGACAACATTGCCCTCTTTGTTTTGTTCAGCCAGCATTTTTCAGCATTACTTAGCTGAGATGTGCCAACTTTACTCCACATGACAAACTTAATGTTGCATCAGGCGACTATCTATGTTAGCCAGAATTTATACATCCTTCACATGCTGTCTTTCCACAATGTTTTAAAGATTTAGAAACTAAGAATCAGTACATCTCCAACTATCCCTCCCTCTGGGTGCACTAATGTGCCAGAAAGAACTGCTTATGGGCAGTGGTGCAAGTGATTAAATAATTAAAGGCCCCAGTGAGCCTAAAGAATTCATCCATGGAGGAGGCTGCTCTTTGCAGCCTTATGCCAGTGCTTCTTCCAGTAAGTCACCCAGATCAGTGAATTACAAGTATGCAGATGTACTTGAGTCCGCACTCATTGAAATGAATTTGTTTGAGTGGGGGAACAGAGTGGAGATTGAATGGTTAAACCCCTCTCTTTCCTGCACAGCCTTGAGACAAACTGAGGCTGCATGAACTTGCAATTTGTGTTTTATAAACAAGCCAAGGTGCATGATCTTCTCACCTGTTGGAGCCCTCAGAGTTTTAACCATGTTTTAAGTGGATTCATATAGGATTGCACTGTTAGGCAACCGTTTGGAGTGTAAGATTGAAGCATGCCTACAATTTTAAAATTTGGAGGGGTAGGGTGTAAATGTGTGTTTCAGCTATCAGAAATTTCTGAATTGTAAACAAAAGACAAGGAAAACAAAATCAAATAAGCTTTGGATCCAAAGTTAGCAAGTTGATCTTCAGTGGTAAGAATGGTCACATGGTCACAGTGTTTTTAGAGCTAGCATTCTGTCCAAATGTAACTGTTTCTCACCAGGTTCAAAGTCCAGATAAAACCAGATCTACATGTTTAGTAGCAGAAGCCAGCTGTGCATGGCACTGCTAGACTGGTACCCCTGTGACGTCCCCAAAAACTCCCCCCACCCAGTCCTTGGATTTCTTTTAAAACTAAAAAAGTATGTGCATTCAGAATCCATCAGGCATGTTATGGAGAACAGCATCCACTCTCTTTTGAAAATAACCAAGGCAACAAAATAATGGATGAATGCGTGAGTGTTTGCTTTGAAAAACCAATAGTGGTCGTCCTGGCTAGGGCATAGGAGCCACAGAGGGTGATACTGACCGCTTAATGGTATATCCATCATTTCAGTTTGCTAATGTGCACATCACCATTTTCACTGTGAAACCAGGAGAAAGCTAGACTTCTCCTGTGGCAGAGTGGTTATGCTACAAGGTCTTTTTTATATTATGTCCATTTCCCAATAAGTAATGCTGAGTTCCTTTGCAGGACTGGAGTAAGAATGCTATATATATAATTTGAAGGAGATGGCAAGTCTTATAGCTTGAGAGAGAAATACAGAGAAAAGGGAAAAAAGGACCTCTCAATTGAACTCAGATGGAAGCTTTTGGTGGGGAAACAAGCAGAAATAAAACCAATTAAAAAAAACAACAAATTCTTTATTTTATTTCTCTCTCAAGCTATAAGACTTGAATTAGACTTGCCATCTCCCTCAAATGTGTGTGTGTGTATGTATGTATGTATATATATATATATATATATATATATACACACACACAAACACACACACACACACACACACACACACACTTGACAAAGAAGACCCAGGTTAAAATCGCAAAACTGAGTGGAAGTTGAGGAGTTAAAGCCTCTTTTTCCATCCCACACCAGCTCCAAGGCAAATTAAGGCTGCACCGCAGTTTATAGACAGATTGATAGGTGTTATGTCAGTCTCTTTGAGCCCTGATTTGACATTATCTTAGGCAGGGAAGAACTTTTGCCAACACCTGCAACAGGATAGGCTTGGGGCTGGTCCTGATGCCCTCTCATTGCAAAGCATGGGATCTACCACTGGGCAACAATCTTTCCCCAAACTGAGCATATCCTAGAACCTACCCCAATGAAAAACCTTCTTTAACCTACCCCAATGAAAAACCCAGCAATGATCAGCAAGCTTCCCTGAAAGACAGGATAATGACCACTGATGAATGTCCAACTTCTTTCCCGTGGCTGCACGTTGGACATTCATCAGTGGTCATTATCCTGTCTTTCAGGGAAGCTTGCTGATCATTGCTGGGTTTTTCATTGGGGTAGGTTAAAGAAGGTTCCAAGGAGTATACAGCTTCCCCAAGCTGTAGTTTGAACACCACTGACTAATAGGAGGAGCAGTGTGAAAAGCAGGAGACAGGCCTCACAGCTCTCTGGATTGGTCTGTGGTCTCTTAGCTTTAAACTAAGGAAACACATAAAGGGAAAAGATTAGTCACACTGGGGCCACAAAGGCTTTCAAGGGCTCTGCTTGGTGTGACTCAGTGTCATTTCTCATGGCCTTTTCATGTGTCCAAACTAGGGTCTGCCGGAACCTTATGGCACCTGTGATCAAGTGTTCTGGTTATTGCTTTGCCCTGGGCACATCAGAAACCGGGCTTTTGCATGGCTACATAACATGAGCAAATGTTTTCTCCTAGCAAGTGGGCCCTTTGTTTATGAGAAGTTTGTGACTTTTTAAAAAATTGCATATGTCTAAATTCTGCAGATATCTTTGCAGCCCTCAGTTGCATGGCTTACCCTATTTTATAGAATGTACTGCATGAAAATATTCTGCCTCCGGCACCTCTTCCTTAGAAGCAAATGCAAACCATGGCTGAAATTACACTGTAAGTGTCATTCTGAGATTCTCTCTCCCTATCCCACTTCCTACCAGGGATTTCTTTTATGGTGCAAAATGGCTGCAGATGGCTTCAGACTGAGGAGATGACCTCTGGAAAGGCAGAGTGGCTGTCAAGTCAAAATCACCATCCAAGCCGTTTTTCTTCCTCAAGGCTAAGAGACAGAGGTTGATAAATCTTTTTTCCTGCAGGTGGGAAAGCAATTTCAGTTGAACACTTTAAAGTGAACAAATGGTTGGCAAGGAAAGAGCTAATCACTTCCACCAGTCTTCTGGTCACTCTGAAGCCACCTGCAGAAAGCCCAGAAAGGAGGAGGGGGACAGTAAGTGGTGATTTAGCAATTCTGTGCCTTTCTTTTACAAGAAAATCTTTGGAAGTAAACAGTTTTCATCTGCAACTGGAGATGGGTGCATATGCCAAGGATGTTATAATGGCAGGGAAATGGCTTTTTCTTCATTAAAAAGGTACAGATGCTTGGTATTTAACTGGAATGATGTTAAATTGCTTCTAATGATTAAAACCCCAAAACATAAATGCCCCATCAGACAATCAAAAGAACTATTTTAAGGTTTGCCAGTAGCTGTATCTTTTGCTACAAGATAGGTCATTCTGGTTCTCAGATGTTGTTGAGATGTTCCCCCTCCAGCCTTAACTGCTCACAGGCAGTTAAAGCCCAGGGTTACTGGACTACAGATTGCTGTTCCATGCCATCCAATCCCCTCAAAGCACCAGGAAAATGGAGCAGCTACTCTTTATTCTGACTGTTTTGCCCTTGATAACGCTCACCCAACCCTTCCCTGCCACTTGTACTGGGCATTCAAGAGTTCTGATTGTTAACAACAGGTAGTAGGGAAGGAGCATCCAGCCTAAGTAATGGGCAGGAGAAGCCCTCTCTTATTTTTTGGGAGGGGGGAATTTAAAGGTATTAGATAGATGTTCTAGTTGCAACCCGGTCACTTTAGTACAAAATGCATATTTTGTATTGATTTATGTTTCTGCTAATCTGTTAGCATCAAACTGAATTGCCAAGGAAATCCTGAGCAGCTCTTGTATTCAGCAGGTTTAGCGAATGAAAAGACTGAATTATTTTGCTGCCTCTTATGTCATCATAAGGAGAAAGCAATTATAGGGGATTTTATTTAGGATGCTGTTATGCACATTTGTTTTTAAGGGACCACGAAATTATAGCTCTCTATCTACAAGTATTGTATGTCATGCCATACAGAATCTCAACTTTAAAGAGCTGGTGATAGCTTTGTTAATAAAGAGACATTTATTCTTTTTGACCAAACAGTTGCCTATTGCTGGATTGTCTGTCTTTTGTTCCTTCAAACAAATATTACCACATTGACCAAAAAATAGAGAACCATAATGGAGAACCAGGCTGCAGCGCCATACATAGCAGGCTGTGTCTGCACTGCAGCATGTCCATAATATAGATATTGTGCGGAACAAATTTGCCTTGTGTTATCTTGCCTTTGCTCTTATATCTGGCACACATTTTTCTGTGTTACCCTCATGCATAGAACTATGAATTGGGACTGTGATCCTTAAGCCTACTGAATGTTATCCTAAGGCTTAGGACGTAAGACCAGTTCTCAGGGCTAAGCTAGACTAGATGTGCTTCTCGCATTAGGGCACATAAAGACTTCGGGGGTGGTGGGCAAATTTGAGGCTGGGAAATCTGCATGGAAGGGAAAGGCCAGTCCTTCTCCCTCTTCAGCACAGCCCAATTTGTTTTGCAGTATGGGGAAATTGCAAAACTCTGGAATTCTGTTTCCTGGCCTCTGAGCATCTCATTTAGTTTGACTCTTGCTGAACCGGGAAGTTTGTGTCTCAGCTGTGCCCTTTAACGTTGCAGGTGGGGATTTTTATGAGTAACTGTTCCCCTGTACAAAATCATTCCCTATAGCTAGAATACTGGCTCGTCTAGAATCCTTTTCCCTCTTGTGCTAGATTTCCATGTACAAGGATCTTTGTATAGAGAAGAACTTCAATCTACAGTAATACAGTCTAAAGTGATGCATTGGCCTCTCACTTCATCAGCTCCTCTTGGGGACCAACGGAAGGGGCAACAGAGTTGCTTAGATGGTCAGGAGAATGAAATAAGGAATGGTGGGGATTGTGGAGGGAAGGGAACTGGGGACCTTAAAGGTGGTTAAAGGGAAAGAAAACAGGTACAGTGGAGGGGAAGGAATTGTGGGCTGTGGTACTTGTGGAAGGAAGAGAAGAAGATGCCTCTCCTTCATATATCAGGTTATGCTTATGGGCATTGTTGAAGGTTTGTGAAAGTCCCTATTCCCTTTCATGAAAACTGCTAAGAAAAAGATCATAATCACACTCATAAACCATCCAACCATTTAGGTTGCCATTTTAAAAGGTAGGGTTTCCTTTGCGGACCGTGTTCATTGGGATAGGACCGTGGAAATGATGGAACTGATAAGACTGTGGGGCACACCGAGGAAAGGTCACCTGCAAGGAGCCAGTCTCAACCAACCCTCTGCCTCCCTAGCTCTACCATCGTCACTCCAAACATACTCTGTGAACTTCTTGGGATCCTCTGCCTGTAATTTCATTCTTCATCTCCAGAAGCTGATCCCTAGCCTGCTTCATCCCTGGTCATGCTGCAGTATCTCATCTTCCTCCAAATGTATCCACATGAACACGTTTGAAGAGAAGCCCTAAAGTGCTTTGAGAATATTTCAGAAGAACTGTAACATGACATACCAAACTTTTCTTAACCAATCTCAACTGTTAGTTTTGGTTTTTCCCAGTGAAGTGATCGATATTCTAGCAGCTGTCAATAAATTCAGCATCTAAATCTGGTACTCCTTTGGCATAAATAATTTTTCTGCTCATGCCCCAAATAAAGACAGAACATACAAGCGAATGGGTTGAGCTGGGATTTACTAACTGATCACGCCCCCTCCAGTGTGGGCACCTGGCCCCTCCTTGTGATGGGCTCCCATGCTCTGGCTGTGAGCATGAAGCGCTGATAATCCCCCAGAGATTTTCCTAACCTGCTGACTTAAGGCACAGTGTAACACCACCATCCTCTCCCCATGCTGGCAAACACAAGGGTCCAAGAAGATGAAGCCAAGCCAAGGAAATGTCACTGTGTGAATACCATTGCAAAGGCATTCCTGGGGATGGGAGGATACCCCCAAACAAAGCTGCCTGATTCTCCCAAGACAAAACTTAGTGTTGTCTTTGAGCCTACAGAATGTGTAGTGGGTTATCTGGTTTAAAGCTAATACAGTATCAGGTAAAACAAATAGGTTTATTAAGTTGGTAAGTGTAATTCCTTCCCACTCCAGCCTGCTAGTGGACACGGTTAGCAGAGCTGGGAGGCGTGTCATACTTAAAAGCTACAATGTTTGTCCATTTGGCAGTCCTGCCTTAAATAACAATAACTAGACAGCTTGAGCAAATTCGCTGTTTTTACCTGGGAGCAGCACCCAAACTTTGCCTGTCAAAATCAACCACTGCAATCTCATCTGGACTCCCTGCCTGACCCAGGATACCTCCTACCCTTTCCCCCTCCCAAACCCAGCTGCCCCTCTCTGTCCTTTGGTTGCTGACAGTTAAACTGCCTCAGGTTTGAATTTTGATTCCACCCCCTCACTTCACCATCCCACTCAGCCTTTCAAATTCAATTTCTCCCCACCGAACAGGGAGAAAAGATGGTGGAATCTTTCCCCATCCTGCCTATAGCTGGGGAGAAGTGTTTTTGGAGGCAGTCTGGCTTACGAGGGCATTTCCAGAACACTTAACTTCATCAATCTTATTTTAAAGGTATTTCTAGACTTTTTTCTACAGCTCAAAACATATGCCATGTAAAGCAGCCATAATGCAAAGTTTAAAAAAGAACTTTATAAAAGAGGAGAACTGGTATTTCACTTTCATGTTACAGATGTCAACTTTTTAAGTCTTCAGCTGATCTGCAGGAAGTCAACAGGGTTGGAAGCATTTCATATCTCTCTACTAGGAAAAAATCCCTTGCCTCAGTGCAAAAGAACCAGCTGCTGCTTGTCTCATAATCAAACCACTTCCACTGGCAACCATTCTATAGGGATGCAAGATGTCATTCACTCTTTCAAAAACCTGAGGTCCATGGTCTCTGCTCCCAGAGCTAAGTTTCTTGTTTCCCCCCAGACGATGGGCCCTTCTTCCACCAATGTCCCATATCCAGAGCTTCAGTCTCCATGGAGACAGAGAACTCCAAAGATGCTTCAGATGACCACTGAGCTATGAGCAGATTCTGCAGTCACTGTGTTCAGAGGAGAGGCTGCTGTCTGGCAGCTGAGGCTTTGGACGGGTCAGTTTAGATTGGGTTTCTGTTACTAGATTCAAATATGCCTACATTTGGACAAATAGTAAATCATCTGGAGTGTCAGTAAATGCATGTATAACCTGTTTGTGAGAAAGAGCCAACATGCATTCACTTTTCAAATGGAGCCAGGGAACAATTCCAGGATAAAAGTTTGATTTTGATCACAACTTCAGCTGCACATGTGTTGTACATAACTTGAGAATTACTGCACTGACCATACATGTGTTTACACTAACTAGGCTAAGGTCAAATTGCTTTCTGTCTTTCAGTAATACAGGAAATGTTGGAGAAGGAAGGCAGGGCATGAATCTAGACACACAAGTTATGGCTACCATGTAGGTTCTTGAAAAGTTGTGGAAGTTGATCCCATGACAGGGATGGTGACTCTGCTGTTGAACCTGCTGTGAGGGCTGCAGGAGTATCTACTTGGCCCTTCATTCAGCCTTGGCTTGTTTGGGGCAGTCAGGAAGGAATGGCTGCCAACTGGGTACTCCGATCTGGCTGGTCAGCCCCTTATGGTAGTCTGCCTACTGGTTTCAGCACAGTCTTATGGAGTATTTGGGCAGATTTTGTAAGGTGAGTGGCTTTCCATGGCTGGGAGGCCAGTGGCTGACCCCTGTCCTTCTCCCCACTCCCCCATCTGCCATGCTGCCCAGAGATCAGTCTCTGTTACCCAGACTTTGGGTCCTCCTTCCCCTGAATGTCAGATGCCAGCATCACAATACCCCAGGAGGACAGAGATGTATAAATACACTTGAGCCTCAGCAGTTGGATTCACAGCAGAGGTTCTAAACCAGGGGTGTCAAACATATGGCCCACAGGCTGAATCCAGCCTGCGCAGGGCTGCAATCTGGCCCAAGAGCAGTTGACTCTGTGCTGCTTCCTGTTTCTAACATTGCAGCTCCTTTTGGCCAGTCTCTCCTATTTCCTGCTTCAAAGGAGAGAAAGCAAGCCTTCCAGAAATTGGCTGAGAGATCCTCCCCACCCCACCCCTCCTCCTCCTCTGGGGATGGAGGGAGAGGGATAGAGTCAGAGAGAGGGGGGAAATGACATCACGTGGGATTTCTAAGAAGACCAGCAACGTTTTATTCCAGGTATAAGCTTTTGTGTGCAAGCACACTTTTTCTTCAGGGGGAGGGGGGAGCGAGCCAGAGGGAGCACACCAGAAAAAGAGAGAGAGAGAGTCCTGTGTTTTAGAGCAAAAACCTTTTATTCCAGGCATGAGAGAGAGAGAGAGAGTCCCGTGTTTAAGAGCAAAAATGTTTTATTCCGGGGGGGGGGGGGGAGTGTGTGTCTCCTGTGGTTAAGAGCAAAAATGTTTTATTCCAGGTATAAGCTTTTGTGGGCAAGAACACATCTTCTTCAGAGAGAGGGAGGGAGGGAGGGGGAGGGAAAGAGCCAGAGAGCATGCCAGAGACATGAGGGGGAGTCCCATGGCACTTGGAGAGAGCCCCCTTTCAATTTCTAACAGATTGGGGGGGAGGAAACCTAATAGCACAGCTTGCATTCCTTATTTACTAACCTTAATAGCTAACAAAATTTGTGGCAAGGCATGAGCTTTCATGAATTGCTGCTCACTTCTTCAGATTCAGCTGAAATAGGAGTCCATCTGTCCTAATATCTTGGAGAGTGAAGTGATTTCAGATGCCAAAAGAAAATAGCAGGCATTGGTGATGAGAGAAGAAACCCAGGTCTCAGTTCAATCCTGCATTGTCTTAAGCTTCATGATCAGTTGGAATTCAGCACTCTCTCTTTCTAATTTCTCTTTTAAATTCCTTTGTAAGAGAACTGCTGCTCTTAGGTCAGCAACTGAATGTCCTGGAAGGTTACAATGTTCCCCCACTGGTTTTTGAATGTTGTGGTTTCTAATAGCAATAGATTAATTTGATCTAGGACCCATTTATTTGTCTTTATGATGGTCTACAGTATCTGCAAAACTCTCCTCTACCATCACATTTCAAATGAATCAACTTTCTTCCTGTATGCTCTCAACAAGAACTAATTTCCATCTTATTGGTCTTGGTGCCCTTACAATTGCATCTAACTGGAAGGAACGCAAACCTCCCCCTATAGCTGTCTAGTACAAGAAAGTCTGGGACCAATTTATTATGTGTAAACTTTCTAACTTGATAAATCATATGGAAACAGCTAAATCATACACCAGTTTTGAGTTAACTTGGTCCCCAGTTCTTCGTATATTGTGGATAATGATATTTTGCCAACCAACCCACTTAACAGGAAGAGGATATTGTTTTAACAAAAATTCTGGAACGGGCAGCATGTCCTGAAGAGCAACACTAGAAGATAAAAATGTTGATGTTCAGCATCAATTCTTGCTTTTCTTTTATCGCAATAGTTATATAATAAAATTATACATTAAAAGTGTTAATAAATAAATTATACATTAGAAGTGTTAATAATAGCAATTGAAAAACATTAATTTGGGGTCAAGGTGGGTAAGAAAAACAAAAGATGTATGAATTATATAATGATATATTTTTGGAACATAGAATTAAGTTTGTGGGAACGTTCCCAAGGGGATTATAAAGATAGGACAATAGATAAATTATAAATTAATCCAATTTGGGCATATTTTAGGTTATCTTTGATAAATTAGTTTAAATGTTATTCCTTCCTTTGTTATGACATTTTATATAAACTTGTATTATGAGAATTAAAAGCAAAATAAAATATTTTAAAAAAATCATTGTGGTTTCCTGATGTTGACGATATGTTGATATTTTTCTTCCTCTTTTATTGCTTTATATTTATTTCTTAGTTTTTAATATTTGTGTTAACACTTTATTAATAATAAAAAACTTTCTTCCTGTCTACTTTCTTTATTGTCCAACTTTCACATCCATACATAGGAATGGGGAATACTATGGCATGAATTATCTTGACCTTGGTTGCCAGTCAGTCATCCTTATACTTAAGGACCTTTTCTAGCTCCTTCATGGCTTCCCTTCCCAGTCTCAATCTCCTTCTGATATCTTGGTTGCAGCCTTTCTTTTGGTTAATGATTAAACCAAGGAATAGAAAATCTGAAACAATTTCAATTTCTTCATCATCAACCTTAAAGTTGTATAATTCCTCAGTAGTCATTACTTTTGTCTTCTCAGTGTTCAACTGTAATCCAGCCTTGGCACTTTCTGTGTTAACCTTCATCAGTAGTTGTTTCCAGTCTTCACTATTTTCTGGCAGTAATGTGGAGTCATCTGCATATCTCAGATTGTTAATGTTCCTTCCATCAATTTATACTCCACCTTCATTTAAATCTAATCCAGCTTTCTTTATGATATGTTCTGCATGAACAGATAGGGAGATAAAATACATCCCAGTCTGACACTTTCCCCATTGGAAACCATCCTTTTTTCTCTTGTCTTAACAGTAGCCTCTTGTCTAGAATATTGGTTATACATCAAAACAATCAAATGTTGTGGCACACCCATTTCTTTTTAAACCACCCATAGTTTTTTTTATGATCCACACAGTCAAAAGCTTTGCTGTAATCTATGAAACACAAGTTTATTTTTTCCTGAAGTTCTCTTGTATGCTCCAGTAAACAGCGTAAAATTGCAATCTCTAGTGCCTCTTCCTTTTCTTAATCCATCTTGAACCTCTGGCATTTCTTATTTCATATATAGTAACAGTCTTTGTTGTAAAATTATGAGCATCACTTTACTCATGTGAGAAATTCTCTCCTGCTGGATGGAATTTCATTAACTGGCCTGTTCAATTAATTAGGCACTGCAGACATTAGCAATTTTGAATATTTCAGCTGAAAGCTTTATTGGCTTATTTGTGCATGCTTGCGAAATATAGATTTTACTTGTCTCAGAGTTTGTTTTTCACCTACATGGTGAGTTGACTAACAGCACCAGTGAGGAATAGTAAATTAAAATGGAAGTGTAAAATGCACCTCACCAAATGTGTGCTCTGACTGCTTAAGAAACAATTTAACCACAAGATAGTTGATAGAATAACAGATTGCAGATGGTGAAGTTTGCAAGTTAAAAGTTTGCAGCCCTTTCTTCTGTAATGTTTTGTTCATGTTCTGTATTACTACAGGATAAAACCTAAGCCAAGTTACTCCCTTTTTAGCCCATTGACTGCAATGAACCTAGAGGGTATCTGCAGTTTATGTTAGTTTATTGGTTTTAATGGAACATAACTGTGCCTTCTTATCTCTTTGTCAATGTGGAATTGTTTTTAATTTTATGCCAGATGTTGCATTGCTTGAAAATGAAAACACATATTTACTGAAGTACTCAATTCTTCTTTAAAATAACAACAAAGCACTGGCTGGCTGATTCTCCAGACAGAGGCATAAAACCAGACAAACATGCATTTGTGTTCAGTTTGATGAAAGTTTAAATGTCAAGATGAATAAAAATTTAGTGCTTCAATATGATGCTTAAAGAAGGCTTTTAAGGTATGTCAGTGCTGGCAGTATTCAACAGCAGCAAGGGATGACGTGATAATCCAAGGGAAATTAAAGAAAAGCAGAAAGCATTATTGGTGGATTACTGTGCAAGCAGATGCAGTACTTATATTAATCACATAGACAGTAAAGGGTTTTCCTGAAGAGAAATGGATTCATTTGTAGTAGAGTTACAAATTTAAATGGTGGTGGCTGGCAAGCCATTGTCTAGGACTCCACCCATAGTCCTTCTGGAGGGTGGTGTTTTTAATATCAAGTTGGCAATCCTTTAAAAAAAGTGTGCATTTTAACATGTTATATAGATTTCCCTCAAAAGGCCTGAGGAGCAATCTGTAATGTTTTGCTTGTGCTTGACTGATGTAGGCATCCATCATATCTTTATCATACTTTTCTCTTCCTGCTCCTACTCATCTTCCATGAAATACAACCTCAAAAGGATCTTTTCTTCTTCCTCTCATGTGGTTGCAACCAGTTTTTCAGAATGGCCAAAGGAGAAACCCTCATTCATAAATACAACTTCTGCTTAGATCTCCATTATTTGTTAGACATGTATGGCTTCTGTTGCTGTAAAGTTGGTCAGCTTATTGACTCTTATTCCTGATTTCATTGGGAAGGGTCTTTGGGGTCTTTCTTTCTGACTTATGATGGAATCTTATCATTCACCTGGAAGTTATATGTTATAGACCACAGATGGTCTGTGGAACTCAGTGTAAAACCTGTATATAGAAGAGTCACGTAGGATGGGACTATAGTAGGGAAGGGAAATGTGTGAGATTCAGTGATCCAACTCATGAAGTGACAGAATAGACTTCACCACTTGAGAATGCAGGTGGTATATTCTAACTCTGAGTGTTCCTCTGTGTTTAAAAAACCTCTCTGCAAATAGAAAACCAGCAGTTTCTCTTTACTTACCTTGCTGGTTTTGTGTTTGCAGCAGTCTTTTAAGGTAGGGGGAACATTCCATAATAATGTAATCCTCCACCTGCAGTCCCAAATGGTATATTCTGCATTCTGCCACCTCTGGTCTTTGCTACCTCACCACCGTCTCATTTTCCTGCTGGAAAGAACAAAGACTTAAGAATAAGCTGTTCCAGGTTATTGGGCTTCTGCTGGTGGGCCAGGAGGACTCATAACTTTTTGACACCAGCAGCGCAGCCAGCATTTCCCTGCTTTTGTTTTCCACGGGAAGGAAGAAGAGAATGGAGAAGAAAGGAGGAAAAGCAAGGAGTGAAGGCAGCTGCAGGAGAAAGAGGAGTGGGGAGTGGACCCTATCTTTCTGATTGGGGCTAAAGGTGGCTCCTGTCATCCTGGGTCTAGAAATATTCAGAAGCACAGCTGTAAGAGTACGCCTTATTGTGACTGGTTCAGTGCTGAATTCCTCTATCTCTTACAATTGTCTGAAAGCTGAAAGCCAACACTTAGTAGAAGGCGGTGAGCTGCTTTTCAGAAAGTCTGATAGGCTGCCAGTGCCTTTCAATTCGTGCCCTTGAGCGTCTTCTGTTGGAAAGGTACAGTAACAATAAATATTTCAAAGCAAACATTACCTAATCACCACAGGGTGCTAAAAAAAATTATTTGCACCAGACTTGTGCATTTGGTGACTTTCTCCCAATCATGTGGTGAGCTTTTCCCAATCGCACTTAAGATTCCCTGCACAAAGGACAGGCTAGAAAATATAAGCTGCATATATATTTTGTTCCTCTGCTGTGTCAGTTTGGTACTGATTTTGAACATTACATCACCTTTAACACATTTGGATGCCCTCGCAAATGGTGTCCTTGTGACAGATGCAGGAGCGGTGTCTGCGGAAGGTGTCCTGTTTCATTTATTTAAAGATTTATACTCCACTTTGTTTCCAACTGGGGTCCAAAGTGACTCACAAAGAAACCACCACAAATATAATTAAACAAACAAGCAGTAGCAGCAGCAGCAGCAAAAAACCCAAAAAACATTGGAACTCCAGAGCTGATCCAGGATCCAACTGAGCCAGCTAACTCAAGGGCACAGGCTGAAAGGGAACAGTCCTTGGGCTTGTGCCTCTGGCTACTCCCAGGCTTTAATACCGGAAGCAGGAAAGGAAACAGAAGCTCAGCTGATTTTATACAGCCAGTAGACATGCTGACAAGATGCTTCCCTGCTACCATAAAGATTCACACAGTTGCACAGTTTTTTCCAGGTAATGAGTGACATAAAATTTCAGGAGCATTTTCCTTCCATCACCAGTTTTTGGTCAATAGAATATGTGGACAAGTGTAGCTGTTGTTCCCAGGAGCCAGTGTCAGCATTGGGCCTTGGATACTGCAGATAAAGTTCTGGGTTGTATCCCACAAGCCCATTCCACTAACAGTGGCATTTCCCCCCGGCACGGGGAGTCTTCCACTGACACCAGAGGCTCTTTCACTAGCCAAAGAGCCTCCAGTAAGAGGTGAAGCTTCCTTATTCTTCAGGAAAGCACTGCCATTAGTAGAATAGATTTAAAAGAGCCAACCCACCATGCGTAAAAAATTATGACCAATAGAGTGCAGGGAGAATTAGTAGAGCATAGTGGTGAAGGGGCAAATTACAGAATGTAGATGCATGTCACTCTGTTCTAATGAAAACAGACAGTGTTTGTATGGGGTAAACTTCTGAAGTTCTAAAACTTTTTGAAGTGGGGCCCATTTCTATACTTACTGTACTTTCTGGGCTGTACTTACAAAGTCACTCCACACTACTTTCCCCTTACTCACCAACATCAAATGCAGGAATTGCATTCATAACTCTTTCCCACCTCATCTGCTCAGGCAAGCCAAGCCTCTTCTCCAACCTCACCTTGGGCCTAGGGATGGGCATGAACCAGCTGACAAACTAAAGTTTGTGATGAATTTTGGCTGGTTCATGCTTCATGAAGACAAGTTTGTGGCAGGCCAAATAGCACAAACTTTCTACAAACTTTCAAGCTGTTTGTGAAGGTTCATGCCAGTTTGTGAATTGGACTAGCTTGGATTCTGAAGGACTAAAGGCCTGAACTATGATATGCTTGAAACACAATTACTAGCAACATAGAGAACGCCTGAGCTATGGCCTTCTGCTTTTGAAATTAAGGTTTGTGCCATCGAACACAATTCTTGGAAAGCATTAAATAGTTAAGCGAGTTTTCTTGTTTTCTTGTTGCATGATTTTAGAATAATGTGTTGCCTATAGAATAAATCATTATTTTATCAGAAATTGGAATAAACCTCATAAATCTTTTAAAAAATGAAACAAACATCTGTTTACTTGTGTACAACTGCCCTGGGGACCCACAGAGTTCAGTCGACATCTCATGAGCTCAGCACAGCTAAGTGCATCTTTAAGAGTTTTTAAAAAGCTGCAGCGACTCACGAATAAGGAGGGGGGACTGCTGGCTGTCTAGTCATGGTTGGGCATGGGAAAGGAGAAGCCAGGAAGGGCAGAGGGAGGGCAGACCTGGTGATGCCCTGAGTGTGGTGCCACAGCTTCTTCTTGGAGGGGCTTCAGTCTTTAAAAAAACAGGTTAGGCATGGGAAAAGCCAGCGAGGGCGGAGCGAGGGCGAACCTGGTGATCTCCTGTGTTATTGGTGTGTGATTTGCTGTGGTACAGTGTGGGAGTGTGTGGCTTTAAACAAATGTTAAAAAGTTATCTAAAATTATTTTAAAATGCATTTTCTGGATAAATTCCTGTGGGGCTGCACCTTTAAGAAAAAAAAGCTCCACCTTAGCTACGGGCCTGAACTCACCTTAGTGGTATGGCATCAGCTTTACATGCAGAAGGTCCCAGGTTCAGTTCCTGGCATCACCAGTACAAAGGATCAGGTAGTAAGTGATGGGAAAGATCTCTACCTGAGACTCTGGAAAGCTGCTGCTGATACCAACCTTGACAGACCAAGGGTCTGGAAGCAGTAGAAGGTAGCTTCATGCATTTCCAGATGAAATTAAGAGACTCATGTATAATTCCTCTTGAAGAAAAAGAGAGATGAAAATGTGATAGATACCTTCTATTATTCACACAGTCTCCATAATCATGTTGCGTGGGATTTTTTGTGCCACTCATTTCTCACAGAAATTGCAGACGGCTTATTCAGAACGGCCAAAAGTGCCCCAAGCAGTTTCCATGTAGAAGATGTTTTCCCCAACTCCAGATGGCAGGAAAGAGGATTTTCTGTCTTCCTAAGTGCATCATTATAGTTGGCACACAGTATCATAAACATGGCAGCTGTTTCTGAATTTTCAGTTTAATGCAAAGATGCAAACATGTCAACATAAACAGGAGTCTTGTGACACCTCAAGGACTAAGAAATGTTACTCCACCTTAAGAAGAAGAGTTGGATTTATACCCCACCCTTCACTTGGAGTCTCAGAGTGGCTTACAATCGCCTTTCCTTCCTCTTCCCACAACAGACACTCTGTGAGGTAGGTGGGGCTCAGAGAGCTCTGAGAGAACTGTGACTGACCCAAGGTCAGCCAGAAGGCTTCATGTGAAGGAGTGGGGAATCAAACCCGGTTCCCCAGATTAGAGTCCACCGCTCTTAACCACCACACCAAGCTGGCTCATAAGCTTGTGCAGACTAGAGCCCACTTCTTCAGTTGCAAGGAGTGGATCCTCACTATACAGCCATTTTATGTAGGAGGTATGAAAAAAGCAAGATCTGGAAGCTGTGAAATACAGGAAGTACAAATGTAATTGGATGATATAGAACTCATTTCTTTAATAGTTTGTCCATAAAAAGACAACATAGTGAGGATCCACTCATTGCGTCAGATGGCTCCAGTCCATGAAAACTTATGCTGAAATACTGTTGATCTTTAAAGTAGCACAAGGTTTCTGTTTATTTTTGCTGCAACAGATGAACATGGGTTACTTCTTTGGAATTACCAGCAAGGCAAAAGTGATGTGTCTAAAAGTGGGAATCTTTTCTCTCCAAATATTTGCCACTGCTCCATCAGTAACCCCTCCTATAGAAGTGATGTTTGGAACCAGAAGTTTCAGTAACATTTCCTAGTATGGAATTGTGCATCAGTGATTCTTAGGCTGTATATTACCTTGAGTGATGAACCTATTTTGGATCTGCAGTCATGTTGTCTTTTTAGCCCGTGGTGTAGTGGTTAAGTGCATGGACTCTAATCTAGGAGAACCAGGTTTGATTCTCCACTCCTCCTCATGCAGCTGCTGGGTGACCTTGGGTCAGCCACAGTTCTCACAGAGATGTTCTTTTGAGCAGTTCTCTGAGAGTTCTCTCAGCCCCACCTACCTCACAGGGTTTCTGTTATGGGGAGAGGAAGGGAAGCGATTATAAGCCACTCTGAGACTCCAAGTGAAGGGTGGGATATAAATCCAATCTCCTCTTCTTCTTCTAGAGTTAATTGAGCTATGGAACAACTGGCTCTTCTTGTTTCCACTAGCACCTGGCTCTGCAGTGTGCTTATTGTCTACCTCTTGTGACAGCTACAGAGCCCCCCCCCCCCCACATCCATTTGTGCAAAGTGCTGATAGGCTAGATCTTGAGGCAACCATGAAGTTGCCTCCCTCCCATCATCTTATCTGGCTGTGCAACATGCTGATTTGGCTAGATCTTGGGGGAGTCTCAAAGCTATTTTTCCCACCTCACCCAAAATTTACTAAGGCTACTAACAGCAAAGTTACACCCTTCTTATACTACTCAAGTCCTTAGGCTTAGAAGGGTGTAACTTTGATTAGGATGACACTGTTAATCTCTGCAATTTTTTTATTCCACTCCAAAAAGTCATCCTAATTAATAATGATAAATTTAGACATATTACAAGAGACAGGACCCGCGATACTTGCGGGGGGTGGGAGAAGAGGTGAGGCCCGGGGGAGGGGGGCATCAGACCACCCAGGCCGAGTCTAGGGCTGGCCCCCCAGGGTGGGGTCCCGGTTCCCCTCCGCGACGCCAGGCCTCGCCTCATTCAGGCAGCTGCAAGCCCCCGATCCCTCCTCTGGCCACAATGGCCTGCATGCCTGTTTCCCTCCTGCCCATTTCCCAGCACCACAGGCCACTCATTTCCCTCCTGCCTGCCCAGGCCCTCCCGGACCCACCTGCCTAGACTTGCCTGCCACCTCCACCTGGGGGTTGCTGCCCGCTCCGCCACCACCACCGCCCTCCGCTGACAGGCCTGGGCTGGGGCTGCTGCTGGGGGGCTTGCGGCTGGTGGTGCCACCGCCACTCACCGACTGGCAGACGACTGTTGCGGCAGCAGCAGCTGAGGTGGCAGCAGCGGCTGAGGTGCCTGCTTGAGGAACATGGCGGCGGTGGCAGTGCAGGTAAGGGCGAGCAGCTGGGCATGAAAGGATCCAGTGGGGTGGAGCCCAGGCTGGCTGGGGAGCAGGGACCAAGGCACTGGAGGAAGGTGCGGCACCAGCAATGCCAACTACGAAGCCCTGCCCCTCGTGGCTGAGCCTGGAGACCAGAAGCTGAGGCACCTTCTGCACGGGAGGGAGGGAGGGCTGACTGACTGACTGACCGCCGCAGTTCCCAGAGTGTTCCCTGCGCATGCACAGGTTTAAATATCCCCAAAAAGTTTTTTTTTAACTTTTAGGATTTTTCTGCACATGTGGAGAGTCCTGCATGTGTGTAGGAAAATTTCCCTGCCCCCCAATTCCCCCGAGTGGATTTAGATATCCGCACGGAGGGGGCCACTTGGCTATCAGTACATAGATGTTAAAACTATTAAGTTATGAATTCTTACTGTTAACATAATGTTGGTTACCAACATATTATTCAAAATCTGATCTGAGTTCTTTAGAATGTTTCAGATTTAATACCATTTAACTTAATACCATTTCTTTAGAAGAATTGTGAACCAGTACAATCTAATTTATTAAGAAGCCTTCAGCTTTAGAAGGATGATCTATCCTTACTACTTCTAATGTTGTTCCTCTCACCATTTTCCAGGATACTTGGGCCTTGATGTTGACCTCATACTTTGTTATTTTTAACTTGGATTTATTGTCTGCCTTTTCCCAAATACTCAGGTAGGGCATCATGCTTTATGAAGATGGTTCTTTTTTCTGGAAAGCATTTTGATCTGATCTGCACCTGTGCTGATATACATGTTATCATTTGAACAGTTTCCAGTAGCTAATTGTCTTCTTGTTGCTTGGAGCTTACCCTCGATAGATGACTTCTGTACTTCATTCAGCCTCATCATGTTTCCCTTGTATATAATCCACCAAGTCTCATTTCCTCCTCCCAAACTGTTTTTGTGTATCTTGGATCCTTAGCCAGCTCTTTCATAGGGCTACAGTTTATTGGGACTCATTTATTTATATACATGAGTACCCATTACACCCATTACATACAATGAGTACCCATTACTACCATAATGAATCTTAAGGTAGCACTGAATGTTACAGAGAACCACTAGCTGAATGGACAGTCACTTCCTCATTCAGTTGATGTTTTCCATAACAGTTGAAGAGGAACTGGGACATCTCCCCCTAGCTGGACCGGTCCATCTCCAGAGCTCCCTACAAAATCAGAGATGGCAATAAGCCTGAGCCAGTCCCCATATGAGATGCATTGTTTGGCAGAAAGAGGGACACCATTTCAGGGTCCTGCTTGAGAGGAGGAAGCTTGGCTCCAAATGTGGTCAGCCCCCGGCCCCACTGGTGCACCAAGAAAGTTGGGGCAACCAGGCAGCCTTCAAAAATGCTCAGCTGTTGCCTAGTAGTTACTGGTACAATGCTTCCATAGACCTGCTCCAGATTTCTAGGACCTGCACTGCTTGGACAGCGCCCCTGCTGCTCCACGGTAGCCTTCCAGGGCACTGACCTGTGCCTACCTTGCTCATGCTGCCGGACAGCTCCCTTGATCACCTCTTGATCTTTGATCAGCCTTGTCAGTGCAGACGGGTTGCATCCAACTTGCCCATGATACCAAGAATAGGACAAGTAGTAGTACTTGCAGTTTATCCGTGTGTCTGACTATCCAGATTTGGGGGGCGTTCCAAGGCCCTCTTACTGACAGTCACTCCATTTTTGGTGACAGAATGACTAATGACATTAATCTGTATTTTAGGGATATGCTCACCTTGCACCATTGCAGCTCATGCTTCCATCAGAGTGGTCCTCTTGTTTGATTCCCACCCCCAATTCATGGTATTTAAATAAAGCTCTTGCTATTTATAGCTGCCTATGAAAATCACAAGTGCACACCTTGAATCTCTTAAGAGGATATTTGTATAGCAGCTGAGCAAGGGATGTTTTAACTTTGATTGATATGTAAATTCCTACTCAGCTAATTGGTTTCCACAGCTAGCTCTCAAGATCCCATGTATTATTCATAATGTTCTAGATTCTCCTGTCTGGAGGGTGTTTGAATTAGCCGCAATCTGGGCAAAAAGCAAAATGGAAGTTCCACTGCAATCAATTTGGCCACTATTGGACCAAATCGTCTGTTCTCCATTGGGTCACCAGATCACGTAGCCCGTTCTTCTTATAGGATCTGACATATCTGAAGGCTGCAATTCATTCACATGTGAGCCATATTTGGATATTTATTTAGGTAGAGGTGAACGTATAGAGAGGGGGACTGGTTGGTTGCAGACCCTGCCCCCAGCCTCCATTTATCCAAGGATCCCATTCATACATAGGCTTAAGCCTATGTAGGCTCAAAAACTTGCAAGCCACTTGTTCCATTTTTCAAGCATGGAGATTGTGCATAAAGGAGCCTATATATGAATTAGGATTCATGTGCACAGACTCCAGAACTCATCAATGCTGAGTCAGTTATTTTTTTTAAAAAATAACCAAAACCTTCTCCAATATTACGTCTCCAATCCAGCTCAGCACCCCTTCACTGGCTGGCTGCATAGCTTGGGAAATCAAGTCCACAGCATAATGGGCAGTTTGGACAAATTTCCAATTGGGGATCTGGGATTGGATCCCCCAATAGGAGGAGGAGGAAGAAGGAGGAGGAGGAGATTGGATTTATACCCCAAGTTTCACCTGGAGTCTCAGAGCAGCTTCCATTTTATTTTCTCTTTCCCTCCCTACAACAGACGCCCTGTGAGGTAGATGGGGCTGAGAGAGCTCTTTTGAGAACTGCTCTTAAGAGAACAGCTCTGTAAGAACTTGTCAGCAGCTGCTTGTGGAAGAGTGGAGAATCAAACCTGGTTCTCCCAGATTAGAGTCCACGCTCCTAACCACTACACCAAACTGGTTCTTAACCACTACACCAAAAGGGCTCTGCTTGCTTCTCATTGTGGAAGTACATGGAGGAGGGCCTCCAAAGATGACCTGAACAGGCACGCTTGTATGTGAGCAGGTGGTCCTTTGGCTGCCCTGGCCCTAAACCCTTTAGACTTTTAAATATAATAACCCTAACTCTGGCCATTCTGTGTCCTCCACTGCATCATTTTCTTGCTACTGCTAGCATTACTGCTGTATCATGGCTCTCCCACAGCTGCTTTGGATTTAGGATCTGCAGTTGTTCTGTGGTGAATCTGATATGCTCAGGCTGACCTTCACTCCATTTCCCTGCAAGTTTTCAGCAGGGACATTTCACAGGGATATTATTGTGCAGTCAACCTAAAACCACTCTTTGAAAGTTTGGGAGGGGGAGTGCTTGTGCTCCCGGGGAGGAAAACCCATCCAAGTCTAACACAAGTGCCTCCTTCTTCAAGGACACACACACAAAAACAAGCTTCTTAACATCCCCACAGGGCTTAACAATCCGAGCTCTAGCACACACACGCACAAAACAACCCAAAGGTCCTGCAAAGAAGGGCTGACTGTTGACTTAACATGCCAGCAGCTTGTTTTGAATTCCAAAGCCCTTATCTTTTTTGTTTGCTGATATAGACTTAGTTATGGGGATTTGTTGGCAGGAAGGGTGGACATCTAAATTAAGATGCTGATCCGGATCAATTACACACTCAAGAATGGTAAAGCCACTGGAAAAAGAGAGTCACAGAGACATCTGTTTGCAATTAGTTCCATGGTTGTAGGGCTGTGCATTCTGAGACTCACCATAACATAACAGATCTGAAATGGTGGTTATACTGTTGGGCTAGGAACTGGGGGAACCAGGTTCAAATCCCTTCTCTGCTATGGAAACTCTCTGGGTGACCTTGGGCCAGTTACACACTCTCAGCCTAACCTATCTCACAGGGTTGTTACGAGGATAAAATGAAAGAGAGGATAATTATGTAAGTCACTTGGGGTTCCCATTGGAGAGAAAGATGAGGTGTAAATGAAATAAATGTTAGACTGGGTTCAGGGAGATCTGGGTTCAGCTTGCTGCTTGGCCATGACTTTGAGCCAGTCATTCTGTCTGCCATACCTACCTTAAAAGGTTTTGAGATACATCACTCTAATCTCCTCGGGAGGAAGGGTGAAAATATGTGCTTCATTATTAAATATGTCTAAGGTCTAACATGTGTAGGAACCAGTGTTCCCTCTAAGCTGAGTTAGTGTGAGCTAGCTCACAGTTTTTTAGCCTCTGGCTCACACATTTTTGTCTTAGCTTAGGAAGGATGGCTCCAGAGCAAACTCATTTATGCAGTAGCCAAATTGCTCGCTCACAGCTTTAATGCCGGTAGCTCACAAAGGAGAATTTTTGCTCACAAGACCGTACAACTTAGAGGGAGCACTGTTAGGAACCCATTTAGATGGCTGGTCCAGAGAACCTTCTGTGAGTCGTTCCATTACTTAATCTCCACCAAGCCCACTCTTGCTCTACATCTCCTCTTCAGTGGTGGTTCTTCCATATATGTTGCAATCTGCCAAATGTTGCAAATCATGCCAAATGTTCTTTGTCTCTTGACTTCATAGAGTGAAAGGACATCTATCCCACTGGTCTTCAAGTGATGGCTTGTAACTAGCAAGCAGCTTGCAACCTTAAATAATTTGGGTCACACAGTGAGCAACGATCTTTAAGAGAGAATAGAGAATAAGAAGGTAGGGGGACAGAGAGAGAAGGGGAATGTGAATAAGGGTGGAGGATCAGTAAACAGACAAGAACAGATCCAGAAATAAATATATGTAGTATAGAAGGGGCGGGGATGCAAAACATTACTAACAAGTCACATTCTGAAAACTGACCTTAAAAATGGGTCTGGAAAGTTTGAAGACTATTGAACCTCTTCCCAATGGAGAGCTTCCTGCAGTGTCAACCAAAACAGCCACATGACTAATGTATGCTCTGCTCACCACTCTAAACACACATAAACAATAAGGTATAATATAACCATTTAAGTACCAGAGTACCTTTGAGTGTCTAGGGCTGTCTTTCCCAACTTTGGGGAGGTTTATTTTATGGGCTAACATTCAACAGTGGTATGCCTTATTCTACCACCTTATTCAGCTGCCTATGTTGACCCAGCCTCAAACACAAAACACCTTCATCTGCATGGCTTTTATGTAGCTGTCTTGGGCAAGTTCTGTTGTGTTTTGAAAATAACACAGTTTTACCTTGGGCCCATAGTAATGATGAAATTGTTCCAATTTCTAAAGAAATCAGTCACTCTCCTGGAACTTGGGGGGAGTGGCGAAGAGAAGCAGTGCTCAGAAGAGCTACAAGTGGCATGTCAAAGAGCCACATGTGGGTCCCAAGCCACTACACTGCTGTAGAAAATGTTAAAAATTAGTGGTGGCTGGAATTTCTTCCAAGTCCAAGTTCATTGACTTTCAGAAATACAGGTCACTCATCCCTGCCCCACTATGTTCCATAGTGAATCTGTCAGGCACAAAAGAGACTTTCATGTTCTACATTTACTCTCCCTCCCCCCATTATCTATGTGATTTGATCCATCCAATTTTGAGTTGCTGGCTGAACGTTTCTTCTCAGCCTTGCAGGGGGGCTGGAGATGAGCAGGCTGCTCATCTTCTCTTATGGAGTCTTTTCCACCCGGGCCCCTGATCTTGAGGCATTCATTGCAAGCAACTAGGTCATTGGCTCTGTTTGGGTTCACATCCAGTCCAGCAAAACACTAAAGGGTGACTTGAGCTGCTCTGTGCTTGCGCTTATCCTTGTTACATCAAAAAGTGTTCTCTGGACATCCCAATCTCTGGGTGGATTTTTTAGAGGAACATGAGTTGGCTGGGAAATGATCATGTTCTGATATATAGAATCAAGACAATTTAGTGGGAAGGGAGAGATGGAAGAATGGACTCCCATCAATTCAGACAACTGGTGGGGCAAGTACTGTTTGTTTGTTTTTTTTAAAAAAAGAACTCATTGCAAAAAGAAAACTAAGATGTCTGGGGTTCAGTCTTTTTTTCCTGTTGTGCGAGTTTTCTACTTGCAGGGGGCTGTCTAATATAGGGGAGCATTAAAAAAATCTGATTTCAGCTGCATTCTGAAGCAGTGCAGCACATTCTACCATCTCAGTACACCCACACTGCATTTTGCTGCCTGTCCAGAAATTATCAAATGTGATATAACAAACAATGCAGAAAATGGAATTATTCAAACAGACAGCCATATATTAAGAGCAGGATAATACATACTATCAGCAGATAGATAGTACATACCATAAAATGATACCACTCACAAAAGGGAATGGTGTTTCCCATTCTTTGGGCCCAGCATTTGGTAAGAAGAGGTACACTACCTTTGAACACAGCTATGTTTAGCTGTCGACTATGTTTAGCAGCAGATAGTGGGTATGTCCATCTTGGCTAGAAGATGGCAGTGAATCCAATGGCAGTGAATTTTGTAAGAAATACTTCTCTTTACTTTTTCTGCCAGTCCATTTCATTCTTCCTGTCATGTCACAGTCTAGATGTTACTGGGAAGCCTTCTGGTGGAGATATGGGTCAGTGACAGCCACATGTTCTCCATGACAGGAAATTAGTTCCAATAGCATGACCTGTCCTGACTTGCAGGGTTTGAAATGCAATCAGGAATGGGCCTCTTAACCTCTATTTATTTGTTTTTAAACATTTATATCTCATACTCTTACAACACCTGCTCCCTAAGGAGTCTGATGTCCCCAGCACAAGACATCACAGATCTGAGGAAAAAGAGATCCAGACATCTTGTGGATATGTGTTAGTCTGTAGTAGAAGAACAAAATTTGAGTATGGTAGCACCTCAAAGACTAACAAAAGTCAAAGCATCAGATACATTTTTGATGAAGTGGGCTTTGACACACAAAAGTGTATACCCTGGGGGAAAAAATGTTACAAAAGTCTGTCATGTTTTCTGCTACGCTTTACTCATGTTGGAGAGCACTGTTGAAGGATGTGTGGCAGGATGGAAGAAAATTTATTCCGCCCCCCCCCCCAAGTACTACTCTAAAACTGGAATGGAGAAAAATATGATTTCTTCTGTGAGAACTGGAGTTTCCTTTCTCCCCACTACCCCAATAATAATGATTTTGGCTATCAATGCCATAATTTATTTTTTAAATCCCTAAAATCACTAGGTGGTGTACAAAAGTTAAAAATAAAATATGCCTTTCTTGGGGGCTTACAATCAAAACATTGTAAGGTTTGTGCAGAGGGGAGTATTTTCAATTACTTTATCATCAGCTTCCTTTGAAAATACGCCTCTGTGTTTATTATTAGATCTGTGTTCTGCTGACAGACCAGGGGTCAGGAAGAATGGGGAGCTAATGGTATTTTTTGACTTTAGTGAAGAAAAGTCAATTCAACTTGAACGAATTCCCTCATGCCAAATGAGATTGTGAAATTTATTCTCCTAGAGAAATCCCCCACGGTAATTTCATCAGCACAAAAGATCATGGATAACAAAACCTCTGAAAAATAAACTTTTTCTCCAGCCTCTGTTGTTTGAGCTTGGAGTAGACTGTGTTTATTTCTGTGTGGTTGGAAGCGGTGGTCTGGAATGACTTTGAGGTGAGTTTTTTTCTTTCAGGCCCTTATGCTAAACTGCAGCTTCCTTTGTGCGACAGTCAAAAGTTTGAAATGCAGAAAAGACCCATATGCATCTGGTGACTGAATGGGATTCTTGGTGGTTTACACTTTTTCTTTTTCCTACTGTCTCAGTCTTGAAGCACATGAAGGTGCCATATAGGGAGTCAGACTGTTGGTCTGTCAAAACTGGTATTGTCTACTGCGACTGACAATGGCTCTTCAGGGCCTCAGCTCTGTCACCCCCTGCTCCCTTAGCCTTTTAATCAGAGATGCTAGAGAGTAAACCTGGAACCTTCTACATGTGAAGCTGGTTTACTACTGAGCCTTGTCCCCTCTCAAAACTTGTGTAACAGCCAATGAAAAAGTACAAAAAACCACTGGGAACTCTGTGATTTCTGGGTGCTATGCTGCCACAGCAAAGAAGAGGAGGAGGAGGAGGAGGAGGAGGAGGAGGAGGAGGAGGAGGAGATTGGATTTATACCCCACCCTTCACTTGGAGTCTCACAGTGGCTTAGAAACTCCTGTCCTGTCCACTCCCCACAACAGACACCCTATGAGGTAG
The DNA here is from genome assembly GCA_029233225.1 of Lepidodactylus listeri. Taxonomy (NCBI): domain Eukaryota; kingdom Metazoa; phylum Chordata; class Lepidosauria; order Squamata; family Gekkonidae; genus Lepidodactylus; species Lepidodactylus listeri. The sequence continues at coordinate 41,203,811 of JARCFY010000013.1, forward strand.
GTGGGGCTGAGAGAGCTCTAACAGAAACTGCTCTTTTTCAAGAACAGCTGTTCCAGAACTACAGCTTGCCCAAGGTCATCTAGCAGGTGCAAGTGGAGGAGTGTGGAATCAAACCCAGTTCTCCCAGATTAGAGTATGCACACTTAACCACTACACCAAACAGGCTCAACAAACTGGTATTTCTTTAATTGGTATGCTTTGTATATTTGCATAGTGTTCTTGCTATATAGGATGCTTTTACAGAGTAACATAAGCAAAGGGGCCCAAAGGAAAGGTGAGGGTTGCGAAGGAGGAATGTGAGACAGTTCACTTACACATCAGTAGGCTTTACCTCAGATTATGATAAATTCTTTGGAAAGGTTTCATGGGAAAGATGGGTGAAGGAGGAATATGAAGGAGATATGTCACCAAGATATTTTGAGCATCAAGAGAAAATGACTGGAGACGGTCCCTTTGGAGGGTTGTCATGGGGGGTGTGTAATTCTGCTGGGTCTCTAACATGAGGGAAGCCACAGTTACGTTAACACAAGTAAAGGTTGTTCAACAAAGCTGCAGTCAGATGTTTTCTCTATAGAATGGAACTTTCTGGAAGGAGTTTCTTTTGGTGAACTGATACCTGAATTTGCTCCAAGAAAAGTAGGAAGAAGCTATAACTTTTACAATAATCAGTGTATAGTTCCTCATTATATATGTGAACATACTCTTTAATGTTGACTTGGTGACATGTAAAAAAAGGATCCCACACGCAGAAGGAGGACTATGCTTTGCAAGTCTGGGGGGGGGTACAGTTTCAGAAATCAAATCTGGACATACAGCAGAGTCATATTCTGTTGTCAAACATAGATAGCTTTTAAAAGATGAGGGCTTGCATATCTAATTTGTTCTCAAATTAGAAAATTATCACAGGGTGCAGGAAGAAGAAAAGTGGGATTCAAATTTTCAAGGATGGAGAGAAAAGGGAGAATTCTGGCAGCAGATGAAGATGATGGGGTTGGAGGAAGGAAGGTCACAGTCAAGATATGGAAGGAAGGAAGAATGGGTTGAAAGCACAAGGCAAGGCCATGGAGTGTGTTCAGTGTCTCTGAATAAACATGGTCACATAGAATCATAGAATCAATAGAGCTGGAAGGGACCTCTATGGTCATCTAGTCCAACCCTCTGTACAATGCAGGAAATTCACAAATACCCCCACACCCCCAGTGACCCCTGCTCCATGCCCAGAAGATGGCAAAAAACCCTTCCAGGACCCCTGGCCAAACTGGCTGAAGAAACTTGCCTCCTGACCCCAAAGTGGCGATTGGCATTTCCTTGGGCATGAAAGAAAGGGCCATGAGAACTAAGCACGGATGCAACCCTTCCTGCCCTCCCTTTCATGATCTACCTAAGTTCCCAGAATCAGCATTACTGTCAGAGGGCCATCCAGCCTCTGTTTGAAAACTTCCAAAGAATAAGAGTCTACCACCTCCAGAGGAAGCCTTTTCCACTGAGGAACTGGTCCGTCAGGAAGTTCTTCCTAATGTTTAGCCGAAAACTCTTTCGATTTAATTTTAACCCATTGGTTCTGGTCTGACCTTTTGGGGCAACAGAAAACATGTTTGGTAGACAGTTCCATTTGTGACAGGACCCTTAATGATTGGTGATTACTGGCAGAGCTAGTTTTCAGATGTCCCATTGGCTGGCTTCTAGTAATGAACACTTATGGGAGCCAGGCAGGTAGCTGAACATGAAAGCAAAAGCCACATGCTTGAAGCTACGCCTTCTGCTAGAGTCTCTGGGTATGTTTTGTATGATTCAGTTAATATCAAGCTAGAGAGATGGTGGAAGCTCATATTTCTGTACTGTCTATGCACACCAGCAGGATCACTTCTCTCAGCTTCACTGCGTGTAGGCAAGTTCATTTCTTTTGCCAATTTGATTTGTCTCATTTATACCTCTTTGTTTACCAGTACTGAGTTATCAGTCTATTAGTTTAAATGCCATATTAGTTTAAATGCCACATTTGTTGGAAGCACATTAAATGCTTCCAAGTCCATGTTTCTCCACAATGTGTTAGTTTGATACTGAATCCATGTTGTCACATTTGTCTGTATTCAAGAAATCAATTTGGAAATCTGTGCTACTGACGGGATTTAGCATTCCAGGGCAGTTAAAACCAATGCTTGATCTTGGTGTCAGCAGCTGTGCTTTTGAATGTAAACCAGATTATAAAGAGTTCATTTTTTACAGAGAAGGAACTGTGGCTTATTTTATCACCTAAGGCGATTTTCCAACACAAGGACTCCATTTTTTTGGGTTATTTTGCATGACCTTATGCATGTCCAAAGATAAGGATATATGCACGTCCAAAGACAAGTGAATATAAATAGGATTTATGGTAGCATCATTTTTCATACCCTTAGAAGTATAGTCTGTTCTTAGTTGGCAGATATAGATATGAGCATAAAAAATTAACAGTGGGCCAAAATCCAAAGAAATAGCTTTTCATTTCAACTGAAATGCTGTTGTATTCAGTTGACTTTTGACCCTGCTGCTTGCTGCACTTCATGCATCTGATAAGGTACACTCTAGTCCAGAAGAGACCATGCTATAATATACCTTTAAAGCACCATAAGACCCTTTGATGGTTTTCCTGCAAAGGGCCAGTTAACCTGGGACGATGTGATTTCATTTTTGGCAACCCAGGTATATAACGTGGCCCTGTCTGAATTCTCTACACACACCATTTCCTCAACTGGAAACAGCATTTCCAGTCTACTTATAGAGAAAAAAAGACATAAGATTCTTTTCTGTTTTTCCTCTACTAGGGCTAAAACAACCTGGGGGAATAATTTTCGATTGGGGAATTAACCTCACTTCCCCCAGGCTACAGCCCTGACCCATATTGGAGGGCCCATGTCTCTTTTTTCCCCCTGTGGAGCCAAATTATACTTCTGACATTTCAAATAAATGGTGGTTCCTAAATTCATACCATGATCAGCACCATGGACAGATCTGCAGGTCCTGTAGAGGATTCTGTCCACATCACTAGATAGCCACACAAATATCTGGAGATTCTAATGCTGCTGACTTCTCCTAAGGGGATGAGGATGTGACTGTTAGCCAGATTGCCTTGTTTTCTTATTAATATTGGGGGATTATAGATTATTAATCAATTGGCAATAAGCAAAAAGGGTCACCACCAATATATACAGAAGTCCCACCTCTTCCAGACGCACCAGAAAATAAGCAAGAAGGCTGGCTTCAGTAACAAATAGTTTCTTTACTGAAAGGTTCTTACTCAAGCAAACAATACAGATGTGCACATTCACTTATACAGAGCCTAAGAAATAAAGATAGAGCAAGAGACCGTTGCATTAGCAGGAATATCGCTGGTATCCATCAAGGGCAATAATTACCGGTCTGGAGAAATGTTGCATTCCCACTGGAAAAAATAAGGGGAGGCTAGGAGGGAATTAGGAGCATGTGTCCTGAACCTGCAGCAACATGTGTAGACTCTGGCTGTACAACCAAGAGTTGAGGAGGTAGGGTAGGGTAAGAGGTAGTAAAAGCTAGAAAGAGAACACGTTGCTGGGTGTCCTCTTTTATTAGGGGACTCTGGGGGAGGGCTTGACTGGACACCTCCCTTGAGAGCACCCCTTGATGGTCCACCCCAAAAGTCCTGTCCACTAGAAGAGAGGAGCTTAAGGGTTTGGGCAATGTTACACTCTACCTAGTTGTGAGAGAGATACCTGGAGGGTGGATATGACTCATCGGCTAGACCCTTTGTCTTGCTGATGGGCTTAATGTCTCTAAGCTGCAGAACCAGTTTCTGGCTAGCCAAGTCCATTGTCTAGGTGAAGGCGGGAATAATCTCCGGAGCAAGGAATGTTGGAGGGGGGGGTTGCCTGCGCAAAGAAGAAGAAGAACATGGCTAATGGTGTCTGAAAGCACATATTCAAGCTGCAATGGCGAGTTGCTGTTACTGTGTAAGTAGTTGTGTTTAAGGGAAGTCTCTGGGAGCTGGCGACCTCGGGACCCACTGGCACATCATCTCAAGCGTCGGCTGGCGTGTGTATACAGCTGGCATTGCAATCTGCTCAATCGCATCTTAGTCCCTTTTACACATTCAGGAACACAGTTCATTGCTAACACTTATAGACTTTATGTCTATAAGAGCACATAAGCGCCTTGCAGGGCAACATGACTCTGCCTTATACCAAGTCAGACTTAGGACCTAACTAATTTTGTTACATTCCCCTTGCAATCCCTCTAGGTCTGCATGAGGACTTTTGATCAGACATGTGTTGCAAGTTCCATGATTAGAACTCAATTTCCAGGTATACAAGGGTCCAATGTGGATAACCACCATGCTGTCTGGAGAGAAAAGACTTAAATCTTTCACCCCAGGCTGTTTTTCCAACAGATGTCCCATGCACCTGCTTTTCCATCAGTACAGATATGTTTCCCCATAGTGGAAAACAGTGGCTCACCAGGGCTATTTCAAGTCAGGGAAAGCTTACCAGCTCCTTCGCCCCACACATCATTGTCCTGATCCAAAGTGGGCTTCCATGTGTCTGGGTTTTGAGTCCTGAGCACAGATCTTACAAGGCATGTCTGACCAAAAGACCTCTTCATGGATTCAGGGAGGACCAGAAGAAAATACAACACATAGTTATGCCCTCAGGGCTCAGTACTCTTTACTATGACTTGTAGCAACTCTCAGGTCTCAGGCAAAGAATGGATTCCCTAATATCTGTTGCTGAGAGCCTTTAACTGGAATGGAACATGAGACCTTCTGCACACAAGTCATGTGCCATACCCATAAACCATGCCTTCTCCTCAAAACAGTAAAGCATGTTTATGGGAGGTCACATCTCTTGGTTCCTGTTGGACTTCTCTCTCCCATGAAGCTACCAGGTTTGTTGGGGGTTCTCTGCTAGTAATTTAATTTCCCCTTCCTAGACTTTTGCTTTAGAACCAACAGAAATGAAAAAGATTGTGGAATCTCACTTCTTCTATTTGGGGCCAGACTGAGTCATTCTCAGCCAAGGGGTCCCAGTCTCAATGCAGTTTGATCAGTGCTTCCTGTTTCCAGTTAAAACCCAGCCATTTGTGTGGCCATGCAAATGTGAACACAGATGTTATGTGGCCGCAACAATGCTCTCAGCACTATGGCCTTGCCATCCAAGCAGCAACTTCCGGGAGGGAATGGAAAATGAAGGCTCTATATCAGTCATGGTGAACCTTTTAGAGACCGAGTGCCCAAACTGCAACCCAAAACCCATTTATTTATCGCAAAGTGCCAACACGGCAATTTAACCTGAATACTGAGGTTTTCGTTTTAGAAAAAACAACTCATACATTAACATCTTTTGTCTTAAAAGAAAAACACAATAACAGAGCTTTCAATGATACAAACAACTTTTTATTGAAAGGTAAAAGTTTGCATTTGGCATGCTTTTGAACAATTAATGTGATTTTTGCTGTCCAGTCTTGCAAACTCTGTGCTGGGGCGATGCCGTGCATGCCCACAGAGTGCCACCTCTAGCACGCGTGCCATAGGTTTGCCACCACTGCTCTATATCACTCTGGTCTTTTCTTAACTCTTCAATTTTCTGCTGAGATGACAAATATTCACATCTTTTTGGCAGGGTTCTAAGCTTTTCCATGTTCCATCCCAACCTATAAAATGACTTTTATTGTGAGGAGTTTTATGCAATAGGGTATAGCTGGAAGGCAGAGCACATTGTGCTACATGTGATGTCTGATCCACAATAAGTCCCCAGTTCTAGATGTGCAGGCTGGTAGCTGGCCAAGAGAACTAGCCAGGCTTTGGGGTATTTTGAAATACGTTCACTGTGGCTTTTTGGTGCTGCCCTAGACAGGGCCTTTTTCTTATCTTTTGTCCCAAAAGTGTTTTGCTCAGATGGGATGTCTCATGGAAGGCAAAGAAGGAGCTGTAAAGGTCAGAGCTAGACTGTTGGCTGTTCTTGAATCCAGTCTTTGAGTCAGATCCCAGAATTGATTGCTGGCAGCTGGCATGCAGCAGACCAAAAGCACGTCTCTGTTGATAAGGCAAGAGCGCACAGCCAGGGTCCTAGTGTTTTTGCCTGCTGGTCACATAAGCTGACTCATGCACCTGCTTCTTTCTGTGCTTCAAGAAGGTTCTGAGAGTTGAGCACACATATACCAGTTAGCTCACTTGGCTATAGACCAGATAAGATGTGGTGGGGAATGGTGGAGTGTGGTGGAGTGGTTAGTTTGTCAAGCTTGGATCTGCGAGACCTAGCTTTGAATCCCCATTCTGCTATGGGAGCTTGCTCAGTAACTTTGGGCCAGTCACATACTTTCACCCTGACCTCCTATGCAGGGTTGTTGTGAGGATAAAATGGAGGAGAAGACAACAATGTAAGTCACTTACACTTAGGGTCCACATTGGCGGGAAAGGTGGGGTATAAATGAAGGCAATAAATAAAATGTTTTACCTCACATTGTCCCCATTCATGTGTGCATGTTTTAGTGTGAAGTGGTATCATCAAGGAATTGTTGAAAAGATCTTCTGTTTGTCTGGACCATCCATAAGTCATCTCTAGTCATGCAGGCTCCCATAGAACTTAACATAAGCCTGCAGAATCATACATTTTCTCCTTGCTTAACTAGTTTGTGAGGACATGGCAGGTTCCCCCCCCACACACACACACGCACACACTGGACAAGGGCCATGGGGTGTTTACTTCCATTACTCCTTGAAGAATGTGGCAAAAAAAAAAATCTCTACTGGGAACTAAAATGGGAATTAGCTTTGATCTCCAGAAGTTACATGCTCTGAGCATCACAAACACTCACTGATCCATCATTAGGGAGCTATCACTAAACTAATGAAAACTTCCTGTATGTAAGCCTGGCTGTCCCGGCACAACTCATTTGAGAAATACTTAGTAAATGCAAGCAGAGGATACAGAATAAGTGTTTTTAAATGACTGTGCAGAGGGAAAAGTGGTATTTTAATGTTTTTTTGAGTGGGGAAAAGCTGATTTCAGTGTTCTCATGTGGGTGCCAAAGAGGATTCTGGAGACTGTTTGAAAGGAAGGAACTAAGTGTCTGTATGCTGAATGTACATGTTCAAATATTGTTCCTGTCACAGTAGAACAGGTCTCTCTAGCAATTATTTTTATACCTTTGTGTGTGTGCGTGTTGTCAGAAGACCAGGGGATTCTCCTACCCCCCCTTTCTCAAGGGTGGTTTGATTCCCCTGTCCCCATACCTGAGACCCTGGAACAAATTCCCTTTTGATAGTTTGACTGAGGCTGGGTGTGGACTCTCGCACACACAGTAGACCACATTAATAAAAGCAATACGCTTTATTGAAAAAAATTAAAAAGTGGCTCAGGTCAGACTCAAACAAAAGCAAGAATAAGAAAGTGCACTAAAATTACAAAGTCTAGCTTCCTACATACACATACAGATGTGAGGATGGGCAGGTCAGAGTATCTTCAAATCAGCATAAGTAAAAAAGCAACAGATTGGAGATGCGGCGAGATAGTTCTCGGGGCCCCTGATGGTAATATTGGACCAGGCTTGAAACGTGTAACTCATAACTTGTTGCTTGTCCCAGATGGCTGTAAACTAACTTTATAGGAGAACTGGACCCCTGACCCCCTGACCAGTATATGCCAGTCAAGAAAGTGATCCAAAAGATGTTTCTTGAAGAAGAGCAGGAATCCCCACTCTCACCTGAGTGTAATTAAATCAGATCACTTTGATATTCAAAAGTGCAACTTCATGCTTTTCATCTTGGCCTGGAAACAGCGGAAGAGCAATAGGCACTTGACATGGAACTCTCCCCCAAGGCATTTCCTTACACTTGGATGGCACATCAGGAAATGGGTTATTGCCTTAAATTTACAACAGAAGAAGAAGAAGAAGAGATTGGATTTATACCCCACCATTCACTACCCAAAGGAGTCTCAGAGCAGTTTACAATCCCTTTCCCTTCCCCTCCCCGCAACAGACACACTGTGAGGCAGGTGGGGCTAAGAGAGCTCTCTCGAGAACTGCCCTGAAGGAACTTATTACTGGCCCAAGGTCACACCAGCAGCTGCATGTGGAAGAGTGGGGAATCAAACATGGTTCTCCCAGATTAGAGTCCACATTCTTAACCACTACACCAAACAGGGCCAAATGCTGATGTTTAAACTGTCAGGTTCATCAATATAGAGGTGACCGTCTCTTGACACATGTCCAAGTTTCTTTTCACTATATGTCTAATTGCTTTCCAGGAACTTTTGTGTCTGAAATGTCTCCAACTGCATGCTTGTTTAACTCTGTGTATGTGTGTGTGTACACTGATTCATTTCGGGTTGCTTGAATTACCTTTTCCCCTGTTGGCTGATATCCAAACAGTAGGTGGTTTCAGCTCTGAACTGCTCATTCTTTTAGCCTCACAATCTGATGGAAGATTGTCTCAGTCATGATTATCATGAGAGACTGCCATTACAAAATGAGGTCCTCCAATAGCTTCTCCAATACGCCCTGGTGGTATGTAATTTGGAAATAGATATGCTATGAACCTGCCTTATACCAAGTCAGACCATTGGCCCACCTATGGCAGTATTATTTCCTGTGACAAGCTGCAGCTCTCCAAATTCTCAAGCAAAGAAGACTGTTTCCAAACACCCTTGCGACCCAAGACCTGTCACTGGAGAAGCAAGAATGAAAAGAGGTGTCAGGTGGTAGGTGGCAGCTTTACGGCCATGTGCTCTTTCTTTGTCACTGGAGAAGCCAGAGATCGACCTTGGGACTTAATGTGTGCAAAGTGCATGCTCTGCTAGTAAGCTGCAGCTCCTTCTCCCATTTTGTGTCGAGGCCACATTTCCCCATAAGAACCTTAGCATTTGTTTTATATACAGACTTCATTTACCCAACCCACCCACTCACCCACTTTTCTCCCTAATGGGGACCCACAGTGGCTTACAACATCCTCTCCTTCTCCATTTTATCCTCACAACAACCCCATGAGGTTGGTGTGACTGGCCCAAGGTCACCAAACTGGCTTCTGTGGAAGACTGGGGATTTGAACCTGGGTCACCCAGGTCCTAGTCTGACTCTCAGACCACTACACCATGCTGACTCTATATATCTAATAGCTTTCTAACTTTTCCATACCGCCCCAAAATCAAAACAGTGCCTTCTTGAGACATTGTGGTGGCACTGCATATCAACAAAATCTGCCTCTCACAGCTAGAAGGAGAGGCTGTCTTTTATACTTCTTCAGCTAGTAATACAGTAAACAGAACAGCTCCAGAGGAAAAAAAAAACCTTGCAACCCCACCGATTACAATAGAGCCTTGTAAATTAACTAAAACTCATCAGATACACTGATTAAATAAAATTGGCGCTCCATGTTCCTGTTGAGCCTCGAGGTAATTTGATTCATGCATAGGTGTGCCTATGATTGCCCCAAACTATCAAGAAATGCTTGTTCAGAGTAATATTGTGGCTGGACTATGTGTATGGTGGCTTGAATCTTGCAGTAAAGCTCTGCTGATAGAGGACATTTCGTCAGCAGAGCAAAATTTCCTCATCTCCCCTTCCTGCTGGAGCCCCAAATGCCCCCTGAAATGCTGCTCCTAGAAGACCGGGAACCCCCAAGAACTTCACTGGGAAGAGTTGGCAAAAATCACCTCCTTTCTATGTCAGGGAATTTTCCATGTGATCCAACCCCACGTTTTTTGAAACCATAGTGGCATATCATTAATTTTCCATATATAGTTTTAAGGCTCTTCCTGTCTGAGATGGCATTAAAAGTATTTTGAATGAACAGTGGCCAAATTGTTGCCTTTCTTGGACTCACACAAACCATTTTCAAAGCTAGGGAAAGGTGTGACCACCTCCAAGTGAGGGCCAGAGGGCAAGTATGTGAGGGTGAAGAAAAACATTCTCAGGTTGCGGTCACACACTCAAGATAAAGCAGAGGGGAAGAGAGGCTATTTCCTCCGGTGGAAGTTGACTTGCAGTTGCGTGATCACACAGTCTTTTGAAGCTGTGGGCACAGCCTGCCACTGCACCATCAGACGCAAATGTGGGTGAGTAGGGTTTTTTTTTGCTGTTTGTTCCCGATGTGCTTAAACAAGGGATTGATGATTCACCTCAGCCCTGAGGGCTTCCTATGGAGTGTGCGATGGTGCGCACACTGAGAAGAGAAAAAAAATGGCAAGGAGTCTGGTTGGCCTGATCAGACCATCCCGATGCCATGAGAGTGCACTGGAGTGATCAGACAAGGGAAAGTCCACCCATGGCCTGTAGCAACCCGTTTGCTACCAGACTTTCCCTGGTACCTGTTTACTCCGCTTCTGCGGCGGAGCAACACAGGTTGCTGCCGGCTGTGGAACACTTCCCAGATGTTCAGGTCTGATCACACATGTTAAATCTGCCCAGCATTCGTGCCTATCTCGGGGCTAATTGTGTGTGTGATTGCAGCCTCAGTTTGGAACAGAGACAAACAAAAGTAATTGTGAATTGGCTAAAAGTGAAGCTCATTGATCTGCACGAATATCCCTCTGGGAAACTGATGTGGAGTAATGGATCTGCTATCCTGTCCGGGTGCCTCCCTGCCTCCCCCTAAGCTGCCCTTGTTATATTTGTAGAGAAAGCAAATATTACAACGGTGCTCTCTCATCCAAAGCAGACAAGTCCAATAAGCACTGCCCATGAAATTTCTCACAGCTCAGGAAGGTGAGAAGGGAGGGTACTGTCAAATTTCTCATCCTTGCTAGTTAAGGCTGAGCATCCCTATTCTTGTTTTACTTCTCACGTGTGTAAATCAGACCCACAACTCTTCATTTTGTATTGCTTTCTGTTTCCTCGTATCAAATTATCCCCATTCAATGCACACATTTGAACACTGTCTACATATAAATGGCACACAGTATGGCTTAAATATGGTACCAAAGAAACAACTGAATCCAGGAACACCACCAATGAGTGTGGTAGAAACTGTAGCAGCAGTCCTTGCCAGGAATTCTAGGGTTTGGAAAAGGTCTGAAGGTGGGATTGACTTTGGTGAGACACCTGGGTCTCTGTGGGTTCAAGCTTTGAAGCCCTCTTCAGGGAGAGAACAGATGGGGCAGGGGTTGTGACTCTGTTATGTTTTCTTATTGAGTTATGCATTGCTTTGTCGGGGTTCTGGTATTACAATCCCCTCATTCTTATTGGCTGCTGAATAAAGACTTCTCATTGGTCCTGAAGTCAATCCAAGGAACCAATTGCAGAGCCCTGCTTAGGTCCAATGAAACTGAGTCTTCATAGTTACATTGTATATAGTTATTTGTTGGAACACTATAAGTTGAGTGCCGCTCTTGCCAGAGCTGTCCCTGAGCTGAATGATGTTTTGAATAAAAGCCTGCATTTGATTTATCGTCTACTGACTCAGTACTTAATAGACTCAATGGTACAGCACCTGCTTGGTGTGTCCCAAGTCCCAAGTTCAATCCTCAGCATCTCTAGTTAAAAGTATCAAGTGGTAGAGGATGTGAAAGACTTCTACCTGAGACCCTGGAAAGCTGCTGACAATCTGGGTAGGCACCACTGACCTTGATAGACCGATGGTATAAGGAAATGTCATGTGTTCAAGAGTGGCATGCAACATCACACTGGGCAGTCAATGGGAAACACAAGCCTCTAGATTGATGTGTTTATGCACGTTCATTCTAAACAGGTTGAGGATGACCTTTCTTTTCCAGGGTGATTTTTAACTGCCTTCAATCATCTATAGTTCCTAGAATGGCAATGACCATGTCCAGTCCTCATCAGGTCATTGTGGGATCCATCTCTAAAAAAAATACAAGATTTTTACTACCAGTTTTTTTCTACATACCTGGGAATCCCCCAAATGTGCAAAAACTCCTACCTTGCTTATAGGTGGCCCCATTTCATTATCCTACTGACTGGCACAGGACCATCAAGGTTACTTTTAGAAGGGAATATGCATTTTTCCTTTGAAGGACAAAAACCTTCCCTTTTAATATCTATGAAATAAGTGAGATAAAGGCTGTCATTTCCCTGGCTGATTCCTAAAATCCAGCAACAGAACAATATACAGAATTCTGTAAGGCTCTTTGATGCATAACTGCTTACTCCTTTTTGTAAGAAGACTCTTCCGCTAACATTTCTCTCCTCTTCTTGCTGGGCTTCTTTGGAAAATATACTACCTTGGGAGAGAATCTTAAGCCTCAGGAATATTGCCGTAAAAACAGTGGCAGCCGTAATAGATCACCAAGTGCTTTTTGTATACAGAATAACCAGCAAGGCTTCAGTGTAAGAGCAGGGAGCTCAGATGAAGAGATCAATATTGTGTAGTCTAAAACCACCCATCCACCAACAAGAAAATCTGCTACCAGGAGCTGGCTCTGCAAAAGAGCACATTTCTTCTGTCTGTCACAGCTTTTTTGATTTTTAGTTGGTAGCTACTGACTGTGGCTAGAGGCCACAGAGGGTGGTTTTGTTTGGTTGCTTTCCAGGGTGTTGAAGGTGGCACATGTTCATCCTGCTGCCATTTGCAGTTAAAAAGTTTTTCTGTAGTGCTTTGTGGGGAGGGAAACTGATTTGAGAAAAGAGAAACTGATTGTGCACCAACCTGCAGTCTGCTTTTAACAGGGGTGCGTTTTGGTAGATATATGAAGTGTGTGTGTGTGTGTGAGAGAGAGAGAGAGAGATCATTGATCCATTTAAGCTAGAATGGTTTATTTTAGCTGGTAGCAGGTCTCCAGAATCTTGCTCTGCATGCCAAACAGGTGCTCCCTGAGTCTGACTGAGCTGCATAAGACAGCCTACGTACGCATGCGGAATAGCAGCATGCCAGACCCTTTTGCTTTGCATGCAAGGCCGGTTCTCTGCCCAAGCTAACCAGACAAGCCCCCCAGGTGCTGGAATTCCCCTAGGGCAGCAGAGAAGGCAATGGATATGGCTTATGCTCAGTGTTGCCTCCTTACACTAACCAAGTCAAGCCCCTGAGACCCTGGCAGTGCTGCTAGGGCCCAGCTTGTTCCCAACTGTGTCTAGTCAAGGACCCTCTGCTTGTACCATCAGCTACAAGCAGAGATCCAGATGTTGCCCTCTCCCCCCACTTGCTGCTCTTAAGGGCACTCAGCTCTTGGACTGCTTAACAATGGTTTGCTCATGGAGCATCAGTCTGCTAGCTGGTGCTGCCTTCTGGTGGTGGGCTGATGCTCCTGGCAAACCGTTTAGTCGCTTGGGGCTGCACGAAAGGTTACCTTGTGCCTACTTCTGCTTGAAATTGTAGAATGTGAAACTGGGCATGACAGAAATACTTCAAGAGGATGATTTGTCTTCCCAGGGTGGAAATTATGTTCAGTTATATGTATCCCTGCTCTTTAACCCAGGAGCCTGCAAGTGGATGATCACAGCAAACCATTCTTTTTTTTAAAAGAAAGAAAAGAAAAGAAAAAGCATGCAATGTAAAAATAACCAGCTTCCAATCAGATCTTAAAATTTCTCTGTAATACGAAACAGGAGTCATTTGCTAAAGGAGACTTTTGAAATGAGTTTGCCTCTTGAGGCTGTTTTGTAGTAAGGCAATTTGTCATACCTAAATGAAGCTATTCAGCTTTGTTTAAATTGAAAAATAACCTCTCATTAGTTGAACCTGTAGAAGAATGGAGCACTTACAATGATTGTCCTGTTAGAAACCCTATTTGACTGCATTGTGTGCATATGATGTACTATTTGGTTTGGCACTTTACTAAAGTTCAGCCATGTAGGAACCTCAGACGTTTGCACCAAATGTCCTGTTTGAGGATAGGTTTATGTTAGGCAAATAAATATGGTAGATGTAAAGATCTCTATACATTTGGAAGTTTAGAGCTCCCCCCCACTCCCCACCCCGGGCACGATATGATTGGGAGTTAGGAAAGTGTTCTGGGCAATAGACCTGTAACCTGAATGGAACTGTTACTTGGTGGCACACTGGATCAGCAGTCCTTATGCAGAAGTTTTTACATGAAAACAAAAATAGAAGTCCCATATCTTTCCCCAAAGATTTGCAGCCGGATTCTATGTGCGTTTACTGGGAAGCATCACTGAGCTCATTGTGATCCTCCCTCTCCCAAAAAGGCAACCACGCAGCCTATTTCCTGCACATCCTTCACCTGTAAATCAGGCCATTTATGCTGAGTGGGGCTGACTCCTACATTAGTATGGATGCAACTGCAGCTATAACCCCTCAGGTAAGTGAAAATATAGAAATACATTACAAATAAGTTTTAAGAGGTATCCTTGACTTGTGCCTTTTTACACTTTTGATGGGTTAACCTTTTAATGAAATGTGATGACTCTGTAGATGACAAGTGGCTGCAGTAACAAACCAAAGGCATTTAAAAGAATGTTGCAGAGCATAAGAAGGGCTGCCAACAGGCCTGGAGAAAAATATTCTGTCTCATTCATAGAAACTGCCTGGAGGGATAGCCCCAGCACCCCTGTACTTACCAGAGGTGACAAGGAGAGGGCAGGCTAGAGCAGCCTATCTGGCAACAGCCTGCATACACCAGAATTTAGCCCCATGCCTTCTGGCTCATGCGGTAGGGCAGTCCACCCTCCATATGGTAGGCCCATTGAAGCCAGGCCTGCCCAAGAGGCTGGCAGCATTTCCCAGGCCAGCAGGGCCAGGTAAGAAAGGAACAGCTGCCACATGGGGCACCCTTGAGTAGGATTGCCAGCCTCCAGGTGGTGACTGGAGATCTCCTGGGATTGCAACTGATTTCCAGGTGACAAAGGTCAGTTCACCTGGGCAAAATGGCCACTTTGGAAGGTTGACTCTATGGCATTACTCTCCATTGTAGTCCCTCTCCTCCCCAAACCCCACCCTCCTCAGGCTCCACCTCCAAAATTTCCTGGTGATTCCCAAGCCAAAGCTGGCAACCTTAGCCCTGAGCCTTGCTGCAAACAGCAGGCTAGGGGGAGGTGGGGCAAGGGGGGAGGTGAGGGCAAGATTTGCAGCCTGATCCTGTGCGCATTTCCTGGGAAGCATCACTGAGCTGGCCTGGCCCAGTCTAGGGTTGCCAAGTCTTACCTTCATAACAGCAGGGGAGTCCCGGTCCCTCTCGGGGAGTCCCGCACACTACAATGACATCACCCGGAAGTGATGTCATCACGCTGGGCAGAGTTTTCAGGGTGATTGCTAGAGTCTCGCCTGGTGACGTGCCCAGCGTGATGACATCGCTTCCAGGTGATGTCATCATGCCAGGCATGTCGGCCTGATCGGGCCACTTTGGGGGTGGGGTTCCCCCCACTGGCCTGATCCCGACCAGCGAATTGGGGACCCATTTAGCAGGGGAATCCTCACCCCCCCCCGGAGGACTTGGCAGCCCTAGTCCAGTCACACCCAGCTGGCAATGGCTCCTGCCAATCAAACCCTCACAAAGGCAGGAAGAGGAAGGAGCAGGCATACCCCAGGGTGTTTCCCTCATAAGGTCAAGGGCTGAGGCTTGTGAGGACATGCTAGCCCTCCTGCCAGCTAACTGGGTACAGGGGAGGGTAGTAGAAAGGGAGGAGGAAGGCTTCCCTTCTCATCTCTAGTCTGAGGCCTGTCGAGGTCCACATGAGGAGGCTCTGGAACATGTGTTGGCATTGCCTGACCCTGACAGTGTAGCTGACACTCACAGAGACTTAATGGGATGTTATTTACTAGGTCATGCTATTGATCACCATGCCACAAAAAGCTTCGTCTGCTCACTTTAATTCTGATCCAGTAGGACTCTTCATATGTACACTCCCTTAGACAAGGCAAGATTGTCACAGAGGCCAGGGAATTTCTCGAGTTATCCCTCTGCATAGTCAGCCTACATAATTACTACATAGTTGACAGCACAGTTGCTTGACTACCTATGTGCCTAACACATTAATCTTATACTGAATTACTCCAGTCTTGATGGCACTTACCTCCCTGGCAATCAGAATCCCATCCTTCTTCAGATAACACCCCCCCCCATAGTAATGTGATTTATATCTGATCAAATGTCCCAGTTCCTGAGAGGTTTAAGGTTTAGTTGTTCAAAGGGCAAGGAGTGAAGCTGCACAGCTCTTGAAACACTTGATAGTGGAGAGTCAGCAAGGTACATATGAGAGTGCTGTTTTCCTTCCTTCATGTGTTTGTCCCTTTGACTTGAATGCACCTCTGTACCAGAATGAACTCTGTTATATCAGCCAGGTGCCTAAACTGGGGTCATGTGGAAAGTTTCTGAGATGTACAATGAGTAAAATATGATGTTGTAAGAGAACCGAGGCAGCAACTGCGGCTGGAACAAAGAAGCAATTCTTGACACCCTTGACCTCCTGTTCAACAGAAGCAGAACTCGGTTTTTCTACAACAGGCAAGGTTTGATGTGAATTTCTGATGCATCGTGGGGAAGCTCAGTTGTCCATGAATCTCCACACACAAAAAGCCTGTGACGGTTTAAAAACTCAATTGCCACACCTGAAGACAAATTGAGATCCCGGCTATAAAGTGCCACGTGGAGATCTGCCATGCCTGGAAAGTGACTCAAGTAAGTTTTCTGGGGAGAGGTGTTAGGGTTGCCAACTGGCCATGAGAAAATGAGAGTCTTAGGTTGGGGTCACATGCACGAGATAAAGCAGGCGGGGGGGGGAGAGGCTATTTCCTTTGGCGGAAGTTGACCCACAGTTGCCCAATCACACAGACTTTTAAAGCTGCAGGCACAACCGGCCACTGCATGACCAGACGCAACTGCAGGTGAGTAGGGTTATTTTTTTGCCATTTGTCTCCGATGCGCTTAAACGAGGGATCAATGATCTGCACCTCGGCCCTGAGGGCTCCCTTTGGAGTGTCCGATGATGCGCATACTGCGAAGGGGGGAGAAACAACGGTACGGAGTCTGGTTGGCCTGAAAGTGAATCCTCCCATCCATCAATTTACGTATGACTGGGAGAGAGTCCTTCAAACATCTCCAGTTGTGGAGCTTGGACCTGATAAACACAGATGATTGGACTTCGCACCAAGAGTTACAAAAGTTCCTCTTGGTTGTAAGGAAAGCATTAAACGTTTTTGCTCATATACATCCCTTTTGGAAGTGTGACTAATTGTTTACTGGTCCCTGTGCTTTCAGCAGGAGCTTGCTTGGCTAGAGATAATGCTTAGATACATGCACACGCACATACACGAGCAGGCAAGCTTGGCTTTATATCCACCTCCCATCCCCCAGTTTATTAGCAACCCTCATTTTGGCTCATTTTCTAGAAAGAACTGAGTACTGAAGTTTTCTGTGATAGCATGAATCACTCCATTTCTGTAATAATTGTAAACATATTAAATATTATTTGCATTACAAATCTTTTGATCACAGCCTAAATTCTGTTCTCCTTGTCCCTGTTATGAGTGTTTTCTAACCATTCCTTTCTGTGCACCCCCATCCAACCTCCTTCTTTTACTGTCAACCAAGTGTGGATATACTCAGTGCTAATGATGTTGTTTCCCTTCTGAACTATAAAGTTTCAGGCCTCCTCCATGTTTATCATCTTCCCTAAATTTGCGTTGACAGGGCTGGTTCCAGGTATTGAGGAATCCTCAACTATTAGACAGCATAACAAAAAGTAGAGACATCATCCTGCCAACAAAAGTCCATATGGCCGAAGCAATGGTATTCCCAGTAGTAATGTATGGCTGCAAGAGTTGGACTGTAAGAAAGGCCGAGGGCTGAGGATAGATGCTTTTGAATTATGGCGCTGAAGAAGACTCTTGAGAGTTCCTTGGACTGCAAGGAGATCAAATCAGTCAATCCTAAAAGAAATCAACTCTTACTGTTCCCTGGAAGGCCAGATACTGAAGCTGACCACCAAATGATTTCAAGGTGTCCCAGAACAAAAACTGGAGAATTTGAAAGAAATCTTGTGAAGCTTTGGCTCCAAAAATTGGTTTACAAGTGGATTATTTACAAAGCAAAATTGATATTGTCTACAGGACATATCCTGTTTTTGTGAAGAAGAAAAACCTATCTGGAGAAATTGTGGTGAAATTCTCTAAGAGAACAAGAAGAGACGCGGTGCTCAAGGCCACTAACAAGACAATCCTAAAAATCAAAGATGTGGAAATCAGAATCTTGAAAGACATCCCACTGAGATAAGGAAAAGAAGGAAGCAATATAAAAAGTTGACAAAATTCCTGCAAAAGAACTCCATCCCTTATAGATGGATTATTCCGGAGGGTTTGGTATTCAACTATGAGGAGAAAAAAGAAAAGATCACCTCTCCCAAAAGTGCAGAGACTTTTCTGGATCTGCAACAAAGACTAAAAAAAGAAAAGAAGACAGCAGAGGAAGAAGAAGAGGAAAAAGGCATCATACATGACTTGGAAAGTTCTGAAAGCTCATCGAGAAGCTCTTCAGAGGACTCTGACTCAGCAAAGGGGGCAACTGCCCCTAAGCAACTGACAGTCCAAAGGGAACCTGCTAAATCAAAAAGAAGAGGGAGGAGAGGGAAATAGCTTTGTATACAACTTGAAAGTTTAAGAAATTTATTTTGCCACATGCATAGCCAATATCATTTGAAACTTATTATCATGTTTCAGTATTTTGTATTTTGCTATATGGGGAATTTCATTCATACATATTTTAAAAACAATTTATATTATTTGCTTTAATTAGGGATAGTTTTGTAAGTGTAGTGGTAGTTTTTTTATAGTTTGTAGAAAATTAATTTAAAAGTTATAAACAAAAACAAAAGGCAGACGGCGCCCAGGGCCCCTTATCTGCCCACCACTGCCCCCCCATACCTTTCCACCCCCACCTGTGTGCCCCCACCTTCTCCCACTTGTAAGCCTTCCCACTGCCCATGTGCAACTGCCTGCACCAGCTGCACGCACTTTCCCCAACAGCACTGGCCAGTGTGTGCAGCTAGGGGTGCTGCTGCCACGTCCACCGGCAGCATTGCCTCTGTGTGCCATGTGCCTTTCTCCAGTGATGTTTGGCAGCTACGAGCATGGGGGGCAAAGCTCTTCAAGCAAACAGATGGGGAGGGGCATGCAGACAGGAGTCAGGGGAGGTGTGTGGTTGGGGGACAGCAGCAGTGGGCCCCACCAGTAGCCTGGCAGATGCCCCGCCTCCGGATATGTTGACGCTGGCCTTTTGACTAGTGATTTTTATGTGCCCTTCTCTCTCTCTCAGCACCAATTGCATGGCCACCTTCTCCCATGGTGTACGGGGATGACTGGGAGGGATACCTGAAGGGGGCAGCCGACTGCAATTCCTGTGTCCTCTGCTTCCTTTGCTGCCACCAGGCATTTCTACTGGGAAATTAGGGACTACCCAGAGTCTACAGAGTTGGTTCCTCTGCCAGACTAGGCCTCAGCAGTTGCCCAGTCATACCAACCCTTTTGTAAGGAGCCGCGGTTAAGACACTGAGCTGCAGACCAGAAGGTTGGTAGCTCAGCGGCTCGAAACCGTAGTGCCGTGTGATGGAGTGTGTTATGTTCTATTACGTTATGCCGCATTGCATTGTCAGGGCTCTGGTATCCTAACTCCCTCATTCCTATTGGCTGCCGAATAAAGACTCCTTATTGGTCCTGAAGCCAATCCAAGGAACCAATCGCAGAGCCCCGCTTAGGTCCAATGAGACTACGTGTTTCCAGTTACAATGTATAGAGTTATTTGTTGGAACACTATAAGTTGAGTGCTGCTCTTGCTAGAGCTGTCTTTTGAGCTGAATCATGTTTAGAATAAAAGCCTGCAACTGATTCATCGCCTCCTGACTCAGTACTTAATAGAGTGAGCTCCCGTCTCTGGCCCCAGCTCCTGCCAACCTAGCAGATCAAAAGCAGTTCGGTGGGAAGGTAACAGCCTTCCGTGCGCCTTGGTGTTTAGTCGTGCCGGCCACATGACCATGTAAAAGTCTTTGGACAGAGCTGGCTCTTCGGCTTGGAAACGGAGATGAGCACCGCCCCCTAGAGTAAGATTTGACTGGCTTTCGAGCAAGGGAAACCTTTACCCTTTACTTTACCAACCCTTGATACCAGCCCTTGCCACATTAGTGCTATTGACAGAAAAAAGCAGGTGAAAGTTTCACTATCATGCCAGGAAAACTTTCATTGGCTTGAGTTGTGTCTATCTGGCACAGGATGTTTAGTAACCATGGTCATCTGCATTCATCCTATTATTGCACAATCTATCACATTCAACCATTATATAAAGCACATTCAAACAAGACTTCATGGAGACTCACCAAAGAACATTATTTTCTAATTCTCTGTATCTGAAATAATGTATGGATCAATCTAAACTCTTCCTCCTTGAAAGGAGAGTTATTTATGAGGTGCAGTCGGAATTAGTATAAATGGGAGGCTGCTCTCAGAATTTCAATTGAATCTGTCAGATTGCTTTAGAATGCTTATAGGGCTGTTGCTAGAAAGAAGTAATGTGTGCAGCAAGTGATCATATGGTGGGGTTGACCACAAGCTGTCTTGTCTTGGGTGCAGTGGTTAGAGATTAGCATTCAGGAGACTTTGGATCAAATCATTTAGTCATGAAGATTGGTGGGTGTCCTTGGACTACTCAGTATCTCTCAATCTAACCCAGTTTGTGGGGTTGTTGTGAAAATAAAATAGGCATCTTTATTGCTCTGGTGTCCTTGGAGGGAGACAGGATAAGAGTCAGTTTAAATCAGACTTGTTTGCTCTAATGGGAAACAGATCTCCAGGGTCTCAGGCAGAGAAAGATCTATTTTAGCAGCTGGTTCCTTTAACTTGAGATGTTAGGGGCTGAACATGGAACTTCATGCACCCAAAGCAGGTGTTCTGCCACTGAGCCATGGCCCCTTCTAAATTGGAATCATTTTTCTGACACACTTTGAATTAGGAGCAAAGGGGGGGGGGACCACAAAAGGTACTGTAGGAAACCACAAAAGGTACTGAGTACCAGAGGCCACATAAAAGGGGGGGGGGAGGGAAGCTAATATACTTAACTGTGTGCAAACCAAATATTATTATATACAGTAGAAAACAATACCTATATATAGTGCATGATACAGCCAGGTATGTCCATTAATGTATAAACATTCAGTACATGATACAGTGAATTATGACAATTAGTAAAGTATAACAATTGATGGTCTGCTGGCTAATTAAGAAACCGTTTTGATATCTTCTTCAGAATTGTTTCTGTTACACTCTCATTGCAGAATGGCCTTGAACTTTTCATTCAAAGTTGCACCTCTCTGGCTTCTGCCCATGACTATTTGTTTGTATACAATAAATGCTATCAGGTCCACAAAATGGAAGAACATGTTCAGTCTTCTTACTACAGAGAAAAATGCAAGAAGCAGCTGTTTTGTGTAAACACCTTTCCATTACAAATCAAACTGAGCTACTACGCTGAGTGGTTTAAAAGATTTGGATAATCCTTGCCCCCTCCCCCTGGAGCCAAAAGTCTAATAAATATCTCAGAAAGAACTTTAACATTTCTCCAAAAACTCCTGCATGCTGAGGAAAATTATAGATTATAGATCTCTTCCTCGATGATCAAAAGTCAAGCGGGCCTCTATTGTCACTGACAGTCAGTCTGCACAAATAGCAGCTCGCATAGCAAAACTGTTCCTGGAGCAGTCTACAGATGGAGAGGGCGGGGTTACATTTTTCTGCGCTATCCTTTGTCCTGACATGGTAGCTTCCAGAATGCTGAGATGTTTATGTGGTGAGAGAGAAAACTGAGAGAAAAATTTTAAGCAGGTAACTCAGGATCCTATTCAGGTCTATCCGATGGACCTTACATCCAGGAAAGTATACTTAGGATTGTACTGAATATCATGCAGTTCCCCATCCACCATCTAACGTGTTACAATCCAGGAATGGACCTACTGTGTGATGAACTGTTTTTGTAGAGAACTTTAGATAAGTTGGGTCCCAGAAGACATTTCTGCTTTTCAAGTTTAGAGTGTATGTATGTTCTCTCTCTCTCTCTCTCTCTGCATTTGCAACAGAAGATTGCAAATGGACTATGGAATGACTGTAAAAGTTTCTGCACTAATAAGCAAAACATTAATTTGGGACCCGGAGCCAACTGCTGTAAGTTGTTTCAGTTCCAAATGATCAGTTCCATTTATAGTTCCAGACTCCCTAAATCTAGCTGGTCCTTCTGAAGAAGTGCCTCTTTCAGGATCTCATCTGTGTGTACCCAGCTACTACACTGTGGCACACGACCAGAGAGAGGACAAAGGGGAGACACATGCCTCTCAGACAGAACCAAGCAAAGAGGGGAGATGCTAGCCAGGCTCAGCCAAAGCCGATCTCCAGTCACTGAAATCAATCATAAGAACAAGCTAGTTAAAGCTCCAAGTAGACTGAAGGCAGTGGGGCTTAGTTCCTTGGAAATGCTGCCCGCACCGGCTCCCCACTAAGAGCCCCCCACATAATGATTCCTTCTTCATCCCAGATACATACTCCAGTCCCAGCCCAAACATCATATGGAAGGGAATCTCATGACTTGACCAGCTGCAGGAGTTGTCACAGTGACCAGGGACCCTTGAATTGTGTGCCTTCACCTCTCCCCCCTTTCTGACCCTAACAGTCTGGTTGTGAGCACCTCTTACAGTACCTGGAACCTGGTGCACATCTGCAACCACAGCTATGCAGAGTCTCCTGATGAATGCTGGAAAAGGCAAATGTTGCTTGCAGTGTCAGGTAAGACTGGAAGGTTGCACGCTGAGACCTGAGCATGCAGGGTTTTCCACTGGTTTTCTGATGGCTGCCACATTCCCAAGGGCTGTGTGACCTCACTCAAGTCTTGAGAAAATCCATCCTTTCAGAAACTCCAAAAGCATCAAAACTGTGTGCCACTTGATTACACTGACTATAATAATTTGGCTTGTACTATCCAGAACTTTGCAAACCACCTTCTCCAGAGTTTTGGAAAGCATTGTTGACTCCCAATGTTTCTCCTCTGGAGTCTGAATGAATTGCAAGCTGGATATGGCTGACACTTTACATGAGCAAATTTTTCGGAAAACAAATCTGATTGGGGCTGACTGCAAAGTACATTGCAGGAGAAGGATGGCTTTGCAAGCATTTTCTAATTTTATCTCTCTTTAAACCTCTGTGCAAACATGGCTTGCTACCTCTCACAGAATAGTGTGGGGTACCGGATAAAGGAGGCCAAATGGGCACATTAAAAAAAAAGATCTTCATATCCTTCTGAACAACCCCATCTAGAGGGCCTTAGAAATAATGACATAACCAAGATAGTCTAGGTGAAAATCAATGCCAATATTTGTTTGTATGGCATGCCTGCATGGGAAATAGATAGATAGATAGATAGATAGATAGATAGATAGATAGATAGATAGATAGATAGATAGATAGACAGACAGATAATCCTGTTTCACTATCACACTTGGGGTTCTCCTCCAGTCTCCTGAACACTTACAAACTGAAATTGCACAGACACAAGGAAGAGGAAAGTTGTAAGCAGCCATATTAGCCTGCACAAAATCCAGAGCAAGAAACAAAATCCAGGTAATACCTTTTCTTAGGGCCATCCAAAATGGCACAAAACACTGTGCAAACTGTCAGGTTCCTCGGACCTCTTCATCAGGCTAGATGTTTCAAAAATGTAAAAATGAAGGAGGAAAAAAAGATTTTTCCAGGTCAACATCTTAAGAACCTGTATTTGTTCAAATGATATGACCCTCCCCTGTTTTCTTCTTCTGATTTCTTCCCAGAATCTCAAAGTGCTGTAATCTAGCACCCAAGTGCTGTAATCTAACAATTAAACTGTGACCACCACCACCCTCAACATTTTCTCCAGATATTTTCTCCAGTTGAAAGGATTTCTGTTGTCCAGAGAACAGTTGCAAATCCAGGAGATCTTCCAGACCTTATCTGGAGATTGGCTACTCTATTTTGCCTCAGTGATCAAACTACTCTAGATTGGCTACTCTATTTTGCCTCAGTGATAACATCAACAGCTGACAAGACAGGGTTTTTAAGATCTTGAACCAAAAAATCTGCTTTTTTCCTCCTTCATGTTTTAATTTTTGTAATATCGAGCTTGATGAAGAATTTTGATGAGCTTGAAAAACTGCAATTTTTTGTGTCATGGATTTTGTTTCTTGAAATTGAGAAGGGACTGCATGATATAGTGGTCAGAGTGTTGGGACTGGGGAAATGTGAGTGCCAATTTGGCTGTTAATCACTGAGGCAAAATAGAGTAGCCAGTCTCCAGATAAGGTCTGGAAGATCTCCTGGATTTGCAACTGTTCTCTGGACAACAGAAATCCTTTCAACTGGAGAAAATATCTGGAGAAAATGGACAGGGGACTCTGTGGCATTATACCATTCCTCTCCAAACCAAGCCTTCCTCAGGCTCCACCCTAGAGTTGCCAATGCCAGCGTGGAAAATACCTGGAGATTTAGGGGGTGGAGCCTGGGGAAGGCAGGGTTCGGGGGGAGGGACCTTAGTGGGGTATAATGCCACAGAGGCCACCTTCCAAAGCAGCCATTTTCTCCAGGGCAACTAACCTGTCATCTGGAGATTGGTTGTAATTCCGGGATATCTCCAAGCTGGCAACCCTACTCCACTCACTAATCTGGGGTAGTCATACTGGTGCTCCAAGCCCAACCTCCCTCCTCCTGAACTAAAAACAATAATAATGCAGAGCATTTTGCATAGCACCTTCAAGTATGTTGTAATTCTTGCAACAATTGTGTAAAGTAGGTCAGCATTATTGTCCCAGCTGGTTTCATTGTTTGGTGTTTTCGAATACTGATGACTGCTATCTGTAGCTGCCATTTTACTTTTTTTTAGTCTGAGTTATTTTGGTATAGGTTTATTTCAACTGCTATAATTTATCATTCTATTTTATGCTGCTAGCCAACTCGGGCAGATTCTGGAGAGTGCAAGACATAAATCATTTCGATAAATAAATAAATTTCCCATTATGTTCATGTTTTTATTTTTTGCTAAATTACTGCTCCATCAAGTGTGATTATGACTATGGAATTCACATCAAAATAGCCCATCTTTTAGAAGCTTGCAGCCCTTAATTGCGATTGGGTGTTTTCAATTGTGCCAGTATCTGCTTTAGGCCACCTGGGCTCTGACCATGGACTTGGGTTCCTTTACCAAATTGCAGAGCGAGCAATTAAAACTCAAGCCTAGTTACTAAACTAGATATATTGCTCATGGGTCACAAGAATAAATAACTGTAGCATTTTAAACTGCCTGCGAGTCCAAACAATATACTCACAGAAAAGGCTGCCCACTGAATATTTCAGCGTTGTGGCATTGCTTCTTTGCATTTGGCCTCTTCTGGGGGTGGGGTTGCCACTCTCCAGCTGGTGGTTGGAGGTCTCCTGGAATTACAACTGATCTCCAGGTTACAGAGATCAGTTTCGCCGGAGAAATTGACTGCCTTGGAAGGTGGACTCTATGGCATTATACCCAGGAATTTCCCAACCAAGAGCTAGCAACCCTATCTGGGGGTGGAGAATTCTTCAGGATTAGCACCAGGGTGGGAGGGCTATACTCTGTGCAAGATGCCCTCCAGAGCCTCTCCATTAAGATGGAGCTGTTTAAACCATCTCGGCCTCCCCTGCTTTTTGGTACCTGCCTAGTGCCTCCTGGATACTGTTTATCATCTATGGGGCACTATGTTTTAGTTACCTCCCACCATCTGATCAAAAACTGTTATATATCACACCGTCTGCCATCGCCTGTTAAAATGTCACAGGAGACGTTGGATTACTTGTGCTTAATGCCATCTTGTTTTAATCGCTTAACTGTTTAACGGTTTTTATATCTTGGTTTTTATTGTTTTTATTATGTTGTGAGCAGGGGTCATTTGGAGCCGGAACGAGGCGGAAAGGTGCTCCGCCAGTCCAGGAGTGGGCACTAGGGCAGCCACGGGCTGAATCAGATTCTCTGATCTGATTCGGCCCGCCACCGCATTGCTGCTGAAATTCAGCGGCAACTTAAAAAGCAGCTGGAGGGGAGGGGGTTTGAGAGAGAGGCTCCAAACTTACAGGGTAGCTGCTGGAGCCTTGTCCCCAAATACTCACCAAGTTTCAAGAAAATTGGACCAGGGGATCCAATTCTACGGGCCCCAAAACAGTTTGCCCCCATTCCCTCCATTGTTTTCTATGGTGGGGGAAAAGTAATATTGTTTCCCACCATAGAGAACAATGGAGGGGATAGGGCAACCTGTTTGGGGGCCCGTAGAATTGGACCCCATGGTCCAATCTTCTTGAAATTTGGTGGGTATTTTGGGGAGAAGCCCCAGCAGTTACCCTGTAAGTTTGGAGCCTCTCCCTCAAACCCCCTCTCTGCCAGCCCCTCATATACCCTATGAGTTTTTGCCATTGACTTCAATGGCCCATAGGGTATAATGGGGCTGAAACTGACATTCAGCCTGCCCAATGACTCCCAAATGGGCTTGCATTGCCGAAATTGATATGCGGGGGTCATTCGGCAGCCGGAACAGATGTGGCCTAATTTGGCCCGATCTGAATCGGGCCCCAAAAATTTGTTTGCACACCCCTAGTGGGCACAAATGGTGGTGGCAAGCCCCTCCCCCAGCTCCCAGCAGGCCTGTGGAGGAAGTGAAGGGGTTTAAAGTTTAAACCCCTTCTGTCTAGAGTCATGCGGTGGCATGATCTTTCCATTGTATTCTATGGGGCCCTTCTCACTGGGGGAAGGGAAGGGGAGGCTTTTGAAGATGCCCCCCCCTTTTGCTTCCCTTTCTGACACACTTCCAGTGATGTCAGGGGGCGTGGCATATGTGAGTGAGTTATGCTAACAGGTATGCTAATGAGCTCCTGCCCCTCTTTTTCTACAAAATGACCCCTGTTTGTGAGCCACCCTGAGTCCATTCGTGGGATAGGGCGGGATACAAGTTAAATAAATAAATGAAGCACAGTGCCATGGTCCATCCTCCTCCACACCATATGCCCCCCCAGCCTAAAGAAGACCTAAACAGAGCCAGAGAGTTGCTGCTTTCCAGTGCCTCCAGCACCTGTCCAACCAAGAAATGGGAGAGAGCCCTAGAAGATGCTTCTGTGGCATGGTAGGGGGTCCACCTATGCAGCCCCATTGGCCCTGTAATTCTGCCTCAGTAAAATCCCTCATGTTGAAAGACGGATCCATGTGATCTATCTGCATGTGTTCTGGGTTTGCATCCTCATCAGACAACATGGCCAGGAAAGTGACTCTCAGAGAAACAGGGGGGTAGGCTTCTCTGGGCAGTGTGAGTCTTCTTCTTCCTCTTATTCCAAGTGTGCAGTGAGTGTCTCATCTGAATTTGTTTGGGAAGATTTGATGTAGTGATCAGAAATTGGGGTGGGTGGTGGGGGTGGAATTATGTAAAGGAAGAACCAAGATGAGAAAGAAATGCTCGATACAGTTGTTTAAGAAAATATTTATCTCGGTTCAGCACAATTTTTGAGTTTCTAGTTCTTTCAAAATGGAAATTAGAGATGTGTGTGATAAGGCCCGAGGCCTGTTTGATATGTTAATTGAAGTTGCTGTGGTTTAATAATACTGACCTGGGGAACTCAGCCTGTCTCCTCGAATTATCTCTCTCTCTTAGAAACATTACACTTTTGATTAATTTGCCAGTTTCACAGTCTCCCTGAAACCAAGTTGTGTTGGGTGCCAGCATGTGTTAAACTGTGCCACTAATTGGATGGCAATTTCCATCTTTTTGTGGGGATTGCCTGAGAGGCATGAAAAGGAGCATGGAAATGTAACTAGTGCAACTTTGGCCTGACCTGAGTTTTGTGAGCAGGCTCTGCCTGTCACCAAAAAGCCCTTCTTATGCCAAGGGCTCCACAGGACAGATGTCTGCAAGGACTTCTCACTAGGGGCGTAAACTATGCGGGGTGGGGTATCAGGGCTCCCCCTGGATTTCCTGGAGGTGGCAGTGCCTTCCCCCCCCCCCCGGGCCAGGTAGCATCATGAAGCTGCTTAGGCTATCAGGGTCTCAAGTTCAGTCAGTCAGGCCTGCAAGCCCATAGCTAACATGGGTAGGGTTGCCAGCCTCCAGGGGGGGCCTGGAGATCCCCTGCTCCACACAGTTGGAGTCCAGCAAGTTAGATGAATATCTGTTTATTGCAAGAAACAGGAAATACAGAACCTTAGCACCCAGTAAAGCCAAGCTGTATTCTGCCATAACCAGGAAGGGCAGAAGGTTTTATACCCCAAATGACATCACATATAATTTACACAGAGAGAAATCCCTAACTGATGCCCAACAGGTAGCATCATTAAAGCATCATTTGACTGAACACGTCCCTATTGGTGATGATCAAAAGTTTGCTTCTCTGTTCTCAGCACAGTGTGAAACAATAAAGAACAACCGGGGGGGGGGGCTCTCTTAGCATCACCCAGACCTTATTTACCTCTGCCCTAAGCTAGAGTTTTCTGATAAGGTGCATAGAACTGGATTTTGGCAGACCTCCTGGGGCCAGATGCTCTGCCATTACAAGAGGAGATACTGTTTTGAGAACACTCAGAGCCCTTTCATTGCATAGCTTCCACTGCTTGGTGGCCTTGCAACCACCAGATACACATTCCATTCTATTGCATTCTAATTACATCTACACAGGCCTCTAATAATACTTTAATATAGTTTTTATACAGGAAAACACAATGATAAAATATATATGCTCTACTATAGATTTCTTCCATCTAGGCTAAATAGCGAAATCTGAATATACTATGATTAGACTCTTATGAAGGCACTGTGACAGCTGTCAATATATATATCAAAGGAAATATCAGAAATCACATTCAGAAATCACATCCATTGGTCCCTTGTCCTGCAACACTCCCTTTGTCAGGTATCTAATGAAGGGAGCTTTGACTCTCAAATCTAAATCTCATATCCTGAAAACCTTGGTCTCCGTTTAAGTAATGGCTTTACTTCATATGTTATTGAACAGTTCTCAGTGAGTGTAAGTCATGCTTCTGGGCTTCAGATGTACACCCCTGATGTTTTCACCTGAGCAGGAATGGGTATAATCTTGTGGAAGGAAGGAAGGAAGGAAGGAAGGAAGGAAGGGAGGGAGGGAGGGAGGGAGGGAGGGAGGGAGGGTCAGCAATACCATAGTTGAAGAAGTTTATGGGCCTGAATATATACAGTAATTACAAGGAGTTCTAAGATGATGAAGAAACATGATCCAAAGCTTTTTACCCGAGTAGTGACATAGCTCATAATGAAAGAATTATGCTTATTATTTCAGACAGCTTACAGTAAACCCACATGAATTTTGTTTTTACAGTTTTACTGACAGGATTGCACTTTGGCACAACTGTTGCCAAAAAATGCTGGAGAGCTTTCCTGTGCTGAAAACTGGAAAAACAAAAAACAAAAGCTATGTAAGAGCTTTTTTAGGAGCAACCTGAATAACAAAAAATCACAATACAAGCTTTCAGATCCTGCCAGAACTTTTAATCAGGCTGGATGTTTTTTAAATAAGTGGGAAGGGAGATAAAAAGATGTTTCAGGGTCTACTCTCCTAAAGTGCTTTGCCTGCATTCTGTATAAAAAGTCCTGCAGACTTGAATAGACTTGGTGGTGCTGGAGGGAGTTGATATGGAATTTCTCCTTTAGCTTTCTAGAAAGAAGAAAAAATAAAAGCAGCCTCCAGGTGAAAATACAAAACACACCAGTAGTTAAGGTTGCCAGCTCCCAGTTGGAAAATATCTGGAGATTTGGGGGGTGGAGCCTAAGGAGTGCCGGCTTTAGGAGGGGAGGGACTCCAGTGGGTATAAAACCATAGAGTCCACCTTCCAAAGGGGCCATTTTTTCCACGTGAACTGATCTCTGTTGCCTGGAGATCAATTGTGATAACGGGAGCTCTCCAGCCGCCACCTGGAGGTTGGCAACCTTGCCAGTAGTTGTTTTTCTGGCACCAAACAGAATGCAGAAGCCCCCTGAAGGGCTGAGATGTAGGGTTACCATGTCTCCCCTGGCCACCAATGGGGAATGAGAGGGTTAAATTGCCAGATCCAGGTTGGGAAATTCCTGGAGATTTGGAGGTGGAGCCTGGGCAGGACCAAGATCCCGGTGGGATACAATGTCATAGAGTCCACCCTCCAAAGCATCCATTTCCCCCAGGGGAACCAATCTGTAGTCTGGAGATGAGCTGTAATTCCAGGGGATCCCCAGGTCCCACCTAGAGGCTGACATCCCTAGCTGAGAGTGGAGGGAAAGCATGATAGTCAATGCATTAACAAAACTGGAGATTAACATATAATGCCCAAGGTAAAGAGTGAATGGAAGCAAATCTTGGTAAATTAAACAACTTACTGATCTTCTTAAGGAGAATACTTCAGTTTTGTATCCTTGGAATGAATACTGTTTTGCAGTGATCAATGATTTTAAGCAACTAGGGCCACAGTCCTAAAAACACTCTGTTATGTCCTGACCGTTAAGCCACGCAGGCGGTCGGCCAAACACATGGCCAGGTGAAGCCATAGAGCTTCGCATCCAGGACAATAGACCCGGAGGATCCTAGTTGGGGACCAATGGGGAAGCCTACATCCGTAGATAAACCTATAAGATGCAGGGGCACTGTAAATAGCCAATCACGGGTGCTGAGTGTGTGCATGGGTGCAGTCAAGAATGGGAATATAAATGGACCTGCGAGTCCGGTTTAGTAGCCTAGTTCTGATATCTGAATAAGCT
This sequence comes from Lepidodactylus listeri, assembly GCA_029233225.1. Classification (NCBI taxonomy): domain Eukaryota; kingdom Metazoa; phylum Chordata; class Lepidosauria; order Squamata; family Gekkonidae; genus Lepidodactylus; species Lepidodactylus listeri. The sequence goes on from JARCFY010000013.1 coordinate 41,234,489, forward strand.
TATGAGCTGATTTCACTGAACATGTCTCTGGACCCAGTACTTTACACACTCCCTGGGAGTAAGCCTCACTGCATAAAATGGGACTTACTTCTGAGAAGACCTGCTTGGGATTGTTCCCTACTCTGAACTGAAATTAGCGCCTCTTATTGAAATCAAAATATTTTACCATCAGTATTTATCCAAGCTTTGAAAATAGGTTCCTAATGTACATGCCCATTCCTACCTTGTTACCTGGAGGTGGAGGTGGTTTGAGATTGCTTGGGACCATTTAGGTGGACCTGGAGCTACTGTCCAAGGTTTCAAGCAAGAGTCCTACTACCTAAGATATCCTGACACACTTCATTACTATGAAGCTTAGCACATCAATTTTATAAGCTTGAGGCTGTTGCTCTTTTCCTCAGGATATCTCAGGAAGCAAGTCTCTTCTTTGAAACCACAGAGACCACAAGTCAGGTGTAGGTGATACCACAGTAGATGCACCACTGGTCTGCCTCAGTGTAAAGATAGCTTCATGTATGTTATGCAGTTCATTTCACATACACCCTTGGGGGAGCCAGTGTAGTACAGTGGTTACTATGGTGGGTTTGGACTGCAAAGTTTCAATCTCTGCTTGGCCGTTAAGTTCACTAAGACTGGGTAACCCTGGAGCAGTTGTTTTAGAGTTGCCAGCTGTGGGTTGGAAAATTCCTGGAGATTTTGGAGGTGGAGCCTGGGGAGTGCCAGGTTTGGGGAGGAGAGAGATCTTAGCAGGGTATAATGCCATAAGAGTCCACCCTCCGAAGCAGCCATTTTCTTCAGGGGAACTGATCTTGGTCAACTGGTGATCAATTATAATAGTGGGAGATTTCCAGGTGCCACCTGGAGGATGGCAACCCTAGGTTGTTTTCTCTTGGCCCAATGTAACAGGGTTGTTGTGTGAGAAAGAAAGGGACAATCCCACCCATGTATGGCAACCTGAGCTCATTACAGGAACATTGGGATAGGAACCGGCTGAATGGACAAATTTCCATTAAGGCTGCCCTTGGATATACTAAAACACTCTGAAGACAGCAGAGCACAGTGTTCCAGCGATGTCCGCTTTTAAGACTATTAGAAGAGGAGATTGGATTTATACCCCACCCCTTCATTACCCAAAGGAGTCTCTGAGTGGCTTACAATCCCTTTCCCTGTGAGGTAGGTGGGGCTGGGAGAGCTCTTTCAAGGATTGCCTTTGAGAGAACAACTCTGAAAGAACTTATGACTGACCCAAGGTCACACTAGCAGCTGCATGTGGAGGAGTGGGGAATCATACCTGGTTCTCCCAGATTAGAGTCCGCGCTCTTAACCACTGCACCAAACTGACTCCCCCTTAGTTAGTTAACGTTACCAGATAGCCTCTTTTTAGAGGACATTTCTTTTTTTGGTGTCCATCCTCTTTTGGGCTCTTTATAAAAAGCTGCTGAAAATGTCCTCTTTTTGGGTTGGAAGGGTAGGAGGAGGATGTGTGGAATGTTTGGGTTTTTCTCCTGTTTGGAGACGGGTAACCCCTGGTCTGAAACTCCTCCCATCTGTAAAGTCAGAAGTTTCACACCAAGAGCTTATACAATGGACAAAGGCTGTTATGTATGATTCACACTGTCTGTGTGTTTTACTGCTTTGCAGATAAGCCAGGCAGGCCGAGAGACTGAAGGCCAAGCAAGAAAGGAGGGGGGAGGTGTAACAGTTCTTTCTTCAGAAATGCTTGCTTGCTAGAAAAGTTGTAATGCTGACTAAGGAAGTTCCTAGACATCTAAAAATTTAATTAACATGGGAAAACCATCTGAGGGGCAGTGATTTAGATACATCAGAAGAAGAAGAAGAAGAGATTGGATTTATACCCCACCTTTCACTTGTAGTCTCAGAGCGGCTTACAAACTCCTTTCCCTTCCCCTCCCCACAACAGACACCCTGTGAGGTAGGTGGAGCTGAGAGAGCTCTGAGAGAACAATCCTTGAGAGAACAGCTGGTACCGAGCTATGGCTTGCCCAAGGTCATCCAGCAGGTGCAAGTGGAGAAGTGGGGAATCAAACCTGGTTCTCTCAGATTAGAGTTCACACACTTACCCACTACACCAAACTGGCTCTCCCATTGGCTCAGAATAAGGGTATCAATATTAATTAATAGATTGGGTTATTACATGACTGTATCAATTTAATAGGTATTTAAGCTTTTGTAATGTTATGCGGGGGGCTCTTCAGCATGAATTTTGGAGGCCTTTCTCTACAGAGAAATAAAATCCTTCTCTGATCATTTTGCTAGGGTGTGTTCCACCAGCAATGGACAGGGCCCTTGAAGGGAGGGGGTCTTTAATAAGGGGGCTTCCTACCACACTAGTTAGTGACAATTATCACAGCTTAAATAGTAGTGGTATTTAAAATGAGATTTGTCTTAGTGATCACTTGTTTGAAGTAGGGTTGCTAGCCTCCAGGTGGGGTTTGGAGATCTCCTGCTTTTACAACTGATCTCCAGTTGACAGAGGTCAGCTCCTCTGGAGAAAATGGCTGCTTTAAAGGGTTGCCTCTATGGCACTGGACCATGCTGAGGCCCTTCCCCTCCCCTCCCCAAACCCCACCCTCTCTCGGATCTAGGGTTGCCAGCCTCCAGGTAGGGCCTGGGGATATCCCGCTTTTACAACTGATCTCCAGCTGACAGAGGTCAGCTACCCTGGAAAAAATGGCTGCTTTGGAGGGTGGATTCTATGGCATTGTACCATGCTAGGGCTGCCAAATCCCCGGGTAGGGCGGGGGAAGCACCGATTTTTAAAGCTTTCCCCGCTTTTTCAGAATTGGCCACCGGGGCAGGCAATGGCTGCCAGCAGGGAAACGTCGGAGCCTGCCCTGGCCTCTTAAAAGGGAAATGTCTGCAGAGAGCCTGCCCTGCAGTAAAAAGCCTCAACAGACATTTCCCCTTTAAGAAAGAGCAAGAGAGTCCCGCCCAGAGAGGCTCTTTCTGCTGAAGGGCCTGCTTTTGCATGTGGCCTGCTGCTGGAGTAAGCTGCTTGGGGTAAGCTGCTGGGGTCTGCCTGCTCTTTTCCTTCTCTCTCTCTCTCTCCCTCTTTCTTTCTTTTTTCTGTCTGTCTGTCTGTCTCTCTGTCCCCATCCAGCAGAGGTCTATCAGTGGCTATTATAGCCACAAGGTCTAAATGGAACCCTTTGTCTGGGGCAGTGATGCTCTGCATTCTTGGTGCTTGGGGGGCAACAGTGGGAGGGCTTCTGGAGTTCTGGCCCTGCTGCTGGACCTCCTGAGGGCACCTGGTATTTTTGGCCACTGTTGTGACACAGAGTGTTGTACTGGATGGGCTGTACTGGATGGGCCGATCCACTGTGGCTTCTCTCCTGTTCTTATGATATGAAAATCATATTTAGCACTTGTGCAGCACTTAGTGCTTCATATTCTGCCGAGATGAGGAAGGATTCAGTAGGGCCATTGCTCAGTGATAGAGCATCTGCTTGACATGCAGGAGGTATCAGCCTCTTCAGCTAAAAAAGGATCAGGTCATAGGTGATATTAAAGATCTCAGCCTGAGACCCTGGAGAGCCACTACCAGTCTAAGTAGTCAATACTGACCTTGATGGACCAATGGCCTGATTCAGTATTAAATAAAATGATTCCATGGCACTGCAGGGTTTTGAGCCAGGCTCTCCCAGATCCCAGCCAAACAAACTGACTGCTACATAACACTGACTCTTGTTCAGCGACAAAAAACAGTGGCATAAAAGTCACAGTCTGGGTAATGCTGCTTGCAAGCCTATAAAGCTCAAGGCAGCAGCAGAAGCTCAGTATTAGGAAACTTCATGAGTTCATGTGTCAGCATGTGGAAGCAACATCACAGGATGTGACATCACAAAATGATGTCACTTCCTTTCTCCTGGCTCCACCCCCAAAGTCTCCTGGCTCCACCCCCAAAGTCCTCAGATATTTCCCAAGTTGGACTTGGCAGCCCTATACCATGCTGAGGCCCCTCCCCTCCCCAAACCCCACCCTCTCCTGGATCCCCCCCTCCCCCCCCAAAGTCTCCAGGTATTTTCCAACCCAGACCTGGCAACCCTAGTTTGAAGTAGTCAATTGGGAAACATGACCTCTTTTTTGCCTTTGAAAATATGGTAACCCCAGGCTAGGGCCATATACACATACATATTTACACTGTAAAATTTTCTTGTGTCATCTTGTGTAACAGTGTCAGGGGCAGGACCCACACATCCTTATTCTTTGAACGATTACAGTCCTGCAGTCTCCAGCAACCTGTGGCTCCACTCACGCCTACATAAGACGACATAATACACATCTAAAAGGATTGCACTTCTTCTGGCTGCTTAATTCACTTCATCCATGTACTTTTTGTTTATTATACTCAGGAATATTTTCTGCCTAGCTGCGGGACAGAACATAGGATAAATTTACACGGCTGTGTAGAGGAGACAGGGAAAAGCCTGGAGGAGTGTGAATTTCGCCGCTTCGACCTTAACATGGCGGCATCATTGGCTGAAACGTCAAGATGCGTTTTTGGGTACGTCTAGGAATTTCAGACAGCGAGACTCTCCTTTCCAGTCATCCTGCGTCACATGACAGTGACTATAACGGGGGCCGGGAGGGACTATTGTCAGCTGACCGGAAGAGGAGATTTAGTTAGTTTTTGTTCCCCTTCCTTCCCAGGCTCCCTGTTAAGAATCCGAAGGAGGGTCGTTTCGCCTCGTGGCCGTCATGGACCGATACGATAAAGCGGCGCTGAACGCGCTCGCGCCGCCTGAGCCTCGGTAAGGGTGGGAGGGCGCTTGTGTAGCCTCCCTGCACGTAGGTGGCCAGCTTGTCAGGGACAGTTCTGATCTTCTCGCTTTTAATGTGCAATGAGTGCGTGTGAGTGTGTGTATGTAGCATTGCCATTTCAGTATACCACCTTCCCCTTGCAGTCTGACGTGACAAAGCTTTAGGAACATGTGTATGGGGGGAGGGAGAGCTTCGGTTCCGCTGCATGTCTGAAGTCGGCCTGATTGAAAATATTGTGAGAGCCGCAGAGTGTTCTGTTTAAATCTGGGACTGCCCCGATCACGCACAAGTGTGAGAGTGATTTTTAAGACCAAAATGCCGTTGCTCTTTTCTGTCCACCTCCACCCTCTAGCTTTGAGCTTCGTTCCCTGCAGTGTCTCTCCCAATGTCACTTTTCTTTCATTCTGAAAATGAGGGGTGAGTGGGGTATGGAGAAGGAAGTGGCAGGTATGGGGAGAGTAAAACTTTCCTTGCCTCTTGCGCTTAAAATTTTTTTAGATCCAGCTTTGGCTTTAAACAGTATGTTGTTTGAGCTTCAGATATAAAACTGGGGCAAAATAACTTTGTTGCTACCAAAATAAATGAATATTGATGAGGTGTGTAAGTTTGCTGAGCTAGAGCTCTTCAATGTGCTCTTTAGATACCAAAGGAACAATGTTCTGTCCTTCAGTTCCATGTGAAAGCAGAAAGCTACCAATATGGTCCAGTTTTTACTGTCTTAAAAGTACTGGTTGATTCCTGCAGTGTTTGAAATTCAGGCTTCACTAGGTTATTTTATTTTATTTTGGGATAAATATCTAAACAAAGCCGGTAGCAGCCAGTAGAAACCTGTGTAGGTATGTTATAACTGGCCTACCTGGTTTTAAAAGATTTTTCTCTGCAAAGAGTGTGCCTCCTAATGTTAGCATTGTAGAGGTTAACAAATGCCATGCAAACTGAAGTAAATGAAAACCAAAACAAGTCTGTTGTTCCTGTATACAATCTCAGTAATTTCAGTGGAGTTCATAATTGATGAAACTCTGTTCAAATTGTCTGTAATTTGCCCATTCCTGCAGTTTGTAGCAGGTGCAAGGTCTCCAGGATGCATGTCCTCAAAATGATTTGTTCATTTTGGCAGAGGGAGCACAACTACAAAAATATGGCTTTATACATGTAGCTTGGTCCCTCAGTTGCAGTTAATGAATGTGTCTCTGCCATTCAAGATATTTCTGTGTGCAGCACACATGGATATCTGAGCTGGGATAGTTATATTGTGTGATCATAATAAAATCATTGTGGCTTCTTTTGTCTTAAGAGATTAACATTGTCTGGAAAGCCAAATGCTGTAAGGGGAAATATTAGGAAAGGGCTTGAAAATAAATCAGCCAGTATTGCAATGCCCTTGTATAAACCTATGATGGGGCCTCTTTTGGAATACTGTCTACTGTTCTGGTCACTGTACCTCAGAAGAGATATTATAGCATCAGAAAAGGGCAACTAAACTGATTAAAGGATGAAACACCTTCCCTATGAAGACAGATTAAAGAGGTTAGGGCTTTTTTGCTTGGAGAAAGGAAAGTTACGGGGTGACTTCACAGAGTTTACAAAATTATGCATGGGATAGGAATACAGTAGGTAGAGAAAGAAGTACTTTTCTCCCTTTCTTGCAATACAAGACCTCGTGGGCACTCAATGAAATTAATGAGCTGTAGGCTTAGAACAAATAAAAGGAAGTGTTTCTATCTTCACCCAAAGATTAATTAACCCATGGAATTCACTGCCACAGGAAGTGGTGGTGGATAAAAGCATAGACAGCTTCAAGAGGAGATTGGATAAACATGTGGAGCAGAGAGTTCCATCAGTGGCTATTAGCCACAATGTATAGATGGAAAACTGTGTCCAGGGCAGTGATTATCTGTATTTTTGGTGCTTGGGGGGCAACAATGGGAGGGCTCCTGGAGTTCCAGCCCCAGTGGTGGCCCTCCTGATGGCACCTGGGTTTTGGCCACTGTGTGACAGAGAGTGTTGGACGATGGGCCATTGGTTTGATCTAACATAGCTTCTCTTATGTTCTTAAGGTGTTTTTTGTGTGTGTGTTAAAATGTATCCTCATTAAAACACAAATGATCAAGTCTTAAATATATTGGCAAAGAAGTAATTATATTAACCAGTAATTGACCCAAAGAAGGCTGTTTGGTTACGTTCATCTTTGCAATTTGTAACTAAGCAATTCTGGCTCTAATATCTACCTGGAATATAATATTAGGGTAAATGGGATCCTCTTTGTAACACTGCATAACTTTTCAAAGAGTTACTCTGTATTCATTAAATTAAACCAGATTTTATACTTGTCTTGTATCATGTGCATTAGCCTAATTTTTTATGCAATAAAAACACTGGCATTAATACTGTCCATCAGATATGATTTCTGGTGCTGAGCTGATCGTTAGCATTTTCCAGCGCTTTTTTTTTAAATGTCACAAGTAAATGAAAAGCTTATGGTTATCTTTGAAACAACCTGTTGATGACTTGTACAATTGTTATGGAATGTCTGGTTGATGACTTATTTTCTCTGTGTGATTTACTCCTTGCAGAACTGAAGGTTCATTAGCAGCCACTCTCAGGACACTTCTCTTCTTCACAACATTAATGATTTTGCTGCCCATTGGACTGTATTTCTCATCCAAGGTGTATGTATTTGAAGGTAATTGTTTGTGCTGGTTATGAACTGTCATAAAGCAGTGATGATGATGATGGTGATGAAGGTAATTGTCTTTTTAAAGAACTCTGCATCTTTCTTGTTAAAGGAACTGGATGACTAACAGTAATTTTATTACAAGGGCATGTACTGGCCATGCATTCTTATAACTTGTAGCAATCATCATGGTAAATATTTTTACAAAATAACAAAAGAGAAGGATTTGCTAAGTCATCAGTATAGTTAAAAAGAATGAATGTGTTCTTTCATAAGAAAAGAACTGAACTTTCAGGCTATCCAACTTTCTGAATGTATGTTTTTTAAAGAGGAACTCTCTACAAACTTCCCAAATTGGCTGAAGTGAGTGTGAGAAATCTACACACGTGATTGAATTTAAAAACAAAAGACAAGTGCCATGGCACCATTTATTGCAGCATAAGCTTTCATGGGCTTGAGGTCCCTTCATCAGATATTTATTTACGCCTTTTTACTGTACTTTTCTTCCAGTGGGGACAAAAAGTGATTTTCAGAAAATGCAAAACTATACTAAAAAATGCCAAAAAAGAAAGCAATTTAGATAAATAAACAGAAAAAAATAAAGAATACAGGATTTTTTTTCAAAGGAAGATATGTACCCCAAAAACGTTCTTTAGAGAACAAATTCCAGAATGGTAGCCATGTTAGATGGTAAAAACTTTTCCTTCCCTTGACACTGTTCAGACAGTAAAGTCTCTTTGCAGGCTGGTCCAAGCTGACGATGTTCCAGTCTCTTAAAGACACAGTTAGCAAGGCTGCAAGCCCCATGCTAAGAGCCAAGAACCTTTTCACTCTCACTATTTGGCTCCCAGCTTTAAGCATGCTCAGGTTTTGAAGGTACCTGCAAGATGCTCTGCCACAGGTCTCAGTTGCCTCTCTGCCATGACATAGGAGCTACAGTGTTGAACTAGGATCTGGAAGACCCAGGTTCAAATCCCTCCTCTACCATGAAGTCTCCTGGGTGACCTTTGCCCTGTCACTGTCAGTCTAACCAACCTCCCAGGGATATGGTGAGGGTAAAATAAAGGAAGGGAGAGCAGTGTACACAATCCTGGGCTCTTCGAAGGAAAGGTGGGATGAAAAAGCACTAAAATAAATGTAAAAATAAGCAAGTTCATTGAATAGCCCTCTGTCTCTGAAAAGGTGATTTGGGCCTTAATGCATTGAAGGTGGTTACCATTCTCTTACTTGATTCTCATTGGTGTTGTCTTTGCCTCTCTTCCAGGCACCCTGGGAATGTCCAACAGGGACAGCTATTTTTATGCCGCTATAGTTGCTGTGGTTGCGGTTCACTTTGTGCTCGCCCTTTTTGTCTACGTTGCATGGAACGAAGGCTCACGGCAGTGGCGTGAAGGCAAGCAGGACTGAAGTCAGCATGGCATGCTGTCATGTAAGAGAACACTTGGCAGGTGGAGCACAGCCTTAAAGAGTACATTGTAAAAATGTGTAGATGTTAAGGACTCTAAATTCCAAGAAGTCTCGCTTTGTGAGTGGTACAAGTTTTGCTGCTTTGCCTAACAATAGCTGTGAATTCATCAGATGTTGGCATTGCCTTTTGAAGAGTCACGGAGTAAGCCAGAAGGAATATTCGTTTTTGTTCCTACAAATGGATTTCAGTGGATTTGTTTGGTTTTCTTTCTATTAAGCTGTCAAGAACGACTTCTGGATCCACATCTGGACAATTCATAAAATAAAACTGGTGGGCTGAGAATTTCAAATGTTAATAGTACGAGATTCTGGATTGCAAATGGATTAATGTGACATAGATTTTCTTCCTATTTTGCTTTAGGTGTAACATGATATATGAGACCCTTGACTGACATTAGTCCTTCCATTCCTTTTCTGAAAGGAAAGTGATGATGTTGTGTGTCCTGGCCATCAGTTTAAGGGTCCACAAACTCATAAATCCCATCTGTTTATAATATGTTTCTGTGCGGCAGTTTTTAGCATCAGATGTCCTGCCATCTAAAGAACAGAGCTTGTCAAATGCAATGGTTCCTGTTTGTTTCCAAGAATGATGGGGCATTTTAAACTGTTTCTCCACCTGCCATTTAATCTCTCAAGACATGGTCAATTGTTTAAGAATAACATTGACCTAGATGATGGTATTCCAGATCCAGAAGTGTATGTTGGATGCTGAGACCAACAACATGCTTTGAACAGATGTGCTTGTTTTGTGTTGACACTCTACACCTGCTCTTTTTAATGTCAGCATAACAGTAATATTGTTTCCCATTGTCACCTTGTTCAGCAGCTTGAATGAAAAGTGGTCTGCTCCTCAGCAACACAGCAGTGCTTCTTGTCTTTTTTGCAGGCCCAGACCTTGGTCTCTTGCGACTTTTAAATAATATTAGACACTTGTGCTTCTGCAGCTCTTGGAATCATGGAGAAAGTGCATCAGGCAATGGGTCCAAAAAATGGGTAGATACCATGGGATCCTGAAATTCAACTTGAGCAAACAGAGTGATTGTGTTTACAGGTATTTTCACTCTGCTAGCACTTAGTGTAGTTTATTGTGGAACTGGGATGAAGGCCTCTTCTTAACTTCCTGTGATGAGACTAGGGTGTGATCCAATAGGCCCTTCTGTTCCAAAACAATTGCTTATTTCATTGTGCAGATCTCTCCTTCCAAGTTCGGAAGAAATGGCCAAATCTGCAATGGCTGGTAGAATTGTACCCTGTTTCTGTAGTTATTGTGAGGTGTTAGGTAAGAACAGATCTTTCATTAAGGCTAAATTAACTGGCAGTTTCCTGAATAAAGGCCAGTTTTTCTGTCAACTTATATTTGATGCGAATGGACTTGTAGCCATTTCGAACTGCAAGCTTATTCTGTAAGACTGTAAAGGGAATAGTACACCATCTTTTTAATATAGAATCATATGGTATAAAGTAATTGGGTCCAAGTAAATGCAGATATTGAACTCTTCAGTCATTGTGTAATCACGAAATTTACTGACATGGGATGTAGTACTGGCTGTTGATTTACATTCATGGATGATAGGCCCATCAATGGGTTTTAGCCGTGATGACTGCATTGGACCTCCGTGTTCAGAGGCAATGTATCTCAGCAGACCCATGACTTGGGGCAACAGGGAAGCCTTGGCTTTCTATGAGCATCTGACAGGCCACTGTTTTAGAAGGTGTACTGGACTAGGTAGACCATTGGTATGATCCTGAAAAACTGCTCTTATGTTTTGGTTTCTGTGTCATTGCTTGTAAATCAACATGCTATTACAACATCCAGTTGAGTTTCTCCTATATTAGTTATGTGGTAAATGGATATCGTAGGTTCTCTGTATGTTATATATCTGCATTAAACAACAGACACCTAAAATGCATTTCCTTCAAATAAGAACTGCCCGCAATGGAGACATGATGTAACATTTATAACTAGCATGGTGTCTTGAGACGATGTTTTACTTATGTGACTGCCGTTTTCACTGATTCTTTCCTTGTTGCTGTCAGAGCTCTTTTTTCCAGACCAGGATTTCAGATGCTAGGGAGAACATGTGGGCCATCTCCTTCCCCCACCTCCATCACTGTGAACAAACCTTATGTGTGACATTTTTAATTAGCATTGAGCACTTGCTGGTACTCAGAACCATTTCATTTATATTTTTACATTATTCATTTAAAATATTTAAATCCTAGCAGACTTTAACATTCAAAGCAGCTTTAAAATATTCTAAAGCAGCATCACGAAACACATTAAGATCAAGACAAATTTAAAACGTAATTTTCAAGCTACATAGCACCATTTCAGTCTCAATACTGTAAATCTGTATCCGCAGTCATAAAGCCAGAAGACAGCTGAAGGGGGTTAAACCATCCAGAGGGAAGGCAAAGTCACTGTCAAAGCACACTACATCAAATGAGAACAAACATAAGTTTTCACTTGGTGCCTGTATACAGACAAAAGAGATGCAGAAAACCTCAAAGGCAGAGTTCTGTAAACATGGTGCCACCACTGAGAAAGCCCCAGCTCAGTCTCTGTCCTCTACAAAAGGGAAAGACTTAGAAGGGTTTCTGCAAGTATTTTTAAAATAACTTTTATAGGCCACTTCTCCAAATGTATACTGGAATGCACAGAACTGGGTATCAGCAATAATCATCAGGTCAAATGTGCTGTATGTTTTCCTTAGCTGCATGGGTAAAATGGGGCTGAGTAATGCTTCCTTTCTGGGTTTTTGTGTGTGTGTGTGTGTGTACATGCAGCAAATATCAAAACGTGCTTCCTGCCATCTGGCAGAACCCTGATGTACCTTAAGGGTTGTACTTGTGTCAGTGGCCCGGAGATGTATCTCCTGAGACTTGGCACTGAAAGGACGTGAGAGTAAATAATTTGAAACACACCCTTTGAACATCTTTCCTGCTTCAATAATTTTGGGCTTTATTTAAAGATTGTCAGTAAACGTGGGGTATGAGATGGCTAACCATGAAGGTTCGGTTTTTCTTGGTGCCACCTGTTTCCTCTCTGTAACCCTTTTCCAAACCATCTTGAAACTACTTACAGTAGACCAGAACTGAAAATACAACAAATTAGAAAGATCAAAAACCATACTTAAACCTGGAATGAACTAATGGGAACAACAGTTTGGGAGGTGTTGGGCAATCAAAGGCTTTTTCAGTGTACCTGAGTAGGCTTTTATAGAAAGTGATAGCTGCTGGAGTATGTGGGTGTTATAATTAAACCCCCTTGGGAGGCACCTCTGAGACAGGACTGCTACCTTCTTGTTGATTGAAAGGGTAGTGAGCAGAGAGGCCTCCACAAATGCTCCTACATCCCCACATCAGTGTGGTATAGTGGTTAAGAGTGTAAGACTGATATTTGGGAGACCCAGGTTCGAATCCCTACTCATGCCATGGAAACTCTGGAGCCAGTCACACACACTCAGCCTAAGCCACCTCACAGGGCTGTTGTGAGGATAAAATGGAGGCAATGAGAATGATATAAGTTGCTTTGGGTCCCCTTGGGGAAGAAAGGCAATATATGACTGAAGTAAATAAATAAAAGCGAAGTTTGTTGGAATGATGGGGGTCTCTTTCATGTTAAAACAGTGAACAGCACTGGAGCACATTCTGCACATAAGCTCACAACATACCACAGGCAGAAAGGTCATGTGACTCCACCCTCACCTGACCCTGAAAGAGCTTGACTATACAGTGAAGTATGGCAGGTTTTCCACATCTGCCCAGTGATGTCTCCGTGAGCGGTGGCCATGAGACCAGGGGAAACCAGCAGCTGTGTGTTACATTGAGGCAGCACTGAATGCATGAAGTCACTTTATACTGAATCAAACCATTGTGCCATCAAAGTCGGTATTATCTACCCAGGCTGGCAGCTGCTGTCCAGGGTCTTGGGTATCTGATTGTTTTATCTGGAGATGCAGAGGACTGAACCTCAGACCTTCTGCATGCCAAGCAGATGCTCTACCAGTGAGCCACAGCCCATCCCCTGCTGTCTCTTACTCACATGGGCAAACTCAGTCACATTCTTAAACACGGACTTTAATATGACTTCTGTGTGTGTGTGTGCAAGCTGACCATCAAATTATGGGCTACCTCCATTTTCATAGCCCTTGTATATCAAAAAGCCACCCATGAAAACCCTTTTTCTCTCTCTTTGAAATTGCTTTTTATTTTATAATGTGACTTCCTCACTGCTGTGTTTTTTCCCTTCCTTTTTTGCTACCAGTTCAACTCAGTTTATAATCTCTCTCCCCCCCCCCCACCCCCGTATTTTGAATGGGAATGGAGGAGCTTTTATGGAGATCTGAACAGAAATGCTGCCTGAAGTGCCTGACTGTTCTGCACGTGCTTAGCAGCTATTAGCTGAAGCAGAAGGAGGTAGCAGCCATGCTTTCAAGGGTGATATTCATTCAACGGTGGATCTGCCGGGAGACGTCATAGATCTAGAGCGATGACCTTTATAGTGCAGTAGCAAAAGAACAATGGAAACCCTCGCCCTTCAGCCTAGAGCAAGTTCTCCTTGGGGAGGGAAATTAATATGTGTCATAAACTCAGTTATAAAGTTCTACTCAAAGCACATACACGCTGGGCACTCAGCGTGCAACTGCAGCTGAGGAACTGTGTTTAGCAGATTCACAGCACACATGACTGTGAATGTTTGGAAATATCTGTAGTGCTTGATGATGTCTCAACCAGTAGAGGGAGCCAAAGTTGGGTTTCTAGTGCAGGCCCTCAGTATTCCAGCTAAAGGGAAGCGCAGTGGTACAGCATGTTCTTTGGATTCCAGAAGTCTCAGGTTCAGTCCCTGGCAACTGCAGTTAAAAAGGTTTTTGGGTAGCAGGGCCAAAAAAGTCCTTAACTCAAATGCAAAACAGTTGATCTATTAACATATATGTGGCTTTTTGCTAAAATCAGCCTCTGTGGTGGATGACTAGAAAACTAGCAAATGTCATAAGAACACAAGAAAAGCCATGCTGGATCAGGCCAATGGCCCATCTAGTCCAACACTGTCACACAGTTGCCAAAACCCAGGTGTCATCAGGAGGTCCACCAGTGGGGCCAGAACTCCAGAAGTCTTCCCACTGTGGCCACTCAAGCATCAAGAAGACAGAACATCACTGCCCCAGACATAGTGTTCCATCTATACCTTGTGGCTAATAGCCACTGATGGACCTCTGCTCCATACATTTATCCAATCCCCTCTTGAAGCTGTCTATGCTTGTAGCTGCCACCACTTCCTGCAGTAACAAATTCCACGTTTCAATTACTCTTTGGGTGAAGAAGTGCTTCCTTTTATCTGTTCTAAGTTTTCTAAAATGGTTCCAGAGGGAGATGTAGGAAATTACAGGCCAGTTGGCCCAAAATTTGTTCCAGGTAAATTACTGGAAACCATTTAAAGCCAGAATTGTTAAGCACCTTGAGGAGCAAAGCCTGCTAAGGGAAAATCCACACAGCTTCTGCAAGGGGAAATCATGCCTCTCCAACCTCTTGGAGTTCTTTGAGCAGGTTAACAAGCATGTGGGTAAAGGCAATATGGTATACATTCTGTACTTCCAAAAGGCTTTTGACAAAGTGCTTCACCAAGGACTCTGAGTAAGTCTAGCAGTCATGGGATAAGAGGATGGGTCATTTTATGGATTTAAAGTTTGTTAAACAGGATGAAGCCGAGAGTAGGAATAAATAGGCAGTTCTCACAATGGAGGGATGTGAACAGGGGGGTCCCACTAGCCATAAAACTGCTCTTTATGTGATGTTAATAATACTAATAAGCAGAATAGATTTGTTTAGCCATTCTTTTCTTTAAAAATTACAGTAATCAGTTTTGTGTTTTGTTGTGGTGTGGAGTTTAGAGTGTCAGATCAGGACAGGACCGGTTTGAATCCCCATTCTGCTGGGTGACCTTGGGACAGTCACTCGTTCAGCCTAACCTGCTTCACAAGATTGGTAGTACTACTGTCAGAGCTGCCAGCTCTGGGTTGGGAATATCTGGAGATTTGGGGGGGGACGGGACCTGAGGAGGGTGGGGTTTGGGAAGGAGAGGGACTTTAATGGGATATACTGCTGTAGAGTCCACCTTTCAAAGCGGCCATTTTCTCCAGGTGAACTGGAGGTTGGCAATCCTAAATTGTGTGGCTAAAAAGAAGGAGATGTGTAAGCTGCTTTGGGTCTCTGTTGAGGAGAAAAGCAGTGTATAACTACATGAAGTTAAAATTGTATTAATCATAACCCTGATTGGCCCACCACTGCTCTTCTGATCTCAGGTACAAGAAGGCTGTGAAGGATCTCTTCCCAGGAGCTGTAGTCAATTGCTGCCATGTTGAAGTTGCTGCGGTGGCTCAGAGGTTAAGACGCTGAACTGCAGACCGAAGGTCTGTAGTTCGGCAGTTCGAGACCTGAGTGCCGTATGACGGAGTGAGCTCCCGTCTCTGGCCGCAGCTCCTGCCAACCCAGCAGTTCGAAAGCAAGAAACTGCAAGTAGATAAATAGGTGCCGCTTTGGTGGGAAGGTAACAGCATTCCATGTGCCTTGGCATCTAGTCATGCTGGCCACATGACCACAGAAAAAGTCTTCAGACAGCGCTGGCTCTTCGGCTTGGAAACGGAGATGAGCACTGCCCCCTAGAGTTGGATTCGACTGGCTTTCGAGCTAGGGAAACCTTTACCTTACAGAGTTCCTTTGATGTAAGGGGAAGCTTTGCACATTTTCAGGCCTTGCATCTCAACGGTGAGTTAAGAATGCTGCTTGAATGAATAGAATCTATATTCAGCTAATGTCTTTGCTGCTGTGTGCTCTTTTATTCCTTCCTTTGCTGAAATTAAAGATTGCCCCCCCCTCCCGTATGCACTCTGTGATCTTCAAAAGAGCTTTTCTGTTTTTCCTTTCTTTCCTGACGTATCAGTGGAACTGGCTTTCTTAATCCCTTTCATCCTCAAGAGCCCATCTCACTGTTTCTCTGTACGAAAGAAGCAATACATTGATTTTGGGGAGATGCGGCTGTACTCTGTACCTCTGACAGAGATGACTCACAAGGTAACGCCAAAGCCTCGGTCTTTCTTTTCCACCCACGGTTAATAAGTTAAATGGGAGGTTTTCGGAGTGTGCGTGCACGCACATGTTAAAGGATGACTGCATTTACCTTATCAGGGAGTGGTTTTAAAAAAAAGAATAATGTGTTCTTAGGGAAAGAAAAACAAGGATTTCCTAGTGGAAGCCTTAGGGTGTGTTGTCTCTACATTAGCTTAGTTGACTTCTCTGCCATGTAGGATGAGCAAAATCCTGTTCAGTTTTTCTAAAATGTGAATGATGGGAGGGCTGAGCCAGTGGCTGTGATGCTGATGGAATGCAGGAGGAGTGCGATACAGGAAGCCCAAAGTAGGCAGCTTGCTTGTCATTTTGTGATTTGTTATAGCATAAATTTCCAAACTCGGTGATGGGGCAGGGAGACCTAGTATGTGGTGAGAGAGCAGCTAGTGAGCCTCAAGAAACTTACTTAAAGGTTTTTTGAAAACCCAGGTTCCACCCCACAGATGAGCCTGCCTGTTGCAGCTCTGAATGACCAAAAGGAAGCAAAGCTAAATCAATGCATCAGCTTCTGCTGCTGTTGTCTAGTAATGTTCCCTTATCTCTCGTCAGGCATGATTGATAGAGTATGCATTGTCATGTGTACTCAGAAGTATGTCTTGAGTTTATTCATTGGGGCTGACTCCTAGGAAAGTGTTCTTAGTATGGCCGCCCAAATCCTTATTATTCCCAGTGCAGACAGATGGCACAAGACACACACACCCTCATTAGAGAAGATGGACCCTGAACATTTACTCATTCAGTGACATAGGGCAGACTCCTCTGCGGATGAGTTACTCTTATGTTATCCACCATATATGAAAACATACTCAGTTGTGAGTGAAATGTGTATTTTTTAATTCAGGGGAAATGTTTTTCAGCTGTAGATGCTTGGGGAACATCATATTGCACTGTGGCAGATACTATAAAGACTGTAAGTTGCAATGTTTGGGATAGGTAGTAGATAAAGATACTTGTCCTGATCCAACACCACTGATGCACATTCAGAGCTCTGGACAAGCAGGAACATCTCTTGTTTGTCTCTGCTAGCCGAGGAACATTCTGTGTGTGAAGATGGGACATTCCTTGTGCATGTTGGATAAGCTCATGGAAGCTGAGTCTATCAGTTAGCCATAACTAAATGTGCAGGTCGTATTCCAGGAGCTGGGTACAAACACTTTGTTACTCTTGTGTCTGTCTTGTAAAGCTTCCACCGGAATGTGGCTAAACAGTGTTTAAAGCAGAACAGTGGACTAGATAGACCTTGGCCTGATCCAGCTAGTCAGTTCTTTGCTTCTTTGTCTGCTTGGAGTACTCCCCATCCTAGGGGGTCTCTCTTTTGCACAGCTTTGCCCAGTGGTGGCTCTTTCATTCCCCTGCCTCCGATGCGTTCAGACAAAGAGATGAAGATTGCCATCTTCCACTTCTGTTGAAACTGTAACCAAAGGTAACATGAGTGAGTAGTTAAGGTTTGGATTCCTTTAAAAAGATGACAACCGGTTGCTTTGATCCTTTGTGCCCAGTGGTCTCTGTGTGAGCTCTTTTGTACATGTGAGCAACATTTATTTTCTTGCTGCAGAGGTTTTGTTTGGCTGAGAGGCAGCTTAGAGATTTCATAAATAAATAACCTAGTGGTCTCGGCCATCCTCTTGCTGGTAAATAAGCCACTCCCATGGTTGCCTGTGGAGACCGGCCCAATGTCTACATGAGCTGATGAATGAATCACTTCTGTGCAAGGTTAGAGGATGGCTTGGATCTGGCCCTTAGGGAGCTACCTGCTGGGGAAATAAGACTTCATGAGGTACAAAACTATTATTTTCAAGAGCTTTAAAATGCTTTTGGAGGGTTTTTAGAAAAGGAAATTAATTTTTTCATGATTTATCTTTGGGATATATTTTCTGGCTTAATTGATTCATTACATTGGGATGTGGCTTTGTGGAAGAGCCTCTGCTTGGCAGGCCAAAGGTCCCAGGTTCAATCCCTGGCATCTCCAGTTAAAAGCACCAGGCAGCAGGTGATGTGAAAGACCTCCACCAGAGACCCTGGAGAGCCGCTGCCAATCTAAGGAGACGATACTGACCTTGATGGACCAATGGTCTGATTCAGTGTAAGGCAGCTTCATGTGTATGATTCTGTTTGACTGTTGTTGCCATCCTATGGATTTGAACAAGCCAAAGAGCTAACTAAACAAAGAGTTGAGGATATTGAGCAACAATCTGACATCTCTAAGGCTTCCAAACTCGGGGTGTTGCTAAATATCAAAAGCATCATTGAGCCAGCAACATATTTGACTTCAGTGGAGGGAAAGAATTCTAGAAGGGCATTTGCCCTAGCTAGATGTTCTGCCCTTCCATCTGCGGTTATTCAAGGCAGGTACAATAAAAACCCCTACTTTGAAAGGCTATGCCCATACCTTTTAAGCGAATCGGTAGAGCGTATGTTCTTCAGCTGTCCATTTTACAGGGAGGCTTGTCTTAAAATTAACACCCCATTAGTCAATAGGACACCTGGGCACATCAATACAAACAAAGCAAGGCTTCACTAGCTCCTATCAGATAAGAATGCAGAGGTTACACATTCATTTGCTGAATTCTGTGCATTGATTCTTAGACTGCGGGAATCACATTTTAAAAGTTCTTAAACTCAGATTTCTATTTTTGTATATTATGACTGTTCTCCCCCCCGCCCCCTTCACATATTATGCTTACTCTGTATGTTGGTCTTAAGACCGTAATAATAAGCTAAACTAAGTCATTTGTTTCCCTGGAGTCAGTTACATTGGCTTGTACTGCTTGTTGTATGATAGTAAAATAGTGAAGTTTTCCCCCCCGATCGTTCTTGCCTCTGCGGATGTTGTAAAGGTTTGTTCTGAGTCCCCTTGAGCCCATTTGGGGAAAGGTAGGATATAAGTTTCAGTGAATCAATAAAATGGGAGAGCTTGGGAGGGTAATTGGCAGGACCAACACTGCTGATGACAGTTCAGTGGCGGGAGAGGATTTTTGGTCTTATTCTCCTACTGGCCACTAGGGGACTCCCTTGGAGCTCCTCCATAGACATTCCGAAATTAGTCAAAGCCTCGCCCGGAAGTTTGGGAGAGTTTCCCAGCCCCTTTGATTAATGAGGAGGATTTGTGGGGAGACGAAATTAGAGGAAACCAAAACCAGGAGTTGTGCAAACTGCAAATGCCTGAGAAACACAGATTTGTGACAAGTGTTCTTTTGTTCATTATGAATAACTCTGAGGGAAAAGCCATTTTGACGGGCATGTATGTGGTTTCTTCCAAGGCGGGCGTTCTCCTTTCCAGGCTGCAGACTTGGGGCTTCTCCATCATGTCCTGGACTCAGAGTTCTGGAGAACTCAGAAGCTTGTGTGCTGTTTTGTGCTGCTTTAATGGGCCCTTTAAAATGGTATCTGAGTCTGCAAAGAACCTCTCAACACATGGACAGGAAGGCAGGGTGACTTTTCCCATCATGAACACATGAACTTGAGCTATACTGGATCCGACCCTTGGTCCATCAAGGCCAGTATTGTCTACTCAGGCTGACAGGAGCTCTCCAGGGTCTCAGGAGAAGGTCTTTCCCATCACCTACAGCCCAGACTTAAACTGGAGTTACCAGAGAATCAAACCTGGGACCTGCATGCTAAGCAGATGCTCTCCCAATGAGCCAGAGCCCCTCCCTCAGTTTTCAAATACAGATACCAAACAGGGAAACATGCTAGCTTCCCATACAGAATCAATAGGGTCAGTGCTGGACTTCAGCCTGCACTGTGGAGTTATACTTCAGAATATTAATATCCTGCCATCCCCTCCAACATGTTAAAAATTCCCATAAAACGACACAAAAAACAGCAGTACTTTAAATCCCAGCAGCAGCATAAAAAAGCAGATAAAACTGTGAACAGTTTAGTGCAGCAATTAAGGAGGCAGACAAAAATATTAAAATAGAATCAGGTGGGTAGCCATGTTGGTCTGAAGCAACAGAACAAAGCTTGAGTCCAGTGGCACCTTTGAGACAGATCCCTTAAAAGCACAGGAGCAATCAGGTAAAAACAAGAGATCTGAATTGTTTCAGTCTCAACATTTTTTGAGAACAAAACCTGGAGGCATCTAAAGGATTGCAAACTGGGCAGTCGGCAAGCTGCTGGGGGGGGGGGGAGTCCCCTTGTCTTGCACAACAGCACAGAAGACCTCTGATCTCTGATACACACCACACCTGCCTTGCCTCTCACAATATGTTCTTTATGGGGTTGCCCAGGTCCAATCACCCAGACATAAGCTGGGAGTTCCATGTTGAAACATAATTCCTAGGCATGCGTGGGGGTTTGATTCCAATCTGAACCATGATTGGGGGGGGGGGGGTTGCAGGGAAACTTAAGAGCGCTGGTGGGCTACATATAAGCTTCTCTAGTGGGGCAAGTCACTCCCTAGGGCATTTTCAGTTTGGAAAAAATGGGGGGGGCGCTTAAACCTCCTCTCCATCCCTCAAACCAACTAGGCCCATGTGCACCATGGAGTAAGTTCCTCCCAGTGCACATCTGGTCAATAGGACCTGGGAGTCGACCTGCGAACAGTGGGGTACATCACCAAGGGCCGTCAAAGATTATCTTCACTGCCAGGCAGGTTCTTAGGAGAGATGGTGCTTTTGCAGGCCCCAGAGCATGTTGAGGCTTTTGGGGTAATATTGTCGTACCTGTTTATGCTGTCAGGGCTTCCCTTAAAGAATTCCAGTCATGGTTGTTGACTGAGAACTTTCTGTTAAAGATCCCTGTTCTCAGTCTCAGAGCTGCAGCTTCCTGGGGATGTGCATATCAACTTAAAAGGAACTGTTCTAACTTCTAAACAACTGCATCATGAGAAAATGAAAATCTGGGAGGGGGGGGGGAAACCAAATGTGCAAAACCCTCCAAGTGTAATCCTCAGTGGAGAAATTGCTTATGAAGATGTGTTTGTCTTTGTTTTAATCAAACTTTGAGGTTCAGCAAAGTCCGAAGAAATCTCCTGGCTTGCCATCATGAAAAGGCATCAGAGACGAAGGCGGAAAACAGACTTGACAAAACCAGGTCACTCCAGCAGCAAGCGAGAACAGCAAAAGGTACACAAGACTGCCGCTCCTAAATTGGAACCAAACTCCAGTTAGGTTATAGTTCCCCACACATAGCTGCTGCCAGTTTCAGCCATGGTAAAGAGAAAGTCCCTGCTGAGAAAAACATGGGGGGGGGGGGGCAGCTGCCTACCTCAGCTCCCATTCTGCGTTGCCAAGTAACTCTGCACTTTCCTGAAGCAGTGTGTGTTGCGGAGAGGGTTTCTCTTCAGGGGTCGGATGAGCTGGGTGAGACCTGCAAAAGACTCATTGTCCTTGCAGTGATGCCATTTTTGAGTTGTTTCTAATCACCTTGTGTGGTCTTTGCGGTGTGAGAACTCAGTTCTCCAGGGAGAGACTATAACATAGCAGTAGAGCTCCTGCTTTATGTGCAAAAGGTTCCAGTCACAATTCTTGATATTTTCTGTTAAAGGGTCTCAGCAAGTAGGTGCAGGGAAGATCTTTCTGTGCCACTCTGTGACAGAGTGTTGGACTGGATGGGCCATTGGCCTGATTCAACACTGGCTTCTCTTATGTTCTTATTTTCTCTTAAGCTCTGCACTGAAGTATTCAGTTGTAGCGCTTCTTGTCTCCTAAGATTTCCTGTAGTTACAAGTTTCTTCCTTTCTTTCAAACAAACAAGCAAAAAGAACAAGAGGGGGGGAAACTCAAAATGCAGCAAACAAATAGAATTTTAAAAAAGAAAAGAAAAAGAAACGTTATGGGTTATTATGGCCCAGTGGTAGAGAAAAGACTGGAATGCAGAAGGTCCCAGGTTCAATCCCTGATGTCTCCAGGTAAGGATTTCTGGGAACACATAGAAAGAGAGCTTTTTCTGCCTCTCCCACAGTACAAGAATTTGGGGGCAACCTGTGAAATAGATTCAGGACAGATGAAAGGAAGTGCTTCTCTCATCAACAAGTGATTAAAAGTGTGAGGTAGTGATGGCCACAAGCATAGATGGTTTTAAAAGGAGTTAGACAAATTCATGGAGCAGTCTATTAATAGCTACTAACCATGGCTCCTCATTGAGAGGCAGGAAAGCTCTAAATACCAATGCCAGGAGGCGACATCAGAGAAAGTCTATGCCGTGTTGTCATTGGCCCTCAAGACTAACTGGCTGGCCACTGTATGAGACAGGATGCTAACGACATGGCTCTATAGCATCCAAACCCAGAAGTGGCGTCATTCTGGGCGATGTTCTGGGCCCCCCAAATCTCCATGGTCAATACCACAGAGATTTGGAGGGATTCATAGAACATCATCTGCCAGTTCTGGGTTCTGACACAATTTTCCTCCACCCACTTTTTCCCACTGAGATCAGCATTGGTGGGCAAGTGAGCCCTGAGCTGCCTCTTAAGCGTGGTACTTAAGCACCACCAGTCAGCTGGCCTGGCACCCCAGATGATGGCACTGGGGCCAGGGGCAGCTCTGGTGCAAGGAGCTTCCCCCTGGTGCAAGGAGCTCTGTGAACCCCTGGAGTCGAGTGAAGGCTCCCTGTACCACTGGCAAGTGTATGGAATGGATCCTTGGGGTGTTTGTAAATTGCAATTGCTGTGGGGGGGGGCCTCCCAATCCATTTTCTAGCACAGTACTCCATAGAATAATTATCTCTTTACACACTTGCATGTGTGTGAGAGAGAGGGGGCTTGCTACAATACAACAATTTTGCTGTTATCTCCTGGTTGCTGATGTCAGCCCAGGTCTGAAAAGGCAAATGAAAATAAAAAGTAAGATATCTTTATTTTCACAAAGGGCTGATGCCTGCATGGAGGATTAAACTTTATTTGTGTAACTTTGGTTACTGATGCCATAAAAAAACCTCCTTTCCGTTGCTACAAATTATGATATGCTAATCCTTTCTTTTTTTAATGAATGTACGGTAACTGTTTCAAAACGTGAGCACCTGAGCACATGCTCTGTCCCTCTCTCAAGCATGTGAGGTTTTAGATGTGTCTCTCTTCTTTCTTCCTTTGTCTGCCAGCAAGTATTTTCAGCTCTTATTGTCCCATAAAGCAGCAACCTTGTCTGCAGTTGTCTTCATCATGCCTTGATGTTTGACAGGATCTGGTGAACAATTTGTGCATGGGTCCAATTCAGGAAATGTGTTGTTCTGTTTAAATGTAAATATTTATTAAGAAAAAAAGCAAACATATGAGTATTGTCACTTCACATTTTTAGAATGTTAAGCATGGCAGTATACAATTATATCCACCAATCATTAGCCCAAGTTTCTGGTTCCATTTTTTTAAATCCACAATTAGAAAAAATCAGGCGGGTCCATGATTTAGTGGTAGAGCCTCTGCTCTGTGTGCAGAGGGTCCCAGGTTCAATCCCAGGAATCACCAGTTAAAAGGGTCAGGTAGTAGGTGATGGGAAAGACCTCTGCCTGAGTCACTGGAGACCCACTGCCTGTCTGAGTAGACAACGCTGACCTTGATGGGCCAAAGATCTGATTCAGTATTAGGCAGCTTCATGTGTTCATGTCTCCTGTCTCTTGGCAATATCAGTTCATGTAGTTTAGACAGTTTAACAACCTTCTTATCCATGTCTTAATATTTAAGTTCCTAATATTTTGGTACTTTGTTTTTTTTGCAATGGCTGTGTTAAAAGCTTCAAAATCGTATTTATTTAAGCATTTTAGGCTGGTTTCTTTTTCTGAAGAGACCCAAAGCAGATTACAAAAAGGTTCAAAATAAAAAATAACAACAACTGGATAACAAAAACAGTCAAATATATGGACTGGTCTGAATCTACCTGTCTGATTGTAACAATTCCCAGGCTAAGGTTCCTAGGCTAAGAGCCCTTTGGCCCATGTCCAAGGGCTCAACACTTTTGGCCCCGCCCAGGTTAAATAACTGCATAAAGAGAGAGGGGGAAAGTAATCCTAGATGATCGTCAGTTGGTCCCAGGCTGCCGCAGCAAGCCAGCAGGATCTTCTTCATTTCTCCCTCAGCCAGCATATTCCTTTGACCACTTCCAACATGCTTCTTTTGAAGACATGTTTTGTGGTCTTGTAGAACCTGAGAACTTGTCATTTGCTTAATTTTTACAGATGACTACATCTCCCAAATTGTGTATAACTGGACATGACCATCACATCTGTCTTAAATCAGCAGACACAGTCCCACACTTTAAGCACATGTACTAGTCCACTTCTTTCAGTTTATGAGGAGTCAAATGCCACTGGTAGATGACTTCATAAAAATTCTCCCTCCTTTATGAAAATTGCATTAGCAGACCCAGTTGTGGAAGTTGTTTTCCATTCATATACTTGTATTACACAATTAACATTTCCCCCTGTTTCTCAAAAAAGACAGGCATTACTCATGGTGTTAACTTCAACAAATATTGACAGAGACATGACAGAAAATCCTTTGTTTCTTTTTTTAATGTGCTTGGTTACCAAATTCTGTTAAAGAAGCATGTAATTGACATTCTTTCAATTTAGAATTAATGGGATTTGTTAAAATGTCCTGTGGGGAATATGCCTCTTTTTTCAAGTTTAGGCTCTCTGCCTAAAACAAATTTTCTAACTAGTTCAGATTATTTTGCTTAGGACATAACTCTTTGACCGATTTCCCACAAGGCGCTGCCCTGGCGTCATCCTTCCGGTTTCCCTGATTGCCTGCTTGAATTTCCCACTATTTGCCACGGGGCGCATTTTGACCCGCGGCTCCTCTGATTTCCTCCTCAGCTTCAGTGATCCTCAAAAAACAGGATCACTGAAGCCACGGGGGAAATCGCGTGAAGCCACTGGTCAAAATGCGCCCTGTGGCAAATAGTGTGAAATTGAAGCAGGCGATTGGGGAAACCGGAAGGATGACGCCAGGGGAAATTGACGCCTTGTGGGAAATTGGTCTTTCTCTTAGTTGCTCCTTGTGTGATGCACACACAAAGATTAACCACAGTGATATGAAATGCTTGTTTCAGGAGGATAGCCATGTTGGTCTGCAGTAAAAGAGCTGGATTCGAATCCAGTAGCACCTTGGAGACCAACAAGATATGGGGGGTATAAGCTTTCGAGAGTCAAAATGCCCTTCATCAGATAAGCGTGTTGGTTTTCTCTCTCTCCCTCCTTCCTTCCTTCCTTCCTTCCTTCCTTCCTTCCTTCCTTCCCTCCTATTCTGCTTTTTGCACCTCTCTTTTGAGTCAGCTTGCCAGGTCCCCCCCTTGCCACGGTGCATGGGATGGAGGAGCAGGGTTGCCAGATCCAGGTTGGGAAATTCCTGGAGATTTGGGGGATGGAGCCTAGGGGGGACAGGGACCTTAGGGAGGGTACAGTGCCACAGAGTCCACCCTCCAAAGCATCAATTTTCTCCAGGGGAACTAATCTCTATAGTCTGGAGAGGAGGTGTAATTCCAGGGGATCCCCAGGTCCCACCTGGAGGCTGGCATCCCTAGTTTTGAGAGCCATTGGAATAGAGTGAGTGGAAGTAAACGAGGAAGACTCTGATTCAAATCTGTATACAAACTACCCCATGTGCCTGTCCCCTCTCCCCAAAATCCCTTTCCTTGGTGTCTAAAATGGAATTATGTCTTGTCTATGTCACCAGACCCCATAAAGCTTCAGGCGGCAAGGGAGGTTTAGGGCCTAAGCGGATGGTGGGCTCAGCTGCCTACAGTCTGTCAAAAGTTGAACACAATAGCCTTGGCCAGCCAGCAGAAACAACCTGCAATCAGTCCCTGGAACCCCACCTGAACCTTGGGGTTGCCAACCTCCAGGTGGTGGCTGGATATCTCCTGCTATTATACCTGATCTCCAGGTGACAGAGATCAGCTCACTTGGAGGAAATGGCCACTTTGGGAGCTGGACTCCATGGCATTATACCCCACTGAAGTCCTTCCCCTCCCCAAACCCTGCCCTCCTCAGGCTCCACCCCCAAAATCTTGGTATTTCTCAACCCGGAGCTAGCAACCCTAAATGACTCCCTCCCCCCTAAGTTTCCTGTTGGAAATAAAGCAATGGAATAACTGGGTTCTGTATTGAAATAACCTGTTTTTAAGAAGCCACCA
This sequence comes from Lepidodactylus listeri, assembly GCA_029233225.1. Taxonomy (NCBI): domain Eukaryota; kingdom Metazoa; phylum Chordata; class Lepidosauria; order Squamata; family Gekkonidae; genus Lepidodactylus; species Lepidodactylus listeri. Next base: position 41,260,610 of record JARCFY010000013.1, read on the forward strand.
TATTGCCAGCTCTTTATTCTGTCCCCCGTCCACGATAGAGGAGCAAGGAGAAAGGTCAGAGCGGGTGTTTGCACCCCCAGTCACAAAATGCATGCTAGGAAGTGTGTGTTTGTGCTTTTCGTACTCTGTGTGTTTTGCCCAAGTCAATTGGCTCCCCAACTAGGACTAAACCTATGCCAAATTCCATCGACCTTTTCTTGTTTTCCCTTTCTACACCACTTTGTGAGTGCAGGAAGAAAGGGGTTAATTTTCCATCATAGGTTTCTTTCTTTCTTTCTTTTTTGCAACTCTTCAGACTCCAGGAGGCCACTGAGTACCGATCAGGTGAGCAGCAGGACCTTTTTAAAATCCCTGCTGCTGGTGGCAGACCAAGGCTATCCCTCCACCAATTGGGATTCTTCTTTTCCCACCTCTGCCCCTACATCCAGCCTCTTAAATCACTGTAATCCCCTTAGACTCTTTCTTCATCTGCAGTATGCAGATAATACTGGCTTAATTTACAGGGCTGTTGTAAAGATGGCAAGGGCTTGATTGCTGAAAGCACATCATACACATTAAATGTTTTTCCTACTTAGCAAAGCACTGAAGATGTTTTACAGCATTTCTGCATAGGGCATGGCTGTGCCTAAGACCATGGGAGGCAATGATACTTCTTCTTTTTTAAATAACTGGGCAGTGGGGAAGAATAGCAATTCTGTGCAATTTTTCACCTTTCCTAGCACAGTCAGTCTGTTTAAAGCTATTTTCTAATTACTTTGGTCTCCTGTCTTTTGTAACCATTTGCTTACTGAGTGCACTTTAATACAGTGTTTCAGGGCTTTTTTTGTAGAAAAAGCCCAGCAGGAACTCGTTAGCATAATAGACCACACCCAACAGCAGAAACGTATTAGCACAATAGACCACACCACTGACAGCACAGATTATTAGCATATTAGACCACACCCCCATGTTACCAGAAGAGTGGTCATCCAGGCACACCCACCTTTTGCTTCTTATTCTGTTTACCTTGTTTGTTGTCAAAACCCACAGCTTTTTTTTGTAGCAGGGACTTCTTTGCATGTTAGGCCACATACCCTAATGTAGCCATTCCTAATGAGTTTCTGCTGTTGGGTGTGGCCTATTATGCTAATGAGTTCCTGCTGGGTGTGGCCAACTCAGGAGCCAGCCAGAACTCCGTTCCTGTGCGTTCCTGCCCCCAAATAGCTCTGCAGTGTTTCCTTCTACAGCGTCTCTAAACTCTGCATTCAGCTAACTGCTTATTTCCAGGCCTCCTCAAGGCTACTGTGTCATCCTTCTGAAGGAGATGTGGATGCCATTCAGGTTCCAATTTTTTGCTTCTGGATTTCTCTGTCCTTTCCTTGACTTATTTCTCTGAAAACTTCCAAAACTCTTGTTCCATTGCTGGGACACGAAATTCAGCCTGCCTGCACCCCCAAAAGTTCTTTGTCCATACTAGAGCATGCTTGCATGTTGGCCGGATGAGAAGTAGTTCAATTTCTGAATGATGGCGTAAAAGGTAAAAGTGCAATACAGTCTCGGGAAACATCCACAGTAACAAATATGGAAAATTAAGCCCCAAGAACTCCCTGGTTTTCAGGGTGAGGTGGGAGATGTAACGGGATTAGCTCAGTTTCAATTTGTTCTGTCATAAAGGATTAATTATCCAAACTAACTTCTCCCACTTTGGCTGCATCATAGATGCACTTCTTGGGTGCCTGCCATGCCATCTATTACATAATAATTAACTGATTTCTGCCGTTCAAGCTGCTAATGCAGGTAGAAGTCTAGTAGGTCTGACCGTTATTTTCTTGTCCAATGACAATGCACACTGTGGACACAAATACAGTGGTCTTTTGTTGCAGAAACTGTTTAGCCAACTTTGAGAGCTTTTGTGGTGGAAGGGCAGGATAAAAATATGTTTAGAGTAAATGTAACTTTACATTTAGAGTAAATGTAACTTGCTTGCATTGCAAGAACTTTCCTTTCTGATCGCCTGGAAGCAATTGTGACTCACCAAAGGTGAGTTCTTATTTTGCAGTGTTGGCCTAACTCTCTTCAATGGGATGGGACCAAAGTGTTAAGTGGATCATTCCTTACATATTTATATGTTACCGTTACATGGTTTTGGTAACCAGGAGATACTTAACATGTTGAACTTTTATTTAACAGACATCCTTTAATCTTTGTATAGTGTTGATTTTTCTGTCTTTGTGTACCTGCGGCAAGGTACATGTGGCAATGAAGTACGGAAGTCGATGTAATCTCAGGTCTTAGAACGCTGGTCTCTTATATATGAAACTGATTGCTTTAATTTCCTTTGGAAGGCCAACCCCTCCCCCTCCCGCGCAGAACAACGCACACACCTCTCTACAAAGAAAATCTATGTTTCATAAGGGCATTACCATGATCGTTAACCGTAGTCTTATAACAGGACCTAATTAAACACTGTGTGGTGTAAATTTAATGTGCTTATCACTTGCCTCAGCAGGAGATGTAAAGGGAATGATTCAGTTGGCGGCTGGATCGAAGGTGGATCAAAACATTATATCCAGCAGTATTTCTGCAGTTTGGCAAGGGAGCTAGACTTTGCAAAGGTAATGGGCAGTTGTCAGGGAGAGAAGCACCTGGCAGATCGGATCTGTTTTTTCCCCAAAGCAATCCTTTCCCCTTTAAACTGATATTGGCTACAGGCTGGTAGGGCACAGACCTTAAAATCACTGAATTAAGGAGTCGCTGAGAGGATTATGGCTTGCGTAAGAGTTTTATGTCTGTGCAGGAGCTTCAGGGTTCATTTGTATTGTGCCAAATACATTGGCATCTTATCGTACCAGGCGATATGCTGGCATCAGCAGGAAAGGAAGCTGATTGTTTACAGGACCTCTAGGTTGTCCCCACTGCCCTCCAAAGAGTGGAAGGATGAGCCAGATGAATTCAGGGCAAGTTCTGGAGAAGCTGCAATGAATTCCTTGATCTCTCTCTCTCTCTCTCTCTCTCATACATACAAGCAAAGTGACCGTGATAGACTTTTCTTTCCCCCCATTTGTCTTTGCCCTTTGGTGCTGAAAGTAACCTTTTTTTTTTTTTGCACTGGGGTTGCCAACTCTGGGTTGGGGAAAGTCCTGAAGATTTTGGAGGTGGTGCCTGGTGTGGAAGGGGTTTGGGGAGGAGAGGGACCTAAGCAGGGTCAATGTCGTAGAGTCCACAGTCCAAAGCAGCTGTTTTCTCTAGGGAAGCAGATCTCTGTTGTCTGCAGATGTTGTAGTTCTGGGGAAATTCCAGGCCCTGCCTGGAGAATGGCAGCCTCATTTGACTCAGAGGTATAAACCCAGCACTGGGGTCAACTTATCTGTTGGCCTAGAGAGGGTCCGCCTGTTTGGGGAATGGGCTCCACTCTTTTAACTGAACAGAAGTATAAATTATCGAGAAAAAGGAGATGAGAACAAGCCTAGACCATCTCTTAGGGTTGTCGTGAAGAAACAAAGGAGGGAGGGAATCATATAGCCTATTTGGAGCCCCTTTGCGGAAAGAGTGGGACGCGTGTTATGGATAAATAAATGGGCCTGAAACAGGGAAAGGGATACCAAAGATTAGACAGGTGCTTTTTCCAGGCTGCTGCAGTAGGTATTTGTTTAATACACAGGGCACTGAGCGATCCTACCCAAGTTGTGCGCTCTTTTGTCCTCTCACCATAAAATGTCTGGCAACAGGCCTAATCTTCCACAGGTTCCTTTCACAGTGTGCACGTGTCTGTAGGCAAAGACTCCTTGCTCCTATCCTTTCTGCTAATAATAATGCAATCAATGTACATTATTATTATTATTATTATTATTAGGGTGTGTCATTTCAGCCTAATTAGACACAGGAGGGCTGAAGAAGACATGATCATGTGTCCAAAGCGGTTTCAGTGATAAAAAGCAAACTGCTAAACTTTCTCCCTCCTGTTTGCATGAACGGTCACTTCCAAAGTAGTACAAGGAAAATCTAGGCCAAGCTGCTTTCGGTAGACTAAAGAACATTAAACTACCATGCGATGCCCTCTGAAAGCAGTTTCTCTCTCTCTCTTTCCTGAAATGGTGGAAACCTTTTGAAATCCATTGTCTCTCTCCACCGCTGTTACTTCCTGCCACCCCTTTATCTTCCCCCATCTCATTAATGTGGAGTGGTTGTAATGTATGGCCGTGTAGGAAGAGGTGGGGGGCGTTATCTCTGGATGTCAAAGTGGCAATACTCGTTTCCTCTAGAAATGGTGCCAGTTATATAACTCTCCCACTATGAGTAATAAAGCAAAAAAAAGAAAACCCACACAAAAACCTCTGTCAACTTTATGGCAGGAGGCGGCTCATGGTTTTCTGTGTCTGCTGGTCTCCAGGTAAGAAGGGATTTTCGGACCCTTCTGCAAAGCTTTTTGCCAAGAGTTGCCTATTTTCATCAACATATTCCTTGCACAGAGGTGATTTACACAGGAGTAATTACCTCTCTCTTTTCGCATTGAGTGACTGCAGACCTGGAAATAATAACACACCCAGAGAGAGAGAAACCTGCCTCTTAAATTCTAAACCAATGGCTGGCTTTGTGGTTTCTAAGCTGTTACTGCTTTGTGCAAGAGCCTGGGTTCTAAATAGATTTCTTCAGGCTGGCTTTTAGCACCTGTGTGTCAAGTTTCTTCTGACAACTGGTTTTCCCTCTTAGTTTTAGAATTAGGCATAGACAGCAATCTTAAGGCTATACATAGTGGGTTTATACAGCAAGCACTTGTTTTAGGAGAGGCTACCTTGTCATTTTCCCTTGTTCCGAAAGGGACTTCTGTTAGGGATGCTGTGAAAGGTGTTTGCCAGGTCGCATGTGACTTCTTGATCAAATGGAGGTCGTGGTCTGTTGCACACAAGGCTGGCTGGCTGCTGATTTGGCAGTTCTAGCAACAGCATATCTTTGACTCTGCTTACTGCTCTGAGGCCAATGCTAAATCGAGGGAATAAATGTTGTGCAATTGTAGCCTGCATCCTGGCAAGCCAGTGACATAGCTGTGCAAATTCTGGAGTAGCTTTTTTTGGAGCAGGCTATAAACCCATGCTGAATCTGCAAGAGGGGCTCCTTGCTGTGGCGGTTCACACTGGTTCAGAGGTTGCTTATTTGGGACGCTGGTGGGGGGGTTTTCTCCTGGTGTGAAAATGGGAACACAATGTAGGAACCAGCCTCGTGGCCAGAAATTTTGAGTTGGTGGGGCATGGGGAAATTTTGTGGGGCAGCAGGGGAGGGGGAGGAGGGATGGGGAAGGGAGAGGGGTGATTGCCCACCTTTCCTGATCTCCAAGCGGCAATTTTGCCACTTGGAGTTCAGGCTCGGACAGCCCTTGCTATTAAAACAGCTTTAAAAGGGTTCCCTTTAAATGCTGTTTTAATAGCGGGGCTGCCCGCACCTGATCTCAAGCAGCAAAATTGCTGCTTGGAGTTCAGGGAAGGCATGCAGCCGGCAGCCACCCCCCTCTCTCTCACCTACTGCAAGATTTAAAGGGCCCACTGATCAGTTGGAGGGCCTTTTAAATCTTGGAGGAGGGGAGGGAGAGGAGCAGCTCCAGCTGATTTTAAATGTCACAGGAAGGGAGGGAGGGGGAGAGGGGCAGCAGCTGTTGCTGACGTGCCTCACATTTGAGGGGGCGGAGCCCTGAAATGCCCCACTGTAGCTATGGGCCTGGTAGGAATGGCAAAAGGACGGCTTTGACCCACAAGGCAGTCATTGGAATTCCATCATGGCTTCAAAATGCCCTTGTCGTGAAGTTAGCTGGTCCATCCCCTAAGTCCAATGTGTAACATTCCATTAGATGTCACTTCAGTTGTAAGTATTTCAGCTGAGTGTTTATTTACATGATCAAGCAAGTGAATCCACACAACTGAACCTTCTCCAACTTGTTTTTTACAGCATCACTCAGTCAAGTTACTCTTACCAAGCTTTCCAGTGGTCTCTTCCTGGTCAGAGTGCGATATTTTACCCCAGCAGTTCTGACTGGAAAACGCCAGAGTTCAAGGCACTAATCTCACCCCCAGCTCTCTCAAATCTGGAATCCCCCGCTCCTTCCTTACTTATGTGCTTGCTGTGGGGGAGAGGCACATGTCTGTGCTTCCACTGCATGAAGATCACCACTAGCCAGGCTTTGTAAGGCCGATTCTGCACTAGTTGTTGACCCGGCATCACTCCCTGATAAAATCCGGGGCAGAGCAACAGTTCCCTACTTGTTGCTCCGGGTCTGCAGTTGGCCCGAATGTAATCATAGTTTCCCCCAGATCTTCCGTTTCCGAGATTTTCAGGGGGGGGGGGGGTTTGCCATGGAAGTGAAGTCGGGGCATTCAAGTGGGGAACTCCAAAATCGGGGTTTCTTGCTCCACCCCTTTAACGCCCCTCTGCTTCTTTCTCTCCCCTTTCTTTCCCCTTTCCCGCCCTGGTGCGAATGGGGTTTTTTTTGTCCCCCCCCCCATTGCATTACAACAACACGACACGACATTGATCCATCGTTGTGTGGTTAACCTTTTTTGCTGGGCCAATGTATTGCGGGTGGCGTGGTGGTGTGGACACAATTTTTGCAGGGGTTACATGTGTTAGTGTTGCATGTTCCCCCTCCATTTCCCATCCCTTTCCCACCCTCCATTTCCCCTCCAACTCTGGCACAAGCCTTTTTTTTCTTACACAGATGATTTTCGTGGGCTTGGAAGCTAAGATGGCCAATCACGGTTTTGTTGCGTCACGACATCATAACACAACTCCACCTACATTAAAAAAAGGGGGGAGATGGGCGGGGGCTCAAGATTCGGGGCAAGGACAGATGCGGAAATGAAGAACTGGCATCAACCCGGGTCAGATTCATGTAATGTGGAAATGCACACACTGATTCAGACCAATTAAACCAGGGAGGAAAGGGAAGCAAAGCACTTGTGCGGAATCGGCCTAAGTGTAGGAAGAGGACTTAACTTCTGCTGCATTGTTTTCTAGCTTCTAAGTCCTCTTGTTTGAAAACATTACTTCAGCTCTCAACTTTACTGCAAGGGCTAAACTAGACACTTGACACAAAATACATGGCTCCTGCTGAAAACAGCAGCTGTGCTGTTTGAGCGTCACCCTCTTCTGTGACACAAGTAGCGTTGCCAGCTCCAGGCTGGGAAATACCTGGAGATTTGGGGGGTGAAGCCCGAGGGGAGGGATTTCAGTGGGGTATAATGCCATAGAGGCCACCTTCCAAAGCAGCCATTTTCTCCAGTGATCTGAGTCACCTGGAGATCAGTTGTAATAGCGGGACATCTCCAGTCACCACCTGGGTTGCCAGCCTCCAGGTGAGGCCTGGAGATCTGCTGTTAATACAGTTAATACAATGAATCTCCAGACTACGGAGATCTGTTCCCCTGGAGAAAATGTCTGTTTCAGATGGTGGACTCCATGGCATTGTACCCTGCTGATGTTCCTCCCCTCTTCAAACCCTGCCCTTCCCAGGCTCCACCCCCTCAAATCTCTGGGTATTTCCCAATCCAGAGCTGGCAACCCTAAACTATGGTTTACTTAGAATAACAACATTCAGCATTTCCCAGAAGGGGGATCTTCAGGCCTTGCCAGGACCTCCTGCTTGGAACTGATGCCATCACGTTGCCCATGTTGTACAGTGGTACTCTGGTTTTTGGGCAAAACTCTATGGTTTGAGCTCAAATTTACCATAGAGTTTTGTTCAAAAACAAGAGCATTGCTGTGCTACATCGGTGATGTGATGACGTCACTTCCGGGTGACATCGTCATGTTGCATTCTGGGGCATTTGTGAGTAGGATTCCCCCCACTGACCAGTTGGCCCTGATTCATATTATTAGCTGAAGGGAAACCACAGTGATTGTGATGTCACAATATGGGTAAGTTCTACTAGACTCTACTGAGACTTTGGAAGAAGCTAATTTTTTTTGGCAGCAGTTGCATGTTGAATGTAATGCTTGGTTTGGCCCTGACAATGCCAAGTCTCTCTTTCTTCTGCTGGTCACTTTTTCCAAATCTTCTTACTTGGTTTCAATGTTCTAATGAATGTGTAATGCAAAGCTCGGTGTAGAGAGAGGTAATTTCTGACCAAAAAATCACACAGCTATAAAAACGGAGGATTCGTTGTAATTTTATGGTTTGATGTGAGCTAACTAAACTGCAGTGACTCATTAGACAGGAAGCCACCAATATGCACTAAAACTGCATGGGAGGAAAATTACTTATCATAGCCATATGGGGGAAAATTGCATGTCTGCAGAAATTTAAGCTTTGAGGCAGTTTTGCACTTTTCATCTCAAACTGAAACAATCTGTCGGTTTTTGCATTCCCCTCCTGCTAGCGAATTTATTATTGCTAATATGTGTTTTTGAAGCTGGCTTCATCTCTTGTCTCTCCCCACCCCATAGTCATTCTGGAGGCAGCAGTTTAGACAGTCCAAGTTATGAAGCCAGATTTCCACTTGCAACAAAACAGAAGCTTGGCTAAACAGCTTAAACAGAAGCCCTCGCCAAACAAAGTGGGGGAGTTAGTAGCCGGCCCCCCCTGTCCCAGATTCACTGGGCAAGAATCTTGCTGTTGTCTGAGGTTGGTTTGAGTTCTTCTCACTTCTCTGACCAAATGGCCTGGGACTAGACCAATGCCCCCTCTAAGCTGTGGAGTCTTGAGAGCAAAAATTCTACTTTGTGAGAGCTACTGGCATTAAAGTTGTGAGCGAACAATTTGGCTACTGCATAAATTAGTTTGCTTTGGAGCCATCCTTCCTGAGCTAAGACAAAAATGTGTGAGCCGGAGGCTAAAAAACTGTGAGCTCGCTCACACTAACACAGCTTAGAGGGAACACTGGACTGGACTTGATAGCACTTGGGTCACTCTAGGGAACCACAATTCACCTTGGAGAGTGCCCAGGTTCTGTGCCCAACCATACGCTAAGAACACCACCACACAGAGCTAAATCTACAGCTCTCAGAACATTTACTGGATCCCCCCCCCAATTGGCATTGTTGTTGCATTCTTCCTTGCAAGCGGGGGGGATTCATGCCACTCTTTCCTTCTTAAATTCTAATTAAGCATAGCTCTAACCAAGGGCTGCCAGGTCCACGTTGTGAAATTTGGAGGGTGGAGTTTGTGGAGTAGAGGGAGCTGAGCACGGATGTGATGCTGTAGAACTAGGGTCGCCAAGTCCTACCATCTTCCCGGCAGGGAGGGATCTTCTGCCCAGAAGTGATGCCATCACATTGTCCACATTGTGCAATGGTGCTCTAGTTTTGGGGCAAAACTCTATGGTTTGAACCCAAATTTACCATAAAGTTTTGCCCAAAATCTAGAACATTGGCGTGCGATGTTGGCAACGTGATGATGTCACTTCCAGGCAACATCATCAGGTCACATTCTGGGGCATTAGTGAGTAGGGTTCCCCCCACCAGCCAGTTGGCTGATGGTGGGGAGGAGCCCACAAAAGTGGGTGAACCTCTGCCTGGACCGGGGGGCTGGCAACCCTATGGCAACCCCCCAACGCAGCCATTTCCTCCAGAGGAACTGATCTCTGTAATCTGGATATAAATTGTAATTCCAGGAGAACTCCAGGCCTCACCTGGAGGTGGGAAACTCTATCCTAATCCCATGTCCCTGTTGTACCCCTAGTCAAGTGCCTAACACACCACAATTATCTGCGTGTCTGGTGGTGTGATGAAAGGCACTACACATTTGTGAATGTTTGACCCTCCCAGCTACCTGCAACTCTACTCAGTCTGTAAGCCTAAGAACCCTTCTTTGGGAGTAAGCCCCACGGAATGAAGTGGTTTTACTTCCGAACAGACCTGCTTAGGATTGCTCTCTCAGATCAATTTCCCACAAGCAGCTGTGCCGCCATCGCTCTTCCATTTGCCCTGGTTGCATTGGTCAATTTCACACTATTCGCTGCTCAATCTCAAAAAACAAGGATTGAGAAGACACAGGGGAAATCAGGAGGAGATGCCGGTCAAAATGCTGTCACGCAGCTAATAGTGTGAAATTGACCAATGCAACTGGGGCAAACGGAAGAGCGACACTGCTTGCGGGAAATCAGTCTCATTGTGTTGCAGGCCTCCCTGGGTTCTGAGTTGCCCCCAAATGGTACCAATGCAGCATCCATGCAAAAACACAGCATCCATGCTCCAATGTAGTCGATGAAAATTGGAAGGAACACAGCTGGTTTAATTTACAACAAAGGCATTTACAAGCACACAAACATCTTCTGGTGGTCTTTTGTATTAAGAGAGGATTGGAATGCATATGCTGCTTTGCTTGTGGTGTTTCCTAAGAGAGCTCTTTGTTCTGACTGGCGCATGAAGTGCTGTGAATCAGAATAGAGAGTGTTCTCTCCACATAACTCGACTCGTCTTCTTTCTTTGTATCATCCAAGTAAGCAGCAGTCATCAAAGAAAGGCATTGGCTCTTCAGAAGCAGAAATAATTTTTCCTCATGAGGGCAGCTTTTTTCCTTCTTTGCTTTTTTCTTCCAGCCATAGCAGAATGTTAATCTGGCTTTAGGACAGGCCCATCACAGGGAGAAGCCCTATGCCAAACACTATTCTGGAACTGGATCACACTCATATTTGGAAAAAAAACCAAAACCTTCTCCTTTTTCAGCACTGTGAATCTTCTTTCACACATTGCAAAAATATTGGTGCACATCTAAAAATGTAAAGTATGAATGTAGGAATCCAGAGTTGGCTGCATAGGAACATAAGAGAAGGCGTGTTGGATCAGGCCCATGGGCATCGAGTCCAACAGTCTGTGTCACACAGTAGCCAAAACCCAGATGTCATCAGGAGGTCCACCAGCGGGGCTTTCTTTTACAAGCTTTCCTTTACCAGTGTACTTGGTGACAGACTCTGGTTTGTTGTTGTGTAATGTGTGAAACGGCCCCTTCCATGCATGGATACAGACACAGTCTGTCTCTCTCTATACCAGCATGGTGTAGTGGTTAAAAATAGTGGACTCTGATCCAAAAAATCAGGTTAGATTCCCCGCTCCTCTACCTGAAGACTGCCAGGGGACCTTAGGCAATCCTCTCAGAGTTCTCTCAGCCCCACCTACCTCACAAGTTGCCTGTTGTGGGGAGGGGAAGGGAAGGGAAGGAGATTGCAAACCACTCTGAAACTCCTTAGCGTAGATGAATGTGGGATATAAAAACCAATTCTTCTTCTTCTTCTATACCTCCTGTGCTTCCAGCCCTTCATTTTCCTCAGCTCACAGGCCATAACGGGAGCCAGCATGGCGCAGTGAACTAGGATCTGAGAGACCCAGGTTCGAATCCCCACTTCTGCCATGGCAGTTTGCAGGGTGACCTTGGGCCAGTCACACACTCTCAGCCTAACCTACCTCATAGGGTTATTGTGAGGATGCATGGAAGAGAGGAGAACAAAGTAAGCTATTTTGGCCCCCTGCTGGGGAAAAATGCAGCACACAGAGCTGAAATGTAAATACAGGTTGTAGTTAAGAAAGAAGCCTGGGTAGAACAGGGTGAAGCTGGCACAGCCTGAGGGTATCTGCAGAAAGACTATGAAGCTAGGGCCTCAGGGAGGTGCTGATAAAGGGAATTTCCCTTCTTCAGTCTTAAGGGTGCTTCTTGAGCCTTCCTGCCTTTCTGCTTGATGCTCAGGGTGGTAGTGGCTTAGGGATCTTTTGGGCAACTTGGATTGGTAAACTGACCATGACCTTTCCAGTCAAGTAGGCATCTGCCTATGCCATCCATGTCTGGGCAGCCTTCTATATTGCAGTGTGCCCCACTGGGAGCCAGCCTTGAAAGCCAGTTTTTAAGCAGCAGCTGGTGCAAAATTCCAGAAACCGCCCCCCCCCCAACAAAATCTAGACACAGAGAGTGAATAAGGCCTCTCCTGGCCCAAATGCATGACTTGCTACTCAGCCCAGTTTATGGTGTTGGTGCATACCATTAAAGCCTTACTCACCCCGGATCTGGTGTAACTTGGGATGCTTTCTCCTCTATATTCCTGCCTGCTCTTTATGATCTGATCACGTTCTGTCGTTTGACCAAGCAAAAATTGCTCTGTTGAGAAGAAGCAGAGCCTTCTTTGTGGCCGCACCACAGTGTGGAACTCTTGGCCAAAAGAGGTTATTCCACCAGCAGGTGACACCTTCCACCTTTCGATGACTGCTTTGGTAATGTCTTGCAGCTTCCCTGATGGTGATTTATTTATTATTTATATCACTTTTTCTTTTTCTGCCTCTCCCGTTCCTCCATCTCTCTCTTACAAGGTGACTATAACCACTGAGGGAGGGTTGGGGAACTGTTGGCTTGCGTAGACCAGTGGAAAAGGCACACAATAAACTAGCGGGAAGGGGACTAATTAAGGCCTGTGGTCCACATTTGCCTGTGGGAGTTTTTCATCTGGTTCTCATGTTGCTTACCAGTTTGTCAGGCGTGGCAGCTCACCAGGCTGCAGCATTGGCCAACGGACTGGCACTAAAACAAAAAGGGGGGGGGGGAAAGTCGAAGAGCTGGAGGGTCAAGTGCCATTGAGGGTGCGAGCACACGGCCCTTTAAAGCAGGAGGAACTGCAGTTTCCTCCCGCTTTCAAATCAGCTGTTTAGGCAGCTCCCACCCCAAAGCGGGCTCACTTGCGCAACACTTCTGCTTTTCTCATGCGTTTTCCGACCCCAGGAAAAACAAGTATTTTCCTGGAGGTTGCGCGAGGATCCCGCTTTTGAGCTGTTCTGGACAGCCCTCTCTCGCAATGGTTGCGAGGGAGGGCTGTCTGAACGTCTCTTCCGTTCCCCCCCCCCTTTTGCAGTCAGGCACTTGCGCACTCAAGCACCCGAGTGCAAAAAGGGGGGGAACAGCTCTGCTCCCGGCCCCAACCCCTGCCGGCTGCTGCCTGCCCCCCCCCCCCGCATGCTCTAACCAAAAAACTTACCAGGCAGTGACAGGCGGGGCTCGGGGCCTGGAGCGGAGCGCGAGGCGAGCCAGGCGGCCAGGATGAGGCTAGCGGCAGCTGGCTGGCTGCGGAGGGTGGTTTGGAGTGCTCTCCTGTGAGCAGGAAGGGTGCCTCCCCCCACTGCCACTGCCGCTGCCGCTGCCGCCGGGGTTGGGATCAATGCTCCCTCTACGCTGCGGAGTCTGGTGAGCAAAAATTCTACTTTGTGAGCTACTGGCATTAAAGCTGTGAGCGAATGATCCGGCTACTGCATAAATTAGTTTGCTCTGGAGCTGTCCTTCCTGAGCTAAGACAAAAATGTGTGAGCCAGAGGCTAAAAAACTGTGAGCTAGCTCACACTAACTCAGCTTAGAGGGAACACTGGTTGGGATGTATATCCCAACCCAAAAGTGCTCTGTGACCACAGCCTGAGAGAAGCAGAGTGGGAGAAGGGACCACATGTGGATTTCTGCTTGCTTTGTCTGTTCAGAGTTGGATGCCAGTTCTTCCTGTTTCCAGCTGTGAACATGAAGGACCTGGTGCCCAGCTTAGAGCCCTCAGAAGCGGGTGGAGATCTGCATATGGCATAGGGTTGCCAACCTCCAGGTGGTAGCTGGAGATCTCCTGGGATTACAACTGATCTCCAGGCAACAGAGATCATTTCATCTGGAGGAAATGATCTCTTTAGAAGTTGGACTGTATAGCATTGTATCACATTGAAGTCCCTGCCCTCCCCAAACCCTGCCTTCCCCAGGCTCCACCCCCAAAACCTATTTCCCAACCCGGAGCTGGCAACCCTAATGTGGCCCTCAGAACAGAACATTTACCTACTCTGGTTTAAATTCTGCTGCCCACTTTTTAAATCAGTGTGCTTCACGATGACTTAAATCCTGCAGCTTTAATGCTAGGTTTCTGTGGTGCTTTATTCTATGCTTATGTGGCTTTTTCTGTATGTTTTAATACAGGTTTTAATGCCTTGAATCATGTAGGAGGGTACATGTTAGGTCACTTTGAGTGCCTTTGTGCAGAATGTATGGGAAAACTGGATCACTTCCGTACCTGGGAACCACAGGTAGGTTATTGTATGAAGCTGCGGGTACAGTGACGACACTCTTGTTATTGTATCTGCCTTGGGAGGCTTGGCTGAGAACTGACTTGCAAATTCCGTAAATGAATAAAAGCATCTTGAGGCAATATTGTTCCCAGGCTAATGTATGTGTGGGGTGTGGTTTGACTAATCCTCTAGGGAAAGACACCCCCCCCCCCATTCTAATCAGCTCAATGAAATCCAATTCACACCTTACAAAGATGTGTTCTGCAGGTCTGTCTCTCCCAGGGGTTGGTTTGGTTCATATAGGGACTGTGGTGTTTTTTGGGGGGGGACTTAAACCTTCTCCCTCTTCCATTTCCCTGACTTGAAATGGCCTTCTAGAGCCACTGTTTGCCCCCTTGGAGGAATCTTTCACGTAGCCATCAGTATAAGCGTGTTTCCCCATGGGTCACGTAATGGCTGCCTGGTGCCCTTCAAGTCAGGAAGATGATGCAGGGCAGGGGAGGGTGAAGCTCCCTTTCCCCATGTGCTATGATCCCAACCAAAAGCAGGCCAGCACACTTGGGGGGCATGGAGTCCCTAAACACATCTTTGTAGCATGTGAATCAGCCCCCACGGCGAAGCAGAGTCTTGTATTTTTCCCGTTGGTTTCCAAAAAGGTACACTTTCAGGCAAGTGAAGCAGGCTTTCCGCAGCTGCTTCAGGGCTAAAAGAACAGGCAGGGCACTTGGGGTGAAGGTAATTGCTGCTAACCATGCAGGGGTGTGGACCTTACGCACTGGCGGGGCCTCTTGCCCAGAGCTACCTCTCTTGTCACTGCTTGTGTAACCCAGCCCTCTTGCTGGCAGAACTGGGGCCTGCAGAGCTACCTGTGGCCTGCCCAGGTAAACACTACCAAGAAGCCATGTATGACCGGTTAACAGGGATTCAAGAAATCTTCTTGTCCGTGTGACTTCCAAAAACAGAAAAGAAAAAAAGAAGGTGGGGGCAGAAGGCGGAGTCTGACAAGCACCTGAATGGCTGTAAGATCAGGGTGGAGACCTTTTATTTGGGTATTTTTGCATTTCTCTGTGTGTGTGTGTGTGTGTGTGTGCGTGCGCGAGACACACGCACACCCAGGGTGGAGATTTTTGTGGGTTGGAAAGTCATACTGGTTGCTATTCTTTCTGGTTCCTTCCAGGGGAGGAAGGCAGGCAGGTATTGTTCTTGCAAATTTGAAAGTAGTCCACTTTGGAAAAGGTGGAATAGACAAGCAACTGCTCCACAACAATCCCTTAAAGACTGACAAGGCATCTGATCAGTTGATTTCACTGTTGAGTTTTATTTGATCAGTCATTTTTTAAAAGGTCACAGTATCTGAGTCATCCACTTCCCCTCCCCCCTTATTTTCATATGGGTTTTAAACCATCCAGGCAAAAAGGTGTGTATTTGTATTTCTATGTAGTTTTGCCATTCTGTAGGTGTGTTATAGCTGATGCTAACTAGTGGCATTTTGAAGGTATTTAAATGTTGTTAAATGTGAAGAATGAAACCCAGTTTTCCTGCATTCCATAGCTTTGTCAAAATTCAGTCACACGTTAATGTGACAAATTAATGGAAATGCAACTTCTCAAGAAATTGGTTGTGCTGGGGGGGGGGGATTGCCACCCCCTTCCATGCATGCCCCAATTATACATTCCTTATGCAGAAACACCCTCCATGAAACAGGCAGTCGCTTACAGCTTGGAAAATTGTCTTTAATTGTTTTGTAGGAGTTAAGACTTAAACGTAGATTGTCAAGAATGTGACAGTATAGAAGGTGTTTCTGCATCTCTGATGAGAGAATTCAGTTTGCAGAAAATAAATGTCAGCACGAATGTTTTCAAAACAGCTCAGTTTAGCTTTTAGTCAATGAACTTGGTTTGCCGGCTAAGCCCTGTGACTCACGCGATAATGTACTCTTGGCATATGCCTGCTGCTGCAGAAATTAATGCGCCTAATTGGTATCCAGCTTGTTTTAACGTTACACAAAGGACATGTTTACACACAGCAAGTCTGGTCATTGGACTGGCATCCCCCCCCCCCCCCCCCCAAAGTACAGGGGAATATTAGAGTTGCTTTTTTTTTTTTGCTTTGAGTGCCCCCTTTGGGGCCAAGCCGCTCCAGGCCTGCAATAGCTGGGAGAGTGGCCTAGAAATTGAAAATAATAAATAAATAAAACACTAGACTTTTTCATTCAGACAACAGGAGAAAGATGGTCCGCACCACTGCTGTTCATCCACAAACAGCCTTGCTTATGTGTTTCCTGTGCAAGGCCATGCATAGTCAGAAAAGGCACAGTTTAAAAAATGGTTTCGAGACATCAGCATTAGCAGAAATAGCCAGGAGGGACCACCTTGAGGAGAGGAGGTGGGACTGAGAATTGTGGCTGTCTTTCATAGGCTAGGATACTGTCACAACATTGACTAGCATGTTCAGTGATGACAGATGAGTGACTCAAAGTGTGCTGTGTGCCCAATGAAAGTAAGCTGGGCAGTTGCTAAGAGAGACTGCTATGAACCAGGGTGTGCTAGGTTCAGATTCTGCTGCTGCCCTGACCACAAGGCCTTCTGTTTCATCCTCCATTTCCCATCTGTAGGACACCTCTTCTGTCTTCCTCTTGGTAGGTAGTACCTGTACACTCCCTTACTGGAGAGAAGAGTGGCTCCCTAGGGCCACCAGATCAGAAAACAGTGCGGGGGGGGGGGGGATGCTTATTCCCCACCACCACCACTTATCTGGCACTGTGGTCTCAGTCTGAATCAAATCCCTGCATTCCTCTTTCAGAGAGGAAATTCTGGGAGCTCCACAAATGCAAGCTCAGGAGGAGGAACTGGGAAGATGGAGGGGAAAGAGGTTCCAAAGAATGTTGGGTCACGGGTGTGGTTACTTGCCAGGACTGCAACTCCCTCTGTCTGCAGGTTCACCGAAGACAGAGCTTGTGAGTCAGTTCACAAGATGCTGCTGCTTTCAGGGCAGGGCAGGGCATTTTTCCAAACTGGTGGGGGAGGGGGTTCAATAAATTTTGAATTGGCATCGTGAGTGGCCCTGGGATTTCAAGCTTCCTTTTCGCTGAAGCCCTGCATATGTTGTACAGTGGTGATCTGGGCATATCACTTATTCTCCCACCCAATTAAAATCAGTTTGGCAAACAGGACAGATGAGTAATAGCCTTGGCTTGCATCCTGTGAATGCATTCCTCCTGCGCTTCACTCTGGCTCCAGCGGAGCTTTTTTCCTCTGCCTGCTGCTAGCAGAAGGCCTATTGAAAACCATTGATCTTGTACAAAGGAGCAACTGGTGGCGGAGGGCAGCTGGAGCCAGCAAAGTGTGTGCAGAACACATTCACAGGATCCACGCCAGTGTTTCCTTTTCAAGTCATACACTGTTCCTTTTAGCCATCGAGGCTTTTAGTGTCTGAGGATGTAGAACAGGTCAGAGTTACACTGGCTGCATACTGTAATTTTAGGTTAACATGTTACTCTCTCTTTTTTTGTTAAATTCCATTTCAGTTTCTTCCTTTTCAAAAAGGGTATCTGCTGGAAAATTCGGAACTAGGGGCCTTAGCTCAACTTAATGAAATTCATTTATGGCCATGAAAAGTCGCTCTCCAAGTGCAAAGAGCTCCCAAAGGCATAAATGGGGCAGGGGAAGAAGACAGGGAAGAGGACGCTCTCCACCAATGGAGGGGCCTCTGTATACTTTGTAGAATAATAGCAAGTGAGGTGAGAAAATTCCCTGCCCCTCTAACACTGACGGCAGCGAAGGCTGAATTTATGTATTCCTAATCAGCAATGTGAAGGCATGGGTTTCATCTAGGATTGCTAGCCTCCAGGTGGGGCCTGGAGATCTCCCGCTTTTACAACTGATCTTCTGCTGACAGAGATCAGCTCCCCTGGAGAAAATGGCTGCTTTGAAGGGTGGACTGTATGACTTTGTACCCTGCTGAGGACCTTCTCCTCCCCAAACCCTGCCCTCTATTGGCTCCACCCCCAAAATCTCTAGGTATTTTCCAACCCAGACCTGGCAACACTAGTTTCATCCAGCTCAGAATGGGAAAATGATCCTTTTGGTAAGAACATAAGAAGGGCCCTGCTGGAGCAGACCAATGGTCCATCTAGTCCAGCATTCTGTCTCACACAGTGGCCAACCAGTTCCTCTGGAGGGCCAACAATGGCATAGAGGCCGAGACCTTCCCCTGTTGTTGCCTCCTGGCTCTGGGATTCAAAGGTTTAGTGCCTCAGAACATGGCGGTTCCCCTCAGTCACCATGGCTAGAGGCTATTGATAGACCTATCCTCCATGAATCTGTCTAGTCTTGAAAGCTGTTTATTCCTGGCTGTGGCCATCACTACATCCTCAGGCAGTGAATTCCACATTTTAATCACTCTGTGGGTAAAAAAGTGGTGAGAGACAAGTGAGACTTTGCTGCTAAAAGGATTGTGTGGGTGTGTAAATCATGCTTGGAGGACACCTTTCCACTGAACCCAGTGTTAGATAGTAGGTTCAAGAGGCTATCATGATTTCAACATAGCTCTTTTTATTCAGAAATACAACAACAGCAACATACACAGTGAGCTGCAACTATATACGGAAACCCCAGCCCAAAACACGCCCACAAAATGCAGCTTAACCAATCGAAACATAGCTGCTTGAATCCTTCATTTGCAAGGCCTGATTTACACTTCTGTTACGTGATTGGCCAGCTCAGCAAGGGTGGCCAATCTGAATGTAGCTGTGAGGAGCCTCTCTAATAATGTGCATTCAGTTGAAGCTCTTACCACACAACACCCAATTCCCCCCTTTTCCACCAATAATGTTCACACATCCCAATTTATCGAATACAAATGAAGAGCAAATAATGAACAGGAGTATCAGGCCAATCATGGCAGGCTGCTGCTGCAAAGTAGCTTTTGACCTTTGAACCAGTCAGGCCACCATCACTGAGGTAAGCCTCAAATCTGAAACTGATGACTTCATCCATGCCGACTTTTAGTGAGTGGGAACTGAAAATGCACTGCTAAGCAACTGGTGGTGGTATAACAGGGAAGTGTGCCTTAGAAGCAGAAGACAGTGCTAGCGGCAGCCCTTGGAAATCTTTCTGCTATATTTAGCCGCTCTTTTTCCGACGGCATCCTTTGTAATGCCTGGATTGAAACCGCTGCAAAATATAGTACAGAGTGTCTATAGTCAGTAATGGAGAAAAATGCCTGTATCTTCTTGAATGAATCATTGAAAATTATGCCCTGTAAACATGCTCCCACTCAGTTTTATATGCCTTTTTTGCCATCAAGTTAGTGGAAAGTGTGTGGTTTTTTTCTATATAGTGGGAGGAAAGGCAAAGGGGTGCAAATGACATTGTTTATTAGATATTTAGCCATACCTTCTTCGAGGATCTCAGGGTGGAGCTCAGGCCCATAGCTACAGTGGGGCCTCTTGGGCCTGGCCCCCTGTCTTACCATCAAGGCCCTCTGACATCCAATTTTTAAATTTTATTTATGGTGTTTGCTTGGGGTGTGCGTGCGGGGGGGGTGTGCTAGGTGCCCCCTGACTTATTTAAAAAACCCCAATTAAATAATCCTGGCTACAGGCCTGGTGGAGCTCACACTATTTTATCCTCCCAACAACCCTGTGAGGTAGGTTAGGCTGAGCCAAAGTAGCTGGCCCAAAGTCACCTCGCTGTCACATCAGAGCTGGTGTTTGAATTTGCTCTGGGGCTCAAAGCAAGACACTGCTGCCCTTTTACCTCCTCCTTGGCCACGGGTGAAGTGGAGGAAGCTTGGTCTGTCAAAGGAAACCAGAAGGCAAGGCAAGATACTGGACCTCACATGAGCCAAGTAGAAGTTCCTTGCCTCAAGGATCTTCCACTCTACGATCTGGAAAGGGGGACAGACAATAGGAGGAGATGGGCTTCGGCTTCATATTTTGTGGCTTTTGCTGTCTTTTATTGTAAAAACAATAAAAATGAAATCAGGGGAACAAGGGATGCCCACGAGCAGATGTAACTCAGTAGCTTCAGTCTGGAATGAGATTTGAGCCAGAAAAGTTTTGCATAAGAGCTGGGTTTTGTGAAAAAATTGGTAGGGTGAGGCCAATGCCATGTTGTAGGTACTTTGGACAGGAATTCCAGCTTAACATTTAAAATTTACATCTTTGTGCAAAGACCTTACAAGCTCTGTTAGTGACATATAAATTGTGTCATAAATGTGGTGTAAAGATGGCGTGAGAACTGCTAGAGGTGGCTGGTGAACTGTGGAGCGGGCTGGGCTGCAGTGAGGATGTTAAGTATAAGCTCCCCAGTTGCCATTACATACTGTGTGCTGTTAGAGCACGCCTGTGCATTCCTTTGTGCGTGATGGTGCGTGCATGTTCTTTTGGACATACCCCTCTTCCTCCTGCCTTTAAATAATGCAGCTATCCTTTTCAGTTTGCCAAAGTGGTAGCTGTGCTAACATCTGCGACTTTTCAGCAAATGCCTCTGAACATCTGTGCAAAGTGCATCTCACTACTGATTAACCAGAGACACGCTACCAGGATATGGCCAGCAGGAAACTCCAAGGCCAAGAATTTCTGGAGATCTGCAGACTTGGCAAGAGAACAAATGACCTGTTGTGATGTGTTCAAATAATGAAATTGTCTTCTGCTGAGCTACTATCATTGGCTGCAGATTCAAAACACCACAGATTTATCTTTAGAGCTGCACAGATCTGATTCATAACTTTTTGTATGGGACTGCAGAATAAGCGATGCATACCCACAGTCCGCTAAGACATGGAACTTTGAAACAAGGTCATTGGACTTGTAGATTTGGGGGGGGAATTGGGCTTGTAGATTCTGAGGGAAACTGGTAGGGGGGAAAGTGCTCTCTAGTTTTGTTGGGCCCTATGACGCGTGGCCTAAATAAACTGCTGCTTTGCGGCGTTCTGTGAGGTGACTGATCAGGATTGGGTCTCTACTTCACTCGACCAGCACCCTCTATTCTTGTAATAGTCTCTTCGGGGGGGGGGGGGGGGGGTTGGTAACCTTTCATAAGTTCACCACACACTTTCTCAAGCACTCTCCCTGTACAGTTTAGGGTTAAGTCTCTTGACTTTGGCTTTCCTGGCCCTTTTCTTTGAGTCCTAGCTGGCCACCAACCAATTATCCAGATTCTGACTGGCCTTGCCTCAGCCCTCACTTAAGCACCTATACCAGGTTCTTCAGTGCTGATATGTCTTTGTGTTGACCACTTATGTGTTCTACTTGCACAAGACTGTTCACGGTCCCGTGAATCAGTCTATCCCGCACCAGTTCTCAGCTTAAACTGGTATTTTTGGATTGCTCCCACAGAGCCACAGAGACTCACTTCCCAGCTCTCACACAGCTATCCCCAGAACTCTTCTCCACACAGACTTTTTTCTCTCTCTCCCCCTGAACATTCTAAACTGTCAGGTGTGCCCGTTAACTGCCAATCACTGAGGGTTCCGAGCTAAATGGCCCCCTTCTCACTCAGTCATGTGACCCAGATTTTCATCCCGTCACAGGCCCGTTATCTTTTGTTGTCCTTACATTAGTTTTCTCAGTTGCTCCCCAGCTTGTATGAAAAGAACTGTGAATTGCTGGTGGATTGGATACTTCCTTCTAGCTGCAGATGTTTAAGAGGTCACCGATGTTTAAGAGCTAACAGGTCACTGGTGCTCAGATAAATGGCAAAACAAATACCCCCTTGTTATTTGTTCTGCTTTTAGATGCCAATTAGTTGATTAAGAAAGATAATTTTGGGTGGATTTGACACTGCCTCTAGGGGAGAAGAAACTGCCGTCCTCCACTTTTTGCAGTGGATCCGCACACTGAGGGTAGGATTTTGCATACCCAGTTGGCAGCTCTATTGATGACTTCAAGCTGGAAACTTCCTCCCATGTTCCTGTCTAGTCTAAAATGGCTTTTGTGGTCAGACTGAAGTCAGTGGTGACCACACATACCATCTAGCCGTCTCCCCCCACCCGACTCCTCCAGCCAGCTTTGCTTGTGGAAATTAAGTAAGAGGCGATAGCTCTCCGCCTGAGTGCTGGACTTGGTTTTGCAGTTACGTGGTGCTCAGAAAAGTAGGTTACTGGGTCAGGAACAGCAAGTTCTGACTCTTTGCCAGGGAGTCCTTTCCCTCCCTCTTCTTCTCCCTCCTCCCTTCATAATGTTTGTGCTGAGGGTGACCTGACGGGCTGAAATGGGTCTGAAAAAGAAAATAAACGTGGGCAGCAGCTGTGTCAAGGCGTATCTGATTGAACTTGCCCTTTCTTTCAAGCCGCTGACGGATCAGTTCAGAGGGCATCTGGGGTGCCTTCCTTGCTGGAGAAAGGAAAAGCAAAAGTGATTTGGATAATGGGGGGGGGGAATCAAATCTTTTTTTCTTAAAAAGAGAGCCATTGTAGTAGGATGGTTAGAGCGTTGCTGCAGGATTTGAGAGACCTGGGTTTGAAACAGCCAGCCACTTTATCAGCCAGCCTGACCTACCTCACAGGGTTCTTGAGAGGGTAAAATGAGGAAAGGAGAGCCATGTAGGGGCTCCTTGGAGGAACACCAGGATAAACATTTATTAGGTGGATAGAAAAATGATGGTTTTTGCTAGCTCAAGTCCACCTTTCAAATCTGGAGTGAGTCATGGGCTAGTGATGACCCAAGAGAAATTTAGTCTTGTTCTCACTGTACTCTGCCCCCTATGCCCATCTGTTTCTCCAACCCTCTAGTGTCCCCAGTGACTGGCCTCCTGAGGATTTTTGTTTACTGAGCTCCAGAGGGTGGAGAAGGGTCACTGTGTGACTTGTGTAGGGCCTGGCCAGGCAGGAGATAGGAAGCCTCTTTGTGTGCTGTTTCTGGCCTGACCAGTATTCTGCCTCAATGAGAACACGCCTCAGATTCTTAAGCTCCATCTAGGCAGCAGTGCTCCTTCCATGCTGCTCATTAAGTGCTCAGTCTGGATAATAACTGGGACCTGCCGAGCCAATGATTCTAGTATCCCAGTTTAGTCTCTTTGCCGGACCCAAGGGATCCCCCCCTCCCCTGTATTTGTACAGCCAGAGGGTAATGCAAAAGTTTGTCAACAGAGCCTGGCCTGGGGATCTTTGAAAACTTCCTACTGTTTTGTGGGAGAAACTAGTCCTATTTCTCTTCATTCATTACATACTAAAGAAAGTACATACTAAAGCTATTGCAACAGTTAAATTGTTAAGTGTTCTAGAGCAGGGGTGGGCAAACTTGCTCAGCGTAAGAGCCGCATAGAATAAACATCAGATGTTTGAGAGCCACAAGACATGAACAAATATTACCTGCTTTTATTGGAAAATAAGCAAATTTGCTTTTTATTAACATTAAATGAGACTGCCAAAAATAATAACAAAAGGGGTAAAAGCAGATATTGATAATGATATTAATTTGTCCAATGATATTTGTTTGCTAATGCTATTTAGCTTCCCCAGCCGCCCTGCCGGGAGCCACATAATATATGTGAAAGAGCCGCATGTGGCTCCTGAGCCACAGTTTGCCCACCCCTGTTCTAGAGTAAAATCTTGCATTAGGGACAACAAATAAAGTATGCAACAATGGCGGGAATATCTGAGAAGTGCAGCTGAGAAGTGCATTGTATACACCCTAATGAGGCAAAACAGTATGGACAAAACATAATGTATCCATTCTTTTGCTTCTGTATACAGAACTGTATGGCAATTTACCCTTACTCATTGGTAGCCCATAGGAGAATGGCTAAAAACCTTCTGCTATGTCGCAAGGGGAACCAAGGAAACAAAGCTTGAAAGGTGGCGTTCTCAGTACACAGTGGAACAACACAGGGGAGAAGCATGGGCTATTATTTACAGAGACATGGGCTGGAAGGAACCTGTTATGATGTAGAACCAACCTCAGCCTCCAGTATTTCACAGCAGAATATAGGGACACTTGTGTGAGAGAGACAGGAAACTGGTATGATTAAGTTGGTGGTACTCAGCCTGTGGATCACAACTGTCTCAGTAGTGGACCAGAAGACGAAGGAAGACAGGGCGACCTGAAAGAGGAGGCATAATAGCAAAGATGGGCTTGCCTCTGCACATTATGTGAAACATCCCCATGAAATACTGCCTGTTGCTCAATAAACCTATATAGTTATAATGACTAAAAATGGAAATGTCCTGCCCAAGAGGCCCTGGCTAGCCCAATCTTGTCAGATCTTGGGAGCAGCGTTAGCCCTGGTTAATCCTTGGATGGGAAACCACCAAGAAAGTCCAGGGTTGCTATCTAGCGGCAGGCAATGGCAAGTCACCTCTGTTTGCCTCTTGCCTCGAAAACCCTCAGGCTCTGGGGGTCGCCATATGCTGTCTGTGACTTGATGGTACTTTCCACCAGCAACGCCAATGACAGTGACATTATGGATGTGTATCAGCTTTTGTTATTTTATACATAAGTTAACTCATTCTTGTGAGACGGGGCATATTGCAAAGCTATGAGCCATGCTGATCTAGCAGCTGTGTTAATACTGTGCTGTGGAATCCAAGATCCCATCATTTGAGGCAATTAAATAGATTTCTGGGGGTGGGGAGGGGAACATCTGCAAGTAAAAGCTAAATAACAGCAGCATTTAAGAAGTTAAATAGACAAATCTGAAGGTTTAATTATGCACAGTTTCTCACCTATTCTCATGTGTTGAGCAAAGCTTGGCCCCAGACTTTTGATTCCCACTTTAATATGTGTGGGTAACTGAGACTTTCTGCCACTAAACATGGAAAAGTAGACTTGTTCAGTGCTAACCAACCAATACAAGACTCCTGCATTTTATATTGAGGAGAGTGTGGAGTTACTGTACATTTCAGGACCCACTTGCTAGATAAATTTAGAAGTGCGTTATGTTCTGTGATTAAATCATACCAACTAATGTCTCTGGCGAGAAACTTATTCAATTACCTTGAGACCTATCCAGTTACCTTGAAACTTATTCAATTACCTTGAGACTTATTTCATTACCTTGAGACTTATCCAATTACCTTGAAACTTATTCAATTACCTTATCCAATTGCCTTGTTTGGGCAAGGTCAGGGGTGCGGCTTACCTGTGTATATAAGCAGGCCCCCTGGCCTCCTTTTTTTCATGCCTCATCTGAACCAGCTTAATAAAATGCTCGCTGATTTCACCACAGCCGGACTCCGTTTCCAGTACTTTTCAAAGTGGCTCAAACTTCAAATGTTTGAGAGCCATTGGGCATGTCCCTGGCTGGGGAGACCCAAGTTCACATCCCTGTACAGTCCTGCAGTCCACTGACCGACCTTCAGTCATTTTTTCTCCCTTGGCAAGCTCACAGGGTTTTATGAGGATAAAATGAGTGGAGAAAGGATAGAATGATGTTATGAGGAATTGTTTAATTTTCCTTATGCCAAGGATCACTGCCAGATATCCCTCCATTCATCCTTATATGCCAATGAATGGTCTTTACTGTTTTTGAGATGCTGTATTCACTTTCTCTGCTACATTGATTTGTTGTTGTTGTTTTTGTCATTACTTTTCTAGGCCAGAATGTTAGCCAGAAGGCTTTTTAGGCACGTTATGCAGAATCATTAAAACCAAGAATGTTAACAAAACAAAAACTTTGAGCAACCATTAAGATTTTCCTTGCTCGAAAGCCAGTTGGATCCGACTCTAGGGGGTGGTGTTCATCTGAGTTTCCAAGCCAAAAAGCCAGTGCTGTCCGAAGACTTCTCCGTGGTCATGTGGCTGGCATGACTAAACGCTGAAGCGCACGGAACACTGTTACCTTCCCATTGAAGCGCTACCTATTTATCTACTTGCAATTTCTTGCTTTTGAACTGCTACCATTACCAATGGTTAAAATGGTTAATTTAGCTTGTTCTCTGAGCCCTGTATCACATGTGTTAGTGGACTGATTCCAATTATTTCCTCCTTTTAAAGTGTAAAAATGTTGGAGGGAATGTTTCATCTTGCCTAGAATCTCATTGTACTTTTATAGGCTATCTGTAGCTCATAAATGTTCAACAACTGTTCCTGCTTGGATAGGCAGCTACTGGGGGGGGGGGGGGGGACACAATAGAAGGGAAGTCAGTGTACACAGTAATGCAAGCAAGCACGCACAAAGAACATTTTGAAAAAATGAGAGCCAGCATGGTGTAGGGATTAGAATGTTGGATGAGGATCTGGGTGACCCAAGTTTGTATTCCCGCTCTGCCATAGAAGCTTGCTGTGCGTCCAGTCGCACACTCCCTGCCTAACCTAGCTGATTGGGTTGTTGTAAGAATGAAATGGAGGAGAAGAGAATGATGTCAGCCACTTTGGGTCCCCATTGGAAGAAAGGTGGGTGTAAATAAGTAAAAAAGGTTTCTCCAAAACTTTCCCCAGCAGCAAAAATAGGAACACTGATTTATCTACGACAGGTACCAAAAAAATAGGGGCTATCCACAAATCATCCAAATTTGGCATGGTTCCAAATTCTACCATAGAGTTTTTGCCCCCAAACCAGAGTGTCACCCCAATGTCCCCGAAGTGCATATATCACTTCCGGGTCACCTTGGAAGTCATATGTGGGCACACTGCTGGAACATTGGATGAAACTCCTGCTCCCAGTAAGCCCATTCCTCATCCCCCACCAGCTGCTAGGAGGTACCTGGCAACCCTAGCGAGACCTCAGTCATTATGGGTAGCCATTGTGGCCTTCAAAGACTTTCCATGTGGTCCCCAGAATCACTTCTTATCCTGAAGCTGATACCCAGAATTAAACGTTTGATTTGCTTGCAACAGCATTCTGGTTGATATGACCATGCTCCCCGACCATGCTCTCTGATGCGCTATTCACATTTTAACATGTTTGATGTCACTTCAGCAGTTTACTCTTTCCTTGCTAAGATTCAAAGTCTGCTGAGCAGAGAGAATCTTGAGGTTTTGGGGGTTTTGGGTTTTTTTTTAAAAAAACTACTTAATGCCTACAGTGCAGGCAGCAACAGTATTAGCATAAAGTGTAAATACTGTTTATTTTGAGAGTGACCCTGTTTACCTAGTTAAAAATGGTCATGGGTTCAAAAGCAGTTTGAGTAAATTTTTCAGATGAACACTGGAAATGTTATCACTGAAAGGGACCTCAGAACATTTTAGCTCAACACATTATTTCTCACCCTCCTGTTTCTTGAGTGACTGTAGGCTGTGAATTAAAGACAAACTTTGTAATGAGCTATCTTCAGTAGTGATTTCTTTATAGTATTTCAGGATGAAGGCTGAAATGGGGAAAGAAGTCCTGAATACTTAGAGGCTCTTTTTTTTGCTTTTGGGATTTATCACTTGATTCCCCCCTTCCTTTGCTTGGGTTTAAACATTTCTGTGCCTCCCACTCCCCATTCTTGCATGTGTGGGTGGGGCAGAAGTTTCCTTCTCATAGCAAAACCCGGGTGATCCAATCAGTTCCTGCTTTCTTGATGGGCACAGTTTTTCAGCATAACGTGAATTCAGCTTAATAACATGGATTTGTAGATTCTATGTGCTGAAAGTTTCTGAAATCTCCTCTCAGAAGAAGTTCTGATTTACAATCATCAAAGTAAGCCCAGGCAACTTTGTTTTCAAAATTACATGTTTCCGAGTTAGCAGCACTTCTGTTTTAAAGGAACTCAACTGCATTATGCAATTGAGCACTTTTTAATTAGGTTCGAAACTGGAATTTCTTGACATTTCTTTTCAAATGCTTGTTCTGCAATTGCTTTGAGTGTTCTTCACCCCCCATTATCTCTCAGTTACAATCAAGAATTGGGAACGATCCATTATATGTGTTAAAGAACTGTCAAAAACCCGCACATCTAGATCAATTGGATGCACAAAGTAACTTTTAAAGGGAGTTGAGTTCCAGAATTTCTTGTTTTGACTTTTATGTGTTTTGCTGCTTTTTTTGGCAGCTCAGTTGCAGCCTCCAGGCAAGAGCAGGTTTTATGTTGAAGGGGAAATGATGTACTTTTAAATGTAAATTGTGCTTGTTTATGCTTTAGAACTTTCAAGAGAGAAACCCAGGCACCTCAGATATTCCAGCCCTGCCAGATAATGCAGGCTTGTTCTCTTGCAATTAGGCAGGTATTGGGACTGAGGCTGCGATCACACGCGCCAGTTGAAGTGGAGGGGAAGTGAGGTGATTTCCTCTCGATGAATTTGACCCACAGTTGCAAGATCACACAGCCCTTTGTAGCAGCGGGCACAGCTGTCAGATGCAACCACGGGTGAGTCGGGGGTTTGGAGGCCATTTGTTTCCCATGTGCATAAATGAGGCCCCCCTATGGAGTATGTAATGATGCGCATACTGTGAAGAGGGGGGGGAAACCGGCACCAAACCGGGATGGCCTGATCAGACCATCCTGACAGCATGAGTGTGTGCTTGTGCAATCAGACAGGGAAAGCCAGTCCATGGCCCATCACAACCCATTTACTACCGGATTTTCTCCGGTGTCTTTTTACTCCACTTCTGTGGCGGAGCAGCACGGGTTGCCGACGACTGTGGGACGCTTCCCAGATGTTGCTGTCTGATCATGCCCTTTAGATCCGTCGGGCATTCGTGTCTATGTTGGCTCTACTGGCACATGTGATCGCAGCCAGAGATTAGCTTTTCAAGACATACAGCTTTCAATGAGGAAAAGAGGGGTAGTTTACAGGACACCAGTTCAACCTGCAACTTTTCTCTCATCTTGGTTTCTTGTTTAGAACTTTTAAATGCGGCCTTACTAGAAAACCGCCCAAAGTGAACCTCAAAACAATACAGTAAAATATACAAGACTTAAGTACTATCAATAATAAGCAAGCCATAAAAGCAGGCCAGGGGCATAAAAAGCAGCATAAAACAATATTCAGCAGCCCAAAAGGATCATTTATAAAATAGGCTAGAAGCAGACCATAAAAATGTGTTTAAAAAATGGGACCCTCCGTTAAAACACTGGGTAAAAATAAATGTGTTAGATTGACATCTAAAGGGCAGTAAAAGTGCAGCCTCAAGGGAGGAGGGCGTTCCAAACGTAAGGGAGGATCTACCACTGAGAAAGCCCAGTATTTTGTTGGCAGAGAGAGCAGGAGATGGGAAGAGGATCTTTACTTGCAGGTTGGGCAGAACCCTTTTTTAGGCCTGGGAATAGTGAGTTTGATAGGTGAGGAATGGGAAGAGAATCAATGGGTAAGTTTTAACAAGACATCCTGGAGCTCAAAATTTGCTGCATGCCGCTAATCTGGAATTCCTTCCAGATTATTTATATATATATGGAATTTATATCATGATTATTAAACCCTATAGTGTTTTCAGATGGTCAAAGCACTTTGCATAAATTATCTTGCTGTTATAAATCATACAGCAATTCTGTAATCTACCCTTTCTGGACAAAGTGATTGAGAGAGCGGTAGCAGAGCAGTTCCAAGTCTTCTTGGATAACTCATCAGCTTTAGACCCTTTTAATTCTAGCTTCAGGTCAGGCTATGGGACAGAATGGCTCTGCTCACTTTAGTTCATGGCCTCCATCTGAGTGTAGACAAAGGCCAACCCTCTCTGTTGCTCTTGTTGGATTTATCTGCAGCCTTTGATACAGTAGACCATGCCATCTTGTTGAGGTGCCTGGAAGTAGAAGTAGCTATAAGGGATGTGTATCAAACTGGTTCAAATCATTTCTCATGGACTGGACTCATTGGAAACCACTTGTCATCAGTGTGGGACCTAGAGTTCCACAGGGCGCACTTCTATCCCCCATGCTTTTTAATCTCAATATAAAGCCCTTAGGACAAATTATTTCATAGTTTTGGGGTTATCATCAATATGCTGATGATACTCAGTTCTGTATATCCTTATCCAAATATCCTGGTGATACAATAGAAGTTGGACAATTTTCGCTCTACCAATATTTTTATCAATACACCTTTTTTCTATTTAGGTCTTCATGTACTTTGTACATTTTTAATTCTTGTTCACGAGGTCTTCTTTCTTTAAAAAATGTTGTTTCTTATACAGCTTATGCTAGTGGCTATTGTTGCATCCTATGGCCATGACCTCTATAACTTAATTATGGGCTCTGTAAAGGCAGACTTCCTTCCCTTTGTCATCAGCTTGCTGCCAAATCATTAATTAAATAATAGCCAGTTCTAGTGTTCTTTGTCTGCACTACGTAGACTGTAGGTTTTTGCAAAGATGGGAAGGGAGAAACATCCCCATTATCTGGAGAATTAGAAGTGTATAAAAGAGATATTTGCCTGTGTCTGCAGAGATCTATCGGCACCTTGCTGATTCTTCCAGACATAAATAAACTCAAAAGTTCAGTAAGGGCAAACATTTGGGAAACAAACATTAAATAAACTTTACTTCTATGCGTAAGAGAGTTATAGGCCCCCGTGTTTTGAAATGTCCTCCTGTTAATAAGCAGTCATCCATCACATATTAGATTAACTGCCTCTCCCTATATGAACCCATATGACAATTTACGATTGCTTGACCAAATCCCTTTTGCTGTCCCTTTAAATAGGACAGTGAGATCTGTGGCAGCCATGGGGCACCTGGAGAAGCTGATCCTGGGAGGGAGCTGCTGTCAGGGGTGTGGCCTAATATGCTAATATGTTCCTGCTATTGGGTGTGGCATATTATGCTAATGAGTTCCTGCTGGGTTTTTTCTACCAAAAAAAGCCCTGCAGCAATCCTATATATATTTGCCTGAGAGTAAGCCTCCTTGGATTCAGCAAGATTTACTTCTGAATAAATATGGATGGGGTAGAGCTGCCTGTCTTTCAGACTTGGCTGGTAATGGGAGGGAGCATTAGTGGGATAAACAGGATGTTTGAATGAGCATAGAAATGGCTGCTCTGCCATACACACATTTCACATTTCCATAAATATTTTGGAACGGAAAGCAGAAAAGAAATATACAATGTACTTTCCAAATATGAAAGATACCTTCGCCGTGATACTACCAACCCCGGATCCTATCGACCCATATCCCTTCTAAATACAGACTACAAGATATTCACTGCCACCCTTGCGAGACGTCTCAACAAATTCATCTCTTCCTTAATTCATCCTGACCAAACAGGCTTTATCCCCCACCGAGATATTTCTGACAACACCAGGAAAACTTTAAACCTCATCCATCTCTGCAAGACCAAACAAGTTAACTCTTCTTTCTGCCTATCATTGGATATTGAAAAAGCGTTTGATACCGTGGAACCTCGTTACCTACTGGCTGTCTTAAACTCCTTTGGATTCGGACCAAACTTTACTAGAACAATCCGCTCTCTTTATACAGCGCTGGAAGCAAGACTCCTCATCAATGGACAAACTTCAAAATACTTTGATTTAGCATGAGGCACGAGACAGGGATGCCCCCTCTCTCCCTTACTTTTTGCCCTTGCTATAGAGCCACTTGCTCAAACTATACGGACTCATCCACGGATACATGGGGTACAGCTAGATGACAGGCAATATAAACTCAGCCTGTTTGCTGATGACATTGCTATCTATGCTACCCACCCACTCCAGACTCTACCAGCTCTTTACTCATCGCTACAAGACTTTGGGATGGTATCTGGACTAAGGATTAATGCCTCTAAGACACTACTATACCCTATTTGTTTGTCTGGATATCATAGTAACATTATTAAAAAACACTATGACTTTACCTGGGTCACTAAAACATGGCCCTATCTCGGAATCCTTATTCCTCTTAACTTGACGGACTTGTTCAAATATAACTACTTGCCTCTGAAAACACTTACTGCGGACCACCATGAACTTAAACTGATAGCCCTTTCACCCTGGATCGAAAGGATACAAATTGTTAAAACCTTTATATTCCCTAAATTTCTTTTCTTATTTCGGACTATCCCTATACGGATCCCAAAGGATACTTTCAAACTGTGGCAAAGTCAAATAACGCGTTTCATATGGAATTCATCATTACATCGGATTCTCATAGAAACTCTACAGAGACAATCTAAACTAGATGGTCTTGCTCTACCAGATCTCCCGGCTTACCATGAAGCTGCTACGTTACTTGATCTACTCAAATTATGTAATCCCTTATACCATGCAGACTGGAAATGTATTGAAGAATTGTATTTAAACTCAATCCCTTGTTATTCTATTTTATGGGAAACAAAAACCAACAGGCCCAAAACAATTGCGAAAAATATGTTTCTTCCAAATTGCTTCCACACATGGGACAGAAAACAACCCATTTTGGCACCATCGACCTCACCAGTGTTGACATTTCTAAACCAATCTTGGTTTAAACCATCTAAATCCCTTGACTCTTACAAGGTGTGGAAGGATAATAACCTCACTACGCTACATACATTAATAATAAATGACAAAATGGCTGACAAGAATTTCTTGGAACAAAAATACAACTGCACGCTCCCATGGTTCGAATACATGCAGGTCAAACATCTAGTGTCTTCTTTGATTACATCCTCCAATCCTAAGAGACCACTTACCCCCTTCGAACGCCTGCTTCAAACTCATCAAACTTCATTCGAGGGCTATATTTCATATATCTACAATATATTGAAAGAAAGTCAATCATACAAGCCCTTGAGTTATCAAGCCCAATGGCAGTCTGACTGTAATTTTACTTTGACACCAGCCAACTGGGAAGATATCTGGACTTCTCCATCATTAAAAGCACACTCTCTAAATATCCAAATACAAACATATAAATTATCAACACGGTGGTACCTTACCCCATCTCGACTCCACAAAATCAACAATCAATACTCACCTCTTTGTTGGAGAAACTGTGGCAAGGAAGGCACATTTATTCACTGCTGGTGGTCCTGTAGAGACGTCTAAATTTTTTTGGGAAAAAATCATTACATTTATTAATAACATTACAGGACACAAACTCCCATTCCGCCCCGAAATTTTTCTTTTAGATTTATGGAGGGATCACTCTATACCCAAAATAACTAGGGACCTTATTTCTATCCTTATAACAGTGGCAAAAGTGGTTATAGCTAGGAATTGGAAATCTACCAATACCCTTACAATTACTTAATGGTTCTCAAAGATATGAGAATTCTATGCATTAGATAAAATCGATAAAATTTTATATAGAAAAGATCCTTTTAAACACTTTGATTTTTGTACAAAATGGTTCCCTTTCTTGGAGTCGGCTTTTAACAATGATATTATTACTAACTTTCCTGTACCAGTTATACTATGAAGTAATTAATACCACGTAAACTCCACTGCATTTTTGTTGTTGTTGTTGTTGTAGTTGAAGTTGTTACAATCATTTTATCTACACATGTTTATCACAGTTGTTTATGTTCATGGTTGTTAAAAAAACTGAAAAATTAATAAAAATTATTTATAAAAAAAAGATACCTTCAAAATGTAGAAGTCCTTGTAACTTTTTTCTTTTAAGTGACTCCCAGGCATGTTAAATAACCATCCCTCCACGTGGGAGGTGAATGTTTCACTGGAGCGATTGAACACAGTTATAAAAATAACTGAAAGCTACCCCAAGTTGCTCCAGAGAGATTATAGCTGCAGTGTTCCTGTCTCTGGTGTTGTTGGTAAATTTTTCTTTGCAGCAAAATGTGTACTTGGACCTCTTGATAGTTTGAAAACTGGACATTTCCCCATAAGTTGAAGATATTAATCTCATTCTTTCACATGGTATTGTGGGAAATTTTACATATAACCCATCCTGGGATGGTCTTGGTCAATGGGTAACCAGGGCAACTGCCTCGGGTGCTGTTCTGGGGCCCCCCTCAGCCCTGGCCCCCAATGGAAGGGGGAAATGAAGAAAAGGAGCAGACGTCCATGGCTGCTTGCATCCACCCAGTTCAGGGCTTGGGCTTTTGCTTGCAACAACAGCCACTTACAAACACTCTGGTTCCTGGCGGTGGCTTTCTCCTGCCTCACAAGGGGAAAGGGCCTCCCCTTGCTTGGCCACAAAGGTAGCAAGGAGGTGGGCGGCTGTGATTCTGGGGTCCCCTTCTGGATGTTTGCTCAGGACACCAGAATCACTAAGACACCCCCTGGACCCTTCAATGTTTCCCTAACGGGGCAAATATCACCCCTCTGGGCTGTCTGATGTCTAATGACTGGGGCCTAAGGAAAGTGTGATACGCATTTAGGTCATCAGTGATGGCGTTGGGCCAGACACCATCTCTCAGCCTCATTTACCTCACGGGGTGGTGGGGGTGGGGTGGGGTAGTGGTGAAGATAAAATAAACGAGGAGTGGATTTGTACTCCTTGGAGGAAGGGCAGGACTAAGACACAAGATAGATAAATACAAGTCAGTTATCTAATAGGTGTGAATTAGTTGTTTCTTTGGTTAAATAAGAAGATCAAAGTGCTTACCAGTCATCTCAGTGTCTTGTGCTAATTGGCCAAAACACTGGAAATAAGCAGCAGGTTTACTTATTGACCAGCATACTTCTGGCAGTGCTGGCGTCAGCAATAGGAGGAGTGGAGCAGATACCAAGGCCCACCCCTGCTGTGAAATAATTGTGTTTTTTCCTCACATTGCAAACTTCACACCACAATACAGTGGGAAATGGCAGCTTTATTACTTTATGGTGATGAATGCTAAACTCTCACCAAGGTGCCAAGGGAAAATTTGCCCACTCTAATGACTCACACTCCCCCTCTCTTTGTTAACAGCTAATCAGTGCACATCAAGGAGGACTTTAAAAAAAAAATTCTGCATGTTACAGATTCAACAAGGAAAAGGTCTTACAAGCATTGTGTTGGGGCCAGGTGACAGAAAAATATGGATTGTTGTTGTCTAATATTTGTGGCTGCTCTGATCTGGATGGCCCAAGCTAGCTCGATCTTGTCAGATTTTGGAAGCTAAACAGGGTTGGCCCCGGTTAGTATTTGGATAGAGACCACCAAGGAAGTCCAGGGTCACTATGCATAGACAGGCAATGCAAACCAACTCTGCATATATCTTGCCTTGAAAACTCTACAGGTCACCATAAGTTGGCTGTAACATGATAGCACTTTCTACCACCATTATTGCTCTGACCTGGATAGCCCAGGCTACTCCAGTTTCATCAGACCTTAGAAGCAAGGTCAGCCCTTGCTAGTATTTGGATGGGAGAAAACCAAGGAATATCAGGGTCGCAATGCAGAGGCAGGCAAAAGCAAACCACCTTTGAACATCTTTAGCCTTGAAAACCCTAGGGGGTTGCCATAAGTTTAATGTGACTTGACTTTAAGGCCAAACACACACACGCTTGTGGCCAATAGCATGATAATGGTGCCAAAGGAGTGCAAACCATTGTGCTATAAAAATTCCCCAGGCATTATTTGTACCTTGTTCTCACTACAACTGGAATCTTGTATTGGTGTATGTTCAGACAAAGGAATTTTTTTGTAATATTACATTTGTTTACTTTTTTCTGGACCCACAAAATGCTTGGAAGCAGCCTTACAGCATTTGCCAAAACTGTCCCTGAAAGCTGTATCTCAGACCTTTTGGAGTGCCACATGTTGGCATCAATGCTGTCAAATCAGTTTTCTTGCAGTTGCCACAACTAGAGGTCCTTGCTCGTGATACACATCTTGATCAGTACATAAAGGCAGAAATCTGCTTGGCCATCTTTGTGCCCAATTAGAACCATCAAGGCAGTAAACAGTTTTAAAAAAAGATAATACAAGTCAATTTTTAAAAAGTACATGTGTATAAAACCAACAGTTAAAAGTTGGATTGTGATATTTGTTGGAGGATACAGCATAATGATAATTTACTGCTCACCCTCTACCTATTATGTATGGACTGGTGATTTCCATTTTTGTTTCTTTCTCTGTCTTGACTCTAATTGGCCCTTCCTGGCCACTAACCCCCGTTCCTATATGTAATGGTTGAGGAAATTCCATTTCACTGTATCTGAAGAAGTGTGTTTGCACATGAAAGCTTATACCTTGAATAAAATTTTGTTGGTCTTAAATGTACCACGGGACTTAAAATTTGTTTAAAAAACTTGAGTGATGTGTTTCTCAGTATTAACAATACATTTTATTTTCTTGTATTGTACTAAGTTACCCTTCAGCTCTCAGAAGCTAAGGACCATGGCCTGTATTTGGATGGGGAATCTCCAAGGAACACTAGGGTCATGACACAGAGGTAGGCAATGGCAAACCACCTCTTCCCTTGAAAACCTTTGGGGTTGCCATAAGTCTGCTGTTACTTGATGGCAAAAATAACAATTAACTAAGTTATGGCTCCTCTGATCCAAAACTGAATGATAAAATTAAGTTCCCTTCTGTCTGCCTCATGGTTCCAAGGGAACACATCTTCAGTATGTCAGGACTGTTCGGCTGCTTAAGCATTTTAGATGGATGTGGATTGGCTGCCTCATTTTCAGTGATGTGGGTGGAGAAATTTTTCCATAGACCTGGAGACTGAGGTTCCTCCAGAACAATATTTCTGTTGCTTTTACACAAATGATGCCAATTTTATTGAATAGCACACCAAGAAAAAGAATCATGGAAGGCATACTTTCTTCTCTCTGGTTTTATAAAAAAGTAATAAAGGTAACCAGTAAAGCACAGTTTGGTATGATTTCTCTTTACCAAATTAGTAATAATAACTATCATATGGCAGTGTGTGTAGTATAGTCAGGAGATTCTAATAGGGTTGCCAAGTCTGGGTTGGGAAATACCTGGAGACTTTGGGGGTGGAGCCAGGAGAGGATGGGGTTTGGGGAGGGGAGGGGCCTCAGCATAGTACAATGCCATAGAGTCTACCCTTCAAAGCAGCCATTTTCTCCAGGGGAGCTGCTCTCTGTCAGCTGGAGATCAGCTGTAAAAGTGGGAGATCCCCAGGCCCCACCTGGAGGCTGGCAACCCTAGATTCTAAGATTGTCTGGTATCTAGAAGTTCTAGCTCTTTTAGTATTATGCACCACTGGGCAGTGAGCTATACTTGTTTGTTTTTAAGGCAAGAGACGTTTCAGAGGTGGTTTGCCATTGCCTGCCTCTATGTGACACCCCTGGTATTCCTTTATCAGAGTAAGCAAATTGAAATGGAAAGCAGAAGAGTTGAAGAAGAACAGGAAGATTAAAATGGGAGGGCCCAAATGGAATGGGTGTTGTTAGAGGTGAACGGGGCTATGTATACCCCAGATATACATGCTCACCCAGGGTCCACACAAACCTGGAACCGGCCCTGACGCTCTTCATAAATAAAAAGGATGACAAACCTGAGTTTTTGTTTTATTCTCAAAACTGAAGCTGAAGTTGAGGCCAGAGGCCTGGGATATAGCTTTAGGAGCCAGGACTTTTTGGCTCCTCCTCCTGGGGGCTACAGCCATGGACACACCCACCCAGACGCTGCCAATGCTGCCACTGGCAGCTCTCTGGGCTGATGACTCTAGCAGGCATCCTCTCCGGTCATGCAGGTTATGTTTCCGAGGCACCACTAAAACTTGCTTAGACTTGTTTGGGCGGTGACCAGTAATGGGAGCAAAGGAATAGCGGACTCTTCATGGGCTGGCTCTGTCACACCCCTTTTAGCTTTCGAGAAAAGAAAGCAAAACTTTGTGTCTCTCTCCAGCCTCTGTTAATTGAGATCGCCTTGGGTTTGAATCTAGTGACATCAGAACTACACATGGGGCCCAACTTGCGTTAGAATAAGGCAGCAAAGCCATGGCATGTCTGGGGCAGTGACGCTAGTCAGACAGAGTGCTTTGGCAGGGCTGGTGCCAGTGCGTGACAATGTTGGGCATCATCTGGGGGCTGAACCCTGGCAAACGGCCTGCTGCCCCAAGAGCTTGGCTATTTTTGCTTTTATTTTATTTATTTGTTTTATATTCAAATTTATATCCTGCCCTACCCTGCCAAAGCAGGCTTTTAGGTTTGCCAGGTCTGGGTTTAGGGTTGCCAGCCCTGGGTTGGAAAATACCTGGAGACTTTGGGGTGAATCCAGGAGAGGGCAGGGTTTGGGGACGGGAGGGGAGGGGCCTCGGCATGGTACAATTCCATAGAGTCCACCCTTCAAAGCAGCCATTTTCTCCAGGGGACCTGATCTCTGTCAGCTGGGGATCAGTTGTAAAAGCAGGAGATCCCCAGGTCCCTCCTGGAAGATGGCAACCCTATCTGGATTGGAGAATACCTGGAGACTTTGGGGGTGGATCCAGGAGAGGGCGGGGCCTGGGGAGGGGAGGGGCCTCAGCATGGTATAATGCCATAGAGTCCACCCTTGGAAGCAGCCATTTTCTCCATGGGAGCTGATCTCTGTCAGCTGGAGATCTGTTGTAAAAGCGGGAGATTCCCAGGCCCCACCTGGAGGCTGGCAACCCTATTTGCTTTGCACAGTGAGCTCCCATACAAATCAGAAGCACCTTTCTCTGTTGTCAAAGCTCACCTCTTCTGGTTTAATGGGATTGTGGTGTGGTGCAGAGGGAGCTTCAGGTCCCGCTGGCTATGTTCCAGGGAGAGGACTACTTGGTCCAGAGTCCCCAATCTGTGGGCACCTTTGGAATTCTGACACAAAGTGGTGGGAGCAGTCACAAAATGGCTGCCACAGGAGGTGGAGGCAACCACAAAATATCAGGGAGTTCAATTATGGAGGAGGAGAAGGAGGAGATACCCCACCCTTCTCTACCCAAAGGAGTCTCAGAGCAGCTTACAAACTCCTTTCCCTTCCCCTCCCCACAACAGACACCCTGTGAGGTAGGTGGGGCTGAGAAAGCTCTGACAGAAACTGCTCTTTTAGAGAACAGCTGTGCCAGAACTACAGCTTGTCCAAGGTCATCCACCAGGTGCAAGTGGAGGAGTAGGGAATCAAACCCAGTTCTCCCAGGTTAGAGTCTGCGCACTTAACCACTACACCAAACTGCACAACTCTAAATAGTACCTCTTCAGCAATTCAAGCAGAAACTTGGTTTAAGAGGATGCTTTTTAAAATGAACATATTTTCAAACATAATTTTTACATACACACAGCTTATATTAAGTCATGCAATGAAGACCCTAGTGCTGTGATGGGAGCTGTGGCCCAAGCAACATTTTAAAGTATCTTTGCAGACAATCACATCTCCATTGGCCAGTCAGCAGCCCTGCCGGACAAAAGCCCCATTTAGCCCATCCCACTTTCTGAAAACACTTGGCAGTCATCAGGAAAGTTGTTGTTGGGGGGCATGGTGCCCAGAGGCACTACGCTGGGAGCTTTGATTTGGCCTGTTGTGGCAGAACATGTGGTCATGTGGTCTTTTGCAATGAGTCAAATAACTCCCTCACAGACAGTTTCTGTTCAGAGTAACAACTGGGGGGTGGGGAGCTGGAGCTCCTCCGTGCCATAGTCCTGCTCCAGGGTGAGAATAACATGCACAGGAAGAGGAGAACGTGCAAATAGCATATGACCGTGACAGAGTCCAAAACTTGAGCCCGAGCTCACGGCATCTCTTTCTTTGTGGACTTCTCCAGGTAAATACATTTTAAGAAGGCCAGCCAAAAGAATACCAAACAATACGCAAGCTTTTGAGTTCTCCGAGGCTCTGACCTCCAACTGGAGGAAAGCTCCTGGAGAACTCAAAAGTGTGAATGTTGTTTTTGTGCTCTTTTGGTCCTAATAAAATATATTACATGGCTTTCTCTTCTGGATAAGATAGGATCTTTTTGTGCGTTATTATTATGGGCAGTTATGAAATGTGAAACTGCTTCAGAATGAGTCAGATCACTGGTCTATCTAACCCAGTGCTGTCCAGTTTGACTGACAGTGGCGCTCGGATGTCTTGGGTACCCTTGGGACCTGGTATCCTTTAACCCAGAGATGCCTGGTGTTGAACCTTTTGCATGCAAATCACGAGCTCTGTCTCTGAGCACATTCTTCAGCAAGGCTGCCACCATATGCACAATTAGACTCAACATAGGCACGAATGCCAGGCAAATTTAAAGGGAGTGATCAGACAGTAACATCTGGGAAGTGTCCCAGAGTCATCAGCAACCTGCTCTGCTGCAGAAGCAGAGTTAAAAGACATCGGTGAAAATCCAGAAGTAAACAGGTTGTGACGGGCCATGGACGGACTTTCCTCTGTCTGATCACTCGAGCGTGCTCTCATGTCATCGGGATGGTCTGATCAGGCCATCCCGATTCCATGCCATTGTCCCCCCCCCTCAATATGCGCATCGCAAACTCCATAGAGAGCCTTCAGTGTGGAGGTGCAATGCATCAATTCCTCAGTTAAGCACATGGGAAACAAATGGCAAAAACCCCAAACCACGACTCACCGACAGTTGTGTCTGATCGCACACTGTCGGGCTGTCCCTGCAGCTTCAAAGGAAGGTGTGATCTCGCAACTGTGGGTCAAATTCCTCCGGAGGAAATAACCTTGCTTCCCCCCCGCTTTATCTGGTCTGTGTGACCGCAACCCAAAAGAACTTCAAGCATGAAATTGCTGATTAGAATATAGAAATAGGCTTAGCTGTATTCACCAGAGCTTAAACAAAAACAAAAATGGTGGGTTTTTTTTAGGACTACAGGCGTTAAAATGCTTTGCATAACTAGGTAGACTGCTATTGCCAATTACAGCTGTGGGAAGTGGGCACTGTGCTTATCCTGTATACTTACCAGTTTTGCACACAATAGTCACATAAACTACCTCTTGTATTTTAAACTGCTTCTTGTATTTTACAGCCTTTTAGTTCCACTGTTCACATTCCACTGCTCTCAATATAACTGCTGACTGAGGTTTCACTTCATACATCTGATGAAGTAGGCTGTAGACCATGAAAGCTTATGCTGCAATAATTCTTTTAGTCCTGAAGGTGCCACAAGACTCCTTTTTGCTTAGTCCTCTATCTTGTGTGCGTCCCAAACGTAATGAATAAGACCTGCACAGAGAGGATGTTGTTACATTCTGGAGGTATGAAACACCATTTAGACTGGTCAGCCCTGAGGCCCTTGCTCCAATTAGACCAGATGTTTTGGAGCTTTGCATCAGCACCAGGAAACCTGAGTAACGAATGATGGATGCTGCTGCACTCAACAACCCTTGAGGGGGTCTTTCTTTTGTCTTTTCAAAGAGCTTAATTAAATAACAGTGTTGTTAACTCACCCTTCCTTGCAACCCATTAGAGCACTTTGGAGTTTTAC
The DNA here is from genome assembly GCA_029233225.1 of Lepidodactylus listeri. Taxonomy (NCBI): domain Eukaryota; kingdom Metazoa; phylum Chordata; class Lepidosauria; order Squamata; family Gekkonidae; genus Lepidodactylus; species Lepidodactylus listeri. Next base: position 41,301,667 of record JARCFY010000013.1, read on the forward strand.
TGGGCTCCTCAATCAGTCTTTAAAAATTATGTGGTTGTTGTTCACATTGTTTCGGAACAGAGAATGGCATGGGATGATATAGTACTACTTGGCTTTATCTTTAGGATATACATTTAACTTAGATTCTAGTAACATTTCAGATCTAGGCAACTGTGTACAGATGAACCAGTTCAGACTTCACTGCATCTATGTAATTGTCACAGGTGCTGTTCTTCTTCTTCTCTTCTTCTTCTTCTTCTTCATGTTCATCTGTTTGAGAATAGCTAATATTTCCCAGGCAGGAAAAAGGCACTTTCAAATGCTTGTCTTCCCTCTTTATTTTCAAACTGGATGGTCACTCAGCTTGGACTTGTGTGCTAGATCTTTTTTATCCAGTGTTGCACGACCAGACAGCTCCCCCGTGAATTGCCTTATCGTGCGGACTCCGTGGTGGATTGTCTAGACGGCATCCACCTTAAGGAGCCATGAGGTCGGGGGGGGGGGGGGATTTAAAAAAATCTGTTTGTGTATGTGCATATGTGCCTCACCATCCGCTTGATTTTCCCGCGCATGCGTGGGCTTAAATGGTAAAAGCACCGCCAGCGGTACCTTCCTCTAGGTACCATGTCAATTAACAAAGTTCATAACTTTCACAGGACCTTCAGAAACATGAAACTCTCTGGATCGTTTGAGCGAGCTCTGCAGCTGTTGCTTGGTTATACATGCATTGCTAAGAATTTTTTTAAATGGCAGCTGTTCAGGATGGTCTGGAGTCAGACCATCCCAATGGGCTGATTGCACGATAGAATGACCAGGTGATGGAATTGGCCTGTCGGCAAGCTTTGGACCGGACTTTCATGACTATCTTTTAAGTACAGCTCCCTGGCGGGGATCCATGGGCTGATCATGGAAGTGGCACATTTCCCAGATGTTGCTGTCTGGACATGCCCTTTAAAACCACCAGGCACTCGTGCCTGGCGTGGCTCTAAAGAGCTGTCTGAACGCAACCTTACTATGCCAGTTGGCATGCCTTTTGTGCTGGTAAATAGCACTATGAAGCTTTGGTGGGCAATACAACAGTCTGAGAGCCTCTTTGGTATAGTGGTTAGTCTCAGACTAGGACTGAGTATTTTATTTATTTATTTGTTAGATTTTTACCCCCCAGCATAGCCAGCTCAGGTTCAAATCCCTGCTCCAACATGAAGTTTGCTTGGTGATTTTGGGCCAATAGATCTCAGAAAGTCTAGCTATGTGTTATGCTATTTACATGTCTGCCCTTGTCCTGATTCTTGTCAGACATGATCTGGGAATTCTTTGTTAAAACTGAATTTTCAGATACATGGGGAACCCATGCGACTTTCCTGGCCCAAAACTCCCCAAGGGAGCTCCTATTTGCCCTCAAATAAGTTGTAAATGGTACAAATAGTGGCTCTTCAGGACTGTTTGGACTGTGGAAATGATGCAGGGGAGGGGGTCGAACCCCTTCTCTCTGTGCACTGTGGTCCTGATCCAAATCAGGCCTTCATGTTCCCGGAGTATTAAATTTCAGCACAAAACTCCCTGAGCACAGCCCAAAGCAATGATGTAAACCATGTAACGAAGAGTCAGGGTCTGAACCTAACCTACCTACTTCATAGGGTTGTTGTGAGTATGCAATGAAACAGGGGAAACCCATATGTACCATCTGAACTTTCTGCAAGAGGTGTAGTGTAAAAATACAATTTTTAAAGAAGTACTGTTAATCTTGCAGCTGCGGTGCTTGCAAGTTATTCCTTTTGAGCTGCTTAACGTTTCCTGACTCTGGGTGTAAACATGGTTTCTTTCCTTAATCTATAGCCTGTGTATTGTGAAAGGCAGCTTTTGTACACACAGCTAGATGGCTACCTTCCCTTGCTTGCAAAAGGCGGAGGTGGTGATGTAGGTCACGGTGGTGTGCACAGTTGCTTTCCTGACCTACATATTTTATGCCATTGTTGGGTGTTAGTCATAGTTACGGTTGATGAATACTGTTCTACATCTGGACCTATTATCAGTTGATGAAAAAAGTGGACTTGTGTGTTAGTAGGTTATGCGAAATGGAGAGTGTATATCATCTTGATCTGTTTAGAGGAAAGATAGGGTAAAAGCACAGTGGCGAATTCACTGTCTCCTTCCTTTTGTGCGTCTTCTGAGTTTTAAAGCAGGGCCACACTTAAAAGTCACAAGATAATAGTGGACTGGATTCTTAAAGTTGCCCTTAGAAGGCTCTGAATTTTAAAAAAGGCTGACTTCCATTAGAAAAATAAGGGTTTCCCCTTTATTCTTTTGTAGTGACCAGAAATGGCCACAATGGGAGACCATTCTGGTGTCTACATATATAAATTGCTTGGGCTTTTTCAAGTGTGCTTGCAGACAGGAGTTGTAGTGATGCAGCTTGAGGGGTTTCATAGGTAGTGATATATAGGGTTTTTGAAAATGGGTTTAAAAATGGGTCTTTAGACAGATGGGACTTAGGTGTTTGGAGGGGAGGCTCAATGGGAAAGCACCTGCTTTGCATGCAGAAGGTCCCAGGTTCAACCATTGGCATCTCTCATTAAAAGGATCTCATCTCAGGTAACAAGTGTCGGGAAAAGACCTTTCTGGATCTCTGGAGAGCTGCTGCTAGTCAGAGCCAAAGCTGGATGAACCAATGGTCTGACTTAGGCTAAGGGTCAAACTAGATATTTCCTGTGCAGAAACACTGGGGGGGGAATTATTTCCCCACTTTTGCTGCTCCATATGCACAGAATGCTTCACATGGAGCAGTGAAAACAGGGAAATAGCTTCCCCCCTCCCTTTGTGGGGATAATTTTCCATGCTGGGCAACTGCAGGGCTTTTTCAAAAGGTCAGCAAGTGCTATAGTGCTAATGACTTTATAGAGGTATAAACCCCTCTGATGACATGGCAGGGAAAACAGCAGCAGGTAGAGGAAGTGTGCTGAACTTGGGTGGGATTCTTTCTTGCCAATGTGTATGCCTTCGCATTTGTGGTGGCAGTAAGTTCAAAACAGGGAAGCCTTGCTGTGTGGATGCAGCCAGAAACCACTTGTCTTAGAATGTAAGCGCTCATTGCAAATCAGATTCCTTTATTATGAACCACTTCAAAGATCCAAAGGGTCATTCTCACACATTGTCTCTGTCTGACATGAAGGTGGAAGCTTCTTTAGGTCTGTCTCCCCCAAGCCCCTTTTTCCTTCTCATCTATGAACGGGGGGGACGACAAATTTCTTCTGCCCAGGGGATGCACAGCCTGTTTGATTCCGCAGTGTGTGGACCTGGAGCGAAAGAAGGAGACATCCGTGTTACTGTTTTTCAGCTCCTGTTTCTGATATTTTGTAGGACAGCCTTTCAGCTTCTTTGAATGGAGGCTAATAAACTCGCAGCTACCTCTTTTATGGAGGTGTGATCTCATTTGTTTGTAAAGCAGGATGAGGTGATTTGAAATGCAAACAACTTTTTTTTTTTGCCATTACTCTCATAAAGCATAACCTCATTTAACAGAGAACCTGTCTTCACACATCCTAAACTGTTAGAGCTGCAGAAGTTAAGTGCCATTATTGTCTTGTTACAGTAATGTATAGTGATATATTTTTTCAGGTGCCAGGCCCTGCTATGCCCTCAGTTCACTGATCATGCATGCCGTTTAAAAACAACACATGATCCCCAGGCAAGCATGAGAAATGGGGAGGGGGGGGGGCACTAGGGAGACCAGAGGCACCTGAAGCACAAGGCGTGTCTCCATTGCAGGGCTCATAATGTGTGTAAAGCACCCCTCTTCTCCCTCCAAGTCGGACCCATCTAACTATACCATTGGCATCTGAAATAAAGCATCTCTACAGAGCACTGGTGTGGCAAAGCGGCTGGGCACTGGGAAGTCCTCACTTTGGATCCCACCTCTACCATATGCTCCCTAGGTACGAATCAAATCGTTCTTTCTCAGCCTTGTCACAATACAAGAGAGAATGGAATTAAGATCCAGTTAGATGCCCTCCTGGCTGTCCTACCAATTAAAGATGCTCATTTGGTGGGTACACGAGCAGCCCCACAATTTATGTATTTATTACTTCTTACTGTCTTTTTGCAACCAGAGTCATAAATAGTAAGCAGCCCCATAATTATGGATCGACCTTCCTAGGGAGGTGGGCCTGGACCTCTCATTGTCGAACTCCAGGAGGCAGTTATTTAGGAATGCCTTTTGTTTGACTTAGTTTTTATTATTGGCAGGTCTAACTGGAGTTTTAAAAGTTTGACTTTTATGGATATATTAGAACGGTAGTTTATATTATGTTTTTTATAATGTTTTATTAATATTGTGAGCTGCCACTACACTGCGCCCAGTGCGAATGGCAAGCTGTGGGATGCATCAGCCCCGGGTTGCTTTGCCCCACTTCCGTGGCACAGCACTTTGCCAGTCTTTCTTTGGTCTTACAAAGTTACACGGAGTCAGCAGTCAGTTCTAAAACAAATAAGAAACTTTTATTAAAGGAAATACATGCTTGAGAGTGCAGGTAAGAGATAGATATCGATTACCTATTCTAGCTAACTACATGGTGTTGGGTGCTGGACGCATGTCCACCCTCCATGGTGCAAGATGGAGATCAAGGAACAACTCTGTGTGCCTGTGAGAGAGAAGAGAGTGAGGGGAGCGGAAGCAGAGGAAATTGCCCCTAAAAGTAGCTTTCTACTTCGAAGGAAAGTATGCTCTATGTGTCCTGACCTCTGTCTATACTCTTTGGTGCCATCTTCTCAAGTCTGAGGCAGGAGACAGCACCAAGTCCTCCACTTCCAACACTGTCTTCACAAGGGGATAAAGGGAAGAGCCAGGTGAGGTTTCAGACAACTAGAATGTTGCATAGGTTTTTATTTGTAGTGCTGGTGGGAAGATCATCATAATCTGCAGTTAAATAAGATAAAATGGAATCATTGTATCCCCAAGAGTTACATTTGAATTTATGAAACCACTTTGTGGCCATAAAAGGGTTTTATGCTGTTTATGTTTAGGGTGCCAGTTTCTCATACATCAGATGCCTCTGAGGTGACAATTTTATCTGATTAGACTTTGCTCACATGCAAGAAGTGGAATGTTTGTTTACTTGACCATCCCCACAAAGTTTATGAGAAAAAGGAAACTTGCAAGTTATGTGTTAGATCCAGGTCGGTATCTGTGTTGGTCTGAAGCAGTAGAACAAAGTTTGAGTCCAGTGGCATCTTTACAACCAACGAAGTTTTATTCAAGGTATAAGCTTTTGTGTGCAAGAACATTTCTTCAGATATAATGAAACAGAATTCCCTCAACCGCGACGTGTGTGTGTGTGGGGGGGGGGGGGTAGGTTGCCAAGCAGGGCAATTAGAGTTTAGACAGAGACAGAAACAAAATGGGAAATTACCAGTTCATACCTGTAGATAGAGAGTGAGCAGTAAATTATCATATGACATAATTAAGAAATTTAATAGATACAAGGATCAATAATTAGCATAGTTTATATGGTAACCATTTGTTTGGGTTCAGTTCTGAGGCAAAAACAGTGAAGGAAATAAATATGTCAAATTGGAGATTGATGTATCCTCAATTGTGGAAAGCTGAGAGTAAATCAATTGAGACCCTGCCATCCGTCTCCTCCCAAGCATGGAGGTGACTTTACAGCATCTTCTTCATTGAAGCAGGATGATTGGTTGTGCAGATTTATCTCCCCTGTCCCCAGACCAGAGAAATACATTCCAATTCCCGCTATTCATTTTGTTACATTACAATCTACATTACAATACATTCCAATTCCCACTATTCATTTTGTTACATTACAATCTACATTACAATCATTACAATCTATTATTCCAAATAAGAGATAAAACAAAATGGTCCTTCTGGGGGATTGGTGAGAATACAGATTTAAGGGCTGAATTAAGTTAGCGTATGTAGTGAGATAAGAAACCAATATCCCAGTTAAGTCCTGGGGATTCCCTTGTTCTGAGTGTTGTAATAACTTTCAACTCAGCAGTTTCCCTTTCTAGTCTGCTCTTGAAGTTTTTTCGCAATAAAACAGCTACTTTGAAGTCACCCATTGAATGTCCTGGAAAGTTGAAGTGTTCTCATACAGGTTTCTCAGTCTTGTGACTCTTGATGTCAGATTTGCGTCTTCATCCTTTGGTGTAGGGTTTGACCTATTTGCCCTATGTAGAGAACCAAAGGGCTTTGTTGGCATTTAATGGCATATACAGTGTTAGAAGATGAGCATGTGAATAGGCCTGAGATGTCACGACAGGACCTCTCGGTGGAATCAGATTTCGCAATAGCCCTGTGTGCAGGCAGTAGTTCTTTGCAAGCAAGGGGTCAGGGACAAGCGTAGTCTAAACAGTCCGAGTCAAGCCACATAAATCACCTTTTAGATTAGCCGAAGGGCGAAGCAAAGCCGTAGTCACAAAGTAGAGCTGGGAGTCAGAAGCCGGGAAGTCAAGCGTAGGTCCAAAATGCCAAGTCCAAATCCACAATCCAATCCAAGTCCAGGTACACGGTTCCAAGGTTCAAGATGCCAGATTAGTTCACGAGATCAGGAGGGTGCCAAAATTCCTGTCAACAACAGAGAATCTTTGCCAGCACAAAGCATCCGGCGTTCGGCAGCTCCTTATATTTTGAGCTGCCTCGTTATCTCTTTAGGAGCTCATTAACTGTGGCTGAGATTCAGTCAGTACTCTGGGCTCAGGTCTCTGTATCGTAAACGCGCTGAACGCCGTCGTTCTTTTAACAGCTGCCTGCATTTGGCACGCAGTCTGCTGACAGGTGGAGGGGATTCAGCCGGGGATGAGCTCTGTCCGGGCAAAGCCTGATCAGGTGGCACCTCCTGGAGAACTGACTCTGTGTCACTCTCAGTATTCCCCATTAAAGGAGCCAAGTCTTCCTGAGGCTGCCTGTCTGCCTCCACATCTGGCTCCAGGTCAGGCATGGTGTCTGAATCAGGGGCAGGCATGACACTATCCCCCCCTGCAGGCCCCCCCTCACCCAAAACCCCTGGTTTGTCCGGGTAGGCGGTATGGAACTGCCGGACGAGGTTGGGGGCGTGGACGTGGACGGCCGGTTCCCATGAGCGGTCCTCTGGGGTGTAGCCCTTCCAGTCCACCAGGTACTGCAACTGGCCCCGATGCAATCGAGAGTCCAAGATTTGTTGTACCTCGTACTCCTCCTCTTCATCCACCAGGACTGGTGGTGGTGGTGCTGATGGTGCATCTCGGTTGGGATCTGGAGGAGCCGCTGGTTGGAGGAGGGACCGATGAAATACGGGGTGAATGCGGAGGTGGGCAGGAAGGCGGAGACGGAACGCCACGGGGTTAATCTGGGTTTCCACCGGATAGGGGCCGATGAACCGGTCTGTCAGTTTGGCGGAACGGCCAGGAGTCCGGAGGTACCGGGTGGAGAGCCATACAAGATCGCCGACGTGAATAGGAGGCCCTTCTTGACGGTGGCGATCTGCGGCTTGCTTGTATGCGTCCTTAGCACGCCGAAGCTGAGCCTGGAGCAAGGCGTGGAGGGCGTGGAGCTCCTGGATGCGGTCATCAGCAGCTGGGACCTTGGACGCAGGACCAACAGGGGGAAAGAACCGTGGGTGGTACCCGTAGTTGGCGGCAAAGGGTGTAGTCTGGGTGGCATTATGGATTGCATTGTTATAGGCGAATTCTGCCAGCGGGAGTAATGACACCCAGTTGTCCTGTTGATAGGACGTGTAGCAGCGGAGATATTGCTCGAGGGTGGCGTTGGTCCTCTCGGTCTGCCCATCGGTCTGGGGATGGTAAGCGGATGACAAGTGGACCTTGGTCCCTAATCCGTGGTGCAGTGCCTACCAGAACCGCGAGGCAAATTGCGGGCCGCGATCGGATACTATCTCTTTGGGTAGTCCATGGATTCTGAATATGTGTTGCAGGTAGAGCTGAGCGGTGTCTGGTCCAGTGGGGATCTTGGGGCAAGATACGAAGTGGGCCATCTTAGAGAACAAGTCCACTACCACCAAGATGCATGTGTGGCCTTGCGATCGGGGCAGGTCCACGATGAAGTCCATGGATATGAACTCCCAAGGACCAGAGGGGACAGGGAGCGGTTGCAGGAGGCCCGAGGGTTTGGCTGGTACGTTCTTGGCACGGCGACAGACTTCGCAGGAGGTCACGTACCGGTTAACATCGGCTCGAATACGAGGCCACCAAAACTCGCGGGTTAGTAGGTGGGCTGTTTTATATTGTCCAAAGTGCCCAGCTGGCAGGGCATCGTGATGCAGGTGGAGAATGCGTGCTCTCAGGGGCCCTGGTGGGACGTAGAGTTGGTCTCGGTGGTACAAGAGACCATCCCGGGTATTCAAATCTCCAGAAGCCCCTTGCTGCAACTCCTGGAGGTGTTTTTGAGCCCAGGGGTCTGCAGCCTGACTGGCTCGGATTTCATCCGCAAACGAGGGCACATCAGAGGTGGCGGCAAAGACCGTAGGCGGCAAGATGCTGGTCTTTGGGGCATCATCAGGGGCTGCAGCAGCATAGTCCGGTCTTCGGGATAAGGCGTCTGCCTTCTGGTTCTGAGAGTGTGGGATGTAGGACACCTTGAAATCGAACCGGGAGAAAAACAAGGACCAACGGATCTGGCGCTGGTTGAGCCGACGGGTCGTCTGGAGGTGCTCGAGGTTCCGGTGGTCAGTTAGTACCTGGACGGGATGACGGGCGCCCTCGAGGTGGTGCCGCCAGACTTCGAAGGCTGTCTTTATGGCGAGCAGTTCTCTTTCCCAGATGGTGTAGTTACGTTCAGCGGGAGAGAGCTGCCGGGAGTAGTACGCACACGGCTGCAGAGGCTGGGTGGGGTCATCCCGCTGAGATAGAACGGCCCCAATGGCAACACTGGAGGCGTCAGCTTCCACGACGAATGGCAGGCGGGGGTCGGGATAACGCAGGAGGGGACCGGAGGCGAAGCGTTGCTTGAGGGTAGCAAAGGCCTGTTCCGCTTCTGGAGACCACTGGAAAGATTCCTTTGGCCGGAGGAGACGGGTCAACGGCTTGGTAAGGTCGGCATAGGCGGGAACAAACTGGCGGTAATAATTGGCGAAGCCGAGGAGGCGCTGGACATCCTTCCGGTTTTGGGGGGCTTGCCAATTGAGAATGGCGTCAACCTTCTTCGGGTCCATCTGGGTCCCTTGGGGCGAGATAATGTGCCCTAGGAACTCCACTGATTGAAGATGGAAGGCGCATTTTTCCAGCTTGGCGTAGAGCCCATGGGTGCGTAGTCGGTGAAGTACCTGCCGCACATGTTCATGGTGCTCCGGCAGGGAGGATGAATACACCAAGATGTCATCTAAATAAATGATGACGAACCGGTCCAGTAGGTCACGGAACACATCGTTCATGAACCTTTGGAAGACTGCAGGAGCGTTGGTAAGGCCGAAGGGCATGACCAGGTGTTCGTACTGGCCATACCGGGTGCCGAATGCTGTCTTCCACTCATCGCCTGGTTTTATGCGCACTAAGTTGTACGCACCTCTAAGATCGAGCTTGGTGTACACCTGGGCCCCCTTCAGTTGGTCCAAAAGTTCTGGAATCAGAGGAAGGGGGTAGCAATCTCGAATTGTAATTTTATTGAGCGCCCGGTAGTCATTGCACAATCTCAGATCCCCCGTCTTCTTCTTCACAAAGAGCACGGGTGATGACAGTGGTGAGGTGGATGGTCGGATGAAGCCGCGGGCCAAATTCTTCTCCAGGTAATCCCGGAGTGCTGCAAGTTCAGGTTCCGCCATGGGATAGAGGCGGCCGGAAGGTAGCGGGGCGCCAGGTACCAAGTCAATGGCACAGTCGTAAGGCCGATGTGGGGGTAGCTGATCCGCTTCCTTTTCATCAAAGACGTCAGCAAACGCCTGGTAGGGAGCGGGCAGCGTTGTGGCAGACCCTAAGACGCTGACGGTAGGCACGGAGCTGGGTGAGGATGCAGGCGTGGAGGTAGGGTGTGCTTTGGTCTGGGATGCAGATGTGGTTTCGAACCGAAGGTCCTGGTGCACCCAGTCCACCTGCGGGTTATGGGTGCGAAGCCAGGACAGGCCAAGGATGATGGGGAACCGTGGCATGCGGACGAGATCGAACGCCAGCTTTTCCTGGTGCTGCTGAACCCACAAGACGAGCGGCTGGGTCTCGTGGATGACGGGTCCCGAGCGCAGCAAGCGTCCATCCACGGCCTCGACCAGAGTGGGGGTCTTCTTGGCCCGGGTGGGAATGTCCTGTTCTTTGGCAAAGTGGATGTCCATATAACAGCAGGCGGCTCCAGAGTCCAGCATAGCGTGCACAAAGAGCCAGCGGCCGTCTGGGAGCTGCAGGCGAACTGGTAGCAGGAACGGGGTGTGCGGGGGGTAGGCAGAACTGGAAGACCCCAGGAGAGGCCCCAAGCCGGGGGATCCAGCTAGACTTGGGGCTGCCCTTTTACTGGGGCGGCTGGGTCGACGGGGTGCCTCGTCTTGGCGGGGCAGCTGCTGGAGAAGTGTCCGGCCTGGCCACAGTATAGGCACAGATTGTGGGTGCGCCGTCTGGCCTTCTCTTCAGGAGTCAATCGGGGACGGGCGCCGCCCAGCTGCATGGGTTCTCCTGCTGCGGAAGTTGGAGTAGGGCTCAGAGAAGGAGTTGGTTGGAGAGTTTTAGATGGGGGGTGGCTTACTTTCCGGCTTTGATGGCGACTTTGTAATCGCCCATCAATTTGTAGGCACAGGAGGATCAGGTCCTGCAGTGTGTTTGGACGGTCACTGCGGGCCAACTCATCCAGTACCTCGTCAGAGAGTCCTTCGGTGTACTGATCGATAAGGGCTGCTTCATTCCAGGTCAGGTTCTGGGCTATCAGCTGAAACTCTGTGGAGTACTGAGACACAGAAATTTTAGTCTGTTTAAGACTCCTTATCTTGCGGTTGGCTGTTTCCGCTCTGACTGGGTCGGCATAAGCAGCTGTGAAATGAGCCTTGAAGTTTGAATAATTTGAGAGCAGGGGTGAAGCCCCCACCAGCAAAGGTGTGGCCCATTTGGCTGCTTGCCCTTTCAGAAGACTTAACACAAAACAGACCTTCATTTTATCTGTTGGAAAGTCAGCATGACGTAACTCCATGTAGAGCTCACACTGGGCCAGGAAAGCAGGAAATTCTTCCAGGCTACCACCAAAACGGTCTGGAGGATTCACAGGGCAACGGGTAGGAGGCGTGGGGGCAACAGCCAGCGCAGCAGAATTTGAGGCTGTCTGCTGCTGCAATGCAAACACAGCCTGGGTTAATTGCTGCACTTGATGAATGAGGCCCGAGAGTGGGTCAGCCCCTCCCGCTGCTTGGTCCGTCATGATAAAGCCTGGATGGGGTGCTGGCAATCTGTCACGACAGGACCTCTCGGTGGAATCAGATTTCGCAATAGCCCTGTGTGCAGGCAGTAGTTCTTTGCAAGCAAGGGGTCAGGGACAAGCGTAGTCTAAACAGTCCGAGTCAAGCCACATAAATCACCTTTTAGATTAGCCGAAGGGTGAAGCAAAGCCGTAGTCACAAAGTAGAGCTGGGAGTCAGAAGCCGGGAAGTCAAGCGTAGGTCCAAAATGCCAAGTCCAAATCCACAATCCAATCCAAGTCCAGGTACACGGTTCCAAGGTTCAAGATGCCAGATTAGTTCACGAGATCAGGAGGGTGCCAAAATTCCTGTCAACAACAGAGAATCTTTGCCAGCACAAAGCATCCGGCGTTCGGCAGCTCCTTATATTTTGAGCTGCCTCGTTATCTCTTTAGGAGCTCATTAACTGTGGCTGAGATTCAGTCAGTACTCTGGGCTCAGGTCTCTGTATCGTAAACGCGCTGAACGCCGTCGTTCTTTTAACAGCTGCCTGCATTTGGCACGCAGTCTGCTGACAGGTGGAGGGGATTCAGCCGGGGATGAGCTCTGTCCGGGCAAAGCCTGATCAGGTGGCACCTCCTGGAGAACTGACTCTGTGTCACTCTCAGTATTCCCCATTAAAGGAGCCAAGTCTTCCTGAGGCTGCCTGTCTGCCTCCACATCTGGCTCCAGGTCAGGCATGGTGTCTGAATCAGGGGCAGGCATGACATGAGACGGTGTAGTTGATGTTGTTAGGTCCAGTGATTGTGTTGTCTGGGTGTATGTAGCAGCAAAGTTGGCATCTGGGTTAAGCTCTGGGACCAGTGTCCATGTTCAAATTAGAAGTTGCATTATTATGGGTGAGGACATTTTTTGAGCAGGAATGCTATTTTTGGGCAGGAACGCACAGGAACGGAGTTCCAGCTGGCTTCTGAGTTGGCCATGCCTACAGCCTCCCCCCGCTCAGGTTCCCCAGGCTCCTCACAAGCTGTGGGGCGCCTGGAGAAGCCAAACTGATCCTGGGAGGGAAGGCAGAAACTGCCTTCCTTCCCTCAGGTTCCCCATGCACCCCACAACCTGTGGGGCACCTGGGTAAGCTGATCCTGGGAGGGAGCTGCACTGTCAGGGGTGTGGCCTAATCTGCTAATTAGTTTCTGCTGTTGGGTGTGGCTTGTTATGCTAATGAGTTCCTGCTGGGCTTTTTCTACAAAAAAAGCCCTGGATGAGGAGTTGTTTGATACTGCGTGCAAGAAAAGGTTTGCCCCCCAGAGAACTGTCATTATCCAGTAAAGGTTGCAAATCACTGATGATGCGTTGAACTGTTTTGGGTTGAGAGCCGTATATGACAACTAGTGGTGTTCTGTTATTGTCTCTTTCAGGCCTGTCTTTCAAGAAGTTTTCTCTGGGTATCATTCTGGCTTTGTTAATCTGTTTCTGGACTTCATCAGGTGGATATTTTAGTTCCAAAAAGGTTTGTTGTAGATCCATCAGGTGAGAATCTGTCTGCAGGACTGGAGCAGACGTGGTTGCAGTGCAGAGCCTGGCTGTATACAATGGATCCTTTGGTATGTTTAGGATGGTAGCTGGAGGCATATATAAGTATGTTTGTCGATCAGTAGGTTTCCAGTATAAAGTTGTCCATTGTTCATTTTTACAATGCTAACATCCTAAACATACCGAACAATCCATGTTGGTCTTGAAGGCACCACTGGACTCAAACTAAGCTGTGTATTAGAAAGACCTGGGGAACTGAATGAGAACAGAATGATTTAATGCAACAGAAAGTAAAGCTGAAATCAGTGGTCTAAAGCATGCTGAGGCCTTTGTCTTCTAGTTGGCTCTTTAAATGCTTAGAAGGATGGAGATTTCTGTGGATCCTTGATCTCCTTCTGATGTGTATAGCTTACACTAGTATATGTTAAAAACAATTAGGTGTAGGTGTGTTCTGGTAAGAGGTGAAACTTGTCCATTTCACTTTCTGTGTCTGCCTAGAAATTCTGGAAAGCCAGGTCTCCACCCTGCTGTATGCAATCTCTGGTCAGGTAGCAAATCACTTTCTTGTGACATGGTACACGAACCTTGAGCTTGGACTGTGGTTTCCTGGAAGCAATTTGAATGTGGTTAGTTGGGAAGGGCACGAACTGCGCAATGAGCCAAAATTCATGCTGAATTCTGGCCGGATTGGGGCTCTGGAGGTGACATTTGGCACTCATGTGGTCTCTGAAGAAATCTCTGAGCCTTTGGGTGTGACTTGGGGCTGTTTGGAAAACAAAACCCACCCAGAAACTCTTGGCATGAAAATGCTAGATAATGATGGGGGTGTTGTTTTCCAGCCTTGGAAACACAAATAGGGACCCTCCAAAGCTTGACAGGCACTGCTGCTTCCCAATAACAGAGTTCCCATTTGTCACAATGAGACTCAGATCTATATAAGTGTAGGATGAGTGTGCATTCCCTTTGTTGGCCTTGTGGTTTTGGACAGAGAAAGCTTTGCTGCTGGGCATGGTGGTGGGGATTGCTTAGCTAATTTACTCAGTCAGGAACATAAGAACATAAGAGAAGCCAATGCTGGATCAGGCCAGTGGCCCATCCAGTCCAACACTCTGTCACACAGTGGCCAAAAAACACCAGGTGCCCTCAGAAGGTCCAGCAGTGGGGGCAAAAAGCTCTCCCACTGTTGCCCCCCCAAAAAACACCAAGAATACAGAGCATCACTTGCCCCAGACTGAGAGTTCCTATCTATACTTTGTGGTTAATAGCCACTGATGGACTTCTGCTCCATATGTTTATCTAATTCCCTCTTGAAGCTGTCCATGCTTGTAGCCTCCACCACCTCCTGTGGCAGTGAATTCCACGTGTTAATCACTCTTTGGGTGAAGAAGTGCTTCCTTTTATCTGTTCTAACCCGACTGCTCAGCAATTTCATGGAGTGCCCATGAGTTCTTGTATTGTGAGAAAGGGAGAAAAGGACTTCTTTCTCTACCTGCTCTATCCCATGCATAATCTTATAAATCTTGATCATGTCACCCCTCAGCCGTCGTTTCTCCAAGCTAAAGAGCCCTAAGCGCTTCAACCTTTCTTCATAGGAAAAGTGTTCCAACCCTTTTATCATTCTACTTGTCCTTTTCTGCACTTTTTCCAATGCTATAATATCTTTTTTGAGGTGTGGCAACCAGAACTGTACACAGTACTCCAAAGGAGGTTGCTCCATCGATTTATACAGGGGCATTATGATACTAGCTGATTTGTTTTTAATTCCCTTCCTAATAACCCCCAGCATAGTGTTGGCCTTTTTCATTGCAGTCACACACTGTCTCGACATGTTCATTGAGTTATCTACTACGACTCCAAGAACTTTCTCTTGATCAGTCTCTGCCAGTTCGGACCCCATCAATGTGGCTCCAATGTGCATCACTTTGCACTTGGCCACATTAAACCCCATTTGCCATGTTGATGCCCACTCGCCCATCCTTAACAGATCCCTTTGGAGTGCCTCACAATCCTCCCTGGTTCTTACCACCCTGAACAACTTCGTGTCATTTGCAAATTTAGCCACTTCACTGCTTACTCCCAACTCCAAATCATTAATAAACAAGTTAAAAAGTATCGGGCCGAGTACTGATCCCTGCAGTACCCCACTGCTTACCTCCCTCCACTGAGAAAATTGCCCATTTATACTAACTCTCTGTTTCCTTTTAATTAGCCAGTTTTTGATCCACAAAAGGACTTGTCTTTTTATCCCATGACTACTGTGCTTACTTAGGAGCCTTTGATGAGGAGCCAGGGGTTTTTGCTTTGCCCTGGGTTCCTCTGAGTTGTGATTTGGCAAGAGACATTTGGAGGTAGTTTGCCTTTGCCTGCCTCCATGCCATGACCCTGGTATTCCTTGGTGGTATCCCATCCAAATACTAGGCAGGGCCAACCCTGCTTAGGTTCTGCGATCTGGCAATATCAGGTTAGCCTGGGCTATCCAGGTCAGGGTCAATAACTATAGTTAGTTCCAAATTACAGTTTGCATACATAGCAGATGCAGATTTGCAAGCAGTGGTTTAGGCAAACTGTGGTCAGCAAAAATGACAACCACGACATGGAGCTAACTGCAGCAAGCTGCAAAAGAAAATATGGGAGGGAATAGATGTGCAAACTGGGAGAAGAGAGATGGAGCAATTCCTAAATTGAGAGTGACTCCAGTCACATAACCCTGGTTAGGTGATTAGACAGAGTTAATCTCCTTTTGACGTCTTCCATATGAATCAAGTACCTGAAAGGTAAGTTAGAAAGCAAAAGCAGGGCCAAAATCTAAAATGAAATATGAACTTGTTGTACATAAAAATACATGCATTTATTAAAAAGACATTTAAAAGCATATCAGGGCCCAACACAAGCCTCAAAATATAGTAAAAAATAATGTGTCCAAGTGAAAACAATAGTGACCTAGCACGTTTCAACCCAACTGGGCCTTCCTCAGAGGTCAAACAATAGAGGGTACACATAGGTTGTTATTACAATCAAAAGACAATATACAAGTAGATACAGGACCAGAACAGGAGTGTTCACAAAAGAAATCAAAGGACACAAGAAAAATATTTCATGTGAAGCCTCCTAGGATCTAGCCTCGTGCCAAATGAAGATGCGCACAAGTTGAATGATATTGCTACTGTGTGCCTTCCAGTTTTGGCCCAAAAAGTCTAGGTATGAAGCATCTTGTCAGAGCCAATATGCCTTCATTGTTGAGCAGTGTGATAAACCTGATGTCATTAAGGTTATATATGAAACCTCAGGACTTGATAAAGCTCCAAGTTAAAGCAAAAATAAATAGGAGTCTTGGGGCACCTTAAAGACTGAAAAGATGTTATGAAAGAAAAAGGACGGAAGGGAGGGAGGGAGGGGGGGAGAGAGAGAGAGGAAGAAAGAGACAAAGAAAGAGAGAGAGAGAGAAAGAGAAAGAAAGAAAGAGAAAGAAAGAGAAAGAAAGAAAGGGAGGGAGGGAGGGATGGGGGAGAGGAAGGAAGGAAGGAAAGAAGGAAGGAAGGAAGGAAGGAAGGAAGGAAGGAAGGAAGGATCCTAAAATGCAGGAAGTATGGAGTAAAATGTAATTATATCTGATTGAAGTGTGATCAAGAAAAGTACAGATATCAGTCATGACAGTTATAATTGGCAATGTCCCACTTTTTGATCATTGAGTAAAGGAAGGGACAGATCATTGTTCAAGAGGCCTGTGGACCAATTCACCACCTATCTGTACAGGGCACAACCAAGCCAAAGTGAAGCCATTTTGTTCCATCAGTTCCAAATGGAATTTAGTCACATCTTTTCGAAGTGGAATTTAATCAGGTCCCTCATTCTGTCAAAATCAGTGGGCAGACTGGTTAGTTTGATTGCCTTCCTCCATAGAAAAAATTCAGCTGTAAAAAAATTGAAAAATAATTTATATTTTAACTGTATTGGAATTGGGGGATAAGGTTTTTCTGTTCTATAATGCCAAGGTGATA
The DNA here is from genome assembly GCA_029233225.1 of Lepidodactylus listeri. Lineage (NCBI taxonomy): Eukaryota > Metazoa > Chordata > Lepidosauria > Squamata > Gekkonidae > Lepidodactylus > Lepidodactylus listeri. Next base: position 41,318,492 of record JARCFY010000013.1, read on the forward strand.
AACTATTGAGGAGAAATTAACTTTAAACCATCTGTACTTAAGTGTGTTCAAGTATGTTCTGAACAGTAATGATATAAATGGTGCCCTAAATTATGCCTGCAAGAGTTGCATTTATAGTCAGTGCAACAGTTGGCATGCAAATTATTTCAAAGAAATATGTAATTATTACTGGATAATTTAGGGAAACAGATTAAGAGGCCAAAAGAAATACAGTTATATGTAGGTAATGGCACGGATATAATTCACCTTTAGGCTAAACTTTAAGATGAAAAGAATGTCCTTTGCAATGTGTTTAAGAACATGTTTTGCAATCAGCATAACAAGTTCATCAACCCCAGTAATTTTAATCTGTACTGATAATGGTTTTTATGACTAGGCTTTGAATAGGCTTTTAATACCGGCAGATTGTGGATGCCTTAATTTTAATAACAAGCCTCTTGCTTAAAAGCCACCCTTCATTTTCTTTTCCTAACAAACAGAAGAAATTTTTCAGATGGGATCCCCCTAAGAGGTGGTGGCACTTTCAATTTCCCCTCCCCAGCCCTGTATCAAAGGGAGGGGTGACAAGTCTTGGCATTCCCCTAAACCAGGGGTGGCCAACCTGTGGCTCGGGAGCCACATGCGGCTCTTTCACATATATTGTGCGGCTCCTGGCAGGGCGGCTGGGGAAGCAAAGGGGAGGCATGCTTTTTCTCTCTTTCTCCCTTCCTTCCTTCCCTCCTCCCTCCCATCTATTTGCTTTCCTAGTTTCTCTCTCTCTCTTTCTTTCCACTTCTTTCATTCTTTCTTTCCATCTCTCTCAATATCATTAGCAAACAAGTAATATCATTATCAATAACCGGTTTTCCTCGTTTTGTTTTTATTTTTGGCAGTCCCATTTAACGTTAATAAAAAGCAAATTTGCATATTTTAAAAAATAAAAACGTGTGTGTGATATTTGTTCCTGTCTTGCGGCTCAGACATCTGACGTTTATTCTATGTGGCTCTTACGTTAAGCAAGGTTGGCCACCCCTGCCCTAAATGGACAGCTTTAATTTAAAAAGAGAGTCCCCCTTTCACTTTGGGGTCATAGTAGATTGAATTTATTTAGGAGATTTATAGGTTGTTTCTCCAGAGACCTGTTTGAGGTGGCTAGCAAAGTAAAAAAACAACCCAAAACAACAATAAAAGCATCAAACAAAAAATCCATAAAAACGAAACTGTAAAATCAGTGACAAAACCCCATAGGTGGCATAAGTAGGAGAAGTAACAAGTTGTTTCAAAAGTTTAAAGCAGGAGTCCTAAAACAGTGACTGCAATAATAAAAAAGCAGTATAGCGGCCATAAAACAACCTGCTAAACAAAGATGGGATGAAACTTCAATTAGAGCCTGGGGAAAGAGGAACACTTTGGCCTGGCACCTAAATGAGAGAAGGGTGGTTTAATGTACTGAAAGGCAGGAGATGATTATCAATAACAAGGCTTTTATTCAAGACATTACTCAGCTCTGAACAGCTCTGCTAAGAGTGGCACCCAAACTTATACTGTTCCATAACTGAACAATATAACTATTTTCATGAGGTCTGACTGGAACTAAGCAGAGCTTCATGATAGGATACTCTGTATGGCTTTAGGACCAATAGAAGGTCTTTATTAGTCAGCCAATCATAACACAGGGAACTAGGATACCTCAGCACAAACCATAACCAAACAGCTTAGAATTAACTCAGAATATAACAGGTAGGTGCTGGGCAAGCCTCTAGAGGGAGGGTATTGTACAGCCATGATACTGCCTCTGAGTAAACCCTGACTCTTGTTCCCACTAGCTTCACCTCTACAGATCACAGCTAGAGATGCCAGCCTCCATGTGGGACCTGGGGATCCCTGGAATTACAGCTGATCTCCAGACTGTAGAGATCAGTCCCCCTGGAGAAGATGGGTGCTTTGGAAAGTAGACTTTGTGGTATTGTACCTCACTGAGGTCCCTGGCCTCCCCTGGCTCCATCCCCAAATCTCTGGAGTTTCCCAACATGGATCTGGCAACCCTAGGGTTCCCAAGTCCCCTCGGGGGGGGCGGGGAAACCCCCGCTTCAGCAGCCCGTTTTCTGCCAGCCCGGATTGGGCCACTGGGGGAACCCCGCCCCCAGATTGCCGGGCTCTGAGGAGGTGACGTAATCACGTTGGGCACGTTTTTTGGCGGGGACGCTCTACAATTCAAGGGAAAACTCTATGGTTTTCCCTTGATTTTGAGAGATCCCGCCCCCAGCGTGCCCGATGCAATCACGTCACTTCTGGGTGACGTAATCGCGGCGTGCACGTGAAACGCATGCGTCAGAGGCATCCTGGGGAGGAAAATACTCCCCCCACTCCCGGCCAAGGTAGGACTTGGCAACCCTAGGCAACCCTACCACCTCATACCCTGCCAGTGTTCAGGGGGGACCTGGCAACCCTAACCAGGGCAAAGGTTTTCAGCAGAGGTTTCAAACATCTGGTGTCTAAGCCCCACTAGGTTTATGTTTTCAGTAAGTGAGTGGACCCACCCAAAGTTTACCAAGACAATGGCAAATGCATGAAGCAGGGCTTACAGGGAATGATTTGTATATGATGACTCGGGTTGTGGATTGCCCTGGCTGTGCTAGTATCTGGTTTTGGAGCCCTGCTATAGAAAACAGCCTGAGCTGGGCATTTTTTTCAGGAGAAAATCCATTCTTCCCACCTTCTTCTTTTCTGCCACCCTCCAATGCCCCAGAACCTATGCATGAACATTACGAGGGAAACAATAGATTAATTTCCCCTTATCATCTCAAGATCTGTCTTGCAGTAGTATGAGTATAGAGAGAAGTCTGTATGCGAACCACTTCTACTTTCTCTTCCAGTGTTCTGACCGATTTGTATGAAGGCACTGGGATGATTGGTACACATTTGTTAAAATTCTTTTAAATTTCCTTAACATTAAATGAAATTTATCAAATTACTTGTACTTCAGTTTTTGCATTGTTTTATGATGTTCTTAATTGACCATGTAGATCAGTCATTGCTCTGCAAGATCAGACAAAAATGTGAGAGTCCTACAGAGTCAGTCAACAACAAGTGACCTAGAGAAGGAAGTCTTTATTGAGAAAGGTCTGTTGTGGTCATCTGCACTTCTTGTGTTAGTAATGGCTGACACAGCCCCAAGCAGGACAATTATACAGAATTCAGAAAGGGGTCTGGTAAGAAATTGCAACCAATCATTATGTCAGAGAAAAGGCGCTTAAAATACTGGTTTACAGTTCCCAGGGAAAAAGCGGGAAGAATTAAAGTCAGACAGGAGAAGAGATACATGGGCAGGCACCAGCAGTCTCCAAAGGTCAGAGCAGCTCGAAGAGCGATAAGCATGTCATGAGAAGTATAACATAACATTCCACAGACCCGACATCAAAGGTTCACTCATCCTACCTCCTGGGCAGGAGATGGCAGCATTAGCTGACACAAAACCCCATCTAATTCGTCCTGTATCTTAGAGATGCCAGCTTGATGCACGTAGGAAGCATAAAGACAGGGCATGAAGGCAGTAGACCTCCCTTGCTGTTGCTATACTTCAGCTGGTATTCTGAGGTACAGTGCCTCTGAATATGGAACTTTCGTTTTTTAACTAATATAGCTTTGAGATACCTGCTTTTTTAACCACCTCCTCCCCTTAAAAACCATTCTTAGGCATTCTGTCCCACTATGAAGAGTGGCGGACTCTAATCTGGAGAACTGGGTTTGATTCCCCACTCCTCTACATGCAGCTAGCTGGGTGACCTTGGGTCAGTCACAGTTCTCTCAGAGCTGTTCTCTCAAGACCAGTTCTCTCAGCGCTCTCTCAGCCCCACCTACCTCACAGGGAGAGGAAGGGAAGGAGATTGTAAGCTACTCTGCGACTCTGAGTGAAGGGTGGGGTATACATTCAACTCTTCTTCTTCTGTTTTTTATGAAACAAAAATTATATTTTAAATTTGGTACTGGTTGTGTTTAGTCACAGTGGTTCCTGCTTTCTTGCCCAGAGGTTGAATTCTGTCACTCAGGATGAACAGGCTTTCAATGGGTTGGGTCATGACCTGACATCTCTTGAGTCAGAAGAGGTTTGTAGCTGCATCAGTCAGAGTAAACAGAGACTGTGGTCTGAAAAAAGAAGCCGTCTGCTTGTAGCTTTCATTAGGAGAAAAGTCCTGGTTAGGAGGTTCAGCTGTCCCAGTCTCCAGAGAAAGTAAGACCACATACCTCACACTTTTTCCTATGGGATTTTAGCTGAGGCATCCTTTCCCAAGCAGCAGGCAGATCTATACCCTATCCCCATCACCCCTTTCTCGCCCCACTTCTGAAGGCTGAATTTGTGTTGAGAGACTGAGGGCAGGAAGAGAAAGGGTCTTTTCCCTTGCTCAGAGAGAGAGAGAGAGAGATTCTCTATTAAGCTCAAGACACTTGTCTAGGGGTCTCAATGCCAGCAGTTGTATTGACTGTCTAAGAGAGTTACTCCATGAAGGAATGACCACTGGGGGTCAGGAAAACTGGCAAAAAAAGCAGTTGGAAAAATCATAATGAATCTGTGACATTCCTGATAGAGTTTCCATCTATGGATTGGGAAATTCCTGGCATTTTGGGAGGGGTGGGACCTCTGAAGGGTATAATGGCATAGAGTCTACTTTCCAGGGGAACTGAACTCTGTAGTCTGGAGATCAGTTGCAATTTTGGGAGATCTCCAGGCTCTATCTGGAGGCTGGCAACCCTATCTTCCCTGCCCACAATTAATTACAGCTACTGTCACAAGAAACTGTAATCAGGGCTGTGTGATCAATAACTCAGTCAACACAGAAGTAATAATAATTTCGCATCAAAAAAGCCAAGTTCTTCAACCTTTTAAAATAAGGCATGATCAAGCCAATTTGCACAATGTATTCTGTTTTTACTGGGTATGTGGAGATGTGAGGGGTTCTCTTCAGGGGCAGCACCTCCCTCCCTCGTAGTTTCTGAGACTGCCCACATGCCTTCAAGCTTTGTATCCTTAACGTCTAGAAACTTCATTGTCAAAAGAAAGCTCAGATTTTCTGAGAGCTGAATTCTGGAAAAAGCTATTTCGTACTACATTTTTCCCTGCACTTGTGCAAATTCACGCCATTCACGCAGCTCTGGCTATAATGAGCAGCTTCCCTCATTTATGGATTGAATGGTGGCAGACATTTGGCAGGGATCACCAATCTTCTGCTGAGGAGCCAGGGGCAGCTAAAGCAGGGGTGCCCCCCTCTGCTTGGTGCTTTGCACTCCTTTGCCCCACACCTTCCAAGAGCGGGAGCAGGCAATGCCCCTTCCCGACTCCTTTTTAAGGCATCTTTTACCAGACCATGAGTACCTAGTAGGGCTTCTTGAATTCTCATGTTTGGGGAGTGGCTGTGGCTCAGTGAAAAACCAAAGGTCCTACAAATTTATACACATATTTTTGCCATTGTTTAACTGGTATATCAGTTGTCAAAACCTGTTGGTTATTCTTGGTAAAAATATATTTAAGCAGAGTAAAATTGATAAGCATCAGCAGAGTAAAGATTAAGAGACTGAGTCCATGTGTATTTAAAAGGTAAAAGTTTACTATAAACCGAACATGGAAAAGGTAAACGGGATACAAAATAACAACAGAACTAGATTGCTACATCCTTATGGCTAGAGAGATAAAACAGGAATGGTGTCTCCTTCTCCAAGCAAGACAAAAGGCAGGAAGGAGAAACCATAATATGTTAAATACCCGATACATGGTTTTCCTATCAGAGAGCGAAGGTTCTTACAAAGTTCCCAGGCTTTCTATTGTGTAAACAGATTGGATACAAACAAACATGTGACTTCCTGTTGACTAATACAAACAACATTAACCCTGTAAATACTGAAGTGTTTTAAACGTGTTATACCCAACAAAACTTGTATTGTCTGAAATAAAAATAACATCCTAGGTAAAACATTCATCACTGCTATTCTTCCCATCAATGACAACTGCAATTTCCCCCATCTTAACAGGTCTTTTTAAATTTATTTCCATGTTTTGACATAATTATTTTGAAACAACACACAATTCATATTTCTCAAGGTAATACCTAAATATTTGTATGGCAAGGGGGGAAAACATGTATTAAATATAAAGTATTGCAGGATGCGAAAGAAAGAAGAGGATTGGGTCTACCTGACTTGAAACTATATTTCACTGCTTGTTGCTTGATGTGGATGAAAGAATGGCTCTTGGTGAGAAATAAATGATTGTTGGAGCTAGAAGGTCATGATTTGAGATTTGGGTGGCATGCTTATCTATGATGTGATAAAGTAAAAGTTAATGTTGATTTTTAAAATCACTATATTAGATGTGCCATTCTGAAAGTATGGAATGAATATAAGTCTAGGCTATGTCAAAAAAAAGTCTTTGTGGCTTTCAACACCAGAAGCATCTTTCAGACATGAGATGGTAACCAAACACAGGAGGTTAATGTACCATGATATATTAGAATTTATAGCAGGAGATTGTAAAGTGAAACCAAGAGAAGACCTGATAGCACAAGGATATAACTGTCAGTGGTTTTTTTATGCTCAGCTATTGAGAAAGGTTCAAAGTAGATAAGAGATCTTATGGTTTTAAACAAGGTACATCAGAATTTGAAATGAAATTGTGTACAAATGATGAATATCATTTGTTAAAATTTGAGACAGAAGAAGAACAGGTTAAAGACTCTATGGTAAAATGGGCTAAAATTTTGGATATCATATTCAACTAGAACAATGGCAACATATGTGGTTGAAGGGTCTTACATTTACTCTAAGTATTAGTTTGAAAGAGAATTTCTATAAAATCGTATATTGATGGTATATGTTTCCAGAAAAATAGCTAAAATGTATAAAAATATTTTGAACAAATGTTGGAAATGTGATCAGCAAAAAGTGATAATTTATAATATGTGGTGGGCATGGACTAAAGCTAAAAAAAAATGGATACAAATACATACAACTATCCAGAAGATTCTAAAGACTAATACAAAGATGAAACTAGAGGCCTTTCTGTTGGGATTAATGGACAGATGGAAAAAAACTCACGGAACTTTATTTTTGTATATGACAACGATGGCAAGATTATTATATGCTCAGAAATGGACATCTTCAATATTACCTACAACAGAAGAATGGCTGGTGAAGGTGGTGAAACTTGTAGAGATGGCCAAACTCAATTCTTTGATTAGGGAAAAGACATTATCTACATTTATTGCTAACTGGAAAACCCTTATAGACTTTTTGCATGAAACTGAAAAAGATAAATTGATGACATGATTTTGAAGAATAAGGAGGGGCGGATTATAGGTAAAGGAGAATTCTATTATGTAGTTATAGAGATGGTGATTAGAGAACTAGGTACTACTGGTCATAGATGAAAATTGAAATATATTCCCTTATTTTCTTTCTGCTTTCTAGGTTTTTCTTATCTCCATTTCTTTCTTTTTAAATTTCTACCCTTTGTGCTTTGTGCTTTTTTAATTTTTTATGTATGTTGTTAAAAAATCTTAATAAAAATTGAAATTATAATTTTTAAAAAGCACCAACCAACCCCCCCCCCCAACCAAAGGTCCCATCCTTGGCATCTCCAGTTAAAAGGATCAGGTGGTAGGTGATGTGAAAGACCTGAGACCGTTGGACAGCTGCTGCCAGTCTGAGTAGACAATACTGACCTTGATGGACCAATGGTCTGATTCAGTATAAGGCAGCTTCATGTGTTCATGTATTGACCTGGCATGACTTGCCATACTGTGATAAAAGACACCTGGGGAATAGGATGGGAAGAGGAGTTAAGTGCTCTGTAGGGATTCCAAGTCGTAGGGACTCACCGGCGGGGGGGAGTCCTCCTCCGGCCGGGAGTATCTCCTGGTGCGCCCCCAACATGCTGACGTCGCTTCCTCACTGGACGACTTTGGGGGTGGGGTTCCCCCCCGCCGGCCGAATGCTGGCCGGCGGATCGGGAACCCCTTTAGCAGGGGATCCCCCATCCCCAGGGCTGACTTGGCAGCCCTAGTGCTCTGCCACCTGTGTGGCGGTGAGGGGGAGGCCTTGGTAGAGACTGATGCCACTCAAAATCTGCCACCTGAGGCTACCATTTCACCTTGTCAGTGGGTACAGCTGGCCCTAGAAACAGCTGTACCTCCAAGGTGCTAACCTAACATGGTTGCTCCCCTGCCCTGGATTTCGAAATGCCATCTGTTGGAGCACAGTTCTATCCAGCTCAGATCCCCTGGCTTGTACTCTCTTCTAGCCCACCTATGAGCCTGGGTGTACTGTAGTTACTCTGCCCCAGCTCAGAGGCTCTGTATCTTGTTCATTACAACTTCACATTACTACTTCGCTAAGCGAAAGATAGCCCACTAGGCTGTTCACTGTCAGATGCTCGACAAGTCCCATCATCACCCAGGTTTAAATTCCTAACATCACTTTCCTCATTCACAGGTGTGTTGTGTTTCCCTGAAGCAAGCCATTTGCTTCCCTGTATGAACCTATGGAGAAGGTGTGCAGGGCATGCAGTTAGGCAAGGGCCGTGCAATTAGTTTTTAAGAGTTTCAGGTGAGATATGGCAGAGCTCTGGATGCTTGTGATGTACATGCTAATTTCTTTAAAAATGCCACTGTTGTCTCCCGTCAAACAGGTTTTCAAAGTTGTTTTCAACCGTGACAGAAACCTGAAGAGCCTGTTTGACCAGAGACCATAATAGAATGAGTGTACAGTGATGCCTCTTCCATACCACTGTCAATTATCTGCCGGGGGGGGGGGAGGGGGGGAGCTCTTTTCTGTTTGTTTTTATTTACTAAAATGAATATGCTAGGGTGTTGTATTTTGGCCATCTTTATAGCAGCCCCATAGCCAGGATTTTGTGGCTTGTGGAGCAAAACTTTTTCTGGTGGGGCTGCCATTATTGGCCATAATGAAGGGGGGGGGGTGCGCGCCCCTCTCCCTCCCCTCCTGCAAGATTTAAAGGGCCCTTCAGTTGATCAGCGGAGAGCACATGGCAGGTGCGTGCCACCCCTCGCTTCTTCTCAAAAGCATTTCAAAGGGTCCCTTTAAATGGTTTTGAGAAGAAGCAGGGAGTGGCGCACGCCCCTCTTCCTCCCTCTCCCTCCTGCAAGATTTAAAGGTCCCTCCGGATGATCGGCAGGCCACGTGCTCCCTGTAGATCAGCTAGTAAGGTAAAGGTAAAGGTTTCCCTTACTCGAAAGCCAGTCAAATCCAACTCTAGGGTTGTGGTGCTCATCTCCATTTCCAAACCGAAGAGCCAGTGCTGTCTGAAGACTTTTTCCATGGTCATGTGGCCGGCATGACTAAACGCCGAAGTGCGCGGAACGCTGTTACCTTCCCACCAAAGTGGTACTTATTTATCTACTTGCAATTTCTCGCTTTCGAACTGCTAGGTTGGCAGGAGCTGGGGCCAGAGACGGGAACTCACTCCGTCACACGACACTCAGGTCTCAAACTGCTGAACTACAGACCTTCCAGTCTGCAGCTCAGCGTCTTAACCTCGGAACCACGGCAGCCCCAGCTAGAGGGCCCTTTAAATCTTGTGGGAGGGGAGGGAGAGGGGCTTGTGTCTCCCCCCACTTCTTCTCACAAGCATTTAAAGGAGGGATCTTTAAGAAAGTGGGGGCCCTTTAAGTAAGGGGCAGAGTCCCTAATAGCCCCACCATAGCTATGGGTCAGCTTTACAGCAACATTACTCAAAACAATCATAGTAACTAAACCATTAAACAAACAAATACCAAGATTCAGTTATAAAGGAACTTAGGATCTAAAAATATATATCTGAAAATCCAACATCAACGTGAATGTTTTAGGCACTTTGGGGACATTTGGATAGAAGTAGCATGGCAAAACTCCCAGGAAGGTATTGTTCCGTAGCTTTGGGGCCCAGCCTGGCCTCTCTGTGGTGATGAAACTCAAAGAAAGGCCTCATTTGCTGATTTTAAAGCACCAGAGTGGCGGTGGAGCAGAGAGTGTATGGGGGTAGACTATCTCACTTTAGCACCCTAGTGCCACTGCAAAGCTTGAAATCAATGTTATGAATTGAGAAATACTTGTCTGGGGAACCTGAATGAAACTGGCCTAGAGTGCTGCAGACAGCGTCTATGGAAATAAATACAGCAGGGCAGTGTTCCCTCTAAGCTGAGCTAGTGTGAGTTAGCTCAGTCTTTTAGCCTCCGGCTCATGCATTTTTGTCTTAGCTCAGGAAGGATGGCTCCAGAGTAAACTAATTTATGTGCTCGCTCACAACTGTAATGTCAGTAGCTCACAAAGTAGAAATTTTGCTCACAAGACTCCACAGCTTCGAGGGAGCACTGGTGGTGGTGGGGTGATCTCTGACCCACCTTGTCCTCTAGGGAATAGTAAAGTTGTCATGGCACATCTTTGCATTCCCCACAGCAACTGCAGCAATAAATAATGGCAGGAGAGCTGCGTAGGGGCTATGTAAACCCTCAAGCAAATTCCCCCATGGCATCCCGTTGCATTTCTGAATCCTGGCTTGGCGTGGCTCCCCTCTTGATACTATGTTGCAAAGCTCTTATTTGCATTTCTGATATGACAAAAAAAGCAACAGCCTCATCTATGGATATTGCCCCATTTGACGTGCAATCTTTTCCTTCTTGTGCTTCGACTCCCTTCAGTTCCCCCATCTCCCTTCTGCATGTAATTTGGGGTCTGGACTGTTTAGGTCTGGGGTCAGCAGCCTATAGCTTTCGAGCAAATATGGCTCCTTTAGAAAGAAGAGCAAAACTTTAAGTGAAAGTATTTTGGAGGTGGGATGCCAGGATAACCAGCATGTGAAGGAAATGTTGGGCAAAGATTTTGATAGGTTGGAAGGGCTACTTAGAGAAGCTTTACAGAAAGCGAAATCATAGAAATGCTCAGTTGCCAGTAATCCATGTGCAAATCATGGGCAGGCTTGTGCCAGTGCACTGAAACAACTGTTAATGTTGCTCCTTGCATATTACTTATCTTGGGACCCTGTATGCCCTACTTTTCAAATAAAAGACTCGCAACAACCAGTGTTTGGGCTGCATAAACTTTATTGATGTTTATTATTGCTGATAACTGACATATTAAGTGGGATATTTTCATGTATACACACACATTTTCTAAAACTGCCTCTGTTGATCTTTTGCTCTGATTTTTTGGGTTTTTTTACACAGTGTGTTTGTGTGTGTGTGTGTGTCCATGCCTGGACATAATGGCGACCTCTGGCAATTCCTACTGGGGCAGGGAGGACATTCAGAGAAGTGGCTTGATAGCCTGCCTCTGCCTTCCAACCCTGGTATTCTTTGGAGATCTCCTGTCCAAATACTTGCCAGGTTCGGCCCTGCTTAACTTCCAAGATCTGATGAGATCAGGCTTGCCTGGGCTATCCAGGTTTTTGCTCTGAATTTTGATGTAGTTTGACTGTCTAATTATAAAAGGTTGCTGACCTCTACCTTAGACTGACAGGCTGCTAGTGGCTCTGCCTTTAGGGACTGCAATAAAAAGACTTTCTCCAGTCCTCATTCTCTGCTCAGTCCTGACAGCTTTGTTTGGAAAAACTGGAGGAGGGAAGAACCAGCTATATTGCCTTGAGCTCTTTGGAAGAAGAGGGGGGATAAAAATTTAATAGATTTAGTTTTGTGGCAGCAAAATGTGTGTTCAAGCCAATTCCACCACTCTGGTTTATTTATTTATTTCATTTATACCTCAGCTTGCTCTCCAGTGAGGACCCAAAGTGGCTTACATGATTCTCCTCTCTTCCATTTTATCCACAAAACATCCCTGTGAGGTTGGTTAGTAAGGCTGCCAAGCTCCAGGTGGCACCTGGAGATCTCCGGCTATTACAATTGATCTCCAGACAATCAAGATCAGTTCCCCTGGAGAAAATGGCTGATTTGGATGGTAGATATGGCATTATACCCTGCTGAGGTCCCTCCCCTTTTTAAAGCCCACCCTCCCCAGGCTCCACCCACAAAATCTCCAGGTATTTCCCAGCCCAGAGCTGGCAGCCAGCCCTAGGCTGAGAGAGTGTGACTGGTCCAAGGTCACCCACCAAGGTTCCATTGCAAAGCAGGAATTGGAACTCAGGTCTCCCAGATCCTAGTCTGACAGTCCTAACTTCTACGCCGCACCGGCTCTGTGATTTCTCCAAAGGGGCTGTTTCAGTGCAGGAAAACAGAGCAAGGAGAAAACTTAAACTCCCCTCTGTATGACGCACTAGTGTCCTAATCTAAATCAGATCCCTGTGCACATGGGAACTGAGTGGGGAACCAGCAACACACATATTATAGAAAGTCTCTGTGACAGACTTAGACATGACACAAGGACTGTATCATATGTGGTCTGGCCCTTGAGAAATCCCAGTTCAGACATCCAGTAGGCCAGTGATGGCGAATCTTTTAGAGACCAAGTGCCCAAACTGCAACCCAGAACCCACTTATTTATCGCAAAGTGCCAGCACGACAATTTAACCTGAATACTGAGGTTTTAGTTTAGAAAAAAGAACTCATACATTAACATCTTTTGTCTTAAAAGAAAAACACAATAACAGAGCTTTCAATTATACAAACAACTTTTTATTGAAAGGTAAAAGTTTGCATTTGGCATGCTTTTGAACAATTAATGTGATTTTTGCTGTTGTATGCATGCTGATAATTTGTCTAACCTTGGCTCATACTTTGTAAGTTTGAGAGCAGCCCAGCCTCGAGTCATCTTTTTCCTTTTAGAGACTGAGTGCCCAAACTGTGTACGTGCCCACAGAGAGGGCTCTGAGTGCCACCTCTGGCATGCGTGCCACCACTGCACTAGGCCATGATACTCACTGCATGACCGTCGGTCAATTACAGGTCACAGAGGTGTGGTGCAACAGAAAAGGAGGAGGAGAGGACCATACACACCTCCCTGGACACTGGCCATCAATGTTCACCATCTGAGATGGTTCTCTATGTTGCTAATCAAAAAAGTGGAAACAAAAGTAGAAGAGATCAGTTTACATTCAAATTTAAATTATGGTGAAATGTAACATTTTAAAGAAATCACTTTACTCTCAGAGAAAAGGCAAAATCCAATTTGAGCATTGCCAGTGAAAAATAGCTTTAGTTTCACACAAAACTGTTGACCTTCCATAACTGTCTGCTGTGGTCTTCTCCCTCTGACCAGTGTATATAGCCCTCAGAGGTTTTGCAAGAGGCTTCGTGTATGGATATATAAAAAGTTCTCTGTTTCTGGCCATGGGTGTGAATAAAATTCCTGCACAGGCTGGCACCCGGAATGATGAGGGATATTGGAAGGCACGGAAAGGAAAATAATATTTCACCTTGGGACAGCAAAATAAACCCTGTGTCTGTTTACTGTGGAGGTGGGTGAAAAGAGGTTATAAGGGCAGATAATTATAACCATGCAAATGAAATAGTGCTCTTACTCCAACCCCAGCCATGCCTTAATTGCTGATCTTGAAATTCCTGTTTAGGCGGAGCTCTTCATAGAAAGACTTTCTCAGAAATTCCCTGGTAGGTTAGAAACAAAAGAAATATTCATCAAAACAGAAGGAGACATTGTTTGCAAAGTCCACTCATTGTGCAAGGCATTCGGTGTGAATCTGCAAATGCATTAAAAGCAGCAGTTTATTGACTGGAGGAGGGGAGATGCTGCCCAGCTGCAGGAAGAGAATTGTACTTCATTCATAAAATAGCTTTCAACACCTCCTCTGACCACATGGGAATGGCATGCTCTTCAGTGTTTGTGAATGGTTGTAAAAATCCCACGGAGTTCTCCTGCCCCCACGCACAAAAGCCACCTTTAAATATTTGCAAGGTATTTAAACAAAGGAGGGAAGGCTTCACCGGACAAGTTGATAGACTCTGATTAGGAGGACTGGCTTTTCCAAAATATCCTTGGCAGAAAGAATGTATTGATGTGCAGTGTAACTGGAGAGGTGTCCAACAAGTTTCTTTTTCTTTTTTTGGCCACTGGAATCAAGAGCTGTTTAATTACTGAAGAAGTGTGCTTGTGCACAAAAGCTTATACCTTGAATAAAACTCTGTTGGTCTTAAAGTTGCCACTGGACTCAAACGTTGTTCTGTTTAATTACCATCATGCTTTCCCAGCTAATAACCAGCTCCCAAAGTGGCTCACAGGATCTAAATGGAATGCAAATGACACAAAGTTCAGTATGGACTGTCCCTTGGGTTCTTTGCCCAGAGAGAGTTCCTAAAGGCACCACACACCTTCAGCCTGTTGCGGACCAGAGGGAGGCCTGCAGCCTCCAGGTCTGCCACCCCACCTGTTATGTCCACTGACTGCATGAGGCATAAGTGACATACTACCAGAGCTTGACTCCTTGAAACAATAGGAATCAAGGATCCTAGACCTCCAATAAGAACTCTGGTGGGAAATTCAAACCTGCCAATGGGACTCTTGGGTGTGTCCTAGGGACTGTATAAAGTTGGCCATCTCGGCCGGTATTGTATGCTAGTTGTGTACTGAATAAACCGATGCTTATCTCCACGTCGTAGTCCATCTTTCCCATGCAGTGAATCCAGTACACAATACCACCCTTCCAGGGTTGGGCTGTTGCTTGTGGGGCGGGCTGCAGGAAGCTGCTTGATAGCTGATCTTTGATGCTGGGCCCATCTGCCCAGAGTCATACTTGCTTTCCCACCCCCAAGGTTGCCAGGTCCCCCCCTGGCCACCAGCAGGGGCTGGGGGGTGGGCTAGGGTTGCCAGATCCAGGTTGGGAAACTCCTGGAGATTTGAGGATGGAGCCTGGGCAGGACACGAATCTCAGTGTGGTACAGTGCCATGGAATCCTCCTTCCAAAGCATCTATTTTCTCTAGAAAAACTGATTTTTTTGTAGTCTGGAGATGAGCTGTAATTCCAGGGGATTCCCAGGTGCCACCTGGAGGCTGGCATCCCTTTCTCCTGCCCTGGCCCAAATGGTGCCCCTGCCCCAGCTCACCACAAAGAGCCTAAAGATCCATACTCTTCTTGATAATCAAAACCTTAAGATAATGGAAACTGTTGCTCCTTTCTGGTGCCATTTCTATTTGCCCTTTATTTAATTGATTGGTATACTTACATAGTAATTCCGTTTACATTTTTTTGGCAAGTATTATTTTATGCTGCTGTTGTTCTTGCTGTGCATGAGTCTGCAAGTGTTGCATGGAGGGTTGCCAGCCTCCAGGTGGGGCCTGGAGATCTCCCGCTTTTACAACTGATCCCCAGCTGACAGAGATCAGCTCCCCTGGAGAAAATGGCTGCTTTGGAAGTGGATTCTATGGCATTGTACAAACAAAGGGAAAGTCACTGTTTAACGCAGAATAAACCACAAACAATATAATAGCCCAACAGGGTCTATATGTATAATAAGCAACCCACCAGGGTCTACAAGCAAAACATATAAGTCTCTCTTGTACAGAATATCATCAAACAAAGACACATAATCTTCAGACGAGGGACAAAGATGCCTGCTTTGATCCTTCGTTTCGTCAGGAGCTTCTTCAGCCTGAACCTCTTCAGAACAGGAAATCCAGTTTCTATTTTATTCAAAAACGATTATTCAAAAAGTAAGAGCATTGACGGGCAACCGATCCAAAAGGGACACAGCCTCACATAGTCGGCACGCCTTTTTTACTCAAAAAACAGTGTTTGTTCCCATCTGACTTTTCAACTGGTGCCTTTGCGTGTAGTCTGGGGTTTGTGATTGCAGGGATGCTATGGACTTGGAACACAACGGAGCATAAATTTCAAAATTGGTACTACACAGAATGTCTAGTCTCTCCACACATGTGAGCTATGACCAAGAAAGAAAGGGAAAAAACCACCCAAGCCACACTGCAGCCTTGAATGTCTACTGAAATGTTATCAAACTACTGCATAAAAGTCTATGCTAACACCCATTAACAGTAAATTGTATGTACAACAGGGAGTGGAGTGAGTAATATAGCAATGAAGAAAGACTCACAATGCTTGGGCAACTTTGCCCCTTCTTAGACATGTCAAGAGCAGAGCCAGAGAAAGAGGCAGATAGCGATATTATAGTGCAGTTTGGAGTCTTTATACAATGTAATGTCAAGGCTGCAATGTTTTGCTTCAGGAGCAATTAAACAGTTCATTTCATACACAGCGCACTCCCGACAAAGCCTTCTCATAAGTTCTAGAGGAACCATTATGGATTTTCCTGGAATGTCAGTATCCACTTGAACCTGATATTCAGAACTGTTGTGTTCATGAGAAATATAACCATCTTTCATGGTATCAATGCCACTTGCTTCTGGTATCCCCCCCTTTACTTCCTGTTTATGTATTTAATCCTAGGCCTCTACAAGTTTCAGCTCTGCATAAAACTGGCGCAGGCTTGCACAGGGTGTGAGTCACCGATCTGAATGCTGCCCACCAGCCATGCGTTGTGGCCTGTCGACTGCTTAGCAACTCCCGCTCTGTGTTGTTTGCAGTCCCAGGCAGGCAGCAAAAAAGAGACTTTTAACATGCTGCTTTGCATAACTTGCATTTGCTTGGTGGCGAGGGTTGCTGGGTCTTCCCTGGCCTCTGGAGGGGATGATGGGGCAGGGTTGCCAGATCCAGACTGGGAAACTCCTGGAGATTGGGGGATGAAACCTGGGGAGGACAGGGACCTCAGTGGGGTACCATACAGTCTACCCTCCAGAGCTTCCCTTTTCTCCAGGGCAACTGTTCTCGGTAATCTGGAGATGAGCTGTAATTCCAGGGGATCCCCAGGTCCCATCTAGAGACTGGCATCCCTGTGTGGATCACAACTTGAGCAGAACTTGGTCAGATGCTTGGTGCACTCAGATGACATCATGTATGTGTCTTATGACCCAGGGCTTATCCCAGGATGAGGGAGCAGTCCAGAGGAAGTTAACCAGACCTGAGTCCGCTGAAGTCAATGACAAATGATAATGGCGTAAACAGTCCTCTGTTTGAATCCTGATGTGATTGTAATTTGTGAGCAGCACACTTGGAACACCCAAAATATTGTTCATTTTTTCCCAGAATGCTTTACAGTATTCTAAATTGCAGATCTGGGTATTTGCATGTTATTGTACAGCTTTCCTATGGCTGTGTGAGTTCCTTCATCACCTCCAGTCAGTGTGTGTGTCTGGAAGAGGGAGGTGTGTGGCTTGTTTCTAGTATAGCTTGCCAGTCTCCTAATGTGTATTTGTGTTAATTCAGTGTTCCAAAGTGAATTGCAAATACTTAGCATGTTTTCACACTGCCCCCGGGAACTGTAGTCCAATCCAGTCAGTTCTGAGCCTGTGCTAACATGATGAATGACACTGATTGACTAATGCTGTTGTTGCTGCAGGCACAAAAGTAGCACATACATTAAAAATGTAGCTATTTGTAAATGATGTGTAACCTCCCTGTGATAAACCTGGGGCGTATGTGAGGCCAGCGTGCACCCACAGTGGCTGCTATCCCAGCTACCTTGTGCAATATGGCCACGATGCTCACAAAAAACTGTTTAAAATATTGCACCTTTCTACTTATGAAAAAATCATCAATGCAATTATATGAAGTGCATGGGTCTAAGAGAAAACAGGTACTACAAACAATGTAAGTTTACTTTTCAAATATGTGCAAAAATCAAATAATCCCTAATACATTTATGTTATTTTTGTCCTCACCAGGGCCTCCAGGGCAGCTAACAAATTAAAAATGTACATAATAAAATTACATAATAAAAACCAACAAAAACACATCATTAAAACAATTAAAAACAGAGCTAAAACATACACACAAAAACATAAAAGCAACAATTAGAATATTGTGCAGGAAGGAGGGATCACTTCAGGAATACCAAACCAGACAAAAAAGTTTCTACCCAGTGGCAGAAGATGGCAACAGAAGGGTAGAGGTGAGTCTCTTTGGGGAGAGAATTCCAGAGTTTTGGTGCCATGACTGTGAAGGCCCTCTCCCAGGTTGCCACCTACCTAATCTCAGAAAGCAGGGACACCTGAAGCAGGCCCTGCAAAGATGACCATAGTGGTTGGGTAGGTTCATAATGGAGGCCACAGTCCTTAGGTATGTTGGTCCCGAACCAAACAGGGTTTTAAAGGTCAACACCAGCACCTTGAATTGTGCTCCGAAATAGATGGGGAGCCAGTGTAGATGGGCCAATGCTGGAGTGATATGGTCTCTATGACCCACTGCACTCAACAGCCTGGCTGCAGCCTTCTGCACTAAGTAAAGTGTTCAAATACTTTTCAAGGGCAGCCCCATATAGAGCATATTGCAGCCAATGCTCCCTCTAAGCTGTGGAGTCTTGTGAGCAAAATTTCTACACAGTGAGCGACTGGCATTAAAGTTGTGAGTGAGCGATTTGGCTACTGCATAAATTAGTTTGCTGTGGAGCCAGCCTTCCTGAGCTAAGACAAAAAAAACCCTGTGAGCCAGAGGCTAAAAAACTGTGAGCAAGCTCACACTAACTCAGCTTAGAGGGAACACTGATTGCAGTAATCTAATCTTGATGTAACCAGGCCTTGCACCACAGAAGCTTTTTTCTGACCAGGAAAGGCTACAGCTGGCTAACCAGTTGACTCTGGTAAAAGGCACTCCTGGCCGTAGCACCCCAGACTAAGGACCTGTTCCTTCAGGGGGAGTGCAACCCCATCCAGAATAGGTAGCACCTTAAATTCTGGGTCAGATCTTTTGCTCACCAGTAGCACTTCCATCTTATTTGGATCAAGCTCCAGTTTATAAGCCCACAACCAGTCTGAAACTTCCTCCAGACACTGGTTCAGGGTTAGCTTCCCTGGTAGCAACTGGAAGCACAAGATAGAGCTGAGTGTCATCTGCATATTGATGACAACCCAGCCCAGGGATGCCAGCCTCCAGGAGGGACCTGGGGATCTTTCAGAATTACAGCTCATCTCCAGACTGCAGAGTTCACTTCCACTGGATAAAATGGATGCCTTGGTGTGTGAACTCTATGGCACGGTACCCCAGTGAGGTTCCTGTTCTCCACAGGTTCCACCCCCAAATCTCCAGGAGTTCCCCAACTTGGAGCTGGTAACCCTTCCCCCACCAGTGGCCAGGGGGACCTGACAACCCTAGAAATCTCCAGACGACCTCACCCCGGGGTTTCATGCAGATGTTGAAAAGCACAGAAGACAAGATGGAGCCTTGTGGGACCCCAGATTCCAAGGGGTTGAGGAGCAGTCCCACAGCTTCACCTTCTAAAATCTATCCTCCAGGTAAGACTGGAATCACCACACGACTAATGACAAGTAAGCACACGGTTAGAAGAACAATTGGTTTTTATAACCCGCTTTCCTCTATCCTAAGGAGTCTCAAAGTGGCTTACGAGCGCCTTCCCCTTCCTCTCCCCACAGGGGGCACCTTGTGAGGTGGGTGGGGCTGAGAGAGTTCTGAGGGAACTGTGACTGGCCCAAGGTCATCCAGCAGGCTTCATGTGGAGGAGTGGGGAATCAAACCCAGTTCTCCAGATTAGAGTCTGCCGCTCCTAACCACTGCACTATGCTGGCTCTCCAGTGGTTAAAGGTTTTCTCTTAGTAGGACTTGACCAATTCATATGCTACTGCAGTGTTCTGTATGCTATGGTTCCTAGTCCCTCCTTAACTGAAGCAGACCAATAGAAGTAAAGTAAAAACTGGAATTGCTAGCACTTTAATAGCATGTTGATTTTAACAGTGTTTTATAGTATTGTATGAATATTTATTAGGAATTGTATTAATGTAATGAATTGAATGTAATGAAATGAAACTACAGAGAGCCAGTTTGGTGTAGTGGTTAAGTGCGCAGACTCTAATCTGGGAGAACTGGGTTTGATTCCCCACTCCTCCACTTGTACCTGCTGGATGACCTTGGGCAAGCCATAGCTCTGTACCAGCTGTTCTCTCAAGGACAGTTGTCTCAGAGCTCTCTCAGCCCCACCTACCTCACAGGGTGTCTGTTGTGGGAAGGGGAAGGGAGAGGCGTTTGTAAGCTGCTCTGAGACTCCCTTGGGTAGTGAAGGGCGGGGTATAAATCCAGTCTTTTCTTCTTCTTCTTCTGTACTATGTGACTTCTATTCTGTTGTAAGCTGCCCTGAGCCAGCCTAGGCCAAAAGGGCAGGATAAAAATCAAATCCTCCTCCTCCTCCTCCTCCTCCTCTTCTTCCCTAGCTCAATTTCCTGGGGGAGGCGGGGCACAGACCTAGAGGGCCACTGGTCGCAAGGTGTAAGCACAGACAAGCCCCAGCAACTCCACCAGCGCCTCATGGGCTGCTTGGCTCAGACTGACGGCAATAGTAATCTGTCTCAGCTCACCTGCCATCTTCTGCACTGCTGTCAGTTTGAAAGAGGAAGCAATGGATGGGTGAACGGCCACTGCTAGAAGTGCTGGGCTGGGTGGCCCCTGCAGCCCTGGTTTGCTGTGCCCCTTGAGCCACTCAGCTTGGCTTGTACTAGGGCCCTTTCCCTGTCCAACTGCAATGTTCATTGAAGACCGTATGCTGTATGATTGCATTATTTTTTTAATTTTGCAATGTACCTTGAGTCTCAGTGAGAAAGGTGGGCTAGAAATAAAAGAAGTAAATAAAATAAATTAAATTTAGTTCTAGACCACTGCAATAACATCTGGATAAACAGATCACATAGCTAGGAAACATGTATCCCTCTTTCTGCTCCAGTATCTTCCTTCCTGTAGGAGGGAATACGTTATAGCCTGATCTTGTCAGATCTCAGAAGCGAAGCAGGGTCGGTACTTGGAAGAAAGATCCAGAATCATAGAATCACAGAGCTGGAAGGGGCCCTACAGTCCATCTAGTCCAACCCCTTGCTCAGTGCAGGATCAGCTTAGAGAATCCCTGACAAGTGTATGTCCAGCTGCTGCTTAAAGACTGCCAGTGACAGGGAGGTCACCACCTCCCTAGGTAGTTGATTCCACTGTTGAACTCTTGCTGTAAAAAAGTTTTCCCTAATATCCAGCCGGTACCTTCCCACCCTTAATTGAAACCCACTGTTGCGAGTCCTATCCTCTGCTGCCAACAGGAACAGCTCCCTGCCCTCCTCTAAGTGACAGCCCTTCAGATACTTAAAGGAAGACTCTGGAGATGGGGGTAATGACTATCCACCTCTGCTTCTCACTTGCCTTGAAAGCCCCTTGCTGTGGTTGCCATAAGTTGGTTGTGACTCGACAGCACTTCAGGTGCACACACACATACACACACAATATTCTGTGGATTCACTGGTTTGAATTCCAAAAGCTCTCCGATTTTTGGCACTTAGAATAAGGTTTTGTTACAAATATACCCGTAACCACGTTAGCAGAAATGATCTGACAGCATCCCTTCTGAATCCAGCTTTTCCTAAAGGATGACATTGGGGAAGGGAAATCGCCTGCAACTGGGTACATCACCAGATGGGTCTGTCATCACGAATAAAACTTCTTCTTAACCCCTAGTGAATGGAAGTGGCACTTCAAATTGGAGCGGACTCATAGCAAAAAAACCCTCTGCAAATGAAGAAGATAAAAGATTTGAATGTTAAGGAAAGAATGCAGGATAGATATCATTCTAACAAATGGAAAAGGAACACCCTAGTACAACATGATCAGGAAGCTGGGTGGGGGAGGGGGGACATCACTTCGAGAAGAAAATTTGTCAGTGTGATGGTTGTTAGCCCTAAAAGGTAGAATCCATTTAAGACAGGAGTCCCCAGTGTGGTGCCTGTGGGTGCTGAGCAGTGTTCCCTCTCAGCTGAGTTAGTGTGAGCTAGCTCACAGCTTTTTAGCCTCCAGCTCCCACATTTTCATCTTAGCTCAGGAAGGATGGCTCCAGAGCAAACCAATTTAAGCAGCAGCCAAATCGCTTGCTCACACCTTGAATGCCAGTAGAATTTTTGCTCACAGGACTTCACGGCTTAGAGGGAGCGTTGGTGCTAAGGTGCCCACTGACAACTTTCCTGGTGCCCAAGAAGAGTTTTTAGAAAGTGGGCAGGGCCGGCCAGGGCGTTTGCCCAGCAGGGCTTCTGATCGACCATTGGAGATCTGCTTGGCTGTTCAGGCTCAAAAAGGTGGGGACCCTAATTTAAGGTCAGAGGTTATGCAGTGCCACCAAATGAGAAGGGAGCACTCGCTGGAGAAAACCCTGATGCTGGGAAAGATTGAAGGTCAAAGGGGATGGCAAAGGATGAGATGGTTGGACAGTGTTACTGATGCGACGAACATGAAATTAAACAAACTCCGGAGCATGACGGAAGACAGGAGGGCCTGGCGTGATGTGGTCCATGGGGTCACGAAGAGTTGGACTTGACTGTGCGACTGAACAACAACAACGACAACATATGCAGTGCAGTGATGCATCTTAGTTGATTTGGTTTGATTTATTGCCCTCCCTCCCCTGCAGGCAGGCTCAAGGTGAGTAACAGCAATAACAATAAAACCATTTAAAATAAATACAAATTAACATTAAGAACAGTGTCTAATATTGATATCCGATGGCAGCCAAAACATTAGAACAGATTAATACAGTTGGTCCAGGTAGGCATGGATGATCATGTGATCTCAAGTCTCTTTGCATCTTTATGCAAGACTCACAGTTGGCTGTGTGAATGGATGGAAAGCATTGTGTTTGAAGTGGTTTGGACGTTCTGACTCGGCTGTGATGGGTCATTCATACATGCAGGTCATGAGTTGATGGCTGCAGTCACCATCTGATAAATGTGTTCGTGTGAGCTAGCTTTGAGCTTTTAAGAGTTTTCCTTTTATCAGGTTAGTTCACTTTTCCTAGATTCCTTCTCTGACACTGGACAAAAACATTAGAGGAGGAGTCGTAGTTCAGAGCCTGAGTAAGTATGATGTGCTGAGATCATCACCATAAAGTCTGGCTGCAAAAAGCAGTCAGAATGATGGTGGGGGTGGGAAGGGCATGGGTTTAACACTCCGCCCTGTTCACCATTTCCCTAATTGAAAATGACTGTCCACTTGGATTTTAATTATTCTGAGTAATGAAAAAACAGTTGGGAGCTGAGGAGGGATCAGGTTTTTGATCTGGGAAACAGCATGGGGAGGGGAGTGTTGTGTGTGTGTGTCAAGTTGCTTCCGACTTATGGTGACCCTATGAATTACTGTCCTTCAAAACATCCTATTGGTAACAGCCATTCTCAGGTCTTGCAAACTGAGGGCTGTGGCCTCCTCTGTAGAATCAATCCATCTCATGTTGGGTTTTTCTCTTTTCTTGCTGCCTTCAACTTTTTCTGGCATTATTGTCTTTTCCACTGACTCTTGACTTCTCATAAAGTGACCAAAGTATGATAGCCTCAGTTTAGTCATTTTAGCTTCTAGGGAGAGTTCAGGGGGGAATTACTCCCTCCAAAGTTCCATGGTCCTGATCCACATCCATGGCCCTGATCCTTCTTTCGTTCCTTTCTTGGCCAGTAAATTATATGTTGGGTTGACATGATCAGAGGTCCCCAACACCATGTGTCATCTGGCCCTTAGTGGTAGAGGTCATGCTTTAACTGTGGAAGTTCCTTGACTCAGTCACTGGCACTTCCAGCTATTCTAGCAGGTGCTGGGTGCAACTTCTGGCTGTGGACAATGTCATCTAGTAAGTGTAGAAAACATAGTTCTAGAGAGATCTGAACCCAAATACAGATGCTGCTTTGTATGACTGATGGGGAAGAGGGGCTGTGGCTCAATTGTAGATCACCTTGCTTTGCATGCAGAAGGTCCCCGGTTCAATCCCCAGCATTTCCACAGAAAGGATTATGGGTAGCGGGAGATGGGAAAGGTTAAGTGTTCAAAGCACATGACAACAATCCTTAAAACAGCCCTTTAGAATAGGCCAGGATGATCTCTGTGATTATGTGAATGGGGAACTCAGAGAGCAGTTTGCCTAAGGCCACATACAGTGCACTCCTAAAGCACAGGAGCCTTTCTACTGAAACCCATTCATGGGGGAGAGGGTGCTGTTGTGTTCTTAATGCTGGGTATCAAAATAAGAAAGCAGCATGGATTCAGACACTACTTGAAGGAGTCTCAGAGCAGTTTACAATCCCTCCCCCTGCCCACAACAGACACCCTGTGAAGTAGGTGGGGCTGAGAGAGCTCTCTCACTCGAGAACTGCTCTTGAGAGAACTGCACTGAAAGGACTTGTGACTGACCCAAGGACACACCAGCAGCTGCATGTGAAGAAATGGGAAATCAAACACCGTTCTCCCAGATTAGAGCCCGTGCTCTTAACCACTACAGCAAACTGGCTCTCACAGGTCCACTTCTTTCTCTGTCTGGAGTGAGAACAACTACAGTGAGTACAACTTCCTTTCTCCCTATTCCCGTCCACACCAAATCCTGAAGCAGACTACAGCAGTCAAAAACACTGGCCTGGATTGAAGGAACAGAGCTCCAAACTACCACAGGGCAAGGGCGCAGACTTTCCAATTTCCCAGGGGGGGCTGGGGCTGGGCCCGAGGTGATGGTGCTATGCTAGGTCCTTAAAAGAACCGAGGCCCAGTGACATCATAGGGAGGAGCCAGTGACATCACAAGCCATTGTCACTATCTATGAAGGCAGAGCCATGTGAGATTTAGGAAGAGGCTCCCCAGAAATTAGGGGGGGCTGGGAACCCTTGGGATCCCCCCAAGCCATGCCCCTGGGCTGGGCTAAACCCAGGAAAAGGTGGGAGTTGGCCAGTGGTTATAGTGGTATCTCAGCAGTCTCCTGCTGTGTCCTTTATTTAAATTAACTTTTAGAACTGTCACTTGAAGTTCTGCAAATATACTTATTATGTGCAGGGGTCATTTCGAGCAGGAGCTCGGGGGAGCTCTGCTCCGGGAGTTGGTGCCAGCCCCGCCCCCCGCGGGGGAATGCCTGCTTGTGTCATGGCTGCAGCAAAATGACGCCATCCCCTGGAAAGGTCCTTGTTCCTCCAACCAGCCTTCTGAAGGCTTCAGCCACCACTGAAGCTATCCTCCCAAAATAGTGGTATTTCTGAGGCTTGGATTAGTAGCTGTCCCTCCTTTCTTTCTTTCTTTCTTTCTTTCTTTCTTTCTTTCTTTCTTTCTTTCTTTCTTTCCGTGATGTCAGGTGGTTTAGCATATGCAAATAAGCTATGCTAATACATTATGCTAATGAGCTCCTGCACCTCTTTTTCTACGAAATGACCCCTGATTATGTGTATAAAACAAACAAATGGTCACAACGTTGAAAGTAAGGAGAGCAACACAGAAAAGTCTGTAGGGGGACATTTTAGAAGTTTTCCTGGGCATTCATTTACAGGAGTCTTGTTTTTGTCTTATTCATAAGGGTGACTTTGTACTGAAATTTACTAAATTAAGGCATCACAGATGCCTTTGTTTGGTAAACGCATGGCTGAAGTCTCTGAGCTAGAATACCAAACAGTTGCTGTGCACTCAATTTCTGAGCAATGTACAGAGTTCACAGTCATTCCACTTTGCAACCTATTTTTCCAGTCCCAGAGCACTGAGCCTATTCCCAGGGGCTGTCCTGTCATTCCACTCTGTGACCTGTCATTCTAGTCCCACAGCACAGATTCTATGGCTAGGGATCATCATTCCACTCTGGGGACTGTAATTCCAGTCCCAGAGCACAGATTCTATTCCTAGGGACTGTAATTCCACTCTGGGGGCTGTCATTCCAGTCCCAGAGTAGCGTATCTGGGCCCAAAGATCTTAATGGAAAAAACATTCCACATTCTCTTTACAACTTTTTATGGGCTGCAATGAATTTCAGTGGAGTCCATGACAGTCAATTGGCATTCCTGACTCCCATTATCTCCAATGGGCCTTCAAGCCTTTCCCATTGTTTCCAATGGGCAATCCTGTCCTTCCTTTTATACACCCAGTTAGTTGTCCCTTTGAAATTATACCATACCATTTTAAGTAACAGCAAAATGAAAAGCATGAATGAAGAGAACAGCAAAATAAAGAGTATAGAGTGCAAATTTCTTGCCAATGTTCGTTCTGGGCTGCACACAGGACAAAATGAAATTTTAAAAGGCCTCTGATCTGCATGTCCCTCCCAATCTCACACAGCAGAACCAGAGTTTCCAATTTCAGCGCTGGAGCAAGGGATGCCAGCCTCCAGGTGGGACCCAGGGATCCCCTGGAATTGCAGCTCATTTCCAGACTACAAAGATCAGTTTCCCTGGAGAGAATGGATGTTGGGCTCTATGGCACTGTACCTCTGTCCTGCCCAGGCTCAAGAAAGAAAAAAAGAAAGAAAGAAATGGAGGGAGGGAGGGAGGAAGAGAAGGAGGAAGAGAGGGAGGAAGAGAAAGCAAATAGATGGGGAAGAGAGAGAAAGAAAGAAGGCAGGAGGGAAAGAAAGCAAATAGATGGGGGAGAGGGGGAGAGAGAGAGAGAGAAAGCAAGCAAGCAAGCAATTAGATGGAGAGAGAGAAGTGAAAGACAGAAAGAAGGGAAGGAAAGAAAGAAAGGAAAGTCAGGCTGGAGTGTGTGTGTGTGTGTGGGGGGAGGCAGCTCCCTTACTTCCTGCTTTTACACACCTCAACAGAAAGAGAAAGAAGAGAAAAAGACTGAAAGAGAGAGAAAGGCCCCCCTTCTGCACTGACTGCAGGAGAAACCGCTTTCTCCTGCAGCCCAGTTTAAACCGTAGGAGAAACTGAGCCACTCACCGCTGACGGTGCTGGCATTGGCAGCCCAAGGCTCCCTGACCTCCCCCGCCTCCATTCTTAATCTTGCCCACCTCTCCTCCCCAACTTCCGTCCTTCCCACCAACTGGCACGCAGGTGCACTCTGATCCTGGCTCTGCTACTTCCCCCTCCAGGATCTTAAGGATGGCTAGGTGCAGCAGCGTCAGTGGGAATGCGGCTTGGGTTTTGGCAGTGATGGCAGCAGCTATGAAGTAGCTCCACTTTGCTGGAAGGTGGGTGGCCACTTTATAGTTAGTGCAGGCGGCAAGGGAGAACCCACTAGCCCTGCAATGAGAGGGAAATTGGTGTGCTGGCACTGGTTGCCCCCCCCCCCCGAGGGGGGTGCTCATTCACCCCTGGAAAATTTCAGGGGTAGCCTCAGCCCCCAAGCCCCCCTGAAGATGACACCTATGCCACAGGGGACACTCAGATGAGGATTGTGCTATTTGTGTTTTGCTGGGATGATGTCTGAACTGTCATCCTCCCACATTTCAGCTCTTTCACTTAGACCCTGGGATAATCTCTCAATCTCATGCACGCTTTACTTGACAAGCAAGTCTTATTGAACTCAGTGGAGCTTACTTCTGAGGAAACATGCACGGGAATTGGCTGTAAGCGAGTATGCTTTTTATTCAGTTATATAGGTTTATACTTATATGTCAGAGAGATGATGTCATAGTTGAGGAGTATTTCTCCTGATGTCTTCCTAGCTGAGGAGTATCAAGAACTCTGCAGCTGCCACCTGCCTTTTTATTCTGTTTCTCTGTCTCATCTGCTTTTTTGTTAAGTGCTCTCAAAACAACAAAGGGTAATGTTATGCATGGTTCCCGCTAAAGCAGAAAGAAGTAGAGGAAGGAGATTTGCCAGAGGGGAAAAAATTATGACAGGAGGGGGGAAAAACAAAGACAGGCCCTATAAAGAAGGAAGGGGAAAAATGTTAACGGAGTGACTCACGGCAAGCATCATATGACTAATCACCTAGAACAGCTTGTTTCAAGGGTGGAATCTGCATTTGCCGAGGAAGCTGAGAGGTTATGTGAACTGATGCATTGGTTCAGCTTGGGCAAAAGGGCACCCCAGTGCCGTCGACCATAAAGGACATTGTTTTCTTTTTCCATGCTGGAGTCTTCTAGGTTCATCTGAGCAGATTTTCAATGACAGCATACAGAATACATTTTTTTTACCCTAGCCACATTTTTTCCAGTCTGAAAATAAACAATTGGCTGTATCTTCAAAGGATATTCCTAATGCACCAAGAGTACATTAATGTCAGTTTGAACTGTTTCAGCATTCACAAGGACTATTTATTCATTTGGAAAGGTTGCTCTGGTGGTGGATCTGTGTCGATAGGTACAACGTGGCTAAATCAGAGGTGGCAGAACACTTGATCTTAAGGGGAAGGAAAGCACCCTTCACCAGCTTCAGTACAAATATCTCTCTGTCATGGGCTGAGCTCTGGTTCTGCAAGTTTTCTGCATGGTTTAATTGGAATTAGGAAAAAGCTGTCAAGGGTGCATATTGGCTAGAGACTGTGTCATCACCAACGTGCCTCCTGCCCCGTCTTCAGAACTGTTTTGGCACAAGCAACAACAACAACAACAACCCCTAACAGAGTAAGTTGAAAGATTAATGCCCATAGGTTTTGAGCTTGATATGCTTTTAAAAAAATATTTTGAAAGGTAGATGGTCCTTCTGAAGCACAAGTGATGAAGGATGAAGCTGATGATCAAACCAGTGTTCAATTTAGTAGTATGTAAGGCAACCTGTGAAACACAATTCACATTACAACTGAAAGATTCACTGTGGCCACTGTTAACATGCTGTCTATCTTCACCCTTAATTACAGGCGTGGAACTCTCACAAATTGAGCAATTAGATCATCTGGGTAGCAGCTCACAGCTACTTCAATAATGCAGCCTTTTGAATGTCAGATCATTTTCTAAGTAAGCAAGCAAGCGCACAGTTTTACAAGGCTTAAACACTGTCAAACTCCATTGATTTCAATGGGAGTGTTATACCCCCCCACCCCAAATCACATGCCTAATTTGCAAAAACAAAAATCATTAATTATAAACAATTTTGTTATTGCTGTAATTACATTACTTGTAGTCTACTTGTAGTCTTGGTTATAATTAGTACTTAAAGAGAGTAACAGTGGTATTTTTTTAAATGCGATGAATGGCACAGTAGAGTTGCATTTATTTACTCCCAAGATCATTTAATGGCATTGCTACATTGTTTTAAAATTGGGAGAGGCAAAGGTGATAGCTTCGATGCAGGGGAAAAACTGAACCATGGAGTTCAGAAGTTGAAAGTGTTTCCTGTGTATACACAAGTATGCAGTAGAAAAGGGTAAAGCAGTGGTGTGTGTAAACACGCAAGGATATATTGAGAGCTGATTAATTGCAGCTCCCTCCATATGCAAACAGGTATCTCTGCTTTATACTTTGAGTTTTTTAAAACTATTACAAACACTGATATAGATGCAGAGATATTCCTGCCATGCTTTATATATTATTTGGCAACCCCATTTGGTTTCAGACTTGCTTTATATATTATTTGGCAACCCCATTTGGTTTCAGACTTACATGTGTGAAAATAGGTTTTTGAAAACCAATGTACACATTCTGGGGTCTATGAACAATTCCTGTTTAGAATTCATGTGTTTGCTGTAGGCATTGCTAGTATAATGCTGTTGTAAGGAGTTTGGTGCTGTAGTAGGGTAGATGAAAAATTACTGTAGCATTCCAGTTGTGGGGCCACCACCAAAAAGCCCCTCTCCCTAGTAGCCACTCATGTTACCTCTGACTGTGGAAACTTTTTGAGAGGGGCACACAGAGAAAGACCATCTTAACTGACACACAGATATGTATGTTTAATATATATTGTTCAGTATCATGGTTTGAGACTGTTTAAGGCTTTCAGGTAATAACCAATACCTTGAATTGTGCCCAGAAATGAATCACCAGTCAGTGAAGCAGAATTTATTTGCCTTATTTATAGTCCACCTTTCTTAGTGAGACTTAAAGCAGATTTACACAATGTAAATCAGTGCAATCAATAGGACAATACATCTAATAAGCAATGTAACAGGACTAGGAATTGTTGAAATTACAAACAGAACTGTCATCTAATCAAAGCATGTTCTGTGTATCTGACACGATTTTGCAACCTTGTTTTGTTTACCCAAATATCTGTATCACAGGTAGAAATACAAAGGTTACTGTGTCAACATGCACTGTCAAGGATGGGGGGGGGCGGGGGAAGATGGAATCCCAAGGGGTAAGGGAAAGGAACTTTGTTAGTGCTTAATTTCTAGAAAAAGAGTCAGATTGGAAATGACACTCCCTGCGCTCAGATTTTTTTAGTATTTGATGCTGTCCCCAACTCATAGGTACTCTGAAAATACTCAGTAATAAGAGATGTACAGTCTGCATTATCTCAAGGGCATAAGAACATAAGAACCCTGCTGGATCAGAACAATAGTCCATCTAGTCCAGCATCCTGTCTCACACAGTAGCCAACCAGTTCCCTGTTCCCTTCCAGATTTAAAGTGCACAATCAGACAGCGACATCTGCCTCCCATTTCCTAGTCATTGGCATCTTGTTCTGACTGGCCTTGGAAGTGGAGTTATTAGGCATTGGGGAAAGTCCATTCTTTACAGATGTCAGCGCTTCCACCCCACATTTCTGGAAGTCTGAATTCCCGTTGCAAACTCAAGCCGGTTGGGAAGTGTGAACCTTCCTGTCCATTTCCACCCCCCTCTTTTCCTAATCAGGTAGTGATGTGGGCATAAGCGCATACTCACCCCTGGCATTGTCAATTACTGCTTGTATGTTCAAGCAGCCAAGTAGTCATTATGGATTGGGAGCCCACGGGACAGTTGTTTTGAGCAACAAATCCCCCCGCAACCCCTCTCTCCTGTTTCTGATTCAGAGTTATTGTTTGAGAGCACCCCATGATTGACACGAGTAAATGTACTGCAGTCAGTGGGACTACTCTCATGTAAATCTGCATGGTGCCTGCGCTCCTCCCCATATATTCCAATGAAGAGCGATGAAACAAATGAGGCTGAGAGTGGCTGCAGTACTTGGCAGAGGGATTTTGGAGCTGCCACAATGGAGTGGTGCATCCAATGAACGCTTCTGCGCATGCATGACAGTTTTTTTTTAAAAAAAGGATGCCGCCCAACCACGCTCTCTGTGGTTACCGTGCAGCAATAATCTGAAACCACGGAGTGAGCACTCGGTGAGGCAGGTTTAGGGTGGGATGTCAGACCAAAACTCTGTTACAAAAAACAACAACCCTGGATTAATTAGAGACAGGACCATAACGTGCCAAGGCTGTCATCTGACTGCAGCCTGTGTAAAGTAGTATTTCCTTTTGTCCATCCTGATCCTACTGCCCATTAGTTTTATTGGATGCCCTTGAGTTCTTCTATTTTGAGGGAGAAAAACGTCTCTCTGTCAATTCTTTCACCCCATGCATAATTTTATAAACTTCTATCATGTCTTCCCTTAGTTGTTTCTTTTCTCAACTGAAAAGTCCCAGATTCTTCAGCCTTTCCTAATAGGGAAGGAGCCCCAACCCCATAATTATCTTGGTTGCCCTCTGTACTTGTTCCAGCTTTTGGAGATGCCGTGACCAGAACTGTACATAGTATTCTAAATGAGGGCACACCGTAGATCTATACACAGGCATTATAGTATTGACTATTTATTCTCAATCCTTTTCCTTATAATCCCTAACACAGAGTCTGCCCTTTTCACCACTTCAGCACTCTTGGTTGACACTTTCATTGAGCTATCCACTATGACCCCAAGATCTTTTCCCCTCTTAGTAAGTTCAGACCCCCATTAGCCGATACTTGAACGTGGGACTTTCTGTTCCAATGTGCATCACCTTACACTTACCAACACTGAACTTCATTTGCTGCACTGTCGCCCACTCACCCAGTTTGTGGCGGTCCAATTGGAGCTCTCACGGTCAGCCTTGGTTTTCACTAACCTGAATAATTTTGTGTCATCTGCAAACTTAGCCACTACACTACTCACACTTAATTCCAGATCCTTTATGAATCAATTAAATTGAACCCCCCCTAATATCAATCCTTGTGGGACCTCACTGCTTACTATCCTCCATTGTGAGAACTGTCCATTGATTCCCACTCTTTGCGTCCTGTCATTTAACCAAGTTTTTAATCCATAAGAGATTCCCCATAAGAGTCTTTTCCCATGACTGCTAGGGTTACTCAAGAGTCTTTGGTAAGGTACCTTGTCAAAAGCCTTTTGAAAGTCCAGGTATATAATGTCCATTGGGCCACTGCTGTCTGCATGGCTGTTGATTTTCTCAAAGAACTCCAAAAGATTGGTGAGGAAGGACTTCCCTTTGCAGAAGCCATGCTGATTTTCCCTTAGCAGGCTTGGTCCCAGCCCTGTAGCTAACAACTTTTTGCTCAGGGGGCCAATGTTTTGCTGGGAAGGCCATGGTGCTGCAGAGAAATCCAGTGTGTGTGTGGGGGGAGGATTCCACTTGGCTGTAGCCCACAAGTCCCAGAAGACCCCCTCTGCAGCATGGCGAGAGACCGTGCTGGTATGCTTGGTGACCTCTACAGAAGCTGCTGCCTCCACACACCCATGGCTGACCCCGCCAGCATCGCCGGCCTCAGAAGGGGGGAGGGAGAAAGAGAAAGGCCAGCACCAAGCCCACCCCACGTGTCCTGTCCTCAAGATGGCGAGGAGAGGAGCCCCCTGGCTGGTCTCTAGCAGCAGAGACTGAGCAGGGGAAGAGAGCAGGGTACCTCCTTCTCCTCGCGGGAGCCCGGCTGGCCATGGCAGGGAGGGAGGCAGGCAGGCAGGAGGTGCCCAGGAGGGTGGCAGGTGTCCCTGCTCAGCAGTCCTCCTGGCAGCAGCAGGCAGTGCAGGAGGGAGGCGCGGTGGGCGGCAGGGGTCCCTGCTCAGCAGCCCTCCTCTCTGACCTCCCAGCAGCAGCAAGGACGGCTGGGGCAGCAGCAGGCAGCAGGCAGCGCGGGGTCACTGGCTGCTGGGCTGAGGACAGCAACAATGGGGGGGGAGCCAACAAGGATTGGGGGGCCCTGTAAAACCCGGGGGGGGGGGATGGGCCCTGCAGTAGCTACGGGCCTGCTTGGTCCCTCTATGTGCCTAACCATTATATCTTTGATTACAGTTTCTACTAATTTGCCTGGGACAGACATTAGTCTGACTGACCTGTAATTTCCTGGTTCACCTCTGGATCCCTTTTTAAAAATTGGTGTCACACTTGCTACTCTCCAGTCTTCTGGTACAGTGGCTGAATTTAGTGATAGGTTACATATGGGTTAGTAGATCAACTAGCTCATATCTGAATTCCTTAAGAACTCTTTGAGTGTATGCCATCAGGACCTGGGGACTCAGTCTTATCCATTCTTTCCCCCTCTTGTTTAATCAGCTTTTTCTTTTAGCATACTGAAAAGAAATAGAAAGAACCAGGAAGAGCTGCTATTTCAGATTATTGTATCAGCTAGGATCACATATGCAAAGTACAATACTGGAAACAAAAACATGCCTGCATTAAAGGAGTTGCTAATGCAGTTCTTATGAAAGCACTTCTTGGAATAGAATGCTAGACAAAAAGTTACTGCACAATAACAGTTCCAGAGGACTGGCCCAGTTACAATGCAATCCTAAAAACACTTTCTGGGGAGTAAACCCCTTTGAATAGACCTGAGTGAAGGCTTCTGAGTAACCTGGCTTAGGATGCGACTGTTTCTGCTAAAATATAAACAGGTGGCACCTTCGAGAATGCCCTGACCTGGTAAACCCAGGAGGCTAGCCTAATCTTGTCTAATCTCAGAAACTAAGCAGGGTTGGGTGCTAGTTAGCATTTGGATGGGAGACCACCAAGGAAGTCCAGGGTGTCTAAGCAGAGGTGGGCAGTGGCAACCTATCTCTGCCCATCTCTTGGCCTCCAGGGTTGCTGCTTCTAGGGGATGTTTTTGTGGATCCCCTACCTGAGTCGCCCTAAGTTTTAGTCCAGGGAGCTGATGCTTGACGTCAGAATTGTTGTCTTTAAGGCACCTCCAGCCTCGTTTGTTTTTAGAAAATCACAGGTTTCCTTTATTTGGACGATGAGCGCGAGGATGAAGGAAAAGGGCTGGTCCGCTTCACCTCCGCTGCGGCCGGATTCCACCTTCCTAAAAAGCGGCAGAGACGAGGGGAACCGAAACTGACGACGGGGCCGAGGAAGTGGTAGCACTCTGTGCGTGCTCAGAGGCATTCGTCCACAGGACCCGCGTGGAAAGGAGCGGCCCCTGGGGGAGGCGCGCGCAAGGCGGGCCCTCGGGCGCCGCCCCGCCTCTAGCTCCTCGCGGCCCGTCCCTCTCGCGCCGCTCGGCTCTGCTCGGGGCTGACCTACTTTCGGCGCCAGATTCCCAGCGCGCCAACCGCAAGAGCGCGCCCCCGCCTCCCGCCTGGCAAACTCTGCTCCGGCCGCGCGCCCGCCACTTGCCGCCAGCCCCCCCCCCCCGCGCTGCTCCTTCCCTCCTGAGGGGCGCGCCCTCAACACCCCCCCCCCCCCCCCGAAAGAGAGGCCCGCGAAGCGGCGGCTTCTTTTCCCGCGCGGGCGGCATGGCGAGCTCCAATCCCGCTCCGTGGCCGGCGCTGCTGCCAGTCTCTCCTGGGGGCTTCAGCAGGGCCGGCCCGCTAGCCTTGACTGCGGCGGCTGCTGAGGGCCCCGTCAGAGACCTTCCTTCGCGCCCCCCCCCCCCCGCGCCGAAAAAACACCTGCCCTGCCCTGCCCCGCTTCTGGGACCGGACCTCCCCACCCCCCCACCCCGTTGGCCCTCCCGTCTTCGCCTCAGACGGCCCCCCGACAGAACTTTCTTCACGGGCACACTCCCCCCCCCCCCCGGTCCTTTCTCTTCCCTGCGGGAGCGCCCTTTTCCCCGCCCGGCACAGCTGCCCTGTTTGCCGGGGGCATCTCTGTCGCCAGAAGCGCGCGCCGGGCCTTCCCCAGCGACCGGTCTCCGAGGTGAGGCGCGTGCACTGCACTGGCCAGGTGCTGATGACCCTTCCGCGCGCGCGCGCCGGCCGGCCGAGCGCCTCCTCTACCACCGCCCCCCCCCCCCCCCAGCGCGGAGAGTTGTTGCCTTGCGCGCGCCCTTCCCGCGCTCGGGCTCTCGCTCGAGGCGTGCCCGCGCCCGGGTCCCACTGACCCAGGAGGAGCGGCGGGGGCGCGCGCGGGCGCCCGTGCGCGGATGCCAAGGGAGGACGGGCTAACCCCGAGCCGCGACGGAGTTACACAACCAGTCAGGGCAGCTTGCGCGCTGCGAATGTGAGTTTCCCCAAGTCAGCCAAACCTCCTGCCGCGGTCTCGCCCGGTCTTTTGAGCCAGCCCGCGCCTCCCCCCTCCCCCTCCAGCCTCTCAAGCGCTCGGGGGTGGGTTTTTTTTTGCCACTTCTGGAAGGATTTTTAAATATATATATAATTGTTTTCTTTTTGTTGCATCAGGGGTGAAGCCAGGCTTTCAAGATGCTCTGGTTTATTCTCCTGGAACCTGGCAGGGAACTGAGGACTCCTGCTGCTGCTGGCCAGCCATCCTCTTAGAAGCTGGGTGAGTTCTTGACATGGGACGGTGAGAAGAACCTCTGGGCTGCTGCTGTGGCTCTGGTGTCTTTTGGGCTAATCTGGTTATGTTTCCCTCTCGCTTGACATTGTGGCACATGGGAGTGCCAATCTCTATTCGGATAGCATTGATCCTGGCAAGCTGTCGGAGAGATGCTGCTGGATGAGGCCAAGAACTTCGCTTTTATGTTTGGGAGTGTGTGTTAAAAATGTTCTTGGGTTTTCTTTGCTGTGATGTAAAGGGGCTGCCGAGTCCCTTGTGCTGCTGCTCTGAAGCGGCTTTCCCCTTCCTTAAGGTACCTCAGAGAGGGTTCCTGTAAGGTGAAGGGAATTCATCAACAGAATCACTGAGACCCAGGGATAGAATTGTAGGAGACCTGGTTTCCCTGGGCGTTTGTGGAAAGAGGTATGTGATTTGTATGTTTGAGTTGGGGTTAGGTATTGTGTGTGTGTGTAAGAATAATTTTTATCTGCAGGCACTGTCGTGGTGCGTTAGTGGTTTCCTTATCACCTAAATCAGATTCAAATGTTTACCAACTTCTAAGGATGCGTTTCAACTTGAGGATGTGTTTCAACCTCAAATTGAGTCCAAAGTGCTTTCATTTCTCCCTTTTAAAATTAAAATCAGTAGAAAAGGAGAGTTTTTTTTGATATTCAAGAAGACATCGTTAGGGAGACCAGAAAAAAAATTGGAAAGAGCTTGCATGGAAACTAATGAAGAGGTACCTTTAAAATATAGATGTCAAGGCTTGTCTGTGTTTCCACGGGCTTTTGGCACAATTCATGGCAAACAGCATGCCTAGCTGGAGTTAGGAAGTGTCAAATGGCCTGATAGCGTCTTTAAGCAGTGGTAATGGAAGAGTGAAGTTTATTCATCTAGCTGTGCCTTATTTGCTGTAATAGTAAGAGAAGGATTTACCTTGAATTTCCATGAATGTAGATCTTCCAAGTTTTTGTCTTTCATTATAGAAATCTAGCTGTACTAACCGCTCAAACTGGAACTGGGGAAACGGCATAATATTCTTATGTAGAGAAGTTGGAAACTAGGTTAAAAAGGTTTACTCCTCCCTGTTTGATTTTGCAAACTGTTTATACTAATTTGGAATTTTGGAAGTTCTTGATGTTCTTCTGACACACAGGTTGGAAGAAGACTGTGTTGGGAACGCTCTGTTCCTAATAACTGAACTTAATATATAACTGGATATTGGTTGGGTGAAATTGCATATTGATTATTCCTCTGGGTGGTTTGTGTTAGAAACATACTGCTAAGCTGTGCCCAGGTGACTCAGATGGTGTCATAACCATCTTATAGAACACTTGACCTTTGTAAAATTCCACTGTTCTGAATGTCAGATTGGAGCCATGAGATTTCCAGTTTTGCAAGTCCCCAAAGTAGGTCCATCATAAGACGATTTATGAAGCCGCTCTGAAATGAATTGGAGGAGGAGAGAGTGTATGTGAGAGTGAGCGAGGGCATAAAGATTAATACTTGGATAGTGAAACATAGTACACAATACTGTTACTTGCACTGATGGGTCTACTTATGAACAAATGTGAACTGCAGTTTTAAATTAAAGAAAGATCCCTCTTCAGTTTCATGGAGGAGTTTGTATTTTTTTCGGTTTATCAAATCTACACGATAGGGTGTGTTAAAGTCAGGCTTGGGCATCTCTAGACATACTTAAAAGGGTGCAGTGGGTGTATTATAAGAGGGAAGAGTTATTTATTGCATGGACTGTATTTTACCGTGCCTAGTAAAAGCAGCGTTGATCTGATTAATGAGACAGGATGTTCCATTTGTTCAGACTTGGAAATGTCAGGAGTTTCTTAACAAAAAAACCCCAACCCCTCACATATTCACCTGAGGTGACTTGCCCTAATTTTATTGGATTTTTATACACAGAAACGTTATTTTGGAATAGAAAGAATGTCTGATATAAAATCTGGCATAAGCTAGTTTGGTGAATAACACACTTACAGGAAGCTTCTATGTATATATGGGGGGAAAGTTGTGTTCGTTTTATTTATTAAGTGCTTAACTAGGAAGTCTGTTCTTTTTGTTTCCATTAAAGGACTGTGAACCTGGGCAACTGATCTGTGCCAGCAAGAAGTCATTTGAGAGCCAATGGCATGTAATACTGTTATTTCAAAGGGCAGCCGTGTTGGTCTGCAGTAGAACAGCTAGATTCAAGTCCAGTAGCCCCTTAGAGACCCAACAAGATTTTGGAAGTGTAAGCTTTTGAGGGTCAAAGCTCCCTGTGACAGAAAGGAGCTGGATTACTGTTGTTGTTGTTTGACTTAGAGCTAGCTATATACAGAGAGCTTTAAAGTGTAAACAAAAAAGACACACAAAGCAGCGTGCAATATAAATATTGATGGTAAGGAAGCAACAGAGAGGAGAAACAATTTCTACCCCCAGCCCCTAATAATTTTGTAGTGAGCAGCAAGTATAAATTTTTGGACATAAATACATAGATGTGGTATAATTTCATAGGAGTTGCGTACTGATTCTAGAGAGTTGGAAGTTTTAAGACATTCTTTGGAGTCAGGGCAAGTTAGCCAGTGAGAACCAGAAGAATGGGACCAGCCAGAAATCTAGAAGGAAGTGCAGGACTGTTGGAAGGGAAGTTCCTTTCTTTAGTTTGTCATTTTGACATGCCATGCACATGGGTCATCTGAGACCAGTTCAGGAAAACAGGTCACACATTACCTCACCCCCATCATCCCTGTGTCCTGAGAACATGCTAGTTTATTTTGATTTGCAACGCAACGCGCTGTATATCAGAGGTTTACAGTGGCATCTTTAGAAGTGTAAAACCAACACTGTAAATTATTCCAGGAACTGGAATTAGCATATGCAGAAGCTTGAGCACCATGTGAGCTCTGCAAGCAGCAAAATGAAACAGGAGTCCCATGGCACCTCAAAGACTAACACATTTCATTCAGTGTAAGCTTTTGTGAGTCATTGCTGTGGGCCACTGCATTCATCACAATCTGCAGTGTTAAAGAGTTCAAGACCATCCCCACTTGAAATGTACCACAGTAGTTTAGCCTGGTATTGCAAGGACATTTGCTCATTGCAAGCTATAGCCTCTGTGGACTGATCAGAAGACCTTTTTGCTACCTCTGCTCTGTCCAGGATCTTGCTGCTTTTGGAATCAGAAAGAAAGAGCAGTAGAGTTCTAGATGGAGGCAACAGAAAAGCCTTCTGATCTGACCAGTGTTGCAGATTTCGTTTCCAGCTGCAGCACTAGATGCAAGAGTCCCCAGGGCTGTGAAGCTATCAGTGATGTGTTTTCCTGTCCCTGCCCCAGCTCTCTCTCTCAGTCATGAGGTCTGCTAGCTATCATTAGTGAATTCCAGACTGGATTTATCTTCAGTTGACTTGCCCATATCCAGTCCTAGCTCTGGATGATAGATGCTTGGTCATGACAACTTAAAAGTAAAGGAAAAAAAGAAAAATTGCTGACACAGGAGTGCTGAAAGCTGTAGGGTTGTGGATGAAGATGACAGTAGAGCCTGATCACTGTTGCAGCTTCCATTTCCAACTAAAGCACTGGAGGCAAGATTTCTCAGGGGTGCTCCCGCCAATGTTCAGAAGGTATTGCATGCTTGAGTAACACGAATATCCTCCTGCTACTATTGCCTAGCAGCACTTTGCCTGACTCCTCAAGCCCCCAGGGTGACCCATCTCTCCAGAACTTTGTACTTCTATTTCTCCCTTCTTGGGCAGCTTTGACTTTGCTGTGCTGATGTCAGCTCGATCCAAATCATTTTGCAAAACTGCCCAGCTGCTTTATTGAATAGGATGCAGCTATTGAATAGGATGTAGTTATGTAGCCAGTTTGGTGTACTGGTTAAGAGTGGCAGGACTCTGATCTGGAGAACCGGGTTTGATTCCCCACTTCGCCACTTGAAGCCAGCTGGGTGACCTTGGGTCAGTCACAGTTCTCTCAGAACTCTCAGCCCCACCCACCTCACAAGGTGACTGCTGTGGTGAGAGGAAGGGAAGATGGATTGTAAGCAGCTCTGCGACACCTTTGAGTAGTGAAGGGCAGGATATAAAACCATCTCTTCTTCTTCTTAACATTCTGTTAGAAGATAAAAAGTAAAGGGTGCGTTACAAGACAGAAGAAGTTTGGTTTTATTTGGCCAGTCTGAGACATTTATCTGATTGTTTGTGACCATATTAGAAGCAGAGATGGTTGGAAGACATTGTCTAAATGAGGCTGGGCAAAGAATGTTCATTAGGAAAATTTCTCTTCATTTCCCAAGGAATTCTGGAAAAGAGCAAGTGGAAGTCATTCTACCTGTCAAGGGCTTCTTACAATTCTGTAGTCAAAAAGAACTTTTCACAATTAAATGTTGTTTGTGAGCTCATAATTACTACCATATGGTGTTGAATGCGAGATGAAATGATGGGGAGTAATGATACTGAATGCAGATTCTCATTAGTGGTGAGATGATTGCCAGTGAGCAACATTTGGTTGCAGTTCCCTCCTTCCTGGTAATATAAAGTGCTTTTAAATGATGAAAACTCCTATTTGGAATAGCTGCAGAAAGCTACATGGTGCGGTTGGGAGTGAGAGGAATCACTGGCAAAATTTTGCTAGTCTTATTGGAACCCATTTTTTGCTTCCTTCAGAATTCCACAAATGATTCCCACAAGGAGGAACCTCTTGATGTGGGCTGCAGTTTCTCTTTAGGTGTCACTGGCAGCTTTTAAAGCTTAGCTCTCCCAAACCACCTGTCTAACTATCCATTTTTATTCTGCCCTTCCTCCAATAAGCTCAGGGCAGTGAACATAGCTCCTCCTTTCTTCATTGGTACCATTCAGAGTGTAGGTGGAGACTTGCATGATTGGATGCTCCTCCTTTGAAAAAGAAAAAAAAAATCTCCGCATGCTGAAAGTTGATGTCAGGGAGAAGGAATCT
The DNA here is from genome assembly GCA_029233225.1 of Lepidodactylus listeri. NCBI lineage: Eukaryota > Metazoa > Chordata > Lepidosauria > Squamata > Gekkonidae > Lepidodactylus > Lepidodactylus listeri. The sequence continues at coordinate 41,358,700 of JARCFY010000013.1, forward strand.
AGCCTAGCCTTCTCCCTGACATGCTCATTTTTTGTGTGTGGTGTTTTTTGGAGAAGCATTTGTTTGTCCAAGCCTCCACCTGCAGGTCTGAAAGATAAAATCCAGCCACAGGTTTACTTCCTCACTTGCACTTCCTGAGAAGAAAGCCTGTGTGTAAACAATAATTCTTATGTTTATTTTGAACTCTAGTCTTATATGCTCTTCCTTTTACCTGGCAGTGGCAATCAAATATGTATGTATTTATTAATTAAAACATTTATGTCCCACCTTTCCTCTTGGTTCAAGGCAGCTTGCCATAATAGTGCAATTGGACCAAATTCTTCCCCCACTTGTATGTATATGACTGGCACTATTATGCAGATTCACCACCCTGTATTGGAGGCTTAAAGTCATATTTCCTATTGTCGAGACCACAGTGTATGGGTCTTTTGGTTTGTACATGCACTTCAGAAAGGAACTGAAAGTTTGCAGAACTTTTAACTTTTTTTGTTGACGGCAGTGACTCTCTAGAAGAGTAGTGGTGTACAGGATTCTGCTTTAAGTTCAGGATGTCTGACCAGGTTACCTTCACTTCTCTTCCATCTCTGTAATTCCCCCTGATTTTTCAGTTAGCATCTTTATACTAAATAAATCCTGAGTTTTGTCCTGTTTGCAACCACACAATTAATCCCATGCATTCTTGCATGAGAGCAGTTCCCATTTAATGCAGTGGGACCTCAGACATAGTATTGGGCTATTGGTAGCCTTCTCCCTCCCCCAAAGTCATTTTCGCTTCTGTGTAGTTTTTGACTTTCAGAGCTGCTCCACCTGGTCACCTGAAGGAGACTGTATACTCTCCATAGATGACCAGTTAAATTCCTACAGGAGGCCTATTATGGCCTCCTGTTCTCTGAAGTATATGTGTAATTTCTGTGCAGAGACAGTTGTGCTGCATTTAATTCCCATTTAGGCTTTAAGAAATGTTTCGCATAGACTTGGTGCTTCCCTTTTGCAAAAGACAAGTGTTAGCTCGTCATCCTGTGTATCAGATATTCTGCCTACCATAGTGAGGCTCTAAATAGTTGCAGAAATTAAATGTGGCCTTATGTATTAGCCTTTTGGGCTTATTTTGTCTTTGTGTCACACTCTCGCTTGGCTGAGTGGCAAATGTGCAAAGCGGGACAGAGGGAAAAAAAATCCTCATCGGATTTAGAAATGTACTGTTCCTTCAGCAGAGATCATGCTGTCCTAAAAGAGACAAGAATAGGGCAGAGCCTACGGAGCACGTAAGCTCTTGGGTGTGGATTATGCATTAATGATGTTTTCAGCGGTTTTGTTTTTTAGGAATTGTAGATGTACAGTGTATACCGCCTCCTCTTTCTTCTAGAGGAATGAAAGCAGGTGAGATTGCTAGCCTGCAGCATGGATTCCACAAATGATAATCTGCCCTCTTCATGGAATTTGAAATTTTATTACTCGGTAATAGAGGAAGTATAATATACATACCTGCAAGTCCGTTTGTTTATATGCACCAAACATGTTGATTATCAGGAGATCTTAATTTATTTTGCTTCTGTTGCTCATAAAACTAGGAGAATAATTTCCCATTGTGTATTTTTAAGACGCAGTGTCTTTCTCAGAAGATGCATAGTTAATTAACTCATTAGACTGAGCTGGCATTAATCAGCACTAAGTCATACAAATGTGCCCCTTTGCAGAAAATTAGCAGGTTTGTAGAGTGAGATTTCTCCCCACCCCATTTGTGTTTTACTAGGTAGTGGACATCTAGCCACAGAAGATACTAACACAAAAATAATTCACTTTGAGTGTTTGTGTTGAACTGGCTTTGTCTGGTAATACTGTGTCCTGTCATGATTGAATGGCAAGGCAGTTTAGTTTGCAGAAACTACGCTGATAAGTTTTCCCAAGTGATCGTGTGAGTAGATATGGGCTTACAGTAGCAGTATACTTACGCTACCAGTACAGCTATTTCTTCAGATATAGATGTGTACGCATACTAAGTTGCCTTATTTTAAACCAGACTATTTAGCTCAGTACTGTCTACTCTGACAAGCAGTCTGGGGATTCAGGCTGAGAAAGACTCTTGCCAAAATCTGCTACTTGTGATTCTTTATCTTGAAGTACCAAGAGTGAACTGCAGTCATCTGTATGTAAAACATTTGCTGTACAACTGAGTCATAAGTAATGGATTGGATCCAACCATCTTTTTCCCTAGTGAAAAAAGGAAGGGGGGGGTCCTCTTTGACCACCAGAAAGCTATGCTGGGGATCATGGGACCTGTGTAGACAATAGCCATGTGTAGTAAGGAGGGGAATTAGGTGAGTTTGAATGAAAAAGTTGACTGGATTCAACCTTGTATACAGTTTCATTCTAATCTTTGTCCAGTCTACATGGACAAAAGCCAAGACTCCTTAAAGGTCCATTGCCACAGCTTTCTCTGTTCTACATATCTCTTTTCTTCAGGATTGTTAACTTGCATACTGAAAATATTATATAGAACATAGAAGATTAATTCAACCAAGTAAGAATTCAGTGCCCTGTTCTAAGGTCTTGATGATATGATGACATGATGACTTGATGACATGACAGCAATTAGAAAAAGCATAGGGCAGTGTAGAGTTGAACCCAGGCTTTCTCACTTTCCTGAGAGTAAGCCCCATTGAATAACATGGGACTTGCTTCTGAGCAGACCTGTTTAGGATTGCTCCCTCTACTGTGCTTGTATGTGATTCTGTTGGGTTATTGTGATTTAATATATAAATAAGAGACATCAATTCCAGGCCTGTGATGAACTGGGGGGTGGGGACCTCCTGTAAATGTATATATAAATCACCTAGTACTGGTTGTAAGGGGCATCCAGTTGTAAAATAACAGAATAGAGCAACATCTAAAACACAGTAAAAATAACCCAAGGGCTAGCAGTCCAAAACCTAAAAGCAGCAAGTCCACTGTTGAGCAGCATTAAAGTAATCAGCAACAGCCTTGGATGAAAGAGGAGAAATCAACAACACCAGTAAGAAGCAAAAATGTTTTTCCTGGTCACTTCATAGCATATTTTATTCTACCTGAATTTGTGTGCGGAAGGAGTTCCACAGAGTGGGGGCTGGGGTGCAGTACAAACCCTATCTCCGGTACATATTTGGTAGGTGCAAGCATCTGGAATGGGGGTGCTAGTTGGGTCATTTCGTAGCAAAAGAGGTGCAGGAGCTCATTAGCATACCTATTAGCATAACTCCAGAAGTGTGTCAGAAAGGGAAGCAAAAGAGGGGGGGCATCTTCAAAAGCCTCCCCTTCCCCTCCCCAGCTGGCCTGCCAAGGCGGACAGGCGGGGGAGTGAAGCAAGAAGGGCCCCATAGAGTACAATGGAAAGATCGTGCTGCTGCTGCCGCACGACTCTAAACAGAAGGGGTTTAAATTTTAAGTCCCTTCTCGCTTTACTTCCTCCACAGGCCTGCTGGGAGCTGGGGGAGGGCCTTGCCACCACTGCCATTTGTGCCCACTAGGGGTGTGCAAATAAAAATTTTTTGGCCCGATTCAGATCGGGCCAAATTAGGCCACATCTGTTCTGGATGCTGAATGACCCCCACATGTCAATTTTGGCAATGCAAGCCCACTCGGCCGACCGAATGTCAGTTTCAGCCCCTTTATACCCTATGGGCTATTGAAGTCAATGGCAAAAACTCATAGGATATTTGAGGGGCTGGAGGAGAGGGGATTTGAAGAAGAGGCTCCAAACTTGCAGGGTAGCTGCTGGGGCCTCTCCCCAAAATACCCACCAAGTGTCAAGATGATTAGACCACGGGGTCCAATTCTATGGGCCCTCAAACAGGTTGCCCCATCCTCTCCATTGTTCTCTATGGTGGGAAGCAACATTACTTTTTTCCCACCATAGAGAATAATGGAGGAAATGGGGGCAACCTGTTTGGGGGCCTGTAGAATTGAATCTCCTGGTCCAATCTTCTTGAAACTTGGTGGGTATTTGGGGGAGAGGCTCCAGCAGTTACCCTGTAAGTTTGGAGCCTCTCCCTCAAACCCGCTCCCCTCCAGCTGCTTTTAAGGCACTGTTGAATTTCGGCGGCAATTTGGCGGCGGGCCGAATCAGATCAGAGAATCTGATTCAGCCTGTGGCTGCCCTAGTGCCCACTCCTGGGCTGGTGGAGTGCCTTTCCACCTCGCTCCGTCCCCAAATGACCCCTGGAGCTAGTGATGATCAGGTGACAAGGAAGCCATTTAGGGCAGTGATTCTTAACTGGGGGCCATATGGCCCTCCCAAGGGATGATATCCAAATTTGGGGGGAGGCATTTAGCGGGCATTCTCTCTGTTTGCAGTGGCTTCTGACAGCCAGCAGAGGAGAGTTGTCTTATTTTGCTCACTGCACCCTGATGATAAAATCCCATGTCCCAGACTCCATTTCCTCCCGGCCCTTAGAAAAAAAAAGTGGTGCAAAGCAAATAGGAATCAAACCTAACATTAAGCAGACGGCTGATGGGCATCAAGCCCAAGAATCTCATTTAATGTTTGCCTGAGCTCTGTGTATCTTTACACACATTTCACAAATATACCTAGAAGGCTGCCTTGCCTACTTAACGACTTGGGGAGCGAGCATTGGATAGTAGTGTTGTGTACTTGGTGGGCAATAGTGGATTAAAGGTTAAGAAACACCAATTTAGGGCTTTATTAGGTAAATGCCGACCCCTTATATGTTAATAGTCAGTTGTGCGCATTGGATTGAGATCTGTAGGAATTTCTGACTCTGCACTGTAGAGCCAGAAATGAATTAATTCTTTGTGCACTCTAGCTGTGTTGCTGTTCTCTATCTCTAGCTGGGTTGCAAAGGTTAAAAATCTTGTGAGCGCAACCTACACCTCCTAGGTTCCTTTGATAAAGGCTACATACCTGTAGCTACTTTCTAGAGCTCTGAAGTTCACAGTTTTTATCTAGCAAAGGCCATAAACACAGAGCTTGTGAGTGAGGATCAAAAATGGGAGCAAAATAAAAGGAGGGGCAAGGTTTAAGTTGCATTCTCTTCTCTGATGCTGCGGAAATCTTGTAGAAACCGGGACTCTCTTGTTAAAGGTCACAGACATTTTTAACTCCTGCTTCTGGCTCCTTGCTATGCATATGATCGTCCAGTGTCTCATTGGCCTTGACAGTGTTGTGCGGTTGTATTTTCACACAAATGAATGCTTTCTGAACCATTTCTCAAGTGAATGCATTGGCGGCATATGGGTGGAGGGGAAGGGGAATAGCTCCTACAGTAGAGCACAATTTTATATAACCCAAGGGCTAGCAGTCCAAAACTATGGGGAATAGGGAATATCCCTGGTTCCCAAGAAAAAAAGAATGTCCCAATGAAAAAGATCAGCAGGCTGGGAAAGACCTTAGTGCTTCGAAAGCCACCACCAATCTGAGTAGACCATACTGGGATAAAGACATTAATGGCCTGATTTGATATAGGGCAGCTTTCTTACCAAGAGGGATTCCCCCTCCCCATCTAAATGCAATACACAGCTGTCTTTGTTTAAGCTGGGGGAAACAGAATCTTTTAATAGGACAAGTAAAATAAGTTGCCTTATTATCATACTTGGCACAATAACCCCCCCCACCCATTTTGTTTACTGAGAATTACTGTGTTGTAAAGATTATTTGAATTCTGTGAAAAGTGTACTATGTTTGCATGCTTTTTAAAAATTCCCAACTTGAAAATCTGAGTTTTTGTGGAATTGGGAATGGTTATGATGGCAAGAGAAGTTTGGTAAATGAGAGGCCACCAACTAGGGATTTCATGTGTCCCTGACCCTTTAGTCTTCCCTTGCCTAAAGCTGAAGCTCAGTGGTTTGGGGAACATGAGTTATAGATCATCAATGTATGTGAATTATGGAAATTAAAAAAAATTAATCCTGTTGATGCTTCTCCCATGCTGAGTCATATATTTTGTAAGTTCACTGGTCTGATTAACCACCCAGCCATGCAGAAGAATTGCAGGAAGAAAGATATATGTAATTTAAATAAGGCACATCAAAGCCCAAGGCCTTTGTTATGCATTGTTTAAAATGATAATTAGCCATAATGAGTGATCAGGTCAGACAATTTCTTAGGTTCCAAAAGGTTAACTCAAGACAAAGTTGCAAATGCTGTTAAGATGATAAAGCTTTTAAATGCAGACCTACCATTGCACATTTTATGATAAAGCGGTTTGATATGAATTATTTATATAGGTAATTTGTTGATTTATATATCTATAATTATATACATATTATTCTGTTATCTGCGTTGTAAATGATACATACATTTCTTATACATTCTTGGTTTGCCTTTTTGCTGACAATGAACACTCAACATTATTTAATGAGCAGTCCCTTTACATTAGCTGCAAAAAAATGAGTATGTGTGTGGGGATTAGTTCCAGGGCTGGTCTACCCAAGTACTGAACCATTTTACATCTAACAGTCTTGTGCTGCAGGTTTGCTGCATCTTATAAATTGCAAAGGGGGGGGGGGGCAAAAGCCAGCCTTGTAGCCAAAAGATTTTTTTGGGGGGGGCAGGATGGGACAGATGTGCCCTGACATGACTATATCACTTCTGGAAGTGACGTAGGCATCGGGGAGGGGGGGTGTTGGGTGAAACTACCCAGAGTGTTGTCCCTGCCTTGCCGCTCCTCTTACTCTTGAGGAGCTTGTGCAGCTCCCGGTCCTGCTCCACTGCCATCATGCCTCTAGAGCTGGCAGGAAGGGAAAGGAGGCTAAGCCAGCCTTAATTGGCCACCTCGCCCACTGGGCTCTCTTTCTCCCTCTCCATCCCAGCGCAGAGGAGGCAGGCAGGGCAGCAGGCGAGCTGCACCAGCTGGCCACGCATGGCACCACTGGCTTGCCTTTGCCTCTGCTCTCTCATGAATGGGTCAAGGCTGCAAGAGGCGAAGAGAATTGCCCACCCCGGTGCCTCACTGCGCCTGTGCCCGCCCTGGCCATTCTCTTCACTTCTTGCAGCCTTGCCCCATTCATGAGAGAGCAGTGCCATGTGCCCCAGGCTTCCTCCCCCTCCCAGTCAACCATGAGGCATGCAGGCTGGCTGTGACATGCTGCAAGAAAGCGCAGTTGTCACCGGTCGCCCCAGGGCTCCCTCTGCCTCCTGGGGGAGGGGGGACCAGGAGAGGAGGGGTAGGGCACATATGTGAAGGGGTGCTGCCCCCTAGGCCCCCTGTGGCTACAAGCCTGGGCACAGCTCTGCGTTTATGCCTTGCATGCCTTAAGATATGAACAGTGGTGCCATTTTCAAATGGTTTTTAAATACCAGATTGTTCTGCAAAGCAATTATCAGGTGATGATACTTAATTTCATTCATGCCAAGAAAAGCTTAGGCTTCCCATTTCCACTTATAAAATCTCTGGCTGTCCATTTGTTTCTGGGCATGAGTCAAACTGCCCTTAGTTGATTTATAAAACAGTCATTAATTTATTGTCTGAAAATGATCTTATATAAATCTCCACATTTCCTAACTTTGACATATGGGGAGATGCAGGCTAAGTCATGGTGTGGATTTGTATTGAGGCTAGTGGCTAACCTTGGATTCTTAGAAGTCTAGCTGAGGAGCCTTGGCTTTTATGCAGCCAGACTTTTAGTAAAACAAAAGTTGTTAGACCAGAGTGCTCAAACCAGTGTTGGATTAGTAGGAATTTTGAGAACAACCCTCCTTTACGGACATTTACTTCCTTCTTCCCTTCCAGCATACTGACTTAGTGAATTACAAGTATAATAGAAAGGCTTTCACTAAGGCACACCTAGATACTCTACCGCTTGCAGTTTTAGAAGGGCGCTTCAATGGGATTCCATATAGTGAAAGAGTTTGCCCTGTGACTATAGGTCCATTGAGGACTTGTCCCATGTCACATTCCAGTATCCGAGATCTGAGGCTGAGTGTAAGAGATTTCTGAAGACCATTATTTCTCATTTCCCAGGAAGGGCAAATCAGGATAAATTAGTATTCGTACCAGCAGGTAGGGATAAATTTATTATTTTCCGAATGACAAGGTTTATTGCTGCCATCATAAAGATAAAGGTGATGATCAGGCATGGTTGACATGCACACCGGCTGCTGTACTCTGAGTCATTAGCCATTGCGATTATAAGGTGGTATAAGGTATTTTAAATTATCTTTCCTGTGAAAATGTTTGGGAAATTTTGGTTTTGTTTTGATTGAATCTTTGTCGCTGTGGCTTATTCACTGATGCAGTAAAGAGGGACTTGAGCTTTAAACACCTAAATTACTTGGGCCCAGGGTACTTGATGGACCGTCTCCTCCTATATTGTTCAGCCTGCCAGTTGAGATGCAGCTCTCAAGCCCTGCTCTCCAGGCCGTTACCTTTGGAGGTGAGGCAGTTGGCAACCAGAGATACAGCTTTTTCAGCAGTGGCACCTCACTTATGGAATGCCCCTCCCCTTCAGGCTCACCTGGCATCTGTATTGCTTTCTCTTAGGCTCCAGGCTAAAACAATTCTGTTCACCCAGGCTTTTAATTAAGGGGCTGATCTTTTCCCACTATTTTAGCGTGGAACCTGTTGTTTTAAGCTGTCAGTGGCCTGTCTTTTATGGTCTGTGTTTTTATGCATGGCTAGTTTTTAATGCTGAGTTTTAATCAGTAACTTTTAATGTTTTTATTATTTTTATTTTATAAGCCATCTCAGGCAGGTTTCTGGAGAGGGGGCATAAAATCGTTCCAAATAAATAGATACTAAAGGGACAGGGCACCTCCCCCCTGTCCAGTTGGCAGGGTTATTGAGGGCCTTGCACTGAGCCATCTGCATGGCGTAATTATGCAAAGCAGAGGAAGGGAAATAACACCATCCACAAAATATTGCCAGGATGCTTAAACTGCATTCTTATGCCACTAATGATTGCACTTTACTCATGATGTGAATAAGGCTAAAATCCTGGCCCCTTCGTGGGCCTCCGTATTCCTTCCTCTTTCACCATTTGCACAGAGCCACAGTATTGCTGTTTGTTTATTTATTTTATTTGTATCCCACTCCTTTCCCTGTCAAGCAGGGCTTGGGATGGCTTCCAGCGATTCAATACAATTCAGTACTCTACAATCCAATACATTACAGTTCAGTATAATGAAATTAGCATCACAGTTTAAAACCTTGCAATTAAAACTAAAATCAGTCTAATGGATCACATCAGAGATGCCCCAACAACTTCAAGGTGGATAACTGAGGGGCTAGCCAGTACAGTGAGATTTGTGGGACAGCACCGGGGAGGCTGAAGGATCTTTCTAGCTGCCACTATCTTCAACCATATGCCTGGTGGAACATCTCGGTCTTACAGGCCCTGTGGAAGTGAGTCAAGTCCTGCAGGGCTTGTTCTTCATTGGATAGAGAGTTTCACCAAGTTGGGGCCAGGGCTGAAAAGGCCCTGACCCTGGCCAAGGATAGCCAGCCCATTCTGGGGCCAGGGACTACCAGTAGGTTATTATTAGGTTAGTGTAATCCCCTCTGAACTGCTGGTTGAAGAACTCTTCAGTATAACTCCAGTTTGTTGTGAAACCTGAATGCAAGTTCCCTAACAAATTGGGGGTTTCTTTGTAAGTAATTGGTATTTTAAATCAGGATTAAACAGTAACATAGGCTCCTGGCTACTGGGAAAGAAACAAACTACAATTTGTTGAAGTGCCTGCATTCATACGTCATGATAAATTGGTATAAGATGAATTCATGCATGAGGGGAGGAGGCGGGGCAGCTTAAATCAGGATTTGAGGCTTGTCATGAACAAGCTATGGTTTATTTGTGACATCTGAATGTGGCCCTAGGCTCAGTTCCCGTGTGCCACTGTTTTAGTGTGCAGGCTAATAGAACTGGGCTGAAAGTCTAGAGGAAGACTGTAGAAGCCTTCTAGGAATGTATCCCATGAAGGTTGTTTTGCCATGAATGAAATGAATGACAGAGCACAGCAATAAGGAAAACTCATCCTGTGGCAATGTGTAGGCATTCTTGGATGAAGTCCATTCATGGAATTGACACTGGTTATGTAGTCAGGCCAATGCAGTGCTTAAATTTTGTGTCAGTGCACACGAGATGTCTTCAAGCATGCTATAAAAATAATAAATAATTCAAATCTCCTGCAATCCCGTACTGTCTATTCCCTAAGGAGTCTGTCTCCTGCATCTCTGTGTATAATTGAGCCTCCAACTGAGAGTGTTAGGTCACACCTGATACAGAGACACAGCAGAATTATCCACCTTAAGAGAGGCTGTCCATTGCATTTTTGCATATGTTTCTGCTCTAGGTGTCTTTTCTGACCCGGAGGTCTGCCCGGAACAGTGGCTCATGCAGAACCATATCAGATGAGCTCTCCTCTGAAGATGGGTATTGGGTACACGAGTGAAGTGTACCTCCAGTTTTAATTCAGGAAAAATATGCCTTGGCTATCAGATGTTTAGGGTCGTACTGCCATACCTATTAAAAGTCAGGTGTTGGGATTCAAAGCTACTAGTAAAGTTGCAGTTTCTACCTTGGGAACTTTTAACACCCTATACCTTATTTTTGGTGGCTGGCTGTGATTATTCAGTGGTGAGTGAAAGAAATTTAACTTATAAAAAGGTATTCTTCTTAATTAATGGCATGTATCCAAAATCCTATGGACCTCGTGGAGTGGTAATTTTTCACGTCCCCATGGAGCCTCCTGAGTTCCCTGCAGGTTTGTTTCTGAGGTTCAGCAGGAACGGCATAGAAGGCAAAATGCAGTGGCAGGGCAGAATCAGTGGAAATTGTGGCCTCCTCTCCTGCAAATGAAAATGCTGTTCTGTCAGAGGAACTGTATGGTTGGACACAGGCCACGCTTTCACACTCTGCAGGGCTGCTTGGCACCATAAAGCAGTTGTAGCGCTAAGCCATGAGCCAACGTCTTTTCCAGCTTTTGTGGCTGCTCTAGTTGTATGACCCACATATAGCAAAATAGATGAGGCTTATTTTGCCCACAATATTTTCACTTGCTATACTTATCATATGACAGGCCTTGTTCCTGGTAAACAAGGAAATAAATCTGCCAAGGGGCTAGGTAGCTATGGAATGAATGAATGAAAAAGTATATAGCTATTTCTGTAGATATTTCAGTGTGTATCAAGCTTTTTGACTACAAACTCCAGGAGTTGCCCTGAAGAGAAGCAGAAGCGTGTTCTTCTGATCCACGGGAGTCTTGATACTAGTGTTGTTAAGAGACATTCTCTCAGTTCCTCTTTACCCAGTTTCTCTGTGAAATCCTACAGTCCATTTATTTCCCTCTTTTTAGGAATTTGGAGTCTGTACTCAGTTCTGTTTTGATCAAAGAGAAATTCAAAGAGAGGACGGAGGGGCAAGAAGGGGGACTCTGAAACCTTTCAGAATTTTACTCTGTAGATGCTCATAGGAAGGCAGTGTCTTCCAAAACTTTCCTATCTCCTGCTGGAGCACCGCTCTGTGCTGTGTAATATAAAACAACTGGAAGGGCTGAAGTTACCAAAGAGTGCACTGATTTATCTTTAAAGAGAAATAAGAGAAAAAGCCCTCTTTTAAAAGAGAGAAAAAATTAGGAATCATATGGCCATATATTAAATAGTGAATTTAATTGCCCTCCCCATAACAATGCCACTTGATACATCTTTGTACATGACTTGTTCACCTGCCAGATTTTTATTCTTCCCTTTCTCCAAGAAGCCCAGGGTAGCACATACACTTCTCCTTTGTATTATTTGTATGACCCAGTGAAGTAGGTTAGGTTTGAGAGAAAGAGCGACTACCCCAAAGTTAGCCAAGGAGCTTAATGACATCGTGAGATTCAACTTTGCTCTCCCTTGTCCTGCTCGGTGCTCTAAACTCTATACCGTACTGGCTGTCACAGTATCCTCTAGTAAACCTGTTTATGTTCCTCAGAGCCCACTTGACACGATAGTACATCTAATCCTTACTCCCTAATACAAGTGGGTGTGAAAACACATTTGTTCGCTGCCTATCTATAAATTTTTCTTCTCCCGTTTCTCCAAGGAGCACAAGGCAGTTTGCATAGTCCGCTGCCTGCTTTACCTTTGCAACAACCCTGTTAGGTAGGTTAGGTAACAGGTCAGAACTCATTTTAAAGCCTACTCCATGGCGGTGATGGCTGTGAAGAAACATCATTTCTCTACCAGCTCTGCATCTGCACAGTGTAGACCTGCAGTATTCTTCCAAGTGATCAGAGGCCTCTTGGGTTCCAGCCTACGTGAAGGTGGTGGACTGCTCTGTAGTGTGGTGCATCATTTTACTAAACACTTAGCAGATAAAATTTCTGGCATCCTTTCCACCTTGGACTCCACATTAATAGTGACAGGATCGTATGGTCCCAGCGTGCCAATTTGTCCAGTTGTGCAAGATACCTTTTAGCTTGTCCAGTCTGAGAATGCAGACAGGATTCTTGGAATTTTGAGACCTATCACCTGCTTGAATGACCCTTGCCCATCCTGGCCGCTTAAGTCAGCCCAGGGGGATTGGCAGGCTGGGTCCGGGATATAGGCATATATTTGGATGGAAAATTATTCTTCCAGGAAATAAATGTGCTGGGGATTGTTGGCATAATTCTGAGCAATGAGCTTTCTAATAATAGTGCAAACCACTAGGACTTAATCATTACAGTGGGTCTAAAATGTCTGGGGGGGAAATTATTTACTTATTGAGGTTTGAATCGTAAGCCAAGAAGCAGCTTGATCAGAGATTAGTCTAGCCTGAATAAAAATAGCACTAAACAGAATAAAGTAAATGTGCTTGATATATGCCAGAAGAGGAGAAGTGGCAGCTACAAGGTCTTTGATGGGTGCAAAACAGGCCCTGGCTCCAGAGGGTGCAGCTACGTTCACCTGAGGCCACATGAGCTTCCCTGCTCTCTCCTATAAAAGGAAGGAGTAAGAGGCTGCTGGTAGGCTGGTTAACAGCTTCTGTTTATAATTCCATGGCTCTTCTTCAGTTCTGGTTTTTAATGATTCCTTTTGCTTAGCTGGTGAAAAAGGGAGCAAGGGATGCCCCTTTGACCACCAAAAATGCTATGCTTGGGGCATCATGGGACCTGCACTGACAAAAGCCATGCAGACCTGTGACCTGTGTAAGGAGGAGAATTGTTGAGATGGATCTAAAACGCTGACTGAGTCCAGCCCTATGCCTGCTGGGTCCTCTCCCTCACCTTTGCTGAGCAGTTTGCAAAGAAAAGGCAAATTGGTGATAAATTCTTGGTCCTTGGTTTCCTTGTGCTCAACATATCTTTATGGTATTTGGTTCTATTTTCTTGCTGTTGCCTACAACCAAGGCTATGTATAGAGCTATACTTTGTTCTTTTATTGACATCTCTCCCTTCTGCCCCCATTTCATGGGCATCATGAAGTGGCTCCAGAGAGATGTCATGTCGGCTTATCGACTCCTTCCTCTTCATCCCTCCACCCTTTCTCCATCAGCTTTAAGAATATATTCAAGGCATCAGTGAGGTCATTGGGGCATGACTGTGAGCCCAGCTGCAGAACAGATGTGAACCGGATCATTTCAGGATCAGCAAGCCAAATGAGGTTAACAAAGAATAGTGAGCTTTACAGCTCCTGTTTTAAATTCTTTCAGACTTCTAGGCTTACTTATCTACCTGAGACAGAAAATGCAGCACAGTGGAAATCACTTGAATTAAAATTCATAGAGCTTAAACACAGACAATGAAGTTGGTTGCTTATTTTTGCTCCTAAATCTTTTTGATAGTCATTTCGCCAGAAAAGATGATTAAGATGTACAGAGAGGATCTATACTTTGATCAGCCAAGTTTTACAGTTTTATCTCAGGCTGTTTTTGGAAGGGAACCTTGCCTTTATGCCTCTCCTCCTGTTTGATTCCAGCAGTCTCACGATCCAATTGCATGCATTCACGAAGTTGATTTTTCATTTGTGGTTATTAGTTGGGATTCTTTTATTATTAAAGATAAGCTTTGAAATCAGTAGTAGTGCTGCTGCCCTAGAAGAACTTCCTGGCTTTAGAAGTTGAAGATACCAGTGAAGATCAGAGAGCAATAAGGAACTGATCATTAACTTATTCAGGTTTCAGAGATTACTGAAGTACGTCGAAGATTGCTTTTTAAAAAAAAAGATTATTGATTTGTTCACAGGTAAGATATCTTTATTGCCTTGACCATAGGTCTCAAGATAATACGCATGAATAAGAACTTTATCACCAAGTCATATCTAATGGTCGTATTTGATTTTTAAAAATAGCTATAAAAGAAAACTGATTCGCTGTCCTTGTGGCCATCTACCAATGGTTTTCTGTGCTGTGTGTATTGCCACCATGAAAGCATCTAAGGTCACTTTGTTTCTTCTATAGAAAAGCTTAATTTTTTATTGATTGGATAAGTGGAAAACCCCACTTAAAAACTAGAGCCAATGATGAGGCTCCTTGCAAATGGACCACTAGAAGAAAAAACACAAACTATCCCAGCTTTGTCTTTGCTACAACTGGGCACAAGACATATTCCTGCACTTGCCCTCCAATGTATCATTTTGTTTTGTTTTTTCGTCAGGGTATTTGAACTTAGAAAATATAGGAAAGATGGCATATTGGAAGCTGGAGCCCTTGAATCTTTTCTCCACAGAACAAAAACTGTGAAATACAAGTGACTCCAGTGTCGCAACAAAATAATAAATTTAATGTAGCATCATATATGCAAATATATATGTACAATGAACATACCAAATGCAGTTTGTATACTTCTACAGATTTATTAGTGAAGCCCAGTTTTTTTGGGGGTGGGGTGAGGTTATTGTGTGTGTGTGTATGTATGTATGTTTATGCCTGGGGGTCATGGTAGACTTCTGGTGGCCCTTAGTGGGGCTTGGACATTTCGGAGAGGCGGCTCAGTATTGCCTGGCTCTGGTAAAGCCCAGTTTTGAACAAATTTTTCAACAGCTGTTAATTACAGGATTACACCAAGATGTTCTTATTTATTTATTTATTTATTTATTTATTTATTTATTTATTTGCCTTTTCTCTTGAAGAGCTCAGGGTAGCACACATTATTCTGCCCTCCTTCATTTTCTCCTCATAACACCCCTGTGAGTTAGGACAGGTTGAGAGTTAGGGCAGGCTGGCTCCAGTTCACCACTGAGTGGTCATGACTGAGTGGGGATATGAACCCGGGTCTTTGAGGTCCAACACTGTAACCACTATGCCACACTGGTTTTACTTCCAACAAAAGACAATAAAATTTGCAGAAGCACTTTTAAGACAACAGTATTCCAATACAGTTCATGAAAATTCTAAAAGCTTCAGAAAGCACTTAAGAATATGCTATAGCGCTTGATGCATAATTCTGAAAGATACCACCAATTCCAGCTCTGAATTGCATTTGGAAGGATCATTGTGTTGTATATGTTTACATATATTTATGATTTTAGGAAAGTGTTATAAAGTTGAGGTTAGTTGTGATTCACAATTTTTTTTTCTTCAGGATTTTGATTCCTTGACCCTCTCCTGTTTGTGCAGTATTTCCTCATGTACATCGCTTTTGGTCTGTTGCATTTGGTTTCCTCTTTTTAAATCAATCACTAATTGGAAATCTGAAAGGAGGTTTAACTGTGTGGCTAAAAAAAAGAGCTATGACCCAGGAAGAGGGACTTCCTGGGTCATAGCTTTTCTTCTTAGCCACACAGTTCATATTTGTTGGAAACTCCATTGATGTTGTTAGGCAAGTCAGAAGATTCTCTCACCCTCCCACCTGCAGTTGGGGAATGCTGATTTGTTAATGCTATTAACTTTCTTTACAGAGTTTTTTTGCAAAGATTACTGAAATAACATATGTGAAGTGCTTTGAACACTTAAAAGTGCCATGTAAATGGTAAGTAATTCTATCAGAGTAGTTTTTCATGCTCCCCCCCCCCCCCCCGCCGTTCTAATATTAAACTGTGTTATCTAGTGTGGTGTGATTTTAATTGTTTTGTTGGTACATGTTGTTAAGATCATGTTGTGAGCCACCTTAGGAAGTTCTTTTTAAAACAGAGTAAGGATTGTAAAATTTGAAATACATTAATTAATACACTTGCTTAAATGCATTTGTTTGAAGATGGCATGTCATATTGGACTCCTAAAAATACTTCACATTTATATAGCATATTTCAAGAGTTTTCACAGTCCTTATCTCAGCAATCCTTACAGCAGCCCTGTTAGATGGGCCAAAAATCACCTCCATCATAGGGGATAAGATGAGATTTTGGCTGGTGACTTCCTCCAGGGCCAAGCCACTGTGCTAAAGAAGCTCCCAGCTGTGTATGTAATATCTGGAATGAAAGGAAATTTTGATATACAACAACTATTTACAAGGCTTCAAGGGAAAACAACCCTAGTACAAAAGCACAGAAAAGATTAATACAGACACCCCCTGCTGACTGTACTAATATGAGCAATATCAAAGACCTTGTTTGACAAATTAGTTTTCCAAGCACTGCTAGCATTTTTAGTACAGCTACAAAGAGTTCCACATTTGATGCTGGGGGAGATAACTAAACAGTGAGCTAGTTAAAATGTTTGTTTGTGTAGGAGCATGTATTGTACTCTCCCCAATGTATGACATAATTTAGCTTAAGCCATTTAGATTAGCCATCTGGGAAGGAGTCTTGAGAGGCATCTACATATCTAAAACAAGTCAGTTTTAGGGGCTTTCAGACAATCATTTTGATTGCAGAGTTAATGTACAATTGTTATACTTAGGTACAGGAAAATCACATTCTTCCCCAAATCCATTTAGGAACCTTTCTCGCGAGAATTGTTTTTTGGGAAAATGTTGACTTCATTATGATTTTCATTCTTCAGAAATAAGTCCTCTGTTTCATTACTATTTTAACTACCCCACTTTTCATGCATTCCAGTTTTTGCTCTTTTTGCATCATAATGTTAGGGTACCTATTGGCTAGTGCCAGTGTCATCCCTGGTGGTAAACAGGACTGCTCTTCCCCTTTCTGGGAACTCCAAAACATTTTCCTCTTTCACCCTTCCTGAACTCTGCCTTATTGTTTCACCCACACCATAGCTGAGTGAGCAAGCCTTTATCCACACCCACACTTGTGCTACTGACATGTTGATTTCTTTGGGTAGCTCAGTGGATTTGGTAATGTTTACCTTATGGGGACAGGCCTGAGAGATCAAGGAGACACTCATACAAATCAATGCAGTACTTAGGTCAAATTTACATCTGACTTTCCCACTAGAATCATTCTAGTTTTTTAAAAAAACTGTCTTTACCTGTTTCTAGTTTCAAACCATACCTGTTCTAGTTTACATTAGTTAATTGCCCTCCTGTGGTCAAGCTAGCATTATACTGCTGTAAACAAATGCTGTTGCTTAGTACTCTTCAGACCCCCTGGAGTGAAATTTGAAACCAGCGTGAAATGAACTTGGGAAAAGACAGCAATCAAACTACTTCAGAGGGGAGGTGTAAATTGGGCCTTAGTTTGGGGACTCTGTAACGAACCAAGTTAATTTTTAAGTCTCTCTTTCTGTCTCTCAATTTTTTGTCATTCCATGAATTGCTAGGGCCATGAATTTGAGGGGTGCAGAAAGAGGAAGAACTGGATGGCTTGTTCTCTGCAGTGCCTTCCATACTGTTTGAATCCATGTATTACCATCAGCAGAGGACTGGGATAAACAGGACTCTATTGAGTCCAAGTGAGAAGGAAAGGGAGAGGCAGCTGAACAATTCCTCCCCGATCTTGCAAAAGTATGAAGGCTTGTTCCCATGGCTGCTAGTCGAGAGCAAAGTGGTTTAGAGGTGGAACCTATAAGTTGCTCTGGAGACAAATGAAGAGGGGCTGAGGTCCCAGTCCTCTAGATAATTGGGGGGGGGGGGTTGAAAGGGCTGCGGTGGCTCAGAGGTTAAGATGCTGAGCACATACTGGAAGGTCGGTAGCTCAGCAGTTTGCGACCCGAGTGCTGCGTGACGGAGTGAGCTCCCATCTCTGGCCCCAGCTTCTGCCAACCTAGCAGTTTGAAAGCAAGGAATTGCAAGTAGATGAATAGGTACCACTTTGGTGGGAAGTTAACAGCATTCCGTGTGCCTCGATGTTCAGCCATGCCGGTCACATGACCACGGGAAAAGTCTTTGGACAGCGCTGGCTCTTTGGCTTGGAAACAGAGATGAGCACTGCCCCCTAGAATCAGACTCAACTAGCTTTCAAGCAAGGGAAATCTTGAGAGAGAAGATAAAGACCGATTCCTCACAAGCAGCTGTGCCGCCCTCGCTCTTCCGGTCACCCTGGTTGCATTGGTCAATTTCACACTATTCACTGCATGGCCACATTTTGACCCACATATCCCCCCGATTCCCCCCATGTCTTCTCGACTCAAAACACAAGGATCGAGAAGACGCGTGGGAAATCAAGGGAAGATGCGGGTCAAAATGCGGCCACACAGCGAATAGTGTGAAATTGACCAATGCAACCAGGGTGACCGGAAGAGTGAGGGTGGCACAGCTGCTTGTGGGGAATCGGACAGAGTTAATTTTGGAGTGAGGGGGTGAAGGATGTCGCCAGATGGAGACAGAGATACAACCAGTTAGCTGTCACAGGGGAGTGAATCTCAGATCTTGATTGTCTTCAGTTACATCAAGTGGAACTGCTGCAGTTTGTTTTTCATTTTATTTTGGGTTTTTATTAGTGCAATTAGGATGGAGATGTGAGGGCCCACAAAAAGAAAGCTGGAAAAAATTAGGGAGAAAAGCCATTTTTGTGAATCCCCTCCCATCTTTTAATGAAAAAACTGAGAAATTAAGGGAGAACTGAAAAAAATCCTATTAAATATTTTCTCATCGGAATGAGTGCAGTTTTAAAGACAAGGTTTTACTCATGCAAAATGTGTAGCATGATAATTTTCATATTAGACAGTCCACAGCAGTAGGTAATGAATGGCTGAGAGAATGCAAGGTTAGAGAATGGCTGAGAGAAGGCTAGAGAATGAAGGGTCTTCATCTGTCTGTCCTGGACCCAAACAGTAAGGATGGGAAGAGGCTTCTCTCTGTTCATGCAACTGCTGCTCAGGTCTAAGGTGGACTCCAGAGGGACTCCCTCTGAAAACTCTTCTAGGCCCTGAAGGGGCAGCAAGGATAGCTGGATGTTCCCCCTTTGGTGCTACTTTTGCTGTCCATCTCGTCAAGGTGGCATGGGAGGTAGTCTGCTTGAGGCAGATAAATGGCTTGAGCTGACTCTGTTCCAGTATCCTTCTTGGCTAATCATTCTAAATCACAGCCATTTATCATACCTAGAAATTTTGTCTCTGTTGCAACTAGGACATTCATTTACCTAGGCACGCACTCTTACAGCATTTACTGTCTTCCTCACTTCTTCCTTTCTGTGTCTCAAGGTCACTCTTGAAATGTTTATAATATGTATTCAGTGCTAAATTATTTTCAGTCGCAGTGAATCTGTGGATGGCTTTTGTTCTTTGTAGGTTTTCTGATTTATTGAACTCTATGCCCACTTGGACATCTAGAGTAACATCACCTTTCCCTAGCCTTTCTGTGAATTTCATATCCAGAAATCTCACTAATTCTCTCTGTTCCATCAGATTTCTGGTTTCCACTAAGTCATCTTTTTGTACCAAGCTCCTCAACTCTCCTTGTCTTAAAGGCCTTCTGGAATTGAGATATATTTATAATTGTGTCTCTCTCCAAATGCCTGCTTGGAGAGTTTGGTGTAGTGGTTAAGAGTGGCGGACTCTAATCTGGAGAAGCGGGTTTGATTCCCCACTCCTCCACATGCAGCCAGCTGGGTGACCTTGGGTCAGTTACAGTTCTCTTAGAGCTGTTCTCTCAAGAGCAGTTCTCCCAGAGCTCTCTCAGCCCCACCTACCTCACAGGGTGTCTGTTGTGGTGAGAGGAAGGGAAGGACATTGTAAGCCACTCTGAGTGAAGGGTGGGGTATAAATCCAACTCCTCCTCCCCTTCCTCCTCCTCCTCTTCCTTATTCGTAGGCCCTTTAGACATCCAGTCATTTGTTACTGTATGCTTGTTGCCAACTTCTGCCCTTATACCTGAAATTTTTGCACCATCATTCCTAATGGATGAGTCTTCTTGAACCAGATGCTCTTGGCTTTAGTTGGCCTCCCCCACCCTGTAAACCATTTTGTTGGTTGCTTCTTTTTATACCAGCAATCTGTTTTCATTGCCGATGAGGTAGAACTTTCTGGTTATGTTGGAAATTTTAGAAACCTAAATTCAGCTTTAGGAGATTTATGGCTGTAATTCCTAGTGGTCACTGATGCCAATATATTGCACAGTGTATCCCCCATCATATCACACTGCTGATACACTGAACATGAGTCAGCAGTGTGATGTGGTTGCTAAAAAGGCAAATGCAATTTTGGGCTGTATCAACAGAAGTATAGTGTCGAGATCACACAAAGTGATGGTACCACTTTACTCTGCTCTGGTTAGACCTCACTTAGAATTCAGTTTTGGGCACCACAATTTAAGAAGGATATATACAAGCTGGAACATTTCCAGAGGAGGGCAACGAAGATGGTGAAGGGTCTGGAGACCAAGTCCTCTGAGGAAAGGTTGAAGGAGCTGGGTATCTTTAGCCTGGAGAGGAGATGACTGAGAGGTGATATGATAACCATCTTGAAGTACTTGAACGGCTGTCATATAGAGGATGGTGCAGAGTTGTTTTCTGTTGCCCCAGAAGGTCAGACCAGAATCAGTGGGTTGAAATTAAATCAGAAGAGTTTTCGGCTAAACATTAGGAAGAACTTCCTGACAGAGCGGTTCCTCAGTGGAACATGCTTCCTCGGGAGGGGGCGGGCTCTCCTTTTTTGGAGGTTTTCAAACAGAGGCTAGATGGCCATGTGACAGCAATGCTGATTCTGTGAACTTAGGCAGGTCATGAGAGAGAGGGCAGGAAGGGTTGCCTCAGGGCATAGTTCTTGTGGCCCTTTCTTACATGCCCAGAGAAATGCTGATTGCCACTTTGGGGTTAGGAAGCAGTTTTTCTCCAGGCCAGTTTGGCTGGAGATCCTGGAAGTTTTATGTCATCTTCTTGGTGTGGAACAGCAGTCACTGTGGGTGTGGAGGGGGAGGTATTTGTGAATTTCCTGCATTGTGCAGGGGGTTGGACTAGATGACTCTGGAGATCCCTTCCAACTCCATGATTCTATGATTATCTGTCAGGTTCTCCATATTCAGAGGTGCATCAGTTTGGTGTAGTGGTTAAGTGCACGGACTCTGATCTGGGAGAACTGGGGTTGATTCCTGTTTCCTGTTTGATTCCCCACTCCTCTACTTGCACCTGCTGGATGACCTTGGGAAAGCCATACCTCTGTACCAGCTGTTCTCTCAAGGACAGTTGTCTCAGAGCTCTCTCAGCCCCACCTACCTCACAGGGTGTCTGTTGTGGGGAGGGGAAGGGAAAGGAGTTTGTAAACCGCTCTGAGACTACAAGTGAAGGGCAGAGTATAAATCCAATATCTGCTCTTCTTCTTCATCATTGGTCAGTACTGAAAATAAGATGCTGGACTAAATGGGCCTTGGTCCAGGCAAGAGAGGCAGTTCCTATTTTTCTGTTTGCTTGTGCACTTCAGAAGGCAGTGAAGTATGGCACTCCACCCCCCCCCCCTTTCTTTGAAGAATCTTTATTCTGCTGTTGGGTATATCTCGGTTAGCAGAGCAGCTGTTGCCTTTTTTAAAAAGTGTTTGTTACACGGTCAAGGGAATTGCTGTCTATTTATTAGCCCTGTGCTCTTTACAGGTTCTTTGATGTGGGGAGATTTCATCTTTGGCCAGCCTCCAAAAGCGTGTCTGCAGTTTTACCTTGGTTGGCAAAATGTCAGTTTGGGTTTCCAACATTCCACAAACAGCAGGAGGCAGATTCTAATGCTGCACATACATAGACTCCTTAATTATGGGGGGGTTTTTTGGTGTTCAGCCATCCATAAGGAGCCCTGCCTGCTGTTGAAATGTCATCTATAAAAACATGGCATAATTGAATCAGTAACACTTTGCTGGAAAGGTTAAGCTTGCATTCCTTTTTTTAAGACAGGAATGGATGCTCGGGTGTTAAATACAAGCTGTTCCTCTATGTTTGCCTATAGTAGAATGGCACACCCTGATGATCTAGATGTGTAAAGTTGTAGTGGAGCAGAAACTAGCTCCCACCCATTGCTAGTGGTAGGGATATCTTGCTCAAAGCAAACAGGGCAAGCCCATTTTGGCTCAGTTATACTAGTAAATATGCTATCAGTAAAGTCTTATGCAGTTATTCAAGCCCAAGCTAGGAATGCCACAAATTTTGTATTGAACCTGTTCGGTAGTCAGACCTACCATATTCAAACGTGATGATCAGATGTGATGTGAGCTGATCAACCAGTTGGTTTGGTTGGTATCAAACAACTTGAACAACTGCCAAACAGGTTTGCACTGGGTGTTTTCAAAACTGCATGTTTGCAAAATGGTTCCAGTCCCGGCAGGCTGGTAGCTGTTAACATCTTTAGGGACCCCTTAAATGAACGCCAAAGGGTAGGATTTTTTAAATGCAGCATTTATTTATGACTGCATTATTTAAGTTGTAGAACGAAGTTTGAGTCCAGTGGCACCTACGACCAAAGTTTAATTTTGGGTATAAACTTTCATGTGCATACATACTTTATCAGATACATTGAAATAATGTATCTGAAGAAGTGTGCTTGCACATGAAAGCTTATACCCCAAATTAAACTTTGTTGATCTTAAAGGTGCCACTGGACTCAAACTTTGTTCTGTTGCTTCAGACCAACATGGCTACCCACCTGAATTTATTTGGGTTGTAACTGTTTTAACCATCTATGGCTGTATCCAATCAATTAACCACCATTTTCTCCGTGTGTTTTCCTTGTGGTGCCATTTCCATTAGAAAAAGAGGGTAAAGGTGCAGGCAGGACATTTCCCCTTATACCTCTACAACAAACAGGTTTAGAGATTTAGCTTTTTAATAAAATTAAAGTTGGGATTCTAGAGGCCTTAGCACTAAATCATTAGAACACTATTGTGAAATTACACCGTAGCCATTACTGATTTAAATGGCGACCACAGATACATGAAAAGCCTGTTGCACTGTACTGCACTGATAGGAAGGAAGACAGGGAAGCAACTCATCAGACACCTTCTCATGGGTTGATGAACAGATGAACAGTCCATCCCAAAACCAGTTCCCTGTTTGCCAGTAGTGAACCAGTGGGTGTTTGGGCATCCCTAATCCAAGCCCATCAAAATCCCTAGAGTAACTCTGCATAGGACTACACTGTCAGTGAGCTGTCTGGAAGCTGTACCAACACTTCTGGCTCTGCGGCAAAGGGAAGGCCCAAAAAACTCAATCTATTTCAATGATGCGAAAATTCTATTATTAGCTAATAGCTATTTTTAAAATATAAATACTGCTTTGATTTTAAAAACAATCCTTAGTCCAAATGTTTCTTACTTATTAGGAGAATCATGAGCATCTTCCTGACCTGTCCATGGCATGTCCCTGTATGTTTTTAACTGAGCTGTGGTGAGGCGCAGCATCCCCTTGCTTTGCTGAGTTCTGAAAATAGCAGCACTCTACATTTGTCTCTTGATTGACAGTGGAAGTTAGGACCAAAAGTTGAACATTTCTATTGCTAATAATCATACACTGGTAACATGCTCGGTACTCCACAGCCTTTTTATTGTTTGTTTGACCCAATAGAGTTTGTTATTCTCATCTTGTTGATGAGGCTCAGTGACAATGACAGCAGAAATAGAATTTGAACCCAGGGCTCCCAACTTTGTACTCTGGACTGCATGCTCTAATAAAATTGTTTCTTGCGATTTAAATGGGTGCTTTGCACGCTGTGAAGTTCTGTGTATGAATTAACATATTGCGCATGTTCTGTGTATGAATTAACATATTGTGCATTTAGTGATGGAGGCAGAGTCTAAAATGGAGGACATTGCACACTGAATGTTTTGGTATAATCCTCTGGGTACCTTTGGAATCATAATGAGAGAACCCTAACTTCCATGCCAGTCCCAAATGGATCCCCTTTGGCTCTCTTGCATACCCCTTGGAGTTTTCCTTTCTGCTCCCTTTACCTTTTCCAGGCTTTCTGAAGGTGAGGAGCAATGTTAGGGAGTGTTCCAAGCAACATTCCTCACCGTCAGGAAGTTTGGGAAAGAAAGGGGGGCAGCAAGGAGGATTCGGAAGGTGGCAAGAGGGCTAAAGAGATCATCCTTGGAGCCCTTCTGTTCCCATTTTATTTCAGAAATAACATAAAAGTAGCCTTTGTAAGAATGAGAAAGGGAAGGGCACAACTAGAAGTGCTCTTAGCAGGGACCGCCAGAGCCATGGGTCTAGACCCAGTTGCGCTTGTGATTATATCTTCACTGTCACAGCAAGGTTGACCCAGAATGGGTCCAGTTCTAAACAGAATTAATTTAGGGTGTCTAGAAGGTACCTTCCAAATTAATTCAATTTAAACGGCTCCATGCCAAATTGGATAAGGTTGGTTCCTCCCATCGCTAATTACAATGTGTGGTAATCCTATTGGCATGTTAATAGCTGCCAATAGAAGCTTTGCGTTGTGTTTTCTGTAATTTCTACAACACATGCATACAGCGATCAGTGTGCGTGTGCACACACACACACACAGGATGATCATATCTATCTACATGCCTGTAATGTGTGTATTACTCTGAAGCTACTGATTTTTATTTTATTACATTGAACTCTTTTGTGTATAAGAGTTGTATAACAAACAAAGTAGCTCCTAACTAAATTTGTGAATTCAGGGCATCTGTTTGCCTGGTACAGAATCTTCTGGGGTTTTGGTACTGGAATGAATTTTTTTTGCCCAGGCATTTTATTGGTTTATTTATTATATTTTAAATATATGTATAACGGCCTTTTTGCGTGGCATCTTAGAACTCGGGTTGGGCAGCAACAATATAAAACAACTTGATAAAATAAACATTGCAGATAAATACCATAATGTTGGCCATTTAAATCTTGTTTTGCCAAACAAAGGGGCAGCTATTAGTCCGTATTTGTATCTCTGCTAATGGTTACCCTATGAATTAATTACCTCCAAAACATTCTTTCATTAACAGCTTTGCTCAGGTCTTGCAAACTGAGAGCTTTTATTATTGAGTCAATCCCATGTTGGGACTTTCTGTTTTCCTGCTGCCTTCAACTCTTCCTTTTATTAGCATTATTGTCTTCTCCAGTGAGTCTTCTGTCTTCTCATAATGTGACCAAAGCGCGATAGCCTCAGTTTGGTCATTTTGGCTTCTAGGGAGAGTTCACACTTGATTTGATCTTGAGCTCACTGAATGATAATACACCTTGCTGGGAAGAATAGAGCTGCCACATAGCAACATTTAGGGAGTGGTGGTCCTTCAAGTATGGGGTAGTTTGTTTGTTTGTTTTTCCTCATTGTACTGTGGTCCCCTTTATTCTACCATTAGTCTGATCTGACTGATTCCTCCCAGTTGTGTACCCACTTCGTATTTTATAATGATTTGATACATTTGATGCTTGCTTTTTCTTAATACTGTTTTGCTGGTTTAAGGTATTTTATTTCTAATGCTACTGTAGATGCTGATTTTTAAGGTATTTTCTGCCATTATTCGGTAGTTGATATTGTAGGATTTGCTAGTATGTATGATTTTTGAATGGTCATTGCCTTTTAAAAATTTTTTTTATCTTGTTTTTGAATTTTTACTGGTTTTACCATAAATTGCCTTAAAAGATGCCCTTACTGAGAATATGGGGGGTATAAATACCAATATTATCACTGTTGTTGTTGGTTGCTGCAGGAAATCTGTATTGCGGATGAAGTCCTAATGTTTGCACTGGCAGGGTTCCACCGTCTTTTTTTCTCCACTCTTTTATCTAATTAGTAGAATGTCCAAGTAGGTACTTTAAAGCCTTTTAAAAACAAACTGTCTTGCTATTAACCAATTTATTGCTTTCATTATCTTAAAAGAGCTAGTACTGTGCAAAATAAAGAAAGCGGCACAAATGAAAGCCACACAAAATGCGTCTCATGTAAATAAGTATTACCATTTGTTGACTCAGATAAATGATTTGGCACATGTCCTGAAAGGCTGTGAGCCAGATATGTTGCAGATATGCAAGTTCTTACTACTTTTGACTGACTTGACATTCTTAATTCGTCTCATGCTATATTGTAACATCTTGTATTGTGATTAAGGGGTGTAATTAACTTTTGTCAACCTGTATTGGAAGAAATGCTATGAAAGATTTAAAATGAAGAGCTAAAAACAGTTATTACTTCAAACATCATGGCTGGATACATTAATGGGTTGGATCCAAAAGTGACTTTCTGTTCAGTGATGATTTCTTCTGGAGAGGAAGGGAAAACTTTCAGGAGTGGACGGGCACCTTTAAATTCAACCCTATGGTTTGGATTCAGACCACTTTATTTAAAATATTTACATAGGGTCAGCAAACTCTAGGTGAGGCCTGCGGTTCTCTCAGAATTACAACTGATTTCCAGATGACAGAAATCAGTTCCCTTGGAGAAAATGGCAGCTTTGGAATGTGGATTTCATGATGTCACATTCCTGCTGAGTTCCCTCTCCTTCCCAAACTCCACCCTCCCCAGGCTCCACCCCCAATGTCCATGAATTTTCCGACCCTGAGTTGGCAAGCTTATACTTAGGTTATTCCTTTCTTAATCAAATCAGGGTGTAAGTTGTATACAGCCTTTCAGTAAATGTACATAGAACATGAAACATTAAAGCAATAATACGTAATGCAGTCTGACCTTGGAAGAGAACCAAATAAATAATGTTAGTTGGGGAAGCCAAAAACTTTTCCAAATCAGGATGTCTATCAGGTGAGCAGTGAGAAGTTTTCCTAGGAAGGATTTTTCAATTAACTGGAGCCAGAATTGTGAGTTCTTTTTACTCCTTAAGTTCTTAAATTTCTGCCCTTGAGATCAATGGGATTTAATGAAGTTCTTAATTTTGCTGGATTGTATCCAGTTTTGAGTATTCAATACATATAAATCTGTTATCACTTGGGAAAATACCTTGCATCTCTTTGCTTGTATCAAATCATATACACAGATTGGTTCAAGGGGCTGTTGCTGCTGAAACATTTTCAGCTTAATATAACTTTGATTAAAATATGATTTTTTTAAAATCCAACCCTATATTTTAATACAGAAGTTAAAGAGATAGCCCTGTAAACCTAGATAGAGTTATACCCTTCTAATTCCATTGAACTCAGTGGTGCTAGAAGGGTGTAGCTCGCCTTAGGATTCCACTATAAATTAACCTTTTAAACATTGGTTTTAACTGATGAATGAAATAAAATTTTATTCTTTGGCCCTTTTCCCCTTGTGCTTTTGCCCAGTTTAAATATTAACTCCAGCTAACTGTTCTCCTTGCCTGACTAGTCCATGTGCTCAGATTGTGGCTGGATCTGCACTTCATTGGATATTGTGTTGGAGATTCACCCCCAGGATTTTTTTGTCTGTACAAGAAAATCCAGGAGATGTCTGGTTACAGTGGTGTAAGATCCAACAGTATGTTGATCCTACCTTATTTTTATTCTTGAACATCAGAAATGTGCTGTAATATACATGTTCATTAGAATTGTTTTGATGACATTGTAGTTCTTAGCAGTTAATCTTGTTTAAGCAGCAGTTTATTTCAAAAACGATAGTGTCGAAGAAACTTGATAAAGTTATATATATTAGAAGTGTAAGCCATAAAGACTGCTTTCATCCATATGAATCATATGAAAGGGCCTTTTCAGTAGCAACCATGGGTTTGGAATGTTCTTCCATGAGATGTGAGTCTCTCCATTCTCACTATTAGGGATGGGCACAGACCTGCTGAGGAGCTAAAGTTCATCACAAACTTTGGCCAGTTCGTCGTTCGTGCAGTGATGTTCGAGAACGTCACAAATTTTGGTGCAGTTTGTGGTGGTTCGTGAAGGGCATAAAGCATGGGTTTACCAGGGGTTTACCCTGGAACCATTTAAACCAAACAGCTGAGTGCTGCTTAGCTGTTGGAAACCCCTGCTTTCTTCTCCCCACAACTTTTTGTAGGGAGCAAACAGCAGGAGTTTAAACGGCTCCCGGGTCTAGGGAGCAGAAAGCAAGGTTTAAATGGCTCAGTGCCATTTAAAACAAACAACTGTGCTGTGGTTCCACTGCTCAGCTCAGCTGTTTGGAAACTGTTTGGAAGGAGAGCTGGTTTGATGCCAGTAGTGTGGAAAAGGTCATGTCACATGAGGGCCTAGTACAAGAGTGCATTTTGAAAGAGGATCATCAAGAATGATAGCCCAGGCAAGCCTGATCTTGTCAGATCTCGAAGCTAAGCAGGGCTGACCCTGGCAAGTACTTGGAGGGGTGACCTCCAAGGAATACCAGAGCCAGGATGTAGAGGCAGGTTGTCAAGGGGTTAGAGTACTTTCCCTTCCAGGAAGGGCTAAATATTTATTTATCTTTCAGTTATTTAAAAGATAATAAAAGTTCATAAAATTATTCTAGGTGTGGAAGAATTCATAAGAACATAAGAAGAGTCATGCTGGATCAGACCAAAGGCTCATCTGGTCCAGCATTCTGTTTACATAGTGACCAGCCAGCTACCTTATTAGGAAGGGAATTGAAAACAAATCAGCCAGTATCATAATGCCCCTGTATAAATCGATGGTGCGATCTCATTTGGAGTACTGTGTACAGTTCTGGTCGCCAAACCTCAAAAAGAATATTATGGCATTGGAAAAAGTGCGGAAAAGGGCAACAAGAATGATAAAAGGGTTGGAACACTTTCCCTATGAAGAAAGGTTGAAGCGCTTGGGGCTCTTTAGCTTGGAGAAACGATGGCTGAGGGTTGACATGATCGAGGTTTATAAGATTATGTATGGGATAGAGCAGGTAGAGAAAGAAGTCTCTTTCTCCCTTTCTCACAATACAAGAGCTCGTGGGCACTCCATGAAATTGCTGAGCAGTCGGGTTAGAACAGGTAAAAGGAAGTACTTCTTCACCCAAAGAGTGATTAACACGTGGAATTCACTGCCACAGGAAGTGGTGGCGGCTACAAGTATGGACGGTTTCAAGAGGAAATTAGATAAACATGGAGCAGAAGTCCATCAGTGGCTATTAGCCACAAAGTATAGATAGGAACTCTCAGTCTGGGGCAAGTGATGCTCTGTATTCTTGGTGCTTGGGGGAGGGGCAACAGTGGGAGGGCTTCCTGCCCTCACAGCTGGACCTTCTGAGGGCACCTGGTGTTTTTGGCCATTGTGTGATGGAGTGTTGGACTGGGTGGGCCATTGGCCTGATCCCAGCATTGGCTTCTCTTATGTTCTTTTGTTCTCTAGGATGCCCTCAAACAGGAAGACTGCAACAGCATTGACAGAGAGAACTCTTTCTCCCTCTCCCATAATATTAGAACTCAGGGACATTCAATTAAGCTGATGGGCAGTAGATTCAGGATAGACAAAAGGAATGGCATCTTTATACAACACATAGTCGATGTGTGGGACATACTGTCACAGGTTGTAGCAATGGTTTGTAGTTTAAAGGTGGGCTTTACAATTTTATGAGGGTTAAGGGCCAACAGTGTTTTAGTGATGATGGCTAAAGAGTCATGTTTGGAGGCTGTGTACTTCCGAATAGTAGCATGGAGGGGGATCATCAGAAGGGGAATGCTTTGTCCTCTGTGTCATGTTTATAGATCTTTCAGGAGCATCTGGTCTAGCTACTGTGAGGAACTGGTTGCTGGACTCGATGGAAAATTGACTTGATGTGGCAGGGATAGTTCAGCAAAGAGCTTAATCTGTGGTTCGGTAACATAATTTTAAAAGGCAAAGGTGTATCAGTTTTAAGAATTCTCGTTGTTGTTGTATCATGAAGATTCATTGGGTTCCATTTCTGTTTTTGTTAACATGGGATTGAATGTCTGCACATTGTTTTCCATGTGTGGAAAATGGCAGTTCTTCCTGAGTAGACTTTTTTCACAAAATGGTATCAAAATATCAGGGAACCTAGTGTACCTCCTTCTAAAACTCCTCAAATTTCTAGTGAATTGGACAAAGGGGTCCAGTTTCACAGCCCTCTGAGTAAGGTACTCCTAAACATCCTCTCTGCATAGTGGACTTAGGCACAAAAATGGCTGCTGGTTTTCTAGAGTGGCAAGTAGTCCAAACTATTTAAATCTAACCAGTGAAATATGCAATGGTAACCAAAATCACTAACCTACAAGAAGGTGGAAAACAGGGAACTTGCTAACTGAGGGTGACTAGAAAAGCCAACAAAGCAAGGGGGAAAAAACCACAATAAAAAACAAGAAACAGAGTCTTCAGAAGCACAAAAAAGGAAAGGCAAAATAAATCAAATATATTGCACAGAATCCAAAACCTCTCCCCAGCGTCCCCCCTCCAGCCAATTCATGATGTTAACGTAGGTGGGAGTTATTCCAGGAAGCCTTTGACTGCCTACCTGAAATGATGCTGCGTAAGCTGGATGATTTGGCAATATCTGACTGCACACCCCTACAAGCCAACATTAAGCTAGGATTTCCACATACATTCATCATGTACTATCACAATGAAGAGTAACTGGTAAATACCAACTCCAGACCATGGTATCAGATCGTGATATGACAGATTCTAATGACTTCACTAAACCACTGGTTAATTAAACGATAGTTTAGTGAAGGCATTAGAATCTGTCATATGGTTTAATGTGAAATTTGAACTCAGGGCCTAATTGCACTTTATGTTTTCCATACATCTTCCCTGAGTCCTGGAGATCAGACACGTGTTCTAAGTTCTGTGCAGTTCCTAAACATTTGGAGGCTGACTTGGAATGAGATGACAGTGCAAAGGTAAAGGGGGTTTAAACCTTTCCTATGTGCCATTTTCTTGACTTGAAATGACTAATTATCCATTGAAAAGGTATGTAACCTTTCCCAGAGGGCAAATTGCACCCCCGGGGCCATTTCAAGTAGAAAAAAATGGTGAAGGGGGAAGGCTTAAGCCCCCTCTCCCTATGCCCCATGGTTCTGATCCAAATGGGCCTTTTCTTGGCTGGGAATTGAGTTCTGAGCACAAAATTTGCAACATATGGCTGATCATCAGAACCCTGGGAGGATATGAAGAAATCATAACGTCGTTAGACTAATGTGTGTAGAGACTCTTTAAAGAGCAACCGTTGGTTAATTCTTTAATTAATACTAGATGCATAACCTTAGTTTCCTTCCAAGAACATATAAAGGAATTTTACAAAAGTTGTTTTCACCCCCCACTGCACCCCATCCTATTTTGGTTTCTCTGTGCCGTGCCTGACTGCATTTGTACTTTAACTTCAGGCCCTCTTTTAGATTTCAGAAAACAGACCCAGGTTGAAATCTTCAGATTCAAGGGTTGGTGCCAGTGATACATGGCTAAACTTGATTTTCTTCTTCTAGGATTCCTTTCTCCCTCATCTATATTTTCATGCTGTTAACAAGACATACGTACCATACCCTGCCAGTCTGGACTGATGAATCTAAAGGATAAAACAGGTAGTTTCTAATCTGATTATTTATTTTCATCAACTGGGGCAGCCTCCCCATTCATGTGTTCTTCCCTTCTTTTTGGAAAAGCATCATTCAATATGTTGTTTGACCCTCTCTGCTCTTCATGCTCAGTTTCTGGTCAGGAGAAGCATGAGGGTCTATTTACATACAGCTCTCTTCAGAACTGAAATAGTCCAATATCACTTCCAAAATAATGCGTTTGATTTGCATGCATCTTTTAAACTACCATAACTAGTATCTTCTGATTTTTGTTTCCCAAGTGCCTGAGGCACCAGCGCAGCTCAGGTTGTGGTGTAGGGAGGATGAGAAGGACTTCAGCCTCCCCCATTTTCTTGACCTGAAAGGTCCCTGGGTGGGTTTTATTACCTTCATGGGGGGGCTGCACATGTAGCCCATGTGTCTATCAGTGCACATGCAGCCCCCTGTTGGGGTGAATAACACCCCCTGTGGCTGTTTTGAGTCAGGGAACAAGTTCCCTCACAGCTGTCATAGGACTGTCTGAGTCATATTGGGGGATCCCAGACACAGCATGTTAAAAATCCTAACATGTAGCTTGGCCCTGTAGTTCCTCCTGCGATTGGAACCTGCATCAAACCATGGTTTCACTCCCTGGTTTGGAAGCAAGCTACAGCTTAGGAAAATTGTATTTTTTCCGGTTTGGACATTGTGGCAGACTCTGGTTTGGTCAAGGAAGGGAAGGAGTCAGAGAATGCAAGGAGAAGGGCAAACACATCAGCCTCCTGTCTGCTCCCAGTGCCCCAACCCATGTGTTTCCAAGTATGTGGGTTTTTAAAGACACATGTATACATGGATCTTTTACTCTTTAAACATTGGTATAACACTTTCAGCATGGGCTTGTTCTTCCCTGTTGCCTTGGTAGCATTTCATTTTGTGCAACTTACATGGCTATTAAATTATCAGAAGCTGTGGTTGCTGTGCAGCCAAAAATATTTGGTTGCACCCACCAAAGAATGCTCCTGGGGCAATGGGTGTGGTTCTATGGACTCATCAGTGAAAGTGCTTTTTAGCTTCTGGGGTTCTGGTTGGCTTGTTACAGTCAATGACAGAGGCAGATACCCAAGGAAATCTCATGATCAGCTCTGGTGGAATTGTGTCTTCGAGAAGGAGTCCTCTGGGTGGCATAGTCATTGGTGAAATAAAAAGGGTGTGGAGCAGGATTGTGGTTTGGTTGTTTGGCAGATTTGGAATGTGATATCTCATCACTGATCTCGATTGAAGAATCCTGAGTTCTAAAATACAAGCTGCCAAATTCCAAAATTCCTTTTTTCTCTTTTAGCTCTACTAAATGTGTTTTCAGTCATCTCATTAAATTCAAGTTAAGAACATCTCTATTTCATCCTTATGCTTCATGAGTCTTTTAAAATGCTCAGGATTTACTCATAGATTTTAAGGATTAGCCTCTCTTGATTCAACATTATAAGCTTCCATATAACGTTCCATGTTAATAAGTCTGCCAGTTGCCCACCTTCTTCTTTTAAGATACTTTGCTGTCCTTTGGGGCATGTGTCGTGAAGACTCTCCAAATAAGAAATTTTTCCTCCAGGAAGGTGGATGGCATATGAAGACTTTGTTGCCTTGGTGACATCAAAACCAACTCCCTTCCATTTTATAAAGAGCCCCTTATTTGTTCTTGGCACTACTTTAGAA
This sequence comes from Lepidodactylus listeri, assembly GCA_029233225.1. Classification (NCBI taxonomy): domain Eukaryota; kingdom Metazoa; phylum Chordata; class Lepidosauria; order Squamata; family Gekkonidae; genus Lepidodactylus; species Lepidodactylus listeri. The sequence continues at coordinate 41,391,929 of JARCFY010000013.1, forward strand.
GGATTTTGTCACTCAGGGGCTGGCTCAGTCACCTGCCCATAACTATGACTATGCATGGCTCTAGCCTTAAAGGCCAACAGTTGCAGTATTATTTATTTATTTATTTATTATGTATTTATTAGTTTCGATTTATATCCCGCCTTACCAAAAACCGGCTCTAGGCAGTAAACCAAAATATATTTTAGTATTTTAATTCAGTATATTATAGGTGTTTTTATCCATCCTGAGCCGAGGTGGATTTATGCATGAGCTAAGTAAGCTACAGCTGAGGGCCTCAGGTAATGAGGGACTTCTAAATAAAATGAATAAAATTAGCTAATTTTCCATTTTTGATAATGCTACGGGGCCTCTTACACAGTTTTGGGTATCAGCATGTCTTAGCCTGGTCCTGATCCTGAACCTCTTGGGGTGAGATGAGTTTGACATTTAAATAAATTAGTGACTAACGAAAAAATACAATGAATAGTTGATATAATGCCCATTTCATAGGATTGGGCAAGGCTTTTCATGCCTTGACAAAAATAACTGGTGTTTTTCTTGTGTTCCAGAATTCTGTATTGTGTAAACGAGCTGATGGACGAAGATGAGAAGGACAGGGCAAAGAGGTACGGATTGAAGCTCGCCCTAAGATAAATGGAACAAGTAGCCAACAATCTTTCCTCTTGTAAAAGTGTTAATAACTGTTAGTGTGCCTCTTCAGGTAACACTGGCCAGACAACCTTTGGTGTAAGTGAGAGCAAGCTGTGTAGCATGCATTGCATTCATTTGCATCATGCATGACAAGGGTGACTGGGGATGACACTATTGGATTATTGTTAGTCAAAATGTTGTGACCTTTTAGATACTTGGAATGAGTGCCTGCTGTGTGTGGATTTACCTTTTGTCTTTCTCTAGAACTGGATATTGCATGACAGTGCTCTTAAAAGATTTTTTTCCATTGTGACAAGGAGACTATCTGAAAAGGCTTTTTTTTTTTGTCTAAGAACATAAGAACTTCGACTCAAGAAGTTATATCTGCCTTATACTGAGCCAGACCTCTGGTCTATCAAAGTTAATATTATCTATTCTGAATGGCAGCAGCTCTCCAGGGTCTCAGACACAAGTCTTTTACATCACCGACTACCTAGTTCTTTCAACAGGATACTCTGGGTATTGATATGGGGGATGTCTTCATACAAAGCACATGATCTACCACTGAGCCACAGCCCATCGCTATAGATGTTAGATCTAGAAGCAGTAGCTAATACTCTGCTCTGAAGATCTGTTCAGAAGAACATAAGAAATCTGCTGGATTAAACCAAGGATCTATCTGGTCCAGTATCCTGTTTCCAACAAGTACCAGCAGTGGATGGTAGGGCTGGCAAGGATAAGAGAAATAGCAACCATTATCTATCACTCTCTCCTCTTGTGGATGTTTCCCCCCCAGCTGTGATAACTGTTCACAGTTGTTCTCTAGGACCAGCTCTTTCTCAGGAAGCCCAGAAGTTGGTCTTGAAGGCAAGAGCCCATCCTATTGTTTGGCAGCCAGCAACTGCTTTCGATACACTGCCAGTGGACAGGGAGATCTTATTTAGTATTGTGGCTAAATGATCGTAAAAGACTGTTGGTGTTTATATGCACCCTTCATTGTTTTTAAAATAGTTTTGTGTTTCAATTGACTTAGGGCATCACGCAACAAGTCAGAGAAGAAGAGAAGAGACCAGTTCAATGTCCTCATCAAGGAGCTATGCACCATGCTGCAAGGCCATGGCCATCCTCTCAAGATGGACAAATCCACCATACTGCAGAGGACCATTGACTTCCTGCAGAAACAAAAAGGTACTTTAATTGTAGGCACCCCTTACCACCACTTGTGTGTGCTTCTCTTCATGGAGAGGCTGTTTGTTTTTAAATTTACACCACATTTTAAAATGTGCCTTGCCTTGCAATATGGTGGTGGTGGTGGTGGGAGAGGCTGTCTGCATCTTTAAAAATGGAGATGGTGAAGGGAATGCACATCCCTCTGACAAAAAATACTTTTTTAAGATTCCTGCAAGGGCAGGAATAACTATTACTTTTAAATAAACACATTAAAAAAGCTACACAATTGCTCATAGGGTAGTGTGATTTCACATTTATCCCTTGTGTTTGTGTAAAGTGCCATCAAGTTGCAGCCAACTTATGGCAACCCCACAGAGTTTTCAAGGCAAGTGAGTAAGCAGAGGTGGTTTGCCATTGCCTTCCTTTGCAAAATCTTCCTTGATTGGTCTCCCATCCAAATACCAACCCTGCTTAGCTTTCAAGATCTGACAAGACTGGGTTATACTGTACCATTCCACATCCACATTTATCCCTTACAGGATTTTTTTTTAAGTTTCCTTTAATAACAATTGAAAAGTTTGGAGGGAGGAGAGGATTGGAGTTTGGAGGGAGGAGAAGAGGGAATTAGATAAACATATGGAGCAGAGGTCCATCGGTGGCTATTGGCCACAGAATGTAGATGGGAACTCTCAGTCTGGGGCGAGTGATGCTCTGTACTCTTGGTGCTTGACGGGGAGGGGGGGGGGATAGTGGGAGGGCTTCTGGTGTCCTGCCCCCACTGCTGGACCTTCTGAGGGCACCTGGTGTTTTTGGCCACTGTGTGACAGAGCGTTGGACTGGATGGGCCACTGGCCTGATCCAACATTGGCTTCTCTTATGTTCTTAAGATTGTCTCAGCCTTAGTTATGTTATATGCTACAATCTTACTTGGGCTGGGAACCATGAACATCAGTTATATGCACATTTGTGTGGTACACGCTAATCTGTTCACACTACAGTGCTTTGTGTATTCCAACATACTTTCAAAATGTGCATCCTCATTCACGTGTAACTAGTAGAATGTTAAGCACTGAATTTGCATATGACTAGAACTGGTTCGTAGCTATGGGCTTTATCTACATCTTCCTGCTTGTTTGTGACAATTACACCCCAAAGATTATCTCTAGTCACTGCTTAGGGATAGATTCTTAACTGCTGAGTTTTGTCTATAGGTAGTTATCTCCTGGAACAGCACCCAAAGATGCTGTGGTTTTGGCTTTTTGAATCCATATCAATTCCTGTTGTATTGAAGATGGTTATGTTAAAGTCAAGGTACTTTTCATGCTCCCCACTTCTCTGTGCACTAAAAAGTTACAGGAGCAATGCTGCCTTTGAAGGAAAGAGCACTGACGATTTATGGCATTTTTGTAGTAGCTTTATTTACAGATAAAGAAGTAGTACACAGGCAGAGACAAAGGAGGACTCTAATATTGCAGCAGATCCACTATCACATCAGATCCCTGATAAAGGGGGAGAGGTTCTGTACCCCCAGAGCTGTGTCTGTCTGTCTGAATTCAAATGTTGTGAGAAACCAGAGTTTATAAGCTTGATGATGTTTGAATGCAGGCTACCCAACAAACTGTGATTTATTGGTGCTGGGATTCTAAACCACAGATTGCAGAGGGGGAAGCACAGACCCAGAGTGCGGTCACACTTGACGTTACAGCGGGAGTTAGAGCTGTTTCCTCTCGCTCTTTAATCTCCTGTTCTCACTATTCCTGCTCCAAATCTCCAGAACTCATGCAACCCTTCAGCTTTTCTCCTGCTTTTACGGACCCCTGGAAAAACAAGTATTTTCCGGGTCTTAGCGCAAGGGATGCACGGGATGCAATGTGTTGCAAGAGAGGGCTGTTCAGATCGTCCATCCCTATTTCCCCCCCCCCTATTTTCGCGGTTGGGCACTCAAGCGCCCAAGTGCAAAAATGGGGGGGGGGGGGAACGCCCCGCGCTCCACTCCTGGCCCTGAAACCCCACCGGCCACTGCCGCCTAGCCCCCCCCCTTGCATTCTCTTACCCAAAAAATTAGCAGGCGGCGACCGGCAGGGCTCAGAGCCCATAGCAGAGCGTGGGGCGAGCCAGGAAGCCAGGATGGGTCCGGTGGTGGCAGCAGTGGCTGGCAGCGGCGGGAGGGTGTATAGCTTTCTCCTGTGAACAGGAAGGGTGCCTCCCCCCCGCCGCTGCCGGGGTTGGGATGTAAACATCCCAACCCAGAAGAAACAAAACCAGTTAAAATCCCGCTGACCGCAGCCCAACAGAAGTCTTGGTGCATCAGCATCATTCAGCTATTTGATTGTGCTTTCTAAAGATTCCAGCTCCCTTTATGTGCTCTGCCCCCTCTAGTGATGACTGACCAAACTGGAATGCGCTTCACAGTCTTCAGCCAAGGAGAAATGTAAAAGGCAGTGCAATGGCAGGAGAAAAAGGCAATCTGTTTTGTTTCAGAGTACAGTTTAGGGGAATGCCCTGAAATGGCTGGACAGTGAAGGGATGAGGAAGGGTGGCTAAAGACTGGTGAGAGAGAAAGGGAGGATAAGAGCTGTGAAAGATTCAGAAATTCAGCAGCACAGCTAAGACTGAATCAGGAAGAATAGGCTTGGCTTCTCCTAGGCTTCTGCTCCTTCAATATTTCCCTTCTTATTGCTGCCAACTAATAATAAGCAGGTTGCTTATGTTGGGAGGTTTTGTCAGCAACCTGGTATTGCAAAGGCGCTCAATTGCATCTGGGAATTCTGCTTTGAGGCTGGAAACAGGCCCATAACCAGATTTTTTTTTGTTGGGGGACGCAATAAGGGGGCAGTATAGTACAGTGGAGCTGACAGCACAGGAGTGCGGGCGGAGGTTGAGTGTGGGGTACTAGAGAGGGAGAGACAGGCACGGGATGTGGGGTGAGGTGGGGCGGAGGGTTACTGGAACCCCAAGGATCAGCTCACTGTCCCTTTCGCATGACACTTGTTGCCATCCATTGGTATTGCTGCCACTGCTGGAAGCAGAAACTCTGGCCTGAGGACGACATTCTGCCTGTGTTAGAGGAGTGAACAGAGGAGGTGGAGGCCCTGGCACTTTTGGCTCCAGACCTGGCCTTGCTGAGCAGGGCGGGGCGCTTTCCCCACCAGAAAAGTGCAGCTGACCTGCCTGTGTGGCACCAGGATGCCCGCATGGTGATTGTGGGGGAGCAGGGGGTGGGGGGCTTTCCTTCTCTGAGCGAAACATCCCACCCCAATGTGGCGTGAAAGCAGCGTGCCTCATGAGGAGGAGGGCCTGTGCTATGGTGGCACAGCCGCCAAACAAGAGACAAAGAGTGGGAAGAACCATAGCGTGCAGCCAGTCAGGGCTGGAGGGGACTCCAGTCCTTCTCTCCGCAGGTGGCCCCTCCTCACGGGCCTTCTTGCCCTCCTCTTTCTCCCCCAGCCCCAGCTTTGGTGGCCTCCAGCTGGAAAGGCACAGGGGCTTTGTGCGCACATCCACCTGGCCCCCAACCCCTGCTGCACCGGAGAAGGCAACTCACAACCAATCCCAGGCACCAGCCCAGCCCCCTTGCAAGCCCACCTGCCTCCAGCCCCACCCCCTATGCTCCAGCCCAAACACTGGTGTGTGTGATGAAAACAAAAGGGCACAGCTGTTTGGTGAGGGGGCATGGCAAATTTGGGAGGGGGTGTCACCCTTATGGCCCCCCATAGCTACAGGCCTGGCTGGAAAAGAGGAGGAGGAGGAAGAAGAGATTGGATTTATACCCCACCCTTCACTTGTAGTCTCAGAGCGGCTTCCAAACTCCTTTCCCTTCCCCTTGCCACAACAGACACCCTGTGAGGTAGGTGTGGCTGAGAGAGCTCTGAGACAACTGTCCTTGAGAGAACAGGTGGTACAGAGCTATGGCTTGCTCAAGGTCATCCAGCAGGTGCAAGTGGAGGAGTGGGGAATCAAACCCGGTTCTCCCAGATTAAAGTCCGTGCACTTAACCACTACACCAAACTGGCTCTCTGATAGCTGATGTAACTGGGATTTATGAACAAAGTATGGTCAGCTATGTACATTTGTTACCCTAACCTGGGTTCATGCAGCAAACTGTGGTTTAAACAAATCACGGTTAGTTTGGATGCACCATCTGTCTTCAAAACATAAACCTGCTGTTTCTCTTGCTCTCTGTCTCTCTTCTGCGCGCGCGCGCGCGCACACACACACACACACACACACACACACAGCGCCACCTTCCCTCAGCTGGGAGGAGCCACCTTCTCCAGGTTCTCCTATTTAGTTAATGGAGCTATCAGGGGACAGTCTCTTAGCAGTTAGTACCTATTGAGGAACATTAACATTCTTGGACCACAGGGCCTGACTCCCAGCAGCAATTTAGGCCAAGCGATTTTCCAGTAATCAAACACACAACAGTGTTATCTGACTAGATTTTTTTGTTGTTCCTTTCAGAAATCACAGCACAGACAGAGGCCTGTGAGATTAGACAAGACTGGAAGCCTTCGTTTCTTAGCAATGAGGAGTTCACCCAGTTGATGTTAGAGGTAAGATGAAATGAAAATCATACGGTCTAGGAGTAAACAGATAACAACCAAAGATGTTCAGTGCTTTTTTATTTTGCCACTTGATCATTCAGCCCATTGCTTTCTGAAAGCTGTTTGAAAGTCCTATCTTGTTTAACACACAATGTCACCTGCCAACAGCTTTATACCTGTGACAGCCTAACTTCTATGTCATTGTTCAGTCATGCTGATGAAAATGGACAAAAATTAATGTCAGAGAGTTAGGCAGCTCAAAGCTTGGCTGAAGATGGAGGATAAGATTCGAAATGCCATTCCTTCTCAGAACCTCACTGGATTTTGTTATTATGGCAATATATAAGTGCTCACACTGCACCTTTTCTGCTGTTATAAGTATTATCACGAATTCCCACCATTTGGGCATTTATTGTGTGGGAAATGGTAGCCAGTACACTCATAATTCTGGATGAGAAGTATTTGGATATTCACTTTTAAAATCCACTCCATTGCCAAGAGATAGGATAAATCTTACTTTGTAAGCACAGTGGGGTGTGTGTGTGTGTCATTCAGTGTTCCCAGTTTAGCTGCTTTTTTTTTGTTTTAGCCATAAAAGAAATTGCCCTACATGTTCAAAGTAAGATTTTCCATCATTTGCATCCAATCTCCCTGTTTCTGTTTTCACTACCGATGTCTAAGGGTGTGCATTGGCCCACAGTTGCAGTATCTCCATTATTTCCTTCTCGCGGAGATGTGGTGACTTACCTTATTTGGAAAAATCTGTTTATTCCCGCATCTGCAACTGCCTCTTGCTGAACAAGTCAATCTGTTGCAGTGCAATCAAAACAGACTCCTGCTTGAGAAGAGAAAAGCTTTTAACAGACCTCACTTCCAGGGGATACTTTAATGCTCAATAAATAATCATGGAACTCTTCTGCCGCATGGAGATCATTCTGGTCCTTTGTTTTACTGTTCTTTTAATAATCTCCTTTCCAGATGAAAGGCAAAATATGTGAATGAGTAGGAAATAAATGGGGGCTAGGAAGGAATGCTAGATGCCACCCCCACACTGCGCATTTTGGCTTCCTGCTGAATGTATTACAGCGCCAAAGAACAGTGCAGTAAACATATGAAGGAACCAAACCAGATCATTGCTTTGTCTAGACCACTGTAATCTGATTTGTCTGGCAGTGGCCTTTTCAAGCTTCTGACTTTTCCAGCTCTTCTAACTGGACATTCAAAGGACTGAAGCTGAAACTTTCAGCTTGCAAAGCATGTGGTCCACTACTAGGCTGCAGCCACCATCTTGAGAAGGCATTTCTGTGCAGTGGAGCTTTGCTGCAGTGACTGATATCAGTAAAGACCAGAAATGTGGTCTAGGGGAAACAGGGGGAAAGCATTGACTTTGGGTAACACAACTTTGGCAGATGATTAGGCCGACTTTTCGTTATTATTAATATCAGTGTTACAGACAAGGGCGGCAGTCAGACTGGCAGGTTGGCACGGTTTGGGCATGCAACTAATTTTTTAATTTGTGCTACTAATTTTGCATCGCATTTTGTGATGGAGATTTTCGATCAGGCTCCCACCCTGATCCAGCCTCACTGCACGCTTCTTCTGTGGTTGACTGTTCAGATGAATGCATATGTGCATATGCTCTACCATTTTAAAACAAAATACGGCAAAACCAGAACTAAAGGTTCACACTTCCAAACTCGTCTGAGCGTGCACTGGGGGCGTTCAGACATCCGGAAACGCAGGATCAGTGTGTGGAGATCCGTAAGGACCTGATTGTTTCTGGTGGCTATTTACTCCGTATCCAAATCGTCATATGATGGGGTGAGTATGACTGGGGAACGGCTGCCAGATAATGGGTGTGTGAACGAGCCCATTTAATCTGCGAAGGTAATGCAACTATATCGGGCCAAACTGCCCATCTGACTGCAGCCAAGGAGAGGTTGAGGGCAAGAAGGAATGGAGAGATGCTAATGAAAGTGAAAAGGAGCAAAGCCATTGCAAGCATTAACAAATGAACCATTGTTTGACAACCAAGAACTCTCAAGTAGTTCTGGAATAAGCTGCTATATTACAGTTAGTGTCCAGTCTTAAGTTCAACATTCTTCTTTTTTGCTTTGCTTTGATTCTGGATGACATCTGTGTTTTGGCCTGGGCGACTCCTTCTTTGTTACATGCTGGTGCTTAGGTGCTCTGGGTCCCGAGAGTTGACGGTATTAGCTGTTCTCAAGGGAATTTTCCCACTCTCATGCTTGTTACTGAGTGCTTATCTTCAAGGCTTGAGTTGTTGTTGTCGTCCCCCCCCCTCACCGGGAGCCAGGTGCAAGATGGCCTGGCTCATCCAAGTGTCTGGGCTAGTTTAATTAATCATTCTTTGGGCTTGCAGACAGCATTTAGGGTATAAGACGCCTAGTTCTAGTTATGCTCTTTGTCTTGAGGTTTGACTAAGCCTTGCCGTGCAGGTGTGTGCGTCTCAAGGTCAGCTGATCGAAGCTTAGCCCTTAGATAACTCTGATGTGTTACTAAAGCCCTCCTCGTAAGTAAACACGGATCTCTTGTGTCAGTTCTTTGGGAACTTATGTGAACCTATGGAGCCCTTGGTCAGAGCCCACAACAATCTGGCACAGAAGAATCCCTGTTGTTGGAAACTTACATTGCAGTTCTATACAGAATTATTACAATCTAAGCCTATGGAAATCAGTGAGCATAATCTGGAGAAAATCTCCATAGGTTCACACTGTCAGTTGTCTTAAAGCAATCTGGATTTCTAGTTTGTGCCTTCCCTCTAGACTATTACTCAGTTAGCTAATGTAAATATAATGCTACTTAAATCATAAAGGTATATACAATTTATTCAAAGATATCTGAATATCTCATTATCCAAATTATTTTTTTTTAAAAATTCTCAAGCACTTTCCTATAAATTGAAAAAAAAAGCCAACCGAATATGCTGCAGCTCCGTGCACACACTGTCTTAACAAAGAAGCCCTAGTGAACTCAGTGGGACTTACTTCTAAGTAAAGATGTATATGATTCTGCCACACAGCTGCAGTCCTGAAAATGTGGAAGTTTTGCTTCGGTACCACTAACATCAATGGGATTACTTCTGATATAAGTGGGTTTGTGATCTGGATGAAAGTAACTTTTCCCCCTCTAAATATTCTTTCCCCCCCGTAGGCATTAGATGGATTTCTGATTGCACTAACCACTGATGGGATTATTATTTATGTATCTGATAGTGTCTCTTCTCTTCTTGGACATTTACCGGTAAGTTCTAGCCAATATAATGTTTTAAAGATCTCCTTATTCTCAAATAAAAATGAGTGTTCAGGTATGCAGAAGATTGCTTGTGCTCAAGAAAGGGCCAATTTAAACCTTGCAGGAGAGTATGAGAAAAGTGAAATTATACCCAAAGATTCTCATCTGCTTGCACAAGCATGAGAATTGCTACACAACCTGTGTGTTACAGCACTACACGAACCCTTACACAAGTGTTGGCAGAACTGTGCTAGCAGCTATTTTCTTGTGCTCGCCAGGCTTTTGGTCCAGCCCCATATTTACTTATATCCCATGTCTCTCAGCTTACAAAACACAAGATTTTGTATATAGTTATTAAAATATAATTTTTGTCTAAAACCGAATGCTAATAGTATCTTCAAATTAGCAAGGGGACAAAAAGGGCAAACTCAAAATAAATTTTCCCCAGTTGCTGGAAATAAACTCAGTTTCTGGTGGAGGATTTAGGAGAGGGCATCCCATAATTTGGGTCTCACAACCAATGTTCCCTCTAACCTGTGGAGTCTTGTGAGCAACAATTATACTTTGTGAGCTACTGGCATTAGCTCCCACACCTACCTTCATTTTCTCATGGCATCTTCTGTTGAAGAAAAGTAAGTTTGAAGCCTGAGTGTTTGTTGTGTCTTGTTGGAACTAGCTTGCAAATATGTGTGTGTCTAAAGTCTGTATTAAAGTTGTTTGGTGCTAACTGCCATGCAAGAGAAAACATCTGAAAAAGTAGCTTCATTGTTGCGTGTGTTGGCAGAATTTTATGTTTGGGGGTCACCACAACATGAGGGGCTGTATTAAAGGGTCGCGGCATTAGAAAGGTTGATAACCACTGCTCTAAGCCATGGAGTCTTGTGAACAAAAATTCTACTTTGTGAGCTACTGGCATTAAAGTTGTGAGCAAATGATTTGGCTACTGCATAAATTAGTTTGCCCTGGAGCCATCCTTCCTGAGCTAAGACCAAAATGTGTGAGCCGGAGGCTAAAAAACTGTGAGCTAGCTCACACTAACTCAGCTTAGAGGGAACACTGCTCACAACTGGAGAGGCCTTTTTTTCAAATGGGGTTTCACAAAGCTATTGCTGCCTGTGAGCAGACACTATCCCCCCCATGTTTTTCGGAAGTACCTGTGAGACCTGTTTAGCCAAAGAATATAGCGGTGGGGGGGGGGGGGGGGGGGGAGAAATGTGTTTACCAGAAGCAGCCTTCAAGTCTCTGGAAAAGCTGTCATCTGCATCTCGAGCCAGTGATATGCTGAAATCTGTTTGTTTATACAGAACTGCTGTGGCTGGAGGTGGCTGCTTTAAGGAGACCCCCCCCCCCAATGCACGCCTGAAGTGAGCTACATGCTACTGCACTTAGCAGGTTTGAGGGGGGCAGCAATCTAAATTCAGTCCAGGCATCCCCTTCATTCCACCCTAGCTTAAAGGATCCGGCGCTGTGAGAAGAAGGAGAAAAACATGCCATCAAGTCGCAACTGATTCATGGCGACTCCATCTTAAATAATCACTTGTATGTTAGAATTTTGGCTGCGATCACATATTAGGAAGCTCGTGCACTAAATCTAAGTAGTTAGAGCTCTGCTGGATGCTCTTCTCCATGTGGGCGTATGTGTGTTGTTTCTCTCACCCGTGTGTATGGAAGATGTTTCTCTAATTAATTTATGCTCCCATACAGGCTCTTTTCCCCATGGAAGTACAGATGGTTCAACAGGCTTTTGTGGATGTGCACAGCTATCTCGTTTCTAAGGCTGCCTTTTTAACTCACCACATTTTAATTTTGTGGCAAGAAAGCAGCAAACAGCCCACAATCTTTCCAGCAGTGACGTCAAGCCACCTTCCACTTTGGCCTCCTTATACCACTCCCATTCCTCAGAACAGCTTTCCCTCTCTGATTCTAGAATCACAGTATATATGTAACATCAAAAAAGCAACCAGTGAATTCTATCCTGCTTATGATTTCTTTCCTTCTCCACTTCCACAGTTTCTTTGCTAAATTCTACTGTGACAAAGCACTTTTTCCTTTGGTCTGATTCAGTGATGCCCAGCAAGGTGCTAAAGAGTGCCATGAAACCCACCAATGTGTTTCCTGGCACCCATTTCCTTTTTCCTCAGAGCATCTCTTCCCCAGAGCAAAGTGCCAGTCTTGGCTTTTCTCTGCCTCTTTGATGCAAGAGATGCTTCTGAAGAGCCCATTTGAAAACTGCTTACTTCATCATAAGAGGGTGCTTAGAGTGGAATATTCCAGCTTTTGTGATTGGCCCCTACTCCATGGCAAGCATTTTGTGGTGGCACCTGCTGCCTGTTTCCAGAATTTCAGAAGTGTGCATTAGTTCCAGCAATGTTGGGGACCCAGGTCTAGTTGTGTTGATCTGGAAGACATGAGTTCAAATTGTTTCTCTTCCGTGACCTTGCTAGGTATTCTTAGACAGGTTTATTACTTCTCACATTTAGCTTTAACTTTAACAAATGGCTGTTGAGGTCGGGGGTAACTTGATGTCTGGACTCTACCACTTCAGACTGTAAGTTGGGACTCACATGATTGAATGCGACATCACTCACACATACACACCCAAACACACCACTTCAGTACCTGAAGACAGAAAGCTAGATGCCTGAGTGAAGGATTTTAGCTTATCCTTCTTCCTGTCATCAACATTTTGTGTGTGCAGGGAGTATTTTGTTGTGGAGGAGCATTCAGTCACATGAGCTATCTGTGTGCAGTCTGTAGGTACACTGGCTTTATTATCTATGCTTTAGTGAGCATTGCGTCTGAGTTGCGCATTTATTATCTGGAAGATTATTTGAATACTTCAAAGGAATCATGGCCTTAAATTGTTCACCTGTAAAGTGTTTGTTTATTTAATTGAAGTATTTGTATGCTACCTTTTCACCCAACCCAGGGTCCTTAGGGTGACAAACAAAACATGTCAAACTTGAAAACAAAAGTAAAAATACAAATATATATATAAAACATTTAAAACACTTAAAATAAATAAACAATAGCGACCTACGTCACGGAGCTTTGTGAGGAAGAGGGAAAGAAGGAAAGCAGAGCGTCTTGTACTCCGTGATGCGATCTTTCCCCATGTTTCTTGCAATGCTCCCTCTAAGCTGTGGAGTCTTGTGAGCAAAAATTCTACTTAGTGAGCGACTGGCCTTAAAGTTGTGAGTGAGCGATTTGGCTACTGCATGAATTAGTTTGCTCTGGAGCCATCCTTCCTGAGCTAAGACAATAATGTGTGAGCCGGAGGCTAAAAAACTGTGAGCTAGTTCACACTAACTCAGCTTAGAGGGAACACTGGTTGCTTGTATGTGTGTGTTAAGTGCTGTCAAGTCACTTCTGACTTACAGCAACACTATGAATTAATGATCTCCAAAGTGTCGTATCATCAGTAACCTTCCTCAGGTCTTGAAAACTGAGGGCTGTGATTTCCTTTGTTGAGTCAGTCCATCTCATGTTTGGTCTTCTTTTTTCCTGCTGCCTTCAACTTTTTCTAGCATTATAGTCTTTTCCAGTGACTTTTGTCTTCTCATAATGTGACCGAAGTACGATGGCCTCAGTTTAGTTATTTAGCTTCTAGGGAGAGTTCATACATAAGCATTAATGAAGTCACTAAGATTGCACCAAAATGTGCTCTAAAAAGATAAATAATAACCTTGTGCTGTATAAATTCTTTCTCTTTTTAAAAGACTCCTTGCCTTTCTTATGGCCAGCTTAGAAGCATGCATGTTCAGTCGTTTCAAGGCACTGTGTAAATGGTCCATTATCTCACCTTGAAGACTCTGAATGGTCGCCAGTTCAGTCCCAGGGTTTTACAACAGAGATAATTTTGCACATTCAACTGGGGGCCTTTAAGCACTGAGCAGCTTAGCAGTGAGAGGCCAAGTGATATATACATGCCTGTTGTGTGTCATCTGTTCTGCATATTGTGATAGTTTTAATTTTCTACTTTTGAACATGACAAAGTGTTCTTTTGCCTCAGTCAGATTTGGTGGACCAAAATATATTAAACTTCCTGCCTGAGTGTGAACAGAGTGATGTGTACAAGCTGCTTTCCCCACGCATGCTTGTTTCAAACCCTGTGGCAGCGGATTTCCTAAACAGTAAGTATTAGTTTTCTTTTCCTAGCTTTGCTGGGAAAGAGAAGCTACAAACAGGCAAAAATATGACTTTGCTCCATGGATAAACAGTAGGCAGAGCAATCCTGTGTTGCACCTGCACTGGGGCGGCCAGCTGTGGTGCAGCTGTGACATTGGTAGTTGCCTCTCTTAGGGGATTGGTACACGGTGGCCAAATGGGGGGAAAGGTGCCCCAACTGTGTTGCCGGGTGTTACCGCAGTGGCGTCAATGTCGATCTCACCACGGTGTTCTGTTGTGGCGTTGTTGGAAGGTGGTGTGATAGATAGGTCAATGGGAGCCATGAGTACAGGAGGCTGTGCAGAGCATCCATCACTGGCAGGAAGCAGAGAGGGGTGGGACACAGGAGCGATGCTCCTGCTCTGCCACATACCCCCCTTAAAGAAACCAGTGCCTGACACAAGCCCTGTGCACTAGCTCTAAGTCTGCACAGCAGGGAGTGATCAGACAGCATTCTGTGCCATATGCCCTACCTCTGGAGTTGTGATGTGACTTCCTGGAACCATTTGTAGGGTGGGCCAGGCCGTGATTGGGTGCTGAGAATGGGCGGACCAGCATGGGGGGATGTGCTGATTGGATGCACATTTGGTCGGTATCCTGAGTTGCTTGGGTTCCTGTGGGTGGGGCTGCACCTGTGTGTGGGGGACTGAATTAGAAGTTACCATGGCCGACTAACTGGCGCCATGCCCTCTCACACACCCACATTTACGCTAGCACAGGGGGTTGCACTGTCAGTCTTTTGGTGTGCAGCTGCACCAGTGCAAGTGCACAGTGCAGCACCACTCATACCCTGCATTGGCGTAAACACCCCTTACACCGGCATAAATCCAAGTCACGCCAGCGTAAGGGTCATTTGGCTCCCTATTCCTATCCCCCCCAATTGCTCTGTTAATCAGTTTGTACATGGAAATGATCAATAATAATAAAAAGTTTTGACTTGTCCAGAGAAAGCCAGTGTTTTTAAGAGGGGCTCTAAGAAATGCTAGTATTGTTTTTTGGTGATTATCTTTATATGTGTGGGCGGTATCTGAAGCTTTCTGAAGGGATACGATGCAAAACCTAGTGACTGATATTTAATATATCTGAACAAATCTTCTCTCTTTTCAGCTGAAAAGCAGATAGAATTTTGTTGTCATTTAGCCCGCGGAAACTTAGATCCAAATGAACCCATTACATATGAACATGTGAAATTTGTAGTAGAATTCAAGTATTTTACTCATGGTAAGCCGCTGTGTTTTTCTTTCTCTCTGTCTGTCTCTTTTTCTCATACACTCAAAAAAATTAAAAACGCTAGGCATGCTATAGAAGAAGAAGAGGCATGAGCTACAGAAATCGTCTGGAATTGATACATCTTCCTTATTGGCTATATCTCCAAGTCCCTTTTCCTACATTGCTGTAGAAACAGGAAAATAGGGAGCATGAGCCATCAATACTTCCTTTTTTAAGAATATGACATGGCCCACAGATCGTAGCCTGTTGTGGACCTTGATTAAATCGAAAACAGCGTTGCATGGAGATGGAGCTACTGGCCTAACTAAGCCTTTTCTGTGGTTGGACATAGTTTTTGCAGACACTTGAAAGTGCTATCATTGGCTTCTTAATTCTTGGCTTTTGATCAAACAAGTTCTTTAAGGTTTTATAGTGCTTTGGAAACCTGTGAAGTCTGTTTGACTAGAAAGCTAGAACAGAAGAAATGAATGTTTGCCATGAGCAAGAAGGGCCATCTTCAAGTCTCTGAAAAACTGCTGTCTGTGGCTGTGTTCCCAGAAATGTGGGAGTGTTTCTGCAATGCATCGATGACCCATTTCTGTAATACTGGCAGGTGAATGATCATGTAATGGTATGCATAGGGTGTGGCTGTGGCTCCGTGACAGTATCTGCTTTGCACACCGAAGCTTCTGGGTTCAGTCCATGACATCAATAACTGCAGTTGTGACTATCAAGTAGTACTGACAGGTGAATTCTGGCATCATGATATTCACATGAACTGGCAGTTGTCTCTGATCAGTTTGTCTCAAGCCCTCAGGCAACTACGCCAGCCAAACCTGGGACATGAAGATTGGTTTTCTCTTAAAATGATCGTGTAATTTCCTTCAAGGAAATTAGAGTGCTAGGACCATGATTTTTAAATACTCAGTTATTACATGATACCCTAATTGTTACTCCTTAGAGGGGAGCTTAAAGGGAGAGATACAGAACATGTGGAAAACGTTCTGTTATCAAGGCTTTCACCCAGTTAATTTAATCATGTGAAACTTGGTTGTATGAACCCATTCTTTGCATATTCTGGAGCAGTGTTCCCTCTAAGCTGAGTTAGTGTGAGGTAGCTCACAGTTTTTAGCCTCCGGGTCGCACATTTTTATCGTCACTCAGGAAGGATGACTCCAGAGCAAACTAATTTATGCAGTAGCCAAATTGCTCGCTCACAACTTTAATGTCAGTAGCTCACAAAGTAGAATTTTTGTTCACAAGACTCCATGGCTTAGAGCAGTGGTTCTCAACCTTTCTAATGCCGCGACCCTTTAATACAGTCCCTCATGTTGTGGTGACCCCCAACCATAAAATTCTGCCAACACACGCAACAATGAAGCTACTTTTTCAGATGTTTTCTCTTGCATGGCAGTTAGCATCAAACAACTTTAATACAGACTTTAGACACACACATATTTGCAAGCTAGTCCCAACAAGACACAACAAACACTCAGGCTTCAAACTTACTTTTCTTCAACAGAAGATGCCATGAGAAAACGAAGGTAGGTGTGGGGGAGAGACTGTTGCAGGTAGGGGGGAGAGAGAGAGAGAGAAAGGGGGAAGGGGGGAAGAGAGAAAGGGGAAGAGGGGGGAGAGAGAGAGAAAGGGGGAAGAGAGAGAGAGAGAAAGGTGGGGGGGAAGGAAGGTAGGTGGGGGGGGGCTTTTGCCGCCTTTCCTGGGCTCTGCGCTTTGGTGTGGAGCCTAGGGAAGGCAGCGGGGTGGTGGCGGCTTTTGCCACCTTTCCTGGGCTCTGTGCTTCGGCACTGACAGCACTGACATTTCTGAAATAATCACTCCTACACAACATTGTTATGCAGAAATTTTTAAAACAAGCGCAGAGAGCCAGCATTGTGCACTGGTTTAAGTGTTAGGCTAGGATCTGGGAGACTCTGGTTAAAATGGAAGGGTGGGGGGGATGGTGGCATAAGCTGCTTTGGGTCCCCATTAGGGTTGCTAGCAACCTGGAGAAAATATGCCCTGTTCCCTTGATGGGATGCTATTTACAAGGTGATGTTATTCACTGCCATGCCATGAAAAACTTCATCTGCCCGTTTCCATACATTAAACCTTTGCTAAAGGGACAGGATATTTGGGGGGGGGGGCGGTTTGTCTCTAGGGTGCTGGCAACCCTAGTCTCTAGGCATGGGCATGAACTGGGGGAATTCAAAGGGTTCCCGTTTAACCAGTGTGTGAACCCAGAAGTGAGTGCGCCTGGACAGCTGTGTGTGGTGGGCAAGGGTAATGCTGAAGGCTGTGGCACACACATACAGCCCCCCCCCCCCCCGGCTCACTTCCAGGTTCACGTGCCGCCTACCAAGTTGGTTAAACGGGAACCCTTTCCATTTCCCTGGTTTGTGCCCATCCCTACTAGTCTGCATTGGGAATAAAAGTGGGGTGTAAACATCTAAATAAAAATAAATACTGGCTTGTGGTGATTGGTCTTCCAGAAAGAGTAGAGAATAACAACCTAAAAAGAGATAGATCAAGACAGATAGCTTTGTTTATCTGTCTGTAGCAGTAGAAAAGAGCAAGATTCCAGTAGCGCCTTAAAGACTAACAAAACTTGTGACAGGGTATGAGCTTTCGTGAGTCACTGCTCACTTTTTCAGACACTCTGGCTCTTTTCTACAAACATAACAGAAGGAGTGGTTGGGGGGGAATGTTTTCCTTGAAACATAATGACTGTGATATTGCTTTGTGAATGCTTCTTTCTTGTGTTCTGCTTTCAGTGCCTACATCCTCCTATAATGGCTTTGAATCTGCCATTGCACGAGTGTTTCGGTCAGCCAATGAAGAGCAGGTCTGCCTGGTAGCCACAGTCCGTCTTGTTACTCCACAGTTCTTAAAGGTATGAATTCTCTTGGGTCAATGTAGTATTGTAATACCCAGATGGGTTGTATTCATAGTAGTGGGGCAGAATTGTGCAGTGGGGGGCAGGGAGGAGGAGACTATAGCTGTCACTGGGCCTTAACATGATCTTCAAAATAAATTACAATAGAGTCATTCTCAGGCTGTATAGCTTTGGAAGGACTGGGGAATGTAAGAATGATCAGTGCTGAGCAAAGTTGCAGTCAGATAAAGATGAATGCCTTAGGTGTGCTCTGCAAAGGCAGAAGGTTGTCACATATGTACTTTTAGCACATTTGATCCTTGAAAAGCAACAATTGCTCTTGGGCTGATTGATCCCCTGTAAGACCATAGCAGTTTTTTATTACCTGTGCTAGAGGTGAGAATAAGCATGTGACTGCATGATAGATTTGGGGTGGGGCTGCAGGAAAGCCCACATCATGCCTGCTTGATCAGGATTTGCAATCAAATGCTGTGTACTTGGTGGTGCAATCTTACGCACAGTTACTCCAGTCTATGCCCATTGATTTCACTGTGATTACACACTGGAGTGACTCTGCATAGGCTTACCTCATAGAATGCCACATTCCAGAAGTGTGGGGTGTTGCCATTTGAAGTAGAACACTCATACCAGTTAAATATGACTTTGCAAGCCCTTTACCATCAGAATGCTCTCTGGAAGTTTTGCATTGCATTCGTCCACTGGGTTGTAATCCTAACACTGATTCACAATGTGGCCTTGGCCAAGTTGATGCATGCATACAGTGAAAATGTAGTGTATCTCAGATGGATGAAGTCAGGAGAAGTCACGTGATATTTTCAGAGGCCTACATGTCCAGTGGCCTTGCTTACCATATGGTCCTGTGTGTTTGTTGGAAAATCTATTTGTTTTCCAAGTTAACATCTTTATAAAAGGAAAAAAAACCCAATCTTGCCATCTGTTCCTACAGGAACTTTGTAATGTGGAAGAACCGTGTGAAGAATTCACATCAAGGCACAGTCTGGAATGGAAATTTTTGTTTCTGGACCACAGGTGAGATATGTGTTGTTATTATTTATCGTATGGCAGAGTTACACACAGGGAGCATATAATAATATAAAATGTGGAACCAAGTTGATAACAATAGGTATGCAGACCAATTGGGCAATCCCCCAAAATATGAATATCTAAATTTTCAATCAACTGAATTGCAGCCGGGGAGAGTTCAACGAGCTCCGTCACATCTCCCTGGAAAGTATGACACTCACCTTCCTGTGACAGTTGGAAAATAAGTTTGGCGGGTTGCACACCACAATCACATTTGGGTTCTGGTATTTTGCCTCATTTAAACAACAGGTCTGTGCAACTGCCAAAGCCTGTTCGTATTTTATTAGCCATCTTCCGTACCTTATGTGGCAAGTCAAATCCTGCAGGCTGCTTGTTGGTGTACATTAGGTTATGGATATTGGGTGGAACTGATTGCATCCATGTTCGCAACCATTAATTCCCTAGACTGAATTTTTTTGATTTGTGCAGATCTTATTGCTGATTGTCAGGATCTTAGTCTAGAGAGGCCCCCATCAGCCATGTCTTTCTGGACAGGCAACTCTCTGTTTTCAGTCATCTTTCTATATCTCATCATTGAGATCTGTGTATTTTTAAGCAACAGGTTTCTGAAAAATCTTGATGTAGAATTGGAGGCATTTGTGGTGGATAAGCTGTTCCTCTCCTTGCAAGGGCTGGACTAATCATCAAGTTAAGTAAGCTACAGAGCACTGAAATTCCATGTGGGGTCAACAAATGTTTCATCGAACTCAGCCTTCTTTCTATCTGCAACTTCTACTAATCCCCAAGATCAGATAATCAGAGTCAGTGTGTTCCTAAGCATGGGGATTATTCTCCTAATTATCATTGCAAGTATTCTAACCATTAACAGACCTATCTTCCATGTATTCATCCCACTGTTCTAGAAAACTGAGCCGTGTTCAAAACTTTCACAACGCCCTATGGCAATAAGTGTTCCACTGGTTAACTGCTCATTGAATGAAGCAGTACATCCTTTCAACTTGTTCTGTTCCTTAAACCAAATGACTCTGAATTCTCGTTATTTTGTGAAAAAGGGAAGGAAGGAGGGAATATTTTCCTCCCTCTTGATTTTCTCTGAAACTTCGGATTCAAAATCTGCCGTGCTTCTCCCCTCTCCTAATCCTCTTGCATATGATGCATGGGAGGGGGGAACCCCATTTTTAAAGGCTTTCTTCCTAAGGGAGATAATCCATCAACAAGTAACTGATCAGTATAGTTTTAGTAATTTTATAGAAAAGGAGCTGATTTACATGTTAGCTTTGCAGCACAGTTGATGCTTCTAAATGTTTGCATGTCAGAGGGGGGAACAATATGGGAGGAATAAATATACTTTATATCTCCTATGAGACTTCCCTGGAGTGTGGAATGGTACTTGAATGGGGCACCACCAAGGAAGACTTTACAGAGGAAAGCAATGGCAAAACCACCTCTGCTTAATCACTTATCTTGAAAACCCTCTGGGGCTGCCATAAATTGGTTTTGACTTGTCAGTACTTCGCACACACATTCATGAGACCTCCCTATTCCGTGTTATTGAAAGGCAGGTAGGATTTCAGACTCTGAATCTTAAATCTATTACCAGCCTATCCTGCGGCCTGAATCATAGAATAGAATTATAGAATCATAGAGTTGGAAGGGACCTCCAGGGTCATCTAGTCCACCCCCCTGCACAATGCAGGAAATTCACAAATACCTCCACCCACCCACCCCCAGTGACCCCTGCTCTATGCCCAGAAGGGGGAGGGAGAAGAAATAATTATGTTTCCCAGTCTTTTTAAAGAAAAAAACTTTATTTGTGACTTTCTATTAAAAACTAACAACATCAAAATGAAACATAATGACTCATAGAGGAAAACCAAAAACGAATCGTGTCATGGCACCTTCAAGACTCAGTGGATTTATTGTGGCATAAATCAAATGGAGAAAACACTTGCTGCTTGAAATTGCCTGCTGTGGCTTTCTATTCTTTCCCTGTCCTTGTCTGGGCAGCCTGTTAGTGTTTCACCATACAGTTTATGGGCACAGTGGAAATTTAGGCAGGAGCAAACATAGCACTCACTCTTGGAGTTAGCCAGAGAAGTGTGTTTCAAAGTAAGCAACTCTGCGCTCTTCACCATAAAGGTTTGGAATTCTTTTTTCACACTCAAGAGAACTACAGTGCCATAATTAACTATTTCATGATGTATTTCTAAATATAAAACAGAGCAGTCTTTATTATGATAGTCATGGCCATTCTACCTGGGAGCAAGCTGCCTTAAACAAAGTGGGAAATTTAACTTGCGTGTAAACATGCAAAGCCTGCCATGTGAGTCGCTGATTCACTGAAGCAGGTAATCAGCTAACACAAACTGCAGCCAGGCCAGTGTCCCCCCCCCCCGCCCCCCCCCCCCCATAAATGTAGCTTTACAAATACACCGTGGATCTATTAGCTTTAATAGACTGTGAAAACATTGAAAAGCAATTAATTGAAAATTAAGCAATTGGTTGCTGGCAGTTTTAAATACATATCTAGATAGGAGAGTCTTTCAGAGATGAGGCATGAATTGTACACTGTGTCCTGGAAAGAAAATGGATTGTGGAAAATCATGTTACTATTTTAAACAAGAAAATGTCACAAGAAATCCTATCTTGAAGCACTGGTGTGAAACTGCTCTCACCCTCCGCTTCCTGCAGTTGGGTGAGTTCTCTTTAGAGGCTTCTCTGTTATGCACACTGTCCGGACAAGGTGATCCTATCTTTTAAAATCTACAATAAAAACAATCATGTGTTTTTTAAAAAATGGGTACTTGGCTATGGTATCCTGCAACTGCAGTTTGCCAGTTGTTCTTTGGTGTGGGAGAGAATGCTTGCAGACTCAAACAAACAAGCCACAAAGGAAGAAGGGTGAATGATGCAGAGACAGAAAATATCCCATCAGAGCACCAGAGCAGAGGGTACAGGCATACGAACTGACAATGTAAGGCAACTATTAAAAATAGAATGTCAAAATAGTTTGCATATGAATGGCAGAATAATGTAAAATACCAGCAAGACACCATTTGTAAACACTCGTTAAATTGTCAAATGAAGATGACTGTAACACCGAAGCCTCAGAGAAAGGTGATAAAAAACAGTCCAGTAACGCCAGTGACAGTGACATTATGGGCATGTATTGGCTTTTTATTATTTAGCACATTTATTGCAGGAAAGTGCATTGTAGCTGTGACAACTATCATTTGTCATGTAATGTTATGAAGCAGCAGTAACCTACAGATTACACAGCGGAGGCTGTTTGGTGGTTAACTTTGGTCTAAGTGAACTCATTCTTGTGAGACAGGGCACATTACAAAACTATGCACCATGCTGATCTAGTGGCTTTTTAATACTGTGTTGTATTCTATCATTTGAAGTAGTTAAATAGATTTCTGGAATAAAAGCTAAATATCAGGGGCATTTAAGAAGTAAAAGACACATCTGAAGGCTTTGTTAGACATAGTTTCTCACCATTCTCCTGTGTCAGGCAAGGCTTGTTTCCAGGCTGCTGATTCCCACTTTAATATGTGTGAGCAAATGGCATAGGAAATTTCTGTTGTGGACTAGTAACTTTTGTGGACATATGCAAGGATGGGGCATGTCTTCCTTATGCTGGACAGTTCCTGTTCTGTGTCTCTCCCCCCCCCCTTTTTTGTGACACTACAAGAAGCCATCTGTTCTAGTTATTCCTGCACTTTAATTGAAACATTTCATACCATGCTGAGTCACCAGTTTCCCATTTGGAAACCTTCACAAGAACCTCCAGTCTCAGGCAACACAGGAAGTTACAAATATCCTGGGAGATGAATAAGCTGGGGCAGGGGGCAGAGAGGAATCTTTTTCAGGTTGCGCAGCTAATACACCGACTCATTATCATGTCACAGTTTGAAAATCCTGTACTGGTGTTGTTGATGAAACATCTGTTTCTGCTAATTTTTTAACAGCACATTGCATACAAAAGGATGATCTATTTACAGCAACTGAAAAAAGTAAAGCGACAGTCACAAGAAAATAGGGTGGTATTCAGTAAATGGGCTAAACCCCATAACAAGTTTATGCTTTAATAAATCCGTTAAGTCTTTAGGGTGTCACGAGGTATTTATATTTGCTGTAGCAGACTCACAGCACAGTCTTAAGCAGAGATTATTTATTTATTTCATTTACAGAATTTATACCCAGCCTTTCTGCTGCCATCAGTACATCTGATTTAAAAACTTCCATAATAAAAACACTTCTTAAAAATTATTAAAACCTAACAAGCACACACCAGTAAAACTATTAAAACCAAAGCTAAAACGTACATACAAAAACATAAAGACAACAGTAAAAACATAGGGCAGGAAGCAGGGATGAAGCAGGGAACACTAGATGAAACAGAAAAGTCTCTTCCCGCTGGTGGAAGACAACAACAGAAGTGTACAGAAGAGTCTGCCTGGGGAGAGAATTCCAGAGTTTTGGTACCATGGCCAAGAAGGCTCTCTCTGGGTTGCCACTTGCCAAATCTCAGAAGGTGGGGGCCTCTGAAGCAGGGCCTTGGAAGATGACTGCAGCAGTTGGGTAGGTTTGTAAGACAGTAGGCAGTCCCTTGGGTATGCTGGTCCAAAGCCATACAGGGCTTTAAAAGTTACACCCATTTAAGGCCACTGAAGTCTGCTTGTGACACATTTGCAAACAAGCACAGTGACTGTAGATTATCCCATGTTTCTGCAAAGTTAATGGATCTCTCACAAGTCACAACCATGTACCAAGTGGTTTTCATCTTGCTGTAGTTATTGTTAAGGCAGCCAACTTTTGAACTTGCCTCTCCAAGCTATATCTTTATTATCAGCTTGTTCTGCAGCAATTAGTATGCGATAAACTCTCCAAAAGCTTCACTTGCTGATTTTGGTAGAACCTGCATGTTTCGCCCAGTGAGGTAAGGAGCAGCTCCAGAGAGAGGCCATTTAAGGAGAGGGGAAAGATGCAGTGGGGGAGTTGAACTGCCCGCCCCCTTCCGTCCTGATCTCAGTCAGGGTCTCCTGCAGCTGCTGCTTCTAAAGGAAATAGGCATTTGTGATCTGATCCCAGACTTTCCAGCATCTCTGTCTTATTTGACCCCAAGGTATACACCTTAAAAAAAAAATCCCATTATGTTTTTCAGATTTCTCTTTCCCTTTGGTAAACAGCAGATTAACGTTTTGTGTATTCTACAATGCTGATGTGCTTTTCTATGTGGTCTTATCTACTTTGTATTTTTAATGAGCATTTTCTGTGTAATTTCCTGCCGAAACCCATTTATGGGTCACTGTATAACACTTGCCTGCCACCATAAAGTGTTGAGAGCCAGTTGGAAGAAAGGAAGAAAACAAGGAGGATTTTTTAAACATTATGCAATAATGCCTCCAGCTTGTTCTTGCCAGTGCTGTAATTTTAGGAGCATTACCTGTTTCCTCAATACATAAAAGTTGTCATTCATGCTCCTCTGCACGAAACTAATGGGAGTATTTGACCAGAACTAAAGTTTTCTAGTAATTCCCGTCAGAAAGTCAAGGCAAATGCTTTGATAGACAAATGCTATAAAGGCACAAGTGCATATTGTGGTGCTAGTGATGGCTTACAAATCACACACTCTTCTGCTTCATATTTGTTTGCATCCTTTTTATGTGTAATCAAAACAGTTAAACAGTAGTCACTTGGTAGTTTTGTTATTCCATTGCAGCAGAAACATAAAGAGGCTAGTGGCATCTGAAAGATGAACAGATTTATGGTGGTGTACCCTTTCACAGACTGCAGCCCACCTGCATCTGATGAAGTGGCCTCTAGGCCAGGAAAGTTTATTCTGCAATGGCACAAGAAGACTCTTGGCTACTTTTACATCAGTGTTCATTCTTTTAATGCAATCTCTTTGTTAGCTTTCTGTGTGACCAAGGCTGGTTGATTCCTCTAAATATATATTTTTTGCAAGGCCAAATAAAAAAGGTTTTATAATAATATACTGGGTGGAAGGCAATGGTGTTTTGATGTTTTTTTAAACTTGCTGAAGAGCTCCCAAAATAACACTGTGCCAAGATTTGTTATTTATTGATTTCTCTTTGCTTCTGCTTCTAGAGCCCCACCTATTATAGGTTACTTACCCTTTGAGGTGCTCGGGACTTCAGGTTATGACTATTACCATGCTGATGACCTGGAGATTCTTGCTAGGTGCCATGAACAGTGTAAGTGACTTTGTCCGTTGCTTCCGTGGAAGTATCATTTTGTATGTTTTAACATGGCTGGTTTTCTTTCCTATACAGGGTATATTGTAGCTGAACAAAAACCATTTAGAGGGAACATTGCTCTTTGTTCCTGTAAAATAATATCACTTCTCCTCTCACTAGGGATTGGTGGTATAGCATAGTGGTTCAGAGAATAAGCTGCAACCCAAGCAGTTCAGAAGAATTAAGGAATGTATAATGGACATTTAGCCATGATCTGAAAATTAACAATGCACTGTTAATGATATAAAATTGCTTTATTACTTACAACCTTGAAACTGTTTGACTGGAGTTCCCCATTTTTTTTGTCCGGGAATGGTTTTTGTGCTTTTGACAGGTGAAACTTTTCCTGGTGCAGAGGTGAGGTGACCGAGAACATGCTAAATTTATTGTGTGAAGAAGCTGGTAAAGACACAAGGCCCATGCTAAGGGGAAAAAACGGCCATGTTGTTTTTGTGCATGTTACATGATCACTGGTGTAGCGTAGTGGTGAAATAGGTAATACAGAAAGATCCCATTTTACATTTTGCTTTGGCCAGAGGCATTCCAGGTGATCTTAGGCAAGCTGCTGTTTTCTCAGGCTTACTTCCTCTCCCCAGCCTACAATACAGGGATAATAACACTGGCCTATCTTGTAAGATCGTTGGGGTACTGAAGTTATGTATATGAGGCACTCTGAAAACTCTGAAGAGAGCCAGTGAGTTGTAGATAGATCACTTGTGATGCCGGGCCAGTTACAGTTCACTCAGCCTAACTCCACTTCAGGTAAGGGACTGTATATGTAACCTTGAGCTCCTTGTTGGAAGGGTGGAATAACGTGGAAATAGAGAAACAAATGCTTATGGTTACGGTTAACTAATGTGATATCCAGCAAATGGTAGGAAAGTGTCTGTTCCTGAGGGATGGTGGTTGTTAGATGCCTGATCCAGTGGGTTTGGAATTGCATTTTTGTTTGTAGAGTTCCCTGCTTTCTTCTTTTACTTTTGGTCCCCCATCAGCACTATTCAGATCTAGCCAGTCCTTGTTTCCGTGTTAGCCAGATGATTATGAGTGATCAGGATCTCCCTGGAAATGCTGTAAAGATGGGCTTTCAATGAGTGGGTGCTTTCTTTTTCATCCTTCTTTATCTCCACTTTGCTCCTCCCATTTTCTTCTTGCCCATTTTCTGTTCTTTTGGACCCCCTCATCTCTGCCCCATGCCTAATTCTCCCTCTATCCTATAGTTCAGTTCAGCTATATCCCATCCCTGTTAGTGAGAGCCATCATTTACTCTGTTTATTAGGTGTTTCTACTCCAGTTTATACTGGTGTGCAAAGAAGGGATAGGATTGTTGGATTGGTTGCTGATATCACAACTGTCCAAACATGCCCAAAGTACAGAAGAAACTGATTGGGCCAGTGACTCATGATGTCACAACTGTCACTCACTCTGCAGTTTAATTCTTACTAGATTAGAGGTATCTTTTCAGGTTCTCCAAACTCAGTAACGATACTTAGCATTGTGATAGCACTGCATTATGATAAAAGCATGTCTTGCTGCAATCTTTTCAGTCACTCCATAACTCAGTAATTACCCCCATATTGTAGATTGGGTTTGGGAGAATTCATGGCAGAGGAGATACTTGAATGTGGGGTGGGGCTTCCTGATTTGCATCTCAGCCTTTAGCCACTGCATGTTTGGGTTGCTTTCATTTGATTTGATTTTATCAAACCCCAATTAGGTGTGTGATGTCTGGATGAAGGTGGTCTAACTAACCAGAGTTTGGAATTTGGCACCAAGCTGTAGTTTGTTGCTACATGTGAATTCACAGTCGGCAGTTTGTTGAGAAGCATTCTTTGCAGCCACAGAAGCAGAAGTATAGGCGAATGCCCTCCCTGGTGAGAGGAAGAGCAAGAAGCAGACAAACTTGGGTTAATGTGCAAACTGAAATTTGTAGCATGTGTTTGGTAGAGTAACCAGAATAATGGCTTCATCCTCATATCACTGATATTGTGCTATCAATATGCTATAGAAACCATTCACCAACCAGGGGTGTATTGTCCTTACTGGGGAAATCCAGTCAATTGCTATGGTACAATGACAGCACCAATATCCAGTTGATATGTGGAAGCCACCTAAACAAGATACTCCAGGAGGCAAATGATTGTGCAATGTCCAGTGATGTGTTTAGTGTAGCCTTTGTTGCACAAACTCTGGTTTAGGAAGATATCTGAATGCAGGCCTAGGTTGTTTCCTGTCCCTCTCAGATTTCTAACAATATTTGATGATGGTGACACAATTCAGGTAAGAAGTTCCCTATTACCATCTCATAGTGCCACCTTATATGCTAGCCTATGAGCACTTTCCTTTCTTTGTACATTCTTCAGAATCAGCTTAAGGTTACATTGAGGAAGGTCTCTTTTGGACCTAGTAACTATGGACAACTAATTGAGCCCTGGATGCATTTGACTGACGCACTAAAACCAGAATGAGGCAACTGATGCCTTTTGTTGCTGGCTTGGACTAAGAGGAATTAAATTGATCTCTGCAGCAGCAGAGGCGGCCCTAACTCTTCTGGCAGTGTCTGGATTGCATGACCTGTTACAGAGTGTGCTGGATGTTCTCATTAACCAGATTAAAGTGGCATACTTAACTCACTGCCAAGGGTTTGTGTGTGTGTGTGTGTTTTTTGGCAAGTTTCTCTTTTAGCTCTGCTTGGATCTGTCCATACCCTGACTTGTTTCTGCAGCTAAGAGCAATTTGGCCACCCACTCATACTTAAAGAAGAGTTGCCACAATTTTTCCTGCTCTTGAGCCTTTGAAAAGCAGCTAAACATAACCAAAAGTTTAGAGGGCAAAGCTCTCCCCACCACCTGTCTCTATGCCAGGAAAAGTTCTAGCTGTTTAATATCTGGTCGCTGGTTTGCTGTACAAGCAAAGGACCTGGGTGGCAGCTAGTGTAAGTAGACTGGGATAAAAAGTTTGTGATTTCATTACTTGGCGTGGTTAAGTAGAGGTTTTTTATGAGTTTTCAGCGTGTAGCAGCTGGATACTGTTATGCGCTCCCTGCTTCCCCAGGCAATGAGAAGTTAGAGGGGTAGCTCAAGACTTGGGGGCTTATGTACTTTTTTTACAGATGATGTGAAGCTTGATGGGGTTCTTCTGCTTGCATTTGTGATTTTTAATCCCCACAAGTCTTTGTCCCCTGTATGAAGCTACCGATCAAGGCTGTGGCATCTCCCACCATTCCTTGCCTGGTGCTGTCATCCCTGTTTCCCCTACTTGCTGCAGTGACCCAGACTTGGGATTTGCTGCACAGCAAGCAGAGCATGTTCTAAATCAGCTGAGTGCATAATATGAGACGCTCCAAGTCAAGCTTCGATCACCAGCTACGTGTTGCAGTTTGCCAGGTCTTTTTTGATAGTACTAGACAGGCAACAAGCTAGGAAGTTTATTGAGCTTTCACTGTTTTGCTGTCCACATCTGGCAACTGGAAGTCAGCTTGGTGGGTCACAAGATGGAGTGGGCCAAAAGAAATGGAGCAGAGCTCCAGTCTGCAACCTGGCAAGTTTAACTCCATTTCAGAATATTTTAGCTGATGTTTGAGTAGATCTTTTTATACACTGAAGTGCAAAGGCTTGCAAACATTTGAGCTAGCAGTGATGCACTCTGTTGGATTTTGTTTTTGGCTAGAGTTTCTGCCTGCTATCATGCTCCTGACTTTAAGACAGCCGTGTCTGAAAAGGGATGCATGTGTATGGGACAGATCTCTGAGCTGTAAACTAGCAACCTTTACAAATACCAGAGCCCCAAGCAGCACTTGAAACTCAGGGAATGAAAGCTGTTTGGCAAGAGGAGGTGTGTTGGGGTTGTCTGTTGAGTCAAAGCATCAGAATTCCCTCGATGTGCAGGACATAGTGAGCTGTTTGTGCGGGAGCTGCTTCTCTGTTTTTGTACACACATGAGAGCGGAAGAGTATTAACGTTTCCTCAGGTCAAAGATTATAAACACTGTAATATGTTGGTGTTAATAAAACTATTGTTTTCTATACAGTGATGCAGTTTGGAAAAGGAAAGTCTTGCTACTATAGATTCTTGACCAAGGGCCAGCAATGGATATGGCTGCAAACGCACTATTACATCACTTACCATCAATGGAACTCCAAGCCCGAGTTTATTGTCTGTACCCACACAGTAGTTAGGTAAGGAAATGTCCTGGACTTCAGCTGCTATTCGTCTGTGCCTTCAAGCATAACATTGTCTGTTCAGATATTTGGCTGTGTGTATTGGCTCGCTAAGGCACTCAATTATATAAAATGATTATGGTTGAGAATTGGGGGCAGAGAATGTCACAGTGTTTTCATTACTCATTTCTTTGGCAGCCAAACCAGAAGCCTGGAAGCAGCGCTGGCTGCTAGAGTTACTGTGTGCTGTTTCTTTCCCCCCTTTCTAGTGATTTTATGGATAGATTAAAAAATAAAACCAGACAGCAACATATTTGAAACAAAGATTTTTTTTAAAAAAACCCAGAGCTTTAGGTGCTTTTTAGCTTGCACTGTGTTATCTGTTAGAAGCATAATATTTAATTTAAATTACCCCCCCCCCCCCATTTTGAGTAGCAGTTTTCAAACAGCTTCCAGGATCTCTGGAAATCCTTAGGGTCCTTTAGCTCAGTGGTAAAAGGCACACAGAACACCCCTGATTCAATTCCAGACATGTCCAGTTAAATGATCTTAGGTTAAGAAAGCCCCTTTTCTGCCGACAGTTGCCTGATGCCTGAAGAAGAAAAGCCCTGTCCCTTTAATAGAGGTTTAAGTGGATGTTATTTACCTCCATGTCATGAAAAGGCTCAGCTGCCCATTTCTACACATCAAACCTCTGTTAAAAAAAAATAACCTTTTTCTCCAGACATGTTGGCAACCTAATTTCTGCTACAGATCCTGAAGAGTCGCTGCCTGGCACAGCACTGAGCTAAACAGACCAAAGGCCTGATTCAGTGTAAGGCAACTTCACTGGTTTCTTAGATGTTCAGAAAAATCAGTAAAAGCTGATAAAGGTCCTCAAAAGCACCTTGTCTCTCACTAGTGATTTTCCCTTGCAATGTGAAGCTACAGGGCAGTGTTGGGTTTATTTTAGGTTGCATACTGTCAGTGTAACAGGATGGTGAGACCTAGCCAGACCTGGAGAATGCCCCATAGGAATTGACTGTGCTCTGTGGGACACACGTTGTAATGCTCAGACCTCCCCCTAGTTTAGCAGTAGAAAATGTGCTTTGAAACTTCTTCTCTGTGGCTCTGGCTGAGCACCAGTCTTGCATGCAGAAGGTCTCAAGTTCAATCCCTGCTGTCTTCCAATTTAAAAAAAGAATGCATGTCCAGACGTTCATACACGCAGCTGCTTTATACTGAATCAGATCAGTGGTCCATCAAGGTCAGTCTTAGCTACTCAGAATGGCAGCAGATCTTTGGGGGTCTCAGTTAGAGGTCTTTCACGTCACCTACTGCTTGGTCCTTTTCACTGGAAACGCCAGGGATTCAACCTGGGACTGTCTGCATGCAAAGTAGATACTCTGCCACTGAGCCACAGCACTTCCCCTTTCACATCTCAGGAAGCAGGAGCTGGATAACAGTCTTCCTCTGCCCAAGACCCTGGGGAATCATAACCCCTCAGAGTAGACAACCCTGAGCCAGACAGACTTGTGGGTCTGATTTAGGCATTTATTTAATGTATTTCTAGCCTCCCTCTCTGAAACCTTATGCAATGTGGATGACAAGAATCAAGCGATAAACAAGATAGTTAATTTAAAATTATTAAAAACTGTTCAGAAAATTATAGACAATAGAATTCTCAGAAATGAAAACCACCAGTGAGATCTACAGCGTAGAAAAATTATTTCTGGACAGCGGGCAGGCCATAGAGAGTGGTGTTAAAATATCAGAAGGGTGGAGAATTAGCTAAAAACGTCATGAAGAGAGTTTTTAAAAAGCTGGCTCTTAAAAAGTCAGTAAAATTAGTGCCAGGTTGGCTTCAAGGGGGAGGGCATTGTGCAGCCAGGTCAGCAGCTTCATGCATCCATGTGTATATTATGTTGTTCTGACCAACGTGCAGAAGCCAAGACAGACTAGTCAGTGTGGAAAGGGTTCCCTGAAGGCAGAAAGTTTGAAAGCCATTTCCGTAGAGCAAGAGCAGAAGATGTGCCTTGTGGAGTCCCTCCTGTCACACACAGTAGCCAAAAGGCATCTGCTACACTTGTGGAACCACATTCCACACTCAAGTTCTAATTAGAATAAATGTGCTTTCTGGAGAAATAATGATATTTTTTCTAGAACAAAATATAGCATTTTTAATTGCTGGGAAAATGTATTGTTTCTACAATAGAAATACAGCTTTGAAGGAATATAAATTATGCACGGTGTACAAAAAATGGGCATTTGTTGCATTGTAAACTACTCTGAGGGCTGCAGTGGCTCAAGTGGTTAAGATGCTGAACTGCTGACCGGTAGTTCAGCAGTTCAAGACCCGAGTGGTGCATGATGGAGTGAGCTCCCGTCTCTGGTCCCAGCTCCTGCCAGCCTAGCATTTTGAAAGCAAGTAGATTGCAAGTAGATAAATAGGTACCACTTCGTTGGGAAGGTAACAGCGTTCCGTGCGCCTTGGCGTCTAGTCATGCCGGCCACATGACCACAGAGACATCTTCGGACAGCGCTGGCTCTTTGGCTTGGAAAGTGAGATGAGCACCGCATCCCTAGAGTCGTATTCGACTGGCTTTCGAGCAAGGGAAAACTTTACCTTTACTAAACTATTCTGACCTGTTTTTTAATCCTTTCTAATGTTTCTGAAAACAGTTATGCTGAGGTTCGAGCCGAAAGAAGAAGAGACCTTGGCCTTGAGGAGTCATCCATTGAACTGGCGTCTTCATCTTTGAAGGTATGGAGTTTGGAATAAGCAAATGAGATTGTGTGTGTGTGTCTTGTGTGCATGTGCAGTAATCAAAGTATTTGCAGGTGTGACAAAACCTTTGGGGAGTGTGAAGGGGTCCATTTTGTTTTTACTTCTTTGTATTTATTTAAGATGGCAAGGATTTTAATTTCAGGGGCTTCTTTTCAGATGGAGATTGTTTTTTGTTTGTTATAAAGCTGGCCTTCGGAAGTCTCACATAATAATGTGGAACAGTTAGTGGCACCTGTGTTCATGCATCCAGATTTCTTCTGGCCCTTGGTGAAGGGGGAGAAGCATATTTCATTTTGATTTTGCAAGATAGGAATGTGCTCACATTATAAGATGCATGAAACTTAAATTCTCAGTAAGTAGGTATCTTGATCTGTTTGAGAAAGGAATCACAAATTAGCATAGGACATTTTCCGAAATCAAAATTTGCATGCCTTCTTTCTAGAAGAGATGAGTGTTGCACCATATTCTGATGTCACTTTTAAATGCATCTTCTGTGTGAGCACACCCATGGGAATCCTCCTGTAGAGCTTTGGCAACAGCATCAAGCGGTGACTCGCTTATCTAAAGAAGCCTTTGCTGATCAGACTTTGCAGAAGGAACATGTCTATTGCCGGACCTCATCTCAAACATAATCCCCACCCCAGCCATTTCTCACATTTCAGTGACAGCCACCAAGCGCTGAGAAATCAAATCAGGGCTCATGCATGTGTGATCTGGCCCTGCACCAGTTTAATTGAGTTCTCCATGGTCTTTCAAGAAGAAAAAGAAGGGCTGCACCAATTGGAGCAAAGAAGCAAAGAAAAGCAATGGTGCAGTGGAAAAACAATTTTATTCCAACATAATAATAACCCCTGCATGTTTGGCATTAGCTTCCTGAAGGGGATCTGTAAAATATAAAAGCAGCAGTGCTTTGAAGTTGGTTCAGTGGTATCATTGCTGCTTTTGTATTTTAAAGATCCCCCTGAGGAAGCTAATGCAAAACGTGTAGGGGTTATGATTATATTGGAATAATATCGTTTTTCCGGCTCACCATTGTTTTTCTCTTTGTCTTTTTTGCTCCATGGGCTATCACCATGTTTTGAAAATCCCAAAAAGATCTTACAATATGTTCTGGTAATGGCAAATGATACAGTGTAGTAACTAGTGTAAGCAAACCCTTCACTCCCCTTGATACTGTGCAGGAGGTCAAGGAACAAACAGCCTTACACTCTCTGAGCAGTAGTCTTTCTATAACAGAATATCTCCAAGTTCTCAACGTGAGGAGTCTTTTCAAGCCTTAGACTTCAGGCATTCTATATGCCAAGCCAGTTTTCCATACCGGAATCCTGAATGGCGTATAGTATTACTGCATGCCCCTCTACTGTCCTAAACACTGAGGAATCCCAGGCTCTGTAGTGCAGTGTCAGAGCAAAAAATTAAATGAAGAGAAAGCAGAGTCTACATCAGACTCCCAGGGAGCAACGTTTACATCCTTCCAAGGACTGACTGACACCAACCAAGGACTCCTAGCTCTAGAATGGATGTGATACTGGGAGTTCTATGAATGGAGCCCCCACAATTTCTTTTTCTCTCTAAAAACATTTGATCCAAATAAGGACTGCTGCATGAGAGTATGGGGCTTTAAGCCTAAGGATGGCCTGATGTGGGAAGGGGAGTTAAAGGTTTTGCCTATATTAAAAAAGGCCTCCGGGGGCTGCTGTTTTCCATTGGGGACCCATGTGTTTCCTAGTGGGGAAAATAGCAACTCTCTGGAGCCATTTGATATAGAGGGAAATGGTGCAGGAGGATAGGGAAGTCTTACAATCTCTCTCCCCATGTGCCACAGTTCTGATCCAGATCAGGTCCATGTGTACCTTGTTTTTGAGAAAAAGAAATGCTGGCTTTGTTCATGGAATTTCTACCATTGCATCTGTGTGAGTTTCTCTCTCTCTCTTTCTCTGCCTCTGTCCATTCAGAACTTCAAAGAGGTTGTTTCTTCCATCTGACCTGCCAGCGCTCAAACCCAAACCGTTTTATGCAAATGGGGCATTCAAGAGACCAGAGACAGTCATTTAAAAGCTATTGACATTCTTGGTCCCAACCACACATTTGCAGTAACCAAATCAGCCAATTCATAGCAGTTTGTGCTTATCATTATTGCCCATGTGTGCAAAGAAGTGACCAGGGGCCAGTGAAAGAGCTGGCAGCATTTCAAACCACGGAATCAGCAGTGCTTTTCTGCTGACTCACCAGTTTTGGCCAGACAAAGATTAGAAGCCAAGAAATGATTTATTGGTTTGGTTTGTTTGTTGAAAAGCTGGGCACAGTGCTATCCAGAGGGAGGGACACTTTCCATTGTCTTTTTAAATAATCAATTCGACATCATCATGCCTGCCCAATTAATAGGGTCAACTCAGTTAACATTTTAAAAATAAACCTTGGCCACTGTTTTAATAACAAGATGCCAGAGAAACAACAAATAGAGCTTTCTGTAGCCTCTTTGAACTGGGTATCTTAATCTTCTGGCCCTTTCCTGCTATTTAAAAGCAATTACATAGAGTCTGGCAGTTTGGGTTTGCACAGTACTTGTAAAATTTCTTATATAATTACTTATTCATATCTATTTATGATCTCAGGTGTGGATTCTGATAATAATTCTCCTCCCCCACCCCCATTCACATGGAACTGAGCTGTCTGAAAAGAACCATCACATGGTGGAGTCGAGTACCACTAAACTGAGAGCCAGCATAGCAGAGTGGCTAGTGTCTCAGATTAGGACCTGGGACAACCCCCTATTCTGCCACGGATTGGGCACATCCAGGGCTCATTTCGTAGCAGGAGCTCCTCTGCATATTAGGTCACACACCCCTAAGAGCTCTTCTTACAGGGGTTACTTTAAATTCTTGGAGGATTGGCTACATCAGGCTTAAGTCCCCTTCCCCCAAACACCATGGTCCCAGTCCCAAGTAGACCTCACCTCACACCTGAGGATCTGACTTTCAACAGAAAACTCCCAGAGCATGTTGCTTGGCAGTACCCTGATTGGACCGGTACACTGTAAAATGTGTATTTTAAGCCCTTATTATTCTTGTATTGAAAATGGGAGTGGGGGTGGGGAGCTGAGACTGAAAAAATGGCAATTCACAGCTGATTTAAGGGCAACCCCACAGAGTTGTCAAGGGAAGAAATGAGCAGAGATGATCTGCCATTGCCTGCCTTCATGTAGCAACTCTGGACTTCCTCGGTGGTC
The DNA here is from genome assembly GCA_029233225.1 of Lepidodactylus listeri. Taxonomy (NCBI): domain Eukaryota; kingdom Metazoa; phylum Chordata; class Lepidosauria; order Squamata; family Gekkonidae; genus Lepidodactylus; species Lepidodactylus listeri. The sequence goes on from JARCFY010000013.1 coordinate 41,427,262, forward strand.
TCCCACCCAAGTACTAATCAGGGCCAACCCTGCTTAGCCTCCAAGCTCTGATGAGATCCGGGGCAGGGCGACTGGTGCCTGTACCACCTAATTTAAGCACATTCTATGCAGCCATTAATTGCTGCATAGAACGAATCTGGATTTGGCTCTACATCACCACCCTTTGTCCATCTGTCAACTATTGCGTGATACGGGTTGGTTGTTAAAAGGCTAATGAAGCTGGCAAACATTGTCCCCAGTAAGATTTTTCTTTTTTTTGCTCTCCTGCTCCTCTTCCTTTTTGTATCTGAGGCACAAGGTTGTCCTCCTTTCTACTCAGTCTGCCTCATTTGGTCATTCATTGATTTTGCATTAACCGTTGAAAGCCAATGGACTGTGACTTGTTGGGAGAAATTGGGCAGAAGGGAGCTAATTATAAAGGCGTGTTTCTATTTATATGTACAAATCTGTTGCCAGCGAGCAGGGATGGGTAAAGGGAGCAAAAGGTCACAAAGGCAACAATGTTGTGTCATGTCAAAAGCCCTTGATGGTGTTTGGTGATGGTCTTTCCACTGACCCTTGGTAACAGTGGGGCAAGTCCAACTGACTGCTTCTACTTCCCCTTAGTGCATTTGTCTCTGGTTCTCATCATGACACTTGAGGTCTGCTCTTCCCATACTATTGGACTGAGAAGAGAGCTAGCTTAGGTGTTCTTTACCAGTGTGATCCTGTTCCTTCCCACCCACTGTGTGACATTAAAACTCCAGTTCATAAAACCTAATGGGGGTGGATTGATTGGTGTAGATCACATATTTAGCAATGAATGGATATGTTCAGAGGAAGTCCCAAGTTTATGGCTCAGCTAGTTCACAGCTTGGCTATTTCCTCAGCCTCTGCTTTTCAGCAGCTGCTGTAATTACGTGGCAGAAACTAGAACTTCTGGTGCTGGAGTTCTCATTTTGTGCACAGACACCAGGATACTGGATGGGTTACACCACTGACTAGTAGGTGAGTTCCTGTTCAAGATACCGCCTCATGCAGATGTGACATTGACTTGTCCACAAGTAGGGTTGTCTTTTCAGTGGTTGGACCAACCTTATGAGATACTTCCCCCCCCCTCCAGCCCCATCAGTGATAACATTTTGGTAGTGGGTGAAGGCTGTTCTTTTCCTTCAGATGTTTGGCTGAATTATTTGTAACTGATCAAATATCTTACTATGTATGTTGTTATTGTTGGATTATGTGGATTTTTAATGTTTTTGGATTATTTATTTTTGGGTTGTGAGCAGCTTTAGAAACTTTATTACATAGCAATGTATTAACTCAGTAAAACTCAGTATTACTCAGCAATGTATTAACTCAGTAAAACAGTAAATTGGTGGAATAAGGAAAAGGGCAGGCATGGTTAAATTCTGTCAAAAAGTTGAGTTTAAAGGGCAACCATTTTCTGGATTGTGTCCACTGTACTTGTTTTGATTGTACGCAAATGAAGTGGCCTCTTTCAGATGGAACTGTACCTGCAAAGTTAAAAACTGCTTCCATCATTCCCTTTATGGGAGTTGACAGGAGAAACTTCTGTACACTTAATTTGAAATAGCCACATTTTGAACATAACAGAAGTCAAAACAAAAGGAGTCTTGCAGCATCTGAACAGATTCATGGTTCGCCTTTAAGGTGCAGCACTTCTTGGTTTTGTTTTATTCTCACAGCAACCATTCTGGAAGGAACGAATGAGTCCTGTATCCTGATCCTATAATGTCACCTGCCTTCTGGATCTGAAGATGTCAGTGGGCAAGCAAGGAATGCTGATATTTTTGCTTCTGCTGCTAACTTTCATTCCTGGCTTTACCTCTTTTTCAGAGTCAAGAGAATTTCATCGATATCCGGCCACATGTAACCAGCCAAGAACCCAGTCGGGAGAGAGTGTCCGTGTCATCTCATAGTTCCCGCCGATCCTCGCACACAGCCCTCTCTGACTCTGCATGTAGGTGTCACTTTGCACTGCTGGCCACTGTGGCACCCAGGGGGAATTCTAAACTGGTTGATGGATATTCAGAATCAGACTCCCATTTCACCTGTCTTCCCTGCACAATTCATTGCCTGTAGGAGGAGGGGCTATAGCTCAAGGGCAAACACCCGCTTTACATGTGGTTGGTCCAAGTGGCATCTTTTATTTCAAGGATCTTGGATAATAGGTGATGGGAAAGACATTTCTTGGCCTGAGACCCAGGAGAGCCGTTGCCAGTGAGAATAGATGATGCCAGGAAAAGTGATCTGATTGGAATAAGGCAGCTTCATGTAGTCACCAGGTGCTCTGTGCTACTGCTGGTGGTTTTCAGCTGCCGTGATTGGTTCTCTCACTCTGTACTGCCCACCTGGATTTTTAAAAAGGGAACAACAGGCCTATGAACAGCTGTCAGCTAAACGGAATGTCCGTCTCCAGAGGCAATGTGTCTCTGAATACCAGATGCTTGGGATGGGGTCTTTGGAGATGAACTTTTCTTGGTCACATTGCTGACCACTGTTAGAAACTGGGTGCTGGGCTAAATGGACCATCAGTCTCATCTGATGAGGTGCCATTCTCATGCTGTACTCCTAAAAGCCCCTTCTGCACATTTTGTGTCACTGTTGCACTTTTGTGAGGATTCCTGGCTGGGGCAGTTCTTAGCTTAACAGAAGCTCGCCTTGATTCAACACCACTTAGAAGCGTGACATGCTGTCTCCGTGTAGTGGTGTGGGAGAGAGGAGCCTTGCACAGCTTGTGTTCAGTCCCCTCCCAAACTCACCTAGCTTTAAATTAACTTTCCAAAAGGTTTCTGTGGGTGGAACTGCACCGTGTGCTAGAAAGGCTCTTGGTGGCTACAAAATACATATTAAGCCGCCGAACGGCCTGGTGCTGTGAACTGTGATGAAGGAATAGTCTCAGCAGATATGGTTTCATGTGGTCTGGAAGGAACTGCTGTATCTCAAGAAGATAGTTTCAGGTGGGTCACCATGCTGGTCTGCAGAAGAACAGCTAGATTAGAGTCCAGTAGCACCTTAGAGACCAACAAGATTTTGGGGGGTACAAGCTTCCAAAAGTCAAAGCTCCCTTTGTCAGATATCTGATAAAGGGAGCTTTGACTCTCGAAAGCTTATACCCCGGATATCTTGATGGTCTTTTAAGGAGTTACTGGACTCGAATCTTGCTATATCTCAGGATCTCCTCAAGCTCAGAACTGGATATGAAGTGGAAAGTATTTTTGTGATAATGTGAGCACCACCTTAAAGGACACTTATCTTTTGCAGCCACGTCATCCATACGTCACACGGATGCCAGCACCTCTACCAGACAGTCATTGCCCATGTCAGACAAGGCACCTCTCAGGCTGGCCTCAAGCAGCAGCACACAGGTGAGTGGCTGTCATGTCTTTCCCAAGGTGTATTTCAGAGAGAAGGAATCCACTTCAGTCAAAGAGGGGGACCCCTCTAGAATTGAAACAGGGAGTGTTGTTTATATCTAGATCCAAAAACTAAACCACAGTCCATGCAATACCTTTCATTAGGACCAACCGAAATGACACAAAACAGGGTGCAAGTTTTCACGTTCTCCAGAACTCTTCATCAGGGTGGACGTTGCGAAATAAAGAAGAGGTGGATGGAGAAAAAGAGCTGTTTCAGGCCATGATTTTAAGGCCTTTTCTTGGCAGTATCCCTCTGCTTAATGCTGCACAGATATATATTGGTGCCTTTGGTATCAGGTTACACCCCGATTTCTGTGAATCAAAAAAGAACAAATGATGTCTGTCTCTATCATGGTGTTTATATCCAGATGATAGAATGATATAAAGATGAATAATAACTACAGAATGCCGAGAGCAGGCCTCCCCTCTCCAATGGACTAGCTCTCTGCCTGCATAGCCTGGGCCTTGTTCTTTCTCCTTCTTCATAATGGCTTCAGGACAGCTGAAAACCGCTGCATTGTCTTAGAATTTGATGCAGTCTGGTGATCAGTTGAGTGGCAAACTGGAGGAGAATCCTGTGACTCAGGCTGATAGGCAGCTGCCTTTAGTTCGTTTATTATCATTACGGTCTGAGACCAGCATACAGTGTGAACATTCTTTAGTGTTTTGCTGGGTAGAAAGGCAGCAAATGCATGCTTAAAATAAATAAATACATGTAAACTGGGTTGTCAGCTCATTGGGGGGGGGGGGGGGGGATGAGGGATGGCCAGGGCTGCTTCTGTGCCTTTAGCAGGAAGTTTGATCTGCTGAAATTGGCACGTGAAGCATTTCATGGTGAGGAACAGAGCATTAATCTGCAGATCAAACTGCACAGGAGCAGAGGCTGGTAAAGCCGTTGGCAGGACTATTTATAAGACAGGACGCATTACCAAGACATGAAGCTAGATGGTCTTGAAGTGCTGGTAGGCTTGGGGAGTTTTCAGAGCTAAATGAGGTGTTTTAAAAAGGGCAGATGCCTGTGAAAATATTGCCCTGGTTTGGGAAGCAAGGTTTCAGTTATTTTCCCTGTCTTGCTAGTGTTCTATATGAAGAGATTTATATTTTTTATACGAGGAGTACAGAGCCATTTGAACCGCCATCTGAAGTGATAAGTCTCAAACACAGATACTGTGTAAACTAGGTCGTGGAGGCACAATCTTCTGGGAAAGTTGTTACAAAGAGATATTCATGCTTCTGCTGAATGCATGATGACCCCACTGTTTCTCTTTCACAGGGTATAATAACCCCTCAAACGCCCACTGAGCATCTCACGCAGCGTCACATGGCTCAGCCCACGGTTCCCTCACAGCAAGCGGTTATGGTACGTCCCCCCATGGTACACAGTCGGCGCCACACGTGCCTGCGTGGCAAGCAGATAGAGAGACCGCTAGGTGATACCCAGAGCTGCAGTCATTGCGGTGGGCGTTTCCCCACCTCCTCCACTGGCAGTCAGTGATCGGGAAGCGCAGAGCACAATGATGTGAAGCGTAGGGCTTAGAAGTAATCACTGTTCTGAAAGGAGAGAGGAAAAATATAATGGCAGCTGAGTGTCTCTTGAGACAAATATCTACTTAAGTCCTGAGGCCTCATGTAATTATGAGAGAAACTTGGATGTCTTGCACTAGATGCATTTATAACTTCTTTAATTAATGGGCTGGGTTTGGTGTATGAATAAAATCCGCATCCTTAAACCCTCAGCTTTTCATTTGCTTTTTGCTTTTTTTTTTAAAGCAAGTTTCTATTTCTTTGAATGTGAAGGTAGACTCTTTAAATAATGGGTAGGGAGGCTCCTCAAGTCAAGTTCTTTATTTTTGAACTTAACAACCAGCTATTTTAGTCCTTACTGCTTCAACAAGACAGCTAATAATGATAAAGTATTAAAATACAGTGAGAGCTAACTTCCTGAATCTGTAAGGGTTGAGAGAGTTGGATAGAACTGTTTAAAACTATGTATGTGTGCGTGTTGTTTTGTATGTGTGTGTATTGTTTTGTATGTATATGTACACAAATATTTTCATGTTTTATGATTTATGTTTAATATATGTAATCACATCAGTCAACACTCTCAGTTAAAATCCTGGGCAATAAGGAATCTTTTATTAGATACAGTGCACGAAGCAGCCGTTAGCCCTCACTTTGGCCACCCCAGTCAGTCTTCGTGAATGAATCCACCATGTGCCATCTAGTGCCAGGTTTATCCTGTTTTTGTTGTATTTTCGTAATCCAGCTTTACTGCATTGTTGCATTAATTTTGTTTTTAATTTTGTAATCTGTAAATCTCAGTGAGAATGACAGTCTAGAAATTAAGTAAATAAAATAAGAGGGGGGGAAGTTTTCTTTCAGATCTGTAGCTTTTAGTACTCATTGTTTGTGAAAGGTACAGCTGGCTGACCCTTCCTTCCATTCTGCATCCGTAGCCCGTGTATCACTTCCCAGCCCAGATTGGGATGATGCATCAGCTGAAAGAGCAGTTGGAAGAGAGGACCCGCATCCTGCAAGCTGATATCAAGACGCAGCAAGAGGAGCTGCACGTCATCAAAGAGCAGCTTCTGCTGGTGCAAGACTCCAACCTGCAGGTATCTTGACAGGACATTCCCTAAGCTGCCTACTTTGAATCAGAACATTTCCCGTGGCACTTAGGGGCATGACACTGGAGGGCTTGGATCTGATCTCCAGATGTTCAGTCTGGCCCTGCAAAAGCAGCCATGGGGACGGAAGTTCTGAACTCTGAACAAAATCAGAGTTCAGAAACCTTAAAGACCAACAAAATTTTGCTCCAGACTCACTATGTCAGATAATTGGGGCTGCAGGTATCTTGACAGGGCTTTCTCCGAATCGGGAGAGGAAGGAATTAAGTCTCCTCCCCATGTTACTTGTTTAGTCGCACAGTGAGTCTGACTCTTTGTGACCCCATGGACTGCAGAACACCAGGCCCTCTTGTCCTCCACCGCCCTCTGGAGCCTGCTCCACTCCATGCCCGTAGTATCGATAACACATGTTACTTACCGGACTGAAAATTCCTGCCCCAGGACGGCTATAAGCCCTGGAAAGGAACATAGACCCATATTGTTTGCCTTTTGTCCCTACTGAGGATAAAGCAACTCATGGTGACTGGTTTTGACTACAAAAAATGGCTGGAGTGGGGAAGAAAATGTTCAGCCTTAACCTTCCCTAATGCTGCAGCCCCAATCCAGATTGCCCCCCTTCAACCCACCCTCCCTGTGGTTGCTATGAGACATCTGGAATTCCATGCATGAGCTATTATTTGGCCCTTATGTTCAGCCTTGCAAATGAACACAGTTACAAGCTGGCCATTTTTTCCCCAAGTCAGTCTGCCTGCACATCTCCACATCAGCCAGTAGTAACCTAAAAGGGACAGGGACCCAGCTTTTTATAAAAGCTTCTTCACCTGTACACTTGGGACATGATTCGTACTCTCCATAGGCAAAGAGGTGGGGTACCTGTTTCCAAACTTGTGTGTGCCATGCAAATGTACTGAACTTCAGAAAGCTGGTGCCGTGTCCTGCTAGTAGTTAGGTGAAATTGTGTGTAGTGACCTTTCATTGCGTGGAAGGTACAGGTGCAGACTGCTAGGATTGTGTGATTTTTATGCAATCAGTATTCAATATGACGCAGCTGTTTGCAAATGAAAGATCCTATTCAGTGGGGTATACTTAAGCCCATTCATTCAGTGCCCTTATATTACTTGATCCCTGCCCCCCCTCCGGGCGAGTGACTGAAGTTGGACCCCCCTGCTTCACTAGATGGCTGTCTGCTGAATTTGGATTATATTTTAGAGAGCAGAGGTTATTTTCTGGCTATTCATTTCTCAGCTAGCAGAGAGACAGAAATCTTTCATACCAACAAGAATGTTTATGCTTTGTTTCCGGGCACAACTTGTATTCTAAAGTAGGACAACTTCTCTTGTGAATGGGCTCCCCTTTGCCCGGCAGCGCCGTGGCGCAGGGTGCCAGTTTGCCGCCTCGCAGGACACGAGGCAGCAACAGGGAATGCTGCCTGCGTTCCTCGGGGAGCAGGGGGTGGGGCTTGCTCTGTGAGAGCCGTTGCCCCGCTCCCGCTCTCAGCAGACTGTTGGCGTGCTCGCCCACCTGCCCGCCCAGATTGCAGTGTAGGCTTTCGCTGGTTGCCGATTGGGGCCAGGTAGGAATTTTTGCACCTCTTTCTTGTTTGGCTTTGGGACGGGGTGTTTTTTGCCTACCTTACACTGCAGTCGGTGGTTAAGGGCATAGGTGGTGGTCGGGATTAAGTAGATTGGTCACTTGGCAGGTTTGTGCAAGCAAGAAAATGGAACCGGTGAGTGCCTCACGGCATATCCCGATTGGGAACAGGAGGTCATCAGGAGCCACCCTAGGGCCTTGCGGTCTGGGGAGGTGAATGGTGATCGCCTATGGGACCCTCTCAGACTAGGCTCCTCCCTTAAGGTCTGTGCAGCCTCAGGGGTAGGCGCCCCTGGGAGGGGGCGCCAGTATGCCGGGCTGCCGGTTAAGAGCCAGAATCTGACTGGCTCAAGACTGGGGCTAGGTTACCCACCCATTACAAGGGCAAGGAGGTTGTGTCTTGCCTGTTCCAGAGCTTGCTTAGTTTGCCCATTGCTGCATGTTCTGTTTAAATAGTTAATAAAGTGGCCCTTGTTTAATTCCAAACTGTTGTCTGTCTCGTTATTCCTGCTGGGGTGGCAAATGTTCACCCTTAACAAAGGAAATGTGAAGCTTGAATGGTAATCTATCCAAAGGGTGGGTGCCATCTAGTGGTTATTTTGAATGCTGATCCAGCAAGTTACTAGATTAACATGCTGAAATCGCATGTTTACAGCACCCCTTCTGGGCTGTGGTAAGAGATGTTTTATTATGAACTGTTGCTGCCTTGCTTTTGGTACATGCCTACTTTCAAGAAGATCTCTTTCTCTCTTGCTTAATATCAGGCATTTGGGGATGTCCCCCAAGTCCACCTGCTTACTGCTTATAACAAAAACGGGTGTCTTTTATCTCCCCACCCTTTCCCCCTACTGTTTGGGCAGATGTTGATGCAGCAACCAATGCCAATGGTCTTCAACAATGTGCAGCAACCCCAGAACCCACGGAGGCCTTCTCAGCCACAAGCAGCAGCAGCAGCAGTAGCAACAGGGAGCCGGCATGGGACGACCTCCAAGAAGTCTCAGCAGCAAGGCCTTACAGGAACCAAGCAGTACTGTGGCACGCCCTTGCCCTCCCCACGGCAATTCCTCAGGGAACCTGGTGTCACATCATCACAGGTTGGTTTGTTTTTTTAAAGTGGTACCAGATGAATTACTGCTTAAAAAAAAAAAGCTATATAGCTCTAATCTCTGTTCTAATGAAGGCTTTTGCATTTATATATCAGGTGCAGCAGCAGCAGCAGCAGCAGCAGCAGAAGCCCATTCTGAGAGGAAACCAGATCCAGCAGGCATGCTGGCCAATGCAGATGAGCATTTCGATGCCCCTCTACAATAATCCCATGGTGTTCTCTCAGACTCACCCTATCACTGTGTCTGCTCCGATGCCAGCTGAAATGACCGAGAGGCAGCAGCAGCAGCAGCAGCAGCCTGACTACAGCCAAGATCGGAGTCTACGGTACGGACAACTTATCTGTTTCTGAATTAAAGCATTTCTGCCCCGCTTTTCCTTCATTGCTCAAGGCAGTTTACAAATCTAAATCTAGAACAAAAAGTAGAATGTACCCCAATTAACACCCCTCTTCCACCACCACTCCCACGTCTGTTGCCAAGCACTAGTGAATAAAGTGACTTTACAGCACCTCCTAAAAACTTCTAGAGAGCAACACCTTCGCCTGTTCACCATTCCATAGAGTGGGAGCTACCACGGAGAAAGCATGGGCTCTGCTCTGGTGGACTAACTGAAGTGAGGGAAACGCTAGTCGGAGGCAAGCTGAGGACCAGAGTTTGAGACATCGATCTGCACTTAGCCATGGGGAAGAGGCCAGTCACTTTCGGCCTCAAGAGTTTGTGAGAATACACAGGAGGAGGAGGGAGCCACCTACTCTGCCTGGAGGAATGGGGAAATGGAAATATGGTTGCTTGAGATTGGGTAGGTGCAAGGAAGGATGTTAGGGATGTTATCCTCCCTCTCCAGTTACCTTATCTTGCACCATGGCAGTTCTGCAAAACGTGGGAGGCCACTCCCGTTTTTGCTTTAGGGGTCAAGAGTGTTGGTCTGTGTTGCCCCCAAGCGATGGTTGAGTGGTTCCTGTTGTTAGAACCAAACAAAACAGCACCAAACCTGTCAGAAAGTTTCCGAGTTCTCCAGAGGAATCTTCGTTGGATTGTATATTCAAACATGAAAAAGTGGAGCAGGGGAATGTTTCCCAACATGATGGAGAGGCTTCAAGCCTGCAGCTCATGGAATCTTTAAGTGGAACACTTGGTGATGTCGCAGGCTTAGTTGGATTAGGTAACGCTTGGTGCAAAACAGGTTTCAAGTTGCCCCAAAGAGCTCCTGGACTAAGGAAGCCAAAACCGACACAGGAAGGAATATGTTGCTTCCTTCACACCCCTTTGTTAGCCTGCCTGCACTTGACCCAACATTGACTTTCCCTGCTAAGATTTTTTTTTGAACACATTCACATGAAAGAGCAAGCAAAGAGTCCAGCATTGTGCTGGCTCTTTGTGTTCCCTGGTTCTCACTGCAGTGTGGTGGCTTGTCACTTTTCCAACAGGATGTTGCTAGATCAGCCTGTGCAGCCCTTGATGTCCAGCGCTAGTGGGAACAGCCAGTCTTCACAAGGCACTGCTGGCAGACAACAAGCCAAGTAAGCCTTCGCAGTTATTTGAACTGTGTTCCTTGGGCTTTCCTGCAGGAGCTTAATTGGTGTCAGTCACCACACAAAAGGCAAGATTGTGTTCTTCCTAGGATGAGCCTGTTAACATTGCTTGTGACCTGTCAAGCCAAGTGCATCCTACTAGGCATGGAGCAGGTTAAGAGCATAAGAGAAGCCATGTTGGATCAGACTAATGGCCCATCCAGTCCAGCACTCTGGGTCACACAGTGGCCAAAACCCAGGTGCCATCAGGGGGTCCACTATCGGGGCCAGAACTCCAGAAGCCCTCCTGCTGTTCTAAGCCTTAACTTTTTTGAAGCATTAACTTCACTGAGTGCCCATGAGTTCTTGTATTGTGAGAAAGAGAGAAAAGTACCCCCCCACCTTCTCTATCCTGTGCATAATTTTGTAAACCTCTATCATATCACTCCTCAGTCATCGTTTTTCCAAGCTAAAGAGCCCTGACCTCTTTAACTTTTCTTCATAAGGAAAGTGTTCCATCAGTCATTTTAGTTGCCCTTTGCTGCACCTTTTCCAATGCTGTAATATCTTTTTTGAGGTATGGTGACCAGAACTGTACACAGTATTCCAAATGAGGCTGCACCATAGATCTGTACAGGGGCATTATGATACTAGCCTATTTGTTTTCAATCCCCTTCCTAATAATCCCCAGCATAGCATTTGCCTTTTTTATTGCAGTCACACACTGAGTCAACATCTTCAGTGAGTTATCTAGCACAACTCCAAGGTCTCTCTCCTGGTTTCGGACCCCATCAACATATATTTATAGTTAGGAGTTTTGGCTCCAATGTCCATTACTTTACACTTACTGATGGATTGATTTTATTGATTTTTACCCCACCCATTCTGGCCTAGGCTGGCTCTGGGCAGCTCACAATAAGATAAAACTTTTAATACATAAAAATATACATCACATTTAAAACAATCAGTATTCACACTGTATCTTTGGTCCACTTCAGTTGTGAAGAGAGAGAGTGGACTAGGCCATCAGTAGTCACCGGGACCTATGGGCCAGGGCTACCACCCTAGATGTCAGTTGGTACTAGTAATGCCCTCACTGGTCAAACTACAGTGGTGGTGGTGGTGATAGTGGTAGTGGTGGTGGCTCCAAAGGCCTGGCGGAAGAGCTCCATTTTACAGGCCCTGAGGAACTGCTAGAGCTCCCGCAGGGCCCTGATCTCCTCTGGGAACTCATTCCACCAGAATGGAGCCACCACTGAAAAGGCCCTAGCCCTAGTTGTAGCCAGTCCAGCCTCCTTGATGCCCAGCAGGACCAGTCGGTTCTGGATCCCTGAACGCAGTGCTCTCCGGGGCATATACAGGGAAAGGCGGTCCTTCAGGTATGTCGGACCCTGGCCATAAAGGGCTTTAAAGGTGAGAACCAGCACCTTGAAGCGAATTCGGTATACTATAGGCAGCCAGTGCAACTCCTTAAGCATAAGCTGGATGTGCTCCCGAATTGAGAGTCCCATCACTAGCCTGGTCACGGCATTTGGCACCAGCTGCAGCTTCTGGATTTGTGACAAGGGCAGCCCCATGTAGAAGGCATTACAGTAATCCAGTCTTGAGGTGACCATCGCATGGATCATTGCTGCCAAGTTGCCGCATTCAAGGAAGGGGGCCAACTTCCGTATCAGCCAAAGATGGTAAAAGGCCGACTTGGCAGTGGCTGCCCCCTGGGCCTCCATTGTTAAGGAGGCATCCAGGAGCACCCCCAAGCTCCTAACCTCCGGCGCTGGCACCAAAGGCGCCCCATTGAAGGTTGGGAGCAGGGTCCCTACCCCTGGACTGCAGCAACTCAGGCACAGGACCTCTGTCTTCGTGGGATTTAATTTCATCCGGCTCAGCCTAAGCCAACCAGCCACGGACTGTAACGCCTGATCTAGACTTCCGGTTTGGAGTTGGACTGGCCGTCCAACAACAGATAGAGCTGGGTGTCATCCACATACTGATGACAACCCGGTCCATACCTCCGAGCAATCTGGGCAAGAGGACACATATAGATGTTACAAAGCATCAGGGACAACACTGCCCCTTGCAGGGACAACACTGCCCCTTGCAACTCCACATTCCAGTGGGTGTCTCCGGGACAGTTGATCCCCTAGCGCCACTCTTTGTCCCCGACCTTGGAGAAAGGAAACCAGCCACTGTAAGGCTAGCCCCTGAATTCCAGTGTCGGCGAGGCGCTGGATCAATAGCTGATGGTCGACCGTGTCAAACGTGGCTGACAGATCTAACAACAACAGCACTGCTGATCTGCCCCGATCCAGCACTTGCCCATGTTGAACCTCATTTACCACATTGACACCCACTCGCCCAGCCTTTGCAAATCCTTCTGGAGCGCCTTACAGTCCTCCCTGGTTCTCACCACCCTGAACAACTCAGTGTCATCTGCAAATCTGGCCACTTCACTGCTTACTCCCAACTCCAAATAATTAATGAACAAGTTAAAAAGCATCAGGCCTAGTCCCAAGTTCTGTGGTACCCCACTGCCTACCACCTTCCACTGTGAAAACTGTCTGTTTATACTCACTCTCTGTTTCCTGTTAATTAAGCAGTTTTTAATCCACAAGAGGACTTGTCCTCTTATCCTGTGGCTGCTGAATTTACTTAGGAGCCTTTATCAGAAGCTTTCTGAAAGTCTAGGTAAATAACGTCTACTGGGTCCCCCTTGCCCATATGCTTGTTCAACCTCTCAAAGAACTCTAAAAAGTTAGAGAGACAAGATCTTCCCTTACAGAATCCATGCTGATTCTTCCTCAGTAGCCCTTGTTCATCAATTTGCCTACTAATTCTATCTTTAATAACGGATTCCAACATCTTACCTGGTGTCGACACTGAACTGACTAGCCTGTAATTTCCCAGATCTCCTCAGGAACCTTTTTAAAAGATGGGGTTTGCATTAGCTACTTTTCAGTCCTTGGGAATGGAGGCAGATTATAGTGATAGACTGCATATTTTTGTCAGGAGATCCACAAGTTCACATTTGAGTTCTTTCAGAACTCTTTGATGTATGCCATCTGGGCCTTGTGATTTGACAGTTTTTAGTTAATTCATCAGTCATAGGACCTTCTCTCTCGTCACCTCAATCCGACTGGGGTCTTTCAACATCCCTCCTGAAATCAGCAGTTCTGGAGCGGGCAAGCACTTCCCATCTTCTGAGATGGAGACAGAGGCAAAAAATACATTCAGCTTCTGTGCCATTTCCCTATCATTCTTTACTAGTTCTTTACTAAAGGTGACCCTTTACCCCTTGGTCATCCAAGGGCCCCACTGCCTCCCTGGCTGGTTTTCTGTCGCTAACATAATTGAAGAAATGTTTATTATTGGTCTTTATGTTTTTTGCTGTATGTTCCTCATAGTCCCTTTTTGCCTGTCTGATCACTGACTTGCATTTTATTTGCCAAAGCCTGGACTCCCTTTTATTTACCTCATTGCTCGGGGCCGCTCATGGACCCACCACTGCAAGTATACTCAGGTGGCAGCTGCAGCCCAGAATGTCTTCTTTTATCTATGCGTCAGCTAGTTTACCAGCTGCGCTGCACAGCTGGAAGTCAGAGACTCAGCTGCCATTGTTCATTTGCTGGTGACTTCCAGATTGGTCTACTATAATCGCCCAGAAACTTCAAATGGCTCAGTTGCCCACCAGCAGACGACGTGTTCTTTTGCCTGTCATGCTTGTGATATAAACATAGCCTGAGCTGTGTGCATTCCATTTAAAAAAATAAAATTCTGCAACCAGCTGATCCAAATTCTGCAATTCTGAGATCATGCAAATCACCAGATTTGTATATTTCCCCCCATTTTTGTGTAGAGTATGCTGTATTTTTTTTTTGCTATATCCTGTTTTTGGTGGTTGTGGATGGGTCAAAGGCACTGAATCTATGCCTCATAAGAACATAAGAGAAGCCAATGTTGGATCAGGCCAATAGCCCATCCAGTCCAACACTCTGTCACACAGTGGCCAAAAACACCAGCTGCCATCAGGAGGTCCAGCAGTGGGGGCAGAAAGCCCTCCAGCTGTTGCCCCCCCCCCAAGCACCAAGAATACAGAGCATCACTTGCCCCAGACTGAGAGTTCCTATGTATACTTTGTGGCTAATAGCCACTGATGGACTTCTGCTCCATGTTTATCTAATTTCCTCTTGAAACTGTCCGTCCTTGTAGCCGCCACCACCTCCTGTGGCAGTGAATTCCATGTGTTAATCACTCTTTGGGTGAAGAAGTACTTCCTTTTATCTGTTCTAACCCAACAAGTTATCTCAGTCACAAGTTGTCTCAGAGCTGTTCTCTCAGTAGCAGTCCTCAAAAGAGCTCTCTCAGCCCCACCTACCTCACAGGGTGTCTGTGATGGAGAGAGGAGGGGAAGGAGATTGTAAGCTGCTCCGAGACTCCCAGTTGAAGGGCGGGGCATAATTCCCTGAAAGAGGCACCTGAACTCCAAGTGGCTGAACTTTTCATTACGGTATCCTTCTGGCTTCTGAGACTTCAGATGGTGTTGCCCACCCACTTTCAGCATATTTTCAGAGAAACTTGGACTAGAAATCTTGTACCTGGTTGTTGTTTTTTAAAGTTCACTTTTGACAGAAACTGGAACTTTAGTGGGGGAAAGGGTAGTTCCAAGGGCATATGAAAGTTTTACCTGTGGTCTCTGATGGTTCATTCACACATGCAAGTCATGACCAGTCCTCAGGGCAAAGTTCTCTGCTGTAAGGTGCTGCTCTTTGTCACATGACTCCAGCTTGTCAGACCTGCTTGCTAGCTTTGGCTTTAGGATGTGATACTTTGCTTCCTTGTTCCAAGCTGCTGTATGTGTTTAGCCCACGTCGGTATATTGTAGCCACTCACTAATGCAAGTTTTTCTTCCACTTATAAGATTCTTAAAACTTGACATGATTTTTCCTTTCCTGCCTTGCAGATTTCCTCAAGAGCAGCAGGGCCTGCCTCCTACAATCCAGATGCAGCCGATCACCTGCACCACTGTTCACGCCTCTGCCCCCACCCCTGTGTTTACCCCCTCAGTGATGATTCCCCACCCCAATGTTACTGCACAGCAGAGCCATCCCCCTGGCACCCTCCACCAGTGGCAGCCACAGCAAGTTCAACAACATCACCTCTATCTTCAGGTTTGTAATGCTGGTTGGGAAGATGTTAAATCAGCTAGTTTGGGTATGAAGGATGGCATGCACTTATGAGGGTGAGGTCTGTAAATGGCTATCAAGCAGGGCACCCAGATGGATCGCCACATGTGAGGCAGTATGCCTCTGAATGCCAGATGCTGGAAGAGGGGGGAAGGGTTGTGGTCTGCCTTTGAACTTCCCAGAAGATGTGGCCACCAGCGGATACAGAACTAGATGGACCCATGGTCTGAGCCAGCAAGGTGGTTCTTTCATTCTTCAAGACTGCCTTCTAGTTCAGGAGTCCACACAGGGAGGTGGGACCAGGAATAGTACAGATATATGGAAGGGCTGCTTATGTTCCCCTCTGCAACTGGTCTTTCCGTTCTTCTGCAGATGCAAGGTGCTACTGAGCCAGTCCAGGCAGGCCAAAACCAGCGCGTATTCCAGCCCTCTCATCTGCCACAGCAGAATGCCACTATGGGCTATTTCCACCACCCGCAGCCACAGAGCCACCACCTGCAGGGCCAGCCTTGTGGCTTGCAAGACCTGTCCGAAATGCAAATGCCTTGAGGCTGAGGGCTGGAAAGACAGCGGTGGCAGAGGTGCCTGCTCAGGTGGAGCAGGGGCTGTGCGGAGCAGAGGGTGAAGGGGCAGAGGGCGAGTGCAGAGGAGGAGACGCCTTCCCTGCACACCTGGAGAGTGAAGCTCGCACAAAGGGGGCTGCGGTGGCCAAGGCTGACAACGGGCTCATCGGGAACCGAGTACAGCAGCAGAGGGAGTTCTCACTCACCAGCGTTTCAAACGTGTTTAAAAACAAAAACCACCCGGCTGCACTTGCTTCAGCAAAACAGGACCAAAGTGAAGTTTGGTGTCATTCATTGTTTAAGTTGCATGCAGCTAGAACTTGGGTGTTATACGTCCTGTGCAGGGGGAGTGAGAGAGGAAGGAAGGGTTTTTAAAAGAAAAGCAAATGGAGGCAAAAGCAGAGTTGTATATGGAAGCTCTTGTCTACCAGGGCAGGGTCACAGGCAGAGCTGACTGCCTGTTCCTTAAGCAAAAAAACAAAGCAAACGATTTGCCTAAATGGGGGAATTGATTGCAGAAGAGGAAAAGACTTAATATGGCCACCTAGGGAAAGCCAGATAGATAAATATATACACATTATATATTTATAAACGAGATGGTAGATGGATTTCTAGCTGACGGGTGTTATTTTAATAAGTCAGGTTTACATGCTGATGCAATAGCAGATGACACCGCCTAGGCATGCGGGAGGCAGCTGCATATTTACAAAAAATAGAACCTTTGCTGAAATTCACTGTGAAGCAATGGGAACATGGAAATTATATAGCTGTTAGCAGGCAGCTTTAAAATTGTTCTGTTTAGTGTATGGGTGTAGAAAAGAAAACCAAACAGTTCATTTGGTTGAGTAGTTCACACATGGATCCTGCAGTAAATTTCCACTAATGGAAACAGCACGGAATTTTCACCCATTACCTGCTCCTGTTTCAGACTTCCAACTTCTCCTCCCATGCTGTTCGGGGGGGGGGGGGGGGGTTGGTCCATTGGCCCCTTCTGGAGCAGCATTCTAGGGATCATGTTGGGCTGTAGCAGTGCTGGAGGGGGGGAGCAAGGAAGTCCTGCTGGCACAAAAATGCCTTCTGTTAGGGGAAATCTCCCAGAGGATCCAAGCTTCTTTCCCTACCACTTCCGCAGGGTTTTTCCTATACCTCAATCCCATCCTTTGTTTCTGGCAACTGGGTTAATGCTGCTACTGTGTATGATACCATTTTTGCCTGAATTTCTTACTCTTTCTTTCACCAGCTCCTTTCACTGTTAGTATTTTGACACGTGCTAAGGTTTTCTCCTATTTTTGTTATAAAAGTCCAGATGAAAATCTATTTCTACTCCCTGTTTTAGCCAAATATATTTTTTCACAAGGTGGAGGAACAGAACTTTTTTATTCCTCCCCCCACCCTCCCCAACATACCTTTCTGTGGGGAGGTTATCTGTCTTGACACCCAAAGACAAAAGGCAAACTTTGTGGTTTTGCTACTTTGCGGTAGAATTGGGCAAAAAGTGGACATTCCTACTTAATGAGGACACCTCTGGTGTTACAGAAAAGTCAGTAGTGTTAGCAATAAATTGTATTTTTGTAATTTGTCACTTTAACTGTGTTTATATTTATGAACGTTTTTTTAAAACAAGTGTATTCCTCAGTGGGTGTGCATACCAAAGCGTCCCCTGCTGTTTTGTGTGTGTTTCCAAAGGAAAATAATACTTATAAATGTTAGGGGCATTTTGTTTTTTTTAAATGTATCTGTGCTGGACTTGCACATTTTTAGATACCAGGCTCAGAAGGCAACATGCATCAGAGTTTCTTTAAAAAGACAAGTGAGGGTTGCTTCGGAGGGCCTGAGTGATTTACAGAAATTACGACATTGTTTGCTAGTTAGGGGGAAAAGGTTATTTAGAACCCTGTCTGTGATTTCTGTCCAGTTCCCCAGTCGTAGCATCAGATCCAAATGATAAGTGTTCGAGGCCAGAAGATGAACAGAAGGCATGGCTACAGTCAACTCAAATGCATTCATAGGTGCAGACAGTTCTCAGGTGGCAGCAGCTCAGTCGCTGTGCACAAGGGCCTGTCTCTCTCCCTTTTTTGCCAGTAGCTTCTAAACTACTGATGCAGTTGTGTGTAGTCTGCAATGCTCCCTCTAAGCCGTGGAGTCTTGAGAGCAGAAATTCTACCTTGTAAGCTCCTGGCATTAAAGTTGCGAGCGAGCGATTTGGCTGCTGCATAGATTAGTTCACTCTGGAGCCATCCTTCCTGAGTGAAGGCAAAAAGGTGTGAGCCGGAGGCTAAAAAACTGAGAGCTAGCTCACACTAACTCAGCTTAGAGGGAGCACTGGTAGTATGTGTCAGTATGCAACTCAATTTCCACAGCTGCTTAAAAGGGAAGAGACTGGTTTCTTAGTGGTGCCATGTTCTGCAAGCAGAAGGTCCCAGGTTCTACCCCTCCTGGAATCGCCAGTCTCTGATAGCAGGTATTGGTAAAGTCCTTCCTCTGCCTGAGATCCTCGCTAGCTGCTGCGAGTTAGAGTAGGCAACAGCAAGCCCAGTGGCCTGATTGTACCTTCCTTGCTGCCAATTGTAGCCTAGAGATGGAGGGGAGCTGCTACTCTTTCCCAGAGAGAAGAATGTAAACATTAGTGAAGCATTAGGATAGTTTGCCTTAGGGTGCTCCGGGATAGGAGGCAAGGCCATAATCTCTGCACTAAGAAAGGGGTGGGGTGGAGGCAAGCTTGAGGAAGCTGCAACTCATTTCCCTGCCAGACGGTAGTGGGGGTTATTAAGTGGAAAAGGCCAGGCAAAGCCCCCCCCCCTTCCCCATGAGGCTGAAAAGAGTTAGTTTTCCTCAGACCAATCAGCTTGCTGTTTTTGTCCTGTTAGAGGTAATTGAAGTCTTCTCTGCACAGGGGAGGAAGCTTCCGTTCTAGCATTTAGTACTGGCCACCTCTGCATAGGATACAGCTGCAGTTCTGAAGGGGAGGCATGCCTCCTAGCATGCCCTCACTGGTGGTTTGGCACCCCCTTCAGTCCCCGCTGCACATAATCCGCCACAGAGCTCTGGCACCCGCTGTAACACCCCCAGCCACCTCACAGCTTTTGCTTGAGGCCTGCTTTAGCAAAGAAGGCTCAAGTACAAGCAGGGGAGTGGGGCAGGCAGTCCTCTCAGGTGCACAGGCCTTTTCCTCCCAGCTGTTTTTCCTGGTGCGGCCGAGCACCTCTGTACTTTGCTGACTCCCCCTGACACATGGTATCAGTGAAACTTGCCCTTCCACAACTCTTTTGATAACCCACAGGAAAATAAAATTCTGGCCAGAATTGTAAGAGGAGCAGTGAAACTAATTTCAGAAGTGGCCCCCGTTAAACATAACCAAGCACTTGGTTGACCCCAGGGCTGGTGCTGAAGTGAAATGTAACCAGCCTGGTTTCCTGACATCACAGCCGGACGGGACCAGGGTGGTTGCGTTTTTGTCGTCTCGTGCCTTGTGGCAGAGATCAGCTTTTGTGTTTTATGAATCAAGTGCAGGACGGTCCCCCCTCACGAGCCGCTTGTGTTTTGCCGGATGGGGCCGTGGAAAGTCAGGCCCTTACGACGGCAGTCGCGTGTGCCTAGGGCAGAGGAGGAGAGAGGGAACAAGTCCAAAATGGTATTTTTCTTTTTTTTAAAAAAACCTTTTGGGAAGGAAAAAACCCACTACTTGCTGTATGTGTGTATTTATTGGCCTTTCTAAAACCATGCACTTTATTATTAAGGAACTTTATCCTTCATAAATTCTCACATAAAACACTGCACCTGTTGAGGTGGTGATGAGTCAGTGTCAGCTCAGCCCCTTTTTTAAAGGGAGGGAAAACCTTAACTTTCAAACTCCGCATTCCATTTCTTTATGAAATCGGAACCAGTGAGTCCCCCACCACCACCACCTTGAGCCTCCCAGTGGGGGGTCCTGCCAAGATTCCCTCAGGTTTAAGTATCATTCCATAGTCAAACAACTGTCTGGGTAGTGCTGAGTTGGGGCTTAGAGGGTCTGCCTCAAAAATTTCCAAAAAGATAATTCTAAAACATAATGCCGTTCAGGGTAATTTTGTATTATTTACATGTGTGTGTTAACTACAACGTGTGAGGGGTTTTTTTGGAGGGAGGGGTAATTTTCCAGTTAAGTGGCCTAAAGAATTTGAAGGCTTCCTGCTGGTATAAGGTACTTCGTCAGAAGAAGCAGCTGTGGGGTCCTCAATGTTTCTTGTTCACAGCTGGCTCAGAGGTTCCCCATCAAGCCTTGACGGGACAGATTATATTGCAGGAAAGCTACAGGAACGACTTTCGACGTATCCTAGTTTTGTCAACTCAATCTCAGACTTTGAGGAGCACAGGCACCTTTCCAAGTCTTGCACTTTTAAAATGCATTTTTTGTACACCTATAAGCTAAAGGCTGGTGGATCTAGCCAGGTTGGCTTGACAAGTGCAGTCTAACCTAAGCTGTATATATTGTGACATATTCACTATGTAAAAAAAAAGGAAAAAGACGCAAACAAAGGCTTAGAGAGTTGAATATTTAGTTTATTTTATATGACGTCAAATATAGATAAAATTTATAAATGTTCCTATCCATAAAAAGTATTTTGTAAAACAAGGCAGGGAAGGGGAGGAGGAAGTGTCTTATGGGGACAAAAAAAATTTGTAAATCCTTGTCTGGAATAACTCACACCTTTGTGAAGCTCTGTCGGGTAAGAGCCAGTGTGTCTCCGTATGCTTTAAAAGATTGTACATATTATTTTGGAAAGATAAAAATAAAACTGTACTTTTAAGAACTCAGACCCAATGGCTGCTGTTTATTTTCCACGCTTGGCTGTTTGTACCCAAACGTCCTGCAGGCCCTGAGAGTTCGGTGGTGGGATTGGCTGTGATGGTACACAGAGACCAGTTAGGATCCCCATAATACAAAGTATTTACACCGCAGCCATTTTAGAACACACTTGGTAAACACCACAGCTGTGAAATGTCCAATAAGAAATGCTGCATGCTGCTGCCTCTTGTTAAATCTTTCCTCGACAACACCCCCCCCAACCCTTTCATAAAACCTTTGGGGTAGTCTGGTCCCCACTGACATCTGTGGCTGCCCTAAAAGCAAGGCAGACCCTTGGCCCCGCAAACTCATTACGGCCTGCTCTGAGTGCCAGCAGCTCTCCTGGGGCTCAGGCAGGGAAGACTGTTCCCCAGTACTGGCTCCCTTTTAACTGGGGGAGGGTGGTGGTGGCTGAGGCTGGAGCTTTCCAGGGACAAAGCCACCTCTTCTATCAGTGAGCTGTGCCACACATCCCCGCGCCCCCAAGATGGAAGAGGATTTTCATATATCCCCACTGCAGTTCTGTATGTCTTTCCCTTCCTTCCCATTTATTTCGCCCAAAGTTGAAACCACCGACCTCTTTGGACTGGGAACCTTTCTTTTAAAATCACAGTTGTCATGTGTTATTCATGCTACACTACGACAACATAAAAGGCAGGCGAGGCTGGGTTCCGCTTCACATGTGCCTGGCTGGGTTGCTGGGTACCTGGACATGGCCTTGAGGGCAGAATGCCAAACAGGTACAAGTTGGTACATGCAGGTGGGTGCAGATGCAGACCTGTCTAGTTACAAAGGTGCTGGAAGGGGGGAGGGGAAGGCATGGAAGGCAAACACTTCTAGCAGGTGGCCCCAAAGCAAAACTAACTAAATAAGCCAGGCTAGGCTTTAACTCTGGTTGGCAGCCTGAGGGCTAGCAGCTCTGTTTGGCCAAGAGGATGGGCTGGCCGAAAGCGTCTGTTTTAAACCCCTTAAAAGCACCACTGCAAACTGCACTTCAGGCATTTTATGATGATGAAAAGGTGCATGGCGTCCAATTCTTTCTCCCCATCTAGAAGGCAAAGAGTTTATTGATCACTTGGTGTCCAACATACAGTGCATGTGCTGCATACAGAACATATCAAAAGACCAAGTGCCAGCACAGAAATATCCTTTGTAGCAAAAAGAAGGAAACTGTACCATAATAAATCCATTTGTGCACCCTTCCTAAATCAGAAACAATTGTGTATTTGCGTGTATATACATGTATATGTTTCATCAGACAACTTGTATGAGGAACTTCCAAGAAGGCAAGTAAATGTCTCTGTTTTCCCTAAGTAGCTGCAGCTGCCATTCTGGCAAGCTGTATCATAGAATGAAAACCCTGTGAGGCATGGCTATCTGCAAGAGCAACAAATGGCTGCAATATGCAGTGGAAAGGTGGGTTTTGATCACATGATGAGTCACCTGACTGGTCTCACCCCCCCCCCCCTTTGGTGAAATCCTGGAGGAACCAGATGTTATCCAAAAGGGCTCCATGCCCACCTGGTTCTCCTTCCCACACAACAGGCAAGCTCTGTAGCAAAGATAATAACTTGCCACAATTGGGGAGGAAGGGGGAGATAATTGCATATGTATTCAGAGAATGGATTTCCTGAACTTGCATACACAATATTTTTCCTGGAATTTGGAGAAAGCACTTTAAGGATTTGAAAATTTTATGCTCAGCCAACTACTTTAACCTGTGATAATCAATAAATAATAATCTGCTTTATCCCTCCCCCCAGTTTGTGTGCCAGGGTGGCCTTATTCTTTATAACTTAAGCACTGTAAACCAAATCTTCACTGAGCTACTCTTCCCTTTGGCTCCAGGGGTGTGGCCCTTCAGGCACAAGGAAGATGCTTCAAGGAATTCGGAGGGGGACCCCTCTAGCACAGGCTTAGCATCCTGCCACTGTAGTTGCTATCACTGTGGGAGGTGCCACTTGAAAACAGCAGGCATAAAGCAAGCAACAAAAACAACTGGCCATCCAGAACACAGAAATGGAGGCCCCCCCAAAAAAAACTAGTGCTGAGGAATTTACAAGCATTTTGTTTCTTAAACTGGTTAAGAAAAAAGCACCCGGGGTGGGGGAATGTATTCACAGAATATCATTTTTACTCCATTCCTTGAAGGGTCCTGACATAACATAGATCTCTCTGTCTTTTCCCCCTTGTAAAGAAAGGCTAAATTAGTTCCATCCAATACCCATTGAGCCTAAATGCCAGCTTTCCTCTGACAAAGGACCAGAAACCCTGTGTGGAATGCCCCCCCCCCCCCCCGGCAATAATGCTTCTTTAAGGACAGCCAGGAGCAAACACACAGATTACTCTGTAGCGCTTGGGTCAAGTTGGGGCTTCTGCAGCTTCCTGAAAGACCTCAATCAATGCCACATTTTAGGCGGCCTTAGAAAAGAACTTGAGTTGCGTAAATTAATGCAAGGCCTGCAGAGCACCTGAGACCGCCCCCAGGATGGCAGCGCAGCTGGAACTCACACGGCAGCATTAGAATAAGACCCAGGAAGCAGGCTGCATGGCTTTGCCGTACCTATTCCCCACCTTGGATTGAAAAAGGAATTGGGGGGGGGGGGGGGGAAACTGAGGAGAACATTAAGGAAGCGGGAAAAGTTCCTACTTCAGCTTAATCATCCTTGAGGTTTGGGGAAAGTCAAAGTACACAGGGCCATGCTCCAAATTTCTGAGGCCACATCTTCTCCCAATCACAAAAGTGCATTAATGTGCAACACAGATGATAAGCTGTGGGTGGGTAGCAGCCTAAAGGCTTGCTTCCCCGTGCAAAACAAACAGACAAAAAAGGCGTAGAGCCACTGTTCAAGTTAAAAAGGTAACTTAAGTCTTCCAGTGCTCATTCACAGGCATGCATTTACTCCCCAGCGGATCCCTTTGTGACACGAAATACCTCTTGACACTGCAATCTGGTCAAAGAACAAGCAGCTGAGTCAAAAAGTAAACCCTGTGCAGGGTGTAGTTTTATCAATCTGAACCCAGCAAACGGGAGAGGAGGGCCTGGCAGAGCTTATTTCCTTCCAGCCTGCAATTTAACTACACACTGTCTGCCATCTGGCTTTGGACCCTGTGGATCTGTTCCACTAGCTTCCTCTGGTGCAAGTCACCTTAGTTTGCCAGAAAACACCAAATGCTAGCGGATATTCACTTTTTACACCTTCTCACTAGCCATGCTGCTGGACAAGGGTCTGCCATAAGTTAAGTCTGCTTATTTCCCTTGCCAGGGGGAAAAAAAGTTAGCTGCAAACAAAGAGTTTAAGAACCCTCTCTCACTATTCATCAAAGTAAAATAAGAAACGTGCTGGCAATTCTGTGTAGATGACTGTCCTGACACAACACCAGTACAGAATTTCCATATACCTGATAAAAGAGATCCCTTTTGATTTACATGCACAGATGTCCATAAGGCAGGCTCTCTCTCTCTTTCTCTTTCTCTCTCTCTCTCTCTCTAACACACCAAATCAGATTTTTGCAAATCAGAGCCCTTTTAATACATTCAAAATTTGCCAAGCATCCTGAGCTCCAGAAACAAACAGAACAAAACACTCCCACCAGTATGCACTTAAGAGACTAGTTTGAGCAAGATTTGCATTTCCCTTTTTTCCTGTAAACATTTCCTTCATCGTCAAGCTGGGATGACTTGCTAAACCATAAGAAAAACAATCACCTCCATTTGTTTGATAAACACTTCTCTGGAATACCCAAGTTCATTCTGACTATCCAGCAAGTTAAGTATTGATCTAAGCCTGAGGGCATTTCTTCAGCTGCATCAATGAAAGTGGACCTCTAAAGACAGAGGTTCCAGGAAGTCCTCAGCAACTTGACATGTAGTAGACACTGGGTAGCTGCTGCTGGGAAAACAGATGAAGGGGTTATGGACACCAGCAGGAAACAATTCTCCCTAGCTGTGTCGCCATTCCTTAAAGTAATCTTTAGCGAACCTTTCAGTCTGCACCACCACACACCCATGCCACACAGTATCATGCAAGGCCTCAAATAAAAGGCAACTGGACATCTAAAATCCAGCTTCTGCTTCCCCTATCCATTATGGTAATATCTGTACAGAGAAGCATTGGGGTAGCATGAATATCAGGGTCCCCCATCTGGCCTTAGAGGCCAGACAATGTTCATGCAGTAAGGGACTGCCTCCTTTCATCCATTTGTTCCAGAGTGGTTTGAGAAGTCATGGCTGTCAAAGAAGCCATAATGGCACCAACTCGGGTTACCCAAAGAGGGTAAAGCAAGAAATAAGACACAGGCCAAATTGCAAAACAAGCAAACAACCCCCCCCCAAAACTCTTAACTGCTCTCTTCCCAAAATTAGAAGTCAAGCCACAAGAGGAAGGAGACATTACCGGAGTTCCAACCCTAGATCTGCAACCCTCCAAACTCATCACTAATAGACACAATTTTTTAAAAGGACAAACACTCAGTCCCATATCATGGAAAGAACAAACTTGTCTGTAGCAGCCATGTTGGCCATGACCATCTGAGCCACGACCACCTAAGCTCTCTCTCCCAAAGTATTAAGCAAACCTACATTCAAAGCTTACAAAGTGGGTCTTCGGAAAAAGCAACCAACCTTACAACTGAACAAGTGGATGCCAGTACGCTTTTAAGGGAGGGTGGCAGACACTACATTCAACAGAGTGGCTTGGGGACATGCTGCAGCAGCGCCCTCTGTGGGCCTTCTTCCACATCAACTTAACGTGGTGCCTGCCTCCGGGGTGCTTGGATATGCAATAATCAAGTGCAACTGTGCTTCAAGCTAGATTTACTTAAACTTTGCAAAAAAAGAGAAAGACACGAATTACCCTAGGCACATGTGGGATTGAGCTAAATCCTCAACCCCGAAGCTCCCAACAAACTCAATACACTGAGCTCACGAACGGCCCACAGCCCTGAGCCCTCCACACTAAGCAAAGCGGGAGACAGAAGCAGGCCTCGCATTAAGTGCTATACCCGAGCTCTCGCTTTCAACTGAGCGGCTTTTGCGTTTTCTAGCATGGCTCTGACGTCCACTGGCTTCTCGAAAAATCTCACTAGAGCAGGTTCGTTGAGTAAAGAGGCCAAAATCTGCTCGAAAGCAAAAGACCATTCGCCATCTGCTCTGCTGGGGTTCTGGGGTCCTGCCTGATCAGGCTGCTGGGCCGGCCTCATCTCCTGGGGCTCACTGCCGTTTTCTGTGCTGACGCCGGCTGCGGGAGAGGCGGTGCTTTTGGCTGGCCCCGTGGGGCTGTGGAGCTTCCTGCCAACCTCCTCCATCTTCAGCAAGAGACTGGTCACGGTGGCAATAGCGCGGTAGAGCAGCTCCTCTTCTGGGTCCCCATGGAACAAGTTATACAAAGTCTTTGAAAGCTGAATGAACTGGGACTGGGGCAGGAGGAGAGCAGAGAGGATACTTTCAGTAATTCATATTAATTGGACATAATGCAGAGAGAGAGTCCAGCCCTGGGCTGTTCTTTTTCAAATAAAATTGTCACGTCAACTGGATGCAGCTGCATTCAGACTTCAGAAAAGCAAACTGCTTATGACAAGCATGCGCCTGGTTTCTTGCTGGGAACTCACACACTTCCTCCCCTTTCCCTCTGTCATTTCCTCCCCAGGTGTGTAGCGAGTCATTTGAGACCTCCTCCTTTTGGAAGCTCTTGGTGGAACTCCAGTTTGTCATGATGTCTGAATGCAGGTCCTTCAAAAAAACCTGTTGTTTCTGTGGTGTATGGAACAGTTCAGTAAACAGTGTAATGTACCTTTGAGAGACACATTATGTTTCTCTGCTGTGGCCTAGCAGTTCTAGCTTGGTGGCTGCAGTCAGCAGCACAATGTGCTTCGTAAGCAGCTGTTGATATCTAGTTGTAACCTCATCTTGTGGTCTCCAATGAAACTGGTTGAGACCTCAAATATGTCATTCGTGTGAAGCCACTTTAACAGTTTCTTTCCCAATCAACTGGGATTCTACATCCAAATTAAGCCCTGATATAGAACCCCAGGTAGAAGGGCAAGAACCAAACTCATTCGCCAGGTCAGATCGAGGTCTTCCTGGAAGTAGGAAATCTTCGACTGCACTCCGTGATAGAGAGGGAGGAAGGGAGGAATGCATGAGCTCACAGTAAACCAGATTCAGGCTCATCACACCACCAGTTTGTACGTAATGTTTCAGAGCCTGCGTCAGCGCTCACCATTGTCTGCTGGATCTCACCGCTGCTTGCGGTATTAAGAACCCCAATCCACTCACAGCACATCTCCCACCAACCCTCCCCAACTGAACAACTCCACAAGTTCTAGCACAGAAAGATTTTACCTGATTCATTCGTGGCAAATCCTTAATATTTTCCTCCTTTTTAAGCAGTTCATCTTGCCATTGCTTCAGATAGGCCTGGATGTCAAGTTTTCCTTTCCCTGTTTGGAAAGGGAAGAAGCCAGATTCAGAGCAAATGCCCACCTGAAGCCTCTCTCCTGCCAGAAACATCCCTTTTGAAGAGATGCACATGCCCGGCCAATGCCGGGGCTTTGTGCGTCCTGCTCCCTGAACAGCCACAACAGAAATGAAGCAACAGCAAAAGGGTCAGGTAAGCTAAACACTACCCAGGTTGAATGTCTGCACTCAAATAAGTCCTGCAGAGAGTTTCAGCATGGAGTGACTGTCTGCCTACTACAGTTCTGGAGCAGGGGAAATCCTTGGGATGCCTGGGCAGCCAGGATTCATATCCGAGGGCAGGGAAAGGCCCAGGAGTGAAATACAACCAATGTATTAAAAGAATTCAGGTTCAGGTTTGGATTGGATTGGGGGTTGTATGTTAGTGTGTGGACGGCATGCCCTATAACCCCTTGCATTCCATCTCTGCATTCAGAAAAAGATATGCATAGTACAGCTCGCAGTGGTCTAAGTATCTTCAGAAGGACTGGGGGACTGCCTGCCTAAATGCCTTTCTGTGGAAAAATATCTTTGCAACAGCAAAAATTAGCACAAGGGGGAACAGGGCTAGGTCACCCTGACAGACTTAACCTGAGACCCACTAACTATGGATACCAGAGATTAAATCTGGGACCTCCTCCTTCCAGAGTCAAATCTTGGCTCATCTCAGGCAGAGAAAGGTTTTTCCAAGGACCTGCGATGCCAGGACCAAGTCTATGATCTCCTGCATGAGACACACGCGAGCTACTCTGTGCCTTAAGGTCTCTCCACAATCCTCCAGCACACATGCCAAGTGAATTCTCTAATCCTGAATCCAGATTAGCTACCTTTGTCTGGGCTCCTCTTCAAAGCACCTTCATCCTCGCTGTCCCCAGGTGAGGAAACTGGGGTGGAAAAAGAGCACAGAAAAAGAAATCACCACCCTGCAATTCTGAGCACATCTTTCACAAGAAACCAAAGTGATGGAATGATTCTGCCTGTTATCTCATCCTTAATAAATGGGGGGGGGGGGGCATCAGTCAGCTGTGTGTGCTTATTACCAAAAGTCACCACTCCCCCCCCCCCCCCCAATAAGTTAGATGTCCAGTAACTGAAGCACCAGGGCCATCATATTTCAAGAGGCCCTGGATCCCCCTTAACACAGCCTGTTGTCTTTGCTGCGTCATTCTCACAGGTTACCTTTCAAAGGTAAAGGACTCAAAACTTTACATCCCTGCTCCCAACAGGCTGGCTAACGATGGTAAATTGTCTAGAATCTATCGGACTAGACAGGACTTGCTGCATTATTATTTTTTTTAAATCACTGATTTTTATAAAAACAGGCGTTCCCAAACCCCATCCCTGTTCCTTTCTACCCACCTGTCCTCCCCCGTTACCTTCTTAGCATCTTGCCTGCACTCACTTCACAAAGGATCACAGAGGGGAGGAAGACAGCTGTGAATGATTTTCTTTGATTTGCTTCCTTTTGAACAGCTGCTAGCGTGAGACGCTTTACAAGTGCGCCAGACAAGGGAACCAACCTGAATGATGCTTAATTGTTTCCCCTCCTCTCCTCCAATAGCCCGCTTGGAGCCTGCCTCGGCTCTGGACACCTTTGCAGTGGAAGCCTCTGGCTTTCTCCCTCCAGCAGCTTCTTATCCCGTGTTGCCTCCATCGCTTTTATCCTATGTGGCTCTTGTCTCCTCACCACAACTCTGTATGGCAGGTCAGACCGAAAGTGTGACTGGCCCCAGATCACGCATCATGATTCAGGATAGATTAGAAGGTTCGAATCCAGGTCTCCTGTCCCTTCCTTGTCCTAGTCTGACACCTGCTAACCACTGCCCTAACTGCTTATGCGCTCTGTCCAAAGCAAGAGTGGGCGAGCGCCTGTTCTCCTTTCACTCTCAGAAGATGGGGCCCAAACGGTCTACCAGGACTCCCATCTGGAGGTGGAGGAAGAGGTTACCCTTTTGCTGCCTGCTCTCCTCCCAGCCAAAACGGAGAAGATCACCACAGGCAGTTCCGCAAGCACGGCCTACGGCGCAGCTTACCATTTAATAGGCTGAAGTGGATCAACTCCTCTTTCGAGAGCTGAGCACCTTTGGAAGGGCTTAGGGACTCCACTTCGGTGAAAGCTGCAGAAATAAAACACAGCAGAAGATACCCATAGAGCCACTGCAGTTATTATCATGGAACCATAGCAGTCTTTGTCATCCAATATGAAACAAGCCAAGAGCAAACTTTTTGTTAATAGGACCACTGTTACACAACAGCAAATACACAAGTCCTGATGCTGCCTCCCCTCGCCCAAATTTTCTCCTCACAACAATCCTATGGGGCAAGTTAATTTATTCATCAAAATAAAACTCGTGCCTTGTCTTGGTTTTGCAGAATCCTCAAGATGGCCAACAACGGTTGAATTTTTTTTAAAAATTAAAAGTTACCAATTAAAATGCAAGCAGGCAGCAAAAATACCCAGGCAAAAACCTTGTAGGGAAGAAGGGTGACAAAGACAGAAGCAGCCGGGGCAGCTGAATAGCTCTAGTCGTCTCTGGGGAAAGCGCCACCTTCGCCTGGAGCCACAACACATGTCAGGGCATTCGATTTTCTATGAGCAGCCAGTAACGGATTGGTTGGGCCCCACGCTGCAATGTGTCCATTTAGATTAACACAGCAAGAAAATGTGCTAAGGCAACTTAAGGTTTTCACGATTCCCACATTTCAGTAAGGCAGGAAGACACCCTGGCACAGGACAGTGCAAGCCAACTCACCTGGAGGTATGTGAAGCTTGAAGAGCAGCTTGAGCTTATGGGTAAAACTTCCGTAATACATGGTATCTAATGGGGTGGGGCACGGGAGAAGAACAAGAAAGAGGAAGATTATTCAAGGGGTCCTGTTCAACAAGCTCGATGCTCTGGAAGCATGCAAGCAGCAAACTTTGGACCCAAACACCACTAGCTGTAAGAGTATAAGGAGTAAAATCTGTTTGCCCTAGACTAAGGTGGTTAAATAGTGTCAGGACTTGGGGGGTGGGGTCTAGACTAAGGTGGTTAAATAGTGTCAGGACCTAGGAGGGTCTAGAACCTGTGACCTGAGGGATATGAGATGGGGACCATGTGTCTCTTGCAAGTGGAGGGAGCAGGAAGCTAGCCTACGCAGAAGCCCCTCCACGGACGCACCCTCCACTGGCCGGAGCAGGCCATGGGGTACCAGGAACCCCTGCAATACACTTCCAGGGTGAGGTTTACTCACTGCTCTTAGGAACAAGAAGTCTCAGTAGTTCCCTGCAACAGTCTGCCCCTTTTCTCACCACTGATCCCAAACTGATGGGAGATCCGTTTGGTAAATAACCCCCACTGAGGAACAGCATTTGGTAAATAACCCACAAAGAGCAGCCCTCTTCCACCGGTGCGTACCGAGAACGCAGGCAAATTCTTTGAAGTTTATAAGGCCGTCTAAATTTTCATCCAGCAACCGGAAGGTCCAGAGGGCGAGGGAGTCCTTGTTTGCACAGCGGGCCCAGGGGCTGAGGAGATGGTGGAGAAGGCGGAACTGCTGGCAGTCGATGCGATACTGCTCCAAGTAGGGCAGGCTGGGGTCGTGGTGCTTCAGGGCTGGGCTGTTCACGCTCCAGTAGCAAGAGAGAAAGTGCTCCTTCTGTGGAAAATAAGCGAGGATTGAGGACCCTACCCCTACCCTCCGTGGAGAGGGGGCTGGCAGAGAAAGAGAGAAGAACCACCGTGGGAGAGATAAGAGGGCCCTTCCAGGTTGTTGCTCAAACCTCAAGTTTCAGGATGAGGCACCTCCCTTCAGAAGGACACGTCTTTCTCTGCTCTGCACCTTTGCTCCCCCCCCCCCCCCACCACACAGATTCCAGAACATTCCTCCTCTCTCAGCTCTGAGTAGATTTCTGAGTTAGACCCCCCACCCCCACCCCCCAGGGTCCCTCTGCATGGTTATCCATGTAACAGCTTATCTGGCTCCTTTTCCTTTTCTAAGAAGCCAATTCATTTATTTCTAAAACTGAGGGACGGGGCGGGGGGAGCTGTCTCTGGGACCATCACAATCACAAGCACCAGGCAATCACTGTTCTACACAGCCAGCTCCTGGAGACAGGAGGAACTGGATGCTCTTCAACTCAATTTGGCTGTCTCCCGGTGTCTCTATGCACAACGCAACTGGAAATAATTCGGGGAAGTTCTGGAAATATCAGCACTGAACTGGTATCCAAGTCTGACACGTGTGAACTTCCAGCAACAGGACATGCTTGGAAATTAAGTTCTTGGCTACAGAGAGAGTTTCCGCAGCCAAAGATACAGATCGGGAAGGGGTGCCTGTTCAGGAGTGGCCTCAAATAACTAGATCTTGTGCATGCAGAAAACAGACATGTTGGGGAGAAAGCTATTCTGCAAGTCGTCTCTTGATGAAATCACCTGAGTACTACGGAAAGGGAGACACAGCAGGTCTGCCCACTGAAAGCAGGCTGCCTGCAAAACAAAGGCATGAAACAGGAGCAAAGTTTTACCTTGAACAACTCGTACAGATCTTCCAGGTCGCTGGGACTGATTTTCACATCTTGAGAGATGACACGCAGCTGTAACAGACCAGAGAGAGAGAGAGAGAGAGAGAGAGAGAGAGAGAGAGAGAGAGAGAGAGAGAGAGAGCAACCCAGTTACAGTCCAGCCTGCTCATTCTTCTTTCTGCTTTGGTATTCTAGGATTCCAAGCAGGGTCGAAGAGGAAGCTCCCATTGTGTATAGGACAACAGATGGGGCAAGATCAAATCCATTTCAGCTCCTGAGCATCAGGGGTTCACCCTTTCAGACCCACAACTATGGGGGAGTATTTCAGGGCAATGCCCCCCTCCCAAAATGTGCCACTCCCCTTCTTCAAAGCCCCTAGCTTTCATTAAGAAAAACCAAACACTTCTCTAGCCTGTGTTGTTGTTGATATATAAGGAGGAAACTTGCAGGGGTTTTTCATCTGGGTTGCCTGGGAAGGAAAGGGGAGCGGCAAAAGGGTCGGAGGGGCTCTCTGCTAACCCCCTTCCTAATCCAATTCACTCTTGTTTGCACAATCCCATCTCCTTTCTTCCTTTCATTTCTGTCTTCTTTAATGTCTACACCAACGAGGGGGCAGAAAATGATTGTCTCTTCTGTCTGCGCTGGGCAGCTGGCTTTACAAGTAGTTAAAGTCATGCAAGGGTGGGGTGGGGTGGGCAGGAACAGAAAAATAAATGCCTCGTTTCACTCAGAGTGGCATTCAGTTTTAACCATCTTGTTGTTACTCGCCTATGTAAAGAAATATATGCCCCTGAGCGTGTGCAGAATGTCTTTTTCTCCCTGAAACTTCCCCACTGCTAAACTACTGTCTTCTCCCCTTGTTCCCCTCAAAATCTGGGCTTAGGGCTAAAGAGGCATAATGTCCAGGCATGTTTAAACTCCAAAACCAATCAGAGCAGGAAAAAGAGCACAGAAGGCCAAAGCGCTGAACAGGCATGATTTTCTGGCCCTCTTAAGTCCTACTGCCAGTTGCTACAGGGGGGAAAACAACACACGTCTTTGTAAATCTGTGCCAAGAATAGTCCGTTCTCTGAATACTGAGACTGCATCCTTCTGCACATGTACAGAGCACTTTCCCCTCCCTATGCAGTAACCACACACATCTACCTATCCAATGCTGTGGAACAGTGTTTAAGTTGGAGGAAATTATCTGCAAGCAGGTATTAACTCGGGAAGCCCCCATTTTAAGGCACTGATTAATTGCTGTTACCTTTGCGCAACCACCCACAATTTTCCCATGACAACTGTGACTCCTGACCTGCAACTTATGCCTTGCAACATCTGTTGAGAGAAGAATGTTGGCAGGCCAACTAAAGCAATGTAGTATGATCATTAAAAAAATCTCGTTTCCCTGAACAGCAGATGAGGCAATGGCTAAAGTATCGGACTAAGATGTGAGAGGTCTTGGATTCAAATCCCTGCTCTGCCATGGAAGCTGGCTAGGTGATCTTTGGCTAGTTGTGTGCTCTCAGCCTAACCTACCTGGCAGTGTTGTTATGACAATAAAATGGCAGAGAGGGAGCAATGTTGTGCAGCTTTGAGCCTCCGTTGGAAAAAAGCACAGGGTATAAACGAAGTAAATAACAAAAACGGTGTGCCATATTGCAAACATGTAACACGAGGTCTTCCATGACTTCTATACTTGTCTGCTTGTTGTATATGTAACCTGCATATTTGGGGTAGAAGTAAAGGTTTCCCTTGCTCGAAATCCAGTCGAATCTGACTCTAGGGATGTGGTGCTCATCTCCGTTTCCAAGCCAAAGAGCCAGTGCTGTCCAAAGACGTTTCCGTGGTCATGTGGCCAGCATGACTAGACGCTGAGGCGCATGGAACGCTGTTACCTTCCCACCGAAGTGGTACCTTTTTATCTACTTGCAATTTCTTGCTTTTGAACTGCTAGGTTGGCAGGAGTTGGGACCAGAGACGAGAGCTCACTCCGTCATGCACCACTCAGGTCTCGAACTGCTGAACTACCGACCTTCCGGTCTGCAGTTCAGCAACTTAACCACTTGAGCCACTCTACTTGAGCCACTTGAACACACCCTAAAAACTATGTTATAGTTTACATTTAGCACATAGCTAATATCCATGTTCTTTTTATTTTTCAGTCAGCCACATGGTTGTGACTACGCCCGGACTCCATGTGGCACATACCCAGTGGTATGTGAAAGTTCTGCACTACTGTTAAAACAACTACAGTAATACCTCCTTTAACATTGTAGTTACGTAGTTCAACGTTGCACTTATCCTGAAAGGAGTGAAACAGCTATGTGGTTGGATCACACCAGTGTTTCCACTGTTGAAAAAAGGGAAGAGGGAGTCCCCTTTGACCACCAAAAAGGCTACGTTGTGGATCATGGGACCTCCGTGGACAAAAACCAATTAAGGGGTGAGGATCAGGTGAAACTGAGGGAGAAAGCTAGCTGGAGCCAACCCTATAACAGGAACTGAAAACACAAGTTCTAATGTTATGTAAATGCCGTCAAGGTGCAACTGACTTATGGCGACCCCAGCAAGGAAGGGGCCTGCAAGGCAAGTGAGAAGCAGAGGTGGTTGGCCACTGCCTTCCTCTGCAGAGCCTTCCTTGGGGGTCTCTCATCCAAGTACCGACCCTGCTTAGCATCCGAGATCTGATGACATTGGGCTATACCAGGCTGCCTTCCCTCCTGTAGCAGAAGATTCCCCAAGCTAAATTATGTGCTGTGTGAAGAAGACGGGTGAAGAAATAATTTCTTTTCTATCTCCTTGCAAAGCTGGACTAAAGAAGAGTCAAGGCTATGGCAAAGGGATGCAATGTGAACATGTAGTGGTCCCAGGAACCTGCGCCTTTAGTGGCACTCACCACATTTTGCTTTGTTGTGACTTCCAGGGTCTGGATCACGTACAGCCTGTTCCGGCGGCGCATGCTCTCCACATCCTCAAAGCGAATTTCTCCATATTTCTAGGAGGAGAACAGGAAGCTGTCAAGTGGCAGTATCAGGCGCAGCACACAGGCAGGAAGGCACAGGGTAGGGCTGCTAAGTCCTCCGGGGGGGGGATTCCTCCACTAAAATGGTCCCCAATCCACCGGTCTGGATCCGGCCAGTGGGGGGAACCCCACCCCCAGTGGCCAGATCAGGCAGACGTGCCCGGAGTGATGACATCGCCTGGAAGCGACAGCATCGTGCTGGGCATGTCGCCGGGCGACACTCTAGCAATTGCCCTGAAAACTCTATGGTATCATAGAGTTTTAGGGCGATTACAAGAGCACGCCTGGCGACATGCCCAGCGTGATGATGTCATTTCTGGGTGATGTCACTGCGGCGTGCACACACTTTGCATGCACATGAGGGCTCCCAGAGAGGACCCAGGACTCCCCTGCTGCTGATAAGGTACGTCTTGGCAACCCTAGCACAGGGGAAGGACAAACACACCTCATTGGACTCGCGGATGAGGTCAGTGATGTCCACTTTGGGATGCGGGCTCTTAGTGTCATTGGCCCCAGAAGCCTGCTGCACCGTTGGCGGCAGCGGACTGTCCTTGTTGGTGATGCTATCAAAAAACCTGCGTTTAAGAATGCATAAAGAAAAACCAAGATGTGGTAAGTGATGACTCGGCTGTCAGCCTCACACACAAGTATTTTGCATGACAAAACATCCAAAATTCTGCCCAAAAGGGTCAAGGTATTATGTACATCTATAAAGAGATCCTGGAAAAGTGGCACTTGTACACAGTTTCAGAAATGGAACACAGAAGTCCCTGCCCCTGAGGAGCTTACAGAGGATATGGCTGTATTAGAACATGGTTACAGCACAGAATTGGGAATACGCAAGAGAAGTTGACAAGATTTATATCCATTTTGTACAAAGCTCTCACAGTATTTTGGTCGCGGGACCAAAAGCTCCCTTTCCACCCCAACTCCCTAAAATAGAGGGAGCCTGACATGCAGAAACTGAAGGGTATCACAGAGACACACATAAGCAGGTAAAAAACCCCATAAACTTTTATTTCTAGGCTCTCTTAATAACTTTTTACCCAGGCTTTTAATGAAGAGGTTCTACCTTTTTTAAACTGTTTCATGGTCTGCTTCTAGCTTGAGGAGACTGTTTTACGGATTTTTGGAGCTGCTTGATAGTTTTCTGCTTTTTTATGCCCATAGCTTGTTTTTTAAAAAAATAACCTGTGCTGTTTTCATGGTTGTGTTTTT
The DNA here is from genome assembly GCA_029233225.1 of Lepidodactylus listeri. Taxonomy (NCBI): domain Eukaryota; kingdom Metazoa; phylum Chordata; class Lepidosauria; order Squamata; family Gekkonidae; genus Lepidodactylus; species Lepidodactylus listeri. The sequence continues at coordinate 41,463,272 of JARCFY010000013.1, forward strand.
GTGAGCAGTCTCAAGCAGGTCTCTGGAGTCGTTGCAGGTCATTCCCATAAATCAATAACATTTCCGGCCAACTACAGAGATACTATTTCTGCTTACATTTTAACACGCCAGAGTTTGCTGGTTCTCAGTTCTAATCTTCCTTTTAATAAGCCCCACCCCCATTAGAGGTTGTGTTAAATACAGCCACGGTTCTAAACTTGCTGCAACCCAAACTGGGGACTAAATGGATGAAAAGATGGGCTAGAAACAGTTAAAGCATTTTCTCTTTTAAAAGGGAGCCACTATGAGCCTAATGTCCCCTCTGGAACCAAGCCAAGGGCTCATTCCACGTGACTCCCAGTGCATTTAATGCCTTCACGTATAAAGCCCCCCCCCCCAGGGGCCCCTGAGTACCTGTTGAGAACTGTCACGGCCTCTGCATCATCCTTACAGGTCAGCAGCTTGTCCATGTTGTAGTCCAGCACGGCCAGGCCCAGCTGCAAGATGGCCTTTATCCCATCGTAGAAGAAACAGTCGACCACGTTGACGGCGCTCTCGATGGGCAGCACGCTGATGAACAGAGTCAGGAACCAGGAGAGGGAGACGGACGAGAAGAACGTCATGTTCGTCATGTGCTCTGTCAGCTGGGGCAGGTGTTCCCTGATGAGCTCTTCAAACACCCCCTGATCTACCAAGGCACCTGGTGGGGAGGGAAAGAGACAGGGGGCCTGAACATTGCAGAGGTGCATAGGATGGGGTAAGGGGACATACATATACTAGACAACTTTACACGGACTGGCATCATTTTCTTAACATGTCTCTAAGAATCCTTATGTTCACTGGACTGGGGGAGGGGTCTGAAAAGCAACAGAAAGGAGGAGCCCTGTGTTCTTTTCAGATCCTTCTGAGAAGTTTTTAAAGCCTGCTCTTCCTGAAAATGCCTGGAAATTACAGCCACAGAAGTGGGCAGTCAAACAGCACTGCATCCTGAACCCCCACCCCACCCCCCTCAACATTGTTCAGAGGCATGCCTGCTTAGTTAACTAGTGATTACACGCTTAATGAGAAACACCCCAAAAACATACACTGGAAAGGCTGCTTGGGGAGGGGGGGATCTTCCTGGGCCAAGCCTTCCAGGTGCCAAACACTCCTTAAAGAGCAGTTAAAGCATGCAGAAGGAGAGATTGATCCATGTGAACTGACTGAGGCTCAACCGAAGGCAGATCCGAGCTAGGTCAGGAAGCAAGCCTGGACAGGTCTATTCAGAAGTAAGTTCCATTTTAGTCAATGAGGCTTACTCCTAGGAGAGTGTTCTTAGGATTGCTTCGACAAACGCCACTTTCACAAGACAGAAAGGAAAAATATTTAGGACAATCTGCTCTACCAAATTTAGGTTTTGTATATAGAGTTAAAAACCCTTGTTTTATAATACAGTACAATTCAGAGCCGTCAGTTCCTTGGGTCGTGTCTGCACTGTGGCAAACTTTAAAACCAGTCTGACCAAGGGCTACTTCATGTCCTTACTGTTCAGGGACCCTGTTATATACAGTGGAGGTAGGGGGACACCCTCACAATAATGTACATGCCTGATTTTAGTAAAGCTTCTCTCTGAAAAACGGTGAGATGAGGGAAGACAACAGAAACAAGCACAGACCCCTAACCCCCGTTATCCGGGATGCACAGTCTGAGACCTGTGCTGCCACTCCTTCACTGCACATACAGGGTTTGTGCAAACCAACCCTTAAAAGTATGCAGTCAATACAGCATTCCCAACATCCATCTGGAAATCAATTACTGGTGTCTATCTTGACTGCACAGTTGGCTGTTCACTATCCCTTTGGTCACTAATGAGATTATTGTACCGATAAGGCTGAAGTACAGCAGAGATGCAGAATCAATTACATGGCTCCTGAAATGCGGCGCTCCCCGGAGTTTCTTACTCTTACGCATTTGGTTTACATTCTCTGTTGAGCCACTTAATGAGATCATCCAGAGCTCTGGGGAGGATTATCAAGAATAGGCTAATGACACCCAGATAGGCCAGATGTGGCTGTTTCTGCCCTGAACCAGTGTCTGGGTACAGTTGCTGCATGGATTAGGGGAATAGGGAGAGACTGCATCCAGCCAAGATGGAAGGGATGCTGGCCGACAGAACCAATTATTTTAGGGGAAAACAATCTTCCAGTTTTCTTTGTCTGAGCAGGTTAAAAAAAAACACAGGAGTGCTTCTAGATCTTGCACATCTCTTTACAAATCAAATCCAGATGGTGGAAGAGCATCGTCCCCCTGTTATATCTGGTTAAAAAGCTATCATTCCTTGTACACTTAGCTGGTTTGAGTGTGGGGATCCATGATACAATAATCTCTGGGACAGACTACTGTAACACAAGCTATATGGGGCTGCCCTTGAGGAAAACGCAGAAGCCTCGGCAGGTGGAAATGAGCCACTGTGACTGCAGCTTGCTGGTATACACACTTTGCACTGGGTGATGATTTGCTTCTGGGTTAAATGCAAGACACAGGCTTTGACCTTGAAACTCCTACAAGTAACTGGAGGACCAGCTCTCCTGGAAAGTTTGCCCAGTGTTGCCTGTTGATTAATCCTTTTTTGTCTGGTGTATGCTAGAAACGGGGCCTTCTTTGTCACCACCCCATTGCTCTGGGGTGGCCTTCTGCAGGCTGGGCACTGAGTCCTTTCCTTAATAGCTTTTAGGAGGGCTTGCAAAATGAATTTCAGGGAGCATTTTTGTTGAAACTGCATCACTGTTTGGGAGTTGTGGAGAGACCATTACATTTCTCACTGGTTCTGGGGGGTTTGTATTTTAATTTGCCCCCAGATGCAGTGTTTCAATGCTTTGGAAAGGCAGCAATAAGAAAATAAATCAGTAAAAGAGTACCAATGATTCGGCGGTTGAAATAATCGGGTAACATTCTTTCGCACACAGCAACCAAAAGCCAGAAAGCTTCCTCTTCTTTGGCGTAAAGCAGCAGCACCGAAGTCAAAATATTCATTGCCTATCAATGACCAAGCATGGTAGCCAATATTAGCAAGAGAGACAGCAAGCATTAAACAGGATGGGGGGGGGGGGTGTTCTAGCCTTATTTACATATGCGTGTACGCTCCTCAGATTTCTCTGTACTTGGTTACTGACAAATAAGTGAATCGACTCCACCGAAAGACAGTCTGCCCTCATATAGAAAAGCCCAGTAGGTAAGATGCGTGACAGATGTCCTTCTGAAGTAAAGTGGGTGGCAGCCAGAAACAGGGCCTTCTCTGTGGTGACACCTTAGCTGTGGAATACCCTCCCCAGTTGTTAACTTGGCACTTAAGCCTGTTAAGTTTTTGGTGCCTAGTGAACATTTTCATCCAGCCAGGCAGTAATTGCTTTGTGATTTTAGTGCCCTTGTGTTCTGCAAATTCTGTTGATGATGGGAGCAATGTGAGAAGAAATGAGAATTCTACCTGTGGTGCATCATTGACACATGTCAATCATCACTTAGGATGTTGCAGTTAGCAAGTTAATGAACACACATGCGAGTACCAGCACTCAGAGTTGCACAGGAAAAAAAGGCACCCCAAGAACAGGCACATCTGTGTATTGTGTTGCAACACCATTACAATGACATGCATAATGTAACACATTTACATTATTCCAAAGTTCAAGTGCATGGATGGGCATACCACACCTGACAATATCCAATCTTGGGATTCCTGTAGGCATAGGCCGTGAGGACCCTCCTGAGAGCAGAAATGCCAGTGTCGCTTTGGAAGGCTGGGTGTTCAGGCAAGGAGCGACGCAGATCCCGTTCAATCTCATCTGTCGCCAAAGTGCACGTCCCCAGAGACCGCTCGACCAGCTCAGCATAGTAACCGGGGTTGGTTGCCATGTCATTCACAGCGCCTGCCAACGTGTTTAGTGCACACTGTTAGAGAACACAAGCAAAAGGACATTCGCATAGTTTTCTTGCAATACACACACAAGTGCACATGCTGCAAATGTGCAATTCCGCGCATGAGAACTGGGCCTGATGGGCAAATTCCTGAGACTCGGATCCAAGCTACACAGCACATTCATCACGTGCAAGACCACCAGAAACGGACTCTGCTTTCCTTGCTGTGGCTTACAGTCATTTCGAACAGCCCCCATTCAATAAACACTGCATACACATAAGAGCCAACTCAGCTGCTCCTGCCAGATTCAAAGAGCTGCACAGATTTAACAGTTTGTATTAGTCCAAGGAAATCTTTGACTCTCTTCTTCCTCTGAATGGTAATCCTCGCCCTATCACAAACTGGTTAGTAAGCACTTCTCTGTTTCAGAATTAGGTTAACAGTAGCGCTGGGGAGGGGAATGCTTTTCAAGAAACAAGAAGTCTGAAGGCCCCCAAAGTTCACAGTATGCTTGCCTGAATGTTAGTGAACATTCAGTGGCATCACAGCAATTCAGCCAATAGCTGAGACAGGCTGCCAGAAATAGCCTAAAGACATCTTTTAAAAAAACACACCCAACCACAGTGTCATGTAGGCGTTAAGATACCTGAGAACAGCAGCCAGAGTTCTCCTCTCAACACCTCTGGGATCCCTCTGACAATCAGGTCTCGGGTCTTCCTGGTCCGAAACATACTTACACCATGGCCACATTCTATGAAAAGGATATTCCAGGACTGCTCTTTCATTTTTTCTTTTAACTAGCAAGACAAGATATCAAAAAGCCTCTTAAGTATATTGCAATATTCAGGTCAAACATGATGGCAATAGCAGTAAAATCAGTGAAGATGGATATAAAAACTGGGGCAGCCTCTACAGTTTAAAGTAGAGGGACCCAAGAACTGCTCACATAAAATACGAACTAGAAGGTTTATATATAGGGGTGGGCATGAACTGAAATTTTTGCAGTTCCTTTCGGTTTGTGGCCAAATTATGAACTGATACGAACCAGGAGGTTGTTAGTGAACTGAACCAGTTCGTAGAGATTACCCCTGCTTTCTGCTCCTTGCCACTCTTTGCACGGAGCAGCAAGCAGGTGTTTCCCTGCCCCAGAGGGCAGCCAGTGTTCAGAGCCATTTAAACCCTGCTTTCTGCTCTTCACAAACCACCATGAACTGCCTTAAAATTCGTGGAAGTTTGTGGCGGCTCTTCAGTTTGCAAACCACAAACTGCCCAAAATTCATCACGAACTTACATTCATGAACTGGTTCGTGCCCATCCCTATTTATATACGTTTGTTGTTTACATATATGTTATTATATATAAACACTAACACCAAAGGATCACCAGATATTGGCAAAATGGCTGCCTCCAGAAACACAATAAACTATGTTTGGTGCAACAGACTGGTTAGGCTACCAGCTATAATTTAAGCGACAAATCTCCATTTATATACTTCTCACTCTTTCAGCAGAAAGTATACCTTCCCTACACTGCCACTTTGGTGGCAGGTTAACTGCAAGCAGTGAGACTTGAGCTATGGCTCATGAATTTAGACATCAAAACAAACCACAGTTAGTAAAAACTTCAATTAACCACCCCTTGACAAACCCTAGTTTGAAGCTCTGGTTTGGTGCCAACCAACAGACCTCGATATGTTGGCGTGTCAGATGTCAGAACTAATCAGAGTTTGATCAAACCATATGAACCCAGTTTATCATGATGCCTGAATGCAGACAGGGACCAAATACCTCCTTTATAATGCTTCAAGCCATCAGAACTTGATCCTAAAAGCAAGGAGCTTTCAAGATGAGAAGGGATAGAAAAGCCACAAAACTTAACAAGGCTTTTCATAAGATGCAAAGCTAAAAGAGACAGCCCACCTGCTTAGAGCGGCACACAAAAAGAGGCAAAGCAACAGTCCCAATCAAAACATGGCCCCTTGGTCAACTCTCTTCGGACCCCCTATTTCTTTGCTGGGAAGGAAAAGGCATGCTTCATCTGTCCTTCCCAATCTGGAAGTCATCACCCCTCCCCACCAGAAGGCCCTGCCCACATTTTGGTTATGTAGCTGATCCCAGAACAATGGAAGAAAGGCAGAAATTTGCTGTGTTGAATAAAACACCTTCCTTATTACAAAACAAAAAGGCAGCAGAAATTGGACAGGGAAAAATGCAAAGAAATACAAAACCTGCCCCCTCCAAAGGAAACTGCTGAACTCTGCAGACATTTTTAGATTCTCTCTATATCTTCTATTTCCACTGCTTTTTGTCCTTACCATTTTAGAGTCCAGATTTTCCATATCCTGAGGGTGAAAGACCGTCATGAGCGCTTCCGTGCTGACTGTCTTGCTATTGCCCTTGTGGCTTGCCATCGGCTGACTCTCATAATAGTCCAAGAGAGAGTCAGGGCTTGGGCCAGCAGTAACCTGCAAAATGAATGTAAAACAACATCTGGATGAAGAAGAAAAGAGATTGGATTTATACCCCGCCCTTCACTACCCAAAGGAATCTCAGAGCGGCTTACAAACTCCTTTCCCTTCCCCTCCCCACAACAGACACCCTGTAAGGTAGGTGGGGCTGAGAGAGCTCTGACAGAAACTGCTCTTTTTCAAGAATAGCTCTGCAAGAATTACGACTTGCCCAAGGTCATCCAGCAGGTGCAAGTGGAGAAGTGGGGAATCCAACCCAGTTCTCCCAAATTAGAGTCCGCGCTCCTAGCCACTACACCAAACTGGCTCTCAGCTATGCACAAGCACAGACGCAGCTGCTGTGGTTGGATAAGAAGAAAATGGCCTCCCCCCTCCACAAAGAAACAAAGGTATGCAAAGCAAAAGCTTCTAGTTGAGAAATCTGGGGAGATGCTCTGTTTGGGAACAGTATGGAGGGTAATGGTATGGATTTTCTTTAACCAATTACAAAATGGCAGCAGAGAAGAAGTTATAAAATCTCAGGAAAGAATGAACGGTGATAGAATTATACTTCATAAAGAGAGATGGAGGGGTGTAGGAAATAGTAAAAATTGTATTTTATAATGTTTTAAGCCACTTTAACATAAAGGTGGGTTACAAAATTACAAAATATGAGTTGAAAATAGAGGACATGTACATACACACGCGTACAGCACATCAATATACAAATAAGCCAGTTTGCCACACCATTTTTGACTGCATTCAGAGAGCACGATAAACTGGGCTTTAGGCAACAAACTCAGGTTAGTCTGCTATTTGTGCATAAAGAGAGCCAGCATGGTGTAGTGGTTAAGGCAACAGACTCTAATCTGGAGAATCGGGTTTGATTCCACAGTCCTCCATGTGAAGCTAGCTGGGTGACCTTGGGTCTGTCACTGCTCTGCCAAAACTCTCTCAGCCCCCAAAATAAATCTAGCTCACCACCTAGTGGTGCATGATGCTAATGAGCTAAAACTTAAGGCTGCCAGACAATCTTTGGATCTCCTGGCTGTACTACACACAATGACATACTATAATTTTGAATTGTGCATAAACCCCAGTTTTTCTGTTTAATGCCCCCCTCTTACCACCCAGCCAGCAGGGCATCCTCCCTATATGACCATCTTTGGGGCAGCCTAACCGTAGTTTGTGGATTTCCGCATTGCAATGAACTGTGATAACTATGAACACTGGTTTTACTAAAAGACAGCTTCAGGGGGTAGCCATGCTGGTCTGCAGTAAAACACTCTCGTGTCTGGGGAAGGGAGCTCTGACTCTCAAAAAGCTTATACCCTGGAACTCTTGTGGGCTCCGATGTGCTAACTGGACTCGATTCTAGCTGGTTTACAAAAAAAAATCCCATCTGTAGACTTCTGGTTTAAAAACCCAATAATGAATTCTGGTTAGCTGGATCACCAGCACTGGGACATCACCACTAACTGAAGTTTGATCAACCACAATGAGGAAAACCGTGGTTTGCCATGATGTCTGAAAGGAGGACGAGCTACACATCAGCAAGGGAAACAAGACAAGCCTGGTCTTTACCTCCACGTTCGCAACATGCTGGGGGCTTGAGGCTGCTCCACACCTGCTCCGGAGCTTCGTCACCAGGAGTTCAAAATCCCTGACTTCCGAGAAGCGAAAGGCTTTCATTCCTTTAGGGCTGATGCTGACTGCTTTGCTAGTGGGGTCAGAGGACTCGACTGCGACGACCTGCAGGTAGCGAAGATGAAAAGATCTCAGGACCTTGGGATATGACCCTGTGCCCTGACTAAGGTCCTCTGTGCTGGCCCATGACTGTAATAAGCAAGTCATTCATTCCACTGAGGCCATCAGGGGCCTCATTTCGGGTGGTCCGCTCATCTACTTACAGCCCGTACACACGCATTTGCAGTGGCTGTGCCCACGCTTCGGTACAGAAAGCTCTCCCACTCTCCCCCTTCCGTAAAAGGTGCAATGTGGAATTATTTCAGTGCGCCTTTGGTGGAAGCAGCCAATAAACGTCCCTGATTGGTAGCTGTGGCTGAAACATTGCAGGACTTGCAGTTTTAACTTGATGCATGTTATTTTATGTGTTTCAACTATATTTTTGACCGTGTTTAGATTTTGCAAGCTGCCTTGGGCACTGGGGAAAGCCAGGATACCCATGTTTTAAAGAAACAGATAAAGTAACAAACTAGGCACCCTTCAGTTTGGTCATACGTTAAGGTCATATCCCCGACATGCCCGTCGCAGCCAAGGCTAATAGGCAGAATCTGTCCTTTTCTTCTGAATGCTATCAGGCTTTTTTTTTTTAAAGAACAAGGAGTAAAAAATAAATAAACGTAAAAAGAAAAACACAGTGTAAGGGAGATTAATTTACAAGATTAACACTAAGCTTTTGTTATTGTACAAGACCCCAAAAGGCCATTTAGGCCATTCATTTCTATAATCATCAAATCTATCCAGAAGGACTTACATGGTGTGGAAGTTCTTGAGACTGCAGTCTCTCTGCTGACATAAGCAATGTACAAATACCATTTTGGCTCAGAAAACATTCAGTTTTGTAAGCCCCCTAGCTAATTTCAGAGGTAAGTCACACACAGCGTGCTTTTGGGGTGGGGGGGTTGCAAGGAAAAGTAAATATCCATTAGAACTTTCAAGGTACAACCCTAAACCCATCCACAAGGAAACTAAGTTCCATTTTTTCTTTAACCAATTTTTACCAGTTCAACGCAAGCTCCAGGGTATCCCCCCATCTTCCTGGCAATCTTCAGACCAACAACTAGAGAAAAGTAACCCCTTCTAGCTGGGACTGCAAAGGGGCTTCTATTCACAGCTGAACATGGTTTAATATGAAACCCCCACCCCCACCCCCGGAAAAGAAAGGAGCAACCATCATCACAATGTTTGTTTTATTCAAAGCATTTCCCTCTGCCCTCTCTGCTTGAAGTGGCTTACACACCCAATTAAAACCCCAACCGGAGCAGAACCCAAGAACAGAACTCGTAACAAGAGACTCCACACCGCAAAAAGCCTCTTGGCCCGAGTGAGCGGGCTTCCGCAGTTACTGGAAAGCTGGAAAGAAAGAGAGATTTACACTGTGTGGTTTGGCTCTGGCCCCCGCCAGTCTTACCTCTCTCAGGGGGATGATTATGCTGCACAGGGAGCCATCCTGGCTGGCAAAACAGACGTAGTTCTCAGAAATGCACATTTTCCCCAGAGTGTTGCAGTGGCTGAAAGGCACCCATAAGAAACACTCGTGCACCTCCCTCAGGGTCTCCTCTCTGGGCAGCCTGAAGAAAGCGTTGAACTGCTCGCTGTGGGCTCGGCTTTCAAGGCCTCTGGGGAACAGAGAGGGGAGTTCAGTTGCAGAGGTCTGCGGAAGATCTTTTTTTTCCTGTTTAATATTTCAAGACTTGAACTGTTGCTCTTGGCTTTCGGTGCACTACCCTCAGGAATACCCCAAGGAACTACAGGTTTTCTTGGGGGGGGGGGGGGGGAGGAATGAATGTAAAAAGCACCATACAGCGCAGCTACAAAGGACAAAGTCCATTGTGAAATGCACTTTTTACCCAGGGCAATGGAGTTACCTGGCCCTGAATGAGGAATCTAAGGACTGAACTGCCAGCCAGTGTCTCAGAGGGAAGGGAGGGTGTTTCTCCCGCTGTTTTTTTTTGCTTCTCCTCCTTTGAAGCTCTCTTAGTTCAGGGCAAAGTCATGGGGGAATTCCTCCTCGGCTCTGACTGCTCATGCTCCTTCACCCCATCCCCAAACCCCACAAACTCTCAGGGCTCCCTGTCCTATTGTTGGGAGAAATCAGCGCGCGTTCCTCACACTGCCATCTTTACTCATCTTTTCTGGGCTGAACTGAATGCCTGCTTCTTAATTTGGCTACCGCCTTTTGTAGCTGCATGCGTTTTTGTTTTGTTTCTACTCTGCAGGTTTCTACCATTTTACTATTTTGTTGCTGTTTATGATTTGCGATGCATTTGAAAGCAGTTCTTATCCGCTGGAAGCCACTCTGAGGATCTCACAGCCAAAAAGCGGAACAGAAACGTCTCCCTCACCCCAAAACAAACAAACAGCCATTCTTATTTCCTTTACTTTTAAAATTACCTCTTGGTGATTTGTGAGGGATCGTGGAGGACGGGGTCACCTTCAAAGGTCTCCTTGTCAAAGAGTCTCCAAACGGCATACAGGGCTAGCTGCTCCATGAGGAGGAAAGTTTCACTGATGTGCAGGAACATGGAAAAGTAGTGATCCTCCCCGTGGGAACACACGTGAATGCTCTCCGTCAGGATCACGTTGGATGTCCTTTCCAGTTTTGAAAGTTCATCCCAGGCTATGACAAGTTTGACTGGGAACAGGAGGAAAGGAAGGCCTGAGCATGTCTCTTTCGCCACACTGACTGCCCCCTGCGGGTTCAAGCCTAGAGGGAGCTTCCAACCCAACCTTCCTCTAGAGCCATGGAAAAAAGGCAAGAACACCTAAAGCTGTGATGCCAACTCAGACCCTTTCTGCACTCTCCTTTTAATCCATGTTCACCACCGTGTCCTCCAAGAAATTCTGCACTTCTTAATCCAGGTTTTTTCTGCATTCTGCACTAAAATTGAGTTCAACCTTCTTTTTATTCTGGTTTTTTCCCCCATTCTGCTTTACAATACCTCCCTTCAGTGGTCAGCCTGGTTTCAGCCAGAGAAGGATCTTTCCCAGCACTCTAACTCTTAACTGAAGCTGAGACTTTTAACTGAAGCAGCAGCTGGACAACAATTTTTAGGGATGCTCTAGGTTGATCCTGCATTGAGCAGGGGGTTGGACTAGATGGCTTGTATGGCCCCTTCCAACTCTGTGATTCTATCTTCTGCATCCAAAGCAGAGACTCTGCCACTGAGCCACGACACATATTAAAATATGAACATAAGAAGCTGCCTTTTATCAAGCCCGATCATTGGTCTACCTAGCTCAGCACCATCTATTCTGACAGGCAGTGGCTCTTCAGGGTCTCAGGCAAAGGAAGATCTTCCCCACAACTCCTGCTTTCTGAGGTCTTTCTTACTGGAGATGTCAGCGACTGGACCCCAGATCTGCTGCATGGAAAGCCACCAGGCTACCACCCCCTCTCCCCATAAACCTAACCTTCTGTTCACTTAGCAGGATAGCAGGAAAACAAAGCATTTAATATTGTCAGTTGCAAGACTTACATAAGAACATAAGAGAAGCCAATGTTGGATCAGGCCAGTGGTCCATCCAGTCCAACACTCTGTCACACAGTGACCAAAAATACCAGGTGCCATCAGGAGGTCCAGCAGTGGGGCCAGGACACTAGAAGCCCTCCCACTGTTGTCGTCCCCCATCCCTCCCAAGCACCAAGAATACAGAGCATCACTTGCCCCAGACTGAGAGTTCCTATCTATACCTTATGGCTAATAGCCACTGATGGACCTCTGCTCCATATGTTTACCATTTTGTTGCGAAGAGGGGGAGGAAAGAGGTGAGATGCACAGTACAGCAACAAGTTCTTTGAAGGATATACTGAATGTGACATTATTTTAATGATCCAGAAATGAACGCTTACGTCTTATTTTTAAATTAATGAAATGTAGCAAATGAGGACAATCATTTAGCAGTCTGGCACGCAGCCAGATCTGGAGCCAGTTTATGCCTGGAGATCCATCCCAATGAGTTGACCAGAAATGTATGCAGAATTGCTGCCTTTAAGAGCTGTGCACAGTTTATCTACTTATTTGGAAAATTTCTATGCCACCTCTCCGGGGAACCTGGAATCAAGGCTCTCTGACTTCAAGATTACAGATCTAGAAATAGGTTTTCAGGGGGCTATGCAAAGGCCATCGTTCTTTTCAGTTTGTTAATGCACTACTCCCACAGAAAGAGAAGGAGAGGGAAAGAAAAATGCACTTTTAAAAACAGAAGGGTTTGACGCAATTGAGGAAGAAATTACCGTCCTAATAAAGGAATCCACTTACTTTCGGCTCCAAGCAGGAAGGAGTAAAAACCAAGGAAGTTGGTGCTCAGGTACAGCCAGCCCTGGCAGGGCACTCGGCCCCTCCAGTAGCTGCAGGAATAGTAAGTCACCAGCTTCTCCGGCTCGGCTAAACCAAAGCACTTCTCAAACTTCATGAGCGCTTCGCGGAACTTCTCCGGATCCTCCTCTCTGTCCAAAGAGCCTTTACTTTCCTCGGCGATCAAGCCCTAGAACGAAGAGACCGTCAGGCGATGGCCCCGAGTCACCCAGATAGCAGTGCAGTCCTATGAGAAGTTACTCCAGTCTAAGCCCCATAGGTTTAAATGGAGCTAGACTGAAGTAGCTCGGCACAGGATTACACTGCAAGTCAGGGGAGACCCGCAACATCGCCAGCCGCTCTGTACCGAATCTGGAACACAAGCAGGAAACACACAGAAACTCAAGCAGCAGCTTCCGCCTCGGGTTCCTGACAGCTTGTGCCACACAAGGGAAGACACCACGAGAAAATGTTCTGCCCGGGTTAATCTGGTTTTGTTTGTTACGTTTCAGGATACATGCGCAAAGCATCTTATGGAGAATAAGAGAAGCTGCCTGAGAGACATCCCGGCTCAGCTATGGAGCTCGCTTAATGACTGTTGGCCAGACACCCTCTTCCAGCCTAGCCCACCTCACAGGACCGGTGTAAGCATTTCGGATAAAACGAGGGAGGGGAAGATAATGTATTCTGCTGCAAGCTCCACCAGGGAAGGGTGGGATTAAAAAAAAACCGACTGAGATCAACAAGCCCAGGCTCCGGCAGCAATACTTCCTCACTCTGCACATATTATGAAAATTAACTACTTGTATCGCTGCTGATGAACTGAAATCCAGAAACAGGGGAAGTAAATCTGCTCTGCTTTAGAGATCATTTCAACGATGCCTGGCGAGTACTTTTGTTTAAAAAAGAACTGCACAGTGTTTGTTCTGAAATGCCTTGCGGTTCTATTGTGAGCTCCAGGTACTTCTTTACAGACTGTGCACATTTTCAACCCTTCGATTGGAAGCCACCTCAGAAGCTGTGCGGAAGAGTGTGGGGTCGGTGTGCTTTAAATAAGGATGTAAACACTGAAGCAAAAGGAAAGGAGATGGAGGCGAGGGGAAATGGGAGAAGAAGACACTTGGACTCCTAGGCATAGCTTCAGAGAGGGAAGAGTCCGAAGGGGGTCGTGCCAATGGAAGGGGCTTTTGAAAAGAGATCTGAAAGGGAGAGGGAGAAACTGCATCATGCGAGCCACTTTCCAGCATTCAGCCACACTGTCCTGGAGTCAGGGTAGGGGAGCGCTGTGGAGCTGGCCCTCTTTAACAGGATAATGCTCCTTCAAAAGCTAATTAGAGGCATCCCAGAGGGGCTCCCAGGGAAGCAATGATGGATCAGGGCAGCAGAAATGGCCAGCCAATCTCTCATGAGAAGAGACATCCTCAGAAGAGGTCGGTAGCAGTTCAGTGCTTAGTTCTTGTGGCCCTTTCTTACACACCCAGGGAAAGGCTGATCGCCGCTTTGGGGTCAGGAAGCAATTTTTCTCCAGGCCAGTTTGGCTGGAGATCCTGGAGGTTTTCTGTCATCTTCTGGGTGTGGAACAGGGGTCACTGGGGGTGTGGAGGAGAGGTATTTGTCAATCTCCTGCACTATGCAGGGGGGGTGGACTAGATGACCCTGGAGGTCCCTTCCAACTCTACGATTCTGGCTCATGCTCAGCTTTCCGTGCTGCATTTAAAAGCCTGAGAGAGCCAATGAGGGGGAGGGCCAGCATCTCTCCAGGCTGCACAGGAGACAGCCAGGCAGAGGAGGAGGAACAAGCTGGCATCCACCTACTCCCATCGCACTGCTGAGGTTACTCCTAGCCCCAGCAGCAGGGGCTCCGGGTGAGAGGAGCAACAGAGGAGAAAGTCAAGCACACACACTTAGATCACCCTTTGATTTGTCCTCTTTGAACAGGGAACACATTGGCAGGGGTACCCAGGGGTTCTAGTTAAAAAAGTTGGGGTGGAACCAAGATGTGCTTGTGCAAGCTGGAAGCGTGTCATGCTCTCCTCAGAAAGGACTAGCCCTGCAGGTGCCGGAAGGAGCTGGCCTGAATGGGGGCTTAGACTCCGCCCTCTCTCCTTTGCTGCCCTCAAGCCAGAAGGCTGCCACTCACTCCGACAGGGAAATCTGCAGCACGGCTCCTCTAGCAAGCACCCCCGGCACTGGACACTGAAGGGCCCAACCCTTAGATCCTTCTATGTGTGGGTCTGCATGCCTACCTGTGTGCCCACACAGCTGACCAGCAAAAAGCAACCAATGCCACGCCACCCATTTACTTCCCTGCACTACATACTCTTATCTTCCCCTGCACGAAGCTCGTGATGTCCTCATTGGAATCAAAGACAGAGAGGGTCTTCATGACGTTACATTCCAGCCAGTCCCAGTGCTCGGTTATTTCTTCTCTGTTGGCTCCTGGAAGGAAGAGGAACTGAATAAATTTCGCCTGAATTAAAGCACACAAGGAAACAGCAAACAAAGAACTTATTATTAGGACTCCAGAGCTGCAGCAGGGTAGCGGCTAACGTCCTGCTCTACATCCTCTTCCTTGGGACTCGTTCTCATCTGGTGGCAAAATGAATGGAGACGGGAGGTTTGAAGAGGCTAAGAGAAAAGAGCTCTTAGCTACAATTCAGACCTGAACGATTAGAACATGTTCTCAGCCAGAAGAACTTTGCGGGTCCTGGGGAGGGGGGGGGGGCTTAGCAGCTGCCACCAAGAGTGTGATGTGGTGGCTCACATTTTGCCCTGGGCTTGACAGCTGCTGCAGCACCAATCTTTCCACCACTGCCTGAGTCACACAGGAAGTCCACACTGCAACCCTTCTGCAAAAACTGACACAACACTAGCATGACTCAGAGTGCCTCCTGTGAAGTTTCTCACAAAGCTGGGGAGGGGCCGTGGCTCCGTGGCAGAACACCTGGCTTGAGTCAGAAGGTCCCAGGTTCAATCCCTGGCATCACCAGTCAAAAGGACCAGGCGATAGGGGATATGAAAAACTTCCTATCCGAGGCCCCAGAGAGTTGCTGCTGGTCAGAGTAGACTGTATTGGCCTTCAGAGACCAATGGCCTGGCTCAGTATAAGACAACTCTGGGTGTGTGCATGCGCACATGTTTCCAACTGGCACAGGGACAATCAGCGCAGCAGTGACACTCACATAATCGGCATAATGCAGAAAGCTGATCCTAAAGAAACCTCATGCCTACGATTCAAAATGTAATGCCCCTATTTGAAATTCTACAGTGAGTTTTCAGCGCCGCCATTAAAGAGGAGCATAATCAAACTGGGGAACACCCAGAGGAGAACTGCAGGAGTGATAAAATCGGGAAGACAACTCCGGCAATGAGCTGGGCATGTTCAGGGGTCATGAGCCCTTGGCAACTCCTCACACAAGAGCAGGATTTAGAAGAAGGTGCAGAATTGAGCATCTTGAGAAACTCAGTTCCCATTTTGCTTTTTAACAAGGGAGCTTCTAGTCCTTACAGCTGCAAGGACAAACCTGAGATCATGAGGGAAAACTCACAGTCTCAGGCGTCATTCTTGTACGAAGAGGAGGCTAAAAGGAGAAAAGAAGGCTGCCCTGTCTGCCCACAGCAATCATTCTGATATTCCAGAGTAATTAACGCATAAGCAGTTTACGACAGGGCGTCCATAAGCCTTTAATCTTCCTGGGTGAGCCGAGGGACACACAAAGGCTCTTATTGTATTTAGGTATTTATTTTGATAGCTGGTTGTTCAGCATGCAAAGATCCCACAAATGAGCTTTAGGAAACAACCTCCTTGACGGAGTCAGGGTAGTCCCTTGGCTGGTAAAACGGCTCACTTGCACTGAAGGAAGACAACGCACATCCCTGTCACGCCTCCAAACATAAGCAATAAAAATGTAAATATTCCGATCTTTCGCAGGAGCCGCTGCGTAATTCTTTGCATGAACTGCTGGAAGGAAAGAGGGGGCAACTGGACAGCCAAGCAAGCCAACACTCCACTGGGGCCGCATTTGGGTGCATCAGAGAGGAGGAAGCTGCTAGAAAGAGATGACCTGGCAGGTCCGAGCACCACTTTTAAAAACAGCACTTGGATGTCACAATAAACCATGGTTTGTATAACAAACACCGGTTGGTCTACGAGGCATAATCCTAGGCTCCATCTATACATTACAAAACCATTATGTTTGTTGGGGAACAACACAACAATCTTGTATCACGCATGTGATTGGGAGTTTTGTGGCTCTCAGATATGCACTGGGGTTTTTTGTTTGTGGCCAGAGCACAAAGGGAGAAGTGGCTGTAACTTTTCCACGGCTCTTTTGATGTCCTCGGACTGAGTGCTATGGGCTCCGTTGTGACACTTATGTTTCCAACAAAGACAAGAACTTTGTAGTCCACAGATGGACCCCAAGTTTCATTTATTTATTATCAAATTTATATCCCGCCCTCCCCGCCTCTTGGTGGGCTCAGGGCACCTACCAACATATATATAGGTATATACATTAAAACTCCAATATATTAAAACAACATCAGATTAAAATTACAATATAAAACCATAATCTACTGCACATAACTATATTAAAAGATGGAGATCGTCTGTCATTCTTTGAGTGGTGCCTCCAAGCTCCTGCCGAACTGTGTATCATCTGGTTAGGGGTGATGTTGGTATTAGGGCCAGGGTCATGATGTTAAGGCGGCACCCCACTTGAAGGCCTGGCAGAAGAGCTCCGTTTTAAAGGCCCTGTGGAACTGTAAGAGGTCCCGCAGGGCCCTGATGTCATCTGGGAGCTTGTTCCACCAGTGAGGGGCCACCAAAGAAAAGTCTCTGCTTTGATGGACAAGTTAGGTTCCGCCTCTCCCTAAGAGCAGCCGATAGGAGCTGATGGAATTTTGGTGAGGGAGATAGTTGAAATCGGTAGTCAGTTGAGCTGGGAGTGAGTCTGGCTGAATGAAGCTGTGGAGAAGAGCAGCTGAAAGCTGACTGAAAAGGGTAAGTTTGTAATGAAAGATCCCAAAGGCTGGAATAGGGAAATAGTTCAAACATTCAATTGAAAAGAAACTTTGTAACCTCAAGCTGATCTACTCCAATGTTATGTTCAAACCAGAAATAAAAGTTAACTCCTTGTTTGTTTAACCCTGTGGGGTGGTTGTCTCAGGGAAAGAAGCACACACACACAAGCTAAGTTCTTGGGCTATATATATTTTACGATATGAATGAATGTTGGCAGCATGTGAATGAAGCAGTGTGAGTCCCCAATCCCAACAGCTCTGTGTTGGAGTGAGGGGTGATTATAAAAGGGACTGGGCTACTGTCTCTGTTGGTACTTCTCTGAGTAATAGGGAGGATGTGGTATGGGAAATGGTCATGGCTCTCAATTTTAAAAGAAACAGGTAGTGTAACCCTGTGAGAGAGAGGTTGTGTAGGGTCGTAGGCACTCTGCGTCAGTGAGAAAGGTCGTCACAATACTATTTTGAGTTTTCAGTTGAACCACAAACTCCGTTATGGGAGACAGGCAGAACATGTTAGCACCCCAGATGTTTCCCCAAGAAACAGGCCACTTGAAGCTCAGGCTACCAGAAAGACCTGGGGGGGGGGGGGTTGACCTTTTCTCACACACGCACAGAGAACTAGGTTTGAACAGGGTAAATATTGACTGGCCTGCTGGAGCTATCTAAGAAAGCAAAATCTCCAGGTGGTGGCATGATTGGCATTTTGAGTCTAAGCAGTTGGGTCATGTAAAGACACATACACAGGAACTCCAAATGGGAATTGGTAACAAGTGCTAGTCCATAAACTGTGCATTCTGAATTCAAGCATTACAACAAAGCACAGTTTGTGCTAACTATGCTTAAACCAGCTACAAAGCATGGCTTGAAAACCTGGTTTGGTTCCATCTAATAAAACATAGTTTGTTGGACCATCTTCCATTAGGATGTGGCAATTAACAGAGATTTGACCAGTCTGAGGTTTATAAACCACAGTTTATCATAATGTATTAATGCAGTCTAAGTATAGGCTGAATACAAGAGAGTCAACATGCTGCATGCAGATTAGAGCTGGGGAGACCCAGGTTCGAATGTCTGCTCAGCCACAAAGCATATTGGATGACCCTAGACAGGTCATTCTCTGCAGCCTAACTACTGGGGTCATTATGAGAATAAAGTGGGGTAGAGGAAAGACACCTACACCACTGTGTACTTCTTGA
The DNA here is from genome assembly GCA_029233225.1 of Lepidodactylus listeri. NCBI lineage: Eukaryota > Metazoa > Chordata > Lepidosauria > Squamata > Gekkonidae > Lepidodactylus > Lepidodactylus listeri. The sequence goes on from JARCFY010000013.1 coordinate 41,481,848, forward strand.
AAGAAGGATATGACAGAATGAGGGATGGAGCATGTGCAAAGGGCTGGATGGGAAATTTCAGAAACCCTGTATCTGGCCTACAGACCTGGCTTGCTCCCACCATGATCTAGAAGAGGTCTACCTCCGCAAGGCAGGGGCGTCGAGTTTTAAAAATCCTGGGGGGGGCGGGGGCTCTTCCATGCGTGCACGCGAAGCGCGCGCGCCCACCGGGACCATGTCCCTGCCGCTGCCGCCTCCCCCCCCGGCCACTCCTGCTTCCGTCCCTCCCTCCGTCCGTCCAGGGGCCAGCTGGGCATTTGCTTAGCTGGCCCCTGGATGGACGGAGGGACGGAGTGGCAGGCGGGGGGGGGGGAGAGGCGGCAGCCCTAGGAAGGGCCCGGGGAGGCGCGGCGGATGGCACTCCGTTTTCCTGGGGGGGGGGCTCAGTCCTCCCTGGAAAATTTCGGGGGTGGCTTGAGCCCTCAAGCCCCCCCGTAGTTGACGCCTATGCCGCAAGGCACTGGGTGGGCTTTGTTGATCTCCCAAGCCTGCTTGGTTTTAAAATCTACTTACCACATGCGATAGACCAGTAGACTTGGGAATCAGGTGTCTGGTGCAGGATGCGGAAAGGGGCCACTTTGGATGTGGAATCCAAGACGGCATCCAGAGTCCCCACCAGCAGGCCTGCAGAAATGAGGACACAGCTTGAGAGAACAGCAACAAAGACAGTTTCTATAGCACCCACAAGGGACCTGACCGTGCCTTCCCCGTGGAACAGAGACTGGCGGCTTACTCCAGGTTAAAAAAAGAGGTTTCTTTAGCAGAGAGGGCAGGGTGTAAATCAAATCAATCAATCAATTAAATAAATAAATTTACCACAAGGAATTTGAGAGTGGGGCAGAGAGCAGCTGTAGAAAAACAGGGCTGAGATGTGCGCAGTACCAACTGGGCTGTGTTTGAATCTCCTGGCCTGGAAGGGCCCTGGGCACAGAACCACATGTGGCTGGTGCTGCGTGTGTGTGTTACACAATAGGAAATTCTATTGCAAATATAAGGAAGTATCTAATTTAACATCACCACACAGCGCAGGAACTATGGGCTGCATGAACTAAAAAGAAGGATTACCAAGATTCTGGTCTTTAAAAGTCTAGAGACAAAATATGTACGAAAAGTCCTACTAGACCAAAGCTCCGTCCAGCCCAGTATTCTGTTTCCAGCACTGGACAGTCATAGTCGTCTGATCATGGCAACCGAGCTCTTGAGAGATGACTGATTGTTTTTTAAAGCCATCCAAGCAGCCATCACCAGACCTTGTTGCAGTGAGTTCCACAGGTCAGTTATGCTTGATGTGAAGTAATATTGACTTCATGTCTACTCTGAAACCACTGTGAATCAATTTTACTGGCTGGCCCCCAGTTTCAGTACTATGGAGAGGGAGAAGGATTTCTCTCTATGTCCTCTCTCCCTACCACTGGTAACAAGCATGCTATTTATCAGAAGGATCAGGCCACACAAAGAAATTGGTAAAGAGCTCATTAAGGCAACTACAAAGATAAGCCATTGATGAAGCATAAAAAGGGAAGTTGCAGCTAGCATTAAAAAGACGTATGGTATAGTGATTACAGTGTGAGATTCAGACTGGGGAAAACTGGGGTCAAATTCCCACTTAGCCCTGAGGTACACCAGGTAACCTTGGGTCAGTCGCTGTCTTTCTCAGCCTACTCCACCTCACTGGGTTGTTGTGAGGGTGAAACACAGAGGAGAGAACCATGAACATTGCCTTGAGTGCGGGGGGGGGGGGGGGGAGAGAGTGAAAGAAAGAAAGAAAGAAAGAAAGAAAGAAAGAAAGAAATTTGGAGTCACAGGTCCACTGTTAGCTTTGTTAGAACAGCTGTGAACTGAAAAGCAAATATGTTGCCCACACAGACATTTGATCTGAGAAGAAAACACACACACAGGGCTCAGCTATCTGAGCCAAGCTAACAGATTTCACAGCACCAGACATCTTGCAATCCAAATGTGAGGGCAACCGCTTCTCCTGCAGTCGTAATCTAATCTTTCTGCCCACCCCTAAGAGTTTATAACCGCTACATTAAGGATTACATCTATATTCACCAGAAGAACATTTCCTTGCTGAATTATTCATCTTGCCAAGCTCATTCCACAGCTGGCTACATCTCTGACGATGTCTCTCTCTCCAAACACCTTTTATTTTTCCCTGAATGGATAATCTGCTGCACAGGGACACCAGTTAACATTCCCAGAACACTTACACGAGAAGGGCACATTCTTCTATCAAATTAGGGTGCTCAAAAGGCGAGAACAGTTATATATATATATACTATGGAAAAGGCCCGTTGTGGAAATAAATACAACGGGCTCTAGAAAGAGGCTCTGGGAGAGTGCCAAGGCCTTGGGCACTCAGCATCAATTTGCTGTGGCAACCTCAGCAGGGTATAAAGACACAGAACCCACCATTTTATCCAGGGGAACTGATCAATGCCATCTGGAGAGCAGTTGTAATTCTGAGTGATCTCCAGCCCTCACCTGGAGACTGGCAACAGTAGTTCCTCAAGAGGGAATCGTTGGTTTGGAGGGCAGAGTTTATGGCATTGTACCTGTCTGAGGCCCCACTCCTCCTCAAACCTCACCCTCTCCAGGCTCCATCCCTCAAATCTCCAGGAATTCCCCACCTGGAGTTGGCACCCCTATCTCCTTTCCAGACAAGCATCAACCTACCTTAATCTCCCCCCCCCCACCTGCAGCCTCTACCATGCTCTGAAGTCCTGACTCCCATGTCACATTGGCTGTCATGGGGGGGGGGGGGGATCTCAGCAGGGTATAAGGAAACAGAGTCCACCATTTTATCCAGTTATAATTCTGAGTGATCTACAGCTTTCACCTGGAGATTGGCCACAGTGTTTCCCCAGGAGGAAATAGCTAGTTTGGAGGGCTGCCACGTCACCCTGTTTTCCCTCACTTTTTGGCCTTGTGGCAGCTGGGAACTGTGGTCCAGCAGATGAGAAAGCCCCATTCAACCCAGTGATACACCTGCAGGCCCCTCTCTGGAACTACAGCTCAACTGAACCTTATGGGGGGAACATTTTACCACAGACAGCAGCCATCTTACAAACACAGGTAACTGTCATTTCATTACATCTACCAACAGCCACTGAGGTAACAGTTAGTCCCACACAGGAGGGAAGCAGGAGAAGCGTCTTCGTCAAGAGAGAAAGCCATCTGCCAGAAATTCTGACAGGGCACAGTGGCTGAAGGAGGGGGCAGGGAAGAGGAGCAGACTCAGCACCCAGCCAATGGCATGCGAATACTCACAGCCAGTGGATAGGGACATCTTCTAAGTAACACATCAGGGAGCCAACTGATTTTGGAGCATGTGGAATGTTCAGGAGGTTCCATGGTGAAAACAGAATTATATACAACCGGAGGATATAACAGTTACAAAGGTTGAAAATATTTTTCTTGGACTGAAGGCAAACTTGCAATTAAAAGTATGCCCCCAAAAAGTTACCAGCCAGTTTGCTCACATATATCACCACAAATCATTTGTGCACCATCAAAAAGATAAAGGAACAGGGCTGGAAAAAAAACCTGCCTCAAGTTTATGAAAATCCCCCTGCCTGGTCACCCAAATGCAATCTCCACTCACCATAGTAAATGTAAAGGTTTCCCTTGCTCGGAAGCCAGTCGAATCCGACTATAGGGGTGCAGTACTCATCTCCGTTTCCAAGATGAAGCGCCAGCGCTGTCCAAAGATGTTTCTGTGGTCATGTGGCCGGCGTGACTAGATGTGGAGGTGCACGGAACACTGTTACCTCCCCACCGAAGCGGTACCTATTTATCTGCTTACAATTTCTTGCTTTCAAACTGCTAGGTTGGCAGGAGCTGGGGCCAGAGATGGGAGCTCACTCCGCCATGCAGCACTTGGATCTCAAACTGCTGAACTACTGACCATCTGGTCTGCAGTTCAGTGTCTTAACCACTGAGCCACCGCATCCCCCAAGCATAAGAGCAGTGCCCACTCACCATAGGTGAGGTTTATGTTCAAAAGCACATACAGCAGGAATGCAAAGGAGGTAGCAATACCAGAATGGCTGAGAAAAGATATTAAAATTAGGCCAGTACACTGGTTTTATTTGATGATTGGGCATTTGTTTTTACCCAGGTTTTCTGCCAAAACTGGCTCCCACTTAGGGCTGCCAAGTCCAACTTGGGAAATATCTGGGGTCTTTGGGGGTGGAGCCAGGAGACTTTGGGGGTGGAGCCAGGAGAAAGGAAGTGACATCATTTTGTGATGTCACATCCTGTGATGTTGCTTCCACATGCTGACACATGAACTCATGAAGTTTCCTAATACTGAATCAGGCCATTGGTCCATCAAGGTCAGTATTGACTACTCAGACTGGTAGTGGCTCTCCAGGGTCTCAGGCTGAGATCTTTAATGTCACCTATTACCTGATCCTTTTTTAGCTGAAGAGGCTGATACCTCCTGCATGTCAAGCAGATGCTCTTATCACTGAGCAACGGCCCTACTGAATCCTTCCTCATCTCAGCAGAATATGAAGCACTAAGTGCTACACAAGTGCTGAATATGATTTTCATATCATAAGAACAGGAGAGAAGCCACAGTGGATCGGCCCATCCAGTACAGCCCATCCAGTACAACACTCTGTGTCACAACAGTGGCCAAAAATACCAGGTGCCCTCAGGAGGTCCAGCAGTGGGGCCAGAACTCCAGAAGCCCTCCCACTGTTGCCCCCCCAAGCACCAAGAATTCAGAGCCTCACTGCCCCAGACAAAGGGTTCCATTTAGACCTTGTGGCTAATAATAGCCACTGATAGACCTCTGCTGGATGGGGACAGAGAGAGAGAGACAGACAGACAGACAGACAGAAAAAAGAAAGAAAGAGGGAGAGAGAGAGAAGGGGAAAAAACTGGCAGAGGCACTTACTTCCATTTAGACCTTGTGGCTATAATAGCCACTGATAGACCTCTGCTGGATGGGGACAGAGAGACAGACAGACAGACAGAAAAAAGAAAGGGAGAGAGAATGAAAAGAGCTGGAAGAGAAACTCACCTTGCCAGCCACATGCAAAAGCAGCTCCTTCAGTCCCTCCTTAATCTCTGGGCGGGGCTCTCTTGCTGTGGAAGAAGCTCTCTTGCTGACTTCTTAAAGGGGAAATGTCTGGCGAGGCTTTTTAATGCAGGGCAGGCTCTCTGCAGACATTTCCCTTTTAAGGCAGCCATTTTGTCCCCCCGGTGGCCATCTTTGGAAAAGCGGGAGGTAAGCTCTAAAAATCGGTGTTTCCCCCGCCCAAGCGGGGGACTTGGCAGCCCTACTCCCACTACAGCTTGCAATTTTTATTTTTTTTTAAAAAACACAAATAACATTCAACACCGTTGCTTTGTGGAGAAAGGGCCCAATAGAGAGGCGTCCAGCTGCTCAGCTAATCAATTTATATGCATTTATGTATGATCAAAGCCAGATATATGTTACCTTTCAGGGACTGAGAAGTTGGCACAATGTTAAGTTCAACCCCCTGTCAGGAACGCCTTCTGCCATTAAAGAGCATTTCTAAAGAGGTCCAGCCATAAATATTGTGTGTATTTCTAAGGATATGATTTACAGCAAAAGCCATTTATCCAGATTTTTTTTAAAAAAATGACTTTCACCGGATGAAGGGCAGCGGTTTGTAAATCTGCAGTATTAGTCATAAAGAAAATTTCCTGGTGACTCAAAGCCAGCTCCTTGCTGCTAAATTACTTTGCTGCGTCCCCTTTGGCACCAGAGTTGAATGAACTGCAGACTCCGAAATCCCAGCTTCTGATCAACAAATGTGGCTCATTAATGTTTTAAAAGCCACCAGTAAAAGATTTAGCTGAAAGACGTGCTTGGCTTGTATGCGGAATGAGATAAATTGGGTTTAATAAGTACAATCCAGCCTTAATTCATGCTGAACCCACTATGTTACCTGGGCTAATGTATTGTGATCCTTGACCCCATGGGTGGCTTAGAACAAGTCTCTCTGCCCAGCTGAGGCATCCAGATCACCACACTTCTGGCTGAGGTCATTAGATGAAAGGGCTTCCAGGCAGGGAGGGTTTTGCAAACCCCAACAGAACACTTTCTGTTCCCCACTTGAGGCTGCTTACACACTACAAAAACCATGGTAGTTAGGCTAGTAAAAATGTTTATGGGCCAACAACTTTTGAGGGCTGGTTTGCAAGACTGGCCAAACCTACAGCCCAGGGACCTCCCAAGGATGAAAATGGAGCCATGCTCTCCAGCTGCTGGGAGGACAGGCAGCAGAGAAAGATGATGAAGAAATACATGCAGCCCAATTCAGTCCCCTGCTAAACTGCCACTTCCAACAACCTCAGGTTCCCCTCCTGCCAACACACACAGAATATGGCTCATTCTTACAGGAAACGTTATTTGTTTATTTATTTTTAAAATTTCTATCCCGCCCTTCCCAAATGGGCCCAGAGCAGGTAACATCAAAGCATATAACAATGAAAACCAGACAATTAATCTAAAAAAACAACTAAACCCCCAAAACAGTCCATCAGTTAAAAGATGGTGAGCAATAATTCAACCCCCCCAGAAACTGGATAGATGATACTGGAGTCACATCTACACACCCTGAAGACTCCATATAGGTAGATGATCCAGACCGCCTCTGTGCAGGCCAGTCTCTACATGGGCTCTGTTCAGAGAGGCCAGCTTGTTGGGTGTCCACCGCCTCAACTAAAAGCCTGGCCGAACAGCTCCTTTTTGCAGGCCCTGCGGAACGGTAATAAGTTTACACAACAGCATCAACGTAGAAGGCACTGCACAGATGACAGCCCCTGCCCCCAAAGAGCTTACAGTCTCAAACTTGCTATAAAGGAGAAAACAAAGAGAAAGTGAAATAAACAAGGGAAGAACATGTTCATTTCAGTGATGATGTGTTTAGGCTTAGACTGGGGTCGGGGGCGCTAAGGAATCCTGCCAAAGGCTGCCTGAGTTTTGAGAAGGGATTTGAAGAAAGCAAGAGAGGTGACTCCAGGCATAAGGGGCAGCAAGGAGGAAAGGGAGCAGGAGGGATAACCTGGGTGAGGGGTGAATCTGGAGAAGTAAAGTCACAGGCAGGGATGTATTCGAGACTGCAGGGGATAAGGAAGTACAAGGTCACAGACATCTTTGAAGAGAAAGATGAGGAGGGTTGTCCTGGATCCAGGAAAGAGACACAGGAGACCCTCTGCCAATCAGAGTAGACAAACTGAGTGAGATGTCCTGACTTGGTATAAGGCAGCTTCCTGTGTGGGGAGAGGCTGCAGCTCAGTGCCAAAGCAGGCAGAATGTCCTGGGTTCAGCCCCTGTGTCCCCACTTCAAGGATCTCAGGCAGCACATGCTGGGAAAGACCTCCACCTGAGACCCTGGAGACCTGCTGTTTGCCAGAGTAAACAAGACTGCACAGCTTGAAGGCCCAACATCCTGACCCAGTCTAAGGCAGCTTGATGAGCTATAAGGATTTTCCACAGGAGGCTGCCATTCTTCCTCCTTCTTCCCAAGGTGCAACCTGATACCAGCTCCACCTGGCATTCTGCACATGATACAGGAGACATAAGATCATAAGAAGAGCCCTGTTAGATTAGACCAATAGTCCATCTAGTCCAACATCCTGTCTCACATAGTGGCCAACCTCTTGGCGGCCAACAACAAGGCATAGAGGCTGACGCCTTCCCCTGATGTTGCCTCCTGGCTTTGGAAATCAGAGGTTTAGTGCCTCTGAATGTGGAGGTTCCCCTCAGTCACAATGGTCTATCTAATCTATCAATCTAATCCCCTTTTAAAGCTGTTTATTCCTGTGATCAACAAAGCCCACCCAGTGCCTTACAGAGGTAGATCTCTTCTAGATCAGAGTGGGAGCAAGCCAGGTCTGTAGGCCAGATACAGGGTTTCTGAAATTTCCCATCCAGCCCTTTGCACATGCTCCATCCCTCATTCTGTCATATCCTTCTTTCAAGAAGCACACAGTGGTGTAGGTGTCTTTCCTCTCACCCACATTATTCTCATAATGACCCCAGTAGATAGGCTGCAGAGAAGGGCCTGTCTAAGGTCATCCAATGAGCTTTGTGGCTGAGCAGACATTCGAACCTGGGTCTCCCCAGCACTAATCTGTGTGCAGCATGCTGACTCTCTTGTATTCAGTCTATACTTAGGCTGCATTCATACGTTATGATAAACTGGAGACTTATCGGTTTTTCATTTCCTCAGTAGGTCTAGAATTTCCTATCTGGTCACCTCAACTTGGCTTAGTTTTTCAGACGCCTTTCCTGAAAATAGGGGCTGTGGCATGGGTACGTGCCCCACACTTTCCTGAGTGAACACAGAAGCAAAAGAGTCATTGAGCTTCTTTGCCATCTCCCTGTCTTCCTTTAGCAAACCCTTTGTCATCCAGATGTCCCACTGCTTTTCCTGCTCTGGATAGCTTTTAAAAAATGTTTACTGTTTGTCTTGATGCTTTTAGCAACCCTCTCCTCAAAATCTCATTCTGCATGCCTAATTATTGATTTACATTTTTTTTTGCCAGAGTCAGTGGTTTCTCAATTGATTGTGGCAGACATTCCACTTTTGCTTGGATAGCAATTGATGTCTTTCCCTCTTCAGTAATCCTCATCCTCCTCTGCTCCTTAGTCACCACACATGGCCCTCGGTTGCCATCATAGGCGTCAACTATGGGGGGGGGGCTCGAGCCACTCCCGAAATTTTCCGGGGGCCGCTGCCGCCATCTCTTTCTCTCCCCACCCATCCCTGCCCTGGCTGCCTCCGTCCCTCCGTCTGTCCAGGGGCCAGCTAAGCAAATGCCCAGCTGGCCCCTGGACGGACGGAGGGAGGGATGGAAGCAGGAGTGGCCAGGTGGGGGGGGGGAGACAGCGGCGGCGGGGACATGGTCCCGGCGTGTGCACGCGCATGAGCCCCCGCCGCCCCCCAGGATTTAAAAACTCTACGCCCCTGGTTGCCATTGTGCCCTCACTCCCCAGTTCTATTACGCTCTTGTCAATATTACTCTGAGCATTTACACAATCATCCCTTTGGACTGACTTGTCCTGAACCCGAGGTTATTTACTTATTTATTTCTTTTATTAAACTTTTACCCTGCCCTTCCAGCAGAACCCAGCTCCTGTCGGCTCCCCCCCCCCCCGAATTAGTTTAAAAGCTGCTCTGCCACCGTTTTGATATCAATCACCTGCAGACTGGTTCCCTTTTGGTTCAAGTGAAGCCTGTCTCTTTTGCACAGGTTTGACTAGTCCCAGAAAGTTTCCCAGTGCCTAACAACTCTAAACCCTTCCTCCTGGCACCACTTTCTCACCCACCCTTTGAGACCTCTAATCTATGCCTGTTCAGCTGGTCCTGTGCAAGGAACTGGCAGCACTTCTGAGAATGCTATCTTTTTTTTTTTTTGTAAAGAAATTTTTATTTTTCAAAAAAAAAAATCAAAAATAATACATTTACCTTATACAAATCCCTTTTACCATATTATATAACATTTTGTTCTATTTGTACATTCTATTTTTATCTTGTTTTGGTGGTTTCCCACCACCTCTGAAGCATAACACATTTTCCATTTTATTCAAAATAGTAATACTATATCTATGTTTCATTTCTGGTAACGGTTATATATCTTTAAAATACTTATACACCAATTCTTATTTTCTATATTCTTATATATTTCTAAATAAAAACAGCTTCATTGTCTAATTTTAACTAAAACCTTCATATAATACTGAGAATGCTATCTTTGAGGTCCTGGCCTTTAACTTTCTGCCTAGTAACCTAAATTTTTCCTCCAGGACCACGCAACTACATTTCCCAATGTCATTGGTGCTGATGTGCACCATGGCTGCTGACTCAGCCTATCTAGACAGACTTATCTGGACCTACCAACCTATCTAGATATAGTGCCTGATGTCTACAACCTTCTCATCAGGCAGACAAGTTACCAAGACCCCACTCTCTATATTCCTAATGATCAGATCTCCCACTACCAGAAGCCCACCTCCCCACGGCCCCTTAGGGGTATCCTCAATACAAGAGGGTATCAGTCAATCACCCAAGGAAGAGATCATGTCCCTCCTTCTCAGCCTGATACCCTCCGACCTCAAGACTCTCACTCTCCAAAACAGCAGAAGAACTATCAGCAAATGAGTGGGACTGTTGTGGTAAGTCCCTGAGGGTCTCTTCGCTAAGTCTCTCTCTCTCTCTCTCTGCCTCAGCTACTCCAGTTCAGCAACCCTGGCCTCAGGGAACCAAACTTACTCCCTGAGAGCTATGAGATCCATGCAGCGATCTACCTTCATAACTGCTTAGTGATGCAGGGTCCCCAAACCAAAAGCCCTCTGACGCTAACCCTTCGACTTGTGCCTCTGCCTAGGAGGAGCCCTACAGTTCAGAGGCCCACATCCCCCGCCTCCCAGCAGCAGAGGGTGGGGTCTGCAATCATCCCCAGGCAAACAGACCTTGCTCAATGAGCAGCAGACCAGACAAAGACCCAAACAGATCCAGACAAAGACACCACTCCCCAGTAGTCAGAGGCAGAATACACAGTTTCTTCACACATGCAATACTGTACTGATTTGCAAAATCTGCTGCCACAGGATGCAGAGACGGCCACTAGATTAGATGGCTTTAGACAGGGAATAGGACAAATTCATGTAAGGCTGGCAACTGGCAAGCCCTGGGATTGGCTTCATACAGACGATGAGGGCCTATGACCTGGCCACACTCTGGCAGCCTGGTGTGGATGGCCAACTTCATAGAATCATAGAGTTTGCAGGGACCTCCAGGATCATCTAGTCCAATCCCCTGCACAATGCAGGAAATTCACAAATACCTCCCCCCCCCCCCAGTCAGGGGCGTAGAGTTTGTAAATCCCTGGGGGGGGCGGGGGCTCACTCATGCTCACATGGGACCATGTCCCCACCGCTCCTCCCCCCCCCCCCGGCCCCAGGGAGGCAGGCTCGGGGCGCAGTCTCGGCATGGAGGAGAGCGTCGCCTCTTCCCTGTGCTAATACTTTCTTGCGGGAGGAAGACTCACTTCTACCATTTATTTTCCCAATTCCCCCCCCCCCCCCCCCAGTTGACATGGTACAGTCCCCTGGCCCTCTGTGAGGCAAGCAGAGGCATCGCGCGAGCCCCGGGAGGCTCCGTCGTTGAGTCCCGCGTACATGGCCAAGATGGGGGCAGCAGTCGGGTAAGCGGCCCGGCGACCCAACGGCGCCTGTGCGGGGCCCATGTCCCCGCCACCTCTCTCTCTCCCCCCCCCCCGCCCCAGGGAGCCAGGAGGGCAGGCCGGGGGTGGGGGGGGAAGGAGAGGCGGCGACGGCCAGCTGGCCGGCTCACTGGCCACTGGCGGCGGGCGCTCTCTTGCCGGGGGTGGCTGAGCCCCCCCTGGGAAATTTCGGGGGAGGCTCGAGCCCTCAAGCCCCCCCGTAGTTGACGCCCATGCCCCCAGTGACCCCTGTTCCATGCCCAGCAGATGACAGAAAACCACCAGGATCCCTGGCCAAACTGGCCTGGAAAAAAATTGCCCCCAAACTGCCCCCAAAGTGACAATCAGCATTTCCCTGGGTGTGTAAGAAAGGGTCACAAGAACTAAGCACTGATGTAACTTTGTGGCCTGGAAAAATTGCCCCAAACTGGCCTGGAAAAAAACTGCCCCCAAATTGACCCCAAAGTGACAATCAGCATTTCCCTTGGTGTGTAAGAAAGGGTCACAAGCACTGATGTAACTTTGTGGCCTACCGCTGCAAGAATTGCAGCATCTTGCCCTGTATGAGCTGCTGCACCTAGTGCTTCCACCAAGGCGAGCACACTGGGCACGGCTACATGGTCTGCAGCCAGGCAGAGGGTGCCTGCGATGACAGCAATGCCATGTGGGAAGCCAGGTGAGTGTGCCAGGCAGTGGCTGAGGGCAAAAAGAGAGGAGCGTACCTTTGGGAGCATGAGTCTTTCTCATAACGCCCGCCTCTTTTCTCCCTGCACTGCAAACCACAGCGTCTCCCTCCCTTCCCTCTCACTAAGATGCCAGCTGTGGGTGTCCCAATGGCGGTTTTAATTAATTTAATTAAATTAGCCACCATGCCCCCTCTCCCCAACCCCAAGAAAAATGGTCTAGCTCCAGGGCTGCATCTGAACCTCAGACGGTCGGGCAAACAACAGAAGAGCCATCACCTTCACTGTCCTACTTATAGGCTCCCCAGTGGCTGCTCAGTCTTGACAACAGAAAGCTGGTCTAGATGTTTCATGTTGCTCCTAAGTGAAGACTACAAACTGCCTTTTAAAAACAAAAACGAAGATACATTTTTAGAAGAATCAGGAAGAATTTAGACCAGCCCAACAGGCAATTCTACAAAACCATTCAAAGGCACAAGAATCCCTGGCCTCCTTTGTATTTGGTCACTAGAGGTTGCCAAGATATGCAGTAATGTAGAAAACTTCAGCCATGGCTCTAATGCAGCTCTTGTAAGACACAGAAGCCTATGCATTAAAAAATATGGCAACTTTTTGATCACCATATCAAATTACAACTCCCCCCCTACACACACTGAGGCCTATTACCATAGCAAGACACAAAAGATTTAGCAGACGATGACTTTCTTGATACAGAGATAGTAGCTATGCTACCCCTGCTAAGTCTTCCTGTGTCAGGAGGCCAAAGGCTGTTGCATTACTGCAAGCTAAGAGACCATCAATTTGGGTACGAGTTTCCCTGGAAGACCAGGAGATACGGATAAGAAAGGCTTTTTTCAAAGTGTTAGGCTACTCTGAAAGGCAGAAGAACAGGGCCACTAAGAGACACTGGCATTCCAATTCCTATCTCAGTGCCAGGCAAAGTCCTCCAACACTATGAGATGCCCATCTTCACTGCTCCTGTGCTTTTAATAGCTGCTTGGGTCAGAGACACTAGCGGGGGCTCATACTTTTCTCGGCAGACTCCACTCGCTGATTTCTGAGGACTGAGCTGCTGTTAAACACACAGAAGATGGTAGATTCAGAATTGATAAAAGACAATACTAAGCTTATGGAACTCACTGCCACAAGACATGGCGATGACCACCAAGTTAAATGATTTTGAAAGAGGATTACTTATGGGAGTGGTTAATTCCACTATTCCTCCAAGGAACTCAGGAATTCATACATGGTCCTGTCCCCCAGTGGTGTGGACTGGACATTTGGATGGTGAGTGGCCAAAGTTCATCCACTGAGCTTCAAGACTAAGTGGGAATCTGAACCAGATCTTCACAATGCTAGTCCACTACTCTAACCATTACAAGCTTGTAGGTCTAGTAGAAGCTATTTGTCAGGATAGCTGAATGGAGCCTCCATATTCTGAAGCAACATATTATACTAGTTGTTAGGGGGAGCAAACCACAGCTAGTGCTTTTGTGTCTTAGATCATGGAGATCGGAACCTGTTTCTCCAGCTATCATGGAGCTTTTTCACCTACCCTTTGCCCAAAGAGTTCAGGGTGGTTTACATGGTTCTTCTGCCTTTCACTGTATCATGATGACATGACTACAATCCTGCAAAGGTTAGATGGAGGAGACAGTGTATTATTGGCCCAAGGTCACCAAGTGAGCCTTCTGACTGAGAGGGGATTTGAAGCCAGACCTCCACAATTCTAGTCCAACATTCAACCACACTACCTTGGTTCTGTTAAAATCACAGCTTTTCTTAGCAGGAGCTGGGATGACTAACTAGAACCTCCATGTTCAGAGACAGTGTACCTCCAGATATCAGATGCTAACAAGGTCTTCAACCTGTCCAGATCTGAGACCTGCTAACATCCAAGCAGCCTTACGGGACCCACTGAGCAGCAAGCACATTACAGACTGTCACATAACAGGAAAGGGAGGAGCCAAAATTATGGCCTCACTGATGGTAAGGGGACTCCATGTTACAATCATGCACAACGAACTGGAAGGCAAGGGATGCCAGGTGGGTTTCATTTGGCCAGGCCAGGGAAATACAGGAAGACCTCACCTGCGGAGAGGGGGAAGTGTCTATGAACCTGTGTTTAAAAAGAGTTCCTTGCACCACTGAGTGACCTCACCTTGCTACTGTGAAGTTCCTGCCAATATGTGCACGAGACAGATGCAGGGGGCATAGTGCTCTTCCTCTCTGAGTATGTACACTAGTAATAAACTCTTCTAGCAAGCAGCCCCCAGTCCGTGACCTTGCTAGACTGAAGACCACTATTCTATGTTTACAGGCAACTACCAGCCAGAATCTTCATGCATTTAGATACATATACCCCGCCTTTCTACCCAACGGAAACCCAAAACGGCTTATAAAACATCGTTTCCCCCTTTCCTCACAACAACCCTTTAAGGTAGGTCAAGGTAACTGCAACCGACCCAAGGTCACCCAGCAAGCTTCCATAGCAGAATGGGGATTTAAACGGGGGGTCTCCAAGACCCCAGTGCGACTCTCTGACCACTACCCCACGATGGCTATGTGGAATCTCCACGTTCAGAAGCCGTATACCAGATGCCAGGATACCTGACGGGAAAGGACTGTTCTTTTGGGGACTGGCTGGCCATAACCGAAAACCAGACAGCGGACCAAGAGGGGCGTTTTGGTCTGCTCCTCCAACACGTCTGCTCCCAAGCGGGCCGGGCTGTCTCCCGGTCCCCCCTCTCAGGCAGCCCCCTTACCTGCGAGCCCGCCGCCTTCCTCCCCATACCCTCGCCGCCTCTGCAGCACGAAATACTCGTTGGAGCGCTCCAACACCCAAAGCTTGAGCGCGTTCTTGAGCAGGACCTCTTCGGGCTTCAGCCACATCGCGGCGGCGGCGGCTGTTGAGGCGGCGGCTGCTGCGGTTCGCCTCCCTCAGCCCGCCATGACCGCCCCCGCCGCCAGCTCTTCTGGGTTCCCACGTACACAAGCGGGCGGCCGAGGCTCCTCGGGAGAGGCGGGCACGAGCGCCTCTCGCCAGTTGTCCGCTGGGCTTTGTAGTTCCACGCGCGCTTTCTCTCGCCGACGCGCGACCGGCTTGCGCACTACAGCACCCGGCGAGCATTGCGCAGCCGTTCGCCGCTCCACTCCTTAGAGGCTGGCCCCGTCGAAGAACAACAGAGAAAGGGAAAGTTTGGGTCCTCCCTCCGCATTGGGTTTGGTTCGCGGGGCGAGTCGGCCTTTCCCCCTCCGAGGCTTGCCAACTCCGGCTTCCTCTCCTCCCCGGCCGAGCTGCGTGTGGGCCAAGGAACAATTTAGCAGGTGGCGCTCGGCCCGGCGGAGGGAAACGCTTCGCTTGCTGGGCGATTGTTCCTCTTCAAGCAGCTTTTTTTAAGAACGCGGGAGGATCCTGGCCAGAAAAACAGCTTCTCCGCCTTACGTCGCTCCGTGAAGGAAGTGGGTATATGACCGTAAAATGTACTGGGGCGAAAGTTTAACTGGCGAGACCTGGGTTCTAATCCCTGCTCAATAACTGCAGCCTTCACTGGGTTAACGTCGGCAAGTATTTGCCTGTCATGAACTCATGTAGTAGCCTTATACTGTCTTGGGTATTGTGGCCGGCAGCGGCCCTCCTAGGGTCTCAGGTAGGGTTGCCAGTCTCCAGGTGGGGCCTGGGGATCTCCCGCTTTTACAACTGATCTCCAGCTGATAGAGATCAGCACCCCTGGAGAAAATGGCTGCTTAGCAGAGTGGACTCTATGGCATTGTACCATGCTGAGGCCCCCACAAACCCCACCCTCTCCTGGATCCACCCCTGTTGTGTACTAAGACCAGGGTTGCCTACTGGCGCCACGTGGGCAGCGCACATGGTCAGAATCTACCTGAGCTTCGGCCAGGTAGAACAATAGCCAGTGGGATCCTGAGCGACCACCAATTATAAGCCTAGGTCTCCCGCTGGGGGACCTATGAACTGCAACCATGGACTTAAAGTCCTATCAGGACTTGTGGGCAAGGTCGGGGCATTGTCTCCGGCCGGCATAAAAGAGGGCTCTGAGCCCGGGGTTTCTCATGTTCTGACCCTCAATAAAGAGCTTTGCTATGAAATCACTACCACTCGCCTCCCGATTCCAATACTTTCCAACCCCCAAAGTCTCCAGGTATTTTCCAATCCAGACCTGGCAACCCTAGTCTCAGGCTGTGGTCTTTTAAATCGTCCTCTACCGGATCCTTTTAACTGGAGCTGCTGGGGTTTGAACTTGAGATCTTCTGTATGCAAAGTATGTTTTCCACGGTAGAACCAACCCCTCAGCCTCTCCTCCCTTCCCCAATTATCTAGCCTAAGTACTGTGGAGGATACCTAGGCAAATTAAGCAAAGCATTCCTTTGGCAATTAACCAAAGCATTCCTTCATAGCCAACTGTTTAAAGCTGTCCATTATTAATATATGCCCTGGCATTTGACTGAGGAGTAGGACCACAAACTTGTCTAACTCTACACCATCTCCTGACCCTCAAACAGAAAGGTAAAGAAAGCAGTAGCTGGTACTAGCACTTAGTTCTTTGCAGTAGCCAGAAGCAGAAACTCATGCCCTCCTTAACCACCACACCCAAATTATGGGACTACACTTGTATTCAGATCACATCCTGACACCGCCAATTTGTTAAGAATGCATTTATCACTGAAAGAATGAAGAGAGGGTGGAATCTTTTCCCAGGAAATGCCTTCCATCCAAGAACAGTAGGAAAACAGTGACGTGGGAAATGTCCATCTTGCTATTCAGGACATCTTTGAGGTTAGGAGGGTGTGTGGCCACCTGACATGTATGGGAAGCCCATCTTTGGTGTGACTGTTAGTTGAAGCATATGTATTTGGCATTTTAATGTCATTTTCATTGATGCTACTGTTTTTAATAGCATAGAAATGCACTTAGCTTTTTAAGTTGATTTTTTAATCTCACAGCAGGGGTCATGTTTTTGCATGGGGGGGGGCAATATTGATTCCAACCACTGACACTTACAGTTGCACAACTGACCCTTTCATGTATTCCTTTCCAGTACAAACAAACAGCAACAGATGCTTTTACATCATGTCCAGTCACACCAACGTGTTTGCATCTTTGCTTCCACACAGGATCAGGCTGCTGAGGTATAAAAGGGAAGAACCCTGTTCCCATGGGGGGGGGGAAGGGCGCTAACAACACTTACTGCTTCTAGGGTTAGCTTGCAAAAAGCAGTTTATTTATTATTTTCTGTTTATATTCTGCCCTCCCCGCATAAACAGGCTCGACTGTTGAGGTGCATAATAATGTGTTTATGGGAGGGTGTTCTTTTCTAAGATGAGGGCTACACTGGGTACTAGACAGGAACCCTCCTCTAAAGGTGAAGAAACTCAGGGCTATGAGCCTCCCCACCATAGATCTCATTCTCAGGTAATTCTTTTCTGAGTCAACTCCGGATTATCAACATCCTTTCTGAAATGTAAGACTCAAAACAGCGCAATCCTAAACAGCGTTGCTTCAGTCTACTCCATTAAAATCAGCAGGCATAGACTGTAGGAGCTCTGCATAGGGTCATTGAGAAAATCTGTACGGAGCTCTCAGAGAGAAACAGCATATGGAAATAACTTGTACCCTTCAGTAATACAACTTGAAAACAAGGGGGATTGGTTTTTTTTAGGAAGAAAAGAGCAAAAGAAACAGAGGGAACAGTGAGTCAAAAGCTTATACCTTGGATAAAACTTTGCTGGTCTTAAAGATGGCACTGGGCTCCAACTTTGCTCTGCTGCTTCAGACCAACACGGCTGCCCCACCTGAATCTAGGGTTTTAAAATGTTAATTGACGAAGAGATCAGGAGTAAAGGCACTGTTGCTGGATAGTTAATAAACCACAATTTATTGGCAGTATTAGTTATATTAAAAGGAATTATTTGATTCCTGTTGATATATTTATCTTATTCAATACTCAAGACGTCTCAAATATGTTTGATCAGCAAGGCATGTGTTCACAATCCACTAGCAGCTAGGCCCATGTTTTGTGGAAGTGTCATTCATGTCAACGGTTTTATCCTTTTATTCATGTTGGTAGCACTAACATTAAAAAACCAGCCTGCTTTACAATATCAAATATCATTGATTTTTATGAGGACCTAGGTGTCTCTCCTCAGGTTTTTTTTTTAATTTGCATCCCCACCCCCATAGTTTTTAAATCTCAAGACTCAAGTCACGGTAGATGCCATATCACTCTTCTCCCCCCCTCCCCCCAAGTAAGCTTAGAATCAAGAAAGCTTATACCCTGGCAAAATTTGTTGGTTGTTATGGACTGGATTTAAATTCTGTTCTATTACAGACTAGCATGGCTCTCCACCTGATACTTCTGTCCCTAACCGCCCCTAAACACGTGAGCAGGGACTTTTGAAACTGAAGAAAAAACTATGGGACCACGTAGATTATTCAGTGATGTGGGCAATTTCAGTTAGAACTCTTGAATAGCTCACAAAGCCAAACATTTGTTGGTAGGCAGAAATTTTTTAGCAGTAAGATGAACTCTGAAGCTTAAGAATTGTGGCTCAAATAATGTGTGAGCTCACAGAAAAACAGTACATTCTTATATGTATAATCCCCCATTCATTCAAGAATATTGTGAAAATTAATGGCCAGTTAAACAGGTACACACAAGGGTTAAATCAAGTAATTTTACTCCTGACACTTCCTGGCGTTCAAAGCACTTTGCCCAGACGCTGCAATAAACTGGCTATGGCTATGGCTGGGAATAAATGTAATAAATAAATAAGATTAACTTCCATCAGCCTACAAATATGCAGTTTTTACATATGGTTTGCAGGAGGAATAACTCAAAATACCAAATGCTATCATTGGAACATTTTATATTATGGAGTCCTAGCCCACCTGGTTCTGAAAATGCATGGTAGATGATTAACAGTGTAGAAAGCCAAGCAAACACAGATCGCATTAATGATTAGGAATCACTGTGCATCTATAGCCTTAACCCCAAAAGCCAGCACAGACAGATTCTAACAGGTGCCTAGCTTTAAGCACTGGGGAGTCTACATGGGAAAGAAACTCCATAACAGTACTGAGGGAGCCACTGTGAATTTTCCCTTTGCACTCCCAATGTCTGAACCCAACACGGGCAATATCATGAAGAGTACTTGCAGTGGAGCCTAGAAATCACGAGGTCAGCACTGGAAAAGGCACTTTTAAGGCAGTAGAACTGTTTAAGATGTGGAGTTTTTTCTTGTGTGCATTCTCACTGCACTTGTTTTACCTTTTGTCACATCTACCCCCAAAATGGTGAAGAAATTTCCAGTACCCTTTTGAACATATGAAAACGTCTCATATAGTCAGCTCATTATAGCAGCCCCACAGAATCTTAGGTAGAAAAAAAAAGCCTTCCCTAATCTTTCTTGAGATGAGAATTAAATCTGTGATGCCATGCATCCAAAAGCATGGACTCTACTCCCAAACACAGCTCTTCCAATTACAGAATTCAGAACAGATTCAGGTGGGTAGCCGTGTTGGTCTGAAGAAGTTCAGTGGCACCGGAGACCAAAGCTTTCATGCGCATTAAATATTCAGAATATTTAAGTTATTTGAACATCAAGCTTCTCATGGGTGTGATGGTCTGTAGCCCACAGGAATATATATCTGATGGAATACAGTTATTTTACAGTCATATGACCTACCTTTTTTCCTGATATGCCACAGGTTTCTACAATCCTCCAAGCAGCTTGTTGGCTCTTAAGATGTCAGCACCTTTTGCTCTACCAACTCCCTATGAATTTCACTGTAGTTAGCATATCAGAGTAAGCTAGCTAGCTTTTAACTGCTGAACGCATTAGCAGTGGACAACATGCTCACACAGGTTTTGTACATCTCAAAGATTAGTTGTGTACTAATATGTAGCAGACTGAAAGTTATTCCAATGTTTCTTCAGTTCCGAAAGATCAAAACCATTGACAAGAGCTAGACTGCCAACATACACCATTTTGTACACAACCGCTTTTATTATCAAAAATAAGTGAACATCCTAAACAGGCATTAGAATAGCTTTATTTACATTTTGTATTCAAAGATCTTTTTAATAGAAATCAAGTATTTACAACTTTATCACATACTATGCAAAAACGAAGGGAAAAATGTATTGTTTTCTCCTGTTAGATTCAAGTGAATACATTACTGTTCTTTGGGCCAAATCTGTGCTAATTAGAAACAAAACCACAGAAGATGCAAAACAATAAAATACAATAAAGTGCATTAGATGATGTAGTAATTCACTTTGGTGGATGAGGTTGCAGAGTCCATGCTAAGGCACCCCATATTTCCTTTCCTGCCCAAATCCAATTCCCCATCACACACATAATTAAATAAGCAATTTTAGAAGTAGTTTACCCATTTACTGCCAATTTAGCTAGCTTTCCAAATCAGCAGCATTCTTTGGGTGTCATTCTTTATCCAACTGTTCCTTCAGAAGAGCAGCAACAAAAATTCCCTCTAACAGAGATTCAGCTTCTGACAAAGCTTTGAGCAGCAGTTCATTCAGAATGGGCCTGGGTTCTGGGTTAAGGCAGTGTTTGCACCACTTGAAAACTAAAAGCAGTTCAAAGTAATTGGTGGGGGAGGGAATGGGTAATGTCTTAAAAACACCTGTTTTCCTGTAAAATATGCAGGTAAAACCTTTGACCTGTCATTCAGAATATTACTTTTTTCCCCACAAGCTCAGGTGAAGTAGATGTAGGGGTGCTGCCAGTGACAGGTATGTTTGGTTCTAGTTGTTAGTTGGTGTCTAGCAGATGGATGCAGCAATGGGCACGGCATTGAAAGTAAGGGCACTCTGTCAGTTGTATAGAAGGGGATGTTAGCCCAGACTGAATCTGAAAGAAACACGCCCTAGTGCTTGTTTAAACTAAAGCAAAATAAGACAGTTAACTTAAAAACCAGGAGTTTAAAAAAATGATACACAATTTATATTTCTGTAGGCTGAATGAAGTTTCACCACATGAAAAAGTGGTTGTGCTCAGATGGCTAGGTGTAAGCATCTTTCTTTCTTGGTCTTGCTGAAAGACAGACCTATATTTGAAGATTACTAAAACTAATTCTAGAAGAAAAAAATAAAGTTAAACTTAGTGGGCAGGTCACTCCATGTAATCACAGTCTTAAATCATGTATTTTATCTCAGTATCATCAAGGCAACATTGCTGCTACGTAGCTTTATCAGAGTTGACATGGTTTGATGCTGGTATGACAAGCAGCTAGCAGTTTTGTTACAGCAGCCATTTAGGACTTTGTATCACGTGCTTGTATTTCGTCTGCCTCAAAACCTGGATTGTCAAGGTGTGGAAGCACATCTACAGCTGGAGGCTGGGATGGGTTGTTCACAAGATGGAGACTGTCACCTTTCAGAAAGGAAGAAAGAACAGAAATTTAGAAATATGCATCATACAATAAATTCCTGTAGAGTTAGAGCTCTGTTTAAAGAAATTTTACATAACTGGACTTGACCAGAAAGGCGGAAACATAAACTAAGCGTATCTGGGTTCTTTTCTGATGCATTCTATTTGGCCTCTGATGTGGCTGCTTGTTAAGTTTGCTCCATAGCCCACACACACTGTTGGTTCACAGCTCCATCCACTAGAGGACAGCTTGCATGGTGGGTGGCACAGAGGTTAAGGGAATGAGCAGACAGACGTCCTTGTCTCCAAGCTTATCACAGCTAGGAACTCACGACGGCTACACAAGCCACTACTGCTCAGCCTCGCAGAAGTTATTGCAGGGATTACTAAGAACCTATGTAAAGCTTTAGGAACCCTTAATGTGTGGTGCTTTTCTTAAGCACCTATATTTGCACATTAACACAGTCCCTGTTGTTACTGCAACACATAAAGTGGGCACAAATTTGCTAAAAGAGCAGACCTCCAAAATATCAAGGGTATTAACTAATTAGGCTTTCCTTATTTAGGGAAGGCAGAGGTGGGTAAGAGGAGAGTTGTAAACACTTCTGCCCACATTCCTTCATGTGAGCCTCCAGCAGGTGGCAGTACAAACATGGATTTCTTTATTTCTAATCTAAAGCATATCAGCAAGTTCACTTATTCACACTCCACTAAGCAGGGAATCAAAATATCTTCACCGGAATGTTATAGTAGCTCTCACAGTCCTAACGCAATTTGTAAAACCAATTCAATACTTACTCTCAGAAGGAGCGGGTTCCTCAAGAGCTGGCTCATCTGTTCCCTGTACAGAAGCATACCCAGACGATGCAGTCTCACTATGATTATCTTCTTCGTTAACAGAACGGATGTTAGAGGCTTCATTGGACCCTGTAGCTGGGAAAGATTCTACTCTGTCTTCTATGTCCACCTGTGTCAAGAATATTGAAATGAGATGGCAGAATGGGTAACATTACAATAGGCTCAATCCATCAAAAGAAAATGCTGGTTGATGGTCGTGGATCTTTCCTGCATCCTCTCCCCCCAGCAGTCCTCCTCAACCCAAGTCCATAGCTCTGGGGCAGGGGTGGGCAAACTGTGGCTCAGGAGTCACATGCGGCTCTTTCACATATATTATGTGGCTCCCGGCAGGGCGGCTGGGGAAGCTAAATAGCATGAGCAAGCAAATATAATTGGACAAATTAATATTATCAATATCTGCTTTTACCCCTTTTATTATTATTTTTGGCAGTCTCATTTAATGTTAATAAAAAGCAAATCTGCTTATTTTCCAATAAAAGCAGGTAATATTTGTTCATGTCTTGTGGCTCTCAAACATCTGATGTTTATTCTATGCGGCTCTTACGTTAAGCAAGTTTGCCCACCCCTGCTCCGGGGGAAGCCTTGGGGTGACCCCCCCCCCCGAATATGCCCTGCCCCCTCAGGAGGGGAGGGAGCCAGCAGGTGTGGCCTCGCTGGGTCTTCCTGCTTCCACAGCTGACTGCTGTGAGGCAAGGCCACACCTCTCTCTCCCTTCCTTCCTGAGGGGGCTGGGCTGTGGCTGAGCAGGATGGGGGGAATGGGTGGGACTCAGAAGAACGGGGGAGTTAAAAGGACAGAGCTTTGCAGGAAGAGAGGTGGAGCAGAGCGCGCTCCCACCAGATCAACCAGCCCATTGGCAGCATCTCAAAGTAGCTGCCAAATCAATGGCCAAGCTGCTTTGGTGCACAGGAACAAGGGCAGTGAACTCCAGTTTTTCCCCTGAGTGTGGCTAAGGAGGCATGGAATCCACTCTGTGCGTGTTGCTCCTCCAAGCCTCGCAGACCACAAATGGGGCTCAGCCTGAGCAGCACCCACTGAGAAGAAAGAGGTGGCGGTGGCATACACAAGTGGGAAGATGGCTGGCTGGCCCCATCTTCTGCCCCACCTCCTTTTCTGGGGAAAGGAGAGGCTGGTGTGGGACAGTGCTGGGGCTAGCCAGCCATCTTCCCACTTGTGTATGCTACCATGCCTAGCTGAAAGCAAGTAGGAAGACCTGTTCCCCCACAGAAAATTTCTGGACCACGGGGCTGTTCCAACCCTTGGAAAATTTATTCCTAGGGTTGCAGGACCCATATAAACTGATAGCCACATAGGTTAGGAGACTGCAGTGGGGAGGGGATGAATTGTCCTCTTCCATTAGCAGAAGTGCACTAATGGAAGTGGCAGGGTGATTTCCCCCCTCTCCGCTGCAGCCTCCAGTGTCTGTGGAATCCATTCTGCAGAACGATGAACTTTTTCCTTTTTACCATATTGCATTTATCTTTTGGTCTTTGAAGAAAGCTTTAGACAACTTGGGCAGAAATTAAATCAAAGCAATTGCTTTCTGATCTCTTCCAGCACTTCAGAAATACATCATGAAGTGTAGAGCCACAGTATTTTTTTTAACCTACTCTTTGAATTTTTCTCCTCTGCTCCTTATCCAAAATGTCTCTATAGAGTGCTTCTGTAGTACTTACAACAGCAACATTTACCATCTAGAAGTGACAGAAGTTAGATTTTGTTCAACTGAGCATTTTGAGTTGCAGAAATACCTCAATTCCTAGAGCCTTGAGTATGTCACATTTACACATGGGACAAGTCCTGTGTTCCAGCAGCCATGGATCAATACAGTTCTTATGGAAAAGATGGCTGGAAAGAGAAGTTTAATATGATAAAACAACTCAGTACAACAGCAAAAATTCTTAATGAAACAAAATAGCACAGTGGGGCTGGGACTGAAGAATTGGGAAAACACCACAAGCAAACAAAAAACTCTGTAAGGCATCAAAACAATCAATGTCAGTAAAACATATCCCTTAATTAAAACAATCTAATGACAAAGAATCTTAATAAAGCATAAGAATGCCATGGAGCTGAGAGTGATGTGGTAGTGTCTTTCATTAAAAAAACCAAACCACTAATTGATGGCAGACAGTGAGCTGCGTAGAATTTGATAGCAGGACAATGGTAAAGAAAAAGAAGAGTTGTAGGACTTGATGTACAACTGAGATGAGAAACTGACAGTGAGGTAGAGACTCTGTTTGCACAAGCAATAAAGTGTGAATGTGTGCAAGAGAATGTTTGCATACAAGTGAACAAGCATTAAGATCTGGGTATACAGACCTGCAAAGATGTGGAAAACCCATTGCCCACTGCAGCCTTGGAACAGGCTGAACAGGTCAACTCATCATTTGAAAACCATTAGGAATCATTTTTCTCATTCTTTCTCTCTACTTGCCTTCCTAACCTCAATCTAATAGTACATGTAGACAGACAATGGCTGTGGATAAGCTTCAGTACTTTGAGTTGTCAGATTTATCAGACACAGTTATTGAGTGATGTGCTTGAAAAACCTCCATTCAAAGGCTTACCTCTGGTCATCCAGATGTCAGGCGTGTGCCTTTGGTGATCTTCTGAATATTTTGGTTTCAATCCCATGCAAGCAGAGACATGCTAGAGTATCAGTTCGGGATCTGTATTTTTAATTTTATATTGCTGATAAACTCTGAAAAGCTTAAGGTGCCTCATGTAATGCTAGCGATTCATGCTTGGATCCCAGACATCTAACTAAACTGTAAAGAAGAAGAAGAAGAAGAAGAAGAAGAAGAGATTGGATTTATACCCCGCCCTTCACTCACTTGGAGTCTCAGAGCGGCTTACAAACTCCTTTCCCTTCCCCTCCCCACAAGAGACACCCTGTGAGGTAGGTGGGGCTGAGAGAGCTGTTTCCCAAGCTGTCCTTGAGAAAACAGCTGGTACAGAGCTATGGCTTGCCCAAGGTCATCCAGCCAGGTGCAAGTGGAGGAGTGGGGAATCAAACCTGGTTCTTCCAGATTAGAGTCCGCACACTTAACCACTACACCAAACTGGCTCTCTGTATCCCCCCCCCCCCCCATTTTCCTGACTTCTCCTCCTCCTCAAGCCAGTTTGGTGTAGTGGGTAAGTGCGCAGACTCTAATCTGGGAGAACTGGGTTTGATTCCCCACTCCTCCACTTGCACCAGCCGGATGACTTTGGGCAAGCCATAGTTCTGGCACTGCTGTTCTTGAAAAAGAGTAGTTTCTGTCAGAGCTCTCTCAGCTCTCACAGGGTGTCTGTTGTGGGGAGGGGAAGGGAAAGGAGTTTGCAAGCTGCTCTGAGACTCCCTTGGGTAGTGAAGGGCAGGGTATAAATACAATCTCCTCCTCTTCTTCTCTGGGGTTTAGAAAGGTACCTGAATCACTCTTGTCTTTCTCCACTCCTCACGCCCAAGGCTGGTTTGATTTTTAAACATGGAAATGATATGGTAATGGTAGAGGGGCTAGCCCCCTTACTTCTTAGCACTGCCACCCAGTTTATGTCAAGCAGCCCTGAAGCCACCTGTTAAACAACAATTACACATCTGAGGATCTCAACCAATGTTCCTGTTAAGTTCCACCATGTTGTGAGCAGAAATTCTACCTCTTGAGCAAAAAAAAGCTAGTAGCATTAAAGTTTTGAGCAAGTCCACATTTGAGTATTGCATAAATTATTTTAGAAGATTATTTCCATAACCTTGTAAAAATCTCAGAATGAATTCTTTTAAACTACATTTTAAACTATATTTTAAGAATAATTGAAACATTATAAGAGAAAACTGAATCAAGTCAAATTTCATTACACAAAATGCTGAATCACTGTCAGAACCCTGCCTAACCTAACAAACAGGAAGTTGCTTAAATGTTATCAACCTGGCCAAACTATTCAGATATTTATAT
Organism: Lepidodactylus listeri; assembly: GCA_029233225.1. NCBI lineage: Eukaryota > Metazoa > Chordata > Lepidosauria > Squamata > Gekkonidae > Lepidodactylus > Lepidodactylus listeri. Next base: position 41,507,991 of record JARCFY010000013.1, read on the forward strand.
CCCACTTTTCCCTGTGACTCAAAGCAGCTTACAAATCAAACTGAAAAGCATAATAGGGATGTGCAAAAAAATTCGGTTTTTCCCTCCTGGCTCAATTATAGCCTGTGGGGACCATTATAGCTGCTGGTGCCTCTCCTTAATCCCCCCGCCCAGTTTCAAAAAGATTGGACCAGGGGGTCCAATTCCATGGGTCCCAGATGAAGGTGCCCCCATTCTCCACTGTTTCCTATGGAAGCTTGGTTGTGAGCTGAAGAGAAATCCTGAGCTGGCCTCTGAAATGTTGTGTGCCAGTGCCCCCTAGCACAGCTTAGAGGGAATTGATTTCAATGGGTCCCAAGCAATGCTCCTCTAAGCTGTGGAATCCTGTGAGCAAAAAATTTTACTTTGTGAGCTACTGGCATTAAAGTTGTGAACAGGAGATTTGGCTACTGCATAAATTTGTTTGCTCTGGAGCCATCCTTCCTGAGCTAAAACAAAAATGTGTGAGCCAGAGGCTAAAAAACTGTGAGCTAGCTCACACTAACTCAGCTTAGAGAAAACACTGGTCCTGAGCATCATGCACTGTTTGCCCCACATACTTCAACTGCAATCTGTTAATAAAAATGCTATGAGAATTGTAGGGCTGCCTTCAAAAATGGCACCATTTAGTAGATTAAGTAGACAGAGTCAACATGAATTTTAGTTAAGGCATGGTATGCTATGCACTTTGCCTCAGCTTAGGTAGTTTGTTCCAGGTGCTTTTAATCTAAAATGGCCAATTCATTTAGAAGTGCACTTCATTCTTATACCTACAAAGGTTTGGTTTTAGAATGGGCAATAGTAGACCCTCAGAGAACACTTCCTTTTGTGCATCTTCATGAGCCACTATTCTGGGTGTGCCTCTTCCAAAGGCTGGCAATAGTGATGGGCATCAGTACCAGAAAGGATCTAATCACATACACTCCAGACACATGGCAGAACTACCAATCCTCAGGAGAGAGAATGAACAACAAAGCAATAAGTTACAGACATATACCAAGAAGTCTTCCTCTGTGGGTGTGGGTTCACAAAAACCTTATAAAATATTATAATTCATTTTAATTCTTCTAACACTCTAGCAGTTCTTTTGTGGCACACCAATATCCCCCAGCGCAGATGTGAGGAACCACTCTTAACAGTCAGTGGTGTCCATGAGAGTGCTTACCAGTTCTAATACATACATGAGGAAACTTCCTCATCATGGTCCATTTTAAAGCTTCCTTTCTATATGAGTAACTGCCTTGTTAAAAAGTTTGTTAATGATTAACCCATGGGATAATGACAAATTGAGATATTTCTTTCATAGATTTGCAGCTAAAATATTTACTATTAAGGGAGCATTCAAGGTCACTTTTGGTAATACAAACTTCTGTTCTATCATGTAATTATGAAATAAATCACCACTCCTTTGCTAGAAGATTCAAGGCCCCTTAATCAAGCCAGCGTGTCCTATAACCACTGCATCTTTGGTTAAAGCCAAATGTAATTCTTGCTTACCTTTTAAAAGCTTCCATTTTTAAAGTATTAAAGCTTTCAAAATCTTAGCAGAAAAAGTTATCCATCTGTAAATTTAGCGCTATATTGAACACTGAACAAGTTCTGAAGCCAAACTGTGAATTGTTTTGTTAAAATTGAGTCAAGACTTTGGATTCAACTACTCTCTGAGCAGTCAACTAATGTTAGGTTTACGGTGGAGCTGCCACCAAAAATGGCACCCTTGAGTTATTTTTCTCTAACCTCCTCTGTAGACATACTCCACTCTGACATCACCATGCTATGTCCTCACCCCATCAGCAGCCGCCGCCAATGATAATGGATGTGGGGGAAAAGCATAGCGTGACAATGTCAAGACATAGGATAAACTGTCCACACTCCTTGAAGGGGCAGAACTCGACACAGGAGTGCCATCTTCAGTAGCAGCCTTGTGCTGTTTATAATATGTTTCAAATTGAGCTGCCCAGTAACCAGGTGGTGTGACAGTTACCTGGCTTGATGGAATATTCTTAGGACGGCACAATTGCTTTTAGAAGCTAGTTTTGCAACAGGAGATAGGAGTGAGAATAAGATTTGCCTGCTAGCATAAATTTAGAGATGTCCTGCGAGAATCTCTGTTCAAGCAGAGCACAGCTGAACATACTGTCTAGCTGAATTCACTTTAGTGCTGCAGGAATATAAAGGAAGAAGTAGCATTTTGCTTAAATGAGAGAAAAGGGAGAAAAATGGCAACATCTTTTGGGTAAGAATATATAACTGAAGACAAAACCTACTTGCATGTCAAAATTCGTACGACATCATTTGGTTTGTACACTTCAATACACACAGCACAGTTATCTCCATCTGGACCCGTTTCCTGAGGAATGGAAAAGTTTCTTTGTTAGAGATTTGTTTGCAACAAACAAATCTCACATCATCAGCTATGGGTGAGAGTGAGGGCTTAAGCCTTACCTCCTCAGTGCTATTCTTACAACCTAAATTCAATCCAGAGATTTCCAGTTGGTTAACCTGCTTGGGAAGGCTTAACCCCCGTCCCATGCCATGGTCTCAATTGAAATGGGGCCCATAGCACCTACTTTTTAAAAGGAGCAATGACTTGGGAGCTTATTCAAATCCCAGCATCTTGCCTGGTTTGTTCCTTAGTTTGGAAAAAAAACCTCATGTAGGAGGGAGATTGATAGTAATATCATCTACAACAGTGCTAAGTAGTCAGCAAACCTGAAAGATCTCCAACATCAGTCAAAGTTCTGATTTAATTTTGCATTCATTCTTTTTTAAAAGAATACACAAGGCTCATTTTACACCTCCTTGAGGGGTTCATGGCTACTAAAGCATCTCAGTGTGGCACTGTAAGAGTCTGGGGATGGAGTTTAAAAGCCTGAAACTAACCTCTTAACATGTTACTTTGCTGTATTGTGAACAGAGGGATTTATGTATATGGTTATTTTCTGAAACAGCAACATGAACTACATTAATAACTTATTTGAAGACTGAGGGAGATTACCGTGTCTCCTTGTTTCAGGGTACGTAGCTGAAGCCGTCCAATAGCTTTTTTGGCATCTGCTTTCAGCTGTCTCTGTAAAAGACAAGCATTAAGTTAACATGGAATTTATTCTCCCATAGAGAATGGTGACTAAACTCCTACACCATTATCACCACTGAGTGGGGCTTTTTTGTTTTTGTTTAAAAAACACACACATATAAAGAACAGTTGCTTAACAGTATTAACTATAAGATAACTATGAGCCAAGACACATATGCATCGAATAGTTTATTTAACATTTGTAAAACATGTTGCAGGGTTTATATGGTAGTCTACAGTGGCAAAATAGTATTGATTAATGGCCTCTAGAGTGGAGGTTTCCAAACACAATTGAAATATTTTCAGAAGAGTTTTCATTAAGAAGAAAAACTTCAGGCTCTTCATTGTAACTATGCTAAACAGAGTTACTTCCACATTCATCAGCACTTCTTTATGTGGGCTACAGAAGTCAGTGTTCAGTGGTTAGAGTGTTGGACTAGGATACAAGAGACCATAGCTGGAATCCCGAATCTGCCACAGAAGCTTGTTGGGTGAACCTTGGGCCAGTCACACATGATGTGCTTATAAGGACAGCAGAATGATGTAAGTTGCTTTGGGTCCCCAGTGGAGAGAAGTGGGATATAAATGAAGAAAATAATAACATCATTCCAAGGAGGAAACCCAGTCACTAACTAGTTTACAACCAGGTGGTCAGCCATGTTTCAGAGGGTGCATTCGTGAGGGAGATGAGCACAAGACTGCCTTCAATACCCCACTGGGGCAATTTGAATATTTAGTGATGCCTTTTGGGCACCCCTGGGGTATTTATGAACCCGATCAGTGGCGAGATTTTGACTCCAGCCATAATGAATGGTTTTCTGCAGATCATGTGAAAGCCAAACAACTGGTTCAAGCATTCCACAAGAAGCATCCTCACAAACCTGGAGGCTGAGGGGAGGGCTTAGGGGAGGCAGAATGTCAAGCTCGAGCCTCGCTTGTCATTTGATGTGGTCTACCCACCCTCAGACTCTGTGGCCTCAGGGGTTAATTGCTTTCTCAGAAAAACTCAGTCTGTTTTTGCCAACATGCTGTTTATCTTTCTGGCTAAAAAGGGTGTGTGTGAATGTGAGTATGAGAGTGTCAGCTTACGTAGTAGTCTACGAGGCCTGGGAAACATATGATCTCAGTGCCCACCCTGACCTTGGGTGCAGGAAATTTCTAGGTAATGCAATGGTTAGTGGCAGGTGCGGGGGGCAGCCTTTGGGCACATTTGGATCTTTAGCAGGCTGAATGAGAATACTGATTGGGTAGTGTGCCTTAGGGGGGATGTCTTGCATGCAGTATAGGCTCGGTCCTGGCACCTGGGTGTCAGTTCTGACACAGAATCTGTCCATGCTTAGAACCTTTCCACTTCTCAATACACAAATCCTGCTGATACAAGAGTGTGATGAGAGTGACTGTGTCTGAGACCTGACGCCGGTCTGAAGCAGCAGAACAAATTTAGAGTGCAGTGGCACTTTTAAGACCAACAAAGGTTTATTCAAGGTGTAAGCTTTCCTGTGCATGCACACTTTTTCAAATATTTGAAAAGCTCATATCTTGAATAAACCTTTGTTGGTCTTAAAGGTGCTACTGCACTCTAAATTTGTTTAAATCATATTCTTTTAAGCCTCCACTGAGGTTTATGAGTCAATTAAATCAAGTTGCTCATTGCTCAGAACATATCTGAATTACTATGTAGTCAGAAATGGAGTCAAGCATTTCATTTGACCTAACCTGAAAAGCTGTGGGTGCCTAAATTTTGTGGAGAGCAATCCTGATTCAAAGTGTGTGAACACAGCTAAACTAGCTGTAGAGTGGAATACTGCCAGCCACACAAGAAAAGACTCAAGGCATTTGTCAAAATCAGAAAGGAAGTTGGGCGGACCGCATTCCCCTCCTTAGCCAACAAAGACTGCTTAAGAGAGCTAATCAAACAGCTTCTGTTCATCTACTGGAGCAACAGTTGGGGATTTCAGCCAACCTAAAGAAGGACTTCTTAACTGCTAAGAACATTGCATATATTAGTGCGGTGAAGTGCCACAGATACTCAGCCAGTCAATGTTTTATTTGATGTTAAACTTGTCAGTTACACAGCTTTGCAGTGCACACATCAAAACATAAATTTATCAGATGACTATAGAGAGAAAAAAGTACAACTAGTATGGGTTTAAGTGAAACCTCACCAATAAATAGGAACAAAATAATTCTTTAACGTCAGGGTATTTTAATATAAAAGAACCTGCATTCAATTTTGCAAACAATTGTCAGTCAAATAATAAAGGTCATCAGTTCCCCTTCATTTCATGTCAGACTGGCCTCCATCAGTCAAGAAACTACAAAACTATTCTTCAGTTACATATAATGATGGGTCCATTAGGAATACTGGTGACTGGGCCTTTCAAACTGTTTCAGATAGGCTGCAGAGAAATAATAGTGCCGTAGACTTGGAACTGATATGGTGGAACCATAGTTGCCTATGTTATAGTCTTAGTCTGAAATCTAGACAAACCAATTTCACAGGTTTTTAAAACACTGGAAAAAGCAGAAGCTAGCCCTGAAAGCTGTTTGACCAGCATGACAGACACCATGAGAGAAAGAGAAGGGAAGAAAAAGTATGTGTAATGCATGCAAGAAAATCCCAGAAGAAGCAATGATGAATTAAGCGGCTTATGCTGAAACAGTCAAGCCAGCAAGTTGCAACAAGGAGAAGCCTAAAAGATACCTAGTATATTTTCCCCAAGGCCAATTAGAAAGGAGAAACAGCCCATGACTGCTTAAAATCATTACAGAAGAATGGAACAGAGATCAATGGTAACTGTCTCACTTTGTACTTTTGAGATTGATTTTCCATATATTTATCATGACGATTCACATCATTTAAAGTGACTATAAGCACTAGTAAGTGACTATGATTATATTCTGCACAAGCAACCATTGATTAGCGTTGCAAAAATAATTTTAGGTTGGATGGTTGTAATTATAGTCTGGAGGAGCCTGAACTGCCCTGCCTACCAGTAGTGTAGTACAGGATGAATGGCTGTTTCACAAGGAGTCAAGCCCATTCAACCACAGGACACCTAAGCTTCTCCTGGAGGAAGAGGAACAACCTTTTCCCTATGCTCAGTAACTCATACAAATACCTGAACAATTCATGGGAAATGAAAATAATGCTAGGTATTCATTTGTAGCCCTTAAATGGCAGCTACATCCTCAGTATTGACCATTTTGGTGAGTAACTTACTTCAGAAAAATGAGAAGCTTAGCAATACAGTGCTGTTTCTAGTTAGGACAGAACCAGTCAGTTCACAAGCTGATAACAAGGCACGTTATATGCACACATCCTGGGTTTTTTTTTTTTATCAAGCCTGAGCAGTGTTAATTAAGCCTGCCCAACCAGTAGGCTAACCCCTTGCGGTTTCTATGCACCCTACCAGATCATTCCCTTCTTGCATGAATGACACACTCAAGAGGGAACCTTAATTACTATGATGGAAAAAAACAAAGCTGACTAGACAGGAAATACTAAAAAAAAAAAAAGCAAAATAAGTGGAAGGATTTTTTCCTTTTCAGCCTCTTCTTATAATTTTAGGCTTGCAAAACAGACTGTGCCATGCAGAATTACCAGTAGCACCTAGCATGAGCAGGAAGATATAGTAGGCTGGATTTAATCATTCTCCAAGGAGACTTCTTCCAGTTGAAGGAGTCTCCCCCCTCCAATGAAGAGCCTTTTGAAAAGCTCCCACACCTAGTCATCTAGAGGCAATAACTACAGGTGAACAGGTAAGGCTGAAGTCAGTTTCCAGATTAGCTGGGCCCCATGAGCAGAGCACATTTTCACAAAGGGATCCCCTTACTCAATAAGTGACAGCTTGGTCAAGTGTCATAAAACGTGTATTAGAAGTCTATGAGTGGCAAACTGGAAACTGCTTGTTTACTGTAGTCACAGAGCTTATTGGACTTTACATGGATAATAAATAGTTCCAGAGAGACTTGACTAATTAGCAATTCCCTGCACGAGCTTTCAAAATTCAAGTCATCGACATTCACAGTGTGTAAACATCACTTAGCTATTATACAGTTAACAAGATTCAAAGTTTCTTCTAAAGTGGTACATGAAGAGAGCCATAATTTTGCATACATACAAACACTTAAGATTAGTCTCCATAATGCAACAAATGTCAATGTTGATGAAAGCATCAATTGTTTCCCCTACATTTGGCCCTCTCCAAGCTGTGGAATCTTGTGAGCAAAAATTCTACTTTGTGAGCTACTGGCATTAAAGTTGTTAGCAAACAATTTGGCTACTGGATAAATTAGTTTGCTCTGGAGCCATCCTTCCTGAGTGAAGACAAAATAGTGTGAGCCGGAGGCTAAAAAACTGTGAACTAGCTCACACTAACTCAGCTTAGAGGGAACACTGAGTTAGCTGAACATTTCAGCTATGAAAGGTCACATAAGTGCCAAGGACTGAACAACTAAATGTCTGTTAAGCTGTTTGAAAAGAATACCTCCAGGGAGAGGGACAATGGTGAATTACGGTACATCCATCCATATCTCAGGGAGGTTGTCCCCCCATCTGATATCTCCAAGTGCATACCACTCTAAATTTACAATCCAGTTTTAGTTCTCCACACAGCTCCCACAAGGGTAGAGTACGAAGTGATACTAGGGAAACTGTTCAATATTCTTGACCTTTCGGAGACCATATCAGCAAATAGCCCCCCCCCCCCATTAAAGACAATTCCCATATTTCCCACTGAATCCCTAAAATAAGAAGGAAGCCACTGTCAGCTTTCAGCTATGAACCTTGAAACACTTGGCCTCTCTTACAAGGAAAGCATGAAAACCAGAGGACCCTTCAGTAAGCTTTAAATCAGCTAAGAGGGGGTTCTCCAGCCTTGCTAATCTTGTGGGCATTTCAGGAATTTTGAGAACAGATAGTTTGTTCCACAGGGACTGAAGTCAATCACAAAACATTGGGAGGTTCCAAGCCAAGCATCCTCCTACTGTGTAGGTCCTGAATCGGTGCTCCTCATAGACACAAAAGTGAGCTCTTCCCTGCGCACAAAAGCCTACTGAGCTCTTCTGAAGCACCTCCTGCACCAGTGAGGAGAAAAGGAGGAAATGAGAACCAGTGCACAGATTAGTGGACGTCACAGGCACCACTATCCAGCGTCACTGAACTTGAAAGTGTACTTTTGTTTTTTTTCCAAGTTCTTTATTTCCTTTCCCCAATTCCTCTCATTTGACTCTCTGTGAGTGCTTAGAATTTTTTAAAATTGGAATTCTAGCCCTGAACGATAGTTAAGACTGACTTCCCCACAGCTGGTTGCTCAGCTTATGTTACTTGATATAAAGAAAAAGATGAGCTGAAGATAAAGATATTTCCTGGTACTCCCTCCTAGATAGAGAAGGGGCTTGGTCATATACATCCCAGCTGCTAAGACTTAGAACCCTTATGGGACAGTCCATCAGGTCCACAAAGAACTGCCAGATGGTGGCAGTTCTACCACAGAACGAGCCAAAGGGACTGGGCATCGTGCACAAAGCTACACCAACCTCACTGGAACACCTCCCACCAGATCCTGCACTCCTTGACAATGTCGAGATTGAGTAAGTGGCTACAAACCAGAAAGGCAGGTACAGCAGCAGCATAGATACTCTTTAAGAAGTTTGCTCCTACGCTTTTGTAGCTGGCGGTTCCAAATGGCTACAAAAAGCCCTCCTGACAGTGATGCTAATAAGGCTAGTCAGGAGTCAGTCAGTTCTGCAGGAGAAGCTTTCAGAAGCGACGGAGCAAAACTAACCTTGCCTGTGTATCAGAGTCCATTTCCCCTGGTCTGGAGCAGGTGGAATGGGAGCCTCTCCACCTGTGACCGCTTTTCCCCGCAAGAGGTCGGCTTTAAGATGGGGCATCCTGTCATTTCTGGCCTTGGGCATAAATTGTTCACACATGTGACACATCTTGTCCCTCATCTAGGCAGAGTAGGCACAAGGAATGGTTGTGTGATTGTGATATCCCCCCCCCCCATACTGGGAACATTTAAAAAATATTACTTGTGCTATACCAGCAGAATAAAAAAAAATACAGTAAAAGCTTTATTATCTGTTACTCCTGGGGAATGGGGGTTGCCAGTCAACCAAATGTGCTGGATACTTGAGCTTATTGCACTGCCCCACCCTCTACCCAGAAGAGTCCATGGCACCCAAACCCCACCCCACTGAGAACATCATGGCCACAGGGGACCCTTCTCCCTGAACCACCAAGCTGTCCAACATAGCATACAGACAAGCAGACCAGCTGCCCAGAGCTCTCTGGCATAGCTGGCTATTAACAGTTCAAGGCAGGCCGCAGGGGAAGGTGGCACCAGAGGATATCAGCCGGCGCCTACCAAGAGCTGGAATTATCAAGATGGTGGGCTGTAGAGGCAGGAATGGGGTACACACACTCCTGAAGATGCAGGGATATAGTGGCTGAGGGGGGAACAGCTTTCTCTCTGGGCAATGCTGTATAACTGAGCATTTTGGATAATCAAGTAGTTCACAGCTTGTACTGTAGCTTCATTTTTATGTTGAATTTTTTTTTTAGAAATAATCATCTGTTTGTTTAAATCTGATGACATACTCCCGTAGCCACTAGCCAGGATTTTTTTTTCCTGTTGGGGGGGCATTTAAATTCCTTAAGGGGCAGTTAATTTAATTAAAGTTGAGAAAAGAAATCCTGCCTAAAGGGAAAACTCTATCAGTTCAGTTCAGTTGACCTTTATTGGCATAAAAAAACGGAAAGCTCTATCAATGACTACAACCCCCCCCCCCACTGGAACCCCTCCAGCAGTATTGCAAGTGGCAGTCTGCAATATTAAAAGGACTGTAAGGAAGCTTCATTAAAAGGACTGTAAAAGGAAGCTATACACAATGAGAGCAATTGCAAGGCTAATAAATCTGGAAGGGGGAGAAGCACTCTAAAACAAGAAAACAGCCCCCCACGAGCTACTCATCCCCCACCCACCCCAAAACCCAGGCCTCACCCCACCCCGCAAAAAATCCACCCACTAAGCAACTAGCCTACAAAATACCAAAAAACAGAGGAGGAGCTCTGTGGGTTCTGCCAAGGCCGACGGCTGCTGCAGTCCTGAATTACTGACTAGGAGTAAACACAGAGACCAGAAGAGGCTGATTCCATCGAAGAGAGCAATTGCAAAGCTAGTAACAGCCTGCCCCCCACAGCTTGGCCCCACAGTAAGGGCAGTTATTGCCTGGTTACCCCAGGCTCCCTCCCCTTCCTGGGGGAGGGGGGGGACTGGGAGGGGTGAAGGGGCTTCAAATTCAATAGGGGTGCCTCCCCATGCACCCCACTGCCAGCTACAGCTCTGTTCAACAGCCAGCCTGTACATATGTATGTCCCACATGGGACCGCAACACTGAAGAACTAGCATATCAGAGAGATAAATAAGTTTGAACTCTTATCACCTTCATATAGAAAACTAGCATTGCAAGGAGTTTTTGTGTATGAAAAATCTCACCATGCTCTCTCCAGAAACAGGATTACATGTTATCAGTGCCTATCAAACTATTTTTAATGGTTGGGTTTTTGTTCTGTTGGGTTTAAAGTGAGTATCCACCTTTGATACTGCAGTCAGAAGGAGAAAAGTGACAGAGGGGGCAGTCTTTCCCCTCTAATTCCCTTCGTTCATACAAATCCCCATTTCCTAAAATGTTCTCTCAAGAAGAAAAGCAGCTTGTATTGTATGAATAAGCAACCAGAGGCAACCAGGGTTTTATTAAGACTTCATCTTTCTTCAGTGATGTGGGGTTTCAGAAAAAAAATGAATTGGGAAATTTTTCCAATGCTCTAAGCAGAACCAGACTTGATTTAGTGTGATTAGTGCCCCTTATATTTCATAAACAAAACTGTAATATCCCCATGTTGATTTTATATCCTAAAAGAAAACTGTTAACTGTAATATTTATTAGGGAGGGGGAAAGCAAAGCACTTGAAATTTTTTCAACCAGCACTCTGCTTTTCCTCTCACTTAATCACAATCTTAGAAATGGATTTCCTTAAAAACAAACCATCTGCTGGAGAGAAATGTAACTAGGGTCAAACCAGACATAGGTCATAAAGAACTAGATCTCAAAACCAGGCATTGATTTCATGACATATGTATTCTGTGAACACAAGGGCCAGGTGCTGATTACATGGTACATACTTTGTAGGTATTCACTACACTAAAATCCAGATAACATCAGCCCTTCACCAACTGGTCTTCCTCGGGGCAAAATTAATAAGAGTTGAGAGCTGCACCAAACCAGATCCTCCATGTTCACCTTGCCTTTTCTCAAAGGAGCTCAAGGCAACATACATCCCTACCCACTACGCACCCTGCCTATACTGTGAGGCAGACTGGACTGGGACATAATGGCTGACCCTAGTTAGGGTTGGTGTATGAGCCAACTGACCAGTCTACTGACTGCCTATTTAACTATTGTCAAATATCCCTAAAACCAAGAACTCCATTATGTCGCTTGCAGCATAGTTTTGTCTCCATTGCAGGAGACTGAAGGAGAAGAAGAGATTGGATATACTCTGCCCTTCACTCAGAGTGGCTTACAATCTCCTTTCCTTTCCCCTCCCCACAACAGGTAGGTGGGGCTGAGAGAGCTCTTTTGAGGACTGCTCTTGAGAACACAGCTCTGAGAGAACTTGTGACTAACCTAAGGTCACACCAGCAGCTGCACGTGGAAGAGTGGGGAATCAAACCCAGTTTTCCAAGATTAGAATCCACACTCTTAACCACTACACCAAACTGGCTTGGCTAGGAACTTGGGAGGTGACTGCTAGGCCTGGGTATACTGTTGGATAAACAGGTAGCAGTGGTGGCCAGGAACACCATCCACCAGCTTTCCTCGGTAAAAAGATCTTGCCTCTGTAGTGCATGCCCTGGTAACATCTAGATCGGATTACTCATTTAGCAGGGGAGCACAGCTATCATATAACCCTAACCAAAGAATGGTACACTCCTATCTAAGATGGTCATCCTCTTCCACCAAGCACACAGCTTTGGGAGAAATACACATGGAATGGTAAGGGAGGTACGGGACACCTGCTGCCTAGCCAGCCAGAATCAATCCTGGCGATCAGTGGAGTGACAGATTCCACAGCCAGATTACCCTCACATCCTAGACTGGATTACTTTAATATGCTGTACATGGGGCTTCCCTTGACAGGTGTACAGAATGTTGTTGCAAGAAAGTTGACCACAGTGGGATGGAGGGACCATTATCACTCCAGTTTTGTTCCATATAAACATGCTTCTAATTTCCTTACAGGCCTAATGCAAGGCAGGTATCAGCATTTAAAGCTGTATATGGCTTGGGACCAATATACCTTAGAACCGCCCACTCCCATATGAACCTCCCTTCATATGTCAGCTTTTGTGGGAAGCCTTGAGGCTATTATCTGAGACTAGATAGGGGACAACCTAAGAAAGGCTGTTTTCAGTCATGCAAACAAAACTGTGGAATCCCCTCCCTAGAGATTCATCTGTCCCCCTTCAATCATCTTCCACCAGCGGGTAAAGTCCATTGTGAAGTATCAGAAGAGAGCAAACGTCAACAGTCACCACACAGGTTTTCTAGTACAGAAAGCAAGCAAAAATGAACAAGAAAAGCCAAACTCACCTGTCTCCTGTTCTGAGCCCTTGCAAGTCTAAGCCTTCGAGCAGAATAAAATATGAAGTACCCCACTGTGGCTGCTGTTACAATGAAGAAGGACACAGAAACAAAGAAGATGGAATAGCTGTTCATCCACGATCCATGCTTTTTGCCCACTTCAATAACCATGGTCACTTGGAAGCCATCCCCAATCCTGCGAAGGATTTCTCTGCCTTTAAGATAGCTGATCATAATAGCAACTGTGTCTCCTGTACCTATAAGAGAAAATAGTCCAAACATTAGCTTCATACATCAAAAGGTGATCAATAACTTGTGAAAGCCTATTTAATGTTCTATAGTCCAGAGGTAGGCAAAACATGGCAACAGTGACACAAACTATTTTGTTTGGCAGAGCAACTTCTACACCATCCCAAAAGCAGGAGTGTGGGTGCAATAGGATGGGTCAGGCCATGGCTGGAAAATGCAGAGTACGGGACTCCCACCAGTACAGCAGTAACTACTTAAAATAAAAATATAAACTGTGGTAGCTCAGAATTTTGCATGTACACCCTTCCCCATCTCCAATGCTGTCATGCTCCACCAGGATCCTGCTCACAACACATATTTTCAAGTCCAAATAGGTATTATTTTTATCTTTTGCAATGACATTCTTAAGTATGTATGCAGTAAGTCTGGCCAAGTATAATCCCACTCCTTTTTATTTACTGGCACACCAATATTTTATATTACGGGGCTCCCCCCCCCCAGCATTTTTCTTGCTTCATTCCAAAAAAGTTTAAGCAAGCAATTACTGCTGAACTGAGCTATGATGCTCATCAGCAAACAATGCCTGATTATACTGTAAATGTTATGGCAGCTGAATGAGAATATTACTCTAACACCCGCCCAATCATAAACTCTTCAGCCACACTGCACAATGAACTGAGAAGTGAAAGCATGCAGTGCCACCAATCACTGAATAGAACCACTCCATACTTCAGTTCCTTAGGACAGCCTAAAATCACCTCCACCATGTTTAAGATGTCAAACAAGCTTTTATGAATGTTGTTGTTCATATCTAAGCTGGCTGGGTGGCTTAGACTGAGCCATCTGAAACTGAACCCAATGAAGACGGAGGTCCTGTGCCTGAGTAGGGGCAGTTCGGGGGTAGGGATCCCACTCCCAAACTTCGATGGGGCGCCTCTGGTGCCAGTGCTGGAAGTTAGGAGTTTGGGAGTGCTCTTGGATCCCTCCTTAACAATGAAGGCCCAGGTAGCAGCCACCGCCAAGTTGGCCTTTTATTACCGCCTTCAGCTGATTAGGCAGTTGGTTCCCTTCCTTGATCACAATGACTTGGCAACAGTGATCCATGCAATGGTCACCTCAAGATTAGACTACTATCTACATGGAGCTGCCCTTGTTGCAAATTTGGAAGCTGCAGCTAGTGCAGAATGCCACAGCCAGGCCTCTGATGGGCCTTTCCAGGTGGAAGCACATCCGGACTGTGCTGAAGACATTGCACTGGCTGCCAATAGCATACCAAATCCGCTTCAAGGTGCTGGTTCTTACCTTTAAAGCTCTATATGGCCAGGGTCCGACATACCTGAGGGACCACCTTTCCCCATATGTACCCCAGAGAGCACTATGGTCAGGGTCCCAAAATCGATTGGCCCCCCCAGGACCCAAGGATGCTAGGCTTGCTATTACCAGAGCCTTCTCAGTGGCAGCTCCACACTGGTGGAATAAACTCCCAGAAGAGATCAAGGCCCTGTGGGATCTTCTACAGTTCTGCTGGGCCTGCACGACGGAGCTCTTCCACCAAGCTTTCAACTAAGGAGCTGCTACCACTACTACCATCAACAATTTTACTAATAGAGCCCTGGCCCTTGGCTCTGACATCCATAGCCTGTGCCGCCACTCATACCAGGTAGATCATAGAGCAGAACTTCTGTCAGATTTATATGCACCCATATTGAACTCCATCATTGATGTAATTAAGTAAATATTGCCAGCACTTTATGTAATTTATATAACTGAACTGTTGAATTTAATGCTTTAGATAATTTTATATAGATTTTGTTATTTATGTACTGAACCATGTAAACTGCCCTGGGCCTGCTTTGCAGGGAGGGCAGGGTACAAATTTAAACAAACAAACAAATAAACACGCACAATTATTCAGGTTCCAGCTATAGAACTAAATCAGACTTTAAAAGTTTCATTGTGTTAATGTGAACTTTTGCTCTATTTGCTTATTGAGACACAGCCCTGAAGCAGCTGAAATTTCTCTGGAAGAGGTAAAGAAAACAGAGTTGTACTTACCTGTAACTATTGTTCATCGATGTCTTCTGTGCAGACACACATTGCAACCGCGCTTGCACAGGCTGACCGCAGGACATTTTCTTTTTAGCTCAAAAACTTCAAAGAGGGGGTGCCTTGCCCTTTTTTGGAGCTGGCGCATGCACGGGATTCCTGCCCAGCACATTACCTGCTCCATCTGCAGGCTCCCCCATCCCTCAGTTCCCACTAAGCTGCCGCGAGCCCCCTTCCACAGCACAATAGGCCCTGAGAGAACTCACGGCAGGGCAGGGGGGAGGGAATGTGGGTCTGCACAGACGACATTAATGAACAAGTTACAGGTAAGCGCAACTCTGGGAGGAGGTGGGGTGAGTCTCTCACTGGAACAGAGCCTGTAGAATAGCCTTGCCCACATCTGCTCCTTTCCAGATTTTACCACATGAAGTTCAAGGACATTAATAGGGGGGGTATTTTGCATTAAAGGCCACCGGCCCTGCACCCAAAAACAGGGGCATCAGGTTTTGAAATCCCCGGGGGAGAGGCGGTGGCAGGTGCTCTGTTTCACCGGGGGGGGGGGCTCATTCCCCCCCCCGGAAATTTCGGGGGTGGCCCGAGCCCCCCCCCCCGTAGTTTACGTCTGTGCCCAAAAACCTCTGCAGTCCCAACCCAATAGCGAAGCATCCATGGTCAGAGTCACCTGAGGAACCCAGAACCCTGAAAACATCATAATCTAGCCAGCACTGCAGAGACCTAACCACCACCCTAGGTATTGAAAAACAGCATCCTGGGGGATGTTTGTTACAGTCATAATTCTTAAAAAACCAAATTTGCAAGTTCCACACTTTGCAGGAGGTCTTGCTAATGGGATCACCACAGTGGTTGAGGTCATAAGCCCTAGTAGCCACTGAATTGCTTTCACTGGCTGCCAACGCTCTCTAATACAGCTTAACACCATTGCCTTAATGCTTTTAGCCCTGTCTGCGAGCAAAAAAGCTCTCCCTGTGGTAGCACTGAGGGTGGCACCAATGAATTGTACCTACTGAGAGGGTTCAAGGCAAGATTTTCCCCAATTCACCGTTAGGGCTAACCTGCCACAGGTGGAAATGGTGGGATGACTGTGGTAATTCAGTAGGTCATGACTGGGGGTCACAATAAGCCAATTGTCTAGGTATGGTAAAATAGAACGACCCTGTGTGCTCTATACTTTGTGAATACTCTCAGCGCAGTAGCAAGACCGAATGGGAGGGGCGTGTATTGGAACATCTCAGAGCCCTGTCTGAACCGTAAATACTTCCTATGGGATTGGTGGATTGAAATATGAAAATAGGCATCCTTTAAATCAAGGACCGCGAACCACACACTTGGGGCAGCCTTTTATCATCTGTGGCTGATTAGGCAGTTGGTTCCCTTCCTCGAACGCAATGATCTGGTGACAGTGGTTTATGAAATGGTCACCTCGAGGTTGGGGCAACTCTGGAAGCTGCAGCTGGTGCAAAACGTGGCGGCCAGGCTGTTGATGGATCTCCCTATAAGGGAGCACATCCAGCCTGTGCTAGAAGCATTACACTGGCTGCCAATAGCATTCCAGATTCACTTCAAGGTGCTGGTTTTGACCTTTAAAGCCCTTTATGGTAAGGCCTGCCTAGCTGAGGGACTGCCTTTCCCCACATGTTCCCCAGAGAGCACTTCGATCAGGATTACAAAATTGCCTGGCTCTCCCTGGTCCGAAGGAAGCTAGGTTAACATCAACCAGGGTCAGGGCATTTTCCTTAGCCGTTCCAACTTACTGGAATGAGCTCCCTGATGAGATCAGGGCCCTGCGGGACCTCTCATAGTTCCACAGCACCATGAAAAGAGTTTTTCCGGCAGGGTTTTTGATAGGAGCCGCTCTTTATCAGCCATGCTCTGGGTCAGCCTTGAGTTAGAAGTCATCTAGGGCGGTAGTACAGCTGACCGCGTCAAAATGCACTTTATTCAGCGTATCACCATCGATATTAATTGTTTACTATGTAGTTTGCACTGAGATGTATTTTTATATTGATATATATATTGTTTTATTGGTTTTATGTGAGCTGCCCTGTGCCTGCTTCAGCGGGGAGGGCGGGGTAGAAATTAAAGTAATAAATAAATAAATATTCTGAGATCCAATATGGGCCTGTGCTCACCATCTTTTTTATCCAGTAGGGGGAAAAAATCTTGAATGGAAACCCCAGGAGTGAAGCCTGCCTGGGACCCATTCCACTGAGCCCTTCTGCAGGAAGTTCCACTAGCTGAACTCTGAGTTCTGGGTAGGGGTTATCTACCACAGTTGAAGCCGGGTGGCAAGGGGGTTGGGACAACAATTCTAACCAGTAACCTTCCTCAACTATAGACAAAACCCAACTATCAGAACTAATCTGGCGCCAAGTCTCTGCAAATTGTGCCAGCCTATCTTTAATACTGGGAACATCTGCAACTACTGGGGCAGATAGTCAGAACTTTGCTGGCTGTTGGCCCTGATCCATCTGGGGGTTCTTTTGTGTAGACCTCAGCCATGGGGTACTATTTCTTTTTGAAAACGGGGATGACTGGAAAGGGCGTTGACAACACACAAATGACAGCTGATGGTACTGTATCTGACCCCTGCAGAAAGGGGTAGCAAAGCTGTGCTGCCTTCGAGATAAGCATTGTCTCTGGGCCGGAGCTGAGGAAAACACACTCAGCGATCTGGTTGCCTGGCAGTTCTTCACAGTGGACAGGAACTCATCCGTGGACTGTGAAAAAAGAGTTGATACCTCAAAGGTGAGCTCCTCAACTTTACAGCAAGTCTCCAGAGGGAGAGCAGTCTTCCATAGCCATGAGTGCCTCTTGAGGACTCTAGCAGAGGCCATCAATCTGGCTGATACATCAGTGGCCCATGCCCATGCTAATCTCCTGTTTTGAGAGTTTAATTGCCTCAGACTGGATAAGTGTAGCCAGGGACTTGGATTTATCAGACAACTTGTCCAGGTACCCAGAAAGACTCTCCTAGAGGAAAGTTGGTAGCCTCCCATAATCATTTGATAATTTGCTGCTCAAAAATTGAGAGCATAGGAAGCATAAAACCTTTTTCCCAAAGCGTCCAGATGGTGGCTTTCCCTGTCGGCTGGGGATGAATGCTGGCTGGGCTGCTGGCATGCCTGCATGTCTTCCTTAACTAATGAAGATGGAGGTGAGTGCATGGGCAGAAACTCACAGGAGTCCTGCTTTACTCTGTATAAATTTTCAGTCTTACAAAGTGTGGCCTGAATAGAGGCTGGTTTCTGCCAGATTGGAACTGTGAAGTCAAAAAGACCTTCCAGAATTGGAAATGCAACTATCCCTGGAATGTTGGAGTAAAGATGACTCAAAATTCTGTCCTTCAGATGATCTGAAGTGGAAACATCGATGTCAAGAGCTTTTGCCATTCTTAGCATTTGTTCTACGTAGAGATGGAGGTCTTCGCTAAGAGACACTGGGATCAGATCACCCAGGGTATCATCGGTTAATGGGTCCAAGGCACTCTTGAAACTATAACGAGATGCTGTGGAGACCTCTTCTTCAGGCTTATAGTATGGAGACTGGAACAGAACCAGTGTGGGGTGGGCATCCATGTATCCCCATGCATTTGAGTCATGCCCCTCTAAAGTTTGAGGGTGATGTCCAGCCCATCTATTTAAATAGGATGGCAACACATAGTAAGAATGCTGAGGAGGGCTCACAGGTTGCCAAGGGAAGTCCTGATTCCGAGGGTACCAATTGTCCTGCAGAGATGCCAGGCTGATCGTCATCTGCATCCAAAAAGGAACCAGCAAAGGAGGCTATATTCAGCGACGGGGTGTGCGGGGAACTAGGATGATATCCTGATCAGTCTCTGGACCCTTGTAAGATTTCACATGTCTTGACTTAGGTGGGGACTCTGTCTTCTCCTTATGTTTTGATTTCTTATGCTCCTTTGCAGGAGGTTCCAAATGCAACCAGGCCTTGGTTGGTGAATCTGGAGAAGGCGAACGCAGGCACCTAGATTCTGCCTCCAGAGCAATCAATGTGGCTCTTTTTGGAGGGATTGGAGCCATCCTAAGAGTTGGACCTGTAGGAACCGAACTGACCAATAGGAGCCCAGAACAAGGTTCAGTAGTTAGAGCTGAGGGACGCAGACCCGAGATAGCAGGGCCTGAGCTCAGAGTCACCTTGGAAGGAACCAAGGAGGACAAAGCCTTCTCCCACGGTGCAGCTTTCAGCTTAGAGGCCTTATCTGACTGAGCCTTCGGAGTAAAGCGCTGGCAAACTGAACAAGCTCCAACACTGTGGGCCACACCTAAGCAGAGAAGGCAGAGTTCAGGCTTGTCGCTGTGCGTCATCTTTGTTCCACATTTTGCACATTTTTAAAACGGTGCCTTGGATGCCATGATGAAGGACCACAGGCACAAATAGGGAGAGCCTGGATGATGGGGCTTGCCTCTCACAAAATAGACTCCCAAAGGAGTGCAAGATGAGCCCTCAACAGACAAAAGGGAGTCTTCTTTCATCCACAATGATGAAGAAAATCAATGGAATGCGCTAGAAAGCCTCCTATCCTCGTAGCAACAACAAAGGAACTGAGGGGAGGGGGCGCCTGCTGATGGAGCACATGACCACCCCAACTGAGGATGAGGAAGATGGTGACTGCCAGCTAGCTAGCACTGCTGTTAGACCCCCACTAGTATTAGTCCTCTTCGAATTTGCATCTACTGACTGTCCTGTAAATTTCATATACATCCAGCCCTCCTCCTTCCCCTAAGCACCAACAAAAGCAAGAACCCAAAAGCAATCTTGGGACTGGAAGTGAGGAGAGAAGAACTAAATCTAGACTAAAAATGTGCATTTCCGTCAAGAAAACTTGTGAACAATGTTCCCTCTAAGCTGAGTTAGTGTGAGCTCACAGCTTTTTAGCCTCCAGCTCACACATTTTTGTCTTAGTTCAGGAAGGATGGCTCCAGAGCAAACTAATTTATGCAGTAGCCAAATCACTCGCTCACAACTTTAATGCCAGTAGCTCACAAAGTAGAATTTTTGCTCACAAGACTTCACAGCTTAGGGGGAGCATTGTTTGTGAGTCAGGGACTATTGCTGGTTCACTGCAAGCCAGTCTGTACACTACTGTGCCCAAAGTTCTGTTCAGTCTTGCAACAGAGCTTTCATATTATTACAGGTATTCAGAGACTATTTAATTGTCTGTTTGATCTTTGCCATCATGAAAATATAGACAAATAAACGGCAGTTCAGGAAACAGTAACAATATACTGACTAGGAAGAACACTTTATTGCAACCACTGAAGCTAAAAATGAAATGCTCAACAGGAAATATAGGCCCTTGCATCCAATTCTCTGACAAAGCCCTCATAAGTCTGAGCAAAACCAAATTTTAGGGGTTGCCCACCTAAAGCCTAAACACATAGCCAAAATAAAACTGCATAAAAATAAGTCCAACTCCTCCAGGAGTAACTGAGACAGCACCACCCTGCAATTATGTCCAATAACATCCCTCATCCCAAGTCTAGATTTAGAACAGGATAAGGCAGAAAACAGAGCCACATGGACTCACAGTACACAGTAAGCAGTATATACAACAAAGAGGAAGGAAAGCAAGGGTGACCAGCACCACCATCCTTTAGCATGACACAATATGACAAAGTCATAAACGCTTGCTCACTCTCCACTGGATCCACAGAAACACATAGGAATTACTAGCCTCAAGCTATAGACCAGACCATAAAAGACCAAATTGTAAGTAACGAGGGGAGGAGACTGTGGTACACTGTTTCATGTCTGAGTCAAAACTCTCACTTCCCCTGGCGCTTGTCCATACACAGGCCTGTCTCAGATCCAGGAATCAACAAGGTTATAGCCAGGACAGGTAACCAACTATGCCTCTATCACTTCCTGCTCCAGGGAGGCACAGTAAGAATAGACATTTGTACCTGCTGCCTGGCAAGTTTGCGGGGGGGGGGGGTTTGCAGAGGAGGAGCAGTGGAGTACATGACATGTTTGTAGTAGCCGCACTTCACCAACCCACAACACTGATGACACTTTCCACCAAAAGATGCAGCCTGATATCATTTGGCAATACACTATCAACATTCTGAATGTCTAGCAACTTAGAAACAAGTTTCTGCTTGCCATTGTCAATAGTTTTACGGACATTCTGCTCAAGCTTTAATTGCATGCCTTTCACATGGTATATTTAGCATACCCTTTGTAATATTTCCTTATTTCAGTTAGATTTCTGATAATACCCCTTTTTAGTAGCAGAGGATACTTCTCTACTTTTAGGGCCACATACTAGTCAAGCAGCTACTAGTCTCATATTTATATACCCAAGAAATGTAATCCCCTTCTAATCAGTAAAAGAACAGTATAAACTGAAGCAAAGGTGAGTGAAGGTTCCAACCAGGAAACTTTTCCCAGACAGTAATTGCACAACTAATGCTGAAAGCAAAACGTGGCTAAAAGCATTGGCAGTGCACCAGAAAATTTGCATTGAGGGTTCATAAACAAGAACACAAAATGTAGCGTTGAACTCCTTCCGATGAGGTGCTTGTGTCCAAGCCTTCAAACATCGTTACCACCAATGAGAGATGATTTTAAGGTTTGGGGCAGGGTTTGGATGAACAAGTATTGAGACAGAATTACTAGAGTAATTATTCCTATTTGAGAAATCTATTGCTGCCATCGAACTGGGAAATCCATCCATTTGGGAAATCCTTCTCCTAGTAGCAAGAAAAAGTGGCACAATCTGTTTATGGGGATAGCTTGACGGGTGGTGCACGCAACAAACTTGGTAGTGCCTTTAGCTTCAATTAGATTAATGTCCCATAAGGAGATTATATCAACTACAGATACACGAGTATGTGCTGTGGACAAGGTAACCTTGCAAGTGCCATCAACCTTCTAAAAATAGGTCAATTCATCTAGACAAGGAATGTACACAACTAGGCAAAATAATGTTATTACAT
Organism: Lepidodactylus listeri; assembly: GCA_029233225.1. Lineage (NCBI taxonomy): Eukaryota > Metazoa > Chordata > Lepidosauria > Squamata > Gekkonidae > Lepidodactylus > Lepidodactylus listeri. The sequence goes on from JARCFY010000013.1 coordinate 41,530,011, forward strand.
ATTTGTTTCCCTAAATGTGATGAGTACCCAGCTGATTCTGGGTGATCACAATCTTCCCAGTGTCCTAGTTCAGTCTGAAGTATATAGGGTATCTATGCCTTTTGCATTCCACATAAGTGCACATAACATAGTTAGAGGTGCATATATATTCAAATGGAAAATTATTCTCACTATACTACAAAAAAGTTGTTCAGAGCATGACACAGGGGATGCTGGCCCTCTAGGAGCCCACAGCAATCAGTTTCCACAATGAATTTCCACAATGTACAGCGCTGGTTCAAAGTAAGGGTTACGGCTCTCGAACTGCTTTATGTTCTACAACTTAAGCTCTGGGCAGGCTGCTCTGACAACAGCCAACGGTGGGATCAAACAAGTCTGTTACTATCCCCATTATCTTTTCCTGCTTTGACAATGGCTAACTTTAGTGAGGTGACAGATCACCTGTCAGTCACGTGTCCCTTAAGGGGGAAAGTTGCTATACAGCTGTAAGCTTTTTGTTCTGAGTCAACCACAGCTGCTTCCGTGTGTTTCTACTACAATGCCACCTCTATTCCAATCAGTTTCTTATAATGAAATAAAAGCTGTTTTGCAAGCTTTTGATCCCCCCCCCCCCAAGGTTAAACTAGATAATTTTCTGGAAGACTTTCATTGTTCATTTCTAGTTTTTAGATTTTTTATGATTTTGTAACAGATGTCAAAGATTTCATGGTAAGCACCTGTTAAACTTCTAAGTTTCTATTTGTTTTCTCTAAACAGCAGCAAGTCTATGTAGGAAGACAGAAATATAAATAATTTGTTTTATAGACAATCTGAACAAGGTAATTTGACTTTGAGGAGCAGCTCATTATTCTCACTAAGATGTTTGTTTAGTTTCAGCTGTCTACCGGGAAGGGAGGCATGACTAATGGAGATACAAACAACAGAACACATACCAAGAGAGGGCTGAACAATTGGCACAAATGTTCAGCCTAGTAAAACAAACCTCCAGTTTGATATTTATCCAAATTTTATTTTAAAGCTCAAAAGGTTGATAGCCTGGTTTCATACAGAGTGTTCAGAATATAAAGCAGCTAGCAAAGCCATTGAAAACAGATTTATCAACTGACCAAGCAAACAAAAAGTTGCAAAAGTAACATGAAAAGGACAGTTTCCCAACCCGAATAGAGCTTCTGTACAGACAGCAAACCCATATACAAGGTTTCCTATCTAATATGTATCAATTTAATCATCTGATGCTGGTGCTTCCACATTTCCCAAAGGATAACTTCATTTTTTCCTAAAAGTAGATGGCTATGTGCATCCTGTGATTTAGTATTTATACTACATCATCTAATTTTAACAGGCGCCTGTGACCACTGTAGGTTTGGGAAGGGCTAAGAAGCCTCTGGGTAATAACTGAAGCATGGGAGGGAGGGGGAGGGATAAATTTTAGAACACTTCATGCATACATTAGACAGGGGGAAGGAAGGGCTACAACATCCATATTAACTTCATAATCTTGATATGTTCTGAAGAAAGAGTTTGCTGAATTGTTCTTGTTATAATGCAAACAACTGCTATTGCGTTAGCAGCAAGTTTTCAACTGTGAAAACCAAACCAGAATTCTGAATGAGGCCATCCAGTTCAGCCAAATAGTGGTGATAAAGGGGGAAATTTACAGCAGCTGGTCAACCTTTCCTTACACACTTTTCCTTTACAAGCTTCCCCTGTTGCACTTGCCCATAATCAAACTTTCCAGCTACCTTATCCATGACAATTCCAGTATCGATTTGCACCTACTAACTATTGCAGTACAAAGTCACCAATGAAACTGAGGGCCAAACTCTATGAGGCACTGGAACACCTGTGATCAAATCCCCAGTGCATTTTCTCTTGGTGAACAGCATCTGTGGAGAGCCCTGATCTGGACCAGGGTGATTACAGAGCATCCAGGAAGGATTTTTTAAAAATACTACTTTTAAAGTAAAATTGTTATAGTGCTTGCCACGCTCTCGAAGACACCAGGATTGAAAGCGAAGTCTTGGGTGACTCACAATTTTGCATTTAATGAAACCTGTACTACTATAGAATTGTCTCTTAGCTATCCAGCTACTTTCTCAAAGAAACAGTCTCTAAAAATTCAGAAGTCAACTAGAGTACTTCCATAAGTGCATGTAGAGCTACTGCCTACCCCTATACACATGTTTTCAAACCAACACAGCTACCCTTCTGGGATTTGATATTACCTTTTTAATTAATTCAATAGTTTTACAAAGTTTTGCTCCAGCAACACTTGTCACTTCGTTGATTCTGATTCTTTCCTAGACAAGTTCCAGAAGGTGGTACCAGAAGACTATTGTTTCTCTATACTGGAATTGTTTCATACCTACAGGGCTGCTTAGGGTTCAGTTTTGAATGCTGTACTTTTAAACAGGTGGTTATCACAGTTTATGTAACTTTGTATCACTGTTGTTGTATTTACTTCTGAGTGGGTCTTTGACCATAATAAATAATGCAATTCAAAGAGGTGTTACAGATGTCCTACATGGAACGACTGGGAGAGGTAGCTTGGCGATGAGTAATGGAACCAGAATTCTAACATACCCAGTTCTATCCCTCTTTTTAATTCAAGCCACATGAAATAATGAGGATGCTGATTGACTGGAGATAGACAAAACAAAAATGAGCATACCAGGTTAGGGAATTCCTGTTGTAGATAAAATTATACTCTTCCTAAATAATCCATTTTACAGTTTTGGAATACTACCGAACACATCTTTGCTTCTGGACCCAGGGTTAACAGCCCAAAGCACCTTTTTTCAGGTTCAACTGATTTGCCTTCTGAGTTTACTACTGCAATTTAGTGTCTTAAACACTATCATTCATGCCTGAGTAACTTTCAGATTAGAGTACTGTAATTTAATCTGTATGAGACTGTTCTTTAAATTAGCTTAAAGTGCTGCAACTCATCTTTTGGCTGGTGGCAAACCATGGGAACACACTGCAACAGCATATCAGCACCTTTCTGGATTCAGTGCATGGTGCTGGGTATGACCTATAAAGCCCCAGGCTGGGTCCAACACAGAGACGTAAAATTTCCAGAAAGGTTGAAGCTGCTGGGGGGGGGGGGGGAGAGAATGTCTCCCCCCCCTTTTTTTGAGGAGGGGGGAATTGAGGGAAAACTGAAATATATGCAATACTTCCTTTCCTATCAAACCTAAACTTATTTTACCGATTTAACAACATGTATTATTTATAACTTAATTAACATATAAAATAGTACTATTTGGCATATTTAGGAAATTTAAAAGCATCTGCCTTCATTTTCTGTGAGAAAAATTGCAAGTATATCTAATACTTGAGAAAGTTGTGGACTGCAGCACCCTACGCTAACACAGCACTTGTATCCAATTTTTCCCACCTGAGGTAGAAAAAAATAAAGCTTCACAGAAGAAAACAAATTCTGTAGTAAACAGAACAGTGTATTATTTGGACAGAAGTACTCTTATACAGTCACAATAGGCAGAATTACCAGCATGTTTGGAAATGAAATTAAACTTTATAATACTGAAAGTACTGAACTCTTTTAAAATATTTTAAACACATTACAGCATAATAATCTTTGCCAGCATTATTTACATTTAAACAGGCAAATCTTGAAAACGTTGTTTGTGTTTTATGATATATACCAGAATTATCTACTGCTGTCAGTTTCTTATATAAAAATTTTCATACTGCACATTTTGAGCACAACTGTTGTTTCACTCATTTTAAAAGAGAAAATATTTTATATGGGTTTTTTTTAGTGCTCACTGAATTTGGAAAATGTCTTCATACATCTTGAGTGTGAAAAACCTTGCCTTAAGAAGCATTTCACTAATTCTAAAACAGAAAATATTTCATGGGAGTTTCTTTTACAATATTCTGCCAAAGTTCCCAATTTTTCCATCAGGAAAAACGATCTACCAGTGCAGCCCTGCTCTGCGTATCCACTTTTGTGAATGCAAGGTTAGCATTTTGGGGTAGCACAGTACTCAGTAGTTGCCATGGTACTAGGGAATGTCCCCCTTCAAGAAATGGTCACATCTCATCCGTCACCTCTTCCAGAAGCTGATGCATATTCATGTTCTAGTAGGTTTTTGAGAAATTAATATTTTAAAATTTATGGGTATAATTTATGAAACTTTGACTCATTTTGTTTTGTTGCTCTTTCTGGCTTAATGGGTTTTTTAAATTGTATACTAATCTTGAGTATTTAAAAAATATATATGAACTCAGTAAAGACATTACTGAAACCAGTCACATTATACAAATGACAAGTCATTAGTAAATCAGACGCCAAACTGTTTCTTGGTCTCTCAATACAATGTTGAAAAACCAATCACACAAAATCACCCAGTCTGTTATTAGCACTACAGAAAAATTCATTCCACTCCCTCCAATGAACTCCTACAAGGTAGGAGACAAACAGATGTTGACTTCATAATTATATATTGAGAAATACAGAGTGAGAATGCCTAGCTGTCACTACAGAGTTTAAATCTGCATCACGACTAAAGCACTTCAAACTGCTACTGGGGTCTTGGATGCCCAAAAGTTCCACCACAGTAAAAATGCAATATGGAAAGTTATCATGTTGGTGAGAAGGGTTAGCTTTCTCTCTGACATGCTGGCTTTCCAAATGTAGGGGACTGTTTAAGATGGGGGGCACCCAAGCATGCAAGTCCCTCTAGAAAAGCTGGTACAGACACAGTTAGGCTGTCTCAGTGAGAAGTCTGTATATCCAAAGCCGGTAAAATACCTCAGTTAACTTTTAAAAAAATCTATTTCATCAGCAAGTGTTTAATTTCCAAGCATGCTATACTTTTAAATGCAATAGACAAGTTTCCTTTGAAGAGAAGGGCAATGAGGTAGAAGCGCGTGGTGAATTTCTTTTAACTTCTCATTTACATTGTATTACACAAAGGATTCTTGGTTTCACCCACACAGCTTTCCACTTTACTACGTATCTAAGAGGCGATGACTGGAACGATCTTCAGGATAGCTGTAGAATAACATGTAAGTGCTTATCTGGTTATTTCTCTGTTCACTTGCTGGCACTATTTTGCAAAAAGTTTCCTTACTGGATAAGAAAAGCCATCATGCACCCCTCAATTGCCATCAAAATCATCCAGTGTCTTCAAAGAATCTGTATTTTGGGGGCATTTAAAGTATACAGAGTAGCTTAATGAGAAAAACACTCAACAACATAACACTCTTTAAATCTAACTAACGCAGAAGTTGCATACGTACTTTGTCCTGCTGCACCATTTTAATTCTCCTGATGAGATTCCTGCTTTTGAAGGTCAATATAGATTATTATGTCAGGTGGGTAATTACCAGCAATGGTTTTGTACTTTGAAACCTTTCACAGAAAGGCAGCATCTCCTTGCAGCAACATTTACCAAGTTGATAAGATTCAGCACTTACATGTTCACTAGGTAAATATTTGGCCTGGGACTTATTAAAGCCTGGGCATTGACCCTCTGTTAACCATCAGGAGACATTTAACACTATTAGAACATCTGTGAGGTCCCTTTTCTCCCCCAAGTACCAAGTTGAACAAGTTATAGTACTTTTAGGTAGACAATGGGAACTTTCAAAATAAGTTATGGTAATCTCTTAATGTAGACACAACTGTCAATTATCTGATAAATATCAATGTTACTAAATAATACTTAGCATTTATATAGCATTTATATAATAGCAGTTATACAGTGCTCAAAGAGCTTAACTACATCATAATACTTGTAAGTCGAGCTAAAAATATTAATAATGTTTGTTTAGGTCAAACAAATCCCTTGTGAAAGCTAGTCAACACAGTCTTTTATACTGCATTGGGCCTTGGAGCAGGCAGACATAGAGAGACTCATCCTGCTCCAAAGTCAGTGCATTACAAGACACCTTCTCTCTGAGTCCTGATGCACACAAAGAACTTGGGGAATGGCCAGCAGAGACCACTAACTGTTGCTGACTAATAGTCAATTTGAGAACCTGAATCAGTGCAAATTACTTGATTGTAAACAACTTATGCATTCCTCATTGGTTCAGGTCGTTGACTATCTACAGTAGCAAGTGTCTGGTCTCTGCTGTAAAGGGACTGGCAAAGTCAATATATCCTTTACTGAGGCACTCAATTAAATGACCAAACAACATACAATCTCTGTATAAAACAGACTAAACTTCAGTTATTTGACAGCTTTATATGAACCTAAATCCCTTTATTGCTCTTGTTAATTGTGCCTGTGAAGGAACAGATTCAAAAGCCCCTTTCCCTCAGATCCCAGGAGACTGGAAGAGCCATGCTGCCAGCCCAGGTCACTCTCTGCCTTGTGAGACAACTGCTTTCCCTTACTCCCAGAGGGTAAACTTCTCCCTTAAAAACCGCAACCAAATCTGAAACAGTATCTCTTGCTGGACGGGTTTGTATATTTGGCACTTTGTACCTGCATTACCATTTAGAGGCTCCACCTAGTTGCTGTGTCGCCCACTTGTCACTTGTACTAGCTAGTGGGCGGACAATCGACTGCTTTTTCAGGCTTTAGGAATGGTGAGCTCAACCACTGCCCCTCCCCTTCACTGCTCTTTGAAAAGCAAGACTGAATAGGTGTGGTGTGTTTACAGAGATCAGGCTGAGCAAAGATACAAAGAAATGGTGAAAACACACCATCCTCTTATCCTAAAATCTATTACTTACCCAAACAATGTTGTTGCTAGGATAGGCTATTTTTATTATTCCATTCGATTTTTATCCCATCTCCCCGCCCCCAGCAATCGGGGCTCAGGGCAGTTAACAACATAAATAAAAATACAAATATGATATAAAACAATTTAATATACTGTTACTCTAGCATGACAATCAGAAAAGCTAATAGTAGGCCAAGTTAGTTAAATTTTATTGCACTACAAAATCAGCTCCAGGGACTCAGTAATAATAATAATAAAAAAGTAGTAGTAGATCAAGAAATATTTCCTCTATGGAATGCCTGGAAGAATACCTTTGCCTGCAGGACCTGCAAGGCACGAGTCTATTTAGACAGAGCCCTCCACCAGGTGAAGATCACAATTGAAAAAGCCCTCATTCTGGTCAAGGTTGAACGAGCTACCCGAGGGCCAGGCATCACCAGAAGTCTGTGTGAAGCAGAATACAAGCACTGCGGGGGGGGGGGGGGGATGCGTGTAATGGGAGAGGTGGTCCTTGAGGTATGATGGACCCATTCCATTTAGGGCTTTAAAACCAGCACACCGAATTTGCCCCCCAAACCAACTGGAAACCAGTTCAGCCGCTTCAAAATAGGCTGAATATGTGCAAACCATGATGTATTGGTCAACAGTCTGGCAGCCACATTCTAGAAAACCTGAAGTTTCCAAAGCATCTTCACGGGCATCCCTGGGTAAAGCTAATTGCAATAGTTTAATCTGGAGGCAACCGTCGCATGAATCACTGTGGACAGGTCCAACCAGGACGAATAGGCAACAGCTGACAAACCTGGTGGAGACAGAAAAATGCCAATTTTCGCTACTGTCAAGGAGTCCAAGGCTGAACCTTGTGGGTCCCCAAGGGCTGCTGTACACAAGTAACCAAACCCTTCTTTATTTTTAAAATCATGTGAAATTTTATTTAATTTCTGTCAAACAAAAGGTTTAATCTACAGGCAACACAACACTCTAAAAATCACATAGCAACACACAAACAAACAAACTAGCTTATCTAATATGTCTTCAAGACCTGCGTTAGATGCACAAATCTGAAGCCCAAGAATCAAAGGCCATAGCTTATGCATTCTCTACGTTGCTCTCTATTGCAATATAAGCATATCATAGGCAAGGCCATCAGAACCCAAGCTAGCCTCCTTTCTCTGGGCTCTTAGCTCAATTATAGTTGTTTGGCCAAGCAGCATCAGGTGATGACACCCCATGCTCCCTCTAAGCTGTGGAGTCTTGTGAGCGAAAATTCCACTTTGTGAGTTACTGACATTAAAGTTGTGAGCGAGCGATTTGGCTACTGCATAAATTAGTTTGCTCTGGAGCCATCCTTCCTGACCTAAGACAAAAATGTGTGAACCAGAGGCTAAAAAACTGTGAGCTAGCTCACACTAACTCAGCTTAGAGGGAACACTCAAGACATGTTCTTGCTGGAACCCTCTAGAAAATTACCTCATCACTCCTGATTCCTCCCATCCTATCGGCTGCAGGTTCTCATGAGAAGTTAATTACCACATTTCCAGCTCTGGCCTTGATGATGATAAGAGCTGTGTAGGCAAAGACCAATTAGAAACACCTGCTGGATGGAACAAGTCTGTGAGGGTGAGGGGTGCTTTAGAAGAAGAAGAAGAAGAAGAGATTGGATTTATACCCCGCCCTCCACTCCCCAAGGGAGTATCAGAGAGGCTTACAAACTCCTTTTCCCTTCCCCTCCCCACAACAGACACCCTGTGCGGTAGGTGGGGCTGAGAGAGTTCTTTCCCAAGCTGTCCTTGAGGGAACAGCTGGTACAGAGCTATGGCTTGCCCAAGGTCATCCAGCCAGGTGCAAGTGGAGGAGTGGGGAATCAAACCCGGTTCTCCCAGATTAGAGTCCGCGCACTTAACCACTGCACCAAACTGGCTTTACCTCACAGCTACCAAGGACACTTGTTTTTTCAAGGTAAGCAAAGTATCCAGCCAGAGCCCCAAGTTCCTTATGGAGTCCACTGATGTAAGATGGACCCCGTCTGGAGTAGGGAGCTGGAAATCCCCCAATGACCCAGCCTTTCCCAGTCACAGGACTTCAGTTTTAGCTGGATTTAACTTCAGCCAGCTCTGCCTCAACCACAGCATCCAGGCACTGGGGCAAGGCCGAGTGACCTCAGGCCGTTTATCCAGCAAAAAGGAAGAGCTGGGTGTCATCAGCATACTGGTGGCACCCAACCCCAAACTTCCTTATGAGCTCTGTTAGAGGGCACATATAGATATTAAATAACATTGGAAACAAGATCGAACCCTGCGGATCTCTGCAATCACCTGGTTGATCTTTTGTCTCCAATGGCGGCTCTCAGACTACAGCCTTGGAGGAATGAGGCAAACCACAATAAGGTAGTGCTATACATCCCCAGTGAGGCTAGGAAGCTGACCAGAGTAGTATGATCAACTGTGTCAAATGCTGCTGATAGACCTAACAACATCAGTAGCACTGAACTGCATCCATCAAGTTGAAGCCAGAGGTCATCCACAAAGGCAACAAGGGCTGAAGTCCCAAACCCAGACCTGAAACTGGACTGGAATGGATTGAGTGCTGATGGCTCATCCAGGAAAGCCCACCGCTGTTCAGTAACTACTCTCTCAATTGCTTTTCCCAGAAATGGTAACCTGGATACCAGTCAATAATTGGCTGGTTCCTCTTTTTCTAAATAAGGCTAATAAATCTTGAAGTTGTAGCATTCAGAAGTCTACCATTACCTGAGTTCTTGCGAGTTGGGACTTCTCAAATTGTCTCTCAACACATGCATAAGATGGAATTCCTATGTAAAAGTTTAGACCTTCAAAGAAGTTGAATGAGGAGAAGAGAGCTTCCTTCTTGCCCTAAGAATTTATAATTGCCTCTCGGCAGTCTGTCCCCCTCGAGGATCAGTTCTGATTTTTCTGCCTCAAGAGGAAGAAATACTGTCTAGCCTTTTGACTTTCTTCGTCTCTGCCCCTTTAGGTAATATATTCTAGCAAAGATGTTAGGTGGTAAATGTATGTTCCATTCCAACCAGAGCCACTTGTGTAATTAAACACTGGAGTACTCTATGATTGGGAAAGAGATTACTCATCTTCTGTAGCTTTCCCCTTTGCCAGCTATGAGACAGTACAGCCCCAATGGCTAAATTATTAGGTGAATTCTATGGTTGAGGACATTTCTCCAGCATCCAATATTCTACAGACACTAATTTTCCTGCTCATATACACAAATGCACATTTTAACTCCAATAGCAAAGTTTTGTAGTTAATAGTGGCAATAGTTAGAACTAGAGATGTAAAATTTCTGGAAATGTTGAAGCCATGGTAAAAAAGGAGATGGGGCAGAAACTGTACCAAAGCTCAGATGAATACTCTGAAAGTTTCATTTAGAACTGAGCTCTCGCTAACCAGTAGCTACAGGAGGAAGAAGGCAGCATCGAGCCGGAACTAAATCTAGCTGTCAGATATTATTATTGACCCTTTGTGTGACTGTTTTTTTTGCTGACCAAATGAAATATTTTAAGTTGTTAAACACAAAGCTTGTGTTTTCTATTTAACTCCTGTTAATAGAGAGCCAGTTTGGTGTAGTGGTTAAGTGCGCAGACTCCAATCTGGGAGAACCGGGTTTGATTCCCCACTCCTCCACTTGTACCTGGCTGGATGACCTTGGGCAAGCCATAGCTCTGTACCAGCTGTTCCCTCAAGGACAGCTTGGGAAAGAGCTCTCTCAGCCCCACCTACCTCGCAGGGTGTCTGTTGTGGGGAGGGGAAGGGAAAAGGAGTTTGTAAGCCGCTCTGAGACTCCCTTAGGGAGTGGAGGGCGGGGTATAAATCCAATCTCCTCTTCTTCCTATTTTTTCTGCTTTTCAGATAGCAAAAATTAAATTAAAAAGTATATGGGCTAAAATAGCATATGGTCTATCAGCTTGCTTTTTTTCTTAAGCAATGGGTATATTTGCAGTTTTGCTTGGAGAAAACAAAGGCATTTATAACTTCTAAATTTCATAAATATTTCAAATATAACTTTATATGCTAAGTTATTTTCTACTGTTAAAGCAATAAAATAAGCTTAGGTATCATAGGATAGCAAGTACTGGGTGTACTTCAGTTTTTTCCCCCATCAGTCCCCCCCCCCCCACCCACACACACAAAGCCCCAGGGGGAAATGCGTTTCTAAACTTTCCCCCCCTCCAGGAGCAAGAGCAATAAGCTACTTGATATGTAATCTGTGGGTATATTTGTCACAGTGGTTTAAGGGAGAAGGGAAAAGATCAATCCCAAGAGAAGAGCCAGGTCAAAAGGGCCACAAAGCCATGGAAACCCTGCATGCGGCCCTCTTCAACATCAGGTATCCTTCTAAGTACAGACATGTATCTTTTATTTAAGATCTGTATATGTCTACAGCATGCCCATCTTGTCTTTAAAAGCATTTCAGTTGTTCTGAAAGACACAATATTTCACAGGTTTTTTCAGTACTCCCCAAAATTTCAATTTCTTCCATGAAAAAAATTGTAAAAGACCCCAAGGAAAAAAAGAGGGAAAGGGCCTGAGGGGAAAAAAAGAATTCTTGTTTGTATTTTCTTCCTGGGCCTTCACATATCTACTTAGGTCTATGTCAAAGAAAATTTGTACCTGTCCTTTCCACTTAGATGACAATACAACTATTAATGCAAATACAGGATTTTTGAAAATAATTCTGTGGCCATGCTATCACCTTAAGGAGGCTAATTTGCCAGGTTTCTGTTGACAAAGCAGACTAGCTAAATTATGCAGAGAAATGTTCCATTCCCACATGATATCCCCCTAAGGACATGTATAAGTTGGCCTCATGATTTCACAGTATCCACCTACAGCTCATCCAGCAAGAATCCAACTGTAGGCAAGACATCTTTAGCAGCTTCTACCCCCAACCTCCAGCATACAAGAACAGTACAATCTTTCTCCATTCATAAGTCATCTAACTGACATACTATGAAATCCTGATTTCTTACCTTCTATCAATAAAAGAAGCATGCAAGTCCACTGAGAACAGAATTTAATAATTATTTCTTACCTCAAAATAAACACACTTACCCTAGGTTTCTCTTTCGGTCTCTTCTATCCCTTCCCCCACCCAACAAAGGCATGAATTAACAAAATAACAAAACTTATGGTTTGAAGCAGTTACGTCTACCTGTAATAAAAGGTACTCAAAGAGAAGTGATTCCTCCCTTCACAACCAAGGGCCATATTTGCCTTTGCATTAATCCCCTAAGGGATAGCAGCTATGCAACAGCATTAACAACAAATATGACTCTACCTGGGACTCTTGTTGGCTTATGTTAATTATCTTATTGCTGGCACTCCAGGGATGTTCCATGGAAAGCCTGTTCCTCATGGACTCACACCAATACAATTTCTGACAGCTACTTTTCAAAATACAAGTTTTAATTTTCCTTTATCACATTCTGATGTCCCAATTTCAAATTAAATAACTTTCACAGACCCAAAGGTACTATATTCCATATCCCAGTTTCTGTTAGCAGAATCTCATAATCCATCTAAAACCAAGAGAACTCTCCCATTCCCCATTATTTGGCCATGTAACCTTCATTATAATACCCTTCAGAACTTCCCTGTTGAGATCTAGACTCCAGATAAAACTATGTTCCCTTGCCTGTCCCACAGTCCCCCAAACCTCACCTGCCTGCTCCCTTTCTTCCTACTAGTAGCACACAGCCCCAATATGGTTTGGCTTACTAGCCAGCTGCTAGCCTCTCCCTCCCCTAATACTTGGTATGTACCAGAAGGATGGGTCTTGTTTTATTCTGTAGCTCACCAAGAATTTAAGAGACATCATTATCACTGCCAAGCTAGCAAAGGGATTATGGAATCCTGGCTCAAGCTCTCCTTTCTTCAGCCATGTCTTTATCCACAACTGTTTCCTCACACAGAAACAGTTACTTTGCCTCATTTTCTTTAGACATGCAGTCTCCCAGCCAGTTTTCTTCACACTATTCTCTCCTCCCCACCTCAACATCCATCCTTTCCTGGCCTTCAGCTTTCTTCAGAACCACCTCCTATCAGCTGCCTCGTGCACCCATTCTTTACCACTTCTGCCTTTTATCCTTCTTCACTACTCTGAACTGGTCTTTCTTCAACTGCTCCTTACAGCCCAATACCTCTTCCAGGTCTTCAGTTTGTATCTGCGTGATACCTTAAAATTTCAGTGGTTGTTAGCCAAGTTGATGACTACTCCTTCCCCTCTAGGAAAAGCTGGACAGCAAATGTTCTTGAGCAACTGGAAATTCTGTGCTATTATACCAGTTCAACCAATGCCAGATCCATCACTACTACAAGCACAATACAAGAGACGTCCCAATAATTGCCTACAAATGGCAAATTATATCTAGAAGAGACCAGTAACAAGTTATTAAATATAAAACATCCTTCCACTTTTTCTTTTTTTATTCTCAGAAAAGCAAGAGATTCGTTTTCCCTCTGAGGTCGGCCGTATACTACCACCCTTCAGTTCTATTATAATTCCATTACCCCACAGATCAAAAGCACACCCAAGAAGAAATTAGGCTGTGGAGTGCAGATTCCTTCACGCCTTCATTCCTATCATGATTTCAAAGGAGTAGCCCTGTTAGTCTGTTGTACCAAAATAAAACAAAAATCTAGTGGCACCTTAACGACTGACATTTATTTTTAATATCAGCATTCAAGGATTGCAGCCCATATCTATCTGACATAGTGGGCTATGACCTGTGAAAGTTCATACTTAAATGTGTTGTTAATTTTTAAGGTGCTGCTAGATTTTTATTTTCATTTCTACGCACACCAATAATGACTAAAATTTATTTTATTTGCTGTTTCCCAGAAGTATGAGATTCTACTGGCTGGCTGAAAGAAGAGATAGTTCTGCTAATTTTATGCACCAGCTCACATTAACATCTAATTGCCAAGGGTGCCCCCTATCTGCAGATATGTATATCCACAGATTGGGGCCACATTTGCACTAAACAGATGTTTCTGCAAATCTGGGGGACCCCCTGGGGGAGGCAGTGGGCCCGGCAGCAGCTGCAGGGGCCACACCAGGTCCAGCAAGAAAGGGGGGGATAGGATTCCCCCCTGCAAGTCTCGCAGGCCCCCACTTGTAGGTAGTAATATTTAAGCTGTCCTTTGTAGGGGACTGAACAGGTGAAGAGGACAAGTGATCATGTAAGTTTGGGATAGCAGTACACAACTTGTATGTAAGAGCGGGGCTGTCAGCTGAGCAAGAACTGGGATTACTAACTGCTGACAAAAGAGGCAACATTGTTTAAGGCTTCCCTTGTATGTTCCCAGGTAGCACAGCAATAGCTACAAACCAAACCTATTTTACCGACTACAAATTTAACTTTCTAAAGTTTAATTTCCATTCAAAATGTACAGTATCTTAGCTCTCATGTGGTTTTGCAGAAAGCTTATATAACCAAGGATTCAGAGGTTCTATCAAGATCAATTTACAATCATGTTTACTCACCCCAAAGAGCCTGAAAGAGCTAGGATCCACCAATTGAGATCCACTAGCATAGAAGAGTCAAGGCAGAACTTTTCTTCTTGTAGTTCTGAACTTTAATTATCAACTCCTGTAAAACTCACCTAAGCCCATCACTGGCCAGTAGATATCCAGTGAGCAATGTCATGTTAACCAAAGAAAATGCATCTATTTTCAGAAATTATGTCTCCCCACTGCTACTGAATGCATTTTTATTACATATTACCTAGAATTGGATAAATTAGCATAGAAATTACAAAACGAAAAAGAAATTCCAGTGCATACATTCCAGCTCCCAATGAAGAGAGCAAACAAGAGGAGAGAAAATAAGTCCAGCAAGTAGTGTAGCTTGCAAACCAGAACAAACTAGTCAGAGTAGATGTCATGGAGCAACAATTATACACTGAAGGTATACCCAAGTACAATGCTTAATCTGGGACTGCAATTCTTTGTAAAGTTCCTTATAGTAGGTCAGCTTTCCTTAAATCTGAAGTTTGGTGAACTCTTGGCAAAACAACTTGTTCCCCTGGAACCTCAATGCATTCTGGGGAATGTTAATCAGTGCACTACCAGTCCTGCAGGCCTTATAATTGTCCCACATTACCTTAAACCTACAGCCTAGAACACATCCAACACTCCTTTATGGCTGGCTACAACTGCAGAGGAAGATCAACAGCTATGTATAAGCTAGCTTTCAAGGGAGTCTGTTGCTGTGCTGATCTTCTCAATGGAAAAACCCCTGGAATGTTTCCAAGGAATTCCACAGCTCTCCAGAATACAATTTGAAAAGAAGTGACTTCATCAGATATATAACAGAATCCTATGTATATATTCTTTTGTTCATTGGCTTCAATGCTGCATATACCTGTAAGACACCTGTGAATAGGTGACAGTCTTGCAGATTTACACACAATATTTTTAAAACAGTCTAGCAGCATTTGTTCTGCAAGCATTTTTGGTTTTCAGCTTAAGCTACTGCAGTATTTGTCTCACCAATGGAATTCATACACTAAGTAAAATGGCTGCTATATTACCAAGGGCAAACTGATTTTCTGACCAGCTATTTATTAACCAAAGCACTTATTATGTTACACAGGGTAGAGCCATGGATGATTCACTGCATAAGGAGCAGCAAAAATACAGCAGGAAAAAAATGCTGAAAAGTCATTTCAGGCAGATCTTCAAAGCTTTATCTTTTAATTGCAGAGCTTTTAAAGGCCAGATTAAAACACTAAACAAGATAAGCATATTCCCATTGTGTGCCTTATTATACTTATGAGCTCTGTTCACATTCCATCAAGTAAACCGGAATATACTAACATCTCACACATTAACTAACTTCCCACCATATGGATAAAGCATAGGTTCTTGAAGCAAAAAATATGCAGCATAATTCCCAAAGGATGATAAACATCTTTAAGTAATGAGAGCTCTGTTTCTCCCTAGCCACTGGGGAAATGCTACTGATGAAGAAAGGGTCAAATGCTTTATGTACTGTGCTTTACTTCCTTTCCCCAATGGAATACATTACTATTCACAGTAGTATTCTCTTCCAATATCCAGAAACAAAGTGTGTTCTTCTAAGCAAAAACTACTCCTGTATTGCAGATATAAATACCTAAAGTATTGTACCAAGCAGCACAGAAACACATTTTTAAAATAACTCACATTCACATAGGTTATTAAATGTGAGGGAACTGGTACATATATTCCTTCAAAACTTAGTACCTACTTCACTAGTTTCCAGCATTGCTTGTCAATTCAGAAAAGAGATATATAGATGATCACTATACACAGAAGCAGCAGATTTTGAAGATGACCCCAGAGACTGAAGGGGAGGCTTGTCTATTCTTCCTCACACACTTTGCAGCATGCTGTTCTCCAAGACACACACCCAAGATCAGCTACCCTGTTTTACATAACCAGGATAAAAAGTGTGATCGATGAATGATAGAGTTGTTTCAATGTCTGAATGTGATCGAAGTAAAGCATGCTGCTGGAAAACTTTTGTTGTTTAATCAATAAATTTCAATCAATAAATTTCGATTTCATAAGAAATGAGTTTTCCTCCAACACAGAAAACCAGCAAAAGAAAAGAATCAGTTTCTTGTGAAAAAGTAAAATGGCAACTTTGGAGAATTTTCCTCTTGTTTCTTCTGCGAGTTCGTGCAGCTCATAGAGTTATTAAGGCATGCTGACACATTGTTCAGGTTAGCTCACAGTGGCCCATATACAGGAAAGGGGGAGAAAACCAGCTCTCTTCTATCACATAAAGACTTCCTTGTTTGGTTGCCCAAGGGTGATTTTTTTAACTCTGTACAAGCCTCTAGGCACACACTTTAGGTTAGTTCTTTGTGGTCCACTAAACAGCCTGCAAAGAGAGTGGGAGGAAAGAGAACAACCAACTCACTTGCAACATACAAAAGCTTCCTTTTGTAGCCTGCTACAGGAGATCTATCCCCATAAGCAGTTGCCAAATTTTCCCTGGCAGGCTTTTGTATTTCTAGTTGCATTACTCAACAATAAACTGGATGGCCATCTTTTTTGTTACAGAAATCTCCAGATGAAATGGTCACAACAGCAGACTTTTGGAATGGTCTTTCTATACCTGATATCCTGTTGCGCTGCTCCTTGTCAGAGCAAACACACCACCAAGCCAAGTGGGACACCAGTTCCACTCTGTATAATAGTCTTGCACTGTGCATAATTTTGGCATTTTGAGCTGATGGCCCCCAAGCATACACAACATTCCTGTTAGGCTCCTTACCTTACTTTTGCATCTGTTCAAAGTTACTTTAACCCGTTCTTAAACACAGACACCAGATGTAACATATTGTCTTTTGGAGAACTCAGTAAATTTCAGAGCCCTTACTTTGCATGTGCATTTAAAAGCCTACTTTGGCAGGAAGGGCAGGATACAAATCAAAGAAATAAAATAAATAAAAATAAAAAGTTCTTTTATTTTCTGTTGAATATTATGTCCTGTTCTTTACTATTTATCACTGCCACTACAGATGCTGTACAGCTGTTTTAACTTTATTTAGATTTGTGCTTTTAACTTGATTTTTGTAGTCCTTTGAGCATCCTAGCCTTTTTAGTTAAAAGCAGCAGCAGCAGCAGCAACTACAACTAAGTAATACGAGAGATTTCATAAAATTATTCATAGTGTGGAAAAAGTAGTAATCAAGGAGTAGTATATCTCCCTTTCTCACAATACTAGAATGCAGGGGCATTGGATGAAGCTGATGGACAACAGATTCAGGACAGACAAAGGGAAGTAGTTCTTCAGTCAACAAGCAATTAAATTTTGGAGTTTGTTCTGAGAGGATTTAGTGAAGACTAGCACAGATCATTTTAAAAGGGGACTGAAAAGCTTCATAGAAGATCCATCAAAGTCTACTGGACAAGAAGACAACTAAAGGGTACGTCCACATCTAGACAGCAAGCCTCTGAATATCAGCAGCAGGAAACAACACAGAGGGCCAGGCCTTAGCCTCCACGACCTGCTTTTTGGCCTCCAGGGCAACTGGCTGGCCCCTATGAGAAACAGGATGCTGCACTAGACAGAGCACTGATTTGATTCAGCCAGGCACCTCTTACCTTCATCCTCTGACAATGCAGCAAACAAACCGCCTTGTGTATGTAGACACAGATACGCACGCATACTTGTGGCTGTGTAGCTGTTACACGCAGACATAAGCTAATACAGAACACACGCATGTGTCTCTCTATACCAACGCATGCCTTTGTGAACATACCAGTGTGTAAGTGTGTTAGCGTACACACACAAATACACTTGACTGAACATCCGACCGAATCGCCAAGAGGAGCACCCCGACCCCAATTCCCGGCTCCGCGATTGGTCCGGGGCGCTGGCCAATCAGCCCCTCCCTTCCACACACCCCCCCCCACCACTCTCACCCGGGTGGGTCATGGGCTGCACGTCGTTGCCCGTCCCGCCGCCGTAGTTGAAGATGACTGCGGCGGTGGCCCCGCGCTCGGCGGCCAGGCGGATCTTCTCGGCGAAAGTGCAGCCTCCGCCGCGCTGGATGAGAGCGAGCCAGGGGCCGCCGGCCGGCGCCCGGCTGAAGTTGGTGTGGGGGCTGCAGGCGTTGAGGCCGTCAGGCCTGTCGGGAGCCACCAGCAGCCCGGACGCCCGGCGCAGGGGCGAGTCCTGCCCGAAGACTCCGCTCTCGCCCACCGTCCGGATGGTCTGGTTGATGCCGGGCAGGGTGTACGTCACGTTCAGCCACGCCGTCCACACGGTCTGCGCCGAGGCCACCATCGCCGAGCCGCCCTTGGAGGAGAAGTCGCCGGGCGGCGGACCCAGCCACGCCAGCGCGCCCACAGCCGCCAGCAGGGCAGCCGGCGACGCTGCCCGCATCTCCGCTGGACTGGCCCGAGGGAGAAAGTGCGCCGAGGGGGAGAGGAGCGAGAGATTCGCCTCAGACGCTCCGTCGTCAGCGACTAGCCCAGCCTCGCGCGCGCCGACCAGCCTCCTACCTGAGCCTGTTTTTCCCGCCCACTCGCGCGCCTCAGGGGAAGGGGCGGGCCCGGGAAGCCACGCCCCTACCCACGCGCCTGGGTAAGTAAAGGGGACCGCCACGTGCGCAGCCGCTCACAGGGCTCCCAGCGCCGCCGCTGGTTTTTGTGCAGGACGCTTCCGTCCCGCCCTTCGGCCGAGGAATCTTGGGCGGCGCGCACCTCCTCCGTTTTATCTTCACGGCAACCCTGTGAGGTAGGCCTGGTTTAGAGAGGTTGAGCGGTCCAAGATCCGCCCAGCCTTTCGCGCTCGAATCTCTTAAGCAGTAACAATGGTGATTTAATCAGAATTCTTCACTTCTAAATCCATTCACTCAGTTGGTTTAGAGTGGTGTTAATTCTGTTTAGGATTGCGCAGTAAATATTGTTGGTTTGCTGTAGCACTTATACCCTGCCCTTCACTACCCAAAGGAGTAGCTGCATGTGGAGGAGAGGGGAATCATAACCGGTTCTCCCAGATTAGAGTCCACCACTCTTAACCATTACACCAAACTGGCTTAAGTCTCTGAAGCTAAGCAGGGTTGGTCCTGGTTAGAACTTGGATAGGAAACCACTAGTGGAGTCCAGGGTTGCTAGGCAGAGGCAGGCAACAGGAGGGTTACCATATTTTGAAAAGCACAAAAGAGGACGTATTTCCCAACTGACTACTTCAAACAAGCAACCACTATGACAAGTCTCATTTTAAATATCCCTACTATTTAAGCTGTCATAACTGCATATTCTTAACCTTCCAACCCCAAAAGAGGACATGTTCATCAGTTTCTTAAAAAGAGCCCAGAAGAGGATGGACGCTAAAAAAAGACTACGTGTTCTCTAAAAAGGGGACATCTGGTAACCCTAGGCAACAGCAAACCACCTCAGAACATCTCTTGGCTTAGTACCAGGGCTCATTTCGTAGCAGGAGGTCCTTTGCATATTAGGCCCCACACCCCTAATGTAGCCAATCCTCCAAGAGTTTACAGAGCCCTTCTTACAGGGGCTACTGTAAGCTCTTGGAGGATTGGCTACATCAGGGGTGTGGGGCCTAATATGCAAAGGACCTCCTGCTACGAAATGAGCCCTGCTTAGTACCATCTGAAGAAGTGTGCTTGCACATGAAAGCTGATACGGTGAATGAAACTTTGTTGGTCTTCAAGGTGCCACTGAACTCAAACTTTGTCCTGCTGCTTCAAACCAACAGGGTTACCCATATGAATGTACCACCACCAAAGTGTGCCTACCCTGTCAGATTAAGATTGGGGAGACACAGGTTCAAATTACAAGAAAGCCTGCACTGATATCTGTAGGACTTACTTCTGAGCCTGCATGTTTAGGACTGAAGCCCAGCTGTCACCTGATCTGCACAAACAGCTGAAGGAGGTGTGGGACTGAAGGAGATTATATCTGTTTTTTCAAAACTGGCTCACATTAATTATTCCCAGAAAATGAGAAACTAGTACAGAAAGCAAAGGGACAGGATTGAATTTCTCTCCCTGAAGTGCAGTTTTTTTGTTTTGTCTTTAATTTGCAGGCAGTTTTAAAAATTGCTCTGAGATGGTACTGTCCATTTTTCCACCTTAGAATTCCATTGCCTTATAATGCTGTAGACCAGGCCTAAAAGTCCAGGTCTCTGGGGTTTGATATGACGAAAGCCTCATTGGTTACTATGGAATTTATATCAGAGTAAGTATACACAAGACTACGGTATATACAGGTATACACAGAACACTTGATTGTTTCCTTAACTTTCAGTAACCTTAGCCTTCAGCCTAATCCCACATAGAGAAGAGTAGGGGGGAGGCTTACTCCAGTTGATTGTTTACTCAATATAATTAACTATTACAGTATTTACTTCAATGAAAGACTATTTTTTTCTCTAGGTATGTCATTAAAAAAGGGGGGTTGTGTTGCATTCACATACACATTGTGGTTATGTCCAGGAACAATTTTTCATGGTGTATAACCTTTTTAAAGAGAGTCAGCTTATGTTTGATGTGGTGGTTAGGAGTGCAGACTCTAATCTGGGAGGACCAGGTTTGATTCCCCACTCTTCCACATGTAGCAGCTAGTGTGACCTTGGGTCAGTTACAAGTTCTTTCAGAGCTGTTGTCTTACGAGCCATTTTCTCAGAGCTCTCTCAGCCCCTCCTACCTCAAAGGGTGTCTGTTGTGGGGAGGGGAAGGGAAAGGAGATTGTAAACCACTCTGAGATTCCTTTAAGTAGTGAAGGGCAGGGTATCTCCTCTTCTCTTCTTTGGAATAAATCCAGTAAAATTGCAGCCTAGCTAAGAGCTTGGTTCTCAGAGGCCCCATTAATTTCTGCAAGATTTAGGATTGGGGTCCTGTTTGTCTGATAAAGACCTACTGGTTTCTGTGGCACCTGCTTTGAAGTAGGTATAGGACTGCAGCCTAACTTTAGTCATGACTCTGAACAAATGCGAGTGCAGGGCATCTAGCTCCGTTGAATTCAGTGGGCTTATAAGGGCATAGTTCTGTTTAGGACTTCACAGTTTCTGTTAAGACTTGTGTAATCCTTACCCCTGGCTGCAGCCCTCATCCTAGTCTCACCCAATTCCACAACAGCAATACAAAGTGGGCCAGAGAGCAGTCCACATATCTTCCAGCATCTCATCTAGTTTGGCCCTCATTAAGAAGAATTTGTGTGGCGTAGTGCATAGGGTAGACTCAGCTTCAGATTCCCACTCCAGAATGATGCTAACAAAATAGCTTTGGATAAGACACTGTTTTGCTGCCTAAAGTAATAAAAAGAGTCAGTGTTAATATAACACTTAACATCTACCTCACCAGCCCAAATAGCATCTGCCTTGTAGCAAGTTGCAACTAATTTTAGCTCCGTGAATATGAATGGAATTCAAATGCAACTAAGTTTCTCCAGGATTGAGGCTAACATGATTAACAAATCGATTTGAAGGCACTGTGAAGATATTTATTGAGATATTCTACAGAAATTTGGTAAATCTAGAGATATTGAAAAATCTCGGCCATTCAACAGTTGCCTTGGACTGCAGTGCACAGCTGCAGCTTTCTCAAGACCTACAGGATGACAATTACGGGTGAAAGCTAATGTAGGGCTGTCATAAGTGTCTCACCCTCGCCCAAATCGCAGGTCACTGTGTCATCACACATGGTTTGAGCTTTGACTTGGTGCCAGTGCCTAGGCCATCAGTACATGGTGTGGGTGCTGTCACACATGAAAGTTACCATATGCTACTGCAGTCATTAATACACGTGTGTATTAGCTCTGTAGTTTGTTGGACATAAGGACAAGAAATGGGTCAACTGCTTTGCCACTGACTCACCACACGCCCAATACCCAACTTCATCACCTATCAAAAGAGTTGTATTAAATCTTCCTCACTCTTGGTGATTTTAATAATGGTGTATGGGAATAGCTAGTTGTAAACTGCAGCCTAAATTAACATGGCTATTGTGGTCCAATGTGTAATTTCACTTCTCAAGAGTGACACATGATCAAGATTGTAGGGTTATAAGCGGGTCTCCTGGAAGCATTTCACTCTTTGAAGTCTTGGTGTTTAAGTCGTAGGGATTTCAAAAGCAAAAAAAAAAAGGTTGGAAACTTTATTTTGACTGTTTGTCAAAGTCAAAGAAGACCTGCACTCATGGTGCTGGAAAAAATGGGCAGGAAAATTCCAGCTGATAACATTCAGTCCTTAGTGAAATTATATTTGCTGACAAATAATGAACATGTCTTAAGACATTATCAACATCTCTACGTCCCATGACTTAATCCAAAAATAACCAACACAATTGTGAATTAATCCTCCGTCTTGCATTTCACACTTCAGTAACAAGTCATGGTGACCCTACACAGCTTGGCACCAGGATTGGTAAGGGGCCTCCTGCTTCCATAGAAGTGTGCCCGATAATCTCTAGAATTCCTTCTCTGAGTGCCTCTGACTTCAGAAGGCACCAAAGGAAGTGTCTTTTCTGTGGTGGCACCTTGGCTGTGGAACGCTCCACTCTAGAGAAGGGGCCTGGACTTTTTAAAATCAAGTTTCAGGCACCAGGCCAAAGCAAAAGAGATGGAGGGAGTTGGTAACGGAATATGGCTGCCAGTTTGAATCATCTAGGCTGGGTGTTTTTGCTTACCAGGACATTCCATCAAGGACTTAAAGGTCATCATAGTTCAACAGAAATATTTCAAAACCAAAATCCAAGGGGAAACTGCTGAACTGGAATTCCTATGTAAATTTAACTCAGTCAGATTTGGATTGAATAGAGACTTTGGATGGTTATCTCATTACCAGAATTAACTGCCTTTCAGGTATTCCATTCAGATTCATCAACAGAAGGAGGGGGTTGTGCATTCAGCCTTTTTCATGACTTTTGCAACTGCTTTGCATTTGCGTGGCACTTTCTGCATTCTCTCCCCCCTCCCCTTGCCACCTGTATATCTCTGGCCAGTTTCTTCATACCCTCCAGGCATCTGATGAAGAGAGCTGTGTTTCTCAAAAGCTTATGCCACAATAAAGTTTGTTAGTCTTAAAGATGCTACTGGGCTTTTAACTGTTTTGCTCACTCCTTCAGGTATTTATTATAGTCTGGGTGTGGCTGGGAGCACAAGTTGAAGGGCAAGAGCCTAAGAGTTCTTCATTTAAAGTATATTTTTGTAAGCCACTTTGGCTCCCACTTGGGGAGAAAAGTGGAATGAAAATATACTAAATAAATAATACATTTTATTCCCCCCATGTTCTTAATGAAGTGACTGCTGGTTTTTAGCCTGCTTTCCATTTTAGAGAGCCAGTGTGGTAGTTAGAGGGTCGGGCTAGGATCTGGGGGACCCAGGTTTGAATCCCCACTCTGCTGTGGAGGCTTGCTGGGTGATCTTGGGACAGTCACACACACAGCCTAACCTACCTCACCGGGTAGTTGTGATGGAGGAGAAGCATGCAATGTAAGCTGCTTTTGGGCCCCATTGGGGAGGAAGGCAGGATATGAGGGAAGTAAGATAAATAAATTGTATGATATCTTGCTTCATCATCATCTAAGTTGAAATTTATGTTGCTAACTTAGTGCCTTTTGTTTTTATAAACTACCTAAGTGAAAAAAAATACATTTCTGGGGAGGAGGGGTCTGGAAAGATAGAATAGAAGCGACATAAATAATTTGGTGTGGCAAATATCACATGCTTTACAAAATCTCATCTGCTTTGTCACAGCAACCTCAAAAGTAGGTTAGGCTGAGAGGTGATGATAGTCAAGGCTGTGACACTTCATGGGTGGAATGGAGATCTGAATCTGGTTTTTTCATACCTAACCTTGACAGACACATCATCCTTTGCATCATACAGATCTTTCCACAGCAAATGATCTTGGTGACATTTCTTTTTCAGTGCTGTGGCTTGAAAAGGCAGCTTAGTAACACAGGTCAGGGAAACAGGATATGCATGGTGCTTCTTATTACAACTTTTTGCCCTACTGGTAAGATGGCAGGAACAGGTAAAGCCTCATAACAATCGCTCTTTCCTCCTCCCCGCCATCCCTGTAAAAATTATGTGCTGTTCTTGCAACCATTTGTCCTGCTAACTTTGTTTAAAAGAGGAATCCCAAATATTTGTATTAAAAGAGCCCCCAGGTAGAATCATTGTTTTGTTTGGAGCACACTTTTGGGTTTCAGATGTTGTCCCCAAAATGAGATCTGCTCCAATCCTAGTGCTGCCTTTTCCTTAACACTTACTGTTTGCAACCTGGAACCCCACTCACATTTCCATAGTCACGGATGAGTCCCAACCCAAGAGTTACCATGGCTATGTTTCAAAACACCAATATATCAGTCAGCAGTGAAGACCCAGCAGATGTTTGTGTTGTGGACATACATCCACCTTGCAGTGCTCATTCAGTGCGCAGTGGACTAGCTAGACCAGGGTCCCCAACCTTGCTGAATCTGTGGGCATATTTGGAACCTTGAGAAAAGCTTGTGGGCTTCTTAACAAAATGGCTGCCACAAAGGATGAGACCAGTCACTGAATGGTTGACATGGGGACTTAAGGCAATCACAAAGCATTGGGAGGTTCCACAAGATGTTAACAGGGTCTAAGCCAAGCCTTCTCCTATGATAGAGGTAGCTGTTTCTAAATGGGTGCTTCCTGCAAACACCTCTTACTCCAGTGAAGTAGAGGAAAGGCAGTATTGGCTCTTAGCTTTGGGGAAGAAGAAGCAAGTGGACAGCAAGAAATACCTCAGTGGGCACCATAGCACCCACTGGCAGCACTTTGGAGGATCACTAAGCTGGAAGCTTCAAGTTGTATCAAATCAACTTTTCTGCTGATGAGAAAGACCAATGGGTTTCTTGTTTGACCACAAAAAAGGGCTATACCAGTGACTATGGGACTTGCATGGACAAAATCTGTGTGAAACGGGGGCTGTAGTCAGAAGCGGAATTGGACAAGACTGAGAAACAGAACAAAGCCTGGTGGGATCCAGACCTTCATTTGGCACAGATTGTGATGAGTGTCCATATCTGGAGCCATTAGCCTGTTCATACAACTAGATCCACAAAGCCAGCACTGTATCAGCACTAGAAGTCTATGTTGGAAAGAAACTTTTATAGATTATTGATCAAGTTGAATTCCTTCTAGGAATCAGTCAGATTTCGACAGTCACCTATCTCCTATTCACTATCTTAGATCTATACAGTTTGATTTCCAGTTTTTGCTTGCAAATCCTGGTGGCCCCTAACCTCTACATTACACTGTAGTGACGTTATACACCTTACCTAACACATACAGTGTAATTTACTATGGTGTGAAATAGGAGTTATTCACCTAGGTAGAAATAGTAATGTCATGACAGAAAAACTGAAGATTTGATTTCAGAAGACATGAACTGGCCCGTCACAAGGCACTGCAGAAGAAATGCAGCCTGAAGTTCCTACCAAAATTAAGCAATGCAGCTGGGGGGGGGGGGGGGGGTAGGCTGCATTTTTACAAGGGAAAGCTCTGTTTTTCCTCCTGTAACCAATTGGATGGAGGGATGGTTAACTTTTGAAGCAGCCGGGGGGGGGGGTAGAAGTATGCTCTAGATGTTTTTGACATTTCAAGAGGTTAAATAAAGTATTTGGTTTTGTGTGGCTTTCCTGTGTGAGGAAGGAGAGTGTTGTAAGTTGGTAATGCAAATTACATCTTCCAAGTCCACTGAGCTAAAGGAATGATCTTAAACCATTACTTTACAGCCCATTTCACAGGGGAAAGATATTTTCATAGAGGAACAACGCCAATGACTAATGGGCAGAAACTTTGCCTCTGTAAATGGTAAGGAACGTAGTAGCCTAAACTTATTCCAGTCAAAAAGACTGCACAGAGTAATGGGTGCCCAGAACTTCTGATCCAGGCTACTGTTTCACACACACACACACATGCATGAAGCTGAAACGTTTCTGTGTTCCACCACTCCAGCCTCCGATTACTGTAGGGTTGCCAAGTCTGGTTTGGAAAATACCTGGAGACTTTGGGGGTGGATCCAGGAGAGGGCGGGATTTGGGGAGGGGAGGGGCCTTAGCATGGTACAGTGCCGTAGAGTCTCCCCTTCAAAGCAGCCGTTTTCTCCAGGGGAGCTGATCTCTGTCAGCTGGAGATCAGTTGTAAAAGCAGGAGATCCCCAGGCCTCACCTGGAGGCTGGCATCCCTAAATTACTGAGATCAGTCTGGGGTTGCACAAAAAATTCTGTGCCCTTTGCAAAGGCCTATTCCATGTATCAACAGTGACCCATAAACATGTGTAGGGTTTTGAGGAGAGCAGAGAGTCAGCAAAGATAGATTTAGGCATATCTTTTGAAGGAAAGTAGGGATTTACTACATCCCTACACAGCTACACTGCAGTTGCTGCTCCCATCAATGGAAAGCTGCTTAGTAACCTAATTGCTCAGTTCTATGAATTTAAAAGTCCCCCTAAGGTCAATAGGGCTTCTAGGTAAAAGACTTTCATTTTAAAGTACAGGACTTTTAACTTGTGTAAAAGTGAAACAAAACCTACCTGCACAAAAGAGAAAAAAGGGAGGTTGTAACAACAAAAAATTTCATTAACCCTTATATGTTTTTAAGCATTTCATGTAATTTAACTATTAATCTAATATGGGATAGTATTATTGCTATTTTGTACATAGGAAACTGCCTTCAGTACCTTACAGCTGAAAGAATTTGATCAACATTTTTTTCAAGGGATGTAAAAATGATCACTTAACATGAATACAAACCTTATTTGGGTCGTGACTGGTATTTTCTGATAGTGTTTTGAACTATTTCACACATTCAGACTACAATTGGGGGGGTGAGTGGTTTGGTCCACTTCATGCTGTAATTTTATGCCCAGAAAATCTCTGACTGCCTGTAGGTCATCATGACCTGTGTGTGTGTGTGTGTGTGTGTGTGTGTGTTTTAACAAAATAAACTTGATCATGCTGAACCTGATGCCTTCATAGGTAAGATAATGATGTTTGAACGAGGGACCTTTTATCTTCGCACACTCAAAAAAAACCTTTGCTTAAATTGTAATCCTAAACTGAAATGAAGATTAATTGCTCATCGCCATCCTCAGAATTTAAAGGATCAAACTACATTTCCCAGCCTGCATTGTGAAAATGCATAAACCATTTGCAAACCAATTTAGCACATTCATTTAACACAAAATGCTTGATATTGATAGGCAGGCAAAATGCTTCCACTCCTGTAGAATTGAGACAACCAAGAAAAGCATTCTTTTGTAAACTAGTTTCTTTCTGGGTACACTGGGCAGATGGATTTCTATGGGTGGGGAGGGTTGGCAGAAAAGTGCAAGAATGTGCATGCACAGCATATTTGCAATCTGAACCCCGTCATTTTGATGAATGCCAGTCAGGCAAAATAGCCTAGGTTACAAAAAAAAGAGAGCTCTCCCCCCATGGATTGGAAGTTTTGAAACACCTCTTTTGGAAGTCCTTTTTTAAAAGTATGTATTTGGTGAATGACAGAGACAAGAGACATCTGCAGGGAAAGTTTTGCAAGAACATGCCTGTGTGAAATGGCCTGTGTTGCGGAACCTCCCAACTGACCTGCAGAGGCACTGCTCTAGCTGCTCTCCAAGTGGCATCTAGGCACCAGCAGCCACTCAAGTCTCCATCCAGTGATGTACCACTCTCCCAGCCCTTGGAGTGGTTTTTTTTTTATCTCTTTCAGTGCTACTGCTACCAAATGGCCATTTTAAAAACTACCTGCCAAGAGACTCAGTGCTCCCAGCGTCCCTTCCCACATTGCCATTCTAGACTTTGCTTAGGAAGTGCCTCTCCTGCTACTTAGCAAATAGATATCTCGGGGACAACTTACTGCACTTGCGTGCTCCCAGGGAATCAGTGATTTACCAACTACCTCCCTTCCCCTGCTGTCCTTTTTAAATAGTGTGTTCAACTGGTGGAGGGCCATGTGGTATGGAGAACTAGTAAGGGTAAAGGTAAAGGTTTACCTTGCTTGAAAGCCAGTCAAATATGACTCTAGGGATGCAGTGCTCATCTCTGTTTCCAAGCTGAAGAGCCAGCACTGTCCAAAGACATTTCTGTGGTCATGTGACCGGCATGACTAGACACCGAGGTGCATGGAACGCTGTTATCTTCCCACCGAAGTGGTACCTATTTATTTACTTGCAATGTCTTGCTTTCGAACTAATAGGTTGGCAGGGGCTGGGACCAGGGACGGGAGCTCACTCCATCATGCAGCACTCGGGTCCTGAACTGCTGAACTACTGACCTTCCGGTCTGTAGTTCAGCATCTTAACCACTTGATCCACTGCAGCCTTCAAAATAGTAAAGAATTTATTAGAGGTAAAGGTCCACATGCATACCATAAGCACAGCAACAGATTGAGCAAGGCATATAAAAGAAAGATGTAAACACACAATTCCTCTACCCCACACTATACATGCCCTAACTGATCTTGTTCTAAGGCATGTTCTTTAAGCTTAGAAGTTAGAGCACTGTAGAAGATTCCCATTCTTTGCTGTCTTTGTTTAGGTAGCTATCCCTTTGTCTTCTCTGCATGGCAATGACAGCTTTCAGCTGGAGCTCAGGTAAGAGACTCCTTCCCCAAGATGGAATCAACCAAGAGATTTTATTATCTGTTTGCTCACCCTGTAGTGGGTCGAATCATTTCCTGGAATCTCCCGGAAGATACATTCTAGCTTCTCTGAACCCCAAAGTCTCTGTATCCCTTTTAAAGTGTCAACTTATAGCTAAAGGTGTGAGCTGATGACCATTTCATTTTCTCTGGCCAGGAGGACCAGTAGAATTTCTAAAGCACTGATGGGTGAGACTTGAAAGAACCCAACTTTCCCCCTTCTGTCTGTCCTCTGCTAAGAGAAAGGAAACCTTTTTAAAACTAACTTTGATGGTTTTGTACAGCCCCAAACTCCAAATTGACCAGATTTCTTTACAGCTTGCAATACAAATTAGAACAATCAAGCCAAAGATGAACTCTTTTTTTGAATGGTTAAGAGTTTTGCTAGCAATTTGCAATCACTTTGAAATCCAAATAGCAGGGCAGTTGCTCTTCCCTGCATATAAGACAGTTATAAGCCATCAGTATGTTTCCAGTTCCCACAAATGACTCTACTTTTTCCAATCTCACTTCCTGCAACTCTTACCAAAACCCATCTTTTCAATGAGGCTTTTGGTATGACCCCCTGGTCGCCTGACCTGCTAAGAATATGCAGCTGCAGTGGATGCAAATTTTGCCTTGTTTCTTTATCCCCTCTTATACCCACTTTCCCATTTCCTTGTACTGTTAAAATTCCATGCACCTCAACAATGCAATGACAATATAACCTGATGGCCCTGTGTAAAAATAAATAACAAATCATACAGGAATTTCTGTAGAAAGCAATGAGAGCTATATGGTCTGCTACTGGAGGGCATATGTCCAAACTTGTTTGGCATCAGTAGGACATCAGAGGTTTGGATATGTTGATTCATCAAGGTTTTTACTCAAGTCAGATGGAGTTTCCATTTGCTGGGACTGAATCAGAAGGACTTATTTCCTTTCTGCTCAGGCCTTTGGGGAACCAATTACACAAGAGTGGAGAACTGAACTTTCCATATGATCAAAAAGATGACACAGTAGATTGAACAGCTCAGAAGCTTCAAGTAACTGTCCTAACGGGTAGGACATGCCTGTACATGTCGGTACTGAGTTATGTACAGGATGCTACACCTAAGGCTAAAAATAACCATGTAATAGAAATGCAGTTCTGCCCTTAAACCTACTCCCCAATCCTGAAGATAAACTCAGCTGTAAAATTTAGACAAATTCACAAATGTGTGACAGTCAAATAGGTGTGCAGTATTATGTACAAAAAGAAAGTGGAAATGCCTAAACATTTTTCAGGTTGAAGTCCCGTGGTCCTGAAAAGTGGCAGCGTCACTGAGCAGTCATACCATTCCAGGTCAACAAAATTTGGCGCATCACAGTTGTGAATTTGTTGACATGTTGAAGAGTTGTTATATACATGCTGATGTGTACCTACAGCCAATTAAAAATTATCACTGTTGGCAGGAACACCCTTCCCCCTTAATTTGTTTGAGGTCACGTTCCCTGTAAAACCTGTACCAATTTTTATTGCCGTAGAAGGAGACATATTCTACCTACAACAGCCATTAAGTACAGCAAATCAAGGAGGATTTGGGCAGAATTAAAACACTCATAGCTCTGTACAATGACCATTATAAAAATGAAGCTCCTCCCCCCAAAATTATATTTCTTTTTCTCTCAAATCCTTGATACAAAGGATATTTATTCAGAATTATAAATTACATATAAAACCTAAAACAATGCAGCTGGGGTCGAGAGGACTGGGACACTAAAACAATCCTGGAAAAGATCCTCAACCCCTCTTGCTGTCATGACCCCCCTTCCCCCATAGAAGGCAGAAGAGCTGGCTGGAGAGACACAGCCATGCTCCTCCATGAGAGCCTGGGCATGGTGGGGCCAGCACAGAGTCAGACACTGCATTGCCCATGGGCCTCCACACTGGCTGCATTGTGCCTGACAAGACAAAGCTGGACACCACCATACTCCTCTGCATCAGCCCCACCACAGGGGCTATCAGGGTAGCTACCCTCTGGGGGTTTTCTTGGTGAACAACATGGCAAATCTGCCCCCATTAATATTTGTAAATATTACAAAATATCATAAGAACATAAGAGAAGCCATGTTGGATCAGGCCACGCAGTCACACAGTGGCCAAAAACCAGGTGCCATCAGGAGGTCCACCAGCAGGGTCAGAACTCCAGAAGCCCTCCTACTGTTGCCCCCCAAACACCAAGAATACAGAGCATCACTGCCCCAGACATAGTGTTCCATCTATAACTTGTGGCTAATAGCCTCTGATGGACCTCTGCTCCATACTTTTATCCAGTCTCCTCATGAAGCTGCCTATGCTTCTAGCTGCCACCACTTCCTGTGGCAGTGAATTCCACGTGTTAATTACTCTTTGGGAGAAGAAGTACTTCCTTTTATCTGTTCTAAATGTACTGCTCATTAATTTAATTGAGTGCCCACAAATTATATTGTGAGAAAGGAAGAGAAGTGCTTCTTTCTCTACTTTCTCTATCCCATGCATGATGTTGTATGCCTCTATCATGTCACCCCTCAATTGGTGTTTCTAAGCTAAAGAGCCCTAACCTTTTTAACCTTTCTTCATAGGGAAAGTGTTCCATCCCCTTAATCATTCTTTCTGCACTTTTCCCAATTCTATAATATCTTTTTTGAGGTGCAGTGACCAGTTCTGTACACAGTATTCCAAATGAGGCCCCACCAATTTATACCAGGGCATTATGATATTATTATCATATGATACTATTGCAGCTGTTACTGCAATGGTTTACATATAATGTTGATTCCAGTAATGTGTGTTTAACAGTACCCACCCTCCATGGGACTATGGACTTGGTATACCAAATTAATCATGGATAATGTTAAGAAAGAGGGATGGGTAAAAGGAGATAAATGTGAAATAACAGCCCCTAGTTTGAGATTATTGCAGAGATCATTTGACACCTGATATTTCCCTTTATAACCTCTGTCATTTTAAAGTAAAGACTTATGAGAAGTCAGAGGAAATTTCCAAGAGTGAATTCAACATAAAATGCAAGTAAATTTAATTAAGGACTAACTTGACTTTGGGAGGTAGAGCTGAAAGCTATATTGGATATTTTTTAATTCTGTCATATACAAATTTGCAGCTGTATCCTGAGAATCTCGAGCAATTGTACGGCTTACAGGGAGCTGACAGAGCCTGAGCAATTGGCAATATCTGTGCCTAGTCAATGAGGCTTTCTTTCCAAGAGGTATAAAATATTGCATAATCCAAAAGAACAAGAAAGAAAAATGGAAATGAGAACTGAGGTGCAAAATTTCTAACATGCAGTGGAATTGCTTGACTTGAGAGCCGATTAAATACTTGTTGGAAGTTGCATTAAAAGAAAATTGCTTATAATTTTTGTATGGAAAGTATCATATCCCAGACAATTCAGAGAATATATGGAGGTGTTAATTATCTTGGCTGGATGTATAATAAGGCAATAGGGACTTTTAAAAATATTTGTAGCAGTAATGGTGTGGAAACATAAAATCTGGAACATAATGCTACTGGATGAAACAACTTTTCTCAAACATATTTTGGAGGGCTAGAAAAATAATGAGATATTTCAGGAACAATGCTTCCATTTGGCTTAATACTGGAACAGATCATTGTCAACCAAAAATATGAAGTAATAAATTTGATATAGGAAATGTATAAAGGATTAATTGGAAATAGACAAAAAATATGGAGATAGCCTAGGACATGCATTTGTGCCCTGGTTGAGTGTGTAATAGGTATGATTTATGTTATTTTTGGTAAAAAATATTTACATTATTTTTGTAGATAAGGATGTGTTTTTTCCTGTTGAATACTGGTGATACTGTGAGACTTTATTTTTCTGGAATATAAAAAATGTTTCACATAATTTATTCCACGGTATTACTGCTTAATTTCTTTGGGGAAAAAACAATAAAAAACCAGAGAGAAAAACTAAAATCCAATAACTAAGATTTTTTTAAAAATAAAAACTACGTATATACAAGGCAAAATTATAACAACAGTGGTGTCAAATCTACACATAAGTTTCTATAAATGATTTCCAATACAACATATTATATTTTGAGACTTCTTTGCACTGTGTGCTCCAAGTAATTAGCAATGATATGGTAGTTCTGGAGGCAGAACATACCAGCATATCAGTGTACATGGCCCTATCTGTGGATACTTAAATCCAGAGATTAGAGTAATAAATTCTAGGGAAATCGCCAGGTTTACAGAAAAACTTGAAATCTGAAAAACAAACATTGGGGTCAACCCCCCTCAAAGTAATAGCCTCACCCATTAAGAAATGCATGGTCTCAGTGGCCATTGTAGAGGTTTCTAGGCAACCACAGTACTGCCAGCTTTCAAACCTTGGTTTCAGTCAATAAAAAGCAGGGGCCTTTCAAGCACTATTCTGGACTCCTGGTCTAGTCTGCCTTGTTCCCGTCTGCTCTTGAGGAAAGATTTATTAGAGCCTGATCCAGCAGCTACTATGCAGTTTGCTCAATCCAGGTGTGGTGCTGGCCACACAACTCCCCTGAGCCCAGTGGCAGCCTTCATACACTGTGTGCAGAAGAAAAAGAATGCCGAAAGCCAGTGTGCTGTAGTGGTCAGAGTGTCAGACTAGGATCTAGGGGACCCAAGTTCAAATAGCCACTCTACCATGGAAATTTGCTTAGGCCAGTCATTCACTCTTAGCCTAATCTACCTCGCAGGGTTGTTGTGAGGATAAAATGGAGAACAGGAGAATGATGTAAACTGCCTTGGGTCTCCATTGGGAAGAAAGGAGGGAGATAAATAAAATAAATAAATAAAGCTGAAGCGTTGGGGCAGATAAAAGACATGTTGATTGGTGAGTGGAAAAGAAAGAAGAGAGCAGAGAAAGGGGAGAGGACATAGGGGCTGCCAGGAGATCAGGAAGACAAAATATTATTTATTTACATCATTTATAATCCACCTTTCTCACCAAGACCCAAGGCGGATTATAGAATGTGGGAAGGAGATAAGATGAAGCAATCCCCGCAAGTCTTTCCAGAGTTCCTGCTTGTATTTAAAATATTTTTACAATATAGTGCTTGGAATGTGGAGATTATTTTTCTTGGAGTTGCTAAACATACCCCAAACTGCCGAAACAAACATTAGATTACCTTGCTTACATACTGGTTTGGGGGAGGCAGAAATGGTGTGTGTGCGTGCATTTTTTCAGAAATCCAGCTGCTCGAAACATCAGGTGCGCATGAAAATATTGCAATTAAATGTGCTTGGTGAATTGATCAGTAGTAGGTGAATTGAGTCTCGGGACCGTTAATGGAATTTCTTGCATCCAAGAGACAATTGAATGGAAAATCTTGAACAGCTGAGCATTTCCTATAAATGGTTTGGCTATCATCAGTTACTCCTGTAGTTCTAGTATTTTGACACGACACAAAAAAGATTGTAGTTCAGAATTGTGCCGTAATTGCTGTTGTACATAAGAGTGCGTTTCATTCTACAGCAACTGTGAGCACATGTTTTCAGAGAAATGTGGCCTTGAGCAATTATTCAAAGGGGTGTGACCCTCCCCTCAGTGGTAGAGTTTTACTTTTATTTTCGGCTGTAGATACATTTCAACATATAAAAAACGTATATAACAGCTGCAGACATTTCAACAAGATCCTGTGTTGCAATTCCCATTTGTTGATTTGGCATGGAACAACCCCCAGGCATTGATGTCACTTATTATTACTCAACTATGGGCAGCCCTAAAAAAAAGAAAGGATATGGGGGGACAGAGAAAGAATGAGCAGGGACTCAGTCTCAGCTCTGCAAAGAGGAACTGTATTTCCTTGTGGCTGAAAGTGATGCTACTGCTAACTGGTCTTAGGTTGAATACAATCTGATTAAGAGTTTTTCCTTAAAGTAAACAGGCTGTAAAGCAAAATCTTTTGAGTCGAATTGTGAAATCAGTTTTAATGACCTGGTAATTTTTGATGGGAAAGAGTTCTCCTATGAAAGCATATTATTCGGTCCTTGGTGAGAGGATTACGGTTGCCATCCCCCTGGTGGGGCCAGGGGATCCCCCAATTTCAGGGGTCCCAATCCACTGCTGGCCAGCTGACCAGTGTGGGAAGCCCCACCCCCAAACAGTAGTGTCCTGTGGGGGCACTGCCGATGCAATGACATCACTGGTAGTGATATCATCATGCTGGGGCCATCACACAGCGATGTGCTAGCATTCGGGGGAACTCTATGGTTACCATAGAGTTTTTGCCATGAATGCTAGAGCTTCACCACACGATGGCCCTAGTGTGATAACATCACTACTGGTGACATCATTGCACAAAGTGCTCACAACAGAAGAGTCCCAGGCAAGCAGCCCTGCTTTAGGAGAGGTGAGACCTGGCATTCCTAGAAAAGATGCACACGTGATGAATCCTCAAACAGCAGATATAATGAGGAGAATTACGACTCTCTCTAATTCCCCCCCCCCCACTACTGAGCAGAGCAGTTCACATCCTGAGCAGAATGTAACTGCTATAATCTTAAAATGGGCAAGACCCTGCATGGCTCCAGACTACTGCTGAGTGGGGCTTCCTGCGTTAATGAGCAGCAGCTCACCCCCACAGCTTAGAGGAAACACTGGTTACAAGCAAATTCTAAATAAAATGGAAAATGAAGACACAGACGTAACAGGTAGGACTCTCATGTCTTATACAGTGAGAGAAACAGCCCAAAGTTCTCTCAGAAAGGGAGATAAAACGTCATCCTGGGAGTAAAGACCACTGGAGAAAGATGACCCTCAGTGGCAAAAGAGCTGAGTGGAATAGTATTAACCCCTACCCAAGGTGCAAGAGCAGATGGGGAAATACATGATCCAAAACACTGTCCAAGGGAGGAGGAAAAATGCTTTTCACTCATTGTAAAGACCTGAAAGGTTTCATGGCTGGCATGCCTTTATGGAGATTGCACAAAGAGAAGGTCAGGAATCATTACTGGGGAGAGCCATTCATTCATTACTTCTATTAGGCGGCAGATGAATTACAGTGAAATTCTGGAATGTACCTTCATGAGAAAAAAAACAATATTACTGTTACCAAGATGGTGGGGCTAGAATCTTTATCATGGTCTTCTTTCAAAGAACCACCAGCAGCCTGGCCAGTCACAAGGGTTTTAGACCAAGCCTCTGCAAGAAAATTAAATTCTAGTAGCTCATCCTACAACAGCCAATATTTGTCTCATACCACAGAGAGGTTGCTCTAAGGGTTGTCCTAAGGGTTGAGTGATCCATAACCAAACAAAAGGAGATGCAAGACTTATCTCCAGAAGGTTGAGGGTGAGAATTACAGGCATCTACAACTTTGAATGACTGAGGAGAGGCCAAGACAAAACAAGCATCCTTGGAAAGATCAAAAGTGTACATAAAGAGAAGCCGAAGAGGGTAGATAAAATCTGTGGAGAAACTAGTTCAGCAGCATTAACAGCAACAGCTTCAAATACCTGCAGGAATTACTCAGAGTCAAAAGACTGTGAGGGGACATAAGGAAGACTGTTTGTTTTGTCTTCTGGGTACAATTCCTGTTGTTTGGGGGAAACCATTCGGAAGGGGGGAGGCTGGGATAATGGGAAAGACAGAAGGCCTGCCTTCATAAACTCTTAAATCCCTTTACAGGAATGAGTTATGACATCTAAGCCCTAGTTAACAACTGGATTTCAAGCAGGGACCATATTTGGAACTGAACAAGAGGAGATCACCAGCAACACTGGCTGCTTTCAGGCATCACAACAGACTGATTTAACCAAGGTTTGGTGGCACTTGACACAGCTTTCTAGCACATGGAGCTTGAACAGCAGCTTCCAGGTTAGATTAAGCTCCAATTTGCTGCAATGTCTGGAGTTTGGTTTCCTGCTCAAGTCACACTTCTATGCTAACTGAAGTTTAGAAGCCCTACTGGCGTGGAGTAAGCTCTAGTTCACATTGTGGCACGTTAGAGTTTAATAAGACCAGAGAGTTTTGTATCAAACCCCAGGTTTGAAGGGAGGCAGGAGGAATGAGGGAAACATACAAGCACAGCCAACAGGTTGTGACCGTGGCAGACACCAACAGCAATTTCCATTGTGTTACAGGTGCTGCGGTGTCTGAATGCAGCCACTGACTCTGCTTGTTGAACCGTTCCCCATGGACGCTGGGGTATATACAAAGGACTCCTTAATCCCTGTCCCTCAGAGGCTCTGGCAGAGTTCTTTCATGAGACACTTGTGATGCCCTGCTAAGCAGTTACACCCTTCTAAGCCCCTTGACTTCAAGAGACTCAGGATGATGTAGCTCTGTGTTGGATGGCACTGGTAGTTGCCCATTCCCATTCTGGGAGGTATTTTAAGACTTCTGTCACTTTTTCATGGTAGCTACTTAAGTGGAAAGCCAAAGTAAATACACTGAAATAAATAACTAGAATACATTTGCTGGGGGCAGATGACAAGGCCTTGGGGGTTGGATTGAGCCCCTGGGGTGCTAGCTGCCTGCCTTTGATTAGAGCTGGCCGTTTAGTTGTACAAAAGCAAGCTGGCCTTCCACACTTGGGGCCAGAATCCGGTGTTACCTTGACTTGCTCATGTGCTCCCTGGTACTGGAAAACAATGCAAATAGCAACTAACAAGGCGTGCTGGAGTTCGTCTTGGTGGAAACCTTAAAGAAAGGTTGAGTCATGAATCCAGGGGTCATTTCGAGCAGGAGCTTTGGGGATTGCAGCTCCGGGAGTTGGTGCCAGCCCCCCCCCCCCCCACAGGGGAATACCTGCTTGTGTCATGGCTGCAGCAAAATGACCCCGTCCCCTGGAAAGGTCCTTGTTCCTCCAACCAGCCTTCTGAAGGCTTCAGCCACCACTGAAGCTATCCTCCCAGAATAGTGGTATTTCTGAGGCTTGGATTAGTAGCTGTCCCCTCTCTGCCAGCTCCTCCCTCCCTCCCTCCCTCCCTCCCTCCCTCCCTCCCTCCCTCCCTTCCTTTCTTTCTTTCTTTCTTTCTTTCTTTCTTTCTTTCTTTCTTTCTTTCTTTCTTTCTTTCTTTCTTTCTTTCTTTCTCTCTCCCTCTCTCTCCCTCTCTCTCCCCCTCTCTCTCCCTCTCTCTCCCTCTCCTTTCTTTCTTGCCTTCTGACATACTTCTGGTGATGTCAGCTGGTGTAGCATATGCAAAGAAGTTATGCTAATGAGCTCCTGCACCTTTTTTTCTACAAAATGACCCCTGCATGAATCAAATAGTTTGAGACCCCCTTTTATGTTTATAGTTACTTCATTCTGAGACAAAATTAAGCCTTTAAAAAACAAAACAAAAGTTTTCACTGTTGGTATTTTCTGTTCTTGAAATGGCACATTTTTCCGATCCTCAGATTCAAGGAAAATGAACGCCAGTTGCACATAGCTGTACACTTCTGTTTTTCCCCATGCTATGAAATTGCACTTTGGAAAGCCCGTCATAGGAAATTGGTATTTATTGCAGTGCAATATCAGGTTATCAGTGGGGAGAGTTGGTAGTTGAGGTCAGAGCATGTAATTCAGACAACAACACTCATAAACATATCTGATTGTAAAGAATATTTTTTCATGGAAGACAATAAGAAGCACACCTTTGACAGGCATCGGAGCAAAGTTTGTCATCAATCTCGAAAATGAGATAAAACCAGAGGAAGGCAGTTCACCAGCACTGCAGTGAGAAACTAATAAAAAGGATCTTTCAAAGGTGGTAGAGATATGACAGAGAAGTTTGGACCACATGTTACCAGGCTCAGTTGGGATTCTGATTCTCCCTGGAGCATTGTACTGAGAAAACCCACTAAGTTTTTAATTCAGAAAAGTGACTATCTTAGTCTGGTACAGCCGCAAGATAAATGCCCTGATCGGGAGCGTTCTGCGGGCACTGGGAGGTTTCCTAATGTGAACCTGCACTATAATAGGAAAGGTTTTGGTCTCCAGCTCCAAAAAGCCAGTAAGAACTGTGAGCACATAAACACACCATATTTCTGTGTCCTTCTGGCCTCTGGATCAACATTTGTTTTATGAACTGGTTTACTGAGGTATAGATTTTCGT
The DNA here is from genome assembly GCA_029233225.1 of Lepidodactylus listeri. Taxonomy (NCBI): domain Eukaryota; kingdom Metazoa; phylum Chordata; class Lepidosauria; order Squamata; family Gekkonidae; genus Lepidodactylus; species Lepidodactylus listeri. Next base: position 41,568,955 of record JARCFY010000013.1, read on the forward strand.
ATACTAAGGGCATCTTTTATTAGATGCCCAAAGAGGAATACAGTAGAATACAGTAGAAAGGTGCTGATATCAGTGATCCATTACATGCAGGAATGCACATTCTTGCCTATGAAAGTGCTTTCCACATTAAGGTAACCTCTAAAATGCTGTGGAGTTCCTTGTCAACTTCAGCAAGAGCACCTTGTAACTTAGGAAAGTTTGACGTAAGATTTAGCATGCACATTCTTAGCTTATTTGACTTTTGGACCACTAGGTAGGTTATGGTAAGACAGGTTTCAAGCAGTGAGTTCACAAAAAACTCAAATAAGGAAGACTTGGTTTGCTCTCTCATTTGCATGAGAGTTCAGTAAGTGGCAGTTCCAAAGCATGGAAGGTATGAGGAAGAAATCCATGAAAATAGAATGTTTGCTAACCCCCACATCGAGTTATTTCACTTACCTGGATAGCCCAGGCTAGCCCAATCTCGTCAGATCTCAGAAGCTAAGCAGGGTCAGCCCTGGCTAGTATTTGGATGGGAGACCTCCAAGGAACACCAGGGTCCTGACACAGAGGCTGGCAATAGCAAACCACCTCTGAATGCCTTTTGCCTTGAAAACTCCATGGGGTCGTCCTAAGTCAGCTGTGACTCGATGGCACTTTCCATCACCATGTCTACTGATGGTTGTGCTATAAAATTTATGAGTGTACTGACTTAGCATCTCCAGTGAACAGGGCATTGTCCTACAGCTGCTGATTAGGCACAAGTTATAAAACAGAAAGAGCTAGAGCTGTTGTGGCATGCCAAAGAAACAGAAGCTGTTTCAGGGATGGGATGGCTAAGACTGAATCTGGGCAAGAAAGCCCATATGGAGCAGACCTATTGAGATTGAGAGATATGAGAGGGAGGGGTCGAAATGGGTAGGACATGAATCAGAAAGCAGCAAAGATTCCAAATAAACAGGAAAGATAAAGGGGGGGGGACCTCCAGTTTAACTCTTTCCTTTCAGAATTGTACTCATTGCCTCCCTGGGATCTCACCTGTGTAATACAGCCCAGAGAATGACCAGATGTGATTTCTGCCTAGAGGTAAGGCCCAAGACTAATTTATCTAGGCAATGCAATATATTCCCCAAATCCTGTTCTACATATTCAATGTCATGAGGTTGGGGAAGAAAAATGTCTTACTTTATTTCTAAAAAGAACTATGCCTTTATCAGCTGCTTCTTTATTTAAAAACAACAACAACCTTGTACTACCATGTTTATCATGCTAATGGACTTGCAATCCAGACTATACCCAAGTAACTTTTTTTCCCCTGAGCCCCGCCTGGAGATTATCTGTGTGTCATTTACATATTTACATGGATGTGATTTATATGGAATTGATTCGTTTGGGTTTGACTGGTTTGCAGGCTTGCATAACTAACGGTGGCCACACAGTGGCACCGTTGTTCCAGGATAGAATCCCGGAGACGCAGCATGTGCCACATTGCGGAACCGGCAAGGCTTCTTTCTTATTTTCACTATTGCCCGCTGGGTTCCACACTCCTCCCTCTTTTCTAGCATCTCCTCAAAATACTGCTGATGAGAAGGAGTGCTCAGATAGGTGTCAACTTCAGGGGGGCTGGAGCCCCCCCCCCCGAACTTTTCCAGGAGGTGCTGAGCCTCCACTGAGACTGGACTGTGATGTCTCTGCCCTCCCCCCCCCCCCCCCCGAGAAATTGGAAAGTCTACGCCCTTGGATCCAGCTCAAAAAGAAGTTGTCATCTGGAGTGCTATAGGGGTTGCCAAGCTCCAAGTGGTGGCTGGAGATCTCCTGGGATTACAACTTATTTCCAACCCACAGAGATCAGTTCCCCTGGAGAAAATGGCTGCTTCGGAGGGTGGACTCTATGGCATTGTCCCCCACTGAGGTCCCTGCCTCCCCCCCCCGGCTCCCCCCCCCCCCCAAATCTCCAGGTATTTCTTAATCCAGAATTGGCAACGCTGTGCTAGACGTGTATTTAAGCTCCCAGCCACAAGATTTTGTCCTTGTTGAGCATACACAGCAAAGCAAGCCACGCACTAGAGTACCACCATCTGAGGTTTACCCTTGCTGTGGCTGGGCACACAGGAGCCAGCAGCTCACTAGAACAAAAGATCTGAGCACAGAATGGAAAGTCACAGGCAAGGGGATAAAAGCCTGCAGGGCGGCCACAGAGAAACTCAGTATCCCTAATATTAGAACAATTGTACTTTATTCAGCAAAGTTGCAGAGTGTCATTTCTCAACTAAGGCAACCAATACTTTTTTTTTAAGTGCCCAGGTTCAAACATACACTACCTAAAGAGGGGATAATACCAAAGGTGCCAGAATTCCAGGAGTACCAGTCTCTGCTGTGTCAGTGCCTTAGAGACAGTCACTGCCTGTGCTTTTGGAGGAGGTGCACAGATCTGGATGATGCAAACCCCCCCCACACACACACTGGAATGCAAAGGATACCCCCCCCCCCCCCCCCCGCGTGCGCATGATCGCAAACTGTCAGAAGTAAATGACAGACACTGAACATTAAAGAGCAAATTGCTTGGTAGTCTTGATCATTTAACATGTGAATGACTAGTTGCTTACCACCTAATAAGACACATAGAGATAGGATGGCTTTCTCCCTCCTGTTGTGGCCTCTCAACCCGCCCTGCATCTGTTTACTTGGTACCAGTGCCATCTCTTTGAGTCTTAGGTGCCAGAGGAAGACGTGTTTACTTTCCCCAAGACTTTGCCTATAGGTACTTTTAGATCTATTCTCTCATCTGTGGCTATCATTCCTGCTGTTTTTAACAGTAATCTTTAATTATTGCTGACTGCATGGGTTTGATTTGACTCAATAAAGGAAGCCACAAAGGCCCTCAGTTTGCAAGACTTGAGCAAGGCTGTTAACAAAAGGATGTTTTGCAGGTGATTAAACTTGGAAATGGAGATGAGCACTGCAACCCTAGAGTCGGATTCAACTGGCTTTTGAGCAAGGGAAACCTTTACCTTTACTTAATTCATAGGGTGGCCAAGTCAGAAGCAGCTTGACTTCTCTCTCTCTGTTTCTCTCTCTCTCTCACACACACACACATGGTTTTAATTGCAATTTTTATGAGAGCTGCCTGAAAAACTTTGATGTGAAAGGGGACATAAATGTCTTGAATAAAAGGGGGTGGTTGATCATCTAAATTCCTAGGGTATTCAAAAGATTCAAGCCTACCTTGGGCTGGGCAATGGCCATTCATTAGAGGGCTTTCTAAAAGAGAACAGACAAATCCATGCAGAATATGTATCCCCATGGCTACTGACCACAGTAAGTAACTAGAACATCCACATATAGAAACAGCACATTTCAAAATGCCAGGTGCTGGGAGTAAAGAACAGAGAATAACCATCACCTTGATTCCTTGCTTGGTTGGCCATTGTTGGAGATGGAATACTGAAGTAGATGGACTTTGGTCTGATCTAGTAATGCCATTCTTATGTGCTTTACTCATCAATTCTGGCTGAAATAGTGTTGAGTTCACTGACAATTTGAAAGCTGGATCGAGTCCTGTACCAGTGATCTATGTTCTGACATGGATGTACATGGATGTAGTAATTACTTTTATTGAATGAAATCATTCAACAATCAAACATGTTCCTATTTTAGGGCTATGGTAGGATGTGGACCACAGGGCTACTGTTGCTGCAGTTGCTGTTGTGGGCAAACACTGCATTCGCCATAAAATCTAGTTCTTTGTTAAATTTGCTTTGTGATGGGAGAGTTAATTTTTTTAAAATTTTGGATTTAAGAGAGGAGACTGTACTGGTTCAGCTTCGGCAATGGCCTTTTCCAGCCTCCATCTGAAAGAACTGGCTCTTCTCTCACCTAACAAAGAGTTAAACAGAACAGAAATATAAAATACCTTGTCCCTCTTGTAATGCATTTTCACAAGGACGTAAGTCCCTGTTAGTTTAGATGGACGGTCTTCCCAAAGGGTGTACTGGACCTCAGCCACAGTGTAATGAAGCCATATATGAATGATTAATCATTACACAGAGTATGTAAATTCACTCAGGTATGGGAATCAGGTCAACAATAGACCAGACTAATATTACAGGGCTCCCCTCTACCCCCCCAACAGGACCCACCAATTGAATTTTGCTTGGTGTACATTTGCCAACATGCCGCTTATGCACTGATCCCTCTGCCAAGCAGTCTTATCTGAAAAGTCCCTGATTTACAAGATTCTGTCTCAGGTGCTGGGATCATAACAGAACACAAATTAATTGCAGTCTAAGTGGAAAGCCTGAGCCATTGAGGCTGAAGCTTCCTGGAACCAGTCATCATAACACTTACCAGGATGCGCCATGGGGACTGTGTAATTACCACGCGGAGGGGAGTTGTAGATCACAACAGCTTCGGCACCCTGCACAGCCGCCCGGTTTATCTTCTCTGTGAAAGTACAGTTGCCTCTTTCGATCAGAGCGACCCACGGTGATCTGGAGGCAACAAACTCTGTATCCCAAGTGCAGGCTTGGAGGTTGGTAGAGTTGGGAATGACCACCAGTCCTTGAGCGTCGGCTGTCGGAGAGTGTACTCCATACAGGCCGCATTCACACTTGTCGGACACGGTGCTGTTGTTCAACGTGTTGAAATAGAACAAGCTCACGTTGGCTTTGACGGGAACAGCCTCTGCAGCTCTCAGCAGGCCAGCAAGAATGAGAAGGCAGACAGGCCTGGACGTCTTTCTCTGCTTCATTGTTTGCCCACATTCGGAGCGCTCGCAGGTCCTTTCAGTGGCCACCATCAGTCTGCTGCTTCTCAGAACAGTCTGAAATTACAGTCCTGGGCAGGTAAGCGACACCACTCCCTCCCTGGGATCATCAGATCCTCCTTGCGTCATCTCCATTTCAGTCCAGAGGGAATAAATACTGCCTGATGCGAGAAGCCACCCTGCAAGGGCACACAAAAGCAGCCTTCAGCCCTCCTGTCCTGCTCCTGCATTCCCCCTCCATCCCACACCGCTGAGTTTCTTTGCTTCTGGTTCAGCCAGAGGTTGCCAGCCCCAAATAGGTTAAGAGGTCTGCTTTACTTTAGGGAATTTACAGATTAAAAAAAAAACCAAGTAGATAAAGGTAGATTAAAAGCAGAGATAACATTCGGTATAAAACCACCCAACTGTAATGCAGTTCAAGAACTAATAATGTGGCTGTGTCTTTAGGGAAGTAAACATTCACACATATTTCTCCTGTCTTTCTGTCTCTTTGGGGCAGGCTATCTACATCAAAGGTCAAGAACATGTTAACATGCGGGCCCCATTCTTTCAAAACCCCTTCCAATTACTTTTTCTTTCACTTCTAAATCTCATCTCACCTGAAACAAACTTAAGGAAATGGGATTCTGTTTGCACATGGGGAGAGACAGTGCAATGCAGTGGTTAGAGTGTTGCATGAGGATCTGGGAGACCTGGGTTCGAGCCCCCAGTCAGCCACGGAAACTTGTGGGGTGATCTTGGGCCAGTTACACACACTCACACTAGCCTACCTCACAGGGTTGTTGTGAGGATAAACTGAAGAAAGGAAAATATTGTAAGCCACTTATAACAGTGGGGAGGAAAGTGGGTATAAATGAAGTAAAATAAATAATAATAAAATAAATCTCCCCCTTGTCTCTCCTGTCCTGTCCCTTTGTCACTTTTCCTACAGGCAAGTTTTGAGATTGCAAGCTCCTCAGGGCAGGGACCCCTCTGTCATTTACAGTGCGGAACTGGAGATGAGCACTGTCCCTAGAGTCAGATTCGACTGGCTTTCGAGCAAGGGAAACCTTTACCCTTTTTTAAAAAGCACCATGTGCAGTGGTAATGGCAAATAAAATAAAATTAATACCTGTTTCTGTTTCAAAGTCAGAGCTTCTATGTGCCCCAAAGCACTTTGGTGAAACTAATAAAAGAACTGCCATGCTAATTCTTAATCCCCGAGATAGTTCTAACATATGCCTGTCTAATTCTCAGGGCACAAAATATACACTTTACCACAGACAAAGTAACTTGCCTATCGTTATTAGTCAAAAGATATAACAGATTAAAGTGATGTGAACAGCGAGGAAACCTGCTCAATAAAGGCAATATATATTTAGCTCTTATAGACAAATACAAATAACAACTAAATACAAAGTGAGGTAAAGTTTCAGTTACAGCTCTGCCACAAGGGTAGGGTCTCTGGGAATGGCTAATACATGGTCCCCGCTGCTTAGCTGAAGCCCTTTACACTGGGCAGGAGGGGAGGGAGAGGGGTGGCTGGGTGGGTGGTTGCTCTTGGGGGTTGGGGGTTGGGTTTCCCCGCCCACCCCTGGAATCCCTCCCCCCCAAATTCCCCAGCCAGAGCGACGAGGGGACCTGGCAATCATAAGGCCAGCATACAGTTTAGTCAACCTCCGGATCTAATCTCAGTGATTCCAAAACCTTCTTTCTAACATTTGGTATATTAAATTAATACCAATGTATCAAGTCCCATCTGCACATGACGTTCTGCTGATATGTAAGCCATTCTGGTGTTTGCACGTACAGGAAAACATAAGCAGTGTAGGTAGCGGGCAGATGATACATGCCAATAGCCCCTGATACCCATAGAAATTCAGGAATACTACACTGCATTAGCAGACACGGTCCAACACAAAGTTACATATGCTTAAGCACTGATTTCAAGGTACTTAAAAGCACGTTCAAATGTTTTGTTAAATTGTGATCATTGTCTGGAATCTCAAAATATACTTCAGTTCTGTAGCATTTAAAACACTTATACCCTGCAGTCACAGCTCAGAGGTTCCAAAGGTAGCTTTCAGTTCCTGTCAATAAACACCCTAGTAAAATATCAGTACAACAGATACATTAGCAATAACACAACTAAAGAAGCATCCATAAATAACTCAATAGAACACCTCCATTAACCTTAAAAAGATCTCCTTAAAGCATACAGCAACTGAGGAATTTCTTCTGCTAATTGGAGCTATGGGGTAGACGAAAATTTAAAACAAATCTCAAGGAAAAGACTCAAGGGGGTGGGGGAGCTTTGATCTTGTGCCAGATATGAAGCACCAGGTGAACATCCTGTTCCGGACTGAAGGCACCACCACAGAGAAAGCCGTGTTTCTGGTAGCCACCCACCTGAAAGTGGAGGTAACACAAAACAAGGGTCTCTGAAGGTGATAATGAGGAGGCTAATACAGGAACAAGCAATTCTTTTGGTCCTTGGTCCCAGAGCATTTTGGGCCTTTCAGCAAGAAAGGTGGTCTATACATTAAATAAAGCAGCACTTTGAATGATGCATTGAAGCAAACTGGCAGCCAGTGCAGTTCTTTCCAAAGCAAGGTGTTCTCCATAACATAGGCCCAGCCAGCAGTCTTGTGCTGTGCTTTGCAGCAACTGAATCTTCCAAACAGTCTATAAATGCAGCCCCACATAAGAGCGCATTGCAGGAATCATAAATAACTGTGGCCAGATCACCCTTTTCAAGAAAAGGCCACAGCTTACTGCAGTTGAAGTCACTCTGTGCTACAGATAAGCTGCATGCTTCTAGCGGCAAGCACCCATCCAATGACACCCACAAGCAACCAACCTGTGCCTTTAGGGAGTGTGCAGCCTCATCTAGCACAGACAGACACCTTTCATTTCTAGGCTAAAATACAAAAGTTCTTCCTTTTTTTGGTGGTATTTTGTGTGTGTATGTGTGTGTGTATGCTTGGAAGTCATGGTTGACTTCTGGCGACCCCTAGTGGGGCTTGGACGTTTCAGAGAGGGGGCTTATTATTGCTTGTCTCTTCGTCCCAGCCCTGGTATTCCTTGGAGGTCTCCCTTCCAAGTACTTGCCAGGGTCGGCCCTGCTCAGCTTCTGAGATCTGATGAGATCGGGCTTGCCTGGGCTATCCAGGTCAGGGCAAAACACAAAATTTCAAATCTATGTGAAAGCATTTTCAAACGAATAGGAAGAATTTGCTGCATGGAAGACAGAACTGAGATGCTCATGCCCTGGCATGCCTGTTTAGTTAATATGGCAGTATTTAATTTAGGAAATTTGTATGCCATCTCTCCAGACCTGCTCACAATAATAAAACAAAACCAATCAATACAATAGAACAAGTCATACAATAAAATCAGTCCATGAAACAGTCAACCGGGGAGAATAAATAATAAAAAACAGATCAATAAAAAAACATGCCAATGAAACACAAGCTGATTAGAAGAGCCAAGGCACAGAAGCAGATAAAACAAATAGATAAGTCTAAAATGATACTAACCATAAAACACCCCCAAATAATTCCTTGGTTAAAAAACTGGGAAAAGATAAACGTTCTGGCTTGGCATCTAGAAAAAATATAAGCCTTTGGGGGGGGGGGGGAGAGCCAAAGGTGAGGTGCCACCACCAAAAAATTTGTTGCTACTTGTCTTACCTCTGAACAGAGATCAGAGGTTGAGAAGAGAATCTTAACTGGAAGACTGGACAATTTGGAGGAGGCTGTTTAGGGCCTAACAAGATCTGGATATTGCTGGCATCTTTAAATCACTGGATAGTCTGTCCCAGTGATTTCATGTAGATGTTGAATGGCAAATGGGACAGTTTGGTGTGGTTTGGTGTGGACTCTAATCTGGGAGAACTGGTTTTGATACTCCACTCCTCCACATGCAGCTGCTGGTGTGACATTGAGATGGTCATAAGTTCTTTCGGAGCTGCTATCTCAAGGGCAGTTCTCGGGAGAGCTGTCTCAGCCCCACCTACTTCACAGGGTGTCTGTTGTGGGGAGGGGAAGGGAAAGGGATTGTAAGCCACTCTGAGACTCCTTTGGGTACTGAAGGGCGGGGTATAAATCCAGTTTCTTCATCTTCTTCAACACTTCTTGAACAAAGATTTGTATCTCATTACCCCCTCCCCCACTACTACTTCTTTCTCTTCCCTGAAAGCCCCCATACGCTCTCTCCTTTTCCTGCTTCCTTCTCTCATTCCCATCCATCAGCCAACCTACCTTTACTTGCCCCTCTTATCTTCAGCTTTCCTTCTTCCTTCCAGGAGCCTCTGCCTAGGAAAACTATGGCTCAGTGGTGTGGTGCTAGTCATAGGGCCAGGTTCATTTGTGTGGTAGAGAATCCTCAAGGACCTGGGGGGAGGAACACCTCACTTCTCCTGTATCCTCCTCCTAGCAACCTCTGTATCTTCTCTTCTTTCTCTGCCTCATTCTCTCCTCAGCTATCACCAACCTGCCTTTTATCTGCCACTCATCTTCAGCTATATTTCTTTACTTTATTTGCTTTATATGTATTTACTGCCTTTTATTGTCAGAAACCAAGTCTAGAATGCTGTAGTTGCCTAGCAATGGCCACTGAGAACTTGGGTTTCTTAAAGCCACAGACACTCCTTTTAACATTTTGGGGTTTTTAAACCTCCCTCATGTATTTATGCAAATCTGGAGCATTTTTCAGGATTGTTGAAAGATGTCTTGGCCTTTCATGGATTCAGTCTATGGATTTAAGTATCCTCAAACTTGCCTAACTTCTCTATTAGAACATGATGATGATTACTCATGAAAACAAATCCAGTGTTAATACTATTGTGTCATTTCTTCAGGCAACAGAAGCATTTTGTTTAGTTAGGTAATATGGCATCCACTTCCATCATCAACCAACCAGAGCAAAAACACATATAACCATGTTAATTATGACAGCTGTACTTGAACTGTGACTTTCCCCTTTAACCACAAGAGCTGTTATCTGTCACTGGATTATCCAAAACGCTCAGTTAATTGGCATCACCCAGAAGTCAAGCTCCTCCCTCTTCACCACCATGCCCGCATCTTCAGGCACACATATTTCCACTCCCACCTCTTCAGCTGGTCAGCTTGATGCCTTTGGCTTTTGCTGGGCTTCTGACAGCATCCTCAGGTGCCACATCTACCTGCCTTGAACTGTCAGGAGCTAGCTCTGCTGGTGGGCTGTTGTGTAGCTGACCTGCTCATTTCTCTGCTGTGAGGGTCAGTCCAGAGTTTGGAGAAGAAGAGGAAGCATCTCTCCAGGCAATAGCGTTCCCAAGGGGATAGTTTAATCACTGCATATTCCTAGGGGGACGGGCAGGATACATTAGAGTATCTGGAACATTTGATTACCTGGCAACCCCCATTCCCATTAATTGGCAGGTAACAAAGCTTTTTCTGTAGGTAGACATGGCAAGCAGGGAAGAGTTTGGTGTGCAGTTATACTTCTGCTCCTTGACAAGTGTGAGCCTACACACTTATCTAACCTTCCCAACCAAGCTAGTAAACTTCTGCTTCTCCTTCCATTATTGCCGTCTCTTGGCTAATGCTTCTGATGGCCACCAGGACTCAGCACTATTATGCTTCTGTATAACATGAATTATGCTCAGTACTATAATACAATACTCACTACAAGAGTCACATGAGGAGGGGGAGAAGAATTAGATTTATACCCTGCCCTTCACTTGGAGTCTCAGAGCGGCTTACAATCACCTTCCCTCCCTCTCCCCACAACAGACACCCTGTGAGATTGGTGGGACTGAGAGAGCTGCTCTGGGGAGGGTGACAGACCTTGGGATGGTTTGCCCACCAATTTCACAGAGCAACAAGCCTCTGCACTCTTCCCATCCAAGAGAGTGCTCTGGGACTGGAATGACAGCCCTCAGAGTGGAATTCAATTCCCAGAATGCAGATGCTACTCCCAGGGACCATCATTCCACTCTGGGGGCAGTCATTCCAGTCCCAGAGTAGTCGTCTGGGCCCAGAGACCTTAAGGAAATCCATTCTATATTTTCTTTGCAGCTTTTTTTGTGCTTTAGCCCAGAAGAGCTTCTTGCTGGAGGAGAAACTTGCGACGACAAGACCCAGCCAGCTGGGAAGTTTGATAGCCTCAATCTCCCTTGGAAGGGTGAGGACAGGCGCAGGGGGATGAAGAAGAGAGGTGTGGGTCAGATTAAAGCCCTGGGTGGGCCAGTTCCAGCCAGTGGGCCTTAGTTTTGACACCCCCAAGTAAGACCTTCCAGCAGATGCCTATAAAAGCCCGTCAAGGACTCAGTGTGGAAGCAACAAGTCACCACCTGGTGAGCTCTGCAACTGCAGCAGTTGACTCTGCTTTGTCCCAATGACCTTCAGACCGGCTTTGGACATGGATCTCAGACCTGCTTGCTCTTGTGTATGACTTTGGACTGAACGACTCTGCCTTGCCTGACTTCTGGAACCCTGACTTTGGACCAACGTTGATGCTGACTCTGGACTCTGACTGCACCCAGCCCCTGACAGGCTGTAGGACCTGATTGAAAAGTGTATTGGATGAATTCTTTCCCCTGTGAGGGGCATAATGTTTGAAGGCAACCTAAAATATATATAGACGCCTGATGTAGAGTTTCCATCTTTTGTTCTGCAGAAATAGTGGCATGGAAGAAGATCAATAGATTCTAAACGGGAGTTATTCCAGAGAATCTCGTCTCACCAACTATCTACTCAGCTGTCACCAACTATCTACTCAGCTGATGAATATTTATACAGAAACAATTACAAAAAGTATTGGACTGCAACTTTGTGGTTATACATTTACTTTACTTGGTTAAAGTGGTGCTGTAGGCGTTTGGCATAAGTTTCCTTTGTATTATATAACAAGCATTGGCAGCACATCGTCGCGCAGCTTCATTCTTGTACCTGGTTTACATCTCTAAAGCTGTGGTCCTTTTTACTGTAACTACTGTACAGGATGATTGTGGCACTTCTAAAGGTGGACAATAAACTCGATGATTTCAACTTCCATCTCCTGTGAAGGGGGCAATATTAACTAAGCAGTTAATAAACTCTTGTGTTCATGCATGCACAATGCATCTAGTCCTTGCCTTGCCTGTAGTAAAATGTATCAGTTGCATTTTTATTAAACATACAAAAACATACAGAAGAATCTCACTATGGCACATGATTTTTAACATTAGGTACATACCCAGACAAAATAGTAATAAGTTACTGCAATATCAAAAACTACAATGCAACACAAGATAATGTCCAAGATGGACTTAAAAAAGATTATTATGTACATATGCCCTCCCCCAGTTAAAAACAAATCAAAACAACACACATTTTCCTCCCCCCTTGTACTACACTCCAGCTGGCCCCCATTCTGGGAATACTTAGCTCTTGCTGTTTTCTTCCTCTCCTGATCTCCGTTAAAAAGAAAAAAATCATCATCTTGAAGGGCCAGGTTTCCACCACTTTTTTTTCCCTTTTGAATTGCTTCCCCTCCCCCCCCCGAAATGGAAGGAGCTCTGCCATATGCCTGTGCTTCAGCTTGGTTACCAGTTGCCTTCTTTAGCTAGGGATGCTCACTATCATTAAGGCAAAGTTTGATAACATCACTGCATTTAGCTGCCCAGCAAGTCAATTTCTTCCCTGGTGCATGCTCACAGTTTCCACGAAAACAGCAGCAGGATTTGCCAGTTGCTGAGCATTACTTGTAGCACCAAATAATCAACGACTGAGGATGAACTATATAATAAATTAGTACTGTCAAATATGAAAGGGTCCAAGATCCCGCTTTTCTAATGTTACTGCCAGACATTCAAACACTTCTGTTGTTTATGTTCAACCAATGGCAGGATAAACATTCTCTGTTGGAATTACATCATCATTCAACTGTCAATATTAACCTAAGTTTGGTTTATTACATCAGCTTCTGTAATTTTATACACTTTATTAAGGAAGACTTCAACTTTATCTTCAGTCAAAGAACAGATATCCAGGATACAGATGACATGTTGTTTTTCCAGGTCGGCAGCTGCTTTTACAACTTCATCTAGTGAGCAAACACAGAGAGTGTTCCTGTGTATTAGTATTAAACATTTAAATGGTGCTTTGTTGCTTATTCAAGAAAAGCACTGTAGTGTTAATCAGTCACCTTTTCCTATGGGCCATGTCCCAGAACAGGTGAACCAGAGTGAGAGAATCTGCTCATGCTACCATAGCAATCAAAAGCCTTTCTCAGAATACTCAGCCCAAAAGGAAGCCCAAAGGCTAGGAAACAAAGATGGCTGCGGATTTCCCCTCACTCAGATTATGCAAAGACAGGAACTTAAAACTCTTTCTGTATTTGGCAAAACGAACTAAAACCAAAAAGGTGTTCTCTTATTAGGATATTTTAATTGTAGAAAATATTCAAGAAACTTGGTGTGGAACGTAAAAAAGAACTGTGAAATCAGTCATTCGGATTCCTGTTTAAGAAGTGTACTTCTCAACACATCAGACAACACTTTTGGTCCCTATGGAATCCAGAGTGTTAATAGATGACCCCAAACAGGTTTGCATGCTTCCATTTCCTGAACATAAAATTTAAGACAACAAAACAATTGGTGTAATAAGCAAGGCTTCCAACTTCTCCTTAGTGTCATGTTATTTCGAGAGTTTGGCAGTTCCTTTACTGGCCCATAAGGAGAAATGGCACAACAAGCAGAAAGGCATCATTTTCAATCTATCTGTCCAGATTCCTCTGAGTACACGTTTACACAATTATTGAAAGCCAGTTTGACAGCATCAGAAACCTGTATCTGGGACAATTGTATTCAAATCCCCACTCATCCCTCAAATAGAGTGGCCTTAAGCCAATCAGTCCCTCACAGCCTAAATTACTACACAGGGATGAGGGAGATAAAAATACAATATATTCCCAGGCAAACAGCTGAACAGAAGGCATGTATATTTAAGCTCCTGAGTTTCCATTAACGTTAATGGCAAGTGTTAAAGAATGTCACTGTTTAAAATGCTGACCCCCCTCTAAAGTATTACTTTAAGAAGGGTTACTCTCCAATATGGTAGAACTTTAGCAGGCCTTATCAATCTGACTTTTTAAAAAAAAAATATTTAAGGATGAATTTTAAAAAGGGTCCTAGGAAAAGGGCTGCTGTGTATGGGAAATATTTATTTAAAATTGTACATCTATTTGGGACTCATGATGTAATTCATAAGCAATGTTACAACAATCATCATCTAGAAGTTCCTACCTGAAAATGAAATTATCTCAGAAAGCCCTTCTTTGTTAATAATCTTCTGTTGACATGAAGTTCCGCTCCCACTGGTCAATACTGCATCATTTAATACATCTTCTGCTCGGAATAAATGGGAATCTTCAGGACAGCATGTAGGCAGGAAGGCAACATCTACAGCTATGTCGTGATTTATGCCTGTACAACAGAGAGTTTAATTACCACCAGTTTAATCAAGTCTTTTGCCAAAGACCACTTCTGAATCAAGAATAAAAATGTATGATGTGGGCACAGGAAAGCTGCTGATCCCTCTCTGATGGCCACTGTTTCATGCAAACCTTTGGGAGCGGGTCTTTAAGAGATTTCAGGAAGTCCAAACATCAAAATCCCATTTTGCATGTTCTTGATGATCCATATGGCTCAACATCCAGTCTTAAGATGGGATATCCCATATAACTCTTCCCTAAACAGTTACTACAGTATCCCACCTTTCCACATGGTTACTTTTTTAAAACAATCAAAAAGAGTAACAGAGAAATCCATTTTAGATCCGGGTGTGACCCAGTTGTGAGTCATGGCTCATCAGTGGAATGGCACAACGGTATGCTTATGTCATTACCCAAACACAGCCAACTGCCATTCCTTATAGAAGAAGAAGAGAAGAGATTGGATTTATACCCCGCCCTTCACTCACTTGGAGTCTCAGAGCAGCTTACAAACTCCTTTCCCTTCCCCTCCCCACAACAGACACCCTGTGAGGTAGCGGGGGCTGAGAGAGCTCTGAGACAACTGTCCTTGAGAGAACAGCTGGTAGAGAGCTATGGCTTGCCCAGCGTCATCCAGCAGTTGCCAGTGGAGGAGTGGGGAATCAAAACCCGGTTCTCCCAGATTACGAGTCCACGCACTTAACCACTACACCAAATTGGATCTCAATCTACCCACTAGACCCTTTTTTGGGGTATTTTCTATATGTGCATGTGTGTGTGTGTGAGTGTGCACCTGGAAGTCATGGTGACCTTTGGTGACTGACCCCTACTGGGGGCCTCGAGGATATGCAGACAGGTGTCTGAATGAGGCCTGCCCCCCCACCTCTCGTATTTCAAGGAGGTCTTCCATCCAAGTACTTGCCAGAGTTGACCCTGCTTAGCTTCCGAGATCTGACAAGATCAGGCTTGCCTGGGCTTACCAGGGCCCCACTAGACCTTTTTTTTTTATCCTTACCACTTTCCTTTCAATCCTTTCTAGTGTCATCTTTCTAGAAACGTGCTGCTCAGAACAAACAACTCCAGCTAACTTATGGCAACCTCATACGGTTTTCAAGGCAAGAGATGTTCAGAAGTGGTTTACCATTCCCTGTCTCCACTTCACAACCCTGGTATCCCTTAGACATCTCCTGTCCAAATACTTGCTTGCTTAGCTTCCGAGATCTGTCAAGCTGGAATGCTTAGGCCACTTCCGCACTGTCATTTTTGTCATTTGTTTGTCCCTATTGCTTCAGGGTCCCCCCTCCCCAAATGGGTTTTGCTTTCTCTAGTAGTCCCAGAAGGAGCAAGGGGGGATGACCCAAAGCAATAGGAGAAAACGAGTGACAAAAGTGGAAGTGCAGAAGTGGCCTTAGTGTCAGAGGAAAATATCTACATTGTGGGCATTTCAGAAACTTGGTGGGATGAGGATGAGCAGCGGGATACAGCAATTCCTGGATATAAATTATATTGGAACAATGGGGAGGGAAAGGTTGCAGGTGAAGTGGCTGTTATGTCAGAGAAGGTATACAGTCCAATAAAATTGAGAATCTAACAGAAATGGATTTGCTTACAGAAATGTTATGGGCCCAAATAGTGGGCCCAAAAGGAAGCTTAACTCTGAAAGTTTGTTATTGCCCACCAGATTAAAGGTTAGAGGATGATTTAAAAACAGCAAACGAATCAAGGAAAGCAGCTAGATAAAATCACCTACTGTGACACAGTTGTTTCAACTACCCACACACTGATTGTGTCAATATGTGTTCAAGTTAGGAGAAAGAGACTGGGTTTCTAAATACTCTCAATTACAGCCATGGAGCAGATGTTCACAGAACCTACGAGGGGGAGGCGATCTTGGACTAATGTAGCTAATGTAACCCCCCATCTTTTAAAAAAGGCTTCAGAGAAGATCTGGGAAATTACAGGCCAGTCAGTCTAACGTCAATACCAGGTAAGTTAGTGGCATCCGTTATTAAAGATAGAATTAGTAGGGTAGGCACATTGATGAACAAAAGCTATTGAGGAGGAATCAGCTTGCATTCTGTAAGGGGAGATCTTGGCTGTGGTCACACACACTAAATAATCCACTTTCAGTGCACTTTCTAACTGGATTTCTACTGTGTGAACTGGCAAAATCTAGTTGGAAAGTGGATTGAAAGTGGATTATTTAGCATGTGTGACCGAAGCCCTTGTCTCACTAACTCTTTAAAGTTCTTTGAGTGGGTGAACAAACACATGGACAGTGGTGAACCAGTAGATGTTCTTTACCTAAACTTCCAGGAAGCTTTTAATAAAGTTCCTCATCAAAGGCTCCTAAGTAAACTCAGCAATCATGGGATAAGAGGACAAGTTCTCTTGTGGATTAAAAACTGGTTAAATAACAGGAAACAGAGTGAATACAAATGGGCAGTTTTCAGAGTGGAAGGTGGTAAATGGTGGGGTACCACAGGGCTTGGTACAAGGTCCAGTGCTTTTTAATTTGTTCATTAATGATTTGGACTTGAGAGTAAGCAGTGAAGTGGCTAAGTATGTGGATGACACTAAGTTGTTTAGGGTGGTGAGAACCAGGGAGGACTGTGAGGTGCTCTAGAGGGATCTGTTGAGGCTGGGCAAGTGGGTGTCAATGTGGCAAATGAGGTTCAATGGGCAAGTGCAAAATAATGAACATTGGAGCCAAAAATCCTAACTATAAATATATATTGATGGGGTCCAAACTGGCGGTAACTGATCAGGAGAACTTGGAGTCATGGTAGATAACTCACTGAAGATGCTGACTCAGTATGTGACTGCAATAAAAAAGGCAAATACTGTGCTGGGGATTATTAGGAAGGGGAGTGAAAAACAAATGAGGCAGTATCATAATGCCTCTGTATAAATTTATGGTGCAGCCTCATTTGGAATACTGTGTACAGTTCTGGTCACTACACCACAAAAAAGGTATTACAGCATTGGAAAAAGTGCAGAAAAGGGCAACTAAAATGATTAAGGGGATGGAACGCCTTCCCTGTGAAGAAAGGTTAAAAAGGTTAGGGCTCTTTAGCTTCGAGAAACACCAACTGAAGGGTGACATGACAAGAGGTTTACAAAATTATGCATGGGGTGGAGAAAGTAGAGAAAGAAGTAATTTTCTCTCTTTTTCACAATACAAGAACTCGTGGGCACTCAATGAAATTAATGAGCAGTAGGCTTAGAACAGATAAAAGTACTTCTTCACCAAAAGAATAATTATCAGGTGGAATTCACTGCTACAGGAAGTGCTAGTGGCTACATGCATCGACAGCTTCAAGAGAGGAATGGATAAACATATGGAGCAGAGGTCCATCAGTGGCTATTAGCCACAATGTATAGATGGAAAACTCTATCTGGGGCAGTGATGCTCTGTATTCTTGGTGCTTGGGGGGCAACAGTAGGAGGGCTTCTGGAGTTCTGGCCCCACTGGCGGACCTTCTGATGGCACTTGGGTTTTGGCCATTGTGTGAAACGGTGTGTTGGACTGATCCAATGTAACTTATCTTATGTTCTTATGAGATCAGGCTAGCCTGGGCTATCCAGCTCAAGGAAAGATGATATATTACCAGTACCAATTAGAATGGTAATATTTCCCCGAGTCTTTGAAATATTAACACAGAGTAATAGGATTTTTTTGATTCACCAATCTGATACCCACTATATGTCCTATGCTGCTGCCTAGCCAAACATTCACCATCCACATTTTGGGTCATCCTTCCGACATATAATACATAGAATTTGTATTTGTTCGATTTGTTTTTGTTCTCTGTCCAGCTCTGGAGTTTATTAGGATTTTGAATTTGTATCTATCTAAAATTATCTCAGTAAATTGGAGAGCTGGGCAGATTAATAGCCGATTTCCTTGTAAATTCTGAGGATGTTAATTATGTAGTCAAGTAGTAAGCGCTGCAATAAGCTACGAGAGAGACACTATGGCTGGGATCCAAAAAGCTACCATAGGTATGCTCAGGGTTTGTGTGCTCCAGCGGAACTATTTTTCCCTTTCAACATCAGACTGCTATGCCACATCACAAATTGCTTTCTGAGCTCTTCTCAGCTTCAAAAAATAACATGTCATACTATACAGCACAGGTGACAGCTGTTCAAGAAACAAAAGCCTATGGCACTAGTTGCGGGTTCTTTGGATCCTAGCCTATATTCTTTGCTCTAATACACCCTACTATGGAGTAGCAAACCTAAATATCTTATTCACTACCTCTTTTCATCATGTAGCAGTCATTCTTCTGTTAACACTCAGATCTTAAAACACTTCCCAACAGAGCACTGAACTGTGCACTAGTGAGGAGCTGAGGGAGGTACCTACCAAGAATAGCCACTTCATAGTATTCGAGGGGACAAGCATTTTCAAAGCAAATCATTCCTTCATTTGTTTTCCATTCATTTGGCTTGCATTTGGCTGCCTGAAGATTATATCGTTGCATAAGGAATTCTTTGTGCATGTAATCAAATTTACAAGGAAAGCTTTCTGGGAAGACTTTGCCGTAGTGCAAGTGTTGTGTTAAGTTGTCTTTTACTGCTGTCCAGAGAGCACTTTGCCAGAAATTATGACATATCCTTTCTGCTTGAACTGTTTTAGGCACACTAGACTTTTCTTTGTTACCTGCTAATATGAAGATATTAAATGGTTAGTTAACCTCCATTTACTGATATAAACATTATTCTGGTTTTCTAATAAACCAGGAAAGTCTCAAGTTAAAGAAAACCATTAAAGCTTCAGCCATTTTTAAAAAATTAATCATTCAGAGTATTTGTACCTAGGTAGAATTTTTAAGCAAATTATCAGTTTCTTTTAAAAATATGGTTAAAATTAAATATACACACGACCTCTTACAACTAAATTAATGGCCCTCCCATTAAAAACATTAATGACCACTTTTTACGTAAATAAAGAATCAAGGGAAAATATCGTTTGAAACCAATCGTTATAAATATGGCATGTTATATTGTTAATATGGCTTAAACTTGGGGGCCTGGGTCTAGCAAGTCATGACAGGCACTGGCATCCAGCCTTTCCCATCCTGTATATCAGCAGCAATACAGTCCATTGTCTCCAACAGAACTTTTAGACGCCCAGTTTTTATGCTCTTTATAATTTATCTGAGATCGGCAAATTTTCTCTTTTCTCAAATTATAAATATTTACTCTGTATAAACAACATTTCCTTTATATAAAAACAAACTGTTCTGCCTATCAGCCCTTACCTCTGTAACGTCTGAGACTCTTTCTCTAAACAGACAAAGATTCATATAATCCAATGAACAAAGAATTTGGATTGTTATGTATTTGTGTTTCTGGAAGGCAGCTCTAAGAATCATCACTGCACCCTAACCGGCTGTCTAGTACACTGGGATTACAGTACCACATTTTGCATATAAATGGTATTTCCAGTGTTCAAAGAACTTCACATACATTATCTTCTCAATAGTCCTTACATTCTCTCCATACTGCAGAGAGGCGAAAAAGAAGTGGGTCCTTCAGCAAGGTCAGGATAGGGGCAAGATTTCAGCCAGGAACCTCCCAGATCTCAGTCCATTCTCTTAGCTACAGTACCATGTCAGCACATGATTATGTTCTAAGATGCCACAAGAAAAATAAGATTTGCCAATGGAGTGCCTGAAAGATGTGTGGAAGATCCCCTCCTATGTAAGCATGTGATTAGCTGACAAATTGGCTAGTCATAACTATGACCTACATGTTTGTACAGTGGGGAATGTGGGTACTACCTTGGGATGGAGGAGTTACTACAACTGAAAGAAAATAAGGGCTAGTGACACTTGGCAATACATTATGAAGCATCAGGGATCTAACCAACATAAAATGAAACATCAGGGATCTAAGCAATAGAAAAATAGAAACGTCATCGAAATATCTTACAATTTAAACAACATATAATATTAACATGGAAGCTTAAGAAGGAATCTCAGCTGAGCTTTTCTTTCTACTCTGGCCTGAAGGTAATGGTCTGATAGTTCTTGTTTCAATTAAAAATGCAGACTTTTTCATAGCGTTGAAAAAACAAGATACATACTTCCAGAAGGCTGAGTTAATTCTGTCACTTCTCGACTCTCTTTTTTTGAAAGGCAATTTTCTTTCAAGTCTGTATGCAACCTACAAAAGAACCAAAAATATTGTCAAAATTAAAATCCCCAAATGCTTTAGCCAGGTTGTCAATAATCACAAATGTACAAAAACCTCATATTGTGTCAGTTAATCATTTCAGGTGAGCAGAACAGTTCCAGTTAACTTTCTCCACACTGACAAATTAAGAGGTATATCTGTCAAAATCATTGGGTGAATACAAAGAATTATTCCTTGAAGTACTGTGCACAACACTTTGACAGAAGCAAAGTTCAGTGTAAGAAGCCATAAAAGCTTTCTATGCTAATTCTTTAAAAAGCTCCAGGGTGTGCTGTTGTAAATGTGATACTAGCACTGTCAACGGATGAAGACAGGGAACAGAAATACTCAAACATGCTCATCATTTCAGTCTAAAGTGACAAAACATGTTTCAAACCACAGAATTATGATACTACCCAGCATAAGACAGCCCCCAAAATCAAATAGATTTGTGTATTGATTTGTTGGCTGTAAAATTATGACCTAGACCTTTTAACATTTACTTCTTGTGAGGTTCCCCCACTCGCGAGATAGTCTCCCTGCCACCTACCATTGTGCCACCAAAGAGGGCAACTGGGAAGGAGAGGGGTTCCAGCACCTGGGTCCTCTTCCTCCCCCAGACTGGCTTCTCCACCCACACTCTCACTCATCTGAGCTCATTCTGTTGCTTGCCTTCCCTAATACAGGATTCCATGGCCCCACTCCCACCTGGCCTGTCTCCAAGCTCCTTCTATCCTTTCCTTTCTCTTCCCTCTGCTGCCAGTCTCCCTGACTTGCTCCTTCCCCTTGCTGCTCAAGGCTGCCTCTTAGCCTCTCCCATTCTAGCCTTCCCCAAGTGCAAGCTCAGCCTTGCCTTCTGACCACACCCCTCCCTGCTGCTGCCTGACTCCCTGCCTTGTTCTCAGCTGTGTTGGAGTGATCGGTCTGGGTCCTTCCTCCTTCGGCTGGTTTTCCTCACATGGGTGAGTCTGGGCCCCAGCTGTCCTCAGCTCCAGCAGCTGTGGTAGGGTTGAGTCAGGACCAGGTGTTGGCTCCTGACACCCTTGCTGTCCTTATAGTTAGCCTAAGGAAATATCAGAGATTGCATTTGGAGGATTAGGTGGGCATTAGGTTTTTAGTCCATAATGACCCTCTTCTGCAGCCACATAGTAGCAGTTGTCAGATTATGAGAGTTCATTAGAAAACAGTACAATATTCACTAGGTTTCTGCTGGCAACAGACAGAGAAGACTCCCTTTTATGACCAGAAAAGGATCATGGGACTCCTTTGAACAAAAGCCCTGTGGGACAGGGGCTGTTGAGAGGAAGGGAATTGGATAAGATTGAGCAGAAAAGCTGGCTGGATACAATCCATTATCTTGTTCAACATGTATCTCATGGGGAGTACTGGTAGCATTTTAAAATTTCTAAGATTAATACTAAGGCCCAATAGAATCATTAAGGAATAAAGAACATTTAAGTGTTTAGATGATATATGTGCATACTTTTATTTATTTAGATATTTGAACCATGTTTTCGTCCCCAATTGGAACCCAAAGGCACTTAAAACATTCCTCCCTCCTCTTACTTTATCTACACAACAAGCACCCTGTGAAGAAAGTTAAAATGAGAGTGACTGGCCCAAGGTCACCTGGTGAGTTTCTAGGACAGAGTGAGGATTTTAACCAAAATCTTCTAGATACTAACCTGCCACTCTAACTGCTACACCACACTGGCTTTCTAAACTATAGTTAAGGATTGACTGCAAAATAGGATGCAAAACCATAGTTTAGATTTGCAAATGGAGCCTTACCATACCAGTATTGGCAGGAAGGGGACATATCCAGACAATTCTGCACGTATATGGAAATGTGCAAATTAAATACTTCAATTTATATTATTAATTTATCTCAAAAAACCAGATAGCAATATCAAATGTATTAACACAATAAATCTAGTTAAGTATTTCCAAAGTTAATCCCTACCAATTAAGACTCAGCCCTCTTATTTAACCTTTGTCATGATCATTTATTTATTTATTTGTTACATTTATATCCTGCCCTTCCCAAAACAGGCTCAGGTGCCTGAACAAAGTGCCTAAACAATTAAAACCAGGTAATATAATTAATTCTTAAAACAGTTAAAACCATCAAACAAAAGTTGGTGAATTAAGTATATCAGTTCAGGTCCCCCCCACACCAAGCTGGACTGATGGTAACTGGAGTCACACCAAGCTCATATAATACCAGGAATCCACATAGGGCAAATAATCAGGGCAATTTCTATGCATGGAGGCCAACTAATTAGGTATTCACCTCAACTGAAAGCCTGGCAGAACAGCTCCATTTTACAGGCCCTGTGGAACTGTAATAGGTCCCGCAAGGCCCTGATCTCAAGTGAGAGTATGTTCCACAAGGTAGGGGCCAGGACAGAAAAGGCCCTGGTTGAGGTTAAGTGGACATCCTTTGGACCAGGGATAACCAGTAGATGCTGATCAGTGGAGTGCAAGGCTCTCTGGGGGGTATATGGGGAGAGGCGGTCCCTTAGATATGCGGGTCCCAGGTCACTCAGGGTTTTAAAGGTTAACACCAACACCTTGAAACTGATACAGTACACCAGTGCAACTGGTGGAGCACCAGCTGAATACGCGCCTGCATAGGCATCACATTCAGCAGGTGAGCCGCTGCATTTGGCACCAGCTGGAGTTCCCAGGTCAGGTTCAAGGGTAAGCCTGCATACAGCGAGTGACAGTAATCTAGCCTGGAAGTGACCATTGCATGGGTCACTGTAGCCAGGTCCCCGGCAGAGAGATAAGGGGCCAATTACCTGACCTGCCATAAGGTGATAAAAGGAAGACCTGGCAATGGTGATAACTTGGGCCTCCATAGAAAGTGAGGCATCCAGGCTCACACCCAGAATCCTAACCCTCGGTGCAGGAACCAATGGTGCCCCGTTAAGCGTCAGGAGTCTAATTCCTGAACCTACACCACCCCGGCTCAGCCACAGGACCTCCGTCTTTGATGGATTCAGTTTCAGCTGACTCTATTGTAACTACCCAGCCATGTTGGTTTGACTAAATAAGAAGGAAAGCTCCAGACTGGAATGCTGTAACTTATCTATTTCTTAAGTCCATCCTGCTCATGGAGACAGTAAACAGGTATATGTAAATGATTTTTTTTTTAAAAAGGAAAAGCCCAAATTATCCTAAGTTTTGTAGAGGCAAACCGAACCTTTGACAGTTGCTTCTAGCTTGGAGCTTTTCAACAGGAAAAGAATGACAGAAACCTGAACTGCTTAGGTCAAAACCTGCCATCTGGCAAGCCTGTTGTACTCATGCTTCTGGCTTCACAATACGAATTGTAAGTCTAACATGTCTATTTTTGCTCCTTCAATATTTGAAGTTGCATATGTTAAAATAGCACTAAAATTCAGTAATAAAACCAATTATTTTGGCTCAACATTTTCTACCTCCATGGAACAGCTGGGTAAATGCTACATTAAGACCGAACATATTAACATGAATTATTTTTCACATCACCTACTCCATTAAAAATATTGTGGAATTCAAAGTAGAGGTTTCTGGATACCCTCCTACATATTCAGGGCACAATCAACTCAAGACCACTTAGTTTGTTTGGATAGAAGTTTGACTGTTTAAATAGCCCACATCTCTGCTGTTTTCTCATCCCATGACAGAACTTGTTAAAAACAAGTAATCAGCTTGAACCTCTGTATCCATAATAGACACATACCCACATCTGGAAGCTGGATTGGTCCACACTTTCCAGGCACATGTACACAGGAACATAGGTGGTCTTGGCTGCCCCAGTTGACAGCCACCCCTGCTGTCTCTACCACCATCATGACTACAAGAGGTGACAACAGTAAGGGCTGTCATTCAGGCAGCGGCCAAACAATCAGCTGTAGGGTGAGGAAGGTCCCCAAGATTGCCCTATGGCTGAACTGCATGAGTCTCAGACAGCAGTTGGGGCAATCACTGGTAAGGCAGTGTATTGGGGCCCCTCTGACTGCCATAAAGTTGATTACTGGCCTGTGCCCTGAAGCTGTTGTTGCTGCAACACCAGAGGTGATGATGCCAAGGGATGGACCCTGACTCTCTTGCTGCCATTGCCTCTGGCTTTATTCAGGCAGGAGGCCACCCTACTGCTGACTGCCAGCCTTTGCTCCAAAGTCTATCTATCTGCCACACCCTGTGATTCTGGAGCCCCATCCTTGACTTATATTTGAGCCTCAGAATCATTAAGACCACCCCAGCCCAGGAACTTAACATTACCTCTGACATGCTTAAGGGTGCACTTTTTGCATTTCCTATGGGAAACAAAGGGTTAAAACAAGACATGCCACTAAGGGTTCATGTTTGGGTGCTCAGATATGAAATTGAAATGCCAAAAGAAGCTGCAGGGACCCAACCTGGATTTGGGCCACAGCACCGAGGAAGAAGAAATCAACTGTGCTCCCTCCCTGTGACATTTCCATCACTGAAAACAGCCCTCCCATCCCAATACTGCTTTCAGCCACATTAAGGGAAAAGTTAGGTATTCAAATAATGCCTGTCTTTTTTCCCTCTTGTGGTGTAGATCAGCCTAGAGGGAGGTATTTCCAATCATATCAGCCTTTCAGAAAGTTGCTTTTGACAGGTTAATTTCACATCCATGGATATGAACAAAGATCCCAGTATCACACCATTTTTGGCCCAAAACTGTAACACCAGTGTTCATGTAGCAAACACAATTGCTACTTGAAGTGTGGAGGGGCCTTTGTTTTCAAGTGAGCAAGTTTAGGACTGAATGGTGGTGAAAGCAACTTTCTTTCATTAACAGTTAGAACTGAACTGAACAAACAAAAACTATTTGACAGCAGAAAGAAGAGCATTAAAACTCCTCCCTGTCCTTTCTTTATATTACGGGGGGGGGGGGCAGAATTCCTCAACTTCGACAGTTCCCACTTAAAACAGCTGCTTGTAATACAGCTACAATAAGAAGAGGGAATTTGTCACTTACATGATTTTCTTGCCTGATGATCTTGTGAAATATGGCCTTGTAGACATAGGAGGGTCCCTTGTCCTTAAATGCAATAAACCTGTATTACTTTATTTAGCAGGCAGCACTAATTTTCTAATTTAAACATCAATTTCTTCATTTTGCTCAGAAGAAATGTTGGATAATTGCTTTCTTATTGAAAATTGAGATACTAAAGTGCTTTTAATAAGTGATAAGTGATATTTGGTTTTTTTTATGAACAATGCATACTTTACCTTCTTAAGCTCTGGTACAGTACAATACTACCAGAAACCAAACATTGGGTCAAGGGCAAAGTTCCCATTACTTACAGACTTTGGCTGCTTCCACACAGAGATTTTTCTGTTTTGGTGTCCAAACTGGAGAGGGTTTTTTTTTTTAGCATCAACATGTCATTGTGTTCTAACCATGGTCCTTCCCCAGTTCTCAGAACACTCTTTCTGAAACCTGCTTTGCTACTAACTTTTTGGGAAGAATACAGTGCAAGCATGTTATCAGGCTGCCAGGACAAAAAAAGTGTAGAGTTCAAAGGCCCCATTCATACTGGCTGTTTTCCTACTTTAAACCCCTTGTAGCTACCATTTCCCCAACACACTACTGGAGGGCTTTTTGAGGAAAAAATGGTAAATTGCTGTAGCCCTGTAATGTGGGCTTAATCCTCACTGCACCCATGGAAGTTCACCAAGTGACCCTAGGCCAGTCACAATCTCTCAGCCTAACCTACCTCACAAGGTTGTTGTCGTGAGAATCATGTATAGGTGGGGAGAACAATGCGATAAGCCACTTTAGGTCCTGGAATTTGATAAGATGTGGGATAGGAAGGTGGAGTAGTAAAAGGGCAGTGAGGTTCACTTTGGGGTTATCTGGAAGGAGAACAAAACCACTGTTCTGGGAAAGCAGCATGGAAGATGTAGGAAACTCCCCCTGGCTAAATGCAGGAGGAACAGAAACCATATCTGGCATAGCTAAAACAGTGCAATGAGTAGGCAGTTGGTGCAATCTCAAGAGATCTTGACAATCACCATGGTGAGGAGAGATGGGGACAGTATATGTACATTTGCTACATGGCACCATGAACACATCCCCCCAAAGGTTGTGCACCTCTGCCCCCTCTGTTGCAATAAGCTGTACACTTGTGATTGGCCTCCAAAGCAAAGATGTCGAGTTTGGGGTGACCCCAATGACTGAAGAAGTGATGAAGAGCTGCAGCATGCAGCAACCACTCATGGGGCTGAGAAGACCACACTGCTTAGAGTGCTGGCCTTTGAACTGTGCATGCCTAGGATGTGTATGGCAACATTGTGTACATTATGGCAGCAACAGTGATCCAAAAGGTTGCACGTGAGGTGATATAATGCTACAGATCCTACCTCCCCCCCAAAAGGTTATAATGCATCAAAGCAATGCTCTCTTGTTTGTATCTGGTCAGACTAGTTGTGCAAGAGGGAATGGAAGATCTTGATGGATCTGTGGATAGCAAGTAAGCTCCAGGACACTGATCTGGAGCAAGGCCTCTTTGGCAGTCCAAGAACAGCCAAGAATCCCCAGCAATGAGCACTCCAAACTCACAGGGTTGCATCTGTCATTAGGGCAATGCCTGGAGGCTTTGGACCAAACAGAATAACTCTCAAAAGGTTGCCATGACAGCAGGGAGCTTTGGACCATTACATAACCCTTGAGGCAACAGTGTCAATGACAACTGAGGTTTGAGCTTGACAGTATGTATAAAATGTGGCACTGCCTGTGAAGGTCGGATTTGGCAGCCCTGTTGAATCAGAGTTTGAGGGATCGCATGTGAAGTCCACAGGGTCACTACTGTCATGGAGGCCATGAGGCCTAGAAGACACTGAATCTGCTGGGCAAGATGTAGAGGTTGTCTGATGAAATAAAATAGCTTGCAATTCTATGGCATTATCAGTGGTGGGACCCAACACATTGTCTGTGATGTGCTCCCATTCTGGCAGATGGGTATGGAAGAAGGGGACTCTTGGAAGAAGAGCATGTGTGCTGTTACCCAGTGCTCCCAGTGGGTGGAGCCAGCACCAGAAAAGCCTTTTAAGCTTAGTTATGGAAGTTTCCCTAATTTGAATTTGTGCACGCTCAATTTCCATTAGTGTGATGCACAGGGACCATTAAGAAGACAAGTGGCATATAGATTAAAAAATAAAAGTACAATTATTTACCTATTCATTTGGTATTTAAAACCCAGAAAAAGCCTTCCTGTTTTACAGGAGAGAAAATGGTAGCTAATGGAGGAAAGCACACAGAAAATTCCAACATGGATGCTCTGTTGCCAATGCGTACACCTCTTAGTTTTCAGTAGTGATGAATGCAAAACAGAGATCTCATCATGTGGATGCAGCCTTCACTTCACAAAAAGGACAGTTTCAGGCTGCCCATTCTATTAGCTCTCTAGCAGATGAAATAGTCTTAAATGCAAGTGCTCCAAATTAAATGGTTTGCACACTGGGTCAAATGAAGTCATAATAACCTTACTGATAATGTTGAAAATGCAAAGTCTGTCCCTTCCCACTTTGTAATTCCACATGCTTTTAAAGCAACTTCATTTAGAAAAAGCCCAGGACTGTATGCTTTCTGCACATATTCATATACACCCAGAGAATATTTGAAAGCTAGATCAGTATTATAGTTAGGGATTCTTGCATTTTGCAGCAGAGATCTCACTCTGTATGCATCTATTGGAAGGAGAAATGCTTATGTTCAACAATTATTATTTAATCACTAATCTGAAAGGGCCTCCTTTGCACTGCAGACTTGATGTGGGAAGTCTATTACTACACAATATGATAACAAAAAAGAAGGGGGGACAGCTCAGTGATAGAGCATCTGCTTGGCATGCAAAAGGCCCTAGGTTCAATACTTGGCATCTCCAGTTTAAAGGAGCAGGTAGGAGATTTGAAAGACCTCTGCCTGAGACCCTGAAGAGCTTCTGCTAGTCTGTTGACAATTCTGACCTTGACGAACAAATGGTTGGATTCAGTATAAAGGCAGCTTCATCGGTTTAACATTCCTAAGCAGCTATTCATATCTAATTGACAATGGCAATACAAGTATTCCATTGCCAATATACAAAAGTAGGCTAAAGCTTCTTGTGTTAATTTAATTCAGAACAATGACACAACTCAGTTGAAAACTGAATACTTCTCATGTTTTCTGTGCTTAATTGGGCTCTGAAAGGAGCAAACAGAAGCAGCAGTGTGACCTAAAGGTGATAACAGAAACAGAGGGAACAATTAAAACCTATCCCAGCTTACCCCATAGTCTCCCTCTTTCTTTTTGCCAGAGCTTTTCTGGTTACTATGTATTGCTGCTCTTGCACAGATGGTGGTGACCTTTGCACAGAACTTGTTTCTCTGGATTGTTGATATGTCTTCCTTCCTTCCTTAATATGGTTCCTTTTTGACACAGAACTTTGAGACAATGGCTCCTTATTGATCTGCAGAAATTGAAAACATTTTCTTTTAATTTAAAACAAATTAATACAATGACCTGTAGTAGCTGTTAAGAACATAAGAACATAAGAGAAGCCAACGTTGGATCAGGCTAATGGCCCATCCAGTCCAACACTCTGTCACACAGTGGCCAAAAACACCAGGTGCCCTCAGGAGGTCCAGCAGTGGGGGCAGGAAGCCCTCCCACTGTTGCCCCCCCAAACACCAAGAATACAGAGCATTACTTGACCCAGACTGAGAGTTCCTATCTATACTTCGTGGCTAATAGCCACTGATGGACTTCTGCTCCATCTGTTTATCTAATTCCATCTTGAAACCACTGATGGACTTCTGCTCCATCTGTTTATCTAATTCCCTCTTGAAACCATCCATGCTTGTAGCCACCACCACCTCCTGTGGCAGTGAATTCCACGTGTTAATCACTCTTTGGGTGAAGAAGTACTTCCTTTTATCTGTTCTAACCCGAGTGCTCAGCAATTTCATGGAGTGCCCACGAGTTCTTGTATTGTGAGAAAGGGAAAAAAGGACTTCTTTCTCTACCTGCTCTATCCCATGCATAATCTTATAAACCTCGATCATGTCACCCCTCAGCCATCGTTTCTCCAAGCTAAAGAGCCCCAAGCGCTTCAACTTTTCTTCACAGGAAAAGTGTTCCAACCCTTTTATCATTCTAGTTGTCCTTTTCTGCACTTTTTCCAATGCTATATCTTTTCTGAGGTGTGGCGACCAAAACTGTACACAGTACTCCAAGTGAGGTCGCACCATTGATTTATACAGGGGCATTATGATACTGGCTGATTTGTTTTCTATTCCCTTCCTAATAACCCCCAGCATAGCATTGGCCTTTTTCATTGCTGTCGCACACTGTCTCGACATTTTCATAGAGTTATCTACTACGACTCCAAGATCTTTCTCTTGGTCAGTCTCCGCCAGTTCGGACCCCATCAACGTGTTCTCTTAAGGTTTACTATTTTAAAAACATATACCCTCAACAAACATATATCCTCATTTGCCTCTTCAACAAACTCCTGTAATAAGAAATTTCGGAAAGCCTAATCTTAATTCAGATTCAAAACCACGACCAGAAGGAATGCTTTTACAGGAGTTTTGTTGTCTCTCAATTATGGTCTAAAATTCCATGCTCTGTTAATTTTTTTTTAAAATTGTGATATAATTTATCACATCTAGTTCCTCAACTCAACTTTATTTTCACTTTTTTTAATACAGAACTTTCTCAACACATGAAGCCAAAATTTCCTTAGAAGAGAATACCAGGTCATCAAAACTTGAAAAGCCTAAACTATGACTTTCTGGTACTACTTGCTCTCAAAATAAGAAAAAAATGTTAATCAAGAGACAATGTCTGTGGGTTCTCTGAACTCAAATGCAGACGATCTCAGTTGCAATTACGATCATAGCATCATAAGTACTATACTATTAATTCTCAAGCACCATACCTGCATTGGTTCGGCTCCTGAGGCATCTTGAGATGTGCTGCCACAGCTGACATATCTTATAGCACTAATTATCCCCTGAATAGCAATGCGTTTGTGCTCCCTATAGTGCAGGTTTTCAATCTCCTTCTCCATTTCACCGATGGTTGTCAAAACTGATTTAACTGCAAAGAGCAATCCCCTGAAACTTAGTTTTACAGAAACAATACCACCCAAAAGGGATTCATATGGCAAAGAACTGAATGCTAAGTTACTACTTTTAAAGTAACACAAAAAACATCAACAAAAAGCAGCCTACTACACAGCTTAAAGTATGCTAGCAAAAGTAGTACATAGTTGTCTGTGTAACACAATCATTACTGAAATTCTTTTATTGCAGTAAGATACTTTCAGGCTGTCAGACTGTTCTGTACTGCCATGAAAATGCCATTTTTTAACACTGTTAGGGTACAAATGCATAGTCTCTTGTTATACCTGCACTGTGATTCTTACCTAAATGACATTGCCTCCTGCCATGCTAAACTGGATTCAAAATTAGGGGTAAAATCTGGAGCTTTTCTTCAGATGCGTGCTTCTGACAACCTTTCTGCTCCCTAAAAACTTGAAATTACTTTAAGTGTTCAAGTAATTACTTCTAAGTGTTCAAGTTGGGAGGGCAGTGGCTCAGTTGTAAAGCCATGTAGAGACAGAAACTTCCACACAGAAAGTTCCAATCCTCGGCATTTCTAGTTGAAGAATCTAAGGTAGCAGATGTTAAGAAAGGCCCTTTTTCTGGATAACTGTTTCTAGTCAAAGTAGACAACAATGACTCAATGGTCTGATTCAGTATGATGCAGCTTCATATGTTCATATTTAAATGAACCACAGGGATGCTGCGGTGGGGGGAGGTCAGAAGCCCTAGTGCTCCTTTTGGATTATGGCCTAGGGTAAGTTATGGGCATCTTTAGGTACACTTGCCTTGTACAAAGCTACACTGAAAGGTTTATATTACTAATAGGATATCAGAAAAAGCGATAGGCGTGACTGAAAGCGTACGATGAAATGCTGTACCTTTACTATTTTTGCAATACTTTGAAAAAGTATTTGGAACTGGTGGAAATGGATAATATCCACCAATTGCTGTTTTCTCCATATGATAAGCTTCCTTCTGAGTTTTAATCCACTGGATAAAGCTTTTCACTTTGGTTTCTTTTGTATATGGCTGGCCTTTGTGCCACCCTATTAAGAAAAACAAAAAGGCTGGTGGAAGTATAACAAAAGAATCAAAAGATTAAAACAATAACTTTCTTAAATGACTGTGCCCTACTGCCCTGCAGCACAATTCTGAAAACCATTAAAAATGTTAAGTATGTTTTCATTATCAGGTGCTTCCATGCGGAATGTCATGGGATTTATATACAGCTAGCACTTTGACGTCAGAAGACAGCAGAGGGAAAATTGCAACAATTTCTAAGCCTCCAGGGAAAATCAATGAATTGTAGCAATATAGCAGTGTCTCAGAGGTTATCCTGCCACCTCTCTATGACTACAGACTAAGTGCCCCTAGCTAAGCTGACACAGGTATACCACTGTCCAATATACTCAGGTACACTTTAATGCCAATATCCATGCAGATCAGAGAATCTCATGGGTGTAATGGAACATCAAGGGACCATCACACAATGTTAAACTTATTGGCCTAATGTAAGCCAATCCAGATAATCATATAAGAAATATACACTAGGTTGTAAACAACTGATAACACTGCAAGAGTATCAATACAGTGCCTAAGCAGTAAATTGTTGATTGTAAATAGGAGCTGAGAAGGCTGCCAGCATTTAGAGCAATTACAGTCTTGAGAAATCAACAGGGCAGTAGCTTAGGCATTGGAAGGAACAGAGCCCCCTTATCCACTAAGGCTACTGTAATGAGTACCAAGATGAAAATAGTTTTTACAAGACACAACCCTTTATTTCTGAGAAAGTTGTCCTAAAATAGATTCAGGTGGGGTAGCCGTGTTGGTTTGAAGTAGCAGAACAAAGTTTGAGTCCAGAGGCACCTTTAAGACCAACAAAGTTTTATCCACGGTATAAGTTTTCGTGTGCAAGCACACTTCCACTGTATCTGGAGGTGTGCTTGTACATGAAAGCTTATACCATGAATAAAACGTTGATGATCTTAAAGGTGCATCTGGACTCAAACTTTGTTCTGGTCCTAAATTGTTATTGTTAATGAAGTAAGAGTTGGATCCAGACTAAATTTTCCATCGGCAGAATTTAACTTTCCTGTTTCCCACTCCCGATGAAGCTCACTGATCTCTACAAGATGCTGCTCCTGGTGGAAAAGGGGTCCTAAAAAACAAGGGGGGGGTCTGCAGTGGCAGTGGGGAACTGGTGGAAATTGCCAATTTAGTCCGGATCCAACCCATAGACTAAGTTTTATTGCTCTTTGGACTGTGATCACCAAAAATTCAAATAACAGATCAGTAGATATTACATAAGTAGGAGTTTTAATGTCAGAAGAGGGGCTATGATAGGAGAGAGCAAAGACTTGAGTGCTATTACCGAGTAAACAAAAAGGGGAGTGACAGACTGGTTAAAAAGTTAATGGAGAGGAGAAGTGAGCTATTACTTACATATATGAGATATAAAATTGTGTTTTATCAGTTATTTACCTGTGATAAACATCTGACTTTCATTAGAAGTTGTCAGGTAAGTTGTGCCAGAGCCACTTTCAACTGTCTCTCTCATCACCCTCATTTGTGTACATACCAAATATGTCACTGGAGACAGAGAATGGGGGTTGCATCATTTGTTAGTTCCTTACCTTTACTTATTTCATACAAAGATACTGTAGTATAATTAATATTAATCAATAACAAAACCTTAGGTACATCATTAGTTCTGATGAGACTAAAAGGTCTGAAAGCATCAAGTGAAAACAAAAGCTACTTGAGGAAGAATTAACCCAATATCCTATCATAATTTGCAGCTTCCTAAACTCTTACTTGAATTTTAGTCAACAAAAATGTTCCTTCTTCCCATGAACTTAAGCCTAGTCCTTACAAACACCAGATGAAGTGTTAAAGAAAGCCAGTGTGGTCTAATGGTCAGAGTGTTGGACTAGGAACTGGAGACCTCCGTTCAAATTCCTGCTGGTCCATAAACCTTGCTGGGTGACATTGGACAAGTCACGCTGTCAACTTAAGTTACGTAACAAGGTTGTCATGTGGATAAAATGGAGAATAGAGCAATGTACAGCAGCCTCAGCTCTGTGGATTAAAGGCACAAACTGTGTATGTATGTGAACAACACCATATAATAGGCCAAGATACAGAAAAATAGCTAGATGTCAGACAGAAGAGTTCTAGCCTAACTTTGATAAGAGTTTTCTTTGTGAAGGATATTTTGTAAAAGAACAAGGGCTCTCACTACACCTGCAATAATGTAACCCAGATACACATTTACCACCTTATCTTCTATTTCTGGGAACTAGGCCTAAGTCTAATTTCTTATTGAACTTGCTGAATTTCTACTGAACAATCCCAAACCCTAATGTGCACACACTTAAGGCTATAATTTAAATCAAGGCTCTAATTTTGAATACACAGGGACTGTTTCACTTCTCACAGTTCTTCCTAAGTGAAAGAAAACTATGTAGACAGGTATTGGTATAATGTAGGAAGATGGCAAAGTGTCTATTTTGTAGCAATTATATGTGTTTGTAAGTGGTAACAGATTGATTCAGATGAACTCTAATTCACCATTTATATTGATCAGGCAGGGAAATTAGAAAATGCTGCAGTGATATTAACAATTATCACAATAATTGCCATGAAATCTAGAACAAGCCTTTAAAAAGCTATAACAAAACAGAAAAAATAAGAATAGCAGGCAGGGGTCATTTGGGGTCAGAGCAAGGTAGAGCAGTGCTCCACCAGCCCAGGAGTGGGCACTAGGGCAGCCATGGGCCGAATCAGATTCTCTGATTTGATTCGGCCCACTGCCAAATGCAGCGGCTTAAAAAGCAGCTGGAGGGGAAGGGGGTTGAGGGAGAGCTCAAAACTTACAGGGTAGCTGCTGGGGCCTCTCCCCCAAATACCCACGAAGTTTCAAGAAGATTGGACCATGGGGTCCAATTCTATGGGCCCCCAAACAGGTTGCCCCCATTCCCTCTATTGTTCTCTATGGTGGGAAAAAACGGCTTTTGAAGATGCCACCGCTTTTGCTTCCCTTTCTGATACACTTCCGATGATGTCAGGGGGTGTGGCATATGCTAATGAGTTATGCTAATAGGTATACTAATGAGCTCCTGCACCTCTTTTTCTACAAAATGACCCGATAGCAGGTATATATTTAAAATAAA
This sequence comes from Lepidodactylus listeri, assembly GCA_029233225.1. Classification (NCBI taxonomy): domain Eukaryota; kingdom Metazoa; phylum Chordata; class Lepidosauria; order Squamata; family Gekkonidae; genus Lepidodactylus; species Lepidodactylus listeri. Next base: position 41,603,611 of record JARCFY010000013.1, read on the forward strand.
TACTTGGGTGAATTTGTTCAAAAATATCTGGCTGAGAAGTAGCAAACAATTCCAGTATGAAAGGCTCTTCTGAGGTCCCATCAACAACATGTACCCAACGATGGATCCAGAAATCTTCCCTGTGTTCTGCAAAAATAATATATTATTTAGATATTTTAACCAAACACCTTTGAACAAATAAGTATTTCAAATCTTTAAAATAACCTCTTTTTCTGGTACGTTCAGTCCTTCCTACATATTTCACAAGTCCAATAATATCACAGGAATGTTCGTTTGGTAAATTTGGTAGTTCTGACCTGGAACAGATTGAGAAATAAAAGAGTGATATTTAAGCTTAAAACGTATATGTATATTCATTTTAAAAAAAACAGAGAATAGAGAAAAGCTTAACCTTGTTATGAAACGGTATTTAATTTCAGGCAACTTCCACACTTTTTTAACCTTACTTTCTGGAATAATGTGAATTCTAGCTGGAGGATCTCGAACATTCAAGGAGATTTCTAGGAAAGAATGTCATGAGAACACGTTTAATAATTACATTTTGTTTTGATTACTTGCTCTGCTAGCAAACTTCAGATTTCCTATCTTTTTAGGTAAAACAGTAATGTCTATTATAGTTACTGTAACCCACTCTGAACTCATTGAATAAAGAATATTAAAACACATACCTTCCTGAACAGTTTGTTTATATCATTCTTTTTCGCCTGTCTCCCTCATTATTGCCTCCCAAGACTACCCAAATTACAGTTAGATTGCAAGAGATTATATTAAAGAGGAAAGTGTTGACAAATCATTGGCAGAAAGCAGCCTTCTGAAGACCAAACAGCTTTGTGTCATGTGGACAAAAAAATGTTACAGAATTCTATGCAAAAAGGCCTCAGCTGTGAAAATATTTTTCTGTTCTCTCCACAGGAATAATAAAGCACTTCTTTATGAAACTTATCATCCAGCAACATCCACTGTCTACCTTACGTGGATAACTTGTTGATTTGTATGGATAAAAGGCAAAGCTTGAGTACTTTGGTATGTCAGCACTGAAGGAAATCATAGTGGGCATCTTGCAACGGCAGTGTCATTCCTTTTGTTCAAATGTCAGTTATTAAATGTGGCCGTCCCACCAAAAAGATTACAACCTGTATGTTCTAAAGGACCCCAGGCAACATCTGAAGAAAACTCAACAGAAGCATCTGTGCATAAACCCCACTTCCCATAATATTGCACAGGCATCCTAGGGAAAGAACTGAGAAAAACAATGTTCATTCAGTTTACACAGAGATGGCTATGTATTACTGTACAAGGTATTTTTGCCACTCTCTCCTTTCACTGGGAACTTATAAGAAAGTTTTAAAGTTAATACTAAAACAAGAACTACCTGATAAATCAAGAACAATATTATCAGTGTATGAGATAATTAACAATTTTATACCCTAGATGAGCATTCTATTTATACCGCAGGAGGCCCAACTCTTTACTCAGAAGTTCTCATTGTTTAATTTGCACCTATTATTGTTCATTTCACTTGGCCCTTTCCCTACCATACTATTTTTTTTTATCTCTGTTAGTAAGTGAACTCTATTAGCACATTAGAAAACAAAAACCTGGTTTCCTCAGTATATTGACAATATGATGTTTGTTTGTAAGAACAGAACAGAACAGAATCTCAAACTGACAAATCTGAAGGTGCTACTTCACAGAGACAATTAGAACTACTGTCAAATTGGCTTACAATCATCAGTTTTTAATTTCTTTCCTCCTAGAACTCCTAACCTGACAAAACATTTCATTTTCTTGTCTAGACATTATGTATACATATCATGTGGTAAAAGGAGTCTTAAAAACATAATATATTAACTTAATTTTGGAATAATAGCAAAACCCTACCATCTATAAGAATACTCTCTGTACCACAAATATATTTGCTAGTTTCAGGCAAATGCAGTGACAACTGGAAAAGTCACTATTATAGAAAACTTACTTTTTCCACAAATGAAAAGTCGGCTTGGTCAGCCAATAAGGAATAGCATTTTTTTTTTTTGCTTTAGTTCTGTAGCATTTAAGGCAACCATGTGAAAAAAAATTCTTTCTTCTACTCTGGGATGACTTAGTATAGTAAAACTTTCCCATGGTTCTGCTTCTGCACTGCCAAAGCTGGTAAACAATTCTACACCTTCATACCTGAGCTTTCAATGTGTCTTAGCATACATTCACTAAATGCATGGAGGAAGGAGGAATGGGATCACTTGTGATTTTCCCTAGAAAAACCCGAAAAAATGAGGGTTCCTGATGGCAATGAGATACTGCTACACATTGTCAGTTGTACATGTGTAGGCACTCTACAAACTTCTAAAGAAAAACATGGATGTCCACAGCGGGCAAACTACATGTGAACCCCCTCCTCTCCAAATATGGAGTGAAGGTTCAAATGAGGCCATTTTTTTCTCCATTTGAAAGCAAGTGTATTCCCTAACTTTATTCAGTACATTATTACTGAATCACAATTCATATCTGGAATACTCAACCTATTGAAGAGAATTTCTTCATATGCAAATCCCTAGGACTTGGCTGTGTTTTGAAAGGATAACTTGGTTTGACAGCATATTGTTCAAGAAGCAGCACTGTGCCAGTCTTCAAACTGTTATACCATTCAAGGCATAAGGAGTTCCACAGGACCATTGACATCATACCAGAATGATCAGCCACGTCAAAGTAGGCCTGGAAAGAATTGGGGACATAGACTTAGCTTCTAGCGACACTACAAGAGCGAAAGCATTTCTTTTCAACTGCTCTTTTAAATGCCCTAGGCTGAGTTATGCTTCTCAATGTGCATAGTTCTCAGTCCTGTGTACTGTACTATACAAGAACAGGTGATGTTTCCCTACCTAGAAATCCAGGGTTGCAATCTTAATTTTGGGAATTCTATTAAAATCAGTGGAATTTACTTTCAAGTCAATACACTTATGACTGAGGTGCAACTTAAAAGTGCCAGAAGGAGGACAGAGAAGACTCCATGAAGCAGTAGTGAGGACTATGTAAGATACAACTGGTGCAACACTTCTATCTTGCCATTCAATTGAGTTCACAAGATAGCTAACAGCAATTAAATTAAAACATACCACAACAGATAAAATCCTCTAAAATACATTTTAAAAAAGAAAATAAACTACAGGAAGATGAATCAGCAAAATGTTCAGCCTGAAAAGCCAAAGAACTAATCTAAAGTAGTAACACACACTTCTGGCCGCCATCACCACCAGTGAGATTGTTTTTGCACAAATGTTTTGATCCATGCATGGACCAAGAAAGTGCAGTGGATTTTTTCAAAGTTCCACATGGCAGCGTAACACATTCATACATCTTTCAGCTTCTCTGCAACTTTACTGCTATCTTTCCTAACTATGCTTGGCTATGATTTTTTTTTTTGAAAGATCACAGCAAAGTGGAATGGATGGGAAACAGAACTTTGGACTTATCCCATGAAGGTTACTTCTGCTCTGAGAAAGGGGGGGGGCATGTTAACATGGGTGATTCTCACCAATCAGTCAAGTAATTTTAAAGTTCTTGTCTCCAGTGGGGGGAAAGGACATTACCCTACTTCTCAGTTCATCTAAAACTCAGAGAAAAAAACTATAAAATGGTAAACATCCTAGGTAGATACTGCACAACTCTGAATAAAACAGAGTAAACAAGAAGACAGGAAGATAATTAACAAAGTAATGAAATTAGTCTCTGTCTATATGCAGCCCCCAAATTGTTCTCTTCCCCCTTAATTAGAGCAGGATAAAATGCCCTCCCCTCCTCAGAGCAGAAAGAACATTCATGGGTAAGTCCAAGGTTTCATTCTCACTCCAAAGGGGAGGGCATCTTAGCACAGGATGTCCAGCTACTCCATGTTAGGTGGAAATGGCTGATGTATTTTGTCTTTATGACTAGTGTACCACCTATCTATTAGGGCTGCAATCAGTCAATGCAAGGGTATCTAATTAATGGTATATGGAGTGATAATTCTATTTCCTCAGCATGAAAAAACAGCCATATGTGCTACTCTGCAGTTTGATGGGCTGTGTTTCCTTGCCAAATTGGAGTTGCCTTAAATGAACAAGGGTAACATATGCCTGAACCCTGTTACTCAGTGTCTATCAGGAGACCTTCTACCCACCTGGGTAGGTGGGGCTGCTGAAGATAAACCAGCTTTCCTAATGAAACCTGCTCTCCTAAGATAAAGCCACACAAGTTTCTTTTTAGGACCACCACACACCACTCCTCTGATGGTGTGGTAGATAATGCAGGGAAGCAGAAGATGAAACTCTGAAGTTCTGCCTGGTGAAGTCATAGCTGAAAGGAAGGAAGTTTAAAGAAGACAATAGTTCTTAGATGGACATCTCTGAACATAAATTCAGAACTTCCACTACTACTATCAGTTGAAAAGAGGATTAAGAACTAGGTGTCACAAACATACTAATGAAACCTCCCCAAATCACCTCAGTGGTTTGTGTGTGCATTGACAGGTTAGGAGACAGAATTAACCACTGTAGCACTCAATGAGCCAAAGGCCACAGGTTGGAGGAATCTTCTGTAATTTACACAACAGAAAAGACTAGAACACTGCAACTATGTACCCCCTTCTCCCTATCTTGACAAGGCAATGTAAGAGGATACCATGGCCAAGAGAACCAACCAGTATGCATTACTTTTGTCTACATCCCAGTATTGGTTATCCACCAGGGTAGCCAAGGCAGTCGCAGTCCCTCAAAACAGATCAAAGGTCAGACTATAATTGATCCTTCAATCTAATTTGCCACTAGTTGCTGAAGTACATCAGCCAGGAATAGTACTGGAAAGCATACAGAGGTTGTTCAGATCAGGAGATCTAAAGTAGGTGTTTTCAGAAATGGTCTCACTTTCTTTTGAAACACTGAGTGGACCACTTCCTAATCTAAGAAGATATTAAATACCTTCAAAACCCAAAAAGCAGTCTTCCTCTGCCTCACTGAATCAACCATGAAGAACAGAGGTCAAGAGTACCAGTGGTACGTCTAAGGATATTGTCCACTTCCAAAGATGTACAAAATAAAAATATCAATTCAAACAGTGCAAGCAAAGTCTCATGTGCAACAAGAACCCTAATAGATATCGTAGCATCTATTCATAAAATATACAGTAAATTTTATGAAGTGTTTTGGCAAATTGGCCACAGTGTGCCACCAAAGATTCCTTCAACTCTTCTTTTGCGTCCAGATGTAACATACCCTAAACACACCCTAAACACCCAGTACAGCCTCACTGAGCAGCACTATGCAGATTCAGTGGCAATAGAGAAGAAAGCTTTCTTTATTTCCATGACCACAACAAAGTAAATTCTAGGATGAGACCTATCTTGGAAAATAATTTTACTCCAGATACAGAAAGGAATTTCAAAGGGAACAACATGTCATTTATTTAGTCAGACACATGTTTGCATAGTCCATATGTTCCTCAGCAAAGTTGCCCACCTCTGTTCTAATCATGATAAAGACATAAAAAAGGCTTCTGCCTGCCAGCATCGCTGAGTTTTCCTACTGACTTGAAATAGAACATACAGGATAATTTTGACAGAGTTCAATTTTAATTTAGGAGAATGTTTTGTTTAAAGAAACCTAAACCACACTATATGCAAACATTTCTCTCTCTGTGTCACATACACACACAAAGAACACTTCTACACAAACAGCTGAACTTATGTAACTATTTACAACTATCCTATTTGGTTTTAGTTAGTAAACAAGCCATTTCTCACACTTTTATAAGCATAGTATAAACCACACCATGTTACGCTAAACATTTATTGGAACACTTGGACCCTCTGATACCAGAACTCTGCATTAGAGCTACAGCTTTCCTACCTGGTATGGCATATCTAGTTTTGTGTCGGGTTTCCCATAGTACCGTAACCTGGCTTTATGCAGGACTCTAACAAGCAAGGGTTGGAAACTCAGCCTGGTCTTCCAGCTCATCTCCAGATGAAAGAGAGAAGTTAGTTTGAATTCTAAGGAAAGAAGCAGAGAAAAGAAGTTTATGACCACCTGAACTTTCCTGAAATTTGAGATCAGTATGGTAAGTTCTGCTCTGGATTGAGGCCTAATTAAAAAAACCTAGCAGAGTTAACCTTAATTAATACACCTTTAAAGCCCGTTATGACCTGGAGCCCATGTATGCCTCCTCCCATACATACCTGTGTGCTAGTTATAATCTTCAGGCTACTACCTGCTGGCAGTTGTCTCACTTAAGGCTTTCACCTTACACTGACCAGGGCCTGTGCCTTTTCTGCCATCGCCCCCACTCTGTGGAACAGACTTCCTGGAAAGGAGAGGGGAGCCCCCTTGTTGGTGATAATCAGAAGACACTGTAAGGCTTATCTGTTTTCCAGGGCTTTTGAGAGTGTACTTGGGTTATTTACCTGATTTTAGTTTCTGATGTTTTAATTATTACCTGTAAGTCACCTGGAACCAAGAGGACTGGCAGAATATAAATATTTTCACTAAATATTTGTGGAATCCAGGGACAATAGTATATCCTAAAATACATAGGTGTAGAGTACGGGGGGGCTTGAGCCACCCCTGAAATTTCCCCGGGGGGGCTCAGCCACCCCTGGGAAAACGGAGCGCCTGCCGCCGCACCTCCCTGGGTCCTTCCGAGGCCCGGCAGCCGCTGCTGGAGAGGGAAGGGGTGGCGGGGGGGGGGGGGAGAGAGAGGCAGCGGCTGGTGGGCCTCGGAAGGGCCCAGGGAGCTGGGGCGGTGGGGCGGTTTCCCGGAGGGGGGGGAGAACATCATCCCAGTGAGCGCGTGCGCTAAAGAGCCCCCCCCCCAGGATTTCCAAAACTCTACACCCTTGCTAAAATACCCCATCCACCCCATCAACAATTTACCTTCACTATTTGTTTTCAAACTGCTGCCTTATAGGTATACAACTTACCATCAACACAAACATCCTGTGAAACCTTCTTTTCTACCCATATGTCCCCATATGGATCATCATTATTCCACAAAGGAAGATAATGTTTCTTGCCACCCTTCAGTGGCACTCTGGGTTTTGCTTTGTATTCTTTTTGCCCTAGGGGAGTGCCTACATCCGACACCCCCACAATTTTGAGCTGTTCGATGCACAGAAAACCATTACACAATTTCTTCTCGTTGTACACATACGAACACTGTGTGATTTCCACACACGAGCCACAGCACAGGGCATTTTTGTGCACCAGTCGGTTCAGCTCCGGGGCCAGGAGACACTTCTCCTGATACACACCATCCGTGATGGTCACATCGTAACAGTAGATTGGCAAGGGAGCAAGATGTGCGTGACTGCTACTGGCCGTCGCCTTGGATGGTGTGCTGGGCGATGGGGCTTCCGCCATGTATCTTTGCAGGGCCAACACAGTGACTGGAGGGCCAGCCTGGAGGGAAAGCCTCAAGCCAGAAGCGCTGAGCACCTGGTCAAACGTCCGCTGGATCCAGGAGTCACAACTTGCGGCAGCTGCAGCCTCTCCCACCACCTCAGATACCCCCGCACCCTCAGTGCTCTCCATGCCTCCTGCGCCCAGGCCTCCCAGAGAGGAAACAGCCGAAGTCTCCTCAGTTCTGTCACGGCCTTGGCCTGGAGTGAGCCTTCGAGAGCCGCCCCCTTCTCCTCTTGCCTCGGGGAGCCCCCCTCCCACGCATCCCCTTCAGTGTCTCCCGCAGACTATCCCCCCCCCCCGCCCGGCTCCGCTCCCCAACAAGGTTCCCCCCCCCCTTTATCCCTCCACTGCTCAATCACGCGTCCCTCCCCCCTCCCCCCTCCGCCCTCCGCCCGCAGAGGCTCCGCAGTCTCCTCAGTCGTTGCCCTGCGCTTGCCGCCTCCCCTTCCCGCGCTTATCCGTCCAGCAAAAAAAAGTCGCCTCTGGAACGAAGCGGCGGAGGGTGGCAGGGAGGAGAACAAAACAAAAACCCCGCCACCGGTCGGTTCTAAGGCCCGTCCGCCTCCATGGAGAGAGAGGCGGGCGACGGGGAAGCAACGGTCTCATTGTCGAGCCGGCCAATGAGCGCGCGGGAAGGGGAACAGAGGCCGCGGAAAGGCTCTACGGGCCTCGATGACAGCTACTTTCTGGGACGGACCAATGACGGGGTTGGAGGCGGGGCCAAGTGACGCTTGGGTGAAAAGGCGGGGCTTGTCGCGAGGCGGGGCTTGTCGGAGGAGCGGGGAGGAGCCCGGCGCTTTTTCAGCGGGTGACGGGACCCTCCAGGCTGCGCGACCTGTCGGAACGGGAGGCTGGGATTCAGTGTTCCTTCTAAGCTATGGAGCCCTGTGAACAAACATTCTGCTTTGCGAGCTGCTGGTCTTAAGGTTGTGAGCGAGCAGTTTAGCTGCTGCATAAATCAGTTTGCTCTGGAGCCCTCCGTCCTGAGCGAAGACAGAAATCTGTGAGCCGGTGGCTAAAAAACTGTGAGCTAACTCGCACACTAACTTCAGCTGGCCTAAATGGTGCTGGGAGTCATGAAGGGGCAGCTGGAATCCGGTTTCATTTTGCTGCTACAAACATGCCTGCCCCCATCTGGAACTAAGGCTGCGGCCACACGGCCCCTTAATGCGGGAGGAAGGGCTGCTTCCTCCCGCATTTAAAGGGGCCGTCCACAACGGCCCGCTGCGAGTCCCGCAGTGAAGCGGGCTCCAATGCAGGTTGCTCCCGCATTTACCGACCCCGGGAAAAACTACTGTTTTCCTGGGAGTCGCGGGAGCAACCCGCATTAGAAGCTATCTGGACAGCCCTCTCTCGCAAGCTTTGCAAGAGCAGGGCTGTCCAGATAGCCCCGCCGGCCATTTTTTTTTCACTCTTTTACACTTGGGCGCATGGCTATCCATGCGCCCAAGTGTAAAAGAGTGAAAAAAAAAAAAAAACCCGACTTACCCTGGCAGATGGCGGGTTGGAGGCCGCCACCGCCACTTGCAGTTCAGCTGGGGCCGCCTCCGTCGCCTCCATCGGCTCAGCTGAAGTGTCTTCAGCGGCGGCCGCCGCCACCCTTTTGGCTGCTGCGGCTTCCTTAGCTGCCCCCACTTCCGCCGCCGCCGCGGCCGCGGAGGCTATTCCCGCCGCGGCTGCCTCTTCAGCGGCCGCGGCCGCCGATCCCGAGGCAGCTGAAAAAAGCGGCCCCTTTAAATCCGGGAGCCCTCCCGGATCTAAAGGGGCCGTGTGACCGCGGCCTAAGACCCTCTCCAGAGTCTGTTCCAAGAGAAGACTAGCTTGGGAGCAATGTTCTCCCTAAGCTGAGTCAGTGTGAGCTAGTTCACGGTTTTTTGCCCCTGGCTCAGGACGGATGGCTCCAGAGCAAACTGATTTATGCAGGAGCCAAATCTCTCGCTCACAGCTTTAATGCCAGTAGCTCACAAGGTGGATTTTTTGCTCACAAGACCACAGCTTAGAGGGAGCATTACTTGAGAGAGATCCAGGTGGGTGGCCCTGTTGGTCTGAAGCAATAGAACAAAGTTTGAGTCCAGTGGCACTTTTGAGACCAACAAACTAACTGAAGTTTAATTAATTGATTTTAATGAAGGGTTGAGGTTTTATGATCATTTCACCGTGTGCTCTTAGACTGAAAACTGTTAGACCCCTTTTAAATTGCTGGGTGTTGTTTTTTTTAAGGCTGGGTTTTACTTTATAACTTTTAATGTTTGTGTTTAATTGTGTTATTTCGTAAGCTGTTGGTTCCCCAGGAGAGGCGGCATAAGAATTCCCTAAATAAAATAAACAAAAAAAAGTGGAACAGAAACAATAAGAATGAAAGAAATTAACAGTGACCTTTGCTGATAATTTACCAGTGATTAATCCCAGTCATGACAATGTAACAATAATGGAAGAACAACGACAAAACAGCAACTATAATAAAGAATAACATTCTTCTGACATCAGTCTTTTGCAGTGTGAACAAGAGTTGTGATTACTTAGTTTTGAGGGGGGAAACGCTCTGTGCATGCTTGCATGCTTCAAAAGAAGAAGAATAGGTTTTTATACCCTGCTTTTCTCTACTGGAAGGCGTCTCAAAGTGGCTTTCAATTGCATTCCGTTTGTCTCCCCCAAGGGCGTCGAGTTTTTATTTTTCCGGGGGGGGGGCTCTTGCGCCGCCGCGAGCCTCTCCCCCCCCAGCTCCCCTGCACTCCCTCCCGGGGCCATCGGGGCAATGTGCCCAGTGTGATGACGTCACCTGGAAGTGATGTCATCACACCGGGCATGTTGCCAGGGTGACACTCTGGCAATCACCCTGAAAATCTATGATACCATAGAGTTTTGGGGCGATTGCTAGAGTGTGGCCCCATCAATGTGCCCGGCGTGATGATGTCACTTCTGGGTGATGCCATTATGCTGGGCATGCTGCCCCGATGGCCCCCGGGAGGGAGTGCAGGGGAGAGGCTCTCAGCGGCGGCGAGGAAGGCGCGGTGGCAGGCAGGCGCCCTGTTTCGCCGGGGGGGCTCAGTCCCCCCGGGAAATTTCAGGGATGGCCCCAGCCCCCAAGCCCCCCCATAGTTGACGCCTATGGTCTCCCCTCAACAGGCATCCTGTGAGGTAGGTGGGGCCGAGAGAGTTCTGAGAAAACTGTGACTGGCCCAAAGTCACCCAGCAGGCCTCGTAGGGAATCCAACCCAGTTCATTGTTATTTCACATGCTGAGAAGTCAGGCCTTTGAAACAATGAGTTCCATGGGTGAGTAGAGATTTGAATCTAGGGCTTTACAGTCCTAGAGTGATACTACCTACCAGGGCTATTTTTGGGCAGGAACACACAGGAAGGGAGTTCCGGCTGGCTTCTGAGCTCGTCACGCCTACAGCCAAATCCTCTGAGCATGTGTGGCTACAGAGCATGCTGCCCTTCCTACCTTACACACGGGAGGGAAAGGCGGCATGTTAAAATGCCATCTTTCCCTCTGGGGAGCCCTTGGTATTTCCTTGTCAATTTCACTCCCCACCAGTCAGCTGAGAGTGAAATTGACAAGGAAAAGCCTCTCTCTGCCTTCCCTTCCACAGTGGTGGTGAAGGGGGGGGGGAGGGGGGGGGAAACAAGCTTCCATGCCTGCCCTGTGCTTTCCCAGCCCCTGCCTAATATGCTAATGAGCTGTGCTGTCAGGGGTGTGGCCTATTATGCTAATGAGTTCCTGCTGGGCTTTTTCTACAAAAAAAGCCCTGCTAACTACTATACCACATTGGCTTTCAGAGATCAGGTTAAAGGCTAGTAAAGAGCCAGTGGTTAGACTGCTGGACTACCACTGGGGAATGCATCTCATCATGTCCTTAGTGCTTTTGTTAACCCAGCCTCAAAAATAACAAGGAACCAAAAATAATACTTAAAGATCATTTTGAGGTGATAACACAGGTACACTTTGTTGGTTTGATAAGTATGCAGTGGAAATAGCGATTTTAACAAGGTAGGAGGATATCTGTGGGATATCTATCACTTTTCTTATGAGGAAGTTTGATTTATGGCTTAGTTTTGAGAATCCATAGAGAACAGTCTTTTTATATAGATTGTAGGTTTGCTCATGTTTCATTTAACTTAAATACAGTTGTCTAAGTACAGCATCTGAGCTTGTAAACTGAATCTTGTGATATTTCTTAGAGAAGCAATTTTATTGTAGAGCAATTTTTTCTTGTACAGCAGGTCCACTTTCCTCCCAACAAGCAGAAAGATCAAATTAAAATGCCAAGTTTCATCTAGGATCCACAGCAGATGAGCAATACTGCTCAGTGATATTCCATGCCTTCCGTATACAGAGCAGCTTACAGAATATAAGGAATTTTTTTTACCATTGCAGCGATATATGCCATTTTACAATTTGTTGTGTTTTAAAGAACAGCACTGAATTTTAATCCCTGTGCATTTTGACATTAATATTGTGTTGGGCTCTTAGATGAGGATCAAGAGGTGTGTGTGGGGGGGGGGTTGTACAGGGTGAATGCACACTGTTTCACAAACTTTTACAGATGCATGGTATTTTAAGTGTCTGATTAAAAATGTAATTTGACTTGTAATGCAATCCTTTGCACACTGTCCTTTCAATAAAATAAGATTTACTTCTGAGATCATGCATAGGATCACTCATCAGGAAGCCTAACTGGCTGTCAGTACCTGTTGAAGGTACTTTCAGGGTCACATTACAATTACATGGGAAATCAGATCAAAGCTGTGGCATTTAAAAAAAACCCTTTTGCTCTTTTTCTGTTTTGCTGATAGAAATAATCTTTCCTCTACCCTTTTCGAAATGGGTCTAATAACAGCTTGGAAGAAAGGGAGGGTTCCTATCAGGAAACTGGCATAGAAAAAAAGTTACCCCTCAGTTCCATGAGCCCAATCCAAATAGGGATCCCTTACAGGTGCTTTATAAAGGATGACTAACATTAAGATTAAAATATAAGGTTAAAAATAAAACCTTACCAGTTCAGTAAGGAATTGTGGGAGGGGAACCCCTTTTGGAAATTCCACCACCCCTCTCAAAATCTTCCTCTCCAGGATTTCTTGTGCTCAGGAATTTCTGGAGGTTTCTCTTCACTGAAAATTCTATCGTTTTAATAAAGTGCATAGAGCTGAATCCATATGGTGCTAAATTCAGTTAAAGTCCTGAAGGAAGAACAGAGCGTCCCAAGCAAAGTAGTGTTAAAAGGGCAGTGCAGACATTTATGGGATGGCTGGAATTATTTCTCCTGGATCTGTGATTCTGCATCAGCTGTTTGTCCCTGCATGGCAGCCTGCTGAATTATTCTTGATTTAAACTTAAATCTTGCTTTGTTGTGAATATTTCAGTCAAATAGTAACAAATTACAATTTAAAAAATCTATGCCAATAAAGGTATTACTGATTGACAATAAAAAACAAAAAGCATGCTAAATACATGTTAGGGTCTACTGGCTAAATTGTAGCTATCTAGTATAGGGATTATTTTCCAGAGGAAAATGTTTAACATCTCTAGACATCCAAGGAAAGCAAGTTCCAGATTTATAGATATGCCTATCTGTGGTGGGCAACTTCACATATATATTGTTTAAATGTAAACATGTAAAACAGAGACTATTACATCTTTTTGATAAGCATCAAGGTAAGAGAACAGAATGAACAACATATATATATTTTTTAGAATACTGGTTTATTTTTACCGTTTCAAATCTACAATTTGAAATTAAAAGAACTTTTAAAATAAAAAACAAATCCTGATAATGTACAGTGTGTAACACTTACTATTCCCACTCCTAAAATTTCACAGGTAGCACATCTTGCAAAATAAATGTAAGTGCATCCTTTATTGCTTTCACTTTTATACAATAGAAAATTGCAGATACTGGGGATTCCAGTGACAGAAAGCATTTATTCTAGCATCAGTGAAGAAGGACTCATACAGATGGTTTTATTCTCTCTTTAAAGCTTTCTTTTAAAAAGGCAACAGATTAGTACAGATTACATTAAGAAGTCTTCCACAAGAAGTCTAAAAGCCATGAAAATGCTACAAGTTATTTGTATATTACCATAAATGGCCTTTTCATCCATATCACAATCCTTATCTAATAAATATCTTGTGACCGCTCCAGTTTCTTCTTATAAACCCAATCCTATTCATGTTTACTCAGAAGTATATCCCACTGACTTCAATGAGACTTCCAAGTAAGTATGCATATAGAATTGCAACCACAGTCAGCATTCTCTAATCCCATGTGTTGTACAGTGCAAACTGAAACAGAAATATGCCCTTCTAAACCCACTGAAGTCAATGGGCTCAGAAGGGAATAAGTCTGTTCAGGATTGCCGAGTTAGGTACTTCCCCACTCCAACTGCGGTTACGATTTAACCATCCAGTATTTCCTCTCTCTAATGAACAATCAACTTGCTTGCTACTGTCTCCTCCTCAGGGCCTTTTATGTCCTTCACCAGTTCTCTCAACATTTCCAGGCTTTCCCCTCTAGCTACAAATCCCAACCACCTTTCTCAGTCCTGCCATTTCCAACTATTGCAGTTAGAATAATACAACTGAATTGCTGGAGCGAAAAATAAGTGTGAGTGTTGATGTTTCAAAGAAGAAATTTTACAAATTCTGTGTAATTTACAGGCCACTCTGAAGATCTGTTCCCTTTGTTTAAGCAGAAAAAGACAACCATACGATTCAAGCTTTGTTAATGGTTTTCTGACAGGGTAGATAATATCAGCAATTTTGAATTTGAAATCTTCCTTGTGAGGGTGTGAAGTCTCTCTGGTCCTTCTGAGCCATGCACCTGTGCTTTCAGGCTCCTTGTGTGTTTGCTTTGGCCGTGTCTTTGTTTCCATGTTGAGTGAACCCTAAGAAGCTTGGGTTTGAAACTTTTACACTTTGATTTCCCCTCCACTTAAACTGATTGATACTGATGTGTCTGTTCACACAGACATAGGCATCAACTGTGGGGGGGCTCGGGGGCTCAGGCCACCCCTGAGATTTCCCAGGGGGGGACTGAGCCCCCCCGACAAAATGGGGCGCCCCCTGACTGCCCACACGCTGCCGCGCTTCCCTGCCTAGGCCCGTGCCCACCCACTCCCCCCCGGCTCCTCTGAGCCCACCTGCTCGCTTCCTCCCTCCTTCCTTCCTGGGGCCATCTGGGCAACTGCCAGGGCGACGCTCTAGCAATTGCCCCCAAACTCTATGGCACCATAGAGTTTCGGGGCAATTGCCAGAGCATCGCCCTGGCAACGTGTCCAGTGTGATGACATCACTTCCGGGTGACGGCATCACACTGGGTAGTTGCCTCGAATGGCCCAGGGAGGGAGGGAGCGAGCGAGTGGGTTCTGGGGAGCCGGGAGCCAGCCGGGTGGGCGGGGGGGAGGAGGCTCTGGCGGCGGCAGCAACATAGTCCCAGCGCGCGCAAGAGCCTCCGCCCCCCCCGGAAAATCACAAACTCTACGCCCCTGCACACAGATACATGCCACTCTGCTTCCAGTCCATTTAATGCTCCATCTCCAACTTACTTTCCTTATCAGCAATCCATATACGAACCCAGTAACAACTAAGGTAAAAAAACATTCTTTATCCTTCTTTGGGTGTGTCTGTAGTACAAACATAACTATAGGGAGGAGCTGTGGCTCAATGGAAGAACCTCTGTTTTGCATGCAGAAGGTTCCAGGTTCAGTCCCCAGCATCTCCAGTTAAAAGGATCAAGCCAGTAGGCGATGTGAAAGATCTCTACCTAAAGACCCTGGAGAGCTTCTGCCAGTTTGATCAGACAATACTGACTTCGATGGACTGAGGGTCTGATTCAGTATAGGGAAGCTTCATGTGTGTTCATGTATATCCGTTCTATACTGGTTTAACTATCATGACTACTGCTTCTCTGCAAATAAAAGAACCCTGGAATTGTACTTCAAAAAGGGTGCTAAGAATTCCCTCCCCCCTCCGCAAAACTGCAATTCCTAGGATTCCCTAAAGAGAATGAATGTTAACATCGTAGGTCTGCAATGTAAACATGCCCTAAAACTATGTAACTATAGGAATATGAAAAAGCGTCTAAAGGATATTATAAGAATGGCTGATACACATTGTGGGATTTTGAATATATATGTGTCTCCCATGGAACGGGAACATCTTTGCCACATACGCATATAGAGACTACAAGATAATATCCCATAATGGAGTCATTGTCATCCTAAGAAAAACTGAAAGGAAACGAATCCTCAATTTTGTTGGGATATTTATTTCTCCATAAGAGTTTTGGGGAAACAGTGGCTAGTCTAAAGAACACTGGCAATATTTGAAAATGTACAAATAGGAAAACGTTGGATCAGCCATAAAGAAGATAATACTGTTTGGTGTATTGCAGAATACTTCAAGGACAGAATAGCATTGTGGGATGCTTTGTTGTGTGAGACTGTATTATTTCTGCCTATCTTTATTAATCCTGACAGATGAAAAACTTACTCACTGGCTCAAGTGTGGTGTCCACAGCATAGGATACTATGTCCTTTAGCCCTGGTCATAATTGCTTATTTGATTATCTGAATGGTTTCAGTGTGAGATGCCGATACACAGACTGTTGCAATATTATCATGATATTCTATTGCCAATTTTAAACCCCTCCAAAACCTCCCCACTGGTGTGTGTGTGTGTGTGGGGGGGGGTACTGCTCCCATAGGGACAGGGAAAATGGCTGCCATCTGAGTGGGACGTGCACAATCTGGACCTTTCTGCCCACACGACAGCCATCCAGGCTTTGCTGCAATCTTTCCCAAAATGTAGCAGCAGAACAGATCTGGGAAAGACTGGCGAAAAAGCCAGGGAAGATCTGGTGGGTGCTTGAATACACAACACTGCGGGAAAGTGGGGGGCAAAACATTATTGTTCCAGGTCCATGTTATCATTCCAGAATCCCAGATCCTCTTTAAAATTTTGCTTATGCTGATCTTGACAACCTGCAAACAGATATCCAAGCAACACCACATTGATTTCCACATGTTCCCTATAGACATACCATATAGACAGCAGTTTTAATGAAACAACTGCTATTGCAAGAGAGTTCAGTTAACTAGTTGTTCTTCTACCTGTATAATAAGAGTTTGTCTGCATTTGATAATCTGTTCACCATTTTTTTTAAAAAATAGAACTGCTCAGGGCAATCCCCCAAAATATGGAAATTGGATACAAATTTTTAGCTCATTAGAAATTCTGAGACAAATGAGAATTCAAGAAATTCATTATTGCCCCTCATTAAGCCGAATGTCATAAACTGCAACTGTGCAAGTTTCCCTTCCTGCTCCAATTATTCTGTCACTATACCTCAAAATTTGTCATTCCCCTGAGGAAATGTTGTCAGTTTTCACTTTGCAAGTTCATAAAAGCTTTAACTTAGGTATCTGAGAGAACAAGAATCCTCAGTCCCTGAGCATTCCTTTGGAAGAAGACACATGTACTTTCATAGAAGAGCAGGGAGGGGTGCCTCCCCTTGCCGTGGCTCCTTAACTAACATATGTATAACATGGGGATTGAAAGCAGCTTTCTTTGGATATATTAACTCTGAAATAACCTCTGATATGGGAGGAGAGGGGAAACGTCTTCCGGATTTACACAAGGGATAGCCAATCATTGCTGTGCACAGTCAGGTCTAAGAAAGCCTTTGAAAAATGGCTTGCCAAGAAAAAGGGCTACAATATTCTTAAGACCATCGACTCAACAAGGCTCTGGAAACTCAAGTAATAGGGCACAACTGTTTCTAGCCATCCTCCCCAATACTTGACTACTACTTCCTGCACAGGAATGACAGTTATTATTTCAGAACAAATGCAGAAAAATGCTTTTGACTTTGCAGTTTCTCATCCCAGAGACATAAGAGTACCAGATCTGTGACCCGGTATCTATCTAGGGAGATTCACTGGTTCTTCAGAATACAGGATGTTGTTCTCTGCTGCTTCCAAGTTCCATAATGTGAGGCTACAGTCTGTGGCTATGGGGTTTAATTATTAAGCAAACCAGACCTTCAGCTGCCTCTGCCACTCCCTCCATGGGGCCAACCTAGATCAGAGATTGCCAAGTAGGGATATGAAGCCCAACAACATGGAACATGCCCCCCCCCCCCCCGGTACAATGCATCAGGGCATGCCAACATATTCAAGACTGCTCTTGCACAATGTTTTCTGAATAACTATAATTTATCTCCACTGGTATATTTGTGATCTGGATTCATGGTTAAGAAGGTCTCAAGAAGTTACTCCAATATTTCATCAACTTCCACTCTACCATCAACCTGAGCCACACTTATTCCAAACCAAGCATTGTCTTTCTGGATACCATGACTATCTTACACAACAGATGCCTCTAGACTACCATGTACTGAAGCCAACTTTAATTACCACCATGTCATTAGATGAAATGTGCAGCTCACTGTGAGAGCCACACTCTGCAGCTAAGCAATGAGGTATCTGTTCATAAACAAGTGACCTTGATGAACACCAGGAAGAGCTTAGATAAACATTCTTGAGTCTTAAATATCAGTTTATAAAAGGGGACAAATAACTTGCAAAGACTGGAATATTATCCCAAGAATGATTTATGAAACAATCCCCCCAGCCTGACATGACTCTCCATATTGCATATACCGTAGCTCCAAGTTATAGAACCTATAGAGAGTCATGAGTGGCCCACAGCCCATTGTTAGGAGTGATAATACTCTGGGAGAATTAGTTAGTGGGAGACTAATGAGCTACAGAGGGCCACCAAAACTGAAACCACTGGCAACAGAACCAAATGACTATAGAATATCAAGACTGTGCAACAAACCAAAGTGCCAATTATACCCTTTAATTAACATTTGGAATATCATTAAAGGGCTTAAAAATGCAATCTAGAACATCCAAGATTTCTAAACATGCATTTCTATAGATGTTTTATATATTATATCCTGTCTACAGTGTCCAGAAGCTGTTTGCCCAGGCCAGATGAAAGAGGATGGTTACAAATCTAATACAAAGAACAGGAATACCAACAAACCCAGAGATGAACATTTTACTTTTCCTTACAAAGCTGTCATAGTTACTGTCCTCATACCAATCTATTTGGCTGGCTGGACAGAACAAGAATTGATGGAAAATTTAATTGTGCGAATCAAGGTATCAGCTATGGATTGCTCTCTCATTATACAACTGATGGAAGAAATAGGATTATTATGCCATAGAAGTAATTCAAAGGATCGTTAGTTGTTTATCATTGTTTAGCTTCTGACAAAGTGAGCAGAAGTCTATGAAGATCCTTGCTCTTGAAATAAAATGTTAGTCCAAAAAGTCCAAGTCTTAGTCCAAAAAGTCCAAGTTAGTCCAAGTCTTAATCTCCTCATACGGTTAGAGATACAAAGCTCCCGAGCGCCATGTTTCCTTCCAAAAACAGGAGGGATTCATGTCTTCTAGACCCTGATTAAAATTTGGTGTCTTTTTCAAAATAACAGTCACAGCTGTATTCACTTCAAGTAATTGGGAAGTCTGCCATTACCAAATCATCAAATGTCCAGGTATATTCTCTTGCAATATGTAGTCTGATACATTTTATGTTAAAGTCAATACTATATTTTAAAATACTTTCAATATCAACCTACCCATCCCACCCCTGACCTGCAAATACAGCTGACAAAATATTTCTTTTGGATAAACATCTTTTGTATCAAGTTTTCAGTCATTATATAAACTATTAGGTAGTACTTTATATATTGCTTTACATTTTCCAAAGCATTATACAAACTTTAGCTGAGTAATGATTGTACATGTAAACCTGAACACACAACCCCATAGTAACTCAAGATTATAAACCCCTGAGAATATAGTTTCATGGTGGAAAAGCAACACCAGTTTATCATTAAAGAGTATGTCCATTGCTCAGATGCAAGGCATACAAAATGCCTGGATTTTTTTAAAGATACTGAGTACAACCCACTGACAACTTCTCTTGCATAACCCTCACTGAAACAAAGAGGCCCAGAACACATTGCAATGAGAAGTTCCCCAATGAATTATTCCTCTTATTTCTTTGGGATGTCTTTATAGCTATATAAGGAATGTATTTGTTAAACAAGATATATATCAAGTTTCTGACAGAATGTATTTACAAAGCTATACATATATTTTTCTATTGTATCAGCAGTTAACAAATGGAAGAACTTGATGTTACACTGAGTCATCACATTTTACTTTTTAAGAGCCATGCAGGACCTCTCTAAAACCACTCCTTAGAAATACATTCTGCAGTGACAACAAACATGGCAAAATACTGTCTACCTATCCAAGGTTTAAAAACCTGGGATCTCTGAGTATACTCAGAGCCACTAATGACAAAGTGTACAAGTGACAGTCCACTAGGAAGCTCTCTTTCACAACATCTCCTGCCCTCTGGAAAGCAACAAACATGATACAGCAGCACTGCAGCCTATCATGTTTTATCCCACCCTTTCCCCAGGCAGGTCTGGTAATCACTATACCATAGTGACTCTTTGCAGTGCTGTTACTTGTTAGTTCTGGGATGAAGACTAAACCATCTGATGAAACAAGATTCTCAAGAACAGAAGAAAAATAATAGTAAACCAACTAAACATTGTGGTGTTCCAGTTCACAGCAAGAGAGGTACACACTTCATAGACCTATCTGTACATATTGCTGTCCAAAATAAAAACCACGAGAATTTAACATAATAGCATTACAATATTTGTGCAAAAGTATTTGTGCATACTTTGTAGTATAGGGCAATTGCTACATCTGTCATACAGTCAGCTCTGCTTGCTTGATCTTTCAAAATAACTCCAAAATTATTAAATGGCAAATCTTGAATATAGCTGCACAACTGAAGGACGGTATAATGAACACTTCTTTTCCTGGAGAAAAATGTGCAAACTTCTGTAACCTAGTTTGTCTCTAGGGAGATCTTCACCAATTGAATAGGATGTTCTGACCAAGTGTCATAAAATAAATTTGGCTGCTGCCTCCAGATTGTACAGATGCGAAGAATACCTTGAGAAAGGGGGGGAAGGGGGAAAGATGAATGTTAATTTTTCTTTCTAATTGGAGGAGTAACTGTGTTAGTACCCTGACTTGGATGGTCCAGACTAGCCCAATCTCGTCAGACTTCAGAAACTAAGCAGGATTGGCTCTGGTTAGTACTTGGATGAGAGACCACCCAGGAAGTCTATGGTTGCTATGCAGAGACAGGCAATGGCAAACCACCTCTGAGAATCTATTGCCTTCAAACCCCTACAAAGTCGCTGAAAGTCAGCTGCTGCAACTTGACAGCACTTTCCACCACCAATGGTGTTTGTCTGTCACAGTAAAAATAAATAGTAGTCATGTGGCCCTTTTAAGACTTGCAAGTTTTTATTCTAGCATTAGCTGTTATGGACTTAAGCCCACTTTGTCAGAAATACAAATCCTCCAGCGACGCTTGCTGAGTAGCATCATCTTGCATGGGCAACTGAGCTGAGCAGTGCTGAGGGCTTGATCATTCATCCACAAGGCCTCCACAGCTCCACACTGAGCCTTGCTTCTCCCATTGCAAAGAACCAGTCCAACTGGTCTTCACTTCCCTTTCCTACTTCAGCTTACCATTCCCAAGTTTTGTGTACATACATACCTTATCATTCCTCTCACATAGAAATTTCAACTTCTGTGCTTTCTTGTGCATAAACACCCCTTCCAGGTTTCCTGTCTCAACGGAACGCAGTTCAATAGCTTTCTCTCCCCAACCCATTACTTGGTTGGACTGAAGGTACGCTAAAGCAAAAAACAAAAGAATACATTTGGAAGAGTGAAGCAATGCATGGGAGGATGTGCAAGCAAAGTACTCTTCTGCTAGCTAGATCTTGGCAGCTTCATTTCTTTATTTAGTTGCAGCCAAAATTCCATCTGACATAAAATTTAGGACTGTATAAGTTTGTCCTTTCAACTGTCTTTCTGCCCTGCCCCGTCTCTCATTTTCTTTATGATTAAAAGTGACAGTCTTATAGGTTAACATAAAGAAGAAAATAAGTAGAAGAAAGACAACAAAGGCAATGCTGCTCGAACTCTGCCGCTTTCTAGCAGTCATGAACAAATGTCATCCATTTGGCACTCATTCCATCATTTTTCAGCACCAAATGTTCCATTCAGTACCTTTCTGATGAACCACTGTGAACGTTGTTCATGTAGATGCACTCACAAAGCACAGCTGGATATGTGTTTTATACCTGTTTGATACATGTTACAGTCTGTATTTTCATGATAACGAGGAATCAATGCATAATGCCCCCTCGTCCAGCCTAGAACACAGTTGTGGAAAACTGGCAGAAGAACACACAGAGTTCCATTCCATAAAATCATAGAGTTGGAAGGTGGCTCAAAGGCCATGTAATCCAGCCTACTGCCTAGTGCAAGAAATCCAAAGTTATGGCATTCTCTAAGACAGTCTTACTACTGGGAAGTTTCTCCTTACGCCTACCCTCAAAACCTACCCTCCTGTAACAAACTCATTAAATCTAATCTTGCCCTTTGGAGCAGCAGAGACCAAGTCTTTGTCTTCTTCCATGTTACAGAATGTGATCAGATCTTCCCTCAGTCTCTGCTTCCTTATGTTCAACATTTCCAGTTCCTATAGCTTTTCCTTGTAAGTTATTTTCCAGGCTCCCAGACATATTTGTTGCTCTTCCCTGAACCTGTTCCAGTTCGTGTACATCATTCTTAAAGTGCACCATGCAGAACTAGAGACAGTACTCTAGATCAGTAGTTCCCAACCAGTGATATGTGTACCACCAGTGGGACACAGAAGTAATTTATGTGGGACTCAGTTTTCATAACAGTTACTAAGAATTCTCTCACCCTGCCAAGCATTATCACTCATCATTCGGATACTACGCTTCTATTAATGCAGCCTAAATCACATGGCCCTGACTTGGAGGGTCCAGGCCAGCCCAATCTCATCAGATTTGGAATTTGGAAGTACCCCTGCTTCCTAGCCTAAGGCAGGAAGGGTGTCTCTACCATTTATTTATTTATTTGTTTCAATTTACATACTTAAACCAGTCAAAAGTCATTTTCTTTCCCACTGGGCCAGAGGAAGATAGGGTGATAGAGTTCTCAAACACAGAATTCTCAGCATCCTCTTCCAACTGCAATTCCCAGATCTGAGAAAAGCTGTTCCATGGAGTTCAGAAGATACTGTATTAAGTTGTCAGGGCTAAAAATAACCATCTGTGAGTTGGTATCTGCCTGGGCTAGCCTACCTCCATGGGGTATGCAACACACATCTGTTAGCAGCTACTTCCGGAGAGGAGAAAAAGAACCCCAACTAGCACAAGACTTAGCTTGCCTGATCTATTGTTCAACCATCCAGGGATCAATGTGCCCTGGGCTAGCTTATAGCTGTCTTCCTATAAATATACAGCCAGCACTGTTGTCAGGGATTTAAGGCTTCAGTCACTAACAATGAAGCTGGCAAAAGATGAACGCCCCATGCCCAAAATGAAGCAGAAAGCATCTTGAAATCCTAAGAAAATGCTACTTTTTACAATAATTCTTCTATAACAGAGTATATTGGCTGCTGATGGCTGCCAGTAGCCTGCTCCTGTGAATGCACACAAACTGGTTGTGAACAGCAAACAGCCTGTTGATTAATTTGGAGGTTTGAAAACAAAGAGTTCTCTGATGGAACATGGAAGGCATTCATAGTGGATAGTGCAACTTAGCCATTGTAATGTTAAAATTTTGTATGTTTCTTTGCTCCTCCCACTTCACATCCTGAGCCGTGCTGGCAGGGAAACTCACAATATCATGACACCAGGACATAGTAAAACTGGGGAGGGGGGAGTGGATAGCTATACACCATAACATCTCATTGTAGCCTCTTTCTCAGTGGCCCTAAAAAATGAACAGATTATAACAAATAATTCAGACGTAATGATAAACCATGGCTTCCAAATCACAGCTTGGACAAGTCCAGTTTGTCTGAATAATCATACCAAGGCGATCACCAAGCCAGAAGTGCTTTGAAGTTTTGCAAATAGTAGTTTGGACAAACTGTGGTTAGTCTTTACATCTGAATAATAAAATTGTTTGGAATGACATCTGATGGGGTTCTGGTTTTCGGCTGCTTTAATGGCAGGTGCGATCTCTTGTCGTCTTGGGGATCATGGCTCTGACCCGGCAGCAAGAAGGGAATCTGAACTGGATTCGGACCCCCAGGAGACCTTCTAGGGGACTCCTGCCATGAGGTGCGAGGGATAGCCTCTCCCGGGGTGGCGTCCCAGGGATCGAGGCTTCCCTTTGCCTCCACGGTTCTACCGCCATGGAGCCTTCGGGCACAATGAAGTGCTTACAGGACAGCTGCAGTAACCAGAAAAGCGACAAGAAAAGAAAAGAATACCTGAAATGCACAGCGAAACTGTAAGTGGCTTCCCTGCAACAAGATTCTTGGACGTGAACTTAAAGTGAGAGGGATTTAAAGTTTAAATCCCCCCCTCGCCTTTTGCTGACTGAAAGTAACAGCACACTCGAGAACCCCTCTGAATGTTGAATGACTGAAGACCAAATGGGACTATTTTAACTGTTTGAAAAAAAGAAAAGAGTGGCTTTTAACTTCCTTTTGCAAACTTTTCAAATTGTAAACAAAAAGCAATGACTGGATGGGGAGAAAAGACAGTGGGGAAACCAAAACCTTCTCCCAAAAATCCTACAACACTTCCTACCACAAAGTCTGAGACAAGTACAGACCTATCTGCTGCACTGGCTACTGCTTTGCGCCCCCTGATGGACCAGCTGACTGTTGTTAACGTTAAGCTGGATGCTTTGCAAAAGCAAAGTTCAGATGTAAGCTTGAAGTCAGACCAGACAGCAAGAACATTGGCAAAGGTCAAATTGAAAGCAGAAAAAACTGAGTTAAGACTGGATGGGATGGAGAAAGAGAGGATTTCTGACAAGGACAATTTATTGAGGCTTCAGATGGAAAGATCTACTTTCTTCTTGAGGTTCCAGGATATTGTTGAACAGAAAGATGAGAATCTCAATAAGACTCTGAGTGATGCTTTGGCTCCAATGACAGGTTTACAAGCGGATCATTTGCAAAGCGATATGGATATGGTCTATAGGACCTATCCTGAATTTGTAAAGAAGAAAAACCTGCCTGGAGAAGTGATAGTGAGGTTCTCAAAGAAATCAACTAGAGATGTGGTGCTCAAGGCCACAAACAGAAATACCCTGAAGATCCAAGAGGTTGATATTAAAGTTTTAAAGGACATTCTATTTGAAATAAGGAAGAAGAGGAAACCCTACAAGAATTTAACTGCTTTCTTACAATCAGAGAACATCATCTACCAGTGACTTACTCCTGAGGGCCTGCTCTTCACCTACAAGGATAAGAAGCAACGGACTGACACAGCGACGAAAGCCAATTTTTTTTTGGACTTTTGCAAAGAAGAAAAAGATGTGGCTGTCACAGGGGACTCTTTAGAGCTACAAGACAGCATTTATGGACTGGAAAGCTCAGATTCAACTGGAAGTAAAAGCGCGGAAGAAGGAGAGTTGGAGGAAGAACTGGGTGCAACGGCGGCAAAACCCCAGAGAGAAAAGAAGAAAAAGAAGAAGACATAAACAATAATGAACTCTGATTTGTTAAAAGTCATATGTGTTTTATTATGTCCCATTTTGAATTCCAACCATTCTTTAACTGTCTATAGGCATTAGATAAGCAATATATAGCAAAGTAATTATTAGCCTGCAAAGTTTATCATTTTATTGTATTTTGAAGTAAGATTGTTATATCAGTATTATACTCTGGTTCCTCTATACTTTAGGGTAGTGTAGTTTTTTTAGGTTTTTAGTTTATTGTAGTGGTTTTAGCTGCAATGTAGTTATAGAAAATAAAATTAAAAAATCCACCCCCCCCCAAAAAAAAGAATGACATCTGGTGGGAAGTGGGAGGGGAACAATAAGCAACACATATAACCTCTACAAACCCTTAGCCTGTGTTTGGGACACAAACCATGCTCTGGAAGGCAAACTGTAGTTAGCACAAATCACAGATAGTAGTTACATCCCAATAGGGTGCAACTGTCTTGGATCAAACACGTTTAAAGATCCAAAGTTATTTTTCACTCTTAATCCTTGAGTGGAGGTTGGACTTGTAAAATACTACTTAAGAAAGAGTTACTCTCGAAACACAAGGACAGCTTGGACATCTGCTGTTGGTATTTGACCTCTCCTGTTACCTTGGATTTCACTACAAGAGTGTTGACTGATTCCATGTCTACAGTTCGGTGCTCACTGTTTCTTTCAAAGACCACACATGCATCAGTACCACTTTAGAAGAAAAACACTGTGCTTTAAAAACAAGAAAAATCAAACATTCTGCCATTCTAAAGAGCACACAGCTTCTCCCTCTCACAAGAAATATAGCATTCCCAGTACCTTCCAAGCCCTTCTGTGGAGCACTGTAGCCTCCCAGGACCTTTTCAATCTGGCTTCCAAATAGCTTCGATACTCACAGTCGGGATTTTTCTCTAGTAAATCTTTCCAGGTAATGGTTCTTTTGTCTTCAAGAGTTTCACACTGTGCTACTTAATGCTAGATTGTGGGATGTGGGGACTTCAGCATCGGATATACAGTGTTAAACATTAATGTGGCACAGAGGAGAATTGCCTTGACATGCGTTAATTATAACTTGCCGCTCTGGGTTTTTTGCTGGAAAGAGTGATGACTGAGATGCCAAAGAGGAACCAACATATGGCATCCTGCTTTGCTCTGTGAAAGCAGAACTTATTTTTCAAACAGGACTTAGCATCATGGTGCCTTTTGCCTTTCAGCTCAGAAACAGGACAAGCCTGGCAGCAACCCAAACCAAGCTTCGATGAATGTTTAAGAACATTAGCAAATATGCTATCAACAACCCTTTCGGCTCTAGGCAAGACAGGGCTGTGGTGAATGGCATGCTGCGAGAGGATCTCAGATGGATCTCATGCTCCCGAGTGTGTGTGTGTGTGTGGGAAGCTTCTCATTTTTCTCTTTGTCTTCCCTGCTGCACTTCTGCTGCGGTCTCATACTCCTAATTCAGGCAGCAAGAATTAGAGAGAGCACCACTGTAAAGAGTTTGGTATGAAATCTCAATAGCAAGATTAAAAAAAAACCCAGCTTGCATTAACACTGAAGATGACATTGGCAATTGCCATTTAGAAGGCCATAGTGAGCTTATTTATTTTATTTGCAATGTGGTGGAAATACCAGAACACTGGCTGGGGAAATTAATGATGGTAATCTTGCCATGATATGAGGGAGCCGCTAAGGACCAAAGTAGATGCAAGGCTGGAGTTCTATGTGGGGCTTTTTTGTTTGCTTTTGCCAGGGCTCATTTCGTAGCAGGAGCTCCTTTGCATATTAAGCTACACACCCCTGATGTAGCCAATCCTCCAAGAGCTTACAGTATCCTCTGTAAGCTCTTGGAGGATTGGCTACATCAGGGGTGTGTGGCCTAATATGCAAAGGAGCTCCTGCTACGAAATGAGCCCTGGTTTTTGCTGTCTAGTTGCAGCTGACTCATGGCAACCCCATAATGTTTTCAAGGCAAGAGGTGTTCAGAGGTGGTCTGCCACTGCTTACCTCTGTGTGGCAACCCTGGACTTCATTGGTGGTCTATCAGTAGCTACTAGCTATGGTGACTGAGGGGAACCTCGACATTCAGAGACACTAAACCTCTGAATCTCAGAGCCAGGAGGCAACATTAGGGGAAAGTCTCAGCCTCTGTGCCCTGTGTGAGACAGGATGCTGGACTACATGGACCACTGGTCTGATCCAGTAGGGTTCTTCTTATGCTGTTATGCCTCCCATCAAAGTACTAATTGGGGCTGACTGCTTAGCTTCCAAGATCTTAAGAGACTGGGCTAGCTTGGGCTATCCAGGTCAGGGCTCTATGCATATGAAAGGTGCCATCAAATGGCAGCCAACTTATGGCAACCCCATAGGGTTTTCAAGATAAGAGACAAACAGAGGTCGTTTGCTATTGTCTTTTATTACACAGCTTCACTGGACTTCCTTGGTGGTCTCCCATCCAAATACTAACAAGGTCCAACCCTATTTAGCTTCCAAGATCTGACAAGATTAGGCTAGCCTGCACCATCCAGGCCAGGGCTCTATGTCTGTAGCTACTTTAAAAACAAACAAACAAACAAAACCCAAACAGGAGGCATAGACCCTGGTTTGAATCATGCCATTTTCCTGACCTGAAACAGCCCCGCAGAGGTGATTGGCCCTACTGGTGTAAACATACTGCTTATGATACTGGTTGTGTGTGTTTGCCATGCCCTAACAGGACAAATAACAGCTTTGCAGGGCTGTTTCAGGTCATAAAACACAGTGTAGGACCAAAATCCTGCCTCCTATCATCACAGTCTGAAGCAGGGTCTTGTACACCTGCTATTTTAAAGAAGAAATCTGCTTAGGTGTAGAATGGCTCTTCAGCTTGAGTCTGCATGCACAATTCTTTTTGAAGTGTGTGTTAGGTGTGCATTATTTTCATACATACCTACAGATGCAGGTATTTCTCCCCACTGTAAAACATTCTCCTTTGAGAAATGTCCATAGATGTCTATGTAGACTCCCTCATCTTCATAGGTGAGCAGAAGTTCCATTCCACTGGTGTTAGGGAGTATGATAATGGCATGTGGATGTATATTCCCCTGGATCTGGAATAATATTTACTACAATTTATATCATGGAACAGACTATAGTTTCGATAAGCACAGTCCTTCAGTCTAGGTATCTTGGCAGAACATTAAATCCAACAGAATCAGAGATAACCTGGGCGGGGGGGGGGGGGGGGAAGCTTCTGTCAAAGTCCACTGATGTTAATGGGCTTAGAAGGCTGTAACTCTGCATAGGATGGTACCAACAGAGGTCATACAAATAAAAAGAAGTACCTTCTGAAATCCAAACTAAACAAGGTTTGTTTGTTTTTTTAAAAAAACTCTTTAAATATTACACTAAAATTGTTCAGCAGTCACTGTTCAATATTACATTTGCATTTTGTAAGCTTCGTGTAGTTACCAGAAACCAAAGAGCTATTTGGACACAATTAGACCACCCGGTGGCATTATACAAAATATTACAAACCACACCAGTTTCAAGATGACCTTACTTAAAACAACTGTAAACAATATTACAAAACAAACACCACTGAATATATAAAAGAGCATTTTACATAATTAAAGACAACAAACAACACATTAAAACTATGTAACAACTGACAAGGAACAAATCAATATTACTTACAGATAAACTTTTTTTTTATGATTTTGCTCTTAATTTTTGTGCCAACCCAACACACATCCTTGCTGAATATTAAAAAGCTTTGCATTATAATGTGTCAGAACCCATTTGCTTTTCTCATTATCCGAACAAAATTATTTCCCTTCCAAGACTGAAAACTAAGCACTTGGATGGTGAAATTGATCTTCTTAGGAGGATCTGGCTACAGAAAGGAGGGGGGGGGGGGGGGGAATGACTTAACTTGGCTTCTCTGTTTTTTTTAAAAAACCACTCTGATTGCATTTGATGTGCGACTAGCTAAAGCTGGTATGACTCAGAGATAACAAACGGATGCATTAATACTTTTGAAATAAACCCTGGATGAATTACATATATTTTTAAAAATGACATCTAGCGCATCTGTAAACAATGTAATAATACAGGAAAGTGCCCAGAGCTACACAACCATTATCATACAGCTCCATTACTATGGCTGGGTGCAACATCTTTAATATACTTAATATGTACAGTGTTTATTTCCTCATATGTCTCTTTGTCATTGCTCTCCATCTTCTTTTGAGACTTTCTAAAGGAATAGCTGTTCCCCCCCCCCCCCCATTTTTGCATTAATAACCCGTGCTTCAAGAAAATTCAATGACAACTATAAAGCATACACAGCTCAAACAAAATCTGGTGCATCTCAGTCCCAGTAGCTGTGTGGCTTAGTAACCCTGCTTTTGAATGAACTGAGCATACCCGGCTTTCTCTAAGTATACGTACTGCTCTAGGTCATTCGGAGTTTTACATACAGTGGACCTTAAACCACACAGACATGCACAAAAGGAGAAGAAACAACGTCTCAAATCTGTTCAATGGCCATTCTGCTTGTATCCTGAAAACCTAACGTTTTCACATCACAAAAGATACAAAGAGTTTTAAGCAATTTCTGATCTAGTCTCAAAGGCCAATACACTTCCCAAGAGACAGAGACAGAGAGAGAAAGGATTTGCAGTAAGCACACATGAAGGTAGGATTTTGTTATAAGAAATCTTAAGAGAAAAGACAAATCTGTCTGCAAACAGTCCCAACTCCTCCGCAGTACCGGAAAGAGGATTATCCTTGGCATCTAATTAAATTATGAGGTCTCTTTGCAATCAGTATATTCTTAGGGAGACACAATTCTCTTCATTTGCACAAACTGCAAAGATGCATGCAACTCTTTTCCTTTAAAAAAGGTGCAGTTCTGCCCCACACAGCACCACAAACAAACTGTAGAAGAATCATGGAAGCTTTACTTGCCAAACTTAATGTACCCAGGCCAAGCATGGAATTCGGGGTCTCTGCAGCCACTATCCGTAACACTAGAACAGGTATCCAGAGTCGGAGAGCAATTTTAATGCGTTGTCTTGGTATTATTTGCATGAGCAATTGAAGCAGGGAACAGAGAGAGGAAGAAAAACAGCAAATGTGTCTAAATTCAACCTATTGGCTTTCAAAAGTAGACTAGGACCAAACCTTCCTACTTCCAGAAGAGCATTATCTATAGTCTATCAAATTTGGACCCCTCCAGTAACAAAGACCGCCAACAGCTACAGCCTACTGCAGTGACACATTTATTTCAGGTCCTGTACTCTATGGGGAAAATGTATTTTTAGTGCACTCTCTTTTATGGTGGATGAATGAACACAAATAGAGTCCCAGCTCTCCTATGGGAGCCCCCATATTGAGGGTGTCCATCTGGGAAATGCTGCTTCTCATGTACGTAATTAAATGGGAGCTTGCAGCAGAAAACGACTGCCTTCTTGTGAGACAGTCACCTTTTCTCCTTGTATCACTTTTGCCCAGTAACCAAGCTGCATGTGCAGAGAGTAGAGGAACTGGCTTGGATCTATGAAGCTGTCGCCCATTTTAAACAGAACCATGAAGGGGGGGACAAACTCAACATGCCATTTCAGAGCTCCACAGAAAGGATTTCATACAGACACTCTGCTAACCTCCTTGAGCAAGTCTGTTAAACGGAATGGAAATATGCTCAATGGCTCAGCTAGGAAGAGTGGGATGGAGAAGCATTCAGCAACAGTTACAGAGGAAGAGCCAAGACGCATTTGAAGGCTGAGAGAGTCTGAGTCCAGAGGCTTGGTCTCCTCCATCCCTCATGAATAACGGCTATATTTAGTAAATAAAGTACACCAGCAATCTGCTGGGTTGGGGAAACAACCGCCACACGAAAACACAAACAACTCACCCAAGTAAAAATAATGATGCATTTGTTTGTTAAAAAACCCTAACCCCAAATATTAGCCACTAATGAATTCCTATACCAGGATTTCACTTGGAAAAAGCTAATGTAATTAACAGAAGCGTGGAGCTCTTGCAAGACTGACATAGGTAAAAAATTCCATGCAATGCAACTAATTCATTGTTTTAAATCTGACAGCAGCTTTTCCCTTGCTGGGGCTCCAGATCCAGTTTTTGTAGTGAACATATGGGTGTGTGTGTGGGGGGGGGGAGAACCTGGAGGTGAATGGCAGGTATGGGAAGAGTTAAGCGCATCTCCTCCTGCCCACCATATCTCCACATAGGTCACTTCCCCTCAATGTTGCTTTGCTGAGAAAAAGCAGCTGTCAGGGTTTTAAAAGACGAGTTGACCTCATAATGTTTAGTTCCAGCTTCAGCAGCACACCTGTCATCTAGCTTAGACTCTATGTTTCCCTTTAAAATTGCACAGGTTGAAAAGCTCATCGAAAATGTCATGTTTTTTAAAAGACATCCTGGGGAAGAAAGAAAATTCCCTGTTGTAGAATGAAGAATCTTACATGTGTTGGCAGGTACAGGTCATACACTGAACCAGAGTCCACATCAATAGCATGAAATCCGAATGGTGAGCCATAGATGACTTTTAACCTCTGCCCATTTTCTACTGTCAAGTCGACCAACAGGGGCTTTTGATGAAGTGATGTGAAGGACTGCAAAGAGAAAAATCACACATCCCAGAGTCTTTCTGGTTATTAATGCATAATTGAGAAGATGGCTGATTAGTATTGTTCTTTCTTTTTTAGAAATAACAGATCTAATCATGAAGTCAGGTTTAAGTGCTTATATCCCAAGTTGTACAGTCCGAACCACGGCTTCACTGATCTCCAATGTGTTCACCCAGTTCCCATGGGAGACCAGGTTTCCAATTCAGTCCCATGCATCTGAATAAAATTTGGGCAAATGTGCTTTATAGACTTCTAGGGCATTTACACCACTTGAACTGTCAGGGCTTCTCCAAAAGAATCTTAGAAACTGTCATTTAATAAGCTTTGGAGAATGATTTGTTAGAGATCTCTAGATCCCTTCTCAGAACTATAGTTCCCAGGATGGACTGGGGAGCAAGGATGACAATTAAACCAAATTTCCATGTACCCCTTTGCCATATTTCCCCACAAATCACCAGCAGTTGCAACAGGAACAAGAACAGAATTCTCAAAAAAATTATGGAAATTAAACTGATCCAAGTTCAGTAAAAGTATGAATATCATATTAACTTACCTTAAAGGCCATAAATTTATGGTATGGTTTGGGAGCCCAGGCATAGACCTCAACTGAATTCTTCACAGCAATCACAAGAAATTTGATCCTCTCATATTTCACTGGAAAATATTTGTTTTTAAAAAGCTAGTTATAGAAATTAAACATGATCTAAAATACAGAAATCAAAAGTACACCACTAAATGTGTTGTATTCTACTGCTTGGCTGGGGAGCCTACAGTCTATTCACTTAATCAGTATCCTGGGATAAAAACCAAAGACTCTTTTGGTTCCTTGAAGATATATCAGATGTGTTGTGGAAGAAGCTTTTGACACAATAAATGCTGTATAGCCTATAAGGCAGGGGTGGCCAACCTTGCTTAACGTAAGAGCCACATAGAATAAACGTAAGAGCCACATAGAGATGTCTGAGAGCCGCAAGACAGGAACAAATATCACACACACGTTTTTATTTTTTAAAATATGCAAATTTGCTTTTTATTAACGTTAAATGGGACTGCCAAAAATAAAAACAAACGAGGAAAACCGGTTATTGATAATGATATTACTTGTTTGCTAATGATATTGAGAGAGAGAGAGAAAAAGAGAAAGATGGAAAGAAAGAATTAAAGAAGTGGGAAGAAAGAGAGAGAGAGAAACTAGGAAAGCAAATAGATGGGAGGGAGGAGGGAAGGAAGGAAGGAAGGAAGGAAGGGAGAAAGAGAGAAAAAGCATGCCTCCCCTTTGCTTCCCCAGCCGCCCTGCCAGGAGCCGCACAATATGTGTGAAAGAGCCGCATGTGGCTCCCGAGCCACAGGTTGGCCACCCCTGCTATAAGGTATTGTAAGAAAGACTCTTTGTTGCTTTGGTCGCAAAAGACTAATACAGCTGTAACTCTAATTTATTGTGGGATAGAATTCATTGGACTCACACTGTTTTTAATAGACTAGGAAGCAAATTTAGAGGCAGAACCAGACAGTCATCACCTTGTAAACCGGCCATGTAACTATGTTAAGACTGATCAATAATAGTGATAATTCAAATCCAAATAATGGCAGGGCTTTCTTCAGATAGGAGTCCATCATTTCACCAAATACAAGCAGACGATCTGTACCAGTATATGCATCGAGCTGAAACACTGTAGAATATCTTGTTCATACAAGAGTAATATTTCAGAGCTAACACTCTTGAAACATGGACTGTGTAAACAAACTCTTAGAGAGTAGCTTCTCTCTGACATCCCTCCATGCTCTCTCTCTTACAACCTCCATGCTCAACAGGACCATCTGCATTGCTTGCAGTAGCCACATCAGGGATCAGTAAAATCTTTAAGGGAGAATGGGTGAACTGGGTCACACTGAACGGGTCATATGAATGGGACAAGTAAGAAAGCAATAACAACATCATAGGATGAGATCGCAATAACCAAAACTTGTAATACAATCAACATTTATCCCAGAATTGGTCCTTTAACTCATTTTTTCATCAGCTTTGAAGTGTATCAGGGTGGCAAACAGCACTCATGATGAAGCAAATGTATGACCACTTTTCCACATGGACAATTCAGGGCAATTTTTTTCATCAGGGATTCTCAGGTTTGAACCAGGAACCTTGTGGTACGAGGCTCTTTAGGATGGTGAGTATTTATGCCTCAGAGCCTTTTCAGCACAGAAGGGAACAAGAGGTGCGCAACATCCGTCCCTGTGCTTGGCAGGCTGTATGAAGCCAGTGTAGTCTAGTGTTGAGAGTGCTAAATTACAATTGGAGAGACTCAGGGTTGAAATCTCCATTCGGCCATGAAGCTTGCTGGGGACCTGGAGACAGTCGCTCTCAGTGTAACCTGCCTCACAGGGTTGTTGTGAGGATAAAAAGGAGGAGAGAAAGATTACGTATGTTACCCTAAGCTCCTTGAAGAAAGAGTCGGACAGAAATGACACAGAAAGGTAGACAGTTAAGCCCAGCCACGCTAAAGACCTGGCCGTCAACCTTTGCTTGGTTGGCAGAGCATTATCTTCTGCCAGGCTTCTATTCAGCAACAAACTTCAAGGGCAGTTGTCCCCACCCCAGGTCTGGATCAGGACATGGCTCCCTTTGGCCCCAGACCAGTCTGACATTCCCTCAGACCACACTCTAACTTCACAAGTGGGCCTTCTGTGGTGCTTCGGGAGTAAGAGGACTCACCAACTTTGTAGTGTATGCAGCCTTCCAGGTCACCCACCGGCCCCCAGCCCTGCCGCTTCTCCACCTCAGGATCGTTCCGCAAAATCTTGTTCCGCAACCAGGATAAATAATACACCCGTAGCTTGTTCTTTTTGCCTAAGGTTTATTGGAACAGAAGCAGAAAACGATAATTTATTCACTTATTTCTATATTCAACTGAGGATAGCAGGCTGTTCTTCAGTTCCTTGTTGCTGCCTGACTTGATGGGGAAGGAAGTGGGAAGAAAATTGGAGGTTGTTTTGTACTTCAGATGTAATGTGGCACAAGGGCCATATGAAGTTGGAACACAAGAGTCCAGCCACTGGCTTGTCTAGTCCATTACTGGCTACTCTGACAGTGGCAGAGGTCTCCCAGTCCTGCTACCTCGGATAATTTCCTCTGGAGATGTCAGAGACTGAACCTAGAACTTCCTACAAGCAAAGCCTGCACTCTGCTACTGAGTTGCTGGTCTGGCAACTGCTCTCGAACCCACTGAGACTCTTGCTAAGCATTTACACAAATCCGTGGTGAAGATCTGACAGCTTGTTTGCATGCATGCAGGAGCCAACGTAAACCACTTTGTGTCTGCACTCAGAAATGCTCCTAGTCCAGAGAGGCCACAGTCAAATTCTATGAAGAAAACTTCCTAAGTGCAATGAACAGCACTATCATTCAGGATGACATATCACAGGGAGTATTTTTAGGTAACAGCTTTTCATTCAACACCCTATAGATAAGACTCCCCATTGTTGTTTTTTTAAAAAACAGCACTTCTCCCCCCTTCACAACTAAAAAGATTTTGATTTTGTATGTTTTAAAAATGCTTCAGAATGTTGCATCTTGAAAATGTGCCTCTAGGTCTTTCCAGGTTTTTGTTGTTGTAACCCACCCTGTAAACGTGTGCGCGCGCACGTGCTCATGTGCTTCAGTTTAAAAAATGGCCATTCCTGTAGCTATGTGAAGAGACATATGGCTTAGCGGCAGAGCATCTGCCTGGCATGCAAAAGTTCCCAGGTTCAGTCCCCAGCATCTCCAGTTAAAAGGGCAAGGCAGTAGGTGATGTGAAAGATCTCTGCCTGGGGCCCTGGAGAGCTGCTGCCAGTCTGAGTAGACAGTACTGACTTTGATGGACCAAGGGTCTGATTCAGTATAAGGCAACTTCATGTGTGTTCATGTGTGTTCACATAGCCCTGCAGGAGTGTCCCAGATCTTATGAGTAACCAGTGACTCAAATGGATCACTGCCATTCTATACTGCTTGATCAAGAGTTCCATATAACTTGAAAGCCTATATACTGGGTTTTTAAAAAAAACAATAATTTGTGTCCCTACCATGGTCAATAGATGGCCTCAAAGGGTCTTGGTCCTGGTTTGTAAGCCCACTGAGTGAGTGCCCCAGCCTTGCCTCTGAAGTGGAGTGCATTTTCACTTCTTCACTGGCCATTTGTGCCCTTGAACCTTTAAGGCAGTGGGAATGGAGACAAGAACTTGCAGCCCTGCACTTCCTCCCAGCAGCAAGGAGCTCTTTTTGGCTCTCTTGCCAGCTCCCGGCTACCTCGAGGTTCCTCTGGTGTCTCCTCCCGCTGCCAGGAACTCCTGCACTGTAAAACTGAATCCCTTCCTGTTCAGGCTAATTTGCTTCTGGTTAGACCTGAATCACTTCTAGTTGTCCCGGGCGCTGCTCCTACAGGGTGCCACAGCATGTTTCAGTAAAAGGTATCACTGTACAGACTTTGCATCCCATAGAGGATATTCAAGGCTACAATGGCATCTTTTCTACTCTCTCTTCCCCCAGAGCAACTGTGACCTTCTAACAGGTCCTCTCCATTCATAATTCTAGGGTTATATCACATATATACATGCCTGGAGGTGGAAAGGGCCATCAGGTCACAGCTGAATAAAGGCAACCCTGGAGGATTTTCAAGGCAAGAGACATTCCAGAGGTGGTTTGCCATTGTCTGCCTCTGCTTAGCAACCTTAGACTTCCTTGGTGATCTCCCATCAAAGAACTAACCAGGACCAACCCTGCTTAGCTTCTGAGACCTGATGAGATCAGGCTAGCCTGGACCAGCCAAGTCAGGGCATATACATATCTGCCCCATGCTTAAGAAGGAATCAAATGGCCCCTCTGTTGCCGACAGTAGTTTGTCGTAGTCAAGACAAGACCCTCTTTACTCAAGCAAACATGCAACGCTTAATGCTGTTAAGCACCAAAAAAACCCAAATTTCAGCAAGTTTTAAGGATCTGAGGTACTCTATAAATCTCACAAACCACTTTGCATACTAAGCAGGCAACAGAACACCCTGCATCACATCTGCCTCAGGAAACGAGGACGTAAGCACCCAAAAGAGCTGACAAGTTTTTTACAACCCAATTTACAGTCTAATTTTCTTTGTAATTGCTTCTGGTCCCGCATTAGGTCAGATACTTTTAGACACGGAACAAACCTGAGATGGTAATTAGCACATTGAGTCCTTCAAGCACATCCATCTGCTGAAACCGCCTCCTGCTTATCAGCGAGTAAACTCTTCCTTGTCCGCTGCGGTCCAGAAGCCACAGCCCGTTCTCAGTCCCCACGAGCAGATTTACCCCTGTTACGGTGAAAGAGAACAACTTACTTCACACATCTCTAGCTCATGACGGCTCATGCTTAACTACATCTGGTAGCCTTTATGCTGCTACAAGATTCTGCCTCGGTTTTGTTGCAACAGACTAACGCAGTTACTCCACTGAGACTTATATCCCTATGTGGGACCCACAGGAAAAAAAATTACTGCAGATTGAGTTGTGCGTGGTTTGGGATCCTGCCAGTAGCCAAATCTCTGTTGAGAGTTTGAGAGCAGTGAATAAATCTCCACCCTTTGGGCAAAGCTGATATGTGGCTAAATCTACCACTAAGCTCTCCCCCACGCAAAATTTTGGAGTAGATACGGAGGTTCCCTCTGTTGAAAAGAAACATCTAAGGAATGTTGAGGGAAGCAAAACCAAAACAATATCCACTGCTTAGTAAAACCTCTTGGGAAGGGCATGTGAGTTCCTCACATCCCTCTCTAAGTTGTTTTCTGCATTCTCAATAATAAATCTCTTTGCAATCGGATTGTTTTTGAGCCCACAGAAGCGCCAGTGGGTTGCAGATTTGAGCTGACATCCAGCGGGCAAGGCTTCCATTTGGTTGCCATGTTTGATAAGGCTTCTTATCAGAGTGTTCTGGTGGAAATAATGAGATGGCAGAAAGTATCACACGGCAGGAAAAAGAAATACAGTGAAGTACTAGCAATGGCCCGGTAAGAACATAGCGTTCTCCACCTCAGCACACATATCATTACAAGCTTTGCTATGCTGTTCTGTTCTTAATTTAAAATCTTGGCCTCCTCCAAACATACATCAAATGAAACTCAGAGAGCTGTAAACTGTAAATCTACATTTCCTGGGATAATTTCTTCCTCGCATTTCATTCATTTATTTTGCTTCTCATTTAAGACTCCAACCGAGGCAGGAGGGTGTGGGTAAAATATTGTATCAGCTCTGCAGGGTTCATCGCCTTGCTGCCTCGTTGTCAGGAAGATGGAAAATTAAAGCTGATGGGGAACTAAAGGCATCAATAATGAGGAGGGATTCTTACATGACAGGCAGCACAGTCCACTATCTTGGTACGCTGCTTTCCTGCCTAAGGATCCTAGCTCTGTCCATCGTTGCTATGGACTCACCTGAGAATTTACAGGATTTGGATAAACCAACGCCCTTCCCTTAGCTTCTAGAGTACAGCAGCTGAGAGAATGAGCTGTCAGCCAGGCCACTGGTTTAAATCCCACCTCAGTCCCAAACTACTTTATGTTTAAGATGTGCTCGCCATGGGGACTCGCAGCCATAACTCCAGCAATGAGTTCCCCATCAGAACATAATTCTAAAGTGCCAGAGGGGCCCAGTTCAGATCGTGACTGCAGCATAAGGCTGGAGCTCCTCCTCCTCTCCTGCCATGGTCCTGATCTGTATTGGGCTCCTGCAGTGTTTTAGAATTAAATTTTGACTGGGAATTCACAGCTGGCTTATGGCTGCAAGCTCCCCATGTA
Organism: Lepidodactylus listeri; assembly: GCA_029233225.1. Lineage (NCBI taxonomy): Eukaryota > Metazoa > Chordata > Lepidosauria > Squamata > Gekkonidae > Lepidodactylus > Lepidodactylus listeri. The sequence continues at coordinate 41,642,125 of JARCFY010000013.1, forward strand.
CTGTGGGCATCATGCCATAAGCTCAGTAAGTGACATTAAGTGACGTTAAGCAAGCCACTGCCTCTCAGCCTCATTTCTCCATCTGCAAGATAAGGATAATCATACTGGCCTACCTTACAGGGCCAGTACAGGGACAACCAGTGCTAATATACCTAAAATGCTCTGAAAACTGAAAATACTATACAAACATATGATTAGTATTATACTGGAGACACCACAGCTTGCAGGGACACCATAGCTTACTCGCTCTATGACCATCTGCTTTCCCTCCCCCCTTCAGCTGACTTACCCCACAACGCAGAACACAAGATCTCTGAATTGAACTTCTTTTTGTATTTGCGGATTTCTGGGCTGTCACTCTGCGGTCGGATATTGGTGGGATTCACATTGACGACGGAACCTTTCCTTGCATTTTTTCTACTGGTGGGTTCTGGTTTGGCACCGGAAGCTGGGAGAAAAGGCAGAAGGATTATGAAACAATTGCTTGGTTTGCCCTATAGCAGGACCATGAGGCACCCCACAAAACCCTCACACACACAAAGCTGTCTTATTACGAGTCACACTACTTGTCTATGAAGGACAACACTGTCTACACAGGCTGGCAGAGGCTCTCTGGCATCCCAGGGTTTTCATACCACCTCTGTTTGATCCTCTGCCAGCTGCAGATGCTGAGAATTGAACTTGGGACCTTCTGCACACAAAGCAGATGCTCTAAGCCACAGGCCCTCCCCTATCAAAAGTGTAAAAATGCCTGTATCACTATATCTGCACTGCTCTTCCTCTCCCTACTGGTGCCAGTACAGTAACAAAAACAGCCTGATAGGTGGCTTCTTCTGTTGCTACATCATTCTGTTGCTTCTGGGCCCACCTTCACCAGAGATTCTTTAACCGGTGTGAATTGCTGAACTAAGAGCTGGAGGCAAAGAGAAGTAGAAAGGGGGACAAAAAGGGACAACAGGGCTAGAAGTGCAGAAAAAGTCATGGCTGTGCAGAGCGTAGTGGGTGCATGCACTATGGCTTATACAGAGGTAAAGGTAGCATCAATGATACAGAAAAAGAGAGAGAGTTGCTGAAAAGAGAGGGTGTAAGAAAGAGGTCGAGGCATTCAGCAGCAGCAACAAGTACAGAAGAGGCTGTTCCACTGTTATAGAACTTTGTATGGTAAGAGTCTTAGAGTCAGAGTAGACTTACTAGGCCATTAAGCCCAACACGCCCCCCCCCCTCCCGAAATCCAAATATGGACATTCCCTAACACAATGATGGGTCTGGTCTCTGCCTTAAGACCTCCAATAAGAGGGGGCCATTCCCAGGCAATTGGTTCATTGTCAAACTGCTCTCACTATTAGCAAATTTCTCCTAATGTTTAACTGAATTTTACTTTTAGATCTCGTTAGATCTAGCATCTAGGGTCATTCCAAACTCTGAGCTTAAGCATCTCCCACTGCTTCTGGAAGTTTATTTTATTGGGTTTCTCATGGCTGGGTGTAGGAAGAAATAGGTTAAGTTTATATCATAGTATGATATATGGAGAGTGTACACACACTTCCATTTTAATGAGTGTTTTATTGTGATAACCACTGAAAGAACTTTCCGCAGGACTAGTTTAAATAAAATTTACATATATTGAAACTGCGCATCAGTTGTGTGACAGCAGTCTGGAAGCATCTCTAAAAGAACTACACAACTCCATACCCCAGAAATAATTTCGGCAGAAACTTTAAAAGCACCAGGAGGCAGAACTTTATGTCAGTATACTATTCCCAGGAGAAATACAAATGTATTGATTAATCAGACAAAAGAATCAGGGACTGCTTTGGCAGAACTTGGCCATGGGGGACCAGCTAAGGTCAACATTTCATTTCTAAAAGTCAACAGGCAACTAAAATCATAATTCTAAAGAATGCCATTCAACACACTTGCAGAGTCTGTTTGGGATTTGAGCAATCATGCTTACAAGAACTACAGTTTGATCCTGTTGGACTGGAGGGAGGAGAGATCTGTAGAAGCCTAGGGTCTATGAATGAAGTAAATGATGAAACGGAGGAGGAGCTATTTGTCGAGGTGGTATTTTCAATGCTTGGTACCTATAATGAAAAAAAATATGAAGAAGAAATGAAGGAACTTCTTCTATTGGGATGGTTTTATGTCCACAGCATGCGGACCATGTAGCTCTACATCTTTCTAGGAAAAACCTTGCTATAATCATTATACCACAACTTTACTAAAGCTTGTACTCAATGCTTTTTACCTCTTGGCTTCCTGTGCCAAACTGTAATGGCCATCTTTACCACTACATATGGGATAAATACCTGGCAGCCCTTGATCATAACCCAGCCTTCTAAGAAGCAGCTTTCTGACTTGCCCAGGTGGCAACACAGGACCAAGAAGAGAATATGGGACGAAGCATGGGCTGTGACCATGGTATTTGCCAGCAGCCTGCTTCAGGAAGCAGCAGTTGAAGTATAGCCCATCCTACATTCCCTTCTCCAGGTATATGTCCAGTAAATTTAGTGAACTCTATTTGCCCCCCAATGGCCCAGTCACTAGGGCAGAGCCCATGACCTCCCACCACCAGCAGTGTCCCAAATTACCATTCATTCTCCTTGCAATCTAGAATATGGTTGTGTTCAGACTGGTGGTTTGGCCCGATATAGGCACATTTCACAAATGGATTAAATGGGCCCTATCACACAGCCACATCTGTCAGGCGTTCCCTGGGCTCCCCCCCCCCCCCCGTCAGAGGATGACTTGGAGCTGGGTTAAAAAGCCACCACCTACGAAGTGGAGTTTTTGTTTCCCTGTGCATTCATTGCGCATGGCCAGATGTCTGAACATGGGGGATCGTGCACAGAATGGATTTGGCAGTATGAACCTGCAGATCCATTCTGCCACTGGGGATGCAGGTTTTTTTTTTAATTGCCTATATGCGCATGTATGCGCACATGCTCACTATCTGTGCACATGAATTTTGAAATTCTTTGGCAGTGCACTCCATGGCTGATGCACTGCAATGATGTGGACGCTTTACCGTGGGATGTCTCCATAGGCAACCTGCAGCAGGTTGTGTTGTGTGGCTGACATACCTCGCAATACTTTCAACCAGTTCAATTAGAGGCGGCACCGTATCATGCCAAGCCGCCAGTGTGATCACAACCTCTATTGGGAGCTTCAGAGAACAGAGACAACCCCCAGTCTACACAGTCTCACCCTTTCATATGCTTCTCCTACCCCTTGTTTCTGTTTCTTGGACCCAGTGGAGCCTAACAGAAAACTGGAACTTGCTAATCCATGATGTATCGAACAGAGCAGCATAGCCAACATGTAAAATGTACATAGTTAAGCTGCCATGTGGCAAAACCACTGGATTAGAACAATAAGGCTCCTGCTCTCTGCAAGACCAGAGGGTCAGGGGTACTGTTAATACAGAAGTTACTGATAAACAGAATAAAGCTTTACCTGCTTAGGAACAGACTTGTTCTGAAGTCCGTGACTGTTCTGGGCAAACTTTACCTGGTTTGCGGAACAGTCTGAAATCTGGCTTTGCTGCAAGAGATCCGGGAGAAGATAATTTTGGTTCCTCATGCTCCAGAACCCTTCGTCAGTACTACAGCTGCTAAGTTTCCCTGCAACACGGTCCTGTGCACAAAAACAAGTTTCAAAGCTAGTTTGTGACATGAGCCGGTTCCTCCCTCTCCCTCTCTCCCTAGAACACGCCGATCACTTGCTGCAACGCCTGTGGTAACACACAAGCGCAGGCAAACATTGGAGGTCCAAATCTGTGTAATACATCAAGGTAATAAAAATCAGATTATGGCGGGGAAAATGTCAGTGGCTCAGAAAAGAATGTAATGAAATAAAAAATGAAATAATATGACGTTGAAAATGGGCTCCTGATGGATGACAACTGCTTTAAAGGACACTGGTAATACGCTGTGCTTATATAGTAGTGTTCATCTTCAACGCATTTTGCAAACGATCCCTAATCCATTCTCTGAAATGCAGTGACTGGCAGGCTAAAATTTTAAAAAAGCATCTTGGAAGTGCAGCAAGGAACAAGTCTCTCTTCGGCCAAGGAAATCGGAGAGGACCCCCATCACATAGGACCGCCTCTTCCTACTACGAGGGATAGGTGCAGCCTCTTAGGATGTTCCACTAAGCAAAAACTCCTTCTATCAGAATTCCTTCTATCAGAGCAGTCAGAACAGCGGCTGAGGAAAGCCAGAACTTCTTGGTAATGGCTTGAGGATTTACAATGACTCCCAGAGGAGTTCCTTCTGAGTCACTGAAAAAATACATTTTAAAGCTCACTAATTTTTACAAGCCTTATTAAATCAGAGTTTAAATCACTGGGTTAGTTTGCCATTGAAACTGAACACAGTTTGAGGTTTTACTACTTGTTATTTTATACGTCTTGTTTCAAAGACTGCAGCTAGCTGAGCTGGTCCACGTAAACATCTTTCTGTGCCGCCTCTTCAGAGTCCCGCTCGAGATGGCTTATGATTAAAACCGTCACAGTATTAAAAACAAGCCATCAGAAACATAAGCCATCAGAAACTATCCATAAGGCAGAAGCAGACCTAATGGTCTGCTGGTAAGATAAGCCCCCCCCCCCCAATTAAAAGCCTGGGTAAACAAATGTGTTTTGGCCCGGCGCCAGAAGAAAATACAGTGGGCACCAGGTAAGCCTCAAGGGGAAGGGAATTCCAAAGGAAGGACACCACCACCGAAAACGCCCTCCCTCTGGTCCCTTAGTTTAGTCTCTCCTCTGCAAGTGGGGGCACAGAAAGCACAGCCTGAGAGACAGATCTCGACTGGCAGGCTGGATAGTATGGGAAGGGACAATCCTTGAGGCACCCTGGCCCCAAGCCCTTTAGGGCCTTAAAAGTAAGAACCAGAACTTACAATTGTGCCCGGAAAGAGACAGGTAAATGTGAATATCTTTCAGAATAGGGCTTGATACAGTTTGTGTAACCAAGCCCTGATAGTGGCCTGGGTGCTGCATTTTGAACCAAGTGAAGTTTCTGAATGATTTTCATACCCTGCCTGTCTCCTGGAGGAAGGGCTGCTCTCTGCCATGGTGCCTTGACTCCAAAAGGGCTCCCTCAAGGCCTTAGAAAAAGAGGGGAGGAGGGTCTATTTCACCCTGCTCCTCCTCCTCTCAGCCATCAGGTCCCCTCTATGACCTGGACTCAGCCGCTCTCTTCCTCCTTGTCTTGTCAGCTGGAGCCCCATTTTATCTCCCCCCTCCACCTGTCAACCTTCCCCCAGTGAATGGCTGCTTCCCCTGTTCTTCCTCCTGGTGCTGTGGGGGTTGGTTTAGAGCCTGCTGGCTCAGTCCTGGGCGCTCCACCCCCCCTACCCCTGAGGGTCTTCTGTGTCTGCCCCGTCCTCAGCTGTTCCGGCCTGGCTGTAGGCAGCACCAGATGAGAGCCAGTTTGGTGTAGTAGTTAAGTATGTGGACTCTAATCTGGGAGAACCGGGTTTGATTCCCCACTCCTCCACTTGCAGCTGCTGGATGACCTTGGGCAAGCCATAGTTCTGTCACAGCTGTCCTCTCTGTCCTCTGGAAAGAGCTCTCTCAGCCTCACTTACCTCACAGGGTGTCTGTTGTGGGGAGGGGGAGGGGAAGCAATTTATAAGCTGCTCTGAGACTCCAAGTGAAGGGCGGGATATAAATTTAATCTCTTGTTCTTTTGCTTCTACTCTCAGCCCCATCTGCTCCCTGCTGCCGGGGCTGCCTCCTCTGCTGCTGCCATTGTCTTGTTCCTGGAGCTGGGCTCTGCCTCAGTCTGCTGTGGAGCTGCCAGCTACAGCATTGCAATCTGGCTCTCTGCTGCCTGGCTCCTGGATGTTGCCGCTGCCCAATGACATCTGGACCCCGCTGGTGCCCTGGGTGAGTGCCTCTGGTATTTCTGCTCCAGACCCAGCAGAGGGTCCAGGCGTCGGGGCCATCTGCAGCTCTGCCTGCCTTCCTGGCCCGTTTTCCATCCTAGGGGTTGTCAGCATGGGTGAGTCTAGGTGTGGGCCTTTCCTCCCTGATTGCAGTGGTACCACCCACCCAGGTTGCTCAGTCGCTTGCTCCAACCCTAGACAGTGAAAGCCACAAAAACAGATGAGCAGGGAGGAGGTGCTCCCTGCGGCTCTGCTGTTTCAGGCTGTCTTGTGCAGTCCTTTTACATTTTAAAGGGCCTGCAAAAGAAAGCCTGAAACTGCTGAGTGGTGGAGAGCACTTGCCAGCTGCTCAGCTGTTTTTGCAGCTTTGGTGGGGAACAGAAAGCAGGGGTTTAAATGGATTTGGAGTCCCTCTAAAACCCTGCTTTCTGCTCCACCCATGCATTGCTTTAAAAGTTAATGGAAGTTCTGTTCACAAACTACGAACAGGGCAAAATTTGTGACGAATTTTGCTTCGTGGTCCAGTTTGTGCCCATCCCTACTCCTGAGTCTCTCCTGGAATCTGCATAATTTAGGTCCAGCTGCAAAATCCAATGTGAGAAGGAACTTTCCCCACCTTCCTCCTGCTGCTGCAGTCCCAAATGCTCCTCAAAATGCTATTCCTGTGGGACAATAGACTTCCAGAAATAGCACAAGGTGAAGAGCTGGAGGCTAACAATTGCTTTGAAAGGGAACTTATTAGATTAAGGACCCAGAATTTGTTTCAGAAACCAGTGCTGACTTTTTGGAATCTGTGCCTTCCATGGCATTTGCTAGAGAGGATCATTTTTCTTACACTTGCAAGTTTTCTGCAGAAGAGTATCTCTGAGCAAGTGCACAATACTTTTCTTTCAATATTGGGCCACTGGAGTCATCCCTATATATGCAGGTTTAGAGGCCACAGGATTGGAATCTGAATGACTAGGGCTTTCAGGATACTCACACACATTGAAATTTCCATGGAAGTCTTCTACTATTTTGCATTTCCCTTGGGTTCTTCAGTCTAAGTGTCTATGCAATGCACTTGTTTAGAACCAAAATGGGATTCTTCCCCCCCCCCCCCAGTAATATGTACAGGGGTCCTTTCATAGAAAAAGAGGTGCAGGAGCTCATTAGCATAACTTATTAGCATAACTCATTAGCATATGCCACGTCCCCTGAAATCACCGGAAGTGTGTCAGAAAGGGAATGTCAGTTTCAGCCCCATTATACCCTATGGGCCATTGAAATCAATGGCAAAAACTCATAGGGTATATGAGGGGCTGGAGGAAAGGGTCCAATTCTATGGGCCCCAAAACAGGTTGTCCCGTCCCCTCCATTGTCCTCTATGGTGGGAAAAAGTGTTACTTTTTTCCTACCATAGAGAACAATGGAGGGAATGGGGGCAACCTGTTTGGGGCCCAATAGAATTGGACCCCCAAGTCTAATCTTCTTGAAACTTGGTGGGTATTTCAAGGAGAGGCCCCAGCAGCTACCCTGCAAGTTTGGAGCCTCTCCCTCAAACCCCCTCCCCTTCAGTCGCTTTTAAAGTTGCTGCCGAATTTCGGCGGCAATTCAGCAGCAGGCCAAATCAGATCAGAGAATCTAATTCGGCCCGTGGCTGCCCTAGTGGCCACTCCTGAGCTGGCGGAGCTTTGCTCCGCCTCGCTTCGGCCCCAAAGGACCCCTGAATATGTATATCTAAATTCCAACAGCTGCATGCTGAGGAAACCAACCATTTGTCTAAACTGTTTGTATCTCCAAGATTTGCAGAAACAAAATGAATAATGCTTATAGGAAACCTAACTGCAGCTTGTTTCACACTTTCTCAGTGCTGCTGTAGCCGTGTTAAAGTAAAATGTACATGCTGTGAGTTCAAATCCCCAATGCTTTGGTTTGGCTTTAGAAGGGCTCATCTTGCAGGCATTTAATCTAGCTTCATAACCTTTAAAATTTCCCTCCCTTAATCCGATTACTCTAATTCCCATAAGCAGGAGGGATAAAGTGTCTTTAATATGGAGATTAGTAGGTCTGTTTCAAAGTGTGAGTAATTAGTGAGATAGAATTGAAAGGTGCAGACCAGCATACAAAATACTGGAAACTCCTGTTTTCTATCAGGCGTTCTTGCCTCATACAAATTCTTCCTTTCTAGCTAATGATGGCAGCATCTGAAAACCGTCATGGGATATGAGCCCACATAAAATAATGTGGATCAAGCAGAGTCCAATTGGGAGATGCTTGGACTTGGGCATGGGTCAAATGAACTCTACATTTTTGTCTCGTGAGAGACTCTTACAATGCAACGAGTATGCTCATTGCGGCAGCACCCATCACGCATGCAGATGCTCGCAAAGTCGCAGCTGCCAAGTCAAACTCGCATCACTCAGAGCTGCAAAATGAGTGCTCAGAAAATCTCCAGCTTTGTGCAGCAAAGAGACGCTCGCACTGGAGCTGTAGGTTACCTTCTGTTCAATTGCAGTGCTCTGGGGCTTCAGTTCGATTCCATCTGGAACTCTTGCCCTTGAGAAACTGGTCACTCCGTTGCTGAGTGGTTGCCTAGTAACAAAAAGCAATTAGTGAATTTTTTAAAAAGGCAAGGAAAGCCAAAAGACGAACATACACAAAACACATTCCAAAATAAAAAGCATCACTGCATAGAGGTGGAACTTTTAAAATTCCAGTACAAAAAGTAACAGAGTTTTCAAAGGTAATATTCATGTGGTGCTATCAGCAGTGACCAGGGCCTATATATGATTACATGCCAGTTTGGTGTAGTGGTTAGGAGCGCGGACTCTAATCTGGGAGAACCAGGTTTGATTCCCCACTCCTCCACATGCAGCTGCTGGTGTGACCTTGGGTCAGTTACAAGTTCTTTCAGAGCTGTTCTCTCAAGGGCAGTTCTCTCAAGAGCTCTCTCAGCCCTACCTACTTCACAGGGTGTCTGTTGTGGGGAGAGGAAGGGAAAGGAGATTGTAAGCCACTCCGAGATCCCTTCGGGTAGTGAATGGCAGGGTATAAATCCACCACGACCACTTCTTCCTCCTCCTCCATGTTCATCCAGAAACAGATCTGGCCCAACACTCCAGCCACCTTCCCTGATGCCTTCTAGAGGTAGGGCGGCCCCTGGATTTGATGGGGAAGTTTATCTCCAGCACTTCAGCCATTGCTCACAGCTGATCAGCAGTGCTGGTGTTAGGTAATGGACTCCAAACAATATAGTATATATGTGGAACATGTGATCAACGGGTTCCAAATCCCAACCCAAGTGCCATTTGATCAGCATTCCCCATCTGAAAGTGGCCGTCTGGGTGGTGACTAATGCCAGGCAAACAACGCTAGCTCCAGAGAGATATTGCCCTTACCACTGACACTGAGTCGAGAGGTGCAGGACACATGTCCCTTTTTCTAAGGCCTATACTTGCAGTTGACAACAATCCTATTAGATTTTTTTTCCTAGGTCCAGTTTAAATAAATTAGATTCTCGGTTAAATCCCAGTTCAGAATTCTGGCTCAAACAAACTGCAACTTAAAGAGGATGTTACAACGAAACAAACTTTGGCCGAACGGGGAGATTTTTCAATCAAAGTCCATGACAGCAGGAGGGAGGAATGAAGAGAGCGCACAACCATGCCTGAAGACAATTTAAGTACAACTTCTCCCGACATCTGAACGCAGTCATGTTCTCACTCCACCAAAGTTGATTTTGTTCACCCGGGCCCCAAAAGTCATGTGGCAATTGTGCTGATTCTCTTGATGACCCTTTCGTGTCTTCATAGCTGACAGGAGAATTAGCAGAATCATAAAACCCTTCCCAGTACAACACTGTGCTTCTTTTTTGCAAGGACTGGAAGTCGAAAACTAACAGCACAGGAAGCCAGCAAGAGTCAGCAAGGCATCCTGCATCTGACATGATGCAAGAGCATCTTAAATCTCTCTTGGCAGGACATTTTGCTCAAGCACAGGCTCTCTCATACATCACTGGGGAAAATACAAGCCTGTCAATTTCCTTGAGCAAAACTGAACTCATTTCCAGATACTGGGTTTTTCAACTCGTCTGCAGATATCATATTTTTTGAAGGGGAAGGGGTGGGGAAGCCAACCTGATGTGACGACAGTCACAGCTGTCACCCTCTTCATCACTGCTGCACACTTCGTCGCTGGAGGATGAATAGTCTGCTGATTTCAGGAGCAAGTTGGCACCATCTTTTCCCTTGGCCGAGAAGGGCGGGCTCTAAAAAAAGAGAGGAGTTGGTTGCTGTTCGGCTTGTAAGAACACCAGATTAACTCTCGCATTTTCCTGCTGCGCTGCCAAGAAGCCGCAACATTCGCTGTGAAATTCGGTCTAGATATAAATGAAAATAAGGCACTTGTGCTTTAATGTCAGGTGCCTCTCTAGCAAGAGTCAGACTAGATGTAGAAAAGAGATCAGTAAAGAGACTGCACGAATTTTTTACAAACTGTAAATAGCGGTTAGCTGGGGAGCCTGATTCAGACTGGAATCCATGGCCCAGGAAAGAGGGTTTTCTCCTACCGTGCCTTTTTCCTGATCTCAGTCCCTTCCCTGCCAGGCCACCTTACAGCTGCTATTTTCCCTATGGGAGAAAACATACAGGAACCTGCATGACTTTTTCGCCACTGGAACAAATGGCAGTCCCAGGGGAAGGGTGATGTGACCGAGGCTGGGAAAATGGAAAGTGGTAACCATGCCTTTCTGCAGCACTTTACTCCAGTTAAAATTGCCTCCTGCAGCTGCTTTATAATTTTTTTAAAAAAAGGGAGACCCATTTACTGACCGAGCCTGACCCAGTCACATGTACAGTAAGGGGCGTGGGATTAGCTGTTTACAGCACAGGAGCGTGCTGGAGAAGGGTAGAATCTTCCTTGTATGGACTGCTTACTTCCCTGTAGTGTCTTCCTTCCCTAACTTCCTGTAGTCTCTGCCTTCTGCATCCCCAGCTACATCCACTTTTGGTACTAGAGCCCAGCTGGGAGAAGAGATAAGCTACAAGTGGAGGGGAACATCCTCCCACATCTTCTGTCTGAAAAGCAGCGAGCCTACTGATACTTGTGACTGAGGGCCAAACTACACAATGTGTTTTCTTGGCAAGCTGGGCCTGCAGCCACCCAGCAGTTGCAGGCCATGCTCCCTCTAAGCCGTGGAGTTTTGGGAGCAAAAATGCTACTTTGTGAGCGACTGGCAATAAAGTTCTAAGCGAGAGATTTGGCTACTGCACAAATTAGTTTGCTCTGGAGCCATCCTTCCTGGGCTAGGACAAAAATGTGCGAGCTGGAGGCTAAAAAACTGTGAGCTAGCTCACACTAACTCAGCTCAGAGGACTGGTTGCAAGGAATGTAATTTTTAAAAAACTGACAGGAGCCTGACTCGGCTCAGAACTATGGTGCGGGGTAAGGAAGGGCTCCTGCCCCCCTGCCCCAGTTTTCCCAAACCAAAATGGCTGTGGCAGGATGTTATCTGAATACTTTAGGAGCTGAATGTGCTTGGCTTTGTTCGGCTGGGGGGTGAAGAGAGAAAGGTCTGAGGGAGAGAGGCTAGAGTGGGAAGGATGGACAGTGCATGGAGTGCTTCCCCTCACAGCATGAGGGTGAGTGGAAGACCCACTCGCTGAAAGAGTGAGGGGCTGCTGCTGTTGCCTTCACTGAGTGCATCCTCCTCACCTTGCCCTCCTCCCACCAGGCTATGAAGTATCCCCTTACAGGTGAAACAGGCGCGCTGTCCCTCTTCCCCACCTTCACTGCTCCTGTCTCCTCTCCCCCAATCCCTTTCTCTCCTCACCCAGCCTGAAGAAGACTGGAGCAGCAGCAGGGTCATGGGAAAGGAAGGGGAATGAGCTCAGGGAAGGCAAGGGCAGTGCTGTACCCTCTTGGCTACTGGCAGTGTTCAACTTCTGTGTATCTGTTGCTGCACACACATGGGAAATGTATGTCTGTTTAGTCCCTCAGATACTAAGCTCTCTGGAGAGAAGTAACCACTTTTCAGCCAAACCTCCTTTGCCAGATGTGATCTATGGTTTTAGGCATGTGATACTTTCCCAAGCAGCATCTAATGCACATAAGACTATCTCTACTTTTTGCACAGTAATTTCAAGTGCTTGAGCCAATGACAAAAACAGACTATGCACGGCCAAGTGAGTAACAACAGCAATAAGAAAGAATTTTGGAAACGAAAAAAAATAGCAGCAGGAGAGAAAAACCTACTGAAATACGGCAGAGATGAGATGTATGCTCGGGCTTCTTGTAGGACTGGTGGTGGACAGATGATCCTGAAGGTCCCAGAAAGAGAATTTTACAAAAATATGTTTTTAAAATAAGATTTAAAAGAACAATTAGTCAGAAGGCAACAGTAGGCCTTCGTTGACAATGCTGATTATGCCACCCTCTCCCAAAGTATTCACTGTGCACTGCATGCTATTGTTTGAGAGTTCCTGTTGAGTACGGCTACAGACTGTAAGTTGATTTGAAGGGAACCTAATTAGCACAAACAGAAAACATGGGAGTCACTTGTGTGTCTGCTCCCCTGCTACGTCAGCCGTCTGACTCAACAACACGGGGGCACGTCAAGTCTGTGACCACGGGCAGGATCAGTCTGTCAGTGATTTCAATCACCTGCCATTTGGGCGAATTATGATACAAGCTCTCACCCCAGAACTGTATCAAATCTAATTCATCTTGGCTTAAAAAAAGGTAAATATTACTTTGTTTTAATGCTGTCGTGCTCATATGCAGTTTTGGCAGCACACATTCACATTTCAAGTACCAACTGGACCCCCCTGCCCTTCTCCCCAGTCTGAATCAAATTTGTCAAGGGATTCCCACAATGCAACCCATTGACGAGGCAGGCCTCATGATCAAAGTTAGTGTGTGGATAGTCTAACTAGTTTGGCAGTACTGTACACTTAATCCCCCCATTTTGGAGGATATAAATATCCCATCTATAAATTGTTTTCAATCCGGTTGCCCAGGGCTCAGTATGCACTACATTTCTGGTCTCCGTGTGGAATTACCTCCACAATTTTGATACCAGTCTGAGTTGGTTAAGGAGGTCTGAAGATCATACTCTAACAGCAGGTGCTGTCAAGCGCCTGTCAGTAGGACAGACGGATGGGACCACTTCAGGGGTGAGAGTTGGTATACAACAGCTCTAACTACTGGTAAGGAACTGGCCAAAGCTTCCCTTCTTTTTTCTTCTCCAAGATCCCCACACCACCCAAAGAGTCAGTGTCGGAAAGAAATTTAAGGCTCCGTCTACTTGTTAAAAAGTTCTCATTTTTGTTCGGGAAAGACACGAGGACTTTGTATCACATGTGCAACAGGACTTTTTTTATGCCTCCCTGACAGACTGGCTCTTTTGTTTGCAAGCACAGCCCACAGGGAGAAGTGGCTTTAGCCTTCCCCGCACCACACTGTTTTCATGTCCTCAAGTTGCCCCATGGAACTGATATTGGCTCTGTTGTGAAACGTTAAGTTGTAGCCATGAATGTGTGAAACGTTAAGTTGTAGCCATGAATGTTGGCCATCACTGGATGGCCAACACAGAGATCAAATAGATTACATCATCGGAAGAAGAAGATGGGGAAGCTCTGTTCTCCCTGCTAAAACAAGACCGGGAGCTGATTGTAGTACAGATCGTGAATCGTTCATATCAAAAATTAGAACAAAGCTGAAGAAAAACATCAAAACATTCATAGCGCCCAAATACAATCTAAGCGACATTCCTAAAGGGTTTAAAGACCATGGGCTTTTTTGCATTTTCATTTTACTTGCTGGCAAGTTCTTGTTTCTTCCTGTGTTTTTTTTTTTCTTGGACTGCACGTGTTCTGCTCCCTCTAGTGGTCGATTTGATATCACACAGATTTATGTCTGGCATAAAAACCTGCCGTTTAAATCTGCAGGGAAATATGCTGGAAATAAAGCTGGACAATGAAGAAAGCTGACAGGAAGAAAGTTGATTGCTTTGAAATGCTGTGTTGGAGGAGAGTTTTATGGATACCATGGACTGACAAAAAGACAAATAAGTGGGCTCTAGATCAAAACAAGCCTGAATTCTTCCTAGATGCTAAAATGACCAAACTGAGGCTACCCTGCTTTGTACATATTATAACTTGCTGGAAAAGACAGTAATGCTAGGAAAAGTTGAAGGGAGGAGGGAAAAGAGGAAGACCCAGCATGAAGCTGGATTGACTCAATAAAGCAGCCATGGCTGTTAATGATAGGATATTTTGGGGACATAAATTCAGATGGTCGCCATAAGCTGAAATTGATGGCACTTAACACACACACATAATGGAGCCAACAGTAGTTCCATGGAGCAGAATGAGGACATGAAAATAGCACACTGGCATGGGTGGGTGAGTAAAGCCACTTCTCTCTATGGTTCTAAATAGAAAGGAGCTGGTGGGCATCTGGGAGGCACACAACCCCCATCACATGTGTGATATAAAGTCCTCATGTTGTTCTCCGTAATGTGTAGATGGAACCGAAGTTACTTTCACTTTGGACCGCTTACAGGCAAAACCTGGGATTTCTGCATATCTGGGCAACTCCCAGGATGCAGATAAATAAATGTTTTTAAAAAGAACTGTCCCCCAACAACCCAGAGAGTACTGCGCACACTCAGTGCCCTAGCACAGAATGCTGAAGGCAGTCAAATGTGGTAAAGAAAATTTAAAAATTGGGAACTGAAGAGGGAGAGGAATTTGGCCTGCTGATGCAGTTAAAAGTTTACAGTACGAGACTGGGTTGTGGAAAATGTAGCAATCTTTTTCCTCTGCCATCCTCTGCCGTCCTTCACAGGCCCCCACCTAGTGTTTGTGGTTGCTCATTTAGCTGATCGCTTACCCATGTCTGCCCACATTTATATGGGAGAGGTGCCATTAGCAACTAATTTGTGCTTCTCAGAAGTCTTGCCTTACACCCTTGGTTGGCAACCCAGTTTTAATGGGAGCCATTATTGAAACTTGACAGGCCATCAACACTGTCTCCCTCTACCAACCTACTCCTGAGCAAGCTGAAGAAAAGGCAACCCTCCACATGAATGGTAACAGAGGCTTTGGATGAGGGCCCGCACTCACCCCCTTAAGGATGCACCCTGGCATAACCACTTACACATTCTCAGCCTATCCTACCTCACAGAGTAGTTGTGAAGAAAGAATGGAGGGGAGGAGAATGAACAATTGGAAGCCACTCTGGGTCCCCATTGAGGAGAAAGGCAGGGCATAAATGAAGTAAATAAATAAATAGACTTATTAATCTCTTATATGAATACCAGAGAAAGCCATGTCTGGGGGGCTTTCTCAACTAGTCAACAACTTATGGAGGTCTCCTCTTCAGATGTAGGCTGGCCACAAGGTGATGAGGGAAAGTGCTATCCGGTCGCAGCTGATTTATAGTGACCCCGGAGGGTTTTCAAGGCAAGAGACGTTGAGAAGTGGTTTGCCACTGCCTGCCTCTGCACAGCAACCCAGGTCAGGGTTAACAAGGTACATGGAACTAACAAAAAAATAAAATCATCTGCAGAAAACAGGTGTGCACGAGAGAGAAAGGGAGCTCATTAGTGAAACAGTGCTGTGATTTCAAAGTTGGCTTTTTACCCCTCACCCCAGGAATGGAAACCTTGCGCAATTACTGCCTGTGTAGACAGATGGAAGCCTGACCCGAGGATTACCTGAAGCCAATCGGTGGTTCTGATGAGACACTGGCTCTCGTTGCCTGTTGCTACTGGAGCTGCTGCAGTTGCTGTTTATTTTCACTGCATGTCCCCCCAGGGATGACTGCTGGGTGCTGTCGAGAACAAAGACCAGAAACAGTGGAGGACACATAAGGAGCCCCCCCCCCCCACACTGCACATTCCATCCCTGGGTCTCAAAGGCACTTCCAAAAACAGCACAGCAAAGGCTCAGCATATCCCCAGGGAGCTATTATAATTTCCACAGAGAAGGGAACCTACCATTTGCAGAACAGCTCAGTAACACGGCACTAGCCTCTTCAACATTCAACAGCTCTAGAAGCCCCACTGAAACTGAGTTCAACTGTACCAGGGTACCTGGGTAGGTGGTATTAACATGCAAAACCTGCCAGATCCCCCACCAACTCTGATGTTCCTCCTGAACTGCCTTCTTAGAAAGGCCAGTGTGGTGTTGCAGTAGAATGTCAGATTATGAACGGGGTGGAATGCAGTTTAAATCCCCACTCTACCATGAAATGCACTGGGTGGCCTTCTCTCGGGCTAACCTACCTCACAGGATTGTTGTGAAGATAAGATGGGGGAGTGGAGGGAGTCCATAAATTGTCCTGAGCTCCTTGGAGAATGGGCAGGATAAAAATGTGATAAGCCAACGAATACAATGATTGGCACAAAGTTAGCCTGCAAGCTAAGGGCTGAGCTGAGAAAATGGACTTGTTTAACCAGCTGTTCACCCCGAGGTACTGGCTCCGATGTGGAGATACATTTACTTGTGTGGCGGGTAAATCTGAGGTAGAAGCACAAACTACTGTGAATTAATATCAGTTGTTCGCAGTTAAAATGGTTTGATTTTTTTGCCATGTTCTGCTTCAGTAGAAAGCTCAAAAACTAAAATAAAATCCTGTGTCTTTTGGCATTTTGTCATATCTTGGAGTAAAAGAGAAATATGCCTTTGAATTAGCTTGCTTTATATCCTTGGATACATCAGAGCACTAGGGAAAGTACAATCTGAATTAATGAAAATAACAGCTTTGGTTTTCAATGACCTTGGTTCTGCAATATGTATGATGATTTCATTTGAATCCTACACTTTTTCATAGAGTTCGAGGTTGTAAGCTTGCTGCTTGACCCATTTAATTCTCACAACAGCACTGCAGGGTATGCTACGCTATCAGCTTCGTGGCTGACCAGGGATCTGAGCCAGGATCTCCCTTGGTACAATTCCAGGACTGCAGCACCCTGGCCTTGTATAAACACTTCTGACTTCATTCATAGCTCACCTTTCTCCCCAAAAGGGGACTCAAAGTGGCTTACATGGTTCTCTTCTTCTCCATTTAACCCTTACAACAACCCCGTCAGGTAGGTTAGGCTAAGCATGAGTGTCCGGCCCAAGGCCATCCAGCAGGCTTCCATGGCAGAGTGGGAATCTAAACTTGGGTCTCAGTCTGTCTCTCCAACCACAACACCACCAGGCTCTCAACGTATCAATGTCAGTTCTTAGTGCTTGCGTTTTTGCGGCCCTTTCTTACACGCTCAGGGAATTGCTGATCACCACTTCAGGGTCAAGAAGCAGTTTTTGTCCTGGCCAATTTGGTTGGAGATCCTGGAGGTCTTTTGTCATCTTCTGGGCATGGAACAGGGGTCACTGGGTTTTTTTTTTGGGGGGGGGGAGGTATTTGTGAATTTCTTGCATCGTGCAGGGGGTTGGACTAGATGATCCTGGAGGTCCCTTCCATTTCTATGATTCTAATGTTAATTTAAATAAGAGGAGCTTACCTTGAAGGATAACTTTGGTGGCCAAAGTGACCTCTGCCATAAAATTTTGAGATTGTTCTTTCTGGAACCTTAAAGGTTTAAGCAGGAAAAGAAATGAGATTCCTATTCACTGCTCTTAAGCTCACACGAACACACACACACACACACAAGGTACACTATTCTAACTCACAAACCTGTGTAGTCCCCCAAACTTCAATTAGGGTACCCATGCTGTATCGCAGTGCAACATATACGTGTACCGATATTCTAACGACAGCTATATTGCAGCAGTGTTGACTTATATAAGCAGCTGGAAGGTGATGAAGGGAAGCTGGGTCTCGAATTGGGGCTTCCAGCAGCCAGGCTCTGATGCCTTACTTCCTGTGCCAGCAGGACTTGGTACAAACTACATGCTTGGCTGCCAGAGGTCTGGACCTCAAGGGCGCAATCTGGGCTGCAGAACCAGCTCTTTCTGAACGCACAGTCAGCCAACCACTGCAGGGTCCACCAGACCCTTCAAAGCTCCAGGCTTGGAATTCCTCCTCATTCCAAGCAGCTTTTCTCCGGGGAGAGGGCAATGCTTAGCCCGGCTCCTGCTTTGGACTTGACCCTTGCCTGGCTTGACTATGCCTCTGGCTTACTGTATACAGCTTGCAGCTTTGGACTTGATCCCTGCCTGGTTTCTCCTGCTGGGAACAGTGGGTTGTGGATTCCTGGTCCCAGAACCCAGCTGCCGGACGTCAAACTGAGGCTTGACATCAGCCAACAGAAGGACTGAGTACAGAGACTAATTCAGCATCCAGAAGAAACAGAATAAATTCTGTGGCTCTGAATTACAGCTGCATCACCAGCAAGTATAAAACCTTCAACTCATGGGAATTTATATCCGCTCGGTGCACATCCTGCAATCAGGCCACACAGACTCAGAGTTTGGTAACAGACAGAGAGAGTTCAGCATCCTGAAACTTTTTGGCTTTCAGTCCTTTTCATAAATTATGACAGCAAAGACTGGCTGGAAAAATATGTGGGTAAAATCTCACAGGGATTTCAAGTGGCCAATGAGTGAGACCTCGGTGCGTCATGTTCCTTTACGTGGCTAGTATGCAGATAAAAAATTATACACAACATGCAAAGCCATGCACATCTTCTCAGGCTCCATCATTTACTTGAATTGCAGGATCTTTTTCTAGAAGTAGACTGTGCATAGAGACTAGTTTTACATCTCTCCCCCCCCCCCCTTGCTATCAAGTCACAGATGACTTATGATGACCCCGTGGGGTTTTCAAGACAAGAGAGCTTCGCTTGGAAGTAATGATGGCCACCAAATTTGGTGGAATCTTGTGATCCTTGCTGTTCTATATTTTAGCTGTGATTTTATATGTATATGATTAATGTTGTGAGCCGCCTAGAGCCGGCTAACGCTGGCTAGGCGGGATACAAATCCCAATAAATAAATAAATACACAAAGAGGTGGTTTGAAATCGTCTGCCTCTGCATCATGATCTTGGACTTCCTTGGTGGTCTCCCATCCAAATACTAACCAGGGCCAACCCTGCTCAGCTTCCAAGATCTGACAAGACAGGGCTAGCCCGGGTCATCCAGGTCAGGGCACTCTACCCCTGCCCTGCCACAATTTCACAATTACGAATTCATGCAGAGAATGTTCCAGTACCTTTGGAGGCTTCTCTTCAATCTGACACACGTTCCAGAACACATCATCCTGACTAGAGCTGAGAGGTGTTGTGGCCACATCTGACAGTGAACTGCACATCTCTCGACTGGCCCGCAGGTTTTCATTCTGCAAGTAAATAAAACATACGTGAAAGGCAGTATTCTTAGGGCTGTCACCTAATTAAAGAAATCAATTGATGGAATTCACTTATAAACGGAACATTCTAAAGGCAATATTCTAACAAACGGCAAAATTCTAAAGAAACAACAGTTTTAAAGCAGAAGTCAACAACCTTTTCTTTAATGAAAGCGACTTCTGAGCAATGAAAAACTTCCTAAGCTTCTCTATCCCCCCACAGGTTTTGTTCTATCCCAGAAACAGAACAGGGTAGGAAGAAGACCATAAATGAAGCTATCACTTAATCAGCACAGAGGAAAAAACATTTACAATACCCCCCCTAATAAAGAGCCTAAAACAGATCTTTTCCCGGATGTTGTAGGGGATGCACAAGCTACTCTGAAGCAGCTACCATTAGCTCACAATTAACCTTTTGGAGTCACCTCTTCTAAAGAAATAAAAGTATCTAATTTTGAGTGCTTCACACATGTGCCACAGGAATCAACGTCACAGAATTAGCATTCTTCCTCCACCCCCACACAAGAGAGAATGCCTCTTCTAAGGTAACACTTGTCACCTGTAGTTTCTATAAGAACTTGTATAATAATAATTTTTAAAACTTAAAAATATCTGCAGTCTGATATACTGGAGGGAGCATGATTTCAGGGATAGTCTGTGCCCTGAGGAGCTTCCAATCTATTTTTGGACAGTTAGGAAGACAAAGGGCAAGGGACAAGACAGGAATGGAGGAAGGTGCTTTGTTTCAGCTGGGAAGGGAGCTAAGTAGTTAAGTCAAAGGCTTCAACCAAGATAAAAGTTTTATTTACTTCATCATTTACTCTGCCTTAATCTCCCATGGGGACTCAAAGTGGCTTATGTTTTTTTCCTCACTTCCATTTTATCCTCACAACAACCAGTAGCCATTGATGGACCTCTCTCTCATGAACCTGACTAACCTCCTTTTGAAGCTATCTATGCTCACGCCCATCTTTACTGCCACTGTTAAGTAAAGAAGTATTTCCTTTTGTCTATTTGGAACCTATTTCACAATAACTCCATTGGATGCCCCTGAATTCTAGTGCTATGGGAGAAGGAAGGAAAAGCCCCTCTGTCCACTTTCTCCGCCCCATGAATAACTTTGTACACTTCAATCATGTCTCCCCTTAGCCAGCTGTTTTCTAGACACTAACTGCACTGGCTCTCTTTTGAGGAGAGATTTAAAGGCAACAGGGAAAAGTGGCACCGGACTGCCAGTAGAAGTTCCATTCCTGGTGCCATCATGTTATTTGTACATACAGCTTACCCGCCCTCACTGTATTTTTGAACCTCGCAGCGGCTAGTACAGGAATGGCCAACCCTTCAACATTAAGGCTTCTATCATTTGAACAGTCTTATAAATCAGGCATGTCAGATGTGTCTCCTGAAATTTCCTTATCTGTGCTACTATGAAAGGTAAAGGCGAATCTTTTGGCAACGTATTTGGCTTGTGCAATTGCAAACCAAAGCACAGGATTTATTTACTCATTTAATATACCACCTTTGACAAAAATTTGTCTGAGGTGGTTCCCAACTAACATACAATTACAGTGATGGGGTTTCTGCTGCTGGGACTGACAGTTTAGAGGCAAAGCAAGCAAGCACACAGCAAGCAGGGGCAGCCTGAGGGTAGCCTGGTCTTCCTGTGAGTTGGTCTTCCCTCACGCAGCTTGCAGTGCAGACTGCAGAAGGTCCTACTGGCTTCCTTGTGTCACCTGAGAACTGCTAAATTAACAGATAATATTTTGGTCAGCACTTTCAGTGTTCAAAGTGTTTCACGTGTATTAACACTCCGATCCTTTCGACCACCGTGTAAAGCAGGCCAGAATTACCATCATTGTTCCCATATCACAGACATGGGAGAGCTGAGAATGAGCAGCTTGTCTAAGGTCTTCTAAATGAGTTTGTAGCCAAGTGGACATTTGAAGCAGCAGCTTCTCAAACCAGGGCTCATTCTCTCCATCACTAGGCCACATCAGTTCCTTGGGGCAGATTAGAAGCTACAGTATCATCATCAGGTCAGCTGCTAAAGCTGCAAGATAATGCAAACTAGCAGCTCTGCCTTTGGCGAAGCCAGCACAATGGCGCACAGAATAAATCCAAGCTTGGTTGCCAGAATTTCTGGTTCAAGGACCTTGGCATCTTGACATTTTCTGGGAATCTCTGGACTCAAAAATAATGAGAGGAATGCATCTATAGAACACCAAGAGTAAGCCCTGAACTGGATAGCCCAGGATAGCCTGATCTTGTCAGGTATCAGAAGCTAAACAGGGTCAACGTGGGTTAGTATTTGGATGGGAGACCACCAAGGAAGTCTGGAGTCTTTATGGAGAGACAGGCAGTGGCAAACCAACTCTGCTTCTTGCCTCAAAACCCCCAAGGGGTCGCCATAATTTGGCTGCAACTTGATGGCAAAAAAAGGAAAGCAAGACAAGCAAACCCCTCCAAAACGTATGCCACATATTTCACTGAGAAGCTTTTTAAAAGCACACAGCTTCAAGCTGGACCTTTTAAAATACTCTTCATACTAGGCTTCTGGCTAAACAAAAACAGCAACCTTTGAAATCCACAAATTAATAAAGGTGACTGAGCAATGTAACAGAGCTCCAAAATAGAAGATGTTAAAAATATCTGCTGAATAAATGTCAGTCAACATTCCTGAATAAGCGAACAGGAATGGATCCATTAGGTGTCCTGACAGCTTGTGGCTAAAACAGTCCTTCACTGAAAGTGGTCCTTCAGATTCCCTGGTCCCAAACTCCCCTGCTGACCAGGCAGAGGTAGAAGGTCAGGCTGTTAGGATTCATGCCTGACTTAGCCAATCAACAGGCTAGTATTAACATCAGCCTGAGCCAATCAAGAGGCTTCATACTGCCTGCCAACTGCAGGGACTATTGTTGCATTCTCTTACATGCCTGAAGAGGGATCCAAGGCTTCAGCAAACACCATTTCATGGTAGCTCGCTTGGCTAGGCCCCAGCCCAAATGCCAAGGTTTCTGGTTCAGAACTCAGGCATGTATGGAAAAACCTTCATACAGCAGTAGAGTATGAAAAACTAGAGGTAGTCCAAGAGGGAAGTGAGTGGTCCACTCATGTCAAATGTTAAAGCCACAAATCTTCATTGCTCCAGCCCTCTCTAAGCAGTGCCTTGCCAGAGCTGGTGTGAATCTGATTTGTTCAACTTATGTGGCTCCTATATCCCCGACATGGCCCTGTCAGAAACAGGAGAGGAATGCCTGCAGCTATACCATCTTGTTCTGCTATTCTGTCAGATCTCACATGCTGAGAAGGAATGGAGCTCTCAAAAGGGGTATTCTTTATTCATTAGCAGACATTTCTCTCCTCTGAGTCAGAACTGGTTTAGGGTCACAGCTTGCTGATAACTGCTGTGCTTTAAGCGCTCTCTTTCAAATGCAAAAAAATAAAATAAAATAGACCTCTTTATCCCTGGTAACTCTTAAGGACAACTCTAGCAGATTTTGCCAGAATAAATGGTTTTAAATGCACGGTGACACTTCAAAAAGCCTTTTTGAGATTTCCCCCCCCCCAAAAACCACAAAAGTAATTCTGCTAGGACCACAGTCTTAAGTTACTCAAGGCATTTTGAATGCATTCTACAGGGTCTGTCTCTTTCCTGCCCCAATAACCTTGAAAAAATACCTAACTAAACTGATTTTTTTAATGGCGGGGGGAGCTATTGACTCTAAGGCAGCAATCCTATGCATACTTAATCAAGAGGAAGCCCCCTTGAATTCCAAGATTATTCATGGAAGTATGAATCCTTGAAGAAACTTCTTAACCACCACTGAAAGAAACAGCGAAACCCATTTTCCCTACTCTTATTATAGTCTTAAGGTGGAGAAATCTATTTCTGTATGCTTCTGTTTTCGTCTTTTCCATCCAGTAAAGAGCTCAGCTCCTTTATCTCAGTTCTTGGTGAATATTTTAGCTCTATGGTCTTGCAGGAAATCACTTTTCCCGCAGGTACAGCATCTAATAATATGGTACTTAAAGTATCTTTCCCTCTTTTTGTCAAATATGATTGCAACTAATTATAGTATTTATTTACCAGACTGGTTTGTAGTGTCAAGCTGTTTTCAAAAGCAGCTAGCCTTGGTATCAGAAGATAGGTTTTATCAAGCCTGTTATCAAGATGCCACCTGCCTATCATTTTTACAGCCCCTGAGTCAGCAAAACACTTAAACATATTCTGAACCATTTCAATGGAATACCTGAGATCAGCAGAACTAGATAATGTGTTTGAAAGTCAACACTTCCAATAACCTACCTTGGTGAGCTGGATGAAGAAGTCCAGCTGCATCCAAGAACGACCCAGAAAGCATAAGCAAGTGGTTTTTCTCAAGTTAACAAAATTCATCCCAGATCAACTTATAATTGCGGGAGAACTGAAAGTGGTATTGTGAGATTCAGACTAGCTGGGTCAAAATGCTTGGGGCTTCCTCCTCGGTCCAGTGATAAGGGAGATGATGCATGTATACGACGTATTTCAGTTCTTTTTGTTCTTGCGTGCAGTCACTGTGAGCTTTTCTATTTTGATTGTTTTTGCTGCAGGTGTCCCTAATTTGTTTATTTTCTGCCATTTTATATATTATACTCTGTTCATATGCAACTGATGAAAAAACAACATAAAGCTTGGTAGATGTAGCTGGAAATGTTGACACAGGAAAACAGAAAATGACATGACCATTATGACCCATGGGTTCCATGTGAACAAGGAAGAAGCATAAACTAAGTGGGGTGTTTCAAACTGAAACAGCAAGACTGCAAAATATGGTAGAAGTCAATGTTCCCTCTAAGCTGTGAAGTCAATGCTCCCTCTAAGCTGTGTAGCTCTACTTTGTGAGCTACCGGCATTAAAGTTGTGAGTGAGCGATTTGGCTCCTGCATAAATTAGTTTGCTCTGGAGCCATCCTTACTGAGCTAAGACAAAAATGTGTGAGCTGGAGGCTAAAAAACTGAGTTAGCTCACACTAACTCAGCTTAGAGGGAACACTGGTAGCAGTCACAGTTTCTCACTGTCCACCACCTCTCAAGTACTTCAACATAGGGAAAATGTGTTCATCTGCAAACTGTGCAAAACCTGCAACTTTGAAGGCAATCATCAGCATTAGAATTAAGGGCAAAAAGGGACTAACTCCACCTGAAAAGTGTAAGCTGTCATTTCAACTTTACAGCATCTAACTGGTGGCAGACATGGAGGTGGGATTTGAGTTCATGACCATGGAACCTCAGGGCAAAGAAGCCGGCAACAGGCAGACAGGACTGAAGCAAGAAAAGTCACGGCACTGGGGTAAGTACTAATAAAAGAGACAAGACAGGACAAACAGACGGAGAGAAAAAAACAGACCAGCTCAGAGATATCAAGCAGAAAAAGCCACAGAACTCCAAAGCACAACTGTTGATTAGACTGCCAGCAGCGTCTTCCTGCTTCCCTATATGGGGTCTACCTGCAGACTGGAACCAAGAAAATAATGAAGCTTAAGTGTCCTACAAGGCCAGGTGAGACTGAAGGGAAACTCCTTAAATGGCCAAAGCATTGCTTGCACAAAAATGGCTAAAAAGTGGAAAAAAGATTCACGGTGAAGGGAATCCATAGACATTATGGGACATACATGGTTGCCATCAAAATCCTTCTTCTCTCTCCCCAGTAATGTCTGATAAAATACAACATGTCACGTGGTGTCACTGTGCTCCATGTATTCCTGCCTTGACGCCACTTCACTGGCAAGCACTTGCAAAGGGAGGAGGAAAACTCAGTGTGATGGCAGGGTGGTGGAGAGGATGGAGGAGACACAGGGCTGCTGTTTTCATTACATTACATTAGATTACAGCATTACATTAGATTACAGCAAATCACATGCTCTCTCCCCCCCCCCCCCCCCCGGCTGAACTAGACACCTGTCAGAACAGGCCAACCCAAAGGTGTGACAGTTCTTCCAGCTAAAATCACAGCTGTCCTTCTGAAGTAAGACATGACACTGCGAACAAAAGGTGGCAGTCAGACATGGCAAATGGCATTTTCAAGGAAGACAGAGGAGAAAATCATCCAAAAGCTCCTAAATGTACAGGACGGCTAAGCCATCAAGAAGTCCATGGTTTGACTCATTTATACCACCTTCCTCCAGCTTGGTGTGAGGGCCAGCTGGGTGTAGTGGTTAAGAATGGCGGACTCTAATCTGAAGAGAACCAGGTTTGATTCCCCACTTTTCCACATGAAGCCAGCTGGGTGATCTTGGGTCAGTCACAGTTACAGCCTCATCTACCTTTACAGGGTGTCTGTTGTGGGGAGAGGAAGGGAAGGCGATTGTAAACTGCTCTGATACTCCTTTGGGTAATGAAAGGCGGGGTATAAAACCAATTCTTCTTCTTCCAAGGCCCTTTGAACTATATATATAGGATCCCCCCATTTTATCATCCCAACAACCCTGTGAAATGGGTTAGATTGAGAGACAGTGACTGTCCCAAGAACATCCAATGAATTACAAGACGAAGCAGAGATCAGAACCCAGAGAAGTATGGTAAAAGTTCAGCATTCCAGACACTTATACTACATTGGCTCTCTATGAACTTTTTAGGTGGGCCTTAGGAAAACCACACTCTCATGCACAGGGCCAGGGTATTTGTTCTTTTTGGTGGGGGGGAAGGTGTGCTGGAACTCTCAAGAGGGAAATGAAGTTTTCAGTCTGTATACTGAAAACTCATGAACTTTTAAACATTTTTAAAAGGGTTTTGTTGAAGCTGTTCCAGAACTCCTTTTCTGGCACATTCCCCCAGAAATAAAGCCCTGCTCAGGGCCCAACCCCCAATTCTGGAGACAATAAAATGGACCCATTTTACAGGGTGGTTGTAATGATTACAACATAATGTATTTAGGGCAATTTGAACACTCCAAGACGCACTCAATGCCAAGTATGACTGTTTTTAGACTTTCTCTCAGGCACCTTTTGTCAAAAGATCTAAAATATCAGGGCTGAGAAAAACCACAGTGACGATCTGTGGGCCCTCCAGAGTCCCATCCAAACCCTCAGGAATCCTAGCTTGAGAAGTACTGTACTATGGATATGATGAGTAACTAAAGAAATTGTGTCTGTCAGCTGAGGATGCATGAGTGGAAACACAATCCGCCCAAGTTGGTTTTTCAATGTAGAGAAATAGCTCACACCTTTTCTGCTGGGAAATCATGGTCCATGTGTGCAATTTGGTCCCATTTCCCACCACAGCAAGGTGCCAACGTGTCTCTGGTATAGGTAGCTTCAGACCCATCTCCCCTTCAGAGGAGAGAACGTAAAGCAGCTCTATGCCTGTTCCATAAGGTTCTAAGCATCAACACCTACTCTTTCAAGGGGGTGCTTCATTCCTACGTGTAATGGCAAGCCACGTTAATTTAGTGGACATGGTTAAAACTACTTCTTGCTCTTTTCAGTCAGTTTTAACATGGTCTTGGCCCACAGTGGGTCTTGAACCAGTGATGCGAAGAATGTCAAGAAGGGATTCAACCACTCAGCTCTGATGAGGAAAGGAACTGCGAGGAGACTGACCTCCCCAAGCAAGAGTATATCTGGTGATGCTTCCTGTCCTTTAGAAAAGCTGCCAGTGACTCAGGACAAGGGATTTAACTCTGATCAGCTGACCAAAAGAAAGAGCAGCCAAAGTATGTACAGATCGTGACTAATGTGCCATCGATCACCACCTGTTGATCTAGATTTTCTATACAGGCCTACACACAGAGAGCGTAAGCTCTATGAACACAATGTGTGGTCAAATCAATGTGTGGATTTTGGTGCTGGAGGGTGCAATCCTGACCCCTCCTTTGTACATTAACAGTTCCATTTTGGTTGACCGAAGCAGGGCTTGTATCTTCTTTGCTTCACAAAATATCAGGTGCATTTAGAGTGTCATATGAATTATACACAGTAAAATATTTCCAATGGAAATAAAAACTGCCTGTAGAGGGTCCAAGACTTCCTGTGAAACATGCAAGAATAATATCCTAGAATCAATCCAGTCAGGCATTAATGTCGCCGCAAATAACAGTCATCTAAGCTGGCCCTGTGAGGCCTGTGAAGCATTCAGCTTCTCTCCCCCCCCAGGAAACGGCAGGATCAACAAATGCTTGACTGTCACAGGCCAGGTCGACCCTTCCCACCTCTATTCTGTTTGTGTCCTTGGCTGTAACTGGGCAGAGAAGTTTCACATTGATGCTGGCTGAAATTGCAGGAGGGCACACATTATCTTTGGAAAGAAGTCTCATCACATAAAGAACAGGGGATGGAAAAGGAAGGATTGCACGATGCAAAATATTTAAAAAAAACTTTTAAATATGTTTGGAGCTGGAAGTGTAATTTTGCACCAAACCCTTTCTTTTTTTAAAAAATTCAGTACATTTTGGTTCCTCTGCCACCTAATCTGTTGGTTTTGGGTTGAAAGAAAAAGAGAGAGAGGAAAGTGATCAATCTCCAAGGGTATGGGATGCCCAGAGATAGCTCTGTCTGGAGAAATGGTTTTTAAGAACATTCTGTTTACAGGGAAACTGTTCTTACCCTGACTTGTCCGCTGAGGAACTCCTGTGAATGAGAGCCCTAGGCCCCAACCAACAGTTTCCCATCATTGTGTGCTGCAGGGAAGACCGACAGTGAGATGCGAACTATCTTTCATGGAAACTGACCAGCCATTACAGGTCTTCTCATTGAGAAACCACAGGCATGTTTCCACAAAACCCCCCAAACATGGTTAGAAAACCACTGGGAGCTGTTGTAGCGCTCAGAGATAGGATCTGGGAGAACCAGATCCAAAGGCTCAGAAGTTTGCCATGGAAGCTCACTGAGTGAAACTCTGGCCACACAGTCTCCTTCAGCCTAACCCACCTCCCAGGGTTTCTGTCATGAGGATAGAGTGGTGGAGACAAGAATGCTGTAGAAAACTCTCCAAAAGCTACAGTTGGTACAGAATGCTGCAGCCAGGAAGAAGGAGAAGGAGGAAGAGGAGGAGGAGGAGGAGGAGGAGGAGTCTCAGACTAGCTTCCGATAAACTTCCCTTCTTCTCCCCACAACAGACACCCAACTGTGACTGACCCAAGATCACCCAGCTGGCTTCATGTGGAGGAGTGGGGAATCAAATTCAGTTCTCCAGAGCAGTCTATCGCTCTTAACCACTACATCAAGCTGGCTCTCAAGTGGAGTGGGTCATAAAGACTATACCACTCCAGTCTTCTTCCATCTATATGGGCTCCCAATTTCCTTCTGGCCTCAATTCAAAGTGCTGGCATTGACCTTTAAAGCCCAATATGACTTGGAGGCCTCATACCTTAAGGAATGCCTTCTGCCATATGAACCTTCCCATCTAATCTGGTCATCTTTGGAAGCTCTGCTTCAGGCACCTTAACTAGACGTTACAGCCTGTTTTAGAGCTCGAAAAGGCACGGGGACAGGGGGAAACAAGATTGCCTGGTCCCACCATACTGCAGGCCCAATCAGGCTCAGGCCCTCACGGCCTTTTAAAACGTCCAAGTTCAGTTCCAAAATGGCATCGGCATTCACGGGTCTGACTCATGGATGCCGTAACATCCAGTTTGGCCCTAAGCAGAACCCAAATTGCAGATTCCTGATTAGAGACAGTGGTTTGGCAATCAGTGAGGCAGTTGTCACAGCTGCAAATCTCTGGCCCAGCAACAAAGCTAAATCTGAAGATGCTGGCTCCAGATTAGTCACTAAGCAGCACCATGCAGCTTTTTGGAGTCAGTGTGGTGTAGTAGTTACGAGCGTGGACTCTAATCTGGGAGAACCGGGTTTGATTCCCCACTTCTCCACATGCAGCTGCTGGTGTGACCCAGGGTCAGTTACAAGTCCTTTCAGAGCTGTTCTTGAAAGAGCAGTTCTCAAAAGAGCTCTCTCAGCCCCACCTATGTCACAGGGTGTCTCTTGTGGAGAGGGTGGAAGGGAAAGGAGATTGTAAGCAGCTCTGAGACTCCTTTGGGTAGTGAAGGGCATGGTATAAATCCAATGTCTTCCTCCTCTTCTTCTTCTTTTTCACCTGGGCCTCAAAGATTGCTGTGTAATGCTTTTTAACTCATTATTACTACTTTCTTCTGCAAAGTATCATGCAACCTTTCCTTATGTGAAAACATAAAATTTTAAAACTACAACAATTACCATGCTCCACTTCCTGCCTGCTGCTCAGCATTATGTATCTACAAAGAAAGATGGCAGCCCAAACTGAGGCCTCCATAAACCCGAGAGTCTCTCCTACCTGAGCGAGTCCTGCTCTTTGCAAAGCCGGCGTGCAAGGGCTGGAGCTACTGCCAGATCCCAGTCTACCGTGAGAGGTGGCTTCATGACCCAGAAGGGCTGCCCAGTTGAGATCTGTTTGGATGCTTTCACTCTTCTTGCTCTCGGTCTGGAAACAAACCAATGGAGACAGATGTATAGCAAGAGTCAGTGCAGAGAATGCAGCTGTATCTTTTGCAGCACAATATATGCCTGTTTCACTTCACAGCCATATTGTCTTCAGTGAGACCTCCTGCATCTTTTCCTGCAAGTTCACCCTCTCAGTTTTAAATCCATTTTTTTTCTCCTGGATGTATTATTATTATTAATGCTCAAGAGTTGGCACTTTCCTCCAAAAAACATCAGAATAAAACTCCCTTATGAACTAGGAATTTTGGACACATTTTGACTTGCAGACTGTTTGGATACTTTTTGTGCGAGTTCTCAAGATGAATAATTGTGTTGTTTTTTTTAAAAAAACCCTCAATTTTCGAATGCAAATGGTTCTTGCGAATAACATAAATTTTGGCTGGAACTCAGAATGGATTTGAAATTACAGGGGAT
The DNA here is from genome assembly GCA_029233225.1 of Lepidodactylus listeri. Taxonomy (NCBI): domain Eukaryota; kingdom Metazoa; phylum Chordata; class Lepidosauria; order Squamata; family Gekkonidae; genus Lepidodactylus; species Lepidodactylus listeri. The sequence goes on from JARCFY010000013.1 coordinate 41,672,162, forward strand.
GCTGTTAAGCAAAGCCTGCTTGCACTTAACTTTTTAATCACTGTATGGAAGTCATTTATTATATACACTGGGCTGTATGTATCTGTATCTATAGATATAAGCATATGTATGTATATCAGTTCCCTGTAGTCCATCACTCTGTAATTGTTGGTTCTTCCCTAAACTGGAGGCCATGATATGGGAAGAACTACTTCCTCCCATACCACTCAGACTGCCAGTTAAGATCCTGTTCCCAAGGCCAGCTCTCTGTACCCCTACCTGCAGAGGTGAGGGATGTAGTAACCAGAGGCGGGGCTTTGGTGGTGGTGGTGCCTGAACCTTTGGAATGCCCTTCCCCTTACGGCTCAAAAGGTGCCTACTTTACTGCCTTTTAGGCACTGAGCCAACATACTTCTTTTGACTCAGGCTCTGATAACCTTAAAAGAATGATGTAAGCTGCTTTGGATCACTATTTGGGGGAAAGGTGGGGCATACATGAAATAAATAAAAGTCCTGTAGAGGGTTACAACTCCCAGAGGTCCTTATTATGGACAAATGCTCCCACTGCACATTCCCAGCTTGTCATAAAGACAAGCCTTGGTCTTGTTTTATGATAGCCCCTAGGCCATATAGCAAAATATGGGCTTTGGATGGGGGAACTGGTGGTCACAGGTGTGTGTGTGTGTGGGGGGTGCTTAACCCTTCACCTTCCTGCTACTTACCCCTGGCTTACTGTTTCTCCCAGGCTGGTCCCCTCCCCCACACCCCAGATTGCTTTCTAGTCTCAGAGCACAGGTGGTAGAAAAGCTGAGGGTAAAAGGGCCAGGAGGAGCAGGTGTTGCAAAGGAAAACATTGTGTGTGTGCGCATGTGTGATGACAGCACCACCTAATAATAATAAATAATAATAATTATCATACAGCATTGTGTGTAGGATAGCCAGGAGATCATAAGATTGTCTGGCAGCCAGAAGTTCTAGCTCTTTAGTGTTATGCACCACTAGGTGGCACCGTCTATCTACCACCTACCCTGCTTAGCTTCCAGGATCTGATGAGGTTGAGGTAACCTAGACCAGGGGTGGGCAAACTGTGGCTCGGGAGCTGCATGCGGCTCTTTCACATATATTATGTTGCTCCCGGCAGGGCGGCTGGGGAAGCTAAATACCATTAGCAAACAAATATCACTGGACAAATTAATATCATTATCAATATCTGCTTTTACCTCTTTTGTTAGTATTTTTGGCAGTCTCATTTAATGTTAATAAAAAGCAAATTTGCTTATTTTCCAATAAAAGCAGGTAATATTTGTTCATGTCTTGTGGCTCTCAAACAACTGATGTTTATTCTACGTGGCTCTTACGTTAACCACGTTTGGCCACCCCTGTTCTAGGTGGCTCTTGCGCTGAGCAAGTTTGCCCACCCCTGACCTAGACCATCCAGGCCAGGCAAACAAAGCTTTCATAAGATAAGGCTATCACCTCAGTGTTTATTTAGTTGGCCTGTGTATATGTTTGCAGCTGTCTTCTTTGGTGGTGACAGTCTTTTCAAACCCATCTAACATGGGTGCATATAAATAACCAATTAATAAGTTCCTTCAAAATGCAGAACATTCTTGCCGCCACCCCCCCCACATCCGATCTGCCACACTTTCCTCAGCAGGGATGGCAACACTTTCCTTGTTAATATAACACCAGGACATCAACCTAAGTGACAACAGTCTCAATAAGAACTAATTATTATTTCACAGGGGGCAAATGGTTCAATGCTCGTGTCCCCATGAATCCTGAATAACCCCCCTAAAAAAACACCCACCCAACATGATGCCAATGGGATTAAAGAAATGAGGCATCTAAAGCTGCGGAACTATAAACAGTGACAGTATGGTGTCAGAAACACACAAGACACAATCAGTACTTGTAAAGGAAATTCCAGATTTACGCCCGCTCCAATTTGCCTCCCTTTAATGCCTTATATTTCCAACTGAGACTCACTGCCTACAACTGCTAATGTCAGAAATTCACAACAGTACATTTAGATTAAAATTTAACAGTAATGGCATGGACTAAATTCTACAATGCATTTTATTCCAGTACAAAGAGGTCATTTATGGAATACATGCCAGAGACACAGATGAATATTGGAGCTGGCATTTGCTAGGCCCCACCCCCCTTTCGGGTACCAGGAAAAAAAGAGGAGGGGGAGAAGGCGAGGCAGCTGAAGCAATGAAACTTGTGTTTTCCTTCTCCTAAAACCTAGAAATTGCCCTGACCTGGATAGCCCAGGCTAGCCTAATCTCATCAGATCTTGAAAGCTAAGCAGGGTCTGCTCTGGTTTGTACTTGGATAGGAGACCACTGAGGAAGTCCTGGGCTGCTACGCAGAGGAAGGCAATGGCAAACAACCTTGCTTTGAAAACCCCATGAGAGGTCTCCATAAGTCGGCTGTAACTTTGTGGCACTTTACACCACTAACAAAGCCTAGAAATAGCACAGTCTAATAGCCATTTCTATTTACTCTTTCATGGGTGTTTCTACAGGGCTACAGATAGGATTTTGAAAGGCCTGGGGCATTAGTGAATCCCCTTAACCAGTAAAAGTGGAAAGTATGGGGTAAAATTGTATGTTTTATTGGTTTTAATGTTTTAATGTTTGACTAGGCCTTGGGCCCATGTAAGCCGCCCTGAGCCCGTTCGCGGGGAGGGCGGGATATAAATTGCAAAATAAATAAATAAATAAATAAATAAATAAACTGAGCATCTGGCAGAACTTTTGTTCAGATGGTTCATGCAAGCAAGTCTGGCTCAAAGCCTTCATTGCTTAAAATATCATTTTCCGCCAGTCTGTCAAGCAACTAAAGGGCCATTGCTGCATCCTATTCTGCAAAATATTGTTGTCCATGAATATTATCCCTCCACCATTTCTTTGTCTACCTACTGAAGACCATAGCCCGATATTCTGCATTTGTCATCAAGAATAACACACAAGCCCTAGTGGAGATCAGAACCCAGAATTCTCCTTACAGGGAATGTACTGAAAGGCGGTTTTAAAAAATGCTTAAAAGAGAGCTCACTGAGCACTAAGATAAAAGCAAATGTGATGCACCTGACTGAATGTTTCATCCAGCCTCACCCCACCTCCTTTGAGCGTTTTTGTAAGCCTCAAGGCCTTGGTCTCTACCCTGTACCATGCTCTGGAGCTATGTTTTTTGAAAAAGTCTCAGATGTCCCCTTGGAAACAAACAACCCCCCCAACCCAAATACTGACTTTTTAAAAATAAGCAGTTAATTTACAATTAATAATCTGTGCAATACAATGCAGTGTAGTATGACTAGGAAAGGAAGATAGGGGTTTATTTATTTGGCATATTTTTATTCCAAGGAACTCAGGACATCGGATGAGGGATCTGGAAGCCCCTTGGTTCAGTTCTCCACTCGGACACAAAAGCTTGCTGGGTGACCTTGAGCCAGTCACTCTCTTTCAGCTTAACCTATCTCACAGGGCTGTTTCGAGGATAAAATGGAGGGATTGTAAGCTGCTTTCGGTCCCCATTGGCGGGGGGGAGTATGTATGAATGAAAGTGCCACCAAGTCGCAACCAATTTATGGCAATCCCGGCAAGGGGCTTTCAAGGCAACTGAGAAGCAGAGGTGGTTTGCTATGGCCTCCCTCTGTAGAGTCTTCCTTGGTAGTCTCCCATCCAAGTACCAACTCGGGTTGCCAGCTCTGAATTGGGAAATACCTGGAGATTTTGGGGGTGGAGTCTGAGGAGGGGGGGAGGCTTGGGGAGGGATAGGACCTCAGCAGGGTATAATCCCATAGAGTCCACCTTCCAAAGCAGACATTTTCTCTAGGAGAATTGATCTCTGTTGCCTGGAGATCTCCAGGCACCCCCTGGGGGTTGGCAACCCTAGCAACTCTACTTAAATTCCAAGATGGGCTCTATCATGCCACCTCCCCCCCAGAAATGGGGCAGAAACATCTTACTAAATAAAAACAAACACTGATTTCCACCTCTTCTGTTGGGCCAACAATGTTTTCTGTCTGAAGGCTCAGAGTGGAAGGAGATGATGGCTAGCTTTGTTGCAGAGTAAATAATATGCAATCTCAAAACCGTAAACAAATGTTTCACTATGTCTGGATTAAAGTCTCACGGAAAGACTGTGGGCCAGTTGGCTGCTTCTGACTGAGGCAACAGCCTATTCTCAGTGAGCTAGACCATACCTCTTTGCCAGCACTGTTTGATGGAAGCCGTGGAGGCGGGCTCTGTATCTTGGGAGGATCTTTATTCTTCTGCTTGTGGTCATGCTGGAGAGAAAGTAATTGTGTTTGATCCTTGGGAAGAGTTCGATGGAGTTTCTTCCCATGATGTGGCTCTTCAATTGCTTTCTGCTGGGGGAAACAAAGAGGAATGGGACTGTGAAGAAAGACTGGCCAAGAAATATATAAATCTGACAGAACTGTTGCTGGGACTCCTCAGCCGTCTCTTCCATGGATGTATGATGAGTAGTAACCCTTCCACAAAACAGGGATTGAGGAAGGTCTCTGGGGTCTCTGCACCCAGGAAAACAATGCACAGCTCACACCATGTGCCCAACAGATTTCAGGAAAGGGGAAGAATCACTCATATTGGGAGAACAATGCACACTAATCACCCGGCTTACACAAGATGTTACTAGAATCAGGTGGGGGCAGCTGTGTTGGTCTAAAGCAGCAGAACAAAGTCTGAGTCCAGTGGCATCTTAAAGACCAACCAAGTTGGTCTCAGGACCAATGTTCCCACTAAGCTGTGGAGTCTTGTGAGCAAAAGTTCCACTCTGTGAGCAACTGGCATTAAAGCTGTGAGCAAGTGTTTTGACTAATGGATAAATTAGTTTGCTCTGGAGCCATCCTTCCTGAACTAAGACAAAAATGTGTGAGCCGGAGGCTAAAAAAACTGTGAGCTAGCTCACACTAACTCAGCTTAGAGGGAACACTGCTCAGGACCAACATCTGTTAAAACATCTTCATTGCACTATATGCTAATTTGCTGTTCACCCTCTACATATATGTATCGACTGATAACTTCCATTTCAACGTGTCTGAGGAAGTGCGTGTGCATACGGAAGATCACACCTTGAAAAAAACTCTGTTGGTCTTAAAGGTGGTACTGGACCCGAACTTTGGTCTATAAGATGCTACTGTAAAGGTGTTGGAAGTTCCCACTTCCAAATGCTGGTCTCAGCCTACCACATGATGTTACTGCAGAGTCAAATGTCTGGACTTAATAAAAGACAAAGCATGGAAAAGACAGCTTGACATTCTAGCTACAGACAATTATGGGCATTGGGGGAGATGCTATGGTACATTCCTCACAGAGATCCAGGACTGGGTGGAGGGGCTTCATGTGCCCATCTTGCCAATTCCAAAGGCCTGTTCATGAGTGACATTAGGAGGCAGGAGGGAGCGGCAGGATCTGGCAGTTGGCTCTGACTCTGTGTGTGCGTTTGGTACAGTTTGAGAACAGTGCCCACGTGTGGACAAAACACAAGCAAGTAGGCTCCGTACGTAAGACCAGGGGTCCCAAATGTGCAAAGCCTACGTGGTTACTTTTTGTTACCACGTGGACTCTGTTCACAAGTGATGCTGAATGAACACAAGGGGGTGCTAGGAGGAGCTATCCTTCTCTTACCTCACCCCTGCATTCATTCACCTTGTAATCTAAATTGTATACAGCCCTTATGCCCCCAGTATGCATCACTACACACAAAGACAACAATGTATATTTCAAAAAGGACTGAACAGAGAACAACAAAGAGTGAACTTTGGAAAATGAATGAATGAAAAGCCTTCCACCAGTTGCTTGAATGAGGAAAACAAACAAAAGTGAATGACTTTGGATAACCTTTCAGTTAATATGCTTGTTTTTGGCCACTTTTCCTCTTTGAATGAGGGTGGTCAAGTACCCCCTCCTTCTGCCCGCCACGCACATACTATAACATGCAAAACAGATGGTCTACTTTAAGGTCTGTTTGTACTAAAGCCGAACTGAGCAAACCTTCTCCCTTTTTATAAAGGTAAAAAATTGAAGGACACTGACAGGGAAAAGAAGTTGATTCATTTGAAATATGGTCTTGGAGGGAGAGTTTTACAGACACTGTGTACCGCCAAAAAGACAAGTGGGTTCTAGATCAAATCAAGCCTGAACTCCCCCTAGAAGCTAAAATGACTAAACTGAGCCTATCATATTTTGGTCACATCATGAGAAGACAGGACTTACTGGAAAAAATAATAATGCTAGGAAAAGCTGAAGGCAATAGAAAGAGAGGAAGACCCAACAGGAGATGGATTGACTCAATAAAGGAAGCCACGGCCTTCCATTTGCAAGAACTGAACAACGCTGCCAATGACAGGAAGTTCTGGAGGTCTTTTTATCATAAGTCAAACGTGACTTGACAGCACGTAACACACAAAGAAATGAGAAATTATGAATGCTCTGCCCCAAATATGGAATGCTCACTTTACGTACTGCGTCGCGTAAGAGGAGAGCATCTGTTCCTTCACCACACCAAGAGGACTGCCGGCCATGTCAACGTGTACAAACCATGGACATAAAGGCCATTTTCTCCCCGACAAAGTGAAATCCATACCTGCTGACTCTCCACTTTGCACTGGTCATCCTCGATACTTCTCCTGCAGTCTTTATCCTTTTCCACTTTGCTTGGAGCTTGCTTGATCTCCGGACATTGCCTTTCGAGGCCCTGATGCTTCCGGAGTTCTTCTCTCTTCTGGTGCTAAACACACGCCAGGAAATTATATTGCTTTTATTTCATTTCAACTCAAAGACCGTTCATAAAAGGAGCTGTAATGAAGCTACACGGCTACTATCAGTAACTCTGTGCCAACAAGCCTGGGGTATCCACTGATCTATAAAAGCAGAGGATCCTCCAGTCTTCATTAATCTTACCCTGTGGACACATGGAACGAGCAAGTGGCAAGGAAGGAACTGCCATGAAAACAGGTATACAAATATAGGAGCCCTATCATGTATGATGCCAGACAGCCCTGGTGCGTCCAGTTGGTGCTGAAAAACACCCATCTATGCCTGCGTCCAGAGGTGCTGAGACAGACCCATCTGTGCCTGAGACCCTGGACCACTGTTGCAAGTCACAGCTGACAGCACTGAGATGGAGGAATGAATGGCCTAAGCTGTCTACACATCCTCCAATGAACTCAGAGAAGCATACTTGGTTTTCTTCCTTGATTTGTCCTCACAACAACCCTGTGAGGGAGGGTAGGCTCAGAGAGAGTGTCTGGCCCAGGGTCATACAGGAAGCTTCTCGACTGAGGGAAGACTTGAATCCAGATCTCCCAGGTCCTATTCTACCCACTATATCACACTGGCCTTGGTATGGTCTAAGGCAACTTCACGTATAAGGTTATATGTTTATTCTAACATGCAGCTGGACACATTTTTGGCAGTGTGGAAAAACTGTACGCCGCTGAGCATCAAAATAAATACATTAAAAAAATAAAGATAAAATGAAAACAGTGACACTGTTTCTTTTCCTGCCATTTTCTCTCTCCGCCATAAGCAGACCTGCCTGGGAGGCTTCTCCTGCCTGGTGATTTAAACTGTGGGGCAGGAGAAGCTGGCCCCAGGATCTGCATGCAGCGGGGAGGTCTCTCAGACAGACTTGGCTTGAGGAGCCCACCCGCTGAGGCAGCACGGAGTTCTCAGCTCCTGCCACCCCAACTGATCTTCACCTTGGAATAGCTAGCCCAAATAAAAGATGGGGGAAAAACAGCTTTTATTTGGGCTCAGCTATATCGGTAGCCAAATCAGATCCTTTCATCTGTATTCAGCTGAATTAATGCCCGAAAATACCGATAAGGTATTTATTTGGTTTGGTTTATGCCAAATGCACACCCCTAGTTTTCACCCTTATCATCCCAGCAATCCTCCTGGCCTCCTTAAATCGTTCTTCCCTTGTCTCCCTCTGTACTTGGGATTCTATTCTAGAAGACCTGTGTCAGATTCTCAAAATTCACCTCTCCTATGAAGTCTTTGGCTTAATCCTTTAATCTCCACTCCAAGCCAAAAGGAAGCTTCAATTCTTATGGCTGCACTTGCACATATCCATTCTGATTACATATCCATACCAGTTTTCTCTTCTTTTTCTCTCGCCCATTCCCTACCACTGTTTTTCCCCTATACCAAAATTTAGATTGTAGCCCTGTTCACAAGTTACAGTGAATGCATGTACAATCCGTGCACAGTGTACACTTGATTGTTCTTTGTACGTGCATCGAGTATTTTGCACATTACAGTCAAAGCATGTACAGCTGAATGTGTGATAACAAACTCTATATTAATTCAGGTCCCAGTCCCGCTTCATTTGTAAATTGCATGCACGTCAGCTCTTGCTTACAAACTGATGTATGCACGTACAGGCAGGATGCATATATGAACAGAGCTGTAGCATGTGAACAGAGCTTGTAAATTCCCTGGGGACAGGGACTGTCTTTTCTGCCCAGTTAAGTCTGCATAGAGTCACTGATAGTGCTAAATAAATTAATAAAAATATATAAATAACAGTAACCCATTAATAACTGATGGTAAATTTGTGACATTGTTAAAAGTCTGCAACGCTTAATGCTAATGTATATAAAGATGGTTTCCTTTTTCTACTTGATTTAGTAAAATAAATCTGATTACAAATCCTACATCTTCCAACTTTTTCCTCTGCAGTTTTTGCTCCACGATTCGTTTCTGCCTCTCTTCCAAGAGCTGCTTTTTGTACTTTTCCTGGTCTTTCAGTTGCTGCTGCTGAATCTGCTGCTGCCACTGAGGATCCGAATGGTTTTTGTTCTCCTGTTGAAGCCGCAGGAATTCACGGCGGAGGGTGGATTCCCCGGGGAGATTGACTATGGAGCTTAAAGAAAAGGAAGTATCTGTCTGACTAACCATATTATTCAGATTACACAGCAAACACAAAACTGTCACAGGGGAATGGCTTGCCTCATACGTTACAGCATTAGAATGTTTCAGAAAATCTCCTCAGAAGCTTCCAACCCTTCTACTCTGTACTGACAATGATTCTGTTTTAACAACACTCCAGAAACTCAGCTAAAGCTGATTATCTGTTTGTTCACTGCAGGCTTTACTTCACTGTTGCCTTCCCAAAACAAATTTTAGCATCTGTTCACACTGTATATTCAACAGCAAACACTGGACAGGAATAAAAGGGGATTCAGAGGAAGTCTGAGTTTGTACAGAAGTCCATCTGGCTCAGAAAAAAGAGCCTTAGACAGATGTTCCAAGGTTTAGCCAAGTTTGTCTTGAACCTCAAGGGGTAAATATCCTGCAGGGTTTTCCAATTTTGTGGCACCCGAAAAGTAAAGTTTCTCATCCCGAGCAGGACCTAACTGCTCTTATCTTTCACTTGGCTCATATTACCCAACTCCCTTTTCCCCCTTAAATGATTATTTCCTTCACTGCTCCTGGTGCAAAGCCATGCTGAACAGGCCACTTCCCAAAAGGGTCAGATCAACTACAGGCCCTGACAAAGGGGACCTTGAGGAAGAAGGATGGCAAAATCAGTTTCCAAGGGATAAGGCTAGAGGGAAGGTATTCGCCAACAGGTAACATCATAAGGCTATTTTTTTTCGCTGTCCAGTCACAGCTTATGGCTACCCCATAGGGTTTTCCAGGCAAGAGACATTTGCAGGTGGCTTGCCATTGCCTGTCTTTGCATGGTGACCCTAGTACTCCTTGGTGTCTCAGAGCTCTCTCAGCCCCACCTACCTCACACGGTGTCTGTTGTGGGGAGGGGAAGGGAAAGGAGTTTGTAAGCCACTCTGAGACTCCAAGTGAGTGAAGGGCGGGGTATAAATCCAATCTCTTCTTCTTCTTCTTCTTGGTAGTCTCCCATCCAAATACTAATCAGGGCTGACCCTACTTAGCTTCCGGGATCTGATGAGATCAGGTTAGCCTGGGCTATCCAGGATAGGGCTTCTAGAGATCTATGAACTTGTGATGCTTCTGAAGAAATTTATGTATCTAAAGGCAAGGGGAAGTTTATGATGAAAGTGGTCCTATGACTTCAACATGATTCATACATTATCAGAACAACAAGGGAACTGCTTGTGTGTGGCTAGATCTCCCACTGTACCAGTAACTTCTGTAAGGAAGGTACTTGTGGACCCAGAAAATTATGAGCCTCTCTGGACATGCGCAGTGTTTCAGCACATGTTTTACATGTGGAAGATCCTAGATTCAATGCCTGGCACCTCTAGGGTCTCAGGCTGTGGATGCTGGCAAAGGCCTTTCTCTGCCTGAAAGCCCGGACAGAGCAGACAAAACAAGTTATGTGAATCAGGGATCTGGCTCTGTACAATAGAGCTTCAGTGTTCTTCCCATGATAAAATGGCTTGGTCCTCAAGGAGAACATGCTATTTGCCTGAGTCATGCCATTCATTCCAGCAGAGCCACCTGGGCATTGAGTCACCAGGAAGCAACTCCCTACTTGCGCTGATAAAGTACAAATTGAGGTGGTGAATGATCTCTCTAATGGGTGACTGTTTAGAGTTTATTTCCTGCCACAATATTTAACCTTGGTTCTCCTTCGTCTTCATTCAGCTCATCACCTTCTTCCTCACTTCCACTGTATTCATACTCAGTTTCATCTAAAAAAAGAAAAAGAAGAACATCTGATAAGAAATTCGTCTGGACCAGCAGTTACATTCTATTACAACATGTACAAATCCACCCATACACTGCGATCATGCTTGAGTTTCAAAAATTGAAGCTTTTCTGTTTGGAAACTGGAGTTGACTCATCAAATTGCGAGTGCGCACATAAATGAGACCAAAAATGCAATCAAATTCATTTCTGAGATTTCTAAGCTTTTGCCACATTTGGAACTGCAGAACCCCTCACTTCCGGTCACACTTATATCCTAGGTCTCCTCAGAGTGGCTTACATGGAGCTCTCAGCTGTCTACCTACCAGGAGCTGACCAAGTCCAATGTTCCAAAAGTAGGTGTTCTGGGGCTGTCCACTGCAAAATGAGTTCAGTTTTTAAATCCAAATTCACTCTTTGTAGTAGCTAATGGAGATTCAGCATTTTAACTTTAGTAAAAGGGGGGAGGGGAGTGCAGCATGGTGTAGCCTGATCTTGTCAGATCTCAGAAAGAAAGCAGGGTTGGTACTTGGAAGGGAGACCACCAAGGAAGACTCTGCAGAGGAAGGCCATGGCAAACCACCTCTGCTTTTCACTTGTTTTGAAAGCCCCTTGCTGGGGTCACTATAAGTCAGATGCAACTTGACAGCACTTTACACAAAAGGGGGGACGGGACCTAAAACCTTCTTAGCAGTTTTAGGCTCTCATTTGGGAGAGCTCAAAATTTTGTAGGAGTTTGCTGAGTTAGTTTTAAATCTTGGTATCATCCTCCCAGTTGACATTTGAAAACACAGATTCTCAAGGAAACCAAGTCAGGATGACGTCACATGTTCTTAGGGTGTATATGCAAAATACTTCAAGTTTACACCTAAAAATACGATGTGTGAATGCAACACACAGGTGTCTACAAACCTGTGTATTCTGTGGGTATGCTAACAAAGGAACTCCAGTTGGGTGTGGCTTTTTGTTGTATGTGCACAGACCACAGCTTAGTGAGTAAATCAGTCTTCATTTCCTTTGCGTTCATACAGAACTTTGCTAGAAAGATGAACTTGGAGAAATGTTTGTTCTCACCCTTCTCTCCCTTTTTCTTCCTCATCCTATCCACGTGGTCCTTTAGCAAGATGCGCACTTGCCGCTCATTCTGCATGTCTCTAATAAAGGAATGTTTGAGTAAGGTTTCCGTGGCTGGACGATGCATGTAATTCTTAACCAGACAACTGTCAACAAAGTTAAGAAATTTCTTTGACCTTAAAAAAAAGAAATCACAAGTTATTCAGAACTCTTATCTGCTAGGCTGTCTGTACAAGACTGGTCAACCAAGTGGCTCATGGATGTAAGGCAAATAAAAGGATGGTGCAGGGCAATGCATGAACAAAGACTAGATAAGCAGGCAGTTGGGACTGATGAAGCTGCCTTATCAATCAGACCACTGGTCCATCTAACTTGGTATTGTCTGCTGCACAGCTCAGAACAGACATATGAGCTGAAATAGATCTTTACTAAGTCAGCCACATCACAGAACTATGTAACACCAGCTGGCTCCACCCTATGAGTCAGGTCCACTGAGAAAGGCAGTGATCAACCTGCAGAGTTTGTAGCATCCACAGCAACCCCAGTAGCTAGACTGAAGTGGGAAGGTCCAGAAGTCTCTCTGGAGGAGCCTGTGCAACTGGGGGTTTACAAGGTGGCATCCAGCTGAAGATGCTGGGGATCCACGCTGGGAGGGCTGCACGTTGAACATCCCTAAGTCTGACAGTACTTCTCCAGGATCTCAGCCAGAAAACGGCACTTCCCAACACCTGAGCAACTGTAACTGGAGATGTCCAGGATCCACGCTGGGAGGGCTGCACGTTGAACATCCCTATGACTGACAGTACTTCTCCAGGATCTCAGCCAGAAAACGGCACTTCCCAACACCTGAGCAACTGTAACTGGAGATGTCCAGGACAAAACCCAGGATCATCTTCTTGCAAAGCATGAAAATGCATAACCCTGCTTCCAGAGACAGCTGGGAGCAAGCAGGCATTTCTAAAACACCAGTGCTGTGTGCATGCTGTCTCTAATTAGGGCTTCTGTGCCACCAGGGCCACATTTCCACCCCAAGGCCAAATTGCTTTCTTTAGGTTTATGTATTTATTTTAAATATTTATTAACTGCTTTTCTTCTTTAAGGAGTATGTATCAGAATGGTGAGCTGCTCAAACGACATACGACATTTCCCTTGCATCTCACCTGGATTATGGTGAGTGCCAGATGAGTGCCAAGAGTTTCCTACACAGAGTGCAGTTCCTAATCACCATTCCTAGAGGCTGACGGCTGAAAATCAGTTTCTCCAATGGGGCAAATACTATTTGCAGGTTAGGGAAACTGCACAAGGGAGAAAGGTTAAGTACCCTGTCCCTGTGTGCTATGGTCCAAATCCAAACTGCCCCTGCGCAGCTGGGAACTGATCTCTGAGCACGGAGTCTACAATGCACATCTGCTCACCAAGACCCAAGGAAAATGTGGGGAAGCCATGCAGCTAGGCCTTGAGGAGCCAAATCAAAATAAGAAGCTTAAAAGGGTCAGGTAGAGAACCCTGCTGGTTTCATGTCACTTGACCCCTGTATGGCTCCAGCTGCAATACCACCCTCTAGCCAGCTACAGTGCTGGTACCACAGTGCTACAGCAAAGAAAGTTCACAGTTCCTGATGACCTGAGACCATGGTTTGAGAGACCCATATCAGCTTACAATCTGCCTATGCCATTTGCTTAAAGTTCCATATGGAAGAGACTTCCAAGTAAGCAAAGACGCCTAACAGAACTAAGCAATGTGTGGGGTGTTTCTGAGTAAGCGGGGAGGGCACACGGACAGCTATGTGGATTATGACACATGGATTAAAAAGGAGTAGATAAGCACTTTATCTCAAAAACAGATGAACAAACATGCTTCGGCATTCAGTCCCACTAATTCCAACTACTGTACTCTGGAAGACCAAGAACTGCTCCGACAGACTCCTGCCTGCACTAGGATTCCAGACACTGGTGCCAATCCACTCGATGTACACTGCATTTACGATTAAAGAGAATGGCCAGGTTTCAAACCACTCCTGCGCTGCTCGAAATGTAAACCCTGTCTAAACACGGAGATTGCACTGAAGAGGCTGTTTACATCACTAGCCCAAACAGCAGGGTAGATAAAAAGTTAGGCTGAAGGGTTTCAGATGATCACAGTATTTGGACTCCAGAGAAAACCCTTTAGTAGTCTGGAAGTACTCTGAATGAAAACAATCACCAGAACTGTCTTCTAAGCCAGCATGTTACTGTTTATTTTCATTTTTTTCTGGAGGGGAAAAAAAGGGGCCTTTACCATTTCCGGGATTTCAGTTTGGGAGGAGGGTTCCGTGGAATGAGAAAAAGGGCCCTCATGGGATGCATGTCACACAAAGCTGTAAGATGAAAATAAAACACATAGATTGTTCACGCATGACCAGCTCTATGACGAGGCGCATCAAGGCAAGGGCCTCAGGAGCAATGCTCCCTGTAAGCTGTGGAGTCTTGTGAGCAAAACTTCAGCTTCATGAGCTACGGGCCTTAAAGTTGTGAGTGAGCGATTTGCATAAATTAGTTTGCTCTGGAGCCATCCTTCCTGAGCTGAGATGAAAATGTGTGAGCTGGAGACTAAAAAACTGTGAGCTAGCTCACACTAACTCAGCTTAGAGGGAACACTGCTCAGAAGCCAGGCTTTTGGGGTGGCATCTTCCACCCCTTCCTTACCACCTACACCACCAATCCAGAAGCTGAAGCAATTAACGCTCCTGCCCTCCTGTTTTCCCAAGTGGATTTAAAGACAGTGCAACAGGCTGTTCACATCCAGTGGGGTTTCCCAAACTCTTGGGAGACAGTGAGAGGCAATGAGAAGGCAAGGGGTGGCAGCCTCAGGCGGTCTACCATGCAGAGCCCCCACTGGCTTCAAGAGTCCTCCTTAAGCTTGGTGCACATATTCATGTGCCTTCCTTCTCAACACTTGATTGTTTTAATTTTTGATGACCAGCAACTGAATGTGTGATCCAAGTCCCAAGCACCATATTGGACACAAAAGTTCTGTTTCTGGGGTCACATCTGCAACAGCCCATTCACATATGCAAGCCAGCCCCACAGACAGCAGTTCTTAATGGATGTGTGCATCAGCGCATGTGTGAACTAACCCATATGCATCTGGCTTTGCTTATTTTGGGACTTGGCTCCTCCAGCAAGACCAAAGCACTGATAATTCCTTTGTGCAATTCCCCCTTAAAAACACTGTTTGCTGGAGTCCTGTTGCATTAGAACCTCTGTCTGTACCACCCTGACCTGGATAGCCCAGGCAAGCCTGATCTTGTCAGATCTCGGAAGCTAAGCAGGGCCAACCCTGGCAAGTACTTGACAGGGAGACCTCCAAGAAATACCATGGCTGGGATGCAGAGGCAGGCAATAGTAAGCCACCTCTCTGAAACATCCAGACTCCAATAGGAGTCGCCGGAAGTTAACCATGACTTCCAGGCATACGCACAAACACAAAATACCCACAAAAAATCTCCCTGCAATAGTTTGGGGGCAGTGGGATAGAAGCAGCAACCAAATTTCACTGGTTCTATCACTAGATAATGACTTCAGTGCGGGGGAACTGATTCTGGTTGCATTAATTCATGCTTAGAAGCATGATAGGGATAGAAGCAGCAACCAAATTTCACTGGTTCTATCACTAGATAATGACTCCAGTGCGGTGGAACTGATTCTGGTTGCATTAATTCATGTTTAGGAGCCAGGAGTTCCTTGCTCTAGACAACAGGGCAGCATGATGAAGAAATGAATTACCCTTAGTTGCTAACAAAATAAGGTTATTATTCTATTTGGTTAACTATGGAAGAGGCAACTGAGTGAACAAACACAGTATACCATATCCTACCAGTGTTTTAATTTCAACAAGGGCACAAATACAAATGGGATGCAAGTAACTTACGGGGTGCTCCTTCAGCCATCTCTATAGCTGTGATTCCCAGAGACCACAAGTCACTCTAGAAGAAAACAGTCAGGGATTAAGTTGGAAGTGATAGCATGCATGTGCCCCCACCAAGGCAGCCACAATAAAACTCTTCTTTGTATGCCTTGAAGGACAAAAAATATTGCAGAGAAAGGGTCAAGTTAGTTAGCAGGCCACAAATAGAGATACCAGACCCCTCGGTGGGGGCGGAGGTCCCCCAATCCTCACCTCTCCACCGCTGATCAGCTGGCTAGCAGGGGGGACTTGCTGAAACAAAAGGGAGTCTCACCCAATATTTTAGTGATGTCCCTGACATGACTTCAACGTGATCCAGAAGTGACGTAGGCAAGTTGGGGCGACGCTCCGGTTTTTGGGCAAAAACTCTATGGGGCCGATTCCGATCAAGGGCTTTGCTTCCCTTTCCTCCTGGGTTTAATTGGTCCAAATCAGTGTGCACGTTTCCGCAGTACATGAATCTGACCCGGATTGATGCCAATTCTTCATTTCCGCATCTGTCCTTGCCCCAAATCTTGAGCCCCCACCTGTCTCTCCCTTTTTTAAAATGTAGGCAGAGTTGCGTTATGACGTGATGCAACAAAGCCATGATTGGCCATCTGAGCTTCCAAGCCCACGAAAATCATCCGTGTAAGAAAAAAAAAGCTTGTGCCAGAGTTGGAGGGGAAATGGAGGGTGGAAAAGGGATGGGAAATGGAGGGGGAACATGCAACACAACACATGTAACCCCTGCAAAAATTGTATCCACACCACCACGCCACCCGCAATACATTGGCCCTGCAAAAAATGTTAACCGCACAACGATGGATCAATGTCGTGTTGTGTTGTTGTAATGCGCTGTGACTCAAAGCCATCAATATATATTTTTATAGTGGCATGACTCAGGCACGACTTTTGTGCAACAAAAGATGCAACACAGAAATGTGCAGACATCAACAACAAAAGTACATTTTTAAAAAGATATTTAAATGCCAGTCAACGGTGGATCAATGTCATGTTGTGTTGTCATAATACAACAAAGCGGGGAACAAAAAACCCCCCCGCTTGCACCAGGGCGGGGAAGGGGAGGGAAAAAGGAGAGAAAGAAGCAGAGGAGCGTTAAAGGGGTGGAGCAAGAAACCCCGATTTCGGAGTTCCCCACCTGAATGTCCCAACTTCACTCCCGTGGCAAAAAAAACCAACCTGAAAATCCTGGAAACGGAAGATCCGGGGAAAACGATGATTACATTCGGGCCAACTGCAGACCTGGAGCAACAAGTGTGGAACTGTTGCTCTGCCCCAGATTTTATCGGGGAGTGAAGCCGGGGCAACAACTAGTGCGGAATCGGCCTGGTAGAAGCTTAAGGAAGTCACATTGGAAGTCATGTCGGGGACACTACTAAAACATCAGGTGAGATTCTCTGTTCCCTGTAAGCCAACTCCCTATCCCTCGCCAGCTGCCCGGAAGGACCTGGCAACCCTAGCCACAGAACATAGATGGGCTGTGTTTGGCTTAGTGGATCATGTGTATAGTTGGCATCAAATATTTTGGGTTCAATGCTCACAAATTTCAATACTCCGCGTGATTTTTCCTTCAGTTTTGTTTCTGAAGAGAATGAGCCAATTTCAGATTCATTGTGATTTCACTGGCTTTTCTACACTCAGTGAGAAAATGTGACTGTGCACACCCATGGTCCTATGTTCATAAAACACCATGCAAGTAGCATACCTACCTACCTACCTACCGGCTTCACTGTTCATTTTGCTTAAATTTATACCTCCGTTAGTCACCTTTAAAACTACTGAAAAGAAATCTCACTCACCTTAAAATCTTTTTGGCTTCCTTCAAAAATTTCTAGAAGTTTCATCTATTGAAGAACCTCCCCTCCAAACACATCAAACTATCTTTTAGTCAAAAGTCGGTGACAGTTTTTTTTAACATTTTGGGTCCACTATTCAGAAAATAAACTTATACGATGTTGCTTCCACTACATTCAAGCTGAAATAGCAGGGAAACAAAACACCTTCCTGCTTTTTGTTCGTCATATCAGTAGCATACAAAACTATTCCACTCTGCTTCACCAGAACGTCTGAGTCAGCCCTTAGGAAACTCCCTGATAGTCAAGTGTTTGGGTGCCCTTCTGCAAAAGTCCAGTTGGCAGGCATGCACAAGTAAGGGTCAGTACGTTACTCAGTAAACAAGAAACCCACTGACTAAAATGAACTATACTCTGTGAAACAAAGTTTGAGTTCAGTGGCACCTTTACAACCAAAAAAGTTTTATTCAAGTTATGAGCTTTCTTGCACGCACACCTGGATCTATACTCTGTGAAGGCACCTGTTCGAACTCTTTCTTTAATTTTAAAAAACTCAGACCACAGTCTCTCTGTCAGTAGCTTGTGAGGCATTTTATAATCATGAAAAACCAATAACAGAAAACATGCAACAGAAAACAAAGCTATGTAAACCTCCTTACAAGATTAACAAGCAGTAAAGCCAGCCATAAAACCAACACAAAAGAGTAAAACCAGCCTACAGATGATGTATGTTTCAGTCAAAACAAACAGGGAGTGAGGGAAAATCATAGTAGAAGCCTGAGTGAAAACAGAACTCTTTGTCTGACACCTGAAGGTAAAAACACTGCTCGGAACCAGCTGTGTAACTGTGGAACCCACAGTCTCACTTTAAATGCCAGAAAAAGACATCCTGTTTTTGAAAGTCCCTTTTTTATTCAGACAGTGCCATCAATGAGCACTGGCACTGTATGAATGCTCCCTCTAAGCTGTAGAGCCCTGTGAGCGAAAATTCTACTTTGTGAGCTACAGGCATTAAAGTTGGGAGCGAGTGATTTGGTTACTGCATACATTAGTTTGCTCTGGAGCCATCCTCCCTGAGCGAAGGCAAAAATGTGTGAGCCGGAGGCTAAAAAACTGTGAGGTAGCTCACACTAACTCAGTTTAAAGGAAACACAAGCTTACACTGTTCAAAATTTGATGCGGAGGAGCCAACAAAGGGAGGTGAGGGAGGCAGAGGAGAATAGATATTTCTACTTGTTAACAGGGGCTTAACTAAATTTGGATCTCGCTACATATTACGTTTTCCCATGCGTGTTACATGAGTTTCTCACCCTGATTTTCAGCCTTATATGAACAGCAAGTTCCATGCTGGAAACACGGTTCCCAAGCGTCCAAGGGGTGTGATTTGGATTGGGACAATGGTGCTTGGGGGAAAGGGGCTTCATCCCTCTCTGATGCAGTTTTCTTGACCTGAAACCATCTGGAGAGCACTATTTGCCCCACTGGAGAGACCAATGTGTTCCCCACCAGAACACATGCAGCCACTAATGGGGCAACAGCATCCCCCAGCATCATTTCAGGTCAGGAAAATGGCCCCATGGGCAGAGCGGGGGAGGCTGAAGCCCATTCTTCCCACTCACTTGGGAACTGAGCTCCCAGCAGGAAACCAGTAGCTGACATCTGACTGAAAGTCTTCTGGGAGGACAAATGGAGAACATGATGCGTACTTAGTTTCTGCAATGAAGGGGGATGGTAGCAAAGGCTTTGCAGAAGAGAAGGTTTTGAAATCCCATCCTGTATCTGGGCTTTAAGTTCATTTTTTAAGCTCTAAGAAAGGAAGTGGTCTTTGGGGGAGACAGAGATTTCATGCAAAAGATCCTATGGCAAAATTATTTTTTGAAATTAAAATTTCTCCCTCCTTTCATGGCTCAGTGTTTCCAAAGTGGCTTCACAAATAAATTCAAACACCAAGCAACAGAATTACAATGAAACCAAGCGAAGCTCTGATTACTAGGGCTGCCATTTTCCAACTCACTTCTGTAGCTGTGCTTTCGATAGCTGTTCAACCTGCAGCCATTAAAAGGCAATAATGCTTCTCACCTCACTCTGAATAATCTTTATTAGCTTCTGCACACTGACCTATTTTAGTCAAAAAAGAGCAAGCTGGTCCCTTGTTTGCTGGTTAGTTGGCAGACCTTGATTACAGCCACCTAGAGCCAGTCCAAGACAGCATCCACTGCCTCTCTGAACTGCCCTCTCCTTCCATTCTCTTACATTCAGAGCAAGTCAAAGAGGACTATGCTTGGTGGGTGTGAATCCACAGTGAAGAAGGCATACGTGAAGTCAGGTGGACATGACAGTCCTTTTGGAAGATGTTCAGAGACAATCCATTTTACTTTTACTTTTCACCTCAAAGGTTCACATCATGGAGAAGAAAAATCTTTCATAATCTTTTGTTTTCTAAAGCTGTGCATTAACAATGGATCTGTTTATTCTGCTTATTGTGTGGGGGTTTTTTAAAAAAAAGTGAGAGCTAAGTGTATACAGGGGTTACAAGGACACATGGAGGCTGTTAGAACTGACTGAAGAGGAACAATTATTGAAAAAAGAAAGCAGAGGTAAAGGAGATTACAACCGCCAAGGCAAGAAGCACAGTGGTGGAGACTTTGGGTACAGAAGGAAGACAGATTCAGAAATGCAGATGAATTCAATAGAGAAAGGGGAGGACTGGATGCAGGGCTGGTTCCAAGTTCTGGTGGGCCCTGGACCGACAATGTCAAGGAGCTGTCTCCCCTCCTCCGCCCACCAACCCCCCCAATGTCTCCTTTCCCACCCACCCTTTTGTGTGCCCTCCACTGGGCATGCTTCCGGCATCCACTTGCAAGCCCCTCCCCCAATTCCTATGGTCACCCCTCCTCCACATGCCCTTTCTCCAACTGTGCTGGGCAGTCTGTGAGTGTGCCACAACAGCCAAAGCTGGGCAGCGTATGCCACTGGGAATGTTGGTGGCAAAACTACTAACAACTGAGCAGGATGCAAAAGGGCAAGTGGTGCGGAGTCCCAGACCCCAGCAGCTGCCCCACCGCAGGGTCAGGGAATGCAGATGCCGACCTTGACTGGTTTTGTAAGACAAAGGGAAGCGACACTTACTAGGCGCAAAAGGCTGTTCAGTGTGTGATGAAACAAAGCACATGAGCTTTACACAGAAGAGGAAAAGGAAAGAGCAGAAGAGTGAAAGGAAAGGGGAGTTTGGGCCAAATGCCTGGGAGAAGAGCTGCTGGGAGTCCAGCCGCCACTAACAAGACTTACTCTGTAGTCATATGTTGATTCTGGGTTTTCATCACAAGCGATGACTTCAGGTGCCATCCAGTAGGGAGTCCCAATGAAGGTGTTCCTCCTCCCAATGGTCCTGTCCAGCTGAGCGCTCACCCCAAAATCCACTGCAAAAGCCAGGCAGGAATAAAAGCATGGAGCCAGTGAGGAGTGCGCGGGGCACATGGTAGGTTACTGGAAAGCAGGTCCTGCTACAGGACCAGGAACTCCTCATACACACATGCCTGCACTATCACAGTGGATACTTACTCAGTCCTTGACTGCACACTGTGGAAGTTGTGAATTCAAATGAAAAGCAGGACATTTAAGACCATCAGAGCTCTAACACTGTTAATTAATTAACCAGACATGCTGATTAAAATTCTTCTGATTTATCAGAGAAGTGACCCCCAAATTAATTAGGCAACAGATCATTTTAAAACAAACCTTGAGTCCAGTGGCACCTTTAAGACCAACAAAAATTTATTCAAGGTATGAGCTTTTGTGTGCCTGCACACTTCTTTAGATACATTGAGATGGAAGTCAACAGTTCATATCTATATACATAGGTGTTTTTAAAGTTGTTTTTTAATGAAAAGACTTGCCAGTCAGTAGATGGCAGGTACCCTCCAAGAAGAATCAGTGTGGCACAGTCATTACGCTGCCCGAGTAAGATCAGAAAGACCCAGGTTCAAACTCTGCCATGGAGTTTACTGACCGACCCTGGGACAGCCATTGTCATTCAGCCTAAACCACCTCACAGGGCTGTTGTGATCACAGTAAACCAAGTCTGAGAAAGCAGGTGCTCAAGACAGGAAAAACTTGGAAAGTGCACGACTGGAGGATGATACTATGGGGTGCTCCCTAAAACAGTGGCCCAATTCGGGGACAAAGGTGGAGGAAACCATCTGTTTCAAAGTAGCCACTGAAAAGCAAAGAAACAATGCTTTTTCCCCTTCGGAACTCATCTCCATTCACACACCAATGTATGCAAATTCAATAACCTGATCCAAATCATACAATTAAATGAGTATTCCTCACTGAATGACAACCTGAATAACAATATGGGGCTTTTTAAATGTATAAAGCATGTTACAAAGTATGTGGTGCTTATCAGCATAACCTAAGTGAAAAGACAGGTTCTCAGCAAAATCACTTGCGATCCTGCACTTTGTCCCAGAAGCTCTGGGTGGATTGCATAGTTTTTCTCTTCTCCACTGTGACCTGTGAGTTTGGTTAGGCTGGGAGATGGAGACTGGTCCAAGGTGACCAGTGAGCTTCATGACTGAGCAGGGATTTGATCTGTTCTCCCTCCTAGTCCAATCATGTAACCATGACAGCACCCTGGCTCTTCAGATCTTAATGTGGGAAGTGTGAGACACTGGTAGCAATTTTAATAGGGGATGAACATATGTAACCATGTGCTATGGCTCCATTTCAGGAGGACATAGCCCCTTACGGGGGTTCAGCTACAAAAACTCTCCCCGCGTTGTTCGACCTGTGTCTGCTCATTCCCACGTGCAAGCCACAGCTGTCAAAGAATGAACATGGATGTGGGAAGCAGGCTCAGAACTGGGTCTGTTCAAACCAACTTTCTCAAAGTTTAATAAATCCATAAAGCATCCTTCAGCTCCGTCATTGTTCTATCGGCCATTTTCTTAACTCGAGGAGAAAGCTTTACTGCCTGCTCCTAATGGTGCATTACAATGGAAGGAAAAGAAAAGAAAAAGCTTTTTAAAAGGGTACCACTCTCAGCAAGAGTATCTTCATCTCTATCTTTGGCTGTTCTTTATGCATTATAAAAACACAGAGACTATCCGTGGCACACAATAGCCTCCATCAAAAACAACAAGGACAACCTACCTAGTTTCACTTCAGCATTTTCTGTTAGGAGCACATTCTGTCCTTTAATATCTCGGTGGATAACATGATGAATATGTAAGTGTGCTAAGCCCTGGAAGAGAACAAAAAACCACACATCTATAGCCTTTTTGCCTTGTCCCATGCATTTATGTCTTGCACTCTTACCCTGCCCTTCTTATCCAAGGAGCTCAGGGCAGGATAGCTAATTCTCCCTTCCTCCTTCTCTTCACGCAATAACACTGTGGGGTAGGGTAAGGCTGAGAGAGAATGGGTAGCCCCAGGCCACCCAGCTGGAGACAGAGTGGGGGGACTGAACCCAACTTTCTATAGCTCTCGGCTGGGGTCATTTCAAGGGGGAACAAACAGGAACTTGGGGGCTCCATGTCTACATCTGGTTGGAAATCCCCACGGTAGACTTGGACACAACCCAAGGGTTTTGTAATGTGTAGTTAGGCCCTAGCTTGAGAGCTGATAACACCCAGTAAGAGTCTGAGATAGTGGTATGTTTTGCTATCAGTGATGTCAGGGAAAACCAGAAATGTGGTCCTGGAAGCCAAATTTAGAATATGAGGTACAATAGATAAAAGGACTTCAAAGGAAGCATTTTTAGAATTTGCCAGTTGGATTACAATCAACTGGACAGGGAACGTTACAGGAGCTCCTCATGTGGATAAGAAGGGGAACTGTGGGCTCTTCCGCATTCTGATTTTCATCACTTGTGTGTTCCTATTGCTTCAGGGTTTCCTCCCCCAGCGTGTTTTGCTCTCTCTAGCAGTTCCAGAGGTAGCAAAACATGTGTGGAAAAGGGAGGAAGAAGAAGGAGGAGGAGGAGGAGGAGATTGGATTTATACCCCACCCTTCACTCGGAGTGGTTTACAAACTCCTTCCCCTTCCTCTCCCCACAACAGACACCCTGTAAGGTAGGTGGGGCTGAGAGAGCTCTGAGACAACTGTCCTTGAGAGAACAGCTCTGACAGAACTATGGCTTGCCCAAGCTCATCCAGCAGCTGCAAGAGGAGGAGCAGAGAATCAAACCCGGTTCTCCCAGATTAGAGTCCATGCACTTAACCACTACACCAAACTAGCTCTCACCCAAAGCAATAGGGACAAACCAGTGACAAAAATGAGAATGTGGAAAAGCCCACTGAGAGGACGGGTTTAGCTTTGTTGAGCATTTGGAAATACATACGGCGGAGGCGGCCTCCTCCTGAATTGCAGAACAAAAGCAGATTGCCAAGGCTGAACTTCAAAAAGACTGCAGGGCATATTTTAAACTGACTTTGGGGGGGTGACAGAAGCTGGAGGGCACTGAGTTCAGGGTGACTCATCTCTAAAAGAGGAAGTTGAAAATGTTCCAGATCAGCCAAATGTGGACCGGACAGAGAAACCGGTGACAAGCAGACAGAAAAAACATGACACTGATAAGGAAGACCAAAGGGTCTCGGGAGAATATTGCACGCAAAGAGGGCATTTTATGAGATACCACGCCTATCAGTGCTGACACCAGAAACCTCTAAGCCATTCATAAGATCAGCTAAGATTCAGCACTTGGGAAACCCACAGCCTTGTTAGCTGCTCCACCTTCCCCCCCTCATGTGGGCATTCCCCACTCTTCCAACCCCTCTAGTGATGTGTTATATGTGCACCATTAGTTTCCCCCCACTAACCATAGTTAGCACCAACCCATAGTTCACAAACCAGTTTCTTTCCATAGCAGTAAATCACAGATTTGTGTTAATTATGTTTACCAAAAATGCCACTACATGATGATCATAATGAGGTCTGATACTGAAAAAGCGTGGGGTGAGAAAATGCTTGAATGAGACAATATAGGGAGAAACACGAAAAGCCCATGGGGGCACTCCCAGTCACATCACCTCAGCAACACCATGTCTGCATTAAGCCATATAGACAATAAGATGCTGTCCCATTAGTCCAGTTCCAAACTGGGGGTCCTGCCCAATGAGTCAAAAAATCACACCCCACCCTTAGAGTCCAGGTGTCCTTGCTCCTCTCCAGCATGTCCAACCCTTCTCTGCTTTCATCCAAGGTTGAACTGGTGTGCAGCTGTACGGAGCCAGAGTAAAGGCTGTGCCTACAGTCCATTTTGCTGCATCAAGAAGTGTTACATGTTTCTCTAGAAGGTGATATCAACTTCCATTTAAACAGCAGGAACAAATAAATTACTAGCGCCGTGGTTGTTAAACTATGACCTGAAGAATCCCAGGTTCCTTGGAAGCTTACTGGTTGGTTCCTCAGTGAGATAACCAGCAACAGCAGAAAAGATGCCTGAAAATGGCATGCCCACCACTACAGTCCTTTGCCTGCAATGTGCAGCTGAAGGGAGTATTAGTGTCTACTGATCTCAGACCACACAGCATGACTATGAGGCCCAAAAACCAGTATCCCATCAGTGCCCAAGAATAGATCAAGACGGGTAACTGTGTTAGTCTGTCTGTAGCAGTTGAAAAGAGCAAGAGTCCAGTAGCACCTCAAAGACTAACAAAATATGCAGTCTTTTTGTTTCGTTAGTCTTTAAGATGCTACTGGGCTCTTGCCCTTTTCTACCACCCAAGAATGTTCCTTTAAGTCCATGGCAATGCACATTCCACGGCAGATGGACAGAGAGTCCTCAACAGAATAGTTGACACACAGAGGGCTTCCTGAAGGTGAAGTTGTCCCATACCAAATCACGTCACTCGTTCATCTAGCTCATCATTGCCAGCTGTGATCAGCCCTCCATGGTCTCAGGCAGAGAATGGCCTTTCTTAATGCTTGCTGAGAACCAGGGATGCACTTGGGACCATCTGCATACAAAACACTTGCTCTAGAGAAGCTCCCAAAACCAATGCACCAGGGGTTATATCAAGGAGATGCTATTCAGATGCTTAGAACGTTATATGTGTGCTATTTCAAATATGATACGACATGCACAGTATAAGCTTGCTCTGAAACTTCACGAAGACGACTCACCCTGAGAACTTCTCTGCATATATATGCAATCCAGTCTTCCTTGAGACAATTCCCTTTCGTCTTCTTCACCAAATCAGTTACAGACCCAGCTCCGCAATACTCCATAACCAGCTGTGGAGGGGGAAAGAAGAGACAGTGATTTTCTCTGAAATGCTATGATTTAAGTAGAACAGAAATGTGCTAGAAACTAGATCACTACAGTTAGACCTAAAGTTAGACCTAAAGATAAAGCATTCTTTTCATTTCAACCATTTGCTGAAGACTTGTTGTTCCTTTCTAATGGACCAAAGCATGGAAGGGGATTTTCCTAACAAACATCTGTCTCATGGTGGCTCAGTTCAGATCAGCAAATCATGGGTTGTGGTTGTATGAATGAGACTAGGGAACCCCTGGGCTTGCCCTCTTGCTCCTTCCGCCTTCCTTCACATGCGACTTGACAGTGACATTAATTCCACAATCAGAGAAAGATGGAGCTAGTTATATTATGGTTTGTTATCCACTTTCCAAACCAGGATGCCTAACCACAGTTTAACTCTCGTTTGGAGAGAAGAAAACAAATAACAACATAGTATGTTCCAGAAGTAATGGCCAGCGTAAGCTTGCTGCAAGGAGAGGAGAAGAACGGAAAGTTGAGAGCAGCGTGTGAGCTGAGGATCCCTCCATCTCACGTTCATAGAGTTGGCAGTGCTGTTTCCCCAACACTTTGCCGTGCCAGTCTGGATGGATTGGGTGTCATTATGTTGCTATTTTTTGGCTTCTGAAATAATGACAAGTGATGCAATTTGGAGGGACTTATACCTGCCAACTTGTACTGGTAGTTATTTTTTGGAGTTATCCAGTTCCAATGGGTTCCAAAGTTTTACCCAAAAGACAAAAATTCCCCAGAGTTATAGACTCTAAAACTGGAGCTGGGAAATGGGCCAGGGCTGAGAATTAGCCTGGTGAGCTGCTTAAGGCACTCGGAGTCCTCTGCAGGAGCAGGATGGACTAGGGGGCATTGGGCCACACAAATACGAAAGTTGTTTCTGAACTGGTCAAGTGTAGCATAAACACTAAAAGCCTTCCTTTTGCCTGGTGTACAAAGCACTCAAGGGCTGCGATCACACACACTAAATAATCCACTTTCAATGTACTTTCCAACAGGATTTTTATTGTGTGAAGTGGCAAAATCCAATTCAAAGGTGCACTGAAAGTGGACTGAAAGTGGATTATTTAGTGTGTGTGATCGCAGCCTCAGTCTCAGGTACCCTACTTTCTTGAAGGGAAACAAGTCTGGGGAGAACAACAGCTGCATCAAATAACAGCAGTCTGTCTGCTCAAAGAAACTCTGGGTAGCCCCTGAAGAGACAACCGTCTACATGCAGTGGGATTTTTCTGTCTTTACCAAAACACTGGGCGCCTACCAAAATCTGGTCAGCAGTTGTTGACTTCGGGGTGCTCTCTTCTTTGGAATTACTTTTGTCACACGCACAAAGCAAACATGCAAAAGGGAATTAAATACCTAGACACGCGGGTCTGCATGCACACTCACACACAGTTCCCCTTCTCCATCTTGCCTGTAATAGCTTTTATATATTATTTTTTAAATAACTAAAGCATCTTCTAACATTGCAGGCAGCATTTATTTCCATTCCATTTTCTACTCTGACCACAATTACTAATGTCATGGACAACTGTGCAAGGTGACAATTACAGAGGCCATCAGGCAGCTTCCGGATGGTCAATAGCCATGACTGATCTCCCAATGTAACCACAAAACTGTAGGGCTTGGAGAAGACCTAAAGGCAACTGAAGCCCAAGTTCCTTACACTCAGGTGTGATATTCCAGACCGCTGTCAGGTTCAGCCAGAAGGTGCCCCTTGAAGTGAGCTCCTTTGGGACCCAAAAGAAGGCGCTCAGCAGTACAACACACACCAGAAGGTTCCAGTTACAATGGACAGTGTTTCCAGTTAAAGAAGGCTGCCAGTGAGGGGAAGACCTGGAGAGCCAGTCATAGTACTGAGTTGGAGGGACCAACAGTCTGACGACATCAGTGGCTATTAGCCTCAAGGTACAGATAGGATCTCTCAGTCTGGGGCAAGTGAGGCACTGTATTCTTGGTGTTTGGTTGGGGGGCAACAATGGGAGGGCTTCTAGTGTCCTGGCCCCACTGGTGGACCTCCTGATGGCACCTGCTATTTTTGGCCACTGTATGACAGGATGTTGGACTGGATGAGCCATTGGCCTGATCCAACATTGGCTTCTCTTATGTTCTTATGACATCAGGATGCTTTATATATGTTAATTTCCCTCTCAAGGCCCACCGTGGCTCCACCTGACTTAGCCAATCTTTCAGTATTTCCATGGGAGGCTTGAGTGGCTTCCAATCTGAGTCCGTTTGTTTCTGCGTGCACCACTACATTCCTAGCTTTGCTCTACATGTTGCCACATATTCTGCTCCGCCAGCAGTGGCCTGCCCTTCTGGCTATTTCTTGCCTGCTTCCTCATTCCAACCACCCACTGGTTAGACTTCTTTGCTCAGACCTTGGCTGGTCTCTGACTTTACCATGGGGTCTGACTCTCCTACTGGTTTAAATACTAAGTCCCTTGGCTGATTTATGATCACAACAAATATATATATATATATATATATATATTTTTTTTTTAAAAGTACTAAGGTTTGATGGGAACTGTCGGATGCTGCAATCACTTGGGACTATGATGGGGTGTCTTGACCAAAGCAAGTATAACTTTATTCAGAACAAACAAACAAAAGCCACCCGAAGCCTACCAGAGTCCTTCACAGCAGCTTGCTTAGCCTTACTTCCCCAGAGCCAGAAGTAAAACCTGGGCTGGAACTCGAGAGGAACTAATATTAAATATGGAATGGACTTCCAGCTATCACAGGACCCAAGGACAACTGAATTCCCAGATAGGGAAGTCGAAAAAAAAAATGCAACTGGACACATACCCACAGCTGGTCGTCCTGACCCGAAGGACTTTTCTTGACAAACGCTCCATAATACGTTGCAATATTCCTGTGATGAGAATATTTCTTCAACATATTAATTTCCAGTTTGATTTCTTCTTCCTCATCCTGTGGCAACAGAGATCAAAGGTGGAGATGTGTAAAAGAGCTGGCTACTTCCCAAAAACACTGATCTGAGCCCAAAAGAGTGTTCAGAATGGTGCTCACATGTAGTGTTGCAGGGCTCAGCGTCTTGCACTGGTGGGCACAGAAGACTCAGAAGTGGGCAAGGCTCCATGGGCAAAAGAAACAGTTACATGCCCTGGGATGCAGCTGTTCGTCTCCATTATTTCCATCACAGGGCTGTGGTTAGCATCACCCAGCCCACGCCATGGAGTCACAAACCCATTTTCCTCTGACACCCCCCACAAGAGCTGCACACAGCCTCTACTGCCTGGCCCAGCATGTGGCCCCACACCTCCGACCTCACTCTCAGCCCCACCTGGAGGCAGTCCGGGCCCCTCAACCCTAGAGGCACACCCTCTCCTCCCAGGGCCCTCACGGCCGTTATCCAGCCTCGCCCGACAGAGTGCTGATTAGGGCAAATTCATCTGACCAAGATCTTCCTTCCCCATCATCCAACCTTTGTCCCAGCCCCAACCCCAGAGCATCTCTTGTCTGGACAAGCCCAGGATGGTCATGCCAATGCCCTCAGTATCCATGGCCTGCCTGTGTATACCCCATCTCTTTGCCACACACAGCTCATATCTGCTTCCACAAGGCTCGTGCACGGGAATTCCCCAACAAGCTGTGACTCTCAAAATGTGCTTAGAGATTCTTTTATCTGCAGGCAAACAGAAATCTCTACAAGTACATTGGGAGGTGCTGTTTGTTCAACTCAAGTTATTGCTGGGCACAAAGGGGTTAGTGGTAATGCGCATGAGGTGACTTTACACATTCAGAAATCATTGTGAAACCCACTCACACTTCTGGGTCAAAGCACACACCCTTAACCTCAAAAGACAATAATATCAATTCAGGGTTAATACCACTTCCTGATGATCCCTTCTTTGGGTATTATTATCCTTTAGAAGATCTGCTGCTGTTTGTTTGTTAACTGAAAACTGAAAACGAAGAGAGAACAACCGTACTTCACCAGATGACCTTGAACAAGCCACCGTTTTTCTCAGGCTAATCAACACAATATAGGGCTAACAATCCTGGCCTACTACACAGATTTGTTTTAAGGATGATTGAGGAAATAACACAGATGATGCGCTTTGACGACTAAAATGTTAATATCTGCTTTTGAGCTTTAGGCAGCTAACAGCATTCTTACAATTTACAATTAAAACAAGGCACTGCAACATAGCACATACAGCAGAAACGCCATAAAATTGCCAGCAAAATCCTCACTGTCTGAATCCAGTTTACAAAATCCAAATATTCAACAAGCCCCCAAAGACCTGTACCTCTGACCAGGTACAACCTTGGCTTTGTTTCCATTGTTTATTGAGTCTATGTTTTACTGACTACTAGGGAACAATCCTAATCAGGTCGATTCAGAAGTAAAGACCCATTTTATTCACTGGAGTCTTACCCTCCAGGGAAGTGTTCTTAAGACTACAGCCTTTACTGTTCAGACTTCGGGTGATCAATTTTTGTGACATTCCAGCTGTTGTTTGACAGACCCTGTTTCAGGCAAGGTCTCACCATTCTGTACCCCAAGTTGCACAAAAGAAAAAGGAAAGTGAAAAAAACAACCATAGGAGGAACAGCAACTCAGCTGGGGCGATTAAAGTGGGCTGAAACACACACACTAAATAACACTCTTTTGATCCACTTTCAATGCACTTTGCAACTGGATTTTACTGTGTGAAATGGCAAAATCCACTTGCAAACGATTGCTGAAGTGGACTGAAACTGCATTATTTAGCATGCGCAAAAACGCCCCTGGCAATAACCAACTCCACACAGGTCTACCTGGAAGTCAAAGCATAGTCAGACAAATGATGAGAGAGACAAGAAGCAAGGTACCACAAGCAGTCACTATAAACCATATAAACATATAAGAAAACATTCTTGGAAATTATGCGTTGTTCCAGCACATTCATCCGATTTCATACTCACAAAAAGTTTTTTCTCTGCTTGTTCATTCTGTTTTGAGGAGTGTTTTACACTGCAGACTTTGAAATCTATATTTACATTCAGCTTAATACAGCACTAACACTGTATTGAGCTGAATGTAAACATACAAGATCTGCAGTATAAAAAGACTCCTCTAAACAGAATGAACAAGCAGAGAAAAAACCTTTTTGACTGCTGCGGTACCTTGATAGAGGACCAAACACAGGTGTGGAGCTGGCCCATTGGACCACAACAGTTGATCAGATAATTTGGAATAATTTATATCTACATCGAAAAAAGGACTGTGTAAAGCCACTCTGAGCTGTACTGTACAGAGGAACTTTGAGCACAGACAGTTTGGTTTACAAGAACACTTTAAAGATTTGTATATTATGAACTGGAATGTGTTTTGTACCATAATATAATTATGGTAATTTGTACCATAATATAAATGCTTAATAATAATTACTGAATAGATTGAATAATAATATCACAGTTGTTTTTTGTTTACTTACAACCTCCAGGCGGCACCTAGAAATCTCCTGCTATTACAATTGATTTCCAGGTGACTAAGATTAGTGCCCCTGGAGAAAATGGTTGCTTTGGAGGGTGGACTCTATGGCATTGTCCCCTGCCGAGATCCCTCCCCTCCCCAAACCCCACCCTGTCCAGGCACCACCCTGAAAATCTCCAGGACCTTTTCCACAGTAGTGAAATTCCCTGCATTTACATTTTTTAAACTGTGATGTGACATTTTCTGCGGCAGATTTTTCCTCACCAGGTGCAAACCCAAAGTTTTCTCCTTCTTATCTTGCATTCTTGGAACTCCCTAAAACTGGGGATTCCAAAAACACAGAACAAGAAGGAGAAAACTTCGAGATTGCGCCTGGTGAGGAAAAGCCTAAAGTGGAAAATTTCACGTAATACGCAGTTTTTAAAACATTGATGTGGGGAATTCACTACTGCGGAAATGGTCCAGGTATTTCCCAAGCCAGAGCAGGCAATCCTAAGAGAAAACCACAGTGCAGGGGTAACGTCCAGGGCCAATCCCTGAAGGCAAAGATATTGCAACCAGAGACTGCAGTCGAAAGGATTTGAAAGAGGTGGCTCCCTTAGGAACAGACCTGCAGGCAGTAACAAAGAGGGAAAAGAAATCTTAATGAAAGAAAGCCTTCTGGCTCTTGCTTAGTCACTCAGCCCATAAACTTCATTGAAGAGGACTTGCTCTATTCAAAAACAAAAGACTCGGCTACTTCTGCATCTGCTGGAGGCTGGAGCAGGGCGAGAACCATCAGAGGGGATGGGGCCATGGATCCAGGTTGATTCACACGATTATAGTAAAGCACTCTGACATCCTGAGAGCACACTTTTAAAAGGTTACAAATACATACATAAAGGCTAGGGATACCAACCTCATAGTGGGACCAGGAATTCTCCCACGATTACAATTGATCTCTAAAACTTACACAGGTCCATTTTCCTTGGAGAGAATGGCAGCTTTGGAGGACTGATTTATGGCACTGCATCCTGGCTAGGGTTGCCAGATCCCCCCTGGTCACTGGTGGGGGATGGGAGGGGGAGAGGATTTCTAGATCCAGTCTGAGAAGCTCCTGGAGAGTTGGGGATGGAGCCTGGGGAGGGCAGAGACCTCAGCAGGGTACAATGCCTCAGAGTCCACCCTCCAATGCAGCCATTTTCTCCAAGGAAATTGATCTCTTGTCATCTGGAGATGAGTTGCAATTCCAGGGTGTCCCCAAGTCCCACCTGGAGGCTGGCATCCCTGATCCCTGCTGAGGTCTCTCCCCTCCTCAAACCCCACCTTCCTCAGGAAGAACCTCTTTGTCTCCAAGAAGTTCCCAACCTGGAGCTGGCAACCCCAATGAAGGCGACTCTCCTAACAGATAATGTGAAAGGCACTATATAACATTACTGTTCACTGAATTTTAACCCACCCTTCCTCTAAGCAGGGTTGCCAGCTCTGGGTTGGAAAATACCTGGAGACTTTGGGGCTGGATCCAGGAGAGGGCGGGGTTTGGGGAGAGGAGGGACTTCAGGATGGTACAATGCCTTGGAGTCCACACTTCAAAGCAGCCATTTTCTCCAGGGGAGCTGATCTCTGTCAGCTGGAGATCAGCTGTAAAAGCAGGAGATCTGGCAACCCTACCTCTAAGAAGCTCAGAGTGGTATATATGGCTTTCCCCCAATTTTTATGCTTACAACAATGCTGTGAAGCAGATAGACAGCAAGCGGGCCAAGGTTGGCTAGTGAGCTTCATGGCATAGTGGGGTCTTGAACTCAGATCTCTCCCTGATCATTTTACAACTATACCAGACTGGGTCTCTAAGTGCTCAGTGATGCCTCCGATCCTTTTGTTAGCAACATAGGTTAAGAAGTGCAAAGAGGCAGGCCTAATGCTCTGGCATATTGCAGTAAAACATCTTTTCCACATAACCACCAGCATCTCGGTTAAAAGGTGCTAGAGCTTTGATCTCACTGTAAGGGCCCTGCCCACTTCACGCTCTCAGATAACAGGAAGCCAAGCTGGTGGGGGAGATGCTGAGGAAACCACACTGGCTCTTTCAGGAACAGAGCTGTAGATTAACAACGTTTGAGTCCATTGGCACCTTTTATTCAAGGTATAAGCTTTTGTGTGCAAGCACACTTCTTCAGGGAAATGGAAATTACCAGTCCATACATATAGGTACATGATTTACTGCTCACCTTCTAACTGTATGTACGAACTGGTAATTTCCATTTCATTGTATCTGAAGCGGTATGCACGCACAAAAGCTTATACCTTGAATAAAACTTTGTTGGTCTTAAAGGTGGCACTGGACTCAAACTTTGTCCTGCTGCTTCAGACCAACACGGCTACCCCACCTGAATACCTCTCTAGCCGAGAGAGAGGGTAAGAGCTGCAGACTGAAAGTTCCCACACCCCTCCCAGAAACATGACACTGCAGCGGCTCTTCCTGACAGATGGGCAGATGAGCCCAGGGTGACCACAGCATCCTGCTGCCTGAGCTGCTGGCAATAAAGCAGTTCAGGATCAAAGCTTAAAGATAAAAGGGGCCCAGAACTGCCAAGCTGAGAGGCTGCCAGAAAGGGTCCTCAGAAAAGAATGAAAACATTTTGCAATGGTTTCAAGAGGAGGATGTCAAAGCCTTTTTCCTCCCGGATCACTGAGAATTTTTATCCATCAATCTGTCAGGAGCGGTATCTGCAAAGACACAGCTGGTGGTAGGCAGGGCTTGCTGGACACAAAGGTCAGGTCCTGGGTAGAATCAAAGCCAGCCCAGAGAGAATAAGGCCTAACAACACCAAGTTTGGTAAGCAGACAAGCTGAGAAACAAAGTATGTTGTCATCCCAGGCAGGGTACACTCATCCCCTCCTGAGCTAGCAAAATGCCCCTGGGGAGCTCAGAACTAGGGCATGCATGTACAGGGACAGTCCGCTGCTGTCTGTTGCCAGTGGCCAGCATTCACAGGTATACTGCTCCTGAACATGGAGGTTCCATTTGGCAATCATGGCTGGTAGAGACTTGGCAAGAGCAATTTGCTGGGAAGCCTGAAGCAAGTAAGCACTGGAAAAGAGTTGGGACTTTCCACCTGCCCCCCTTCAAGGCCACCAATTATTCACAAAAGAGCAAGGCTAGTATATTTGGGCAAATGGGCTAGCAGGATTGGCTGTTGGCTAGTAGCTTTCTCAAACTTATTAACAGGGCTGAGCTAACGCACATGACAGGCTTCTCAGAATTGTTTAATCCTTTTTTAAAAAACAAGTAAATCAGGTCCGTCACCCCATCTTGCCATCATGGTCATAATGACGAACCCCGCACATGATGTGTTGTGTGATAAAATAAATTGCAGAGATGATGGCAGATAACTGAGCATCATATCTGGCTCACTTTACCAGCACTTGGCACTGAATTCCTTAGGCCTCAGATGATATAATACAACCCCAAAAAACCAGGTTGCAACCCCCCCTTCTCCCACCTATAAAGTGGTTGCAAAATCTATTACTATTAGTAAGACTTACTCAATAAAACCCTCTGTGTAAATCAGGAATTCCTAACCTCCACACTACAAGACATAAAACTAATTAAATAACTGAAAACTTCTGTGAACCAAAAACTAATCGTAGAGGGAGGCTTCCTACAGCACATCTGCACGACTGACTGTTCTGGCACTGCTTTCTTCTAATATTTGCTCTTCTTTTCATTAGGCTAACTGGAGGAGGCTGGTTGTTCCTAGTGTTCTTCCAGTTGAGAGCCAGTAGGGTGTAGTGGTCAAAAGGTTCAAATCCCCATGCTGCCCTGGAAGCTTGCTGGGTGACCCTGGGCCAGCAACACTCGCTCAGCCTAATCTACCTCACAGGTCAAGACAGGTGGCCGTGTTAGTCTGTCTGTAGCAGCAGAAAAAGAGCATGAGTCCAGTAGCACTGTAACAACTAACACAATTTGTGGCAGGGCAGGAGCTTTCGTGAGTCACTGCTTACTTCTTCTGCCACAAATTTTGTTAGTCTTAGGGTTGCCAGCCTCCAGATGGGGCCTGGGGATCTCCCGCTTTTACAACTGATCTCCAGCTGACAGAAATCAGCTCCCCTGGAGAAAATGGCTGCTTTGGAGGGTGGACTCTATGGCATTATACCATGCTGAGGCCCCTCCCCTCCCCAAACCCCACCCTCTCCTGGATCCACCCCCAAAGTCTCCAGGTATTTTCCAGCACAGACCTGGCAACCCTACTTTGAGGTGCTACTGGACTTGTGCTCTTTTCTCTTGCTACGTCACCGGGTTGTTGTGAAGATAAAATGGAGGCGAGAAGAACACTGTAAGCTGCTTTTGAGTCCCCACTGGGGGAGAAAGGCGGGAGATAAATATTGGAAATAAACAATAAAATGTCATTTGGTGTGATTAGAGCAGTCAACCACTCCCAATACAGGGAAGCAGCAGACTTACCAGCCTCTGAACGTAACTGCCTGTAGCATTTATGCACAAGTTGGTGTTCTGAGCTGGCCTCCTTCCAGTCAGGAAGTCATTTCAGAAAAGGGACTCATGAAGAAATACAACAGGTAGCCTGCTCTTACTTGAACACGTCCTAAAAGCAAACATGTAAGAGCCAAAAAAAAGGCCTCCAGTTTTAAATCAGAAAACAAATACATGCCAGGTTGGTCACATGCTGGGGATATATCAAGATCAGGTGCAGAACTGACCACAAGGTAAAAGGCTTCTTCAACTTCTTCATGCAACCAGTCTGCAGAACAGCCAGCAAACCGTGCCCCCAGAAATGCCCCCAGGTATTTCCTCTCTGCTCTAATCAAACGGATGACAATATATGTATTGTACCTCTGCATCCTTTATAAGCATTCTTTTTTCTATATTTTGTGCGTGTGTATGCCTGGAAGTCATGGTTGACTTCTGGCGACCACTAGCGGGGCTTGGACGCTTTAGAGAAGTGGCTTGCTATTGCCTGCCTCTTCGTCCCGGCCCTGGTATTCCTTGGAGGTCTCCCTTCCAAGTACTTGCCAGGCTTGGCCGTGCTTAGCTTCCAAGATCTGATGAGATCGGGCTTGCTTGGCCTATCCAGGTCAGGGCTCTTTACAAGCACTTTTTACAACACCCCTCCCATCTTCTGACTAGGATAAAAGATCTCAGATTTTTACTTGTGTCTGATGAAGGGAGCTTTGACTCTCGAAACTCTTGTTGGTCTCTAAGGCTTTATGGGACTCGAATCTAACTGCTCCACTGCAGATCAACATGGCTAACCCTCTGAAATGAATGCCATTTGATACTCTCACTGTACCCCCAACTTAGGGACAGCAATTAACAGCCTCCCTGCCCTTTTAAAGTGGGGAGACAAAAAGCAACACTTTGCATCTCATCCTCTCCTCCGTTCTGGGTCTACAGTGGCCTAGTTTTAAGAGAGCAAATAGCTGGCATGAAACGGACAAAGATGTTATGAAAACACAGCGGGAGCCACAGCAAACCGACAGGAAATCTTCTATTTGCTATCTCTGGAAACAGATAATCACCCAGAAATAAGCAGGAAGAGCCATCGTGGCTTCATTATTATAGACCAGCACAAAATATACGCAACCAGCATCCTCGATTTGCCATGCCCCAATTGTATGAATATGTCTGAAAACAAGACCAGGTGGCTACACAACCACCCTCCACAAAAGAAAAGCACCACTCCGGAGGACTATATTTATACAAGCAGCTCATTTTCTCCACCCCAAATCAACCATAATTTCAAACAATCTGACATGTTGCTTTATACGTCCCCATTCTGACTTTTATTATTAACTAGCAAGCTGCCAGTTGTTATGACAGGCAGGGTCTGTCCTTGCATGTTGACTGCAGGGACCCCCGTATGGGAAGAGAAATACACCCAGCCCCATTCCCAGAGGAGTCTGGCCTGTACACCCCCGGGGGTGATGGGCTGCTCTGCCTTGACTTGTCATGCTGCTCCCAGTTGCAGAACTTTCTTTTTTAAATCGTAAGAATTAATGCTATTTAGATTCATTTATATAGGGGGAAGTAAAGGGATGACTGTGAAGGTGGGGACTAAAGCTGGACACTGGACAATCAAGCCAGTTACTGTCTACATAGCCCCACCCCTTCATCTGCATAGCCCCGCCTTGAGTTTCATCTGTTGGTCATGGTCAAGACTTGGGAACTGGCTTTTACACAGATTCCCCCCCTCCTTCCAGAACAGCCAGACGATCCGCTTGCTCACCTCGGTAACATTCATAACCTTGATCGCTGCTAGCTGCCCAGTTTTCACATGGCGACCCTAGGAAAGTGACAAAACGGCATAGGTAAATAAGCACATAATGCAAGCGTAATTACACAGAGTAATGACCTGTGCAAACCACTGAATCAACTCAGTCATTTCAAAAGGTGTAGTCATTATAGGCTGGGTTTTTAAGCTGTTCAGCTGAACGAAAACAATTTGCACGGTACCCGATAGCAGCAAATCAATATTAAACCACCAGGGTGAGGATAGTCAGTGAAGTGCAGAGCAGTAATGGATAGCAGGAAGGTAGATCGCCCCCAAATTGCTTTTATATTCTGCCTTGACAACGCCAGAATGTATTCAGTATGGCGCAAACCCTTTGCAGTGAGGTAGTAACAGGACTGCCAACCAGCCAGTATTTTATAGGTTGGGACAAATAATATTATGTTCCATCCGGTACAGGTTTTGGAGCACAGTTTATAGCTCAGTGGCAGAACACAAGTTTTATATGTAGAAGTTCCAGGCATCTGTGATTTAAAATACGATCTCCAACAGCTGGCCTGGGAAAGACCCCTCTCTGCAACCTCGGAGAGCCATTGCAACTCATCACAGCAGACAATACTGAGCTAAATGTATTTACTAATGGATACCCTGTTTTTCCAACCATCCAAAGCAGCTAGATGGACCAAGAATCAAATTCAGTATAAGACAGCTTTGTTTGTTCAGAAAACTAGGGGTCTGAAAAGCCAGAAAACTCCAAATTCTGCCAAGCTCCATATATGACCCAGCAGACACATCTGCAGAGAGGCGCTTTACCCTTTACCGTTACAGTAGGCAAAGATTCAGTTTCAAATCAAACAAAATTCATTTCCCTGTATACAAGCTGCCATGCTGGGAGAGGGTAGCAAGGTAAAAACCCTTCTGTGGACCCAGGACTGACAAAGGGCGCTCAGCCCCAACATTCTCACTTTGCAGAACCCAAGGAGGTCAGAGGCAACATGAGATGATTTTTAGTTTGTGCCCCTCCCTCTTCCGATTTAAGGGGGTCTTCTTTTACATCAGCTGGTCTCTCTCCCCCATCCACACACATCCTCTAATTTTAGTTTAGCACCACAAATATGCACGACACTTTCTTTCGTATACACAAACACACATCAGTGTCGCTGACTGCAGATCCTGTCTGCTACCCTGGACAGACATTTGTTCTTGGTTTGCGTCCAGCTGACGTCACCCATCTCGACTCTGCTTCCTTTAACAGTTCTTGTTCCTTTGTGCAAGGCCATTGTTTGCAAATGTTTTCAGGCATTGAAAGCGTTACATTATAGCATGAAGGCCTTCCAGACTAGCTGGCACCCTAATTTAACTCCCAATTTTTGCCTGGAGTAAAATGCTCTGCTGGTTTTCTCTGGTCAATAAACCAATCGGACAAGTTTAAGGGGACTTATTTGCACACACTGATTTATGTTAAAATGCACGGGAATGGAACGTTATCTGTTAGCTACCAACCAGGCTACGTTAATGGGGAAAAAAAGTTGTAAACAGCTCGGTACATGCACAATCCAAAAGGAGAACAATATCCACAGAGTATGTTTTATTAGGACCAACCAATCTCTTGTGCTAATTTGGTTGTTCCTGATAAAAAGTATTACATGGTTTTTGTTTTATGTTGACAAGAACAATAGGAAAAATTATTGAGAAATTACTCATGAGTTCAGTGATCAATTTATTTAAAATATATCTATATATTATATCAAATATTTATACATAGGTTTGTGGCTAACTTTAATGGCCCAGGAGAAAACTTCAAATAGTTAATATACTTTTTAAAAAAACACACCCTTGAAACGGCCAATTTTTCAAGGATTACTCCATCTGAAACCAGAGCAAATGATTTACATCACCCGTCGTGACAGCTGGGCCGGAAAAATCCATCACTCTGTGGCAGTTAATTAGCAGGGACTTCTTCACCGTAAAGAATCCAAAAGAGTCCTTGATGGGTTTATATCATTCTGATTAAGGCCCATCCCTTTTGTTTTAATCACTTTGTAGGGAAGCTTGCTGGAAGAAAGCTGATATTATAAACCTTCGGTGGCAGAGTCCCCCTGTTTTGTTCGCTGGATTTGGGAAACTGTAACTCAGAAGATCCACATTTTCCTCTGGGGAATTTTGAGTACCCATTCCTGACATAACAGAGTATCTAAGCAGTAGCACAATTCCAGACTACCTTGTAGAATCTATTTCTGCCCCTTTTGCCATCTTCTTTGGTTTAAGCATCAAGCCATCATTGGCAAAGCCAGCTGCTCTTTAGGGACAAACACATTTGCACTGGGTCCCTCCACTTCAGGACTCAAGGGCCAAAGGCAGGACCTAAATCTGGAGCCAGAGAGCATCAAGTGAGAGATACAGCCTGTGTACCACCACTAAATTATGGCCAAACCAGAGAATTATGGCGGGAGCAGGAAGACCGGCAAAGAACTTGCACCTTGTGGGCTGTACGCAGGAATTTATTAATCTGTTCAAGACATTTCTAACCCACTTTTCTCTAACAAGGACTTGAGGAAAGCTGACAGTGATATTTAAAAAGCTATCCATTACAGATGTTAAAAGCAGAACCACAGGAAACATTTACCAAATTTTGACAGCCAGCATTACAAGCCCTAGTAAATTATTCTGTCTTGGAGCATTCCCTAAAAATCAAGAAAAGAAGATGCCTTCCTTTACTTCCACGAAAGCTACTCTGCAGTGTGGGAGCCATCAAAGAAAAAGGCTGAGATGGGACTGCTGGAGGGACACAAAGAGGGCACTGTTTCGTTTGTCTTGGGAAAGATGGTCAGACCAGGTAAGGCCTAATAAACACCAAGCCTAGGTTGGTCTTCTGGTATGAGCAAAAAGGGGCCCGGTTTCTGTTGTATGGCCATGGATCTACTTGCCTCTTGCTTTGCTTTTTCACTTCCATTTCACCTCACTGAATATATCCAATCCAATTTCAGTTTATTGCACATGGCCAATGGCCGTTACAAGTACAGTACAATACAATAGAAACTATAAAATACAGAATAAAATCTGCATCAAAACATAGGAATTAAAGATATAAGATGAGTGTCAAACATAAAACTGGCTACATTCTTAAAATAATATATGATAAAAAACTAAAACTACAAAATGAATATAGGGTTTGGAGTCAGGGCCTTAACATAGACCTGGCTATTCAGCAGGCAAAGATTCAGTCGACTTGATTACTCCCAGAAAAGCATTTTTAGGATTGCTATCTATGTGTATTACCTGATATGCCCACACGTCAGCTCTTGGGAAGGAGCTGCAAGCCACATTAAGGGGAAGACAGAGAATTTTTGTTTGTTTGTTTTAGTTGGGGGAGCCAGGATGGAGATATTTTCATTCCAAATCCTGAAGATATAAGTAGGTTAAATTTAGCAACTGCATGTAGTAAACCTCTAGTTACCAGAGGTTGCCAAGAACTGTCTTGAAGCAAAATCGGGGGGGGGGGGGGGGAAGGTGGGTGTGTCACACTTTCTACAAATCTGCCTACGTCTCTATTCTGGAAGTCTCTTTGTGTCAAGAGTTATAATTCATGACTTCACAGGTGTGTGATGGAATGAGACGTTCACAAATTCAAACACCAACAGGCATTTCACACAGAACCGTATTAGTACCGGTTCCCTAATGGAACATATTGGCCCTTTTACACAGAAACGTGCCTCTCCCATTGGGGAAGCGTTCCTGAGCCAGTTTACTTTGAAACCTCCTCCCAAACATTCTTTAGTTCTTGTACCGGTCCTGAAGCACTATGGGGTGCTGTGTGAAATGCCCCCGAAGTGCTTCCTCCTCCGATAAGTGTATCGTGCCTCTTTTCGCCTGCGCGGGTGATCTCTGTGAATTTTTTTTTTAAAGAGCCGATCCAGGCTGAGTCTTAAAATGCCGGGGGGAGGGGTGTGAGAGAGAGAGAGAGCAAGGTCCAGGCTGAATCTTAAAACGCTCTGTGTGTGTGTGTGTGTGTGTGTGTGTGTGTGTGTGTGTGTGTGGCAAAAAGAAGCTTGAAAGGAAAGTGGCAGTCTGAAATGGCAAACCGCTTCGAAGACGGCTCCAAAACGGTAGGGGAAGGGCTGTCTGAAATGACTGTCATTGTACCGGTTTATTCCAAGCCGGTTCAGTAACATTTTTAAAGGTGTAGTGTGAAATTCCCCTCAAATTTGAAGGGGCATGAAAATGCTGCGTGGAAGTGAATATTAATATGAACAAACAAAAGAAACAAACAAAAGAAAAAGAATCTTACCACCCAATTTGAGTACATATTAAAAACGCCACATCACTGTAACAGAACACAGGAAGGGATTTTCCCCTTAGGATTTTGGTTCCCCCCCCCCCCACACACACTTCATGCGAGCCAGTACAAATGACCACAACTGAAGACAGAAAAGGACAATTTGTACTATAAAACTAAATACGCCCTTTGGTGATACTTTACGCTCCAGCAACAGGCTGAGGAATGGACACACTTGTTTTACATTACGCAAAGGAGTTCATACCCAAGAAGTGAAATCACAGAATGAGCCGCTACCATGACGTCTGGCAGCAACATGCCTTCCCCAACAATCAATGAGTTATTACTAATCTCCTACAACACCCAAATATATATTCTTCTGGTTCCTGGAAAAGGCATCTCTACACACATGGGGTCATAAATTGTGCATTTCGATTGAGATGAGACAATGTACTTTCTTCCCCAATCTATATATCTAATAACAAAGTGCCCACCCCCGTGCGGATACCTAAATCCGTGCAGGGGGGCACTTGGGGGGGAGGGAGGTTGTTCTACACATGGGGGCTACTCCCCCCATGTGCAGAAAAATCCTAAATGTTAAAAAAACTTTTGGGGGGATATTTAAATCCCCTCAAAAGTAAAAGCGTTCTCTGCGCAGGCGCAGAGAATGCTTTGGCTGGGTGGAGGGCTCGGTGGGCCTCGCCACCACTGCCGCTTTCAGGGAGGGAGGAGGGGAGGAGGCTCGGCATGCCATCACTGCCACTGCCGATTCTTGGGAAGGGCGGGGGGAGAAGGGAGGGAGGAGAGGTGGCTCGGCGCACTGCCGCCACTGCCGCTGATTTTCAGGAGGGAGGGAGGGGGAGGAGGCTTGGCGCACAGCTGCCGCCAATTTTTGGGAGGCGAGGGGGAGGAGGCTCGGCGTGCATCCGCCACCACCGCCAATTTTGGGGAAGGGAGGGGGGAAGGAAGAGGGAGGGGAGAGAGGAGGTTCGGCGCACGGCTGCCAATTTTTGGGAAGGGAGGGAGGAGGGAGGGAGGGGAGGAGGCTCAGCGTGTGGCTGCTGCCACCACCAATTTTCAGGGAGGGAGGGGAGAGAGGCTCACCTCCCCCCCCCCACACGAGTATCGCGGGTCCTACTGCTTGTATTTATTTATTTATTTATTTTTAAAAATCAGAATTCTGCAATTCAGAAGACACAGGACTAAATTTGCAGTGCAAGCCACGGACTTCAGTGCACTCAAAAGGATATAACTCTGCTGAGGATTGCACTGATAAGGGCAGGTGACCCAGGTGTGAAGTGCTGGGTGGGGGGGAAGGGGGGGAGACACCAAGCTCACAGGCCGTGGACTACAGGCTGTGGGCTCACCTATTCATTCAGCAGCTGAAATAAATCACATGAACAGTTCAGCTTCACCTGTAAAGTGGTCAGCATACTGGTGTGGGGGCAATATTTTGATTTTAATTCTAAGGGAACATTTACAACGTCAGTGTCCATTCAACAAATGGTTGTGATGTGGTAAAAACAACCCAATGTCATGAGAGCAATACAAATTACAAATTAGTTTTTATTGCTTTATATAAGGTAGGCACAAATGGAGATTTATGGATCATAGTGCACAAGTTGCTCACTGGGGATAAACCACCTGGGCCGATTCCGCACCGGTGGTTGCCCTGGTGTCGTTCCCCGATAAAATCCACGGCAGACCAACAGTTCCCCACTTGTTGCCCCAGGTCAGCAGTTGGCCCGAATCTAATCCTCGTTCCTGCCGGATCTTCCGTTTCAGGGATTTTCAGGGGGGGGTGTTTTGCCACGGGGTTGAAGATGGGGCATTCTAGTGGGGAACTCGCAAATCGGGGATTTTTGCTCCACCCCTTTAATGCCCCTCTGCTTCTTTCCCTCCCCTCCTTTCCCTTTCCCGCCCTGGCAAGAGCGGGTTCCCCCCCCCCCACATCGTTGCGTCATGAGACCATGACACCACAATGATGGATCAGTGTGTGTCATGATGTCGTAACGAAGAGAGTTTTCTATGTAAAATTGTGTGGACACAATTTTTGCGGGGGTTACATGTGTTGTGTTGTATGTTCCCCTGCCATTTCCCTTCCCTTTCCCACCCTCCCTTTCCCCTCCAACACTGGTGCTGTTTTTTTTCCTTTTTCACTGGTCAACAATGGATCAGTGTTGTGTCATGATGTCGTAACGCAATGATGGGGGCGGCAAAAAAACCCCGCTCGTGCCAGGGCAGAAAAGGGAGGGGAAAGCACGCCTGTTTCCTGAAATGGGTGGTTGCGTTGTAATGCAACCACGCCCCCAATCAAAAAAAAAAGAAGGGGGAAGAGAGGGAAAGGGACGCTAGATTCGGGGCAAGGTGACAAATGCGGAACTCCCTCAACAGAATCAGGCCAATTATACCCGGGGGGAACGGAGAGCAAATCACTGGTGCGGAATCGGCCCTGGAGACACTCTTCACCTGGAACACCATTTGGACTGGGCCAGCCATTAGAAGAACCTAGTGAAAGCATTCCATTTAGTTCCCAAATACGGAAATAGTTATACATGCTAACAGGAAGGGTTTCCAGCTCTTGGAAGGCATGGGGTGGGGCCACAGAAGAGATAGCACCCAAGGAGAACAGACCATATACCCAGGGACAGAGATGAGGGAAAGCCAACTCAAAATGCTTTATATAAGGGGTACGCTGATTCCATTCCACCAAACAATATATTTGAATTGTTTT
Organism: Lepidodactylus listeri; assembly: GCA_029233225.1. Taxonomy (NCBI): domain Eukaryota; kingdom Metazoa; phylum Chordata; class Lepidosauria; order Squamata; family Gekkonidae; genus Lepidodactylus; species Lepidodactylus listeri. The sequence goes on from JARCFY010000013.1 coordinate 41,716,563, forward strand.
CCAAAATGCTAAATACTGCATTCTTTAATAATATGCTGTATGTGCAAACTACAGTGCGGCCACCTGCTTGAATTATATTCCCTAATCTTGCTTGAAATCCTTTCCCAAAAGAATCTATTAGAATAATAAAAAGACCTGACTAGTTTCCCAAAACCAGGAGTTCTGTGGCAAATTGAAGCATTAACAGTGTCTCCTTTTTCAGCTGACAGTTTTTCAGATTAAGGTGGAGGCATAGGCGTCAACTATGGGGGGCTTGAGGGCTTGGGCCACCCCTGAAATTTTCCAGGGGGGACTGAGCCCCCCCCCAGAGAAACGGAGTGCCCGCCGCCATGCCTCCCTGCTGCGCCAGGGCCCTTCCTAGGTCCCTGCTGCTGCAAAAGCCTCTCTCTCCCCCCACCCGCCCGGCTCCCCCGCACCCACTCCTCCCTCTCTCCCTCCCTCTCTCCCTCCCGGCGGGGGGAGTGGCCAGGCGGGGGAAAGGAGAGGCGGCAGGGACATCATCTCGGCAGTGGTGGGGACATTGTCCCAGTGGCAGCAACATCGTCCTGGCGCACACGTGTGCAAGAGCCCCTTCTCGGGAATTAGAAAACTTGACGCCCCTGGGTGGAGGGTAGTTTAGTGGTAGAGTACACAGTTCGCATGCAGAAGGCCTCCAAGTTCAGGCACAGGAATCTCCAAGTAAATGGATCTCTGGTAGCAGGGGTGGGAATGATCTATAGTTAGCACCCTGAAATCCACTTCCAGTCATAGCATAGACAGTGGTTTGATTCAGGACACCTCCAGATGTTCAAGGCCGCAGTCCTATCAGCAAAGTAAGCCGAATTAAAATTGGTGGGACTTCCTTCGTGGACAGCACATCACTGAAGCTCCATGGCCATGAGGTTTGGAAAAGCTTCTTAGTAAAAATCAAAAGCAAATCTGATTGCAGTTTTAAAAAAGAACATCTCCTTCTTCTTACCTGCTAGATAACACCAAAAAAGGGGGGGCTGGGGGGCTTTTTATAGTGATGCTACATTCTCACTCTTGTTCTCCCCCTCCTTCTGTATGAGGAGACTTCAGGGTGAAAGAAAAGCAGGAAAAGGCAGCCAACAGCTGCAAGATTTAGAGAAGCTACTTTTGAGGCACAAAAAGCCGTACCTGCCAATGAACGTAAAAACAGAAGGCACACCACAGGACATTCCTGTGCCTTGAAAGGCATCACACAGTCAAAAACCAGCACCTGTCCTATTCCCTTCATTATATGAAGAAAACTTGAAACAGGGGAAAACATGTCATGCCACTGATACTGATGGAAAACCAGCCAGTTGGGAACCCAACATACAGGACCGCTGGCACAACTCTCCTACCTACCTGGGGAGAGGGATTGCTTTTAAAGTACCTGTATGTGAAACACACACCCCAAGGGAGAGGAGGAAAAGTTGCAGAGCCTCGAGCAGAACAAAGTGCCGGATGGTCTTAAGGGCGGCAGGAAAGAGGCTTGCCTTGGAGCGAATGGCTTGGCTGCAGTTCTGTACTTGTCACACAGCAGTGGCTTGGCACAGAGACTGGACTGTGGAGGAAGGGGACGGCCTCAGTAGCTCCTGCAGCCCCATTTCTGCAGGCAGCCCCAGATGTGTAGAATGTGCAGGCCTGTGCTCCTTGATTTCCCCACGAGATCTATGCAGGATTGCAGCTGGTGTGAGGCACATTCGTTTATTTCCTCCCATTGTGGGGGTGGAAATGAAGATCATGTCCTTCGTAGCCTCCGACAATTCACAGATAAAAAAAGGGATGTGTTCGGCAGGCCCCAGTGCTTGAACCACCACCACTACTCCACTACATTAGTCGAAACAGGTACAGGACCAGCTTCATCTGCTGCATTCTGTATAGGTTTATTCTACAAATAACGTGTCCTCCCACTGATTTAAAAAGCCAGGAGGGCAGGGTTATTTTTAACTTAAAAGTTATACTAGAAAAACATAATTGCCCTACCATCTGCCATTCAACCACCACAGGGCATGAAACAGCAGGCTGCGCACCGCATTGACATGCATGACCATGATACGTAAGATTAATCCATGCACCCAGATATTTATTTTCTAGAGAGCTTGGAGAATGAATGAAAATGCTAGCAACACTCACAAAACAGTCACATCACAAGGCATCCCAAGAAGGCAAAGCCAGTTATAAAATAGGGAGAATGATTTACCAGGGACATGGTGGAAATCTGGCCTGACCTTGGTGAGTGGAGACACTTGGCAGACAAGGCCTGTGGTTTAAGCCTTCTCGAGAAAATCCTACAGAAATATGCAGAGGGAAAGGCCAAGGAAGAATGTTTTAAATGAAACCCAGAACCTGCACATCTATTCACACTTTGCAGCTGGGAGGACTGCTATCTTGAATAGTTTATCAGCACGTCAACGGCAAAATAAGCCCAACTTCAAGCCTGTTTTTAAAAGCAAGTTCTTGTTTTGAAAATGTGGGAGAGCGAAGCTTCCAAATGAGTGCATCCACCAAAATCGATACTATGCCTACTTTTGACAGTTACACAGGGGCAGGCTTTTTGCTGCCCCAGGCAGAAAATCCAACTGGCACTCCCCGCCCCCCCATACACACTAATTAGCACAGGATGTGCAATCCACCCGAAATTTCTCCTGGGTAAACTCCATGGAAATGGGCAGGAGCTCATCAACAGGACTGAAAAGGGATGTGCCAGCCGCTAGAGCGCACAGGACACTGCTTGCCTGTTCCAACAGCTATTCCCCATCTCTCCAAGGCTTGACGCAGCTCCCAACAGAAAGCTGAGCGGCCAACAATAAGTTAAAAAGAACAATCAACAATTGCAATAAAATCAAAAGTGGCAACAACACAATGTCTATTTGGTAGCCAGTTATGCATCTTCTCCAAACACCCCAAAACAGAACAGCTTTGATCCTTGGACAGAGAGAGGGGGAGGGGGAGGGGGAGAGAGAGGGAGGGAGGAGAGAGAGATACATTCACTAGGAGAAGCCACTCATTTGCATTAGTGTTGTTGTGGCTGCTGGTTAATGGTCCAGAATGAATACCAGATTGCTGTTGTTTCCTCCATGGGAGTAAATTGTTAGGAAAAGGCCCCCTGGTGGCTCTGTTCAAGGACTCATCAGAGCTGGGAAGAATTGAGGGGCAGGCACAGGTGTGGGTTTCCTACAGCAGGACTGAGTTGGGGACAGACACACAGAGAAGCATGCACTGCTCTCTAAGCCTTCAGTGCTCCATCCTTCAAAGGGACCCTCCCAGGCAGGGGTGTCCTTGGAAATCCTCAGTGCTCTGGAAAGCTTGGAGCATGTAACATTATCAAGCAAGTGCATTCAGGCTTATTAGACTAAACACAGCCTTAGATAAGGGCAAAAGCCAACCCCCCCCCCACCTGCTCACTGACAGTAGACAATACCCAATACTTAGCCTGTGCCAGCTGGACCACTGTGTGTCACAAGTAGTCATGCTAATTTTACTGCCTAGAGGAAAATTACCCCCACCCCACCCAGAATCTTGCAAGCAAGGGAGGAGGAGGTGACTGTAGCTCTTCCTTGAGGCTTCTCTCAAACTGCAGCTCCTTTTCCTGTTCCATTCAACTGGAAAGGGGAAAGGGGTGTAATCTGGGATCACCAGGGTGACATGCACCTTTGGAAGGAGCCTTGAGAAAAGATAGTGAGAAGCAGAGGTGGAATTGTGTTCCCTTCTGTAAAATTATTCCCAGCTACACTCTCTCTCACACACATCTGCTCCATACAAAGGAATGAAAATTCCTGGTGCACCATACCAGCCATACCATACAGGAGGAAAGGGAAGCGCAACAGGAAACAAGGGGAAGGGAAAACAATTGCCCCACCTTTTCAGACCCTGTTGTTCTAAGGTCTGGGGCAGGGTTTCCCCTGATTAGCCTGGGGCCCCTTCGCCTTCTGCTGCCCTCAACAGCTGCCTGCACAGCCTACTGGATCAAGCCAGCCCTTGTTATAAGCAGAGCACGGGCATACTGTAAAAAAGATACCAGTAGAACCCAGACATACAGAAAGCCTACCTACCCCCAGGCTGGGACTTTCCTGGAGCTCTGGGGGTAGACCCTTGAGAGTGGAGGGACCTCAGCTGGGTATAATACCATACAGCCAACCAATGCTCCCGCTAAGCTGTGGAGTCTTGTGAGCAAAAAAACCTACTCTGTGAGCTACTGGCATTAAAGGTGTGAGCAAGTGATTTGGCTACTATGTAAATTAGTTTGCTCTGGCGCTAAGACAAAAATCTGTGAGCCAGAGGCCAAAAAACTGTGAGCTAGCTCACACTAACTCAGCTAAGAGGGAACACTGCAGCCAACCCTCCAAAGCTGCCTTTTTATCCAGGGGAACTGACTTATGCAGCCTGGAGGTCAGTTGAAATTCTGTGACGTGTCCAGGCCTCATCTGGAGGTTGGCAACCCTAATGCATGTGTCAAAATCAATGCTCTGAAGGAGGAATTAGTGGAAATTAAGGCTGCCAAGTCTGGCTTCGGAAATTCCTGCAGATTTGGGGCCAGAACCTGGGGAGGGTGATGTTTGGGGAGGGAGCTCAGTGAGGATACGATCCAGAGAGTCTGCCCTTGGCAGCTGCCATCTCCTCCAGGGGAACTGACCTTCATACTTGGGAGATCTGCTGTAACTCCAGGAAAACTGCAGGTTACACCTGAGGGGTGGTGGTGACCCTACGGAAACTGAGAAGGAGACTTGGGCTTTCTGCTCCTCCCTCTCCAGTTCCCAGGGCTAACAACACACCTTTATAGTTTTCTGCTTCACCTCTGTCATTTTACCTCAAAATGCAGTCAGTCTTGGGGCGCTTTCACACACACTAAATAACGCACTTTCAATCCACTTTCAATGCACTTTGCAACTTGTTTTTGCTCTATGAAACGGCAAAATCCACTTGCAAATGGTCACTTAAGTGGGTTGAAATTGCATTATTTAGCATGTTTGAAAGCACCCCAAGTGAAAAATTCAGATTCTTGAGGGAAAAAGACAGCAGAGCAAGTTGTAAGAACACAGCTAAATACACTACAGCAAGTGCCCATCCCCGATGGCCAACAGAGGAAAGAGAGCCATCGACATCGGACTGAAACACACACTTTCCACAGAGACTAAATTTCTGTTTGGATCGCACATTCTTTGGAGTTTGTCCGAATGGCAGAATTACTTTCCCAGATTTTAAACAGGGAGGCTTCCAAACTCCTCTGATATTCTCCCCAGATTGTGGAGTTCTGAAATAATTGGTCTTACTTTCAAGACCCACTTTTAACTTCCAAATTTTGTGCAGGGCTGCTATGTGCAGTTTGTTGCAACTTTTAACTTCCTTCACTTGATATGCACCTTTCACCAGTCCCATTACTGATTTCCATGGCGAGAACAAAAATCTCAGTGTAACTACATGCAAGGGTGAATCAATTCCAAGGAGCAGAAATCCATGGGCGCCACTGGTAAGTACTACAGACAAAGAAATCTTGATGCAACCACACAGCAAGTTTGCTTTTTTGCAGTGTTTCATCAATACATGCAGGGGGAGTGGTAACCTAGAGCAGGGGTCCCCCCAACTTTTTTGATCTCATGGGCACCTTCAGAATTCTGGTGGGTGCAACTAGAAAATGGTCATCCCAGGAGGCAGAGCCCACCATAGAATGTCAGGGACTGAAGTTTTGCGTAACTCTAATAGTAATGCTTCAACATTTCAGGCAGAAGCTCTGTTTAACAGGATGCCTTTTTGAGTGAACATACCGTTTTAAAACATTTTCTTGCATGTACACACAGCTTGCTTTCAGTCAGTCAGTGAAGATCCTTGTGCTGTGGTGGCTGCTGCTCCCAAAGCAACATTAAAAAAATGCACAATAACCTGCTCAGCCAATGAGAAGCTCTCCTGGGCAAAAGTCTCAGTTGGCCGCACCCATTTTCTAAAACCCATGGCAGGCACCAGCAAAAGTGTCAGCAGGCACCACATGGGGGGCCCTGAACTAAAGGATAGTAAGAAGAGACAAATGGGCAGAAGGATTTGAAAGCAGCAGCAAACTACAAACGGTCCAATATTGGAATTAGTTAAGCGATTATCCTATTTCAACTGGAATCAAGGGAAAATGGAATGCATCTCAGAGAAATTCCAGTACAGTATAATAATGGGGAAACAACTGTCTATCCCTACGTTGTAAAACACAGAAGTTTTGGTTTGCAAGTCTGGAACCCAGCATTTCCCTCTGAATTATGAAATCTGCTACTGAGTTAGGAGCAGAGCCAGATTTTTCTTTTTCCACATGGAGGGTTTGCTCCAGTTTTGTGCATAAAAGGGAGCAGATTTACATTTATCTAAAATAATTGCATATTAACTCTCAGCAGCTTGCACTAAAAGAGACAAAGGTCGATTTCCCACAAGCAGCTGTGCCGCTGTCGCTCTTCTGTTTGCCGCGGTTGCATTGATCAATTTCACACTATTTGCTGCACGGCTGCATTTTGACCCACAGCTCCCTTCAAATTCCCCCGCGTTTTCTCGATCCTTGTTTTTTTAGATCGAGAAGATGCGGTGGAAAGCAGTGGGTGCTGCAGGTCAAAATGCAGCCGCGCAGCAAATTCTCTGAAATTGATCAATGCAACCGGAGCAAACAGAAGAGCGATGGTGGCACAGCTGCTTGTGGGAAATCAGTCAATGTTTTTAAAAGGCCAGATTAAAAAGGGTTACGTGCATAAAAATAGTTTTTTCGAGGATATATTCAAAACCATGACCAAATTTTTCCCTAAAAGACAAAATTAATTGAGAGGGCGGTAGCGGCAGAGTTACAGGGTTTCCTGGATGATGCTTCGGTGTTAGATCCCTTCCAGTCAGGCTTCTGTCCAGGGTTCGGAACGGAGACTGCTCTGGTTGCTCTGACGGATGACCTCCGAAGACACCTGGATTGGGGCGACGTGGCAGTTTTGCTGCTGCTCAACCTGTCGGCTGCGTTTGACATGGTCGATCATCGGCTGCTGACCTGTCGCCTCACCGACGTGGGGATACAGGGGCTTGCTTTACAATGGCTCGCTTCTTTTCTCCAAGGTCGGGGACAGAGGGTGGCGCTCTGGGATCAGCAGTCCCAGAGGCATCCGCTGGAATGTGGGGTGCCTCAGGGGGCTGTCTTGTCCCCGATGCTTTTTAACATCTACATGCGCCCCCTTGCCCAGCTGGTACAGAGGGAGGGGTTGGGATGTCATCAGTACGCTGATGACACCCAGCTCTATTTGATGTTAGGCAGCCAGTCTGGCTCTGGACCGGACGATCTTGACCGGGCATTGCACACCGTGGCTGGATGGCTTAGGCTGAGTAGGCTGAAGCTGAACCCGGTGAAGACGGAGGTCTTGTGCCTGGGTAGAGGCGGACCATGGTTGGGGCTCTCGCTCCCGGCATTTGACGGGGCGCCGTTGGTGCCTGCGCCATTGGTGAGGAGCTTGGGAGTGCTCCTGGATCCCTCCTTAACTATGGAGGCCCAGGTAGCAACCGCTGCCAAGTCGGCCTTTTTTCATCTGAGGCTGCTGCAGTAGTTGGTTCCTGGTGCAGCAGTTGGTTCCCTTCCTGGACCGTACTGACCTGGCTACAGTAATCCATGCAATGGTCACCTCGAGACTAGACTATTGCAACACTCTCTACATGGGGCTGCCCTTGTTGCTGATCCGGAGGCTGCAGCTGGTGCAGAATGCTGCAGCGAGGCTGTTGATGGGTCTCCCGAGACGGGAGCACATCCGGCCTGCGCTGGTGGCACTGCACTGGCTGCCAATAGCGTACTGAATCCGCTTCAAGGTGCTGGTGCTTACCTTTCAAGCCCTAAATGGCCTGGGTCCAACCTACCTGAGGGACCGCCTTTCCCTGTATGTACCCCGGAGAGCACTACGGTCTGGGGCCCCAACATCAGCTGACTATACCTGGCCCCAGAGAAGCCAGGCTCGCTACCACGAGGGGGAGGGCTTTCTCAGTGGTGGCCCCGACCTGGTGGAATGAGCTCCCGGAGGAGATCAGGACCCTGCAGGACTTGGTACAGTTCCGCAGGGCCTGTAAGATGGAGCTCTTCCGCCAGGCATATGAATAAGGGCCGCTACCCCTTATCTCCCCCCCACCCTCCATAGTACATCCTCTAATCTCTGACTGCCGCTGGGAAAATGGCACCGGTGTGATCAGAGAGCTGCCAGCTGAGTTTCTGACTGTTGAGCACTTTAAATCATTGTTGTTTTTAACTAAATGTTTATATTGTTTTAAATTGTTTAATGAATCCTGGCATGCCAGGTCTTGTAAGCCGCTCTGAGCCTGCGAACGTGGGGAGAGCGGCCTAGACATTAAATAAATAAATAAAATAATCTTTTTTGGCCCTTTTAATGATTACTACTATTTTTGCATTCTCATTTTTGTGATCCTAGTCTCAGGATATAAAGTAAACAAAAATAAATCATGGAACTCATTGCCCCCCCCCCTTTTTTACCTAGCCCCTTCCCTTCTTAACTTTTAACCCCTGGTTGTAACTTCTTCTTTCTTTTTACTTTTGAAGGCATTTGAGATTGTGCAACTCCCCCACCCATCTATCGTCTGCATCTGCTGTGTTTTTTTTAATTGGATGGCATTTTTTTTTATTTCTCATTGCTCCAATGGCTATGTAATTGCACTGCTGTCCCATTTTTATTTTGAGGTTGTGTATTTATATTGTTTTGTGATGATGCATTTTATTTTCCCATCTCGTTCACCCCCTTGAATGCTATAAAGACCAGGGGAAGGGAGAGTATAGATTTTCTAAACAGTAAATATTTAGAGAAAAATTGGCAGCTTAAAAAAAATAACAGACTGCTTGAACCGATTATCAGTGAAAAACCTATGCAGAGTTACTCCACTGAAATCAACTGCATTGTTAATCTTTTATGTTCAGCTGGGAAGCACTCATATTGAAGTAATACAGTTTATTTTTCAAGCTCTTTTCTTTCTCAGATTTGCTGCAAAGTACATTCACGGACACCACATGTAAATAAATCAAAGTGTCCATCCACTAAGTCAACAGCATTTCTATTTTATAATGTTCCTTATACATTTTAGGAGAAATGTTCCCAGGCAGCATTTATGAACGGAAGATGGTAAGCAGGGACAACAAGGAAAATGATATGAAAACTCCCTCCCCAGGTTGGTTTTTATTTTCAAAAGAAACCAGCATCAATTTTTACTCAGTAGACCCAGACCTTCCTAGCTTCCAAAGGGTGGCCAGCTCTGGGTTGGGGAGTACCTGGATATTTTGGGGGTAGAGCCTGAGGAGGGCAGGATTTGGGCAGGAGAGGGACCTCAGCAGGAGAGGGACCTCAGCAGGTACAGTGACAGAGTCCACCCCCCCCCCCCGCCAAGCAGCCATTTTCTCCAGGGGAAATGATCTATGTTGTGTGAAGATAAACTGTAATATTGTGAGATCTCCAGGCCCCACTTGGGAGGTTGGCAACCCTGCCAGAGAGATGAAACTTTTGGAAACAGTAGCGACAATGCAAGATGGACTATCCAGATGATGGGAAGTAGTAGTAGCAGGAGATTGGATTGAAGGGCGTAGACTTTACAATTTCCTGGGGGGGGGGGGGGCGGGCTGGGCCAGAGACATTACAGGCCATTGTCTCCGGGGGAGGCTCAGCATGTCCTGGAAAAGTTCGGGGGGGGGGGCTCCAACTTCCCAGCCCCCCTGAAGTGGATGTCTATGACTGGATTTATACCCCGCACTTCACTACCCAAAGAAGTCTCAGAGCAGCTTACAATCTGCTTTCCCTTCCCCTCCCTGCAACAGACACCCTGTGAGGTAGGTGGGGCTGAGAGAGCTCTTTCAAGAATTGGTCATGAGAGAACAGCTCTGAGAGTACTTGTGGCTGACCCAAGGTCACACCAGCATGTGGAGGAGTGGAGAATCAAACCTGGTTCTCCCAGATTAGAGTCCACACTCCTAACCACTACACCAAAATGGCTCCTAACCACTAGACCAAAGTGGAAGTCGATGAAAAACCATGAGACCTGAGAGCTTTAAAAGGGCCTGTTTGGGGACTGCATCATGCAGCCTTATGCTGATGGAATGTCCACAAGGTCAGGCTGCAGTGGCTTCCTGCTGTCTACTAAATTCCATTTCTTCTCGTTGAAGAAGAGAAGAAGAAGAGATTGGATTTATACCCCGCCCTTCGCTACTCCAAGTAGTCTCAGAGCGGCTTACAAACTCCTTTCCCTTCCCCTCCCCACAATAGACACCCTGTGAGGTAGGTGGGGCTGAGAGAGCTCTGACAGAAACTGCTCTTTTTCAAGAACAGAAGTGCTGGAACTATGGCTTGCCCAAGTTCATCCAGCAGGTGCAAGTGGACGAGTGGACAATCAAACCTGGTTCTCCCAGATTAGAGTCTGCGCACTTAACCACTAGTACTAGGGTTGCCAGCCTCCAGGTGGGGCCTGGGGATCTCCCGCTTTTACAGCTGATCTCCAGCTGACAGAGATCAGCTCCCCTGGAGAAAATGGCTGCTTTGAATGGGGGTCTCTATGGCATTGTACCACGCTGAGGCCCCTCCCCTCCCCAAACCCCACCCTCTCCTGGCTCCACCCCCAAAGTCTCCAGGTATTTTCCAACCCAGACTTGGCAACCCTAACCACTACACCAAACTGGCTCTCCCCTGTTACGTCAACTTTAGGATGAGTGCAATGGGTGAGTAACTATGTACAGTGTAGCAGTTTGCAGCCTAAGCAACACCTGAAGTAGCCACACAATCCTAATCAACCATTTGCCAGTATCTGTTTGATTTGAAAGTAAGCAAATTGTGGCCATTGATCCTAAAGGCAAAGTGATGTTCTGCTTACTGTTTTTTTAAACTTAGTGGTCTGTATTAGTCAAGGTTTTGATTTTTCCATACAAAAGCATTTTGTACTTAACAGTTTCAGCCAAAAGCAATATTATTTGGAATAAGTGTATGATAAAATAACTTTTCTAACAAGAGTCTACGGATACAGTGGATAAATATGGTTATCCAAAGAGCTCAGGATCTCCCCTCCTCTGCTTTATCTTCGAAACAACCCTGTGAGGTAGGTTTGCCCAAGAGAGAGAATAGCTGACCCCCTTCAGAGTCTGCCATAGGTAAGTAACTAGGCTAGTGAGTGGTAAAACCCACTCACAGCCATGTTCATTGTATTCGTATGATATCTGGGCATTTGTGTTTGATGCTGAAGTTTGCTCTGTCACCCTCTCTGATTGGGGTGACACTCACATCCAACCTCTCAGTGATCCTTTCCAGCATCCCACTTTAATTTACACAAAGGCCTCACTTTGTGTGTGTGTGGGGGGGGGGGGGGGATGGGGAACAACCCCACAAAAAACCAAAGGAGAGGAAACGGCATAAGATTTCCTGTGCGGAATTTCTTTCCTCCAGCCTGTTTCCGTCTACTGATCCTTGACACTGTGGGGAGAGGCAGCAGAAGGAAGGAAGAGAGATATTACTGGTCTTCAAATGCTGTTAATGTACTCTAAATGTAGAACTGCTTGCATTCAGGGCTCAGTGCATCCTTGGGAAACTGGTATCAACCAGCTTCAAGAGAAAAGCATACAACCAAAGCTTAACATATGCCATCTTTTTATTACATACTACGTCAACAATGGCACACTGGTCTCTGAAACCAGACAGTTGCCAGCACTGCGGCTTTCTCTCTATATTTATAGGTATGTATAGAATTTACAGCATGCATTTATTTCAAAAGGAACTGTACATGGCCCAGGATTTCTCACACACAGCTCAGGCAGCCACACTGGCTTCATGTTCTCAAAGACGCGGCTGCCTGGGAATTCCTCTGCATTATCCCTTTTGTGGTCAGCATCATCAGGATGACTTGTAGCTTCCAGAGCCTTCCCCTGCTGCTGCCCCCCCGCCCTTAAAATTAGTTACTAGAAATTGGATTTTAACTAATTGGGTAAACAAGCAACCTGTTTCAGGGTTTAGTGTTTCAAACAAAGAAGTTACATTTTAATTGCAGTAAGCTGCTTTAAGAGCCACTTTGGGAGGCTGAAAAACAGGATACAAACACATGCACACACGCACGCACACACAAAACACATGGATTTATAGGATGATGGATGCCTTTGATACAAGCCTGAGAATGAAGAAACATCGTCTAAATTTCACGCCCAGGAGCATTCAGAAGAAAAACAGTGATTCATAAGTTGGCTTGACTTGTTTATACCACAATGGCCCTCACTGCATTTCATTGCTTTTTCAGACCTTAACGAGTGATGATTTTTAAAAGCTAGCTATATATGTGATAACATAAATAAGCGGTGCGTGCATGTGTGTGTACAAAAAAAGTTTTCCTTTTTATGAGGTATTATTGGGTAGGTAGGTGAGAGTCAAACAGAGACAGAAGAAATGCTGTATGTCTCTGCCGAGCATTTTACCAGACTGGAGGTTGAACCCGGTAAGATTAGGGAGGTTCAGGTGGATCCTAGCAAGCTAGGTATGGGAGTCTATAGAAGTTATGGCTGTCAGGTTTTGGATCCAAGACACAGATTTGAGGGTTTGTTCTCAGAGCCTCAGGGCCATCGTCTAGCCCACACACTCGCTGGCTTATTTGTTTGGTGTAGTGGTTAAGTGCACGGACTCAACCTGGTTTGATTCCCCACTCCTCCACTTGCACCTGCTGGATGACCCTCGGCAAGCCATAGCTCTGGCACAGCTGTTCTTGAAAAAGAGCAATTTCAGTCAGAGCTCTCTCAGCCCCACCTACCTCACAGGGTGTCTGTTGTGGGGAGGGGAAGACAAAGGAGATTGTAAGCTGCTCTGAAACTCCTTTGAGTAGCGAAGAGCGGGGTAGAAATCCAATCTCTTCTTCTTCTTCTTAAGATGATAACTGCACCATGTGTAAATTGGACATATTTATTTATTTATTTATTTTATACCCTGCCGTCCCCACGAACAGGCTCAGGGCGGCTTACAAGAATTGGTAGCCAGTACCATAAAACCATATACAAAAGTTAAAACTTTCAGCATTAAAACAATCACAAGAATTCTTCAAAGTGCTAGTAGTAGTAGTAGTAGTAGTAGTAGTAGTACATAGGAGGTAATAGCCTGCCACCAAAAGTTGCACTACATTTTACAGGTAGCACACAGTTAATTTCCACATGTGGTCAACAGTCCATCTTTTAAAGCCACATGATTGTGACTACATATATTCACGGATACCATGCGGTACAATTTCTAGTGGTGTGTGGAAGTACTACTGTTCATCTGACTATTCTGCATGTCATCACTAGGCCCCACCCCTGGAGACTGACCTACTGGGATGTTGCAGGCCTGACAACAGGAGGAGGAGGAAGAAGAGTTGGATTTATATTTTGCCCTTCACTCAAAATCTCAGAGTGGCTTACAATGTCCTTCCCTTCCTCTCCCCAAAACAGACACCCTGTGCGGTAGGTGGGGCTGAGAGAGCTCTGAGAGAACTGCTCTTGAGAGAACAGTTCTGAGAGAACTTTGACTGACCCAAAGTCACCCAGCTGGCTGTACGTGGAGGAGGATTGGGGCATCAAACCTGGGTCTCCAGTTTAGAGTCTTCCGCTTATAGAGTCCGCACTACACCAAATTGTTAAAACATATACACCTTTCTCAAAATAAAAGATTTACTCAACCAAATACAGAACACCAAACCAGAGAACAGGCAAAATGCCCAATGGTGGGCAGCCCTGCCTGCAAAAACGTCTACAAGATTTTAAGTTCAAAACAGTGGCTGAGTTCATTTACCCATCCAACATTTTTTAATTATTCTGTACTTTTTAGCACTCATTTCTTAAATCCAGCCTTCAAGTGACTGCCTGAGGCATTCCTATCAACACAGACTTTCTGCCATGCACACAATCTACTTCTACACTTCATAATTTAACAAGGCCGTGGGATTCATTGCACTCCATGCTCGACAGTTCTTTCCCTCTCAAAACATAAATAAAACTCTCTTTTATGAAGTTATTTCTGCTCTGGATAAACACTCAGAAGGCTGGTCTCCCACATTCTCAGGCTGGGTGCTTTTATGCTAAACCAGAAGTACCAAACAACACAAACAACAACACTTCCCCATTCTTCCCCCAAAGTAGGTCATTCCCCCACCCTGCACATGACCAAAGCATGACTCTTCTGGCCAACTGCTTGGCTGGCAAGCATCCCATACGCAGTACAGAGATCACTGTGATAGGCCCCAGCTGGTGGGCTACAGGGGCTGCTTGTGCCTGGACCCACTTCTAAACTACACCCCAGAAAGGCCCTGTTATGCTACTCAGGTAGTGTTTTGAAAATAATAGTCTCCTGAAAACAAGGGTTAGTTTGTTCCAGCCAATTGATTATAATTTGGCTTCTGGGTTGGGGAGGAGGCTGGGCTGTGAGACAATTGTTCCCCTCCTTGACCCTTAGTTCTCTCCGTCATCTTGCTGCAGTGGTTAGAGTGTCAGACTAGCATCTGGGAGACCCAGGTTCAAATCCCCACTCTGCAATGGATGCTTGTTGGGTGACCTTCAGGCCGACGCACACATTCAGCCTTACCTACCTCATGGAGTTGTTGCAAAGATAAAATAGAGGCATTATGTATGCTGCTTTGGGTCCCCACTGAAGAGAAAGGTGAGGGATACATGAAATAAATTAATTAATATGTATGTCATAGGACTGTATCCCATGATGCATCAGTGTGTGCCACTGAAGGCGTGGCAGTCTGGATATGTGCTGAAGCAGGTTCCTTGCACTCAAGGTGGCTGTTCTAGCGGAGGTGGCTCAAGACATTGGTCTTATTAAATTTCCTCCTAACCGTTGGAAGAGAAGGCTGTGCCTTGATACTGTCTCTTGGCCTCAGCCCCCAGTGAGGGGTTATAAGAAAGTTAGGTAGATAGACAGGCAAACTGTGGGATTTCTTTCCTGTTTGCTCATCTGCTTCTGTCCCTTTGATGTGTAAACTGACACCTCTCAGGGAAGTGGCCTTCCTTCCTTCCATTCACACTCCTTCCTCTTCTCTCTCTCACACACAAAGAAGGAGCATGTTGCTCCCCTCTCTTTGCACTCTGGATGCAACCTCCATCTGCAGCCATCCTAGGTATTTAGAATAGCTAGATCCTGTCTCTCATCTTAACTATCTAGAATGGAGTTCATTATATAAAGAACTCTTACTAGTTTGAAACTGACAAGTGGCCCTGTGCAACTCTTTAACTTGCTAGCACATGTAGGAACAAGAGAAGCTCATCTGCACTTAGCCTTTTCAATGCATTCAGCTACAGCAGAATACAGATTACTGGTTTACCATACCAGTGAATCTATCCTTCAATAACCAAGTAAGACAGTTGGTTTGTCTAACCCTTTATGGTCTACTCTGACAAGCACCAACACTACAGAGTCTCTAAGTGGGTATTTCCAAAGATAAGCAGGGTCAGCCCTGGTCAGTATTTGGATGGAAGACCACCAAGGAAGTCCAGGGTCGCTATGCAGAGGCAGGCAATGACCAACCACCTCTGAACATATTTTGATTGAAAACCCAATGAAGTCAGAATTGGCTACAACTTGACAGCAAAAAATCCCCAAACACTGCATGTGATCTTCTACATGCAAACTAGTCTGTCACGGAGGTTACAGCACCCTCCCCCCCCAAATACATGTTCCATGAGGCAGAAAATTACAACGGTAAAAGTGTAGTAATAAAACAAGTAGTTGGATGTGCTGTGTTTTTATTTATTTTACTCCATCCATCAGCCAATAAAATAAGACACACAGTGGCTTACAAGAAAGCTTACAACTGAAAATACAAAATGTCACATAAAATTCAAAAGCTGCACTAAAAACAACATGAAACAATAAAAGCTGGCAATAAACCATCCCAGGCAAAAAACATCAAAGAATCAAACTGATCCAAGGCAACAGCATGCAGGATAACGGAACATCAGGAGAGCACAAACCAGTGAACTAAAGAAGAACAAAAGAAAAAGAAAGAGCAGTCGGGCAGAGTGTGGATCTAACAACTACCCCTGAAAAGTAAAGTCTTGAAAAACAGGGTACCCTAAAGTGAGCTGGTTCACTCCATCTAACAGTAGGGGTGTGCTTCCACTATAACAGGGTGGCCAAACTTGCTTAACATAAGAGCCACAAAGAAGAAGGAGGAGGAGGAGGAGGAGGAGATTGGATTTTTACCGCACCATTCACTATCCAAGGGAGTCTCAGAGTGGCTTACAAACTCCTGTCCCTTTCCCTCCCCACAACAGACACCCTGTGAGGTAGGTGGGGCTGAGAGAGCTCTGACAGAAACTGCCCTTTTTCAAGAACAGCTGTGCCAGACCTATGGCTTGCCCAAGGTCATCCAGCAGGTGCAAGTGGAGGAGAGGGGAATCAAACCCGGTTCTCCCAGATTAGAGTCCTACATTTCATCACAAGAAAGAATTCTTCTAACCCCCTATATTTACTTGGGCTGTATGTGGATGTCAAGGGCAAAGACTTGTCAGTGACAACAAAAAAGCCAGGTTTATTCTTTAGTTTGCACTTTCTCCTGTCCCTCCTTTACATGCAGAAAACTTTTTAGTAATTTCCCCTCTAGTTGCAATTTGTTATAAACGTCCAAATTCAGGAGCATTAAGCCGTGATTTGTCCCTTACTCATAAACCAAGATTAAACCTGCCTTGTGGGCAAGAAACAAATCCCAAGTTTTGACATCACAAACAAACAGTGGTTAGATCAAAGTCTTCTTAAACTGTAGCCAAACTTAGATGTCACAACAAACTGTGGTTAGACAGAAGATTTCCTGATTTGGGAAGCCTGGATGGGCCACTAGCCTGATATCATCAGATCTTGGAAGGCAAGCAGGGCTGGCCAATTGCTAGTATTTGGATGGGAAACCTCCAAGGAATTCTAGGCTCCAAGGAATTCTAGGCTCGTGATGTAGAGGCAGGCAATGGCAAACCAACTCTGAACATCTCTTGCCTTGAAAGGGGGTCGCCATAAGTCAGCTGTGACTTGATGGCAAAAAAAAATCTAACCACATTCCTTGTGATGCTTGAGTTTGACTGCAATTTAGGAAGCTTTCAATATAATCCCCACACATGAGAGGGTGGGGAAAAGCATGTGACTTCAAAAACTGAGTTTGCTCACAATATCTGTTTACTGCTTATAAGGAAACAATGCAACGATATCTAAACACAGTGATAAAACCCCAGCCAGTTACCAGATATCTATTTCCAAGCATCAGTCAAGAGTAGAAATGCATTCCACTATGAGAAGACAGATCACTTAGGTTTGTCTCCAATCTGTAAAACCCCAAGAAAGATAATTGTAGAGAATGAACAATGCAGTGGTCATTGTAGAAGCTCATTTATCAAGAGAAGCAGCAGAGATAATACACACAGACAAGCCTGGGAGTTTGAACCACAGTTTTGCTTAGGATTAGATGGCATTAGGTACACTACAACACAAACATAAAAGAGTTAGGTGGCACAAGTCATGCCCAGATTTTAGTTATGTGCATTTACGATGAAATATATTAAATATTTTTTTTAAAAAAAGATCTCAGACCTTATAAACTTGTCCGTACGTCCCATTTCCAACCACTTGTACCAGTTCAAATATCCCTGCTGGATCCTGGGAGAGAAAAAGAAAAGGAAGATTTTATTGACTTTCATCTAAAGCAGATCAGCATCTTGTGTTTTATGGAAATGCCTCTTAGTTCTCTTTATAAAAAGACAGAGCACGGGCCTTTGGGGAGATCTCCTCAAGCTTCTTCAACACTAACTGGAGCTGTGAAAGAGCCCAGGCTTTTAAGCAAAACAAAAATCGAAAAATTAGGAGTGAGATTTTCTGCGCTTGACTTCTTTATTGTTTTGGGATTTGTTTCTGTATTGTGTTCCATTCTTCTTGAACACTCGTTAAAGTGAAATAATGATATTAATTCTGGAATCAAATAATGTATACTTCGCTGTGGTTCTCCATTCATCTATATTTTGCCCTACTGGGACAGTGGTGAATGCTGATAAGAAAAGGGAAACCACCTTGAGGTGATCATTTGCATTACCACAGCGGGATTCTTTCTGTGCATTTTGTTTTTCTGTAATGTTTAACTACCCTCAGTAAAACTTTACATAATATGACATTGAGAATGCTTGGGAGACGGTGTTTTTTCAATGTGCACATGCATTTCAGGAACATCGGGAGAAGATATGAACCCAAAGAAATAGTACAAGCACATGGTTGTATCCAGCCAGCTTTTCCACTAGTGAGTAAGGGAGGAGGGGTCCCCTTTGACCACCCAAAAAGGCTATGCTGAGGGTCATGGGACCTGAATGGACAAAAGCCATCCAGAAAAGGGACAGTAGTAAGGAGGGGAATTAGGTGAGACTGAGTGGGGAAACTGGCTGGAAACAACATTCCCACAACATTCGATAAAAAACTGGGAAATGAAAAAGGTTCAAAGGATCATCCCCAAAGAATTGATTCCACTCTGAAACCCAGAACCAATAAACCAGAACCCCCGAATCCAGGGAGAAGCGTGGATGAAGAACATTTCAGAACCATCCCTAGTTTTGCAAACAGCTGGTGGAACTGAAAACAGTCCCTGGGACTTCGGTGTCTCCCACTTGCAAGGAGTGCCAGGCACAGCTGTGCTCAAGGACAAGTGGATGGCAAGGGCTGGAATGTGGGAACGTCAAGGAAACCACAACTATTCTGGTCAAGCATGGAGAGGACAGAAAATTAAACTCTGTTTAAAGCTCACCCAGGCCAAAGTCAGGTGACCTATTTTTCTAAAAAAAAAAAGATCAGAAAGAAAACTGAGGGAATGCCCATCCCAAAATCATACAGGAGGCAGTGCCAAATCTTTGCAGGAGTATTGCAAGGATTCAAAAGGCAGCACATAACTTAACCAACTCCATTTGAAAATACAAAACATTTAAATAACCTCTCTTCTAGAAGTCTTCTCATCAAGACTTCTGCCCTGAACCCTGACCTGAATAGCCCAGGTAAGCCCCATCTTGGAAGCTAAGCAGGACTGACCCTGGCAAGTATTTGGATAGGAGACCTCCAAAGAATACTAGGGTTGGGAGGCACAGGCAGGCTATCAAGCCACTTCTCTGAATGTCCTCCATGCCCCAGTAGGAGTCACCAGAGGTCACCATGACTTCCAGGCACACATGCGCGTGCACATATATACACACAGAGACGCACACACAAAATGCAAAAATACCCCCCTTCCCAACTTCTGGCCTGAAAGTAAAATCCATAAGGCTAGAGTGAGTCCTTCAGTGGTTGCATTTCAGCAAGGTGGCTTTTCTAAATGACATTAAAAGCCAAGAATATGAGTCCTAATCATTTAAAAGACACATTTTCTTTGCTGAGCTTGCAAGACCTAATCTTAATTGATTTCCAGCTGCTCTCCTGTGATGATTACCTTGTGTGTTGAAATGTTGAGAAAACCTGAATTCTCATAATTTTATACATATAAAAGAAGTGCCTTATCAAGAGGTTTAACACAAAAAAACTCTAAAGTGCTCAGCTAAGTTCCATCTGCTCTCTTGCAAAGCTTATCTAGCTTACACAAACTAATTTTCAAAAAAATCTCACTTTCTATAATTGTTATATAAAGAAAGCACCTTAGTGAAAAGAACTTTGAAACAAAAGTCCTGAATAGCAAGAAAACCACTGGGGTTTTTTTCCCTCTGCAAAATCCTGTATACATATATCAGTAGAACTTAGCTTTTTTTGTAAGATAATTTAACAGCAAGATATGTTTTGCAAGGGAGAAGCTGAGGGGTTTAAAAACGGTTTGTAAATACATGTTATTGTAAGCCACCTAGTTCTTGTGCCTAGACTGAGCAGAATATAAAATTGAAAATAAATGTTGGAATCTAGCTTGAAAAACAGCTTCTCATTCCGACAACCACTGCAGAAAATAAAACCAAAAGAGCAAGATCACAGCTTCCACCTGGTTTAAATATGGAGGAAGTACATTATGCTCTGGCTTCCTGCACAGTTTTCTTTCTCACAGTGTTACAGAAAAGTATAAAAACAGCCAACTGGCCTTGCGTAGTCCAGGTCAGTTGTCTTGCCTTAGACCTTTCGGACTCTCTCAACCAATGATGAAGACAAAGCAAGAAAAGCAGCATATGGTACAGTGCAATACAGTAATTAACCTCAAAGTGATGAATGTTTGGGTCAAGATTTTGGCATCTGTCAAAGGAAATGTAGCACACTTGGCACGGACTGGATAACAGAGGGCCATACAGGCTGTGGGATACCAAGAGAGGGAACACTACATCAAAGACACATCCAGCTCAGATAATTAAGAACTTGGCCTGGTTAGATGATAGAGTTGTAATCTACCACTAAGCATTCCTATCAGAACAAGGACAGGGCAAGGACCAAAGGCAGAGCCTGGGGTAATACTACCACACGAGGTAGTATTCATCTTGACCAAAGGACACCCCATTTAAACCAGGCTTGTGAATTGTCATTTGCCTACTCACCCTAGTCACCTGTGGTGAGTAAGAACTGGTTTCTAGGTTACCAGGCAGGGGCATTTTTGTAAATCAGGTGAGAGGTGGTTCTTCCTTCCTTACAGACTGCTGATGCATCACAACTGTCTTCTATTAGAACATGTGGGCAGCAGGACTAGGAACGCATTCTGGAGGCTAGAACTGTGATTTAAGATTAGTTGTCAGGTTGATCCTCGAGTAGAGCGCTGGGGCAGAAGAGGACAAGAGTGTGCCTGAACCTTTAAGGGCTGTAGATTTTGACAAACGTAACTTCTCTCCCTTCTGCATGGCAAGCAGATTCATATTTTTTTATAATAATAGTAATAATAATAGTAATAATAATAATACTACCTTACTGTAACCACATTAAGGAAGAATACTGGAACAGACGTCAACACTACAGCTAAAATCCAGTTATCAATACAGAATTTTATCTGTTGTGAGCAACTCTTATAAAGGTACTGGAGCCCTATCTCTCTAAATTATAAAGCCGATTTGGGGTGGCCACGTACGATGCGCTCCCTTGGGCGTAGGCTGAATGAGCTGCCACTCAGCCTAGGGACCCTGGCCGACGTGGCACTGGCCAGAATGTGCCCTGCCATTCGTCCATGCCATGCCGTAGTCTCACCCACCCGCCCACAGAACTGCCGCCCAGCCTCAGTAAGTTGTGAGCCCATGGACGGGGCGCATGCTCCACTGGCGACCACAGGGGGTGGCCGCCAATGCCTGGATGCTGCAGGATGACAGAGCTGGCCGAATGCCAAACCTCAGCCTGCTCCTGCTGCTGCCACCTGCAGGGACCCGCCAGCAAACGCAGGCGGCCACACACGGAGCCTCAGGCCGCTCCTGACAGTGTCGTGACCGATGCCCACAGGTACCCAAATGGGCAGCGGGCAGCTGTGGGAAAAACGCCGGCGGGCGCAGGTGGGGGGGGGCCGCACGAGCCCTGACAGCTGCTAGAGCCTGTTGTATTGCTCTACAACGGGCCTTGCTCCTGGTTATTTTCATATGGGGGAAGTACTTTTGTACTGCAGAGATAATTGGTACAGAGACTGACAGGATTCCTAGCAACCATGCCACTGCTGTGCAGAAGAGGACATCTGTTAAAGGTTCAGCTTGTTTCCAGCTGATAAGCAAGGGATACTTTGCAAGAGCTGAGTTGCTAGATCACAGCCAAAGCTCCTTGCAAGAGCTCTTCTACTCTAAGAGGCAGCAAGTAGGAGCAGAGCGATTGCCTCCCACCTGCAGTGTGTAAACAGGATACTGTACTATAAATACTTGGCCCTGATTCATTTCCGATTAGTCATTGTTTTCTGTGAGAGTTACAGTGCAATCTTAAACTGCACTACCCTCTTCTAAATCCACGGATGTCCACAGGCTTAGAAGGGCGTCCACTGTTCAAGACTACACTTAGTATCAGTTGGCTTTAGCTGGACTGGGGCTGCTGTGAGAAGGGACGAGTCAGCCAAAAGGTTTGATGGATAGAGTGTGCGGAAGGGCTGCACAGTATCAGCCACAAATTTACAGATTGCGAGGACAGATGCTGAGAAAATGATCTGCAAAATTAATTCTATTTCCTAGAATCCTCCAGTGATAGCCTCCAGAAGAAATTAACAAGAGTGATAAATTGGATAGCCAAGATACCAAGGAATTGGTCTCCGGAGCTCATATTAATTTTTTTGGATGTATAAATCTCTCCAATGAGGTTTAAATGAAGTGATGGATTTTATACCTGACGTTCCAGGCCTCATTCCCTGGCTAGGAAAGGATGCAGGGCGTGCTGGAATGTTTCTATTTAATGGAGCACACAAAACCCGTCAGGATTTGTGGCCACCCTTGCTAGGAATGCCACATCACAGGGTGCATTCACAGGACCTGCTCTCCACCCCCGCCCCCAAAATAATATTTCTGGGAGCCACATATTTCAGAAATCCCATCAGTTCGAGTCCAGTGGCACCTTAAAGACCAATCTTGTGAATAATTCTCAACATGAATTCAGATCACGAGACCAAACCAATTTCAGCATTTTTTTTTTAAAAAGCTGCCAAGTTGTGGTTTGTCTGAAGATCTGCTGAGCCCTCTCTCTTGCACATGTGCTAGTTCCTTTGTCCCCACCCTTCTCTGTGCTTCTGTCCAGGGATTGCTTCAAATAATAAACGGCATGAACTAAACATTCATTGGATCAGCTCAACACCAAATGAGTTCTTTTTGTTTGTTTTTGGAATGCTGAAAGTTCACTCATTCTTTTCCCCCAGTGTATTTTTCTGTCCAAAAAAATCAGGCGGTGGAGTGAGCCGTTGGTTTTTAGAAAACAGTGTCGAGGCACGTACTCAGCACAATCAACCCCCAGTTATTCGAAGCCACAAAACCAGCCCCTAAATATCATTTTTAAAAGTATAAACGGTCAACATGAAAACCAATAGACCGTTTCCAAACATTGTGCCTCTTTTTTCTTAACGCTCTGAGCTCTATGCTTTATCAAGAGGCAGTCCTGACTATTTTAACCGCTGATTGCAGACAGGAAGGAGGGGAAGACACTGAACTCGTGATTTCCACCGCAAATCTATTTCAAACTTTATCAGAGTACAAGAGCCCTGACCTGGATAGCCCAGGCTAGTCCGATCTTGTCAGATCTTGGAAGCTAAGCAGGGTCAGTCCCAGCTAGTATTTGGATAGGAAACCAGTTTGGTGCCAGTTTGGAGCCAGTTTGGTGTAGTGGTTAAGTGCGCGGACTCTAATCTGGGAGAACCGGGTTTGATTCCCCACTCCTCCACTTGCACCTGGCTGGATGACCTTGGGCAAGCCATAGCTCTGTACCAGCTGTTCCCTCAAGGACAGCTTGGGAAAGAGCTCTCTCAGCCCCACCTACCTCACAGGGTGTCTGTTGTGGGGAGGGGAAGGGAAAAGGAGTTTGTAAGCCGCTCTGAGACTCCCTTGGGGAGTGGAGGGCGGGATATAAATCCAGTCTCTTCTTCTCTTCTTCTTCTTCCAAGGAATACCAGAGTTGTGACACAGAGGCAAGCAATGGTAAATCACCTCTGAAACGTCTCTTGCCTTAAAAACAAGTGGTGCATAACGCTAAAGAACGTAGAACTTCTGTCTGCCAGACAATCTTAGGCTCTCCTGGCTATACTACACACACACTGTTGTATGATAATTAATTAAGAGTATAAGAACTTGTCAGCCTGAGAGTATTTATCTACGGCATTTTCATCCCACTCTTCCCCCAAGGAGCTGGGAGTGACACACACAGTCTCTGGACCTTCATTTCATCTACCCTATGAAGGAGGTTAGTCTGAGAGAGTATAACTGTCGGCTCACCCAATGAGCTTTATGTGAGGATCTGAACTCAGATAAACTCTCTAATCCCTAGATTGGACTAACCCTCTTCTCTACTTATTTTAATTACTTCATTTATCCTTCACTTTCCACCAAAGGGGACCCAAAGTGGCTTACAACATTCTCCCCTTCTCCACTTTATCCTCACAACAACCCTGTGAGGCAGGTTAGACTGAGGGTGAGCAGCTGGCCTAAGGCCCCCCAGCAAGCTTCCATGGCTAAGTGGGGATTTTGAACTTGGGTCTCCCTGATCCAAGTCCAGCACTCCAACCTGATGCTATCTGCATGTTAAAGAAACTTAAAGGCTGGAGTTTTGAATGGTTCAGAGAAAATGGCCCAGAAAGTTACTATTCCAAATCTCACTTTTGCCATCAGCTTTGCCATCCCATCTGCCATTTACCAAATGAGGCTAGTAATACTGACCTGTCTTACAGGGTTGTTGTAAAATCTATATACACATAAATGGCTTTGAACACTGAGCAAAAACCCTATAGAAACACTGTATAGTCGAAAGCCACACTGAATTTTATCTAACTGTATTAAGAACAGATTTAGGTGGGCAGCCGTGTTGGTCTGAAGCAGTAGAACAAAGTTCGAGCCCAGTGGCACCTTTAAGACTAACAAAGTCTTATTCAAGCTATAAGCTCTCGTGTGCATGCCCACAAAACGAATGGTTTGTATCTGAAGAAGGGTGCATGCACACAAAACTTATACCTTGAATAAGACTTTATTGGTCTTAAAGGTGCCACTGGGCTCAAACTTTGTTCTGCATTAAGAGCCATAAACTAGGAAGTCACGGGGAGGGGGGAGGCTTGGAGCAAGCCACTGTTGCCGCCAGTGCCCCCTTTGCAGGGCTGGTTCCAGAGAGCAAGGCAGCGGAGCACTTCCCGTACAGGTGCTGCATGCTATTCTCGCTTGGCAAAGCGCAGCTTAGAGAGCCAGATGCAACAGGCTTTGCACATCCTACTTCTGCCAGGTTGGCTTCAGGAGCCTTGAACGCCTCCTCCCCTCAGTCTCGAAGCTGTCCCTGTTCATCTGTGACATTAATAGGCTGAAGAATGGCATAGGATACAGCAACTTTACTGCTGTTCAGCAGGCCGGAGTCCAATGCTCCCTCTAAGCTGTGGAGTCTTGTGAGCAAAAATGCTACTTTGTGAGCTACTGGCATTAAAGTTGTGAGCAAGCGATCTGGCTACTGCATAAATTCGTTTGCTCTGGAGCCATCCTTCCTGAGCTGAGACAAAAGTGTGTGAGACGGAGGCTAAAAAACTGTGAGCTAGCTCACATTAACTCAGCTTAGAGGGAACACTGCCTGGGTCTGGCCTGTGCTGGGGGGCGGGGGGAAAGACTGGGAACAGGGGAAGCTGAGCAGCCCCTGCGCTGCTGGGAGCCTGGGCTGGAGGAGCCATGCAGCTCAAGCCTTTCAAGAGCAATACGTTACAACTACTGGAACAAACACTTTTTCTGCAGTGCTGGCAGAGCTGCTGGGTCTGGGCCACTAGCATTAAATGGCCAGCCTGTACGTGGAAGACGACTTTTGGAGTACTCTGTGGTCGCTGCCCCCAAAGAAAGGCAAGATGCAAGTTCAAGAAGCAGACTGTCGTTGTTTTCAACTGACATGAGCCTACCTTACAGAGTTGTTGTAAGGTTCCCTCTAAGCTGAGTTAGTGTGAGCTAGCTCACAGTTTTCTAGCCTCCGGCTCACACCTTTTTGTCTTCGCTCAGGAAGGATGGCTCCAGACTTCCGGCAAGACTTGCGACCATGGCGGACGCGCTCCTCCGCATCTGCGGGGAGCGCGATCCGTACCCGGCGGGAAGAAGGGGCTTTGGACTGGTGCCGAGCCCCCAGAGACCCTAGTGAAGGGGCTCTGCCTGGGGTGGCACAAAGGGGATCTCTCCCTACGGTGGCGATCGAGGGATCGAGGTCCCCTTTCATCACCCCCATAGGTTCCCCCGTCCGTGGGAGCCGTATGGCTAAAAGCGCAAAACCAAGAAGCAGCAGAGAGTGCGAAGCTTTGAAGCTGGAACTTATAGTTACGCACGGAGAAAACGTGAGTCTGAAGTAAAAATAAACAGAACACAGCGGGAAAGGCGGGTGGAGCAACCCCCCCCCCTCTCGAGACTGGCATACTTACGGGACTCTTTACGTGGCGTTACTGCATGAAAAAACGTACGTTCGGATTGCTAGATGGCGGCATCGCTCTTTAGAGGATATGAACTTTAAAAAGATATAAGCGCAGTCGTAGAATTTGCTTCTTTCGTCCATCTTATCTAACTATCAACAAAGAAGCGCAGCCTCAACAATGGCGGGGAAACCGAAACCTTTCCCCAAACTAGGAAGTACAGCTCCGAGTTCAAAGGTTGATACCACAGAGATGAGCACTGTGTTCTCCTCGTTATTGCGACCTCTAGTGGACCAAATGACAGCTCTCAATGTCAAGATGGACAAGATGCAGCTGGACCTGAAGGAGTCGAATAAAACTACAGAGAAGCTGCAGCGAGAACTTCTGGAAGTTAAGACTTCAGTAAAAAATCATGATTCAAGGCTACAAAAAGCGGAGAAAGAAAAGGCCTTCCACTCTGATCAGCTTTTGAAACTACAGATGGAAAGATCGAATTTTTTCCTAAGACTTCAGAATGTACCAGAGGATAAAGGAGAAGACCTTAAAAATCTGTTAAGTGAAGCGCTCGAACCAGTGACGGGCTTAAAAGCAGCGGAAATAAAAAGCAATATGGATATGGTTTACAGAACCTATCCAGACTATACTAAAAAGAAAAGCCTGCCTGGTGAGATTCAGATAAGGTTCTCCAAAAAGTCAACAAGAGATGTGGTGCTTAGGACCACAAATAAAGCGGTTCTGAAGATCAAAGGAAAAGAAGTTAAAGTGATGAAAGATATCCCATTTGAAATAAGGAAAAGAAGGAAAGCCTATGGAAAACTGACATCTTGGCTACAGTCTGAATCTATTATCTACAGGTGGAATGTTCCGGAAGGACTGAGCTTCAGCATCAAAAACAAAAAATACAAGATTGACTCTGTTCAACAGGCAAAAAGTTTTTTGGAAAAAAGCAAAGAAAAGAAAAAAGAGAGAGACTCAGATGGTTCGCTGGCATCACAAGAAAGTATGTATGGATTTGATAGCTCAAAGAGCGAAGAAGAAATTTCTGACTCGGAAAAAGGAGCAGCAGCTCCAAAGGTACAAGAAGAGACTGTTAAGACAAGAAGAGGACGAAAGAAGAAATAAAGGCTGAAATGTTTTTTGAAATCGCACTTATATATTATATATAATTTGTATAATTAAGCATTCCTTCAAAAGAACATGTCTGTCAAACAGCTTTTTTATTTTTCATATATCATCAGTAACAATTTTAATTGAATATTAACCAAGGTTTAAAATGCTTCATATGTATTAATGGTAAGGTAATATTAAGCAAATGTTAAAGCACACTCTGTATAAGGTAAATATAGCTTAGAAAAGTAGCGATGTAGTAGTAGAAATAGATAAAATCAATAAAAATCTTTTTTTTTTAAAAAAAAAAAGGAAGGATGGCTCCAGAGCAAACTCATTTATGCAGCAGCCAAATCGCTCGCTCACAACTTTAATGCCAGTAGCTCACAAAGTAGAATTTTTGCTCACAGGACTCCCTAAGGTTAGAGGGAACACTGGGTGACGGTGACTGAGATACGAAGCGTTTGGAACGGTGGAAAAGCCACCGGCGAAACGCCACGAGTCGTGCTTATAACGAGGGTGGCCGAACACGACTGAACCAAGGCCAGGCGCGGAGCGGGGGGGGGGGGGGGGGGGGCAACCCCGGGCCTAGCCCGCCGCACGTCCCCCCTGGCTTCCCCGCGCCGGGGCTTACCCTGAGCGTCCCCAGATCGATGCTCTCCAAGCTCCTCGCCGCGTAGTCGCTGGCCATGCTGTCAGCTGCGGCGGCTCGCCCTGCGCTTGGCAAGCGCTCCCGGGGGCAGGCAGAGGCGCTGCAGGAGCCCAGCCGCAGAACGCCGCCGCCGCAGAACCAGCCCCGAGGAGGATGCCCGACAAGGATGAGGCGGACGGATCACTTGGCTCTGCTCCCCCCCCCCCCCCCGCCCGCGCTTCAGTTTCCTCGCCGGTCTCTAACGGTCTCCCCGTCGGCTCAGCTCTTGCCAGCGCGTCTGACCCTGGCTGCGACGCTGTCGGCCGGTGACAAACACAGGAAATCTGCCATGCATAGCCGGAAAAAAAGAACATGCGGGGGGGGGGGGGGAGCCCTTCTCCCCCCTCTCCCAGTCAGAGGGCGAGGAAACAGCACCACGGCCCCTGCTCCTGGAAGACAAACAACTTTTGCAAAGACATTTCCTCGGGAAAGTTTGCTAGGAAGTGACGTGCCTGGAATGGGCTGGAACGAGACCGGGGGGGGGGGGGGGGATGTTGATGCTATAGGCGAGAGCCGATGGATGTGGGGGGGGGGGGGGGACATGCTGGTAGCAGGTGACAGACCCGTCGCTGGCTTCTGCCGCTGCACTGGGGAACCCCACATGACATTAATATTAAAATGTAGGAGCTTAACTAGTGCCGAGATTCGCCGTGGCACATTAGCTCCAGCATCATTTGTCAATGCATGCCAGGTCTCAGACTGGGACCGTCTGACGCACAAACATACAACAGTGTCGCCAGAGCATATGCAGAGTGCGTTTCCCTCACTGCTGAACTACATGAGGCTCAGTCCAACAACCCACTGTGATATTCTATGCTCTTGGTATTTTACTTCGTTTGTAGTTATATACTTTTATTCAGCAATACTATTTTTATGTTGGAGAGACCACTGAAGAAGACTCTTAAACTGAAACATGTTTTGTCTATGTGATTTCCCTGCCCATACTTTGGCCTGTATGATGGGTTATGTGAATACTTTTAAAAAATTAATTATATTTTGTGTATTTATTAAATGGCATTTGTTCTATTAGAATGTTACAGTTTTTGTAATAGATTTTGTCTATTCCTCAACCTTTTAAAACTTTTTTTGGGAGGGAGGAAAATTCTTCACCCCTTCCCCCTTTTGGTTGAATTCCTAGACTTATTTACTTTATTTTATTTCCTACCTTTCTCCCCATTGGGGTCCCAAACAATGCTCCCTCTAAGCTGTGGAATCTTGTGAGCAAAAATTCTACTTTGTGAGCTACTGGCGTTAAAGTTCTGGGCAAGCGATTTGGCTACTGCATAAGTTTGTTTGCTCTGGAGCCATCCTTCCTGAGCTAAGACAAAAATGTGTGAGCTGGAGGCTAAAAAACTGTGAGCTACCTCACATTCACTCAGTTTAGAGGGAACATTGGTCCCAAAGCAGCTTACATCATTCTCCTCTGTTTTATCCTCAGAACCAACCTGTGAGGGAGGTTAAGCTAAGAGCATGCGACAAACCCAGGGTTACCCAGCAAGCTTCGAAGGCAGAGTGGGGATTTGAACCTGGGTTACCCAGATCCTAGTCCAGCACTTTAACCACCACACCACGCTGGCACATGGGACAGAAAATGGGTATCCGAGAGTACCAACCCAGGCCACAAGTCTGTAGCCCTGTTATGAATGGCTTTTTTTCTTTTATAACTGATGAGATGGTATATTTTGGATGGGGCTATCTGCAGGAGAGGAGCTCTGGACATGGCCCAGCTGGGTGCTATGCACAGATTCACTTGCTGCTTTCTGTATATTGAACCCATGCTAACAATGACGGGACCAGAATTTTCTTTAATGGCCATCTGGCAACCCTATGCCATAAGAACGCAAGCACAGCCTGTTGGATGAGATCAGTGGTCCATGGAGTCAAGCATCCTGTTTTACACAGCAGCCAGCCAGTTGCCCTGGAGGTCCAGCACACAAGGCATAGAGGCAGAGGCCTTCCCTGATGCTGCCTCCCCAGCATTGATATTCAGAAGTATGTTCCCTCTGCATATGGAAGAGACTAGGGGTGCTTTCAGCTGAGTGGGTGGTGGTTCTGAAAAGACCTGAGCACCAGTATGTCCCCCCACCACATATAATTAGGAAGACGTTTTAGGAGAGGTGTGCCCTCCTTTGTGTCTGAGAGAGATTAGGATTTTTTTTCCTTTTT
Source organism: Lepidodactylus listeri (assembly GCA_029233225.1). NCBI lineage: Eukaryota > Metazoa > Chordata > Lepidosauria > Squamata > Gekkonidae > Lepidodactylus > Lepidodactylus listeri. Next base: position 41,746,483 of record JARCFY010000013.1, read on the forward strand.
AGATGGCATGAGTTAACTTGAGCAAGATGCTGCTTATGGAGACACCTCTACTCATGGACTGCACTCATGAACACTAACACAGCACAGCTGATCCTGGCAGGCCACAAGTATAAGTTGCACTTTAGAACAGGGGGTGGAAGAAGAGAGTGAAGTCACAAGAGTGGAGGGAAGCCCTCTGTCAGAATGGATTCTTAGGCTGGTTTTATGGAATTACTTGTCAAAATCGTAAATATCAGCCATAGATGACTGACTGCACTTCTAAAAGCTTGGAATTGCTGTGTAAACAGATAAAGGACTCTGAAGGGTTAACTCTTCACAGAGCCAGAGAGACTTGGCTGTTCCAAGAGATCTGATTGGTTAGCATCAGCTGAGCAGAGAAAGACTTCTAAACTGGATGCTGAGAAGAGATGCAGTCTGATTTCATCCCTAGCTGAGAAGAGTTGAGTACTGACAGATTCGAAATTCAACCCTGACTGAGAGAAGTTTAACACAGACAGAACTGGGGAAAGCTGGCAAGAATGAGTGGGTAGTTAGATGGAGACTCCTATTGGGGCCAAAGAAAGGTGACAGCTCTTCCAGTGAGAGGAGAATTTCCCTACACAGTCAAACAGGGAGTTAGCTCTGAGGAGTGCAAAGATCCTTGGTCTGGTGGGGTTCAAAACTGTCTCTGGAGACCTCATGAGTCAGTTAAAAACTCAAGATGAGTACTGGTGTTTCAAGAGAAGGGGTTTAGGTACTGGAAAGAGTGCACCAGCCTTCTGGAAAACAAAAGAGTTAGAGAATACTCAAAGAAAGTGTGCTGGAGTGTTTGGGGAAAACACTGGAACAAAAGCCTCTCAACATAAAGAATTAAGTCACTGTGAAAAGCTTAATAAACTCTCATTAGCCTGAAACATAAGAACTAAAGTCTGTGCATGTATTGGTTTTACCTCAGAAACCCCTGATTTCACTTGACCTTTCCCTCTTTGGTGTAGTGGTTAAGTGCGCAGACTCTAACCTGGGAGAACCAGGCTTGATTACCCACTCGCACCTGCTGGATGACCTTGGGCAAGCCATAGTTCTGGCACAGCTGTTCTTGAAAAAGAGCAGTTTCTGTCAGAGCTCTCTCAGCCCCACCTACCTCACAGGGTGTCTGTTGTGGGGAAGGGAAGGGGAAGGGAAAGGAGTTTGTAAGCCGCTCTGAGACTCCTTGGGTAGTGAAAGGCAGGGTATAAATCCAATCTCTTCTTCTCTCTTCTCTTCTACGTTAAATAAAATATTTTGTTATTTTTTAAATTTCAAAACACCTTGAGTGCCATTTAAATTACTTAAGTTAAAGGAGGCTCCTGATCCTTCTCTCAGGTTCCTGGGCTGAGCAACCAGCCAAAATATTGTACTTTGACAGGGTGGGACAGCAGGAGTTCTTCAGGAAAGAAGAAAACACATTACCAGGGCTGCTCAGTCAGAAAGGGAAAGAAAAACAGAGGGAAAATCTTGCCTTTGCGGGAGGGAAGTGGACAGGACTGTCATAGACACATCATGTATGTATTAGCACATGATTGTGGCTGGGGTTCCAAAAGAGAATGGAGGAAGAGAATGTTGAAATAAATCATTTAGCAATTTCCTTACAGAGATTCCAAAGCCTTGCATGACTTCAAAGCATTACAGTGTGTCTTCCTAGCAGCCTGACAGGGAACTGAGTAACACTGTCTTATCTCTCTAATACTTTTACCGGAGGCAAAATCTAAAATGTTCTTCCTTTGCCCATTTTCACAACAGTCCTATGAAGCAGGGTCACTCAAGTGAGTTTCATGGCAAGTGGTTCTGAACATGAGTCTCCCGGATCCCCGTCCGGCACTCTAACAACCACACTGGTTCTCCAGACAGGATTAATTTTTGCACTACCCCTCCCTGCTGCAGCAACCAAGACCACAGGCGAACCACAAGAAAGAAAGCAAAAGTAGCAGCTCACAGTATTTATCTTATTTCCATACCTCTTTGCTGATTTTCTGCACAGGAATGGAGCTCAAAGCTGTCTGCAAAACAGTACATCTGATAAATCTTAACAATGCTGGAAAGGAGTAATACAACAACAGAGCAGACAGACCAAGTTGCATTCCTGTGCTGATGAGATTTTCATCCCATTCTTCCTCCAAAGAACCACATGGGGCACACCCAGATCCCCTCTATTTTGCCCTTACTGCAAGGTAAGTTAGAAGGGTTGCCTACTAGTTTGGAGAATGATGTCCTGTCCGTGTAACAGAGGTCAAATTAGATGTTTTTAACCAGGTGATGTTATTTACCTCCATGCCACAAAAAAGGGTTCAACTGCCCATTTCCATACACTTTAACACAGGGGTGTCAAACATGCGGCCCGGGGGCCTGGCCCCTGGAGGGCTTCTATCAGGATAGAACTGGCCATCTCCTGCTTCCAGTTCTGTTGCTGCTGCTGCATCATAGCTTGCTTTGCCAGAATCTCTCAATTGCTCAGTCATTTCACATTTTCTCCTGGGTCCTAGACTCAGAACTCTGAGCATGAGATTTCTGTGGTGAATGTCAATAAATCAAAACTAGGTTTGCAGCTTACAGATACACACCTGAATAGCATACTCAAGATTGCAACAGCACAGACATTTTTATGCAATAATTCAGGGTAACAGGTGTCAGTTTTCAAATACTGTTAAATAAACAAAATATTGCAACAGTTCTACTATTTTAAGCATGTTTTTATTTTAAGTAAAAAACAATCTTTGTGTTTGTGTTCTTTATAAAGTTTATATCTCTGCTACCTGGCATTACATTTTATGACACATGTAGGGTTGCCAAGTCTTATGGACTCACCGGCGGGGGGGGAGTCCTCCTGTGCCCGGGAGTTTCTTCTGACGCGCGCGCTTCATGCGCGCGCCCGGTGGCGTCACCGGAAGTGACGTCGGCACGTTGGCGTTGCCAGGCAACGCCCCCAACGTGCCGACGTCACTTCCGGTTACGTCATTATGTCGTCCTCGCCGGACGACTTCGGGGGTGGGGTTCCCCCTGCTGGCCGAATGCTGGCCAGCGGATTGGGAACCCCTTTAGCGGGGGATCCCCCGCCCCCCGGGCTGACTTGGCAGCCCTAGACACACGTGGTCCAGCCCAACAAGGTATCATTTATGTCAGATCCGGCCCTCATAACAAATGAGTTCAACACCCCTGCTTTAACCCACTGTTAAATGGACCGGAGAGTTTTCTCCAGGCTACTTGGCACTCTATAGGTTAGAATGGCACAAAAGAGCTTAAGGGGGAATTTGAACCTGGCTTCTCTCCCCCCACCAGGGGACTCTCCTTCTTTTGCTTTGAGCTAAAAGGCTGTGCTGTGGAGCCTCAGGCTCTGCTGGCACAAGAAGCTCTGTGCAATGGCCCAGTTTAGTACTGCAAGCTTCGGTCTGCTGGGGACAGCAAGAAAAAGCATGCGCCTTTGTCGAAGTAAAGAACAAAATCCAATTGGCACAAATTTGGCTGGTTGGTAAAGGTGCCAAGCCTCTGCTCAGAAGGAAGCTGCCTATTCTGCTACTTTGCGTATTAGATATTTCCAAGCAGGGGACCTGCAAAGCCTTGAAGAGGGCATCTCATTTCCCCCTCCCCCACTATTTCCTGAAAGCCCATACAGCCTCTGCCCCCCTTTCCTGCTTACTTTTCTCCTTCCCATTCAGCAGCCAAGCTACCTTTACCTGCTCCCCACCCAATCTTCAGCTTTCCCTCCTTCCTTATCCTGGCAGCCTGTTCCTGGGACAAATCGGCACAGTTCCAGCTGCAGGGCCAGGCCAAGCCCAGTTGTGCAGCAGCAGGCCAGGCCCAGTTGCATGGCGAGGAACCTGCAAGGATTTGCAATGTGGAGGGGCACCTCACTTTCCCCTGAATCTCCCTCCCCACACTATTTTCTCTTTCCCACCTCCTGGCAACACCCATAGGAACATAAGAAGAGCACTGCTGGATAAGACCTGTGGTCCTTCTAGTTCAGCGTCCTGTCTCACAAAATGGACAACCAGTTCCTCTGGAGGTCCAGCAACAGGCCTTCACTGGTTGTTGCCTTCTGCCACTGGTGTTGGGAGGTTTACCACCTCTGAACATGGAGGTTTCTTTGGTCACCATGGCTAATAGCCACTGATAGACCTGTCATCCACCAATCTGTCTGATCCCATTTTACAGCTGTGTATGCCTGTGGCCTTCACTACATCCTCTGGCAGCAAATTCCACATTTTAATAACTCGTTCTGTAAACAAATATTTTCTTTTGACCATCCTGAATCTACTGCTCATCAGCTTTATTGGATGCCTTTTGGGTCCTAGTATTTTGAGAGAGAGAGAGAAAAAGTTCTTTCTGTCTATGCTTTCTACCCTGTCCATAATTCTATAAACCACTATCATGTCCCCTCTTAGTTGTCTCTTTTCTAAAATGCAAAGTCCCAGACTCTTCGGTCTTTCTTCACTGGGAAGGTGCTCCAACGCCCTAATCATCTTGGTCACTCTCATCTGTATTTTTTCCAGCTCTGCAATGTCCTTTTTGAGATATAGTAACCAGAACTGCACACGTATCCTCACCTTTCCATGCTTCCCTTTATTTTCCCCACCCACTCATCTTTTATCTGCCACCCCCCATCTCCAGCTATATTTTTAAATTATTGTCTTCATTTATACCCACCTCTCTCCACAATTAGGACATAAAGTAGCTTACTTTATTTCCCTCTCCTCTATTTTATTCTCAGAGGGGAGACGGCATGGTGTATCCTGATCTAATCAGATCTCAGAAGCTAAGCAGGGTCAATACTTGGAAGGGAGACCCCCCACAGGAAGACTCTGCAGAGGAAGGCAACGGCAAGCTGCCTCTGCTTCTCACTTGCTTCGTGAGCCCCTTGCTGGGGTCTCCATAAGTTGGCTGTGACTTGACAGAACTTTATACACACACACATGTTCTATTCTCACAACAACCCTGTGAAGTTGATTAGGTTGAGAATGTGTAACTGGCCTGAGCTGACTGTGGCTCAGATCATGAGCTACTCATGGCAAAATTTAGGCTTAAACTGAAGAAAGTTGGGAAAACCACTAGGCCACTCAGATATGACCTAGATTACATCCCTTAAGAATATACAGTGGAGGTGAAGAGTAGGTTTAAGGGACTAGATTTGATAGACAGAGTGCCTGAAGAACTATGGAAGGAGTTTTGTGACATTGTACGGGAGGCATGGCAGAATGGAGATCTGAACCTGGGTATCCCAGATCCAGATGCTTTTTAACAACATTCTGACACACCAGAATTTAGCAGGAAATGCTTCCTCTCCCCGCCCACCCCAGCACAGTAGTAAAGAGGCAGGGAAACCTTTTGTAAGTTTGTTTAATTTCTGTTTTTCAATGACTCTTTAAAGGGGCAGGAGCAACGCCAGTAAAAAGAAACAACCCATTTGGCAACCATATTATGCTGAATGACTTCAGAAGTCCCACTCTGAGAAATGCAGAATGATAAAAATAAACCCACCACCTCCACATAGCACAGCCTGATTTAAAAGCCAGAGTTAAAGCAAAAGGATGTTTAGTGTGAAAAGGGGAAGTGTTACTGTAGGGGGGAGGGAAGGTGGGTTTGTGGGAAAGAGGAACTTCCTTGCTTTCAGCAAAGGAAATGGCATTTTACCACAGGACCGCGGGGGGGGGGGGGGGGGGGGGGAACGGGACGACACATGCTCAATGAATCTTGCACTTTTCACTGTGCTCCCTACTCAGTTGGGATCCATGGTGACAATAATTTCTGTATATCTGATCATCTTAAACTAGCATACTGCTGCTTAAAATAAAAGCATTTCCTTTTCTCTGGCCTAGTCGTTTTTTTAAAGAAAATCTGATTGCCAGCACATTTACTGGCAGAGGCTCCAATTATATCTTTTATTGTAGAGAGGGCCTGCAGTGCAGCTTCACCTGTTAATGGAGTTGCACCAGCTGATTTTGTCCCAGGCACAACTGCAGTTCTTTATGGCCAGACAAAGTTTCTGTCAGGAAAAGAAGTCATCAGTGCTGGTCTGTTCAATTCACCCATTACAGAGCAAACAGACTGGGTCCCTGTCTCAGACATGATGGCCAGATGTGAGTTGCGGGTTCTTCTCTATTACTGCATGAAGAAGAAGAAGAAGAGATTGGATTTATATTCCGCCCTTCACTCACTTAAGAGTCTCAGAGCAGTTTACAAACTCCTTTCCCCTCCCCTCCCCACAACAGACACCCTGTGAGGTAGGTGGGGCTGAGAGAACTCTTTCCCAAGCTGTCCTTGAGGGAACAGCTGGTACAGAGCTATGGCTTGCCCAAGGTCATCCAGCCAGGTGCAAGTGGAGGAGTGGGGAATCAAACCCGGTTCTCCCAGATTAGATTCCGCGCACTTAACCACTACACCAGACTGGCATGTGTGCTGCCTGATTCAGATCAGGTCTGAAACAGGTCTGCAAACAGTTGGGGTGCTCAAGAAACAAGCCTGGTCCTAGAGTTGCTAGGTCTGGGTTGGAAAATACCTGGAGACTTTGGGGGTGGAACCAGGAGAGGGTGGGGTTTAGGGAGGGGAGGGGCCTCAGCAGGGGGCAATGCCACAGAGTCCACCCTTCAAAGCAGCCATTTTCTCCAGGGGAGCTGACCTCTGTCAGCTGGAAATCAGTTGTAAAAGTGAGAGATCCCCAGGCCCCACCTGGAGGCTGGCAACACTACCTGGTCCCTGAGATAAATGTGAGATTCCCCACAGCCCTTCTGCTTGTGAACCATCGGGAAAATGTGGTTTTCCCTTTATAATTTTTTTTTTAAAATCATATCTGAATTTTGGGTTGATTCACCTTCCACATATCCGTATCACAATCCATTTGTGCTACAAGTTTGGTTTCTGTCTTGCTATTGGAATTCCTTTTGCTCATTATATAGAAAGATTATAAAAAGGAGTTCTGGTTTCCTAAAGAACCAGAGAAAGGTGCTTTGGGAATCTGAAAACTCATGTTGTGGTGGCTGTTTTCTGTTTTGTTTTTAAATAGACCTTTCATGTCAGAAGACAGCTGGGTCAGGAGAAGGTGAGGTGGGCATTCAGACAAAAAAAGAACTCTACACATGCTTCGATAACCCATCCTCTGGGCAAGTTGGATGTTGCCTGATAATTTGGCTCTGCATACTGACTCTCCAAAGGCCACCACATATGGTCACTTCCCTCTTATTATTCTTTAGAATAATTCTGTGCTGACTCTTCAGAGTCCTGCTTAAGGCAGTTTACAGTGAAAAAACACAGTATAAAAAGCCATTAGAAACAAGACACTAGACATAAACAGCACAGAAAACTGGTCATAAAACAGAAGCAGACAATTAAAAAACTGATAGGATAATCCCCAATTCAAAGCTTAGCTAAAAAGATGCATTTTTGCCTGGCACATAAAAGTTAACAAAGTAAGCACCCGGCATGCCTCAAGGGGGAGGGCATTCCAAAGGTGAGGTGCCACCACAGAAAATGCCCTGCCTCTAGTCACCACACACCTGAGCTCTGAAGATGGAGGCACAGAGACCCAAGCTTGAAAGGCAGATCTTAACTGGTGGGTTCGATACTGTGGGAGGAGATGGTCTTCTCAAACAGCTTGTGCATGCATACATTTCCCAAGCTACCCAGTGGACACTTCCTGCCATCTTGATCTTGATCTCTTTGGACTCAAAATAGCCTGAAGCAAATTCTAAACTTTTATTTGAGACGGGGTAGGAGTGGGGACAGAATAAAAATGAATTTCTTGTGTACTGGGCCAAAGCTACATTCTTCCCCTTTCAATTGTACCCATTTGGTACCACCTCCCCTTTGCAGCCCTACCACTTCTTTCACAAGTGCCTTCTCCTCACTGCGATTTTGAATTCAGGAGGGGAATTTTCTTCCAAGGAAGATGACAGAGGTTTTACAGAGGACTGAGAATGGGAAACTCTTTGCTCATGTGTCACATCCCCTGAAAGTATTTCATGCCCAGTTTCTTTGTAGTCTCTTGGTGCTCTCTTGTCTGATGGCACCAGCTTACTTCCACCATACAGATGGGGGTGCGTGTGTATGCATATAAATATAAAAAAAGCAAACCAGGAGTTGCAAGTGCTTCCTCCCCTGGGCAGAATTCAAATGATCAGATACACCAATTAACAAGTCAAATGCCATTGCAGTCTTGCGGCTCCCTTGTGCTTTAAGCCAGCTGTCTGCCTTTTTACAAAAGCATGTTTGTGTGTATTTGTTACACACACACACACACACTCCCCCCCCCCCCCGGTAAAATAAAAATAGGAAAAATGCTCCTGGGAGAGGTGGTTCTGTGATGGTGACACTAGTCCCAGCCAATCAGCACTGTGCACTGTGGGCATCTGCAAAAAATAGCAGAAGTAGTTTCCCCTGAGCTCTTGCGTGAGAGAAGATAGTATGTTTGCAAAAGAAAAAAGAGAGAGAGGTGGATCTGCTTCTCGGATGAACTCTTGGCTCAGATTATACACTTCCATACACCTCCCTGGTCTGTTTTCAAACCATGCTTGCCACCTGTTCCTTCTTTCAATGAACTGCTTCTTATTTAGTATTAAAATGGAGTGTGCTTTTGCACCATAATTGCAAAAAAAGGGTAATTGAATACATTACTAGAATATCTTTTTCCTTGTGAAGTATTGTGAATATTCTCTCTAACAGAAAGTCATTTTCTTACAAGGTGTTCCTCAGATGTGGACGGGCCATTTAACTTACAGATCAAACATGGCCAGTGGACCTGACTGTAGCACTGCAGGAGACTTCTTGTTCTGGGTCCTTCATTGGCAGCTCATCAGTTGCCTCCTTCACACTGCTGCCAGTTCGCCGGAAGAGGCAATGGGTAAGCCAGTGGTGCTACACAGTCTGAGCTGTCTGGCTTGCTCTTGGGCCATTTTAACTTTCCAGCCTACCCCTGCTTAGGATCCACCTCTGTCTGGAGCCATTTTCTGCTTTTGTGGACTACCTGGTAATGGGTCCATTATTGTCTACTAATCTGGAACCTTCTTGGGGCCAAGAATATAAAAATCCCTCTTGTACTAACTAAGGCTGATTCTGCATTGGCTTTTCCCTCTGTTGTTTTACGAAACCCACGTTTGAACAGAAATCCCCGTCTGCATTGCATGCCGCTTTCACTTCCTTTGATTATCGGGTTTTATGGCAGCTTCCACACTCCATGCTGGTTTTGATTTCTTTGATCGTTGGATTTTATTGTACCTTCTGCACAGATCTACGGCCATTTTATGGCCATTCAGAGGTGACTTTGCAGTCAGTATGGCATTGCCCCAAGGTATTTGAATGTGGTTCTGAGCTGCACTTTCCCCTCCCAGTTGAGAAAATGTGGAGTGAATACTAGATGCAGAATCACCCTAAGGGAGTTCCTGGGCAGTCAACAGCAGGCTGCAGTTCAAAAATTGCTCAGGCAAAGGCTCTTCCAAGCTTGTGGACAAGTGGTGAACAAGGCTTCACCTGCTTTAATGTGTGGACATTCTTAAGGCAAAGAAGGTGCAGAGCCCGGGAAGGGGAGAAGTTTCCAAGTGTAGTCAGGACAGGGTTGAGACTGGAGCATGTTACGAGTAGGAAGGAAGAACCTCAGAGCCTAAAGTTTATTATGTTCAAAATGGAAGGGACAGCAACAGTAAATCTGCAGGAGAACAGAGCAACACAGCAATTAACTGTGAATGGTAGGAGTCTTTGGTCATGGCTACTTTATACAATTATTCTTCCAAGGGTTATTATGAAAATCAGCTGCAGAAGGCAATTGCTACTTGTCTCTATTTCACTATTGTGCCCTCTTTTAAACCATCCCTTCCCTTTCAAACCATACCATTCAGTTTCTAATTATTCTGGTATGGATTCTCTTTTGGTGGGGTCGTCTTTTAATACAGACAGAACCAACGGAGGAAGTGGTCTCTGGCCATCTGCGTGGGTGTACATTAAGCAATGCTTTTGAACGTCTGCGCTCCAAGGCTTCACCATCAGATTTAATTTAACCTCCCAATATGTTAAACAGATGCTCATGAATCAGAACAAAGCCAAGCTGCTTTTACAGGGCACTACTCAGGCAGGAGAGCAGAAATGCTTCCCCTCTGCTCATGCTTCTTTCAAACCGCATGGGATTCACTCTTTCCCCCTTTCAATCAACAAAGACATGGAAGTGGTTCTATAACAGAGCCCCCATCCCTGTTGAGCCTGGGGGCACTTTTGGAATCTTGAGCAAGAGTAGTGGACACCTCTACAAAATGGCTGCCACAGGAAGGTAATCAGATTTGGATCTACTGTACTGGATAGAATAAGGACATGAGCCCTCTCCAATGTCCTCTCCACTTGTTGACTGGATGCATGGGGAGAAACAGCGGGTATGAATATGATGGCTCAGCCCCTGCACAATCACCAGTCATCTGTGCAGTGAGAATACATGGAGGAAGTGCCCACATATACACTCCCTTCCAATGACTGGCAACATTCAGAAAACAGTACACCTGATCACAAGGAGAGGGTGAGCTCATGCATGAACAGTTCCTCTGCATATTCACATTGTGCACATGAGTTAGCAATCATGTGCAGGCAGAGCCAGAGAGCTGGTGCCTGCTGCCCCTCCCTGAGCACCAAGTCAACGTCATGCGTAGGCGTCATGTATAAGAGAGCTTTTGTGGAAAGGAGTTCAATGTCTGGCTAAACATTAGGCAGCATTCGCTCTTCACTGAATTCTCTGACCTTCTAGAGCCATTTATTCGGCAGGATCAAACTAGCTAGGGTTGTTCTTTTTTTAATAAGAACAAGTTCTGACTTTGTCCTATAGTTATTAACAATCCTCTGTTTTAACTTCAGTGAAAGGACCAGGCATTTAGCTAGCTGCAGCTGCTATGTACTAAAATGGAGCTGCCGGCACACAGTTTTTTCCCCACATGGACAGCAGGAAGTCCACACAGTAATCTGGGCATGATGTGTTTGACTCCTTTTCTTCCCCTTGACTCCAAAGAAAATAACCCCCATTTTCTCTACAGTAAAGGGAAAATGGCAAGATGTTTGCAAGTGGAGCTTCCATATAGATGCTCTCATGAAGCCACTGGGAGAGGGGGGAAAGGGGCTAAGTTCCAAAATGGTAGAGCTTCACTCTGAAAAGCCCCTCCCTGCCTTCTGAGCCCTTAAAGGACTTTCGTTATTTTTGTTTCTTAACCAAGTCGTGCGGTACGACTATGGTGTGGCTGGACTTTAAAAGGTGTGCTGTGGGAAGTTCCCTGCACTAAGAGCAGAAGTAAATAAATAAAAGACAATAGAGGCTGTGTATACACCTCTGAAGAAATTTATACAAAATATAAAGAAAAGTTACTAACAAACAATCCTAAATTCTATACAAAGGTTCATTAGTACTAATCTCTGGAATGTCGTCTCGTTTGGATTCCCAAAGATCTTCATCTGAAACCGGAACATTAATGATCAGAAATAAGGTTACAAAATAATCATAAATCCAGTCACGGGGCAAACAGAGCAAGGCTCCTTAAAAAGTTTAAATTAAAAAAAAAATTTAGACAGCACGGTTGTAGTAGAAAAGTATATACTGTTACCCCTGTTTTGGATGTACACTTTTTGTGAAAGGGAACAGAAAGGAATGCAGGCAAATGGGTAAAAACCCACTTTTGAAACTGACCAGACTTTTTCTGAAACCGACAAGCAGCCATGAAGCCCCTTTTTCCATATTGCCGAGGACTAGGGGATTCTCAGATGTGTTATTGGCCAATGTGAAGAATGGGAAAGAGTCACATAGTCTCATAATATGGGGGACCATGTTGAGTGTACAGAATGCATGGTAGAACCCACTAGCATTGCAAGCTGTGATCATTGGTAAGGTTTGTGTGTGTGTGCACATGCCTGTACAAAGCTGGCTACAACTCCACCAGGCTTTGCACAAGGCCGCAGTTTGTATAGGAGAGGAGTCCTCTGGAGAGCTTTTTTATTCTTGTGCCACTAAATTGAAAAAAAATGGGGGGTACTTTTGCTGATGCCCCAGCGCATCTGCATAGTTATGCTAATTTTCTGCCCATCCTTGCAAATTTGTGAAGTTTTCTCTTTTTTGATTCTCTAATTTGATCCTGCCCACTGCTCATGGTCTTGGCAGTTTTTTTAAAGCCTGTCCTTTGCAGATAGCACTCTTCCTCCAAATGGATCTATCCTAAGAGATTCTTAAATTCAGTGGTTTGCAGAAGAACTATGTGGCCCAGGTGCCATTTTAATGTTAGACTTTCAGAGACTGCCAAAATGGTTCCCCCCAAAAATTGTTCACTAAAGCATTAAAGGGAAAAATGTTTTCAAAGCTTCAGGCTCCCCATCCCAGTCTCTCTCTCTCTCTCCATCTCATGTCAAATTCATTCCTTGCTGACAATCCCCCCCCCCTTTATTTTGTTTGCATGCAGCATTGAAATCCTTTTTTTTTTGCACTGGGGATGCTGTTGTTTGCCTCCTCTCCGATCCCCCTCTCAAGTCAATATCAGTCCAATATCTGTCCAATATCCCATTGTTGTTTATACGAACATTGGAAGTGCTGACAAGAACTATTAGGGAAGATTCCCATATCAACGGGAGAACAATAAGAGGAAATAAATACCAAATCATCAGCAAAGGCTTGTAATTTATATTTATCTTAGAAGACCCAATGGATTCAGTACAACTGATGAACTGGATCAATGAATATGGAAAAATGGCGGGAATGAAAATAAACTATCAGAAAATGAAGATGATTAAGAAAAATATGACATTGAAACAGAGATGTAAAAAAGCAGAGTTAGCTGGATTTTAACTGGAAAAGAAAGTCAAATATTTGGGTATTAATATTACAGCAAAATGTAGCTCCCTGGGTGCACACATGCCAAAATATCGCCCTGTCAAGCGATTCAAGAATCTGCTTTTAAAGTGCTCCACAGATGGTATGTAACACCTGCAAAATTGTCAAAAATCTACCTACAATCATCTTCACTCTGTTGGAAGCAATGCAGCAACAAAGCCACGTTTTCCCATACCTGTTGGCAATGTCCTGTTATTTCTCAGTTTTGGATGCAAATTTCAAAGCAAATTGAAACACTTTAGGGGTATTCCTCCTTTTGGATCAAGCTCTGTTTCTGCTTCATCTTTGGCCAGACGATAGTCCACCTGCAATGAGAAAGAGACTGATTAACTTGCTGATAGTGGCTGCTAAAATAGTAATTGTGCAAACCTGAAAATCTCAAAGCCCTCCTACAATTCCAATGTGGCTGCATAAGATGTGGGTCTTCTTTTTGAAAAAATCCATACAATCACTAGCAACGACTCTGACACCAGAGAGCTCGCTAGTCCCCTGGATGTATAGCAAAATGGACTTAAGAAGAAGAAGAAGAAGAGATTGGATTTATACCCCGCCCTCCACTCCCCAAGGGAGTCTCAGAGCGGCTTATAAACTCCTTTTCCCTTCCCCTCCCCACAACAGACACCCTGTGAGGTAGGTGGGGCTGAGAGAGCGCTTTCCCAAGCTATCCTTGAGGGAACAGCTGGGACAGAGCTATGGCTTGCCCAAGGTCATCCAGCCAGGTGCAAGTGGAGGAGTGGGGAATCAAACCCGGTTCTCCCAGATTAGAGTCCGCGCACTTAACCACTACACCAAACTGGCTCTCTTAAAAAGCTTAAATGGAGCTAAATTTAGACTCCTTACTTACGGCTAAACTTTAATATGTGTAATTTAATAGACCATACTGCTTCTTGAGAATATGATGCCTTTCATAATCTGATAGATATCCTATATGTTTTAGACAACCGAGATTGTTAGCGGCTATCAAGTGCTCAGCAGTTGTGTTCAGGTAATGACTGAAATGCTATGATGCTGCCTTATAGTATACTTTTTAAAGTAGTTTCTGCAATTTGCATTGTTAAAATTAACATAATATTTTTTTTAAAAATGTAGCTCTCTGATGAAAGATAACTATAATAAAGTGTTACAAGATATTAAAAAAGATTTAGCGAAATGGACAAAGCTGCAAGTATCATTAATGGGTAGAACAGCAATTTTTAAAGTGAATATTTTTCCACATTTGATGTTTTTATTCCAGACGTTGCCGATATATATTAAACAAAGCTTCTTTGATGAGTTGAATAAACTGGCACAACACTTTATATGGCAAGGGGAAAAGCCAAGAATTAAATTGAATGCCTCACAGGATGTGAAAGATAATGCTGGATTTGGAGTAGCAGACTGGAAGAATTACTATAGGGCAACAAGTTTGGTTTGGTTTAGAGAATGGATTTTACTTGAAGATCATAGGCTGCTGACTCTAGAAGGACACAACTTTAAACTGGGATGGCACACATTTTTATCTTATGGAAAAGCTTCTGGACACAAATATTTTAAAAATCATATGATAAGATCATTACTGACAACCTGGGAAAAGCTTCATCCGCTGATATATACTAAAATTCCAAGATGGGTATCTCCAGTGGAAGCTTTCTCTCAACCAGTTTTGACTTCAAAACAAATAGTTATTAGGTACACAAAATTGTATTTTCTTAGGAAGAATTAAAGAAAAGGGAAATAAACTTAGATTGGTGAACTAGAGTGCAAGTGGAATCTAAATATAGTAAGGACAGACAGACAGATGGATTCTATTTAGAACAAGGTGCATTTGAAGAATTATTATGTACTTCAAGAAAGAAGTCTGTTAAGAAAATGCATGGTATGTTGATGCAATTGAAAATGCAGGATGAAATAGTTAAAGAATGTATGGTCAAATGGATGCAAAATGTAGGTTACAAGCAATGCTCCCTCTAAGCTGTGGAGTCTTGGGAGCAAAAATTCTGCTTTGTGAGCTACTGGCATTCAAGTTGTAAGTGAGCGATTTGACTACTGCATCAATTAGTTTGCTCTGGAGCCATCCTTCCTGAGCTAAGGCAAAAATCTGTGAGCTGGAGGCTAAAAAACTGTGAGCTACCTCACACTAACTCAGCTTAGAGGGAACACTAGTTACAACATAGATTTGTTACAATGGAGTAAAATATGGAATGTGAATATTAAGTTGACTAAATCTGTTTCATTTAAAGAAAAAATATATAAAATGTTTTATAGATGGCACCTAACCCCAGACAGGTTAGCTAAAATGTATAAAAACTTGAGTAACAAATGTTGGAAATGTAACAGTCATGTTGGATCATACTATCATAAGTGGTGAATATGTAAAAAGGTTCATAAATATTGGATTGGAGTACATACTCTCCTACAGTCAGTGATGAATATTACAATACCTTTTAAGCCAGAGATATTCTTGTTAAACTGTTTACCAGATGACTTAGATAAGTAGATACTTTATTTTACACGTAATAACAGCAGCCAAAATTTTATTTGCAACGACATGAAGGACATTGAAAATTTCAATGCTTTATGAGTTAATAATGAAGATTATGCATGGTGCTGAAATGTTCAGATTGACAAATATATTAGAAGAAGAATTTATGGGACCATGGAGGGTGTTTTATGATGGGTTGAGACACAAGTACTGAGAAACCAAGACTGAATGAACAATAAAAATGATGGTTTCATTTTTGTGAAGCTTTCATGAGAAGGTTTGCATGCAGATTGTTAAATTGGACTTTTAAAAACACATTTCTGTATCTTTTTCTTTTCCCTTCTTCTCCCTCTCCCTCTTTCAATGTATAAACTAATACAATCATTTAAAAAAAATCAGCAGAACTCTAAACCTCACACTGCTCCTTTTAAATTCCCCCGTCATTTAAAAAATTTTTATTCAGTGATCTGAGACTAGCGATTGTCTCATGCCACTTGTCAAAAAATGTTAAAATTTTAAAACAAGAGGAAAATGGAGCTTGTACACCAATGAAGGGGGGGAGGATGGTGGAAGGTGCAGAGTGGGTGGAACGACCTCGATGTGGGTAGGGAGTAACCTTCAAGGGGCAGCAAAAGGGCGGGGGAAATAACAAGGGAATTTGTATGCTTTTGAATTACCTTTGACTTGAAAGTGAAACAAGGGAAAAATTGGCACAAAAGCACTCTCAGAAAATCTGGGGAAACAGTGACCAGAATACAAACCAAGCACTGAAGGGAAGAAAATCAATGCAGAATGAAAGAGAAAACCCAACGGATATGTATGATGAAAGCAAGGGAAAACACCTGTGCATAATAGGCCTACGAGACCTTCCATTTTTCAAGAGTCCCTGTGGTGGGAGTTTATTACTACCCAATATATTTTTATGTGCCCACCATGAAAGTTAACTATTATTAGATTTCTACGGGTCTATTCTGAATCTAAAAAAACTAACAGCACTGAATGAAGCACCTAGTGCATTTTTACACATAGAAATGTATAATAATTTACTTTTACAACTGGGTTAAAAAGAGGAGCAACTGTTTGATATGTTTTGTTATATCCATTAGTATTTTTTAAAGAATCAAACCACAGAACAAGTGCTGCTCAAATACACAGGTATTGTGCGGTCTTACCTGGAACATATAAAAGAGTGTCTCTTTAGGGTTGTCACCCTCCAGGTAGGGCCTGGAAATCTTCTAGAATTACCATTAATCTACAGACTACAGATATCCATTGCCCTGGAGAAAATGGTACATTTGGAGGGTGGACTGTATGACATTATACCCCACTGATATCCCTCTGCTTCACAACCCCTCCCACTCCAGGAATTTTCATCCCTAGAGTTGGCAAGCCTACCTACTTCTCCCTTGCTTCTGAAGTCTTTCCTCCCTTCCATGCGGATATCCAGGGCTTTTTTTGTAGAAAAAGCCCAGCAGGAACTCGTTAGCATAACAGGCCACACCCAACAGCAGAAACTCATTAGCATATTAGGCCACACCCCTGACAGCACAGCTCCCTCCCAGGATTGGCTTCCCCAGGTGCTCTGCAGCTTGTGAGGTGCCTGGGGAATCCCGTGTGTGTGTGTGTATAGATGTGGCCAACTTGGAAGCCAGCCCGAACTCCGTTCCTGTGCATTCCTGCCCAAAAATAGCCCTGCAGATATCTATCTACACTGCCAACGCTGGAGGAAAGACTGTCCCCCCACTTTTGTGTGTGTGGGGGAAACACTCTCATTGTACTCAGGCCTGCAGCTATGGTGGGGCTTTGGAGGAGCTCTGCTCCCTTTCTTAAAGGCACAGCCCTACAAGAATTGCTCCTGTAAATGTTTTTTTTCAATCATTTAAAAATATTTTTTAATGTGTGCACTCTTTTAAGCAGAGTGGGGTGCTCTAGTTGACTAATTTCTGCACTGAGCAAGGGGGTTGGACTAGATGACTTCTAGGCTCCCATATAACTCTGTGTCAAGAAACTGGTCTCCTTTAAAATAGTTTTTTTCTGCCTGTTAGCTTTCTTGACTATATAGAAGTCATCATCCCCACCTGCCTGCTTGTTATTCAGAATTGTTGCTTAGGCTAGCAGAAATGATTTAACTTGCAGCCACATGTTTGACACCCCTGGACTAAATGGTTAAGAACACCTATGTAGAATAGACAGCTTTAGTTTTGTAAATAAAGTTTTATGTGTTTTTGTACAAATTGGAGTGAGTTTACTGGCCAAACCCCAATAAGTATTTCCAGTGCCATGCCTACCATCTACCAGAAAAATTTATCCATTCCCCAGCCTGCTATTGTCACACTCTGGGGCTAAAATTTGCAGAAGCCGCTATGCTTTGATTTTAAAAGGCTTGCTTCCACAGTAGCTGAGTCATAATCCTTGGAATTCTGGCTTTTCTTTCTGACTTTGGTATGGAGCTTAGGGAAGGCGGGGGGGGGGGGGGGGGGCTTTAGCCGCCTTTCCTGGGCTCTGCGCTTCGGCGTGGAGCCCAGGGAAGGCAACAGCGGAGCACCCTAAAGGCGGAGGCGGGGAGGGGGAAGCATTGACTTACCTGCTTGCGTCTTCCTCCTCATGGCCCCTGCTGGAAGGGCTGCTGGAAGTAGGGGGCGGGGCTCCGGCCCCAACTAACTCCTGCTCTTTGCCCGTAAAGGGAAAGCTCCCTTTGAGGACAAAGAGCTGGGAGGCCAGACCTCGCATTTGATTGAGCGTGGGGCCCTTTCCTGATGGCGGGGAGGGGCAGGGCGGGCTCGGATGCCAGCCAGCAACCCCTGTGAAATGATCGTTTGACCCCAAAAGGGGCCCCGACCCACAGGTTGAGAACTGCTGCTTCAGACTAACACAGCTACCCATCTGAATCTACCCTTAGAATGTGTAACTTTATTTAGTCAGTGAATGGCAGTGCCAATGTACCTGAAGAAGTGTGCATGCACACAAAAGCTTATACCCAGAATGAAGAGCCTGGGTTTTGAATCATGACGCTTACAGATTCAGATCTTGCCTCTGCCACTGCATTGCCTTAAACAAGACATTTCTTTTCTCTTTCAGACCCTCTGTCTGCAATGTGAATGACCAACTCAGCAGGGTTGCTGTGAAGTTGGCAATGTGTTTGAAGTCCTTGAAACACATGAAAATGATAAATAAATGTGATGTATTATGACTGTGTGTTATGATTTTCCGAAGGAGTTTCACCTTCTGCATATTCTCACCAGGCTTCTCTTCTCATTTTGAAAGAACAAAGAGGTTCTATTTACTAATAGCATATTGTGCCTACCCTTGCAATCCCCCCCCCCCCCCAGATTTACCTTACAGAGTCTGATGATCGCTTCGTCACAGGTTGTCTGCTCCACACAAGGTGGTTTAAGCATAGAGTGTGCAACTGTCCCAGTGTCCCTCAGTGAGCTTCCATGGCAGAATGTGGATTTGAACCTGGGTTTCCCAAATCCTAGTCTGATGCTCTAACCACTATACCATTCTGTTTCTAATGCTGCATATCTGTAGAAGCTCCAGATGGCTGGAGGTAGCCTTAAGAGCTTCCAGTTTAATTTGTTGTCCTCAGCATTAATCACCCAGCCAAAATACCTGGCTGGAACATATGAAGAATTTAACAAAGCAGGCACTGTAACTTTATATTCCTTAGGCTATCTTAAGGTTGGTTCACACATTCATGTAAATCCCTCAGTTTCTCTACACTTGATGACTCAGGGCTGGTTCTCACATGCACAAGCCTCAAACGCACCTTTCAGACAAGGGTAGCAGCACTATCTGTACAGAAAGGAACTCCATATGTGTTGGTGCATCCACTCCATATTGAATTCTTCCAAACATCTCAAAACACATTTTATAACCATTGTGCTTGTCTGTCTGATTTCCACTAACCCTGGTCCCAAGCAGCTCAAATTCTCAGTGAGACAGGCCCACCAGAGCGACTGAGGAGCCCGAGAGCGGCCCATCCAGGGTGTTATAGGAGTTGCCCAGCCACAAATATAGAACTAAGAGGTCAAGCACAGAACTGCACTGAAGTCCAGGGTTTTATACCTGGCCCTACAGCTCTACCCCTTCCTGTGCTTTAGTGGAGCTGATCCTGGTCATACTTAAGTCAGACATTCCTCTGTATAGTGCCAAGTAAATTCTCCTTATATTGGTGTGAGCGTTACTTAGATTGGGCTTGCTGCCTCCTTGGAGTATGAGTCTAGAGCTGTGGGGCTTGTACCCCTGCCTCCAAGGACTCAGCAGGGAGAACCCATTGGTACTACTGCCCTACTGGGCTTCTCGGAGTCCTGTTCGGGGAGCATTTACTTCTCCTACCCCCAGAGGTTGTGGGCCTGCACGGGATCCTTGTGAGAAATATTGCTTGCGGAATGGGCTCCCTCAGGATGTGGTGGGCCCCATAGGAATGTTTTGGGAGGTGCTGAAAGGCCATTCCATTTGCCAGAAGTTTTAATGTGGTACACATTTCAGGGATCTTTTTTTGGGGGGGGGGGTTATTTGGGGTTTTATTTAATGCTGTATGTTTTAATTTGTGATTAGTTAGTCAACCTTGAGCCACTAGGAAAGCTGGGATATAAATACTGTAATAAACAAACTCTCCAGAAAATCCATGAGTCTCTCCTCCCTGAATTTGCCTAAGAAAGACCCTATAAAAGCCAGCTCAGCTTGTGGCTCTCACTGTGTCCTGTCATAGGTTAAACTGGTATACGACTGTTAACAAGTTTGAAGCATTAAAAAATGCCCTTCAGTGCAGCTAAGAGATGTCCCTTGAAAGAAAGAGATGTCTGCCGGTTTCTCCACATAACATTTCTAACTCATCCAAGTACAGAGACAAAAAGAAAAGACTTTTTAAAATGGTGGACGATGGTCAAGTTGTTATTGCGCCAAGTGCAGTCACTGCCTGTCTGTGGTGAGGGAAGTCAAATGCCACTCTGACACCTTTCCACCAGAGACCAGGCCGAGATCAACAGCTCCTTTTTCAAACCCATTAGATGGTAATTACATTGGGCTCTCAGCCCATTGCTCAACTTGGCAGGACTGAAACCTCTGCGTTGGAGGCAAGAGGCCGGTGTTGTTGTTGTTTATCCTGTTAGGACCAGCTTCAGCCAAGTCCCTCCTGGATGGACTTAATGAAATGGATTTTGCCAATTGTTACTCAGCTCCTGGGAAGTCCTGTAGCTCAAGTCCTCTCTGACCTCGTTCTGTGATGTCCGCTTGATGTCTCCTATTACAATTCATTACAAATCACTTTTGCTTTTAGAACTGAGGCCAGCACATTCCTTCTGGAGGAGAACAAATCCTGCAACTGGCCATGAATCTCCAGTTATCTGGACACAACACTCGAAAGTATCTGTGGTGTGTGTTCAGACACAAGAGGGCCAGCTTTAATTTACTAACTGCATGCAGTGATTTTGGAAAGTCATTTTTTATCTCAGCTACTGAAAAGAGAGACCTATGTGACTAGCTTTCTCAAGAGGAAGTGACTGAAGTCACAGACTGCTCTAGACTCTGGAGGGCTGTTGTAAGAAGCCACCAGGTTCCTCCACTGGCCTCCCCCCGCCCTCCTTGCACAAAGTGAGTGACCTTGCAGGGATTCTTGCTATGTGGAGAACTACAGCACTTACTTATGTTTCTCCCTTGGGGCAGCAGTACCAGTAGAAGTGTGATAAGCGATCTGATAGTGGTGTGGTAGCTGGATAGGATCGGAGAGATCCAGGTTCAA
Organism: Lepidodactylus listeri; assembly: GCA_029233225.1. Classification (NCBI taxonomy): domain Eukaryota; kingdom Metazoa; phylum Chordata; class Lepidosauria; order Squamata; family Gekkonidae; genus Lepidodactylus; species Lepidodactylus listeri. The sequence goes on from JARCFY010000013.1 coordinate 41,767,528, forward strand.
ATCTCCACTCTGCCATGGGAGCTTGTTGGGTGACCTTAGGCCATTCACCAGCAAAGTGTAGTGGTTAAAAATGGCAGACTCTAATCTGGAGAACTAGGTTTGATTCCCCCACTTCTCCTTCACATGAAGCCTGCTGGATGACCTTGGACCAGTCACAGTTGGCTCAGAACTCTCTCAGCCCCACCCATCTCACAAGGGGCCTGTTGTGAGGAGAGGAAGGGAATGCGATTGTGAGCCTCTTTGAGACTCCTTAAAGATAGAGAAAGTGGGGTATAAAACCTACTCTTCTTCTGTTCTCTACACATGCTCAGCCTAAACGTCCTCACAAGGATGTTGTGAGGACAAAACTGAGGAGAGGAGAATGACATTAGCTGCTTTGGGTCCCAGCTGGGAAGAAAGGTGGGGTATAAATGAAAGTAAATATATAAGTGGGTCCCTAAAAGGATTGGTGGCAGCCACCCTGATGGTGACAAGTAATCAGAAGGCAAGTGTACAGTGGTGGGGTGGTGGAGGTAAACAGAAAACTCTCCTCAAGTCCCAATAACTTCTCAGCAATGCTGACTTCTGAGGCCAACTGATTGAAATGCATAATGTGTGTGTGTGTGTGTGTGAGAGAGAGAGAGGGAGAGAGGGAGAGAGAGAGAGAGAGAGAGAGAGACCTGATTAGAGTCTGGGGCTATACTGTGGGCACACTGGAAAGACTCTGTGGCTGAATTTGGCCCTGGAATGCCAGCTGATTCTTCCTAGCTTTGCTCAGTTCGTGAGAAGTGCCTGTTGCCATTTTGAGGCATACAGCCTCATTACTGAATGACTTGCACGTAAATAGCAAATTTCACAGATGTGTTCTCCATAAGCAGAACATTTATATCACACAAGACTTGCCCATGGTGTTTCAGTGGATGTACATCTAATCGCCAGTGTACAGAAATTGCACACTGAAAAAAACTAGCAAGTGGAGCATCATACAGTGATAGTGGCAAGAATGTTGGACCAGAACCAGGGAAATCTGGGGACTCAAATCCCCACTTTGCCACTGAGCGACCTTGTCCCAGATGTCATCTTTCAGCCTGACCTACCTCTCAAGGATAAAATGGAGATGGGGAGATACACATAGACTCCCCCAGCTCCTCACATGATGGAGCCATGCTTAGCGGCTTCCCACTTACCCCTCTACAGGAAATGGGAGATACTTTTTCCCAGACAGAGCTAGAGGTAGAGGTATCCTAGAGGAAGGGGCAGGGGACGGTTTCCACAGTATGCTTCTGAATGGCAGCAGCTCAGGAGTTGGGGGTGGTGGGCCCTTGGCAGCTGCCCATGATGCTAACCCCCACCCCCATACCAGTTCTGGGCTCAGGGTTGTCAGGACAAGGGAAGAGAGGAAGATCATTGAATCATCCAATTTTTCTTGCTTTTAATTTACTTTTATACCAGGCTATACAAACAGGGTAGAAAGTATACACCAAAATGGGTTAAGAAATAACAAAAAAAGGAAAGAGAAACAAACATGTCACTGAAACTATGACAGTTGGCAACTAATAAATAGGTTGGCATGTCAGCGCAGGGAGGAATAACTCTGTGTGTGTGTGTGTGTGAGAGAGAGAGAGAGAGAGAGAGAGAGAGAGAGGGGATGCATTATGAGTAGGCCCAGGAAATAAATGCACGTGTTTTTTTCCAGGACACATTTCCAATCCAGCAGGGATTCTATATCTGACATATGAACATTACATCTTTTTTTTGATATTTGGGATGCTGGATCTGCTCAGTTTATGCCACTACCCTGATGTGAAGCCCTCCGCCTTTTCTTTAGTGACTGTCATTTGATAAGGCATCTTTCAGTATCTCACAATGCATCTTTTGACTGCAGTATATATCTGTGCTGGTTACCCACCTGAGCTTTCAGAACGGAGGGCCCATAAATGGTAATAAATCAGTCAAGGCAGTAGGGCAAAAAAAAAAATGCATGGAAGATTTGCCTTTTCAACTTCTAGCTCATCAGGGGCTACAAGGATATGACATTAATTCTGTCTAAAAATCTGCTTTACTTAAGTAGTTTTTCATGGCCAGGTCTAGGTTTTGCAGAGGCATTCCGCATGCCCTCCAGCCCCCGCCCCCAACACACAGTTCCATTAAGCATGGTTCCTCCAAGTACCTCTCCCAGCATGAAATGGGAGGTTGCTCTAGATGCTCTGGGACAGCACAGAGTCTAGCATCTCTACAGGGCTAAAGTGGGTGGAACTCACATCTCTGTTTGGCTGTAGTTCTCAGTCAGGCTGTGGTAGATGCCCTACCATGCTGATGCTTGACACTGGCCCAAGGATCTAGCCCCACCCCCCCACCCCCCATTCTAGCATGGATATGGATACATATCTACATACAGATGTGCTTATGCAGGGCTGGATTTCAACAGGAAGGCACAGGAATGCCATTCCGGCTGGCGTCGGAGCCTGCCCCGCCCCCTCCCTGCCCGGCTGAGCTGTTTACACTTAAAGGGAAAGTTCCTGCAGAGAGCTGGCAGGAAAAAGCTCCACCGGGCGCTTTCCCTTTAAGAGCAAATAGCCAGCAGGAGAAAGCCCCGCCCAGAGATTAAGCACAGGGGCTAGGCTTTCTGCATTTGGCTTGCCGACGGCGCATGGCTTTCCCTGCTCCAGTAAGTGCCTCCCCATATTTTTTCGTTCTCTCTCTCTCTCTCTCCCCCACCTTTCTTTCTGTCTTTCTCTCTCTCTCTGTCCCCAATCTTTCTTTCTTCCTTTCTCTTCTCTCTCTCCCTCCCCCCTTCCTTTCTCTCTCCCTCTCCTCCACCTACCTACCTACCTACCTACCTACCTTCCTTCCTTCCGTCTGTCTACCTTCCTTCCTTCTTCCTTCCTTCCTTTCTCTCTCCCCCCACCTACCCCTTCCTTCCTTCCTTCCTTCCTTCCTTCCTTCCTTCCGTTCTTTCTGTTTTTATAAAAAAATTTATTGAAAGGGGGGGGGGATGCAAAAAAGCAGAGAGCCCAGGAAATGCTGGTTTTGACAATATCTTTAATTTTTGAGAATCTCTTTAGTTTTCTCATGGCATCTTCTGCTTAAGAAAAAGTTTGAAGCCTGTCTAAAGTCTGTATTAAAGTGGTTTGGTGCTTACTGCCATGTAAGAGAAAAATCTGAAAAAGTAGTTTCATTATTGTGTGTGTTAGCAGAACACTTGACTGTTGCATGGGGCACTTTGGGGGACATCTGCAGAGAAACAGAGTTGTAACTAAAAATGAGCATGGTCAGCTGCACTTTGGTGATTGCCTGTTTTGTGAAATGTAAAAAAGTGGGCAGAGTTTCAGAAGAAGATTATTGTCCCTCTTCTCCTGCCACTGGACTGACATCTGCCTTTAATGGGCCAGCAAAGTTGATGTTCTTAAACCTCCTAATAAGAGAGATTTCTGCTTTTGAGGAGTTCCAGCGATTGGTGATCTTGTGATGGTAGTGATACTTTTATGAGGTAAAGACCACCTGTTCACAGGATAATTTTACCTGTGGGACAGACTCTGCATGGTAACCACTCCACTGGTACATAATTGCTTGTAAAAACTATTATAGTGTAATAATTCAGGTGGGTAGCTGTGTTGGTCTGAAGCAGCAGAACAAAGTTGGAGGCCACAGTTTCATAATAATAATAATAATAATAATAATAATAATATACTTTATTGTCATTGTACATAGTACAATGAAATTAAAAAGTGCCATCATTCAGTGACTCACAACATATAATCATGCGCACTCACACAGACATTCACGACTGCTTCTCCCTTGTGATTTACATAGCAACCAAACCACTGTTTCCCCAGATTTCAGTCTCATACAGCATTCAGGGCAATAATAGCTCTCGAGTAAAAACTGTTTTTTAGTCTATTTGTCCTTGTTTTGATTGTCCTATATCTTCTGCCCGAAGGCAGCAGTTCAAACAAGGAATATGCAGGATGTGACAAATCCTGTAGGATGTTCTTCACTTTTTTCAGACATCGAGAACTATACAGTTCCTCCAGAAGTGGGAGAGGACAGCCAATTATCTTCTGGGCTGTGGTGATGACTCTCTGGAATGCTTTCCTATCTGCAACCGTACAACTAGCAAACCAGGCACAGATACAGTATATTAAAATGCTCTCTATTGAGCAACGATAGAAAGACATCAATATTTTCTCATTCAAATTATTTTTCTTTAAAAGTCTGAGAAAATAAAGCCTCTGCTGGGCCTTCTTCACCAGAGCAGTGGTATTTGCACTCCAGGTCAGATTTTGTTCAATAGTCACTCCCAAAAACTTGAAAGTTTTTCATCCAAGGTATACCTTTTCATCCAAGGTATAAGCTTTTGTGTGCATGCACATGTCTTCCATCTGAAGAAGTGTGGGTGGCACATGAAATCTTATACCTTGAATAAAATTTTGTACCTTGAATAAAATAGTCCACAAACTACTCCCACCCAGTGCATCCACAAACCTAGAAGAAGAAGAGATTGGATTTATACCCTGCCCTTCATTACCCAAGGGAGTCTCAGAGCATCCAGGTTGAGGAAATCCCTGGAGATTTGGGAGTGGAGGGTGCAGTTTAGGGGAAGGAGGGACCTAAGCAAGGCATAATGCCATGGACTCTACTTTCCAAAGCAGCCATTGACCTGATCTCTGTAGTTTGGAGCTCAGTTGTAATTCCAGGAGATCTCCAGACCCCACCTGTAGGTTGGCAACCCTAAAAAATTATATTCAGCATACTAGTTCTGCAGGAAGGCAACCTGATTTCCATGGGAACCTAACCCTTAGGAATTGATTCCAAGCCAATGTGGGAATAATTGTTGGACATAAGATATTGGTTCAGGCAAGGTTTTGTATAGATGGGGCAGAAAATAATGTTTTTATTGGTTTTGTCAAAACTGTTTTGACAACAAGGTAAACAGAATAAGAAGCAAAAGGTGGATGTGGCTGGATGACCACACTTCTGGGAACATTGGGTGTGGCCTAATATGTTAATGAGCTGTGCTGTCCGGGGTGTGGCCTAATATGCTAATGAGTTCCTGCTGGGCTTTTTCTGCAAGAAGAGCCCTGTGCTTATGTGAACAAATGGCATGTGCTTGGGTGTGTTCATATGGACAGAATTGCAAAGAAATCCTGAAGTTTGAATCTTCAGATATGAAACCATCCAGGTGATGTTTACGATGCCTTATATCTGCCTAGACTCTGGCTCCCGGAATCATAAAGTTTGCTCTGTCTTCTGTGTTTTAATGACTCTGGAGGCCACTCAGCCAATTCCTGTTGCCTCGTTCCTCCAAGAAAGACAACTCCAAGGCTCTCGTGAGTGCCTATAATTCAGCAGTCCATCTGGAGACAGAAACTGACTTTGCTGGGTTCAGCAATATCTCTGGATCTGATCTATAGACTTTGCTTAGTTCTTGGGGGACACGCGATGCAGAATGTTCTTTTTTTGGTAACACATATTTTGACTGCCCAGTGGGGAAATGATTAGTGGGCCCAAAGGTTATATGAGCTGCCTTTTTGCAACAGGGGTGTGTTGCCACTTATTTTGCTGATTCCTGCAGATTTTGATAATGTTCCCTCACCCGGTTACACCATCTGACTTTGGTCTGTGCCAACATGGTGTGTCAGGAGATCTGTTGCAACAATTCAGTACTGCTTGCTTTCCTTTGCAGTCTTCCCTGGCCCGAAGCTCATGGCTGAATGTATTTCACAGCCATTGGGGCAGGTGAACTAATAATAGGCGACCAAATCCTCTTGGTGACTTTAGATATCTGTGTCCTTTGCTTAGAAATGTCCCTCTTCTGTATTTCAAGGGGGAAAATACAGCCACTGCTGTTCATGCCTTGACAAAAATCTCCTGCAGTGATATCACACTAGCATACAGGGGCACAATCTGTTGGCTGTCATGGGTAGTTGTTAAATTTTAAATAGTATTTTAAAATAATTAATAATGATGCCACAACATTTGGTAAGGATCAGTTTGTTGGAGGGAGAGTTACAGAGAACCAAAGACAGTTTGAAAAGAAAAATTCTGCTTGCTTTGGGAACAGGTTTTTTTTTTAACAAATCCTTTCAGAATTCAGGGACAGGCCAGGCCTTAAGTGATAGACTGTACATTTTGCATACAGAACTGGGCTCAGTCCTTAGCAGGGAGGAACAAAGCTTTGTAAATGTTTGTGAAGCAAACTTACCTATCAATTTTCTCGAGCTGAGCATCTCACTTGATCACATGGCTGATTTGTTTATTAGTCCCTTGTTACAGCCTGCATGCATTGGTTTAGAACTTGGCAAACCTTATGTTGGAGTTGCGTTGAATGTGTGTATGTTGACAGGATAAAACAGCAGAAAAGTCTTAACAGAGGGAAAACATCAAAATGTACCAACCTTTGCAAATGCAGGTGATAACCAACCCACACTGTAAAAAGACCATAAAAAGGAGAACGAGTTGTAACACAAATTGGTGGTGCAATGTAAGGGCAATTGCTATGGCTGCTTCCTTACATTCATGGCAATTGTTGCAGCACTCAGATATCTATCCACAGATCCACTGCCTCTTGTGGTAGGTATGCTTCTTGCCAAATGGGAACAGCAGGGGCTCAGGCTGTTAGCAAATGCTCTTGCCATATGTTGGAGCCATATCTGGATATATTACCCAGATTGTCCGGAGGGCAGGGCAGGGCTGTCACCAGTACGCCAGTACCAGTACACCCAGCTCTATCTGATGTTGGGGGGCCAGTCTGGCTCGGGACTGGACGATTTGGACCGGGCATTGCATGCTGTGGCTGGTTGGCTTAGGCTGAGCAGGCTGAAGCTGAACCCGACAAAGACGGAGGTCCTGTGCCTGAGTCGGGGTGGCCCATGGTTGGGGCTCCCGCTCCCGACCTTCGAGGGGGCGCCGTTGGTGCCTTCGCCGGTGGTTAGGAGCTTGGGAGTGCTCCTGGATTCCTCCCTGTCAATGGAGGCCCAGGTAGCAGCCACTGCCAAATCGGCCTGTTATCATCTGAGGCTGGTGCAGCAGCTGGTCCCCTTCCTGGATCGCGCGGACCTGGCCACAGTGATCCATGCAACGGTCACCTCAAGGCTAGACTATTGTAATGCTCTCTACATGGGGCTGCCCTTGGTGCAAATCTGGAGGCTTCAGCTGGTGCAGAATGCCGCAGCGAGGTTGCTGATGTGTCTTCCGAGGTGGGAGCACATACGACCAGCGCTAGAGACACTGCACTGGCTACCAGTGGCGTACCGAATTCGTTTTAAGGTGCTGGTACTTGCCTTTAAAGCCCTAAATGGCCTGGGTCCGACCTACCTAAGGGACCGCCTTTCCCCGTATGTAGCCCAGAGAGCACTTTGGTCAGGGGCCCAACATCGCCTGGCTATACCTGGCCCAAGAGAAGCAAGGCTCACTGCCACCAGGGGGAGGGCTTTTTCGGTGGCGGCCCCTCGCTGGTGGAATGAGCTCCCGGAGGAGATCAGGACCCTGCGGGACCTAATGCAGTTCCACAGGGCCTGCAAGATGGAGCTCTTCCTCTAGGCATTTGAATAGGGGCCGCCGCCTCTTTGTCCCCCCCTTGCCATCCAGTGACTACCAATGTGCGACCCCATTTATTACCACCTAGTCGCTGATGACCCTGTGTGCTCCCAACATCAGACTGTATGTTAACATCAGATTGTACGCCATCAATAGTATTGAGCACTTTAATAACTGTATTATTTTAATAATGTTTAATAATGACTCATAATGTTTTAACTGTTTTATTGTGAACGTGGTTCACCTAATTGTGTAAGCCGCTCTGAGCCTGCTGTGCGGGGAGAGCGGCCTAGAAATCGAATTAAATAAATAAATAAATAAATAAATAAATAAATAAATAAATTCAAGATTAAATTGCACCCACGTCCTAAGAAAAGAACCCCAGCATATTCTGAAAATCACCTAGTAGAACTGTCTCCTCATCCTTTAAATCTGTCCCTTGCCCTTTGGAAAGAGGCCATAGCTCAGTGGTAGAGCCCATGTCCCAGGTTCAATCCTCTTTATTTCCAACTAAAAGGATCTTAGGTAGGTGGTGTTGGCCACTGCCAGTGGATCAGATGAAGCAATGGTCTGATGCAGCTGCCTACAATGGTCACATTTGCCTAATCCGAACTGAATAAGTGATGCTTCACAATCAAATTATCCTCTCTGTGCCAGAAGAAGCTTACCCAGCTCTATTGGTGTGTTTTAGGCTGCTGCTAAAAGGACAAGAGCGGGGACACCTTTAAAAAGTTGGCAACCCTCTCGCTTAGTGAAGCCCCCATAACCGATTTTATTTGCTGACCCTGCGGACTCAGTAAAACATTTATAGTCCGGCTTTGGTCTAGTGCTACGTGGTTATATTGCCATGGAATGAAAAAACGCTGACAGCTTGTCATCTGTGTCTCCTGGCAGGCTTCCCACTTTACTACTTAAATGTATAAATAGCTTGGAGAGGGAGCTTTTGCTTTGGGCCCTCTCTTTTCCCTGTTTTCCCTTCCAAGTGATCCTATTAAATTCTGCACTGAGTGTCTTTGGAAGTGTCAAATGAGTGAGTACTTTGCAATAATCACAAAAGATTAAATGGCCCCAATCTTCTAATGACCTGCATGTGTAGGGAAAACGGTCTATTTGCATTTTACTTGAATGGGCAGCCCTATGCTAGAGAGAAGGAAGGTTAAGTGTTCCTCAACAGCAAAGAAAATTAAATCAACATTCTTCGTTTATTGGTAGAAACACAAGAAATTGCTGCTCTTCCCCCCTTTTAGGCTGTGATCATATGCACAATTAGACCTGACACAGGCGCGAATGCCGGGCGGATTTAAAGGGAGTGATCAGACAGCCACATCTGGGAAGTGTCCTGCAGCCATTCGGCAACCCGTTCTTCTGCAACGAAGAAGTGGAGTTAAAAAACACCAGGGAAAATTCAGTAGTAAACGGGTTGCGATGGGCCATGGGCGGACTTTCCTGTCTGATCACTCCAGTGCGTTCTCATGCAGTTGGGATGGTCTGATCAGGCCATCCCGACTCCATGCCATTGTTCCCACCTGCTCAGTATGCACATCGTTGCAAACTCCATAGGGAGCCCTCAGTGCAGAGGTGCGAATTGATTCCTCGGTTAAGTGCATGGGAAACAAACGGCAAAAAAACAACCATGACTCACCCACAATTGTGTCTGATCACACACTGATGGGCTGCACCTGTAGCTTCAAAGGGAGGTGTGACCTCTCAACTGTGGGTCAAATACCTCCAGAGGAAATAGCCTCGCATCCCCCCCCATTCTTTATCTGGTGCATGTGACCACAACCTCATTGTAGTTTCCTCTGTAACTTATAATGCAGTTTTCTCTGTCACATAAAATATTCAAGAAGTCCGTATTTTCAATAGCCATACCAGTGATCAGTGGAGAAAAACCATGCATTGATTTGGCGATGAGATATCTGATTATCAGTTCAGGCTAACCTTTCCAAGGAACTAGTGGAGACAATTGCTTGTTCAGAAGTGCCTGGCACTTCTGCCTGAAAAAAAGAGAATTCTCCCTTGTGGGATTTACTCTTTATGCAGTTAACTCTTTACCTACCTTATCCATATTAATGAATAAGGAATCTAAATGCCTCAAGGTGCCTGAAAACAAACGTATATATGTGAATAATTATCAGGAATTTAGGGAAAGGTCAATTGAAAAAAAATGATACGACATTTAATCCATAATCTCAAACAGGTCTTTTACTGCTTTCAGAAGGTTTTTGACGAGAAAGTTTGAAAGTGGGGAGATGAGCATTTTTATGAGAAAAAGGGGTGTTTGTGTGCTTCACCCTGTTCCACTTGTCAATTCCCTCCCTCAATACCAGCTGGCCCAAGGCTGGGAACAGGGTTCACTTCCAGTTGGGGGAGGGGAGGAGAGTTTATTGTGAGAAGGGTTAAGTGTAGGGTTGACGTGTTAACTTTTGAGATAAAAGATTCTGGTAGCTGGTATAAATAGCATTGGTTGCACTTGGGGTGGGGGTAGGTGGAGCCTTCTGGTTCAGGGCATAAAACTCTGGATTAGAAGTGGAGCTCTGCAGTTTCTGGCAGATTGGTTGACACAGCAAGTGAAATAACATTCTATTCAGCGAAGATGTACTCAAGGTCAAATGGGGGAAATGTGCACTATAACAGGGATGGGTTTGAGCACATCACCATGATGTGCTTTGAGCACATCACCATGATAAAGCCTACATACACAATTTGAGAAATAAAATAGATGTTTCTAAAAATCATGGGCTTATATAGTTGGGTTGGGGGTCTATGTTGCAGGAATGGAAGATGAAGAAGAAGAAGAAGAGAAGAGATTGGATTTATATCCCACCCTTCACTCACTTGGAGTCTCAGAGTGGCTTACAAACTCCTTTCCCTTCCCCTACACACAACAGACACCCTGTGAGGTAGGTGGGGCTGAGAGAGCTCTGAGACAACTGTCCTTGAGATGACAGCTGGTACAGAGCTATGGTTTGCCCAAGGTCATCCAGCAGGTGCAAATGGAGGAGTGGAGAATCAAACCCGGTTCTCCCAGATCAGAATCCGTGCACTTAACCACTACACCAAACTGGCTCTCAAATAATTCATTACCCTGTGTATATGGCTAATGAAAACAAAACCAATATGACAATAGGGTGTGAGCAATGCTCCCTCTAAGCTGTGGAGTCTTGTTAGCAAAATTCTACTTCGTGAGCTACTGGCATTAAAATCGTGAGCGAGCAATTTGGCTACTGCATAAATTAGTTTGCTCTGGAGCCATTCTTCCTGAGCTAAGACAAACATTTGTGAGCTGGAGGCTAAAACGCTGTGAGCTAGCTTACATTGACTCAGCTTAGAGGGAACACTGGGTATAAGGTGGGGAAAATGGCTGTCCCTTCCCTTCATTGTTGGGAAACCAACTCCATGTCAGTTGACACTCCTAGTTAAGGACTTCCCAAATGCCAGCAAATCAAATGATGATGGATCAAGGATGTCAACGAGAAAAATGTTTCCAAGACATTTTTCCATTCTGCAGATAAAATTTCAGAAAAGTGTATGCCTGGGGAACAGTGATTACAATGTGGTTGAATTACTACTCCACACAGCACTGATGACCTCCTAGTTACTTGGGAGAAAAAGTTTGGGAGCCATTTTGAAATTTTTTCCCCACCCAGTCCTTCCCACCTTTGAAAGCAGAGCAGAGCACAGTATGGTTCCAAGTTATGTATATATTGTAGAAGTACATGATACACAACTTTGAAGTCTCTGATCAAAAGCAGGTTGTGACTTGTTAGCTAGAACTAATAGCGATACAGAAATACAAAAACAAACAAAAATTGTAGTATTTCTTGGAATGGTAGATTGTTCTTTTCAAATGATCCTCCAAGAGTGGCTGTGGAGGATCTACAAGACAGATTGTGGTCATGCCACATGGCGTCTCTACCCACGTTCCAATTAAAAACAGCAGTGTCTGACATATGTCTTCATGCTCATTATAGAACTCCACCCAGTGTTTGATGTGAATGAACCAGATTTTAAAAGAGTGAAAATTAAGAAAAAGAACAATACAGCGTTTCACTTAAACATACGCAGATCCTTCCATGCAGATTTTGTTATTTTTTTTCTCATTTTCTTTTTATATAAACTACACTTCTTCCCATTAAAGAAGATAGCCAGTGTAAACACAGTTCTTGGAATAGTTTCAAAAAGCAGTGCAATTTTTGTAAATGTCATCTGTTTCTTTTCTTTTAAAGTACACGTGTTATATAAGGGAGGTAAAATCATCTCAGTAGAAAAATATATTAAACAACTGACATGTTTTGAGAATTTAATTTAGCCACTAATGCAGAGTCCTATACTGTATAATCAATTTGAGAAAGTATTTCTAAACTGCCACAGGTGGGTAGCCATGTTGGTCTGAAGCAATAGAACAAAGTTTGAGTCCAGTGGCAACTTTAAGACCCGTTCCTGGAATAGTTTTTGTGTGCATGAAAGCTCACACCCAGAAGTAAACTTTGTTGGTCTTAAAGGTGCCACTGGACTCAAACTTTGTTCTAGACTGTCACAGTTTGTGTTGGTGGAATGTAAAATGTTTATGGGAGGTGGGAGAATAAACCTACCTTAGCAACAGAAGAAGCAATAAGCACATGAAAGAGACAGAAAGGATTCCATTAGAGTAGCAACGGAGGCGCACAGAATATCTGTGGATTATTACACATTGGGGGTTATTTCTATGATCCAGAGGTATGTATTGATAAATTAATGTGTATGAGAGAGAGAGAGAGAGAGAGAGAGAGAGAGAGAGAGAGGAGTTTCATATCTCACATTTCAAGGAAGTGACGTACAAATGGCTGTTTTCAGAATTTTGTAGTTATATAATAAATTTCAGCTTCTTGTATATCTAATCAATCTGATAAATTCACCAGTGAGTCAATTAAGGTTCAAAGGTCTTTAGACAGAAGGATTCATTTTATCATCTGGGACTTTGTAGAGAGCTGGTCATTTGTAGCATCAACAGTTGCCAGCTCTGTCTTGGAGACTTGGGTGTGGTCCCTGTGGAAGGGGGAATTTTGGGACAGGAGAGATCTCAATAGGGTATAATACCATATATTCCACTCTCCAAAGCTGCCATTTTCTATAGGGGAACTGATCTTGGTAGTCTGAAGATTAGTTGTAATATTGGGAGAACCTGGCGGTTGGCAACCCTAGTGGCATCAGACAACACAACTTCAAAAATACAAGAGGTGTATAAATGTCCCCCACCTTATAGATGTGTGTGTATGAAAGGTTTCAATGTTCTGCTTTCTTTGTGGCCTACTGATCTGGTAATCAGTTCCTTCAATGAAGATCTGGCTGATTACCACTTCCTTCTTTCTCAACCATTTGTGGAATGTGGGAGTGATTTGGAGCAATGTCCAAGAAATGTCCCATCTCCCCAGTTACTGTGTAGCATCTGGAAAACATCTCTGTCAAGAATGGGCATAAAGCCACAGAGAAAACTATAGAATGAAACCATTTTGCAATAAAAACTTGATTGCGGGGGGGACCAATTGCCATAATGGTGGAGATCACCTGTACATATTTGGTCTCAGCTACGAAACACCAGGATTGCAGGCAAAACAAGCGAGTGAAAAACAAGACTTTTTGATACCTGTGGATGTGTGGCATTTCTCAAAACTGTAGTATGGGAAGAACATGCCACTTGAGTATTTACTGCTCACCACCTCAAAAATATATCATTAAGTACCAGGCCTATCATTTTCTTGTGTATGTGTCCTCAAATGTTTTTTCTCCCACTGTCTGTAATCCATGGTCACTAACTGGACGATTTCCTTATACGAAGAATTGGCCTTGGGATTAGAACAGGATGCAAAGACTATCTGGCTAGCTTTTCATACTGAACACCAAGAGCGAATGTAAAAAGTGAATCCTATTTAGGATGCTTCCTATAGAAATGGTTGTGCTCTCCAGTGCCCAGCTATGGGAAGCTGACCATGCATGCGCTCTTGATCACTGGAAAATCCCAGCACCTGTTTGCATATTACTTTGAGCAGCATCTCCTGCATCTTCTGGAGCTGCTGTGGCAATGAATATTTCTTGTACATCTCTGGCAGGTGTGGATTCCATGGTTAAATCCTGTGCTGGCAACACATCAGGTGGTACCTATGTGGACTGATTACCCTAACTCCATGGGCAGAAGGCGTCCCTACTGGCACAGTGGTAGCGGAGTAGTAACCATGCCTCTAAAAGCAATTGTAAACCAGGCCTCATTTTGATGGCAGTTGTTAAAGCATGCATGGCATGTAACATGGAATGACTTCTAAGTGTACTCTAGACAACCAAGAACACAAGTAAGTACCATTTTTGCCATTTGAAAAAGGCATATAACGTGGCACAAATATTCTGGGCACAATATGGTGAAAATCCGTCTCTGGGAACTGTGTTTTTACTGTTTCTCTGTGGCTCCATCTGATGTCACTTTAGTACTGTGGGGTTAGTTCCAGGAATTTGAGCACCCAAGTGCAAACCCGGGAGATGTGGGGCCTAAAAACTGAAGAAGTCTCTTATGTTTCTTTTGACCTTGATTTGCAAAATGAAAATTGTGATGCATTGGGGGCTCTTTCCCAGTGTCTGGGCATCCTCAAATGCCTGGGCTCACCATCTTCATATTTTACAGAAACAGAGGAAATCTCATAGGAGAGGCCATTAACAGGCTGATTTCTCAAACCAGTGCAATAATAGTAATAATAACTGGCATTTATGTTGCACTTTCAGCATTCAGGCCACCATTCCAGTAAACAAATGATGTGAGATAGGGATTGTCTTTGCAGATAACTCACAGAGAAAGGGAGATGCTTTTGCAACATATGAGTGTCCCCTTCTAACATCTGTAGGATGGAATCACAAGAAACAGCAACCAAGGCAATCAAGGAGTGCAAGATCTGCCATCAAATGTCCCATTGATGGGACTTACTATTAAACCTTTTACTGGATTATGCCCATAGAGAGTAACCCCCCTTTTTTGTTTTAGACGATTATCAGTGCAACCAAAGTCATACCACTGGTAATTCAGCTCTTTTGTTTGTGAGTATTGCTGTATTTTTTTTCCTGTCGGTGACATTCTCTGTCAAAATGTCAGTTTGTAAGTTGTAACACCACTAAATCAGAAAAATAAATAACCCTGTGCAAAATAAAAAGTTACACTACCCATTAATACAAATCTTACAAGGTCAAGAAGTTTAAGAAATGTTCAAATCAGCAGTTGGTTAACGAGAAGACAATCCGATTGGTACGTAAAATGTGAAAGGAAGTCCTTAGAAACCTGCATAGCAAGCTTAAACGAGCTTTTAAAAAAATCTACAGAACTTTAAATGTTGTCAGCTTCCTAGGAATTTGCTTAAGAAAAACACAATGGCAACCATCAAGTAGAAGTAAGAAAGATCCTGATAACAAAACGACGAGGAATGGTGTGAAAGTGACTGATGTACTCTTTTCCAACCATAGGTACTGCTGAGCGGGGAAAAAACCAAAAGCTGTCAGTCACTACAGAGGTTCACCTGCCCATCTTCTAAAATGTATTGGTGACAATCTCACAGGATAAAATATTCCGCTTTTGATCATGGGTCCTCCAGGTGTGTCTCGAAATGAAAAACCATTCCCTTCGTAGCTAGCTGTGTTTCAAATCTGCAGACTGTGTTGTCTTTCCTATCTAGTGCTCTCTCTAAAAAAATTCCATTTAAATTTCTGCCATACTAATATATAAATAAGGAGTCTTGCTTTATCATATATAGCACTAAATGTCAATCCATCATCAGGCTGTGAACCCTTCTTTTAAAATACTCTCCCATGCCCCCTTATAGTTTTGTAATAAAGAAGCATTAAAACTGTACATTAAAGGATACGAACTTATTAGTGAACTACAAAAGTAGGTTTACCCTCTCCATCCCCGCTAATAATTTTGAAATGTAAACAAAGAGGTTCAAGTATAAAAGTGAGTTGCTTGTGACTTGGCAAAATGTTTTTGGCACCTGATGTTTTAGGTTCAAGGTCTCGCCGATAACCGATAATCAAGAGTTGCAATGCTCAGATTTTTGCTACCATATATCGCTGGTGAAGCTAAGCTCCCTTGTTGATAATGGTAACAAGGAGTTATTCCTATGGAATTCTTGAGCATCTTTCATGTTGCTATTAAGGGGCAGCTGTCCATTCAGTAGTGTCAGGGGTATGTTGCAGTAAGTGTGGTGATTACTGCTTATGGCAGCTAATGGCAAGGTTGCGGATTGCATGTCGTACTCATAGCCTCTGCAGTAATGTCTCGTTTGCGCAGAATCCACTTGTTGATAACTGCCTAAGTCTGCTTGTGATGCAGCCAAAGAGGCAGAGGTGTCTGTCACGGCGATGGAAGGTACCGTTTGGAGATCTCCAAAAAGACCCTGTTCAGCCGAATCTAGGACTTGACGCCGAGATAAAACCTCTTTTTTCTTCACAGGCATTTCGTACAGCAAGCGCTTCCAAAACTTAGAATTCAGTTTGCTGCTTTTTGGACCATCCCACTTAATGACTGAGAAAAGTTTGATGGTGTGCTTTAAAGATTCCACTTCCTGGTAATTCACTTTCCCTTTTAATTCGGGACACTCTATGAAAATCACTTTGATTTCTCCACTGACTAGCATGTTGTGGAGCCTGTTTTCCATCTCAAAAATACTCCAGCCCCTCCTGAGGACATAATCTGGAGTTAGCACAATAATGAGTCTTCGGCTTTGCTCTACGCATCTTGCGAGATCTTCAAGGTAAGCTGTAAATCATAAAAAGAGAAAAGACAGTAAAAGAGAGATACACTGTACAAAATAAATTAACATCACAAAATAGGACAAGGAAACCCCCACTGTTTGATAGTTTACCATAAAAATCTACACACATTTTTCACTTGATTCTACATCTCAGCTACACGGGAGATTAACACTTGACCCTAAACTGCAAGATAGTTAACTGCTATGAAAAACCATGGTCAATCATACCTATATCCAGGGCTTTTTTTGTAGAAAAAGCCCAGCAGGAACTCATTAGCATAATAGGCCACACCCAACAGCAGAAACTCATTAGCATATTAAGCCACACCCCTGACAGCGCAGCTCCCTCCCAGGATCAACTTCCCCAGGTGCCCCACGGCTTGCAGGGCACCTGGGGAACACGAGGACGGGAGGCTGTAGGCGTGGCCAACTCAGAAGCCAGCCAGAACTCCATTCCTGTGCGTTCCTGCCCTAAAATAGCCCTGCCTATATTCCTATTAATTATGGGGTAACTATAGAAAATGTTCTGACTCCATATTTAGGGTAGGAGAGGGCAACTTCTCAGCCACTGGATCTATATTTGATTCACAGTCAGATCCATCAGAATTCTCCATCTTTTGCCTTAATTTTCAGAAGTTCTTGCTTATGTCACATAACACAACAATGTCATTCAGAGTGTGCTAATCACAAGCAGCAGAACAGGCCATAACCAATGTTCCCTCTAAGCTGTGGGGTCTTCTGAGCAAAAATTCTACATTGTGAGCTACTGGCATTGACGTTGTGACCCAGTGATTTGGCTACTGCTTAAATCAGTTTGCTCTGGAACCATCCTTCCTGAGCTAAGACAGAAATGTGTGAACCAGAGGCTAAAAACCTGTGAGCTAGCTCACACCAACTCAGCTTAGAGGGAACACTGGCTGAAACCAGGGGTCATTTCGTAGCGGGAGCTCCTCTGCATATTAGGCCACACACCCCTGATCTAGCCAATCCTCCAAGAGCTTATAGTAGCCCCTGTAAGAAGAACTCTGTAAGCTCTTGGAGGATTGGCTACATTAGGGGTGTGTGGCCTAATATGCAAAGGAGCTCCTGCTACGAAATGAGCCCTGGCTGTAACCCTGTTTTTGGATTCCGCCTCCTCAAACTGAAGGTGAAGGCTTCCATGATTCAATGCTTCTGTATACACCAAAATTCCCCACACAAGTAGCATAGCCTTCTTCCCAACATCTAATTTCCTGTTTGGATGAAGGTGCAATTAGTGATGTGTTTGGACCTGAAGAGGAGCAATCCAGAAACAAGTTTAGCACCTCATCTATTTGTTGAGGAAACTAGGCCTTACTGAACAGGCATTAGTGGTTACTGTAGAGCCAGCCAGGCAATTAAAAACTGATTCAGATTCTGTGTGGCATCATGAGCACTGTACACATTTAGTCCCCTCCAGCTCGAGTGGTTTTCCCATGAAGGCAAGTAGAGGAAGTGGTCTCACAGGCAATGAGCAAAGATTACCTCACCCTGCCTGTTCAAAACATTTTGCTACTACCTGCAGCAGGCCCTTTAGCTTGGAGCTCTCTTTCCTCTTTTGCCACCTCCACAGAATGGCCTTAAGGGCAATTTCACAGCCCCCACCATGAAGTCAGAAGACATGACTGCCTCCTTTGGGTCTTAGTTTCCTTTCTTCTGTATCTCCTGAGTCCCAAGGATGTACATTGGTTTCAGGCCTCTCTCCTGTTCACCATCTTGCTGGCCTAGCATCACAACATGCCCATAAGAAGGGGGTGGCTCAGTGGTATAGCTTACACTCAGCACGTAGAAGCCCCCAGGTTCAATCCCTGTCATGGCTCAGGTAGCAGATGTTGAGCTTTAAAAGTCCTTTCTCTTCTGACCCTGGGGAGCCACTGTCAGTCAGAATAAACTATCCTGAGTAGAGCTGCCAGAGCCCCTCCCCCGCTCTCTGGCATGGGTAGGGTAGGTTTGCCAGATCCAGGTTGGGCAACTTCTGGAGATTTGGGGATGGAGCCTGGGGAGGATAGGAACCTCGGGGGTAGAATTCCAGAGAGTCCACTCTCCAAAGGATCCATTTTCTCCAGGGGAACTGATTTTGGCAGTCTGGAGATGAGCTGTAATTCCAGGGGATACCCAGGTCCCACCTGGAGGCTGGCATCTCTAATCCTGAGCTGGGTAGACAGATGACCTGGCTTGGTAAGGCAGTTATGTCTATGTTTGTCCAGTTATAAAGGACTTCCTTGTGATTTACAAGCCACAGCATTTCAGCTGTTTCATTGCATATTGCAGGGGTGGCCCAGCTTTGTTAAGATGGTGGGCTCTTTTAAAATGTTGAGAACTCTAGCAGGCAACACGCCAATATGTCTGCCATGGGAAGCATGCCTCCAAATGGCTGCCTGCCATGCATGCTAAGCCAATCATAAAATGTCGAGAGGTTCCAAATTAAGCATCTACCTACAGTGGAGGCAGCAGTGGGGTAGAGGAAAGCCAGAACTGGTTCATTGTTTTGGGGAAGCGATGCTTTGGGGGAAGAAGGAAGCAAGCACCAGAAATCACATCAGAGAGCACTACCCTGGGGATCACTGGCATAGAATAAAACATGGGACTTTAATGTAATTTATGCAGTTCCCCAAATTTAAGCCTTTTTTGGGTTTCGTTTTTCACAGTTTTGATTTGACATTTCTTCGTACAGAAAACACTTAGCCCTGATTATGCAGCAGTACAAGCCAGCTCAAACAGGGTGCTCTGATGCTTCTAGAACTGCACATAAGATGACAAAGATGTTTCAGGCTATTCAAGTTCACTGTGAAGATGCGCTCAAGGAGGCATTCGATGGCAACCCCATAGCAGGCAGTATTATTGAAAGAAACTTTTATGAGCTGATCTCGTCTCCTTGTCCAGAGTTGACCAAGAATGAGGGAGGCAGTATTCATAGGGACCCAATGACATATTCCCCATCTCATTTTTCACATAAAACAGACTTAAGGGCCGCAAGTCATTGTAATAGTCCCCATCCATTCAATACATACACAATGAAAAAGAACTCATTTTTCCTGTTACTCACAAATAATCTCTCCTGTCCAGATCACAGAGTTTTGGTACTTACCTACCCTTCAAATGTATATTGTTTTTATACTAGTTTAACTGTCCATAACGACCTCCTAGGAGTTCTGAGAGGTGTTGTTTGGTGAGGGTGCTGAAGATTCCATTATAGATACAAAGTTTTTCCCTCCCACACTGCACCTCCCAGGTGAGAGACATAATGATTAAAGCCAGCTTAAGTCTCTAACGCAGAGGTATCCCAAGTATATTTATGTATATTCCAAAATCTACTCAAAATTGGGCCAGCCAGGCTCTCCTGGGATCCAATTAGGATTTCATAAAAGGGATGCCATTGAGTCAGGCGGTTTTCCTGGTGTGAGAACTGCCAGCCAGCAACCACTCACTCACATGGTTACCTTCCATCCAATTGCTTTCCTTTGTCTGAAAATGACCCCTAAGAGTAACCGTACTGGGCCACTTTTGTGATTTTTTTTAAAAAGAGAGTCTGACAAGAAATATTTCCAAGTGGAAATGGAATTTTTCTTCTTCTAAACTCTTTTCACAGAAACCTGATTAGCTAGAGATGAGCATACAAGACAGACTGGCTAGACAGTCTCCTCCCCCTTCACCCACACCCCTTGACAGAGAGGAGGACTAGGAAAAGTCCTGCTCTACTTACTTCTTTCGACTCTCCTTCCATTGGAAGATAGGGGCACCAGTTGGAAGAAGAGCCTGCAGAAGAAAGAGCACATTGTAGGGGTGTTCCAGGTGGAACTCATCCCACATGCAGCTTGGTTGTGCAGATTGACAAAAGGAGGATCATGGCCAGCTGCATGTAGCCTCTATATGACTATATGATTATTTTGTAAATTATTGGTATAGAAGAACTGGTACACCATGATCTTGACTCGTAAGGCCAATGTATGCAATACAAAAATATATGTTGTTGCGTTTTATGGTTATCATCAGGACTTTTTTGTAGAAAAAGCCCAGCAGGAACTCATTAGCATAATAGGCCACACCCAACAGCAGAAACTCATTAGCATATTAGGCCACACCTGACAGCACAGCTCCCTCCCAGGATCAGCTTCCCCAGGTGCCCCACGGCTTACAGGGCGCATGGGGAACCCAAGGACGGGAGGCAGTTTAAACTGCCTTTCCTCCCTGGATCGGCTTGGCTTGTGAGGCACTTGGGGAACCGGGGGGAGGGGGGGAGCCAGCCGGAACTCCGTTCCTCTGCGTTCCTGCCCAAAAATAGCCCTGGTTATCCTAAAGAAAAGGAAATAGTGAACTAGAGAGAGACCGGGTAAAATTCTTAATAAATTATTCCACTGAGTTCGGGGGTTGAGGAAAATCATCTTCCTGCACTCCCTGGATTAGAAATAGGTGGGCATGAATTCATCATTCTTTCTGCTTTGCATTCTAGCTCCCAGAAGGCTAACGAGTACAGTAAAAACCACTGTGTGGCACCATGCAGGGCAAATTGCTTATGCAGACTTACAAGCAACTGGGCTTTCATTCCCTCCCCAGAGAAACAGCTTCTCAGAGCCACATTTAATGCCCAGCAATACAAAAGATTCACAGCAAATTATAATGCACATGTTCTTCCTCGCCCCATGTCCTTTTTTTGGAAAGGTTGGCCAACAGTGCAGCAGCAGAGTTAAATATAAACGTAGGTGCAGAAAACAATTTAGGTGGAGAAACACAGATCAGTCACACATGTTGAAAACCTGTTCATATTTGCAGCCTAGTTAGAAGTCATCCCCAGCCTCAATTGCCCAGCACCCATGGAGCTGGAACTCCAATCATAGACATTAATTTTAATTACACATCTTGCTGAAATCCCCCTGCCCAAAGCCAAGACTCCCATTTTCTTCCTTTGTGATGCTGGTAAAATTCAGTGGGCCATAATTGTTGCCTCTGGCTGCAGCCCTAAGAAAATTCCTGGGAGTAAGTCTCATTGAATAAAACAAGACTAACTTCTGAGCAGAAGTGCTCATTACTCCTAAAGTGCTCATTACATTTAAATTTCTGGAGATACGAAGACTTCTACAGCATTTTGTCTGCTTTTACTGAATTAGAAGTAGGTTCAGTACAGGACATCGAGGGATGCAAGAGGGAAGATGTTCACAGACCATGATCCAATAGGTAGGGTAGGTCTATCAATGGATACTAGCCATGGTGAGTATCAAGGGAACCTCCACAGTCAGCAAACCTTTGAATACCAGTGCGAGAAGACAACACTGGGGAAGGCCTTGGCATCTGTGCCTTGTTTGTCGGCTACTGTGTGACATAGTATGCTGGACTACATGGACCATTGGTCTGATCCAGCATGGCTCTTCCTATGTTCTTATGCTTCAGTGCACATATGTCACGTCAGCAGAGCAGGCTCCTCTACTGAAGTGACTACAGAAGTTGTGCATGTGAAGCTGTGGAAGGGGGCCAAGGTACAGACTTACACACACAAAATAATGCGCATGGATGTATCTTGTAATAAGGGGCAAGTGCAGCTAGGCTTGCTTTGGAGCTAGCAAGCCCAAGTGGCTCAAAGAGAATAGTTTAGCTCAAATGGGCCAAGCCCCAAAGGGAACAGACTATCAAGTGGAGAATTATCACAAGAATTTTCCTACCTACTTTCCATGTTCAGTGAACATGGGATTGTGCCTGTGGTCTATGTCTCAAACTGCCTCACATTGTGAAAGTGCGCAACGAGCCCTTTGCACAAAGACCTGTCTGCACAAACGGAAACTGCACAAGGCAGGGCCTCTGACTGTATGCACACAGCCAAGTTGTTGTATATCAGTGTATATAAAACGTATCAATGTATGCTGTATGTGGAGGGGGCTCTGTGCACACTTTCCCTCATGTATGGAGGTGGGGATGGAACTTGCCACCACAATCTACCTCCTGGTGCCTTCAGTGTGTGCATGGAGAAGGTATGAACAAGGCTTTCATGAGCTTTCTGAACAAGACTGGCATTTGGCAGTGTTTCCAAAGAACTCTGTAGACGGGGAAATTTTAAGGCACACACAGAAAATAGCTATCCTGACTTACATATCGTAGGGGTAGGTGGGATACTAGAATAACCAGTATGTGAGTGAAATGACTGACAAAGTTTTTCTGGGACTAAAGGGCTTCTTGGAGATGCTCTGCAGAAAGAGAAAAGACAGAAGTGCATGGTTGCCAGTAATCCAAGTGCAAACCATGTATAGATTTATGATGGTGCACTAAAATTGTTGCTCTGGGGGCTCCTGTGTACATTTATTGCAAGAACTTGTGTGAGCAACTTCCTAATATAGGACTCAAAACAACCAGCGACGGAGCTGTGGAAATATTTTGTATTACTAATAGGCATGTTGATTATTTGTAATGCTAAGTCATAAGTTTTCAGTTATACAAACAGGCTTCTTTATACTGGCTGTTTAGTGGTCTTTTGCTCTGAATTTGATGCAGTTTGGCTCTTTAATTACAAAAGGTTGCTGATTGCTGGGGGGAAGGGGAAAGAAGGGAAAGGTCAGTCTCTGAGAGTAGAAAATGAGGGGGGGGTTGTATTTAATAATGGTTTTTTATACAGTAATAAAATGATCTGAATTGTTTTTTATGGTTAGCTGCTAAAAAGCAAGAGGTGAGAAGCAGCCAGTTTTTAGGGGGATGGGGAGGGAGGAAACAAATGTCCTGGCTTCAAGGTGCACAACACATTTTGATAGATTGCCTACAGAAGCAAAAGGTGAAATGGGAGTATCATTTATGGTGGCAGCTGTGCATTTCTTGGAACGTGTAATTCTTTTCCCAAGGGTGGAGTCTAACAACCACAGCCACCAGGTTGATGTGGCTGTACAGGCATTACTGTGCCAAAAACGCATGGCGTCTTGAGTTCAATGCAAGTTGGCAGGGTGGGGTCGATTTGTCCCTGCAGAACAGGTCTTGCAAATGACCCTCGCGCATTCAACAAACTTTTGAAAGATTTTTGTTTCCCCTCCCAAAGCATGTAATGTGGCAAGCTGGACACTGTGTGGAGCTGTACACAAGAGTGGCTCAATCCACAAGGGGGGAAACACTCAATTTGTGTTATTTCACCTTGCAAAAATAGATTAAAAATATAGGGATGCTTCAGACAAGTAAGCCACAATTTGGAGGCATGTTATAAATTGGAGATAGCCATATTCTGTATTCTTGAACAACAACTTTTCCAGGGGCCTGTTCCCTTTTGCAGATGTTCAGGAGGATTATAAGAAGATCGGTACCACCTGGCAGAAAGGGTTTTTGCAAGTACCAGTGTGTGGGCATCACTGGAATATGACAAATATACAAAACTCCAAAGAAAGTTGAAGAGTGAAATAGCTCTTGCATCTTTTGAAATCAGATCTTTTGAAGCCAAATTTCTTTTCCTAAGGAGAGCTAACCAGACACAAAAGAGGCAGCCACATTTGTTCAGTTACACTGTATTCCCTGTTCACAAACAAATGATGCCCCTCCACTCCAATTAGACAAGATGTTGGAAGTTTGATGATTTATAGTTATATAGCAACCATAGGAGTGCACCCAGTTGGGACTGGGGCTATGGCGCGTTAGGGGGTTATTAACCACCCCATGTAATTTTCTCAGTCTCAAAGATCTGATACTTGCACTTCCCAGGAAAAAACATACAGAATGCACATTGTAAGGAATAGAGGCCATTTAGGCCTATATGTTGTTTGGTTTCATTGGTTTGGTTTAGGCTGTAAGTTCTAGCAGGTCCTAGTTTGGCTGCTATCAAAGCCAATGCACTCGCCTTTAATTACATCCACCTGCAGGCTTTTGGTTTTCAAGAGAACTGTCCTTGGGACCCTCCCTAATTTTCTCATGATAGTTATGCTAATTAACTAAGTGTGCCCTGATTGGCCAAGGGGCATACAGGCTGAAGCAAGGACAGCTGAAAATATGATGCTCGCTGGCAGTTAGCAACACCAGCATGTGAGGGAGGCTGCAGTTTCCATGCTAGGATGACAAGGATTGTTGGGCATGGAATGGACTTTCTGTCTTAAGCTTGTGGGTGAGAACATCAAGCCATGAAGTGACACTGGAGAAGCAAGTTGGCAACCTCTTAATGTGTAGAAAATTAGCCCCTAGCCATAGATAGTCAAGTCTTATTGTTTCCTTATTGCCTACTGTTTGGGCTTACAGAGTGGCCCCTGCCTAGCATACTCTTCTTATAATCTGAACCAGTTAAATCAACTTAAAATGTATTTTACCCTTTGTGTTAGGTGTACTTGCTGAATGTCTACAGAATACCCTCAGAAATGGACCCAGAGGCTGAAAAGCCTCAGACAAATGTCTAGAACCCTGTAAGGCATCTAGGGGTCTTGGGTGGCTGTGGTTCTAGCATCTGAGAATGGAAACAGGGGTGTCCTGACACACCTGTACTACCTTTCTTCCCCCCACTGGAACAGAGCAAGTCCAGAGGCCCATTTGAGGTCAAGAAAATGATGCTGGGGAACAAAATCCTCTACTTCTTTGCCCCGTCATGGCCCTGATCTCTCTCACCTCTATGGCTTCTGGTTTGCAATACAAGATAGGCTGCAAATTTGATCACGGATGTTCCAGCAGCTACTTTGACTCTGTAGGACTTATTTTAACATCAAAAGGGAGGTTCCACAAATGCAGCAGAATCTGCCTTAGTTGGCAGTCCCAGGCACTTTCCTCCAGGCTTCAAATTCCAGTACTGGAAGTAGTTAGAGCAGCAAGAAAGTACCAGAGGAGGCAGAGGTTGGGCTAGTAAAAGGCATGGACTGGTCCTCCCAGAAGGGCCACTGGCCTGGAGGCCTGGAAAGTCAAATGGCTCCTGCAGGACTGCTCACCTTGGACCTGGGCCATAGCAACAATGACAACAGGCTAAGATGCAGCTTGGTCCAAGGCTGTTTTAATGTCTTAATCCTCCTGGGAGTAGCAAAGGGAGAAGGGAGTTCAGTTTCCTTCACCTGCACTCTCCTTCCAATACAAGAATTAAAACTCCTCATCCAGCTTGCTTTATACTTGATCTGGGCCGACCTATAATCAAAAGTGGTTGGCCCTGAACACATACACTTTGTTCCCAAATAAAACTGTTGGCAAACTTCTGAATATGTTTCAGCTTAAATTTAGTAAAAGCGGTATTGTCCAAAGGCTGCCGGTTGGCCATCCCCTGCATTAAGGATATCATATTATGCTCTAACACAGCAAGATTCTGTGCTCTGTGACTACAGCTATACGGGAGAACCAGATGCCCAGTCTGCTTCCCCCAATGGACTAATCCAAACGAGCAGAAAAGATATGACCAAATACTGAGACAGCCTAGGTGTTAAAGGTTTTTCCTGGTGTGCCTTGTCCTAAGGCTGTGCAATCCTTTTGTACTGCAGCTGAAACTGACAGTGCATTCGCATTGCTGCTCTTCTTGATGCCACGCATTCATACCCAAGGGGACCAGGTGGAACGGACGCCTCAGTATCTTGTCACCCAGGCCAAACCCACAAGCTATAAGAAAGCAGCAGGAGAAAGTCTTTGCTGGCTGATGAGGCCAGACCTGAAGCCACAATCTGACAAGCCTGACCTTTCTTCTCCAAGAAAGGATCGTGTCACAGGTAAGCAAGAGGGCAATGCCTTTTTGAACACAGCGTGTGCTACGATGCTTTAAAAATAGGTCGCTCGAAGAAAGCGCTGTTGCATCTGCCTTTTTCTGTGTCATCATCCGAGTGGGCAAGTCTTTGTCGTTGCTTTTAGGAAAAGCTTGGTGTAATCGTCCAACAAAAACTCCAATGTGGGATTTTTTAAAAATGAGATGATGTATCAAACTTCCTGAAGTTTGCCTAGGAATGTCCTGGACCTCATCATCAGCTCTAATTTCACGCAACAGCTGGACACCCAGGTGCAGATATGGGCCCACATCCTCATGGAAAGATGTAGGCAGTGCATTTAGTGGGGCTCAGATGAGTCTCACATGCACATCTGGATGTGTGTCTGTATCTACATCAGCCGCAAATATGAATGCTGCTCTGGGATGGCAGTTCCTGCGGCTGGGATGCTAACTTCAGCATCCTGGATGCTCACAAGTAATCCAGGCCTTCCAGAGAGGTTTCCTGAGAGGCTTCCCTATCACTGTGGCTACATGGGAAGGGAAGGAGTGGCTGGCTGCAATGACGTGATGGCTCCTAGGGGAGCCCATTAAACTGGAGGCTTGAACTCCAGTAGGCTCAGCTCACGATGAACCTGTGAGGGAGGTGCTTTTAGATTTACCGTTGTGGCCTGTCCGATTTTGATTTGCGCCATCAGTAGTAACAATACCATTAAACCATGAGAAACAAGCAACAAAAAGAAAACTTTACTTCTGAGCCTCCTTAAGAAGCCAATTTGCAGTATATATTGTAGCCCTTCTCCAGAGCCTTGTGATGATTTGCTTCTAGTCTACTTGGAGAAACGAAGTATGTAGCAGAAAGCAAGTGTATAGGCATAAGTCCACGTTACTGATAGGTTCATGGATTCTTCTCCAGGAGGGCATTAATAAGAATATAAGAACTGTCTCGCTGAGTCAGATCTATCTAGTCCAGCATCCTGTTTCTACGCTGGCCAGCCCGACACATCCAGAAAGCTCACAAAGAGGGTTTGAAGGCAACAACCAGCCACTGTTTGTTTTCAGCATGAATTGTTCAGAGATTCACTACCTAAGAAAATGGAGGTTCTAGTCAGTTGTCATGTACAAGAGCCATTGATAGACCTGCTCTCCAGTCATTAGTCCGATCTCATATTGATGACACATACACAGTCATCTGTATGACAGGGGCATCCCTTATGCAAGGAAGTTTCGGTTTCTTGCAAGATCCTCAGCAACTTTTAAACTGCAAACCCATGGAATTAAAAAGAAGAAGAAGCAACCTCATTTCAAATGCACATTTTGCATTGTCATAATTAGGTGGTGATTAAGCATTTCCTTCCATTCTGGGGAAAAGAATCAGACCCTTTTCAAAATATTGAATTTTTTTTGTGGTGAGGGAAGAAAGACAGACTATCATAGTGAATGCTCAGCAATGAGAACTGACAACCTCAGGTAATGTGTACATTTCTGACGATGGTTAATGACTCTCTGAAATGACGGTGATGAGCGTTTGCCGGAGAGTCTGAATGACAGGTGGACAAAAAGAAAAGAAAAGAAAAGAAAATGCCGTCCTGTGTACCAAGGCACCTGGTAAGAAGCTGATTCATTTAAACCATTTGTTCTCCTCATCAATATATTTTTTTTGTAACTTAAAGACTTTGATTCCACTCTCTCCTTTTAAGACTTTAAACTAAGCCCGGAGAACAGCAGCTGTACATGAAATGCAGAATTTGTTCTTCTCACAGCTTCTTCTGGCACACATTTGTACCTTAAATGCGCTAAGTGTCTGTAATAGCTGAGTGAGACATCAAGTAGGAAGATTAAAGGCAAGCTTGCTGTCTAATTCCGGGATCTGTGTTCTTGTATAAGACTTAAGACCATCTCTAACAACAGGGGTGGGCTAGTCTCTTGTATTTTCAGCATTCAGGAATCCATGACAGGACTGGCCATCTCTGGCCTAGTTGAGTCCCCCCAGGGAGAAAGGCAGGATAAAAGTTTTCTAAATACCTAAAAATGAATAAATGAACCAATAATATGACTCCATATAAAAGTAATTCCTGAGAACTTTCCTAACAATTTTCACTCTGTTCTTTAGACATTAGTCATGAGGCAGGAGTACAACTTCCTCAGGAGTCTATAACAAAGGCTGACAGTGACTCGCAGTAAAAGCTTCACAGTTGTGAGGTGCATGTTCTGGAATTCAGGTCATTGATTTTGGCAGGGGAAGAGGAGGTCTGGTGAGGAACAAATGAACTTCTGAAAGAGCCTCTCCAGAGTCACACTGGTGGTGCTCTTTGCCTTCTCAGAACAGGCACGAGGCGCTGCAGTTCAATGAATGGAATTCTACCTATATGATCTAGCTCGTAAAATAAATTGCTTGGGAGGCACAATTTTAGAGGGGGGTTGAGGGAAGGAGGCAGTTAACTCCTCCATGCCACAATTCTTCACTGGTTGTCTTTTTTCCCCTGACCAGGGTTTATAGCAACCAGAGCAGAGGTATTTCCAACTGTGTACAGAATCAGGAGGGAAAGGGTTAATCCCCCTTGCCCTCTGCCATGGCCTTAATCCTTTCCTTCAAATGTGGCTTTTAAAAAACAAATTACATGTCTGGAGTGCCAGTCACAGGACTCCGGTGTCACATGTTATTCAGCCCTAATATAATAAAATAGTGATGTCATACAGATAACGTCCGGTGGCCATCTTGTTTTGTTCCTTAAAAGTGAAACCTACACACCAAATCTACAACTAGACAAAGTCATTTCGTGGACCACAATTTGGACCACAGTCTGCAAGTTCGCCACTCTGATTTTAACAAAAAATGAGCTTTGTAGTGTTTTTGAAGTCACTTGTGCTCTAGTCTTTGATAATCATATATACAACAGTTTGTTCTTGAACCCTGAAACAATAGGAAAATATTTCTGTTCCCTTCATTCCTGAAATTGGTGTATTTGAATCTGTAGAAAAGGAATGAAGATAAATTGTTTTCTGCACTTTTGGTCATTTGATTGCAATAGTCTGGAGGTAAAACATCTTTATTGGTCATCGGAGGTTAATTTAATTCTGGGACAGTGCAAATGTCATGAAAATAAGATAAGCCAGTAAAAGTTCAGAGAAGAGTAGCACAGATAACAGTGCCACAAAGTTGTTAAATGTGCAATTAATTCATCATATTATAATTTCTCTTTTAAGCCTAGTGCATATCTAATGGTCCCAGTCTCCTCCTATGGAGATCAGGAGACCTGTGCACCTTATTTCCCCACATGATGCGCCCCCATCCTTCCCATTGTTTACCCTGCTCACTGGGAAACATTATGGCCACATCAGCACCAACCACAATCCCTCATAATCAAAATTTAGTGAAACCACATCAAACCCTGGCTCCAAATGCTAGTTAAGAGGGAAGCCTGCTCATGTCGAAGCCCATACAGTCCTTGCTCAGGAGCAAAGAGAAGGGGGAATCTGGAAGAGGGAAGAGAACAATTTAATTCTTCGGGACCGCCTCTCCTGGTACATCCCCCAAAGAGTGTTACACTCCACTGATAACAATCTGCTGGTGATCCCTGGCCCAAAGAGTGTCCAGCTGTCCTCAACCAGAACCAAAGCTTTTTTGGCCCTGGCTCTGACCTGGTGGAACACTCTGCCAGGCAAGATTCGGGCCCTGCAGGTTCTGATGCAGTTCCGCCAGGTCTGCAAGATGGAGTTAAGAACATAAGAACATAAGAGAAGCTGGTGGCCCATCCAGTCCAACACTCTGTGTCACACAGGGGCCAAAACCCAGGGGCCATCAGGAGGTCCACCAGCGGGGCCATCACTCCAGAAGCCCTCCCACTGTTGCCCTCCCAGCAGCAAGAAAACAGAGCATCGCTGTCCCTGACATGAGAGCATAAGAGAAACCAATGTTGGACCAGGCCAGTGGCTCATCCAGTCCAACTCTCTGTGTCACACAGCAGCCAAAAATACCAGGTGCCTGCAGGAGGTCCAGCAGTGGGGCCAGGACACTAGAAGCCCTCCCACTGTTGTCCTCCCAGCACCAAGAAAACAGAGCATCACTGCCCCAGACAGAATGTCCCATCTACACCTCGTGGCTAAGTTGTTCCGCCAGGCCTATGGTTGAGAACAGTGATGGCTCCTCCATCTTTGATTGGCCTCCCTTTCTCTTTCTCCTCCCCTTTCCTTCATACCAGGCAGATTTTATTATATTTATCTCCCTCCCAGGATAAGAAGCCCTAGGTTGTGCCCTTTTATACACCATCTGTTAGTTGCTGGTTATTGTTATCTTACTGTACTACAGCATTATTTTAAAATTTTAACTGTATGGAATGTTTTATGAATGTTGTTACCCACTCTGAGCCCTGTTGTATAGGGGAGGGTGGCCTAAAATCAAATGAATGAATGAATGAATGAATGAATGAATGAATAAAATAAGCACATGACCCCACAGTATGCTAGCTTCTTCTCAACCATATACCAGGCCTTATTTATTGCTTTATCTCCCTATCACAATGGGGACTTCCTTCTGCTAAGACTGGATAGACGGGAGTCAGAGGAAGGGAAGGGCACTGAAGGGCCCAGTTGGCTAGAAGGATATTGCAGTGTAATAAACCAAACAAAGAAGAGGAGCTATAATATGAAATATCCTTTTTTAAAAATTAGCTCTTTTCAGATCTGTGCATACCAGCATACCAGGAGCCTGACAATCATGCAGCTTGGGAGTGTGTGTTACCCATAATGCTCCCAACCATAGGTGTAGACTATGGGGGGGGGGGCTCGAGCCACCCCTGAAATTCCCCGGGGGGGGACTGAGCCTCCCCGGGAAAACGTAGTTCCTGCTGCCATGCCTTGCCGCCGCGCCTCCCCGGGCCCTTCCAAGGCCCGGCAGCCGCTGCTACAGGTGCCTCTCTCTCCCCCCCCCCGGTCTGGCCACTCCTCCGTCCTTCCCTCTCCCTGTCCCTCCCTCTTTTCCGGGCGAAATGCCCAGTGTAGTGATGTTACCTGGAAGTGATGCCATCACACTGGGCACATTGCTAGGCGACGCTCTAGCAATTGCCATAGAGTTTCAGGGCGATTGCCAGAGCGTTGCCTTGGCAACGTGCCCAGCATGATGGCGTCACTTCCGGGTGACATCACCATGCTGGGCATTTCGCCCAAAAAAGAGGGAGGGAGAGGGAAGGAGTGGCCAGGGCGGGGGGGGGGGGGGAGAGAGGCACTGGCAGCAGCGGCTGCCGGGCCTCAGAAGGGCCCGGGGAGGCGCAGCGGTTTCCCGGGAGGGGGGGACATCGCCCCAGCGAGTGCGCATGCTAAAGAGCCCCCCCGGAATCTACAAAACTCTACGCCCCTGCTCCCAATATGTGATGTTACCATATTGTCTGAACCGGGGCAACATGCATTGTTTCCATGAGCACACAGCTTCAGTATGCATGAACCAGAACTCTGGAAAATCCAGTGGTTGCTTTGTGTATACCAGAACTCTAAAGTTAAAGAAAAGGTAAAGGTTTCCCTTGCTTGAAAGCCAGTCAAAGCCTACTCTAGGGGGCAGTGCTCATCTCCATTTCCAAGCTGTCTGAAGAATTCTCCATGATCATTTGGTTGGCACGTGGAATGTTGTTACCTTCCCACCAAAGTGGTACCTATTTATCTACTTGCAGTTTCTTGCTTTCAAACTGCTAGGTTGGCAGGAGCTGGGGCCAGAGATGGGAGCTCACTCTGTCAGGCGGCACTTGGGTCTCTAACTGCTGAGCTACTGACCTTCTGGTCTGCAGCTCAGTGGCTTAACCTCTGAGCCACCACAGCCCTACCAGAACTATACATGCCTGCAAAAGATGCATGCTGCCCCTTTTCAGACAACACAGAGAATGGTCATATTAGAAGGATCTTTCCACCACTGCCAGGATATAACATTTGAAAAGGGCTAAAGAAATGCACATTTTCACACCATCCCGATGACAACGTGGCTGTCCTCTTTGAATCCCCCCCCAGCAACCTCTCATAAAACTCAGCATTCTAGTTTTTCTTAACAGTTTTGGTCAGTTTCCTTCTGCAGTGCTTGTTGGTCATTCCTCACTTAATCAGAAAGGAAATGAAAACTTCAATAGCAGGCTGTACCTTCTCAGAAGCACCAGATGGGTGAAATCAAGCCCTGAGTAGATTGATACTTACTTCCAGTAGGGATCAGGTCCCTGTCTGGAATGAAGAGTTTGTATCCATAATGTTTCTCCAAAACATCTGGCAAGATTTCAAGTGCAAACTGGTCCTCTTCACTGTTGTCACAATCTAATGCATCCGGATCCACTTTGGTGTACGAAAGATAAGCGTCATATTCTTTGTTGTCTGCAGATGAAGTCACAAGCATTAAAAACAAATAAAAACAAAACCTAAGGTTTTGATGTTTTCTAGAAGAGCAGTCATGTTAATCTGTTGCAACAGGACAACAATCCTGTGCAGAGGAGCAAAACGTGGTGAAAATCAACATGTCAAAGGGAAAGCAGAAACGCTGGCCCCGCTTTTGAATCCAGGCATTGATCACATCTTCTGCACAGTATCTCTGCAAGTATTGTGCAGAAGACCTGATCGATATGTGGACACTGGGAGGCTTCATGCCCTACTTCTGGGCATTGTTTGGTTCTATGGAGAGGTTCAGTACATACCATACAGAAGATCAATGCAGGATAGACTTATATCCTGCATTATAACTTTAACAAAGTTTCTAAAGCAGCTCACCAGTCTCCCTCTTGTTTCTTGAAAGAATTTACACCTCATTTTTTGAATTGCTGTAATGGTCTCCCTGAATTCTACCTAGAAGCTAAAATGAGTAAACTGAGGCTATCGTACTTTGGTCACACCACGAGAAGACAAGAATCACTGGAAAAGACAATAATGCTAGGAAAAGTTGAAGGCAGCAGGAAAAGAGGAAGACCCAACCCAAGATGGATTGACTCCATCAAGGAAGCCACGGCCCTCAGTATGCAAGGATAGGATATTGTGGAAGACATTAATTCATAGGGTCACCATAAGTTGCAAGTGACTTGATGGCAGGCACACAATGGTCTCCCTTTACCTATTATGGTGGGGTGGTACAAACTTCCTACAGGCTTGCATTCCTCCCCCCTGACTGTTTTGGCACTTGAAAACGTACACACGTACATGGGGTGGGGCGAGGAACAAGAGTGCCACACAGCTGCATTTTTAAATGACTTGAAATGATGGCCATGAGGAGGCCATCCTTGGCCCTCACAATACATATTAAACTGCATAAACAGATTATTTTATCACCCATATTAATGCAGTATTACATAGTATATGTAATTGAACATTATACACACACACACACACACACACTCACCAGTTTGGTGTAGTGGTTAAGTGCACGGACTCTAATCTGGGAGAACTGGGTTTGATTCCCCACTCCTCCACTTGCACCTGCTGGATGACCTTGGACAAGCTGTAGTTCTGGCACAGCTTGAAAAAGAGCAATTTCTGTCAGAGCTCTCTCAGCCCCACCTACCTCACAGGGTGTCTGTTGTGGGGAAGGGAAGGGAAAGGAGTTTGTAAGCCGCTCTGAGACTCCCTTGGGTAGTGAAGGACGGAGTATAAATCCAATCTTCTTATATATATATGCATCAACACCAACTTTTATGCTCTTTCCATGAATGTGCATTTATTGGGGGGAGGGGGAAGCAAGGCTGTGATAAGTTGCTGTCCTGGTATTTGCAAGCTTCCATTATTTACAGAAAATGAAAAATCAAATGGTTAATGTAGTGAGGACAAAAATATAGAATGCTTATGAAGCACTGTTTTTCAATGAGCAACAACAACTGGGGGAGAAAAATCATTGAAAGCGAGTTCAAAAGAATCAATCCTCTGCCCCAAAGGGAGGCTAAATTGCCAATCAGCTCCTGGCTTGTTCATTTATGTTCTTCAAATTATGGTGATTTCCCTAATTTTCATCAAACAGATCTGGTGGCGACTTATAGGGGAGAGTCAGTCAAGACACAGGCATTTATTTCCTCAGCTAGAGAATTGATTTTCTTCTGGTTGAAGAAAACAAGGTGTTCTAGGGAGCTGTTACTGGTGCTGGAAGAGGATGGCATATTTCAATACGAGAGCAAGGAGATATGATGGATGGTACAAAGCTGGGTCACTGCACAGTTCAGTTAGCAGAAGGAAATCAGCTTTTTAACCCCCAAAGAGCCTGTGCTTCTTGATATTTCCTGAGCGGATGGAGTACTGCACAGCAACTGGACAATGGCAACTGCACACGGACACTGGCCACAAATAAATAAAAGCAGAGATATCCTTTCTTACCACTGGGTACCAGATTTGACAGGTGAAGTGGCAGCCACTGCATTCTAGAGCTAAATGCACTCAATTGGAACATCATCTCTCATATTTCCATGCAAATGCTCATGTTCATGTTGGGACATGGCTGTGAGGCCTTCAACTATGCTTCACTTAGGGTTTATCTTTAAGCAATCATTGTTTGTACCTAACTTTGGTTTACCACATCCATCTCTCAAGTTCAAGCCTTTGCCACTAGCTACCAATTAAATGTCACTTCCATTGCAGCCATCTTGCTCACCTTTCTGCTCTAAGGGCAGAATCTAAGTATGGGGTAAATTTAGAGCCTTCCCGAGTATACCAGGCAAGATCAGGAGAGCTCATGCTTTGCATGTAGGAGGTCCCAGGTCCAGTCCTTGGCGTCTCTCATTAATGGGTCTCAAGCAGCAGGTTTTGAAAAGGACTCTCCTATTCCTGAAGCTACCACAACCTATCACAGCACCGAGTTAGGTAAACCAGTGGTCTGACTTGGTACGAGAGAACTTGGTATGTTTGTCTATTCAGGGAAGGACAGATAAAGAAAATAGGTTCTTCAAAATCAGTCCGCACTTTTGTCTTCGGAGAGAGAAGGTGTTTACAAACAGAGTCAGTTTGGGGGAGGGAATTTGGCTCCCCTTCTAATTTGGGCATCTGTTTTGAATGGGGAAGTTTGGTTTCTGTTCAAATCCTTATTTGAAAAATGGAAGGCATCCCAGGAATTGAAGATGACAATTCTAACTCTGTGTATCTACAGTAAGAGAAGAATCTATTCATTTAGGGATACCAGCCTCTAGGAGGGTGAATGAAAAATAAACAGTAACAACTGTGATATTGTTTATTTTTCATTTACCAATCCCATGATTGCTCTGGCTACTGAGCCTCTAGGAGGGACCTGGGGATCTCCCAGTATTACAGCTCATTTCCAGACTATGGAGATTAGTTCCCCTGGAGAAAACTGATGCTTTGGAGGGTGGACTCTATGGCATGGTACCCCACAAAGGTCCCTGTCCCCCCCAGGCTCCACCTGCATATCTCCAGGAATCTCCAAACCCCTACCCTCCACCCCCCACCAGTGGCTGGGGTGTGTGTGTGTAAACCCTAGAGGGGGCTGCAAAACACAGGTTTTTTTTTTTACTTTTCTTGATTTGGGTATAGAACAGGAATACCAATGACCCCAAAAAATCATCCTTGAGGATTTGTCTTCAAGAATAATCCCCCCTGCTCATCTGGAGTTTCATTAAGATCCCTGGGAAGTTGATCCAAATATTTTGGAAAGAATCCACCTCCATGGTCTCTCATACAAGCCCCACTAGAATTCCTGGTGGAGATGTGTGTGTGTGGGGGGGAATTTGCACTGATTTGGGGGGGGGGGTTTGGTCCAGGGTGTTGCAAAGTCATTGGTGCATTTGACACCCATTCCCCTTTCAGAATTTTCTGCCCTCAGTCAGAGGCAGTTATTGCTTAATATTTCGGACATGACATGGAAACGTTTTCCAGAATTCGTTAAACTCCTTCTTACCGTCCACTGCTTCATCACCTCCAAATGTCTGTCGGTAACACAGCATCAGTTCTATGTTGTAGCATCTATAGATAGTCACAAGCAACACTAGCAAGAGAAGGATAGCCCCCAGGCCACCAGCAAGTTCGATTCTGGAGATCAGATCTGGATTAAAACAAGAAAATATAGAAGGGCTGGGAAATACAAGGGTCACAACTCAACATACAGCTGCTGCTGTTGTAACAGGAGGTCCCTGAGCATCTGCCCAGAAGTCAAGTCTGATGACAGCAGGGTATGAAAAGAAGAACCTGGGAGAGGAGACCCCGTAAGATTCCAGAATGGCCTGCTTTCTTCCTCCTCACTGTGAATAATGACAGAATTCTTAGAGGGACATCTGCACAAACATTCCCTCTAAGCTGTGGAGTCTTGTGAGCAAAAATGCTACTTTGTGAGCTACTGGCATTAAAGTGGTGAGCAAACAATTTGGCTTCTTCATAAATTAGTTTGCTCTGGAGCCATCCTTCCCAAGCTAAAACAAAAATGTGTGAGCCGGAGGTTAAAAAACTGTGAGCTAGCTCACACTAACTCAGCTTAGAGGGAACACTGACTGCACTATCAATTTATATCAGGCTTTAAAAAAATCCAGTTTAATTTCATGTCTTGTGGCATTGCAAGAGATTTGGCACGTTTCTTTTATGGAAACTTCAGCCCTGCTGCACAAGAAGCCCTGCTGCACAATATTGTGTATGTTTTTATGGTTTTAATGTGTAATAAATTTGTTGGCAGCCGCCCTGAGCCTGCTGCAAGGTGGGGAGGGCGGGGTACAAATTGCAAAAATAAAAT
This sequence comes from Lepidodactylus listeri, assembly GCA_029233225.1. NCBI lineage: Eukaryota > Metazoa > Chordata > Lepidosauria > Squamata > Gekkonidae > Lepidodactylus > Lepidodactylus listeri. The sequence goes on from JARCFY010000013.1 coordinate 41,804,111, forward strand.
AAAAATAAAGAAGGAGGGAGGGGTTTACTGTTAAAACAACTGAAATCTGTAATATAGACTTGTCCTGTTTAGTTACGATTGCTTTATCCCATCTGCCCATAAAGCAGCTCAAGAAGGTTTCAAAGGCCCTTCCTCCCCCAAGTGCGTTTTATGACTTGAGTGCAGATTTTAATCTGGGGTTCCCTAATCAGCACTGTAGCACTGCGCAGCACTGGCTTTATAGAAGCCACAAATTCCTGTGCTAGACTGGAGTGGAGGTCACAGGAAGGCTCTTGTCTATTCTCTTGCACTTGTGAGTGTGCGTGTGTTCCATCATTGCTGAAATCCAAGAGAGATAGAAGAGTTTTGACATCTGGACAGTCTTTAATTGACATGCCCACCCCATGGCTCAGGGTTTAGGGCAGGATAATCGGCTGGAGAACAGGACTGTACAAAATCAAACTGAAGTTTCCCTACCCTTTCCTGAGCTCAGCAAGAGTTGTCTGCCTCCACTTTCACAAGGCACTCAGGTGTAGACTCTGAAGAGTCTGTAGCAGGTGAGTCCAATTAATTGGAGGGCAACCACCAAGAACATCTCTTTCTCTGCTCCTTTACTGTCTCAGTCTGACACACTGAAGGTATTAATTGGTATTAAGGTCTGCTCTTGGTGTATCGCAGAGACTGTAATAGGATACCATGAAAATAGGTAGTCTCTAAGATTTGACAGGCTTAAGCTGTTCATATAGATTTTCAAGCCATTCAGAGTATACCTTTCCTGTTCTGTTTTCCAGACTTCTTCATCACAGTAGCCTGCTCTGGCTGTTTCTTTATCACCATTTAAAACTTAATAACCAGATCTCGCTATGCGGTGATGTCAGTAAGGGCAAAGTTACATTGCCCTCCCTGAAGTCCCCCTCGAGCTCCTGTTGTGCCAGAACACACACACTGGAAGGCACACCTCACTGAGGACAAAGAGATGTGTGGCCAAATGCACCCAAAGGCATGTATCCCCATAGGCAAGCAAGTCTGCATTGGGATGCATATTCCAATGTTCCTTTATACCTGTGCTCCTCATGTTTTTCCACATTGCACTGCAGTGTTTTCATTAGCACTGAAGGATAGACCACTGTCATGGCATGCTCCTTCCCTTTTACAAACACTTCCCTACTGTTTTCCATATCCCCTAAAAATTGCTAAAAAATGGGGAGGGGAGTTTTTCAGTGCAGTGAAAATGTTTGTGAAACGAGGCCTTCCCAGCCCAGTCTAGTCTCAAACTCCAAAAGTCAATATGTTGTATTGTAACCATAACTCAGCAACACTGGGAGGCACGCGTTAGCAGACCGAACTGCCATTTCAAATATGAGCACAGGAACCTGATGCTCTTAGCCTTGCTTTCCGGCTCATCCACCCATTAAAAATCGCAAGAAGCCAATCTACTCCAATGAGAGAGACTCTGGAGAAGATGTGTTAATTTACACCCTATGTCACTGCTGATATTTATTGCCATGATAAATAAGCATTAGAAGAGGCATAAAAACTCTGGTGATATAAAAGAATAGACAGAGGGAGCACAAAGCTTCCAGAAAGTTAGAGGATGCGACAAGTTGATATATCATCAGCATTGACTTGGAGTTTATATGGAAAGGCAGCCGTACAAGTTCAGGAGTCACCTTTTCACCTTGCGGCCTCGTTAGGCTGCTGTTATTTACAACTGGAATCCACTCACTGATTGCCTGCCGAGGTATCACGAGCATCAGTGAATAACTGAACAAAGAGCTGTATAGGTTGTTGTCTTAATAGTTGCAGGCCAATAATGATGGTTTTCTTGGAGCATGGTCTAGTCTAGTGTTTATTTTCTTGGTCCTCAGAATTCTGGGGGTATCAGCAGCTGATTTAAGCCAAGCATCAAGGCCCACTGAGATCATCCTGGTGCCATCAGGGCAAGAAAGCTCAACTGGTGCCACCTGGATCACAGATCGCTCAGGTCCAGACTTGCTCTGATGGGAGCAGACATGTGGCCTTCAAACACAGATCTGCCTACTGACATGTAAAGCACAGGCAGGGGTGTAATTTAAATGCCATGTGTCCTGAGCCTTCTTCTTACATGGCTTTTCCTGCTGCAACACTCCTCCCACTCCCTAAATCTTCCTTTTGCCTGAGCTGAGTTGAAATATTGGATCCTGACTGGAAGAAGACCAACTGGAGGGATGGACAGCTGGAAGGAGGTTCAGCATTGTAAACACATATGTAGCTGCCTTATACTGAATCAGACCCTTGATTTGTCAAGATCAGTATCATTTCCTTTGGCAGCGCCTCTCCAAGACATCAGGCAGAGATCTTTTACATCACCTAGCTGTATCACCTTCTATGCGATCCTTTAATTGGAAAGGTGTGGGTGGCAAGAGGTGGCAGTGGCAAAAAAGACTAATCATGCATGAACCCAACCCTAACCATGAAGACGGAGACATCCAAAACTGTGTGCAGAACAACCGGCTCCCTGGTTGTGACTGGTGAGCAGAACACAAGCCAAATCCAGAAATAACTCATTGTTAACTTTCCAGTACAATGGGAAGGTACATGATTGGTGTGTTATAGGGTGCACCCTCCATTTAGGTGGGGCATGGATGGAACTGCAATACCTCTTATGAACTGAGTGTGCACCTCAGAAAATGTCCTCAAATCCCTTATAACATGGCAGATGCTTGGGAGTTTCTCAGTTGACAAGTCAGTATGGAAAAGGTTCTCCACAGACATAGGAAAATGGCTTGTTGTGGGATCACTGCAAATGAGTCTGTCACTACGGCTTAACCTAAACTGGCCCATGATGAGAGTTAGTATCTTGATAAAGGAATGCCGGTGTCCTTTAAGGGCTTGGAAGATTCCACAGTGGGATAGGAGGTGGGCTCCTGACAGAGCTGCTGTTGAAGGAGCACTTGGAGAAAGTGACCTTGCCCAGATGAGCGGAGCAGGTAGGTGTGTGTTTGGGGGGGGGGGGAGAGAGAAGCTTTGAGTTGGCTGAAGGTAAAATATCTGGGGGTGCAGGGCCTTTCTCTCTGGGGATCTGATTTGGGAGTTGCCCGGTGCTGTCTGGAAGGGGCACTTCTTTGTTTCCACCAAACCACCACTTGTATACAGAGGGGCAAGAGGGTTAAATGAAGGATGCAAAGTAGGGAGTGGGCTGGAAAAGAGGAATCCAAAGGGAGGAAAGGCAGCACAGTGTGATTATTAGAATGCTGGACTAGGATCTGGGAGGCCCAGATACGAATCCCCCCTCTGCCACAGAAGCTCACTGGGTGACTTTCTGACAGACACTTTTTCTCAGCCTAGACTAATTCAAGTATTGTTGCGATTGTGAGGATAAAATGTAGGAGGGGAGAATGATGTTATAAGCTCCTCTGTGTTGCCACAGAGGAGAAAAATGGGGAACAAAGACTTCTAAATAGATAAATAAAATATCACAATGATGGTTGCTAGCCTGGGGGGACATAGAGCAGAGAAAACTGGGGGGGAGAACTAATTGGAGAGAGGACATCACCAAGCTTAAGGTCAGAACAGGGTGGTCTGGTGATTCTGGGGCCCTGGGGGAAAGTCCAAGATGGGGGCCTAGAATCACTGCTACCCCTCACACTCGTCACCAGAGCCAACCAAAGGGAGAGCCACCACAGCTTCCCGAAGCCGCCTGCTTGAGCCCCAGACAAGGCAGGTGCAAGTGGAGGCAGGAGCCTGCTCTTCTTCTTTTCCCCCTCCTTCAAGCAGGCATGGGCCCTTGCCCTCCCCCCAAGTGTGGGGCCCACCATTGTTGGTGGGGACCACAATGGAAGAACTACAAAATCAATAGAAAACACCATGTGGAAACATATAATATATGCAATAATATTTAATAAAAATCTAAATTGTGTGCAATAGTATAATCGTAGATATTAGCAAAATTCATTTATAGGCAATCAAATGCATCATCAGAGTAACAGAATTCTATAAACGGAACAGTCCAAATATTCTCTTATCTAAATAGCTAGCTCCTGTATAGAAATAATCCAAAAGTAATATGGGAAAAGTGAGCGTTTGGCTAAGAGAATGGAGATTGGTTCCAAAGAATTATGTATACAATACATTGAGTGATTCTTGAGAAAGAAGGCTGGAAATGACTTGACAATGGGGAAGTTGTTGGATCACTTGTCCTGGATCGCTTGTCCTACAGTGTTGGGTCTCTTGAATTGCTTTTTCTACACAGCAAGCTCTGAAATCAAATATTACTTTTGGATTATTTCTATACAGGAGCTAGCTCTTTAGATAGGAGAATATTTGAACTGTTCCCTTTGTATAATTCTGTTACTTTGATTATGCATTTGATTGCATATATATGACAATTGCCTAAGGGCATCCCATGGTGAGGGGTGCCTAAAGTGTGTGTGTGTGAGAGGGGGTGAGGACTGCTAAGAAAACTGGCCTGAAACAGGGACTCTACAGGGAGGGATTGCTCTCGCTACAGTCTAACCTGGGACACACAAATTCTGTTGGTTGTGGCTTCTACTCTTCCTGCAACATTTCTGGCAAGGGCACCACAAACCGTGTCTGTGGAGGGAAGAGGGATGCATATACAGATTTAAACGAAGCCACCAGTGCTTTCCGCCAGCAACGTGTTATTTGAAGCCCTGTAATGGGTTTCAGAGAACACAATACGTACCAAACCAAACAGCAGATGATTAGAATGCAAGAGATACATCCCTGCTTGGAATATCAAGTCCCAAAATACGTTTCAGTCCTGTCTTGCATGAAGCCGACATCCTCAAACACAAGTGCTGATGTCTTATTTCCTTTTAATCTGCAAAGTGTAACTTGTCAGGAACCCCAGAAGCAAATCAGTCTGTACTCTTGAGTTGAAAGAAAAGTTCTCCCTCAAAGATGTTCTGTTTATACTCGGGATTTTTTTTTTTTATTAGAAGGAGAATAAAAACTTCCTTATGAAGACAGCTACGTATTTGTTAGGGCAAAATGTTCATATGAAAGTAAGGCTGCGGGGTGATTTTAAGGTGAGGTAAGGTGGGTGGTAGCAGTTAGAAAGCAAGAAACTGCAAGTAGATAAATAGGTACCACTTTGGTGGGAAGGTAACAGTGTTCCATGCGCCTCGACATTTAGTCATGCTGATCACATGACCATGGAAATGTCTTCAGACAGCGCTGGCTCTTTGGCTTGAAAATGGAGATGAACATCACTCCCTAGAGTCAGATTTGACTGGCTTTCGAGCAAGGGAAACCTTTACCTTTAAGGTGGGTGGGGAAAGGATTAACCCCCCCCTTTCCTGTTTCTCCGGCTCCAAAGCTGCTTTTTAAAACAACAACGGTGCCTGGCCTTGGTTTCATGCCTTGGAACATGGCATGTAGTTCGCCCCTAAAACTGTTTCTAAATTCTTCTAATGGAGACCATCTCCTAAGCAATCCTTTTATTATTTATTGAAGGAAGCTGCTGTGAGGCAGATGGCAAGAGGAGAAGTAGCAGCTCAGCTTGACCCGACTTAGAAGCATGTTTGGGCAGCACTGAAGTGGAGACTGCGCCGGAAATCATTTTCAGAAATTGATTGGGTGATGCTTTTGGGTTTTTTCCTCCTAAAGAAAGCAAATGCCTGTGAAAGATGTTGCGAAGGAAGCCCACCATGGGGTGTGGAATATGAACGGCATGACGCAATCATTTGTCTTGTTATGACGGAAGGCCTCAGGGAACAAGGACTGTGTTTGTGTGTTTACTTAGTATCCAGCACAATGAATCACAAGCAAATGATGGAAACGGCCAGGAGGATTTTTTTTTTTAAATCCTCTGTCTGGAGAAAAGGACTGTAGGCAGACGGGGGCCAATAGACCCTGACGTGACCTGAGAACGTCGGCATTTCTAAAATCCCTGTGTGAGCTCTGCTAATGCTGTCATCAAAGTTTGACATTTCTCAACATATTTTAAAAATGCATGAATGCTCAAAGGTACCATATTGCATTCGATGGGTCTATATTAGAAACATCACAAATTCCCATGCTGCAGTGCAGCCTCAAACAAATATGCATGGACAGTGTAATCACAGACAGACAGACGAGTGAAAAAAGGAAGTACCTTTTTTACGCAGAATTATGCTTGCATGTTTCCGCCCATTTCGGTTCTCTACATGGCATGTATAATTGGCCAGGTCTGGCTCCTTCACCACATCAAAGATCAAAGTTAACTCCACTATTTTTTCTCCTAGATGCTCTTTGAGGAGCCTGAAAGAAAGAATAATGTTCAGAGGTTTGTCATGCACAGAGTAGAAGGGAAACCATGGAACATGTGCTTGAACCTGTTCATAAAGCCACATTGTACAGTTCAGGTCGCCACACCTCAAGAAAGATATTATAGCGTTGGAAAAAGTGCAGAAAAGGGCAACTAAAATGATAAAAGGGTTGGAACACTTTTCATATGAAGAAAGGTTGAAGCACTTGGGGCTCTTTAGCTTGAAGAAATGACAGCTGAGGGGTGACATGATCGAGGTTTATAAGATTATGCATGGGATAGAGCAGGTAGAGAAAGAAGTCCTATTCTCCCTTTCTCACAATATAAGAACTCGTGGGCACTCCATGAAACTGCTGGGCAGGCCGGTTAGAACAGATGAAAGGAAGTACTTCTTCATCCAAAGAGTGATTAACACGTGGAATTCACTGCCACCGGAGGTGGTGGTAGCTACCAGCATGGATGGCTTCAAGAGGGAATTAGATAAACATATGGAGCAGAAGAAGTCCATCAGTGGCTATTAGCCACAAAGTATAGATAGGAACTCTCAGTCTGGGGCAGGTGATGTTCTGTAACCTTGGAGTTTGGGGGGGGCAACAGTGGGAGGGCTTCCTGCCCCTGCTGCTGGACCTTCTGGGGCACCTGGTGTTTTTGGTGTGTTGGGGGCACCTGGTGTGACAGAGTGTTGGACTGGATGGGCCATTGGCCTGATCCAACATTTGCTTTTCTTATGTTCTTATTCCATGTGGATTTCTATATGAAGTATAGCAAAAATACTCTCATATAGGAGTAAAATGTGAGAGTAAGGAGGTGCCACTGGAAGGGTTGAGAGACACCAAATGATGCAAGCTGAAGCTAAGCAAGGATGAGTCTGATCAGCACATGGACTGGAGACATTCTGCGTAGGCCACCTCAGGCTCCATAATGGAAGAGAAGCAGACCATCTCTCCAATCCTATGAGTACTTTTCTGAGAGTAAGCACCACTGAAGGACATAAGACACAGACCTGCTTAGAATTGCTCCTTCCAACTGTAAAGAATAAATATCCAACCTAATCTGCAAAATATTTTGGAACCCCGCCCTCCACACTGATAAAGAATGCTGAATATATGTTGGATATAGGACTAAACACATGGTGGAACTCTCCAGAAGATCAAATTCTGTAAGAATTCTGCCATGTGGTGGCTCTCAAGCCAAGTTGAAAGATAAAAAACAGCAGATGCTAAATCCATTTTAAACACAATACTTCACACAACCCTTCCATGTTTCTTACCACTGGCATGTCCCTTGGGGAACCTGACACATGAGATGCTATTAAAATGGCATCCCAGAAAGTGCAGCTGTAAATTAATCTCTTCATCTGGCCAGGCAGGTTTTGGGGGGCATGTTAAGGAATCACTTGGTTGTAAGAGGACATGGGCTTACATCCGAAGGGCTCCTTTCCGGTATGCTCAACAAATTGGACATACCCACTGGGTTTTTAAGTGTTTCCTTGGAACACCAGATCTTCTTCCCACTTGCCCTACTACGAACTGCTTTTGAACAGTAATGGCCCAAGACATTTTGGTGCATGAAGCAGAAAATCTTAAACAGCACCCACCTTCAGGTAAGCTAAATAATCTAAATAATTCTTGAATGGTGATCTGATCTCGATGGCCCAGGCTAGCCCGATCTCATCAGATCTTAGAAGCTAAGCAGGGTTGGCCCTAGTTTGTATTTGTATGGGAGACCACCAAGGAAGCCAGGGTTGCTGCACAGAGGCAGACAATGGCAAACCACCTATGAATGTCTCTTGCCTTGAAAAATCAAAGGTGATTTGATGGCACTTTCTACCACCAGCCTTAAATGGTACCCCAATTTGCCCCTTGAGGTTCTTTGGATGCCAGTCTCTGTAACCACAAAGAGGTTTGGGTATTCCGTTTTCAGGCTTTACTATTAAGGAGGGTGTCCCAGATCATATGTAAACAAGATTTCAACTCTCTCTCTTACAGAAGTCCCTTAATCATCTTGATATCTCTTCCATATGAGTGATGTAGGGCACAGAATGTGCTTTTTGCACAATTTATTCTAATTGCAGAAAATTAGTTTTCATGATGCAGAATCTGGAGTAGCCATTTTTTTTTTAAAAATCATCATAAAGGTTGTAATGGTGGCTTTGCTGCTTCTGAGTGGCTAACAGGTCATCTATATCTGGATTTACTTTCTTGCTTTGCTTTTCCTCATAATGCTGTCAAAGATTTCAGCACCCCCTAATTAACTCATGTGAATGAGTGTACAGAGAAGTAAATTGATCAGGGATTGGAAATATGGGGGTTTAAATTAAAGTGTCTCCACTTACATCCTTCATGGAACTAATCGCATTTTTCGTATCTTAAAAATATGAAACAGGAAATATGGCATGTGTGTGCTGCTGGGAGACAGACAATTTAATAGAGTTTTCTAGGCAAGCCTTGAGAGATTTGTACCCTGTTTTACGGGCTCAGCCAAGGAAGGGGAAAAATAACAATTGATATGATTTATATACAGCAAAATTAAAATTTGAAAATTCTCCTCCTCTATGGCAAAACCATGGCATTGAAATTCACTGCAGGTTCCTTTCCCAATCAGACACAATTCACAGCCCTCCAGGCAGACTTAAAAGCTATTATTTCTTCTTTAAGAGGACCCATTCGATTTACACAATGTTTTTATTACAGCTCTTAAAAACCCACCTGCCTCCCCCTTGCCTCCCCCTTCCACCTATCTCTCACTCTCTTTGGTAGTGGATCAGCTGGACTCCACCCCATTGGGAAGGTCTATCAAACTTCTTTGTTACCTACCTTACCGGAAATTCAGATGGGGACCTTTTTGTGCCCAGTAAAGGGTCTGCCTGATTGCCTCTGTCCTGCTACCAAACCAGATGTTTGTGTTCCTGTTACTCTGACCACAGGAAAAACCAACAACAAAGAACAGTCTAGCCAGGGGCTATAAGGAAAGAAAAGCAGCAGCACAGACTGAGCTTCACTTCTGGGGCTCCTCTCACATTGCCAGCAGAGGGAAGCCCCATCAATGTTCACAGCTCTGTCAGCCTCTCATGAGCTTTTGAAGCAGCTGAGGGGGAGGGCGATGTGCTCCTTGAGTTCTCTCTACTAGAGATGTGCACTTGTATATAACCTTATTGGTGTTTTTTAGATATATTCAGGCCTCCCAAATATACCCCCAAGGGGACCTGAAGGGACCTGAAGAATCTTGGAAATATTTGGAATTAACTGGGAATATTGGAAGCTCCTTGAACTGTTTTTTCCTCCCCCTTCCCATGTTTCTGTATCTCCTCGGGCTTGTTATTGGCACGCCAGGACACGTTAGGTAAAATTCTGTCAAGTTTCAAGAATTTCTTATCTTTTTAAAAAAATTATTCATTGCTGGAGTTGGTTTGTGTTGAGAGTTGCAGGGTTTTTTTTTTGTGGATTCTCACATTATACATGGAGATTTTTTGCATTTTATGTAGGTTAAAATTCTCATGTTTTACATAGTTTCAGATTCTTGGGTGTTACATCATTGCAGATTCTCAGGTTTTAAATAAGTGCAGATTCTCAGGTTTTACATTGGTTGGGTTTTGTGATAACTTGCAATGGATTTCCTGTGGGGGAAAATTCTTAAGTTTTATATGTTTTTGCAGAAACAATGGAGGATGACTGGGGTCAGCTTCTTCTGGAGCCCACAGAATTGGACACCTTGGTCCAATTGACTTGAAATTTCGGGGACTATTTAAAGGACAGGCAATTTTGGTGTCAGTATCTTTAAAAACAACCCCTGCAGTCCCCCAGAAAGATTCCCCATAGGGAATAATGGAGCTGAAAACTATCAGAAACGGGGGGGGGGGGGGGGGAACCTGGATCCGAATATCATATCATTATTTGGAATCCCAGAAACTGGGAATACTGATTTCCCCCCCTCCAGTGTATTTAGATCCAAAAAACTGCCTTCCTCACTGCAGCCATTCCTGCATGCCCATCATAGAGGTGTGGGGGGGGGGGGAACTAGAGTGGCATGGCCATTCTTTAGAGGGTGCTGGTTGGCTTCAAGGTTTATACACATGGTGGGAAAATGATAGGTCAGGCTGGGGCACCTGCAGGGATGGGTTAAAATTCCATCATTCTATCATTGGCTGCAGTTCCTTTAACAGATGACAATAGAACACAAGTCCAAAAACATAGAAGCCCAGTCATCCCTGGGAATAAACAAATTGATCCTGGCACCTACTATAAAAGAGAACATTTCTCCTCTCCCACACGTGTGGCTGGGTGTGGAATCTGGCATCTACCCCCTCTCACTTCCTGCCTACCACCTGCAACCACTCAGTGAAAAGACAGTATCCCATCAGAGGGTTATGATGGCCAGGTACGCTTGAACCCAGGTACCTCTCAATTGAGCATGGCCTGGGAGAAACTGAGAAGGGGGAGAGATCAAAGCACAGAAGAAACACCAGTGTCTTTGCTCTCACTGGCAACTTTGTGCCACCCTCTGCCTCCTTCTAAGCTGCCTCCCCCCCACAGCCCCTCTGCCACGGGTGAGAAGAATAGGAGAGGACCATGCTGAGACAGCAAGGAGAGCATAATTGTCTCAGAAAAACAAGAAGCATTCATCACTTGTCCCACAGGGTACCGTTAGATACCACTTAAATGGTAAGCCAAACAGAATTAATAGACGGGCAAAATAAGTTGGCCTGCTCTGGGTACATGGTTGGTGAATATGACGGTTGAGTAACAGGGACGACTGAATGTACATTTCTCTTGCAAGGGGCCATCCATCTTTTGGATTGCATTGACAGTGGAAAATCAAGACAGTTCCCCAAGTGGCCTGGGAAAAGGCCTGCATTATCTTTAAGTCTAAATGCTAAACAAGTCCCTATCCCCATTTGGAGAGGCACTGGTAGTAGCTGAAGGACTCTGGAGACACCAGAGCACGAGCAGCAGTTATATCTTCACAGTTGTTTCAGAAACACAGAGGAAATATTGTCCCATCTGCACACCACCTATCAGCTTATAGAAAAGGAGATAATTGTCTACTCAACATAAGCAAGCTGATAAGCTCACAGATTTTTCTGTTTTTACAGCAGGAGAGAAAAAAATAAAGACTTTTCCCATAATACCTGATTTCCCCTTCTTTAATGTGATTTTCAAGTTCCTCAATAAATCTCTCTCCTCGTGTCCAGTAGATCATGGGACCCGACTCTCCACTAAACCCAAAAAATGCTTTGCAGGCAACATTGAGAGGCTGACCTGGGAAGAAATACAAAGAAGGTAAATTAGACAGGTGATTGTCAGGGTAAGAGCATAATGTGAACATCTTCTACACATTTTCTGATTATCACACAGCGTCCTTGGTCCTGAAGAGTTGCCTCAGATGGATCCAGTGGAAAAGCAGTTTCCTTTGTATAGCTGTTTTCTTCAGAGCTTATAAACATGCTACAGAACAAGTTGAACCACTGGGTCCAGCTCTGTCACCTCTGGCTGGCAGTGGCTCTGTAGTCTGGGAAGAGGCCTCTCCCAACTTTGTTCAGATGAGATCTTTCTGACGGGAACGTGTAGAAACTGTGCTTGGGCCTTTATGAATCCACAACCTGGGCTTGCCCTCTAAGCCGTGGGGCCCTCCACAGTAGGGATGGGCATGAATTGGGAAAATGTGGTTCGGTTTGTGGTTCGTGGCATGCTCAGTTTGCGAACCACAAACCATCATGAACTTTTAGCAGCCAAACAGACCGATTTGGTTTGTGACCTGCTACAACCTCCCCCCCCCCCCCCCGGCATGCTGGAGACACCAAACTCACAGGGGATCTCCGGCTGACTCTCCTCTGCTCTCTAATTTTGTTCAGAATTGTGTTTATGGGGTCCAAGTTACAACACCCCCCCCCCCCGAAGGTGTTCCCAGGAAAGTGCTTTCTGGGGAAATGACAGCCTGAGGAGAGTCAGCCAGAGATCCCCTGTGAGTTTGGTGCCTCTGGCTTGCACAGGATCTGTTCTATACACTCCTGAACCTGTCAAAATGACCGCCTGTTTAGGAGGTTCAGGAGTGTATAGAATAGATCCTGTACAAAGTCGCAGGGGACCTCCCCTGGAATGCTCCTCTTCACCCAAGTTATGTTACTTTGAAGTTCGGTAAACATTTAGGTTGAGAGGAGACAGTCTGTCTGGAAATGTACCGGCATGAACCTCCAGAAACAGGTCGAAAGTTAGTGGAACATTCATATGCCAGTTCGTGCCCATCCCTACTTCCCGGGGTATAGATAACCTTTGCCTTGGGACCAAAATGATATTATGTTAAAGGATGTCAAAACAGTGAAGGGAGCCATCCTGGGAAAGTGCAAGAAATTGCTAAGGAGAGACTCACGATCCTCCCCCAGTCTTCCCATGAGCTTATAATTGGCCCACAATTGAAGGTAGCCCTATCACTTTTGGGCTGCTTCTCTCTTTTGCTCTTATCACCTCCACAAATGCAGAGGCATGGGCACTGGCAATGTTATCCACCATTTTGCCTGTGTTTTTCTTGCTATGCTATCAGAGACCTTTTTAAAGGGTCAAAAACATAAAAATTAGTAAAAGGCATCATGTTACAGCAATTACTGCTTCTGTTTTTTAAAGCTGTCAAAAAGCCCTCCAGTGCTACGGAGGAACCAATAGCAGCCATGAGGGGTTACTGGAAGGAAAATTATCTGGATGGGATCTCTGAAAGTGTGCACCTTCCCATCCAGGTGGCAGGATGACATAGTGGGATTGTGCTCTTCCCAAGGCCAAATGAGACGTGACATTTAAAAATGTTGCAAGGCCCCACTCATGATCGAGCCCACAGTGTGGCCCTCTTGTGTGGCCCACTTGAGTGTCCTTCCAGGTACCAAAGCAGCCATGGGGGGGAGGGGTGCATGTGGCTGGTTGGCCCCCAAATGGGTTGTAATGAAGCAGGTTTGGGAAAGACCACACTGAGGATGGGGAACGGATGACCAGAGTATGGCTAGAGCATAATGTCGTATGGCTATTCCAAAAAAGTGCTCCAGTTTGGACATCAAAGTGGAGAAAAACTTCTGGATGGAAGCAGCAGCCTTGGATGTCCAGAGAGGAGGAGACTCTAAATCTCCAGTACTCACTATCCACCCTACAGGCATTATATTGCAGCTCTAAAGGTTATGTCCATTAAAATATGCTTTTCCAGAGATGTTACATTGCACAAGTATTACATCATATTCATTTCTACAGAACACATATCCCTAGGAACAAAGCTTTACCAAGATGACTATTAGTTGCCAGCAGCACAGGGAACCCAGCCCTTCATTAACCCTCCCTGTTGTCTTTGCTGCAGCAGTTACAACCACCGGCAGTTGCAAGGTGGGTTAAATCTAGTCCTCCAAGAATCATCTTCTGTTTGGTGATCTTTACACTGACAATCGTTTACGTATTGAATTGATGTGCATAACGGTTACTGCTGTGTTAAAGAACCAGCTGCCTTATTGCCAGCGGGTTTCATGTTGCTTCTTCAGGATCCAATGCATTTCATCCTACTGGAACTTCATTTTTTAAGAACATTTGTGCCCTGAACAGGTGACAAGACAACACAGACCCCTCAGGAAAGAAATTAATTCTGACCTCTCTGCACCCTGCCACCCCTGTCCAAATCCTTATGCCACTATCGATCTAGAAGTCACAGGAAACATCCATTTAAATATCTTTTTTTAGCAATGTTTAGTGTGTGCACAGCTCATATTTGACTTTAATGGAAAAAGACACTTGTAGCAATACGAGAACAGGAAAACCGGGATGCAGTCAATCAAAATTGACAGCATCTGCCCTTTATGTGGCACACCACACTGGGCAGTAAAGTACGAGGCGAACAGCTTGGGAGAGGCGTTTTCTATTCACCAACCCAGCAAGATTTCTTTTCAGAATAAAGGAGAGGAAATGAAAATGTCCCAGAGAGAGAGCCATCTAATTTCGACAAACAATGCATTGGACAGTCAGAAGAAACTGAACACCCCGCCCTCCCTGCAATATTTATATCCATGAAATAATGAAGTTTAAACCAAACTTTTCTAAGATGTTATTTCTGTGTGAAACGAGACAAGTGTATTGGGGCCCTCCTGGTATTCCTTCAGAGATGAACTGTACTGATTTCCATAGGGTTACTTCCACGTCCAAGCATTGTTCACCAGGCTAAAATACTCCAGCCAATACAGTTTTCTCTACATCAACTTGCTAGAATTGAGAAGGGAAGTTTCAACCTTTCTAGCGTGGGGAAACATGTCTAGGGGCTGAGAAAATGAGCCGTGATTAGGGAGGTCCCCAGTTCTGGCCTCTGTCGCAAGCTCACTAGTTGGCCTGAGATGAGCCCCTCCCTCTTGGCCTCAGCCCCTCCATCAATCTGCAGTATGGGAGTGATAACACAGGCCTACCTCACAGGGCTGTAGTAAGGGTAACTGTGAGAATATGAAGGAAGCCCTTTGTACACTGAAAATGTTACATGAATGTTATGGATTGTTTGTTATCAACACACTGGCAGTGGAATCCTTGTGGATGCCAGAAAGTGTCTGAAGCCACACAATTCAGTTCACATGGAGTGCTAGCCAGGCTTCATGGGCCTCATCATGACCTGGAAATTTGCACTACAGCTCACTTGATGTTCCCCTGCGGCATTTCGGGACACAAGTGGCAGCGGTGAGAAAAGGCTGGCTTGCTGTGGAGTGTCCCTACAGTTACTGCCTTCTCAAGGTTGAATTAGATGTGATGTGACAGCGGGCCAAGATACACAATACATGTGACACAGGTAGGGTCATGGGTGCCCAATCTCACTTGTACTCATGCGTCTGGTTGGGGGAACTCATCTTCAAAGTGTTCCATTGTTCTGTTTGGTTCAGAAGTTCCACAAGGGGGGAAAGAGGGGCTTCAGGCTTCCCCAGGACATGTGGAGCTACAGAAAGGAGTAAACAGCCCCCTCCCCCCTTATGTAGGATTGCCAGTCAATGGCTGACACCCAGTTGCAGGGGGAGGGGTGCTGGCAGCACACATGCGACATCACTTTTAGTCTTCCCCTGGAAGTGATGTCACATCGCCACAGGGTTTCTGGCAACCCCTAGAGGGATGTGACAAAATTTGCAGGTTCTCTCAGTGAAGTAGCTTGATTTCAAGGCAGAAAGGAGAGTACACACCACACAGTCTTTCAAGCCTATTCCAGTGGGCAGTTTTAAAGTTGGCAATGCACCTTCCAGGTTCTCAAAGGTTCTCTGTCCTGGCTCTGTCCAAGGTTTCACATGCAGTTTTAATTGCATCGTGTATTAGATAAAGCACTCAGATCCACTCTCCTTTTAATTACTTTTCCTTTCAAAGTCTCCCTCAGTTTATCTAATTAAGCATCAAAGGCCCACAGAATGTGATGGCATCTTTGCTTCAGATCGATGTCCCTTTTGGCTGCAGCGGATGCTGTGAGTTTAGCCAGTCCTTTAAAAAAAAAAAGTTATAGGGTGTTGTTTTTTTAAAAGCATCAGAAGGGAAATGAGAAAGGCGTTGGTGCATTCCCGAAGAATTAACATTTAATAGGATATTTCAAGTGGCATAAAGGGAGGGAGGGTAGAGCAGGATGTTAGACTGTTATTAATCCTCCTCTTTAAATCAGGGGTCACCTTGGCACATTAAAGCCCCAGGTTCGGAGCTGAAAGCATCTTCTCGGGCTTTCTTCTTCTGTTCTGTCAATCAGACCTGTTTGTTGTGAACTCCGCATTGATAAGATTGCAACTCGCCTACCAAATGGCTGGAATGGCTTCTGATAGCTAGATTGCAATTGTACCTTCTTAGGAGGGGCATTTGCACAGCAAATCTGTGTGACTTCTGCAGTGCGTTCCAATGTGCTTCACAAGAAAGTGAAAATCATGCCTTTTGTGCAGCTGAAATGGTTGCATCACATTGGATTTTGGTCCCAGGAGCCAGGCAGGGTAATGTAGTAGTTGGAGTGTTAGACTAGAACCAGGGAGAGCCAGGTTCAAATCCTCACTTTGATGTGAAGCTCCTTAACATGGCTACCCTTCTGGAATACGAAAGAACAGAACTGCAGTTGAATTGACCCCTATGTGAAAATTTTTAATGTGGGTCTTAAAAGGCACAGAACCTTTATTGATTTCAGGAGGGATCTTAGAGATCATATAAATGTTGTTAAATATCTCATTTATCTGCAGCCTGACATAACCTAATAAAAAAGACAGCAGAATGTATTAATGTTTCAGTATGTACACATTCTATTGTCACTTTTGAAGGGGGAAAATCAGTGGTGCTTTGGCCATACAGGCAGTATATATTTTACATAATCTTTCCAAAGCTCATTTGCTGACTGTTGCAATTTTGCCTTTTTTAAATAATGCTCTTTGTAGGGAAGGGGGATGAACTACAATTTTGAACCCCATTTCTCTCCTTTTCTGGCTTGCATGGAAAATAGGGTTTGGCTTGTGCTAGGTTTGTGAACACATTTCGTTACCTGCAAGATCTTCTGGGCCTGGGAAGCTATTTCAATTCAGACCACCACCACCCCTGCTCTAAGAGTACAATCCCTCCCCATGCAAAAGCACCACTGAGTTATCCCCCCCCCCCCCCCCCCCGCACTCCGGTTTCTCACAGAAGGCTTGCTTGTAACTCCTGAGTTGCAGCAAAAGGGTCACACGCATCCTTGGGTAATAAATGACATTCAGTGCTCTCTAGCACGTCTGATGTGACTTCTTTAAAGGAGCCAAATAAATTATATGCTTAAAATAACTCAGCCAAAAGTTGCTTTATGTTTACAAATTAGATAGGATTTTCTTTTTTTAAAAAAAGAAGATCAGCAACTCAGGAAAGAAACCGACACAATCCATACATGTCACAATCCAAAATGTGCCAAAGGAGGGGAGAGACAACAAATTATCTTTTAGGGTGGGTAAATTTTGCTGGCATCAGCCCCCATCTCTTTCCCCCCAACACTCAATAACCCCTTAGCTGTAATTACTGCATGAAATGTAGTTAATGCATGTTATTTGTTGACACTCAGCTGGGGTGCAATTCTAGCGCACCTCCTCTTGGTGCACCCTGGATAACACTAAAGAGCTGGAACTTCTGACTGCCAGAGAATCATAGGATCTCCTGGCTACACTATACACATGGAGACAGTCAATCAATCAAACAAACAAACATTGATTCAGACCAACACAGCTGCCCACCTTGATCAATCAATCCAACAGTCCTTCTTAGGACTACTTGACAAGGGGTATAGGAGATGGCATTCGAATCTGCCAAATGAATATTGAGGGTATAAGCGAGTCTAAATGCCAACACTTGTGAATCCTACTGGCCATTCAAACAGATTTAGCTCTTATTAATAAACTCATCTTGATCATGAAAATCAAGCCCACCACAGAGCGAAAATTGTGGAATATGATGTTATTGGCATCACATACCATCATACATAAGGCTAAGTGACTTATGCCTGAAGCAACATTGAAAATATGAAGCTGGTATTGACCAACATCCACAATGGCATCCACAGAATCATAGTAAAAACTGGAGAAGTCCATGTTGCCAGTGTTTACAAACCTCCTGCAGCTTTGTGGCCAGCACATGTCCTATCAACCTATCCTTGTACTTCTGTATACGCTGGTGACTCTAACAGCCACCATGAACATTTGAGATAACATGGTTAATGATAAGAACGGTGAGGCATTTGTCATGGCTTACGTCTTGTTTTTGACTCTAAAGATAGAGGCACCTTCAGATCAGCAGCATGGAATAGAGAGTTCAACCCTCTTTCAACATTTGTCTCATCTGACCAGAGAAGTCAGCCTTTGCCTATATCCAGAAGTGTTCTTGAGGCTTTTCCACACAGCCAACATTGACCTGTAATCTTCAAGTTAGGAATTCAAATACCAGTTACCAGGTCTTTCCCAAGATCATGATGGAACTTCAAGAGGGTTAATTGGATTTCAGTGAAGATCTGGATAAATGTCTTGAATGGGTCCCTCCAACACATAATGACTACGTCTGATTTATTGGAGCTGTTATATCTATGACCAAAAGGCCCATTCCTTGAGGATATCAGAAATAACATATTCCAGGCTGGAGCGATCAGAGTGAGAGGCTGTATCAAAATTTCCTCAACAGCAAAGACCCAGAAGTAGCAGATGAACTACTCCATGAACTTGACACTGCATGAATCCAGCTGTGAATCTGGATTTCAGGCATTCCAGTAGGAAAGCCTGGAGCCTGTTAAAAAAGAACTAAGTTCAAGCCCACCTGTGCTCCAAGGAAATCTGGAGGCAACATCAAACCAGGTAGCTGCCTGACTGGTTTCCATATCCAGAGCTCCAAAGGACCGAGATTTTACAATCAGGATAAAAAAAGAACTCCAGATTTTGAAACACATCTGCCCTGAAGACTGCACGTCAGGGGATTTCAGTGCTGAAGAGATTTCCAAGGCACTGAAGGACATCAAGAACAGAAAGGCACTGGGCTTTGACTTCATCCATAATGAGTTCCTGATCAACAGCAGCATGTTCACTAAGAAGTGGCTCACAAAGTTTCCCACTAACATCATGAGACAAGGAAGACTCCCAGGGGAATTCAAGAAAGCAAAGATAGTTGCTATTCTGAAACCTGGAAAACCAAAACATCTGGTGGAAAGTTACAGATCTATTTTCCTTCTGAGCTCCTGTTACAAACCCCTCAAGAGGCTAATCCTGAACAGAATCAGTGACAGAATTAATGAACTTGTTCCTATAGAGCAAGCAGGATTTAGACCCCATTGTAGTTGTGAAGACCAGGTTCTCAGCTTAAAAGCTTTCGTTGAGGCAGGGTATCAGAAGTGTCTTAAGACATCACAGTTTTTATCGATCTGACTGCCGCTTATGACACAGTCTGAAGGGATGTTCTGCTCTACAAGTTTTTACAAGTTTTCCCTTGCAGGACATTATTTAGACTCCTAAATAACATGCTAAGTGATAGAACTTTTCAAGTAATTATGGGCCAGTCAATCAGCAAGCAGAAGAAACTGAATAATGGTCTACCCTAGGGATTGGTCCTTGCTCCAGTTCTTTTCAATCTATACATCTCTGATGTTCCTGAGACAATATCCAAGAAGTTTGCTTATGCCAATGACAGTGATTTCAGTAAGGCACAAATCAATTGAAAGGACTGAAGAAATACTGACTAGGGACCTCAACATTTTGGCTTTCTACCGTAAATGCTGGCTCATCCCAAGTACAAGAAAACAAAATGTTCCTGTTTCCATCTCAATAACAGTCTCACCAACTGTGAACTGAATCTCTACCTTAATGGCACCTGACTTACATACAACCAACCACCAAAGTGCCTTGGCATTACCCTGGACAGTACCTTGAGCTATAAACACCATCTTACCAATGTAGCAGTGAAAATACACATGCAAAACAACATTCTCCAAAAATTATGTTGTACAACTTGGGGTGCATCTGCTACAATACTTTGATGCTCAGCTCTGGGGTTGGTGTATAGCACTGCAGAATACAGTGCTTCAGTGTGGTTCAACAGCCCCCATGTCTACAAACTTGATGTCCAACTTAATACAACAAAGAGAACCATCAGTGGATGTATTAAACCCACTCCGACCTATTGGCTACCTACACTGTACCACATTGCTCCCCCAGACTCCAAAGGCAAGATGCTCTTCTTCATGAATATAGAAAGATAATTGGAATCAGAGAGTTGCCCATCCACAAAGACATGGCTGACATGGGTCTATCCAGACTAAAGTCCCGACATCCAGAAATAAGATCTGCACAAATCCTGCATTCACAAATTTCTATCTAGGGAATGAATTTTGCCAACTTGGATGAAATCAGTTCCACCCGATATCCATAACTTGATAAACACCAACAAGAGGCCTGCAGGATTTGAATTGCCACGTAAAGTATGAAAGACAGCTAACAGAATATGAACAGGCTCCGGCTGTTGTGCAGACCCATTGTTTAAATGGAGCAAAATACTAGGAGCCAAATGTGATTGTGGTCAAGCCTGCCCAACTATTTTCCATCTGTCACAGGAATGTGAATGTCATGCTTTCCAGGGTGATGTGACAGAGCTCTTTTTCCTCTCCCCAACTGCGATGGTGTGGATTGAAAATTTAGATATTAGTATTTAGGGGGATAGCCCAGTTGATCTGCATAATCGTTGTATCTACTTGGTCACATATTTTATATTATTATATGCTTCCTCTGCGTAACTCTGCCATACGATAAACAATGTCGGCACACCTCCCTTCTGTCTTCCCTGCCTTCTTCAGGATTCCTCTTTCCCGCCTAAATTTAGATTGTCAGTATGTAAGGGCAGTTGCGTTCTTTTAAAAACGGCACGTTTTCCTCTGCAATGCGCCATGTTCGTCATAGGAGAAGGCTGGAACATTAAAGTGGCCCCGGAGCAAGATGTGCTGAGCAGCCCCAGTGGCCCTGGCTGCACTGCTGGCCGGGTCAGAGTCAGGGGGACTCTGGGTCCCCACAGAAACTCCACTGAGCTGGATCCTAAGTGCCCGCAGCTCTCTGAGGTGGTGGCCCACCAGGAACTTTCTTGGTATGTTAAAGCGCCAATCCTTTCCTGCATGTACATGTGAAAAAACCACGTCCTAACTTTTTGCTGAATAAGAGCCTCTG
This sequence comes from Lepidodactylus listeri, assembly GCA_029233225.1. Lineage (NCBI taxonomy): Eukaryota > Metazoa > Chordata > Lepidosauria > Squamata > Gekkonidae > Lepidodactylus > Lepidodactylus listeri. The sequence goes on from JARCFY010000013.1 coordinate 41,824,996, forward strand.
ACACTATAAGGGTAAAAAAAATGGCTGATAAGTAACACTAGAGGGCGCTCTTGCAATCTGAGAACCATCCTTGGTAGTGCGGAGGTTTAAGACCTTACCTGTTAATCAAAGATTTAGGCAGGTGGTTTGTGCGCTGCTTGGCATGAATAATTTTTTTTAAAAAAAAAATCTAAACAAAGGAGAACTTCTGCACATTTGTAGCTACTGGGAAATAATAATTATTAATGATGATTGCTGGCAAGGACGTCTCACAATGAGCAATCTTAAGTTTACTTTGTGACTTGAAGCCCATTCACTGATCAGTTCAATTTGCATTAGAATGGGGGGGGGGAGGAACACCTTGGGAGCAATGCTCCCTCTAAGCTGTGGAGTCTTGTGAGCAAAAATTCTATTTTGTGAGATACTGGCATTAAAGTTCTGAGTGAGCGATTTGGCTACTGCATGAATCAGTTTGTTCTGGAACCGTCCTTCCTGAGCCAAGATAAAAAGGTGTGAGCCAGAGGCTAAAAAACTGTGAGCTAGCTCACACTAACTCAGCTTAGAGGGAACACTGCTTGGGAATATAATGCACTGGAACCTTTCACAATACAATTAAACATAAGCTGTATTTTACTCTGCCTCAAAACTACCACCCTGGGCCTTGTGAAAGACTGACTTTTCCCCCTTTGGCATGAAACAACACTCATATGAAGCCTTGAAAAACATGGGACTGACAGGCTTTCTTTCTAAAATGCAGACAAGAACTAAGCCAAATGTTAAAAGCTTGAGGCACGGATACACTTTGACTTCCTGGTTGCTTACGGAAGTTCAGATGTTCTGCGACACACTCTTCCATTTTGTTCTGCCTTTCTCTGGCAACAGCAAATATCATGTTTGTGTGTGTGTGTGGGGAACTGATCCACTGGGGGGAGGCACATTTCCTTCTTACACTTGAACCCACATGCCCCTTAACCTCTGAGCGGTAGACCAAGAAGTGATTTCTGCACATCTGCACAATGTAATCATGTCTGAGCTGAGAACTCTGAACCAGGACAAGCAACACATCCGTTTTCTGTGCTCTAAGAAAGGAGTCTGGATTATTCAACCGGCAGGATTTTCATGCAGATTGATAAAATGAAGAGACTGGTTCCACACAGTGGCGCCGGCTGTGCTAATAATCCCACTTCAGAATGAAAGCGACTCACCCCTCTGTCTTCCGGCCCTCTTAAAATCAGTTTAACAACACTTAATAACATTTCTGAGAGATTCTCAATAACTCCGTGTTTGTCCCTCCTCCCCAGTCCAGCCAAGGGGTATTATAAAGGCAGCCACCAAACATTTGCTTGTATTTCAAGCACCCTGTGAGTTAGCAGTATGCAAATACTATTTCGGCACAGCTGTGCCGATGTGTGTAAAAAAACCTAGCAGCCAGTTTATGACGGGGAGTCACTTTAAGAACATGGACATTTGCTCACGTAGCCCTTTCCCCAGCCCCTCCAAAGCAATTCTTCTTCAGCAATAACTAAGCAGAACTCAAGGATTTTGCAAAAAGGAAAATGCAAAGTAGCTTGTAGTGTTGTCCTGCTTTGACCTGTTCTGTCCAATGGCATGGCAACGCAAACTCACTCGATGTGCACGGAAGAAGGAAGCCTGGCTGGAATATTGGTCCATGTGAGAACAGCCTCTACTAAGCCTCTAAGCCTCTGCTGGGTCCACCTTCCCGAGCATTCTGTCTCCAGCACCAGCCAGGCACCAGCCACGCCCTGTAGCCTGCCCCTCAGCACATGCTAAGCAGCAAGAACATATTTAGGGCAAGAAGTGCTACGAGTTTGGTCTGCTAGGGCCTCCAGTCCACAGGATCTAAAACTGTAGGCCTTCTTGAAAGTGAACAGGAGCCAGTTTGGTGTAGTGGTTCAGTGTGCGGACTCTGATCTGGGAGAACTGGGTTTGATTCCCCACTCCTCCACTTGCAGCTGCTGGATGACCTTGGGCAAGCCATCGCTCGGTACCAGCTGTTCTCTCAAGGACAGTTGTCTCAGAGCTCTCCCAGCCCCACCTATCTCACAGGGTGTCTGTTGTGGTGAGGGGAAGGGAAAGGAGTTTTGTAAGCCGCTCTGAGACTCTGAGTGAAGAGCAGGGGATAAATCCAATCTCTTCCTCCTCCTCTTCTGAACAAGAATCCTGCTTTAAAGAAGGCAACTTGCACACACCAGCCTCTACAGAATGTAAGCAGGACAGTGGTTCCAGAATACATTGGTTTTAAATATATATATATGCTCCTGCAAAACTGCCAGTTCTAAATTGTAGCCCTGACTGGCCCCACTGTGCAGATCTGTCCATCTGAATGAGGGCCAGAGCCTGGCTATTTGATATAGGCATGTCTGATTATTGTGAATGGGTCTATTGCCATGGTCTAATGTTGCACCTGACCGGAACCAGGATCTTCGGCAAAGGAAACGTTAAAGTTCATCAATAGTTGTAGATGTTTCCTGAATGGGAGTTCATTGTTAGCTTTTGCTCTTGGATGAGATATGGGGCTGGGAGAAGGTACTGTCCTTGCTCTATTTGGAAGTGAGAGAGGGAGAAAGAGAGAGAAGCAAGCAGACAGAACTGTGAATAGTCTGCAAGGGAATCACCTTGGGGTGCAGAGTCTCTCTGGCTGCTCTCATGCCAAGGATTTCTCATGTTTCAGTCCCCCGGCCAGCGCAGTTTTCCCATGTTTCCACATGTCGTCATCTGTATTTGTGTGCAGGCCATTAACCGCATGTTTCTCCCCCACAAAAAAACCAAACAAAAACCTGCTTTATATTAAACTTGTAAAAAAATGGTGGGGAGAAGGGAGGGAATGCCCAGATGTGTCTCTGTACATACATGGAGTTTTTTTAAGTTTTAGAAAGATATTGAGGTCTATGAAGCATTAGGCAGGGAGATCTTTAAAAAACCCGAAGAGTATCCCCCCACATATGAACTTGCCTTTTGGGCAGGGGGTAGGGGAGGGAATCACTCTTCAAAATTTTAAACACCCCCCCCCCCCCAAAGGTGAGTTGAGAATCCTGATTGTCTTGTGAGAATCTCTCTCTCTCTCTGTGAATGAACATCGGGTATGAAAGGGAAAACACATCTAACAATGGAGAGAAAAGGAATTACCCTCTGCCATCTGGAATCTCCCCTGCAAGGGTGACTTCACACACACCATCGAGTTAGCCACCTGACAACTGTGGAAAGCCACCCAGGTGTGGAAGCAAGCAGCCCCTCTGAGGATCTGACCGAGTGGTGCTGGACCTGCTACCCCACTTAGCACTTAACTCGTTGACTCTGCTGCTGACCTGGAAGTCACCATTCTCTGACAAAAGAACTTCAGGGGGAGACTTTTGAGAGAAAGTGCTGAACTGGAATGTATCAAGAAACTGCATTTCCCAAGACCCGAATAGAGACCAGGCATTTTGCACCCTCTACACTAGCTAACTGATTTAGAAAAATTAGGGGGACTGTGGGATGGCCAGTTGTTGCTAGTGTAGATAGTCACTATGTTTACCTTCGATTCACAGCAAGAGAGCTGAAAGTTGTAGGGAAGAACGGGTGTTTTTCATGATATGACACACATTTCTCACACTAATTGCAGAACCTTTGCTGTTATGGGTGGTCTTATAAAAGCTTATTGCACAAGAGACAATGGAAGGACCACCTAAAAATGACCTTATTGGAAATTATGGCTATATTATTCTACCTTCAATTTCTTTATTGTCTGGTTTGCAAACATAGGGATAGGAGACAGGAGAGAATGGATTCGGACAACCATACTAATAAAATTGCAAACGTATAGATAGTTGAAGAAAATAATGTTTAATTTGGTTTTAAGACACCCAGTAGTTCACAGGTTTAATTTATTTTCAGAATCTTTGTTTATATCCTATAATATGAACTTAATGGTATTATAAAAGAATATCATCTTTGTCTTGGGATCTGTTTCTTTCTCTCTTTTTTTGGAGTATGCATTTTTTAAATTCAATTTTTATTCAAATATAACATTTTAATGATATCGCAATACAAAATTATTCCACTGCAGAGTAAATCGTGTGTATCAACAAGATAAATTATAGTATAGTATAACATAGGGTTATAAGAAGAATATAATGTGAATATTGTCAAAGCTAAGTCAATAATTAGTTTAAAGTATAGCAAATTCTTATCATATGCTTTGTTTGGGACTATCTCGCTTTCCACAAGGTATTTTACTATTGGGAACCAGACCACTTGAAATGCTTTTTGATGGCTCTCTGTATTTGTTCTCATGGAATTTGCCGTGATTCAACCATGAACAAAACATTCCCATAGCTTATTTTGGGATCTGTTTCTCACAGACAGGAAAGGTGAAACCTACATTTTCATTTCTGTATTCGATCACTCATGTGATGCTAGGCTCTTAAATAAGAACAATGAGGCAGAAGCATTCCTGTTAGTAGAGCTGCTGAAATAGACCCTCTATTCAACAGACAATGGGCTTGATCATATTCGGTCTCACATGCACACTAAGGAGTGCCATAGAAACGATGCTAGCGAAGCCCCACGAAGTTACACTGGTTGTCAAAATGGTATAATGCAGAAGAGAATAAAACACATGCTGGAGCCAATTTGAGAGCCAATTTGGGGGGGGAAAAGGCCTTGGAAATGTGTAAAACTGCAGGTGGTTACACCGTAGGATATGCCCCCCTGTAAGCCAAGGTGATTCAAATGGAAAATTGAGCCATTTTTGCTGCTGTTGAATCCTTGCTGCTTTACTAAGCATTTCTAAGTCTATGTACTCTCCTTTATATGTTTTTCTCTCCAGGTTTTCTGATGCTCAAAAGGCAAATGGTATTTGGGGGCTGCTTAGAGAGACAGTTCACATGGATCTCTGTACTATTAAATGGTCCCTAGAAATCCCTCCTCTTCCAAATGTGAGCTTTTCTAACAGCAGAGTCATCCACACATCAGGCGCACTGGACCTGTGGCTCAGTGGAGCACCTGGTCTGCAAGCAGAAGGTCCCAGATTCAATTCATGGCACCTTCAGTTAAAAGGACCAGGTGGTAGGGGATGATCTGCCTTCAGTCTCAGCAAGAAAGCTGGACTATAAATAAAGTGAATGAAAAGAAAAAAATACTAAGTCTAGGAATGCACCATTCCTACTTGGTGAACTCTCTTGTGGTCAGACAGAACTCCTGCAGCAGATACTAGGCGCTATTGGCCACTACTAGGGTTGCCAGATCCCTACCTTCTGCCAGCAGGGGGATAGAGCTTCCTTTCCAGGATCCTCTGGCATGCACACGTAGCACGCACGCCACAATGATGTCACCCGGAAGTGACATCATTGCACTAGGCACATCACCATGGGGGCACTCTAGCATTTGGCCAGAAACTCTATGGTACCATAGGGTTTTTTGGCCAAGTGCTAGAGCATCTCCCTGGCAATGTGCCCAGTGCTATGATGTCCCCTCCAGGTGATGTCATTGCACTGGGCACCTTGGTGTGATCCCAGCACTTTGGGGGCAGGGTTCCCCCTGCCATCTGGATCTGAGCCAGCTGATCAGGGGCCCCTAAAGTGGGCAAACCCCTGCCCTCAGAGGGGGAATGGCAAGACTAGCCACTACACCAACCTGCTTTTGAAGCCGGAAGGCTGGGTCCATGGGCACTGCCAAGCTCTTAACCTGCTCTGCAAATACCATTCCATCCATTACAAGTGAACTCAATCCATCTAAAATACCAGCCTTCCTAACCATCAACACCTCTGCCTTGTCTGGATTTCAAGCTTCAGCTTGTTCTGCCTCAGCCACCTTATCTCATTTCAGAAGGCAAGTATATGACGAGCATCTTTCATATCTTATAGCATCTTATAGCTAGGGGTAGGCAAAGCTATTTTTAACAGAAAGCCAACAATAAAAATCTGGCATTAAAAACTTGCAGTTCATCCCAGGCCAATAAAAATGCCTTCAAGAAAAGACAGACAGACATGGAAAAGGCTTTGACACAATCTGGGCCCTGAAAACTAATGCTTCAGAATACAGCAAACGTGTTGAAAAACAATTTCTGCCACAACTTTAGAGTGTCTTTGCTTGTTTTTACTCTTGCCTATGGAAGACACTAAGGCCTGGGGCTTTCTTGGACCTCTGGAGAAAGAAGTTCCAGCATCACCATCAGAAACATCTTTGTATACATTCTCTACAGGTGGACTAGAAATACCAAAGGCACATTACGATGCTGATCTTAGCAACTGTAGAGACTTCTATGAAACATAAATTTACATCCTCGGGGGACATTATCTGGCCCATTGGGAAAACCTACATGGACACTCATGGGCTTTTCCAGTGAGCTACACGGCACCCCTCCTAGACTGTTTCATGTTGTGCAAATCACACAGGAAGGAAGGCTGAAGTCACAGCTCCATAAGCACCATAGCCACAGTCAGAATCAGGTACCCCAGGTGTGGGAATTTAGAAGAACCCACAGCTCTTGTCACTTCGGTGAAGTGGTTAGTAGTGCAGACTCTAATCCGGGAGAACTGGGTTTGATTCCCTACTCCTCCACATGCAGCTGCTGGGGTGACCTTGGGTCAGTCACAAGTTCTCTCAGAGGTGTACTCTCACGAGCAGTTCTTCAAGGAGCTCTCTCAGCCCCACCTACCTCACAGGGTGTCAGTTGTGGAGAGGGGAAGGGAAAGGAGATTGTAAGCTGCTCTAAGACTCCTTTGGGTAGTTAAGGGTGGGGTAGAAATCCAATCTCTTCTTCTCTCTTCTCTTTTCTCTCTTCTATGACACAGAACACAGGGCGGAGATCTGAGCCATGCACTGCATAATATGTAAAGAAGTTTGACATCATGGGAGTGCCCAAAAGACAGTGACAAAATGAAAGAAGCCGCTCCTCTTATTAAAACCAGTGCAAGCTCACTGGGTGACTTATGTACCATTATTCCTATGTTATGGTGATTATTTTCAATAAACAAGTGGTGGAATCTTGGATCTTGCAAAGACATAGCATGAACAATGGACTCTTTAGCCACCATGACCTCAAGAATGTGGACTGTTCTAGACTGTGGCTCACAGTGCATAGAGCTAGTGAGACAGCAGACGATCAAGTGCACATGGCTGCACGTCAAAACCTGGGTCCAATAAATAAATTGGAGGTCTTTGGCATGAAATGTTGCATTTTCCTACTATACATTATGAACACTAATTTTATTTACATCATCTATACCTCTCATTTGTAGCCTGAAGTGGCTTACATCATTCTCCTCTCCTCCATCTCATCCTTACAGCAGCAACCCTGTGAGGTAAGTTAGGCTGAGAGCATGTGATTGGCTCAAGGTCACCCAGCAAGCTTCATGACAGAGTGGGGATTCAAACCTGAGTCTCCCAGATCCTGGCCCAACATCCTAACCACTATACCACACTGGCCTTCATGAAAGCAAATATAATTTCAGAGGTTGCACAGTTCTCACCATTTTTAATAATTATTACTAATTCTGTTGGCAATGGCAAGAACAAAAGAAAGGTCTTGAAGTTTCACTCCAACTGTCAGAAATCTTAAGCACCTCACTGAAATGAGCCCCATAGGGCAGTGCTTGCTGGTTCTGCGCTCGTGGGAAATTTTGGCACATAGAAAGGCTGGATGATGAATCGGAATCTTTTGCAAATCTGCTCTCCATTTGTCAATGAGCCAGCTATCGCTTTGAGTATATAAAAAAGTAGAGAGTCCACAAAACCCAATAAAAGTAATAGTCACGTTTTTCATCCAGACACAAAAGGTGACAGATATGGAATTGGATTGGGTACAGCTTTCTATGAATCTGTTTAGCATTTCAGCAGATACAAATTATGGAAGTGGCCAAGCAGAGTTTACATGGCTTGACAGGCTGTAATGAGAAATGGCTTCAAACGCATGCAAGATGACAGGCAATTCTGCACCCTGCTCACTGTTAGCACCCACAACTGGTACCCAGAGGTACACTGCCTCTGAAGAGCGAGGTTCTATTTTAGCCACTGTGGCTGATGACCATCAGTAGATCCTGGCCTCCTTGAATTTGTCTTATCTCCTTTTTAAGCAAGCTAAGGCTGCGGTCGCACACACTAAATAATCGACTTTTGATCCACTTTCACTGCACGTTTCAACTGGATTTTTACTGTGTGAACTGGCAAAATCCAGTTGGAAAGTGCATTGAAAGTGGATGGAAAGGGGATTATTTAGTGTGTGTGACCGCAGCCTAAGTTACTGGTCATCATCACTTTCAGAGGATCTCAGCTTTTTAAAAACACATCTTGTCAAGCTCAAGAAATGCTGAAAAGGCTTCACTTTTGGATAAGAAGGGGTGTGTATGCTTTCGAGTAAATAAATAACCTAGTTGTATGGGTTTTTGGATCTCAGCAACTAATGATATTTCAGATCTCAGATTTGATGATCTGAATTAACACTGTGGATGGGGTGGGGGAGGGCTTCCCTCAAGCAGAAATGGTTAGGACCAGACTGACAGTGAATCAAGCTCTGTAACCTATGCTAGAGATAAACAGTGTATAGCTTGGTTCCATGCATATCGACTTCAAAAAATAAGACCAGGTGAGTTTGAGACTTACTGCTAAGTACGTACACTCACAGCTCTAAGGGTAGGAATAATGTATTCTAGCTATTCACAGAACACCACTTGCTTTCTTAAAAGTAATGGATCTCATTCTCGGAAACCAAGAGGAAAACAATCCAGACAGCAGAGCTCTGCTGAAACAGGGAAATAGCTTTGCGGTTGAAAGCAAGAGTCGGGTAGGTCAGAGTTCTGCTACGCACAGTCTTCTGCAAGCTTCCTGTGTGACTTTGGATAAGTTTCTTCAAGGTGGCTTTAATCAATGCCTCTATGGAGGGATTATAGAGGAATGCAAGGGAGCCAGATAGATGTGTGGGCTGCATATCTTACGTGGATCATCTCAATGGATTTCAGAGGATGGCTTACTCCAGGGTAGTGACGGAGATGGGGAGCTGACAACCTGCAAAGGGGATGTAGCCCACGAAAGGATTTTTCTGACCCCTGGCAGCCCTACCAGATATAGTCTCTAATGGTAAGAAACAGGGACTGCTTACTTTAATGTTGCAGTCCTAAGAAGGACACTGTCCTGGGAGTAAGCCCCAGGGATTTGCTTCCGCAGGAGACTTGCTTAAGATTCCTCCCCCAAAAGTTATATTTCCCTTCTGGATTTAGGTGTATGTAGTTGTTCATATTCGTATGTGTAATGCTACTCCCTGAACATGTGTGCAGTGCAGCTAGGAAGCCCTTATTGCTAGATGGTGCTGGCAATACATTTAATTACTGCTGCAAAATTAATTATAGCCTGGCACTAGTGAGATCCATTGATTTCCTAGATAAATGTATGGCTCAGGAAAGTATGAGAAGTGGCAAAAATAATTAAATTAATTTACTATATGAAACAAAGACAGCCTGACCAATATAAGTTATGTTCTGAATTTCATTAGCTGCCTTTGTCCCGTGTTATGAATTCCCTTCGTAGAGAATCTGGGGGAAACTTCTTCCGAATCGAATTCAATGTTATCTGTTTCACTTAAATATTTTTCATTACTTTGTTACATTTCGCATATGGTAATTTTGGAAATGAAGCTTTTGGTCTCTTCTCTATGTGATTTTAACTGTAGTCCATTGAAACAATAAGAAGATGACCCAAGTTAATTATGAAGGTGAGCTAGAACAACAGGTTGGATCAAGAGCATGGGGTTTATTAATTAACAACCCACCTTTTCCCATATAGAAAGCCTGGTGCAGTTTATATTCCAAACATATATAAACAACAAGAAAAACCATATATCTAAGAGTCAACGGACCCTGAACTGGATGGCTCATGCTAGCCCAGATTCACCAGATCTTCGAAGCTAAGCAGAGTCAGCCCTAAATTAGTAGTCGGAAGGGAGACCACCAAGGAAGTCCAGGGCTGCTACCCAGAGGCAGGCAATGGCAAACACCTCTGAATGTCTCTTGCCTTGGAAACCCTGTGGGGTCACCATAAGTCAACTGTGACCTGACAGTACTTTCCACCACCAGCGGTCATGGCTGGACTCATGGTATGGAACAAAAAACCAGCACAATCGGGTCATCCAGAGCTAGGGTAGATGGCTCTGTATGCATGGTGGGACCTCCTGGTTTACAGGAAAAAACTTAAAAGGCAATTAAAACAAAATAATCAAATTTATAAAAATGAAAGTGCCAAAATCTTGTCATACTACTTGGAAAGATTTTGGCCAGTGTTTTGGGTTTCCCAGACAACCTCAGACAACACTGCCTAGGCAACCCAAAATGGCAGCCAACAGCTCATGAGGCAGTCTTGTGAGATCGCCGCATTTTAAAACTATATTGTTTGAGGGCTACAAGGGAGAGAGGGGAAAGGCCATGGAGGTAAGAAGAGCCAGGAGGCAACTGGCAAGACTGGGGTGGGAAAGAAAGGGAGGGAACAATTTGGGGGAAGGAGCAATTTGGAGGGAAGCAGTAGGAGAGGTGGGGATAGCAGGAGCAGGCAAAGGTAGGGGGGAAGTGGAGACAGCATGTAGAAGGGGTACAGTGGGAAGGGTGGAATTTCTGGCCCACATGAGTCCCCAGAAGTTCCCTACTTGTAAAACCATAAAAGTAAAACTCTACTTCATATCTCCTTAAAAAAAACCCCAACCCACATCCACAATGCATAACCAACAAAAATGAACAATAAAATCAACAGAAATCCCTCCTCAAAAGTTTTCCCATGCTTTCCTAAATGAAGGAAAGGAAGGCACATCTATTGGCTGCCATAGATCAGACATCTCTAGGGGAGGTCACTGAGAGCCGGACCCACTGGGAGAAGTGATCTTGGCATACAGGGTCATATCCAAAAGTTTCTGCAAGCAAAAAAAGGGTCCTTCCATCCACAGAATGACACCTTTGGATTGAACCCCATGGATAGAACCCAGCTGACGGTCTGACAAAGAAAATGACCAACTCTGCATAAAAGACTACAGAAGCTGGTAATCCCTTGTATTAGCTGGCCATTTTTTTTAACTTATTCTCTTGAGTTTTAGGCAGTTTACAGCAAAGAATATTGTAATGAAATCTCAATGTGTGACAACGATACATTAAAACAAGTGCTATAATTAAAAACACATAAGGTGGTGTAAAATCAACAAATAATAAATGCATTTATCACAACAGTTAGCAGAGATTTTAGCCCAGCCTAGATGGCTGTATCCAGCAGAGAAAAATCAGGGATGGAAAGATATATGTCTCCTGGATCTGTCCTGCTAACTCTTCCTGCAGAAAGTCTCCATCCTGACTACAAGTGTGACTATTGGTGAGCTCTAGATCCCAAGAGTACAGCCTACTTAGCAAGACTTCCCAAGGGAAAATCCCTTGGCTATCTGGGACCATCTTCCAAATCCAGCAACCCTATTTTACCTCAATTTTTTTGCTCATCTGCAACCACTGGACAATCCACCTTGAAGTCTCAGCATTACTACGAGACCTACATGAGGGACAGCCTGGCTCTGTCCACATGTGGGCTGGCCTTTTCTGCTTGGGAAATGGTGTATGGGAAAAACAAATAACTCAATCACTATACCAATGGCCAAATCTGAAGAGCTGATAAACTCCTGCAAATCTGTCTCTGGCTGAAGGATAATCCTGAATTTTATGAGACTTCCTTTCCATCTTTATTCTGATTACTCTTTCGATTGGGATCTGTAGTGCTGACTTTTGACAGCACACAGAGACATCTGCCCACTACCACAACGTTTTCTGGAAAGATTCCCAGAAATTAGATAATGTACAATTCCTTAGCATGGCAGGAGAATTTTCCTGCCTTTGTATGTTCACGGATTGTGTGCGGATTTCTTCCAACTGCTTAGAAAATGTACTTCTCAGCATCAAAAGCAGCACCAACACGGCACAGTGGAAATGTTCGTTACAATTGGATGTGCCAGCTGTCCCATTGGGGTTGACTGATTCTGTAGAACCGCCCCCCCCCCCCATTTCTGAACAGCCAGCAGCTTCAAAAAGTTTAGGTCTGATCAAGCTTCCTGTGCCAGGAAAAGGAATCATTTGAAGGATTTTAAGAAGTGAGGAAAGCAGCCAAAGAATATTCTTCACTTCCACACCTCCAGTTCTGCAGAAATTAGGATCAATAACCATCTCGAGCCATCACCCACTGGACAGTGTCCTGTCCTCATGGGACAGTGGGCAGCATAAACCTTGGGTCAATTGTGTAGACACTACCTACAGATTTCCATTCTACTTGCCAGCAAGCAATATTTATTTGCTTTCTTTCTAGCCTGCCCTCCCTTGATTAATTTTGGTCACCATCTTGACACATGAATGGGCCATCTATGAAATCGATTAGATTTTTATCCCACCCCTCCTCCAAGCCATTCAGGGCATCATACCTGGTTCTCTTAGTCCTCTATTTTTCCTCACAACAACCCTCTGTGGTAAGTGAATGGGTGAATGTGTGTGTGAGAGACAGAGATTAGCTGAAGTTCACCCATTGAGCTTCATGGCTGAGTGGGGAAATCACCCTAGAGCTCCCATACGACCACCTGGAATAAGGCCGTGGTTGCTGAAGGTGCTGGGGTCAAATTATAACTTCTCTCCTCAACATTCCCAGACTTCCAGTCACATACAAGCAGCCAAATAAGGTGAGAATGAGAGGGTGGACTCCTGAATTGGTAGAATTAGGGATGCCACAACATTGGGGGCTAACATGTTTGCTTGGGAAATGTACAGTTTTTGACAGCTGCAATCACTCTTGAGCCAACATCAGATCTCCTTGCCTCTGATCTGACCCCAAGAGCTGCTAAACAGCTTTGCAGGTTTGCACTAGTTGTGGTCATAGAGTTTCATTTCCTTCTGCCTCACATGCGCTGTTATATCTGCGCAGTAGATGAAAGCAATTCTTTTCCAAGGTTATGGATGGTCAGATGAGGTAATTAAATGGTGTGGAGGGGAGATAAATCCCATAAGGCTGTGCAAAAATGCACATGCATGAAATAATATTGATAATCTAGATTTAAATAAATACCAAACAGTAAGATGTTTTTTAAAAGGTGTTTAACTCTTTTTTAACAATTGGCTGTCAAGGGGTGAGCAGAAGTGACATGTTGTGTGTGGGGAAATTAGGACTATCCTTGGGCTGTGTAAGAACATCTATGTGTGAAATGCTACTGATTGCACTGTGCTGTTTCAATATGAGCAATGTAACTCTCCAAACAGGATCAGGCTGCTCATCAACAGCTAAACTGCTTGATGAAAAACTGGCAGGTGGCAAGCAGAACGTAAGCTGAACAGTGGGTGTTTGAGCTTCCCTAGGTATAATGAATTGTAATTTAGACAGCAGGTCAGGAATTGCACTTTAAAAAGTTTCTTGTATATAAAATAACTTGCTGAAATGAAAAACTAGCAAAACCTGGAGGGTTGGGACCAACACTCCCTCTAAGCTGTGGAGTCTTGTGAGCAAAAATTCTACTTTGTGAGCTGCTGGCATTAAAGTTATGAGTGAGAGGTTTGGCTCCTGCACAAATTAGTTTGCTCTGGAGCCATCCTTCCTGAGCTAAGACAAAAATGTGTGAGCCGGAGGCTAAAGAACTGTGAGCTAGCTCACACTAACTCAGCTTAGAGGGAACACTGGTTGGGACTAGCATCTTTGTCCCTGCTGGGCTTTAACTTGAAGGAAGCTCTTACAGGGGGGAGCATTCAAAAATGGCACCATCCTGTACTATGAAGCGGTATAGTCCATTCCATCACTTTGGGACTCTTTAACTTCACTCTTCTGAATGTATATAGACCAGGCATGATTGCTAGTGGGTGATTTGATGCCGTGCAGAAAATTTCAATATTTACATACATGAAGGTGCCTTATATTGACTATTGACTTGGACTATCAAGGCCATTATTGTCTAATCTGACTGCCAGCGGCTCTCCAGTGTCTCAGGTCTTTCACATCACTTACCACCTGATCCTTTTAGCTGGAGATGCCAGGGACTGAACCTGGGACCTTCTGCATGCCAAGCAGATATTCTACCTCTGAGCCACAGCCCCTACCCCAAAAACTGGTGAAGAGTTTAGTGAATATGACTTATCTATGCTATCAGTACTAGAGGCCCAGCATGATACCCCATGTCTCAACTGGGAACAAAAAAAGAAGAAAAAAGACAAGAAAGAAAAGGGATCTTTCTTTCCAGGTTCTGGCCCAGCCTAGCCATCTAGCTCCCAGGAAGTTCTTTCTTCAGGTCTCCCCTGGTTTTCTCCTGCATTGAACTTTTTCATTTTGTACTGCGGTGCCTTTCTCTGCAAGGGCCTCAACTTTGATGCTGGTTGCCTGATGCGTGCACCCCTCCTTATTACTCCAAAAACTCTCACATGGATTTCCCTGAAAAAATAATTTGCTGAAGTTTGGCTCTGTCTGTTTGAGATGCAAGTTTTGTAACACATGGGCTAGAAACCATCGCAGCATGGCACCTTCCTTCTGTTTGAAGCCCACCTAAGACAGGCTCTGACTGTTTCTGAACAAGATCCTGGTCTTCATTTGTTCTTGATATTCTTTGCTGCCCAAGATTTTCTCTTTGGCTTTATCACACTGTCTTTTGTTGTATTGATTTTGTGCATTTTATTGGACATCACCTTGGGCGAGGTGTTTTTCCCCCCTTACTTTTTTGGAAGGCAGGTGATAAATTCACAAACAAACAAACAAGGCCCCAAGTACTTCCCCTTGCTCATATTTCTTGAAGATGTCATATCTGCTCGTTCATTCTTCAGCTTTCTCTAATTCCATATAGGCTACATTTGGGCAATTTCTGTTGCGGGTGCTAGACCACTGATTAATCATTTGATCAACCCCCTCCCCCCCGCCCCGTAAATTGTATATGCAACATTCTTGGGTTTTGCCCTTTTTTTTGGCACTGACTTTCTGGGTCCCTTTTCTTCTTGTGGTATTTTGAAGGCCTGAAAGATCTGCCTGATAATAGAGTCCATGCATCTCCCTGTTGGTATTGGCAAGCTCTTTGATTGAAGCCCACTGGCGCCTTTGTTGAGCTGCTGTAAGCAAGCTGTGCTGTTGCATTTCTGATCCGTTTGGAGAAAGCAACATCACATGACATCAAAAGGACTCCCAGTGGAGAGCTCCCTCCTTGAGCCTGCTTGCAACAGGAGCAGAAGGCATAAATAAACCGGCCGGTGGGGGAGTGAAACCAAGCAAAAATCCCACTGATAGGATCCAGCCTGTGCTGTGAAAGTGAACTTTTCTAGAGATTAGGTACCCAATGATGTGACTCAGTGATTACATTTCTGAAAGTTGTGTGCAAATTTAGTTTGGTGCCAGGCATGGATTGGCTGACTACAGGGAAGCGGACTGAGCGACTTGGAATTCAACTCATCCTTGACAATGGCTTGTCATGCAGATTTCCTCCCCCTGTTCTGTGCAAAGGGACTGATCTGGAAGCCACAGGTTTTTAGGGAAAAGCTCTCATTCAATTTAGTGATACCACAGAGATTCCCAAAAATGTCTGTTTACACAATAAGCTAATCTTTGTCTATTTGCTGGGTCAAACTCTTCATTTTTTAAAAAATTGTGGAGGCTATGTATTTATTTGCCAATTATGAATGTTTCCGAGACTACATGAAAAAGAGAGGTTGCTTGCCAAAACAAATTGCTGCTTCTGGGACAGGGGTGAGTGACCCTCCTGTGCCTTAGAAAATTGCTAACTTAGAATGGTGCTGGAATGTTACCCACATAGGTTTAAAATACAGTGACATAGATTCAGGGACCCAAGTGGAATGATCCCTGCAATACCAGGACTTTCCTTCAGCCCTCCCACTGCAGCCACTTGTGCCCCCTGCAAAACTGTTCCTGAGGACTGGGAGACCCATGCAAGATGGCATGAGGAGGGGGCAAAGAATATGGCAAACTGCCCATGTCCAGGCTGAGATTTCTTTTGATCATTCATAGGTTACTTTGGATCCAAGCAAGAGGGCAACTCATGGTCATTAAACAACTCAGGCTGTAGCATGGCCTGACCAATAGTGATAGAGAGCAAAATGGGAATCATACTCACAAAAGAATGTGTCTTGTAACATTAGTGAACTGTAGTATAAACAGAAGTAGTCTTTTAATCTTCATAGTTAATTACCAGAAAGAGGGGAACGTTTTCCCTTCCCCTTTCACTACAACTTTCTGACTCATCTGCAATTCCCCAGTTCATGAAAGTATGATGAGCCCATCACTGCAAGTCACATTGGCAATTATTCCTGACCAGGCGAGAGCCTTTAACAAGACAGAAATGCACTGTTGACCCGCTTCCAACTCATTAATGCCTTTTAAAAGCCTTCTTTCACTTCGACATCCAGATCTTTAGGAAATGCACTTGCCAACTTGCATCACACCATACTAACAAGCCATAGTGCCCGTAAGCCTCTTCACTCATGAGAAATCATATTTTAAAATGACCCCCTCTTACAATCATGACTAGAGCGACTTCCAATTACTATTGTTATCCCAGCTGAATGGAATTAGGTTTAAAGAGATTTCAGGATTGTTCATCTCCAAATTCTTCCTATCAAGATTTCATTTTAAATGGCCTGTACATTTTTTAAATAAAAAAAATACAACCATTAAGGAATGTGTATGTCTTGTTCTAAATGTGTCAAGTCCTTGGGGTGCTATGAGGGTCACTGAGTTGGATTAGAGCGCAACCAGCAGCCCAGTAGCAGAGCTAGTTATGGGTTGCTGTTTAGATTCTAGTACTGCAGGACCAAGGAGAGCTCCCTGGGGCAACAGAAGTTGCTCAACAATGTCCAAAACCTAAATGGCTCCATGTATTCTCATGCTGGGTTTAAAAACTGGCAAAACTCCACATCTTAACTGAAGCTGCAAGTAATTTGAATGTGAAACCACTGAATACCCCAGACTTTGCCAGAGGAGATCCATGGGAAGGCAAATTGCTTTTGGTAGTTGTTGGAATGATTTACAAACACTCATAAAGTTTGATCTGCTAGTCCTGGGTTAAGAGTCTTATAATTCATCTGGCTCTTTTTTTGGTGTGTGTGTGTGGATTTAAACACTATAAAATTTCTAAGAAGATCAGTAGAGTAATCTGATGATCCTGGTTTTAGGCCATCATTAAAGAGATCATCAATGAAGAAGCCTAGGGTCTGAGACACAAATGTCGTGTTACATCAGGATGAGCAAATGCTCCCTTCTTTTGTTTATTTTATATTTGTGTATATTTTTGTCAGTGATTCCAGTTCTCTACTAGGTTTGGTAAACTGTATACACACATTGGATTGTGTGTAATTGATATTTCTAACACTAATTCATTGATGCACTAGTAACACTGACAAATGCATGCAGTTTATGAGAAAAGTGAAAATACGCACAAGGGAGAATTATAATTGGAACAGTCTGAAATGGCAGGGACAGGAAATTCAAAGTTGTGCCTATCCTGGAGGGCCTTTGCTTTTTCTCATGCAGCTTAGCACTGGCATACGTGCCAGGCTAGTTATAACTATTGCTAATAGCTCCTAGGCACTTTGTTGTGCATACATTCCCATCTGGTGTTAGCGACATTGGTGGTATTATGCATGTGTTATAACAACAATGAGAAAATAGCTGGGTAGATGACACCTGAGAACAGCTTTTTAAAAAGCAAGTCGTGTGGTATAGTGGTTATAGTAGAAGGGGGGATGCACGTTATGGAGGAGGGGAGAGTGGAGAATTAGGTGTGTTGCCCTGAGCTTCTAACTAAGGCATGGATTACTGTGGCTAGGTCAGTCCGAGCCAGGAATGGGTGCAGCTGGAGCACCAGCCAAAATGGAACAAAAAGCACTCTGAACCACAGCACCCACCTGATTTTCTAAGGCGACTGCTGTGTCAAGCAGCACTCCCAAGCTGCAATCCTGACTTTTCAAGGGGTGTGTAACCCCATCCAAGACAGAGGAGATCTCAAGTCCCTGGTCTGCCTTTCTACTAACTCAGAGCATCTCAGTCTTGTCAGGATTAAGCTTCAGCTTGTTCACCCTCATCCTCCCCCTGTTAGATCTTGTTCTGCGCAGAAGTGCTCAGAGATCCCATGCAAATTGCCTGCTACTTTAGCAAACAGCCACGATAGACGGTTAAAGAAGAAATGGCAGAAGGAGGGGGACACTGCTCTGAGCAGGAGAGTGCTTCTCTCCTAGACTTCTGTCAGTCTAGGGTTTGCAGCTTTTTTCGTACTGTGACTTCCAGTGGAGAAGTAGTTTGGGGAAAGATTAATGGCATATTTATCCAAGAAGTGCACTTTGAATTCTAGCGGCCATCTGTACTGAACCTCACATTCATCAAGCTGTCCCCACCGGGGAGAGAGGGAAGTTCATTTATCCCATGCTGGAGTCTGATAGTGTAATTGCATTAGGAAAATGCAGTTTACCTACTGGATGCCATTAGTGGATTCACGTTTGTTGCCCTTACCCTCTCTCTGGCAACGAAATGCCGTTATCTGGTGTTTCACAGAAATCTGCATGTCGTTTAAAATATCCAAGATCTAAATGGGCAAAGACAAACTGCTTCCAGCAGGGACACACATGCCTGCTGCTCTATCTGCCATCTGACAGCTGCTACGTACTTAGCTCAGCTTCCTCAAACCAGCCGCTCTGCTGCATTCAAGTGCTCCACGGAGAACCCTTTTCTTAGGTGCTCTTTCTTATGGTTGTTTCATGTGGCACAACCACCAAGGGCAGGCTGTTTGATGGGTGGCAACCGTGCGGAGTCATCTGTAAGAGCAACAAGTATCGGCTCATCAGGTGGACTGTCCTTCCCTCACAAGCACTTTATCTCCATATTCTAGCTATGTTAAGATTGAAGCCCCATTTCATTTTGCAGGCATACACAAATGAATCCTTGTATAAGGCAATCTTCATTGTGCTGCAGTGCCACCATGATAGATGGACAGAGGGTGTATTGCAGTTCCAGTTGGGAAGGCTAAGGTTACCCAAGGAGCCAATATGGATGTAGGTGGCCCTGTAAAACTGTTGGCCCAGCTCTTCAAGGTGAGCTGCTTGTCAGTACCGAGGAGCCAGTATACAGGGAACCACATTGGCTTCTTGTGTCACCAAGGTGCAAAATGAGCTTCTTCTCTTGCGGAACCATCTGTTTTCCTCTGAGTCACTAGGCCCAGTGAGCCACCCATGACATCCTGTTGATGGTATCCATTTTAGACATACTTACTGCTGGGGAGAAAAGGACAAAATGTATGGATGGATAGTGAGGCCTGACTGATGGGCTGGCTAACGAACTCATGGAAGTACTGCGGTTATTATGGTACTTCCAAGTGAGCTACAAACTCCAAAACAGACCGCATGTTAACTGGAAAAAAAGTCCAAAAATGGGCCATTTGTGTATCTACTCATCAAGATGGGAGAGTCAAATTACACGGCAAAGTGGTTAAGCTACTTTCACACTAGCTAGAAAACTGGAACTTGGTAGATACTTCAGCTGAGACACCCTGATTTCCAGGAAGGAAAAACTCCAACTGGGACATCTGTCAATCACTCCTTCAATATGAAAATGAAGCATTCCCCCCATAGGTTATAGTCTTTTCCTATTAGCTACATAAATGAACTCTCATAGTAAGAATAGTCAAAGACAGCAGCTGCTTGGGACTGATTGACTCTCAAGCATCCAGAGGAAGTGAAGGAAAATTAATTGCAGCAGCCAAGGATGCTACTCCTCAAGATCCTTCAAGCAACTCAACAATCAGCTGAACGCAGGAAGCTGCCTGATATGAGCCCAGTACAGGTGACAGCCCCACCTGTTCACTGAATGCTCAGGGAGGGAGATGGGGTGGAAGGAGACTGGCCGTGACCCCCCACCCGCCTCAGCATGACCACTGGTTGTCTATAGGGGCAACTGCATGGAGGAACTGACCGCTTGAACCCTCCCTCCCCATAATCAGTGGTGCTGGTTTTGGAAACACTGTTGATCAGCAGGAGGGAGCTCTCACAGTTGCCCTGGCAGACAACCAGGTAGTCATGCAGCAGCAGAGGGCAGGGCCACTGAGCTCACGCCTGTGCTCCCTCCCTGAATATGCTGTGAATATATGGGGATTTTGTGTACATCGGGCTCACAGTGTCACTGATCACAGGGTGGAGGTGTATGTGTGGCCACTTCCTCCACATTTGTCGCACCCTGCAGACAACCAGGCAATTGCCCGCTCTCTCTCTCCAAGTGTTCAGTGACTATGTGGGGCTGTCATCTGCCACTTTTTCTATAAAAGCCAATATTGCCTACTCTGACCGGCAGTCTCCAGAGTCTCCAGCTGAGGTCTTTCACATCACTTACAAACTGATCCTTTGAAACTGGAGATGCGTACACAGCAGATGCCCTGCCAATGAGCCATAGCTCTACCCCAATAATAAAAGCCACCCGAGGCTGACCTGTTGGATTGTTGAAATTTCATTCACCCTCTACACAGATTAATCTACCAAGGAAGGATTTCCAGTGGCAGCCAGGAACATCCATCTGTGATTGTAGTCTGCAAGCTGAATCAACAAGTAAAATCAAGCTCATTAGGAAAGATGGTGGCAAGTCCCCCTGTTCTAAAAACATGAATGAAATATGTGTGATATTCACACAGAATGGATTACACAAGTGGGGACTCACAAGAAACTTGCAGGAGCTTCTTCCCCTCTCTCCCTACTTCTCTCACGCTCTTTCTCCTTCCTACCACCCCTTTTCTTCCTCTCTCTCTTTCTCCCCTCCATACCTGACATCGCCACCATTCTTTCTGCCTCTGTGACTCTCCCGGCCTCCCACCTACTTCCTCCCTCCCGCAGTGGCAGTAGCCATTTTCCACGAATCACAACAGACTGCCCAAATACATAGATTAATTCCTATTAGGTTTGAAGCTCCATGTTGGGAAATTCCTGGAGATTTGGGGGTGGAGCCTTGGGAGGATGAGGTTTGAGCTTGGAAGTTCAGTTCAGTTACCTTTATTGGCATTGGCATTAGAGAGAATACACAAATAGATAATTTTGGGGTTTTTTTTCCTTTAAGAGCTCTACACCTGCAAATAATAATTAGTTATTTGGCCTTGAATGGCTGGCAGGTTGTTTAATATTGGATGCCTTTCTTTAGAACTAACTCACTCACTTTCCAGATCATGTGGGTCTAAGAGCATGAAACTTTGTGGACGCTGGTATGTTTGTTTACTCACTGTACAGCAATTAGTTAGCTTCACTCTTGGTTCTTCTGCCAAAGTCTGTAGGGGCTCCAGGCCTCAAGTTGGTAAGGAGCAGCTTAATTTACTTTAGCAGGACCTAAAGCACTCTGCACTTTAAAGGCTCACCTCTTCAGTCTCGGGTTTGGCTCTGGGAGAAGGGAGGGAGGCCCCCATTAACAACGCTGCTCCACACATCAGCTCTTAGAAAGCTCAGCAAAGTTTATTGAAGATGATTAAAATAAAGATAACTAATCACTGTACAGTAACCAGGAGTAAACAAACGTACCAGCGTCCACAAAATTTCATGCTCTCAGACCCACATGATCTGGAAAGTGAGCTTGGAAGTGACCTCGGCAGGGTGTAATACCATAAACTCCACCCTTCAAAGCAGCCATTTTCTCCAGGGGAACTGATTGTCATCTGGAGATCAATTGTAATTCCAGGAGATCTCCAGCCCTCACCTGGAGGTTGGCAACAGTAGTTCCCCTGGAGGAAAGGACTGCTTTGGAGGGTGGAGTCTATGGTATTATATCACTCTGAAGTCCCTCCCTGCCTCAATTCCCACCATCCCCAGGCTCCATCCATCAAATATTCAGGAATTTCCCAACCTGGAGTTGGCATTCCTATCTCCTTCCCACCCAACAGCAAACCTACCTCTATCTGCCCCTCTGTCTTTAGCTTTCTGTCTCCTTTCCCCCTGCAGCTTCTACTGAGGAAAACTATGGTCTTTCTCCACAGTGGGGACTAAAGCAGTTGACACTATTCTCTCCTCCCTTTTATCCACACAACAACTCTATGAGGTAGGTTAGGTTGAAAGTATGTGACTGGTCCAAAATCAGCTTCCACAGCAAGATGGGGATCTAAACCTGGGTTTTGCAAATCCTACTCTGATGCTCTACCCATTGTCCTACACTGACTTTCATAGGGTGGCAGCTGCTGAACAGTACCAAGCAGCCAGGCTTATCTGAATCATGCAAGTCAGGTGGTATCAAGTTACCCAGAAGGTGCTGCTAGGCCTAGGTTTGCCAGCCTCCAGGTGAGACCTGGAGATCCCCCAGAATTACAATTGAATTCCAGTCAACAGAGATCTATCCTCCTGGAGAAAATGGGTGGACTCTGTGGCTTTATATCCAGCTGAAACCTCTCCCCTCCCCAAACTCTGCACTCCTCAGACTTCACCACAGAATCTCCAGGAATTTACCAACCTGGAACAAGCAATCCTTGTCTCAGGCCTGGCTCCAAAATAGGCCTGGAAAGTGCCCTGTCCCCCCCCCCCCGCCATTTTAACCCAAACCCACTGCTATTTAGTCATTCATACTGCAGGAGAAATCTTTCCCAATCCCAGCCCCAGTTCTGTTTTTGCTTCCTGTTCTCTTCCCCCACTCATCATCTCTCTATGCCTCTGTCTCTCTGGCCATCAGTCTCACTCTCACTGTTGATACGGCAGGGCCTGGAGCAGATCACTGTGGCAGCCATTTCTAAAGGTATTGGTGGAAGGAATTCAACCCTCCCCGAGTTTTTTAAAAACTTTTTGGATTTTTCTGCAGACCCATGGAGTCCCCTGAGTCTGAAGAAAAACCTGTCGGGGGAGAGTGTGCCCTTTGTTTGTGGAAATAAATATCTGTACACAGAGGAGACTGTTGAGAATGAGATATATAGATTAATCAAAGGCTGAGATCTTCATTTTACTGTCAGAAGCTGAAAAAGCTTGGCCAGTGAATCTGAGATCTTGGTTGAACTTGGTTAATCTCTTGGGCTGTCAGCCTGTCAGAAGAATTATATGGATAAGCAGGCAATAGCTCATTAACAAGCTAATTATAACAAGGTCATGGAAGCAATATCATTTGAAAATTTATGGAGAAATGAAGTTAATAAGGACACCTCTTTTACACTGGAACTCAGACCGGAGACAGAAAATGATGCCTCCCCTTATTTCTCATTACTTAGCTGCAAAGAAGGTTTCCTTCCAACTGAAAGATGGCCCTTTACCTTGATATGACCAGTCTGGCCGCCTGAATCCAGGCCACAGTAATGTTGAGACTAGACTACTGTAATGCACCTGTACGTTGGTCTCCCCTCAAAATCAATTTGGAAACTCCACTTGGTACACAATGCTACAGCTGGGCTATTATCAGGAGCTAGACACACCATGCACATTACTCACATTCTGCAGTCACTTCACTGGCTCAGTTTAAGGTTTTGGCCATCATAAAGCCCTACATGGCCTTGGACCTTCATATTTATGTGACTGTCTCCCTCATGCACCGCCATGACAGCTTAGCTCATTGGAGTGAGGTCTTCTGCAGGTGCCAACCCACAAATGGGCAAAATCAACAATCATATCATATGTAAGAAAAACAAACAGAAGGAAAATGAAATCCTAATACATGTCTCCTTTCTTAAGCCAGGTACAGAAAATCTGCCACTGTTTCAATAATTACAGCACTTTGGGTGGAAAGAAGATGGAGGGTCTTATGTTCATCAGACTGACCTATGAGATCCAACCATTAGCAATCTAAATACATAGCACAAATGTCAGAATAGTAGGTGCAGTGCAAAAAGACACGTTCAATACTTTCTACTTCATTCCTGCCACAGTTACATAGCCTTTGCACATGTGGAATCTTTTGAAACGTCCTGTGAAGTACTGCACAAGACAAAGCATGAAAATGGGCTAGCATAAAAACTCTGCGAATAAGTGGATTAATGAGGCAAGAGAAATATGTTGTTAGCAAACCAATAGGAGAAATCCCTAAACAAATGGGCAAAATCAGCAGCTGCCCATACATGTGGCTTCTCTGTCGTGGCCTCCGGCTTGTGGAATGGCCTGCCTGAGCAGGTCAGGAATGTTCCCACTCTCCTGGCTTTCCATGCGCTGTGCAAAACTGAATGATTCAAGAGGGCTTTTCTATGCAGGCAATAGAGTTACACTGTACTACATGATTCACAAAGTTACTTGGATAAATGATTAGGGACTTTGGTCTATACTATTGTGTACAGCTTGCTGAAACTAGGATCCTACTGTGTAATGTTTGCATCATTTAATACGTCATGTTAATACTTAACGCTTTGCTTCAGTTCTGGTTAAGATTTCTGACTATTTCTACAACCATGACCCTATTGTATTGTTTACTGAATGTTTATTGAGAGCCAGTTTGGTGTAGTGGTTAAGAGCATCTGGGAGAGCCGGGTTTGATGACCACTCCTCCACATGCAGCTGCTGAAGTGACCTTGGGTTAGTCATAAGTTCTCTCAGAGCTGCTCTGGAAAGAGTAGTTCTCAAAAGAGCTCTCTCAGCCCTACCTACCTCACAGGGTGTCTGTTGTGGGGAGGGGAATGGAAAGGAGTTTGTAAGCTGCCCTGAGATTCCGAGTGAAGGGTGGGGTATAAATCCAATCTCCTCCTCCTCCTTCAGAACTGGAAATCCAGCAATTCATCATCAGAAGGCACTGATGACCACAAATTCCCCCCTGTGCCTAGCAATACCTTCTAACTCCAGAAAAGTAAATTCCTGGGACTTCAGAACCTGCATGGAATAATAGACACATGGGTTAGTGGACTGCAGTGAGGGGTCAAATCTACCTTCCAGCCTCTTCCCTCACCAGAGCTGCACAAATGGAAGAAACAGCAATTCTGCCTCCTTCTCACTGCAGCCCATTGATCCACATGGCTATTACACCACACAGGTGTCATCATGGCAGGAACTGATTTTTCTCAGGTTGAAAGAGACTGCTGGAGGGGGGGTGGGAACTGGAAAGGTCTGCTATACTTGAATGAGTAGATCACTGGATCTGACCCAAGGCAGAATCCCAAAGAATCAATAAACCATTAAAGGCATGAGAAAACAGTACAGACTTTGCCTAGTACCTAAAGGTTAAGAGGAGGAGGAGGAGATTGGATTTATATCCCACCCTTCACTACCCAAGGGAGTCTCAGAGTGGCTTACAAACTCCTTCACCTTCCCCTCCTCCCCCTCCCCACAACAGACACCCTGTGAGGTAGGTCGGGTTGAGAGAGCTCTGAGAGAAGCTGCTCTTATCCCAAGAACGCGAATATCCCTTCCTCCAGATCTCCTCAAACTCTGTGTGAGAACTGGCTGCCTCTGGAGTGCAGTACATTCACACCCATGGCCAGTGCCATTGCCTCTTGCACCCCTTGTGATAGCTACTTATTCAGACTGAAAAATCTGCTGAATGAGTTTGCATGGCAGCTACCCTGGCTATGATCCTATTTTCATCTGTGAATGACTGGAGGACATTGGGAGACTGGACTGTGGAGGAAAGCAGACCTGAGTGCTTATTGGCAGCTTCTGCATGGCAGGTGAGGGGAAGGATGCGAAGGGAGAGATTGAACAGGCAGATGCCATACTAGAGTTGCCAGGTCCTACCTGGCTGCCAGTTGGGGGGGATCCAGGCTTTGCTCCGGGATCTTCTGCCGTGAGTGCCATGACATCACCCGGAAATGACATCATCACACCAGGGATGTTGGGGGGGGTGTGATGCTCTAGTTTTTGGGCAAAACTCTTATGTTTTTTTTTGCCTTCAAAACCATAGAGTTTGCCCCAAATCTAGAGCATCTGGGTGATGTCATCACATCTGGGTGATGTCCTCACATCTGGGACATTACCTGGTGACACCCCTGTTTGGGGGTGGGGCTTACCCCGCTGGCCAGCTGGATGGCGGCGGATTGAGCCCCCAAAAGTGGGGGAATCCCCACTGAGAACTAGGGGCTGGAAACCCTAAGCCACACACTGGGGCCAACACTCCCCTATATGGCTCTTTCCCCTTTCTACTCCACAGAGTCCTTTCTGTCTGGTTCTTCCCCCTCTGATGTACTGCATCAGGATAGAACTTCCTACCTGGAGCAATGAAGGTTTACATACAGGGTAGCCAAGAGAATCCTTCATTTCTGCTCCTTATCTGAGACAAGCACTCATTGATCAGAGGGGAGAATTTAGCCCAAATGTTAACACAAACAAATCTAATGATGCAAATCAAATAGACAAATAGGCTGAGGGCGAATTTCAAAGCTCTTTCCAATTTAGAAACGCAGCTCGGGAGCCCTGTGCCAAGGCCAAATTGCAATGAATTACGACCAAGCTACGAAAAGCGACTGAGAAAATTGTATGATTAAAAGCCAGTCGTTTCCAACAACAATTGCCTTGCTGCAACACACAGGACTGTTAAATTATACACATCAAAGGGTACAATTCACCATTGGACAATAGCAGGGAAGTAAGCTAAGATCTGTGTATTTTCAATTTGCCTTGTTACCCTATTGAACTTCATGCCCTCTTTATACAAAGCAATCCAGTTATCAAAGTGGATTCAATGAACAATGAGGCTCCCTTCACACCTGCTCCAAGCTGCAAGGGGGGGGGGGACTTTGACGTGGTGCAATAGAGCACGGCAGGAGTGTGCGTGTGAAGAATGAAATCACAATGGGGGGGCACACACAAACTCTTCTTTCCCACAAAAACAGCATACTCCTTGACTGCAGGGTGCCAAATGGGGTGATGGATCACCCCATCTCCAGCCCACTCATGCAGTCACATTATATAAATGCATGCCTTTGGAGCATGGCATCGCATAGCACAGGGAATAAGTGTGAAAGGGGACAGTTTATTAATTTAGTTAAACAGTCCAACTTTCTCACCAATATTAAATGCAGGCCACAATTAAGAACAGTGCAGCAAGAACAGTATAATATATACAACCAACAAACAATAATAACTGTACACAAAATTAGAGGACATTGCACTACAGACAGAATATAATGCAGACAATAACACAAGAGATACAGGCCTGAAGAACAATAACCACTTTCTTCAAGCCAGAAAGTTTCTGTTTATGACACTTGTCTTTACCATACCTGAACTTCCATGAGTCAGATCACCAGTGTGGAACATGGACAGAAGATTGGACATGGACTCAGGAAACATGTCTTCAAATCCTCATTCAGCCACAAAGCTTATTCTGTGGCCATGGATAAACACTCTCTCTCTTGTTCATTCATCCATCAATTCAAGTAATTGATTACTCCACTTTTTCCACTGCTAGGGACCCAAAGTAGCTCACCAAAGTACTTAATTTAAATAAACAACCATTTAAACAAGTCAAATAATAAACAAAGACATTTAAAATCACACAGCAGCTGGCTCATTGAACAGGCAAAGGTTGTGAGCCATGGGCTAAGAGCCAGTATCCCTTTGACCACTGCTCTTTTTCAGCCTCTCTCTGGCCATGTCCAGTCTTTACACCTGCAAACAGTAAGTAGACAGGCATGCAGCTGTGATGTTGTATAGTTAGCAAGACGGTCCCCTGCAAATCTGCTTCATTTGCTCTAAGTGTCCCCTACTACTAGGGTTGCCAGGTCCCCTCACCGTGCTGGCAGGGGGATTTTGGGGGTGCATTCCAGGATGTTCCCCAATGCAATGACATCACCTGGAAGTGACATCATTGTGTTGGCGATATCGTATAAGACACTCTAGTTTGAGGGCAAAACTCTATGGATTTAGGCCAGAAATCTCTATACTTGACTTCCCTGAGATAGGTCTTCACAAGCAGATTTTGTTTTTAGCCACATGTGCCATCAAAAGGAGCATCTATCTAATTTGGTGCCCATGTGGGCATAAATATGTGGGCAAGTCATTGCATGCTTTGCGCACACGCATTTGTGAATATAAATCCTGCATAAAACATCGTTATCTAGAAGCTCCGCTTGTACAACATTATACGGACCTGGGTCATTCACATGAAGAGTTGCAATTTACTGGAGGTGGTCAATCCAAGGGTTTACAATAGAGTAGACCTGAAAAAGATCCTTTTACAAAGATTAGGAACTTGCTCCCCTAATGGTCTTAATGCATTCAATGATTTGTCCTGTTTTTTGTAATTCTGTTATTATTGTGATTGATGCAGTATTCTTAGTATAATTTGGTAGGTTTTGGTTGTAGGTTTCTTATGTAATTAATTATGACTAGGCTATAGACTATTTGGTGAATTGTAATATGGTCCCTCTAAATACTATATGAGAGATGTATAAGCGTGGTTGTGCGGGGTCCCTTTAAGATTTCTTGTGGAAAGAATATATATGTGGTCATCATCTGCACCTGGTAAGGCTAATTAAGAATCTTTGTATGTAGCCTTCATTTGAAAGGTCTTGAATGACATAGGTAAGCTTGATATTTTTATAATATTCTGTATAATTTTTATAGAAGCATGTAATTAAAAGTGGTGTAGTAAAATATACCTATGCATACAATTGGAAGTTTTACCTGCAATGTGTTCATGTGTATTGTATTGTATTATTTTGCAGATTGAGTATTTTGCACCTGGTGATTTATTGATAATTATGCTTACTGAATGGATCTTGCAACACAACAAGTATGTATGGAATTTGTGAAATTTTCATATTCCCATTACTTTGCATGATGTATTTTTGACTAGTACTTTTGACCAGTTTTATATTTTATACTTAAGATTTTCCTGTTTGAATGAAGTCCTCATGGGATGAAACGAGTGTAGATATTCTGGAAAACCTCATCGAGGAAAACTTTGGAAGTCTGTGGAAACTTTAAATAATGAACTGTATTTTGTATCACAGCCTTATTTATTAATATATTTATTATTATTACACAGTAGTGTTTTCACAACCTTTGATTCCTTGTTCTATTCCAGGACCTGGGGACTGGCAACCCTACCTACTACAGCAAGGATGCAACACTTATGTCACCCAAGCTTTTTAGTGGCTGGACCAATGAGATCAATAAATCCCACCACTTTCATCCTAGCCATAAACATTTGCACCTCAACACCTAATCTGCTTGGATATGAAGTCCAGTTCATCACAAAGAAAAGATTGTTATAGCTGCCCTTTTAAGCCAGTGAAGGTCAGGCTTCAACAGAAGAATTCATGTGCTTGATTGCTCCATCCTCCCCGCCACTTTGACTGAGGCCTGGATCCATGCAAGACTCAGAGTTCAGGTCCATCCTTGCAAGTAGGGATGGGCACAAACTGGAAAAATGGAGGTTCTTGTTTTCACAAACTCTGAAACTTCCTGAATTTCTTCATTGCATGAACCGATTCATGCTTTGGAAGTTTGTGGTGCCCCCCACCTGGAAGTGAGCTCCGAGGGCATCTAAATGCCTCCAGAGCCCACCTCTGGGTTGGGCCAGCCCAACTGAGCTCCAAGAGTAGGGTTGCCAGCCTCCAGGTGGGGCCTGGGGATCCCCCACTTTTACAACTAATTTCCAGCTGACAGCTCTCCTGGAGAAAATGGTTGCTTTGAAGGGTGGACTCTGTGGCATGGTACCATGCTGAGGCCTCTCCCCTCCCCAAACCCTGCCTGGGTATTTTCCAACCCAGACTTGGCAACCCTATCCAAGAGTTAATTTTGAAGGCCTTTAAGGGCCTTCAGAGCTCATTGGAGCTCAGTCAAGTCGAACTGCCCAACTCATCTGAACTCTCAGAGTAAGCTCTGGAGGCTTTTATAGGGCTTTAGAGGCCACTTCTGGGTGGGGCCTGTCCATATAAGGGCATATAAGGCCTATAAAAGCCTTCAGAGCTCACTCTGGGAGCTCAGTCAAGTTGGGTGGCCTGACTTGACTGAGCTCCAAAAGTGAGCTCTGAAGGCCTTTAAAGGCCTTCGGACCTCACTTTTGGAGCTCAGTCGGGCTGGCCCAATCTGGAGCTGGACTCTGAAGGAATTTAAATGCCCACCTCTGGGTTGAACCACAGGCCGGTGGTGGGTTCTGATGGCATTTAAATGCCTTTGGAGCTCACTTCCAAACCTGCCTACAAACCCTCATGTTTTCATGGGGGGTTCATGCAGCAAACCAGTCTCCCAAACCCCTGGTTTGTGCTTCACAAACTGGCCTGATTTGTGCCAAATTGGGGTTTGTAAATCAGTTTGTGCCCATCCCTATTCCCAAGTAAAGCTCTTGTGCAAGGATGCCCAAAGCTGCTAAGTGTGGCACCCATTTCTCATTCTGCATTGTTCTTGGGTTTGAGGGTAAGAAATGTGGAGGTTCTAGAGGTGGACAAGTCTGGGGGAGGGCCCTTGCAGTACCTCAGTTCTGTGGTTCCCTAGATGGAGCTTCTGCCGGGTGAGTAGGCTTATGGCTTCCTTCTGGGGATTGGGACTTAGCCTAGCCCATGGGTGTGGACTGGGGAGATCCTCTTCCTCACTTCATTCCAACCTTCAGTTGGGCTGAATCCTGATAGGAGAGTGCAGGTCCTTTACAGACAGTCACACCATGTTTTGGTAATGTGCCTGAGCCAAGGCAGCAAGGAGCAAGGATAGTAAAGAAACATATCTGTCGGAACAGGGAACAACAACATAGATGGATATGTTTCAGGGGAGTTCATTTTACCGTGGGCTGTTTCACTTCTCAGCAGCCTCTGTTGCTGACAAATGTAACAACAGCAGCACCTGAGAATTCCATTCTCTTTTTCTTCTCCACTGCTATGCTTCCGCTCCTTGGCAACCGTGCCTCAGCCTTGGCACATGGCAATGGCGATTTCTCTGCACCATGCACGGCTTCCATCTGTCTGAGTGCAACAGTGGGAAGGGCGCCATTGTCTGAGTCCTAGTGCCATGAATTATACATGCTGCTGGCAGTTCTCTGCAACACTCTGGGTCAAGAGAGCCACAGTCTGGTTGTGATGTGGGACCAAAAATTGGCCGATAACCTTGCAACTCCTTCCAAAGAAACAGGAAGATCAAACTCCTGCAATATTGGTCGGAACAGCAGCTCCACTGTGTTTCAAGAATGTCCTTATGGAAACCTTCATTATTTTCCCAGGAGGTGGGGCTTCTTTACAATTAGCAGAATGGATCATAACTCTTAGGAGGTAATGAGTATTGGGAAGGCTGACGTGCACATTTTAAGAAATGCCTATGGGAGGCCTACAGCCATGAACTTGCCTGCTGCAGCACATTTACAAAAATTAGTCTATTTTAAGCACACCTCGGCCGGTACACACCTGGATATATACCACTAGATCTCTATACCTGGGAAGCCAGTTCACACCTCACGCCAAGTATATAGCACTTTTGGTGTCCAAAGCCTTTCACATATTATTGTCTTGTAATGTTTACAACAATCCTGTAAGGCAGGCTGGTATTATTACCACCCACACTGAGGCTGGGGTGTGGGTGTGCTTCCTATGGCTCCCAGATCACAGCATGCCGTTTAACCACTATATTACACCAGCAAGTAGATTATTATTTAAACTTATTCAAAACATTTCCATATGGCCTGTTTGCCATTTCAAGACACCAAGGCAGCTTGCACACAAGCTGAAAATATTTGATTATAATGAAAATAAAAATCAACAACGAAAAATCCACTTGCTTTCTAATTGACTCCAATACTTAACAGATGGGGCTAGTCCCTACATACATGTATGTCCTTTCATTTCTCAACCCGATGTGCAGGCCCATAACCATGGGGGGGGGCTTTAGGGGGGTAGTGCCTCCAATGGAAGACCACAGCCCTCCACGGGAGGATGCCAGACCCCCTCCCTCCCCCCACCCCTGGGAGCCCCATTGGCAAAGATATGCTCCTGCCTGCCTCCTTGGCTCTCCCTCTGCAGCAGCGTGATGGCTGGGCTGGCTGCTGCAGTGAGGCACCAGGAAGAGCCATTAGAGAACGGCTTGTCCTGGTGCCTCACTGCGCCTGTGCCAGCCAGCCCAGCCACCATGCTGCTGCTAAGGGAGAGCTGAGGAAACAGGCAGGCAGGCAGGCAGGGCAGCAGGCAGTGAGCAGAAAGAGGTGACATGACACCTCTTTCTGCTCACCACCCACTGCCCTGCTTGCTTGCCTCCTTGGCTCTCCTTTCCCGGCACACAAGAGGCTCCTGAGCCCCCACAAACAGGAAGGGGGGGTAGAAGGAGAGCCTGCCTGCTGGCCACTCACTTCCTGGTGATGTCACCACGTCGGGGACACATGCCCTTCCCCCGCTACAGGGCTGCCGATGTGTAACAGCAGAATGTGGGCTCTGATGAAAAGTATTCTGTGAGATGTGCCAGGGAAGTTATATTGATGATGCCAATATCTGAAAGTCCATTCACCCACACAAGCCCTCAACTGATTGTTGCTGTCACGTGGCAAACAACCTGTCTGAACCTCCCCTTGATGACAGGAAGTGGTAGGTGTGAGCCGACTCCGCGTCCGCCCAAAGGACTTATGTTTGAGGCAACGTAATGCGGAAGACCTTCTTGTGGTGTTAGATCTGGGAAGGCCCATTCACACCTGCAGTTCATGACCTGATATTGGGGTCATCAGGTGATAAACATACATGCCTGCGCCACAGAATACTTCATGCACTATCCCATACAATGAGAACCAGCATGGTGTAGTGGTTAGAATGCTACCCTAGAAGCGAAGAAGAAGAGACGAAATTGGATTTATACCCCACCCTTCACTACCCAAGGGAGTCTCAGAGCGGCTTACAAACTCCTTTCCCTTCCCCTCCCCTCCCCACAACAGACACCCTGTGAGGTAGGTGGGGCTGAGGGAGCTCTGACAGAAACTACTCTTTTTCAAAAACAGCTGTGCCAGAACTATGGCTTGCCGAAGGTCATCCAGCAGGTGCAAGTGGAGGAGTGGGGAATCAAACCCAGTTCTCCCAGTTTAGAGTTCACACACATAACCACTACATCAAACTAGGATGTGAGAGAACCCCCCTCTGCCATGGTAACTCAGATCCCCACTCTGCCATGATAACTCACTGGGTGACCTCAGGCCTGTCACTGTCTCTCAGTCTAACCTGCCCCACCATGGTTGTTGTGAAGATAAAACGGAGGAGAGCAATGTTGTAAGCAGCTTTGGGTCCCTTTCGGGGAATAAAGTGCGGTATAAGTATCTAAATAAAATTTAAAAACATTATAACAGCAGCAAGTGCTATTATCCTCCATCTTAAAGATGGGAGTGAGCAGGGACTGGCTGCTTGGTATGTTTACAGCAGATGCAAGGTTTACTCTAAACAAAGGATTTTCCAGCCCACAGGTCTCTCTCTATACCTGGCACTGCAATTATATGAAATTAGTCCTACCAATCTTAGGGCAGATTGTGATAACAGCCTGGAGCAAGTTCATATTTCTGTTTTCCCAAGTAGACTGCAGGAACGACAACTAACACATTTCTCTCTTTTTTTGGTTCGACTGTTCCCAGCTCCATGGAATGCTGCCACCATCAGAAAAGAACAGGTTACGAAACATGACATTTAGCCTTTCAAGCTGACATGGTTCCTCTGTAAAGATGTAATTCCTGGTATCTTGGTGTTTTTTTTTAAAGCAAGGAAAGACATTCTGCAGATTAGTACGTCTTAGTAATCAAATAAGCTGCATGTGCCCCTTTGTATATAGCAGCCGTCACCTACCTTCCTGGCCTGTCATCTGACAACACATTCAAAGAGAGCTTATGTGCCACTCAAGCTGCGGGAAGCTGCCAGATAACTATAAAGATCAGTTGTTCTTTGATGTGTTATCTTGTCCTTCAGGGTCAGCGTGTAATCTCAAGCTTAGGAATTCAGTAGGCTGCAAACTATCTCAGGTGAAATGACAGTTCTTTCCAAATGGGCTTAGAACCGTGTCTCAGATTTGTTAAAGGACAAAAACGGATATGGATTAAATTTCCAACCCAGATCGAAAGGGGTTTCAAACACTTTGATGGACATTTGTTGCTAGCCGGAGCACTGAACGTCCTCTGTGGATGCCTGCACCTTGGATGAACCAACACAGCACTGCCTAAGCGCCTGAGCTGTGAACCAGGAATTTCCCTGTTCAAACTTTGCTCCTGCCAATGGGTTCTTTCTGCTTCGGTGAGCATGTCCCATGCTCAAGGGCTGTTAAAGCAGGTATACGTGCATTGAACGTAGCAACAGAATTACTCCATGCAGGTATAAAGAAAAAAACAAGTATACACTGTGCAAAGATTGTATGAGTGTTCAACATGACTTGTGAAAGAGGGCTTGTTACTTGTGAAGAGGACTACCAAATCCAGACAGTTGGGGTATGTAGCCCACCACTGTCTTCTCTGAAAGGATGCAGCTCTTCAGGGTTTCAGGCAAACCCAGACAATAAGGAATGTACATTTTGTGACAGGTCAGTATTGCTATATGTAAGCTGTAAGTGGGCTGGTTCATGTCACCAGAGCAGTGTGGGAGAGCTGGTTTTTCTGTACCTGGATTTAAATATTCAAATGTCAACTGTGCCCATGGTCATTCCACATATAAACATTTATGTATTCAATTCTAGCTTGCCATTTTTACTTCATCAGGTCCACCTGGTCTCTTAACACCAATCACGTAATAGATAACCATTAATGAGAAGACAGGAGTATGTGGTGGTTGTCAACATGATCCAGGCCAGTATATTAGCCTGCCCTGGCTTAACCACATGCAGGTGCACTTAGTGTGATCATGGCTGGTTCTGCATCGGGCATTCGCTCCACATTTTCTCAACAATGAGGAAAAGGTGCAGCTCAAAACCACATTTAAATACCCTGGGCCAACACCATACTGACTGCAAAGTCACCCCTAAACGGCCATAAAACGGCCATAAATCTATGCAAAAGGTATCTTAAAATCCGATGGTCAAAGAAAGTGAAACAGCATGCAATGTAAAGGGGAATTTCTGTTCCAAAACATGGGTTTGCTAAAACAACAGCGGGAAAAGCCAATGCAGAATCGCGCCTAGAAGGCCTAAGAGAAACGCTAGGAAGAAATTAGTTCAGCTGCTGATGTAACTCTGTGCAGAGAGAGAACCTCCCTCAGCATCTATTTGAACCTGTGTGGCAGCCCATGTCTTATAATGGAGAACCCCTCATGTTCTGGATATGTAGAGTACTTTACCAACTTTCTCTCTGCGAGAAGGGTCACAGTCCATGAAATTTCTCAGCATTCTCTTGGTTTTGTGTTCTTGGCTGAGAGTAATCCCTCTCTCTATCCTGAACTGGCAGGAACAGGTTGGTATGGGGAAGAACTTGGTTCTATTCTGCAATACCCATGGGCGTCAACTACGGGGGGGCTCGAGGGCTCGAGCCTCCCCCGAAATTTCCCAGGGGGGGCTCAGCCACCCCCGGCAAAATGCTCGCCCAGTCGGCCGTCGCCGCCTCTCCTTCACCCCCGACCTGCCCTGCCTCCCTGAGGCGGGGGGGGGAGAGAGGCGGCGGGGACATAGTCGCCCGCGCACTTCGTGCGGGCGGCAGTCCCGGCCAGCTGGCTGCCGTCGCGGGTCTGCCTCCCTGGGCCGGGGGGGGGGGAAACGGAGCGGCCGGGACATAGTCGCGCGCGCGCTTCGCGCGGGCGGCAGTCCCAGCCAGCTGGCTGCTGCCGTGGGTCTGCCTCCCTGGGCCGGGGGGGGAGGGAGCGGCAGAGACATGGTCCCGTGCGTGCGCGCGCGCGAAGCGCGCGCGCATGAGAGAGCCCCTGCCCCCCCAGGGATTTAGAAAGTCAACGCCCCTGGCAATACCCACACAAAACCAGTGTGGTGTAGAGATTAGAGTGCCAGACTAGGGAGGATCGGGGCACCCAGGTTTGAAGCCCCACTGTGCCATGGAAGTTCACTGGGGGACCTTGGACCAGTCACTCTCTCAGCCTAACCTGCCTCACAGGGTGGCTGTCGTCAGGATAAAATGGAGGATGTGAGGATGTTGTGAGCCTCTTCAAGTCCTTACTGTGGAAAAATCATGGTATAAATCTCTAAATAAATAAATAACACCCTGTTTGGATGGCACATAGTCTCTGTGCTTTATAAAGAGATGGCTATGATTCCCACTCCATTTTTTTCATTTCATTCCTACTAAAAAGCAGCGCATTAGGCATTTCTCAAACTGAAATAATCATGGGTGTGAGGACAGCCTGACCAAAATTATATCCACGTATAGTAGCTCCTTATCAGTAGCTCCTTAACAGCCAAGACTGTTAACAAGAAGCAACCCCCCCAACCCTCTGTGGTCTGAACTCTGCTTCTTATTTCTTACCTCACCACATTGGGCTGAATCATATTTAATTTTAAAATCGCAAGACAGTGACCTATTTGAGGAAAAGGGGGGAAATATACCCACACAGAGCCTGGACCAAACCAACTAACCAGGTGATCATGTGACTTTTTCAATCACTGAAAAGCACCCATTATAAATAAATATAAAGGCTTTGGGGGGGGAGTGTCTCTGTATTTTAAAAGACTACAGCATTTCCATTACCACCTTAGTACAGCAGTCATGAATGAGTCATTCAGACATTTTGTCTTTTCAGCAAAAAAAAAGAAAGAGAAATGCTTCTGTGATGCAGTGTGGGGCTTTTATCTGTGTATGCACTAAATTTACAATCCAGGGTATTAATAGATATTTTATCCCTCCTCCCGCTGTCTCCCTCATGCATCCTATGAGAAATATGGGCATCCTATAAATAATGATGATAATAATAATAGCAATAATGCTACTAGTTTTACCACACTATTCATAAAAGTTCTTTATGACATGAGGATAAGGCACAAGGTTGGTTAAAGCAGTAAAATAGGATTCAGGAAGGGGGAAGAAACCTCATTTTTGTTTTCAACTTAAGGCACTCGAGTGCAAATTGCTCATGTTTGCTTTTCTACAGAAGATTACCATGAGAGGTAAGATCTTATTATCAGCAGTCCAAAATCCCCGGTTCCCAGTAAAAGCCAGTGCTTAACAAATTGGACCTGGTGACTGGCATATTACTTGCTGAGGGCCATAGCTCCCGGGTAATTTTGAACTCTGGCCCCATTTAATTACACACTGATTGAGGGCAAAGCTATGTGAGATACTGGAAGAACCATTAATGGTTCTCTCAAGCAGTTTTTTAAAGAATTGGTAATCCTGAAGCAGCTGGGAAGGAACATGAGATTTGGATTGGACCAATGGGAAGAGGAGGTTTAACTCTTCCCTTGTGCCATTTTTCCTGACCTCAGATCCCATCCCCTTTCTTTGACTTGCTATTTCCTTGCTGTCAGGGATGGGGAGGGGAGTACCAATTACTTATACAGTGGCTTATATGTCAGGAAGCAGTTTGCAGTTGGGGAAAGAACATGTGTGAAAGGGGAGCTTTTAACCCCTTTCCCTCATTATCACAGCCCCAGTGAAAACCAGAGGTCTCACAGTTGCTTTTTTTTCCATAAAGAAAGGCTTGCAAGATTCAGTCATGAATCTCATGTAGTCTGGTCTGGAAAGGAACATAGTTTTTCGGTAGGGAAAACAGAATGCACAAATAAGAACAGGATCCCTGATTGTACTGCCTTGCTCAGGTCTCCCTAGCTCCAATAAAATCTTGAAGACCGTGAAGGGTTTTTTATTTAAAAAATTGTACTCTTGATTATTATTATTATATAAAAAGTTGATTGGAACAAACTGACTGAGTTGCTCAGTAATGTATTGAACATGGGATATTTTACAGATATCCCCTGAAATGGAATGCAAGACTTGTACCATCAAGCAGTGAACGTACTTCTGCATCAGCAACATGAAAATGGGACATGTTAATGTATTTGAGTAAACTCAAGAAATGAACTTTCAGTTATCCCAGAGGTCAGCACTTAGAAAGCAAAGCCTCACATGGGACAGACCTTTGGCCCTTGATGTTCAATTGCTGCCTCACACTCTTGAGTCAGCCTTGGGAAGATCTGAAGTAGCAGCCAGAAATGTGTACCTATGCTTGCAAAGTGCAAACTGAATTTACTACAGATTGTGATTCTGGATCCTATTAATGAGTTTGTGTGCAGATAATCGCTGCCATGGAGCAAGCTTCCTCTCCCACTGAGATTTCAGGTTGCCCAAGGGCCCATGGAAAATCATTGATTTTGCACAAACAGAAGTTTTAGTGGAAGTACAGCCCACATCAGAGACTAACACAGAGAGAACTTGTTCATAGGATCCAAGTCAATATATATTTCCCAGTCTAAGCATCCAAGGTGACTAGGCATAAAACTAAAATTGTAAACCATCCATAAATTATAATTCAGCAACCAATACTACCAACACAGGTAGGTAGAAACTTTATTGTATATGGCCAGGCCATAGGCCTTCACAATCTAAAACAAAACACATCAGTAAAATATAACAGTATAATGCACATTATCTAAGACTTAGTCAACTTTAAAATCATATAATTTCTAATAAACTAGCTAGCAGCAGCTGTATCAATACTTTCCTCGTTGCTACATTTGCTCTTATTTTCCTGGCAGCTAGAGCAAAAAGTGCCATCCTGTTGGAAACAAAAGAATCTATACCAACACAAAAGACAGTGAAAGCAGTTGTGTAAAAGAGCAGAAACTGAAGCAAATCTAAATAAAACCCAAGAACACTGAGTATCTTCTGTCCTGAAGGTGATAATGGCACCTAAACGACAGTGGCATAGATGTTAAGTGGGTGTCTTCAGACAAAAATGTGTTTTAGTAATACCCTGCAAAATAAATATAATCTGCAACTGACAAGTCCATCTATTTCCAAAGCCAGTGATTACACGGGGCTGCAGTTCTGGAGCTCTTAATATAAAACATTTGAGTTTTAGGGGCTCACCTGACCCTCTGAGCCATCTCTTGTTCATTGACATATTCAGATAGACAGCTCATTTGGGTAAAACCATTTGCAACGCAGACATTTTTCTGGGCATATAATCAGGTGTTGAATTCACTAGGACATGGTACTTGTTAATCTAATTTCATTATTTAATTTATTAAAACAATAAAATGAAGCTTCAGTGAAGCTGTCATACTTATGTAGGCAAAGCTATTAATACAT
This sequence comes from Lepidodactylus listeri, assembly GCA_029233225.1. NCBI lineage: Eukaryota > Metazoa > Chordata > Lepidosauria > Squamata > Gekkonidae > Lepidodactylus > Lepidodactylus listeri. The sequence continues at coordinate 41,863,975 of JARCFY010000013.1, forward strand.
GAGACAACGCTTTTATAAGTCACATTAAAGTTTAACGAATTAGCCATTAGAAATGGACTCCAGAGGTGGCCACTGAATGAAGTAGATTTGTATGGGAAAGCAGCTTCAGGACTGATGAGTCAAACAATGAACAGGGTTGCGGTGTGATGGTTTATTTACCCCATTGTTTGGCCTTGGAAAACCTGACCCTGCTTCCCCAAATCTATAATACATCTAAGCAGTACCTCTGCTCATTATGACTTGTCTCAGTCTATTCCTCAACTTTTATTTCCATAATATATTATTATGAATATAATAGAAGGGTTTAACAAGTCAGTGGCCTGTAGTTAATTGAAATATACTGTATGTAGTCTTGCCATGGGCAAGGCTTCAGTTCTTCTTGAAAATGGGATAGAACGTAGAAAGCCACTTAACAGATTCAAGCACCATTATGACCCAAAGAAGCACTGACAGAAGAAGAGGGGCCATGGGGGTGGGGCCCCCTCAATGGCATCAGCTGCAGAGGCACTTTCCCTGGCCCACAATGACCCCCCCGAGCTGTAGAGCCCTGTGCTCCCCCACAAAGAACCTGCACTCACATCAATATGGGATTCACAATTTCCATCCCTGCTCACCAGTGGAAATAAGGCAGTCAGCCGGAGCTGATAAAAGGGCAACAATCGAGCACCAGGCTCCAAACTTACTTCTGGAAACTCTGGTGGGTTTTTTTTGGAAAAGGGGATGGAATCCAAGAGGTACTCAGGGCAGGGACAATTTATAAGGGCTGAGTTGGTCCTGCAACCTCTCCAGGGTGCTGAAGAGATTTATTTCAACTGTAGTTGCTCCTGTGGTATTATTTATTCCCAGTTCATGACCTGACAGCTTTGTGACTGATTAGGGACTTGTCTGAATGCCAGCCTTGACCTTCCATTGGGCCTAGTTTACTTCCCATACATTTTTGCAGAACCGGATCTGGACAAGCACAAGCTTCCAAAATCCATCTTCATGTGATGGTTTTCCTTATTCTTGTTAACAGTATATTAAACTTAAATTCAATAAATGCTATCACAACAATATACAAAATCTTAAATTGCGTGCACTGAGCAAAATGCATGCAAAAACAATAGAATATTTGTGATGGTCTGCTAAAATTTGCCTTGTCTAAGACAGATAATTTGATCTTGTAAACATGAAAGCCCTCTGGTGCTGGCAGTTTAGTTACTGGCTTCCAGTCGGAGCTGCTGTGCGACACCAGCACAAAAGGTGGTCTCGATTCATATTTAACATCCTCTTTAGCATTACGGGGCCCCTCAACTTGTGACATTCAAGACACAACCACACATGGCTTGTGAGTTCTCCTAAATTCCTGCCTGTGTGGTGGTTCATTAAGATCAGGACCACATGCAGATGAGGGGCTTCAGCCTCCCCCAACACAACTTTTCCAGCATAAAACAGTCCCAGGGACTCAATGTGTGTATTCCGTAGTGTGTCATGCGCAAAGATTGGAGTTTGAACCTGCTGGCAGAGACCTCTTTTTGTCAATTTAAACATGGTACATTTGGCCCAACCTGGATGGCCCAAGCTAGCCTGCTGTTATCAGACCTTGATAGCTAAGTTGGGTCAGCTCTGGTTAGTATCTGGATGGACCAAGGAAGTCCAGGGTTACTATGCAGAGGCAGGCAATGGCAAACTACCTCTTAACATCTCTTGCCTTGAAAACCCTACTGAGTTGGCTGCAACTTGAAGGCACTTTCCACCACCAGCTAGTACGTTTAAGACATTAAATGATAGGCCTTTTTCAATTCTCAGTTTTTACATTTACTCCATGGAACATTATTATAGACATAGAAAGCTGCTTTACACTCAGTCAGGCAATAGCTCAGTATTGCCTCCTCTGATTGCCAATGGCTCTCCAAGGTTTCAGACAAAGTCCAGTTCTGGTCACCGCACCTCAAAAAAGATATTACAGCATTGGAAAAAGTGCAGAAAGGGGCAACTAGAATGATAAAAGGGTTGGGACACTTTCCCTTTGAAGAAAGGTTGAAGCACTTGGGGCTCGTTAGCTTGGAGAAATGACGGCTGAGGAGTGATGTGATCGAGGTTTATAAGATTGTGCATGGGATAGAGTAGGTGGAGAAAGAAGTACTTTTCTCCCTTTCTCACAATACAAGAACTCGGGGGCACTCCATGAAATCGCTGAGCAGTCAGGTATAGATAGGAACTCTCAGTCTGGGGCAAGTGATGCACTGTATTCTTGGTGCTTGGGGGGGCAACAGTGGGAGGGCTTGTAGTGTCCTGGCCCCACTGATGGACCTCCTGATGGCACCTGGTATTTTTGGCCACTGTGTGACAGAGTGCTGGACTGGATGGGCAATTGGCCTGATCCAACACTGGCTTCTCTTATGTTCATATGTTCTGGTACCACAGATCTTCCCAAGCTGGAGATACCAGGGACTGAAGCTGGAACCTTCTGCACCAACATCATGTGCTTTTCCACTAAGCAATGCCCCTGTCCCTATTATACACTCTAATGCACTGTAGTGTATGCAATGGGAAACCCTTTTCAATGTGCTTTTAAATACACAGCCTTAGTTATGTCCTTTCATAACAAAGTATACCCATTAATACCTAACAGCTGTACAGCTAGAACTGGATGAAGGCATGTGTACAACATATAATTTAAATACCACATATTCCATGTATATAGAAAATAAAACAGCAATGAAAGTACAATTTCTCTTCTTTTTGTCTATTTATTTTTTTTACCATTTTCCTAGGGCAGACAGATCATAAAGCACCCCTGCAGACAGCTTATCTCTGGCATACGAAGGTCAGTCTAACTTGTTCCAAAAAGGCCCTAATGTAGTCTGGATCTCAATGATACCAAAGGCAGAGGCAGATCTGATTCATTAGACCAGAGAAATTGTGTAGCTGCTGCATGCACAAAAGTAATACTTTTGTAAAGGATGATAAATCCAGCAGCACAGGATTAACTCCACCAAATAGCTGGGGCGTTTGTTTAAATGAATATGAAACGGCCTGCCCTGAATCCTGCTTTTGTGTCATTTGGGCTTTTGTCCTTGTTGGAATTCTTCTGAAGATGAGCTCTCTGACTTAACGATGAAGGTAATACATGTAAAATGGGTTTATAATTGGCAATTCATGGTGGACACAAAGAGGCAGGTGGTGACCTCAGGCCTTAAGCCAGAACACACTGGAACTCTTTCTCCCTGTGTAAACAAGCCTCAGAATGAACACTTCTGATTTCTCAACCCTTCAAATGACTTCAGAATCACTGGGGAGAAAAGGCTGAATTTGGCCTGATTCAGTGCCCTTGTAAGCTGACTCCTGGTCTGGTTCACACATGCATGCTCACAACTTGAGGACTACAGTGTCATGTGTTGATGACCGAATACTTGTGTATCCCCTGGTTTGGCTCACATTTTGTTTGCTGGTCAAGAGCACGGAGTCAATTGTTTATAGGGCAGTTCAAGCTTGAGCCTGTTTTGGTGGGTTAAGTTCTGTGTAGTCAAAAAGTACACTGCAGTGCAGCTGGCAGCATTTCACACATGTGCATGCTCTCACAGGCTAATGGGAGTCCTAATCCACCCCCCTCCCAGAACTGTTGTCACTATACCTGTTATTTATTTTAAAAACCTTGATGTTCCTCTGATAATTATAATTAATTATTGTATGGCATTGTGTGTAGAATAGTCAGGAGATCTTAAGATTGTCTGGTAGTCAGAAGTTATGTACCACTAGATGGTGAGTGAGCTTGACTTGTTTTTTAAGGCAAGAGACATTTCAGGCAAGATGCCTTTGCCTGCCTCTGTGCTGTGCCCCTGGTATTCCTTGGATGTCACCCTTCCAAATACTAGCCAAGGCCGACCCTGCTTAGCTTCCAAGATCTGATGAGATCGGGCTAGCCTGGGCTATCTGGGGGATGTTCCTATATGTTAATGTTAACCTTATTTCATGCATGTGTATTATTGCACAGTCTTGCACAAGTTATAATCCCCCATATCATTTAATTACTTGGCCCAACTATCATTGAACTTGGAGGAGAATTGTTTTTACCTAGTGTGTAGATGTAACAACAGCCTCAAGGCAGAAGGAAATGAGGCTCCTCCACTATCACAGCTACTGTGCAGCTGCAAAGCTGCTTCTACAAGTTGCTGGAGTTGGACAGTGGTAAGGCGATCTGAGGCTTGGCTTATGAATGACTGTAGCTGTTGAAAATGGTTCACATCACAACATCCCTAGTATGTGTAAAACAGTTCATAGTTCCTGTTTGGTGTAGTGGACTCTAATCTGGGAGAACTGGGCTTGATTCCTCACTCATCCACTTGCACCTGCTGGATGACCTTGGGCAAGCCATAGTTCTGGCACAGCTGTTCTTGAAAGAGCAGTTTCTGTCAGAGCTCTCTCAGCCCCACCTACCTCACGGGGTGTGTGTTGCGGGGAGAGGAAGGGAAAGGAGTTTATAAGCCGCTCTGACATAGGTGTAGAGTATGAGGGGGCTCGAGGGCTTGAGCCACCCCCGAAATTTCCTGGGGGCGGGGGCTCAGCCACCCCTGGGAAAACGGAGTGCCTGCCTCCGTGCCTCCCCGGGTCCTTCCGAGGCCCGGCGGCCGCTGCTGGAGAGGGAAGGGGTGGCGGGGGGGGGGGGGGAGAGGCACCGGCAGCAGTGGCTGGCGGGCCTCGGAAGGGCCTGGGGAGGCGGGGTGGTTTCCCGGAGGGGGGGGAAGTACATCATAGGAGCCCCCGCCCCCCTGGGATTTCCAAAACTCTACGCCCCTGTGCTCTGAGACTCCGAGTGAAGGGCGCGGTATAAATCCAATCTCTTCCTCCTCCTCCTCCTCTTCTTCTGAACTTATGACAGAAATGGTCTCAGCTGGACCCCATGGCTCCTAGGTTTCAATTCCAGTCTTTCCCCTGGACTCTTAAGTTCTGACAGTCTTTGTACCAGGCAGTTGAGCAGCATCATTGCTATGCTTTCCTCCCTTGCTCCTATTTCAACTTTTGTTATCTTAGGAGGGTTACTGCAAGTTATATGTTATGGATGACATGAGTTGGGAGTGGGACACATGTGCCCAACCCAACACCCTGTCAAATATATGAATGGCAGAACTTATCTGAAAGTGCACCGTTGCTCCATTCAGGTCTGGAGCACTGCAAAGGGAGAGGAGGAAGAGTTCCAGTTTCCCTCCCACAGACATTTTCACCAGTGGAAAGGCCACTAAAAGGGAAACTAGAAGCCCCTCCCCCCCTTACAGTGCTCTGGAGCCAAACAGAGGAGCAGTCTACTTTTAAGTTAAGTTCCACTGTTCATACATGTGACAGGAAGTTGCATCAGACACTTGAGTCCTGATTCTGGTCACTTGTAAGGTTGAGTCTAAAGCACTTGCAGTGAAAATGAGGGGTCATTTTATACACCATGTTAATAGTTTTGTGACTCCTTGGATTATTTTGGCATTCTATGGCTTTGAATTTTTATCCAGGGCTCTGACTGCATGTTACATCGAATACTATTGTAGAAGCTGATCCTGGAGGGGAGAGAGAGCCAGCTCATTGCACTGTGTTTGATTAACTGCTCAGCATATCATTAAAGCACTTAGCATAACACTGTTCATTATTCCAAAGCTGTCGAATCCTACCTACAATTCTATACTTTGCAAAATGTCAGAATATTTTGCCTTGGGCTGTTAGCCAGCAAAAAAAATGTTTTTTAAATTTTTTTTTTTAAACAAATGCATTTAAGAGATAATTAATTCAATCACAGAGTTTTAGGATGTAAAGCTACCTTAAAATGTCATGCAGTGTTTCTTTGAGCAGGACTAATTACGCTGATTAAACATTCCTGGCAAATGATTCTCTAATCTTTTTTTAAATGCCTTGCTTTATTTCAAGCACTTAGTGGGGTTGAGAACCACTCTTATTTAAATCTCATTCTCTTTTAATTCAGTGGGATACCTACCCATCTATTACAGCCAACATTAGCTGCTGTCACCCACAACAGCTAAACAGAACCTCCATTTTAGAGTCAGTATACGTCTAAACACTACGTGTTGGGAACAAGCAGCAGAAGAAAGTTGATACCTCATGTCTTGTTTTGTGGACTTCCAGGAAGGACCTGGTGAGCAACTGAAGGAAATTACAAAAGGTCTGATGCAGCAGTTATTATATAAATGGACAAGAAAAATCTTCCTACACCCCCCCAGATGCCCCAGATTTGCAGAAAAATCTGAAATCTAAAAAATAAAAAATGGGGGATTGAACCCCCCCAATAATAGAAGTAGCTCCTGTAGCTTTAAATAGCCATTGCTAGGCAACCACATAGTACTGCCAGCCAGCCATCAAGTCTTGGTTTCTGTCAGTAAAAGGCAGGACCCTTTCCAGGGTTGTTTTGCCCTTTGAGGGAAGACTCCTTGTGCAGCTTGGCAACTTGCTACCATGGCATGTGCATGACTCACCCAGGACAGGCTGCTTGCTATTGTTCAGCAGGAGCCACTCCATGAAAGCCAGTGCCATGTAGTGGCAGAAAGGGGATTTGAACCTGGGGCTCCCAGATCCTTATCCGACATTCCAGCCATTACACCATATTGGCTCTCAAGTGCTTGAAATAACACTCCAATAAGTGTTGGAAACAATGGAACAATGTGTGATAATTACGACATCAATTTAAGTCACTTCCTTTCCAGCCATTTCTTGTTCTCTGCACCAAGACCAACCATATCGAGGACTGATTCAGGTGGGTAGCCGTGTTGGTCTGAAGCAGCAGAACAAAGTTTGAGTCCAGGGCCACCTTTAAGACCAACAAGGTTTTATTGAGGATTCTTCCCATTTAAGCGATAGATATTCAGTTTCTGCACTGTTCACACAGATATAATAGTGAAAACCTCATGCAATAATAACTAGCAGTTATACAGAGCATTTGGTGACCAATGGCTTTTAGACATATTATCTTGTTGCAATCCTTACAGCAGCGCTGTAATTTAAGTCAGACTTTTTATCCCAAATCGTAGATGGGTGGCTGAGAGAGAGTGGCTTGTATTAGAGCTCACATCTAGTGAATTCATGGCAGAGAGGAGATTTGAACTCTTGGCTCATTTTCTGATCCACCAGCTTCCTGATTCACATATGCATGCACTTGAGTCCTCTTTTCTGGATGACTGCGCAGTTGCTGACTGGCAGCTGACTCTGTGAACTGACTCCTTTCAAAACCATTATCTCACAGGAGGTGGCCTCTGCCTGGCAATCCCAGGAGCTTTGGGAGGTGGGGCACAGGGCAGAGGAAGTGTTGCATGGCATGGTGATGTCACCTGGTGCAGCAGCAGGAGAAACTGCCCCCCCCCCAATACCGTTGCAGCATTCCGGTCACATAACAGAAAAGGACTGTTATGTGTTGCTGGGATGGTCTAGCAGTCCCTAAAAACTCTACGGTAAAGCCTCTAACCTGCCCTAAAAGCTGGCAACTCTCCTCTGTACCTTCTTTTGCTTCCATTTTGCTTCCTTGTGACCACCCCAAGGCAAATAATTCACCACAAAGGATAACAGTGTGTGTGAACATAAAGGCTAGGGTTGCTGGAACATAAAGGCTAGGGTTGCTCCAGATGGTGGCTGGAGATCTCCTGCTACTACAGTTGATTTCCAGGCAATAGAAATCAGTTCTCCTGGAGAAAATGGCTGCTTTGGAAGGTGGACTCTCTAACATTGTAACTTGCTGAAGTCCATCCCTTCCCCAAACTCAGCCCTGCTGCCCAGGCTCCAGCCCTAGAATCTCCCGGTAATTCCCCACCCAGAGCTGGCAATCCTATCTTAGGCCCAAATTCGCTGAGAACTCCTTGGATTGCTTTGAACCAGGGGTCATCAACCTCTTATTTAACAAGGGCTACTTTGAGTAATAAAAAAATTCCAAGCTACATATTATATGTATCTATATCTATATATTCTTTGTTAATATGCTAAAGTTGCTTCCTGTCCACTCCAAGTTACAGGCAGGACTGGTTCCAAATTCTTTCACACTGAAAGGCAGAGCAGGTCACAGTGAAAAGAGTCTTTGAGTCTTGCAAAAGCAATCTCTCGTGTGATCTTTTCCTGGGTCTTTTAGGGGCTGCACAAGCTATTCTTCAACAGCCAGCAAGCTACCAGTAGCTTGTGAGCTACCTGCTGGAGATCCCTGCTTTAAGAGGTGTCTCATATCTCTTTGCCTCAGAAATTCTCTCAGACCAGCAAGATACCAGTGCTCAAAAAGTACCATCTCCAGTGCTTAGATACACTTCAAAGTAGTATATTTAAGCCAACATCTTCACTCCAGGAGGAGCCAGGAAATTGTCCATGATGGTGGGCAGTCTGGTAGGCCTATTTCAAAGGGTTCCACCATTATCAAGAAATATCTGAAGGACCACTTCTACCCATACCGTGTCCAGGGACATTCAGCTGCAGAAACCTATAGATTCAAAGTACTTTAGGGATCTATATGAGGGTCTTATCAGAAGTCTTTAGAACTCCATTCCCTTGTAATTATAGGTAGGCTCTTTACTGCATGACTTCCAGCACCATCTAAAGACTTTTTAGAATCTCAGAAGGCCTTTAAAAATGAATTTTTCCTCTGCTTTACTTATAATAAAGGGGGGGGGGTGTTAAGTGAAACAGGCTGTGTACTCAATAACAGTTTTTCTGCTATGGGATAAGTTCACATCTCCCAACATCCAGTCTGAAAATAAAAAGTTACAAGTCACCAACCTGCGTGCTGATTCAGGCATCAGTTTTCCCCCTCCCCCTCAAGCTTCAGCTGGGCAATACTCCTTTATATTGCTTAAAGAGTCATGTGTCCATTAATGCACAAATATTTGTCCACCCCTCTTTTTAAAAAAACAAACAAACAAACACCCACACCCAAATACAATCCATTTTCTTTTGTTGCAAAACTGCTGTGCTGGGGGGGGGGGGGAGGATTCAATGCTCCCTCTAAGCTGTGGAGTCTTGTGAACAAAAATTCTACTTTGTGAGCTACTGACATTAAAGTTGTGAGTGAGTGATTTGGCTGCTGCATAAATTAGTTTGCTCTGGAACCATCCTTCCTGAATGAAGACAAAAATGTGTGAGCCGGAGGCTAAAAAACTATGAGCTAGCTCACACTAACTCAGCTTTGAGGGAACACTGGTTGCGATTCTTACCCTGATTTTGAAATCTATGTTAAAGAATTTTTTTTTTACTGTTTCACATTTTTATTGTGTTTATACTGTATTGCAATAAGTTGTAGACCACCTTGAATGTTTTTCTTAAAGTGGGAAGAAGGCACAGAAATGGTCTAAACAGTGTTTTGTCATTGTGACCCACTCTGAAAACCATTTTGACCAAACAATACTACATAAGTTAACTAGTCCTTCTATGATTATTTAAGCCCCTCAGTATTCTTTCAACATTCTAATACTCTGTGGGATAACACAGAGAACAGAGTTGTCAGCTGATCTACATTTTCTTCCTTCAAGAGGTATCTAAAAAAAAAATTGTACCAATGATTAGAAACTTAAACCTTGTATGAAACTGTGCAGCAATTTCCTTTGAAAGCCTAACAGTTATTTATATCAGTGTCACAGCCTGCTCAAAACAGATCCAGATTAATTCCAAATCAGTATTTGGTTTTTATTGCTTAAAAGATACCTCTCTATGGAGACACTCTTCATATTACCTACTGCCTTCATGCAAAATGATTTCTTAAGTGCAATGCCGAGAGGAATGGAAATTCACCTGAGTCTCTGTGAAAGAATTAGGAATTAATTGATTAAGAAGTAAGTGTGGTTGCAAGAATGATTCTAGTTATCATTGGTTTTCAAGAATCAGAGAATAATTTCCATGTAGACCTATCTGTGGAGAAACTTTTACATGTCCAGCCATGGAGCCTCTCTGTGTTGTGGAGGATTCTGGGAAGCACAAAGGCACACAGTTCCTATAACCACAGGGTCTTTAATTGGATCTTCCCATCCAAGGCTAACAACCGCCTAAAAGGGTAGGTGGAAGAGTTAAACCTTCCTTGTTCCCATTCCCCATGCAGGCCCAATACAAAATGGAGCCCTGCCTAGAATTACCAGCCACCAGGTCCCTGCTTTTGGGGGCTTTGATCCACCACCAGCCTCCTGGCTGGTGGGGAAAACCCCACCCCCAAACAAGGACATTGTCACGCTGGGGATGTTGTGCAGCGATGCTCTGGTTTTGGGGCAAACTCTATAGTTTTGAAGTAAAAAAACCATAGAGTTTTGCCCAAAACCCAGAGTGTTGCATGCAACATTGCCAACACGATGACGTCACTTCTGGGAGTCATCATCATGCCAGGGACATCACATGTGACATCCCGCCCAACCCCACAATGCCCCCCCAAATCCCACCACCACAACAGTGAGGGGACCTGGCAACCCTAGCCCTCCCAGATTCTGTTTCTGTTTTAAAATGCTATGGAAACCACCGACTGCTCCTTCCCTTTGGCTGGACAGCATGGACTTTGATTCATAAATGATTCTATCTCCAGACAAATGCTGCTGTGGATATGCCCGAGTTCTCCATCCTGACTGTGGTCCCTCCTGATCTTGACAGGGCATCCAACTTTAGTTCTCTGCCTACATGGCTGCTTAGGGCCAGGAAAGAAAGAACTATAGCCAAACCCTAATTCCTATTTTACAGTGCAATGTGATACATGTACAATAATAATTTAACCCGCAGTGAGCAAATCTCTCCCCCCCAACTCATCATAATTTGTGAGAACTCGCTATTCACATCTAATAATGCTCCTTCTACTTCTAAAGGCTTCAGAACAGGGACGCTGGTGCTAAGGGTTATGCTGAGATGCGCCCACTTCTTTTATGCAGTATAACAGGGTTAGATGACACGGCACCTTATCCAATTAGGAATGCGGCAGACAGACAGCATAAGTGACAATGTAGAATTTCAGACAAAACTCTAACTAGGACAGTCTGTACAGAAGGATGCACTGCAGATGGCTGCTTAAATATATATTTGCACTTTATATTAATATCATAAAAATCAGGTTTCCAGCCTCTACAGCTTGGCTGCGCCAGCAATGGGAACTTGCAGCTTTTTGGAGTCATTTGCTCAGGCATGCATGAAGTGTTCTGTCCTGCCTAGGATCAGAGTTCCCTCCCATGAACTACTGGATCAGGGTAATTGCTGTTCACTCACATGGAGCAGTAAGGTAATTTGTACTGGTCAAAAGTTGCATTGCCCTGATAGTCTGACCTTGTTACAATTTCTAACTTCCCACAAGTTTGGCGAACCCGTTTTGAATGCACTTATTGACATACAGAGCTACATATTATTTACTTATTTAGAAGCTTTCTATGCTACTTCTCAAGAGACCCCGCTCGAGGCAGTTTACAAAATAAAATAGACTAAAAACATAAAATGCCGTAAAATCAAGGACTCAAGAGCAAGTCGAACTGCTTGGACCCAGAGAACAGTGACGCAGGAAGAGGGGATGAATGAGCCTATGCCTGTTGGCGTCACTGGAGCCCTCATACCAGGCTAAGGAGATCCAGTGTGGTTCAGTGGCCAGAGTGTCAGAGCAGGATCTGGAAGTCCCAGGTTCAAATAACCACTCGGCCATGGAAGCTTGCTGGGTGACCTTGGGCCAGTCACACCCCTGGGCCTACCACACAGGACTGTTGCAAGGATAAAATGGAAGAGAGGAAAATGCTGTAAGCTGCTTTGGGTCCCCTTTGCAGAGAAATTAAGTACCAACGTAAATGAAGTAAGTAAATAAATAAATAGGGTGGCCAGCCCCCAAGTGGGAAAGGGGGATCTCCCAATTTGGCGGGCTCCAATCTACTGCTGGTCAGCTGGCTGGTGGGGGGAGCCCAGCCCCCAGCAGCCAACACCTGGCCTAGGCTGGAAGGGTGGGATAACAGTTTAATAAAGAAATAAATAAACATCCCCAGCATGATGACATCACTTTGAAGTGACATCATCACGCTGGGGGTGCCGCACGGCGATGCTCTAGTACTTTGCCCCAAATGATGATGTCATTTCCATGTGATGTCATCATGCTGGGGATGCCATGTGTGGCAACGCTGCCCTGCCCCCACACACCCAGAGAGCTCCCTCCCACTCACCCTGCCAGGGGCTGAAGAGGACCTGGCAACCCATATTTAAATGATAATGATCCCTGTAGTGCTACCAGCTGCTGGAACTTTCCTTGGCTTACTCTGAGCCATTGGTGGTCCTCTGAAGCAGCTGGAACAGGGCTGACTTATCTAAAGCAAAAAAATAAAATAAAATGTTGAGGTATCTAGAATGATATCAAAAATAATTTTTAATATTGATATTATCATGGTGGGAGGGGCCCACGAAGGATAAAGTGCCTCGGGCCCACAAAAGTCGCAATGCAGTCCTGAGCTGGAAACTTTCCTGGCAAGCTGCGAGGCCAGTCTGCCCCTGGATCTAGTGTGTGACCAGTGCACATGTCACATTTTCCTATATCAATGAAGCAAAGAATTCAAAGATTCTTGTTTTTCCAGAAACCAGGAGAGGGGGGGGGGGAGTAACACATGAATCCCGTCTACAGTGGAGTAACATCTTTACTTACACAGAGAGATCTTTCGCTATTTTCTTTATTTGCAAGGTTTTCTTGTCTTCCCTCGGTTCTTAAGATCATGGACCCATTTCTTTGCAAGGTGCCGCTAGCAGTGGAAATCCCTGAGATACTGATGAAGCCCAGGCAGCTTCTCTTGCAAGACCCTGTTAGTTCTGACAGTACCAAAGCGTTCTGAGTTGCATTTATACTGATGCTGCAGCTGTTGCTGCTTGTGGTGTCCCAGCTGAGGACGAAAATAAGATTCAGTGACACTAGAAGATAAAAGAATCGGGTACCGCAGGATGACGAGCACAGTCGCAAATAAGTGTGAACAGTCGCGACGTAGGGGCCACCTCCATGTGCTTTGCGGTTTGTCTGTGTTAAAAAGAAACAATGAAGTCTGTGTGGATGTCAGCAAGCAGTTCATTCAGTCCATGTCCCAGCGTATTGGCCCTTTCAGCTTGCCATGCTAGCAAGTGCTGAATTCAGCCTCATAGCAAGAGCAGTTTCACTCTGCAGTTGCAGTTCAGTTTGGCTTTTGTTAGAAACCAGTTCAATTCAAGGTTTCCTCTTGTTGTGCCTTTGTGGTTACAATAAAGTATCTGTTGGTGTTCTACCTCCTGTGAGGTCCTCCTGTTCATGACACTCACATTACTGATGTGCAATGATGGAGTTCTGTAGCTGGAGCTTCAGATGCGGACTTTGGTCCTAAAAGGAACCTACAGAGGCCAATATGGATCAGGGGCTGCGGCACTGAGAATGAGGAGACTTATCTCTCCCCCATGTTGTTTCCCTGATCAGAAATCCCCCCCAGGATGCTTTAAATCCCCACTAGGGAAAACAGACTGTATTATGCTATCCTGTTGCCTGCAATTGGGACAAAAAGCAACTCAGAGTGAAGGATGGCTGCCAGGCCCTCCCACTGTGGCAGGACGCCTCCTGCTGGTAACATTGCCTGCCATCATTTTGAACAGCTGCAGAAGAAAAAAAATAGTCAGTGTTGTCTGTACATGGGTACATGGGTAGCTCTAGGAATAATCAGAAACACTACAGTTTTATCATAGAGTTTCCAGTGATTTCTAGAGCTACCTAACATCACTTCCAGGTTTCCCCAGAAGTGATGTCATGGCACTGATGATGACACAGTCCTCCCCAACACTCCCAACGGCTGCCTGGCATGGCCTAGTAAACCTACATAAGGGGCAGGTTTAACCCTCGCCTTGTCCAGCACTGTGGCTCTAACCCAGTTGGAGCTCCCTGCAGCTGCTTCTTAAAATCTGGAGTTCCAATCACAAATCTCCAGCATCACATGCACATTTGGCCAGATGATAAAGACTTTGCCATTATCTTAAATGCCTTGGTGATCAAGGGTTGACAGCCTCCAGGTGGTGGCTGGAGAGCTCTTGGGATTACAACTGACCTCCAGGTGACAGAAATCAGTCCACCTGGAGAAAATAGCTGTTTTGGAAGGTGGACTCTATGGCATTAAGCCCCACTAAAGTCCCTGCCCTCCCTAGGTTCCACCCCCAAAATCTCTATGTATTTCCCAACCCGGAGCTGGCAACCTTATGGCAGGGGCGTAGAGTTTGTAAATCCCCGGGGGGGGGGGGGCGGGGGCTCTCTCGTGTGCGTGTGCAAAGTGTGCACACGCGCGCAAGGGACCATGTCCCCGCTGCTCCTCCCCCCCCCGCCACAGGGAGGCAGGCTCGGGGCGCAGGCGCGGCGACGGCGGCGGCAGCCAGCTGGCCAGCTGACTGCCGGCCGCATGCGCAAAGCGCGGGAGCATGTCCCCGCCGCCTCTCCCCCCCCGCCCCAGGGAGGCAGGAGGGCAGGCCGGGGGTGGGGGGAAGGAGAGGCGGCGACGGCCAGCTGGCCGGCTGACTGGCCACCGGCGGCGGGCGCTCCCTTTTGCCAGGGGTGGCTGAGCCCCCCCAGGAAATTTCGGGGGAGGCTCGAGCCCTCGAGCCCCCCCGTAGTTGACGCCCATGCCTTATGGTAACACCAATTCACACCTGGATGTCTTGGCAAAACTGAATTTTTGTTTAAGGCTCCCCAAATGAGAAAGTTTCACTCATGATCTGTGCAGAAGGGAGAAAGAATATGAACATGGAAAACAAAGCCGCTTTCATGCCCATCACAAACAAACAGAGGTTTGTCATGACATACGAATGTGACCCATATTTCTGAGTATCAGATATCATGAATGGCAGTGGCCCTGTGCCATGTGATTTCCAAATCCTGTTTTTGGAAAGAGAAGAAAGGACTAGCGGGGCCTTTTTCTGAGCCTGCACGTATGGGACAAAGTAGTTACAAACTCTTATTTCTACCCCCATGATTTGCAATGTACATGTTTACTTAGCAGGAAATGCTGTCTTGTTCAATGGGGCTTATTCCCCAGGAAAGAGTGCATAAGGCTTAGTTAGCTTGTTGGAGTCATATGGATTGTTTTCATAAACTGTTTCTTGCCTGCAGGAATCTCTGGCATGGGACATCTTGCTCACTGCTGCTCTCTGAGTTGTGGCACATTGTAACAAGACGGATATTCCTAATATGCAACAAGATAGATGTGTGAAACTCCTGCTTTGATCCTGCCTTCCCATTGTGTGAAATTATCCTCATCAAGGCGAAAATTCACCAGGGTTGATACTGCGTAGATATTAAATTCTTGAATCACTGTCTGTCTCCAACCAGACAGGGTAAATGAGAGCTTTCTGTGAGTGGCTGGGCTTTCTACTTCGTGCAAAATCAGGGGCTCTCATACGTTTATTGGGGGGGGGGAGGGGGTCCTTTGTGATATAGAATTCTGTTTGAGCCAGATATTATTGCTTGGTTTCTTTAAAGATTCAGTTGCCAGAGAACATCAAACATTGGCTTGGAACCAAATAAAGGCAGCCAACGTGTTATTGGCTAAAGACTAGAAAACTACAAAAGGAAGCAGGGCAGAACTGTACCATTAGAAAAACAAGAAGACACAGAAGGCAGAAAGTAACACTGCCGGGAAATAATTTATAGTTGAAATTATCTATTGCCAAGGTAATTCCTAATGCATTTCAGACACCCACATTGTTTTCATATTTGCTGTTATTATTGAACTAGCCGATTTACCTCAGTACAATCTGGAACAAACAAATCAGACTTGAAGGTTTGCGTCTCCATTTTAATTTTTGCCCCAAGGAAGAACTAGAATTAGTTTGGCAGCACATTGTTACCTGTACCAGGTGGTTCTTTGCTTCTCACATCTAAACACTTGGAAAGCAAACAGGTTGCAGGCCAGACAGACAGTCTCCTAAAAGCATGCAGTGTATTGTTTGCAGACATGTTTCCCGGAACAGGTCTGGAATGTAGGGTATCATTACCGGTTATTTTTAGTTTCAGGTGGGCAGTAGGGTTGCCAGTCCCCAGGTCCGGATGGGGGTTCCCCCACTTCTGGGGGTGTCAATCTGCCCCTGGCCAGATGGCCGGTGAGGGAAGCCCCACCCCCAAGCCCCGCCCCCAAGAGCAACCACCCGCCCAGCCGCTCCCCCTCCCCAACTGGGCGATTTAAAGGGCTTCAGCTGATCAGTGAAGACCACTTAAATCTAGCAGGAGGGAGGGAGAGGGGTGGTCACTAGCTGATCTACTAAATCCTTTTAAATCAGGCAAGAGGGGCGGGCGGGAGAGGGGTGACCAGGCGGGTAGTCACTCTTGAGGGTGGGGCTTGGAGGCGGGGTTCAGGGGCATCCCCACCCATCCCAGAACATTCCCCAAATCCTCCCACTGGAGCAATGAGGAGATCTGGCAACCCTAGTGGTCAGCCATGCTGGTCTTCATTAGGAGATCAAGATATTATTGGGCATTGAAGCACTTATATTCACCTGATATAAGGCATGGGGTTTGATTACATTGTTTATTGTACCACTGATTGTTTTATTGCTTTTACTGTTTTATTGTTTTACTGTATGTTGTAAGCCTCCCTGAGCCCACGTGTGGGATAGGGTGGGGTATAAACTGAATAAACAAACATACAAACACACAAATAGTAGCTTAAAGATCTAAAAGATTTCCAGGGCAGGCGTTTTCAAGAGTCAAAGCTCCCTCCATCAGATCTAATTATAGGTGTTTTGGCGCTTGAAAGCTTACACCCTGGAAATCTTTTTCAGAGGGTAGCCGTGTTAGTCTGCAGTTGCTAGATTCGAGTCCAGTATTACCTTAGAGACCAACAAGGTTTTAGTATCTGGCAAAGGGAGCTTTGATTCTCAAAAGTCAGAAAACTTGTTGGTCTCTAAGGTGCTACTGGACTCGAATCGAACCACCCTGGAAGTTTTGTTAGTTTTAAAGATGCGAGTGGACTCAGATCTTGGTTATTTTTAGGAAGGTGTGTAAAACCATTCTTTTCTGGATGACTTCCACGCTGCTTTTTCTGATATGCTGAAGACATCAGAAAAGCAAAATAGATGTTAAAGTTGGGCTAATTTTGTGGTATGATGTTGATTTATGTTTTGCAATTTTGTTGGAAGTCTTTTTTTTTGCCCTGTTGGCACTTTGTTAACTGCCTTCTTTCCCTGGAGAAAGGTAGGATATAAATGTTTTAGCAAATAAACACATAAGTTGTGAAGGGGAGCATCAGGTCCGAGCTGAGTTTGGCTGGAAGAAGAGTTTGGCTGTTACACCATCTGGCGTGCTCATGCCAAGAACATGGATGACAACTATACAGTGCTTCAGGGGGAGGAGCCATAAGAGACAGACCACAGTGCTGGCACTGGGCATTGCTGGGATGGTGCATGTATATTTGTATGGAGACCTGTGCCAAGTGCAATACATGGGACAGAAACTCACTAAAGCACAAATCACAGACCTTAAGGAAAGGAATGCTCTGGTAGCTACAGGGACCGCTGGAATAAAGATAAACTGCAAGATCAGTAACCTTATTGGCGTGATGAGTTTCATGGATCTCACAGACGTGATGTTCTGTGAAGTCCCAAAACACAACATAATCACTGGGAACCAGGCTTGATAACGTTATGTGTCCAAAATTACATACTCAATTCAGATCGTAGTCCTTGAGTTGGAAGGGATTCTATAGGCCACATAGTACAACTCCCTGCTTAGTACAAGAAATCCAGAGTTGACATTCCTGAGGGATGGCTGGATGGCTATGTAACCTATGCTTGAAGGCCTCCACTGAGAATGCGCCCCCCCCCAGGGGTGGTGGTGATTGATTCCATTGTTGAACCATTCTTACCATTAGGACGTTTAAGTGAATTGTGCCTATAAATTAAACCCAGTGTATCTAATCTTGCCCTCAGGACAGTGCTTGATTAAAACATGCCGAGGCCCTAAACTATGTCAAGTTTGAGGCTTCATAGCATCATCAAAATAATAATAATGATTTAGTAATTTTTAGGTATTTAGAGGACTGTCACAATCTGAGACCCTAAACTGTAATTTACTTTGTGCATAAATCTAGATTTGCCTTTGTGGCAGCAGAGAACAAGTGTTTGCCCTTTCCCGCAAGGCAGCCCTTCAGGTATTTGAAGATGGCAGTCATGTCCAATGCTCCCTCAAAGCTTGTGAGAAAATTGTACTTTGTGAGCTACTGGCATTAAAGTTGTGAGTGAGCGATCTGGCTACTGCAAAAATTAGTTTGCTCTGGAGCCATCCTTCCAGAGCAAAGACAAAAATGTGTGAGCTAGAAGCTAAAAAACTGTGAGCTAGCTCACACTAACTCAGCTTAGAGGGAATACTGGTCATGTCTCCCCTCAGTCTATCTAGACAGTGTTCTTTTTTGTGGGCTGAACACACCCAGTTCCTCCTTCAACTTTTCCTTGGCCCTCAACCATCCTTGTTGTAATTCGTGGAACAGTCAAGATATAGTCCTAATTTTCAGCAGTTATACAGAGATCTCTTGGGCGATTTCTGAAATGTTTGGAACAGAAAATATTCTTTGCATAAATATATATTTTAAGATGTATATAAATTATAAAAGGGAAAAAAGAAGAATCCAAAGGAAGGCAAACCCCTCTTTTTATAATCACTCCACCAGACTTGCGCCTCAATTTCCATTCATTCATTCTGCCTTCCATGAATTAGCTCCATCACCTTGTAAACACAAAGACAGAGAATAGAGAAAACATTCCAATTACTTTTCTATAAAAGAGTTGGGAGGATTATATGGACAGGGTAGTAAATATCAGAGCCATTCCATCACTTGGTGGGAGAACACTGATTTATCACAAGGTTTTGCAGAACACACTTTTTTCCCAGGATAAGACAATAGAAGCAACCTTAGAATTCCAATTTTATGCTCTTTTATTGAGTCAAGTAATGTTAAAAGAAATTTATGGAGCTATTTAGAAGTCAGAAATGTTAATATGTTAACATGCAAAAGAGCATACAGCAACTGTACTGCACCTGGGTCCAGAGCAGAATGCTCAAGCAACTGCTTCACTGCCTCTGTACTGAATGCATACATGTGAAGCTGCCTTACCAAGTCAGACCATTCATCCACTGATGTCAATGTCATTTGATCTGACTTGTATCAACTCTCCAGAGTCTCCAGTAAAGGTGTTTATCTGGCTGTTTTAGCTAAAGATGCCAAGGATTGATCCCGTGCCCTTCTGCATGCAGAGCGGATGCTCTCCTTCAGAGCCATGGTCCCACCCCATCCAGGGCAACCACACACTCACAAATTGAGAGAAAATAAGCCTCCTATTGGTCAAACAGAGAGAAAGAGAGAGAGAGAGACTGGGAATGCACCCACTTCCTGTAAATTTAATCAACTTCCTCATCTAGAAGTGACAAACTTTCCTTCAGAACAAAAGGGTACTGCGGGACAGAGCACAGATTCTGAAACAGGTGAACTCTGCTCATCTGTACTTTCCTAGAGTGGGAGAGCTAAAATATTACCACTTACACCCTACATCCAAGTGAAACATCAACACCAGTGCAGAAGGTGTTTCACAAAAGAAGTTCTGCTCTGAGAAATTGCAGTTTCACTTGCAACTCACCAGATTTGCAAAGGAAGAGAGGGTTTTTGTCCAAAGCTATAACTAGCTCATTTTGCTCCCCTATACAGTTATAGTAGTTATTTTGGTTAAAAGGTAAATACATAAATAACAAGAGTAATAATAATAATAATACAACATTTATTATTTTCATGATATATTTTTTCCCTGAGCCCTTCAGCTTTGTGTGCCTGAGGCCAGTGTCTCATTTGCCTTGCCCTTGTTACAGCTCTGTTCGTGTCCCTTTAATAGCTGTAATAGCAAGAGCCAGTTTGGGGTAGTGGTTAAGAGCGGTGGACTCTAATCTGGAGAACTGGGTTTGATTCCCCACTCCTCCACACACAGCCAGCTGGGTGACCTTGGGTCAGTCACAGTTCTCTCAGAGCTGTTCTCTCAGCCCCACCTACTTCACAGTTTGTCCATTGTGGGGAGAGGAAGGAAGAAGATTGTAAGATTCCCCACTCCTCCACACACAGCCAGCTGGGTGACCTTGGGTCAGTCACAGTTCTCTCAGAGCTGTTCTCTCAGCCCCACCTACTTCACAGTTTGTCCATTGTGGGGAGAGGAAGGAAGAAGATTGTAAGATTCCCCACTCCTCCACACACAGCCAGCTGGGTGACCTTGGGTCAGTCACAGTTCTCTCAGAGCTGTTCTCTCAGAGCTGTTCTCTCAGCCCCACCTACTTCACAGTTTGTCCATTGTGGGGAGAGGAAGGAAGAAGATTGTAAGATGCTCTGAGACTCAAAGTGATGGGTGGGGTATAAATCCAATCCAAGTCTTCTCTAAATGTCCCCTGCTGCTCATCTCCTCCCTCTCCTCCCTCCCTCCTCCCCCTCTTCTTCTTCTTCTTCTCATACAAGGGTGAGAGGCACTGCCTCTGTCAAAAGTCCCCTCTCCTAATCACATATTAATGGACAAGAGTCCATTCCACCATTCCATGTCTGGTCACAGAAGCTTCTTCCTTCCCAGCAGCTTCAAGAGCTCTCCCCCTACCCCGATTCATTACAACTAATCCCATAATTAAAGATGTATTTCAGGATTAAACAAATGGTACATGAGTTATATCTAAAACTCACATAATCTTAACTATACATGCTTTCCTCTCCAAAATCCCTGCTCACAAATGCAACAAATTATTTAATGCAGAAAATCTGTTTGAAAGCCTCCTCCCTACGAGGCAATCTCAGCAATAACTCATCCTTAAGAGACAGCTGAAATATGCACTGCTTTGAATTGTTTTAATATTGTGCACGAGGGAGTGGGGAAGAGAATTAAGTGCCTTATGCTGCTGGCTTCTAAGTATCAGATGGATCATCATAAAACCAAAAACGTAAAAATCATTTAGAACTCTTTTAGGACCATATGTTCAACTTTGCAGATGATCATCAACTATAATGCTGCGCACCACAAAGCTAAAAGATAGAGAGATAATCGGTGCTCAATGTAAAAGTAGTTATATAATCAAATCATACTATGGTCTTTTTATTGCACCATTTATGGCATGCATATGTGCCTATATACAAACACATGCATGCAGAGAGGGTCCTTTATGCACACCCAATGTGGATTCATGCAAACCACACCTAAGCTCTTAGAGCTAAACAATTAATGAGAAGAGCACCATTTCAGATTGCAGTGTATATGTGGTAGAGATTGTTCCAAATGTTTCATCTCTGTGGTTTCAATGCAAAAATTCCAATTTAACTGTTCTCTTATGCATCTCAAACCAGTGATTCTTTATTCAATTAATTCCTTATATACCCTGGCACCATTTTTTCTCATACAATGTATTCATTGAACATTATTTGTGCATTGATAAAGCAACACAATAATATGTACCATATAAGGTACACACACACAGACACAATCACACATTGCATATAAAAATGGGCAACATAATAGAAATCAGTACCATAAAGCAAAAAGTGGAAATGTAAAATCATTAAACACATATGAAAAGAAACAGAATAAGGAACTCCGTGCTGCAGTTGTGTGGTGCGTAGCAGGACTTTCAGAAAGGTTCATGGCCATGCTCTCAACTATATACATAATTAAATATACAGTATACATTAAGAACATTTGTGGCAAATAATTTTTGGTTTTTCACAACAAGCGCAGCAATGTTCACAAAGCAGCATGCCTTTTTAAAAGGAAAACCAGGCGGGGGCGTCACAAGCCAACAGCACAATCTCTGCTTATGGTAGGGATTCTCTTGTAGAAGAAATGACTATTGTTATAAATGAGCCTTTGATATTTATCAAAGACACATTTAATTGTTTACAACAATAGTAATTTTTCAACTAGAGAATCTCTTCTGGTTGCAGAGATTGTGCTTGTTGGCCTGCAAGGCCACAGCCTGCTTTTACTTTACTTTTTCAGGGTCTCATTCTCCAGGGCTAACATGGCAGTTGGATGCTGCCCCAGGAAATCTGAAGGTCACCTGTCAATTGCTTTGGAAGCCACTAATTCACTTAGGTGAGGACAGCAGTACTTGTGACCCACCAAGGTCACTTAACTCAGTGAACTCCTAGGGCAAGAGCCATCTAGCATACTACTGTTTTGAACAGCCTCTGAGAAGTCATGACCAGACCATTAAGAAGCCTTCCTTCTTTGTGCACAGGATCTGGTATATAGAGGTATATTAAACAAGCATGGATCTTCTTAGAGTTCTCAGGGTAGGGAAATACTGGGAGATTGGGAGGGGGGGGGGGGTGGACCCTAGGAAGGGCAGGGTTTGCAGTAGAGGGACATCAACATGGTATAATGCCACAGATTATACCCTCAAAAGCAGTCATTTTGTCAAGAGGAACAAAACTGGAGATCAGTTGAAATTCTGGGAGAACGCCAGGCCCTACCTGGAAGTTGGCAACTCCAGATGTTCTATGAGGCTTTCATGGCTGCAGGGCTAATAGCAAAAGGGTTTGGATGAAATGATAGTATGTTGGAGAAGGCCTAGATTTCTCATTCAGCGCTACGTGAAGTCCATGGGCTTTTCCCATTTTTGGTCAAGGACCGTGGCTATGTGGCACAGCATGCCAAAGGGCCCAAGTCCTGTCCCAGACATCTCCAGTTAGACAGATCAAGTAGTAGCTGATGGGAAAGGCAGGTAGGTAAGAACCCAGAAAGCTGCTGCTGCCGCCAGTCAGAGTAGATAAGCCTTGACAGACTAAAGGACACAGACTCCACATAAGGCAGCTTCATGCCTATAAGTACTCTGGAGATTTCCCCAACACATAAATCAGCAAACCATTTGAGCTTTTTATGTGCCACAGGAGGGGTCTTAGTGAGGATAAATCACACAGGATTTAAATTCAAGGCCAGCCTTGAATATCAAGGTTTAAGTAGATGAGAGAGCCACTTCATTGTTCTCAAAGGTCTGTGCTGAGGACCTCAGTTAGGATCTTGCTGGGTCTGCAGAGTGCAGGTGCATGCCTCAGCCCCCTGCTATTTCCTTGGGAGAAGCTGGTGTCTCCAAACTGCTTTGATCTCAAACCAGGGAAAAAGGCATCCTGTTTAGCAGCTTGTGGTGGGGTGGGGTGGTGGTGTAGCACTTGCTCTGCTACAAAAGGTCAGAACTATCCTTCCCCTCCCATTCCAGTGACATGGCCCTGATTCAAATTTGGTTTCTTTCAGCAGCTATGTAAAAAAACTGAGCACACTGTGAGATCCAGTCATGCATCTGGTTCCACTTCAGACTGTATGTGGGGCTCACACACCAATAATTTTTACCAAAGGTTAAAGCAGCTCATCACAGACCTAGTTTAACTCCCTTAGTTGCCAGTTTTCTGCAGGGAGGAAAATGGGGTGGGGGGGCATATGTAGGGCTGTTCTTTCACAGAAGTCCTGGTTTGCAGGCTCAGAAGTAGTACAATACTCCTTTAGTGAGAACAAGATCTATGAGTCACACACACACAGGTTTCCGGAAACACGATATCCTCCCTGAAACAAAACTTGGCCGAGTCCACAGGCCCAGTTCAGTCCTACAAGGTATATTCTTCACCCCAGGGTCTCTGAGATACGTTGCTGGAGCTCATAGCCAGGATAAGAATACAGTAGGCTTCTAGTAGATGTAGAAGCCCTTTTAAGTCATTACATTTTTCTGTGTGTGTGAAGCAAACACATTACATGCAACACTATGTGTAATGACCATTTTGTCTGAATGAGGCATCATGCATCTCTTCAGTTTCAGTATGTGTGAATTAGAACATACAAGAAGAGGGACCTGTGATACTTGCGGGGGGGGGGGAACCTCATGGCTGAGGAGGAAGTGGCCACAGGTAAACTTCCCCCCTGGCACCGGCGGCGAGGCCCGGGCACCGCCCAGCCACCGCCGCTGATCTTCCCCTGCCCCCCTGGGCTCCGGCAGTGAGGCCTGGACACCTCCCAACTGTAGGGCCTACTGCAGAGTTTCCAGAGCATTCTCTGCACATGTGCAGGGAATGCTCTTTTACTTTTTTTGGGATTTAAATATCCCCGTATAGTATTTTTTAAGTTTTCAGATTTTTCTGCACACCTGGGGAGTCTCCCAAGTTTGCAGGAAAATCTCTCTGCCCCCCATGTGCCCCCAATGTGCGGATTTAGATATCCGCATGAAGGGGGCGCCTTGGCTATTAGTATATAGACAAGGGGAGGCCCGCAAGAAACTTGCGGGGAGGAGGCATTTCCTTCATCTTGCTGGGCCTGCCGCTCGCTTCCCCCATGGGCTCCCAGCAGTAGGATACTTGCGGGGGGCAGGTAAGCCTCTCTCTCCTCCCTCCCTCCCCCCTCCCTGAAAACAGCAGCGGCTGTGTGCCGAGCCTCCTCCCCCCTCCCTTCCCCCTCCCTTCCCAAAAATTGGCGGCAGCAGCTGCGCACCAAGCCTCCTCTCCTCCCTCCCCAAAAATCGGTGGCAGCCACGCGCCAAGCCTCCTCCCTCCCTTCTCCCTCCCCCTCCCTTCCCCAAAATTGGCAGCAGCAGCGGCTGCGTGCCGAGCCTCCTCTCCTTCCTCCCTTCCCCCTCCCTCCCTGGAAATCGATGGTGGCGGCTGTGTGCCGAGCCTCCTCCCCCCTCCCTCCCCGAAAACAGTGGCGGCGAGGCCCACCGCCCACCGAGCCCTCCCCCCAGCCAAAGCGTTCTCTGCGCCTGCGCAGAGAATGCTTTTACTTTTGAGGGGATTTAAATATTTCCTGAAAAGTTTTTTTTTAACATTTAGGATTTTTCTGCACACGGGGGGAGTGCCCCCTGTGTGTAGAAAAAAACTCCTCCCCCCAAGTGCCCCCCCGCACGGATTTAGGTATCCGCATGCGGGGGGGGGGGGACACTTGGGAATTAGATATATAGATGTGCTAGGAGTCCTGAGCACACAGGAGTCCAGGTAGCTTACTAGCCCAGGTCGAGGCTAAGACCAAGGAGGTTCCCAGGATAGCTGGGGCCCAGGTGGTCAGTCCCCCTGGCCTCACTGCTCAAATGTTTAAAATGCAAATTCTGAAGCTTCATTTCAACATTTCAGTGCTCGCCAACCTCAGCTGCCAGGAAACATCACAGCTGGCTTTTGTGGCAATCCGTTTCTCCACTTGCTCTGCCATTTATCTACTGAGCATGTTAACATTTTCACCCTGATGCAGAAACAAGACTCGGAGTATGCAAAATGACTGACCATGAAAATGAACTAAGCACCATGCATAGATTGATTTTTTTTAAAAAAACATGGCACATGTAATGAGTCTGGAACCATCCACAGAATAAGATCCAATGCCTTTAGATAAAGTGTTTTTTTTAAACAAAATAATAAAAAAAAACCCACTGGATTTTCAAGTGTGCAATTGCAATTTTGCTTGGTGCACATATGAGAGAACTATTAATTCATGCACTGAATGGAAAAAGGCAACTGAAACAGGTGGCCTATTACCAGACCCATTAAACAAGAAATTTATGCGTTACATATCCATCTTGAGGCAATTAGGCTCATCTCCCCCCCCCCTTCTTTTTTACGGCTTCATTGAAAACTTCTGGCAATAAAGCAATTAAAAAGTAACTATCCAAGCATTTATCTAGGGTATCAAAGACAACCAGCCCTGCCTTTAAATCAGAACCAAGCTGATTCACTTTCCACCATAGGAAAAAAAAATCCTGACAACTGATAAAGCCACTTTCTCAGCTGTCACAGGAACACAATGCTACTCTTGTCCAAGGTCTGAGCACTAAAAATCACACAGCACAGAACTGCAAAATCTTTGCCTGCTTAGTTTTCTTTGGGAAGATTGTGGATTATGAATCCATAGGAGGCGAGAAGGAAATAATCTGCAAAGGTAACTGATTTCCTGGGTCTAAATGAGAAACAGGGCTTCCTATTGTGTTTAAAGAGAGGAAGGGGCATCAGCAGAATGCCAAGTCTTCCCTCTGCTTCTATCCCATCCCACCCCGTGAACACCACCACTGCTGAGGCACCAGTTTGTCAGCTACCATACCAAGAGAAGCTGCAGAACTCAGCCAAATTCCCAAGAAGAGATTAAAACCTGTTCTGGACTGCATCCCTTCAGCATGCCCATAGGAGCTCACATAATTGAATGTTCCTCCACACTGTATTAATGCATTTTAAATATTTACAAAGCAGGAGGAGGAGGAGGGGGAGGAGGAGGAGGAGAAGAAGAATTGGTTTTATACCCCGCCCTTCACTACCTGAAGGAGTCTCAGAGTGGTTTACAATCTCTTTCCCTTCCTCTCCCCACAAAAGGCACCGTGTGAAGTAGGTGGGGCTGAGAACAACATAAAATACAGTAAAATTGTGCAGAGTCACAGAAAAATATATAAACCAATATGGAAACAAAACCCTCTATATAGAAAATGAGATGTCATGGGGAGGATTCTAGCCTAACCTTCATCCCAACATGCTACTTTCCCCTGTGTACAAGATTGTTTTATGTATGGAGGCAAGTTCAGCCATGGGATTCTCACCTGTCACTTGGTACACCTTCGGGTTGAGAAACTCCTGGAGATTAGGGGTGCAGCGTGAGCATAGGCATCAACTGTGTGGGGTCTCGGGGGCTCAGGCCACCCCTGAAATTTTCCAGGGGGGACTGAGCCCCCTCGGGCGAAACGGAGCGCCCGCCCGCCGTGCCTCCCTGCCCCTAGCCGCCACCGGCCACTAGAGCTCCCAAGAAGCCACTGCAAGAGCCTCCCCCCTGCCCGGCTCCCCTGCACCCCCCTCCCCCTCCCCGGGGCCAACTGCCCAGCATGATGACATCACCTGGAAGTGACGTCATCACGCTGGGCACGTTGCTAGGGCGACCCTCTAGCAATCATCCTGAAAACTCTATGGCACTGGAAGTGACGTCATCACGCT
The DNA here is from genome assembly GCA_029233225.1 of Lepidodactylus listeri. Lineage (NCBI taxonomy): Eukaryota > Metazoa > Chordata > Lepidosauria > Squamata > Gekkonidae > Lepidodactylus > Lepidodactylus listeri. The sequence continues at coordinate 41,890,845 of JARCFY010000013.1, forward strand.
GGGCAGTTGGCCCCAGAGAGAGAGAGAGGGAGGGAGGGAGGAGTGGGTGGGGAGAGAGGCTCTTGCTGTGGCGGCAGCAGAGGTGGTTCATCCTGGTGCGCACACGAGGAACTCCTATCTTGCAGGTGGCAACCCTACTCTCTCTCTCTCTCTCTCTCTTTTTCCTTCCCCCCTCTGGCCCAGCCCCTGCCCCCCCTGGGAAATTGGAGCATGAGAAGGGGAGGGACCTCAGCAGGGTATAATGCCATGAAGTCCATCCTCCAAAGAAGCCCTTTACTCCAGGGAAACTGATCTCTGCCATCTGGAACTCAGCTGCAATTCTGCAATTCTCCAGGCTGGATGGAACAGCGAGACACAGGCTTAACATACTAGTAAGGGCCAGACTTCAGTTGCAGGCAGAACCAGCTGCATGTTTTCATGGGCATTTGGGCCCCCTTACCCCTTTCATGGGCAGTTCTCAGCCCCCTTACCCCAATGATGGCTCTGTTCTCCCCACATCGTTGCCACTTTCCCTCTTCCCAATTGCAGCTTCCTTTCTTCCACCCTCATAGTGATTTAGGGTTGCCAGGTCCCTCCTCACCACTGGCCAGGGATGAGTGGTGGGGTTGCCAAATCCAGTTTGGGAAACTCCTGTTGATTTGGGGATGGAGCCTGGGGAGGACAGGGACCTCAGTGGGGTACAATGCCACAGAGTCCACCCTCAAAAGCATCCATTTTCTCCAGGAAACCGATCTTTGTAGTTTGGAGTCGAGTGATAATTCTGGGGGATTCCCTGGTCCCACCTGGAGGCTGGCATCCCTACTGGAGGAAGCAGAGGCCCTAGCCCTCTTGTGAGTCCCATCAATGCTGACAAATCTAAACAGGAGCATAGAAAAACTGCTGCTCCCCTTCTCTTCTTCTCTCACCAGAAAATCAGAGACCCCAAAGGGATGGAAGGGATGCCTGCTTTCCCCACAGGAAATGGGAGCTCAGCCCAGCATCTCCAGTACCAGGAAGGCCCTCTGCCAGGCTGTGGACTTTGGCAAAAGCCCCAGCCACCCTAACCCTTTTGCCCCAGACTGTTTGCAGGCCCTGTATCTGGATCCAGTGGTGGGGCCTTAGGTAGGGTTGCCAGGTCCCTACCTGGCATCCAGCGGGGGTCCAAAGCTCTGTGTCTGGAAGCTTCACGCATGCACCATGATAACATCACCTGGAAGTGATATCATCATGTCGGGCATGCTATCAAGGGATGCTCTAGTGTTCAGCTTTAAAAGTCTATGGTACCATAGAGTTTTAATGCCGAACGCTAGAGCATCCCCTGACAACATGCCCGACACATTGACGTCAGCTCCAGGCTTGATGACCCGATTCTGGCACTTTGGGGGTGGGGTTCCCCCTCGGTGGCTGGATCCAGGCCAGTGGGTTGGAGGTCTCTAGAGTGGGCAAACCCCCACCCACCCGGGGGACCTGGCAGCCCTAGCCTTAGGGTACAATGAAGGAACAATATCAGAGCCAGTGTGAAAGAGCCAAATCTACAAGTCATCTGAGATGTTCAAACCGTAGTGGTTCCCAACCTTTCTGGGAAGTGACCCACAGGCCCAAATTTACTTGGTATGATGATCCACTTAAAAAACAGAGGAAGCCCTGCTTTCATGGGCTTTGCAATCCATTTTTAGGTTGGGACTAGGGCTTCCAGCCTCCAGGTTGGGCCTGGAGATCTCCCAAAAGTACAACTGATCTCCAGACGACAGGAATCAGTTCTCCTGGAGAAAATGGCTGCTTTGGAGTGTGGACTCCATGGCATTATACCCTGCTGAGGTCCCTCCCCTCCCCAAACACCGCTATCCCCAGGATCCACCCCCCAAATCTCCAGGTATTTCCCAACTCAGAGCTGACAACCCTGGTTGGGACCCACAGGCTGGGAAACACAGGTAAACTGCTGCTGTTTGAGAATGTCGGTCGGTGCTTGTGGTCCCAGAGATGTGGGGGCTGTCGGAGCAACCATGGACTTCCCTTCAGGGGAAGAGCTGAAAGGTAGTTTTGGTTAATCATCTAACCAGAGAAGGGACACAGAATGAAAGCAGAGTGTTGTGACAGAAATTAATATCATGTCTATTCAGTTCCTACCATAAAGCTGAACTTTACAGTTTGTTTATACTCATATGCAGCTGTGAATCTTTTATGAACCTTTATCAGAGACCTGCCAAGCTTCTTATGCAAATAACTTACGCAAACGACCAGGCCATTACATGGGATATGAACCAACACCAAAGAAGGTCATTTATCTATGACAGTTTTATCCTGTCCTTCCTCCAAGGAGCTCAGAGTGGTGTACATGGGATTCCTCCCCCTCATCTTACCCTTGCAATAACCCTGTGAGGTAGAGGTGAGGCTCAATAAGACTGACTGTCCCAAGGTCATGCAGGGAGTTTTGACACCTGAGGGGGGGGGATTTGAGCTAGGCATCCCCAGACGTAGCCTGACACTAACCATGTTGCCCAACTAGCTTTCAAGTTTCATTCAGAGGGGATGAAGGGAAAGCAGAGTTGTGCAAAAGAGGCAAGGCCAGATCCCGTTCCCCGGTAATATTATCTGTCCTCTACACTTGCAGGAATTTTTGAGGAAACCGTTTATGTTTATATAATCCACACCTGAGGCCAGTGCTGAGTAAGTGCCCTGCTGAGCCTTGCTGATAGTGATTAATACACTTTTTAATACCCGCTACACTCACAAGAAGAACACCCCTTCAGTCCCACCTCAGGAAATCCCACTGCAGTAGGCAAGACGCTAAAACTTGGCTCACGCTATCAGAGAAGAGCCATTACCCACCATCGAAAGTGCCTTGTCTACATTAGGACAAAGGCTGTGCTTCACGGTATGGCTTCAGATGATACATTCAGATAGTGTTATGCACATTTAACCATGCTTTTTGGCCACTCTGATCATGTAAATGTAACATGAAAGGATCTGAACACTCACACCATTATCAATTTGTTTTTATTGTGGAAGTTCAAGAGTGCTTCCCGCTTGCCAGTTTCCTACTGCTAATCCTGTGTCTGGCAGGAGAAAAATAATGAACCCCCCCCCCACAACCCTCCATTGGGTAATAGTGTGATGTCACTTCTAGAGAAAACATGGAGGTGATGTCAGTCTGGTCTAGGAATCTCCAGAATCTCTATGGTTTTACACAGTTTCCAGATATTCCTAGAGAGGTGTGATGTCATGCTGTTCTCCACAGCACCCCTATGTCCTCACCACCCTGGACTCCTGCTGGTGGATAGCCACTTGCTGGCAACCCTACCCCCCTTGCTAAAGCCCCCAGAGAAGGACCAGCACCTCTGATGTAGGGGTAGGGTTGTTAACCTCCAGGTAGCATCTGGAGATCTCCTGCTATTACAATTGATTTCCAGACAGCCAAGATCAGTTCCCCCAGAGAAAATGGCTGCTTTGGAGGGTGGACTCTATAGCATTATGCCCTGCTTAGGTCCCTCCCCTCTCCAAACCCCACTCTCCCCAGGCTTCATCTACAAAATCTCCAGCTATTTCCCAATCCAGATCTGGCAACCCTATGCAGCAGTGAACATAATAACATAAGAGAAGCCCATGTTGGATCAGGCCAATTGCCCATCCAGTCCAACACTCTGTCACACAGTGGTCAAAAATACTAGGTGTTCTCAGGAGGTCCAGCAGTGGGGCCAGGACACTAGAAGGCCTCCCACTGTTGCCCCCCCCCCCCAAGCACCAAGAATACAGTGCATCACTTGCCCCAGACAGAGTTCCTATCTATATCTTGCAGCTAATAGCCACTGATGGACCTCTGCTTCATGTTTATCTAATTCCCTCTTGAAGCCATCCATGCTTGTAGCCACCACCACCTCCTGTGGCAGTGAATTCCACATGTTAATCACTCCTTTTATCTGTTCTAACCCGACTGCTCAGCAATTTCATGGAGTTCCACGAGTTCTTGTATTGTGAGAAAGGGAGAAAAGTACCTCTTTCTCTACGTGCTCTATCTCATGCATTATCTTATAAACCTCGATCGTGTCACCCCTCAGCCATCATTGTCTATCAGTCGTAAGACTTCCTCTCTTGTCACCTCAACCTGACTCAGGTCTTTCAACGCCCCTCCCGAATTCAGCGGTTCTGGAGTAGGCAAGCACTTATCATCTTCCACAGTGAAGACAGAGACAAAAAATGCATTCAGCTTCTCAGCCATTTCCCTATCATCCTTCAGCACTCCTTTTACCCTTTGGTCATCTAAGGGCCCCACTGCCTCCCTGGCTGGTTTCCTCCTTCTAATGTATTTGAAGAAAGTTTTATTGTTGATCTTTATGTTTTTTGCAATATACTCCTCATATTCCCTTTTTGCCTGCCTGATCACAGACTTGCATTTTATTTGCGACAGCCTGTGTTCCCTTTTATCAGCCTCACTGAGACTAGCTTTCTAACGCTTAAAGGGATCCTTCTTACCTTTTACAGCTTCCATTACTTAGTTTGTTAACCATGCAGGCTTTTTCCTATACCTATTTGAGCCATTCCTAACCTGTGGTATATATTTTTTCTGAACTTCTAAGATTGTAATTTTAAATAGTCTCCAAGCTTCCCCAATGTTTTTGACCCTTTCTACTTTTCCTTTCAGTTTCCTCCTCACATGTCCCTTCATATCAGAGAAGTTACTCAGCAATGAGATCCTAACCTCTGCTAGTGTCCATATGTAGGATGGAGTTTGCGGCATGCCTAGAAAGACCTGGTTGCAATTAGTCCCCTTTCATCTGGCTAAGGCCAAAGGGCCAACTGTTTTCCCCATTTCCTATCTCATTGCACATGGGCGTTACAGAGTCATATAATCAACAAACTAGCTCCCTGCCCTGAAGAGCTTGAAATCGGCATTTTGACAGTGGGGAAGACAACAAGGCATGAGAAAAGCAAGAAAGGCAATTGTATTAAGTGGAACATGTCAACACGCACAAGCGTCAGTCTGCCTGAAAACAGGACTAAGTTTCAAGCAATAGGCCTCAATGTAAAGGCAGATATTGTGGAGGGATTTGAAGGAGGACAGTGAGTCAAAAGGTATAATGAGTGGAAGTGGAATAGACCTGTTTAAGGGAACAGAAGACTTTGGGGGCACTCAGGATGATCAGAGGAGGGAATACCAGTGGTGTACCTAGTGTATTTGACACCCAGAGCAGATCATTTTTAAATACCCCCCTCTTCTGTGTGCCCAGGAGACACTGCCTGCTCCCATTCCCTGCAGCCTTGCCCAGCTCCCCTTTTGCTTTCTGACCAAACTTTTCAGCAGCCCCTCCTCCCAGAATCTGTTGCCTGATTGGAGGAGCTAGGGAGCTTGGAGCCCACCCAATTGCCACAGGCTACTGCAGCTGCATTCGTGGCTCTAGTGGCTTAGGTAAACAAGGTGGGCAAGGAAGAGCAGAGCTGAAGGAAGGAGCTGGGCGCAGAAAGGGCAGCAGAAAATGGGAAGCCCATCACCCCACTGATGGGCAAGAAGGGATTTGGATGCCTTGGATTTGAGAAGGGTGAGAGAGACCTTGCTGGTAGCCAAGCGCAGAGTTTGCCAGGGCTGAGTTTTCATCCAGGCATCCTGCCCCATGCCTCTGATTCCGTTCTGCAAATTTGCATCCCCCCCTTCCTCCTGTGCCCCAAAGTCAACCTGTGATTTCTTCCTCACCTCCCTCTTCTCAAGTGTGACCCGTGCTCTTTCTTGACCCACCCCTTGCACCCCTAAAAGAACAAATATCCAGGATCGGAGCTCTTTGTGGTGGTGGTTGGTGTTACGTGCTCAGTAATCCACTCCTCAGCCAGCTCCTGCAGAAACTTGGAGGACTAGAGTAGGATTGGCGCGTGTGTGTGTGTGAAGTGGATCAAGGGTGTTAATTGATTGGCAGGCCTGCCTGGGCTGTTTGCAAGGGCTGTTCTGGCCAAGTTGATTTAGAACTGACTTTTATTTTTTTAATTGGGTGCTATCAGAGTTGTAATTACAGAGCCAGAGAGATATTTCTGCTTGGTGGCAGTGTCTGCCAAGCGTTGTCCCCGCCCCCCCCCCCCCCCCCGGTCCGCTTTGGTTAGCATAAGATGCTGCTGCCCTAACGTCAGTGCAGGCTCAGCCTGCCAATGGACGTAGCTTCTTGGAAAACCATCAGTTTGCTGCTATGAAAAAGCTCCACACACACATCTCTTCTAATTCTGACCCCCCTGCAATCAGTTCCAGAAAGGGGAGGTGGTACATAGCTGCAGAAAAGCTGTAGGGTTGGTGGCTGGGAATTGCTGAGCAGCTTCCACCTTGCTCACCTCCATTCACTTGCTTGTTTTTTTCCTCCTCCTGGTGGTGAGTAGATTTTCCCTTCCATTAGTTCTGGGGTATGACAATGCACCCCCTTATGGCCTGCACCCAGGGCAGACCACTCCAGCCACCTTGCCCTTGGTATGCCACTGGGGAACGTCACAAGGCTGGGAGAAAAAGGAAAGGGGCAGAATGGTTAGGTGGCCCTTATTTCCCATTACATCCTTGCCTGCAGCCTTGGCTCCTTCAACTGTACTGATCCTTAGATAATTCAGTAAGGATTGATCCATGTTACAGGAGGATGAAATAGCAGAATGGGTGGATTAGTTCCAGACATCTGGTCCCTATCAAAACGAACAAATCCCCCAAGGAGTAACCTTTCATACAGCAACAGGATTCATCAGACTCAACACAGTAATTATAGGAAATATAATCATTGAACTTGGGAATGGGTATCAGCTGTTTCCACTTTTGTGAGGGCACCTGTGCTGCCCTGGAGGGAGTTCCTGTTCCAGAATGTGTTTACATTGCCTGTTTATAAAAGAACTTGGTGGGTTGTCTCAAAGTGTAAAAATTAAGATCCAAATCACTTTCCCCTGCTATTCATTTATTTGGCAATACCCTGTTCTGCAATGACTACTGAATCAGGGATCTGTGTTATGGAATGGTGAAACAGCAAACCCATCTGAAATTTCCCAAATAGGTAGTTCTGAAGGGATGAAAGTACATTGGCATTTGATGTCCATGCACATGCGTTCATGTGCATGTGTGCTAGAATCAAGATGTATCTTCCTTCTGCTCAGAGGTTTAACTTTTGGCAACCTAGGAAGAGACTGGAACTCAAAGAGCAACGATTCTAGCAACCTGCAGAAAGAAAACATATAAAAGGCATCCCAAAACCTCTCCGAATGGCAAAGCAGGGCTATGGACCAGACGCAATGATTTACCAGGGACTGGTAACAGACAGTAGAAACTGTCCCTGCTTTAAAAAGAAAAAAAGAAAAAAAGACAGTGGAAACATGATAGTCAAAAAGACAGAGAGATAAGGGGCAACTGTGATGACCCTATCATAACCATCAAGGGTTACAACATGTGACTGAGTCTATCTTCTGAGATGCAGAAGTTTCTGAGGGAGATCCAGGGGCTGATGCAATCTTTGACAGACCTGGTGCAGATACAAATGCATTTCTGGAATGGCATCCTCATCACAATACATATCCAGGCATCTTGAGCTGGCCAGCTGCATCTTCCAATTCAAATTAGGATGCACATCACCACTTGCACCTGAATGGAGATCTTCAGATGAGACCCCTCTTCAGGCACCTGTACCTACAGATGTTAAGCAAGAGTCAGGACATGACCAGGCTGCATCTGTGGTGGCACACTGGCTATGTTATAGTCGCCCCAGAGGCATTAATCTTGCACTCACACTTTGCCTTTTAGGCACCAGTTTATGGCCTTTTAAAATCAGGGGTCATTTCAAGCAGGAGCATGGAGGAGCTCAGCTCCGGGAGTTGGTGCCAGCCCCCCCCCCCCCCCCCCCCGGTGGGGGAATGCCTGCTTGTGTCATGGCTGCAGCAAAATGACCCCGTCCCCTGGAAAGGTCCTTGTTCCTCCAACCAGCCTTCTGAAGGCTTCAGCCACCACTGAAGCTATCCTCCCAGAATAGCGGTATTTCTGAGGCTTGGATTAGTAACTGTCCCCTCTCTGCCAGCTTTCTTTCTTTCTTTCTCTCTCTCTCTCTCGCCTTCTGACATAGTTCCGGTGATGTCAGGTGGTTTAGCATATGCAAATAAGTTATGCTAATGAATTATGCTAATGAGCTCCTGCACCTCTTTTTCTACGAAATGACCCGTTTAAAATTATTTTGAGTGGCTAATGAGTGCTGCTGCAGTTCTACTTTATGCTCTAGGTTATGATTCATTTTTAGCAGCTGTTGCCTTCTTTCTTGGTAGTTTTTGAATGGTTTTCATTGTTAATGATGTTATAGTTCTTGATATTACCAGGGATGCCACTGGCAGCATTTCTGTTTGTTAACTGCCTTGGAAATTTTAAACTGAAAGATGAGCCACAAATATTTAAAACCCAGTATATAAAATAAATTAGAACTGGAATGCAGACAAGGTCTGGTGACGGCAAATGAAAACTTGGCACGTTCCCCCCTCCTATGAGATCCCTCTTACCAGCTGCAGACTCTTGACTATAGCATCTGTGAATCACGTCTGTATGAAGAAAGTGTACAGAGAACATGTAGAAAACCTCTTCTGGTATGTAACAAAGAAATGATGTGGCCACCTTTTGGAGAAGGGCCTCTATTGCGTAAAATGCCAATCCACAACCTTTAGGAATAGCATTTCAGTATTTACAGCCATCATTTGCTATTGAACAAGCTCAACTGCTGACAGCACCAACAAGTGCAGAAAGACATGTTGCAAGGGGACTTACAGAAGGGATACAATCTTTTCTTGGTCCTATGTATTATTTATTGTAGTTTATTATGGTTTGAAAGTACCTTGCAGCATAGAGATGTTTTTTAAACAGATAAATGTGTGCATGGATGTGTTCATGTGTGCAAAACACCCTTGTCAGTTTTAAACTAGTCTTGTCAGGTTCACAACCCCCGCCAGGGTTCACAACCCCCGCCAGGGTTCCTTTGTGTTCCCCTCCCATTTTCTTACTCAGAGCTTCAAAATCCCCTCCCACCCTTGCTTGGATTTGTTGTGACTCTATGCTTTGAGAGTAGTCCTTTTAAGCTTACAATGCTGGGTGTTCTGTACACTGTACAGGTTGTGCTGGGCTTGAAACAACACGACCCCCATTCAGTTTCTTAAAAATCCAATCCTCACCAAACTTGGAGGGCAGGTAGAGGAGAGTCAGCCGGAGATCCCCTGTAAGCTTGGTGTCTCTAGCATGCCTGGGAGGGGTGTTCTACTGCATCACAAACCTCACAAACCAGACCAGTTCATTTGGCGCCTAAAAGTTTGTGACAATTCGCAGCTCAAGAACTGGGCATGCCACAAACCATGAACTGAAAAGAACCACATTTTCCCCCTTTCGTGCCCATCCCTGTTTGCAACAGAATTGGGGGAAATGCTGCAGGCACTGCCTGGACTTGGAATACAGTATTCTTCCATGCATATCAAGCCTGCTAACCATCATGATTCCAAGCCAGCTTGTATCATTCAGAACAGACTTGGTGTGATAAGAGGGTACACAGTACAGATTTCTTGGCCTCCTTCCATCTTGTAGTTTCCTAGGCAGGATAAGTTTAAGTGACTTTTGGAAGCACTGCAGTGAGCTGTGAATGATGGATGAAATGAAAAATCCTTGCTCAGTGTGCAGAGAGTGGAGACGACACTTGCCAAATCCCTCCTGTGCCATGTCACTTATTATCTGGGCACTTGATATGTGTCTTGGTGCGAGACACGTCTCCCCCCCAAACCCCAGTGAGGCCTGACTTTTTAAAAATTAAAAAATGGAACATTCCCATAATTTTTCCTGATATGACTGCTTTTAACATTGTTCTCTGCCTCTTGTTCTTGACCTTCCTTGCTATTGGTGCATTATGAATGTGAAGCCAAAGCATTTGTGATGATGGCCCTGAAAGGAGAGGCAGGTTCTTTGAGAGAATAAAAGTCACAAATAAGACAGGAGGCCTTTATGGGCTCTTGTACCATTTCATATACAAGGGACTGACGGAAAGATGTATTTTCTGCAGTGACTACTATCAGGGGAAAAAAAATCAGGATTAGAAATATGTAAAGCCAGTTCATTACTTGCCTACACAGATGGAAACTCCATGAAGCATCTCAGATATCCTCTTTTATATACTGTGGTCATACACATTGGATGTGCACCTGGACTGACATCCAAACCTCAGTATTTGCACTAAACAACAAACTTGCCAAGTCACTGCAACATCTCTAGCCCGGACAAGACCACACAAACTCATGTGGTTAAATAAGCTATCATAGCTGCATCACCAGAGAAAGAGCATTCATATTGCCCAGTGTCAGTTCAGAACATAGTACTTTTCAATGAAGATAGTTCAACCATTTGGCCATGAGTTGTCAAATACTGAATAAGCATTATGGACCTGCACATGTTAACTAATATCCAGTCAGGAATTTATGAGCAATGTATGATGGAGCCACTATCAGTAGAAAGGAGGTAGTAAGAAAGCCCTGTTTCTTCAATGGGATTTCATTATGTTCCAATGAACCCAATCCAATTATACCTTGATGTCAACCAACAGTTAGCATATGGTGTGCTCACTCAAAACAGGTGTGTTGTACAGATTTATCATGTTTCTGATACTAGAGGCAGCTTTCTGCTGAGCTGTCTAAGTTATAGGGGGATATTCATTATCCTTGTGTCTAATTCTAATCTGATTCAGGATCTAAATTCGGTTCAACACAATCAACATTAGTGTTGAAAACCAGTGATTTCAATCAAGAATATAGTGGCAAGAAATAAAAATTGATAGACTTAGCCAGCTGTTCTTTTGATCCCTCTTTAATCTCATAATCATTCATTATTGTCCGCTAAAAAGTCAGATGCCTTTGATTTTTCAGTTTTTTAAGATTCCCAAACATTTGGACTAAGCATAAGCCAAAGTTGATAGACCAACTTTTCATAACAAAAGATCCTGTCGTGTTCAGGGAATTTTTTAGAGTATGGGCTGCAATACTATGAAATAAGAGGCATTCACCAAACCAATGAAGATGTGATGTTCTGCAATAAGAAACGGTTCCTTGGAGAAAATCCAAGACCACAAGCCATGTAATAGCTTTTTTAAAGATCAACCAAAGTAACACAAAACAGTGTGCAAGTTTCAAGTACTCCAGAATACTTCATCTGATTGAATGTTACCAAAACCTAAAAAGAGTGGAGGACAGAAATGCAAATATTCCAGGCCCTGAGCTTAAGGAGTAATGGCTTTTATCACACCAAGGAGCATTTTTGTCAATGGAGAGGACCTTTCCCATTGACCTTCTCCTGCTGCAGACCAAAGTGCAACCTAAAATGCTGCTCCTGGGAAACAGGGGACCCACAGCCATGGCAATGGGCAGATTCAGAAGTCCCAAGTGGAAAAGGATGAATCAGCAATAATCACCCCCCTTCTGTTTCCAGAAACTCTCTGTGGGATCCAACCTCTGGTCTGCCTCACATATAATACGACAAACAGACTTGAATAGTTCAACTAGTGAAGCTGGTTATCGAGATAAATTACCTAATTAAAAGCCTGGGTACAAAAGATATATTTTGCCCTGGCACCTAAAAGACAATGAATTGGACGCTAGGTGACCTTTAATGAGGAGGGCATTGCAAAGGTGAGGTGCCGCCACAGAAAATGCCCTGTCTCTAGTTGCCACTTGTCTCATCTCTGATGTCACGGATATAGCCAGACATATAAAAGAATAGTCGCTGGACTTGACCAAAAAGATCATAGAGGATGGTGCAGTGAACAAAAACAGAGCAAACCAGGACTCTCAGGGAAGCATGCCAAAAACGGAGTCTAGAAACCCAGGATATAATAACCTTGAAGAGCAATGAGAAGACAAAGCAGTAACATAATTATATGGCCTTGTGTAGATAAGAAGCTGTCTAACCCATTATCAATAGATACAATTTGCTGAGGCCCAGGTGCAGAGGTTTCTGAGAAACACAAGAATGCCCAACTTCACACAAGTGAAGATATGATTTAAGGATGGAAGCATTGGTTGAGTGCCAAAAGATATTCATATGTATGAGAAACTTGTAATCATAATTTTTAAATAGACTTTAAGATAAAAAGTAGCAAGAATGAATGAACATTTTATATATTTTCTAAGAAGACCTTTCAGCTAGAGATAACCTTGTACAGTGTTTGAAGTTACAACACACAACATAACATACAACAAGAATGCACACCCTTATCAGTGTTTGAAGTTACAACATAACATACAACATAACATACAACAAGAATGCACACCCTTATCAAGTGGGACAATTAGCTATTGTTAGGAGACAATTTTAAAATCCTATAAATAAGGGAAGTTGTATTGATCAAGAGCTTCTTCTTGCCTGTGACCTGCTTACTTTTGGGGTAAGAAACTTTTATGGACTCATGTAACTGCTCTCCTTTAATTATCTCTGTTAACAATAATGGATAGATGGTATAATGTTTGGTAGATTTAGACTGTGTTAAAAACACAGTAGTTATGCTTTCATAAAAAGCTCAGAATGGAAGCAGAGATTCTCTGATAGCGTTTACCTGTGTATTATACACAAAACGAACCTATAGCATTAGTAATTACTGAGGTGTACCTCTGTCTAGAAGTTAAATGATCTGGTATAGGAAAGTAACTAGATGCCAAGGGTTTCTTAAGTACATGCCTATACCTGAATCTGGCTTGACCAAAGTCATCTGAAACAAGGAGCAATTCTCTGTGTAATGCCTTAGTTGGGATTTAACCTTTACAGGGAGCAAAACTCTCAGTATATATCATTTTCACATTTTCAAGGATGTGTATTTTATAAGCAGCTCTTTGGGAATAATGGTTTAAGTGCCTCCATAAAGTATATGAATTAGAGTAGAGCAATGTACTAAGTAACCCCAAGTCTAACTAGCTCCACTCATATACACACATTGTCTCCCATTCCATTGTCTCTCTTTGTGTAATATTGGTATAAATAAATACACACATTGTTCAGTTAGGTACTCTCTGAATAGTCACCACTAATTGAACAAGGATAAGCCACCCAGACTAACTGGCTGGTGTTTTTTGCATAAGCCTCATTCCCCAAAACAGCACCTTACACATGTCATCAATCCCACAATTGAATTAGCAATATGAAAGCTACCACCTTGGCATATGAATAGATTGAAAGTATACAGCAACAGCCAAAAGGGCAACATCTACATTGCCTGTCTCCACCAAGAGACTGGTGAAACCCAATTAAGCAAGTTTGAGTGCCAGGGATGGGGAGCCCAAGGGAGGACAGGGGATTGGAACATTGCCCTGGCCATCTCCTGCTGCCTAGTCTACAGCTTGGTTGCTACTTCCCATTGCAATTACTGCCATTTGTAATGTCTTGATTTGTCAGCAGATACAGCTACAAAACCTGAGCTGGATTGCTTCATGTGCATGAGCACTCCAATGTAGCATGAAGGTTAAGATGATGAGCTGTGAGCCACAACATTTCTGACCCAAATCTGAACTCAGGCATGAGCTCACTAAGCGGCCTAAGACACACCCTGCCTAAGACCCATGAAAAGCTGTTTATAAATTCTGTAACACACTATATTCTTGCTCCTGTTCAAACTCATACACAAACCCTGTGAAGAGGGTCTCCCATCTGGTATTGATAAAGTCTAAGACTGTAAACATTCACATAAACACCTAATTTAAATGTATATCTTGTTTTTTCCAAGCTCACACCCATCAATCAAGCATGAGAAGTAAAGTCGAGTAACAGCTAAAAGTTCTCATCAAACCATTACATTTCTAGATTATGAATACTGAATATTTACAAGGAACAGGCAAAGGATGACACGGAGAGGCATGGAGTTACTTTCCAAAATTACTGAAACACAATGCAGGAAATCTCCCTTTGTGCATGTCCAGTTTGTGGGGAGAGAGAGAGGGAGAGAGAGAGAGAGAGAGAGAGAGATGGAAATGCACTAAATAAATTACCTTTCGTTAATTAATTATTCACCCAGCCCTAGTCATTGTCCCTGGATCACTGAACTATAATTTGTAGCTTAATCATGGATGGCTGTAATGTATGTAAATTTCGTACCCATAAACTATTCAGCTTGGGCACTGAAGGATGGAAAATGCTTTGAGTTAGCAATGAATCGGGTGAAGCTTGAGCAGTAAAGCATGCAGCGCCATTTGCAAGCCACATAATTGGAGTCTCTTGTGCCCCACTATTAGACAGGAGCGCCGCTAAATTCAAACTGATCTTTATTTATATGCAGTGAAATGCCCGCAACTGCAATGGGGAGAGGGGAGGAGCAAAACAAAAGAGCCTATAATTTTTAGGGATCAGTTAAGAGCCACAGTTTCTATGAACTCATGCAGAGGTACATTGTGGTTTGTCATGGACTTCTCAAGGACTGAGGCAAGGTACAGAACTGTGCCCAATGGAACAGTGGTCCTCCATGTGCAGTGCTTTACCTTTTTTTCCAGAAGTGGATAGCAACCTATACAGGGAAATGTAAAAGAATATACCTAAGGGCATCACTTAGGGTGAATCTACACTTGCTCCCTACCGACCTCAGGGTTTGGGAATGTTTTATTCTCACTCCTGAATTGTGTTTCAGATTATAATCTGTTGTTCATCCCATAACTTTCAAGGGGATCCATTGAGAACCAATGCTTGTTCCTGTTTTTATAGCCCCACCACAGATTCCATTTCTTAGTTGCCCGAGCATCACCCTATGCAAACTCTGATGTAAGGTCAAGTGCCCTTCACGCTTTAGAGGAGAGAATGAAGACTCCCAGTCACTTCCCACAATTAGAAAATTCCCTTTAGACATTTATCTGCTGGTTTGACATATTTATTGCTTTACAACTGTTGACCTTATAACCTTTACTTGTTATTTAGTGTCCCTTTGCATATCTTGAACATCATCATGTTACATGTTAATTCGCTGTTCATTCTCTGGCTATAAGTTTGAACTGTACCTTTCATTCCAAAGTATTTGAAAAAGTGCGCCTTGCACATGAAAGCTCATACCTTGAATAAACCTTTGTTGGTCTTAAAGGTGCCAGTGGATTCTAAATTTGTTCTACTGCTTCAGACCAACATGGCTGACCATCTGGATCTATGCAAAACTGAATTATTCAAGAGGGCTTTTCTCACAAGTAGTAGGGTAGCACTGTACAAAATGGTTCAAAAAGTTACTTGGATAAAGAATTAGGGACTGTGTTCTGTATAGCTTGCTGTAAGTTGGGTCCTACGATGGCATTTTTGTATTGTTTAATGTGTCACATTCATACTTGTGTTTTGCTTCAGTTCCGGGTTTGTTTGTTTTAGATTTCTGGTTGGTCCTAGACTTCTGCAATCATTTCATTATTTACTGAATGCCCCATTCTGTTGACTGTATTGACTCACTCTGTGTAATCCACCTTGAGTCTCTATGAGAAAGGCGGACTATAAATAATGTTAACTACCACCATGACCACACTGGCATATAACAAAAGGCTCAAGCAAACAAGAGGACTATCTTGCCTTTATGTTGATCTGTAAAATGCAAATTGCAGACTGGTAGCTGTATGTGAGTGGGTGGTTAGTTAATTATTAAAGACATTTATATAGTGCCTTTCTGACATTGCATTCAAAGCCGTCTGCAGCTCATACAGTAGGATACACACAGTATGCTACCCACTGCACCAATAGGAAAGGGGGTAGAAAGGGAAAAGGAAAACAAATTTAGGCACTAGACAACACCTCCCAGGATCCATCTTTTTTTTTTTACCATGCTAACAGGAGAGTAGGGAACTGGTTTTGTAAAGCAAAGCTAAATGGAGTTTAAACACCCTCCCTTTGCTGTATGGCCTCAAGGCAAACTGAGGCAGCAGGATCCTGCAATTTACATTTTATGGACAGATCTTTCTCTTATCTATTTGAACCCAAAAAGTGCCAAGCCCCACTCCCCCCCCCCCCCGCCCCACGATATTCCAAGAACAAAATTTCCTCACTGAGCTCAACGTGCTGCAGCAGGAGGGAGGAACTGGTACAAATCACTGGTCCTTTCTACCAAAACTTCAGTGGCCTTAAGTTCTTGGAACTCCACAGTTCAAAACATATATCCCCCCTTTAGTTTCTGGCTATTGCATCCCATTCTTCCAAGGTGCTCAGAGTGCCTGATCTCTACAACAACTCTATGAGGTAGGTAAAGCTAAGATACAGCTACTGTTTCAAGGTCACATTTCCACCCTCTCTTTCCCTTAACAACAGTCTACTAAAATTATAGTGGTATACTAGTGGCACCTTTCCCAGGCCTGCAGGGTAATCAGCACTTCTCCTGGAATTTTGTTCCCTCCAGTCTCCCCTTCTCAGAAGCCCTGGGTGCCTAGTATTAAAACATAAACTAAACAAGGTACAGAAGGTGTACTGTATTGACTTCATAATTCTATCAGGATTACCATTTTATCATACACTGTTACACATTTGCTTTTGATGCATGGTAAACCCCCCCCCCCCACTCCTGAGCTCTTGGGATGATGAAATAGACAACCAAATGATCCCCATGGTGGGATTGCCAACTCCAGCTTGAGAGATCCCTGGAGATTTGGGGGTGGTGTTGGGGGAGGTCAGAAAGTGGGAAGGGGAGGGAACATTGTAGCCAGCTGTAATTCCGGGAGAACTCCAGGTCTCGCCCACAGGGTGAGACTGTTTACCCCATCAGTTCTGCCACCTGTATGGGAGCAGAATCTCATGAGCATCTTGAGGTTATGATGGTGACTTACCTTCTTAAAGTAGTCCAAAAAATGACAGTGTTACAGCTTTGATATTCTAATTCACACTAGCCATTATAAATACTTCCACTCCTCTATAGCTACCTCCATCAGACTCAATTAGGAAATCTCATTTTTGTTTTCTCTCTTATACCTTCTCCCCCAAAAACCTTTATCATAATAATCCTGAAGTTTTAGGGACCAATCCTAAACAGGTCTACTAAAAATGCTAAATGGGTTTATACAACATGGCTTACTCCAGGAAAAATGTTCATAGGATAGCACAGTTAAGCTTGAGAGGAGACACATGGCAGGGTCTCCATTAATTACTCAGCATTCCACAATATCAGATACATCAGTCTCCAATTTTGACATATTTATTTCCGTCACTGTTTCCCTCCCCCAAAACTGAACCCAAACAAATGGTTACCATATAATCTAAGCTTATTATTCCTGTTTGATCCTTGTATCTGTTAAATATCTTAATTACACTGTATGATAATTTAGTGCTCAGCCTCTGACTATATGTATGGACTGGTAATTTCCGTTTTTGTTTATGTCTCGACTCTAATTGCCCCTTCCTGGCAACTAACCCCCCTTTCTATATGTAATGGTTGAAGAAATTCTGTTTCACTGTATCTGAAGAAGTGTGCTTGCGCACGAAAGCTTATCCCTTGAATAAAACTTTGTTGGTCTTAAAGGTGCCACTGGACTCAAACTTTGTTCTACAGTTAATCTTTGATAGCCAACGATGGGAGAAAATGGCATGATGCACAATCCTGACCTTTATCAATACTGTATATTTTGATTGGCTGTCCCATTCTTCCACTTCTCACCCATTTAGCAAAGCTGTAAACAAGGGGAAATGCTGAATGACACAGCCAGCAAATTGCAGAATGTTGAAAAGGTCAAAATAGCAGAGCAGAATGTTACTATCCTGTAATTTACAGAGTATATGAGCCATTCACATTCTAATAACTCATTCTCGTGACAAGCCTAGTGAAAAGAACATAAAAGTCTCAGTGTGAATCCATTTCAGAAACTGGGATAGATATATTGAGGGATGGGAAATTGCTGCTAAAGTTACCTCACTTTTAATTTACATTTCTCCTGTTGTACATAAATGGAAGACTCTTTCTTCCCTCCCCAAAACAGAGCCTAAAAAAGGCTGGCAGGTTTTCAAAACCCAATCAAAATAAAATAAGGCTTTCATAACCAATATTATTTCCTTTTTGCTGCTTTTGTGGAAATAATTTGAATTGCAAGTAGTTTACATGCATTTATTACTGGATAACAGAAGAATCTTTCACTATTAGTGAGGAAGCTTCTCCTTTCACCATACTCCATTTCTCTGTCTCCCAAATCAGGTCAGTCTGTTATCATCTGCCGGGACTCATTCATGCTGCCCTCAAATGAAAAAGAGGAAAGGGAGAAAGAGTTGTGTTGCTAATAACTGATGAAGCATGGACACTGTCCAATACGAGATGTGCTTCTTAGATTCCAGACAATTCCTATAGATGTTTCACCTGAGAAGAATACTCCGAATGCATTTCAAATATTATTTTAGATGAAATTCAATGGCCTGTGCAGAATATCTTGGGAAATCTGACTAATCTTATTAACTGCCCTTAAAATTTATGCAGATTCTTTTCCCCCCTGAGCATAGCACCTCCAAAGTTGTTGAGAACTTCACTCTAATTGGTAGCATATCTAGACTCAGTCTACAGCTTACATGCAAGCATAGGAAGAGCAGAACAACATATGAGATCTGCAATAATCCGTGGCCTCTTTCCTTATGTTAACTCCTGGTGAGAGATAACTTAATGTCTGGCCCACATAAGCAAAAACCGTGGGGGCAGAGAAGTTCTGCACTGCCATTTATCTGGAAGATCAGTCTTGACACAGATACAAGGGGTTTTTTTTAAAGAAATATTTTTGATGTGTTGATGAAGCTTTGAAGTAATGATCAGGGGGGGAGGGGCACACCCTAACCAGTGACGTATAAACTGGATTCTTTCGCTTCCACGGTCATCAGAAACTACATTAGAAACAGATGAGGGCAAAGGCCAAAACATCTTATCTAAGTCAAGCTAAGCCTATCTCTGTTATGATGGCCATTTATTTACAAAGAGATATCTCTTTTAATAAAATCAATAACCTAATAAGCCAACAGTTTCTCCCAAGATCTTTAGTTAAGCATGCTTCGCTTAGAGTAGTGTTCCCACATTTAAAAAGTTACAACTATATCAGGGCTTGCACAGATAAAGAGTGCTTCCTTTTTATCAACTTCAAAAGCCCATCCAACTGGGCCTGGCTGTTGCCTCTTGGGCTGATGGAGAGAGCAGGAAGCATGGTTAACCTTTTGACCACGTTTGACCTATATAGGGCCTGACCACTGTTTGGTTTCCGGCCATTAAGCCATACTTTGTTCCTTTTGCAGCTCAGAGCCCTCAGCTGTCTTGCACCACTTTCAGTCGGAGGCCATAATTTCCAGGTACCTTGGCACCTCTCAAACTCAACCTGGAAGCAAGAGATGAAGGGGAGGAGCAGAACATATCCCTCCTCTAAGGGCTGTATTCAGGTTGTCCCTTTCTCCCTCTGGGCGCTCTGGCACCTAGAAAACCCTGCTGCCTCCAGAGTCTTGCAAACTTCCTTCCTGCCTTTTATCCTGCATGACATGGAACCCGATCTTTAGGACTAAGCAAAGCAGTCAAAGGCCAGTAATTTAATTTAAACTCTTTGTGGATACCTTAGTTACCCACCTAATAACTAGCAGGAAGACAACACATGTTAAGTCCAAATAAAATTTAGCAAGGAAGCAGCAGCACATTGTTGAAAGAAGATGGCAAGCGCAGAGTTTGAAAGGTCATGACGACTTGGTAGGGTCGGCTGCTCTGGACTGGGAGGTGGAGCCTGGGGAAGGACTGGGAGGACTGTAGATTTGGGAGGTGGAGCCTGGGGAAAGAATGGGAGGGACCTCAGCAGGGTATAATGCCATAGAGCAAAGCAGCTATTTTATCCAGGAGAACTGATCTCTGTAACCCAGAGACCAGTTGTAATTTGGGGAGATCTACAGCCCTCATGTAGCGACTGGCAATCTTGCAACTTGGAAATAGTACTGGTGGTGAGATAAGGGAGTATGAATGGGGGAGTGGGGGAGGGGGCTCAAGGATTCTGCCATTACAGACATCATTGTAGAACTGTATATTGCCAAATTCCTTCACAGACGATTCCTAACATATGGATTATGATCCAGGAACTGGGATCACCCATAGGCATATTAAGGTGACAGGGAAAGCTCCACAGGAAGGTGGCTTGGGAACAGCTGCAATAACTTGGGAATTGCTCAGATTAAAAGAGGTTAAAGGAAGCAAAAAAGAGTAAGAATCCCCTTTCATCCTGTAATAGCAACATAACCATGCGCTACTAGATGCAGTCCAATGTTGCATTTGCTGAGGAGGGTGGATGATTGTACTTCTGGATGGACGCAGCCAGGTGAAATTGTGAAAGACTGCATTTAAAATGAAATTTGCTCCCCAAATTAACAAGACCATTTGATACTCTCTGCCATCCAACATGGTGGCAGTGGCAACTAAATCCTAGCCAGAAAAAACAACAACAACAGAGTAAGCCACCAGCAGAAGACAAAAATACCAGCAGACATTAAACTTGCTAGTTACAAGCCTGGTTCAGGCATGAGAGAACTGGAAATGTAAATTTACTTTGCACAGGGATGTTGCAACTGTTGGAGAAGCCACAGCCTGCTAAGAGTCTAATCACTGTAAATATTGCTGTAAGAGTTGTTTAGTCCACTTGAACCCTAGGGGGAGCTGTAGAGCATTCTCTAGCATTTAGGTTTATTGAATTTTTTTTTTGCCATTCAGCCCACCCCTTGTTGTTTCTCTCTCTGCTGTGTGCATTAGTACCTCTGCTCTGAAGGCCTTGCTGTTCTATTAGTGGCCTGCACTCAGTTCTTGTCTTTCTACAAAAACCTGTTGCAGTAAATTCTGTGAAAGCAAACTCCATAGCATGGATGGGATTATTTCCAGAGCTCGGCCAACAGTAATGACCGATATAGAAGTAGTGCACTATTCTGCTTTGTGTCTGGAAGTACTTTTCATATTGTTCCACCCACCGAGGCCTTAGGAAGAATCATCCTGACTGCTGCTAATGCTATTCCATCAGTCAGATAAAGCAAAATGAATTTGCAGTAATGTGCCTACTGTCCAAGGACTATGAAATAAGTCTCCAAATAAAATAAATTCTATGGATCAGAATTTCTGAATGAGAGATCTATTAAATCACTCTCAGTCTCTCTCTTTTTGAGATTAATTCATTGGCTGTCAAAGCAAAGCATCTAGGAAATCAATATGATTGGGAGTATCCCCATTTTCCTTTTCCCAACTTCTAATTCACTTGGCTATTCACATTATAAATTTCTTGCACTAGGAGGTGGCGGAAAAGAGAAAGCAGGAAAACAAGTGGATAGCAGCGCCTGCATTCAGTTTCTGTCTCAATTTGACAGGACCGTTTTTGATCTTTGTCATTTTACAAAAGAATGGAAGAGAAAGGCATCTTAAGAAGAACAAAGCCTGCTTTGGGTGTTCCTTGAAACCTGCAATTAGGTCACATTAAAAGTAGCGGGATTTACCGAAGCGCTTGGTTGCTTCTTAAATTCTCCATAAATGCTGCTTTGCATGTTGATCTAATTTGTAACACAGGAAACGGATAGTGGCTATTTTTTCTGAGCAAAAAAAAGAGAGAGAGAGATGCCTATTTCCTTAAAAATGGGTTTGGCCATAGAAAGTTTAAAAAGATAGTTGAAAGATGAAAAGAGATAATAGCTTGTGTACATGTATGTATTTATGTCTTGAGCAACTGCGGTTCTATCTGAATTTCCATATCAATGATAGCAGGTGTAGTGGAATGACTAAGAGTGTGACACCATAAGCTGTTAATAGAGCTGAGCTAAATCTATTCACTACTATTCTGGGCGAGGATCAGAAAGCATCTCTCACATTTGGGGTGCTTTTGCAGTACATGTTGCTAACATACATTGTTTGGACGCTGTTATCCTCAGCACTATTTTTCTTCCCCTCCTTTGCCCTTAAAGTCCTAGGCCTCGTTCCCCCACATTAAGCCTACTGGCAGAGGCAATCCACAGTCAACTAAACTGCAGTGCAGCATCTGACCTGATGACAGCATGGATGCTTGTAGATAAAACCGTGAATTATTGCAGTCACTCAGATTCAGAGGCCAATGACATTAAGTAAGAAGGAGGAGAAGGACAATGATATGAAGCATCTGGTTGGAGGATGGAACATGAAACAACAGCAAAACACCACAAATGCTTGGTCAGGTTTTTTTCCCCACCATTCTTTTTGGCTGCATTGAATGTGATCCCTTGGAAGTAAATATCCAAAACACAGAATATTCAGGCACAGCTCCAACACCCAAGTCAGATGTGCACAATTTCAGACTGGGTGGACTAAGAAGAGAAAACAGGCCTGGAGCAAGCCGATCTGAGCAGGTCTTGTGGTGCTACAAGCCAGCACTGCAGGGCCACTAAACTCAGCATCACCAACAGTGGGCTCACCCGTTGTTTCCTCCCACAAACTGGTGGCAATGTGGGAAGAAGCAGCTGGTGAGTTGACGCTGGTCCTCACTGCTGCCAAGGGATCTGAGCCAAGAGGCCAGGGGCATTGGCAGAGATGCTGGGGCTTTGCTCTGCTCACTCCTGGCTTCCAGTGACCCACCAGGAAACATCCCTGTAAGGTAAATGGCCAGTCTGACCATGATTCTGATCCCCCCCACCCCCAGCCATGCAGAATAATCTGCCAAGGGCTTGACACATCTTCCCATTTTTGCAATCCCAGGCAGGAAGCCAACATTTACTAACTCAACACGAGTCACCATATATAACCAGCAGGTTCGTCTTGGCACAAATTGTGCATGCCTGATTTAATTCATACTGTTTTTGAAGGAAGGAGGACTCTGTCTTTCACCGTATCTTCGAATGAATGAAAAACTGATTGTTCTTGGCATGTATGAATCCATCCTTCATTTCCTGGAGCACACCACAGCCCCTGTCTACCAAGCGGCCAATGAAAGCAATTAGCACTATTCCTCCACAACGCTACACAAACTCTCCTTTAAAAGGCTGCTGCAATAAATTCTGCCACTACAAACGAGAAGCTTCAAATTGATTTGCATGTAGTAACACTGGCAATAAACCTTTCTTGCCACATTCAATCTCACCCATCTGTTAACCAGAGAGAAAGTTTAGGATCTATTATTCCCAGAAAGGAACTTACCCAGCTGGACATCTATAACACTCGTCTGGTTCTCCGTCGGGTACAAAGGCTGTGGAGGTCTTTTCGTGACTAACGCTAGAAAAGAAAAATGAGACAAAAAGAGGAATGGGTAAAAAAAAAAGTTGAGACAAATTGCAGGATAAGGAAGGTGCCCGTCAGGCAAATGAATGAATGTCTGTAGACATGATGGGGCACAAACATTGATGATAATGATTCTGGAGGTAGCAACTTGCAGGATCAAGTCTTCAGACAGCTTTTGCCCTTGGGGTAGGCAACTGGCGTGTCCAAGGACTAAATTGGGCTCTCAGAACAATTTTGGCTGGCCTCTGGCTTCCCATCCAAAGGTGTGTTTTGCTTACAGTTTCACTAGTAAGGGATATGTTTTCAGTCTGAGAGCAACAGAGATGTTTTTCTGGGTCTTGGCCTTCAGTCTAACATGGCCTGGAGCAGCTGGCCATATCTACTATCGAGTAAGCAAAACCAGGCCAATTCTGTAGTTATATTTTAAATTAGGATAAAATGAAGGGACTGGACTTTTGCCGGCTTTTTAGAAAGGCTGTTGGATAAACGCATCCTTTACAAATATCAAGCCAAAAATTTGTTCATTCAGGCTAAAGGAATGAAATCCTAATAATACACTCCAACTGTCCATGTTTTCTAGGCACTGCCCCAATTTTCTGTATTTGGTACTCTTAAATCATTGTTCCTATCTTGTTCCCACCAGCAGGTTCACCTACACCGTTCCTCCAACAAAACAGCTTGCCCATTTCCAGAGGAGGGGCTGATGAGTTCTCCCTTCCACTTCAGACCCACACTTTATTCCCCCATGCTGGGTCTGATGACTCTCCCACAAACAACTATTTTTTTGGGGGGGGGGTGCAAGAAGAGGAGGGTCACAGGAAAGTCTTGCTCCACAAAGTGCACCAATGGCTGGATACTTGCCATATTTGCCTTGTTATATGTTTTAAGAAGAGTTGCTAAGTTGTCGTTCTTTAGCTCCTCCCTTATATCTAATTGGCATATCTGAATGGGGAGTGAATGCATCTTGTTTGTAATGTGCATACACAGGGGTCATTTCGTAGAAAAAGAGGTACAGGAGCTCATTAGCATAACTCATTAGCATAACTTATTTGCATATGCTACACCACCTGACATCACCGGAAGTATGTCAGAAGGCAAGAAAGGAGAGAGAGAGAGAGAAGGGAGGGAGGGAGGGAGAGAAAGAAAGAAAGAAAGAACAAAAGAAAGAAAGCTGGCAGAGAGGGGACTGCTACTAATCCAAGCCTCAGAAATACCACTATTCTGGGAGGATAGCTTCAGTGGTGGCTGAAGCCTTCAGAAGGCTGGTTGGAGGAACAAGGACCTTTCCAGGGGACGGGGTCATTTTGCTGCAGCCAGGACACAAGCAGGCATTCCTCCATGGGGGGGGGGGGGGCTGGTACCAACTCCTGGAACTGAGCTCCCCCGAGCTCCTGCTTGAAATGACCCCTATGCATACACATTGATGCCTGCACATGAACACTAATGGTGTCACACATAGCCTGCAACTGCTGAGGCATATTTTGAACTGTTGATAACGCATTGTGGGACAATTGTGCTATGCTAGTGTATCCTTAAGCAAACGAACAACCATCCAATCGTCTGTCTTTTCAATCAGTGGGGGACAAAGAACTTAGCATGCAGGCAGTGGACTATAACCTTCCACAATATGTAACAATCAGGGTATTACATATGTCTCCCTACTTTTATCTGTGAAATGTGGTGGTTGAGTACACTGCTATCTTCAGTAGTTTATTTTTATTTATTCAATTTATAAACCGCACTCTCTCAAAGGGCTCAGGGCAGTGTACATCATCGTAGAACATACAGCAGGTTAAAAATACAATAAACAATAGATAATTAATAGCAAATAAAATCAATACATAAACTCCAGATAGTTGATGGCATACATAAGATTTCACTCCCTCCAGATCATAGACCAGGCTTGGTGAAGGCAATGGTAAAGGCCATGGTAAGAGGCCATTGCTGTCCTCAACCATAGGCCCGGTGAAACATCTCTGTTTTACATACCCTGCAGAACTGAACTAGGTCCCACAGGGCATGGATGTCACTAGGCAGAGAGTTCCACCAGGCCCTGGCTCTAGTTGAGGATAGCTGGGTGTCTTTTCGGCCAGGAATCACTGGTAGATTTTGATCTCCCAGGCCAGGAGCCAGAGGCGGTCCAGCAGGCATGTTGGTCCCAGACTGTTAAGGGCTTTGAAGGTCAGAACCAAAACCTTGAAGTGGATCCGGTACTCAACTTGGAGCCAGTGCAGCTGGCAAAGAACAGGTTGAATAAATGGTGTCATTGGGATACCTATCAGTACCCATACTGCTGCATTCTGGACAAGTTGTAATTTTCAGATCAGCTTTAAGGATATATATCAAGCAAGTTACAGTAATCCAACTTTGAAGTGACCATTATGTGGATCACTGTGGCAAAGTCCAGGCTAGAGAGGAAGGGGGCTAGCTGCCTGACCTGGCAGACTTGGAAGCACACCAGCCTGGCAACATTTGCAACCTGGGCCTCCACTGATAAAGAGCAGTCCAGGAGTATGCCCAAACTCTTGATGGTTGACACCAGTGTTAGCGGCATGCTGTTGAGTGTTGGGAGTTGAAACCTCAACCTCAGGTCACCCCCCTGCCACAGGACCCCAATCTTTGATGGATTCAGTCTCAGCCAGCTCTGCTTCAACCATCCAGCCATGCCCTCCAATCCTGCAGCCAAATTAGATGGGGTGGCAGCCATCCGGCTGCCCATCAACAGATACAGCTGGGTGTCATCAGCGTACTGGTGACAATCCAGCCCCAAACTCCACACCAGCTGGGTGAGAGAGCACATATAAATGTTGAACAACACAGGAGAGAGGATTACCCCTTGGGGAACCCTGCACACCTAAGCGTGGGGTGGTGACACCCTCTCTTCCAGCAACACCATCTGTCCCCGACACTGGAGGAATGATGTAAGCAAGTGAGGCAGTGGGCCAACAAATTGTGGATGACTGTGTTGAACGCTGCCGTCAGGTCTAACAGTAACAGCAGTACCAACCTGCCTCGATCCAGCTGTCTGTGGAGACTGTCTGTGGGGGTGACCAGTACCATCTCCATCCCATGGCCAGGGTGGAAACTGGACTAGACTGGATCTAAGGCCAACGTGCCCTCCAGAAAACTCTGGAACTGCTCAGCCACCACCCTCTCAATTACCTTGCCCAGAAGCAATAAATTTGAAACTGTATGTATATGTATTCTACATGCGTTGCTAATGTTTATCAACCTCATCACTAACTTATATTAATATGGTTCAGATATGTCAAAAAGGGAGAGCAAATCTCCAGGAAAGTTCTAAAGTTCCAAGTATGGAACTCTTGAACCGGCAGTTCTTGCGAGAGCATTGTATAGGGAAGCACAAGTGGGTCCAGGGTTGCCAACTCTACCTTGGTGAAATCCTTGGAGGTTTGGTGGCAGTGTCAAGGGAGAGTGGAGCCTGGAGAAGGGAGGGGGCTCAGTGAGGATGTGATGTCATACAACCTGCCCTCTAAAGCTACCATTTCCTCTGGGAGAACTGATCTCTGTAGTCTGGAGATCAACTGTAGGAGAATTCCAGGCCCTGCTTGGAGATTGGCAGACATATCTGTCTCTCAAACTGCAAGTCCAAGTTCTACCACACAAGCACACTCTCTCGGTTCTAGAGTCAGGCCTGCGCCAGGCCAGCAGCCATCGTTTATAATGCTGTGTGTTCTACTTTAGCACACTGGCAGGCACCACTGCAACCACACTTGGGTGCTGTACTGGGGAACACCGTACTCAGCCAGGGGTCAGATGAGATGTTGTTGTTGTTGTTAATATTTATGAATTGCTCAACCCCTGCATTCTGCATGGCTCTGGGTGATGTACAACCACAGATAAAACAAGCTAAAATCAGTTAAAACATTAGTAGAACATTAAAGACAATCAGATGGCGAATAACCAGTCCCCATTCCAACTCCCACTGCAGGCTATTTCATGGATGGGGGGAAGAGGGCAAAACAGATGTAAGCAGCATCTAGTGCAATCTACTGTTCTCCCAATAAAATAACATACCAGTCTTTGCCCATGTTTGCTCTCGTGGTTAAAATGTATGTTTGGGTTTTTTAGTTGAACAAAGGCCTGCCATTTCAGATTCAAATAATATATAATTGAAAGAAAAGTTCTCTGTTTACTCCACCATCATCATGAAGGAAGCTCCTAAGACATATACAGTATATACACTGGATTTTATTAGAGATCTGAATGAAAGCCAAATGGAGAATTCTATTTGCAGTTCAAGAAGCTCGTTCCCAAGCTCAAGTGCAACACTGACCTTAAAGAAACATCAGGGCTACCAATGCAATTAAATTACTTCTAGAATAGCCTAGGAGTAGAAAGTTGCTGGCAGGGAAAAAAATAATCAATTTATTTTGCTAATGTGTCAAGACCTCTGAATGCCAGTAGAGAAAGAAGGAAGAGCTGTCAATGCTACCTAATCATATACAGTGTCATCCCTACTGAGAATTTTCAACAGCTGCAGGAGAGACGGTAGCACAATTGTCAAAGCCCACTTCACTCCAATGGACACTGTCACATGCCAGTCCTGAAGGACCAGTTTGCAGAACCTGGCCCTGACCACACAACAAGCTCACTGCATGTAACAAATGACCACCCAGTAAAGTGGTCACATGACTGACTCATCATGGGCTGAGATCAGTTTTTCAGAACAACATAACTTTGTCGATATGGTTCATTATGCAACAAAAATAAGAGCTGGTTTAGAAACAGTGCACCTGCCACAGCAGAGTGACATCCTCCTGGTGAGAAACTCACAATGTAGTGTGACCCAACTTACATGGTGAGGTGCTATGAATGATAGGAAGTTGAGAAACTTATCCTAGAGATGCTGATTTTTGCAGGTAGGTCTAATAGTTAGAATAGCTGGATGCTGTAATAGTGAAATGATCACAGTGCTGGGTAGCCAACTAAAGCATAAATTTAATTCACAATGGAGCCGAAGCTAATTTTGGGTTCTGAGAAGATGTCATATGATACTCAGATATTGGCGGAAAACAGACAAATCACACCTTTGAAGAGTGACTTGCACCAGCATATTTGAATTCAATAGGTACATGGTAATTAATTACAGAATGAGAAAGAAAAATTAGGATTTTTTTTCACTGCAAGTTATATATTTGTATACCCATCAGTTTTGGCTGATGTGGTCCAGTGATATTTGTTTTCTTCTACTGTACACAGAGCCTAATAGCTTTTGATTTCTCCACCCTACTACCTCATGGATTATTAATATGTATTACTTTATATACTGATTGCATTATTTATTTATTTAGAGCTTTTTATTCCACCCTCCCTAAAGTGGGCTCAGGGCAGATTGCAAGATTACATAAAATCACATTAAAATCATTAAAACAATAAGCAACAAAAAATTACACAGGTAGTGACAAATCTAAATCTGTTAGAGCCACAAGATGAAATCAAATGTGCCCTTTCAGCAGAATGGGAACTAAAGCTAATGCATTCACGTACCACGTTTCTTCCACACATTTATATCCCACTTTTCTTCCATCATGGAACTCAAGGTGTAACAGTGACTACACATGAGAGAGAGCTACACATGATGTTGGGGGATTTATAATCAGATCCCCCCATGTGTAATTTACTTGCAGAAAACAGCTGTGGGATGGGGTCAAGGTCCTATGGAATGGCTATTTTTAAACTCACTGAGTTTAAACACTGTTACACCATTGATAGAATTACTATTATTGTGTTGTTGTTGTTAGTTTTGTACCCTGCTCTTCACTACCCAAAGGAGTTCGGAATGGCTTACAATTGTGTTCCCTTCCTCTCCCCATAACACACCCTGTGAGGTAGGTGGGGCTGACAGAGTTCTGAGAGAACTGTGACTGACCCAAGGTCACCCAGCTGGCTTCATGTGAAGGGGGGGGGGAATCAAACCCAGTTCTCCAGCTTAGAGTCTGCCACTCTTAACCGCTACACCAAGCTCTTAATCTTCATCCCAAACAAAAGAGGACACCCAACTGCAAAGTAGGTTTGGGAAATATTGGACAGAAGATGAGGAAAACTTGGAAGGTACACAGATGTGCCTTGATGCTATGGAGAAGTGGGAAGATAAACTGCTTCCCAACAGCATTGAACCTGGAGCAAATAACCAGCATGGAAAAAGCCAACATCTTCATAGCAAGAACTTATGTTTCTGTAAAGTACCATGGACTCCAGTGGCACTTCATATCATAGAGAAAAGGAAGGAAGGAAGGAAGGAAGGAAGGAAGGAAGGAAAGGAAGGAAGGAAGGGCATGCCTCCCCTTCGCTTCCCCAGCTGCCCTGCTGGGAGCCGCACAATGTGTGTGAAAGAGCTGCATGTGGCCCCCAAGCCACAGTTTGGCCACCCTTGCTATTATGTATCTGCTGACACTGCTAGTGGCAGCCAATGATCTGGAATTAAGGCCTAACAATATTAGAGGGAAGCTTGACATACAGCTGCCATTTTTCAGTGGCAGTCCTGTGTTTCTTATAAGGTGTAGTTCTGCCCCAAGTGCAACTTGAACCCAAAGTCAATGGGATCTTGCCATACTTTAAACAAAAGAAATATAAAACATACTGCCTGAACAACCCAGCTAGGTCAAGGGCTGTCATCTGCCTGCTTTGAGCTGGTGACCCCCTGCCAAAACACACCCAAATGTTCAAATGAGCAGCAGGAGAGAATCAGAAGGAGAAAGGATGTCATTGATGCTTTGGCAACACTTCTGGCTAAAACCTAGTAGTAAAAGATAAAATAGGTTGAAAGCAATGGTCCAAATATCAGACTATGGAAGAGACACACATCCAGACACACTGGATATTTGTTACCAGAACAATTTGGAAAGCATGTGCAGTTACCATGAGAGATTATCCATGGCCCACTGTGTAAACTTTTAGCAGCTGCACATCACATGAGAAAGCATGTGTGTTGTTTTACAGTAGTAATATTGACCACTGAGGAAGGCCCTAAATGGCCAAAACACGTATGGTCTACTGGTCATAAGTTATACCCATCAATTGTATATGTAAAACTATCAGTTCTGTGTGTAAAAAGTTTTAAGAGTCTGATATTTGGACCATTGCTTTTAACCTATTTTATCTTTTATTAATGTGTACACCATAATAAATATTTGTATTTTTATAATAACTTATTTTGTTAGCTTGACCCCTCTGAGATCACAGCCATATTTGGGGTTGAGTCCTCCCTCCTTTTTTTCTCAATTTTTGTAAAACCCAGTAGTGACATCCCTGACCTTCTAGGATTTTGCTGATCTCTATGGTAAAGTTGACATTATCCTTTGTCATGTGCCCTGTCCCCAAAGTTTCCCGTGGGTTCCAGGTATGTGCCTGGCAACCCTAACTAGGATTTTACATCCTCAAGTTGTATGTTCCAAAAAGTCTACAGTAAATTCAGATGAACAGACAAAAAACAGCAGATGCTGAGGGAATGGGTATAACAGCAGGTCACTGCACTGCCACAGGAGTGATAGACAAGAGCTGCCAAGGGCGTTCATTGTGTATATATATTTTCCATTTGACATTTGTTCAAATTTCGCTTTCCCTTACACTCTCATTCTTCTCATGAAAACTTTGTCAATAAATAATAAGCTAGGGAAAAAGTCAAGAACCACTGGACCAGAAGTACATAAATTGATGTATAACCTAATATCAATCATTTTATTTAAAGCAATTCTTTGGAGAAATCTTTTGTTGCTTCGTCTAGACTGACTGTAAAGATTACACACAGGTTTATTTCCTTCCTCCAATGCTACTGGCTAGGGGTCATGGTAGTAATGTTATAAGTAGAGGCACTGTCTGATACAGTCATTTTTCTATATTATTTTTTGTGGCTTTTTCCTTTTGTAGGAGCACTTGTAGAAGATGTAGTCTGGAAAGGAATGGGTGGATTTGGTTTTTAAAAGAAAGCTGGAGTCTGAAAAGATCAATCAAGGTTGTCGGCTTTATAACACCACCATCTCTGAGAATATTACCCTACTGCCCCAGAGGAGGAGTAAGGGTTTCCTCTCATTCCTTGGTCTGTAATGGAAAACCTCTAGTATATTCCAATATGAAACTAAAGGTAATTACATTCACAGAATAGGCTGACTGCTATTACCCCGGCTTCTGTGTGGTCTGGCTCCAAACAGCACTGTTTGCATTCACACACATGTGAGCCAACCTTTAGGGCTGAGGTTCTCAGAAGAGATGGACTCATCTTCCACTCCAGGCTCAAAATGGAATGTGGTTCAGTTAACCAGACATTTTGCCCCAAGAGAAACAAATGACTCTTTTTCATCCAAGCCCAGTTCTGAATCTTGGGACGATTTAGGAGCCTATTAACTCTCACAACCACCACCCCAGCACCAAATGTACCTGGGTGCTGGTGTCAGCTGCTGACCCAGAATGATGCTGATGGTGGTAGTGTCCAGTCAACAGTTGTATAAGTCAGAGCTCTGGGGTCTAATTTTCCAAAAAACAACCCCACAGCTGGTACCTTCAGCATTGCCAAAATAGCATCCAAGGAACAGGAGGATGAGAAGGAGGCAAAGACAGGAAGGGCTGCCAGGTGGTACCTGGAGTTCTCCTAGAATTACAGCTTACTGTAGAGGAAATGGTGGTTTTGGAGAGTGAACTCTGTAGAATCAAATCCCTTCTGAGCTCCTTCCCTCCCAAAACTCTGCCCTTCACAAGCTCCACTTCCAAATTTCCAGGGATTTCCTAAGCCAGAGTTGGCACCTGTAACAGAGAACCCCAAGTTTGCTTCAGACTTCACTTGTGTGAAGATACAAACATTCTGTTTTTGGTGTTCGATCTGTGATAGCCCATACATTCACACAAGTTATCATTTGGATTTGTAGTTACCAGATGATAAAACGCATGTGTGAAGCAGCCTTCAAGTGTAACAACAATTCAGGAAAGTTTAAAGTGTATCAAAAACATTTATTTCAATAGCATTTGGCCTAGGGCTCTACTAGGGGTAGCTGAACTCATTTCACCCATTATATATAGGTAGCATCTCAAATACAACTCTCTGAAGACCCCATAGTAGAGTTGCCATTATAAAAAATGAGCTATATCCTCCTAAACTTGCCATTGCCTTCATTTTTCTTTCAGGTATTTTCTTGAGGCCTAAGAAGAAAAAGTGGGAAGCAGAGTTTTTCTAGCGGCAATGTTTAAAAAGTAGCTATCCAGAGACCCAACTGAATTCCTGGCTCTGCAGCTGCGTTAGCAATGGATGTTTGCCAAAAAATGTCAGATTCTCTGTTGGCCAGACAATGATTGGACTGAGCCAGAAAGAGACACATAAATATTAGGCAGAGAGGAAACATAGCCCTGCAGGCACACCATTGGCTCAGGAATGGGAGAACTTCTTTGCAATTCATTGCCTGCTTGAATTACAGCTTTCTTAAATGGCATGAAATGCTTTTACAGAGCAAGTGATCAGAGAACCACAAAGATTGCTGAAATAACTAATCTGAAACTGAAGAGAACGTACAGATTCTTTTGTGGAAACTACTGTGAAGACTTTGCTCTAGAGCAGCACTCAGAAGGCTGTCAGGGGTGTCTCAGGGGAAAGATTAATAATGTGGAAACAGATTCCTAGAAAGAAAGTTTGCTTTCTGCCACTGATCTTTTTGATACACAGGAGTGCCAAATACGTGTAGGGAGCAGACACTGAACCGAATTGATGAGGACAAATAGCCTAGACAGTGCCCTAAATGAATCAAGGAATGCTATGAAATATATCCCTAAGCCTTGTATTATCTGGGACTGGGATATATCCCTAAGCCTTGCAGCTAGGGTTGCCAGCCTCCAGGTGGGGCCTGGGGATCTCCCACTTTTACAACTGATCCCCAGCTGACAGAGATCAGCTCCCCTGGAGAAAATGGCTGTCTTGAAGAGTGGACTCTATGGCATGGTACCGTGCTGAGGCCCCTCTACTCCCCAAACCCTGCCCTCTCCTGGATCCACCCCCAAAGTCTCCAGGTATTTTCCAACCCAGACTTGGCAACCCTACTTGCAGCAGTTCTTGTGGCCAGCAGAACCACCACTGGTCCAGTCTTTGTTCCCTAAAATGCACAAGCACAGAAAAGTGTGCTGTACGGCACTCTCTTAATTCACATGAAGGGGGCAGTGATGCCCAGCAGACTAGGTCAGTAATCGACACAAATTGAACACCTGCCTACAACACTTCCCCAAACCCTCTGCAACACACGAGGGTTGCATGGTAAGTGTCTGCAGGTTCAGCAGACATTCCCTTAAGTTCAAAATCCGCTACTCTAAATCCATTTTTAATGGTGATAACCAGAACTCTAGTACAGAATACCTGCTTAAATCTGTCCCAAATTCACCGGAATCTAGGTCTGTTGATTGCTACTACCTCAGACACTGTTGTGATCATGCATTTCTTTCCCCATGCACAGAAATATGAAACCTAAGAGTAGAAACACTGAATAACCATTGCATATTTGTATAAAGTCATAAAACTCCTCCCATAATGAAGAGGGACAGCAGCTCAGTGGTACAGTACCAGCTTTGCATGCACAAGGTCCCGAGTTCAACCCTTGCCATCTCCAATTAAAGGATTTCAGAGAGTGGATGCTGGGAAATACCTTTGTCTGCAGCTACTGCCATTCAGAGTTGACACTACTGAGCTACAGAGCCCAGCAGAAAATAGATTCAGCAAAAGGCAGCCTCATTTGAACGACAAGTTTGGATTCCTGACTGGCACCTCCAGTTAATGGATCTCAGGTAGCACATATTGAGAGAGACCTTTCTCTGCCTGAAATCCACTGCCAGTCAGAATAGATAACGCCATGCTAGAGAGATCAATGGACTGACTCCAGACAAAGCAGTTTCATATGCTCAATGTGCCTATTGACTTCAGTGAGTCAGGATTCTACCACTGTGCACAAGGGTTTGCAGGCCAGTAAAAAGCGTGGCAATCACAACAGTGCACAGCTTTGAATGCACGGCAAAAATGTACTCTCTATCCCGAAAGGGGACGACCTTGATTTCTATTATTCTCTGTATTGTGTTAATAACTGACAACACAAGGTGTAATGAATAATAGATTGCTGTAGGTATTGCTGGTAGGTTGTCATTTTGCTGTTGAAAATCAAGCTGGGCCTTCAGAAGGAATCCAAAATGAAGGACAGCTAAATTATGAGGACTGACAACAGAACTGAGGGGTGGGAGGGGATGCAGCGGGATAAAATGTTTTATTTCCTTCCACGGTACAAAGAAACACCAGCTCCTGGCACTGTTTCCCCATTAATCAACAGAAGGCATCTCCTACCAGTTATTCAAGAGCCTGGCATCCACTTTGACAGCAGATCTTGTACGTATGAATAGCAGCCGCTGGGGCAAAATCATGGCATGCCAAAATTTTCTGCGGAAATTAATCCATATCCTAAAGTCAATTCTATGTTCACT
Source organism: Lepidodactylus listeri (assembly GCA_029233225.1). Classification (NCBI taxonomy): domain Eukaryota; kingdom Metazoa; phylum Chordata; class Lepidosauria; order Squamata; family Gekkonidae; genus Lepidodactylus; species Lepidodactylus listeri. The sequence continues at coordinate 41,925,428 of JARCFY010000013.1, forward strand.
TCCAGCTCAAGAATAGATACTCTGACAACACATCTTCAGTACAAGCATTCTGATAATGTCACTGATACTCTTCTGCCTATCATGATAACTAAACTAACCCAGCAAAGGATGGGGGCAGTCAAAGTTTGGTATTCATTACAGAAAGGTCAGGGATCTGTAACACAAGTAAAGATTTCAACTTTCCTTTGAGGATTATGTACATTATGTTTGTAAAGTTCTGCCAAATTACAGCCAATTTATGGCAACCCCATAGGGTTTTCAAGGCAAGGGACTAACAGAAGTTGTTCCATTGCATAGCGACCCTGGAATTCCTTGGTGGCCACCCATCCAAATACTAGCCAGGGTGTCTTGGTTACTCCCGGGACTCCCGGGAGCCCCCCCCAGCAGCTGCCCCCCCGGATAGCCCAGGCACCCCCTGCCCACCCAGAGGATTCCCCACTCACCGGCCATGGACCCAGGGCCCCGGAGACAGAGAGAGGCTGAGGTGATGACCAGAGCCTTGGGGATCACCCGGCGGCTGAGGAGAAGAGGAGAGGGAGTGCCGTGGTCCCAGCCCATTCTGGAGGCGGTGGCAGAGCTCACCTCCAGGAACGGCAGGGCCTGGGGAGCAGGCGGGAGGCGCCATCCACAGAGGCGGTGGCGGGACGATGGGGCGGCAGGCAACAGCCAGGGCCAGAGAGATGTGGCTCGGAGCTGGCGCTCTGAGCACACAGGTGGGGGCGGGGTTGGAGACAGAAGGGCTGGCGTCTTTCCCTTTGAAGGGAGGCAGGGCCCAAGAGAAGGAGGGGACGCCAGGGAGCGGGGCAGAATAAAAGGGGGAACTGGGAGCCTATGAGGAGGTGGAGACAGCGACAGAGCAGGGAGAGAGAGAGAAGGAGACAAGCCTAGAGAGAGAGAAAAGTGCTGGATCCAAGTGGAGGCCAGGAGGTGACATAACTCCCACAACCCTCCACATCTGAGGCTCCCACAAGCCCCGGGGTTCCTGCCCAGTCCCAGTGGCCACCCCCCCCCCGACCTGCCCTCCAGCCCCGCCAGCGTTCCCAACATGTAACACCATACCATACCAATAAAGGTCTATAATGATGATGATGATGAATATCAACAAAGGTTTGCTACTATACTACTCTTACATACATTCTGTCACCAAACAGGATAAAAGAAAGAAAGATTTTGAAAAACTTTTTTTTTAAGAACATAACGTTCTTTCTTCCCTGAACTTAATATATTCTGTTCCATTGTGGTGGTTTTTCTACCCTTCTGCAGCACTAATCCAGGACAACGGTGACATACCAAGGGCAGGGCGGGGTGTGCGGTCCGCCCCGGGTGCAGCTTGAGAAAGACTCTTAAAGCTAGCATCATACTGCATCTAGCCAATGTCTTTCCTTTTATTTTTAAAATGCAGTTCTGACTGAAGCCACTAGAGACCAAGAAGTGAAAATAAAAGGGGGGGGGAGACACGGAAAAGAGGGAGAGAAATTAAGAGATGGAAAGGTGGTTTTATCTTGCTGCAACATACTAACTACTGTTTTGCAAGATCTTGTTGAGCTGGGTGCAAGAAAAGGAAGAGAGAAAGGCTAGACTATTGGAGAAAATGACCTGCTGGCTGTAACAGCTATTAGCACCCTGGCTTGGATATACAATCTGTTAAGCAAGTTTGCTTCACTCTTGGAGAAAGGGAAATCTCGCCGACCCTAGAGTACTTTTTGCTCTGCTCAGACTTCTCTGCACCCCTAGTGGCTTCAGTCCGAACTGCATTTTAAAAATAAAAGGAAAGACATTGGCTGGATGCAGCATGATGCTAGCTTTAAGAGTCTTTCTCAAGCTGCACCCGGGGCGGACCGCACACCCCGCCCTGCCCTTGGTATGCCACCGTTGTCCTGGGTTAGTGCTGCAGAAGGTTAGAAAAACCACCACAATGGAACAGAATATATTAAGTTCAGGGAAGAAAGAACGTTATGTTCTTAAAAAAAAGTTTTTCAAAATCTTTCTTTAATAAAAAATGGGGTTTTAACCCCCTTTTGCAATAGTGCGTAACAGTTGTATCCTTCCATGCTTTTCCTTGCTTCCCACATATTTAGTGTCATCTAGCAATGTACACCTTTGCCAGGATATAACCTAAAGTACATTTTGAACCAGAATGGCAGTTTAAAAGTTGGCTATAAAATTAATACTGAAAAGGTGAGAGTCAGCTTAAGTGGTTGATGGGGTGGGGGGATGCTGCATTCTTGCATATTCTGACTGATTTGGTAGCAATTTGGCATTCAGGAGATTGAGCTGCCTTGCCTTTCCTCACACAGCAATATCAACCTGACAAAACGATTACGCCTGCATCCGTCATTTGATATAGCCGAAATAAAGTCACTGTAACACAGAGCTGTCAGTGGATAAATGTCTCCGGCTTTGAAAATAAACATCTCACACTTATTTTCCATAAAACGTCTCAGCATTCAGCTGGGAGTGAGAGAGACATCATTATCCTGTGACAAAGTTCTGTTCTATTTGGAATTATTTGCTCAAGTTGGAAATATATCACTTGTCTGCAGCAATTGGAGAGCATAATGACTTGCGGCATTAGATTCCCTGTCCTACCGCATCTTGCTAACTTTGCATTACGCTTTCCGTCTTTTCTCTCGTCTTGGGATGGAAGGAGCTAAAACTCTTTCTATCTTTTGATGGCTTAGCAGATAAATAAATTCTGTTATGAAGGGTCCCCTAAGTTGGCTAGAATTCTCCTCTGCTGGGGTTGGGAGCTCACTTCTGCTACCAGAAATGGTTTTCAGATAAGGCCTTGGCTTCTACGTACCCCTGAGATTTATACTGAAAGCAAAGTTTGTGGCCATTAGTAACAGATGCTTCAGAGCAGGTCTATACATGGTGTGGGTACATAGGCTATCCACATGGCAAGTTGCAGGAATGGACTGAGCTCAGTCTTCTTTGCCCTGCAACATGCCCCAATCATTGCAATGACAAAGGGTCCTACCCCTACAGGTGCAGCTTCTTATATGTGTAGGGCTGCCAACCTCCAGGTGGCACCTGAAGATCTCTCACTATTACAATTGCTCTCCAAACAATCAAGATCAGTTCACCTGGAGAAAATGTCTGTTTTAAAGGGGGAAGTCTATGGCAGTGTACCCGGCCAAGGTCCCTCCCCTCCCCAAATCCTGCTGTCCTCAGGCTCCAACCCCCAAATCTCCAGGTATTTCTCAACCCATAGCTGGCAACCCCATGTGCAGCAAGAAAGGTAAGTCAGTCGAGACCTGCTCCTATTTCCATGTCCAACCCAAACCCAACCAAGCTGTGTGTGAACAGGTGATACAGTAGCAGACACCTCTGTCATTTTAAAAGCTCATTTGTTTGAACAGGCATGCACTCTCTCCCCATAAAGCCAGTGGGAATCCACAGCTTTTAAACTTTGACTGGATTGGAGCTGTGGATTGTAGGCTGTAGCAGTTTTCATCTTAATCTTGTCTCAGAGAAAACTTAGAAAAAGGTTTCTTGGAAAGAGATTAAGATACTAAGTGCTGCTAAGAAATGTTATTTTTAAAATGTCAGTAAGATTCTACTTTTTCACCATAAAAACGGTTCATTACTGCCTGAATCAAAATTTCACTTTAGCTAATGAACTAAGAAGATGTTTTACACAGCAGACGCACCATTTCATCTACGACTCTAAATACTTGCCTTTGCACTTTGAGCTGAGCAAAAAGGTTTGAAGTTATCCTTCGTTTCAAGGAGACCTGCAAAGCGCATTTTATGATTTTAAAAAAATCTCTTAGCTTTCTTAATTCTCCCCCATCTCTTTCATCTTACAAAAAGGTAACAACTTAGTGACGGATGAAGCAAAGGTCCATCATCCATCCTGAAAGGACAGCAAGAGACTTTGCATGCAAATGAAACCTATCATTCTTATCAACCTGACAGCCAGAGCACCAAAAATCTGCAGCTTACAACCAATTAATATTCCACAGCCAATGAGATCACTCGTGCACAGATGCCTATTATGCCACTATATGAGTCCTGTAACCAATATTAGCAGAGATTGGATTTGGTGGGGAATTCAAGCATTATTTTCCTATGAACCTGGGTCATCGAACATAATTAAAACATGATTTGTAATTGAATTACAATTAATAATGAGTGGCACACCAAAAAGAGATCTAAAATAGCAGTCATAAGGATGAATATATATCCCTTGTTCAAATCTTTTACTGGTCCAGCATTTATCTCTCAGCTGCATTCAATTTCTCTTTAATGAGGTCTTAACAGGAGAGTTTCTAAAAGCAGTTCTGAAATTGGATCATGCACAGTGGCTGGAGCTTTGAGTTCCTTTATTTGCCACTTTTGTTTCCCCTCATGCACATTGCTAAAACAACACACTTTTTTTACAGATAAATGCACAATCATATCATTTTTGGCAATGTTTTATCCAAGTGCACATCACTAACATAAAGAGGGGAAAAGATGCACAACAGCTAAACAAAATGAAAGCTACAGCAACCAACACGTGTGTTGAATACAACACAAAAATGCCCTTTCTCCAAACAATGAAGAATTCTAACACTTTGGCTTCATTTTGAAAGCCATTAATTCACAAGTCCAAAATCTAGGAAGAAATTCAGATGAGAAGAGATTTAAAAGCTTCCCTAGCCAATTGTAATTTGTTTGGCCTGATCCAGCCAAGCTTAAGTACATCTGTGTCCCACTGTTTTCAATGAGAGAATTGTAATTTATTTAAGTCATTTATACCCTGCCTGTCAGACTCTTGGACAAACATGCTCTCAACAACACTCTCTTGGCAGTAATTTGTTTATTGAGGTATTAGGATGTTCCAAGCTAAAACCATCTTGTGTCAGAACTGACCTGGTTGGTGCGAGGTCAGAAGTTATATACAGTTTGAACAAGCCCCCTGCTGTGCCCTGTCCAATCAGTCCATTCATTCAGCCCGCCTAATTCTAACACACTTAGTGATCCTTCCTTCCCCCACCTGCAAATCTATAGTTACTTTATCTAGACAGTCCAGCTAGCAGAGACAGGCATTCAAGGTCGCTTTACATTCTTCCAGCATCAGGAGGCTTCTTAGGAAAATAGTTGTCAAGCCACACAGCAAAGCAGTCTCTCTCACCCCCCCCCCCCCCACCCACACACACCGAGCCACACAGATACAAGTAATACATTAAAGGTAGGATACACACAATCATGGCAAATGAGGTTCTACATTTGACACTGCCTTTCTCTTCAGCGGGAATCCAAAGCAACTTCATTCTCCAGTCCTCAATTTTACTCTCATAAAACTCTGTGAGGTAGGCAAGGCAAAGCGTGTGTGAGGTCACCCAGCAAGTTTCCATGGCAGAGTGGGGATTTGAACATACAGTTTGTCTCAGTATAAGGCAGCTTTATATGGGATCTTGTGGAAGAGCACATGGATTTGAGTACACCTGGTTCGAGGTTCAATCCCTGGCATCTTTGGTCAAAGGATCTTGAGTAGCACATGTAGGAAAATAATATTTTCTGCCTGAGACCCTAAAGAGACACTGGTAGGATACAATCTGAGACCCAGCTGAGGAAGGAAAAGCCTGCCTTGGGTAGTAGGATTAACAGGGGGAGGAGACACCAATCTTCTCTCTAATTTCCCCCCCTACTGAGCGGAGTGGTTCACATCCTCAGTCAAATATAACTGCTGTAATTTTAAAATGGGCAATGGGCAGTGCAAGACCCAGCATGGCTCCAGATTACTGCTGAGTGGGGTTTCCTATGTTAATGAATCATAGAATCATAGAGTCAGAAGAGACCTTCAGGGTCATCTAGTCCAACCCCCTGCACAATACAGGAAATTCACAAATAGCTCCCCCTTACACCCGCAGTGACCAGCTGTCTCATGCCCAGAAGATGACAAAAACCGTCCAACATCTCCAGCCAAATTGGTCTGGAGAAACATTGCTTTCTGACCCCAAAGTGGTCATCAGCATTTCCCTGGGTATGTAAGAAGGGCTACAAGAACTAAGCACTGATGCAACCCTCCTGTCCTCCCTCTCATGATCTGCCTAAGTTCACAGAATCAGCATTGCTGTCAGATGGCCATCTAGCCTCTGTTTAAAAACCTCCAAAGAAGGAGAGCCCACCACCTCCCAAGGAAACCTGTTCCACTGAGGAACCGCTTTAACTGTCAGGAAGTTCTTCCTAATGTTTAGCCGAAAACTCTTTTGATTTAATTTCAATCCGTTGTTTCTGGTCCGACCTTCTGGGGCAACAGCAGTAGTACATTTATTATGGCATCAAGCCAACATAACCATAACACATTAAGATATAGAGTTATAAAAATCTGGGTAAAATGCAGTAATATATATATATAAAACCATAAAAGTATTTGACAAATCCAGTAAGAAATATAAAAGGTAAATACAATTTTATAAATTTAGCTGTACGTTTCTAATGCGATAGCATGTCACCCAAAATTTAGCCACAGATTTGGTAATAGTCCGATTTTCGTTGGATAACAAGTGGTTACAACATTCCCAGTCTGTCTGTCCAGATGTTTCTTTTACAAAATTTGTGACATGTTTATCTCAGACCTTATTGTACCAGTTGCAACTAAACATAATATGTTTGATGGTTTCTGCCTCCCCAGAATCACACTGGCAGAGTCTCGGGTCAAACGGGACCCTTCTATATCTACCCTCAAGCACCGCAGAGGAGAGAGCCTCACATTTGGCTAACGTGGGGCAACAGAAAACAACTCCATACCATCCTCTATATGACAGCTCTTCAAGTACTTGAAGATGGTTATCATATCACCTCTCAGTTGTCCCTTCTGCAGGCTAAACATACCCAGCTCCTTTAACCTTTCCTCATAGGACTCGGTCTCCAGACCCCTCACCATCTTCATTGCCCTCCTCTGGACATATTCCAGCTTGTCTATATCTTTCTTAAATTGAGGTGCCCAAAACTGAACACAATACTCTAGATGAGGTCTAACCAGAGTAAAGCAATACCATCACTTTTCATGATCTGGACACTATACTTCTGTTGATACAGCCCAAAATCACATTTGCCTTTTTAGCTACCACATCATATTCAGCGTATGGTCTACTAGGACCCCTAGATCCTTTTCACACATACTATTGCCAAGACAAGTCTCCCCCATCCTATAACTATGCATTTGATTTTTCCTACATAAATGCAGAACTTTACATTTATCTCCATTGAAATTTATTTTATTTGTTTGAGCTCAGTATTCCAGCCTGTCAAGATCATAAGGACATAAGAGAAGCCAATGTTGGATCAGGCCAGTGGCCTATCTAGTCCAACACTCTGTCACACAGTGGCCAAAAACACCAGGTGCCATCAGGAGGTCCAGCAGTGGGGGCAGGACACTAGAAGCCCTCCCACTGTTGCCCCCCCAAGCACCAAGAATACAGAGCATCACTTGCCCCAGACTGAGAGTTCCTATCTATACTTTGTGACTAGTAGCCATTGATGGACCTCCGCTCCATATGTTTATCTAATTCTCTCTTGAAGCCGTCCATGCTTGTAGCCGCCACCACCTCCTGTGGCAGTGAATTCCACGTGTTAATCACTCTTTGGGTGAAGAAGTACTTCCTTTTATCTGTTCTAACCCGACTGCTCAGCGATTTCATGGAGTCCCATGAGTTCTTGTATTGTGAGAAAGGGAGAAAAATATTTCTTTCTCTACCTGTTCTATCCCATGCATAATCTTATAAACCTCAATCATGTCACCCCTCAGCCATCGTTTCTCCAAGCTAAAGAGCCTCAAGTGCTTCAGTCTTTCTTCATAGGGAAAGTGTTCCAACCCTTTTATCATTCTAGTTGCCCTTTTCTGCACTTTTTCCAATGCTATAATATCTTTTTTGAGGTGTGGCGACCAGAACTGTACACAGTACTCCAAATGAGGTCGCACCATCGATTTATTCAGGGGCATTATGATACTGGCTGATTTGTTTTCAGTTCCCTTCCTAATAACCCCAGCATAGCGTTGGCCTTTTTCATTGCAGTCACACACTGTCTCAACATTTTCATTGAGTTATCTACTACAACGTCAAGATCTCTCTCTTGGTCAATCTCTGCCAGTTTGGACCCCATCAATGTGTATTTATAGTTAGGATTTTTGGCTCCAATGTGCATCACTTTGCACTTGGCCACATTGAACCCCATTTGCCATGTTGATGCCCACTCGCCCATCCTTGACAGATCCCTTTGGAGTGCCTCACAATCCTCCCTGGTTCTCACCACCCTGAACAACTTCATGTCATCTGCAAATTTAGCCACTTCACTGCTTACTCCCAACTCCAAATCATTAATAAACGAGTTAAAAACAATTGAATTTAATTCTTTTTTATGAAATAGGTGAGCATAATGCATCTCCTGCCCCTTTTAATACTATGCTGTGTTTGTGTATATAGGGGTATTGGGGTAGTTGATTGTTAAGGCGTGCCGACTAGGTGAGGCTGTGGCCCTGCTGATCGGTTGCCCGGTGATGCTCTTGTTTTGGGGTGAGCTTTTCTAAGTATAGGTTTGCACTTTTAGGGTTTTAAATAGTGTGAATTCATGGAAATAACTTATGGTGGCATCTTTCTTACAGAATAATCATCTGAATATAATTGAATACTTCGTCTGAAAATTATGTGTTTTGTATAAGAAAGACTTACGTGTTTGCTTATAGACCTGTGGGTCATTTATTACACATATAGACCCTTTTGGGCAACTTATATTGGTTATTTTCTTTGTTTGTAAATCATGTGTATTTATTTGATGATATTCTGTATAATAGAGACATAGACCCTGTTGGGCAATTATATTGGTTGTATTTATTCTGCGTTAAACAGTGACTTTTCATCTGCAAATTTAGCCACTTCACTGCTTATTCCCAATTCCAAATAATTAATAAACAAGTTAAAAAGCAGTGGACCGAGTACTGATCCCTGTGGTACCCCACTGCTTACCTCCCTCCACTGAGAAAATTGCCCATTTATACTCACTTTCTGTTTCCCTTTAATTAGCCAGTTTTTGATCCACAAAAGGAATTGTGTCTTATATCATCCCATATCATGATTCTGTCTTCTACTATATTTGCTAGCCCTCCCAGTTTAATATCATCTGCAAATTTAATAAGCATTCCCTCTATTCCTTCATCCAAATAATTTATAAAGATGTTGAACAAAACAAGTCCCAGGACAGATCCTTGAGGCATCCCATTTGTCACTCCTCTCCAAGAGGATGAGGAACTGTTAACAAGTACTACTTGGGTGTGATCCACCTAACAGTCATAGGATCCAAACCACATTTTACCAATTTGTCAACAAGAATATTGTGTGGAACCTTTTCAAAAGCCTTACTGAAATCAAGATAAACTCTGTCTACAACATATCCCTGATCCAGCAAGGCAGTTACTTTCTTTAAAAAAGAGATAAGGTTATTCTGACATGACTTGTTCTTGAGTAACCCATGCTGGCTCTTAGTAATCACAGCTGTCCTTCCTAAATGCTCAAGGACTGTCTGTCTGATTATTTGTTCTAAAACTTTTCCAGGTATAGACATCAAGCTGATGCGTCGGTAGTTACCCAGATCCTCCTTATTCCTCTCCTTGAAGATGGGAACAACATTTGCCTGTCTCCAATCTTCTGGCACCTCACCTGTTCTCCAAGAATTCTCAGAAATAATGGACAGAGGCTCAGAAATTACATCTGCAAGTTCTTTTAGTACCCTTGGATGCAGTTCATCTGGCCCCGAAGACTTAGTTTCATTTAAAGAAACTAGGTTTTTATGTACTACCCTATGCTGATCCTAGGCTGCAGCTCCCTTCCCTTATGCACACAGCTTAGAGGGAACACTGGACAGGAGCTCAAACTGTGTCTCCATGCGAAGCATAATTACTTCCTCTGATATACATCAATAGCTCTTCTTGGCTTACACTGATGAAACAGGACCCAATCAGAAAGCCTGTTGGGGGCACAAACTCTGTCCCCAGTCCAGATGATGGAGTTGCAGAGGCAGGATTAGCTTGCTGAAAGAACCACTTTATTATTTTTGTACATTCCTGCTTATATCCCTCTTAGCTGATACAGTAAAGTTGGTGACACTATCATAACAGCCCTAAATTCTATCAATATTTTGAATCCTACATCCAAGGGGCTAAGGGATGTTGTATGTGATTCTCCCTGACTCCTTTTATCATCAGAGCAGACTCATAAGGAAGGTCACTGTGACTGGCACCCAAGTCATAGCAGAACAGGGATTAAAGGATACCCAGGTCAGAGTCCAGGACTATAACTCCTGCCTCACACTGTCTGCCAGTGAGCAGCTTCACCTCTATTGATACAGACTCAGACAACATGCAATGTGTCTCTATGGACAGAGTCCACTGTCCATTGCACTCCACTCAGAACTGCTGCACCCCTTTCCTCACATTTGGCGAGTTCTATGTGAACAGAATTCCCATTTATCCCTGCTTCCAGATAAGCCAAAAGTTCTGAGTGGCCTCAAAGCACATCGAGAGACACGCAAATATTATTTGAGATTTGAATCTGTGAAGCCTGCGATTGCCACCCTCCCCGCGCATTCTACAGGTGTGTTTTGCTGGAGCAGAGAAATAATGTTGAGTCTCAGGTGCTTGGTAAGATACATCAAGCCGTTTGCGCATTTATGAGCAGCTCAGCCAGAGCAGCAGGAAGACCAAATCCCAAACAAATTTAAGATTAAAACACTCCCCTAGGCATTTTAACAGACTCTTCATCAGGGCTTAAGTCTTCAGAGTAATTCTTTACTCTTCGATCCAGACGAAGCTCTACCTTCAGGGGGGGAAAAGCTCAAGCAAAGCAAGAAAATCCTTCCCTTTCATTCAACAATGACATCTAAACAGGCACTTCACTTTTGAGTGAACAAACTGTGGCATATAAAACCAGAATGAAAAGGAACTTCTTTCTAGAAGGCAAATGTCCTTGCACACATTGTGAAATGCAGCTAGAACTGGCCAAGCCCGAGGGCATCCCCCCCCCCCCCCCCCAGCCTGGGCAGAGATTTAGTGGTACTGTGATCTGGCCACAATAGCCAGATAATGACCAGTTTAGGTTAATAATATGGACTGGAGATGGGATTGCCTTTGAAAAGTGCTCAGGAGCTTCAACTGGTTCAAAATGGAGCTGCAAAGGTTGTCACTGGAACCTGCCATATTGCCCCAGGAAACTGTGCTGGCAGCCAGTTTCTTTCTGGGACTAACAGAAAATGCTGGCTTCAAGAATCAGGATGCTCGAGAGACTGCTCCAACAATTTATGCATGCCTAGGATCTTCAGCTGTGGATGCTCTGCCCTGAACGCCTGCCTTAAGGGGATTCAAACCCTTGCCAAACTCCAAGTGGGACCCGGAGATCCCCTGGAATTACAGCTCACCTCCAGACTAGAGAACAGTTGCCCTGGAGAAAAGGGATGCTTTGAGGTCCCTGAGGTCCCTGTCCTCCCCAGGCTCCATCCCCAAATCTCCAGGAGTTTCCCAACCTGGACCTAGCATTGGCAGGTGCACAAGGCAGGGTGTTTTGACTGTGGCCCAAGACTCCCCTGCCCCAAGCCCCTTCCCTTTTGGCTTTCTGGAAGCTGTTGCAAACAATGTTATTCCATAGGCCATTTGGTGTTTTCATTTCCCACTCCTGTTTCATTTCTATGTTCCTCTGCTGACTGCTGATTTTATCTTTATATCTACTTCTCAAAGGAAGTTTCACTTCTTCTACCCTGTATAAATAAAACACATTCGAAACTGTACAACCATACAATTGATAAAGCAACTGTGTGGGACCTTCTTATCTTATTCCTCCCAAATGCAACACACACACCAGTCATACAGAAGAGAGGAGCTACTAGATTGGCCACAGCACCATCGCTAAGCGAAAAGAAGCACAGAACACAAGCCATCGATTTGTGGCAACTTTTGACTCCTCTTCCTGGCCCACCCAAGTTGCACACGAGTATATGGTGGATCTGATAAGAACATAAGAGAAGCCAATGTTGGATCAGACCAATGGCCCATCCAGTCACACAGTGGCCAAAAATACCAGGTGCCATCAGGAGGTTCCAGCAGTGGGGCCAGGACACTAGAAGCCAGCTGATCCAGCTGCTGCCCTATGGGGTCTCTCCTGGAGAAAGGCCTGAAAAGTCCACATATGGAGTCCTGCACAAAGAAGTTTGTAGTGAAAAACTGAAACAGCCCCAGAATGCATTCAAAGGGGAGGATTAAACTGAATTTATTTTAAATGACATCCAGTGTGATGTAGTGGTTAGAGTATTGGACTAGGTTTGAATCACCACTCTTTCACAGAAACTTGCTGGGTGACCTCGGACCAGTCACATACTCTCAGCCTAACCTACCTCACAGGGTTGTTGTGAGGATAAAATGAAAGAGAGGAGAATGATGCAAGCAGCTTTGGTTCCCTGCTGGGGAGAAACATGGGGTATATATGAAGTAAATAAATGTAAACAATAAAAAAAAAATTGGCTCCAAACACGAATGTTAAACTTGCACTGGTTGCAGTGTACATTCATTTTCTTTCGGAATTATCTCCTGCAATTAGCACCAGCCTTATGTGACACAAAAATGGTGTGATGTGCATCCTTTGGTGGCCTGACCTGTTGCAGAATTCTTGCCTGCCCGTGCAGTCGTTAGCACTTCACTACAGAGCAGCGTGAACACTCTTGTCTTCCTAACCACTGCCTGAAATTTTATAAACAATCAATGCTGGTGTTAACTCTTCATGGGGGGAGGATCTTGCCTTTCCCCAGCACCTGCCTGGCCCTCCCCAAAGTCGGGATGCTCCTGCTATCCCTAGCAACTGCTGTTCCCTTCCTAAACAGGATTGTCCTGCAGTTCAAGAAGCCAGACAGTATCAAACAAAGAAGACCGCAGGGACTGCCATTTCCTTCTCACCTTGAGGCAGGGGCTGCAGAGCCACTGGGAGGGCCATACGCTTTCAAGTGTGTCAACCCCTGCATTCCTTGGGGTGTCAGAGAGTTAGAGTAATTTTAATCAAAGAGCATCCAGCTCTGGTTCTCTGTTCAAACAACCCTGCTTGCGGGCTTTGTTAGTTTCTTCGAGATTGGCTGTGTGATGTGTGCGCAAGCATCCCTCTAATCTGCATCTCAATAGGCATCAGGCAACTTTGCTTTCTGAAACAAGAAGCAGGCTTTTTCCCCCCCAGTAGGAATTTGGTTTTTTATTGTACAAGGAGAGGGGAAAGAAAGTTCTATACATCAAAGCAGATTTATAATTCCATCTCACAATCCCCCCTACTAGAATTAAACAGGCTCAACTGAAATGTCAAGATGTGGAAGACGTAACTGGAACTTTTCTCTGTCTCAGAAAGTAAATGGAATTTGGGCTTCATATGGATTATCCACAACATATTTATGTATTGGATTTATCAGTAGAACACAAAAAGGAAAAAAGTCCCTATGCATTTCCCCATGCAGGTTTTGTCAGGGGGAATCTATAGAAACATAATTTTGTATTTTGATACAGATCATAGAAAGACCCCTTGATAAAAATTACTCCAGAATTATTAAAAATAGCATTAAAAGACAGGATCAAAATTAATTTCCAAAAATAGATACATTTTGATTAATATTCAATATGAGTGAAACAAACTATACTTTGTACATGAAGCAAGACAACGAAAAATATAATATATGAAGTAAATATTGACCAGAACGTTTGCCTAGTGCTGGAACTGTCCACAGCAATTAGATGATTTTACAGTGGGAAATGCCGCAACATTTTTAATACGAACAGCAAATAGCTGAGCAAGGTCAGAAGTCCCAGATCACCCATGAGGTATCAAAGTAAGCAACCTAAAATCCACTCCATTTTCTTTTATAACAGAACCTTTTCATCATGATGGTAAGATTTATATAAACCCCCAAAACTGAAATCAGTGGGTCCATGTTCTTTTTCTATAAAATGCTGTACCAAAGGTGCACCAACTATTTTGCAAAGAACAGGGGCTTTGTATAATAAATCCGTCATCTATCACCTGGCATTTTTTCCTTTTTGTTCTGCTAGCACATTGCTGGGTGCAGCCCACTTTTTCTTTATCCTGATATTGGATTTATGCCAGTTTCATTCTCGTGTAATCTCTCTTCCCCCCCCCCCCCCCCTTAATCAAGTCATAGCTGACTTGTGGCCACTTCTTAGGGTTTTCAAAGCAAGAGACATTCAGAGGTGGTTTGCCATTGCCCACCTCTGCATAGCAGTCCTAGATTTCTTTTTGGGTCTCCCATCCAAATACTCACTCTGCTTAGCTTCTGAGATCTGATAAGATCAAGCTACCCCATCAAAGAATCCTGGAAAATATAGTTTAAATCTCTGACCTGGATCACACAAGCTACCCCTGTCTCACCAGAACTTGGAAGCTAAGCAGGGTTGGCCTTGGTCAATACCTGGAGGGGGGACCACCAAGGAATACCGGGGCCTGGGAGACAGAGGCAGGCAGTAGCAAACCTCCTCTGACTGTCTCTTGCGTTGAAAGCCCCATGGGGTTGCCATGTCAGCTGTGACTTGATGGTAAAAAAAAGTTCTAAAATTTTTGTAAGATACCTTTACCCTCTGGGTAGGGGGAGTCAAATTCCCACTCTGCCATGAAACTTGTCAGGTGATTGGATCTGTGGTCCCCACCCCATGTCCTGTGTAACAGTCATATGATGTGTTGCAGGTTCTCCTCACTTCTCCTCCCCCCATGCAATGTCCAATTTGGATCAAGACTGTGGCCTCTAAGCTGAGTTAGTGTGAGCTAGCTCACAGTTTTTTAGCCTCCGGCTCACACATTTTTGTCTTAGCTAATGAAGGATGGCTCCAGAGCAAACTAATTTATGCAGTGGCCAAATTGCTCACTCACAACTTTAATGCCAGTAGCTCACAAAGTAAAAATTTTGCTCACAAGACTCCACAGCTTAGAGAGAGCACTGGTGGCATGTATGAAGAGCTTCAGCTTTCCCACTATCACCTTTCCCTGATCTGAAGCAATCCTATGGGGGAGTTATTTGTTCTCTTAGGAAACAAGTATAAATGCATGCTCTGAGCAGCTGCAGTTTAGGAAAATGGCATGGGGTGAAGAGGCTGAAGTTCCTTCTGCAAACAAGCCATAACTGCAGGTGCATAGCCACAGTGGGGCATTTAGGGGCAGTGGCCCCTCACTTGTGGTCCATGCCCCACAACTTCCACTGCCCCTGCCCTTACCTGCCAGCTGCATTTGTTTACTTTGGCCACTACATGAGGTGGATTGACTCAATAAAGGAAGCCACAGACCTGGTCAAGGTTGTTAATGATAGGACATTTTGGAGGTTCTCAATTCATAGGGTTGCCATAAGTCAGAAGCAATCTGATGGCACATCACATACGTAAGGGTGCACACATACCCCATTCTCAAAACTCCAAAAGCACCCCCTGGTTCAACAAGGTTCGGAATCCTCAGGTTAAATTACCTGTCATAGGTCCTGACTCTGCTGAGGCTGACTATTCCTCAGATGAGGAAGAGGCATGGAACAATCCAGCCTCCTCTGCAGTCAGCCCAAAAGAGGAACCTCTACCAGCACCTGAGGGAGAAGAGGCCCCAGCAACTGCATAGAAGGAGCAGAAAGGCAAAGGGACTGGGGTGCAGCCAGAGGGAGAGACTGATCCGGAGCCTGCCCAGCACCCTCAGTTGGAGACACCCCGAGGCCAGAATCCCACCTAGCTCACCTGAGTGTCCCAGATGCAGGGTATGCCAGCATCTGAATGTGCAAGACAGAAGAAGAAGTGCCAGACTACAGCTGTTGCAAAGGCAACGTGAGGGGCTGTGCAGAGCGACTCCCAGGGAAGGGAGGACCTGGTCATAAACCCCCCATGAAGGGTATCCATGGCAACTGGCTGGACCCAGCACATTATCTCCCACCCAGAGTTCTCTGAAGTGTGTGTAAAAATTTCCCAATGGTTTATCCCATGCGTGGTTCCTTTTGAGCCCCTGCTCAGACAGCAGAATAGAACCAAGTCATTGTGCTACTTATTGCCTTTCTCTCGGCCAACACAAGGTCTTAACAAAATCCATCTCCTCTTCCAAACCAGTTAACTGCTCCTGACAAAGCAAGACCATTGTGTACCCAGAGACCTTCACGCATGGGAGCATGCGTGCTCCTGCATGCTGCCACTGTGGCATGGGAAGATCAATGAGTCAGTGCCCTCCTGTCTGATCCTTATCTACTGTTTCATCCAGCAGTCCTTTGGGCTGAGTGTCTCAGAGCAAGAAGCACTTTATGGTATCATTTCAGCAAAGTGGGGATCTGACAAAGTAAAACTCAAAGCTTCCTCCTCAGCACTTCCTCTATACAGTTTTCACACCTCATTACCAAAGTACCATAAAGGGAACTCAACTAACACGCCATACGGTGAAATGCTATAAGCAATTCCTATTCGACAGGACTGTCACGTTTTCTTGCTTAAATGTTCCAGAGTTCAGGCTCAGGGGCCCTACAGGCTTTGGGGGCAGAAGTCTTGCCCTGTTACGCAGCCTCTAATCAGCACGGTCTCTGAAGTTGGGGAATTGACCCCTCTGGCTATTTTTATCTAAACAGGAGGGGTTGAGGGGAACTTTTGCTACGGAAAAACAATTAGATGATTGTTAGCAACACATGCCATGGTGATTTCTCTCTTTTTTGCTGTAAGTCGAGAAACTCCAAAGCGAGTCGGTATCAAAGCAATGTAGCCTTAAGCTTCTACGTCTATGAATGATGAGCAACATTATTTCCAGTGACACCTCTTTGTCAGACTTGCCTGGGCTAAAGATAGACAGAATCCATTTGTATAAACTGCAGCTTTGCTCCTGAAGGATTACAAAAATATATGGTGCTAGGCTTAAGTCTCAAACCATTAATATAGTTTAAATATGCCATCTTCCCCGCCCCCCGGTGAGTACTTCCAATGGTATCATCAATCAAAGCTAATTCACTAAATATACAATTTAAACAGCAATGGAAGGAGAAATACAGCATGGTATATCACCTGTCATTGCATCAAATGTCTTTATTTGTCAATGGGAGCAAGTACTCGAGATTTTCAAGGTCCACTCATATGCATCATTCATAACCCAAATTACTTCACCTCCCCACTGGCATTGCACCTCTAGTCATTTTCAGCTTGTTCTCTGTCCATCATGTGCTCCTTCTGAAATCCCATCAAGCACCTGCTTCAGTCTCTACTGGAGACATAGGAGCGTGGGTGCTTCTGATCAAAATGCGATTAGTGAAGAAGAAGAAATATGTGGACCAAGGTCAGCTTCAAAGTGATTAACACTGAAAAGATGATCTGCTGGGGAAGCTGAATGCATTGTGGGGACAAGGGGAAGAACACAATATGGCTAGAAACCAGATGAGCAAACAGATGTTCATGTGCAGACAATAAGGATAACTGCTTACAACAGGGAGGATTGCAGATTTCTCATCCCTACTATTGAGACTGGGAATTCCTCCTTTCTACCCTCTTCTCCCTTCTGAGAACTGAGCTTGCATTTTTAAAACGTTTGCGCCATTTCCCACTTCCTTAGAATAAGTATATTTTCAGCACTGTGTGCCAGTAAACCAGCATTATACATACGAAATATAATAATTTTATTTCCTTCATTAATACACCACTTTTCTCTCCAATGGGGACCCGAGGTAGTTTAATACTGTTCTTCTCTCTTCTCTGTTTTATCCTCACAACAACCCCTGGGAGGTACGTTAGGCTGAAACTGTATGACTGGCCCAAGGTCACCCAGCAAGATTCCATGGCAGAGAGGGGATTCAAACCTGGAAAAAGGAGCAGCTTTTTTTTTTTTTTTAAACTTAGATGAGGCAAATCAGTGCCCCAGGTGGGGTGGTGCTGTCAGTATACTATAATGTAACAAGGCAAGATGACAGCTGGAGACATGTGTAGATTATGATGATCTCACTGACAAGTGCTAGGTCATATGACTGGGATCATGTGATGTGAAGGTTGCATCAGCCACAAGACTCAGCAGTGTGATGTGATTGGTCAACCTATGTATATATTGAATGCTTGTAGAGTGAAGTTACCTTCTCTTCTGAATCAATTGCCAAGCGGAGCACTTTGCCAGTCTGAGTATTATTTTGTGGACTATTTATTTGTATAATAAATCACTGTATATGTTTTTGCACCAAACAACCTGTTGTTCTCATCGTTACTTTACGCTAGCATTACACTCACCACATCGCACACCGTCAGGTGCAGCCACTGTTCTCATCCTGGTGGCAGCCCTATTCCTGCAAAGTAGTTTATGAATACTGCACCTTTTTAAAAAAACCTTTTTATTTATAACTTTTCCAAATATATACTATTAAACATTTAAGATGGCTTAACACATAACATAGGGGCTGCAGTGGCTCAAGTGGTTAAGACACTGAACTGCAGACCGGAAGGTCGGTAGTTCAGCAGTTCAAGACCCGAGTGCTGCTTGATGGAGTGAGCTCCCATCTCTGGCCCCAGCTCCTGCCAACCTAGCAGTTTGAAAGCAAGAAATTGCAAGTAGATAAATAGGTACCACTTCGGTGGGAAGGTAACAGCACTCCATGTGCCTTGGTGTCTAGTCATGCTGGCCACATGACCACGGAAACATCTTCAGACAGCGCTGGCTCTTCGGCTTGGAAACGGAGATGAGCACTGCATCCCTAGAGTCGTGTTTGACTGGCTTTTGAGCAAAGGAAACCTTTACCTTTACCTAACACATAACATACTGAACATGAAAACATAATTTTCAATAAAATACAAAAATCAACTTTTTTTGGGGGGTAGAACATTGTTGGCATTTGCCTTGCTTGAAACATAATCAAAAAACAGGAACCATCTCTCAACGAAAAAGGATTGTTTCAATAGGTTTTCAGCACAAGCTATTTGAGAGGAAAATTTATCCATCACAGTGATATCCCATAATCTTTTTTCCTAATCCTTTTTTTTTGCAGTGTAATGAAATTAGCAGCTTTTAAATAAGTTCTTTCTTTCAGCCATCTGGGGTTTTTTTTGGGGGGGGGGGGATATAGGAATCATACACAATCTTTTGACATGCTTTCTCCATCCTCCTCTTTCACCAGTTGTTTGTAGTTTGCTTTGCTCAGATCGGAGCCGTATCTCAAATCTTTGCCGTTTCTGCCTGCACCCAAAACTCTACCAACACAATGCCTACGGCACTGGGATACATGATTTCTTGGCAGAAGGATTTCTGTTTGCTTCCACCTCAACTGGAAGAGGCTGGATTATTCTGCTCCCAGTGGCTAGATTAAAACAGCCTCATTTAGCAAAGTTGCGGACGGAGCAGAAAAGCCAAGTCTTTGTTAAGTAATGGCGAATTTGCCAAGAACACACTCACTGATCCATGTACTGCGGAAGCCCCTCCTTGCAACTGGCCAATCTCTGAAGTGCACAGGATGGCAAAACTGCTCCTAACATAACATATGTGTACCTGGCTCAGCAAGGAGTGAAGGGGGGAGATGCGCTGTTTCCCCTCTTTATATCTCACAAGTGACCAGTTTGGGTCTTGAAGCATGAAATGCAATTGTCTTTGCTTGGGTAGGCATCGCAGTCATTAATTATAACCCAGATTGAAGACCCTTGCAGTGCTGTTTTAGATGCTTTGCATTTCTGAATGTATACCTTCACCCACCCACCCCAAGATGAGGGGGGTCTTTGTAATGAGAAGAGCTGGACTCCTGACCTTGGCATGCTTCAAGAGTAGATTGGGACCATAAATTGCCCTCATCATTTTCTGATTCCCACAGGAGTTTGGCCATGGCCTGGGCCAGTAATGGGAGAAGAGGAAGGTCTGTACTCAGCCTCCCCTACTTACCTTCCTATTTCATTTATAAAGTGGCTTAAATTGCAAGTTGCTGTAGGATAGTGTTTTTTTAAAGACTGAAATGATGGAAAGGGAAGATGAATGTACAAGAAAGGGAAACAGATTGGGAAAGAAATTCTTTTGGCTTGGAGGCTGTTTTCTCAGTTTAGGTACTGAATCTCATTCCCAGTCAGGGCTGACTACGGAGCCATTGTGATGTAGTGGTTAGAAGGTCAGGCTAGGAGCTGGAAGATCCAGATTTGAATCTCCACTCTGCCATGGAGGCCGGCTGGGTGATGCAGAGCCAATCACACACTCTCAACCTAACCTACCTCTCAGAACTGTTGTGAGGATAAAACAGAGAAGAGCAGAACAATGTAAACAGCCATGGGTTCCCACTGGAGATAAAGGTGGATTATTAACAAAGTAAATAAACAAATACAAAAAAGAGTAAGATCACATTCATTCTAAGAGCAGCAAACAGCCACGGCCCCAATAGTGCCGTAAAGCTCAACATGTGTCAGTTATTACATTCAGATAAATTGTGTGGCGAACAATTCCAGAAGCTATGTCTCTGGATTGCAGCAGGATTGCATGTCTTAATATTCTTCCACGCCTAAACCCATCCATCAACAGAAAACTAGTGGAGAAAAATCTACTGTAGCCTTCCCTCTGACCTCCTGGTTTTCTCAAACTAGGAGGTCTATAATATTTAAACATGCATTCCCTCATCTTGCAGCATGGCCTGGTCATCGATACTTGGTACTACATGATCTGATTGCATGTGCAGATCAACTCTTATTCAAGGTAATCAGAAGATGCCCCTGCCTCTTTCTTCTGAGATGTGCTTTTACAATCTAAACTGGTTGTGCCTCAATGCAGGCCGAGGCAAGACCAATTGTAACTTTTTTGCGAACGTTTTCAACAATGCCAAACACTGGATGCTATAATGTCTAGTTTGGCCTAGTGCTTGGCTATGTAGGGTGATTGGCGGCCATAGTGTCATGGCATCGTACCATTCACTATGAGATCCCTGATTGCCTAGGATCACATCTATGACTGATATAAGCAGGAAAAAGCAGAACAAGCCATGGGGAGGGGGAATGCAGTGAAGCAATGGCAGCAAGCAGGAACAAGAAAGGGAGAGTTGTCACATAATCAAATTCTTGAACTAAAAATATTTCCCTTATTAGCTGGCCATGTTTTAGGATTATGTGCACATATTCTTTTCTGGGTGTTCCACCTTCAGGTGGCTCCCAGGCAGGGTAAAAGATATAGGGGCAACATTGTACAGCGCCCTCCCCAGGAGCATTTGTCAAATGTCGATACTGTTGATCAGTGTCCCCTCTAAGTTGAGTTAGTGTGAGCTAGCTCACAGTTTTTTAGCCTCCAGATCACTCAGGGAGGATCGCTCCAGAGCAAACTAATTTATGCAGTAGCCAAACTGCTCGCTCACAACTTTAATGCCAGTAGCTCACAAAGTAGAATTTTTGCTCACAAGACTCCATAGCTTAGAGGGAGCATTGGTAGGGACCTACTGAAAACTTTGTATTCATATTGATGAGTCACATGAGCCAGACTGTCACTGAGTACTGGCTTGCTTTTTCAGTGATTTTGCTTTTTCAGTGTATTCTATTTTTATTTTATATATTTTTTAACCCCGTACTTCCTTCAAAGAATTCAGGGCAGCATCTCCACATCCCCATTGTTAATCCTTAGATGGTCACTGGGGGATGTAGAGGTTAGTTTATACAGAATACCTGGCCTAAGTTCATCCAGGGTACTTCAAGGCTGTTCAAGGATCTGAACATGGATCTTCCCAATTCTAAATGTGCTGTTCGCCACACCACACAAGCTCATGTTGTGTCACATAAATACTATACTTGAGTGACTGCATTTTATGCGGCTAGGAAGCCTTCTTATGGGCCAGTAGTGGCAGAAAAGTTGAATAGAAATGTTTTATGTTAAAAAAATTCCAACCCCCTGAAATTGCTATTTTTGACCGAAAAGTTGAAATTGGACGATGCTTTGCCGAGCATTCACCCTTATCCAGGTTTTGCTTATTTGCCAAATCAGGCCTGTGAGAATTACAAGACCATGCAGCTCTAAGTGATGGAATTATACTAAATATATGCAGAAACAGGTTATACTCTAACAGACTCCAGACTGTCTTGCTGTAAGTAGAGCAAAATGGCATTTCTCTGTTGCCTTCTTCATTAATTTTATGTCCCTCGTGCAAGATAACAAAAAGCACACTGTCCGTTCTTGTGAACTATCAGGGCCTATTATTTAGAGGGGAAACTTGCTCCAAGTGTGCTCTGCAACAATCCATCATCAGAGCTGGGAGCAGAAAAGAAATTAACCTTTTTTTGCCACCATTGTAAATCTGGGGAAAGAGGAGGGGGAACCACCCTCAAAATGAAGACAGCTGGGAATGTCCTGCCTGTTTTCACCTGCATATTAGCCATACATTATCACTTGTCAATTTGGACATCAAGGAACCTGACCAAAACAAGGTTATGAAGTGAAAATTTATAGGTGGACTCAAAATGTTTCACTTTTTGTGTTATTGTATTTTACTGACTGTTAATGGCCTTGGATGCTCTTTGTACAGAAATATGGCCTATAAATCAACATAATATGAATATTATTGTTAGCATTTCTGAGTGGAAAACAAAAACATCCAGAAAGAAGAATTGCTACCCAAGAATAGCATCAGGGCCTGAGCAATGTCTTCACAGAAAGGAACTATAACTTTTGCCCTGTCAACATGGTTTCTTCATCTAGATGGTATTTATTTCAGGTATTTGTACCCCTCTTCTCTCACCAGGGGGGAACCAAAGTGGCTTAGCACGTTGTTCTCAACTCCTTAATTTTATCCTCACAACTCTATGTGGTAGGTTAGGCTGAGAGAGGAGGACTGTTCCACATCTCTTGGCAAGACATTACCAGAGTAACTGGCTGATCAGAATTTGCTGTCTGTTAATAGAATTGTGAAACAGGGAAATCATTTCCTCACTGAGGACAGCGTGTGTAGTATTTTTCATCTTGAAGGCACTGATGAAATACTAGCAGAAAAGACTGATGGATTTTACTATCTGAAAAATGTTACTAAACAAGTCTATCATACTAATCAGCAGAAATGTCTTCATTCTGACTGCATATTAGTGTGGCACAGGAGGCTGGCCCTCAGAAATATTAAGTCTGTAGAGACACTACTGCAGGACTGCAAAACTGAAGTGACTGAATGTGACCAAATGCAGTGTCACTGTGATATCTGCCTTAAAGAAAAAGGGACAGCATCTAACTACAGCAAACAGCAACCCCAGGTTGCCAGATCAACAATTGAGGCCGGATACATATCTGCTTCAAGTGCCTGCAGTGAACTCGAATGGATAATCTGGTATGTTATCTAGTAAACTTTTCTTAAAGCTAAATGCATGTGTGCTGTGTTGCTATACTCTGCTAAGTATCCAACAGTGAGACAGGGTTATGGTGGATGCAAGCCAGGTCATCCGTTGCTGGTCTGAGCAGGGAGCACCTTTGGAGGAAAAGCACTGGGCTGACAAGGTCATAGAGATGATCATGTAAGCTCACTGCCTGCTACCCTCTAGTGTCATGGCTCCTGTATCTGTCCTTCCCCACATTCACAGTTGTGCTGAAGGGAGAGCTCAACACTCTCATTTATTTATTCATTTAGAGAATGGATATGTTGTCGTCTCCAGAGACCTGATTGAGGCAGCTTACAAGTGAAAACAATACCATAAAAACAACACAAGTTATTGATATTTTTAAAAGCCATTAAAAAAAAACCAATCAGAAGCATAAAAGCAACCTTAAAAAATACCCACAAAACAGTTCTCAGACAAGAAGTAGATGAAGAAGAAGAGAAGGAGAGAATGAATTTATACCCTGCCCTTCACTTGGAGTCTCAGAGCGGCTTACAAACTCCTTCCCCTTCCCCTCCCCACAACAGACACCCTGTGAGGTAGGTGGGGCTGAGAGAGCTCTTTTCAGAGCTGTCCTTGAGAGAACAGCTCTAACCGAACTATGGCTTGCCCAAGGTCATCCAGCAAATGCAAGCGGAGGAGTGGGGAATCAATTCCGGTTTTCCCAGATCAGAGTCCGTGCACTTAACCACTGCACCAAACTGGCTCATAAAACAGCTAAAAAAGATTAAAACCCATTAGTTGAAAATCTGGGTAAAAAGAACGTATTGATTTGTACCCAAAAGATAGTAAAGCAGACACCAGGCAAGCCTCAATGGGGAGGATATTCCAGTGGTAAAGTGCCACCACTAAAAAAAGCCCTGTCTCTAGACATGCACTTTTATAGCCCCATCGATGCTGAAGCAGCTAACAGAAGTGTGAAAGATCCAGGGTTCCACATCCATAGTTTCCCACTATCAAATGGGGAATTATCTTCAAGGGCCTTGCACTGGTGCAAGGGCCTCTGGGACCATCCCCCATTTCATGACAGGAGGGGTGCCTGTAGGAAGCAGTACAGTGTATTGTTTCCATGCATTCAGCTTACTCTGCTGTTGTCCAGCATGTCTCTCATTAGGGACTAGTGTTGCCAGGTCCCCTCAACCACTGGTGGGGGATTGGGGGGGTAGGGTAGCCAGGTCCAGGTTGGGAAACTCCAGAAAATTTGGGGATAAAGCCTGGGGATGACATGGACCTCAATGGGGTAGAATGCCATAGAGTCCATCTTTCAAAGCATCCATTTTCTCAAGGGGAACTGATCTCTGTAGTCCAGAGATGACCTCTAATTCTGGGGGGTGCCCAGGTCCCACCTGGAGGCTAGCATCCCTATTATGGACTGGGAGATAGATCCAGGGCCTCCAGTAGGCAGAGGGCCCTCTGTTGGACCATGGATCACAGCCCTGCCATGCCAATTCTTGACATCAGTCCGGTTGTGAAGCAAGGAAGGCTTCATACACTCACATCAAAAGACACCAGTTCTGCAAAATGTACAATGCAAGATGTACAAAACTACTGTTCAGTGTAGTCCAATGATTGTTAAAATGTGCTGCATTACTCCAGTGTTCTTTATGTATCTACTGGCTTTTACAGCTCTTGTGCTACATCTGAAATACCAACGGGAAGACGATAGAAGAAGCCGCTTTGAAAATATAGACCCATTCCTGAAGTCTCCCTGAACAGAACAGCAGTTTTGTTTGTGGGTGGCATGAAGGAAAAGCCGATTTGCAGGATCTGATGTATCATCTCAAACAAAACAAATTATCAGAATTAAACATCTACTTGTAAGTATTTCCTCCCTGGTCAAATCCTCTTGGACAGGCATCCAGAGCAACAAAAGCATTTAATCCGGATGCCATTGAAAGCTGAGATATAAAACAGAGAGCAGGAAGAAAATCCAATCTGATGATAGGAAATGTCTGGTTTTGTTCCTTTTTAAAGATTTCATTTACTGATCCAACATTTCTGTTTTGACTGGAGATGTTACTGCTTAAGAGCTGCTGAATCTGCAGCAATACAAGCTTTGTAGAGTCGTTACCCAATAAGAGAACATATAATCTTTGGCACATTTCTGCTGCTACCATCAGCTCACACAGCTTTTTTGGTGAACTACTTAGCTCACCGTCTGATGAAATCTGCTGCCTTTTACTACCTCTACTGCATATGGCGTATGGGAAAGATAATTCAACACTTTTTTAAAAAAAGCAGTCCTCCCATTTCACTGCCAAATATCCTTTATTGAGAAGGATTTCTTCTTATTCCAGATTATCATAGCTTCAGAAATGAGAACAGATCTTCCACATTCACATTCATCACTGGAGCACTGAACCATCAAACTGTTTAGTTTGGCTCACTCTGAGGATATCAGAGAGGGGAACTTACCAGTCATTCTGAAAGGCAAATTGCAGCCAGATACAAAAAAAAAAAGGGGGGGGGGGAGAGCAGCTATGCTAGTTCAGTACCAAGGTCCATTTAGTCCAGCATCCAGTTTGATGTAGTGGTTAAGTGCATGGACTCTAATCTGGGAGAACCGGGTTTGGTTCCCCACTCCTCCACTTGCAGCTGCTGGATGACCTTGGGCAAGCAATAGTTCTGTCAGAGCTGTTCTCTCAAGGACAGTTCTCTCAGAGCTCTCTCAGCCCCACCTACCTCACAGGGTGTCTGTTGTGGGAAGGGGAAGGAGTTTGTAAACCGCTCTGAGACTCTGAGCGAAGAGTGGAGTACCTCTTCCTCCTCCTTTGTAAAATATTTTAAATGCATTAATACAGGGTGGAGGAGCATTCAGTTGTGTGAATTCCTATGGGCATGCTGAAGAGGTGCAGTTCTGAAACAGGTTTTAATCTTTTCTTGAGAACTTGGCTGAGTTCTGCAGCTCCTCTTGGTATGGTAGCTGGCAAACTGGTGCCTTAGCAGTGGTGGTATTCACAGGATGGGCTGGGTTAGAGGCAGAGAGAAGACTTGGCATTCTGCTGAAGCCCCTTCCTCTCTTTAAGCACAATAGGAAGCCCTGTTCCTCCTCCTCCTCACTGTGGTTAACCAGATGCCCCCAAAGGCCTACCAGCAGAGCATGGGAGCCATAGTCTCTCCCTGTTGTTGTCCCCTACACTGCCTCTAAACATAGATGTTTCATTCAGCCATCATGGCTAATAGCCACTGATGGACTTATTCTCCATGGATTTGCCTAATGGGCTGGAAAGCCGACTAAACTAGTGGCCATGATGGCCCCAATTTAATCCACCAGGGAAGTCTTTCTTCACTTCTGTGACGGTGAATTCCCCAAGCTAATGTATTCATTGAGTGATTAACTACTTTCATAGTGGATTAGATCAGGATCACAGGGCCTGGGAAGGGCTGCCAGATGAGAGTACTGATGGAGGGGAGCATTTGGGGGGAAGCTGGAGTCTGGGAAAACAGCATTGTGCCATGTTGTGATTTTATTTCTGGATAAGAAGTGATGTCACAGTGTCCCACAACATTCTAGAAAAAATATATAGATAACAGGGGGATTACTAGAGCATTGCATGACATCGTGACATCACTTCCGAGTGCTCAACCGGAAGCAACATGATGACATTGCACAACACCATTCCCTGTTTTGCTCCTGCCATTCCACTGAGCAAAGGTGGGGGCTGGAGAAGCAAGGGCAGGCAACTTGGTGGGGCATCTCAACCATTCTACCTATATAGGTTTACCAACAAAATTTACCCCATCCAGCTGAAAAAATACCGGCAAGAGAGAATGCCTACCACCTTCCCTTTTCATGGCAGCAGAGGGGCAATATTAGCTTTGGTCAACAAAGTTGTCCAAGGGGAAAGATTAAATCTCTTTTAAACCCCTGTGGCCCAATCTGAAATTAATTCCCCCCCTGGCCCCCACACACTGCAATTTGCCTTTAAAAATGCAGGACAAATCCATTCACAAACCTGCCAGCTGCCCTCTGGTTTGTCCTTTATATGTGTAATTTGGCCATCACAGATCTAACAGCAATGACTGAACTTTCACCTCAAATCCAACATGCTGGTGTTCAATGGAGCTAAGTTAGGCATTCAACTTTTTGGTCATCAAAGGTAGAAAAGCCAGGTGATGTATATGTATGCTTGACTCAGGCCTTCAAAGGGCGTTCTTTGCACATGCCAGGATTCTGATTCCGGAAGGTGAATTTATAGAAAGAGTTGCCCAGTTGGCTCCTCCACTGACCTGCTTTGTAGGCTTGCCAGGCCCCCCATGGTGACCAGCAGGAGTCATGCAAAGCTGCTGGCTGGCTTGCCATCCAACATGTTTTAGTGAAAAGTGTTGACTACAGGATCCAGCAGCACTTTCAGCAGCTATTCTTTACACAATCACTGCGGCACTTTGTGCAATCAGCTCGGAAAACAAATGACAATTTGCATTTGGGCTCATACATGAAACTGGTCCCCACAAATAGGACCTTCACAAAATCCTTCCCAGTGGTCCCATGGACTCCCACCAATGTCTCAGTGAGGATTGCCTAGTGTATGAGTCAGGCCATCAATATGGCAATCAGGAACTCCAACAGGCTTTCTAAAATATGATATAAAGAACTGTTGCATTTTAGTGAATACTCAATTTGCCTCCCATATTTTTCTGCATTGGAGGGCCGTTTCCCCTTCACATCCAGCAGTTCACAAAACCCCTTTTCAAGTTGCACATTGGAGATATCAACCAATTTACATAACAGGCCTTTCTTCCTATTAAGGGGATATGCAAAATGAACTTTCCAGTTGACAGGTGGGTCTAGTTGGTTTATGGTTAATTGTGTACAGATATGTGCCAACAGTACACATTTAGCTTCTGCTCACATTAAGAAAAGAGCTTGACCGTTGTCTCTTTCTCAGCTCGGGAAGGTCTGTGATCATCAGGCATTTGTAAAGGAAACTGGTACCATTAGGGTTGCCAGATCTGGGTTGGGGAAAACCTGGAGATTTTAGGGGTGGAGCCTGAGGAGGGTGGAGTTTGGGAAGGGAGGGACTTCAATGGGATATAATGCCATAGAATCCACCTTCCAAAGTGGCCATTTTCTCCAGGTGAATTGATCTCTGTTGCCCAGAGATCAGTTGTAATAGCGAGAGATCTCCAGCCACTACTGGGAGGCTGGTAATCCCTAGGTACCACCTTATAAGCCATTGCTGTTCCAGAGTGCCCTATTTACCCCAAAGGCAGAGAAATCTGAATGTAAGATCTTCCCTCTAAAAAAATATTATGCACAAAAGCTTTTTTCACTAATGTAAATAACTGTAAGTTATATGCAAACTTATATGCAACCTCTTCGCTTGATGGTGTAAACAGAAAAACCTTTCTGGTAAATAGGTATGCTTAGGCACCCCTCACCCAACACCCTATTTCCACTGGTGTTACCATGCAAAGGCAGCCCAGAGGTATTTGGCAATTCTGGTGCATTTCGGGAGGGCTTAGACTGGGGGCTTCTTTAAAAGGAAGGGAGAAGGAAGAATTGTAAAGAATTTTGGAGACACTCTATTACTCTATGATGAATCTCAGCTTCAGACATAACTCAGCAAGCCAGTTCTTCATCTGAGAATTCTTACCAAATTCACTGTGGATTCAGTGGCCCAGCAGGTACTAAAACCCCATTAGCAGTACGACCACAACTTTCAGAAGCCACAGCAGCAAGTGTACAATTCTAGATGAGGTTTCTAAAGGCAACTGGCAATTAGGGTAAGATAGATAAATAGGCTGGATCCAGGCAAAACTTTCAGTTCATGGAAGGGGAGGTATGATTTTTTTCCAGTTTCCCCATCTTGCTATAGACTCCTGATGGGCCCCTCACACCATTCCTGAGGATCCCCAGAAGCAGCTTTTCAGGAAGATCAGTGGGCAGCAGTGTGTATGGGGCGGGGAGGCAGGAAAAGTTCTGCTGTGCTGTAAGAAGTGTCTTTCATCAGTGGAAAATGTAGTCTGGATCCAACCTAGTGTCTGCAAGAGTAGCAGGCCTTCTTGATCATATGAACATGCCTCACACAGAATGAAGTCATGCAGTCATTGAGCTCAGGAAAACTCATTAGTCCTCCAAGAGCCCAGACAGTAATATCCCTCATTCCTGCAGCCTGGGATTCTTTGACCAATAGATGGTAATGGTTGAACCTGGGACCTTTTGCAGACAAAGCAAGTGCTCTTAAATTAAGCAGGCTTTCTGTAGGGTTGCCAGGTCCCTCCTGGCAACTGGTGGGGTATGGAGGGGACTTACCAGGAGTGGGAGGGAGGCCCAGGAGATGTCACTGGTCGTGTGTATTGGATGTGATGTTATCATGTTGCAACTTCAGGGCAATGCTCTGGTATTTGGGCAAAACCTTTAAGGTAAAAATGGCTTCTAGGGTTGCCAGGTCCTACCTGACAGCCAGCGGGGGGCTCTCAGGTCCTTATTGGGATCTTCTGCTATGTGCACTTTGCATGCGGGGTGTGATGACATCACCCAGAAGTGACATCATTGCATCACTGATGTCGGGGGCATGACACTCTAATTTTGGGGCAGGACTCTGGTATTTTTGCCTTCATAACCAAAGAGTTTGCCCAAAAACTGGAGTGCCACCCCCTGACATTGGCAATGCAATAACATCACTTCCTGGTGATGTCATTGCACTGGGGATGTCGCACAGCAATGTCCCTGTTTGAGGGTGGGATTTTCCTGACCAGCCAGCTGGCCAGTGGTGGATCAGAGCCCCAAAAAGCAGAGTACCCCCCCACCGGGACCTGGGGTTGGGAACCCTATCTATTATAGAGTTTTTGCCCAAATATCAGAGCATTGCATGGATGTTTTTGACATGATGACATCACTTCCAATGCACACTGGAAGTGACATCGCCATGTTGCTGGTGACGATGCCTGGACCTCCCTCTCACTCCTGGTAAGTCCTTCTGCTGGCCAGCTGATCACCGGGGGTCTGGAAACCCTAACTTTCTGAAATATTCACATTAGTTAAAACAAGCAGGTCTGTGTAGGCACAGCATATAAATTTTCTAAATAAATAAAAAGCATAGAATACCTACTGGGTTCAAAAACAAAACCTTACTTTAACCTAAATGTTTGCTGTAAATCATAGCAAAAAGAATCACTTTCCAACACTTATTTTCTTGTTGTTATTACTCTATGTCAAATTTTCAGTGTAGACATCCCCTAGGATAAAAATACAGAGTGGTTTGCCTGGTACATTAACCAATTTAGGTGGCAAGCATATGGGGAATATTTAACGTATGAATTGATATGCAGAGATTTATATAACAAATCCAAAGGTTTTAAAGGTTTTAGCTCATTCCCTGGAAGAAATGCACCAAAACAGAGATCAGTGCTAGCCTGCCAATTCCATTCTTTTATCCCTGGCATGTAGTAAATAGTTTCTCAACTCAAAGGAATAAAAACATCAATCTCTAGAAAACCACTAAGACCCCAGGCGGCCACAAGGTTTGAATTCACGGGTCTGCCACATGAGAGTATTTGAAATAACCAGTGATGTTCCCAAATCTTAGCAAGCAAATAACTGATTTCTATGCTGACCAAACATGCTATGGGCCACACAGAGGATCTTCATAAGATTGCTATTATTATACCCAAGTTCAATGCATATCCATACAAGGAGGGAAGAAAGAATAGTACAGAATGGGCAGAAGGAAGGACATGAAGATCCAAGCTGGATATAACAGAAAACTTGACAATGAACAGTTTTCTGAAACATATGGCTAAACCATATGAAGCACTCCCTTCACTAACACTTCATCCATTCATCTTTACTAGTTGGTGAAGTGACTTGCTCCCGTAAGCAGCAAACCTTCACTGACAATCCCTCAGAGAGAGTTTCCAGAAAAGTCATTATGTTCTGGTTCACACAGGCAAGGATATAACTTCATGGCCAGCAGCTGAATGCATGAACAGGTTCAACTAAAACATAAATAAGACTCTGGGTGATCTTACAGTTCTCTCAGTGATCTCCCATTCACACATGGAAGTAATTAAGGGATGACCATGAATGTCTGAAACACTCCCAAATTTTGAGAAACAGGCTGATGTAGATGTATGTGTGAACCACAAAGCCCATCTAAATCACGGTTACCCACCTGAAACAACTACCACCACCACCATCATCACTGGAACTCAAGGCAGATTACACATACTATGTGCAGGAACCCCTCTACATTATAACCTCATGCTTAAGGATGCTTTTACTCTCTAGTCGTATTTTTATTATTTGACAATTCATAAATTTAAACGAACATAGATGTTAGGGAGCGGTAATGCTTTTAACTCAGCTGAAATGACAGGATGATTTAAAAATCTTCCTTCAGAAAACAGCAGATGTATTTTTGTTCTTACCTACCAGATTGTATATTTCATACTTTTTTATATTTGTTGCCATCTTGAAAAGTCCCAATGTAAATGCATTACTCCCTGGACTGGACAACTGGCAAACATTCCCAATGTTCAGAAATTGAAATTTTTATTTTCCCTCAAATTAAAAATTGCATGATTGATGTTGCTCTATTATTCTATATAATTTCTGTAGAACTGACAAACTGAGTTTAATTTAAGGATGTGTGGCCTTTAGGCAGTTAAATCCAGGGAAAGGAAGTATATTCATGAACCACTTCAAACAAATAAGCATTCAAAACCCTTGAAATCTAAAGGGGAACAGTCTAGATTTTCATGACCTTATTTTGGATCATATGTAGAACTGTCCTTAGTTAGCAAAGGAAGACACATAAAGGCCACGTCCACACTGTCACTTTTGTTGCTCATTTCTCCCTATTGCTTTGGGTCCCCCCCCCTTTCCCACATGTCTTTTGCTCCCTCTGGGACTACTAGAGAGAGCAAAACATATGTGGGGCAGGGGAACCTGAAGCAATAGGGAGAAATGAGTGACAAAAGTGATAGTGTGGACGTGGCCAAAGAATGTCAGAAATTTCTTTACCGCTTTCCACTTGCAACTGAAGTGCAAAATCCATTATCGACCTTAAAAAAAAAAAAAAAGACCTAGTGCATGCCTGCAAAGGCATAATCATTGAACAATAAAAACAAAAAAAGATTATTAATCAGTCATTTGTAGTGGGACACATCCTACTTTTTTGTATTTGTTCTGAATCTCTGCATAAACACTGTCAGATTTCATGAACTTCCCTATAAATCAAGTTTGTCTGTAAGAGTAGCGTACCATCACAAACCTCATAAAAGAGTTTAGCTGAGTCTCGGATAAAGCTGTTGTTAACACAAAGCGGTATTCTTCACTAATGGAATTGGTGAGGGGAGATCTTCATATATATAGATATGTGTGTGTGCGTGTGCACGTGTGTGTGTGAAAATATTGTATCTCAAAATGTCATTTGCTTGCTTGAAATAAACAAGGAGAGCAGTATTGTTAGACTGACTCCCCCTTAAGCAGAACACAGATATTGTTGTTGTTGGGAGGGGTAACCATCAGACTAAACATTTAAGGAATTTCAAGAGAATCCAAATGCGTTCTGATAAGAATGCCGATATTCCTTGTGGGGGACTGTGGACATCCCCACATTTTAAATATAACTAATGGTGTAAACTCATACCAAGATGTGAAATCTTTTTCATAGTGGGCATCTACTACATATGCAATGCAAAACAACAACAACAACAGAGACTGCCTTCTCCATGTGCTTTCATTAATGGAATTCCACTTACAACTTGATATCTGTAAGAAATCTGAGTGGCAGCAAAAATGAGGACATAAATAGACCTCCACTAGAAATATTATCCCAGTGAGTCCCTAGAATACCTTAAATAATGGAGAATGAAAGTGGGATGTTAAAGCTGTTGAATCCATTTATTTCCTTGAGTGCAGTAAACACCACATATTCTTTATTAACCTACATATTTGACATAACCGCTACCATGGCTCAATTTAATCTGTTGGCAAAGAACATTCCAAATGCATTGCAGGGGATACAGGGTGGTAGACCTGTGCTTTGGATCAAATGTGGCAGGAAAGGACTCCGTCAAGCTGACCAGGGCTCTGCATTGGGGTTACAATCTGTCCTCTGTTTGCAGCAATAATGCATTACACTAATTATTTTTAACCATTGCAACAAAATGCAAGTTTATAATGAAAATGCCAAGTATGTGAATAAAGATGCTCACTCGGAAAAAAAATGTTTTAGAAAACAGTTCTAAAACATCAGTGGACCTGAGCTGAACTGGCCCACTGACTTCACAATCTTATTGCATGGGGGTAGGGGACTGTAAGCAGATGCAAAGTTTGCCCCTAGGGGAAGAAAGAGGAGAAAATGTTTCCCACTGACTAGGGAAATGGGCACCTCTACCCCCTTATCTGGAATTCTGCTGTGAAGACAAGCAATAAATCTGCTACAGCATAGCCTGGGGTGGGAGGGGGGAAGAGATATGTGTTCCAATGTTGTCTATGGGCAAGCAGTGACATGCTAGCTCTCTTCCCATGTGACATTGCCTACCCACACAAAGACAGGGGAGTGCTGGAAGGGACAGCGAGAGAGCACTGCTCAGTTGCCTAGGTAACAGTGGGATTTGCATCTTTTTATGGCAGTGGATCCATTGTCTGCTCCTCCCAATAGAGCAGGAATATTGCCTGATTGGATAGGAAGCAGGGTTTTCACTACAAAAGATCAGAAAATGCCCACTCTCTTCACATTGCTACATAGCCATCCTGATTGGCTATGTAGTCATACAAAGATATCAGCCTTAATATGCAATTCATGATTGGCTGGGATGCAGAGGAGGGGAAAACAGAATGGTAATTGGGCAGGAAAGGGAAATACCATGATTGCAATGACCTATAAAGAAATACCCATAGAAAATATATCTGGAAGAGGGTTTTTTTGGAGGTGCATTTGGCACCCATTTGCACACCCACTTTTCTGGCCTGAAAAAGTTCATGGGTGAAATTCAGTTCAGCCATAAGTATAAGTAATTTCTTCAGGGCCAGTAGGAGACAAATGTAAATACTTCCTTAGTGCTGAATGTTATTCATTGTTCTACCATGACATTATTAAACAGAGCTGTGCCAAACAACCCACAGTTTTTCATGAAAGCTGTCATCAGTGCCAAAAAGCAACTCTCCCTTTTTGTCACTTTTTTTAAAGCACTTCCTTGTCTGCTTATTCATTTATATTGACCTCATTTCCCCTCAGTCTTAATTGCACTCTTTGCATAGGTTGGATTCAATATATAGCACTGTGACATCATCCTTTTCACTGCACAGTTGGGTAGCTTCACCATCTGATTTACCTGAAGAGGTGAACCAGCAGCTGGGAATGGGTTGGGGTGGAACGGTGGTGAAGGAGCAAGGAACAGAGAAATTATAGTACCCTACAGGACTAAAAAAAGATTTTTTTTTTTTAAGAAGTGTTTTCTGGAAAGGAAAATCTTATGTTGCTAATTCCTACTGAAAGGCTTTCCCATGTTCCATTCCAGTTTGGTTCTGCAAGTTCATTCTAAGCAATGTTCTAGCCTTCCTGAATTCCAGTTTCTCCAATAACATTTCTGGACTTGGAGTATGCAGTTGGCATACCAAGCATATTGGACACCTGGAGCAGATCATTTTTAACACCCATCTCCTGCTGTTCCTCTCTCCTTTTCTATTCTTCTGCTTCACTCCTGGCTTGTCACCTCCTGCCAGAGGCCCTGCCCGCTCAGGCTCTTTCCATCACTTCCACCCACTCGGCTTGGCAGCTCCAACATGGTGGCACCCTGTGGCTCCTCACAGCTCCCAGTTGTGGATTTGCTGTTGAAGATCCCCAAGAAGGAGGTGCTGTCACCCGGCGCACCCAGGTGCTCAGTGATGGCAGCCCCAGCCTCTCCAACCCTTCCATGCCCAGCACTAATTAGCCTAATTAGCCATGCTGTTTCAAGCTTGGGATGGGGCGCAACACTAAGATAAGTATTATTACTGTTTTTAAATTCTCTACAGACAAGGAACCCCTTTTTGCCTGCACCTGGGGCAGACCGCTCCCAGTGCACCGCCCTTGGTATGCCACTGGGATTATGCAGGTTCATTTATTTTTCTCCCCCCTACAGTACCAATGTGCAACTGTGGATTGATAAAGCACTACTGAAAAGCAATCTTGCTCTGACTGCATCCAGATTCTTTTTTGTAACGTGACTGATGCACATATGCATTTCTAAGCATTAGTAAAATCACTACATTAAAAAGAATCTTGATGCAATGACATGTACAGCCAGGGCTATTTTTCGGCAGGAACACACAGGAATGGAGTTCTGGCTGGCTTCTGAGTTGGCCACGCCTACAGCCTTCCCCCCCCCCAAGCCACAGGGCACCTGGGGAAGCCAAGCTGATCCAGGGAGGGAAGGCAGTTTAAACTGCCTCCCCTCCTCAAGTTCCCTCCTCTGGAGAAGCCGATCCAGAAACTGCTTTCCTTCCCTTGGGTTTCCCAGGTGCCCCGCAAGCCACGGGGCACCTGGGGAAGCCAATCCTGGAGGAAGCTGTGCTGTCAGGGGTGTGGCCTAATATGCTAATGAGTTTCTGCTGTTGGGTGTGGTCTATTATGCTAATGAGTTCCTGCTGGGCTTTTTCTACACAAAAAGCCCCGTCTACAGCCACATCAAGACTGTGTTTCTGTAGCATTTGTATCAATGAGCACTAGGGTTGCCAGCTCCAGGCTGAGAAATACCTGGAGATTTAGGGTGTGGAGCCTGAGGAGAGCAGGGTTTGGGGAGGGGAGAGACTTCAATAGGGTATAATGCCATACAGTCCACCTTCTGAAGTGGCCATTTTCTCCTGGTGAACTGATCTCTGTTGCCTGATTAGGTGTAATAGCAGGAGATCTCCAGCTACCACCTGGAGGCTGGCAACACTATGCACATGCATATCAGTAAACCCTGCCCCCAAAAGTATCTTGATGCAATCATATATTCTGTTTCAAATTTTGGGTGTAGATTTCAATATATTTTATCACTATGATGGTATTATGGAAGTACATATTGCGACACACAGTCAATATGAATAAAACATATATAAAATATGTACAGCGTGTGCATAGCCTCATAAAATGTGCAGAAATCCACAGTGGATTGTTTAAAAGATGCAGAATACTTGATGCAGTTAAACTAAGAAAGAATGGAACAGAACAAGTGGCGTTCATCTAATCCTACAAGAAACATGACCAAGATTGGCTATTTCACTGCAAAACAGTGTATCTCACAGTTATAATCCCATGTGTGATGCCATGCAAATGGACAGATCCGGTCCATAATGACTGATTGTCCTTGGACCCATCTATTCACTTGAAGACCCCTTGTGACAGAATTTGTTCATGACCACTGACAAACTTATATATGAAACATATGGTACCTACGCTAGCATTTTATTCATTTTAAACCTAGCCAGTTCTTCTCCTTCAACCGTAGGGAGGAAGGAACAGAGTATGTAAATATGTATGTCCCAGAATGAAACCAAATTAGCCGGGTTAAACAGGTTCAAAGTTATGTGGCATGCAGGATGCCTTCTGCTGGCATACCTACTTTCCATTTTTATCATCTGTTACGAGAACTACACTGTTTGACTTATGGGGATTTAGAATATTTTAAATGTATGGTTGTTGTATATTTATTTTTAGATTTAATTTTATATTAGCATTTTAACTTGATTAACATGTGGTTAATATAATTCTGTTTTTAGTGGATGAATTTGATTTTTTTTTTAAATTCTAGGATTTTAAAAATTATTTCTATAACCAAATAATGTTTTATGCACTTATTTATATCCAGTACATTTCATAAAAATAGTTTAAATATAAATATTTGTTCATTTTTTGTGATAATACCCTGATGAAAACCTAATCATTCCAAAGTCAGTGAAATACAGAATGTGTTTCCTGTTGCTAGCTTTTCTTTTTAGGAATCCCCTTCTACTTTTGTGCTGCTATCCTTGTGGTATATTTTGTTTTAAACTTACCCCAGGCAACAACACATGACTAAGAATGGATGAGTGCATCCTTCTTTATTTCTTGTCTGTGTATGTTGTCATTGGAACTGGTTTCAAACCACCCATTTCTATTAATGTAATTTATCCAGTATTAATAATTTATATGGTACCATCTACCATGTAAGTCAATGTCTATATAATGCTACTTTACTGACATGGAAGGAACCTATAAAGGAGTAAGTTTTGCAGTAAAAAATGGCACAAGGAGAGAGAAAATGTGGAAAACTCAAAACTTGTAGGCTCAATTTGCACTCTTTTTTTGGCGTTGAGCCACAGCTGACTTATGGCGACCCCTGATGGGGTTTTCAAGGCAAGAGACATTCACAGGTGGTTTGCTGTTGCCTGCCTCTGCTTCACGACCCTGGTATTCCTCAGAGGTCTCCCACTCAAATACTAGCCAGAGCCGACCCTGCTTAGTTTCTGAGATCTAACAAGATCAGCCTGGCCTGGGCTATCCAGGTCAGGGCCACTTTGCCCTAGAGAGAAACAATAGCTATTGAAAATAGCTATTCAAATCAAACCAGTGAGCTCAAGAAATGTGATGGCTTGCCCAGGCACGACCAGCAAATAAGCAGTGGGACACACATACGTATTCTCTCACACACACACCATACAGGTATCTAAATATATGCACTTGACAATACTATGGCTTGCCAGTGCTGATTTATGGATGCTGCTTTGCTAATGGGAATAAAAGTATTTTCAGCTATAGAAGATAAGGCTCATAACTCACTAACATGCAATTTATGCCATTTAAAATATTTCACTGTCAAGAGACCTTATAGACTCTTTAAATCGAAGCCGTGCTTTTCTCTGAGCCTTGGATGTAACAAATGCAATAACTGATATTATTTCAGTTATACATATATATGGCCATTCTGGACATTTTCACATTTAAATGCATGCCTCTGCTTTGTCTGGTTCAAGCGGCAGCAGGAAAAACCTAATGGGCAATGGTTTAGTCCATTCAGTTCTCGGTTTGGTCATTGAGCAACTTGCCGAAAAGAAACGGGTTAATGCTTACAAGTAGTTTGATTTAAAAGCGCAAGGACTGTGCCACAGTTCCAGTCCATTAGATCAACACCACAATGAGCAGATTAAAGAGATGGATGGATGGATGGATGGATAACTAGATAAAGTGGGACGTAATGCTATATATTATACCCAGTGCAGCCTTTGAGAACATAATTTGATCTTTGCGATTAAAGAGGCTGAACGTTTCGTTCTATAGATGCCCATTCTCCACATACACATGCCTAAATTGAGTGGCATAATTTTTCTAGATTGCTCAAATGGTTTGCCATTTAAAGCAAGTATGTGCCAGAGGTAATAATGGCAATATTGTAACTCCCTTAAGTATAGCCCCACGCTACAGCTATTGTGTACAGGCGAAATGGCTAAATCATGCTTGAAGAATGTGATTACATTCTCAAAGACTGAGCACTGGTGGCACTCTGGGTAAATACAGATGACCATACAAAAAGTGCAAGCAAACAGGAAGCCGCCTGATACTGAGTCAGACCATTGCTGTGCTGATCTCACTGCTGTCCACTTAATGGCTTCCCTCCAAGGTCTCAGGCAGAAGGACGTTTTTATCTCAGATCTTTTAACTAGATGTTCTGGGAATGAACTCGAGCTCTTCTGCATACAAACCACTGCTCCCCCTGGAACAATTGTCCGTGTTAAGAATATCCTTTTAAAATCTTAGCCTAGGAGCTGGAAAGTAACCTTCTTGTCTGATGTCTCCAAGACATGAATACTGTTGTCTCTAGCATTCCCTCTAAGCTGAGTTAGTGTGAGCTAGCTCCCAGTTTTTTAGCCTCCGGCTCACAGATTTTTGTCTTAGCTCAGGAAGGATGGCTCCAGAGCAAACGAATTTATGCA
The DNA here is from genome assembly GCA_029233225.1 of Lepidodactylus listeri. Classification (NCBI taxonomy): domain Eukaryota; kingdom Metazoa; phylum Chordata; class Lepidosauria; order Squamata; family Gekkonidae; genus Lepidodactylus; species Lepidodactylus listeri. Next base: position 41,964,613 of record JARCFY010000013.1, read on the forward strand.
GCAGCCAAAACACTCACTCACAACTTTAATGCCAATAGCTCATAAAATAGAATTTTTGCTTGCAAGACTCCACAGCTTAGAGGGAGCATTGGTTGTCTCAATAAGGTCTTACAGAAAGCAAAGGTTCAGGTGGGTTGACAGTCAAGACACAGTACTTAATGTTCTGAAGAAACCAATAAAGGGTTCCCTCATTTTGCAGCTGAATAGGGTAATGTATGGAATATAACATATCCCAAAGATTTATATGACTGGCAGCAACTTCCAGGATCTTTAGCAGACATTTTTTCAAGCCCTGCTATTTGAGATATTTTAAAGCTGAAAATAGCCTCATCATATTATTAACACACTTACATAGTATTTTAGAGCATTCCAAGTGCTTCTTATAAATCACGGAAGGGCAGATGTTATGTTTCTCAGAACTACGTAATTTTTTTCAAGAGCCACGGGTGCCACCAGTCACAGACTGGCAGCTTAGTGAGTGGAGTGGAGATGGTCACAAAATGGTGGCTTGTTCACAAATCACAGCATTTCAGAGCAGGTCTGCAGTGCATGGATGAAGAATCCTTTCCCAAAGCAAACTATTACTGCAAATTGTAACTTGCCCTGCAGGAGGAAAATGTACAGTTACACTTCTGTATTTTCTGTGGAAGAGGCAAGTAGCAGCTTTGATGCAGGGGGAAAGACTCAACAGAATGCTCATTTCCCATTCAGAGCATGGGTGCATGCGCGCACATGCAAAGGAGGAGAAGGACAGGAGGATGATTACAGTGGTACTGGAGGAAAGGCAGAGGACCACGTTGAATTGCTTAGAGAGTGACAACTCACTCCTGTGTGACCTCCTGCCCAGCCCTGACATTGAGTTAGCTCCAGCAATTTGTCGACAGAAGGAACAGGTAGTTTATTTATTTACTTTATTTATTAATTTAACTTCTACCTCGCCTTCCCCGCTGAAGCAGGCTTAGGGCGGCTCACATAAAACCAGTAAACCAGGAAAAAAAGTATATATCTCAATATAAAAGTATACAGATATACGAATACATCTCAGTGCAACTACATAATAAACAATTTATATCAATGGCGGTGCACTCAATACATAAAGTGCGTTTAAACGCGGTCAGTTATACTACCGCTCTAGATTACTTTTGGTCCAGGTTGAACCAGGGCATGACTGATACGGTGCGGTTCCTATTGAAAAGCCTGCCAGAAAAGCTCCGTTTTCATGGCCCTGCGGAACTGTGAGAGGTCCCACAGGGCTCTGATCTCACCAGGGAGCTCATTCCATTAGGTTGGAGCCTCTGCAGAAAACGCCCTGGTCCTGGTTGATGCTAACCTAACATCCTTCAGACCCAGGGGGGAGGGGGCAGGTGATTCTGTAATCCTGATTGAAGTGCTCTCTGGATCTTCCCTGCATTCCTCTCCCCCTCAACAGTCCTGAGCAGGACTTAGTTTATTCCTGGAGTCATGGGTTTTCTGTGAACCAAACAGCCACATCGTGGGTGGAGAGGTTGCAGAGGGGAGGGAGGAAGGGACTTCAGTTCTCCACACACACATAGCTACTAGTCTACATGGGTCCAGCAATACCAGGAACAAACTTTCCTGAGTCTAGAAAGGACTGCTGGGGAAATGGGAACATGGGAAAGATCCACTGCTGCCAGTGCTTTCCACTGACAGATCACTCAGTCCAACCCATTGCCTTCTTGTGATCCTTACAATAACCTTGAAAAAGTAGGTCTGTAATGTTGTTCTGCTGTTGCAGAGGCAGAGTTAAGACTAAGAGAGTAGGGTGCTTAAGGCCATTTATGAAGTTTGTGGCAGATGTGAGATTGAGACCAAGGACTTTGGATTCCTCCCTCAGACTTTAAGCCACTATGCTAGGTCCACTCAGGAACTGGACTTGGGGCAATGTGAATGCAAAGCTCTGGAGCTGTGTTTCCTGCCATGCAATGTCATCAACTCACACTGGGCTCTACAGAGAGGGCCAGCATCTTGTTGCAATCACAGAGGCAAACTACAGCAAAATGCAGAACCAGAGGTCAGCAAAGAGCCAGTACAAGAAAGCCCATTTGCGTGGCTGAAAATATACAAATTAATATTACTGATAACTGAAACATTGTTTAATAAAGTTTCCAAAGCCCTGGCATTGGTTGTTGTGAGTCCTTTCCCTCTATCATTTCCCTTTCTGTAAAGATCTCTTAGAAGCCCCTGTCTTTGCTGTCAAGTCACAGCTGACTTATGGCCACCCAGTTGGGTTTTCAAGACCAGAGAAGTTCAGAGATGGTTTGCCATTGCCTGCCTCTGCACAGCAACCCTGGACTTCCTTGGTGGTCTCCCATCCAAGTAACTAACCAGGGCTGACCCTGCTTATCGCCTTAGATCTGACAAGACAGGGCTCGCCTGGACTCTCAGGACCAGGGCAAGAAGTTCTTTAGTCCTATAAAACCTTTGCCTGCCATTCACTTCACATGCTGGTTATTCTTGCATCCCACACTCAACTTTATTTTTCTTTCTAAAAGGGCCCGATTTTGGTCCATGCTGAGCCATGTTTGGCTCTGCACCCACAGACTGCAGACCCCAGCTCTAGGCCTTCCACATCTATTTTGGTCTATACCAGGGCCATATGGGAGATTCCCAACATTTAGAAAAAAAATATTGATGTTGGTGTTCACTTGCATCTTTACTTCTGGTCCAGCTAAAACATATGGAAATGGATCCAGGGCCATCTCTGAGAAGTCTGCAGTTTCTGGCCGAAACAGCCTTTCCTCCCTCGCACAGAAGTTAGGCCTTTGGGAACAGACACAACACTAGTTCCAAATGAATCTAATGCCTAACCTAAGAAAGTAGTTGAAAAAAAACATGGCAGCATATGAAGCTAGCACGGAAAAGGTTAAGAACATTATCATTTTCTCTTGAAAGACAATATTATCTTGCCCCTCTGCCGCCAATGATCTTTAATCACAAATAGAAGTTCCCTTTCCCTGGCAGGAATCTCAATTGACTTTAATAAGAAACTAATTGCTGAAAGATTAGAGCCTGTTTTATGTAACACGCTACAAAGCAAATCAGGACAAGATGATAACAAGATGCAATCAAGAGGTATTAAAGGCAACAAAATAGCAATGAAGGGCTGGGAGGGAGCTGCTGTAAGCAAAAGTGGGGGGGGGACACCAAAAACATCAAATTGCTACAACGAAACGGAACATTCCCCCTAATTAAGGAGCTGTTTCACATTCTGGAACGTTCTTTGAAACTACTACCGCAAGATTAAAAATGTCCAAGAATTGCTGTCGCTACTAAGATGCATATTAAGCATGCAGCATTTGCAGCTCTGGCTAAGGTATGCCTGGACACCAAAAAATAATAGAACTGGAAAAGGCTTTATGATGTCACCTTGTCTATGCTGTACTCTCCCCTCCCCCAGAGCAGGTTCTCAAGTATGTAGTAAGTTTGATGTGATGTATGGGTCATAGCTCGAGGGGGGCAACAGATGCATTATCCCCCCCCCCAGGCAGTTCCTATCACAAATGGCCACCCAAGGTTTTACAAAAATTGTGTGTGTGTGTGTAGGCTTTTTTTTAAAAAATAGACATCTAAATATGTGGCATGAAAGCTTCTATTAAAGAATGAGGAGGGTTGTTTTTTTTTGAAGGGGGAGTTGTAGGAAAATATTTGATTTGAAAATACATGGCGGTGGCTCTCCCCTCCCATCAAAGATTCCCATTAACAGATTTTTTTTCAAGATCACTATCATCCTGATCATGTAAGCCTGAAAATCCAGGACAGAAGAGAAGAAGAGTCGTTTTTTATACCCTGTTTTTCTCTGCCTTAAGGAGTCACAATCATCTTCCTTTCCTCTCACCACAACAATCACCTAGTGAGGTGGATGGGTCTGAGAGTGTTCTGAGAGAACTGTGACTGGCCCAAGGCCACCCAGTAGGCTTCATGTGGAGGAGTGGGGAATCAAATCCAGTATTCCAGATTAGAGTCTGCCACTCATAACCACTACACCACACTGGCTCAAAGGGTGCTCGAAGAGGAGAATGTTAACTTAAATAAGTTATTTATGTAAGAATGTTGTTTAAAGAAAATGCATCAAGTCTCCCAACTTAATGATATGACACCAGGTCCATAGGTATGGTGGGGCTTTGGGGGGCTTGGCCCCCTTTCTTAAAAGTACAGCCCCACAAGAATTTTTCCTGCAAATGCTTTTTTCAATCATTTAAAAACATTTTTGAAAGTTGTGTGCTCCTTTAAGCAAAGTAGGGTGCTGTAGTTGATTAATTCCAGCACTGAGCAAGGGGGTTGGAGTAGGTGACCTCTAGGATCCCTACTAACTCTGTGTCAAGAAACTGGTCTCCTTTAAGAGAGTTCTTCTGCCTAAGTGCTAGCTTTCTTGACAAATGATCATGTCACCCACTCAATGGCAAAATTCATAGGTGCAATAATCAAATATAAGATAAATCGTACTGAGTAAGGTTTTTTAAAATGTTTTTTGGTTCTAATTTCTGCTTAAGGTGATAGCTGTACTAGATAGATCGATAGACAGATAGACAGACAGACAGACAGATAGACAGACAGACAGATAGACAGACAGACTATAGAAGTCATCACCCCCACCTGCCAGCTTGTAACCAGAATTGTTGCTTAGGCTGGCAGAAGTGATTAACTTGCAGCAGCTGAGAACTGTCATCTAAAGTGGCTGACAGCTTGCAATTTAGAGATCTATCCTGGTAACAGGTTGCTATTGGCTAAAAGGTTAAGAACACCTATGTAGATTGACAGCTTGAGAAGACTCAGAGAGACAGAAGAGACTGCCTTGAAGCTTTCTTCAGTTTTCACCCTGTTCGTATGCTTCCAGAGACTGTGCTCATTAGGAATGTCAATTGAGATGCCAGAGCTACACACCTGATAGGAAAAGTAGTGAGCAAAATAGCCAGCTAGGTTTTTGGTTTTGATTTGCATTCCTTGCTGAACTGTATACATTCTTTTTCCTATGTGTTGTTTGCCCTTTGTTTTTGTCAATAAAGTTTTATGTGTTGTTATCCAAAGACATAAACCCAGATAAGTAATTCCAGTGCCATGCCTATCATCTATCAGAAAATTTATTCTTTCCCTTCCCCTTTCTCAGCCTACTACTGTCACACTCTGGGGCTAAGATCTGCAGAAGCCTCTATGCTTTGTTTTCAGAATTCTGGTTTTTCTTTCTGCTCTGAGAGCCTCAGCCCCTCCAGAAAAAAATTTGCTCCGCAAGCCACAAAATCCCGGCTACGGGCCTGTATGACGCTAACAGGTCTAAACAGGAGGGCTGGACAAAAGGGCTCTAGGACTTTCTATTGGTTATGAGAGAAGTTGTTTAAGATCCGTTCACTTCTTCAAAGTGCCACCTGCAAATATGGCAACCCCACTTAGCAAGGAAGGCTGGATATGACCCCACCAACTCTTTCCATCATCTGTTTCCCTCCCTCATACCAATACCAAATTTTATCCACTGCAAGACTTAAATTGCATGTGCCTTAGGGTTGCCAGGTTCCCCCTGGCTACCAGCAGAGGATGATGGGTAGGGTTGCCAGATGCAGGCTTGGAAACTCCTGGAGATGGAGCCTGAGGATGACAGGGACCTCAGTGGGCTACAGTGCCATAGAGTCCACCCTCCAAAGCATGCCTTTTTTCCCAGGAGAACATATCTCTAGTCTGGAGATGAGCTGTAATTTCAGTGGATCCCCAGGTTCCACTTGGAAGCTGGCATTCCTAATGTGCATGCCCTCACTTATTGGGAAAAGTAATCATGGTTGTAAATTTTAAGACACAGAGGATATTCCTAAGGAAACATTCTCTTTGCAGGTTTTGTATTGTATGGCTATGGCCTGGTGCCCATGTTCCATCATTCTGAAACCTTCATTGCTAAGTGGTGACATTTTTATTATATAGCAGAGCCATCCACATGGAGGTTGACTTGTGGTCAATGCACATTTTGGCCCCTAGATCATGGTTTTGAGAAGAACTGGGCATCTCTTTTTTACGAGAGATTTATTTACTCAATTTATAGTCCACCTTTCTTGCTAAGTCTCAAGGCAGAAATTAAAAAAAAGTAAACAACATAATAAAGAAAAACAGCATAAACACACCATAAACAATGCAATAACTGGATTACAAGCATCAGAAGCCAATGAAATAAAACCAGGGGTCTGTTGGGGCCGGAGCGAGATGGAGCGAAGCTCCGCCAGCTCAGGAGTGGCCACTAGGGCAGCCATGGGCTGAATCAGATTCTCTGATCTAATTCAGCCTGCTGCCGAATTGCTGCCGAAATTCGGCGGCAACTTTAAAAGCCACTGGAGGGGAGGGGGTTTGAGGGAGAGGCTCCAAACTTGCAGGGTAGCTGCTGGGACCTCTCCCCCAAATGCCCACCAAGTTTCAAGAAGATTGGACCAGGGGGTCCAATTCTACGGGCCCCCAAACAGGTTGCCCCCATTCCCTCCATTGTTCTCTACGGTAGAAAAAAAGGAAACATTTTTTCCCACCATAGAGAACAATGGAGGGGATGGGACAACCTGTTTGGGGGCCCATAGAATTGGACCCCGTTGTCCAATCTTCTTGAAACTTGGTGGGCATTTCGAGGAGAGGCCCCAGCAGCTACTGTGCATGTTTGAAGCCTCTCCCTCAAATCCCCTTTCCTTCCAGCCCCTCATATACCCTATGAGTTTTTGCCATTGATTTCAATGGCCCATAGGGTATAATGGGGCTGAAACTGACATTCCCTTTCTAACACACTTCTGGTGATGTCAGGGGACGTGGCATATGCTAATGAGTTATGCTAATGAGTTATGCTAATGAGCGCCTGCAGCTCTTTTTCTACAAAAGGACCCCTGAATAAAACCAAGATAATACATGCAGCAAACAGTGCTATAAACTTGTTCCCTTTATAAAAATGCCCTCCTGGACGATTCTGCGGAATGACAAGAAGTGTGTGGGAGCCCTCACGCCCTCCTCAGACAGGCCACTCCACGGAGTGGGAGTCACAATAGAGAATGCTTGGGTACAGGCAGTAGCTTCTCTTACCCTTTTGCAGGATGGCTGGCACCTCCAGAAGCTTTGGCTCAAATGAGTGCAGCCATCAGTGCAGGGCATATTGGTGTGTGGTCGATTTATAGATCACCTATGAAATTACGGGCACTCCCAGACTTGATGGATATGCAGGCGATCGATGCCTTTGGACTACAGAGTTGACTGCTCAGAAACCAAAGAGGAGACGATTTCCTCTCTAGGACAGCTTACTGAGATGGACAAAAAGGACTGGAATGGGCAACCGTTCATCCAAACAGTAATGGTAGCACTAAATCTTTATTATATGACAGCCAGTCAGTGTTCCCTCTAAGATGAGTTAGTGTGAGCTAGCTCACAGTTTTTTAGCCTCCGGCTCACACATTGTTGCCTTCGCTCAGGAAGGATGGATCCAGAGCAAACTAATTTATGCAGCAGCCAAATCGCTCGCTCACAACTTTAAGGCCAGTAGCTCACAAAGTAGAATTTTTGCTCACAGGACTCCACAGCTTAGACGGAGCATTGCAGCCAGTGTGTTGCAGTGGTTAGGCTAGGATCGGGGAAACCCAGGTATGAATCCCCACTCTGCCATTGCAGCTTGCCAGGAGACCTTGGGCCAGTCATGCTCTCAGGCTAAACTACCTTGCAAGGGTTTTGTGAGCATAAAATGGAGGACAGCAGAATAATGGAAGCCATTTTGGGTCCCCATTGGGGATAAAGGTGGGGTATAAAGGATGTAAATAAAATAAATAATAAGAACCCCTTCATTATAAGGGCGCTTCATGTTTACCAGCCACCATTGTTCATTATATCAACACGCAGAGACAGAACTTTATGCAAATGTGCTTTGGTCCAGGAAAAACCTCTGTAGCACAGCTGTTTTACAACTGCTTAACTGTAGCTCAATGCAAAGGAAAAATGCTTGCACATCATAGATCGAGCCCTGCTTAAGGTGGGATCCTGGTTCTCTGATATCCCTTACCCATCATCACTCCGGATACACGCCAACCCACTCCAGGGCTCTTCCCTTCTCTTTCCCCTCCAATGCAGAATTGCAGCTACAGGCAAAAAAGCCTAGACTTGGTAACATTCAATCTTTAAAAAGAGAACTTCTGGGACTCAAACCTACCAGATGTATAATTCCACCCTGCTTGCCAGGGATACAGTACTATTTCAGACTTGACAGGCCAGCATCTGCTTCTTCTGCCTGAGATAAAGCTGAGACACAAGACTGGCCTATAAATCAGCATAAGCAAGCCTCTCCTTACAGTTCACCCACATTGACCATTTGCTTGAGATTGCTCGCTAGTCTTTTCCCAGAACACATTTACCTCCCTGCCCCAGTGCGTTAGAGATATGAAATTTGCCACTGCTATTGTAGATTCTATTTAAATCAATGGCAAATGAAGCCTCCATTTTTTCTCCTTCACTTTCCTCTTAGTGCTGTTGCATAAAATTGCTGTGAACCTGCTATCAATTGTACTGTATCTTCCATGTGCAGAAGCAATTATCTCTCTGAATGCCAGATGCTGGATACAAACAGGCCAGGTCCTGCATGTAGGATCCCAAGAGGCATTTGGCTAACTACCAGTGGAAACCCCGAAGGCTGAGTCAGATGGACGCTTGGAAGGGCCAGTTCAAGGTACTTTGTTACCCAAAGGAATGTATGCCCATCAGCTCTTGGACCCGCACTGCTGCCAGATGGGTCTTGGACTGGGCGGGCAGTGGTATGGACCCAGAAGGTGGTTCCCATCCCTTTACATATCAGTGATGGCTGGGAATGCCTTGAACCCTTGTGGTACCGCAGTACTTTCCTCACTGGCCTGTCTTACAAAGTTGCTTGTGTGGCTTGGACTTGATCCTGGCCCTTGTTCTGATCTGACAAGGCAAAATGGGCAGCCATTCTGCAGATATTCCAGACAGCTCCTAGCAATCATGTGTCTGTCTCTAACAGTGAGCATGGGATGGCCTAAAGCAGGGGTCCCCACTCTTTTTGAGCCTGCAGGCACCTTTGGAAGTCTAACACAGCATGATGGGCACAGCTAAAATGGCTGCCATGGAAGGCGGTGCCAGTCACAAAATGGCTGCCACAGCTTACCTTCAGTCACACAGTCAAGACTCTTGTGCTGTAGTGGTGGTGCTGCTAAAGCAACATTTTTAAAAAACCTGCACAGCCAATCAGAAGCCTTGCTAGGGAAAAGCCCCAGCTGGCCCTGCCCAATTTCTAAAAACATTTGGCAGGCAACAGAAAAGGTGTTGGCAGGTGCCATGGTGCCCACAGTAAGAGTCAGTTTGGTGTAGTGGTTAGGAGCACAGGTTCTAATTTGGGAGAACCAAGGTCGATTCCCCACTCCTCCACATGCAGCTGCTGGTGTAACCTTGGGTCAGTTACAAGATCTTTCAGAGCTGTTCTCTCATAAGCAGTCCTTGAAAGAGCTCTCTCAGGCCCACCTACCTCACAGGGTGTCTGTTGTGGGGAGGGGAAGGGAAAGGAGATCGTAAGCTGCTCTGAGACTCCTTCGTACAGAAGGGTGGGGTATAAATCCAATCATCCCCTCCTCTTCTTCTTCACCACCCCTGGACTACAGAAATGAAGGTGACTGAAAAGAAGTAGTCATCTCTGTGTGTGTGTGTTATGTATGCATTATACCGTATGCAAATAAGGTATGGCAGCACAGTGTAGAGTGACAGACTACAACCTGGGAGACCCAGGTCCCCTCTCTTCCACAAAGCTTGATGGGTCATCTTGGATCAATCACTCTGTCTCAGTCTTACTTACCTCACAAGGCTGTTTTGAGGGTAAAATGGGGGAGAGGGGAATTATGCATGCCATCCCAAACTCCTTGGAAAGAAGGACAAGATTAACATGTACTACATGAACGAGGGAATAAAGACTGTGTTAGTGACATGAAACAGAATCCCCCCTCCTTTTTCTTGAAATCAGCAAGATAAAAATGCACGAGGAGAAATTGTTTCAGACACTCTGTCAGCAATACGCCTGCAGAGGTGAAATTTCATTTAGTTATATTTCTACGGAAACAACGCATGTCAGTCTGACAAGCGGTGTGAACCTAAGGGAAACAGACTTACATTACAAGGTGTGTTGCTGTATCTAGAGGCAAAGGGAAAAAAAGAGAACTACAGTCATACTTCCCTTCCCCACCATGTTCCAACCAACTACAGTACACAAGGCACATAAGCAAGAAAGAGAGAGAATACCTTCCTGGCAGGGGACTTTGGGGAGCGGTCCTGAAGGGAACAGGGACATCCCCAACACAATGACATCACACAGAAGTGACATCATCATGTTGGGGACCAGCATCTCGCATGCCTGAACTCCAAGTGGCAAATTCAGCACCCTGAATGCCTGAATTCCAAGTGGCAAATTCGGCACCCCACATGTCTGAACTCCAAGTGGTGAATCCAAGTGGAGTTCAGGTGTACCCCCCCCCCCTTTAGAAGAACACTCAAGAGTGGTACCTTCAATAGATCTCCAACAATCCCTCAATCTGTTAGCCCAGATCTGCTGACCTAGGTGGTATAGAGCAGGACTGAACTAGCAGAAAGGGGGATGACTGGAAAAGTGCTGAAGGTACCACTCTTGAGTGCCCTATCAAGCTGCCAGTGGTTGCTCTTGGGGGTGGGGTGTCCCCCTGCTGGCCAGTGGGGGCAGGAACTCACAAAATTGGGGGATCCCCACCTCCACCTGGGGACTGGCATCCCTATCAGTTCACTTGGAGAAAATGGCCACTCTGGAAGTTGGACTCTATGGCATTAACCCCAAACCCTGCCCTCTTCAGGTTCTATCCCCCCCCCCCCCAAAACCCCAGGTATTTCTCAACCCAGAGCTGGCAACCCTAGTGATTTTTCATCCCAGCACTCTGTATAAAAACCTAAAGTGGCTTGTAACTTTAGATTTTTAAAAAATATCACAAGCCCTCTTGGTATAAATCAACTAACTGGCAGTCAACCAAGTGGCAGTCACTTGGGCTGACAATTCTGTGGGCCAGCGCAGGATGGATGCCTACACTAATTTAGACATTCATCATGCATGGACCTGGCTTTCATGAATTTTACATCTGGATCCACTCATCCCATGCCTCTGATTGTCCAAGTAATGTACATCTTTATATTTGGCTATCCCACCTGTACTCCCTCGAGCCTCCCCTTCCTTGTCATCAAGTCGCAGCCAAGTAACAGCCACCCTGTAGGGTTTTCAAGGCAAGAGACATTCAAAAACAGTTTGCCACTGCCTGCCTGTGTGTAGCAACCCTGGTATTCCTTGATGATCTCCCATCCAAATACTGACCAGGGCCAAGCCTGCTTAGCTTCCAATATCTGATGAGATCAGGCCACAAATAATTAATAATACAAACAATAAAATAAATACAAATAATTAACAATAAAAAAAGTATTTGACATATAACAGGACAAGCTATTCCCTTTCCTGAACCTTGGGTCCACACAACAAAAAAGCAAGATAAACACTAGTTCCTAGTCTGAAAGTCTTCTATCAGATTTTTTAAGTCAGCGAGCACTCTCTTATATAATGTGTGCGGCAGAAGATGATCAGGTTTCCTAATGATATGGCAAGGTTGTTTTTTAAATAAACATCCTTTTACCTTACCTCCCCATCGCCTCTCTATTCAACATGTTACATCAGCTCCATCTCGACTGTTCCTGCTGTTCGTATGAAGACCTAACAAAAGCTAAAAATGCCAAAAGCAGACAATGCCTTCATTTCCTACGCACAAAAACAAGGCAGATAACTTGTACGTGCTAATTATATGTTGAAAAGCTATAAGACATTCATCAGATCAAGTCGAATCTGGCATAATTTGAACAGATGATTATGTGTCTAGTGTTAAAAGAGCTCAGTAAATGACTTTTTTAAAAAAATGGCAGTCTCAAAAAAGTAATTACATCCTCATTAAAAGCGACATGTGCTCCAACTGTAGAAACATCCCTACCATTTGAAATAAACTCCTCTAATAAAACAGGATAGTCCCAGTTCCTCTAAAACATGATACCCGCAATCATTTCCCATTTTTCCATTGATATAAAGCAACCCACTAACAGGTGCCTTTGTGGGTAGAAAAGGTAGCAAATTAGTGACAAGAAAAAATAAACACTCCTCATTATAAAACATTCCCCTCAACTTAAACCAAACTTCTCTCAAATGTCTGCCTTTTCACATTGGCTATATGTTCAGTTAATTCTGCATTAGTTAGTTTTAATTTTAAAAGTTTTTAACATTTTCCAAGTAATAAAACTAAATTATGCCCTTATTCTATAGGCCCACATTAGTTAGGGTTGCCAGGTCCCTGCCCCCCCCAGCCACTGGCGGGGGATGGGGGGGTAGGTTTGCCAGATCCAGATTGGGAAAGTCTTGGAGATTGGGGGATGGAGCCTGGGGAAGACAGAGAACTCAGTGGGGTACAATGCCATGGAGTCCTCCTTCCAAAGCATCCATTTTCTCCAGGGAAAATTATCTCTGTAGTCGGTGTAAACTGTAATTCCAGGGCATCCCCAGGTTCCATGTGGAGACTGGCATCCCTAATCTAGTCTTGCACAGGATTTACTTCAAGCAGAATCGGTTGTCCTGATTATTGTTGTTGTTGTTATTGAATGAATCACTCCACCCCTGCTACTACAGAGCTCTGGGTGATGTACAACCAAAGATAAAACAAGATAAAATCAATTAAAACATTAGTACAACATTGAAGACAATCCGATGGCGAATAACCAATCCTCATTCCAACTCCCACTGCTGGGTGCTTCATGGACAGCAGGGAGGAGGGCAAAATAGATGTGAACAACAAAGAATGGAAAAAGTGCCAGCCAAGATGGAACCATTGCTGGCCTCAACCAAAAGCCTGGTGGAACATCTCTGCCTTGCAGGCTCTGTGGAATTGCATCAGATCCTGCAGGGCCCTGATGGAATTTGGCAGAGAGTTCCATCAGGTTGGGGCCAGGACCAAAAAGGCCCTGGCCCTGGCTGAGGACACCTGGATGTCTCTAGGGTCGGGGATCACCAGTAGATTGCTGTCTAAAGACCTCAAAGCTCTCCTGGTGACATAATGGAGGAGACAGTCCCATAAATACGCTGGTCTCTAATGGATTTGGAGCACACTATGTAATCTATGTACTGGATTTCCTCAAGATCAGGGCTCTTCTAAGCTTATCAGTTCTGATCCTAGATTTTTTCAGCAGCAGGAGAAAATCCACCCTATCACAAAATGCCCCAAGGCATTTTACTCGTTTAAAACAAACAAACAAACATAGTCAGTGTTACCAGGAGTATCGTTTTGTGATTTCAGAAGCTGCTTGCCTTAGGTTCAGGTCTGTGAGTTGCCACCACTGTGGGGGACAAGGGACGGGGAGAGAGAGCACTTACTCGTCAGGGTTGCAAACTTCCAGGTGGGGCATGGAAATCCCTGGAATTACAACTGATCTTGTTAGCCAAATTGCTCTATTTGCTTTAGTAAAAGGTTGGGGAATTATGATATTAATGTGCAATTGGCATAACTACAGGATCATGGCCTTTGTATACCAGAGTCCCACCTTATCCAGGTCACAGAAATAGATGCAGAGACTAGATAACTAAAGCAGTGATCTCTTTACTGAAGGATTCTTAAACTTATAAACAATAATCAAACATTCATACACACAATACAGAACTAAGGAAGCAGAGGTGATTGATAGGGAATAGAGGAGGTGAGTTATAGGGTGATACTACCTGTCCAGATGTGCAGAGGTCCATGAAGAAAGGATTATGGCCTAAAGCCAGAGGGTAAAGGGGTGGCCTGCCAGTTGGCATCAGAGCAGAAAACACATGGTCTCAGGCCATGGGCCTAGACGGTTAAAGGCACTGGAAAACAATGCAGACCAAAGGAAGGTCTTGGGGGCTGGTCTTAGGTGAGAACAAAAGATTACCTGGGCCAATCAGGTGTCCCAGGAGGTGTGTGACATCAGGATGGGCAAGGCCTAGATGTGGCCAATGAGCTTCCAGAGAGGGCAGATTCTGGATTAACAACTGAAGCCAGGTGTGCTGGGGCTAGCTGAATGGATTTTATGACCACTGATGGTTCTGCCAAGGCAGCTGAATAGGTTCCCAGATACAGACAAAAGAGGGAGATGGCTCCCTGATTAGCCTCAGGAAGGATCATTAATAGTTTGAATGTTTGATTGGTATCCTGAGGGATGAGGCAAGGAAAGACAATGAACATAGACATGAGATGACACAAAAAGGGCTGGGTGAAGTTCTGGAGACAGAAGGACTATTTGCCAGATGGCCTCTCAATAGCCTTTAGAAATATAGATACTTCACCTGGTGGAACCCATTGTTATCCCATAAGCATAATCTCTTCTGGGTGGAGGGGGAAGACTGGAGGTTTGCTTTGAGGGTGCCTTTTGAAACCTGAGTATGAAATCCCTGTTTCCAGAGCTATGGCTTGCTCTGTGTTCCAGAACCAGGAGTGTCTTCCTTGGCCTGAGTTTTGTGGGTCTCTGGTTCAAGTTAGAAGTGGGGTGCCCCTTGCTATTGAGGCTACTCAAGAGTAAAGACAGCACCTCTGGCAACAATCTCCAGACTAGAGAGAGAGTTCCCCTGGAGAAAATAGCTACTTTGCAACATGTACTCTATGGTATCATATGCCGCTGAAGTCCCTCCTCTCACCAAAACCTGTCCTCCCTAGGTTCCACTCCAAAATCTCCAGGAATTTGCCAACTTGGATGTGGCAACCCTACTGCATAATGATGAATTTGACTTATGGTCAAATAGGGATGCCAGCCTCCAAGCGGGGCCTCAAAAACTCCCAGAATTACAATTCATCTCCCAACTACAGAGAGCAGTTCCCCTGGAGACAATGGCTGCTTTGAAGGGCAGACTCTGTGGTATTACTGCTAGGGTTGCCAGCTATAGGTTGGGAAGTACCTGGAGATGGGGGGGGTGAAGTCTGAGGAGGGCAGGGTCTTCAATGGGGTATAATGCCATAGATTCCACCTTCCGAAGCAGCCATTTTTCTCCAGATGAACTGATCTCTCTGTGTTGGAAATAAATTGTAATCCCAAGAGATCTCCAGCCACCACCTGGGGGTTGGCAACCACAGCTCACCAAGGCTCCTCCCATTCCCCAAACTGCACCTTCTTCAGGCTCCACCCCCAGGAATCTCTATATCCAGAGTTGGCAGCCCTACTTAGTGTTATCGCTCACCAGCATATTTTCTTTCCCAGCTCATAATCCTCACACTTGAATGCCACCTCCTAGGTTTCCCACACCTGGAAGCTACATGGTTAATAACATGTGAATTCAAGGTACTGAAACATGATTTTATTATAGAAATGGGGAAATGCTAGATAGCTTTTTGTGCTCAGAAACCAGACATAAAGTAATGAACTTCAGCAGAGCCAAAATGAAAGCAGAAAAATACAAGTAAATGCATATAGTAAAAGCATCTTTTCTCTACCCGTGACCCGTGAAGACACGGTCCTGGGAGTATGGCTCAATAAAGTCTAATGGCTGTAACTGACTTTTGGGCAGGCTTGGGGGGGGGGGCTGTCTTTTTCTGCAGCTTTAGTGCCATTTCACACAGGCAAACGTATCCCCCCGACTGTTCACACAATGCACATCTTCACTTGGTCATTCATGAGAAGATGTGCATTGTGTGAATTGCTTTTGCACAGATATCTACCAGATGCAATTGCTGGAGAATTCCCCAGAGTTAGATGTAAAGCTGGGTTGTAAAATAGGAGAGGGAAAAAGCCGTTGCTGTTTTCTCTGATTTTTTGTGCCTTGCCAAAAAATGAAATAAAGGGTAAAAAAATTGCTGGAAAAATGTATCTGGCTTCAATAGAGATAGGAATGATGTTGTCTTAATGCTACTATTAAAAAGGCCAGAGATTAGAAAAGGAAATACCGTCCTATCTGTCTCACACGTCATTACCCCCCTCCTTTGCAAGGAGCTCCAGGTAATATACAAGATTCTAACTTCCCCATTTTATGTAGCCCTGTGAGGCAGGTGATGCTGTGAGTGATTGGCCTATAGTCCAGTAGCACTGCCAACTCCAGGTGGGGAAATTCCTGGAGAGTTGAGGGATGGAGCTTGGGGAAGGCAGGGTGTGGGGAGGAGACATTGTTGTCAGGCCTGGGTTGGAAAATCCCTGGAGACTTTGGAGGCGGATCTGGGAGAGGACGGGGTTTGGGGAGGGGAGGGGCCATAGCATGGTACAATGCCATAGAATCCACCCTTCAAAGCAGCCATTTTCTCCAGGGGAGCTGATCTCTGTCAGCTGGAGATCAGTAGTAAAAGTGGGAGATCTCCAGGCCCCACCTGGGGGCTGACAACCCTAGGAGAGGAACCTCAGTGGAGTATAATGCCATAAAGACCACCCTTCAAAGCAGCCATTTTCTCCAGGTTGGAGGTCAGTTGTAATTTCAGGAGGTAACAATCAAGTGACCATTCAGGTCAGGGGAAGGAAGATGTAGTCTAGTCATCAGCCATTTGGAGTTGGAACTTTTGCAGGACCTCAGCGTGGAGACAGAGGGTGTCAGGCAAGGATTCAGATTATCTGCCATAGTCTCAACTCCAAGTGTGGAACTACAGGGAACTGGACCAACCACCTAAGAAACATTTTAAAAAGTAATAGGCCAGAATAGGTTCATACGATAATGTCCAACTTCATACAACAACTTTCAGATCAAGCTTGTATTCTAGTCAGAGCACCAAGGGATGGTAAACTGTGTTTGGATTCGGCTTCAACCTTCTCAGAACTGACATCAGGACATCAGGACACTGCAGCAATGTCACACCATGTCCCTTAAAAGCTCCTGCTGGTTGCCAGCCCTGTAGCCTAAACTATATATAAAGACTGTGTAATATGCATTTGTGTGTGAACGCACGTACACACACACACACACAATCTACAAAACCAAGAGCAAAAAAAGCAGAGAACCTAAATAACTGAGGGAAAAAATATCAATGCATAAAAAATTGCAAATCAGAAACATTCATTCCATCCTAGACTTTGCTCCTGTTCCTTACCTCTGCCTCAGATTTGCCTTTCTGTTCCTGCCTTGCCTCACTTTATCTCTGCCTCACCTTGCTCTACTTTTCGCCTCCCCAAGAAACTTGCCACTCTGATTGGTGGCCAGAAATTAAAGTCTAACATTCACCTTCCCCTTGGATGAGCTTGGATGAGCTACTTAAGTCCTGCCATCTGAAAGGCTGGAACACTTTCACCCTGCCATTTACTGCTCTTGTCTCCACTGCTATTTGGCTCCATCTAAATGGCTGTTCTCCTTCTAGCCCATAACCTTTCCTCTCAGTGCAAGGTAAAAATATCCACACCAGGAATTGTGTATTATTGAAGGCACTGTCAAAACAATAGCAAGACATAATCAGACCTGAATATAAATCAGACTTGGTTATTTCTAGCTTCTTATTGAACTACCCCCTGTTCTTTTGTTTTTATGTGAGGTACTGCGATCACTTTCCACTGACCTTTCCACTGTGAGTTTCCCACCTACAATATTATATCTGTAAGCATAACAAATCATCAACTGAGCAAGTATGTACTGCACACCCCAAGAAGTACCTGGCTAGGGAACTGGAAGGTAGTGTGGATGCTTCATCCCCTTCCATCCTAGGAACTGGTTACAACAGTGCAAGGCAAGCAATGCACCAGAGATGTCCTCCCCCAAAGGTTTCAGAAATGAGTTAAAGAGGTGAGAGAAGTATCCTCATACTTTCAAAGGCAGAGCTAGGGATGGGACCACGGTTCCATGGTAGAGCATCAGCTTCTCTATGTAGAAAGTCCCAAGTTCAGTCTACCGAGTGCGGCATATGTACCATTAGAACCCACAGAGTCAGCTAGCTTGATAAGTATGTCGGCTTGATTCCAAAAGAGTTAGAAAACTCTGCAAAACTCTGTTTTGTTCACCAGAGAGGGCTTTGTTGCACATTTTAAACAAATGATACCTTGCTAAAACAAAAAACAGGCCAACCCCCCCTGCCCCCCCCACTCTCTTTAATTTTTCAGGATAATTTTTTTGTTACACTCAGCTCAAAAGCAGATACATTGTAAGACTTCACACTTGGATGGGCCGTAGACCTTGAAGAGGAGCAGTTGGTACCATGACAAATGAAGTGTGCAAGCAGGGAATGGAAGCACAATTGGGCCTTTTAAAAATGGAGACAGGAGTGTTATTTGCTATTGTTCTGTTTTGTCTTTTGATTGTGGGAGGGAACTGCTTGGGGCGTTACAGTTTAGTTTAGTTTTTAATGTGAATGACACTACGCGTATTAACTGTCTCTTTTGACATGTGACTTTACCTTACAAAGTTTTGCAAATGCCCCCTGGAAAAAGGTTTAATGATTCACGTAAATAAATAAATGTGAAGAGGCATTACATAAATATTACAAAACATTCTCAGTGTATCATCCAAAAATCCCATTGAGCATGCTTTCAGATCCAATGATCATAAATGAACCAGATGAAGAACACTCATGAATTAAACAGAATGAGAAGGACCAAGGACAATTTTTGCTTTTAAGCAAAAAAAAAAAAAAAATCACTGTAGTCCTACAGTTCCCTTTTTTTTTTATTCCACTCCTGCCTGTGCAACATTGCTCCTGCACTGGACCCTGAAATAAATTCTCCACCCTTCTAAAACCCTTTTTTAATTCCCTGAAAAATTCCAGAGGTATTTTACCTAAGGAAAAGCCACCAAATTTGTAAAATTAAAATTCCAATGGCAATCCTAATTTGAATGTTGTTTCTGTTTGTTTTGCTCTACGTGAAATCTGATTTTGAACTTGTTTGCACGTTAATTTATTAATTTATCCCAGCCTGAGAGAGATGTGGCTGTCCTCAACTAAGGCCAGGGGTTTTTTGGCCCTGCCCCCTACCTGGTGGAACTCTCTGCCAGAAAACATCCATGCCCTGCAGGAATTACTACCTTTCCGCAGGGCATATAAGGCAGAGATGTTCCACCAGGTATTCGGTTGAGGACAGTAACATGACAGTATGACATCTGGCATTCTCATATACTTTCCCCATCACTCACAATTCCCCCCCCCCCCCCCCCCGAGGCTGTGGAGCTGAATTTCCCTCCGCCATCTTGGACTGTATACTGTTTTATTTATTATCTGTTTTGGGGTAGTTTAAGTTTAAATTATTTACTGTATGCTATTCTGCTGTAAGCCACTCTGAGCCCTACTTGTAGGAAAGGGTGGCCTAGTAAATCTAAATAAATAGGAGGCCAAAACAGGCCTGGATAGTGTCCCTCATCCCCCACATCATGTTCCCAGATAGTGGACGACTCACTGGGGACAGGCCTAGCAACACCCACCAAAGACTCACTATCCACACCACTCAGCCTGGCCTTAGTGGTGGCTACTGTGCAACTCATGCTGACTTTTCCTGGAAAGAGACTGCCAGGGGGAGAGAAGGAGGAAAGCTGAAGACAGAGAGGCAGATAAAGGTAGGTTAGTTGCTGGGTGGGAAGAAGAGAAGGAAGCATGAAAAGGGGAGAGGCTATGGGGGCTGCCAGTGAAAGAAAAAATAGCGTGCAAAATGGATATATTATTATTATTATCATTATTATTACTATTACTATTATTATAATATTTTTATCCCACCCTCCCAGTCATGGCTGGCTCAGGGTGACTTACAAAACAGAATAAAATTCCAACAGTGCACATAAAATCAAAGCATCAATTAATATAATACAATGTTAAAACCAGACATAATAAAGTGCTAGCAAGCTAATTCTTCGTTTTACAGTCAGCTCCTTGGTCTTCTTCAGCTGTCTAGGGTGATTAGCTCAGGCAGTAATTAAGGGATCCAGCGGATCAGGGCTCTACTAACATAAGGTGGTCAATTGTTGGTACTGGTAATGGTAGTACAAGAGGGGGGGAATAGATGCCCCTTGAAAGTCCTTACAGGTCCCACACTTGTTGATCTATAAACCATGTTTCAGTGGGCATTTGAAAAATTGTTTAAAAGCACACATCAAAAGATACAATTATTAATACCACTTAACAATCAAACAGGTGCTTAAAACAGACACATGACACAAGAGAACAGTGGCAGACAAACATCTGTCTCAATTTACAGGTCCATCCTAAAAGGACTACCAAAAAAAACAACAAAAATACTTCTCCTTGCTCCCAGAGGGAGACCATTCCACGGTACTGGGGTTACTACAGAAAAAAGCCTTGCCCCAAGTGGATGATAAGCTCGCATTTGCAGCAGCAACAACAAAATCATATTCTGAGCAGGGTCCCATCAGCAGATCATAATTTTTAGATTTGTACAGAAGAAGACATTCCCTCAGGAGCTTTAAACCTTATTAACTGTTGCAGAGTTGTCAACAGACTCCACTATATTATTATTAGTCAGTGTTCTGCATTAAAAAACACACTCAAAGGTCTGTACAGAAATATTAAAATGCTTTTGCCAGCTGGTGGGGGATATTTATCACAGTGTTAGCACGCACTAGCAGCTTTGCTAAACATACAGAATTCATTGACATTCAGTCTACAAGGAACTGTCATACCAAGAAGTTCCTGAGCAGACTGACTTCTGTCGAGGTGTTCCAAACAGTAGGACCCAGAGTGGAAATGTTCTGCTTGATCTTTTCTTGGTAGAAAGAAGAGCGCAGAACAAGGGTCAGTGCACTGATCTCAAGGGGTAGAGATAAGCAAGGAACCCTATCAGAACTTGTACCATATTGCAAACTGCTATCAAAGGCCTGTTTCAAACAAACACTCAGTGGGACAGTGTGGAGGCTTCAGAAGCAAGATGAACAACAAATAGGGCTGTCACTGAACATGGCAACTCTGCCTCTCCATTCTCCTTGTTACATTTTACCAAACTCTCCCATCTTATTTATTGATTTAATATTTATTTGAACTACCTTTTGACCCAGTTTCTCCCAAGAACAAGAGTCAGAGTCACTGAGTATTAACTGGAAGGCACCTTGGAGGTTTGGTGTAGAAGTTAGGAGCACGGACTCTTACCTGGGAGAACCAGGTTTGATTCCCCAGTCCTCCACATGTAGCTGCTGGTGTGACCTTGGGTCAGTCATAAGTTCTTTCCGAGCTTTTCTCTCAAGTTCTCAAGAGAGCTGTCTCAGCCCCACCTACTTCATAGAGTGTCTGTTGTGGGGAGGGGAAGGAAAAGGGATTGTAAGCTGCTCTAAGATTCCTTCAGGTAGTGAAGGGTGGGGTATAAATCCAATCTTCTCCTCCTCCTCTAGTCCACCCACTTGCTCAGTGCAGGAATGTGCAACTACAGCATCCCATATAGATGGCCATCTAGCCTGTGCTTAAAGACCTCCAGTGAAAGAGAGCCCACTACCTCGCAAGGCACTGTAGAACAGCTCTTACCATTAGGAAGTTTCTTTTACTATTCAGCCAAAATCTGCTGCCTTGGAATTTTCACCCATTAGTTCTACTCACAGCCTCTGTAGCAAAAGAGAACAAGTCAGAACCCCCACCATCTTGCTTGTCCTTTTCTGAGCATGTTCTGGTTTTTGGCATCCTTCTCAAACATGAGGTGCCCAGAACTAGATCAAGCACTCCAGATTGGGCTCAACCAGTGCAGAACAGAATGAAATTATTACTTCCCATGATGTGGACAGTATATTTCTGTTAATGCAGCCCGAGATTCCATTAGCTGTTAATGCAGCCACATTGCACTCCTGACTCATGTTCAACTTATGATCTCTGCAGTCCTAAGCAGAGTTACAGAGTTCTACATCTGTTAAAGCCAATGGGCTAAGGATGTAACTCTTCTTAAGATGGTGCCCAGATGCTTTTCACAAGTGCTGCTGCCAACATAGGTTTCTCCCCCATCCTTTAGTTGTGCCTTTGATATTTTTTCTACCTAAATGTTAAGACTTTACATCTCTCTCTTACTGCTGAAATTGATGCTGATGATCTTGGCCAAGTGCTCCAGCCTTTCGAGACAATTTTGAATCCTGACTGTCTTCTTCATTGTTTAGCTATCCCCCTCAGCTTTATGTCATCTGCAAATCTGATAAGCATCCCCCTTCTATGCTCTTATCTAAGTCAATTACACAAATGTGGAACAGTACAGAGCCCAGGACAGAGCCCTTGTGGCACTGCACTCAAGAGGCCTCCAGGTTGACAAGACGCCATTAATGAATGCACATTGGCAATGGCTGTTCAACCAAGTATGATTCTACCTAATAATAGTAGCAGCCAGCCCATCTTGTCTAAAAGGATATCATGGGACACCATGTCAACAACTTCATTGATATCAGTACACCATTCCATGACATTCACATGATCCATCAGGCTAGCTTCTTTATCCAAAAAAAGAAAAAGAAGCTTGGCCTGGTATGACTTTGTTGTGACAAGTGTGACACAGCACTTTTCTAGATGCACACTGATTGACTGTTTAATAACCTGCTCAAGAATATTACCAGGTATTGATGTCAAGTTGACTAGTATATAGTTTTGAGGTCTACTTTTATCTCTTTTTAAGAGAGAACATCCACTCTTCTAGCATCTCACTTGTTCTCCAAGAACCAAAAGCAGCTTACAAAAAATTAAAACACCAAATTCCAACTGGTGACAGTTTAAGAACCCCACTCCCTAAAAATAAAAAAGAGGCATTTCATTCTAGGGCTGCCAACACTGAAAATGCTTCGCTCTGTGCCACTGCGGATTTAATATCTTCGATCAGATCATCCCTAACTTGATCTTACAATACGGAGTGATGAGTTATTGAGGAAAAGGTCTTTTTAAGGTATGCATGCCCCAGGAAAATTGACGCAGACCTGAAAAAGCAGGGTGAAAGACTAATCCAGGGTAATTCTCTCCAAATCCCAGAATGTTCCTAACAATAACTTAAATTCCAGGCAACTGTAAACTCAGTATTATATCAGTGCTCCATTTCCTTTACCTTCACAATATCAATCTATCAGGCAGGTCCTTAGCCTAGCATGTCATCAAAGGTGAACACAAAGAAACAATAATTGCCATGGCCTCTGAGCGAAATGAAAATATTAGAAAATACAGAGCCTAGAATACTCCAGTTTGAAAAGTGGTCATGTTCCACAAGGCATCTAAAAGTGAGACTGATAATACTTTTTTTTTTGAAATGCAGTAATTTTAACAAAATGGAAATAGCTATATTTTTCTTCTCCACAGCTCAGAACAAAAGGGCAACCTATAGCCGTTAGTAGAAAATAAATGTGACACAAAATGTACACCCTTCTTTTATAAAATTGCCTTTTTATTTTTTAGCTTAGACTTTTTATTGATTTCCTCCAAATGCCATGCTTAAGCAAAACCTTGCCATATCATAACTCATCCCTTGTCATGGCCGGATGCTTAATACACCTTAGATAAAGCTTTCATATCCACCTGCTGCTTTTCAGTAGGACCAATTCATCTATTCAGTTTCCAGTCATCAATGCACAGTAATCAGATGCAGAGAAATGAAGCTTGGTAAAGGCCTGGTTGAGCCAGCCATGTGCCTAAAACCAACACTGGCTAGCAATCATAAACTGGTTATTGAATCGCTTCCCTATTAATTATTGTTAAATGTCCACAACATTAAGTCTGAGGCCACTGAATGGATTTAATTGCACAGACATCAATACTTTCAACCCTTCAGTCTGCATAAATAGTTCAGGGTGAACTAGCATCAGTACAACTGATTTCTTTAAAATTACCATAGCAATTATTACTGGTACAAATATCAGAAGTCACAACATCAGTACTTTTAACCCTACAGCCTGCATAAATGGATCTGCATGAATTACTGTTATTACTATGGAATAGTATTTAAAGGATTCTAATTATTTTGATTGCTACAAACAATAGAAGGTATAACCTGGCCATTCACATGAGCAAATTTTTAATCTTCAGCTGCTGAACCTGGTCTGAGAACACCTGGACAGGCTTTCTACCATTGGATCTGCCTGCTCCAACAGGATGACAAGCTGCCCATTGCCTCAGTGATGTGTGATGCTGGGAACAGAGCATCCCGGGGTCCACTCTTTTGATGATGTTAAAGAGATTGTGTGAATTATTACAACTCTGTGTTACCTTGAGATGAAACTTCTGGGTCAGTGGCCCTGGCAATAGAAATATCTCATCTTAATAAACAAAGCCTTCCTTTATCTTATGCCCAAAAACTGTTAGGGGAAAAATACTACAGTGGTATAATATTTAAATCTTACAAACTCTTTATTAAATGTGACAGCAACATCTGTAGCAGCCAGGCTACAGGCAGAGCAATGAAAGCCAATAAAGCTACTTAGAGGGCTGGAAAGAATAACATAGTTTTAAATATTAAGAGGTCTGTCCTGGCCTGATGGGGATACAAAAACAATGGCAGCTAGTTGGGAACTCTCCATGGTGCTGAAGACCAAAGCTTTGTCATCAAATGGAAACAATTTTCCCCTGAGGACTCAGCCAAACATTTACCCATTTCCATTTTGGAATGAAAAACAGAGCTTTCAGAGATGGTGAAATATTTTTCCTCCCCCAAATCCTAATGTTCAGCTTCTCTAAAAAGTCAGTTCTCTGCTGCTCCACTTTCTGCTGCTGCTGCTCAAGTTATGGCTTCTCTCTCCTTACAGCAAACCCAGCCAGTCAGTGATCACATGCTGAATGCAATAACACTAGGCACTGGGTAGCTAATCAGATTTTGCTACCAAATAATATCACTGAGGGCAAAGGAGACAATGAGAACTAGAACAAAGCTTCCTGTATCTGTCACAAGATGATGCCAGTCAACTGGATCACCATTGGTCCTCAGTGAGTAAGCACAGTCACCCACTTTCAATGCATTCCACAAGACTGGCAGGATGGTTGTTTTGCAAAGAGCTCCCAAAGGCTGAGAACAGTTATTAAAAGTACTTCTGCTTTCGGGTCAGCTCTAAGTTCCCCCTAAGTAAAATGTAATGTGCATGAAATGAATTGTTGCAGGGAAAAGAGATTTACTGAGTCAGCAAGCAGAGAGAAATCTGCCATTGTTTCTGCCCCTGATGCCTATCCCACACTCAAGCAACCTGCACATGCCCTTTTAATGTACCCTAACACTAACCTCTTCTCCCTCCCACAAAGGTGGAAAGACACAGTAGAAAGGAAATGAATAAGCACATTTTCAAAATTCCTTTTCTGGCAGTTTTGCTGGGAAGGGGATGGGAGCTAGTTTAGGAATAGATTAGAAAAGTTTTCAGAGGCAACAAGGGAGCTGATTTGTCATAAGGGGGTTTGTGGTGCAAGCCTAAGCAGAGTTACACCCTTCTAAATCCACTTAAGTCAACTCTGCCTAGGATTTCAAGGAAACTGGCTTGGGGGAGGCAGAAAACTTCTGCAACACCAGCTGGTAGCCCAATCCACAGATAAAAGATGAAATATGGTGTGTGTGTTTTTAGCTGATACACAGTAACATCAGGTTATGAAATCAATAATTTAAAACATGATGAATGGATAATTTAATTTTTGGGATAAAAAGCACCATGCTGGAAATGGAGACCTGATACTGTTTCCTCCCCAAGTATACTTGACTGCATGTGCCATACTTGTGGATCCACTGATTTTCTGCCACCTAATCTTCACCTGCATTTGCTTTTGTAGACATAACAATGAAGCCATCCTTCACAGAGAAGCACTGCAGAAGAAGGGGCTCCCTTATTACGGCTACCATGCCTTGTCTGTGTGTTTTGCCATGGCATTAGTGCAGTCTGCACGAACCTCACTCTTTTCACACTGCACACCCCACATAAGGGATTCACACGATGTTCAAGCAGGTGATGGACTGCGTGAGGAGCACATGGTTGCAAAACAAACAAAGCATATTCATGTGACACCCAAGCATGTTCACAAACAACCCTCAGAATTTCTGCTGCTTCAGGAGATTAAATTGCACTCCTTTGTCTCCCATCCGTCCTTTCATCTTTAAAATTGCAAAGGACCAAGCCAGCATTTGTAAATTATTAGCATCGGTGTGTGGAGGAGCATCATAGGGAAATGCCACCTGCAGCAATACCACCCTGTGCTTTGATCCTGTCACATCTCATAAGCCAAGCCCTGGGTTCAGGCTATGTAAAGTGTAGATCTCAATGCAGAGGTAAGCCAGTGTCTGTCACTACAGAGTGCAGATGGAGGTTTACATTCAGTACAATTTCATAGATTAAAAAACTAGTGTGCCAGGGAGAAGGTTACTGGTCTGGCCTTTCCCCTAGTCCACTGATTTTCCATGTACAGGGTTTGGGGTTTTTTTTAAAATTAAGGAGCTATTCATTATGTGATCCCTACAAGCAGACTGAAAGGGTACAGCCCTGACACAGCCTTAGTGAAAATGAGGTCTTGTATATCAAAATAAAAAAATTTTTTGAGGACCCTTTGAAGTACTTTGTGGCAGCATTCCCTCTAAGCTGAGTCAGTGTGAGCTAGCTCACAGTTTTTTAGCCTCTAGCTCACACATTTTTGTCTTAGCTCAGGAAGGATGGCTCCAGAGCAAACTGAATTATGCAGTAGCCAAATCTCTTGCTCACAACTTCAATGCCAGTAGCTCACAAACTAGAATTTTTACTCACAAGACTCCACAGCTTAGAGAGGGCCTTGCTGTGTGGATCCATAATGATTCAGAAGCATACAATGTTTATGGTTCTACCACGAATAATTCTCAAACTGAGTAGGGATCAGTAGGAGGCATGAAGGTTCTCCTTGGGGGGAGGGGTCTGAGATCATTTTGCAAGAACAGAGGACAGCCCCTCTTATGGCTATCAGACCAATACAACCCTCTCAGTTTTCTCGGAATGGCAGCAGGCATTCCCTACCTCAGGAAGAAGGGACTGAATCAGTTTTTCAAAAGCAGAAGATTGTATAGTTGTTGCTGTCACCCACCTAACTTCCATCACCTCAGAGCACGAGCCAGAAAACGTGCTGATTGGTTGTCTGGATCCAATAACTCAGCCCTAGCAGCCTCTAATGGGTTTAGAGGCACCAAGGAGATACCGACATAATGCACTCATTCATCTGTAGATGGCAGCTTTAAATAGTGTGAAAACTAGTTCATATATTGAATGGGTTTCCACTCTGTTTTCCAGTGCATTCACCATAGAGAGACACCACTAAGCATACATAGAAATTTATCAGTCAACAGAAATTTTCAGGTGAATACCAGGAGTTCACATTTTGTATGATCCCTCTCCTTTTGCTGTGGTCACAGCTGATTTATGGCAACCCCATAGGTTTTTCAAGGTAAGGGAAGTTCAGAGGTGGTTTGCCATTGCCTGCCTCTGTGACACTTCTCTGGACTTCCTTGGTGGTCTCCCTTCCTTAACTTTATTTATTTTTATGAAGGCCCTCCCACCCCTGTACAGCTGGCCTCTGGCTAGAAGTTATTTTGCAATAACCTTCCACAGTACAAAATCCCTTCCAATCAGGGCTCATTTCGTAGCAGGAGCTCCTTTGTATATTAGGCCACACACCCCTAATGTAGCCAATCCTCCAAGAGCTTACAGAGCTCTTCTTACAGGGGCTACTGTAAACTCTTGGAGGACTGGCTACATCAGGGGTGTGTGGCCTAATATGCAGAGGAGCTCCTGCTATGAAATGAGCCCTGCTTCCAATCAAGGTGTGACTCATTAGAACTTGCCTTAGAGCATTTTGGGATGAAGGCCTATAGAATCCTCTGAGACCTGACTTTGTGGGATATGTACAGAATAGAAATGTTTTACTTAAACTTTAGTAGATGTGGTTCTTACTGTACAATTTTACAGATACTAGATGATGGGGGGCTATATGGGACATGCACAGTTTGATGTGTACTTTCTAAGGGGGCTGTCTGACACATGGAAGGCACTAGTGAGGGAGGAAGGGTAGACTTGGGGACCCACAAAAGATTAAAACCAAAATGAAGTTCCCTGGGATGCTAAAATTTGAGAACTGCTGCTATAAAGCATTTTCCATAAGAAAAGTCATGAAACATGTGACATACAAGGTCAGTATTGCTTAAATCTGTGGATGACAGCTTTAAAGGAACCCATGAAAGGGACCAAGACAGGGTCTTCATATAAAGAAAGTGGTTGGTAAAATTCTGGGCTAGTATCTCCCTTCTGGGAGAGATGAAAAACATGAGGCCATGAACAATGCTCAATGAAACCTAGCAGACCATGGTTTAGGTGAGAAGAAAGGAGGGTGCAGTCGCAAAAAATGCCTTGCAGCAAAGACATCCTCACCCTAATTGCTGAAAACAGCTAGCAGCATCATATCACCAGTGGACACATTCCTCCTTGGTTCAAAAGAGAGAGAATCCATCTTTTCCACACAGACTGCCAAGGTGATAGAAAAATGAGTGATTCAGTTTCCTGAATGGCCAATTTACCTTAGGAAGCTAGCAGAACTGGAGCTGGGGATATCTATGGGTTGGGATTTGGGGACACAAATGCTTCTACACATCACATAATTTGTGCAATTTGTTTACTACACACTTGATGGGTGACAGCTGGGAGTGTGAACTGATCCCATCAACAAGCATCGTATTTGAGGTGATGTGATGAGATATGTGAATTGTACCTGTGCTGTATCTGTAATGATCTACACACAAATGAAAGCCTTCGTTCGCAGTAAACATATTAGGTGTGAACCAGACCTCTGTTGTCGGGTTATATTTCATACATTTATATCATGTGTGAGGCTCTTATTAGATTATGTCTTCTTCTGCTGGGGTGCCCTCATTTGCCTTACGTGTCCCCCCAGACAAATCATGCTGTAAATATCAGGACTGAAATTTAACAGAACTACATTTTTACAACATTGCCACTGGGCATCATCCATATTTCCTCCCCAGTGCAGCAAGCACAAACACCCACTTCCTCCTCTGGAGCTGAACAAAAACATTTGGCTTCCCCTCTATGGCTAGGCAATGCTTCACCTTATGGCTGCCAAAGCACTGGAGAATGGTCAGTAACCCCTTGGGACTGATCTAGGATCCCCCCTTTCCTCGAAAAGAAAAGAAAAGAAAAAGAAAAGAAAAGAAAAGAAGGGTTCACTTGAGCCAAATTTTGCACTATTGCTAGTTTCCATAATCCTTGCCAACATGGATACATACTGACTTTGTCAAGAACCCTGAACCAGGAATTTCATGGCCCAAGGCTGGGATCTTGTATAAAAAGCCCCTGAGATTGTGTGTTCTCGGACTTCTCTTTGGGAGTTGAAGAAAACAGTTGTGCTACACTGAGTCTCAAAACCACAAGCAATACATACATACATAATAAAGACTGGGCTGAAGAAAAAAAGCAGTTGTTTTGGATTTTTTGGAAGTTAGACTCCTTTAGCCAATCCTGAAGTGTGTCAAGGGAGTTCCTTTCATTACCATTAGCAAACAGAGTACGAAAAACCCTACTGGCATAATATGCTGATTTAAGGTTGGAGGAAGGAAAGAGAGTTGACTCTTGAGAAAATGATGGAAGAACCTATTGCAAGTTGATAAAAGAGAACATTATTTGCCATTCTAATTACTTTGCATGTTCATGAGACAGGCAGGCAGCTTGTGAAGCTGTAAAGCAAAGCACTCGGAGTAGTGGGGTGGTGATATATAATTCATAGACTGCAGCATATTGCTACATTTCTCATTGCCTCCTCACAGCACTTCTAAGAGAAGTCTGGCATCCCCCCCTCCACTTGTCTTCTAGAACCATCGCAAATTAATGACCATATGAACAGCTCCCCCTTGGTCAACAGCTGCATCTCCCATTTGGATCAACACAGATTTTGAACATTAAAAGAGCAGCTTTTATTGAATCATCTGGGAAACTTGACAATTTTTCTTGTCAATAGCTATCTGGTATGCTGAGGTTGTATTTTGGTAAGATCATCACCACCTACAAATTGCTAACATGGCTAGCTTACCTAATCTACTTGTAGGGTTTTGGTGTGCATTGTATGAGGAGATATGGGCCAATTCTACACCTGCTACAGATATGGTCCATATGGGGATGCTTACTGCTCAAAGACTTCAGTCTCTCACACACAACGTTTACCAACAACATCAGTTCACATACTCAGCAGCAGTTAACATAAGAACATAAGAGAAGCCAATGTTGAATCAGGCCAATGGCCCATCCAGTCCAACACTCTGTGTCACACAGTGGCCAAAAATATCAGGTGCCATCAGGATGTCCATCAGTGGAGCCAGGACACTAGGAGCCCTCCCAGTGTTGCCCCCCCCAGCACCAAGACCATCACTTGCCCCAGACTGCGAGTTCCTATCTATATCTTGTGGCTAATAGCCACTGATGGACCTCTGCTTCATATATTTATCTAATTCCCTCTTGAAGCCGTTTATGCTTGTAGCTGCCACCACCTCCTGTGGCAGTGAATTCCATGTGTTAATCACTCTTTGAGTGAAGAAGTACTTCCTTTTATCTGTTCTAACCCGACTGCTCAGCAATTTCATTGAGCGCCCATGAGTTCTTGCACTGTGAGAAAGGGAGAAAAGTACCTCCTTCTCTACCTGCTCTATCCCATGCATAATCTTATTAACCTCAATCATATCATGCCTCAGCCATCGTGCATCTTCTTTTCACACATCCACTGCCAATCAGAGCATCCATGCGCTTGTCCCCTCATAGCTGCAGTACACACATGTAAAATACATATGGACAAGACCAACTTGTGGATCCCTCTCAGCCAACCACCACTCCCAGTCCACAGGAGAACAACAATATGGTGGGAGAGACTTGGGCAACTGGTTCTACCTTATGTGGCTGTGATATTTGTACACCTACCAGAATTGTGTGGGATCACAAAATAGGGAAGCAGATTCCACCTGACTTCAGAGGTTATTTACCTGATGGGGCCCAACTGCTACAAAGTCAGGTGATGTGCCTGAACGCATGCAATCTGAATTAAATAAGGTTTAAGCCAGAGGCAGTTTCATTGTATTAACATTTACATGGAAATGGAAGGCAGCATAGATCTCAAAGGCTCCAGGGGTGAAATGTATTGATGGCAGTCACTTCCTCAAAGCACCTTGTTCCAAAGGCCTTAATGCATCCAACGTTCATTCGAAAGATTAACAATGACTCCCTTAGCCTATGTGTGGTTTTGAGCAGCAATACAGAAAATTTGTTCATAGGACAACCAGGCAATGGAGAGGGATGATTTTTCCACACTAACCTGTCAACTGAGAACTGACATGGCTTAATGGCTAAGAGTCCAAGTGACCAGCCAGACAGTGCCTGGTTCATATCTCACTTGAGCCGTGGGTTCACAGTCACGACTTGGGGGCTATTAGAGACAAGTAGGGATGCTCACTTTCTTTTTGCAGCTCATGAGCAGGGAGCCAATTTTTTGCCAATCCATTTGGCTGCTTGCAAGCTGTTTGATCCTGTTCATTGGGTTACTTTTCACATATTCAGACTGTACAGTACTATGCAGGCAGCAGTGTTTTATGCATAGACATTCTCATAAAACCTGGTGAGAGTTCTGTACACCTGTTGTTGCCATGTACCCCATGGCTATCATGTAAATAATGAGCAAATCAGTCAGCCAGTGATAATAATCATTCTTTAAAGCACCCACAATGCAAGGAAATGAAACTCAACAAACATAGGCTCATTCTGCATCTAGCATTTGCTTACCAAACCCATGTTGGAACAGAAATTCCTGTCTGAATTGCATGCCACTTTCACTTCGATTGATCTCTCAGTTCTATGGAACTGTCTGCACAGATTTATGGCCATTTTATGGCCCTTCAGGGGTGACTCTGCAGTCAGTATGGGGTATTTGAATGTGGTTTTGAGCCACATCTTTTTCTGTTCCAGTGTAGGTTTGGTAAAAAAAAAAAATGAAGCAAATGCTAGATGCAGATTGGGCCATAAACTACCAGAGCTACAGCACAGCTGTAAAGCCATCTGAAGAAGAGTGGATTTTTATATCCCACTTTCCTCTACTCTAAGGAGTCCCCAAGTGGCTTACAATCGCCTTCCCTTTCTCTCCCCACAATAGGCACCTTGTGAGGTTGGTAGAAGGGGCAGAGTTCTGAGAGAATAGTGACTGGCCCAAAGTCTGGCCCAGAAGGCTTCATGCAGAGGAGTGGGGAATCAAACCCGGTTATCCCAGTTAGAATCCATTGCTCTAAACCACTACAGCATGCGGGCTTGTTGGCTGTTCAGTTCAGATGCCAGGGAGGCGAACAAATACAGAGCTCGTCAGTGATCAAGGCAGTCAAACACAGCATGCCCACCTGTTGAATCTCCTCATTGCAAAGTCTCTGGCATCCCTACAGGCAAGCTATACTTCTGCAACAATACATGGAAGAATTATATCAGACTGTTTTGCAAGTACTATATAAAGGCCAAGTATTATTGTCATTCCTGTCATTATCAGATGTGGCTTTGCCATATGGCTGATGAATAAACACAGCCTGAATTCCAAGAAGTCTGTGCTGCTGGCCTAACATGGGATCAGCAACATAGAACTCATTGAATGTAGCAATTTTAAGAAAAAAACCACATGGACTTTTCACCCAACTGGAATCTCATTCAGCTAGACTGGAAATTGTTTCCTGGGTACAAAGACAAGTGGCTACTGCTGACAGCAGCATCTGCAAATCTTCTCCTTCCGTCTAGTAAAAGACAACAAGCTGCATAACAGGACTGGAGGTCGCTGTTTTCTCCACCTCCTCGAATGGTAGCCAATGAAATAAAGTGTGGGAGGAGAAAGTCTTTAGTACAAAAATATCACATCAGGTACCTTCTTCAGAGATCTTATCAGGGAGGCACACAAAGTAGATGTGGGAGTGTTGCACTCAATGACTGCAACACATTTCTTGTAATAGGTAGTTTGGCCTTCAGAGGAAGCCTTTGGCAAGAGCTGGCCGACTTAACAACTGATATCACTTAGCAACCTGGCATACATAGTAAATGAAGAAATAAGATTCTCATATGAGACAACAATAAAGAAGGCAGCGTGAAAAGAAGCTTTTGAACAACAGCTAGATCAGATCTAAATCCAAACATATATTAAATGTCTCACAGGGCTGCTCATGTTATGACCACATAGTCCAACTGTCCAGATTTACCAGGGGCGGTCCCTATTTTCCAATAAGTATCCCTAGTAAATAACTTTTTCTTTGTTTTTTTTGGGGGGGGGTGCTGGATTTTTCAACAGTAAATTTCCGAGTTAGGGGCAGATTCCTTGACTCTTGCACGTGAATGCCCACACATGAACACAATTGTCAGTGTACTGCTTGTCTTCTGTTCTCCCGAAGCCTTTTCATATGCTACCAAACATTTTTGAGTCGTGGCCATCCTGTAATAGGCACGCCTGGATCCACAGTGAATGTAAGCATTTCATTAAAAATTGTAAAGTTTTTTTAAAAACAAAACAATGTACACTGTGAGAACAAGGGTATTACAAATACCCAACAGCACATCTGTTTTCAGCTGTGAAATGTTGGAGGGTATGTTGACAGCACATCCTATCTGCTGCTGGAAATAAACTGTCATTTCTGGGATGGTGCGAGAACCTAACTGCAGTGTGTATTCCATGGTCATTTACTAACATCTGTGTCAGCTCTTGACCTATTTCTCACTCTCTTTATTGTCAGGAAAGGAATGGTTTCCTTCAAGAAAAAAAAATCAAAATAGCATTGTGAAATCTCACTTTGCATGACAACTAGAGTTGCCAACCTCCAGGTCAGAAGAAAGTGATGAGAGAATCACGGAACAAGAGGTCACAAAAATATACCACCATGAACACTTACTAAGTAACAATTAAATTGCTTCTTTATATAAACACTAGGAATAAGGCCCATTGTGGAAATAAATACAACAGGCTTTAGAAAGAGGCTCTGGGAGAGTGCCAAGGCCTTGGGCACTCAGTGTCAATTTTCTGTGGCAACCTAAGCAGGGTATAATGACACAGAGTCCACCATTTTCTCCAGGGGAACTGAACTCTGCTACGCGAAGAGCAGTTGTAATTCTGAGTGATCTCCAGCCCACACCTGGAGTTTGGCAACAGTGGTTTCCCAAGAGGGACTAGCTGGTTTGGAGGGCAGCGTCCATGGCATTCTACCTGTCTGAGGCCCCATTCCACTCCACCCCACCTCCAACCTCACCCTCTCCAGGCTCTATCCCTCAAATCTCCAGGAATTCCCCACCTGGAGTTGGCAACCCATTCTCTTTCCCAGCCAAGCATCAACCTATCTCCCCCCCCTCACTGTTCAGCTTTCCATTGCCCCCCCCTCCTGCAGCCTCTACTGTACTTTGAAGCCCTGACTGCCACGTCATCCTCTTTTCCCATACTTTTTGGTCTTGGGCAGCTGGGAACTGTGGGTCAACAGATGAGGAAGCCCCATTCAAACCAGTGAGTGATACCTCTCCAGGCCCCTCTCTGGAACTACAGCTCAATGGAACCTTATGGGGGAACATTTTAAACAAACAACCACAGACAGCAGCCATCTTTCAAACACAGGTAACTGCCATTTCGTTACACCTACCAACAGCAACTGAGGTAACAGTTGGTCCCACACCGGAGGCAAGCAGTCCTCATCAAGAGCAGTCTTCATCAAGAAATCCTGACAGGGCACAGAGGCTGGGAAGTGGGCAGGGAAGAGGAGCAGACCCAGCCAATGGTACGCGAGTACTCACATCCAGTGGATAGGGACAGCTTCTGAGTGACATATCAGGGAGCCAACTGATTTTGGAGCATGTGGAATGTTCAGGTGAAAACAGAATTATATGTAACTGGAGGATTGTGTATAAATTTTCACAAAGAGTGCCACAATTTAAAGGCACATAACCTACATGCCAATATATTTTTTCGTTATAACAATCTGTCATCAAAGGAACAGGACACAACTCTCTAAACCAAAATAATTTCAACTACGCAATCACTATCTGAATGGTTTGCTGAAAAGCAATAATTCATTCTCTAGGAGATCTGTTACCAATTAGTAACTCTCATTTGTGAGATAATGTGTACAATGCTTTCCACAGTCCATTTCAAGACAAGACAGTAGAGAAGAAGAGAGAAGAGAAGAGATTGGATTTATACCCCGCCCTCCACTCCCCAAGGGAGTCTCAGAGCAGTTTACAAACTCCTTTTCCCTTCCCCTCCCCACAACAGACACCCTGTGAGGTAGGTGGGGCTGAGAGAGCTCTTTCCCAAGCTGTCCTTGAGAGAACAGCTGGTACAGAGCTATGGCTTGCCCAAGGTCATCCAGCCAGGTACAAGTGGAGGAGTGGGGAATCAAACCCGGTTCTCCCAGATCAGAGTCCGCGCACTTAACCAGTACACCAAACTGGAGAAGAACCTGGTGAGCTGTGGTAGAGCTAAATGGGCCTGGTCAATAGAAACAATTTCTAAAGTTTTCCCTCCAGTTTAAAATCCCTGTCTTATGCAAAACCAACATACCATCTATGAACATGGTGTTTCAATACCAAATGGACCTGTAAAACTCACTGGCGGTGCTAGCAAGTCAACAGCACCTGTTTAAAAGTTGGAAAATATTCCACCTTGCTCATTTGTGTCCAAGGTTGGATTCACTAATAACAAGACTGGGGCAGATGCCTGGGCCTTAAAACCTACAGAAATAAAAAGACTCCCCTGAGGCAGTCATTTTTAATAAATACACGTTTACAACAATATTGTACAGGGAATGCTTTGGCTGGTGTGTGAGTTTTTCAACCCACAGCTTCAGAACAGCATCAGAATAATTCAAACTAAGTTGGGTAGATGTCCAGAATTAGAAACTTTGTGGAAACTAGATCCCAAATGTTGAATATGCAGAAATGTGTTTAATATACACAAAAGTCTGATAAATTTAAGTTCTATCAAACTGGGAGAACAAACAGAGGTAATAAGAGTTGGAGTCCAAAAAGGAAGGGAGTATAGCTTGTACAGTGAGTTTATAAAGGTAAAGGTAATGTTTCCCATGCTCGAAAGCCCGTCGAATCTGACTCTAGAGGGCGGTGCTCATCTCCGTTTCCAAGCTGAAGAGCCAGCGCTGTCCAAAGACTTCTCCATGGTCATGTGGCTGGCATGACTAGATGCCTAGGCACATGGAACACTATTACCTTCCCACCAAAGCAGTATCTATTTATCTACTTGCAATTCCTTGCTTTCGAACTGCTAGGTTGGCAGGAGCTGGGGCCAGAGATGGGAGCTCACTCCATCATGCAGCACTCGGGTCTCAAATTGCCAAGCTACCGACCTTCCGGTTTGCAGCTCAGCATCTTAACCACTGAGCCACCGCAGCCCCAGTGAGTTTATACAGTGAGCCAAAATCTGGGGCTGATGGGTTGATAGACTGTTGAATATTTTGTTTATTTTTATATTAGCTCATATTCTTGTCAACAGTTTCTAGTCTGTTCTTTACCCCATTGGCTTTTTGGATTTCTTTGTCTTATGTATGCATGCTGTATGGTTTGTGTACACAATTTACTGGATATTTATATGCATAATACTGATAACTTGATGCATAAATAGCACTGAACATTTTGTACCTTTTATAGGGAAAACCATGCAAGGAAACAGAAAATGGCAAGAAAATAAATAATCACAGATTCAGTTTGCATAATGGAGAAGGGAAATCAAAATAGAGATTTTTCAAATCAAAACCACTTGGATGAGAAATTCAGACTCCCCCCCCCCCTTTGGCTCACCACATTTTATTTCATTGATAACACTATGTAATTATTTCCTTGGCTTTGGACTAATAAACATCAATGTAAAGCAATGGAGAAAAAAAAAGAGTATTCAATCCACATCAACGTAATGACATGCCCGGAAAACAAAACAAAAGGATTTCAGAAGCACAGAAATGAGGGCATGGTCTAGGGATCACCAGAAGTTGCCACTGAAATTGCAAGAAAAAGGAATTGGGCAAACCATTCGAGACATAACAAGGTTAGACTAACAAGTCAGGTAAATGTCTCAAGGGGGATTCAGCACATTACTAGTTAGAAGGGGAGTGGTATTAGTTAGAAGGGGAGTGGTAGAAGAGAGGAACCAAATGAGAATTGAACTAGACAGAATGCCAAGTACGCAACTGTTGTCAAAACCAGCAGACACTCCAAGTTCCTCTCTCACTCTCTGTAACGTCCACTAGAGCTTTTCCAAGCCTCAGCATCATCTCTTTGGCATTTCTCTGGCTGCCACTGGAAGGGAGAATGCAGGACATCACATAACTAGGTCATACCAGATCTCTCTGGGGGAGGAGCTAAATGAGAGGATACTGATTTTGGAATCAGCTGTGCATTTTGGGTCACGCCTACCTTTGCCAAGAAAAAGAAAGAGCAACCTGCATTTTTGTCATTGCTTTCTTTGGAACAGGCAAATGTGAGCCGAAGATTAAAGATATTTTTCCTGCTCCGGACTGTAGTCTGATCATGTGAACTGATCCCTAACTAATGAGAATTTGCTTTGCTTAGATTCCTTTTCAGAAGTTCCAGTCACATATACTGGGAAGAGCACAACACAACCCATGATGCTCCTGATATGAGCGACTGCCAATTTGTGTGAATAGGGTGCATGTTTTCTGTGGATGTAAAGCTTTGGTTCAAGATCATTTGTATGTGCTGCCACAACTGTGCATGGAAAATCCACATAGTGCCCTATTCACCTGAAGTAGTGAGCATGTGTTCCCATTGGTGGGCTACTGAGGTTGTAACTTTTGTAGCTGTAACTTTGGAAAAGGTAGTAGTAACTTCTGAAAAGGGCTGATGCGACTCAACAAAGATAACTGGAGCAGAAGGGAAGACACATTATATTTGCCCATAATCCAATTCAGCTAAGTGAAACTTCACTGCTCTTTGTTGTTAGGTGAGGTGAAATCTGAACGGATTGCTCCGGTTGATAAGAGGATCCATTATATAATAATAGAAGCAACAACAAATTTCATAGCAATAACTGTACGCGCAGTTTGAAAATTAAAGAATTAATGGGATTTAAGAGAAATTAAGTGAACTGGGAGTTCAAGCAGAAGGATTGCACTGATGTAATTGAGTGGAATGATTTGTCACGACTAAAGCAAATATTGCTCTAAACACACTGCTTTCTGAAACAACTGGATCTTTCAAAATGCCATGTGCAAGAAGCAACAATGGAGATGAGAGAGAATCCCAGAAAATCTGCTCTCCCAGCCAGTTGTTTCTTTATTATAATTCATAACTGGTCATTTACGAAAGCTGGTATTCGATGGCAGTTAACTGAAGACAGATAGTAAAAAGTAATGCATTTCAGTAGACTAACCAGGATGAAACATTAAGGGAAACTGCCCTTGGCACACACTGGACAGGACCCTAACTGGCAATGTGTTGTCGTGGTTAGAACAGACTGAGAAGTCCTGGATTCAAACCCCAAATCAGCCATGAAGCTCACCATGTGGCCCTTTGACTACTTGCTCTGTCTCAGCCTAAATTACGTAAACTACCTGCTGTGAAGATGAAATGGAGGAAAGGAGAACCATGTTCCTCGGAAGAAGGATGGGGATGAAGAATCATGTCATATTTTGACAGTGCTTATCATTAATGCCTTTCATGACCCGCACACCTGACCTGAAAGACCACCTCTCTCCATATGAAGCAATGTGGCAGGTTAGGTCAACAGCAGCAGCTTTTTACCACCCCCTTCTTGCACTAGGGTGGGGCCTCTTATGATGTGTTTGGAGGCTCTTTCACTTTACAGAACAGCTTCTCTGAATGTGTCAGAAATGCCTGTTGACGGATGGTCTTCAGGACAGGCTGTAAAGCGGAACTTTCTAGAAGGGCCCTTTGGGGAGTCACAGAGCAATATGATAATTTTAATGGTAAACGGTACTGTGTTATGCAGCTGCTGTTCTACATTTTAAATTATGGTTTTATTGCTCTAGATTGTACGCTCCCAGATTTTTTTTGCTCCCAGAATTTTGCTCCCAGATTTTTGGAAGAAAGGCGAGTTAATAAATATTGTATATCAATAAATATGGAATAATTAAGCATGTTTTTTGAAAGGATAGATAACACGAGCAGGAAACAAGGCAGAGTGAAACCCTGGCAGCTTCCTGTTGGCTTTACACCTGCAGATTAATCAGATAGAAGGGTGGCACCATGAGACAATTGGGCTGGCGACCTACCAGCCCTATGCCCCAAAAGAAAACTCATCAGTAACCAGAGTACCCATCACTAACCCATCACTAACCAGAGTACCCAAAGCTTCATGCTGCCATATTTTTAGCTTTGTGCACATGCTGTAGTATGTGGACAAAGCTACATAGCTTCCCTTCCTTTACTGGAAGACAACAGGATACTGCTGAAAACTGTTCTTAAGACCTGGATGTTCCCAAAGGCACATGCCAAAGGATCACAGCCTAGAGCATGGAGGGAGATCTTCTGGCAGAGAGAGAGGAAGAGGAGAAGCAGCTGTAGCCAAGCCAGAGTCTTCCCCATTCTAAAGCAGCAACTGCACATTGTATGAGATGTTCTTGCACTGCAATGGCCTGCAAAGCTGCTTGTACAACTGCTCCTGGATCACAAACAATCTACCTGTGCGTCTGTATCCTTACAATGCTGATCTTTCCTAGGTGAAGTGTACAAAGACTTGAGGACTGGGCCCAACACTGCAGTGAATAATTATGACACTTTGTAGTGACCCCAAAGACATCTAATCCTCAGCCATCTACTACACCTACTTAATGCAGACCACATAAAGAGAAAACATAACACAGAAGCAGCACACACGCCATAACTGACACAGGAGCTTCCCCAGTGAGAGATCCCTGCCCAGCTGGTAGCATTTGCCAATGCACAGCAAGCAGCTCCCTCAGGTTCCATTATTTCTTACACCCTTTGCCCTCCAAAAGCTGCTGGGGAGAACAAGGCCGAGAAATCCACAATCGGATAGGACAGACCCTGTGATAGATATCTTACCTGTGAGCTGAGTAAGGAGGTCCAGGCCATGTTACTATGGGGTGGGCTCACTGATAAAACCTGGTGTTTTGACCACTTAGCTTATTTTACTATTTTACTTCTGCAGTACCTTGCATTTGCATGTCTTGCATTTACTGCCAGGCTGAGCATTAACTGTGTGATGTTCTGTTGAACTTTGTGTCAGGCACTTTGAATGGAAAAAAATGTAGGATAAAAGACTTTAATGATGATTCCATATAGCCCACTCTCCTCGCATTCTACATTTCACACTTTCCCCCTCTTTATAGCACCCCAAAAGGTCCTTACCTGTAACTTTGAGTTCTGTTGTTCGTCTTATTAGCTTTCCCTCAAACTTTAGCTCGCAAGTATAATTTCCACCATCTTCTTCTTGGACATCTTGTATTAGAAGAGAATTTTCTTTCTGAACTACTATACTTCTCCACATTTTTGGCTTACATTCCTGTAAAAAGCAGTTATCAAAAGTTCAAATTCATTGGCTTACATGGCAAGGGATAACAACTAGATTAGATCTTATATTAATGATATAATGAATGCTCAAAGTCTAATGAATAACGCCATGCATGTGTGAATGCTGTCAATCCCAGATTAATTTCATGAATTTTATTTATTTATTTTACTTCATCTATACCCTGCTTTTCTCCTCAATGGGGATCCAAATTTTATCCTCAGAACAACCATCCTGTGAGGCAGGTTAGACTGAAATTATGTGGCTGGCCCAAGGTCACTGAATAGGTTTTTATGGCAAAGTGAGGATCTGAACCTGGTTTTTCCAGATCCTAGCCTAACTACTAAATCATGCGGGCTCTTCTATTTTCCTTCCCCTCCCCAAAATATACACAAGTGAATCCCAATCATTTAGATTCTGTTACATTAGCTCTACTTTCAGAAATTCACAAAATTTGATTGGGATTGCTAAAGACTCAAATTTCAGAGATTGAGTGTAACATATGAAGGAGGAGGAGGAGGAGGGTTTATACTCTGCCCTTCACTCGGAGTCTCAGAGCAGTTTATAATAAAATAAATAAATAAATAATCTCCTTCCCTTCGTCTCCCCACTATAGTCACCCTGTAAGGTTGGTGGGGCTGAGAGAGTTCTTTCGAGAACTGCTCATGAGAGAACAGCTCTAAGAGAACTGAGACTGACCCAAGGTCACCAAGCTGGCTACATGTGGAGGAGTGGGCAATCAAACCCGGTTCTCCAGACCCACTGCTTTTAACCACTACATCAAACTGGCATACCAATACATATGGCATTGAAAATAGTGAAATAAGACCTGGTTGATTTTATAGGAATCTGATTCCACAAGAATCTCAGTGCCTGTGCCAAGAGGCTGGAGCCTACCTTTACCTCATCCCAAAGACCTGACCTGCCCACTCACCAGCAGCAGCAGCCGTACCATTGCCCCAAGCCTACTAATAACCACCTGTCTCCAAGGTGATTAGAGAAGAAGCAGCAGGGGGAGGGGGCACTGTGAGTGTCAGAGGTCTTTTGGGTGGCTCAGTGTGTGCCAAATGGCAGTAGTTCTCCACCTCCGTCCTCAGATCCTTTCCTCCTTCTCTCCCTAGCCTCTTTTCAGAAAAAAGTCAGGAAGGCTCCCGCTCTCCTTGCTTTCTACAAACTATGCAAAACTGAATTATTCCCACACAGGTTGCACAGTACAAAATGGTTCCCAAAAGGTACTATGAATAAAGTATTATGGACTGTGGGCTACACTGCTGTGTACACCTTGCTGTAAAAGTAGGATCCTCCTACGATGTAATTTTTGCATTGTCTAATGTGTTATGTCAATGCTTATACTTTGCTTCCGTTCTGCTTTTAGACTTCTGATTGGTTCCAGATTGCTACTACCCTAATCTTATTGCACTGTTGATTGAACATCCCATCCTGTTGATTGTATTGACTCACTCTGTGTAATCTGCCTTGAGTCTCAGTAAGAAAGGTAGACGATAAATGAATAAATAAGGTTGGTTGCAACATGCACCTGGGTGGTGGTGGTGGGAAGATCTCCAGTATATGTTGCATGTTCAGAGAAAATAATTGTAATTTCCAGGTTTATCTAATAGTGCTAATAAAAAAAATTAAAATAAGAAAGAATAAGGAAAAGATCAGGATCAAAAGGACAAATGCCAACATTTGGGAGAAAATCAATTCAGGAAACCAAGTATCAGTTTCAATAATATGGCAGGAGAAGTTCAAGCTCCTTCAGACAGCAAAACCAACAAATCACACCAATAATCCTAAATGTACTTTGAACTCTGAACGGATTTTACAGTTCCGCAGGGCCTGCAAGACGGAGCTCTTCCACCAGGCTTTTGGTTAAGGAGCCGCCGCTGCCACCAACACATCACCACCAACACCAACAACAATGATTGATAAATACAGAGCCCTGTTCCCTGGCTCCACCATTTATAGCCTGTGCCTGCTGCATATATATGACAGTGATCAAGAAGCTGACAAACAGGGCAGTCCATAGAACCAGGCCCGTAGCTACAATGGGGCATTTCAGGGCCTTTCTCCCTGACTTCCATCCAACCCTCAGCCCCCCTCCCCAGCTCTCTGGGCCGCCCGGAGGACTACCAGCTCTCTGAGCCACCCAGAGGACTCCCCACCACCTCCTCTTCCCCAAGCGCGGCTTGTAGGGTTGCTAATTCTGGGTTGGGAAATACCTGGAGACTTTGGGGGTGGAGCCAGGAGAGGGCAGGATTTGGGGAGGGGAGGGGCCTCAGCATTGTACAATGCTATAGAGCCGACCCTGCAAAGCAGCCATTTTCTCCAGGGGAGCTCATTTCTGTCAGCTGGAGATCAGTTGTAAAAGCGGGAGATCCCCAGGCCCCACCTGGAGGCTGGCAACCCTAGCAGCTTGCTTCCCTGTGTAGGCAGGCAGAGTGCAAATGCTGCAAAAGTGAGTTTTTTAAATTTTTATTTTATTTTGTGATGTCAGTGCACTCTAATTTATTTAAACCCCACCCCCCGAATTATAAAATTCTGGCTACGGGCCTGCATAGAACATATTAACATGAATGTTGCCCCCATCTCTAAGGATTTATTTTACATCTAGCTAGCACTTTATGATATTGGATTATTTTTAGATGGTTTTATGTATGTTATAATTGTTTACTTATGTTTTATCCTTCTGTAAACCACCCTGAGCCCGCTCTGGCAGGGAGGGCGGGGTATAAATTGAACGAATGAATAAACAAGTAAACCCACTAACTTCAATGGTCTTAGAAAGGTGTACTTCTGTTTAGGATGCTGGGGTCTAGCACATGGGAATGGGTATCAAGGCACTGTACTGGGGAATATTACACATCATGTGGAGATTTTATATTCTGTTTCTTGAAAATGCTAAGCACAGAGATAACTTGACTCGAGAATAACAGCCACCTATCTTTCACCCATCGTCTCTGGAGTTTCCATTTTTCTTCCTCATCTTTTACCTCAGCAAGAAGTAAGAGGGACTCAAAGATGGAACATATTTTTACACCCTAAAATCTTTGTTTCTTCCTGTCTCATTTCCACTCAGCAAACAGGTTTTTTTTCCTTTAAGTCTTATTCCTTCTATTATGTCTTTGACTCATGCACTCAATCCTTGTTGTCAAAACAATCCTTCAGGCCTAATGGTGCTATGGAAACAGTAACAAAGACAATGGCTGTGCAAATCCTTGGGAAGCATTTCATTAGTATAATTTCCATCATAAAGGAAACTTAGACTATAGTTAAACGGAGCAATTTTGATGTAAAGCATTGTATCTGGAGTGACGTGTGTATGTATAAACACAGCCCAAATTAATACGGTGAAGTGGGCTCCCTCTAGACAGATGGCTTTAACTGGACAAGTGCACTCAGTAATTTAATTTATCCTGCCTTCTCCAAGGATCTCAGGCATACATAGTCCCCTCCCCATCAGTTTTATCCCCATAAAGCTCACTGAGGTTTGGCTAGCATGTGAGAGAGAGGTGGGTGCAAGGCACCAGAGTTGGAATTTGAACCCAGGTCTCTCTGGGCCTTCCTTAATCAACAACCTTGCTGAAGCACTCCCATTTGGATTTGGAACACCTTCAAGGAG
This sequence comes from Lepidodactylus listeri, assembly GCA_029233225.1. NCBI lineage: Eukaryota > Metazoa > Chordata > Lepidosauria > Squamata > Gekkonidae > Lepidodactylus > Lepidodactylus listeri. The sequence goes on from JARCFY010000013.1 coordinate 42,008,647, forward strand.
ATCTACTATCGCTCCTGGTTCTATCGCCTGTTTGTTTTTAATCTTTCGGTAAGGCTGGAGCCTTATATAGGAATGTATTACCTGCTATTTTAAACTGTTTTAACTATTTATTTTTGTTTTGATGATTTTGTATTTCCATTTTTGTCATCTGCCCTGAGCCTGCTTGCAGGGAGGGTGAGATAAAAATTGAAACAAACGAACAAAACAAACAAACCTAACCAGAACACCACACAAGGCAGCCGACAAAGAAGTCAAAGGCTAGGGCTGGGCCAACCATTAGGAAAAGAAGCATTTGTGACTCTAGGGCAAATTCAGAATATTAACTTGCATTTTAGGTGTGAGGATGCCAAGAAGGAGCTGTGGCTCTGTGGTAAAGCACATGCTTCATGTGTATATGGAAGGCCTCAGGTTTGGTCCCTGATGTACAGCTGACTTGGTTTAATCAAGAAAATAATCTGGAAATGATCCAAGGCACCCCCTTCTCTATTTTTGCTTCAGCAGCAGTTTTACCTGTGGCAAGATGAAGAGGCTACCTCAGGCAGTAGATATGACAGTGTGGTTTAGCAATTATCATGTTAGGCTAAGACTAGAGAGAGCTGGGTTGAAATCCCCACACAACTCACTGGGTCACTCTAGGCCCATTGTTCCCTGTCTCTCAGCCTCACAAGGCTGCGGTACGGAAATGGGAAAAGGAAAACTATGTAAGCTGTCCCGAGGTGTTTGAAGAAAAGCAGGGTAAAAATATAATAAGATTTTTCTGTGTCACTAAAGGCTGCAGAAAGCTCTGAACACACTCACTAAAATGGAGGATAGGTCTATCAGTGGCTATTAGGGCTGCCAAGTCTGCCCGGGGGGCGGGGGATCCCCCGCTACAGGGGTCCCCAATCCACCGGCCCGGATTCGGCTGGCGGGGGCAACCCCACCCCTGAAGTCGTCCGGTCAGGACGATGTCCCCAGAGTGATGAGGTCACCGGAAGTGACATCACGTTGTGCACATTGCCGGGGCAATGCTCTAGCAACCGCCCCAAAAACTCTATGGTACTATAGAGTTTGGGGTGGTTGTCAGAGCGTCACCCTGGCAATGTGCACAATGTGATACTTCCGGTGACATCATCACAGTGCGCAAGCAAAGCGCGCGCACCAGGAAACTCCCGGCAAGAAGAGGACTCCCCGCCGCTGGCCTGTGGTGAGTACTTGGCAACCCTAGTGGCTATTAGCTATGATAGCTAAATGGAACCTTCATGTTCAGAAGCAGCTATGATAGCTAAATGGACCTCCATGTTCAGAAGCAGTACACCCCTGACTACATGAACCTGCAGATGAACAAGCAGGTCTGATGCAAGGGCGTAGACTTTCTCAATCCCCGGGGGGGGGGGCTGTCTTTCGTGCGTGCGCACGAAGCGCGCGTGCACGCTCGGGACCATGTCCCGCTGCTCTCCCCCCTGCCCCAGGGAGCCGCCGCCGCCGCTTCCCTCCCCCGGGCCGTGCCCGCCCGCCGCGCTCCCCGCCCCCCTCCCTCCCCCCGCTCACCTTGGGCGCCGGCGGGGTAGGATCGCTGCTGCTGCTGCCTGCAGCCGGGGGCCGGCGCGTCGCCCTTGCGGGCCCCCGGCTCCCGCTCCGCCTCGCATTTCCCGGGGGGGGGGGCTCAGCCACCCCCACCAAAATGAACACCCGCCGGTGGCCAGTCAGCCGGCCATCGCCGCCTCTCTCTCCCCCCCACCCCGCCCCAGGGAGGCAGGAGGGCAGGCCGGGGGTGGGGGGGAAGGAGAGGCGGTGACGGCCGGCTGACTGGCCACCGGCGGGTGTTCATTTTGCCGGGGGTGGCTGAGCCCCCCCCGGGAAATTTCAGGGGAAGGCTCGAGCCCTCGAGCCCCCCCGTAGTTGACGCCCATGGTCTGATGGATTTCCTGGAGGCTAGACACTACTTCACAGGATTTTCCCCAGTCACAACTGTCTGCCTTTCCCACTGTACTGGGGTTCCCAGATGGACTAAAATAAGGGTTTGAGGGGATAAAATTGGGGCCAGAGTACAAACACACCCAAGAGTGGATTGGTAACTGAGGGATAAATTGTAAAATAAAAGTAAATTGACAGGCACAAGATGGTTTGCTTTTTTAAAAGTGAAGAATTTAAAAGTGAAGAATGAAGTTTACTCAGAAAGAAACACACTACTGAGTCAACACATGCCTAAGGAAAAACACTTTCTCAGGTAAGTTCGTAACATATAAACACCACATTCTTCTGCAACAGAGGTAACACCCTGCTGGTAATCACACCATGGTTACCCAGACAGGAGAACTTAATCAAAGAAGTATCTCCTTGGATCTTTAATTTACACTCCAGTTAAACTAACCCTTCTCTCTCACTCCCAACTCCCATCCTCTAATTCTCAGCCTACAAAAAGTCAAACTAAACCTCAGCTTATTTCATTGCCATTCCTTCCCAGTACACAGCTCCTGATGGCTGGCTCAGAATGCTGCTTCATTGGTTTGTGTGTTGCTGGGATATATTTTTCTGCCCTGTCTGTGGGATACTAACCTCAAGTTGGAAACTGGAGGTCTCCTGAAATTATAACTTATTTCCAGACTACAGAGATCAGTTTCCTTGGAGGAAACAGCAGCTGGAGGGTGGACTCCATGGCACAGAGCCTAGGAGCCCTGGGAGTCTAGGAAATGGTAGAGTCATATATCACATATCATATCCAAACTCTGCCGTCCCCAAGTACCAACTTCAAATGCAGGAATTTTCCAAGACAGAGTTGGCACCCTATCTACCTGTCACAAAGGGATACTGGATTAGACGAACCTTTGGTCTGATTCAGCAGGGCTGTGTGACATTCCCACACAATGTTTATGTCAGCGAAGTCTGGTGACTGCACCGTGTTCATGAGTCCCGTAGTGGGGCAACATGCTGATGTTTTTCTGGCTCATGCATCAAAATGTCTTGGGCTAAATGAGGAGTCACTTGGGCTAGGGGTGAGATTGGGTATTTAAAAACATTAAAAGCTGGTGGCGCAGGTCAAGCCCCAGAAGAACCATAACTCAATAGCCCTGCCCCAGATTTACATTTTCTAAGCAAAAGCCCCACAGAGCTTATTCTTCCCAGTTATTAACAGGAACAATTAACTTCTCAACAGATCATCTTCAGACACCTTCACCATCTCGTTGGTAATTGCTTGTGACCTCACGAACGCCCTTCAGCAGTGCGAAGGAACAACAGAGAAGGTAGAGGACATTCCAGTGTGCTCTCTTCACTGCACAGCAATCTTCTTCTATTTTTTTAATGCATTGTGATGGACTTGCTGCCATGTTGCTCTTTTTGATGTGCAATATCAATTCTGCTCAATTTAGCCAATATGACAGCTTAATAGTTGGTTGTCACCCATCAGGCAGACGCTGTATAACCTGTGCAAGGCACATGGATAACAACTGTCTGTATATGCAAAGTAAAGACATCTGAGTTGACTTCCTACCATTACGCTAAACCATTGATTTGGGATAGCAATTGGACAGACCCACCCAAATCTGCTCTGGTATTCATCTGGAAAAACAAGATTTGTTTCCTGGATGTTCAACAATAAAGCAGCTCTCGACTGAGAACAGAGCAGTTCAGGACACAACTCGAGAATGCCACAGCCGTTTTAACTTGAGATTTCTATTGCTATAAAAATCCTTTGGGAGCCTAATCCTGCTCAGAATCACAGTGCAGGGGGGAGGAGAGGCATTTAGACTGGAGCATTTGGGTTCTGGAAAAATGGTAGGAAAATAGATGCCCCTCCTCGCACTCATGCTGTGGTCCTGAGAAGGGTCGGAATTCTGTAGCATTTTGAAAGCAACAGAAATCCTGAGGTGACATGGCAGCAGCAAACCTTGGGTTTTCACTGGGGATGCCATATTGTCTAGCTGTGCCCTTAGTCTTGGTTTCATGTATTTATTTACTTCATTTGTACCCTCAGTCCCTGCCACAGTAGTCCCTGGAACCTTCCTTGCACTCCTGATCCCAGCTATGCACAACATTAATTTATTTACTTAAAATACCTAGGTCCCACATCTCCTCGGACTCAAGGTGGTTAACAATGGAACAAGAAGTTGCGAGGATATAAAATATTGTTACATCCATTACCAAAGTCAAAACACCACACAGATCAAAAGCACGTCACTTACAAGAAAATGAGGAAGGTAACTACAGGGAGCCATCTTAGGGAGTGATGCTCTGGATCCTATACCACATGCCCTCAGCAAAATCCAAGAAAGCTGGAAACCATGGAAATGCAGTTCCCCTGGCTCCCAGCATTCCTAGGTGCCTTAGTAAGTATGCACAGCACGGTCCAGACTCTCCCTTCCTCATGGGGAGATCGTTAAAGCTTTCCCCACAGATCCTCTCACCTTTAACACATTTCAGGAAATGGAAGACAGTACAACAAAATACTCCAGGGAACAGCAGGATGGGGACTGGGGCAATATGAGTAAGTTTCAGATAGGGCTGGATCTAGGGTTGCCAGCTGTGGATTGGGAAATACCTGGAGATTTGGGGGTGGAGCCTGAAGAGGGTGAGATTTGGGGCGGGGAGGGGGGGAACCTCAGCAGGATACAATGCCACAGAGTCCATCCTCCAAAGCAGCCATTGTCTCCAGGGGAACTCATCTCTGTCATCTAGAGATCAGTTATAAAAGCAGGAAATCTCCAGGCCTCACCTGGAGGTTACAAATTATCAGAGATCACGGGAGAAGCCTGGAGGTTGGCATCCCTAGCTGGATCCCAGTCAGTCTGAGATGGTATTATTTATTTATTTATTTCTACCCCACCCTCCTGGCCAGGGCTGGCTCAAAATCCCAAAAGAGAAGTGGAGGCAGACATGTAAAATCCTGGAGTCCAACTCATCCCCGCCCCTAATGCGTAATTCACAACAGTTCTAATTTAGGGAACTGTTTTGAGTCATGCCTTTCATCTAAGAGCCTCATATTCAGCTCCTTTGGCTGTACTAATATTCCAATAGCTCAGTCCAGTACTGGTTCTGAGCATTCAGTATCACGTACAGGATTCCAGCTCCCCCAAATATGCACATGCACAAACATAGTTGCACGTTCCATTTCCCATTTGGCTGTACCTGCTTGTATAAATATCTCCAGACATTTGGGGGCAAAGCCATTTTAATAGCTGACAAGATACACAAACACTAAATCTCATTTATACTCGCCCCATGTCAGAATGCATGTTTTGTCAGCCTGCATTGAAACAGGCAGGGTTCTTGTAAGAGAAAAAACAGACTGACAGAGCATCACTGAGCGTCTTGCTCTTTGCTGACATATAATGGCTCCCTGTATGTCATCCCAGTTCCAAATAAATTATTTGTGCACAAACTGAACACAGTGAAGCTGATGAGATGGAACTCAAATTGCCTCATTTTGCATTGGCAGCAGGACTCAAACAAAGCCGGATATGGCTGATGGAAAGAGATGGCAACTATTCCTATTAAAAGGAGCCTCTTTGACTTTTCTCACTCAGCAGCTCACTTGGTTTTGTTAATTATTTGCAAATGTTTGTTGCTTTTGACTTTATTACAGAAGTATGCAATATAAACAACAACAATTTGCCAAACAGGCAAGAAAGAAACCCACGTCTCATTGGCAGAACACCTGCTTTGCAGGCCGCACGTTCCAGGTTCAATCCCTGGCATCTGCAGTTCAAGGAAACAGGTGCTGGAAATGACCTTTCTATGCCCGAGATTTTAGAAAGCCACTGACAGTCAAAAGAAACACTACTGGGCTAGATGGGTCAATGACACGGTTTGTTTGGGCAGCTTTGTAAGTAGAAGCTATACCCTCTGGCCTTGAAGACTTGGGGTGGGACTGGAAGTGCACCAAATTCTATGCCAGATTCTGAATATACAAACTGCATTGCTGCTGGATCAGACTAAGGTCAACCAGGAAGAGGTGCTATAGCTTAGTGCTTTGCATGCAGAATGTTTGGTTCCTGTCACTGTCAACTGAAGGATCAAAGCTGTTGGGAAAGACCCTTCTCTCCTAAATGAGGGTTTCTTGTTTAGGCTGTGGGCCATTCTGGAATTTTGAGGATGGGCAAGTGGGTGCCACCACAAAATGGCTGTCACAGGGTATGGTGTCCATTCACGAAATCCCAAACACCCTCCCATGATACAGGCAGCTATTTCTGAATGGGCACTCCCCTTCAGACCAAAAGATTGTGCCTCCTCCTGGGGTCTTCTTAAGAATCCCCTGCTTTTCTTGGCTGGAGGAAAAGCCATGACTGGTTCTTTGCTTTGAGGAAGAAGTAAGTGGGCACGAGGAAACACATTGGTGGGCACCAGTGCCATGGCTTTGGGGATCACTGCCTTACCAAGTGACCATGGGCGTCAACTACGGGGGGGCTTGAGGGCTCGAGCCCCCCCCAAAATTTCCAAAATGGAGCGCCCGCCACTGGCCAGTCAGCCGGCTATCGCCGCCTCTCCTTCCCCCCCACCCCCGGCCTGCCCTCCTGCCTCCCTGGGGCAGGGGGGGGGGAGAGAGGCGGCGATGGCCAGCTGACTGGCCACCGGCGGGTGCTCCATTTTGCCGGGGGTGGCTGAGCCCCCCCCCGGGATTTTGGCGCGTGAGGCGGAGCGGGAGCCGGGGGCCCGCAAGGGCGACGCACCGGCCCCCGGCTGCAGGCAGCAGCAATCGGTGAGCGGGGAGAGGGAGGGAGGGGGGCGGGGAGCACGGCGGGCGACCGGGCGGGCGGCCGGGCGGGCACAGCCCGGGGGAGGGAAGCGGCGGCGGTGGCTCCCTGGGGCGGGGGGGGGAGAGCGGCGGGGACATGGTCCCGAGCGCGCACGCACGAGAGAGCCCCCCCCCGGGGATTTCAAACGTCTACGCCCCTGCAAGTGACTGCCAGGCAAAGGAGACTTCATTAGGTTTGATTGGTCTGACACTGCTTAAAGAAGCTACATATTTTATATTTCTAGCTCAGCATCATGCTCCAAGAACCTACAGAGGATGGCCTCCTCCTTAGATGTTTGGCAACATATTACCTCCATGCATGGTGTTTTCCAATTGGCTAACCTGGTTAGCACTTGTTTAGGTCTGTCTACCATGAGTATATCTTATACTTTTTAAAGCTGGTTGTCATTATCATATCTTGTTGAGCTAGCTATGCACGGTGAAAAGAAGCACTTCCTTTTATCAGTTGTCCACCTACCATTATTTAATACTAGCTAACTCAAGTTAAAGTATTCTGAGAGAACGAGGAAGATTTTCTTCTTCCATCCTGTTTCCCATTTGATAAACCTCTGGTATGTGGCCTTGGCTATATTAATGTAAGATGACCCTTGTAACTTTATTACCTTGTACCATATTACATCTGGTTCTCGGTTTCCTGTTTTGTAATCCTCAATATCCGGGCAAGAAATTATCTTTGTTCTAGTGATTTCTGATTTTTCTAAATAGCGGATTGTGCTGTTGTAGCAAAGTCCTGATTCATTTTCAGCAACTGTCAAGGACATCGACACCTTCATGCAGTATGTTGAATTTCTGTAGAAAAATAACACAAGGATAACATTTATAAAAATCATTCGACAAAAACAAAAGCAAAACAAATTTGGTAAGACATTGCTGATCCAACACAGGGTGCACAAAACATTGTAACCCCCCCCAGAATCTGAAAAATAAATACTATAAGGTTAAGAACTAAATCCTCATAATTAAAAACATATAAATATACCTTCACAAAATATCAGCAATGTTCAGAAGTTTATCAGTATATAAAGAAAGACATCTTTAGATTATTAAAATTGTTAGGTCATTATTCCTGCCTATCAGGCGAACCTCAGAGAATGGATTTAGTTGATGGAAACATAAGATCCATGCCTGCACATAACCAGAAAGCCCTCCCAAACACTGACACTGCGCAATGATTGGTGGAAAGTGAAAACACAGTGCAAATAAACTGGGCAATCCTCTTAGGCAGGAAGATTAATTAACTGCTATGGCTGGATGATGTCTCTGTCAGGGACATATCTGCTTAGTCTCTCTCTCTCTGTCTTCACTGCCATTTCTGCTGCCTGTGGGGGAAAAAACTTGGTAAAAAGGGCCACAATAACTGTCAGATCAATAAGTTACTGACTGCTTCCAGATGTAGTAAATGGCTGTGTTAACATCTGGAGACTTTATGGTATATACAAAAAGGTGTGGTTTGGGTCAAACACTTAGTTCTGACTGTACCTCTCTCGAAAGGACCAAAAGGGATCATATTATTCCCAAACAGGATATAGGCTACGTTTTATGATTGGGAAGAGGGGAGAGGGTATTGTATTTGGTCGGGAAAACCTGTTTTGTCCAGGCACTGAAAAATTGTGTTGGCCAGGCATATCATGCCTGGTGAAATGGACATGCAAAGTTCTGTTTCAGATAAGGAAAAATTAGAGATCCAAGGGAAGGATATTCAAATATTAATAATGTTAGTTCTAATTGATGGCAAGTGATTGATTACTGGAATAATTAATATACAGTAGTCCAACGATAATACAAAACATTGGGTGGGTTATTTGTATGGTACTCTTAGGTGACCGTGTCTTATAACAGCAATAAATAAAATAACACAACCCCCAGCTGTACCTCTCAAGCCTAAGCAACATCCAACTCACCCCAGGCCCTAGGTCAATTGAAACTGTAGTAATTTTCTAGGTTTCCATAACCTCGTTCCTTTACATCAAACAGAATAAATATTAAGCACCCAAGGTGGGAAACAGGGTTAAAATACTCAGCTTTCACAGTGCTAAGGAAAACACTGTTAAAAAGAGCTCACGCTGCTATTTATCGGGATGTTATCATCAAGTATTTACAGGCTGTGCAGGAGTGTTGCAACCCAATCTGTCAAATTCCGAGTTTCATTAGGCATGATGGGAAACACGGCCCTTTAAGAGGAGCCTACAAAGGATGACAGACATCCTAATGAGGGCTGCGTTTCCCCATCATGCCTCTTTTTGTCACTTTAATTGGGTACACCAAAGTCAAAGGGGTTTGGAGCAAGACTGACAACTTGGGTGGTTTTGAACTATCAAAGACAACCCTGGAGAGGGATTTGCCACCATGCATGATGGTTCCCTGCCGAACCCAGCACCACTCTGTGAGTGTGTGTGTGACTTTTTCTTCCTAGAGAGTCTTGTTTTTCAAAATAGTTTACTTGGCAGAACACAGAGGACCAAACTGGGGATTCCACTCCTGCAAGCAATCACCCCAGGACACCTTTGGAGTTGATGGCACAATAGCCCACCTCAAACAGTTGATTATATTTCTGTTTATTCAGACTCTAAAGTCCCACTGAGTGAACTGGAAGTTGGGCCCAATCCACACGTGAAGTAGAAAAAGTCAGGAAGAGTCCTGAACCAACTTATATTGCAGATCAAGACTGCCATTTGTGAATGCTCCTCCCATTAAAAAAAGAAGAAAACAAAATTCTGCAAGTACAAAACTAGTACATCACTCTCCTAATACCTTATAGTAGCAGCTCAGACTATTGGATCAAGAGTCTGAAGCAACACCCACCCTTGCTGTTCGATCTGCAGAGGCTACCTGGAGGAGAAGGTAAAAGGCACAACTGGAGGCCATCCAGTTACACTGTAGTACAAACTTGGGGTTGCCAGGTCCCCTTGGCTTGGCGGCAGGGGGATTTGGGGGGGCATTCTGGGGTAGGTGAGGGTGTCACATGACATCCCCAATGCAGTGACATCATGCAGAAATGACATCATCACGTTGGGCATATTACGTGACGATGCTCTGCATTTTGGACAAAACTCTATGGGTATTTTTGGCCTAAAACCATAGAGTTTTGCCAAAAAAGCAGAGCATCGCCAGTGTGGTGTGATGTCCCAACATGGTGGTGTCGCTTCTGTGCAACATCCCTATTTGGGAGTGGGGATTCCCACACTGGCCAGCTGGCCAGCAGTGGGCAGAAGCCCGAAAAATTAGGGGAACCCCCGCCTGGACCAGAGGTCTGGCAAACCTACTTTTTGTGGGCCCTAGGCACTTTTGCCTTCGTGGGCCCCTCCCACCATAATAATATTAATATTAAAAATTATTTTTGATATAACTTTAAATATTAGGTAAGGCAAGCTTCTTAGCAATGCTGTGGAGTCTTGTGAGCAAAAATTCTACTTTGTGAGCCACTGGCATTAAAGTGGTGAGCAAGCCATTTGGCTACTGCATAAATTGGTTTGCTCTGGAGCCATCCTTCCTGAGCTAAGACGAAAATGTGTGAGCCGGAGGCTAAAAAACTGTGAGCTAGTTTAGAGGGAACACTGCTTCTCAGTCTCAGACTGCTGTTTATACCCTGGAGATAATAATACTGGTCTATCTTACAGGGTTGCTGTAAGGGCTGCCGGATAGTGGTTTGTATCCAAACACACTGTTAGGAAAAATAAGCGGGGGCAGCAACAACCCCCCTTTTGCTGTGGCCTACTAACCCTTCCAAAATGTTATTCCTAGGGATTAGTGGACCCTCAAGAACAGCCTGGTGAGGATCTGCAGAGAGATGAAGGGATTGGTAGAAACTACTGGCTCCTTTTAAAAAAAATAAAAACATCTGAAGAATTGTATTATATGATATCTGTAAATATATGGCTTCATATGGTGTGTTGAAGTGATAGACAGGCCCTCTCCCCCCTGAAAAAAGCATGGAAAATAACTGTGCACTAACGACAAGATGAAGTTGAGTTGTGAATGCTCAGGTATTGCCTCCTGTCTCCAATTTGTGCTATCCAGATAGCTCTAGCCCAATCTCATCAGATCTCAGAAGCTAAGCACGGTTGGCCTTGGCTAGTGTTTGGAAGGGTGACCTGTAAGGAATACCATGGTCATGACACAGAGGCAGGCAATCACAAACCACCTCTGAAATGTCTCTTGCCTTAAAAACAAATCTAGCTCATCACCTAGTGGCGTATAATGCTAAAAGAGCTAGAACTTGTGGCTGCCAGACAATTTTAGGATCCCCTGGCTATTCTACACACAATGCCTAACAACAACAACAATAATCCAATTTGTGCAGCAATAACCACAAGCAAGCATGCAAAGATGTCTTAAATAAGCCACTGAGATTTCTGCCTGCTGATCTGAGAAGGAGCCTTAAAATCTCAGACATGACAACACTAAAGTAATGAAGGAGGCAAGTTGGGACATTCCTGTTATTCTCCTGTGATTATAAGCCAGGACTACAGTGCTGTCTGCATTTGGGGACAAGACACAGGGGAAAAAGCTGAGCCATTTTCAGGTTTTCTTGACCGGGGGGGGGGGGGGGGGGCTTGTTCCTCCAAGACAAACTGCAAATTGTGGAGAGGTTTGCCCATCATGAGTCAGTTCCTCTCAGAACTTGCCCAGTACTTTGCAGGATCACAGCTATGCTGAAAGAGGCCAAAGATAAAGCTCTCAAATCCTTGTGGAAGAGCTTCAAAAATCCATATTTCAGCTGCCTGTGTTTTCTAATTCATTATTTATATAATCAGCACACTTGAGCAATTGTTAACAATTAACTTACCTGGATGATTAGGGATCTTTCTGATTACAAAAAAAGGTCAGACAGCTCTAAGCCTGGATAATAATAATGTGCTGGAGAGGTTTTTAAAATCAGCATTTGGTGTAATTTAACAGCGCCATGTTTTTTTGCTAACAATCTTGCATTATTTAGCTTATATTTTCCAACACTGCCCATGGCGAATTTTATTTAAAGCACTCGCTGGAACAAGGACCTAAAACTGCACAGTTCCTCTCATTAGTTACAATTAGGAGTGGGCAGGGTTGAGAAAACTGACTGTCTGATTAGCAAAATACTGTATGCACTGCCAGAAGGGAGACAAGATATTATATGGGGATTAGTAGGGCACAGTACATATTTGAACACAGTGTAAAAATAGTAAATAGCCAAGCGCATGCCTGAGCCACTCCCCATATATCAGCAATAAAGCTGGAACCTGGATAGCCCAGACAAGCCTGATCTCGTCAGATCTCAGAAGCTAAGCAGGGTCGGCCCCAGTAAGTATTTGGGTGGGAGACCATCAAGGAATTCCAGAGTTGCTATTCAGAGGAAGACAATGGCAAACCACCCTTGTAAGTCTCTTGCCTTTAAAACCCAAAGGAGTTGCCATAAATCAGCTGTGACTTGATGGCACTTTACACATACAAGCTGGAATTTGCCTAGGTGCTCCCATTAATAAAATCCCCAAGACTACTCACATCCTAGTCCATGTGCCAAGTAGGCTGGCCAGTCCCCAGGTATGGGTGGGGGATCTCCCTGTTTCAGGGGCTTCTCCCCACTGAGGACCAGCAAGCTGATGGTGGAAACTCCACCCCAAAACAAGGACATCACTGCATGATGTCCCTGGTGTAAAAAAGTCACTTGATACTGACACCATTGCATTGAGGTCGTCATGTGGAGACACTCTGGTATTTGGGCAAACTCTATTATTTGAGGGTGAAAAAACCATAGAGTTTGACCCAAATACCAGAGCATCCCTGCCCCCTCAGAACACCCTCCCAAATCCCCCCACTGGAGCAACAAGAGGACCTGGCAACCCTAGTGTCATGCTACACCATTGGTTCATTACTTCAGATGGGAGCTCTCTCGGTACTTTGACAGAGCAGAGTCTTTCCCAGTACCCACTATGTGAGATTCTTTAATTCCAAGCAATTATGCTCTCAGGATTAAATCTATTGCCTTATGTGGTTTCTGAAGGCTGCACACTGGGCATACCATTCTCAAATAGATATTGTAACTCTGATCTGGATGCTATTGAATCTATAAGAAATGTTCTATTTGAATGTCCTTGGTATAATAAGGCAAGACAGAAATGGATTAAACCTTTGACACTACAGTCCTCAGCAGATATCCTTGTCCTCTAAATTATTAGCAGATGCAAAAGCAGAAAATATACTCAATTTAGCTAAATCTTTAGTTCAGGCCCTGAGAGCTTGGGCAATTTACAAGAAAACAGTTGTGTTTGTAGTGTACATACTAGCTCTGTCTGATCTGAATTCTTTCTTCCTTAAATTCCCAGCTTGTTAGATAAATGCTACTTAAGACCTATAGGTTAGAGGAAAGGGGGAAGGGGGAAAGGAAGGAGGAGTTCCCAACCATGGTGAAGCTGTGGACACTTTTGGAATTTTGAGAACAGGCATTGTGTGTGTGACAGACAGGAGGCTGCCCTGCCCCTGAAAGGAAAAACAGCCACTCAGCTGTTTCTTCTCTGAGCCCATGGGAGTGCTGCTCCAGCATCCAATCACCATGAATTCAGGTCTGCCTCAGGGAGAGTGCTGTAGGGTTGCCAGCTGCGGCTTGGAGGTTTGGGGGGTGGAGCCTGTGGAGCGAAGGGTTTGGGGAAGAGAGTAATCTCAGCAGGGTACAATGCCATACAGTCCGCCTTGCAAAGCAGCCACTTTCTCCAGGAGAACTGATCTCAGTTATCTGGAGATCAGCTGTAATTCTGAGAGATCTCCAGCCACCACCTGGAGGCTGGAAATCCTGGAATGTAGTGATAGTTTGAATCTGCCTCAGCAAGCCAGCAGACTGTTTGAAGGGTAGCTCATTGAACCAGGAGCCCCCAGTCTTGCTATCCCAGTGCCTTTCCATGAGCCATGTCTGTCTGTGTAATATTCTCTGACTGGTCCCACGTGGCTGGTGGTGACATCAGGGCTGCAGCAGGGTGCCTGATGCCTGCTGGAATGTCTCCTTAGAACCTTTCCCCTAGCCCTGAGATTAGGGGGCTGTAAATTCAAGCCTCGCCTTTGTCGTTTTTCTTTTCTATTTTTTGCCTTTCAGTTTTTATTCTTCTGGGGAAAGGGAGTGTGTAGCTCAGAGTGGGGATGTTTGCATGTAGGCAGCACTTTTGTTGCCAGTCTGGCCCTTGCTTAGGAAAGTCTGCCACAGGGGTGGCCATCCTCCCTGGGCTGAGGAATGGGTCTTTCAGCCAATATGCCTCTGTTGGGGTGCTGCTGTTGGAGGGTCTTTCCTCCCTGTCAATTGGCTCTCCATATGGGGGTGGGAGTGGTTTGGGGGGGCAGTACCCTGATCAGCAGCCAGTGATTGCCTGTGCCTTCATGTGCCACTCACAGGAGAATTATCCAAGTGTCCTTGCATGACTGGGGGAAGTTGCTGAGGTTGCTGTGGAGTCCAGAGCACTTGCTGTGCCATCTGGTCCTGGCAGGGGGCTGTGCATTGTTGCTTACCTCTGTGGAATGTGCATAGGGAATGGAGTAGCAGCGCCATGATTACGCCTCAGGATGGCACTACTCACTTCACCTGTCTCACAGGCTTGTTGAGAGGATAAACTGGGGAAGGGAGAGCCACAGACACTGCCCTGAACTCCTTAGTAGAAGGACTGAATAAAAATGTAGCTTGAAAAATCAGCAGCCCATGTGGCATCACGGTTTGGTGTAGTAGTTAAGTGCATGGACTCTAACCTGGGAGAACCGGGTTTGATTCCCCACTCCCCCACTTGCACCTGCTGCATGACCTTGGGCAAGCCATAGCTCTGTACCAGCTGTTCTCTCAAGGACAGCTGTCTCAGAGCTCTCTCAGCCCCACCTACCTCACAGGGTGTCTGTTGTGGGGAGGGGAAGGGAAAGGAGTTTGTAAGCTGCTCTGAGACTTCAAGTGAGTGAAGGGTGGGATATAAATCCAATCTCCTCTTCTTCTTCTATATGCTTTGAATTTTTTTATGGGTTTCATTGAATGGCCATAGTCAGCTTTAGTATAACAATCTTCATTATTCTCTAATGAACAGGCTACTTTATTAGCATGCCTGGGAGAAAGCAGCATTGCTGTATATTTTTCATATAAACTCATTACTTTTGTTGCATTGTACACAGAGAACCTGGGGGTCAAGGAAAGGAAAGGGGTCTCCACTCACTGAATGAGGCAAACTAACAAAAGATTGATATTCTGGTACTGCTAATGCAACTACTTGTGTGGGAGGCTGGCAAAATGAAAAAGAAACCACATCTCTGTTATATCAGAAGTGGAAGAGTTGCTATGTGAAGGTTTGTGTAAATGACCTCAGCAAGAACAGGTGACCTTGGAAGGCAGTTCGGCAAGCTGAAAGAAAAACAAGTCACTTATGAACTAAGGCTCGGACAAATGCTGGCCCTAAAGCATAACAGACCATCCTATTCCATCAGAAAGAAAGAGGCTCTCAGTTGTCAGGAAACCTGTGCTTCAGAAATCAGATCCAGAGGTTGCAAGTTAGTCTTCTACAGAAAGGTTCACAGCTCACAAGCTCCCCACCATTCCATGGTGTCAGCCACAAAAGTCTCCCGTGTCTCTGTGTGAAAAAGACATATACAACCAGGTCTATTGTGGGGCAGGAACGCGCAGGAACGGAGTTCTGGCTGGCTCCTGAGCTGGCCACACACAGCAGGAACTCATCAGCATAATAGGCCACACCCAACAGCAGAAACTCATTTGGCTGCATTTGGGGTATGTGGCCTAACATGCAATTTAATTCCTGCTACAAAAAAAGCCCTGGGTTTTGACAACAAACAAGGTAAACAAAATAAGAAGCAAAAGGTGGGTGTGGCTGGATGACCACTCTTCTGGTAACATGGGTGTGTGGCCTAATATGCTAATAAGCTGTGCGGTCAGTGATGTGGCCTGATATGCTAATGAGTTTCTGATTTTGGGTGTGGCCTATTATGCTAAAGAGTTCCTGCTGGGCTTTTTCTACAAAAAAGCCCTGTATACAACGTAATGCTCCCCTGGCCAGGGGCCTCTTTTCCCCCAGGGATGCATCATAGTGTATCCATGTGGTCAAAGATGAGTCACCACTCAAGAGATGCCAAGGTTGCCTTTCTACTGATTAGTTCAGTTCCAGTCAGCAGTTCCAAGGTTAACAGTCACCCTGCAGCCTGGCTAGAGATATAAAAGTTCCAGAAATTCTGAAGCTCGAAAAAAAACCCCATTTTGGAAAAATTGAAAAAAATGCTACATTAGCACTTCTTTTTTCTTTTCCAGATTGAAAGTCATTCTGTAACTTTAGAAACATAAAATATGACTATGGACAATTTTACTTGGCATTAAATTATCACAACTAGCATATTAAAAATATAGTGTATCCAAAAATTATTGCAATCAGAATTTACTTTTTAAATAATATTTTATCTGTAATTGTAACAAATGGAGCAACAATCTCCTCAACTGTTTACTAGTTTATGTGGAAGAGACAAAAAAACCTCCATAAAACAATTTTTAAAAATCCAGAAGTAACAATTATTAATATTTTCTCTCCACAGTATTAAAGAAAATAAAAAAAAACATTCTCATAAAAAGAATTGAAGAGGGGCGGAAGTGTATAGAAGGGAGTGTGGGACTAAGTTTCAATGGATGGGCATGAAATTTAATCTTTCTTTATACTTTCGGGTCCTTTTTGTTGCTCTATATTTTCTTCCAGTGCTTTGAGGCCTTGTGAAGCCTGAGTGCCAGTATACTCACCCACATGCAAAAACAAACCTGAAACCTTTTTCTTTTCCTGTGACAATAGCACCTCCTAAAGGAAGAAGTGCATCTTGTTCTTGCATTGGAGAGTTCAGTTTGTAACCTAGGACTTGTTTGTCCTCAGTGCACAGAAATCAGATTCATCTGATACCATACATATTTTTTAGAAATGATTTGGAAAATATTTGAACATCTTGTCTTAAAATATTTTATTCATCATGTTAAAGTAAAATGTTCTGTAATAAAAAAAATCTTTTCTTTTTTCAATTTTTTTTGGGGGAAAAGGCTTCAGGAAAAAACGGGGGTGGGGGGAACGGTTTTTCCCACAAATTTTTCCAGTTTTTTCCCGGGCTCTCTAAGCCTGGCAGGCTTGTTCCTAATTACCTTCACCTGATTTCTTCCAATTTCTTAGGCCTGCTTCCCCTGCTGAGATCCTTTACCTGGTTGTGGTAGCTCTTAGCTCTGGCCACTTCACCTTCTGGTAGGGTTAATGCTACCAGTATCAAGGACCCTCAGGCCTGACCCAGTCATAATTATGGCTTCTTGGCCAGAAATGCCACTTCCCCCATCCAGGGGAGTCCTGTGTCTCTGCCTTCTGTACAGAAATCAGACTTGGCTGGCTTCTCTCCTTCCCGGCACCTAGCAGGTCCCAGCCAGGTACTCTCCTCTCAACTCCTTCAGCTGGGCCTTTCTTATCCTCATTCTCCTAGTAGGTCCTGGTGGGGTTTTCCCCAATTTTCAAAGCTTCAGCCTGCCCCCAAACAGCCATGTTCCAGCACAACATCCCCAACATGATGATGTCACCTGGAAGTGATGTCATCATGTTTGGGATGTTACACAGGACACTCTGGTTTGAGGATCAAACTCTATAGTAAATTTGGCCTAAAACCATAGAGTTTTTGCCCACAAAACAGAGCATCCTGCATGACATCACTGATGTGATGATGTCACTTCTGGGTGACGGCATTGCATTGGCGAACAATTTGGAACACCCCCCAAATCTCCCCACTAGGGGATCTGGCAATCCTGTCTCCTAGACCTGCCCAGCTCCCTGTGCCTACTACTGAGTAGGTCTTTTCTTCCAAGGAGACCTTTGCACTCAAGTAAGTCTTTTCTCCCTTGGGAACTGGCCATGATCGTTAGAGTTGCCAGCTCTGGGTTGGGAAATACCTGGAGATTTTGGGGATGGAGCCTGAGTAGGGTGGTGTTTCGGGAGGGGAGTGACTTCAGTGAGGTATAATGCCATAGAGTCCACCTTCCAAAGTGGCCATTTTTTCCAGGTGAACTGATCTTTGTTGTCTGGAGATCAGTTGTAATCCCAGGACATCTCCAGCCACCACCTAGGTTGACAATCCTACTGGTTGTCCTTCCTCTTTCTGCTCCTGCCATGCCCTCACTGACCACCCCCCCAGGGAACCTCCTTCTGTCCTGCTGCAGTGCTGCTGGCATTGTCAGGGCAGTGCCCATATTCCACCCCTTCTTTCCCAGGGCTGGGTGCCCAGGTATGTGACAAGCCAGAAAGGTGTGCATGAGAAAATGGTTGCTTTAGGAGGTGTACGATCTAAATTATTTCCCCCCATTATATCAGCCTCAAAAAGATACAATTTCACCTTGCCTTTCCTGTTCTGACCCTAAGGGGCATCTAACCCACTGCTGCATTATTCCATAATGGCAAGAGACTCAGTACCATCCTAAGCAGAGTTATACCCTTCTAAGTCCATTGAAGTCAACTCATAAACTCCAGTTGTCCTGATTACTGCCCAGTGCTAGGCTAGGCAGGGCATGCATGTCACAGCCATTCTGCAGGCTCTCCACTGGTCATCTATCAGTTACAAAACAAGGTACTGTTTCAGAAAGCCCTGAATGGCCTTGGACCTACACAACTGCAGAACCGCCTATCCTGTAACTGTTATTCTCTGCATTCTGAAGGCAAATGGGTAAGATCTGCAATTGCCCAGTCATACAAGAGCCAGTTTGGTGTAGTGGTTAAGTGCACGGACTCTAATCTGGGAGAACCGGGTTTGATTCCCCACTCCCCCACTTGCACCTGCTGGATGACCTTGGGCAAGCCATAGCTCTGTACCAGCTGTTCTCTCAAGGACAGTTGTCTCAGAGCTCTCTCAGCCCCACCTACCTCACAGGGTGTCTGTTGTGGGGAGGGGAAGGGAGAGGAGTTTGTAAGCTGCTCTGAGACTCGAAGTGAGTGAAGGGCGGGATATAAATCCAATCTCCTCCTCCTCTTCTTTTTCTCCTCCTCCTCCTCTTGTGGAACAGCCTGCCTGAGGAACTCCAGAAGGCTCTCACTCTTCTATCATTCTGCATGATGTACAAAACAGTAATGTTCATGCCTTCCCCCCCCCCCCCCTACAGAATTGTAGAAGAATGGAACAGTCCAGGAGGGTGCAGGAACAGGACTATAGTGCAGTGCAGTCATTATCCTAGGTATCATCCTGCTTTTACTGCATTATCTTTTACCTCCCTAATTCCGCTATATAGAGTTGCCAGGTCTGGGCTGGAAAATACCTGGAGACTTTGGGGGTGGAGCCAGGAGAGGGTGGGGTTTGGGGAGGGGAGGGGCCTCAGCATAGTACAATGCCATAGAGTCCATCTTCCAAAGCAGCCATTTTCTCCAGGTGAGCTAATTTCTATCAGCTGGGGATCAGTTGTAAAAGTGGGAGATACCCAGGCCTCACCTGGAGGCTGGCAACCCTACCACTATACCTTGCCTAGGCAGCTGTGGTTCACACTGTCTACTGATTCTGTAATCTCAGACCAATTGCATTACTCATTGGATGTCTTCTGCTGTATGACTGCATTTTTGTTTTTTGTTTTTAATTCTGTAATCTGCACTTAGTGTCCACAAGAAAGGCATGCTATAAATAAAGCAAACAAATAAATAAGAAGGGTTTAACTGTTTAGGATTGCACTGTTAATCTCAGGATTATGGGTTTGAAACCCATGTTAGCTGTAACATACTATAATACATATTGCAGCTCTTACGCAACATCACTATATCTGAACATGAACATTTTTTAACATAATCATACATCTAAACCTGGTTTGGGTATATTTCAGCAGCGATGTGTTTTATTATCTGTAATGAAATTTTTTTTACAGACAAAGCGTGTAAATCCCCAGTACTGATGTCCTTGGCCAGAGCTCTCAGTTCCTACCTGTCAAATTGATGTAGGTGTTAAGCTATTAACATCTGCAGTTTCCATGAAACTGTCTAGTTTTTAAAGCTAATTACAAGTGTTGATGATGGCAATTTCCTAGAGATATGAAAAGCATGCACATGGAAATAAGACTGAGATCCTAACCATCTAATGCACAATGAGTTCTACATAGATGCTACTTTGAGAGAGGCTGGTGGGACAGACTGAATCCCCTACCACAAAATGGGCTGGACAGCCACATGTTGAGTAAGACCCATGGTCTATCATGATTACTATTGTCTACTCTGAGTGGCAGCAGCTCTTCAGAGTCTCAGGCACCATCTACTACCTGATCTTTTCAACTTGAGATGCCAGGGAATGAACTTGGGACTTTCTACATGGAAAGCAGTTGCTCTACCATGGAGATCGGGTGGGTGGGGCCCTTGGATGCGGGGACTTAAAGGGACCCCTTTAAGTGCTTGCAGCCAGTGGGACAGGGCTCCACCTGCCCGATCTTTGAGCGGACCGGGCAGGTGGGGCCCTCCGGCTGCAGGCACTTAAAGGAACCCCTTTGTCCCCATGGGGGCAGGCCTTGGAGCTGGGACATCCCCAACGTGATGTCATCACATCGGGGATGCCCCGCACCCTCCGGGAACACCCCTCAAAGTCCCCCGCTGGGGACGAAGATGGACCTGGCTACCTTACTGGATCCCCAGCCTCATTTCCTTTGAGAGAGTTTTGTGGCACGTTAAAGACTAGCTGATATATTGTGGCATTTATTGCATTAGAATTTACTGAGTTAGTCTTAAAGGAGTCACAATTTTGTCTGCTATCCCTCTGGAATGTCTTATGAGCAGGCGCTTCCCATATTTAGGCACGTAATTACATGGCTGCGGTATACTGTAGGATTAGGCAAAGCAGAAGAGGAATTCCAGGATTTGGCAGCTAAGTGCTATGTTGGCACCCAACACTCATCCTAGCTTTGTGTTGTTCCACGACTACCAGGGATCAGAAGCTGCCCAGGGAGCACAGAAGGAAGTCAATTCCAGACTCCAGCGCTGGAGCTCTGATGGCTTTCTATCCAAGCTTCCCATTCACACCTGCACCTATTCCTCCACACTGCTGTTCCACTTGGCTGAAGAATGCAGTCTTTGGGCGATTTTGCATCTAGCATTTGCTCCGCATTTTCTCAATTGGGAGGGGAAAGTGCAGCTCAAAACCACATTCAAATATCTTGGGGCAATGCCATACTGACTGCAAAGTCATTCCTGAACGGTCGTAAAATGGCCATAAATCTATGCAGAAGGTACAATAAAATCCAAAGATCAAAGAACTTGAAAGTGGCATGGAGTGTGTAAGCTGCCATAAAACCCGATAATCAAAGGAAGTGAAACCAGCATGCAATGCAAAGGGGAATTTCTGTTCCAACATAGGTTTCGTAAAACAACGAAGGGAAAAGCCAATGCAGAATCAGCCTTTCCCTCCTAGTTAGCACACTGCCAAAGAGGAGAATACCAATCAGGTGAAAGCCATCTACATGATCATCCCTATCCACATAGCGGAAGATCTGTACAAACTTTTTTTGGCTGCACGGGATATCACAGACAGGAGCAGCTCCCATATGACTTGTGTTCCTTGCTGAAGGGGACTGACATGGTGCTCCATTTGGGTTAAACCCCCCACAATAGTAACATTAGAAACGCACCCCTGCAACATGCAACTTTTCTTTAAAATCTGTTCCTTCTATTGAGCTATAATTTCTCATCGCAGCACCTAGCATGCCCCTCCATCAACTGTTAATTAAAATTAGCATGATTTTCAAGAGCTGAATTACTAATGCATTGCACCATTTTTAAAAATGTCTGAATTGTTATGTGCTGTACATGCACAGTTTGCCACAGTTGCTCCAGTTCATTTGTATCACCAGGGACTTCTTGCCTGGGGCAAGTGAAGCACTAGCCCCTTTACCAAATCTCCAGGCATAATGACAGAGCGTGGCAGGAGTTCCATGCAACTGGAAGTGACAAACCAAGGCCATTACCCTTGGGGGACAGGAGGGATTCTAACTCCCTAGGCTTCCAAGAGGTCTGGGCTCAGAAACAAGAGCTTCAAGTGGAAAAGGCAATTATGACAGCTTTGGGGGGAGTAAGAGTAGGCTTGCCAAGTCCCCCCGGGGGGCGGGGAAACCCCCGCTCCAGTGTCCCATTGACTGCCAGCCAAGATCGAGCCGCCGGGGGAACCCCACCCCCAAATTACCGGGTTGAGGGGACGTGCCCGGCGCAATGACGTCACCCGGAGGTGACGTCATCGCGTTGGGCACGTTTTTGGGGGGACGCTCTGTAATTCGAGGAAAAACTCTATGGTTTTCCCTCGAATTACTGAGGTCCCGCCTCCAACGTGCCCAACGTGATGATGTCACGTAGCGCGCCAGAAGACTCGTGGAAGAGGACAGACTCCCCCCGCTCCTAAGCCGATACGTCTTGTCAACTCTAAGTAAGGGTCTCTCCTGCAGCAGGTTCCTGAGAGGGTCAGGCATGACTAGCGAGGAGATAAAGCACCCTTCCCATTGAAACACTTCACTTGGGCACCCAGAAGTCTGAGAATGCATTCTTTAAGAGAGGCCTCAGTGAGCACACTGTGCTGGAACAACAAAATCCACTCATTCCCTACGAATACTTCAGATGACCCACCATGTACATCCCTCCATTCCCCTGCATTTATTGTAACCTGCCTCAATCTCTTGGGTTTGCTCACTCTTTCCACAGCGTTTCTGTAATCTTCATTTACTACAACCATATGGCACTGTCACAGTCGCTGCCTTTCAATGTTACAATTCAAGTTCATCTTAGGGGGAAAAAAAGAAGAAGCAAATTACCAACACACTCCCCAGGATGCATTTGATAAAATGCTCAGGAAATATCCCATTGACCAATCAGGTTAAATATAATCAGAGAAATGTCAGTACCGGCAAATGCAAAAGTTTAGCATGAATGTTGGTTTTGACATCAAATCCCCCTGAGACATCTCCATGGTTCAGTTATCAGCAATATAATTCCTACCAGGGCAACAGAAGGGGAGGGGGGAATTCCACTCTCGTTTTCTTTCTGTGATGATGCTACAGGGAAAAAACAACCCCTATTTTCAAATAATTGCACTATATACAGAGAACATTTGCATCCAGTTATTAATGTGGACCTCTGCAATAATTGGATCACATTCTTTTCTTATCTGTTTTTCATCTGATGGATATTACACATTCTTCATTCACAGCAAATGCAGAATAAATTATGCAAATTAAGAGAAATCATGCCAGTGTGCTTGATTTGCATGATTTATGCCGGTCACAGAATTCAGCTTGATTTGACACCACATTTGGGTTCTAAGCACGAAGTAGGACCTTAGCACAGACCAATTTATTTTATATTTTATCCTGATTTGCAGCCAAAATTGGCTTCCAAACTGTTCACAGGAAGGAAAAAAATAACACAAATGTCATTAAAATTCAGTACTATGAAAAGGAAATTCAGGACTGAGCTGGACAATGGCAGCTGGAAACTGGAGTGAGGGGAACTCACAGCTGGACCTAGACCCCAGTCTAATAAAAAACCCCAGTATCTTGACCTGATTGGGCAGCTTTTTGACTAAAAAATTATGAAGCTACTTTACACTGAGTCAGATTCACAGATCCTTTAAACCAGTATCATCTATTCAGACTGGCAGGGGCTCCGCAGGCCCCTGCCAGTCTGAGAAAATGGAACAGGAGATAATGACTACCTAAACCAGCTCTAATTGATTGGTGTGTGTGTGTGTGTGTGTGTGTGTGCGCGCGCGGGTGCACATTATACCTGTTAACACTGTAAATTCATCTCCCAAACTCAATGGTGTTCAACCAACTTCTACCAGGGTTGTCAACTTCCAGGTGGGACCTGGCGATCATACAGAATTACAACTGATCTCCTGGAGCAAATGGCTGCTTTGGAGGGTGGATGGTATGAAATCATACCCTGCTGAGGTTCTTCTTCTCCCCAGGCTTTATCTCCAAATCTTCAGGAATTTCCCTGCCCAGAGCTGGCAAACCTACTTCATTCGAAAAAGGGACCTGAGTCTCACTGGATAAAGGGGAATGATTAGGAATGGTGGGGTGAAATGTTGCTACGGAATTTGTTTTCTAGTTTCTTTCTTTTATGGCCCCTGCCCAGCAGCAACCTGAATCCTGAATTTTCTTTGCCTGCCAGCATTCAGCCATATCCTGGTATGTGAGGGTATTCAGATAATGAAAATCTGAAATATCTGCTTTTCCCCTCAAAAGCTTGTACCATATCATGTGGCATTGGGTTGATTCTAATGTTTTTGGATTGGGGGCTTTTAGTTTTGGGCTAATATCTTTCCTGCCAAGTGCTACCTGAGATCCCCTCAACTGGAGACTGAACCTGGGCCTTTTTGAAAATGAAGCACACACTCAAACTAGGGTTGCCAGGTCCCCCCTGGCCTCCGGGAGGGGATGGGGGGCAGGGTTGCCAGATCAAGGCTGGGAAACTCTGGGAGAAATGAGGATAGAGCCTGGGGAGGACAGGGAACTCAGTGGCATACAATACCATAGAGTCCACCCTCCGAAGCATCCATTTTCTCCAAGGGAACTGATCTCTGTAGTCCAGAGAGCAGCTGTAATTCCAGGGGATCCCCGGGTCCCCCCCTGGAGGCTGGCATCCCTAAAATGCCTGAGCCACAGGCCCTGCTTTCTAACTCCTTACCTGGAGCTTGCACAATATTTGACAGCCAGTTTTGCAACAGTGTCAGGAGGTAGCCACTGTGCACAGCAGTCTTTGCTGCAAACCAGGTGTGGGAATCACAAGGCAAGACAAAAGCAGTAGTTTTTCTCTGTTCCAGAGACTGCGTTCATTGGCAATGAAGTGCAATGTTCTCGCAAACTGCAAGGAGTACTATCTAAGCAATCCCTCCGGGGCTGAGGTTAGCAGCAAATCAGCTTCCTTCTTAGCTGAAGCTGTGGTTTTCCTTCCTATTTAGGAGAGCAAATTTTACATCTGTGTTTTTGTCCCCTAAGCAGATTCCTGCTCTCGTCCACATAACTGACAGAGTGAAGACTCTAGATGGTCACCCACCTATGGCAAACCCTTTGGATGCTCTGTCAGTCTTTGCACTTTCCAAAACTACCCTTTTCAATAAAGTTCAAGCATGTGTGACTTGATACCATGAATACTTGAGAAATCAGCTCCATGAGAAATCAACTCCATGCCTCTTATAGAACCTAATGAGGCCCACAGGTCACTGACGTGATGATTTCACTTCTGGGTAATGTCATCAGGTCAGGGACATCACACAACGGCCCCTCCCCCTCCAGAAATGCCCCCCAAATCCCCCTGCCAGTGACAAGGTAGAACCTGGCAACCCTACAGGTATGACATTCCTTGGTTTGATTACTCAGAGCTTGGGACTGGTTTACACATACATGGTATCATGCAATTTTTTAAAAATGCACTAAGTTGAAGCTGACAGCCAGTCTAGATTTTACTTTTGCCACAGAAATTGGAATCTTGACTCAGATGTATTGCAAAGGAGAACTCTCTGATCTATGGCCAGAAAGAGCTAATTGGAACCCAGCCCCCCCTCCCCTCTGAAGCACCCCATCTAAGAAGGTTGAATGAATGAAATTTTATTACGGCATGCAGCCAGAGCAATCCAAACACTTCAGCAAGGGGCACCAAAATAAAATCTTATATACTCTGGTTTCTCTTCAGATCATATAAATCTTTCGCCTTTTACTAAAGATTTCCATGGAGAGGTTTATTTTAAAAACAGGCAGTTCCACAACAAATGAGAGTAGGGATGCCAGCCTCCTGGTGGGGCCTGGGGATCCCCTGGACTTACAGCTCACCTCCAGAATACAGAAATCAGTTCCCTGGGGAAAATGGCAGCTTTGGAGGGCGGAATCTATGGCATTGTACCCCACTGAGGTCCCTATTCTCCACAGGCTCCACTCCCAACTCTCCGGGAGTTTCCCAACCTGGAGCTGGCCACCCTAACCCCCCCCCCCCCACTGGTGGCCAGGGGGGACCTGGCAACACTAAACGAGAGCCTGGTTTTTAGAACAAGGAAATTTTCTAGTTTTGCAAGAATGAAATTGTGACTATTGCCACTCCCCCAAATCTTCACTGACCTGTCCAGCTCTGTCTGCTCACCATTCTTCCATGAAGAAAGTGGATTTTCCAGTGCCTTATCATGCTTAAGTGATCCTAGCCCCAGTACCTGTGAGCACAGAGAGATGCTTAAAGGGCATAAAATGTAACTAATGTGTTTCGTTATTGACAGCATTTATTAGATGTTGGCAAAAGCTTCTGATTCTGCTTACACATGTCTTGTACTAACAATTTGTGGACAACATAACACAGACACATTTGGGGCTGGCAACATAAATTTCTTCCTGTTTTAAGGAAAACACTGATTTCCCCATTGAATTCCTTGAACACGTGCATGACAGCCACCATGCAGTGAAATCTCACATTCCAGTGGCAGCAGGGAAAGTGGGTTCCAACTGCAATGCAAAGCATGATTCACCCTGGGAACTGAGACCATCTTGCATGAGCTTCTCCACCCCGCCAACAGGAATCATTGCCATGGACTGTGGAAGAGGAAACTGTTATGATGACTGCAACCTATATGCTCTACAATGTGACTGAAGATGGGAAACATGCTGTGGCAATCAGCATCTGGGCTGGCCTGTCCACTAGATGCACCAAAGCCATCACCTAGTGTGCCAGATATGGAGGGGCGTGAACCAGCCCTGTTGCTCCCACTTGTGGCATTAAGATCTGCTTCAGAAAGTAGCAGCCCTGGGAAGCACCCCCCACGAGCCCCAGTGGTTGACCCACAAGGAGTCTGCTCCTTCCCCCCCTTTATGAGTGGGGGAGGATCCTCCTCCTCTTTCCCTTCCCTATGGTGTAGAGGCAACGAGTGTGGTGAGGAGGTGAGAAGGGCTGGTGGCAACTTCCTATCTCACCATATAGTGGAGTTGGATGAGTTGTGGCTTCCCCGTGGTACAGGAGGAAGCAGTGATGTCATTCACCACCTAGGGCACCAAAAATCATTGGGCTAGCCCTGATGTTGAAAGTCTAGACTTGCTTGGAATACGTGAACTTCCTCCATAGAGAAGGATCTTGTTTGCGATGATACAGAAGTCCTGTCTATGATTTTGTATCTCTAATGATTCATTCACACATACACACAATCCCTTCATGTACGGGCATCGAGAGATGAATGCATATGTATGGAGTTTAATTTGCACAGTGTATACAAGGATCTGTTATTTCTTTCTTTACAGGACAGAATTGGGGGGGGGGGGGTTTAAAATAAAAATATGGATAGCATGAAAATGCTCCATGTAGGCAATACTCTAGTTGAAGCAACCAATATATTTTGCATGTGAAGGTCTCTGGACCACACCATTAGGATGCGCATATACATCCACATGCTACAATAAATGTTAGCTATTTCAAATTTATGTTTTATTTCAAGCCAATTACAGGAGACAGTTTCTTTCCTAGTACTCTGCATGAAACGTTTCAATCCAGAGTGAATCTTTGCAGCTGATTTGTTAAATTTTTGAAAAATGAGGCCTTGTAATGAAAATGCTGACAGCCTTAAAGTACAGTAACATCAGCAGGCGGCAGAAGATTAATGGCATATCGACGCTCTGCAGAATGCATTGCTTTCTGTACTCTTCTCTGAAATGTCAGGGCACCCATGTTGCGCCTGTTAACTTGGACCATGTTGTGACACAATGTTGCATTGATTGCTGGGAGATCTGAATCAGAATCAGGCAGTGAATTATATTCAGGTAACATCAATACCACACACCCTTCTACAGTCATGGCCAAAAAGGACTTGGGATTTGAATCAGGAACTTCATAACCTGAAGCCTAGACTAGTGTGTTTCATGGGACATTGTGGGCTCAGTGCCCTCTGCAGACCTACAACAGAACAATTGTGTGCACATCATCTCTGCAATTAGCAGGCAGACCTAAATTGGCGACATCTTATAAAAATACTAAATCTGGCCAGGGATGCCAGCCTTCAGGTGGGACCTGGGGATCTCCTAGAATTACAGCTCATCTCCAGACTACAGAGATCAGTTCCCCTGGAGAAAATGGAGACTATGAAGGATGGAGTCTATAGCATTGTACCCCACTGAGGTCCTTGTCCTCCCCAGACTCCATCCCCAAATCTCCAGGAGTTCCCCAACCTGGATCTGGCAACTCTACATCCCCCATCCCCTGCTGGTGTCCGGGGGGACCTGGCAATCCTTACTGAAGTGCCTGCTGGACTTCATGCCCTTGCATCTTCAGCTCCATCAGCTGACTGCAGGGACCTCAGCTAAGAAAATAATACTCCAGGTCTAGAATCGCAGCCTCAGACTTCTCTCCCCCCCTATTTTCTTCAGAGCTGGTAGGTGCACAATCAAAACCCTGCTGATTTCAATGGAAGTATATCATTAATTTTATATTAATGAGATCTAATTTTATATTAATGAGACCTAAGATGAGACCTAATATATGACATGAAAGATACTGTTTCCAGGGTCAGATCTTGGTTTGCAAAAATAAAAGGAGTAGAGAAATGGGAAGGGCAAGGACAGCCATTAGGGAAGACTGGTTCATAAACCACTGATAGAGGCTTCACTATCGACTTTTGGGTCCCAGCACACAGGCTAGGTACTGACAGAGAACTAAAATGTAGATATGTATCTAGGATTGCCAACCTCCATGGCCTGCAGTTCTCCCAGAATTAAAAGTGATGTCTACACTTCAGACATCAGTTGCCCTGGAGAAAAATAGCAGCTGCAGAGACTGGACTGTATGACGTCACATCTTTTCCCTCCCCAAACTCCGTTCTTCCCAGGCTCTGCTCCCAGATCTCCAAGAATTTCCCATCCAGGAGCTGATAATCATATATGCATTACACACATAATGGGGTTTAAACCAATCACCTTGTATGTCATGCAGTAATTCCCATTTTATTGCTCTACCAGAGGCAGAAGACTGAAACTGCAAGCAGCTTAAACTGTGATTATAACACCCAAGACTTTGGCCCAATCTGCATCTAGCATTTGCTCCGCTGTCTTACCAAACTTACACTGGAATAGAAATTTCCATTTGCATTGCATGCCACTTTCATTTTGATTGATTGCCGAATTTTATGGCAGTGTCCAGACTGCATGCCACTTTCACTTCGTTTGATCTCTGGTTTTATGGTGGCTGTCTACATAGATTTATAGCCGTTTTATGGCCATTCAGGGGTGACTCTGCAGTCAGTATAGCATTGGCCTGAAGTATTTGAAAGTGGTTTTGAGCCACATCTTTTTCTGTTCCAGTGTGGGTTTGGTACAACAATGGAGCAAATGCTAGATGCAGTTTGGGCCTATGAGGATTCTGGGATGCAGTATCAGAAGATCCCAGACAACTATGTACCTTCAAGATTTTGCTGCATCCTTTTATTTTAGGTTAGGCCAGGGGTGGGCAATTGTTTTGGCTCGGGGGCCACTTTGTGGAAGCGGAGGTTAGCGGAGGGCCGCACCTTTTAAAATGATTGCATTCATTAGTTAACTTTGCATTTCAGAAAAGGTATAAATTGTATCATAAAAATCAATAAATGTAAATTAAATAAAATAGTAGTAGTTTTATTCAATTTATTTATTGTGCTAATTTCATATAATCTATAGCTGCAAGCACATTTAATTTTAGAATCAGTTTAATGAGATAAATGTACCCTATCACACTTTTTTACAATTTTTTTTGAAATCAGGAGTGAGATTGCTTGTTGAGATTCTCATCACAGCCTGCAAGTTAATGTCTGTCAAAGAGCATCTATATTTACTCTTGTTGATCTTCATGCAAGAAAAACTTTGCTCACAAATATATGTGGCCAACTGTCTTGGCGGGCCGCAAAAACCCCTGTGGCGGGCCACAATTTGCCCACCCCTGGGTTAGGCTATCCCTTTGCTTCTTTAAACTATTCTAAAGGCCATCTACTGACAAGTTGTTCCCTCTCTGTAGGAACTTGTTTCTTCTTCAGTCATAGGGAGTTGGGCCTTGCCAACACTAAGCCCTGAGTATCTGATAATCATAGCAAATACCTCTGGATCTTAGACATGGCAGGTAATTCCAGTTTATCTGCTAAAAAATGTAAACACCTGTTTACCCAGAAGCATATATCACATATACACACAAATATACATATTTTGGATGATGAGTCTGGAATTAGAAGACCAATGGCATGGGCAGCCAATGGCTAATGCATGATTATTTCCCTTCGCATTTAATCAAACCCCACTTTAATGAAATGAAAATGAAGTATTATTGCAGAATTCTCCACTATTTTCAGCCACCTACAATTTTATAAACAATGAAAACAACGGTACAATGCCAAATTTCCAGAAAGGGGATAAAAAGAAATAAATGCACTGAAGCAAAAAGAAGATGATGATGATGAAGAAGTGGTCTTATAATTATATATAAGATACAATGCCAAGAAACAAAATGTTCAGACATTAAAAAACAGAGTGGGCAAGAATAAAAAGACTCTTCCTTGTATGAAAGTTCTGGCTTAAGAAAAAAAAGCGGAAAAATATAACAAGAGTTTATTGATATGCAACTTTTAAAAAAATGGGTGTCATTTTACATTTACCACTGTGCAGATCATAAAATCATTACTGTAATGACAGATGCAAGTTGTTATTTCAGTGTTTCCTGTGAGGATCCTGAACAATAGAAGCTGAGGTCAGGGCCACTCCTGAAATCTCCAGGTATTTCCCAATCCAGAGCTGGCAACTCTACACTGCCACTATCACAACAAGAGGCCGGTGGGTGGAAGGGGTGGCACTGCAAGCATGCAGGTATGCAGGAGAAAAAGAAGAAGAAGAGATTGGATTTATACCCCGCCCTTCACTACCCAAAGGAGTCTCAGAGCAGTTTACAATCCCCTTTCCCTTCTCCTCCCCACAACAGACACCCTGTGAGGTAGGTGGGGCTGAGAGAACTCTGACAGAAACTGCTCTTTTTCAAGGACAGCTGTGCCAGAGCTACGACTTGCCCAAGCTACGTCATCCAGCAGGTGCAAGTGGAGAAGTGGGGAATCAAACCCAGTTCTCCCAGATTAGAGTCCGTGCACTTAACCACTACACCAAACTGGAAACAGCAGCCACTGCCACTGCCACTGCCGTCTTCAGTGTCAGGGTGGGGAATGGGATTCCCTCCATCAATCCTCCAGTTGTGTATTATATAATATCAATTTAAGACATAAACAATAAGGAGGGTCAGTGAGGGTACCCAAAAAAAACAAAAAAAGTCTTCCCTTGCTAGCAGAGCGACAGAGGGGGGCAGATTTTATTTTTTAATTTAATAAAACATTTATACCCCACCTTTCCTTATAGTTCACAGAGAGGGAGTTCCACAGTTTTGGTACCACAACCAACAGGCCCTTTCTTAGGTTGCCACCCATCTTACCTCAGATGATGGGGTCCCAAAAGGGTCCATAATGGTCAGATACGTTCATATGCGAGCGGGCAGTCCTTAAGGTAAACTGATCACAAGTCATATGGGGTACTAACTTATGTGAGCAAATAGCTTGAACCTCAAGGAGGACACCACCTGATCTGTCCTCATGTGGACATGACTGTATGTAGCCAACAGATTACTTTTCTAGCACAGGGAGATGCCAGGGTTGGTAGCCTGGAGGCTGATAGGCAGTTTAGCCAGGAGTCAAGGAGATAGAAACAAAACTCACAGCCTGCATCTGAGTAATAAATTGGCCAGAATGAGAAGCCAGGTCAGCATCAGTAGCTTCATAGGGTGAGATGGGACCTGCCTGGATCTTTGAGTCACCTGATCTCTGCTGGGCAGGGGGATACAGTATCAACTTGCAGCCAATTGTAGTAGCTGTGCAGCAGTGCAGCCACAATCAGGTCAGCATAAACCTTCATTTGCAGGCTACTTTGATATAACACACTGCGCTGCTATGGTTTAGCACCCCAGCATCTTACAGGAGAGAACTGCAGAAGAAACCAGTTGTGTACTAATCCCAATCCAACCCAATGCTTAGAGCATTGCAAGTTTATGAAATATATACAGTGGTTACAGTTGAGATAACGATAAAAAGATTTAACTCACATAAAGGGTCCCATAGGAGATGCAATGATGGACAGAGGTCAGGCAGTGGCATATCAGAGTCATGACCTTGACCTTTTCATTTGTTCACTTGTCAGTTTCTCTGCCCTTGGAGCAGAGGTGGTTTGGGTTGGAAGCATGTACAGCATTTATAGACCTCTTTGCATTTTAAAGTTCTCCTGGGCTCAGTTAAAGGCACACTCAATTCATTTTAAAAGAAAATCGCATGACCTTCTCAGTCTCCAGTGTGTGTGTTTAGGAGAAGTACTTTTACGCTTGTTAAATGGGCCCCATTCAGTGAAGCTCTAAAACACATCCTTCATTCCGAGCACAAAATCAAACCCATCGACCTAAAATTAAGCAGTTTCGTTGGGCCAATTTAAGACCAGCTGTGGCCAGTGGGCTGTGCTCATCCAGGAATGGGCAGAGAAACTGGTTTAATACATACAATGTGCCAACAATTCTGCATTGATGCAAAAGCTAGTCACCTTCTGCCCTTGTATGAAAGGTTCCTAGCCCTACCAGGGCAGGAAATCTTCATGGGGAGGGGGAGGCACATACATCCGATTGCAGTGCACAGGGGCACTGACAGGGGGACTGAGGGGGACAAACTGTGAGGGGCCCAAGTCAGTTGAAGGGCCCTTGGAACCAGCATCATGCTGTATTCACAGAATGCATTTTAAATTTCTTTTCTAATGCAGTTCTGACTGCAGCCACAAGGGCCACAGGGAAGGCAGAGCACAGTAAAGAGCCCTATCTGACTCTGGGGCTCAGTCTTTCTCAGATCGTGCTAAGCCCATCAGACAAGTCAGCACTGTAGCAAGGCAAGACAAGCTACAATCAGTGCCAGGATGCAGCCTCCTAACAAGGTGTATGGTTTCCTTTTTCTTTTAGGTCCACCCAGCTCCTGCACAACCAGATCTTGCAAAGGGGAGCCTCGTTAGTGTGTGGTAGCTAGTAAAATTAAAACAAAAACTTGTTTTGACTTTTCCTACATTTCTCCAACTTTCCCCCACACATTTTTCTGCTCCTTCATTTTGTTCTCTTCCTTTCATGATCTGCTGCTCAACTATCCCCACTTCTAAACCCCCCCCCCCCAATTTTTCAGTCCCAATAACTCCTGACCTATCCTGGGTGACAACTAAGAAAGTATTTAATAGTAGCATAGAAGCAAACCTTTGTTAATATTATCCACAGGAGGGGGAGTTAATATTTCCCCACAATCAATCCAAATAGTAAAAGATGCATGATAATAAATATTAATCAGTGGTAACAAACGAGGAACAGAAATTAGAACTTTTTTTTCTCTGTTTGTTTGTATATATTCTGCTTTTCTCCCGAAGGGGGAACCAAAAGCAGCTTACATCGTTCTCCTCTCTAGGGTTGCCATTCCCCCAATGGGGGTGGGCAGTCTCTATGTTACTGTGGCATGGATCCAGGCGACCAGAAGGTGGTGTTGGGTTTTTTTGTGGGTTTTTTTTTTGCAGCTGCATTAACTTGCTTCTTCATCAGGCAAGCTGAATCTAGTACAACCCCAGTTCTTTTAACTGAGTCAACAATGGTCAGCTGAATGCCATCTAAAGTGTGGAGGAAGTTGTCCTTCAAGCCTTCCCATTACCTCTGTCTTTTCAGGGTTTAGTTTTTCACTTTTAGCCAGTTAACCACAGCACCCAGGCAGCTATTCAGGACCTCTACCATATCACCAGGAGATCTGGATAAGGATATACACCGCTGAGTATCATCAGCAGATTGATGACAAAAAAAAGCTATGAGTGATTTGTCCTAAGAGCTTTACATAGAGATTGAAAAACATGGGGATAGAATTTTGCCCTGTGGAACCCCACAAGATAGATCCCACAGTGACTACAGCCAATAGAAACCCTTTGAGTCTGATCCTTGATAAATTAGTTGAACCAGCTGCAAACACATCCCTTGATTTCTGCCTCCAAGAGCCTCACTGTGTGGTATAGTGGTTAAGAGCAGTGGACTGTAATCTGGAGAACTGGGTTCAGTTCCTCACTCCTCCACATGAAGCCTGCTGGGCAACCTTGGGCCAGTCACAGTTCTCTCAGAACTCTCTCAGCTTCACGTTATTTGCAAGATGCCTGTTGTGGGGAGAGGAAGGGAAAGGCGATTGTAAGCTGCTTTGAGACTCCTTAGGGTAGAGAAAAGTCTTCTTCTTCTTCAACAAGATGGCATGATCTACTGCAGGGGTCTCCAGCTTTTTTGAGCATGTGGGCATATTTGTAATTCTGACATGGCTGCCACAGGAGGCAGAGACAGCCACAAAAAATATTGCCACAGCTTAATTTCAGTAATACAGTATAGATCCTTGTGCTGTGGTGGCAGCTGCCACCAAAGCAACATTTTTAAAAATCTGCACCACCAATCAAATTTCCAATAGTCAATCAAAAGCTTTGCTTGGCAAAAGCCATACCAGGCCACACCCACTTCCTAAAAACACTTGGTGGACACCAGAAAAGGTGTTGTGGGTGCCATAGCATCCACTGGAACTACATGGGACCCCTGATTTGCTGAACCAAAAGTTGCAGATAAATCCAGTAAGAGCAACAGGCCTTTTGTCTACACTCAGAAAGAGGTCATCACCTAAAGCTAGCAAAGTCATCTCTGTCCCACAGCCTGGCCTGAAGCTAGACTGAAAAGGGTCTAGAGCAGACAAGTTATCCAAGAAGACTAGGTCTACTAATACTAATTTAGTTTTTAATTATTGACAGTCCAAGTTAGAGTTTTTAATTGTGATTTCTAAAGGTTTTTTTAATTGTTGTTTTATTTAAATTGTTTCAATGGGTCCAGAGACACGTTTTGCTTGGAACAACAAGAATCCTGTAAAGATAACATCTGCAGTTCCCAAGAACTTGGCTAGATCTTGAATTGCAGAACACCATTTACCACTCAAATATCCAATTGTGATAGTTCTTCATCATCATCATCTTCTTCTTCATCATTATCTTTGTCAAGGGGTGCCATTCAGGGGTCTAGAAATTGCTGGAGATTTGTATATGGCACCTGGGGAGAGCAGTGTTTGGGTAGGGGAAGAAACTTTACAGGGTATAATGCCATAGAGTCCACGCTCCAAAGCTGCCATTTTCATCAGAAAAACTGATTTTTATGGTCTGGGGAATATCAGTTGTAATTCTGGGAGACCTCCAGGCCTCACTTGGAAGTTAGTAAGCCTATCAACATAGCAGTATGCCATAACAGAAAAACAGAAAGTACTACTCTTACAAAAAATTACTAAAAAATGCCAAAAAACAAAAAATCCCTACATTAAAGCAGTGGATTGATGAACTACGGCATATCATACAAGTGCCTACATTGACAGAAGAAGAAGAAGAGGAGATTGGATTTATGCCCCACCCTTCACTACCTGAATGAGTCTCAGAGCGGTTTACAGTCTCAAATCCCTTCCCCTCCCCACAACAGACACCCTGTGAGGTAGGTAGGGCTGAGAGAGCTCTTTTGAGAACTGCTCTTTCCAGGACAGCTCTGAGAGAACTGTGACTGAACCAAGGTCACACCAGCAGCTGCATGTGGGGAAGTGG
Organism: Lepidodactylus listeri; assembly: GCA_029233225.1. Classification (NCBI taxonomy): domain Eukaryota; kingdom Metazoa; phylum Chordata; class Lepidosauria; order Squamata; family Gekkonidae; genus Lepidodactylus; species Lepidodactylus listeri. The sequence goes on from JARCFY010000013.1 coordinate 42,044,007, forward strand.
GAAATCAAACCCGGTCTTCCCAGACTAGAATCCATGCTCCTAACCGCTACACCAAACGGCTCTCTAAGGTGGTTACAGAAAGCCAGCTGAACAATCCAAACAGTTGTGAAATGGTGCCATTTATTTATGAAATGTTCGAAGTCAACATCTAACATTGCTATGAATGTTTGTAATTATTCTTCAGTTCTATAATGGATTTTTAAAAAATTAATAAACCAGATCCCCCCTTTGTTTTCAAATTTAATAATACAAAGATTTAATATGAACACTGCAGTGAACAAAAAGAAGAAGCTGTATGTTGTGTCATGCAGAAACTTGTATTTCTAAAATACACATTCATTTTGGATTATGCTGTACTGTCAGTTAATCTTTATGAGATCATGGAAGAGTTCATTGTTACTTCATGCTCCGTTGCCGCTGCGCATGGCTCTGCATTTGTAGAAGCAATGTGCACACATCAGGGAATCATCGCCATGTGGACATGACCTCAGAGATGTGTGACAGGGCGAATGATCTGTGATAGTGTTATTTTTAAAACCTGGTGCTTTAAGAAGTATCTCACTTATTCTGGACAAAAAATTATAAGCTTTTCTGTCCCCGTTTTTTACTTTGAGCCTCGGGGTGGGGGGAGCATTTCCCCCCCTTGCATTTTTAGAACTCGCCCACTCCCGCACATCCCAAATCCTTGCATCTCTAATACAAGAACAAACAACCCTCATCGGGGGCCTTTGTTTCTGTGCACAGAGATCTCCACCTAGACTTTCCCCCCAAAATCACAGTGCCTGTTAGGATGCTGCCTGAATACAGCAGCAATGTAAGTTGATTAACAGGGGAAGGGCCGTGGCTCAGTGGCAGAGCATCCGCTTGGCATGCTTGGCATGCAGAAGGTCCTGGGTTCAATCCCTGGCATTTCCAGTTGAAAAGAGTCCAGTAGTAGGAAATGTGAAAGATCTTTGCATAAGTCCCTGGGAGCTGCTGCCAGTCTGAGTAGATAATACTGAGTGTGATGTTCCCAACTCTGGGTTGGGAAATACCTGGAGATTTGGGGGGGGGGCAGAGCCTGGGAAGGGCAGGGTTTGAGGAGGGGAGAGACCTCAGCAGAATATAATGTCTTAGAGTCCACTCTCCAAAGCAGCCATTTTCTCCAGGGGAAGTGATCTAGGTTGTCTGGAGATCAACTGCAATAATGGGAGATCTCCAGGTGCTATCTGGAGGCTGACAGCCCTATTGTGATGGACCAAGGGTCTGATGCAGTATAAGGTAGCTTCATGTGTACTTACTTCATTTATATCCCGCCTTTCTTACCAATGGGTAACCAAAGTGTCTTACGTCATTCCCCTCACTTTCATTTTATCTTCACAACCTGTAGGGCAGGTTAGGTGAGAGTGTGTAACTGGCTCAAGGGCACCCAACAAGCTCCCATAGCAGAGTGGGGATTCAAACCAGGGTCTTCCAGATCCTACAGTGACATTCGAGCCACTACATCACATAATACTGGCTCAGGAGCCTGGGATAGATCTCTCAGCAGTGCAAAGTTGTTGGGCGATATCTGTTGCTGGATCGTTCAGGAGAGAAACTGGATTGCCCTCTGTAAACTGAATGCATTAAAATGGTGCTGCGCAATTTACAGTCCTTGGCATAATAATTGATACTAGATCCATCATGTTCATGTATAGATAACAACACACACACATGCAATCGAACAAAACTAATATAACTTGATCTTGCTCTAGACATGGATGAGACCCTCCTCTGAGAGCCAAAAATGCAGACAGCTGTTTCAGTCAAGCTCCTTTTCCAGAGATAGGTCACAATAGCCAGATCAGATCCACACATGGATACAAGGGTCAAAATACCGGGAAGTGTTTGCCAGAGAATGCTCTTTCTTTGTTGGCACATGCACGAAACACTAGTGGGTCGTTCATTTGGTTAGCTTTTTAATACCCTACTTTCCTCCTCCATGGGGACCAAAGCCAGTTTACAATATTCTCCTTGCTTCAATTTTAATCTCACACCACTTTGTGAGGCAGGTAAAGCTGAGAGGGTACATCATCCAGCAAGCTTCCATGGCAGATTTTAAATCTGAACCTGGGGTTTATAGCACCAAGCTTGACACTTTACCCACACTACGTGTGCTTCCTTTCTTTGGCAGACGAGTTTGATCTTTCAGTGAATTGTACTTTGCTGAAGGAAGGAGGAGGCTTTGGAGTAAGGGTGGCAATGACTAGGTGTAACATCTTTTAGGAAGTGCAGCCCATCAGCCAATAACTGCCAGACAGGCCTTTTGGATCTTTTCTGAGCTCTTTATCATTTTTAATACTAATAGCTTTTCTTTAGTTGCCCTGTGCAATTCTTCAGAGGGCTTCAAAGTAGCAAAAATGCACAGCTCTCCCCCTACACCTCTAAATTTCATGTATCTTGTATGATTGCCAACCCTTTTACTGTACTTTGTAATCTGCCTTGAGTATCAGTGAGAAAAGCGGGCTAGAAATAAAAGAAATGGGAGTATTGCCTTTTAAAAACCCACACAATTCAGTTGTTTTTAACGGTTGTGTAAGTTTGTGCTGGTTGTTAGAATACTTGGCTTTTGTTTATTGAATAATGGGGCATGGGGTCTAGTAGGAAAATGGAGGCATTTACTTGGAAAGTATGTGAAGTAAGTGCAACAGCAATAGTTAAAAAGAAAGGTTTGTGTTGTCCCCTTTTCTTGATGCCAGATTTAAGCATCTGGACATAAAGTAAGCCAATAAAAAACAATAGATTCAGGTGGACAGCCATGACGTGTTGGTCTGTATCTGAAGAAGCGTGCATGCACACAAAAGCTCACGCCTTGAATAAAACTTTGTTGGTCTTAAAGGTGCCTCTGGACTCAAACTTTGTTCTCATAAAAAAAAACAATATGCAAGTTTGTACTACCTGGAAGCTGAGCTGTTGAGAGCCACCAAATCAAGTCAACCTTTTTAAAGTCTCCTAGAGTGGTTTTCAACACACAAACTGGAATCCTGAAGATGGTGGCAACTCCTATAGAGCCACCATCTTTTTTGCTGACTTTTGGAAGGCCCTGCCATATACCTGTAGTGAGCAAGACTACCAGTCCATGGAATAAGATGGATCTTCCCTGTGGCATACTGAACAACACAATGTGCACATCTCTCCAAGCCATAAAGGATTTTGTAGATTACAAAAACAACAGCAGTGCATGTATGCAATAGACCACTCCCTGGCAAAACACAGTAATCCCAAACAGGCATTTATGGTTACAACAGTGCTCCCCATAAATCCCAACGATCACAGTCCCCCCCCCCCCCCCCCGAATCTATTTGACCCCATAGTTGATGCAGAATGATTTGAAGGTTCCTGCATCACAGTAAAAACAGCGGTAAGGAAGGTAAAAACCAATTTCGGGAACTTTTGCACTGAAAACATAATTTTTGCTCCAGGGTTCTTGCTGTAACATTATGTTAAGTTTAAGGGGGAAGGAGCCATTCTAACAATCCATAGGATGAAGTCCAAAGTGTACCAATGATCCTCTCTCTCCTAAAAAAAACCAAACCTTTGCCAGTTCTTTTTACTATGTATTCAAGGGGAGATTCTTCCAGCACTGTACTTTGGAATGCAGCATCATATCCATCAAGTATGAAATGCTAATAATGCACCATTTATGGTGGCATGTTCACTAATGAATCATAGGATCATAGAATCAGGGTTCATTTTGTAGCAGGAGCTCCTCTGCATATTAGGCCACACACCCCTGATGTAGCCAATCCTCCAAGAGCTTACAGTAGCCCCTGTAAGAAGAGCTCTGTAAGCTCTTGGAGGATTGGCTACATTAGGGGTGTGTGGCCTAATATGCAAAGGAGCTCCGGCTATGAAATGAGCCCTGCATAGAATCATAGAGTTGGAAGGGACTTCCAGGATCAACTAGTCCAACCCCCTGCACAGCGCAGGAAATTCACAAATACCTCCCCCCACACCCCCAGTGACCCCTGTTCCATGCCCATGCCTTGTGATGTCTACTAATGTCCATTAACACACCATGTAGGAGGGACTCAGAAGCAAAACTACACATCACAAATATGGTATACACAAGAAAGAATCCCCAGCTAGATTGCAAAGAGGGCAGACAATTTAAGACACAGAATACAGCTTAATCCCAAACAAAATGAGGCTTAAGTAATGTTATATATCTGAATATGTCCAAATTAAATCCACAGAGTGGGTTTTCTTAAATCTGCTGTTCTGTCCTGCTTACTCACTTTATTTATCTGTTTTATCTAACACAAATACACAGTCATTAACCCCAGTCTCGTACGTGGCTCTGCAGTTTTAGCAGTAAGGGCAAGCATCAGCAAACTCACTGTAAGTACCTGGAACTGCACTTGCTCACAGTCATACCCCATTACCCTCTGTCTCCCATTCCTCCACACTCTATGCTTACTCGTTATATCTACTTGCCTCTCACAGCTTCCCATTCCTTTATAGTCTCCTCAACTGTCAAAATTTAGACTGCTATTTCTTCGGAGCAGGGTCCTGTTTCTTGCTGGTGTTCTAGTGAGCAGAATTATACAGTGTAGGGATTGTGTTCCCCCCACCACCACCCTCCCAAACATCCAGCAGCTATGAGTGGCTTGATGGAGCAGAGGGACATTGGAGATGAATAGTGGGAGAAGAAGGGGCTGTTTTGCCTGCCACGCTGTCCACAAAAAAAACAGTACTGTGCTGCTTTCATACCCACTGGGAAAAGGTGCTGGAGCCCTTACAATTTATCCCTCAAGGACAAAAGCAGTTGGCATTCTGCATGGACATCTAGGGTTCAACTGCCTTTTTCCCTACTGTCAGTCTAGGTCAATTTGGATCCATACGCTACAGCCACTTTGCACTAGTCACAAATTTACATGTATTGTGTCTCTCCACCCTCAGTTAAATCACCACAGCTTGGTTCTGAACTAGCTATGCATGCACTACATAGAAGAAGAAAGAAGAAGAAGAAGGAAGATTGGATTTATACCCCACCCTTCCACTACCTGAAGGAGTCTCAAAGCAGTTTACAATCTCCTTTCCCTTCCCCTCCCCACAACAGACACCCTGTGAGGTAGGTGGGGCTGAGAGAGCTCTTTCAAGAACTGCTCATTAAAGAACAGCTCTGAAAGAACTTGTAATTGACCCAAGGTCACACCAGCAGCTGCATGTGAAGGCGTGGGGACTCAAACCCAGTTCTCCCAGATTAGAGTCCATGCTCCTAACCACTACACCAAACCGGCACACCTCCTCTTCCGGGAGCCTGTTAACACCACTTAGTTGTTAGTGATGTTTGAAGATCGCCATCTTTTACTGTATTCTACTGTATTTTACTGTATATTATGTTTGTAGTATGATTTTATATCAACTGATTTGAATGTATATTATTATGTTGTTAGCCGCCCTGAGCCTGGCAGGGTGGGGGGGGGGATACAAATGCAGACAGAGGAGAGCTTTATACTGAGCCAAATGGGAAGCCGTCATCACAGCAGCATGGAACAGCTTTACATAGCAAATGCAGATTGGGCCTCAATTTGATCTTTTAGAGATTTAACCACTCATAAAGTGCAGATGATGCAGCCATCCTGCTGAAGCTAAGCAGGTTTGGATATAGTTAAAGTGCCTGGATGGAAGATCTCCTATAATCACTGCCTTGCACTCCATAAGAAAAAGAAAAAAGGGGCAGGATACAAACATAATTATTGCTACTGTTCTTGCATTTCTGAACTTTCAGTGTAGGGTTTGCTTCTGAATGTGTAAATCAGAGTTGTTAGAGCACAACACGCACCTTAACACGCAGGTATAGAACCCGCTGTCCTGAACCTCCGCTGCATGAAACCATATCGAGTCTTCGTCTTTGCTCATCCTTACTTCAGAGAAGATAATGGGCTCTTCCAAGTCTCCTCTATTTTTATACCACATGAGTCGAAGGCCTGTGCTTTGAGCCATGCTGTAGTTAGTCCTGATATAGCTGTAGAAAAGGGCACATTTCATTCGGACTGGTTCACCTGCCAAAGCCATGTATTTCTTGAGATCTACTAACCAATCGATACAACCGTCAACTGAAAGAAAAAGAAAAAAAGAAGAACAATTGAAGGAAATGAGAAGCAAAGGAGACAAGTTTTAAGGCAGTGAAATGAAATAACTAAGCCAGTTCATACAAAATAACATGGTTGAATTTGGGGGCATTCCACTTCAGACAACAGGTGTGGGGTGAAGGTAATACTTAATGCAAGGTCCAAATGTGTAGCAAGTTAGTATTTCACAGTGAGAGGAACAAAGGTTTGCTCTAGCCCTTTCCCTAATGTTCTAGCTTACAAGGACAGACTGACCATTTTTACTTATGGGGAAAGTTAGCACTGGCCAGCTGGGTCACTGGTAGCAAGGAAGAGGCGGAGCCTAGCCCTGCTGTTCCACAAGGGCTGCAGAAGCCTTCAGCCACAACAGTGATTGGCAGCAGATCTCCAGTTGCTTCCACCGCTAGAGACAGTGGGTGACCCCCTCATTAGCGCTACTGTCTGGGTTTGAGTCAAGTGGCCCCTCCTGCAGTGCTGGCTCATAGGTTGACTTGTTCCTGGGCCATGTAAACTTGCTTGCTTGCTTATTTATTTATACTTTAGATTTATGAATCGCCCAAACCCTGAATACACAGGACTCTGGGCAATTTACATCAGTAAAAATATACTTAAATATATCATAATTACTAGTTAAAATACAATAAATATAATATTACAAACTTAAAATAATCCCCAGATGGCATTAATAGTCTATTCTTGACCAGTTCTGGACTGTGTTGCTGCCTTGCAAGCAGGATAGGGAGAGGGAGTGAGAGGAAGGGGGGGAAGAAGAGGAAGGTGCCAGCGATGTTATTGCCCATCACTGCCCTCAACCAAAAGCCTGGCGGAACATCTCTGCCCTGCAGGCCCTGAAAAATCTCATTAAGTCCCACAGGGCCCTGATGTTGTTTGGCAGAGAGTTCCACCAGGTTAGAGCCAGGGCCGAGGTGGCCCTGGCTCTTGTTGAGGACAGCCAGATGTCTTCCAGCTACCCAGTCTGTTCCTGCTAGTTTGCTACCTGTATGGACTTATTAGCATGAAAAAATATGACTGTCCCTCACCTGCTATCTGAAGTGGTACCATCACCTAGGGTTGTCAGCCTTCAGGTAGGACCTGGGGTTCTCCCGCTTTTACAACTGATCACCAGCTGACAGAGATCAGCCCACCTGAAGAAAACGGTTGCTTTGAAGGGTGAATTTTATGGCATTGTGCCATGCTGAGACCCTCCCCTCCCCAAACCCCACCCTCTCCTGGATCTACCCCCAAAGTTTCCAGATATTTTCCAACCCAGACCTGGCAACCCTACCACCACCTCATTCTGTTTAATGTGTCAGTAGAGTCTCTGGCAAGGCCTTAGCTAAGAGAAGAATCCATCCAATTTCAATTTCATTATTTTTCAAAAACACTTCCATTTGCCACTGTGTTTTCAGCCACAGTTTATCATGCATCAGGGGCATCCACAAGTCTCCACAGGACGTGAAGTTTGGTCCAGTGGCTCCAGTGAATTATCATTCCCTGAGTTGAACAATGTCCAAGCTTACAAAAGAGCTTTGGGACCAAGGGAGCTATGCAGGTCTTGAGCTCATATCAGATTCAGACTAATTGTGGAGAAGCTTAAGCAGGCTGTCTGCGCAAACCCTACCTCGTGTTGTGGAGCATCATGGATACCTTGTTCCGAAAGCTTGGAGTTGCTTTAATTTGCACATAATTTGCTCATTTGTTAGGTGAAAAATTCCCCCATCAAGAGGTTGGCAATGCCAGCTATTGGAATCAAACATCCTGGGATCTAGGTGGAACCTGATGAGTGAAGGTTCTCTCTATGGTGTAGTGGTTAGGGTTTACAAGTCCCGCCTCTGCCAGGGAAGTTCACTGGATGATCTTGGGCTAATCAGTGTCTCTCTGCTTAACCTACCCTTACAGGGTAGTTGTGAGGGTAAAATGAGGAAGGAAGAAGTATGTAGGCCAGGAAGACAAAAATACACTTTATGGATATTTTTCTTCTTACATCTGTACAAATTTTTCTCAATAGTTACAGTTCTACATTTTTGGCTGTTGTCTTTATAGAACTATTTTCATTTTGTACTCAAGTTATACTGGGGTTTTTTAAAGCAAATTTTATTAACTTTTTTTCCAATTCACATCACATTTGCATCATTTATACTGACATAAACAACAAAGAAAAACCAACTTAACAAACAAATAAATAAATTCTTTATGGCGATATTTTTTCCTAAAGCGAGTCTGTCTCTACATTTTCACATTCATCCAATTATAGACTCTACCCTTTGTAATATAATTCTTCCATTTGATTTAGTAATCTCATATTTAACCTATCCATTTCTGCAATCTCAAAAAAATTTTGCTTTAACTTCCTCTCTGGATGGTTATACTGTTTTTATACGCAACATGCATGCTATTTATATGTGGATCACCAATATGTATAATATACATATAGTGCTGATTTACTGATGCATAAATAGTATTGAAAAATGCATACACTGTATGATAAAACAGAAAATGGTGAGAAAATAAAGAAGCCCAAGTCCAATTAATGCAGGAGAGAAACTGAAATAGGTAAAATCAGATTGAAACTGCAGGGATGAGAAATTAGAAATCTGCTCTAGCCCTTATTTGTTTAGAAAATGTATATGGAATAGAATCCAGTGGCTTCCATTTGGCCCAGGATCAAAGCTCAATGCAAAAAAGTGATTTCCCCTTTTTGATTTAAAGGTACAAAAATGGGTGAAGAAAAATTTTTTTTTTCTAGTAACTAGCACGAAAGCTGAAAAACAAGTCAAGCTCATTTTTTCTCTTCTGTGAAAATCACAGGTTGTTTTTTTTTAAGAAAATGCTTAGAAATAAATCACAACTATAAATGAATTATAATTAAAGCGATGTTCTCTTCTGGTCCATGTTAAGATGCAATATTAATTTAAAAAGCAATGGTTTACCATCTCAGTTTTGACACAAACAGCAATTATTACAGAGTAAAGGGAGCTCTGCTCATTCCCATAACCTCTTTGGACTTTCATTATCTCCGCCTCCAAGATGCTCCAGTCTTAATTTGTGATTTGTGCTTTTGCCTCAGCCACTTGACCCAATCGACCAGTTGAATGATTGCAGTTCTCTGCCTGAAGAGCATTCCAGACAGCATGCGATCTCAAATCAACCTGTTTCTCTAATTAGCTGTGTTTCTCGTAAAATAATGATTACTGGTGACAAAATCCACACCATGTCTAATTTTGATTTCATTGCAGGCCCCTGGTATTCTTGTCAAATCAAAATCAAGTATGTCAGGAAATGTGCAGACATATGGACTATTCCTCAGAAAAACAATTTACAAGCCCCTTGCTCTTAGAAGACAGAGGGGAGGAAAAGACAATGTCATTGTGTTTCGTATCAAATTTTAGTCCACATTCACTCATTTTCTTTTGCTATAAGGTTCTATCTTCTTAGGTTACACAGGCTGCAGCACTCCCTCTAAGCTGAGCTAGAGTGAGTTAGCTCACAGTTTTTTAGCCTCCAGCTCACCCATTTTTGTCTTCACTCAGGAAGGATGGATAAGGTATGGTTAACCTCAAATGAAAAAATGATACAAAAGATATATAAAATCTTGTTGGATGAACAAATGCAAGATGAAACGATTAAGACCCAAATGATTATATGGATGAAAGATATAGGACATACAATACAAATAGATGAATGGTCTAAGATATGGAGATCAATAAAATATATGAGGGCTATCACATACAAGGAAAACATATATAAGATGTTTTATCTGTGGTACTGGTCTCCTGACAAGATCGCTAAATGTTATACTAATGTATCTAACCTTTGTTGGAAATGCCAGTTGAATATGGGTGCCTTTTACCACTTATGGTGGCGCTGTAGCAAGGTACAATTTTTTGGGCGGATGATACAGAGGATAATATGAGAAATAACAAATATTAATCTGATACGGATTCCAGAGACCTACTTGTTAAATATACTACCAGAAGGTTATAAACATATTGATGAAGTCTTCATGATTTACACTTTGACTGCTGCAAGAATAACCTGGGCAAAACACTGGAAATCAGATACGATTCCTACCTTAGAGGAGATTAAGGATAGATTAATGGACCTAGCAGAAATGGACAGATTGAGCATAATAATTCATGGTAAGGATAAAGCTTCCTTTTCAAATATGTGGTCAAGATTTTATGTATGGATTAATAATGTGTAAGAAATTTGACTCAAAAGTATGTTATGAGATGTTGTTTGTTATCCTAAAAAAAATCTTAATAAAGCTTGTTTTTTTAAAAAAAGGAAGGATGAATCCAGAGCAAACTAATTTATGCAGCAGCCAAATTGCTTGCTTACAACTTTAATGCCAGTAGCTCACAAAGTAGAATTTTTGCTCACAAGACTCCACAGTTTAGAGGGAGCATTGGTTGCAAGAGGTCTGGACCATGCACAAAGAGACAAAGTTGCATCTTTCTGAAGTTGCCCCAATTTTTGGAAGAGGGAAAGCTGGCATGGAAGGAGTCTCCATATGCTTGCCTTCCTTATGGCCTGGGGCTTCCTGTGCTATAGGAAGGGGTTCTATGGCAACACCTCCCAGACTACTAATGCAGTCTAAGTAAGGGGACACAGTGGGATGAAGGCTGACCACTCCAGATTGGGAAATGCCTTGAGATCTGAGAGTGGTGCCTGGGGCGGGGACCATCCTCAGTAGGTTATAGTGCTACAGAGTCCACCCTTCAAAGCAGTCATTTTCTCTAGGGAAACTGATCAGTTGGCAACCCTGGGTGGGACATGTATGTAAGGAGCAGAAGTTAGAGGGATGGCAGCTCTTCTCCAGAATAGACTATGGTTAAGAAAGGAAATCACACCTGTCATACTAATATTATTTACTTGTTATATGTCGTGCTCATCATTATTTGTTTGTTTTTATTCTGCTTTTACACTGTCTCCCACAGAGGTTCATGGGAATTAAAAAATAAAACTAAAATGACAGTGTCTCTAAGTACAAGTTTGTCTTGGGGGAGGATCCCAAGATGCCAGGCTCTTCCTATCAATGGCCTTACCAAAGGCAGTTGACTACCAAGGTGATAAACCTTAGGACTGGCCAATCCAAGTTCACAATGAAGGTATGAAACATCTGGAGAGGGGAAACATTTCTCTGTCTCTTCCACAATAGTAGAATTGGGGGGCCGCCTAATGAACGATCTCTACTGACTGCCAGTAAGTTCCACATACATTTTCTACACAAAGCTTAAAACTCAGCATGTTTAGATTGCTTTATAGGAGGGTTATGCAAACTCATCAAGGTCTTGTCTACTGACAACTATTAGCCACGATAGGTAAACATAGCTTGTACAAAAGCTGGATCCTTCTGCCTAGGGGTAAAGCAGGCAAGGCCCTCATGGTTGCTTGTATGTGCATCAAGGCATCTGAATGGCTGATGCTGGAATGCAGTAGATAAATTTTGGCTTAAGCCAGCAGGGCAATTCTTAACAATCCCAGAAGACATCTTAGGTTACGTTCAAATGGGCACTTCAATCCACTGTTGCCCCGCCTCTAAGTGAGCCAGATTATTTTGAGCCAGACAGTGATCAGACTCACCTCTTTTAGCGTGCTTCAAAGCACTTCTACTGGCCCTGGAATGTTCAGACAGCAGCAGGCATGGAGTCAGCCCATCAGCCATTTTTTCAAAAGGCTGATCCTCAGAGCAAGCCCACAAGCATGGATGAGCCTGGTGGGATATGTAGTTTGAGGGGCTGTCAGCCATTTTTTTACAAATTTGCCCTCTGAGCAATTGCACAAGTGCTTGCTGAGCATGCCGGGCTATGGAGTTCACTGCCATCCTCCCTCTAATCTTTTCAATTTACCCCTTCCCCAAAGGACAGAAAAAAGCTGAAGAACAGAGGCGTCTTTCTTTTAGGATTTTTTTTTTTTTACAAAAACAGTTTTGAGCAGCCTCTGGGGGGAGGTGCAAATAAGCAGTTGTGCGCACATTGCTAACCGTTTTTTTTAAATGGCGGATAGAAAACAAGAAAGCAGTCAGACCTGCCTGACAGCTTGGGTGTGCAAGAGTGCAATCAGACAGCAGGAAATCCATTTTGGAACCAGCTCAGACCAATAAGACTGGACTTTCAGGTATCAAAGAAACACACAGCAAGGGAGGGAAGGGGACTTGGATGACTGGGGATCAACAGACAGATGTTGCTGTCTGATTGTGCACTTTAAATCTGTAAAGGAACAGCAAGGGCAACAGATAAAACTGCCCATGTGAACACGGCCTTAGACAGGATAAGGGACTAACCCAAGGGCATCCAATATTTTGTGTCTGACCTGGCAACAAAGTGAGAGAATCGGGGGGATGATGACAAACTCTTTGGTGTTGCACCAACACAAGAAATGACTTCTGGCCTTAAACTAGGAGTGACATCATTGTGTTAGGATCACACTGTAGGATTCACCCAGAACCCTGTGGTTAAACTCTATTTTGAGCAGCAGAGCAGAATACCTCCCCAGCTGAATTTGAACATACCAGCATTACTAGTTACTAGTCCAACGCAACACACTGGTTCTCCCAGCAGTATCAATCAACTACATGTATGCCTCACAGAATGCTACTTGTTCTGACTTCCTGCTATTTAAAATGATTGTGCATAGTCCCAAATAGTAGAATATTTGCATTCCTATGCACTATTGAATCCAGCAGGACTTGCTTCTGCACAGACACATGCAGGCGTGATCTCATGGCTGCTGCACCAAGTTGTTTCTTAAAACGCGTCGTTTCTCTCTGAGCCAGCTCTCTTTAAACGTTTCCTACAGCTCTTAATTATTTTTTCTTTAGTTACATTAAGCGCCTTTCAAATCCCTTCAAATCCAGGCTTAGAAGACTAATTTCCAAATCATAGCATATCAAATTTAATTACACTGTGGTCACTTGAACCAAGCAAGCGAACCATATTTGAAATGCATTTAGCATAGTACGGCTAAGTTTCCATTTCTAATGTGGACTTTGTCATGTAAGATTTCACAAAAGGTTAAGTTCAAGAGGTAGCAGACATGCACTGAAAACCGATTAACAAGCCATTTGTACAAAAATTAAATTCTTCATGGCAATGAACCGCCACCAGCAGGGTTTTTCCCCCCACTTCAGCAATCAAAATACTACAGTACAAGCTCTAAGAAGCCTAAAATGATGGTAGAAGTTGTTGATTGGCTAGGCATAGTTATCATAATGCTATCTTTACTAAAAGTGTATAGAAACAAACTGTGAAAATAAGTGCAGAAAACAATACAGAATTTTAAACAAAGTTTTAAGTGCAGTTTTTTAAAACAAAGGGACTACAATAAATAGATCTCCTAAACCCAAACAGTAGAAAGATATTCATGTAATAATCAGAACAGCTTGAATCAACAGAAAATAGTCCTAAAACATATAAGCAGAGCTATTTGATAACAATCCAGTTCGTGCAAAAGCCTCTAGAAAAATATTCACATAATAATCAGAACAACTTGAATCAACAGAAAATGGTCCTGAGACACATAAACAGGGTAACAGGCCAAGCAATGCAAAAGCCTCTAGATATTTAATAATATCTGCTCCAAATAAGAATATGAAGTCCAAAATTGATGGTAAATATAAAGATATGGTGATGCTATAGATGGTTGCAGGATGAGGTGTCCAGATTCTATTCCACTCATTTCAAAGAAGAGCACTGCTCACATTTCTCATTTCCAGGAATTCCTTCATTGGCAGAGAAACTCCTGCAATTCTGCTACAGGTTCAAAATGCATTTTAGAGGACTCTGGGCCAAGGTCTAGTATTAGCATTCCCATTCTACAATCTGGCATTGCTGGGAGTTTGGAAGGCGGGGCAAGAAATGGATGTGATGTCACACAATGCATCAGTTTCATATCTGAGTGAAAGCTCGATGGTATTGCTATGGAGTTTCCAGAGTGTCAGCTGATGCACTGATGCCATGTCCAGGTTCTCATATCTGGATGTGATGTCAATGCATTATGCAATGTCATTTCTGCACCACACTATTCTCCTGTTGGCCCAAATACATGGGCCATCCACTGTGAAGCTACCTGCCTAACATGGGCAAATGGCAGCCTATGCAATTCTGTACAAATTCCATTGATGTGGAATGGTGACCAAAAATATTAGGTCCATTTTTGCCACTTCTTGACCTGAAAATGTGCCTCAGAACACATCCCCGAACTCTGCAGTAATTCCACATTGCAGGGGGAGAGTGGCAGTGGCAGACAAACTGTATTGTTCAAGAACCTTGTTCCATCACTGAGGACCTACTGAGAGACTTCTGAGGAATCCCAGGGTTCTTCACAAGACAGCCCCAAAACTATTAGACTAGTCTAACTAGCAAAAGAGTTCTTAGGAGTCAGAACATTAGTCCATTAGGCCAGTCTATTCTGGACTATCAGCTCTTCAGTGTGTTAGGCAAGAGGTTTTGCCTGCCCTGGAAATCTGAAACTCTTTAAACAGAGATACAATGGATTACTTGTGCCATCAGCAAACAGAATGGCAACTGTCCATCTTGTCTTCCCAAACTGGAAAAAAAAATCTTTGCATAGGCTTAATATATAATAACTAAAAATAATATGCAAATAAACACAACATATTCCTGTGTACCAAGTATGAGGGCCTGCCTTTGCCCAAGTTTCAACATTCTGCAAGTATAGTAGAACCATAACGAAATGAGAATTTCATTTTGGCTCCAGATGCACCTTCTTCACAGCCCAGGACACAACCTTAAACTACTTCCCTTCACACTTTCTCCCACTGTTCAAGCCAACCGACTGCTTCTGTATCTGCCAAGAGAACTCTTATTGTTCACAGTTGCAACAATAAGTGCCCAAGTTCCATTTCATCCAGCATCACAATCCTCATTTGAAAATCTGAGGTGTTACTTGGAGATATTACTCAGGGGACAAATGAAGACAGCAACAAAACATATATCAGGGAGGCTGTGGTTGAATTCTGTACACAAGGCACACACAGCACAGAGCCTGTCTCCATTTCTCAAGGAAAGGATTCTCTTTCTCTCTCTTCTCTCTCTCTCTCTGGTACTTACACATATAAGAGGGACTTCTTTTCACCATCTGCCTGACAACCAATGTGTCATGGATTCATATAATCTGAAAGTACCACATTTCAAAAAAAATAAAGAAGAACAATTTTGGGAAATAAGATTTTAAGAAACTGGGACATAGAAAGGCAAACAGACTGATCAGAACAAGGAATGAATATTCCT
Source organism: Lepidodactylus listeri (assembly GCA_029233225.1). Classification (NCBI taxonomy): domain Eukaryota; kingdom Metazoa; phylum Chordata; class Lepidosauria; order Squamata; family Gekkonidae; genus Lepidodactylus; species Lepidodactylus listeri. The sequence continues at coordinate 42,059,356 of JARCFY010000013.1, forward strand.
TCTTTTCAGTATTTTAGATGATTTATTTGAACACCTTATTAAAGTCAGACTTTTTGAGATTGCCTTAAAAATCAAATCCAGCTAAACCTTTAAAGCAAGAAACAAGCACATTATACCCAGCTCAGTTCTTGGTTGAATGGGGCACGTGACCTTGGTTTGTGTCAACAAAATCTGCTCATTTTGACATTTAGGACATTTACTTATATTGAAAGCACCCCTGTTGTTGTTTTTCAGAATGAGAGACCAAGAACAATTCATCATTTCCATGTTATTTCATCATGGACTTGAGCTCTAGAAGGAACATTATGATAAATGCTCTCTCATACAATCACCATCAAATTCAGAATTTTCCATAGGAGCAGGACAAAAGTCATGACTGTAACCATCTATTTGAGGAAGCAGAATGCGGAGAGGATTCCCATAGAAACATTGTATGGCCATGCCCTTCCTCCCCCCCATAGCAAGTATACTGGTTTCACAGCAATGCAACAGGTGCTGAAAAGACCCTTTTATGCCCAAGACTCAGGAGAACCACAATATTGAAGCAGACAGACCAATGGAATAAGGCAAATAGGTGTGACTTCACCCTTGAGGCACCAAGTGGTCTGTATCTCCAGGTTCCTTGTAGTTAGTTTACTCCTCTAGGGTTACCAGGTCCACACATGAGTGACATGATGCACTGACATCACATGGGAGTGATGTCATCGTGTCAGGGACATTGTATGGTGATGGTCTAGTTTGGGAGCAAAACTCTGTGGTAAAATTGGCATCAAACCATAATGTTTTGCCCCAAGACCAGAGAATTGTCACATAACATCCCCAACATGATGATATGACTTATGCATGACATCAGTGCGTTCGGGACAACATCACTGTTTTGGGTGGGGTTTTCCCCCCCAGCCTGCTAGGTAGCAGCAGGCAGAAGCCACAAAAACCAGGGGATCCCCACTCAGAACTGGGGAATGGCAACCCTATACAGCTCTGCTCCTACTCTTAGCAGCAAGTCTTATGTACCTGTGGAGTGATGTGGAGGTTAGGGTGACTGGATGCCACAAGCAACATCCACCCCTCATCTGCACTTTTCATGGTAACGTATATGAAGACTCAACAGGCTGAGAAAGGAAAAAAAAATGCAACCCACCCACTCCGTTCTGAGTTTTTATCATGTTGTGGGAACACCAGACACTATCTGTGTGCTTAACAAGAAACTATTTATATATAAATACTATCTGGAAAATCTAGGGCAAAACATAGATTGGTGCAATCAAACAAGGAAATGCTTGTCTTTGTGGCCTAGTTCTTGCTGTTCTTTAGCCAAAAAAAAGCAGCAACTGGCTACTCCGGAAGCATTGTGTATCTTGCGGATTTACAGTGCTACAAAATTGCTGCAAAACTGCCAAAAGCACATTCCTAAAAATTCAACAGTACACACAGGGTTGCCAGGTCCATCCTGGCAACCAGCGAGGGGTGGGGAGGGACTTACCAGTAGAAAGAAGGCGGCCTAGGCCACATTGTCAGTGTTGCACCAGAAGTGACATCATCGTGCCAGCAACTTCCAGGTGACGCTCTTGTATTTGGGCAAAAAACTCTATGGTAAAACTGGCTTTTACCATAGAGTTTTTGCCCAAACACCAGAGCATCACCTGGAAGTCGCTGGTGTGATGACGTCACTCCTTGTGCAATGCCGGCAATGTGGCCCAGGTTGCCTTCTTTCTACTGGCTGGGGGGCAGGGGCTGGCAGCAGGGGACCCCTGCCTCCACTGGAAGGTCTGGTAATCCTAAATCCATGCCAGTATCTATCTGTCTTACCTATCGATACCAAATGTCCAGATCCAGGACTCTTCCCAACACACTGTGGTGAGGATGCAGAGACCCAAGACTACCTTCTCCTCCACCTGGGGGAATGTCTAACAGAAGTATACTCTAGTGTAAAAGTATCTCCCCAAAGCACAACATAGTAAAATTTCTATACTAGTTCCCTTTTTCATCCAAACATTATCACCGTTTTGTACCAAGCTCTGAGTTAATTACAGAAATAATTAAAGGATCCGGATGTGTCACTTGAAAGGGAAAGATATGGGCTATGATTCTCCATTGTTTCTGCCCAGCTAGGAGTTCTCTTTCATTTGTTGCCTAGCTAGGCCTTCAACAAGCTCCGAGGAGATAATTACGAAGAGTAACACGTTCAGAGAAACTGACTGAATACTATTTATAACAGGGTACATAACATTTGATGACATTTAGGGGGAGGGAGAAAAAACCTCGCAAATGTGCTTGGACTAAATCGTAATTATTGAAGAGAGGCTAATCAAACAGAAGATGACTCCTTCCCCCACCTCCTTGAAGTCATTTTCCTGTTGTTTAAAAAAACAGCGTCAAGAATGTGCCTTCTTTGTGTGGCCTCCTGGGCTAAAATCTAGGTCAAGTTGTCTAAAGCTTATGCTGCAAAGTTGGAATTTTTCTTCTCACTGAACCGTCAGTCACTGGAGCGCATAAACTGCACGCTTAATCGGGAAAATTCTCAGCGCTGTTATTTTAAACATTATGGGAGATGCCGAGGCGGAGCCGCATGTTCTGTTATCAAGAGCAACATTTCCCCATCCCTGTGTTCAGATTAAGTCTGTCCCAGCTAGAAATGAGTGAACCTTCTCAGTTTAAATGTTTTTCTGTTTGCTCAGATTTTTGCAAATGGTTTCCATTTTCAGCATTTTGCTTTTTGGGGGGAGGGGGTGTGACAGGTTTACACTGCATATCCATGCCATAGGTTTTGTATTTGTGATCTATGCAGTATTTATACATATAATAGACTAGATCTCTCAGGTTCCATTAACAGTAAAGCTTTCACCCGGTACAAGGCATTCCTCCCCCCCCAGTTCTTAGGCCTAGTGTTGCCAAGTCTGTGTTGGGAAATTCCTGGAGGTTTTGGGGGGGAATAGAACCTAGGGAGGATGGGGTCTGGAGAAGGGGAAAGCCTCAGCAGGGCATAATACCATAAAGCCCACCCTCCAAAGCAGCCATTTTCTCCAGGGGAACTGATCTCTGTAGTCTGAAAATCAGTTTGAATTCTGGGAGATTCCCAGCACCTCCCCCCCCCCCCAATTTGGCAATAGGGACGCCAGTCCCCAGGTGGGGGTGGGGGTGGGGGCTCCCCCTAGACACCAGCCAGCTGGCTGGTGGGGGAAGCCCTGCCCGCAACAGTCCTCCATGCCCATGCATCCTGATGCAATGACGTCACTCGATGTCATGATGTCGGGGATGGTCCCTCCCCTCCCAGAACACCTCCCAAATCCCCCCACAAACCCTATTTGGCATCCCTACTTAGGCCAAGGGGAGTAGCCAACCACCATTAATGGAATGGATCCACGGAACTCAACACAATATATAATGGTGATTTACAGATGCACAAATAATTTTATAAAGTCCATGCATTTTATGGGAAACATTTGGTTTAAGAAAGCGGGGGGGGATGATATGAAGCCCAAGGATCACAGAGTTGCACAATGGAGAAAAAAACCTGAAAAGGTAATTTTTGGAATCAAAACAGCAGGTGTAGGAAGGGGCAGACTGGAAAGTGAAAACTGCCATGGTGCAAATGAAGCTGAGTAACCCCTGCAGGGTTAGAAGCCAGCACTGCAGAGGCCGCTACTCAGTTTAGAGACCTGATCACATTGGTATTGGCCTGCTCACTGCATCCTCCTGCAAACCAGTGGCTATTCTAGAAAAAAACAATCAGTGTGCCAACACTGATCATCATGGCCACTGAAGGGTCTGAGCCCTTGAGGCACTGGCAGAGTTGCTGGGGTTTGGCTCTGCTGTTGATAGGGTTGCCAACCTCCAAGTGATGGTTGGCGATCTCTTGGGATTACAACAGATCAGTTCACCTGGAGAAAATGGCCACTTTGGAGGGTGGACTCTATGGAATTACACCCTTTTGAAGTCCCTCCCTTTCCCAAACCCTGCCTTTCTCAAGATCCACCCTCCCCCATATTTCTAGGTATTTCCCAAGCAGGAACTGGTAACCCTAGCCAGTGACCCTCTGGGGGAGCAGCCCACCAGGAAACTTCCCTGGAAGTTAAATGGCCAGTCCACCTGTGCATGAGCAATCCAAAATCTCCCATAGTATCCAGCCCATTCTGATCACAAGGTGACATGACACATCAGTGGGAACTGGAGCTGTATAGTCATATCCAACCTTTTTAGCCATGGGATACACTATTAACCATAATCCAAAATACAGGAGCTACTTTCAATTAACCTCTTTTTGCTACTGTCCTACCAAAAAAAAGGGGTCATGGTGCCACTGGAGGAACCTAGTTTAGTTAAAGGTACAACTCGGCTCTCTCTCACACACACCCCTGATCCATACAAGGTGAATTTCACCATCTATCACATAGAAAGAGATAACATAATTCTTTAGCAACTTACAGTACAATCCTAAACACACCTTTCTTCAATGAGTTGACTTCAATGACTTCAGTGTGATCCTAAACACATCCTTCTTCAATGAGCTGACTTCAGTGAGTTAAGAAGGGTGTTTATCTACTCAGACTGGCATTGTCAGTCATCTGTATGATCCTGCCAACTGATGAAGAGGATATAAGCATTTACCCTCCTGCTTTAATGTGATGCTTTTAACAGGGGGTGTTGGGAATGACTCCTGACACTTTCTACAGACAATGCATGTGTTCTATCGCACCCAAATCTCCAAATCTCAGAGGTACACAACTAAAAAAAAAGCTTCCTGTGTGACAAAGCCCTCAAATAAAACCCACTGGCATGAAAGCAAAGGGTAATGCCTCCAGTACAGAAAGGGAAAAGAATCCTTGAAATTCAACCGCTGGAGTTCAGAACTTACAAACCACATTTCTTTATGCGCAAGAATTGCACAACATGTATTACACTGCTTCCCCCTTTCAAATCATTTGCTGTGGTTCATATTTAAAATAAATTCGGCAGTCAAGGGATTTTGGGTGCATTTTAGCATGAACCATAATAATTTATGAGCAATTATAAGAGAGCATGTACACAGTCTCCAAGTAATTTGTCTCCCTGCTTGCTGTCATATGAATAATCTTTACTTTCCCAATCTGCCTGTAATAATTTTTGTAAGCAACTGTCACCCAGAGCAATTTATATTCGCAGGGTTGTTAGACACGATAGCCTACCTTGATGCCTACAAACCCCTAATTTTAAATTTGATGCTACTAAAAATACAGTTATATGATTTGCACTGTTTTACTGTTGCATATGTTTAAATGCATTACAACCATCCCCGATCACTATTTAGTAAAAGCGCCCTATTTTCTTCACATTACTGCTTATTTTCCAAGATTTATTTTGCTCTGCGAACTCTCAATGTAGTGGTGGCAAAGCATACGGTCATAACTAGGACCGGATTAGAAGGTACACAGTCTGGAACACCAGTTTATGATCCCGCCAAAGAGTTTTTCAGGGAAAGAAGTTAATCTATGATATCACAATTTTTATTTAAATAATAAGGGATTATTTTGAAAACACAACATTTCTGGTTGTTCAAAAAAACCTAACTGGCAGCTAGGTGCCCTCCCCCCAGTAGTAAGACTTGAAATTCCACCCATCTGACCAGCCCAGCTATACTTACACAAGATTCCACCCAACTCATGATGCCTTTTTAAATGATCACCATTAAGATCCCTTTCTGACCTGGAAAACCCCCCCCCCCATAACTATTCTGTCAGATAAGGACAGGGTGCTTAAAGAGGGCAAGAAATGGTTTATGTAAATTACTACTTATTTACTATTGCTAGCAATAATTACTAACTGCCAGAAACAACTAGTAGTAGTAATAGTAAATCGTTATAATAGTAAAAGCCTCTGAATCTGAAAACAGCAGTTCATCCCTCTGTGTGCTTACTTACAACCAAGCTCTACTGAAGCCAGTGAAATCTATGCCAAAGAAGATTAAGGTGCCCAAGAATGGAATCCAAAAAGTGGTGCTCGGTAGAGCGATGCTGGCCCAGTTATCTGTGGTTCCCAATAAGTTCTGTGTATGAAATCTGAAATATAATGGGAAGAAGGCAAAATCTGACCATCATCCCAGACAGTAAGGCTGGGTTAGAGCTACCTGAACAGTGTTCTTAACGATCATTCATTACTGTAGATAATGTGGAATGCTGCACTGGAGTACATGATTGCGATGACGTCAAATGTATTCCTTGCCCAAGGAAAAATGTCTATAAAGCAATTTGCATTTCTACAGTGAAATTCTATAGTTTCTATAGTGGGGGTGGGATGGACAGGTGCTCCATAATATTTAGAATGGGAATGCAGTGAACATGAAACACCCAGTTTGCAAGGAACATTGGTGGCATTTGGAGAACTCTCAAGGCAAGCACTTTGCTTTGGGGAACTGGCATTGCTTTACAGATCTGCAAATCTAACCTGGCCTCACACTTGTCAGCTCCTCTATTTGCAACATGTATATTTCTAGATAAACCAGGAACACAAAGATGTTGTAAGTCTCTAGTGCTCTTTCCGTCTCAAATTACAAGCAAACATACCCGGCAAAGAGGTCACCCTTGACACTTCCTGCTGTTCACGGTGAACTATCCCCTTTTGTAACAAGCTGATGATATTTTTAAAAGTGCAGAATCTGATTCCATTCCCGCCTGCATCTGAATGCCAGAACCCTGTGTACTATTACACTAATTGGAGCAGATTATTTTAATCTTTAATACGCACATGCCATCTTTGCCATGCCTATGTCAACAAAAAGCATATTTTGAAGCACTGCATTTTTTAAAAAAAGAGAAATTAAAAGATCATCTTCAGCTATGAAGATCTGAAGGCCCAAGTGGAATAAAAAACCTGGACTCTGGTTGATGACGGATGTTCCCTTGGAAAGACTGGTTTGGATTTGCACCTTTTTTGCAGGAGATCGGAGAAGGAGATTTGGGGAATCACATACACCCGTTCTTCCAAAGTGGAAGAAAGAAATACAGAGAAGAACTTGCCCTCTCTGGTGGACCTGGAAAAGAGAGGACCACACTCGGAGTTCTGCTATGGATGGATTATCATTAGATTACAGGAACAGTAGTAAAACTCTAAATTGTTACTCCAAGGACATGATAACAAAAGGAAAATGGGAGTCTAACAAAAACGTTACTATGGTGGAAATTCTGCTTGTGAGTATAGGACATTTGAAGTAAAGACTGCAACAAGGAACAGAGTAAGAAGAAGTAGATGAAAGACGGAAGGTATTTTTCTTCCATACTCATTGATCAGACAAATTTTAATGAGGTGCCATTTTAGTGTGGATCAATTAATGAGCACCTATGATTCTGATGGTATTTCAATTTAAAATTGCATTTAGACACTGGAGGGTGTCAATTCCTATTGCTCTGATGCAGATAATGGTTCCAAGAAAAAAGATTAAAGCGCACTGATCTTCTGTCACTGTCTAGCAGAATGATTTCTGTAGTGATCAGAGTGAATTAGAAAAGTAGATGTATGCTGTCAACCCTGTTTTAGCCAAATTTAATCCTCTCACCTCCATAGTGGTATTTCAGCACTGAGTATTCCTTTCAAGTGGCAGGGTGGCAGAATTTTTCCTATGGTCACTGCAGCTGCAAAGAGAAAGGCAGTAGAAGAGGCACATAAATCATAACTTCTCTCCTTTGTTGAGATGCTGCCAATCCCACTGGACAGATGTGATAAATTTTAATCCAGGGATGAGGATGATGCTACAGGGTATTCTTTTTCCATCTCCCACTGTTGAGGAGATGCTGGGAGCCATTAAGCACATTAAAATGGAAGCTTGCATCACTGGATGCCAAACTATACAAAACCCATTCAACCTACATTCCAAACAAGCCCACTAGGGTTTGTGAATAAAGAGAGAATCAAGCAAAGTCCATGACAACCACCTAAACTCAAAAAGAAAATAGATGCTATTCAAATGCAACCTGGAAGAACCACCTTCTGCTGTAGTCAGTTATTTCAGAAGAGCAACAACTGCCTCCTCAGTACTATCACAACAAACATCACTGTGGTACAGGAAATGAGGGCTGTGGAAGAAAAAAATTGTTTTCTTTTATTCCCAACTACAGCAGCTTTCCCTAGTTAATAGACTAGTGAAATTGACTAAACTCCATTACAACTCTTGGTGCAGTCAATTTCACTCCTAAGTAAACAAAGAAAGAAAATATCTCAAACTATCTTTGGCTGCGATCATACACACAATTAGACACGGCATAGGCGTGAATGCTGGGTGGATTTAAAGGGAGCGAACAAACAACAACATCTAGGAAGTGCCTCGTAGCCATCAGCAACCCATTTTGCTCCACCGCAGAAGCAGAGTTAAAAGACACCAGGGAAAAAATGGTGGTAAATGGGTTGTGACGGGCCATGGATGAACTTTCCCATGTCTGATCACTCTAGTGCACTCTCATGCTGTCAGGATGGTTTGATCAGGCCATCCCAACTCCATGCCATTGTTTTTTCCCCCTTCGCAGTATGCATATCATCGCAAATTGCATAAGGAGCCCTCAGTGCAGAGGTGCAATTCATCGATCCCTCGTTTAAGCACATGGGGGAAAACGGGACCAAAAACCCCTGACTCACCCACAGTTGCGTTTGATCAAACACTGATGGACTGGGCCCGCAGCTTCAAAGGGAGGTGTGATCGTGCAACTGCGGGTCAAATTCTGCAGGTTTTCTGGCCCGTGTGACTGCGACCTTTTTCAATGGAAAAGTAATGCTTTTGCATTTTTAATCAGATATTTTCAAACTGGTTCTAAAGGGATTAAAATTATGGCATTCTCTCCACAGGGAGATCCATCTGTTACTCTCTATCACTGTATTCTGCCAGCAGATGAAGACTAATCGTTTTTGTCCACTGTTCCTTCACTGACCCTCCTTCTTGTATATGCTGTTCTAACAGTGTATGTTATTTTGTTTAACTGCTGTTATTTCAAAAGCTTGCTGTAATGTTTTTGATAGTTTTAATTGAGGTGTTGGTGAGCCATCTAAGCTGGGTGGAAAAGGTGGCCCAGAAATGTTCTAAATAAATAATAATGGCCCACAACATTTGTCCCAACATACCTTCACTCCTACTGCAGAAGAAGAAGAGTTGGATTTATACCCCGCCCTTAACTCAGGGTCTCAAAGCAGTTTACAATCTCCTGCCCTTCCTCTCCCCACTACAGACACCCTGTGAGGTAGGCAGGGCTGAGAGAGCTCTGAGACAACTGCTCTTGAGAGAACAGCTCTGAGAGAACTGTGACTGACCCAAGGAGGAGTGGGGAATCAAACCCAGTTGCAGCAGTAGACTCTCCTTAGCCTTTATGCCCTGTTTGTTGCCCCTTTAGGGCAACCAGTGAAACAGAATACTGGATTAGATGGATGGCTGGTCTCCTCCAGCAGGGCTCTTCTTATGATCAGGGATTGGAAGGGAAGTGGTTTTGGCTTTTCTCATAGAACTCTGCAAAGTCAGGCTAATCCAAGACCACGGGAAGATCAAACATGTTCATTTTGGGCAATGACAACTCCACAAAGATCCTCTCGAAAGCTATCATCCTTGCATGGCCTTGGGGTCTCAAACCCAGAGTTACCACTGAATCCCCCCTAAAACAAAATGTTGACCTGAACTTTGAGCCTCTTTTACAAGCAAAACACCGGAACAATATCTAGAGAAAGGCTTAAAAGAGGTTTGAAGTTCCCAGGGAAGGGGATGGCATATTCTTAAACTGCCATTGCTGGTGAGCATTTAGAAATTTCCGCTTGTGCCAAGGAGAAGAAAAAAAATCTGGAGGATTTTCAAAGGAAGGCTTTGATAAGATTATCAAAATTTCTGCCAGCGGAAGATGACGCAATTCCTGCTGGTCTCTAGGAGCTGCAGCGGGTCTTGAAGATACACACGTAGAGTTCAGAAAGAAAATGGAAGAAAGAAACATCAGTGAACGCTGCTGGACAGAGACCTGTCAGACAGAAGAGACTGTCATGTCTTCCGGGCAACCTGACAGTTCTGATGGCAGCTTTGCAGATGGAACCTTATTGCAGGGATGCGCAGGGAGCCTAAGCTGATGGAAAGCAAAGCAAATGGAAACTGGCAGATAAAAATGTGCCTGAGAAGAGAATGCATTGTGTGGTGGGCTTTTTGCAGTCATATATATATGTGTGTGTGTGCGTGTATACTCCGGAAGATGGACCCAGATGCAGGTTGCCCCCAAATGAACTCGCCCAGCTCAAGAACTTCCACTTGCAACAAGCAGCTTTGCCTTGCTTGGAAGAGGTGCAAGCCTTGGAATACTTTTCCCCTCCAAAAAAGTAACAGATTGCAGGATTTGGATCTTGCCGTTGCTCTGAGTACTGAAATTAGTGTTTTTATCTCTCACCGTGTAACAAGTGAAGATGTACGTACGGCATGACAAAAGAGCATAATTTATTGACCATGTGGGTAGGTGAGAACACATGCAGAGAACGTGTACAGATCATTGACATAGAGTTTTTTTAGAAAAAGAAAAAGAAAAACTTCCCACCCAACCATCTACATTCATAAATGAATTAGAAATAGTGACAAAATGCTACAGCAATGCATGAAGGAAGAGATACAACTTATACTTTCAAACTCCATGGTAACACAACAAGTCGGTAACTAAGGGCGGAGCAATAGCAGCAATGGCACACTGCAAAGCTAGCTATGGCTGCCTAGATTGCTACACTTTAGTACACATTTAATATGCCAATTGAATTTCGTCTGATTTCCCCAAGGTAGGGATGTGCAACCTATAGCTCTAGAACCAAATCTGGTCAAGTACAAAAACAAATGGGGCTGTTTTACAAAGAAATGCAAGTGAGGTATATTGGTGGGTTATGTGGGATCAAACCAGTATGCAAAGGAAATGGCCACCAAAGATTTTTATTGGACTGAAGAGCTTCTTAGAGGTGCTTTACAGAAAAAGACATGATAGAGGCGAACTTTTGCCAGTAATCCAAGTGCGGACTATCCACAGGCTTATGTTAGTGCACTAAAACAATTATGCAGGGTGCTCCTGTATGTGTTTATTACTTGTTGTGGGACCATGTGTGTGTGACAATTCCCAATAAAGGACTTGCAACAACTGGGCTGATGAAACCTTACAGATTATTAATCAACACGTCAGTTATCAGTAATATTAAACTGTATTATTTTCCGTTACACTACTGGGCTTTCTTATACTGGCTCCTTGTTGATCTATGGCACTGAATTTTGATGTCGTTTAGCTCTTTAAATATGAAAGGTTGTTGACCTCAGTCCTAAGAGGCAAGCATCAACATGCAGAACGTGAGCAAAAGAAACCAGCCAGAGACAGCTTGGGATGTCTACGAAACCACAGGGCGCCAGACTTTTGCATCCACCTCACTGAAATCCCATTGTGGTAAATGGGGCTGAAGTAGCTGAACTACACACAGCACCTCCCTTTACTGCCAGCCGTTAACTCTCCCTGCCATTTTTTTTTTGCTTTTACTTCTGGCATCCCGTCCCAACATCTGGCAGAACTCATTTCCACTGCGGCGAGCCAATTAACATTTCCACTCAAATGACAGGAGGACCTTTGCTTGAAAAGGTGCTGACCCATCTTAGAGACTAAGGTTTGTCATTTCTTCTCTCATTTCAATTCATTAGTGGCACATGTGCTGGAGAATGCAAATGGCTTCCACAGTGAGAGAACACTGCATAGATTTTCTTACGACCCAGGGGAGGGGGACCCTGCTTCCTAATGAAAAGGAACCCGTGCCTTCATCAAGCAATTAAAAAATTGAATCATATAAAGATCATGTGATCAGAATGCATGGAGTAGCGTATGCCTAAGACTTCAAAACCAGCCACTGAAACAAGCACATTACCAGATGAGTAAGGCCACCCATGATGGCCAGTGTTCCCTCTAAGCTGAGTTAGTGTGAGCTAACTCACAGTTTTTTAGCCTCCAGCTCACACCTTTTTGCCTTAGCTCAGGAAGGATGGCTCCAGAACAAACTAATTTACGCAGTAGCCAAATCGCTTGCTCACAACTTTAATGCCAGTAGCTCACACAGTAGAATTTTTGCTCACAAGACTCCACAGCTTAGAGGGAGCATTGGCTCTAACCAATCGTGCTTGAAATGATTGAGACAGCAAGGAACAAGTTTGCACAGAAGAAATGTGTATTGGATGATGGCCAATAGCCACCATTTTGCAACATTATGGCTTAGTGTACTCATCCATGTTTCTCTCTTGAGGACCAGACCATCCAGTGGAGATACACATGGGTAAATGGGATGCCACAGACAGAATTCAAACACAGTTCTTTTCAAAGGAGCCATATCACACACATATACGATAATCTAGTAAAGAGAGAAATCAAATCTTGTACATATGTGAATGACCCAGCCTTGTAGTGGAGAGTTCATATTCTCACCTTGCACACGTGGACACATGTACTTGGGAACACCCCCACAAATTCACTGAGGCTTACTTCTGAATCAACATGCATCTCATCCAGCTATTGGTCACAAAGAAGCTACCTATGAAACCAATGGCATACAAACTCTCTTTGCCTAATCTCCCTCACGTGGTTATTCTAACGATGTAGGATGACTGTTGTAACACACTGAGAAATGCTACTGTTTTAAAAGGATACTGCACTTTGTATCTCTGTATGAGTCACTGGTATCAGATATTTCAGCTGCATCTCTGTACTGGGTGCATCAAGTTCCATCACTCCAAATACAGACACGCAGCAGAACTACCTGTCCTCATGTAACACGGCCTGTTATATCAATAGGGTTACCAGCCTCCAGGTGGGGCCTGGGGATCTCCCGCTCTTACACCTGATCTCCAGCTGACAGAGATCAGCTCCCCTGGAGAAAATGGCTGCTTTGAAGGGTGGACTCTATGGCATTGTACCTTGCTGAGGCCCCTCCCCCAACCCCACCTTCTCCTGGCTCCACCCCCAAAGTCCCCAGGTATTTTCCGACCCAGACTTGGCAACCCTATATATCAATCTATGGGTTACTCTTCTATGTTTTATTCCCATCAGTAGGTGAATCCGGATACACACTATAAAGTTGTACCCTCAAAAGGTAATGTTAGAATCCAAATATTGCCTTTTTGAGGTAGAAGCTGGATGCTTTCCTTGAATTTTAATTCAGAAAACAACAAATCCTGACTACTAGCCAACAGGGAAACACTGAGTTAGGATTTAAGAATTTTTAAAATTGTGTGTGTCTGCCACAGAGGCACAAAATAAGAACAACCTCGTATTTAATAAACAGCCTCCTTCATGCACAGAATTATCATCAGTATTATCAATATTTTTCTTACTGAATTAAGAGAGACATGAAAGCAATCACTGTTTTATTTTTTTCTCTTGTGCCTCTTGTGCAAGAAGTGATATTTCAAGCTTGGTCTTGACAGGGTAATAAATGCAATTATGACAATTTGCATATTAAAAGACATGATTATGATGTCCTCATTTACAATGAAAAGAATTCCCTTCACAAATGTACTTATGTCAGATCTTGCCTAAATCTGAAATCAAGCTGTGTCAGGCTGACAGTTTTAAGAATCTTTTTACGTTTCCCCAAATCTCGTATTAATCTCTTTGAAAAGGCAGGGGATTGAAAGTAACCAGCACTTCCAATGTCTTAATATTTATGCAAGGCAATATAATACAGTGCCAGGACCCTCCTTTCAGCCAACTATTTTGAAAAGGCATGCTACATTTTCAGTCTCCACGACTATCTGCGTAAAATATTTTGCTAGTTTAATTCAAACGGATGTCAGTAAAATGTGATGAAAACAGAAGCTTTCCTTTCTTGTGGATAGAATAGCCTGTCGAAGGCGATCAACATCATTGGTGAGCTTCAGATGGAAAAACTTAAAAATAACAATGCCAACTGCACAATAGCCATGCCGTAAAAACAAACTCTGGTTTTGAGGCTCTACAGAATTTGTGCTCGAGAGCCAAAAAAAGAGAAGACCCTTAATTACATGGTGGGTTTAAGGTAGGGTTGGGCATGAACCTAAGAATTCTGGTCCAGGGTAAAGGGTGGCCCCCGAATTGAACCCTAAGCCAAGCCAAAACTGCCCTGAACTGAACCCCTTTCTCCTGCCTGCAGCAAGCCATTTAAACCTAACAGCTGATGGGCAGATCCACCCCACTGTTAGGTTTAAATGACTGGCAGCGGGGCTAATTTTGGGCAGGAATGCATAGGAACGGAGTTCCGGCTGGCTCCTGAGTTGGCCACACCCAGCAGGAACTCATTAGCATAATAGGCCACACCCAACAGCAGAAACTCAGGATTGGCTACATTAGGGGTATGTGGCCTAACATGCAAATTAATTCCTGCTACAAAAAAAGCCCTGGGTTTTCACAACAAACAAGGTAAACAGAATAAGAAGCAAAAGGTGGGTGTGGCTGGATGACCACTCTTCTGGTAACATGGGGGTGTGGCCTAATATGCAAATAAGTTGTGATGTCCGTGGTGTGGCCTAATATGCTAATGAGTTGTTGCTGTTGGGTGTGGCCTATTATGCTAATGAGTTCCTGCTGGGCTTTGTCTACAAAAAAAACCCTGACTGGCAGCCATTCACCAGTCATTTTTGCTCCCCCCCTTCCAAGTGGGGGGAAGTGAAACCAACTGGTCAAGTGGCTCGCAGCCATTTAAACCTAACAGCTGACAGGGGAACCCACATTGCTCAGCTGTTAGGTTTAAATGGCCCAAACATCTGAACTGGACAAAGTCCAGTAAATATTCGGGGAAGGGGCTCTAAACTAGGGCAAGTTCATGCTGAATTTTGGCTCATGAACCAGTTCATGCCCATCCCTAGTTTGAGGACAAGGGCTGCCAACTGTATTTAGCTATTTTGATAAATGAGTTGAAATGTATTTGTTTGTTTTTGGAAGAATGAGGCTTGAATCTTGGCCAGTTGCTAGGATGACCATTTATGAAGTTAGAATGTGAGAGAAGGGATCATTTCTCACTATTTTAAGGGTGCATGCACACCTGGTTATAGTGCACTACACATTAATCCACTTTAGTTTGATGGGGCTTCTGTTCTATCCTCAGATTACCACACATACAGGAATTCTTGTGCATTAACATTAGAAAGCCATGTAGTTGTGCATCTGGTCTCACACTTTAAGAGTATTTACCCAATGCCCACTAGCACACATGAACAGCATTTGCATACCTGAGATTTTTGCTTTGAAGAATATGGTGATGCTGTGGGGGTTCAAACTACCAGGGCTTCAAAACGCAGATATTAAACTCTAAATGTCATTCTAAAATTCTAATTGTGCAAGCCTCTAAGCTAATGTTTGCCAATATCAGTCCTACTTCATATTCAATGGAATTTACACGTTGCTTGCAGCTTCGGATCTCAATGAAAAACGTAGCTCAAACTGAACCCTAGAATATCAAGTCAAAAGTTGATGAGATTTAAATTAGTAACAGCCAAAGCTTTCCTTTAAGGAAAACATTATTGATTTTAAAAAGAGCAACTTAATGAAAAAGAATGGGATTCATTTGGACTTCCCATGAACCGCATGAGTGATTCATTTATAAATAAGGACACGCACCACAGCAAAATTAATAAGCAGGCATTATTTACATATTTTGTACCATTTAACTACACATTCTTGAAGTCAAATCACCCAGGAATCATTCTCTTAATTGGAGTTTGAGCATACATAAAAGAGAAGGCCAGAAAAGCAACCACAAAACAACCGCCTTGACTTCTTTTTTTGAAGCTCAGGAATTGCTTGGCCTTCAGCTCCGAGACCCATAAACGTGGGCAGCCTCCTTTGCTTGATAAATATCCACTGGGTTGTATTAAGGAAAGACAGTAAATTAGATAACAGAGGGAAGATGGTGCACAGGTTGAATTCCTAGCTGAAACATGCTGCCGCCGCCGCAATTACACAGGTCTGAAAACAGAATTTGAACCCAAGTCAACTACAAAGTAGGGTGAACTACCCAATCAGTTTAGGTCGATGCTTCCCTGTCCCCATCCATACCCTGCAGGACTATAAATCTTATAAACATAATCTGTGTGATACATTAAAGAACTATGCACATCCCAAGTATGTTCTTGCCACCTGCATTTCAATTGTTTGCTGAATCTCTAGGCCAGTTTATATAATCAGCAGAAACAAACAGTAAATCATAGATAACCAGCTCCATCACTGGTGACACACTTAGCAGAGCCAGTGAGAACCTGTGGTGTTCCTAGACAAGACGTAAGGGCCTTTGAGTTTGGTCATGCCTGAAAGTCAAGCCAACAGCACCACCCACTCCTGTTCAGTAGCCAAGAGACACTACCACACTGAGTCTAATTTAGAGAAGAGACAGCCAAAGGAAGAACATGGCAGAGGTTTACAGACTGGTGAAAAGTATGGAGAAATTGGAGAAAGAATTAATCCTCCTCTTCCTCTCTTAAAATTAGATCATATAGTCAGTCAAAGAAGTTGACTGGGAGCAGGTTGAAGACAGACAAAAACATTATAAACTGTTATAAAATATTAATTCATGGAATTCTCTGACTTGGGGCATACTGTATGGCGTGGGCTGGGGCTGCTGCTGGCAGGTCTCCTGAAGAAAGGCTTTGTCACTGTTCCACTGCCAGTTTGGTGTAGTGGTTAGGACGGAGTGTGGACTCTAATCTGGGAGAACTGGGTTTGATTCCCTACTCCTCCACTTGCAGCTGCTGGTGTGACCTTGGGTCAGTTACAAGTTCTCTCAGAGCTGTTCTCTTAAGGGCAGTTCTCGAGAGAGCTCTCTCAGCCCCACCTACCTGTCATCTGTTGTGAGGAGGGAAGGGAAAGGAGATTGTAAGGGGCTCTGAAACTCCTTTGGGTAGTGAAAGGTGGGGTATAAATCCAGTCTCTTCTTCTTCCTTGTCCAGATGCTTATTTGCAGGAAAGGTGATGAGGGAAGTAGGTGTCCAAAGAATTGTAAGTATTTCAGTAACAAAAAATTTGTTTTTAGTTTTCACTTTCTGTATTCTGTACTCTTCACCTGTAAGATTTCTCTGTTAACTTGTGTACATATGTGTGTGTGTACAACATCACCACCACCCTGCTTGTTCTTGAATTCTGAGAGACTCTCTGGATTATTTCCCTCACAAATCTGCAATTCAAGTGTGCTCTGCCAACTAAGGGAGAAAGAAGGGAAGGTGGGGGGCCTTTTCCCTGTCTCAGACAATCACACAGACTACATTCAGGAGAATTATTGGCTGGCCAACAGCAGCTTATTAATATAGTTCAGATCTCTAGGTGGTAGTAGACATTTCTACAGGGTACAAGGCTGTATAGATAAATGCCTCATATGCGCATGCACAGTAGATCCAGAAGACGAGTAACCATAAAAATCACAGCCTGTATACCAAACCAATTTGTTGCTCTTGGGCCAAATCCTTAAAAAAAAAATTTTTTTTACAAAAATGTTCCCACATCCAAGTAGATATAAAAATTATCTCCAGGTATACAGACAAAATATGCTCACTCTTTGTAGGAGTCAGATTTGCATGCTAATGAAATTCCAGAGCCACTGTGGATGCACTTTCAACTGTGCTTTTTTTGGTTGCTGTTGTAAAAAAAATTCTTCCAAAGGTGTTGTCAGTTGAGCTTGGTTAACACTGACATTGAGAAAACAGCTATGCTAATACGACATTTCTCCATCCTCCAAACATGGCACTCCTGACACCTAACAATGAACCTTGACAACTTCTCTGTAGCCCTTCATGCCGGACCGTATGACTGATGTAGAGGTTGATGCCAAGTCAGTGTCATTGTTCTGGCTTTGTTGCCGCTTAGCACAACATCAGAACACACCTGCACTTTTGTGATCCCCCCAGGAAGTGTCATCTGGACAGGGGTCTATTGCATGTACAACTGTGATGACCTTTGAAGCGGAATGTTAACTCCATTTCCTGAGTAGGACTGCCTTATAAAAGCACTGCTGTATTCATTTTGTAAAAAAGGAACTGATAAAAATTGCATCGTTTTAACACAACTGTCTACAATGTGCAGAATTTGATGGGAGACAAGTATATTAAGTATCTGATTTCCCCCCCTTTAGGTCTCCTATTTGGTCTCTAGGATTGCCAAATACTGATCTGAAAGAGAAAATTGCTAGGTCTTTTCTCCTAATGCACTGAGCTGTGAAGTCATTCTGGGGTCAAACACTAACCACTTTTCTGATGAACAGGTTTGGCCAACTGTTTAATGGTCATCAGTTTTGGGCGGTAGAGGTGGGGACTTTTCAGGGAGCAAAATGCACCCCAGATCTCCCACATTGCTTACTTTGGTACCAGCCCTGTGATTCTTTCCCAAAGCCTTCTTTCCCAAACCAATCCTCTCCCATCAGAAACAGCAAAGTCACCAGGCAGCCAATGAAACCATAACACTTCTGACAGCAAACAAAGTCAGTGCAGAACAAGGGATGTTAAAGAACATGGTATTATCACTGACTTCATGCCGTGCGTGTAGGTTTTTCAGAAGTATCTAGCTGAATACCGTTAGAACCTGGATCAGCTGGAGGGTTGGTATGAGCCAGGAGGACACCAAGTTTCTCTTTACAGACCCAAAAATAGAAGTGGGAGAAGGATGGACCTCTGGCTCAGTAGGAGAGCATCTGCTTTGCATGTAGAAGGTCCCAGGTTCAATCCCTGGCATCTCCACCTAAAAGGATCAGGTAGCAAGTGATGAATTAAACCTAAGATCCCGGAGAACTGCTTCTAGTCAGAGTAGACAAAATCAACCTTGACAAACTAATAGTCTGGTGCACGAGCCCCGTTCACCTGTTGCAGTGAGTGCACGACCAACCTGCATGGATGGCGTACACGTATTTGTAAGTAAGAGCCAACAGACATTCCCTTTACAAATGAAAGCCATTCTACACAGTACACTTGAAGGCATGGGAGAATGCTAGATTCTTATCACTTCCAAATCAGGTGGCTAGAGGGAGTTGTCTTGTTAAACGCTCCCCATGTAAACAGTTCCCTGCCTGCAAAGAGATTTCTACACTAGATGATTCTCACCAATATATACTACTGTATGAAATTCAGGTCTTCCTGAATTCATGAAAGGAATCTCTCATGTGACAGAATATTTAAAAAAATTACTCTCCCACACATCCACCTTCTGAAGCAGTTTGCAGTTATACCACCTCATTCCGCATGGGGGGTAACAGAGATGAAAGCAAGGACTAACAGATGCTCCCCCCACATTATTTCCCACTAGTCCTTTTGCACATCTTTCAGCCACCATATATAATTCCAGACCACAGATGGAAATTTTAGAAAGCCTGGGAGAAAGTGTCACATCTAATTTTAATTGTTTTTATGTATGTGTTTATTGTAGCTTGGTTTTAATGATGTTTCAGTGATGTGTTTTTTCTTTGTTTTTAATGGTTTTAATGGTTTTTGGTGTGGTTTTATGATATATGTTTTTAGTCTATTAGTCACCTTGGTGGCCCCGATGACAGCAGAAAGGCAGGGTATGCATTTTGTAAATAAATGAATAAATAAAGACCCCAGCAGCAAGCAAAAGCCACTGCTGCCCAGCTAGGCCAATGCTTAGCTGCCTCTGTCTTGTCAGGATTACTCCCTCCACATGTAATGGGTCAAATTTAGTGAAACAACAAATACCATCTCTCTCTCTCTCTCTCATTGCTGTGGAACAGGGTACCAACTTCTACAACTGGAAAAAAGCTTGCCCTTCAAAATCTACAGAAATGCTGTACACTTGGTGAGAATATCCCTTTGTCAAACACTGCATATGAATGAACAGTTGCTGGTTTTTGACAGATTACTTGAAGAACTGCAAGACAAACATCCAGTTAAGGGACTTGGCTGTCATCACAACCGATTAAAAAAATTGTCAAAGTCTCTTGATCTGAATATTGCTCTCGACAGATTTGCTGGTTCTCTTAACTACAGGCACATTCTTCTTTATTAAAAAGGCAAATAACTCGGTCCCCTTCATTCTACAGAATTTGTACTTAATGTCTATAGCAAAATCTTTTATTTTGTAATAATGGTACTTGCACCCCTTCGTTCCCCCAAACCAGTTTTTCTAGTCACTCGTGAGGTACAGAATTTTTCTAAGATTGCCTGCACTTCTTTACATATGAACATTAGGACTTGTTTAATATTAGAACACTAGGGGCCCCTGAGACCAATACTAAGCAGGCTTTTCCAAGAGGCTTGCCGACTAGCCAGTTTTCCACTGGCATAACTGGTTCCCCCATTTCTGGCCAGTTGCTAGATAAGTTTTTCTCCCCTCATCATGGAGGAAACAGGATAAATGCTTTTTAGGAATCACATGTCTATATGGTCTGGTTTGGACATAAACATCAAGCACTTGAATCTCACCCAAAAATTTGAACTGTCTCCACAGGGGAGGATAGGCTTTAGGTTTGCCTGCTTTAGGGGCCCCCAGTCTGCTGGCCCGGATCCGGCCAGCAGGGACAACCCCAACCCCCCAAGTGCTGGGACCGTGGCACTGGGCATGTTGCCAGGGGATGCTCTAGCACTCAGCCTAAAAACTCTATGGTATTTTCAAGTGACGTCATCGCGGCGCACGTGATCCTGGCAAAAAAGCTCCGTCCCCCCACTGGCAGCAGGTAGGGACCTGGCAACCCTAGAGGAGGACTAGGTTTGAGTTAACAGGTGGGATATGAAACTTCTGTCTACAGAGACAAACAGGGAAGTCGCCACTTTGTAGCATGATATTAGAGAGATTCCGTGATCCTTTTTACCTATGGTTAAAACTAATTTATCACAATTCAGCCACAATGGCTGAATCTTAAAAAGTGAAAAAGAAGAATTCCACTCCACATAACACCACTAGCCGTTTCAGTCTTCCCCTTAAAAATCACAGTCCTGGTTGCTGAATTGTGGTTTAAAAAACCCCACATACACATCCTTAGTGGAGCTCATATGAATCGGCCCACAATTTTTACTGTTATTCTCTGTAGGTGCAAATTTTGCTTTCTAATGCATGCATGCATGCACGCACACACATGCACACAGATGTTTCATTGTTTTCTACTAAACTTAGTAACATGGAACCTGAATGTTGCTTTCCCGTCAAGGAATATTTTAACCCAATAAAGCTGATGGAAAAAGAAACAAAGCCTCCAGAGTCTTAAGGCTGCCATCTCTGGCTTGGGAAATTCCTGGAGATTTGGGGGCAGAGGCTGGGGAGGGAGCAGGGGGTGGGGGTGGGGGATGGGATGCCATACACTCCACCATCCAAAACTGCCATTTCCTCCAGGGGAACTGATCTCTACAACCTGGAGATCCGTGGTAATTCTGGGAGAATGTCAAGCCCCACCTGGAAGATGGCAACCCTTTCTGGAGGTCCTGAGGAGGCGAGAACTATCCTAGTTTCCCAGTGGCAATGCAAATAATGGAAAGTACATTGCATTGAGCTAGCAAGCTGCTTTGGGTACCCCTGGCATTGTACAAATGTCCAACAGAATCTAAAATACATCCACTACCATTCAATTTGGTCCCATTTAACTTATAGATTTTTTTGTTTAAATAGGCTACTGATTTTCACCCTTTTCACGACACAGAGGGCTCCAGGCTTATGTGTATATTTCTGCTTAAAAAAAGGAGGACCATTTAAAAAATATACTTCCATTTTGGGTGGTGAGGAAGGAATTAATAAGCCTCATCAAACTGGTTTTACTGTCCTATTATAATCATATCAGGCAGCTCTGGGGTCATTTGTCTCAGCTGCTGTAACTTTGCGAAAGAAAGGCAGAAATAAATTCTCCCCATTCTTATTTTATGGAGAGCATTCTTCACCTTCTGCAGTTAAACGGTCTTGGAGGCCCTTCCTGAGTCTGTACTTTAACAGGGGCTTTAGAAAAAATATGGTCACAGTACCAGTGGCAAAACCAGGTCTGTGAACAAAGTAACTGAAGAGTACTGGACTCGGGAGACCAGGAACGGTGAAATCATGAAGCCTTTATTGAGTGATTCAGCAAGTCCAGTAGATGGTAAGATCAAGGATGCTTCCAGGGCTCCAGGGCCCTCATTATATGCTGGCCGGAGCCACACCTTCGGCCGCACCCAAAAGACCTGATAGAGGCTTAACATATGCACATGTTTGTCTTAGGTTCCCTGGAGGAGACTTTGACTGCATTGGCTCGCCAGGGAGAACCTAGGTCCCACATTGGTGGAGGCTTAGAATCCGGACGTCTATTGTTCCTCCAGATTCAAGCTCCTCTCTCTGCCTGACTATAAGCTCTGGCCATGCGGCGGGCACCATTACCTGCTGCACAGAACATAGTACATTATAGTAACCCATGAAGTTTGCAGGGTTCGAGGAATAGAGAGTCAGGCATTGGAAGGAATAAACATAGCATATTTGGGGGGGGGGGTGTTAAAAATGTGGTCACAGTTTCTTTTATTGAATACAGACAAAGGACCAATGGCACAGCATAGGGACAGATCCAAGCATCGGGCAACCTGCCTGCCACCTGATGAATCCCTACCCAACCCATGTGCTGGCAGATAAACTGGGGAGTGACAAGGTACCGGGACACATATGGGTGCTGGCCTCTCCATGGTCCCCCTGCCACCTGGGGGCAGAAGCCAGCCAGAAGCCCCTGCCCCAAGCATGCAGCTGAGTGGCTCCACACCCCCAGACCCCTTATGGGAGCCCCCCAAATGGGGGAGGCAGGCGCAACCTCCCCCCCCCCAAAGGATCCATCTCATCCAAATGACCAAATCACTAAGCTGTGGCAGAAAAGAGCAGAAGTCAAAAATACACGATAACAAAACCAAAGGATGAGGGAGGGAGAGTGAGTAAGCCAGCAAGTCGAAAAGCAGAGGCGCTGAAGGCTTGCGCAGGCTTCCTTAAATAACCCATTGGACTTCACAGGCCATGCCCACAGTATGATGCACAGCCTGACATGGCAGGCTGTGGGTGAACCAGCCAGACCCCACTTCACCTTGCCGGAGGGCACCATGCAGCAAGAACATGACTCCTTCCAGCCTCCCCTGCCTCCTGAACCACAAACAATGGTGGAGATGAGTCTTGGCCGTGCGTCCGGTTTGAAAAAAAAGGTCAGTTGACAGAATTAACAAGAATTCAGTCTCATTTTATACAATTTTTTTATAATTAAGGTCCAGTTTTTCTTTTTTCAAAATATGGTTGGATAGTCAGAGATGGAAGTGGAACAATAGGTCCAGCATGAGACAGAATGAGGTATTTACATTCATTTCAATATTTATACCCATTTATCCTAACTGGGGACCCGAAGCATCTTAGCCTCCTCCATTTTATCCCAACAACCATCCTATGAGGCAGGTTCGGTTGAGAGAGAGAGAGAGACTGGCCTGTTTTGTATGCACATGGTCCCAAGTGTACTCTCCACAAATTTCTGTTTAAAAGGTTTCTCTATCAGAGACTAGATGGACCCAAGATGTAACTTAGTAGAGGGCAGTTTCACATAGATGCATACGGAATTGGATACGAACCTTATACCAAATCAGACCCATGGTCTAGCAAGGTCAGTATTGTCTATTACAATTGGCTGCAGCTCTCCAAGGTCTCAGGTCAGGGTCTGTCACATCACCTACAACCTGATCCTTTTAACTGGAGACACCAGGGATTGAACCTGGGACCTTCTGCATACAAAGCAGATCCACTGCCACTGAGCCATGTCCCCTCCCCACCAGGTATTCTTCGGAATTTTATTCATGAGTGTCCTCGAGCAGCTTCCAATTTAGGTACTCTAAGTTGCTGATAATGGAGAATACCACGTACTGGAAGAGACCTCTATCAAGATCTCAGAGAATCACTGCCAGTCTAAGCAAACAGTCCAAGCAGACCAACTCAATGGTCTAAGTTGGTATAAGTAAGCTCCCCATAATCACAGGATGTAGTATGGACATGAGCTCCCCCTATGATCATCACCTGCATCTATCTATCTCTCTTTCTCTCTATCTATCTATATCTCTTTCACACACACACACACACACACAATTTCCAGGCTGGATTTCTATAGCAGCTTAGCTGCAGGGATAAAACTGGCCCACACTTGCTAGTAGGAAAGAGCAAACAGGATGCTTCATATGACAGAAAGGATGGGCTTGGAGAGTTATGAAGGGCAAAGGAGGGGAAAGCAATTTTTTTCAAAAAAAAGAGAGAGAGAGAGAGAGAGAGCTGAACTTGATGCTGAACAAGACAGAGAGTGCAGGGAAAGATTGAAAGAGCTGTCACTATCGGCCGCTTGCCAAAGGGCTATTTCAATGTCATTGCGTGGAAAAAATAAGACACCGGTCGTGACTCTGATTAAAGTTTAATTGACTTCTGTTTGCCTTGGCTCAGTTAAATTGCACAATAGCCATTAAGCATTGCTGGAAGCCAATAAAGGGACTCACTCCTATAAGCGCTTCTTTGTTATTCCTAGCATTTTGAAGCAATTCCCATTTAGCTTTTAACATCTGTACACTCACAAACGGGAATTAGCCCCTGCAGTGCAGGGGAAATTCTGTTTACTAGTTAAAATCAGGAAGAACTGATGATTGCCAGTTCTGGAGCTATGCCCACTCCTTGTGGGTCTAAAGCCAGTGGGGTAGCTGAGGTAGATGTGGTGGGCTGGGACATGAAAGCCTTGCTCTACCATGAAGCATCAAGTCTCACAGCCCAGCCTAAACTGTGGCAATGTAAGTGACAGAGGATTTGGACTTGAAGAAGGTAAAAGTTTCCCTTGCATGACAGTCAGTCAAATACAACTCTAGGGATGCGGTGCTCATCTCCGTTTCCATGCCGAAGAGCCAGCGCTGTCCAAAGACCTTTCTGTGGTCATGTGGCTGGCATGACTAGATGCCAAGGCACACAGAATGCTGTTACCTTCCCACCAAAGTGGTACCTATTTATCTACTTGCAATTTCTTGCTTTTGAACTGCTAGGCTGGCAGAAGCTGGGACCAGAGATGGGAGCTCACTCCGTCATGCAGCACTCAGGTCTCGAACTGCTGAACTACTGACCTTCCGGTCTGCAACTCAGCGTCTTAACCACTTGAGCCACTGCAGCCCTGATAAAGGTAAAGGTTTCCCTTGCTCACAGACAATGAATTAAGAATCTCTCCCTCTCTTCCTCTCTGCTTAATCTATTCCACTGGGACAATCCAAGCCATTAAAGGTAAGCGAGACCCAGATTTAAATCCCTGCTCTGCCATGAAAGCTTGCTGGGTGGCCTTGTCTTTACCTTTCTATGCCACCTTGTCAGATCTCGGAAAATAAGTAGGGTCAGCCCTGGCTAGTTATTTGGATATGAGACCTTCAAAGAGAGAAGAAGAAGAGACTGGATTTATACCCCACCCTTCACTACCCAAAGGAGTGTCAGAGCAGCTTACAATCTCCTTTCCTCCCCACCCCCGTGAGGTAGGTGGGGCTGAGAGAGCTCTGACAGAAACTGCTCAAATAATACCAGGGTCATGTCGAGGAGGCATGCAATGGCAAACCACCTCTGAAGCCTCTTGCCTTGAAAACCCCACCAGGCATCAACATAACTCAGTGGTGACTTGATGGCAATTTCCACCACCATCATCCTAGAAGATCATTTTCAAAAATCATGATTTTTACCATTTTAGCAAGGCAAGCTTAAGCCCATTGATTTCAGTGGGTACAGAAGTATGCAGCTCTGTTTAGGACAGCATGGTGAATGTCTATCTAGGTTTCTCTCATCTTTCTCCTCCAGATTCCCAAATCTCATCCCACTTTGTGTAATTTGAACCCCCGCAGAAGGACTGAGATAGAAGGGCGCCTGTGTGAACAAGTGGCTGGACTCAATGGACCTTTGCTCTGAGACAGCAGGGATACCAGCCAGTTTGGTGTAGTGCTGAGAGCCAGTTTGCTGAGAGCCAGTTTGGTGTAGTGGTTAAGTGCGCGGACTCTAATCTGGGAGAACCGGGTTTGATTCCCCACTCCTCCACTTGCACCTGGCTGGATGACCTTGGGCAAGCCATAGCTCTGTACCAGCTGTTCTCTCAAGGACAGCTTGGGAAAGAGCTCTCTCAGCCCCACCTACCTCACAGGGTGCCTGTTGTGGGGAGGGGAAGGGAAAGGAGTTTGTAAGCCGCTCTGAGACTCCAAGTGAGTGAAGGGCGGGATATAAATCCAATCTCTTCTTCTCTTCTTCCCTTATTTTCTGAACCTCGTGTCTTTGTTTGTTTGTTTCATCATTTATTCTGCCCTCCCCGCAAGCAGGCTCAGGGTGGATCACAGCAACAATATACAACAATATAGACACAATAATTCAGGAGTTAACAGTTAAAACAGCATGGATTAAAACAGGTAGTGCTATAAATAAAGGTGCAATAGTCTCCAAAGCTGGAGCTGCTGGGTCACTAAGATCTGTCAAGAGCCTGGGTGTGATTGTGGTGACCGCCCTTAATATGGAGGCCCAGGACACCCAGGCTGGCAGTTTCCCATCTACATCAAGCCCAGCAGCTGGCCCCTTTCCTGTTGTGCCCCGACCTAGCTACAGTAATCCATGCAATGGTCACCTCCAGGCTAGACTACCATAACTTGCTCTACACTGGCCTGCCCTTGAAACTGACCCAGAAAGTCCAACTGATGCAGTGTGCATCTTAACAGGAAACTCACAGACTGCGCATATTCAACCTATGCTATTCAGCCTAGCTGTACTAGCTTCCAGTGGAGCACCGAGTCAAGTTCAAAGTTCTGGTTCTGACCATTAAGGCCTCGAGCAGTCTGGCCCCAACCTGGTGGAACTCGCTGCCAAATAACATCAGGACCCTGCAGGATATCACGCAATTCCGCAGGGACTGTAAGGCAGAGATGTTCCACCAGGCATTCAGTTGAGGACAGCAACAGTTAACATCATGGCTGGCACCCCACCTGGACTCCTATTCCTTATAGAACTTACTCCCCCCTGAACGTGTGAAGCACTCACAGACCAGAGATGGGAGGGAGCTACAACATTTTCACCACTTGTTCTTAATTACTATATGTTGTTGGGTATTGTTTTATGTTTTTATGCTTTTAGAACTTTGTACATCACCGAGAGCTCCACAATGTTGTGATGATGGTGATGATGATGATGATGACAACAACAACAGCAATAACAACAACAATAATAATTCTCAATCTGGGCCACATAGAGATGGAGAACTTCAGCAAGGGAGGCCAACTTGATTGGATGCCCACTGCCTCATCCAGAGGCCTGGCAGAACAGCTCCATTTTACAGGCCCTGTGGAATAGTAGAAAGTCCCACAGGGCCTAGATCTCAAGTGGGAGCATGTTCCACCAGGCCGGGGCCAGGCAGAGAACACCCTGGCCCTAGCTGAGGCTAAGTAGACATCCCTTGGGCGGGGAACAACCAGAAGATGTTGGTCGGCTGAGCACAAGGTTCTCCTGGGCCTCAGATATGGCAGTCCCAGGCTGCGCAGAGCTTTAAAGGTCACTACCAACACCTTGAAATGGAGCTGGTACTCAACTGGTAGCCAATGCAACTGGCATATGTCATCTTGTGCTCCTTTGTTAGAACACAATTAAGCTAAATAAATAATTATTATAAACATTAATGCAAGATTTTGTCCAAAACAATGCACACAGTTGTTTCTTTATATACCTTGCTGTAACCACCATGCAAAGAAAATGAGTATCGCTATCCTAATTTTACAGATGGGGGTGGAAGAAGAGGGGCTGGTCCAAGGCCATCTAGAAGAAGAGGAAGAAGGGACTGGATTTATATCCCACCCTTCACTACCCAAAGGAATCTCAGAGCGGTTTACAAACTCCTTTCCCTTTCCCTCCCCACAACAGATACCCTGTGAGGTAGGTGGGGCTGAGAGAGCTCTGACAGAAACTGCTCTTTTTCAAGAACAGCTGTGCCAGAACTACGGCTTGCCCAAGGTCATCCAGCAGATACAAGTGGAGGAGTGGGGAATCAAACCCAGTTCTCCCAGATTAGAGTCTGCGCACTTAACCACTACACCAAACTGGCTCTAGGGAGTACTTGGATGAAATAGGAGTTTAACTGCTGACCTCCTGGATCCCAGCTTAGTCTCTTAGCCCCATGTTGTACCTATCATGTCCCCACCTTGGTTGTGACAGTCTACCTTTAGCCTTAACGGTGTGCATTCTCCTTCTCTGCCTGCATCTTCTCTTCACTACCTCACTGCCTGGATCACTGTGCAACAGTGAATGGATAAGTGGTGGGTGGGTTCTCTCCAATGCTCCCTCTAAGCTGTGAAGTCTCGTGAGCAAAAATTCTACTTTGTGAGCTACTGGCATTAAAGTTTTGAGCGAGCAATTTGGCTAATTCGTTTGCTCTGGCGCCATCCTTCCTGAGCTAAGACAAAAATCTGTGAGCCGGAGGCTAAAAAACAGTGAGCTAGCTCACACTAACTCAGCTTAGAGGGAACATCCTCTCAGCCACAACCAGAGAATCCAACTATATTCCATACCTTTAAAAAAATACATTTCAGCATCTGACAGCTCTCCCTGACAAAAACAGCAAAAAGAGAAAAGCGATCATGGCAGCATAAAATACTAACTCCTGCACTCAGTGTTGGTCTCCCTGCACTTCAGTACAACATTTAAAAGACCCTGGAAATACATGACTCCCCCCCTTCCAGTCTCAGTCTGCCACCAGTGCGCAAAACGGCTTGAATAATGAACATAGGCATCTTCCATTGCATTCTGAAGGTCAACTGACTTGGGATTCAAAAACCTGTCTGAAAGTTGAACTGAGGCTTTCTGGCAGGTCATCTTCTCGCTTCATGAGGTAGAAACAATTTTGTTTAATACTTCATTGCAGTAGTGGGTGATTGCATATTACCCCTGGCAAAGGTCCTCAGTAGTGGGGTGCATGGAAAGGAGGTATCCCACTGTTTCTAGGTAGGTGCAGCTCAAGTAAGAGGCCTTGAGATAACAGGTACATGACTTTGTGCTGGGGATCAGTTTCTCTTTGTGGAAATGTTCAGAGCAGACAGTAGCCCTAGCCATCTACAGGGCTAGATCTGCCCAATGCAAAGTGGATGACAGTAGCCCATAAAATCATTCAATACATGATACACCATGATACACCATAAAAAGCTCAATAAAAAATCATTTCAGAAATAATTACATAACAAGCCCCAAACAAGGGATGGGCACAAACTGGGAAAATGCTCACCTGCAGGTGCTTCCTCCTCCTCAACGTGGAGCTCCTTCCCCTCCCGGCGAGTATTGCGGGTCCCCGCTTCTTGTACTGACATAATAGTTACATAGTATTTGTCAAGATGCAACACGGCTCTCTTTTTTGCTATTAAATTTTTTATTAATTTCAAAATCTTACAAATTAATGACAATTTTTTACAGCAGGAAATGAAATTAACATTCTTTAAACTTTTTCTACTACAAGTTGCCAACTCTATTCTGCTACTATTTCATTTGTAAATTATAATCATTAATTAAGTCAGATAGATGTTGGCACACCTAAATAAATATTTCTGCCTCTCAAAATTACTCCAGTACAACTGCAATTATAAACTCTGTTTTCTATAGTTTCCCATTAGATCTTCTTATGTTTATAACCATATGTTCTATATATATTTCATTTCAAAACTAATATACTAAGATGATTCACAATAAAGTAAAATAGAAACAAAATAATACTCCATTTTGTTACTCTGCTTAAGATTTTTTACTAAATTCTGTTCTTTCTCTTTAACTGGAGTTCTTCTAATCGGCGTTCCCTCCCCCCGGGATTCCAGAGCAGTTCTGAAGCAGACTCACAAAGAGATGTGGGGGGGGGGGATCCCAATGGCCCTTCCCGTGTGCTCCCCAACACTTTATATTCCAGGCTACTTTGCTTGGGGAAAATATGAAAAACAAAAGAACAAAAATGATAATTCTACAGCTGCTATCTCCTCCAATATAGTTCTTTGCAATCTTATAGTACATTCCTCTTCTTTGGTTACCAGTTCTTGATTTCCTAGCCCAAGTCCAAGTCCAACACCTTCAGAAGCTCTTCACCAGATGCTAAATCATAGGCTGTGAATATACGTCCTTGGTGTGTGACCGATATATGTCCAAGTGCAAGCCAGCGGTACCTGTAGTTCTTCTCTGCAAGCTTTTGTGTAATTGGGCATATATTTTTCCTAGCATTTAATAT
This sequence comes from Lepidodactylus listeri, assembly GCA_029233225.1. Taxonomy (NCBI): domain Eukaryota; kingdom Metazoa; phylum Chordata; class Lepidosauria; order Squamata; family Gekkonidae; genus Lepidodactylus; species Lepidodactylus listeri. The sequence continues at coordinate 42,089,509 of JARCFY010000013.1, forward strand.
TTCAAAGGGAATATCAGGGTACAGCTGCACCAAAGTGTCTTCAAGCTTCAAACCTCTGTTCTTCCTGGCACTTTCCAAGAGGTTCCGCTTAGTCTTTACATCCTTAAGATCTGCCATAATGTCAGGTATTAACGCTGGTGAGCCCATTCGGGAGGGGAGGGTTAAGTGGAAAGCATTGTTTACCACTGGCCCCAGAAGCTGTATAATTCCTTCTAACCATTCATTTAAAGCAACAGTAAGGTCCTTGTTTAGCTCAAAGTTCAAAGGAATTCCACAAAATTTTACTTTGGTTTCCCGTGATTTGCATTCCAACAACATTAACTTACTTTTATCCCATCCTTTTCAGTTCAGCTATTTCTTTAGAGTTCTTTTGGGTGCCGGCAGCAGCTGACTCTGCCTTCTCCTGTACATCCTGTAGTTTTTTTTATTGACTTTGTCCAACTTATTTATAACAGGAGTAATGCTGTTTCTTATCTCTTCTTTTAAGTCTTGTTTTAAATCGGTCAGCATCTCCTGTAAATGTTTTTTGGTTAAAGTTTTCTCTTTTCCTCTTACTTACACAAGCTTCTGCTTCCTCTATTTCCAACGGGGGAGGAGAGTCTTCGTCCGAAGAGTTTTGGCTTTCTTGCATTCCTCTAGGCATTGTTTTAGAAGGATTCTTGCCACTTTTTGCTCCTCTATTCTTCCCCATTTTAGTAAAGCAGTGATATTTAAATTCCAGCCCATTTTTTCCCATTTTAATTTTTTTGTAGGAGCCCGACACGGAGGCTATATTGGGTGCGACTGCACAGTTTGCTCTCCCCCCTCCCATACAGCTCTTTTTAAAGGCAGCAGATGGAATGGAAGTGCCTAGAATTAGAATGCAATGGTTTTCACGCCATTTTCCAAGGAACCACTTGGATTTCTTCAGAAGCTTTTCAAGTCTTCCTCAGTGAGAAGATCAATAATGGCAGACCAACTTCCCTAAAAGATGGTTTGCTAGACATCAGGGAAACATGGAGTGTGCTGTGAGATGCACTCTTACTTCTTGCAGACTGAGATCTAAGGCACCTGTAAATTGACTGTGCTTGCATTGACATGCACCAGCATCCTTTGCAAAAGTACAGATACTCTTCAGTGGATGAGTCAAACCAAGGAAGAGTTCCCTAAAATCAGAAAATATGAAAACCCCTAGAATAAAATATTACTGGTTGAAGTTATCTGGTGCAAGATTCTGTCCAAGTACCTTCACTTTCCAAGCAATACAACCATATTTTCTTTGCCATTTTACAAAATGTATAAAATACACTACTGAAAATATTAGAGTTTGATATAAAATGCTTGGCTGCAAGCAGGTCGGCCGACCACACAGCCACCCTGGTATTCTACTTGCTGCCAGGGTTTTGGTTTTTTAAAAATCTTTGTAGCAAGGCCAGAGATTGAGAAGATTTTGATCATTCCGTGGGGTCTTAATGGGGGGGGGATATCTGCCCTGGACAGTATAAACCTGAGCCAGTGGTATAACAGTGCAAGACAGTGGTGCAAATGTGCATAGACAAACCACTAAAAAAAACAGCCTACATTCCCTTCTCATTTACTGTCATATGCAGAAAAACCAAGCCATGGAATGCATATTGGAGAGATACTGAATCACTGCCTTGCCAGGAACTTGTGCAGCGAGTCAGCAGAAACGGCCCTGTCTTTGTGTGGAGGGGGGTGGGTGAAAAGAGGTCAGGTACACTCTGGTCTGGCGCTGGCATCGTGGCTTTTTCAATTTGGTTTTAGATTATCTAAAGAAAGGCTGCCTTTGGAGAGAGAGGAAATATGCTGACACTGGGAAAGGGCAGGTGTTGTGAATACAAAAGAGGCTGCACAGTCCATCCTAGATTGCTGAAGGAGGTATATTACGGGACAGGCTGTTATCTCAATAATACTCGAAACCCAAAGGAGGTAGGCCAAGGTTCTTCAGCCTGCTATAACATCACTCTTGGAGACGGAGGCTGATGCTACAAGTTATAAGCAACATGAGGATGCTGTCAGAAATGAAACTCATATCAAGCTTCCCCTTGTCTCGCTGTAATATATACTTAACGCTTACTCGAGACATTTCTCCACTGACATCAGTCAATGGCGTGTAGAAGAAGCACGCACAACTCAATGGCAGCCCTAACCCCCACGCGCTCCAGAGCGCCATCGGTTTAAAAATAATTTGTGCACTCTCTTGGCTTCAACATCCCATTGAAAAGCCTGGCTACCTTTCAGTTAAAAGATAATGACCTTTGAAAGATTGCCCTGGTTCCAAACACTCTTGGTTTTCACATTACCCAATTGCAAGAGACTCTGTTGTACGACTCGAGACCCTCGTGGGACCAAGGCTGCAACAGACTTGCTCAAGGTAGCATCAATTCAAACAGATGGACAATTCATGGCTTTTTCAGCAGCAACATTCTGCGGGGTTCCCTTCAGCCAATCTCCTTGCCTCAGAGGAGAGCCAGCGATACACCTGACACATCTGTGCTCAAAGACCCCCTGCCTTTAAAATGACTTTTCTGAGTGTTTATTGGAAACAACAACATTAAGATAATGACAAGGCCGACAGTGAAAAATGCACAGGGGGGACAAAATAAATGAAATCAATTAGTATCATAAATACAGGCCGAGTTCTTGGCGTCCTGCACTCCAATGATTGAAACCAGCCATTCCGAAGAACAGCCAGAGTATTTTTGGTCACAAAAGAAAAATCTCAGAGAGTCTGCTGTTTTGAACTCTTGTCATAATTTTTATCATTTACATATTAATGAGGCAAGATATACCTTACATACACACAGATGTGTTCACGCCCTTTCTGTCTCCAAGACAATACGAACAAAATAGTTGTTTTAAAAAGGCATTCCTCTAATAAATAAATAAATAAGAATCCAATGATCTGATTTATCTGGAATGGTCTTTGTATCCATTTAGAAAGGAAGGACCAGCGGGTCTTACCGACAGCACTGACAAAATATATGCTAACTGAATGTCTTTGGTATTTCTTGAGGTCAGCAGTTATTCTTTCTGAATTGGTCTCTGAGCAGTTCACACAACATATGGAAAAGGCCAGTTTGACGTGACTCCTTGGCTTAATTGTAGCACTACCAGGACAACAGATGGACTTGGGTTATACATTATGATTACTCAAAGAAAACTTTATTTCAGGGCTGGACCTGAATATTCCCACTACAAAGAGTGTTCGGAATGAAGTCAGTGTCCACATTCACATGTGAATGTGAACAATCCCAACGTAATTCAGTCCATATGAATACTAGAGGCAATAACCTAAACCTGATTGATATGTGTCTGACAAATGGTATATATTAAAGTAACATTAAACTAATGTTTGCATTGTTAAATGAGAGCTTTTACCAAGCTGGAGCTGTTTGCATCAGTACCTTATATCCACAGTGTTTTATTTAACTTTAATGAAATCCTAACATTATAAAAGTAGAATCTGAAATGTCATATGAAGTGATCATATGGCTAATGAAGTGCCATAGGATATATTTGATGCATTTTACCTATACAAATAATATCACTTAGCATATAACTTCTAGTATTAAAGGCACTTCTCACATGCTACCTTATTGTAATCCTTATAACACTCCTGCAAGGTGGGCCAGTATAATTTTCCCCACCCCAGAGGTATGAGGTTCAGGCTGTAAAAGGGCACCTAGTGAGTTCATTGTAGGAGTAAGGTTTGATCCAGGTACCCTGACAATTACAGTTTGGACAATACCAGTTTTGACTCCACAGGCAGTTTAAAAATTTATCATTAATTTGCCAACCTTTGCTCTCAGTGCCATGCAATGCCCTTTTGAATTAGAGTCAAACACTGCACATCATCACAAGAGTTTTTAAATTTTTTGCAGAAAACCCTCTCTCTGCCCCCCTCCACCCGGCAGCGTCCTTCCAGCTTCATTGTTCTTAGCAGTAATTGTGCCAAGTCCCTGGAGCAGCCGGATGATTGCACAGAGGCAGGCTGGTTTAGCCATGCAACAATGCTCTGTTTTGAAATATTGGCTGGGTGGGTATATATATATATATATATATATATATATATATATATATATATATATAAAGCTAAAGAAAACCAAAGCTTGTTCTCTCCAGTTGTAAGCGTTCTTTTTCTCTTTCAAGTTTGTCAAAACACAGAGAAGTCATTGTGCATTTGATCAGCAGTGATAAGAAAGTCATGTATTATAAACTTCTTCCAAAGCATTGCTTTCATTAAAATAAATTAATACACTATTACATTAAATCCATTTTTAAAAAATCCCACAAGGTTACTGACTCTACTAAAATTCTGGTACACACAAGTCAAGCCTGCATCTACATCCTATGCATCACTGACTTGCAGCGTATGACTCAGGGGCATGGGGCACCAGGGTGAGCCTTAAGCAACTATGCAGATGAAAAGGGCTCCAAGGCCTGGCTGAAACAAGCAGCAATACGAAGGAGAACACGGCCGTAGGATGGGCTGTACTGCTCCTGACTGCAGGTAGGACACCCTATTTTTTAAATGCTCCAGTAAGTAAAACAGTGCCCTGACCTGGATGGTCCAGGTTAGCCTGATCTTACCATATCTCGGAAGCTAAGGCTGTGTTCACACATACTAAATAATCCACTTTCAATCCACTTTCAGTGCACTTTCCAACTGGATTTTACTGTGTGAACTGGCAAAATCCAGTTGGAAAGTGCATTGTAAGTGGATTGAAAGTGGATTATTTAGTGTGTGTGAACACAGCCTAAGAGGGTCGGCCCGGATTAGAATTTAGCGTTGCCAGGTCCCCTTGTACTCTGGTGGGGGGGGATTTGGGGGGCATTTTGGGGGTGAGTGGGGACTTTGCATGGAGGTGCTCTGGTATTTGGGTGGAACTCTATGGTTTTTTTGCCCTCAAACAATAGAGTTTGCCCAAATACTAGAGCATCCCTGCATGACACCCCCAATGTGATGACATCACTTCCAGGTGATGTCATCATGTCGCGGACATCGCATGGCAACATCCCTGTTTGGGATGGGGTTTCCCCCACTGGCCAGCTGGTCTGCAGTGGGGAGAAGCCCCTGAAACCAGGGGATCCCCCACCCAGACCTGGGGCCTGGCAAGCCCATTAGTATTTTGATGGGAGGCCACCAAGGAATTCCAGGTTGCTATGCAGAGGAAGGCAATGGCAAACCACCTCTGCTAGTCTCTTTCCTTGAAAACCTTACGGGGGTTGCCATAAGTTGCCTGCGACTTGATGGTACTCACACAAACAAATAAAGCACTGGTTCTTACCTTTAAAGCCTTAAACAGTCTATGACCATGGAACTGCTGCCCACCCCCCATGCTAACAGATCTATCCAGGTCATCTTCAGAGGCCCTGTTTTGTATGCCCCCCACTCACCTTCAGAAGTTAGGCTGGGGGCTACCAGAGATGGGTTTTCTTCTTCTGTTATAGCACTTTGCATACAAGATAGAAATCCCTGCCTCCATTCACCTGGCACACTTTTTTTCGAGCATAAGGTGCCAAGTGAAGGTATGGTTTATGAGGGCAAGGCGTAGATAAATGAAGGGTTCATTTCGTAGCAGGAGCTCCTTTGCATATTAGGCCCCACACACCCTGATGTAGACAGAAGAGCTCTGTAAGAAGAGCTCTGTAAGCTTTTGGAGGATTGGTTACATTAGGGGTGTGTGGCCTAATATGCAAAGGAGCTCCTGCTACGAAATGAGCCCTGGATAAATGAAACCTGAATGAGCCCAGCTCTGTTGGAGAATACTCAGTTCACAATGGTGAGGCTGGGGGCGGGCTGTGGCTCAGTGCTGGAGCATGTGCTTTGTATGCAGAAGGTCCCAAGTTCAGTTCTCAGCATCCCCAGTTAAAGGATCAGGTAGTAAGAGATTTGAAAGACCTCTGCCTGGATAGACCCTGGAGAGCCACCACCACCAGTCACAATACTGATCTGAATAGACCAATTGACATTGCAAGGCATCTTCATGTGTACATATAACACTGATATTCTCGGGCTCTAAATGATCTGGAGGCACCACAACAAGCTTGCCAAAATTCAGCAGGCCTGTGTCTGCTCAGTGACTAGATGGGTATTACCTGAGAACCTGCATGTAATCTGCCTCGAGTTCCATGATGGGAGGATATAAACAAACAAAAAAAGTACTTGTGGTGGTAAGTTCTCAGATGGGTGATTCATACATACAAGTCATCAAGTGACCTTCATGCATGTGTGAACTGGCAGACCACTGTATGGGTGCAGGGTTTTTTTTAATATAGGACATTTAGCATTTTTAATGGAAAAAAAGGGTACTGAAATAAGTGTGACTCACAGCTTCATCAAAACCAACAGAAATAACCAGATTTGATTCTCATATCTGGCACGATAGAGCTGCTTTATACATAGACACAGGCAGGCAGTTTCCATCACACAATGGCATTGCAAGAGCAGGTGCCTTGGCATAGCGATGTTTTGATATGGAAAATGTGTTAAAAACACACCCGCACAGTTAATGAAATGTGACAGACGTAAGCCTTCATTGAACGGCGAGCTCTAAAAATGACTGTAAATACTGATTCAAGATGAAACAACTGTACACAATTACTCTCCAGAGACAAACGAAATCTTTGAAAGAGAACCATTTCTGAAATCCTTTTCCAATTATTCTCCCCCCACCTCATCCCCAAAACCAGAGTGGTTGAAGGCAGGTTTCCTACAAGTACATTTGTCAACACGCCTGTCACTTCTGTCTCTGCTGGGGATAGTTCTGTGTTAAAGTTTTAAACAGGCAGAGGAAGAGAAAAGAGGACAGAGAAAAAAAAATACTGTTAGTGCTTTCCCCTTCTTCTGATGGTTTCTTTCTGGATGAGAGTTCACTGGAGATTTCTGGCACTTTCGGCAATATTTGTTTATTTGCAAAACAGTCACATTGCATGTTCTGCATCATGCGGGACCTGGTCAAAAGGATGACCATGTAGAGAGCCAAGATGGTTAGAGTTAGGGATGGGCACGAACTGGCTCATGAACTAAAGTACATCATGAATTAGGGCTGGTTCATGGTTCACAAAGCAATGTTCATGGAAGGGCACCCGGCATAAAAATGTTGCAAACTCTGGTCCTGTTCATGGCGGTTTGTTGTGGTTCATGAATGATTACATTTTTTAGACAGTCCACTCAACTAAACTGTTTACAAAACTCCAAGGCAACCGGGGGGGGGGGAGTGTTAGCCAAATTGCTCTATTTGCTTTAATAAAAGGTTGGGGAATTATGATATCAATGTGCAATTGGCATAACTACAGGATCATGACCTAACTACAGGATCATGGCCTTTTTATACCAGAGTCCCACTTTATCCAGGTCACAGAAATAGACACGGAGACGAGATTACAAAAACAGTGATCTCTTTACTGAAGGATTCTTAAACTTATAAACAATAATCAAACATTCATACACACAATACAGAACTAAGGAAGCAGAGGGTGACTGATAGGGAATAGAGAGGGTGAGTTATGGGGTGATACTCCCTGTCCAGATGTGCAGAGGTCCATGAAGAAAGGATTATGGCCTAAACCCATATCGTAAAGGGGTGGCCTGCCAGTTGGCATCAGGGCAGAAAACACATGGTCTGAGGCCCATGTGGTCATGGACATAGGCAATGGAAAACAATGCAAACAAATGGAAGGTCTTGGGAGCTGGTCTTAGGTGAGAACAAAAGACTACCTGCACCAATCAGGTGTCCCAGGAGGTGTGTGACATCAGGATGGGCAAGGCCTAGATGTAGCCAATGAGCTTCCAGAGGGGGCAGAGTTAGGCTTTAACAATAGAAGCCAGGTGTTGGATGACTCTGCTGGGGCTAGCTGAATGGATTTTATGACCACTGATGGTTCTGCCAAGGCAGTTGAATAGGTTCCCAGATACAGACAAAAGAGGGAGATGGGTCCCTGATTAGAATCAGGAAGGATTGTTAATAATTTGAATGTTTGATTGGTATCTTGGCATCCTGAAGGATGGAGCAAGGAGAGACAACAAACATAGACATGAGACGACACAAAAAGGGCTGGGTGAAGTTCTGGAGACAGAAGGACTATTTGCCAGATGGCCTCTGAATAGCCTTTAGAAATATAGATACTTCACCTGGTGGAACCCATTGTTATCCCATAAGCATAATCTCTTCTGGGTGGAGGGGGAAGACTGGAGGTTTGCTTTGAGGGTGCCTTTTGAAACCTGAATATGAAATCCCTGTTTCCAGAGTTATGGCTTGCTCTGTGTTCCAGACCCAGGAGTGTCTTACTTGGCCTGAGTTTTGTGGGTCTCTGGTTCAAGTTTGAAGTGGGGTGCCCCTTGCTATTGGGGCTACCCAAGAGTAAAGACAGCACTTCTGGCAACAGGAGGGGAATTCTCCAGCCTTGGAAACACCAGTAGGAGCCCTCCAAAGGTAAACAAGCACTGCTGGTTGCCAATAACAGTTACCATTCTGCTCTTTGGGATCAGAATACTATACACACACACACACACTCAGCTTGGCTCTGCAGCCTCTTTTCTCTCAGCTGTTAGCAGTTACAGATAGAGGCAGGGAACTGCTTAAAAACGAACTAGCAGAGCAGGTCCACTCCCCGTCAACAGGTAGAAGTGGAAGGGGAGCAGGATGCCCCTCCAAGATAGGCTCCCCGCACTCGGGGTGTCGTAGGTGGTGAGACATCAAGGCAGGCCACCCTCCAAGAGGTCATTCCTACAAGGATGCAGACAGTACCATCAGAAGGGCTACATGGAGGGCCCAGGAAGCAGTCACTTGCCTCATCAAAAAGATGACAGGTATGGAGGGCGTAGCCTTTCACCGGCTGCTTGTGGAGGATGTAGCCTTTCACCGGCTGCTGCAACTCCTGGCTCACTGGTACTCCATCCCGTCATGGAAGTCCATGACCCAATGAGTCTTGCCTGCCATACACTGCTCCACAGTGGCGATGGTCAAGGCTGAACTTTCCAGAGTGCAAGGCAAACCTGTGCACTTCACAGCAGGCCTCTGGAGCAGCCAGCAGCATGGCTACCTTGCCATCACCATCCACTGGTGGCAACCAGAGGACCCATCTGTTTGGACTGTCAGGGCATGGCCCAGGCCCCAGGAAGGCCCCAGGAAGGCCACTGGGCTACAAAGTGGTTCTGCTTTACGCACAGCACAAAACATCGCTGCCATGATACAGAATAGCCAGAAGGAGTGGGTGGGCAGTGGCAACATCATCTGTGGCTACATGAGAGCCAGTTTGGTGTAGGGGTTAAGTGTGCAGACTCTAATCTGGGAGAACTGGGTTTGATTCCCCACTCCTCCACTTGCACCTGCTGGATGACCTTGGGCAAGCCATAGTTCTGGCACAGCTGTTCTTGAAAAAAGAGCAGTCTCTGTCAGAGATTTCTCAGCCCCACCTACCTCACAGAGGGGGTGTCTGTTGTGGGGAAGAGGGAAAGGAGATTGTACGCCGCTCTGAGACTCCTTTGGGTAGTGAAGGGCGGGGTATAAATCCAGTCTCGTCTCTTCTTCTTCTACATGGTCATGGACTCCAGGGCCAACATGCTGGCAGTGGTGAAGGCTGTGTGCCTCAAGGGCTTTATCCGCCAGGCACACATGCATCACATGGTGGTGAAGGATGCTCTGGGGCTGGGGAGCACTGTCAGGGCCACCAAGGACCCTGCCACCCTTGAGATGTGGGTCTTGCTGGAAAACTGCCAGCTACCCAGTTCCGACACAGCATCAAGTCTGCCTGTCTGCTGCATGTGAGGCAGGAGGAGGAGGATGAGCCTGAACACCGGCTAATCCTGGACTTACCCACCCACTGGAACTCCATCTACGCCATGATTGCACGTTTGGTGGAGCAGAAGAGCACGGTGCAGGATGTCATTTCCATGACCACCCTGCATGGGGCAGAGGAGCTCAGCATCATCTCCAATGACTGGCTGACCCTCTCCCAAATGGTGCATGTCCTCAAGCCCTTCCAGGACACCACCAACATGTTCTGCACCCATACAGCCAGCTTGAGGCAAGTCTGATTCGAGGGCTGGATTGGGCACTGGCCTCCACACTGCAGCTGGGCCCCAAGGGGATGCCTATTCTCTCACAGGTCAGGGCTTTGGCAGAGAGGTTGCAGATGGGCATCCCCAGGTTGCATCCTCTCCGCAAGGAAGGGGAGTACAGTCTGGCCTGTATCTGTGCCTCCTGAATAAAAGGAAGCATTGCTGTCCAGAATGCAGAGTTCATGTAACAGAAGCATGAGTTCTGCAAAGAAGCACAGAGGCTACAGGCCAGTAGACATGGCAAGAGGGAACAGTAGGTGACAGAGGCTGGGGGAGGGAGAGGGAGGAGGAGCTGCAGCCCAGCACCTCTGCCTCAAATAGCCCAGCCTGGGAAAAGCCTCACTACTGGTTGTCAGTGGTGAACTGGGAGGTCAGGAGTGGCGGGGCTGCCAGGCATGCCATAGTGGAGGATTGGACAGAGGTGATGATGAGGGGGTACCTTGTTGAATCCCAAGCCCACCTCTGCCAACCCCCGGGGTAGTGGTCATGCTCTCTAGCATGGCCATGAGTCCTGCCCTCCCAACAGTGTCCAGGGAGAGCAGGTGTTCTCTCAACCAGGATACATCGTCAGCCCCCACCTCTCCCACCTGGACCTGGCCAGGGTGGATAAGTTGGCCTTCCTGAAAGTCAGCCTCCCACTGCTGGGCTGTGGACCTTGCAGGGTAAGATCCAGGCCTCCTGTTGTCCCCCTGAATGTGCCCCCATTCCTCCTCTTTTCTGGGTGATCCAGCCTATGGGTTGCTCATACGGCATTTGTTTGGGAGGAAGGCCACCTCTGCTGGGGGGGGGGGGCTCCCTCACCCAACACCGACCTCATGAAACACAGACCACATAGCACAACACTTACCTCTTGATTGCCTTAAATGGAGCACTCTGATTTCCACTGGTCTGGTGGGGCTGGGGTGCCTGCCAAACTTTCATGGGGTAACTTTGGGGAGCCCCTGCCAGAAGTTGTGTCATGTCTGCCTTTCTGTCCTTCAGAACCTGCCTTTGGAGACTTGGGGGGGGGGAGTCTGTGAGCATAGACAGGATGCTTGCCTTGCTTCCACTGTCTGCCTGGGGGAGGGGATTTGATGTCACTGGCTTTTTCCTGAGCCATTCCACAGACTCTTGTAACTGCAGCTGTCTTTTCCAGAAAAAAACTGGGGAGACCTCTTTGGGGGGTCCATAACTCGGACCCCAGAAATGAAATCAACCCCCAACTTGGAGAGATTGTATAGGAGCAGGCAGCAGGGTGAGGTTCCCTATGTGTTTGGTGTGTGTAGCTTGCAGGGGGTCCATTCTATATTTATTTATTTAGTCATATTTTTATCCCGCCCTCCCCACAAGTGGGCTCAGGGTGGCTCACAGAGGCACACAGTGTCAGATCCAATACAGTTTAAAACATTTAAAAACAACACAGCTGTAAAACAAATAACAGATAACATGCTTCCAACAATGATGTTATTCAGTGTTCAGACGGCTTCCTCCCGGGTCGGTACCCAGCCCTCCATACCTATCCGGCCCGGCTGCACTCAGGGCCAGCCCTCATCACCAATGTCACTACGCTTTTGAACCTGTGCCTGACATTTCCCCCAAAAGCACTTACCTGGCTTGACCTTAGTCCTGGTGGGTATGCAGTGCCACAGTGACACTGGTTCTACCAGGCTTGCAAAAATGCCCCCCCCCACCGCTCTTACAATTTCTATGGAGAGATTCTCTGGTTTGACCTTAGTCTATTGGAAACAATGGAGGATGGGGGCACCTTTTCTGGGTGGTCCATAACTCAGACCCTGTAAATCCAATCCTCATCAAACTTGGGGGGCAGTTAGAGAAGAGTCATCTGGAGACCTTCTGTGAGTCTCTAGTTTGCACAGGTTCCAGTCTATACACTCCTGAACCTCCTAAACCCATGCCTCCTTTCCTCAGAAAGCACTTTCCTGGGGTCACCTTATTTGGGGGTCATAATGTGAACCCCATAAAATCCAATTCTCACAAAACATGGAGGGCAGGTAGAAGAAAGTCATCTGGAAGTCCTCTGTGAATTTGGTGTCTGTAGAACACAGGGGAGGCATTCTACCATGTTACAAACTTCCTAAACTGAACCGGTTTGTCTAGCACCAAAAAGTTTGTGACAGTCCATGGCTCATGGATCACATATGCCATGAATTACAAAAAACTCCAGATTTTGCTAGTTTGTGACCATCCCTAGTTAGAATCCTGGACTAAGATGTAGGAGATCAACCCCCCCCCCCCCCCCCCCCCGGCATTATGGTCACTGGGTAATCTTGAACTAGCAATTCTATCACAGCCTAATCTACTTTGCAGGTTTGTTATGAGGACAATGTGGTGGAGGGACAATGCATGCTTTGGAGGAAGGATAGGGTAAAAATGATCCTGAGTGTGCAGTTTTCCAAAATTAGCTACATCCCCAGAAGTCTAAGATTCCGTTTTCCAGCCAGCTGCGACAGTTATAAGTATTTGAAAGGTTGTCACATAGCGGAGGGTTGGGAGCTGTTCCTGTTGGCAGCAGAGGATAGGATTCGCAATAATGGGTTTAAATTCAGGGTGGAAATGTACCAGCTGGATATTAGGAAAAATTTGTTTACAGTAAGAGTAGTTCAGCAGTGGAATTGGCTGCCTATGGAGGTGTTGCGCTCCCCCTCACTGGCAGTGTTCAAGCAGTGGCTGGATGAACATTTGTTATGGGTGCTTTAGTCTGATCCTGCATTGAGCATGGGGTTGGACTAGATGGCCTGCATGGCCCCTTTCAACTCTATGATTCTATTATTCTAGTTAGACCTTTCTTGAATGTTATTTTTTAATGGCAGTCTCCACCTGAACTTGTGTTGAGTGGCTTGCTACCAACCTCCTAACCTCCTATCCTCTATCAAAAAACCAGTTTAAAACAATGAACTGTTAGTTAACAGCCATTATACTATTTGGGATAGTTGTGTGTGTGCAAAAGTGTATTTCTAGATCTTCCTCATATTCCTGTGTATAGAATACACTGAAAAGATCCTGAAAGAAGCCCTGTTCACAAGTTACAGGGAACACACATTTAATCCAAGAGATTAATGTTCAAATGAGAAGAAGAAGAAGAGATTGGATTTATACCCCGCCCTTCACTCAGAGTCTCAGAGCGGCTTACAAATTTCTTTCCCCACAACAGACACCCTGTGAGGTAGGTGGGGCTGAGAGAGCTCTGAAAGAACTGCTGCAAGTGGAGGAGTGAGGAATCAAACCTGGTTCTCCCAGTGCACTTAACCACTTAAGTCTGTGCACTTAACCACTAAACAAAAAGTTACAGCAAATGCACATTCCATAAAGCCCTGTTCATAAATTACAGTAAATGCACATACAATACATGCACAGTGTACACTTTATTGTTCCTTATACATGAGTTGAGTAATTCTCAAGTTACTTTCAACCCATGCACAGCTGAACGCATGACTGACTCCCCATATATATCCAGATATTGGTCCCCAGTTTCATTTGTAAAATGAACAAGCATTGACGCATTCTTACAACCAGGTCCATGCACTTACAGGCAGGCTGTACATGCTTTCATTGTAACATGTAAACAGGACTAGTTATGCCAAGAGATAACCACACATGCTTGCTGGAGATTCAAGGTGCCAGAGACTATAGGCACATGTATTACAGAGATGACTTCTAGTAGGATCTTTTGCAACGAATTAGTGAGTTTATGTGATCTGCATTCTAGAAAATCCCCTACATACATGATTTTGAACACAGCACTCCAAGAGACCTGAATATAGTGCCAGCTTCCTGGGACCCCATATCTGTTGCATAGGGACAGTCAACTCTAAGCATCTCTAAGCAATCCCTTCTCATGCTTCTTGTGACTCTCAACTAAGCAGGAGCATTGTAGCCCATATTTAACAGCAGAACAGTCAGTGATTTTTCTAGTGAGGACCTAACCAATAATTACATAATTCACCTGAAAAACCAATCACAAAATAGTTCACTTACAAGACATTATTGATGTGCATCAGTTCATCATTCAGGTCAATTACAAAGATCCAAGAGTTAAATCTCTTCCTCCCTGCAGAATTACTGCCATTCACCTTCAACATAATTAGGCCATTGTTGCTTCTGTCAGCTAAGAGTGCTTGTGGATTTCTAATTTGGAATGTCTCCTACTTACAGAGGACTGTTAAGTTCCATGGGGTTTTTGTCTTGTACAAAAAGGGTCCTTCACTTTTTTTCCCCATCAAAGGCTCATGAGTGTTTCCTTGAATGGTTTTTGAAAATCAGGTTACATTCAACTTGGTTTGTATTGCCTTCTAGCCAGCCCCTGCCAGATATGATTTGCCTTTAAAAAAAACCCTGCTGAACTTGACTAACATGGATTGCAAGAGAGGCTGGTCTTGAAAAGTGTTTTATAAATAGCCAGAATGTTTGTGTATTATTTTAGAACATGTGGGACCTGCACAGACCTAAAAAATGGCTGAATACAGACTATGAGGCCACCTAAGGTAGCATTTAAGTACCTCTGTGCAGTTACTCTAAAGGTTTTGTTAATTTCAACAAGCCCAAAAGATGCCTGCAAAGCAAGCCACAGTTTAAAAGTATGATTAAGAGGCATCAATGGAACTGGGTTGTTGAAGGAGTACATACAGAAAGTAGAAGGGACAGCTCCTTTATCCAGATGTTATACAGCATGGAAGATTTCCTTTCTAATCCAAGGGCTTGGGTATGGTCATCAGGGTCTGCTAATTTATTCCCCCCCCCCCCCTTTGAATTGCAGAAGCTCCTCAGGGCCAGTTTGGTGTAATGGTTAGGAGCACAGAAGTGCTGCCAAGTTGTAGCCAACTTATGGTGACCCTTTAAGGTTTTCAAGGCAAAAGATGTTCAGTCGTGGCTTGCCATTGCCTGCTTCTGCTTCGTAACCCTGGACTTCCTTGGTGGTCTCCCAGTTTGGTGTAGTGGTGAGGAGCATGGACGCCAGTCTGGGAGAACCTGGTTTGATTCCCCACTCCTCAAGAGCAGTTCTTGAAAGAGCTCTTTCAGCCCCACCTACCTCACAGGGTGACTGTTGTGGGGAGGGGAATTGAAAGGAGATTGTAAAGGGGCTCTGAGACTCCTTTGGGTAGTGAAGGGTGGGGTATAAATCCAATCTCCTCCACCACCACCATATATGGCCTTCAGTCAGAGCCTGCTGCAGGTTTGGGAGGCCCCGGTCAAAAATTAACTCTCTTGGGCCTGCTGTGCCCCCATATATGTGGCGGCTGGGCCAATCTGAATAGAGATGAAGCAGGGCTCTTCTATGTTGCTTCCCCAACTATAGCAATGGTTTGTATATGCATAGCTGCTGTGCCCTGTTTGGATGAATACACATAGGAGAGGGTGTACTTGGTCAGAAGTGGAAACAGAATGAGCATGTTCAGTCCTGCTTTTCCTCTTAAGGAACTGAAAATAAAACAGACAATATCATATTGCTCCTGTAAAGATCTACAAGGTGGCCTAATTTGGAATACTGTGTGCAGTTCAGTCAACATTTTGCAAAGCTGTAAAATGTACAGAAGAGGGAAACCAAGATGACAAGTTGTTGGAGGAACTATCCATTAGGAAAATGCTGAAGGGACTTTTGACTTTAGAAAAGAGCCAGCTAAGAGGCAACATGATAGAGGTTTATAAAATAATGCATGGGGTAGAGAGAATGGACAGAAGGAACTTTCCCCTCCCTCTCCAGAACCTGAGGACATCCAGTTTAGTTGATAGGCAGTAGATTCAAAATGAACAAATGAAAATACTTCTTTACACAGAGAATGATTGAAATGTGGAATTCACTGCCAGAGGATGTGGTGATGGCCACAGCTTTAAAAGGAGATTAGATAGATTCCTGGAGGATAGGTCCATCAATGGGTACTAGCCATGGTGTCTACAGGGAGCCTCCAAAATCAGAGTCAGTAAATCTCCTTCTAGAAGGCAACTTCAGAGGGAAGGCATCAGCCTCTATGCCCTGTTATTAGACCTCCAGAATAACTGGTTGGCCATTATGTTAGACAGGATGCTGGACTACATGGACCACTAGTCTTATCCAGCAGGGCTCCTCTTGGGTTCTCTACAGCAATATGTCATTGTGTCTCTTTCTCACACACACACATGGCCAGTGGGCCTTTGGTTGTTGTGGGCCACAGCAATTGACACTTTTGCCCTTTGAAAAAAACAGTCTTGCTTTCAGTTGCCTTGGGTTATCTGTTGGGATTTCTTGGCTATGGATCAGGTTGCTGATACAGTGTATGAATGGCACTGGCTTTTATGGGACTCTAGATTCCCTGCAGTCAAAAAACTTCAAGAATGAGGTATAAAATGTTCTAATAAGAATTAAAAAATGGATTAACCTGCAAGGAAAGTGGGTTGAGATGACTAAAATCCCACCCACTCCTTTGTCACCTCATAGGAGAAGTTAGTAACTGGAAGAAAAGAAAGCCCCGTCTTGAAACTAAGTCAGCAGCTCTCCTGTGAAGCCCTGGGGCATTTCGCAGCCCTTTTCCTTTCTTGTTTTCTGGTTGCATACTTGAGAAATAAATACAAATTATGTTCTAAACCTTTCCCATATATAGGTGGGCCTAAAACACACAGACAATCGTTGGGAAAATTGAAGTGGGATTCATGGCAGAATTCACTTAGGGTATAGCTACAGTTAAGATTTGGAACTGGTTAAACAATGTCACCTTCCTCTGGAGACCTTGGGAACGGTAAGTCTGGAAGAGCACTAGGGTCCTTAACATCTTCACCAGACTATAATCTCCAAGATTCCATCATGATTAAACTGGTAGACAATTCATTTAATGCACTGTTTGTCCATAGACGTTTTTGAATCCTATCTCTTTAAACCTCCACAAAGCAAAGATTCCTGCAGGATTCCAGTCTGAGGAGGAAAAGTCAGCTAAAACATCTTGCAATCAATAAAAACATCCTGAATCCCCCACCCAATAAAAATCCTTTACAGGGCAAAAAAACTTCATCCAATAATCTAATCTTCCATCAAACCTTCTGGACTGCAATTAACAGGTTTTGCCTATCAACCTGTTGTCCTTAAAATAGCAGCAGACTGCAGAGCCCAAGGTGCTTAAAACTTCAGGTCATTGCTAACGTACACTCTGTGTGTGTGTGTGTGTGTGTGTGTGTGTGTGTGTGTGTGTGTGTATGTGGAGGGGCTTATCAACAGACTCTTCTCATTAAAACACAAGAAGCTAACAATACAGTGCTTTTGTCTTGTCTCTTCTCAGGTTAAGAGGGCAGATTGTTATCTTTAGAGAGCCGGTAGGGATTGCTTGGTGAGTTTTGTTCTTTGATGAGACAGAAAAGCAATGCTTCAACAGCTTCAAGGGACCAGCTAAACAGGTATCATTTCCTGAAGGAGGAGGCGGATAGCCTACCCAATAGAATCTGTTAGCTTTGCCCACTGCTAGGAACAGAAGTGACGAAAGAATGCAAGCAGCATCAATAGGAAGTGTTTGCAACAAGTACAATCTTTTGAAGAACAAAATATTGTGAGTTATTTCGGCTCTGCCCTAAGAAAAGTCTGAACAATTCAACAATGCAGTTCCCCCCCCCCCATACACACACACTGGGACCTCTGCTACATGAAACACTGCAGACTGCAATTACAGTTTCTATGTAAATATCAAATCAGTCAATGCTACAAGAAATCAACCCTGACTGTTCCCTGGAGGGCCAGATACTGAATGAGAACCTCAAATACTTTGGCCACCAAATGAGAAGGGAGCACTCACTGGAGAAGACCCTGATGCTGGGAAAGAATGAAGGTAAAAGAAGAAGGGGACAGCAAAGGATGAGAAGGCTAGACTGTGTTGTCGATGCAGTGAACATGAAATTAAGCAAACTCCGGAGGATTGCGGAAGACAGGAGGGCCTGGCGTGATGTGGTCCATGGAGTTGCAAAGAGTCGGACTTGACTGTGTGACTGAACAATAACAAGTAAATATCCACTTCCGTTCACAGTAGACCTTTTCCCTTCATGCACAGCTGGTTCTCTGGATTGTGGCCCCAGCCTTTTGATCTCTGATATGCACCAGCATAGTGAATTCTTTTTGGCATAAAATTAATTCATGATATTCTAGTTGACATGGTCAGCTTACCATGTCATGCATTTTTGTATAACATGATTTTCTACCTGCCAGTCTTCTGCTCTGGTCTTATTCTTCCCTTCTGAAAAGTACCCAACAAACTATAATTGAAAAACAGACAACTTCCTAAATCAAATGGGACTCTGACCCAAATCAGGAGGGGACGGAGCCATAATTCACTCTGGCACCCTAATTAATTATCACACAGATTGCTTATTGATTTTTTTGTATTCGCTCCGATGCTGTATGAAGCTTACTCATTTCATACAAAGTGCTGACAGAATGAGGAAAAGCTGGCAGGTCAAAATGTATCTAAGCGCTCAGAAACACAAAAGAAGGAATCACACAGACACGTGATGATCAAGACTGCAGACTGACTGTCCTCCAGGACAGTTTTTTTCCAAATGCAAAACACCACCCAGCAACTCAAAGAAGCCTTGCCGTACCATCAATTAATGGAATTATCAGGAGCAAAAGCATTTTTCAGGGCACCAGTCAGGCTCTAATCCTAGAAGAACAACCCAAGATTTCTCACAAAGGGTCAGAGGAAGTAAAGGATCAGTTTGTGATTCACACAGCCATAGCATTGTGGGCAGGGCCACAGGTCAGTGGCAGAGCATCTGCTTTACACGCAAAAGTTCCCAGGTTCCATACCATCATTTCCATCTAAAAGGACCAGGTAATAGGTGGCATAAAAGATTTTGGCCTGAGATTTGGGAGAGCCACTGCCGGTCGGTCGGAGTAGACAATACTGGCCTTGAAAGACCAATGGTCTGACTCAGTATAAGGGTGGTGATTGGTTTTTTGGACAAAGAGTTGTGTTCTAGCAATCACTGAGACATTTGAGAGCTCCTGAGGTGGACCATTCAGATAGCTTTGTAAGGCAGAATATCCTTGGTCTCCCTCAGCGGGGGGGGGGGGGGGGGGCAGAAACTTTATGAGTCTGGATACAGGTCACTATAGGGAACTAACTACACTCCCCTTTCCTGTTAACTCCCAGACTGTAGTTCAGTTCTCCGGGCTAACCAGTTTGTCATTGGAAAAAAGACACTAAGCTGCCAAATTCTGGCTTCTCATGCTTTCTTCCTCCATCTACTCCATTTGATCCCACCTTCTTGCTTTATAATCTATTATTGCTTTATCATCTATTACCTCAGTGTGACAGATGGAAGAAAGTGGGCTCGCACACTCCATGTACCTGCTTGCGCATGTACCTGCTTGCAGTGAACTGATCATACACTTTCCCAAGAGATTCTTCCCCACCCCAGAGGCTCTTTATCCATTTAGAGGCACACACAGGATATTTTAAATATGCGCTTAGCTGGAGAATCCATCAGGGGGTATCTGGGACTGTCATAGAGGCACCAGATTTGCAGCATAGCTGCTGGTTCCTCTCCTCAGAAGAACTCCTGCAAGTTTCAAAAGATTGGACCGGAGGTCCAATTCTATGGGCCCTCAAAGAAGGTGCCTGCATTCTCCATTGTTTTCAATAGAGGAAAAAAAGGTATTTAAAGGTATCACGGTCACTTTAAATGCCTTCTCCAAGCCGTGACTCTGCAAGTGAACTCCAAAGGCATTTAAAGGGCTCATGGTCCCTTTAAATACCTTATCCAATAGGCGAGTTCACCTGGAAGGCATTTAAAGGGACTGCAATCCCTTTAAATGCCCTTTAACTCTGACTATCCAACAGTCCCAATTTTTTTTGAATATTTTCGAGATTTGGGGGGCTTGGCCATTTCAGATAACTGATAAATATCCAAATCTATATTTGGCTGAAAGAATTTCTGGAAAATACCAATAAGGTATTTTTAGAATAGTTTTTCAGCTCGGATTTAGCCGAATGCACATTTTTATTAATTACTTCCTAGTTTGCAACATCCATCATTTGCGAAGTCACACCCAAACCAACACACTATAGATTCTTCTCAGTTTGAAGGGTAAGTGCAAATTATAATTTGCAAATTATGGATGGCCACAAGCTAGGAGGTAATTAAGTAATTAATTGGGGGGCATGAAGGAAATAGAAAGCTGGACTGCATGAGGAGCCAAGTTCTTTCTTGAAGGCTCATTCTCACAGCACCAACTTGTGGAATGGCATTACATATATGCAAGCAAACACTCTATCTCCAGCCATATGATTATATTATTATTTATACCCCACTTTCCTCCTCAAATGGGGGGTGGGGCAAAAGTTGTATACAGTGTTGTTCTCCCTTCCTGCATTCATCCTCAGAACAACCATCCTGTGACACAGGCTAAGCGAAGAGAATGACTGGTCCAGCGTCACCCACTGAGCTTCCACAGCTGAGAATGAGAATCAAACCCGGGTCTCCAGATCCTAGTCTGACATGCCATGCCACACTGAAGCCAGACCCAGAGGTCAGCTTCAATGAAAGAGAAATAACTCATCTGGTTTTCCAGAGAAGGAAAAAAGACAAGCGGATGAGCTTCTGACTTTGTAACCAAAATTCAGAAAGCAGCAAGGGCCTCGGGCCAGTTGGAAAGTGGCAGGCCCAAATACTAAGCCTTATGAGAAAGCTTTTTAAAAAACAGCCTAGTGAGCTGACTCCCTGCCAACACAGCAAATGAAGCAAGTGTCCCAAGGTGAAGAACAAATTCCTACATGACCTACAGGATAAACAGCAGAAAAGTCTTTGAAACTTATGCTTGCTGTAAGATACACGACATTTTTCAGTTATAATAACTGGAGAGCTAATATTAAATTGACATGAGGATGACATTAATGATTTGTAATGACGTGAGGGGGAATCTTTTTTTTTAATATGGTTTCTTCTTAAAAGTTTAGGACAATGGAAAATTAAACATAAATGGTGCAACTTTTACCCAACACTTACCCTTGAATTTAATTTACTTTATGGACTTCATTCCATATTACTAGACAGGCTGACCTGGAATCACTACAGATGTTGAAAGGAAATAAGCGTTCAATTGATGCTTAAGCAACAGCTAGGAAACTGGCTTACAGACTAAGCAATAACAGCACCTGTGATTATAGAAGAAGAGGAGGAGGAGGAGATTGGATTTTTACCCCGCCCTTCACTACCCAAAGGAGTCTCAGAGCAGCTTACAAACTCCTTTCCCTTCCCCTCCCCACAACAGACACCCTGTGAGGTAGGTGGGGCTAAGAGAGCTCTGAGACAACTGTCCTTGAGAGAACAGCTGGTACAGAGCTGTGGCTTGCCCAAGGTCATCCAGCAGGTGCAAGTGGAGGAGTGGGGAATCAAACCCAGTTCTCCCGATTAGAGTCTGTGCACTTAACCACTACACCAAACTGGCTGGATAAGCATTCAGTCAGATCCTGTGGATCCATTCCACCAATGGTAGTGCTTTCTCATGAAGTGAGAGCAAAACTCTGCACCAAGGAAAAGTGCCACCATTTGTGGAACCCATTATAGGATCCATTGGCTGAATATGCTATGACGTTCTAAAAGTAAATGACACCATCAAAAAGCAGTTGTCTTGGGCTAACCTTAGTCTTCAAGACCATCATGAATGTACTGCAACATATTGTACATGCATCTGCCTTTGAAAATATCCAGAAACTTCTAATTCTTCACAATAAGGCTGAAAGAGTCTTAGCAAGCACCTGCCTTGAGGAGCACATAACACCTCTATTGTTTCTCAAGTCCAATTAAAAGTGCCGGTTACAATGGCTTGTGACGGGGATTTACTGAAGGATTAACCTCTTCTGCTAGGGTTGCCAGCTCCAAGTTGGGAAGTACCAGAAAATTTGGGGAGTGGAGCCTGAGGAGGACAGGGTTTGGGGAGGGGAGGGTCTTCAATGGGATATAATGCCACAGAGTCCAAAGTGGCCATTTCTCCAGGTGAACTGATCTCTACCGCCTGGAGATCAGTTGTCCAGACACTACTTGGAGGTTGAAGATGAGAAATAAACAATAACCATGATATAATTAGTAAAGGTAAAGGTTTCCTTTGCTTGAAAACCAGTCAAATCCAACTCTAGGGTTGCGGTGCTCATCTCTGTTTCCAAGCCAAAGAGCCAGCACTGTCCGCAGATGTTTCCATGGTCATGTGGCCAGCATGATTAGACAACAAGGCGCACGGAATTATGAAAAGTAAAATCAATTTTCCATGTGTTTGATACATATTAATACATTTCTTTGAAATCACATGAACACAGATATCCTTCACAATAAGAATGATCCAACAACATCCTCTTCTCTGTTCCTGGAGACTCCCTGGTCCTCTTCATCTCAAGTGTCATCCAATGCAAATAAAGTGCAACAGCCAATAAAATGTTCTTAGTGTCTTTCTTATTCTTATATCAGACAAAGGTGGGGCCATCGTAGTGCTAGACAGAAGAGATTATATCAGTGAAGTCTTGAGGCAGCTCAATGACAACCATGTGATGTCACATAGATGTTTTAATACTTATCAAACACTTGAAAAATTGAACTGACTTTTCATAATTATATCATGGTTGTTATTGTCTATTTTTTATTTAGCAATCCCATGATCTCTCTGGCTACTGTAACTACCTGGAGGTTGGCAAACCTATCCTCTGCCCATATGAACTTGCCCAAGGCCTGAAATCTGCTGGAGGTGCCTTGCTGGGCACGCCAACATCTGTGGAGATTGGACTGGTAATCATACAGTGGTGGCTCTCAAGCTTTAGAACGCTTTTCCCGGGGAAGCCCGTTTGACCCCTTCACTTTTGGTTTCCCAAGATGCTGTGTAGGATGTTTAATCCCAGAGGCCTTTTGGAGCAGGGGAAGGTTTTAACTCGACTCTGGCTAATGAATCTGATTTGTAGTTTAGCAACTTCACCTGGTTATTTAAAGCACAAGGTTTCTCTCTGCCTAAGAATTTTTTTTAAAACTATTTTATCAAATCAACATATTAGGTTTATGAAAAGTTAAATATACATCTTCAGAGACAAACTAAGGGGGGGAATTAGATGGTTACGAGGAAATTTTTATATCTGCTTACAAAGAAAGAAAGGGTTACCATTAACACTACAGCACTTCTCAGGTATACTCCAGTGGTCAACTGAGCCGGCAAGAGGGGAAGGAGAAAGACTGACATCTAATGCCTTCCCAGACTTTGCACTTTTTTTAGAATGTGTATATAAGGCTTACACACATATGATTCTTTCCATGCATACAGGAATCCTGGAACTACCCTAGTTTCCCACCATGTGGAGAACTGTGGGAATGTAAGGATCTACATATGCATTAAATGAACATTAAAACACACATTTAGAAAATGACCATGTGTACACTGAGAACAAAACTCTCCACCACAAACCTGCTCCCCCCTACTCAAGTTCTTTATACCACTGAAGAATGTCTGAAGGGGGCCTATTTAAGCTTAGCTTTTCAAAACTTCCTAAATAATTTCCAGATTTGTCTACATTTATTAGGTTTGGGGCCTCCTTCCTTCATTTGCATACAACAAGTGATCTTATTTTTTATAAATCCCCATTGTTTGACATAAAGGTAAAGGTTTCCCTTGCTCGAAAGCCAGCTGAATCTGACTCTAGGGGATGGTGCTCATCTCTGTTTCCAAGTTGAAGAGCCAGCGCTGTCTGAAGACATTTCCATGGTCATGTGGCCCGCATAACTAAACGCTGAGGCGCACAGAATGCTGTTACCTTCCCACCAAAGTGGTACCTATTTATCTACTTGCAATTTCTTGCTTTCGAACTGCCAGGTTGGCAGGAGTTGTTTGACATGTGACTCCCTTAATCTGAGGATATTCTGAATTTGCCAGTATTTTTCAGAGTCTGTTCTTGCAACTGTTGACATATGAAATAACAGTTATTTCTTGTTCTCATGGAACTGCTGATTTCGACTAGGCAAGCAAACAAATCTTGACATCTGAAGTTCAGTTAGGTTTCTATACTATCTTTCTAACCTCTTATTAATGTTTCTAACGGTAAAATATAACAAACAGATTTCTGCTTCTGAAAGTAGCTTGGTTTTGGACACTTGTAAGGAAAGGAATTTGGCAGCACCAAATATACTAATCAAGCCTTTTTTTGTCTGCCCAGTTTAAAACATACAACTCTAATACAAATTCCATTTCAGGTTTGACATCATTTTCAAACTGATGATGTTTCAAAATACTGAAATAAGAATTTTGATGGATCATATAAACCTGGATTCTGAAGTTCAATGTTTGGATAAAGTTCCAATTCAAACAGATGCACCTAGAAATGTTAGACGTGGAAATCCAGATCATGTTCAGCCCAGATCGAATTCAGCCCTATCCAAAATCCCTCGAGTGAAAGGCCCCAGATTTTAGCTTGGATCATAAGCAGGGCTGCAGCCGAGGATGGCAACTTCCCCATCTCCTACCTCTCACTTCAGCATTTTGTACCCCTCAAACTGAGGTCCCTTAGGTCAGTCAGTGGGCCCAAAGGAACAGTTTGAAGAGGAGACTGGGAGCCTGCAGAAGGAGGTGGGAATCAGCAGAAGTCCCCCTCCCCTCCTCCAACAAAATGCCTCCTTAGGCTCCAATAGCTCCAATAGCTCCTTAGGCTGTAATAGCTCTCCAGACTCTCGGGGAGAGGCGTTGTGCAGAACTGGTAACTGAGATCCCATCAATGTAAGAACAGCCCTGTAGATTAAACATATTTGGTCCAGCATCCTGTTTCCTACAATGGTCAGCCAGATGCCCTAAAATGCCTATGAGTATTGCCCAAGGGACCAAAACCCGCCCCAGCAATTTACATTCAGAGGTATGCTGTCTCTGAACACAGAGGCTCCCCTCAGCCAACATAGAGATTGATGGACTTGTTCTCCATGAATTTGTCTACGCCCCTTTTAAAGCCATTTAAACCAACGGTAATCACTACATTCTTCGGCAGTGAATTCCAAAAGTCAATTATATCTTCATAACAACCTTTATTGGCATAGTTATAACATCAAAGGGGAACTAACAATACAGTTTTGCCAAATAGCCAAGATAAAAGCTATATATTGTATGAACATTTTTGTTCATCCTGAATCCACTGCCAATGAACTTCACAGGCTACTGCCAATTTCTAGTATAGGAGAAAGTGAAAAGTTTATTTCTACAAGTTATCACTCTTAAAAGATACTGTAATTAATTATATCATTTCCCAGTAAGGTTTATAGATGGGCAATTTTCACACTGATGGGCACATTATAGTAGTTGTAGCTAGAGATACTTGGTCAGGGTATGCAAGGTTCATCCTTTTGGATTATGTATGCAGTACACATATTACTATTTGCTGGAGGGCAGGCTGCTTTGGCTGTTAAGTTTTATGAAATTGTATGCAAAGCTGCTACAGGGCATGGCAGCCTTCTAGAGATACTTTGGCTGTGGTCACACGAGCAGTTTGTGCTGATATCGTTGCGGTACCTTTCCAGATTAAAAGAGCACAATCAGAAAGCAACATCTGTCTTCTGTGCCCCAGTTGTTGCCACCCTGTTCTGCCCCATTTTGGAAGTGGAGTAATCAGGCACCAGGGAAAGTCCAGTGTTTACAGTATCAGTGCTTTCACCCCGCATTTCCAAATGTCTGAACTTCCCTGGTACAAGCTCAACCCAGTTGGAAAGTCTGATCACTCTGTTCCGTTTTCATTCCTTGTCTTTTTCAGTCAGTTAGCAATGTGCACATAACTGCATCTTCATGCACACCAGTAAGCTTACAGCTGTCCTCTGAGGTGAAAAAGAAGGGAGGAAAGGGCAGGCTGAAAAGCCTCCTTGGTCTTTTTTCATGCCGGTTCCTCTGCCTACAGCTTTGCAGCACACAGGGTGGGGAAGGGGTTAATTGAAAAGAAGAAGTTTTTTGGAGGGAAAGGCAGCCCCCTTCAGCTGTCAAAACAGAGTGGTGCTTCAAATAAGCAGTTATGTACATATGCAAAAGACAATTTTTTTAAAAATCCAATGGACCACCCACTACGTGGTTGCCCTGCAGCAATAATCTGAATGGTCGTCCATGGGGTGAGCACACAGTGATGCCACTTCAGGGTGTGCTGTCTGGTCACCCCTTCCCGTGACTATTTAAACCACCGCAAATAGAGGTGCTGCCAGATCGTGCCAAGCCTCCAGTATGACTGCAGCCTTTGAGGAACTTTAGCTAATGAAATTTGGTTTTATATTTTGCTCACTTTCTCTTCACAGCGATGTTGTGAGCATCTCTAGGACTGTAAAAGTCACTGTATCCTGAAACTTCACCATGGGGTTTGCCCTGAATAATCAATGGGTGGAGCCATTGCTTTATTCAGTGTGTCCACTGAGAGGATTTGGTGATTTACTTTTGGATTTTCTGGTAAGTGAACATAGAAGGCGGATTGTATCTGCAGAAACACCTTATTTGTATGGCCCAAGAGCCAGATCGTGCAATCAGCAGGTTATGGCTCAGTGACAGAGGACCTATTTTGCATGTACAAGGTCTCATGCATGTGCAATTCCCGACATATCTTGTTAAAAGATTTGAGGTAGCAGATGCTGAAAATGATCTTTCTTTGCCTGGCCAGAATAGAGAGCTGCTGCTGGCCAGAGTAGTCAGTACGGATCGTAACACGTCAGTGGTCTGTCTTTACATGAAGCAACTTCATATGTACTTCATGTGCATATATAAGAGCATTGTTTTACTTGAACTGAATGGTGATGGATGAGGGACTGTATTTTATTTGCCATGCAGGACAATTCAGACAAATCAAACAACACTTAGAGTTGTTATGAGGAGTGGAATTTCGTTTCCTGAAATTTACTTTTTTAGATACAGTGATTGTTTCCTCTTATTCTCTTTCAAAAGAGGAATTTTATCTTTGATTTATCCTTATAGATTTCTGTTACCCTGCACATGCACCCTTTTGTAAATTCAGCCCTTTTTTGATGTTACACATCACAGGCTGGTGCTCTAGCAGAACGATAGGAATGTTCATGAAGACACTGCATGCCTCTGAGCACGTGCAGAGTGAAATTCTGAACATTTTCAGAACCTCCCCCCCACCCCTCCTCTCTTTGAATTTCTCCTTCGATCAAAATTGAATTGATTTGAAAGAGATTCCAAATTCCTAAAATGAGGAAAAGAAATGGATTGGTGGGTTTCAGGGAGAAACTGGATAAACATGACTAGAGAATTTCATAAGAACATAAAAGAAGCCAATGTTGGATCAGGCCAATGGCCCATCCAGTCCAACACTCTGTCACACAGTGGCCAAAAATACCAGGTGCCCTCAGGAGGTCCACCAGTGGGGCCAGGACACTAGAAGCCCTCCCACTGTTGCCCCCCACCCCCAAGCACCAAGAATACAGTGTATCACTTGCCCCAGAGCTCCTATCTATACCTTGTGGCTAATAGCCACTGATGGATCTCTGCCCCATGTGTTTATCTAATTCCCTCTTGAAGCCGTCCATGCTTGTAGCCACCACCACCTCCTGTAGCAGTGATTTCCATGTATTAATCACTATTTGGGGGAAGAAGTACTTCCTTTTATCTGTTATAACCCGACTGCTCAGCAATTTCATGGAGTGCCCACAAGTTCTTGTATTGTGAGAAAGGGAGAAAAATACCTTTTTCTCTACCTGCTCTATCTCATGCATAATCTTATAAACCTCGATCATATCACCCCTCAGCCATTGTTTCTCCAAGCTAAAGAGCCCCAAATGCTTTAATCTTTCTTCATAGGGAAAGTGTTCCAACCCTTTTATCATTCTAGTTGCCCTCTTCTGCACTTTTCCCAATGCTATAATATCCTTTTTGAGGTGTGGTGACCAGAACTGTACACAGTATTCCAAATGAGGTTGCACCATCAATTTATACAGGGGCATTATGATACTGGCTGATCTGTTTTCAATTTCTCTTAACAATGGCAGAAAATATGCAATGGAGAAGATTAGGTTGAGGTTGAACTGAATCCTTCTCAACATGGTAGATTTCTCTTATGCAAGAAGCATTTTTTTAAAAGGATGCACGAACGTTCAATCATGAGATCTGTCACCTACATCCCGAGGTGGTACAGCCAAAGAAAAGCTTTACCACTTGATTCAGCCAATTGTTCTAAACTGACCCTGCGGCTGCCACCTTCTACAGTTGATGCCTAAGGCTATCCAGGCCTCCTCAGTCTTCAACAGGAACTGCAGATTGACAAAGAAGAAATTCTTTGTAAGAGATTATGAATACTTAATAGTTTGGCAAGCATGAAAATACATAGATGGATTACTTCATTTCCCTATTTTCTGCTCAATGTCCTGGCCAAGAGCACAATACAGTCAATGTGAGCTTAACCAGGACATTGCCCGTGGAATTCTTATGAGAATAAAGCTAATACTTCTCAGTGATGGGAGTGAGAATAAATGGATAGATTATAGTCTCTGTCCTAAAAATACACCCAGCATAATGAGTCTATAATCACTCTCTATAAAAGCCTTTTCCCAGCATTCCATCACACTCTAGATCAACCAAGAAACCAAACTCAAAACTATGCAGTTATGGTTTTGTTTGCCTCGTGCTGCTATCTGGGACGTGGGCAAGACCTTGTTCCAATGCCTCCTCCCCAGTGGATGCCTGTACCTTCACACAAGCTGGAGGCTGTGGTTCAGTGGTAGAACATGAATTCTGGATGACAAAGGTCTCACATTCAACTTCTGGCATCTCCATTTAAAGCAGCATTCCCCAATGTGGGGATCAGGACCTAAAAGTGGATCAGAAAGCCTCTGAAAGTGGGTTGTAGGCCAGCCATCCCTCATAGTGGCTCCTGCCCTTTGCATCTTTCTCTTTTTTTCTCCTCGCCAGCTTCTCACATTCTTATCTTCCCCTCCTTCTTTATGACAATATGCAGGGGGGAAAGCCATCTGGCAACTAGTAATTTCACGCTAGTAGCTGAAAGGGGGGCGGGGGGGTTGGAGCGTAGATGGGAGCTCTCTAGCATGCCATGGCCAAACCAGAGGAGGATAGAAAGAGGTGTGTGTGTGTGGGATCAGTCTTGGTGCTGCTCCTTCATCAGCCACATCTCTTGCCCTGCCCCCTGCAGTGCCTCATTGCCCTCCAACTGCGGTGGGAAATGTACTGCACCAAGCCCCTTGCCACCATCCTCGCCACTGGCATCTTTGTGTATCTCCTTAACCCAGCCCCTCCTTAACCCAAGCATACCTCCTCAAACTCCTGCTCTGTCCCAGCTGGCAGAGGAGGGGGAGATGAACTCTCACTTGCTTGCGATTCATAGTGGGGGCAGCTGCGCCCTTTACGTGATGCTTGTTGTTTTCTCAAAAACATCTGGTTGGGCACTACAGAAAATGGAATGATGGAACAGATCAGTGCCAAGGCCATTATTTGCCTAGGGGCACCAAAAACCTTGAGCCAGCCCTGGTTGGGTCACCATTTGAAGCAAATTTGAACTTGTGGGTCACCATACCAAAAAGGCTGGGAATCACTAATTTAAAGGATGGTAGGTATCAGGGGAAAGACTTTTTTCTGTCCAAAGTTCTGGATAGCCACTGCAGGAAAAAATAGATAATACTGAGCTAGATGGATCAATGGTCTGACTTGTATAAGTCAGGTACATTTGTTCAGTGGCTGTTGCCCCATGAAAGATTTTAATCACTCATGCAAGACAGCTTTCGATGGGCATTCAATCTACAAGGCCAAAAGATTGAACCTTGCAGTTATTGTTGAAGGGCAATGGAGGCAAGAGCTATCCTTTGAATACCCTTCTTGGAAAGCAACAAGGAAGGTTTCCAGCACTCTGCCATGTCGAGATTCACATCTCCCCACAGAGAGCTACGGTGGTGTGGTGATTATAAAGCTGGACTAGGACTGCAGAGACCAGGATTCTAATCTCCACTCAGCCATGAAGCTCACTGAATAACCTTGGGTCAATCATTCTCTCTACCTAATTTACCTCACAGGATTATTGTGAAGATAAAATGGAAGAGACGAGAATAATTCATGCCGCTCTGGGCTTCTTGGAGGGAGGTCAGGATAAAAATGTTAAAAGAGACAGATAGACGAGCATCTGAAGGCCCATGTCCAAAGGATGTGTTTGTAAACTAAGAATGTGCTGATTGTGCCATGAAGTCAAACACATAGTCAAGGCAATCCTGAGGTTTTCCCAGACATAAGATTTGGCTAACTACCAATGCTCCCTGCAAGCTGTGGGTTCTTGTGAGAAAAATTCTACTTTGTGAGCTACTGGCATTAAAGTTGTGAGCGAGCAATTTGGCTACTGCATAAATTAGTTTGCTCTGGAGCCATTCTTCCTGAGGTAAGACAAAAATCTGTGAGCCAGGGGCTACAAAACTGTGAGCTAGCTCACACTAATTCAGCTTAGAGGGAACACTGCTGACCACTCTTACCTAATAGAAAATGCATCTTTCAGATACAGATATATCAAACTATGCAACTGTTGAAAGTAATAAAAGTAGATCTGTCATCTGTACAACGCGGCTATGCCTCTGTGTAATCACATTTATACATATGGCTCTTAATGTCACTAGTAGCTTTTTGTCGAGCTAATGAATAAATAGCTTTATTCTGATGTCTGAGACCAGTAAAGACATTTGGATGAGTTTCTGTCAGCAGTGATCAGCCCACAACTGCTTGGTGAAGGTTGACTCCCTGAAAGGGGTAACTGAAACTCAGGAGTGATATGAAAATATCAAGAAGATTTTTCCCCCTTCTTCAGAAGGAAAACATAAGTAATCCGTATAACATGAAAGTCAATTTTAGATCTACTTTTATTACAGTTTATGGCCTGCAAAGCACCTTCCCCTCCATGCTACCAAGTGAATGGTATGTAATTCCTACACGGATGATCGATTTCCTTTTAGAAAAAGAAGTGAAGGTCTTAACTTTTTAATACAAATCATTCCTAGGGAACGCTTAGCTGCAGTTCAAGCTGCTTAACTCAGATTTATATTGCTCGTGTTAAGAAACTTTAAGTGACATTAATCAGGCCTAGATATTTTTATTATTCATGTATGACAATGCTAATCTAGCATGACTAGACTCTTTAACCGGTGTATTAAAAGCTTTTCCTTCTTAAAGTGGGATTTAGTGGCAAAAATTAAGATTCCCCCCCATAATCTGCTTACGTGTATGTACTACATTTACTGAAGATTAACAAAAGGTTTCCATTATTAAATAGCTATTATGTATTCAATTGTCACTGTTCCATTCTGATCCTCTAAAAGGCAAGAGCGTCATACACAAACGCAGTGCTCACGACAGTTCCCATAACATGCCGCATCAATTTTTTAAAAAGCTCGTTTGTCCCTATTTCCCATCTATAATTTTCCACTCAGCCACTGAACTATGCAGACTTTATGTAGCAAACATAAAATGATGAGTTCATATGCTTCTGCCACCAGAAACCATCCGTACAAAGCTTCAGATCTTCCCTTAAAAGCCCAGTCTATCCCCAAGAGATGAAATCTCCAAATTGCAGAGCTCTCTGCTTACCTAATAGGAGGATCGACTTAAGAGCTGATTTGCAATGGGCATGTCCATCATTTGCCCAGTGTATTGCTTCACTCATGACTTGTATGCAGAAGCAAGCCAATACCTGCATTCTACTCACAGTATTCTTCAATAGAACAGCTCATACATTCAGCTACGAGTCAGCCAGCATAATGTAATGTTACAGTGCCAAACTGGAACCTGGGAAACCCAAACTTTAATCCCACAGGGATCATTCTAGTGATTCTAAGGCCCTGGGCAAAAGTCCAAGATGGGCCCCCCAAATTACTGCCACCTCCCCCATGGGGCCACCCCAGGTGCAAGCAAGGAGTGGCCCTTTCCCCATGCAAGATGGGTGGGAATATGCAGCATTGGCTGCCAAGCTGACTTCTGTCCTTGTCCCTGGGAGGGGGGAGCACAGCTGCCACCACCAAGCCAACTGCCACCTGAGCTGGGGGGGCAGGAGGGCACATGCAGTAGCAGGAACCTGCCTACTCTTCCCCTTCTTTCTCCTTCCTCCAGGGGTACATGGAAGGGTTGGTGGTCAGCCAGCACAGGGCAGCTTTCCCGGTTGCCTACTGGCTAAGAATGCCCCTGAAATCTCCTCTGCAATGGAAGCTCCCTGTATGACCTTGGGCCAGTCACTCGTGCTCACACTACCCTATCCCACAGGGCGGCTGTCGGGAGGACGACATGGAGGAGGGAAGAATGATGTTGTAAACACTGGATATTAATAAATAAAATAACGGGAAATCAAGCAGTATACACTTTGGATTTTTCACTTTCCATCTCTATATGGATACTGGGTTGGATCCAGACTAAACTGGCAATTGCCATCGATCTCGCCTTCCTGCTGCAGACCACCCTCACGTCAGTCCTCAGGTGTGTCCTCCCCGGATCCCTCAGGAGCAGCATTTCATGGAGTTCAGCAGGCAGGAGAGGGAGGCAGGAAGGTTCCACAGAGCCACTGGGAAATCTAGTCTGGACCCAACCCACTGTCTGTTAGAGCTATGAATGTAGAATCAGTGCAGAATTCATGTCTTTGGGGTTCTAGGGTTGCCAGGTCCAGGTTGGAAAATACCTGGGGACTTTGGGGGTGGAGCCAGGAGAGGGCAGGGTTTGGGGAGGGGCCTCAGCATGGTACAATGCCATGGAGTCCACTCTCCAAAGCAGCCACTTTCTCCAGGGGAGCTGATCTCTGTCAGCTGGAGATCAATTGTAAAAGCAGGAGATCCCCAGGCCCCATCTGGAGGCTGGCAACCCTATGGGGTTCAGAAGCTTAGTGTCCTTTGATCTAGGGTTGCTGGCTTCCAGGTGGGACCTGGGGATCCCTTAGAATAATAGCTCATCTCCAGACTACAGTTTCCCTGGAGAAAATGGCTGCTTTGGAGGGTGGACTCTATGGCATTGTATTCCACTGAGGTCCCTGTCTTTCCCAGGCTACATCCCCAAACCTTCAGGAATTTCCCAGCCTGGATCTGGTAACCCTACTTTGGTCCCAAATTCTGTCCTGCAGTCCCACTCTGGCCACGCAGCAGGCCCTCCTGTTTCTCATGAACAAACTCCCATTCTGACTCTGGATCTTTCCTTTACTTCCAAGGGACCGCAGGAAGTTGGATCTCCTTTCCTCTCGCTTCCTGTCTTGTTATTCTAGTCTCTTGAACTAATGAGACACAACGTTTCAACTAGCGATACCGGGACTTTTTTCAGCTTATTGTTTTAGCATTTGTTTTAGCTAATGTGCTCTGACACTTTCTAATAGGATCAGTCTTTCATACCCTAATGATGACAGCTAACACTAATTCGATCTGATTCTAATAGGATACGATGGGGAAAGTTGTTGACGTGATGAAACAGAAAAGTTGAGTAACTTCCAGTTCACTTTGCAAGGAGTAGATTGAGTTGTTACATACACACAAAAGGGAAGGAAAAAATCCCAACCTACACCAGGTAGGATCCAAGCAACAGAGTCAGCTCTTCTCATGCAAGCATGTGGGTGGGGGTGGGGGTGGAATAATTTTGGCTTATACTGTTCCTTGCTGCATTCCCCATGATGCATGACATATTGCTCAGGAGAGATCCCTAACCTTCAGTAGCATGGTGGAGGTACAGAGGGAAGGCAGAGAAGGTTCACTTCCACAGTTTCCATTTGCAGCAGCCTGGATCCAATATCACATCTTAAACATCATGTTAACCTCCAGAGGGGATTACTGTCAAATAACTGATGCCTTGAGCCAGAAAGTTCATGGCTTGAGTACTGGCCCTTGCTTACAAGACTGAACTAGCCAGGCTTGCCTGCACCCAGATCCCAGAATCTTCCTCTCGCACGTTAAGAAAAAGACACATGTAACCTGGCCCTGGTAATGAGGCCTCCAGACCTGGTATCCCTTCAGGACTTTGGTTGAATCCTGCCTAAAATTTCTGCACTTACACAGGGTGTGTGGAGGGGTTGCCCATTCCCCCTCACACAGCAGACCATTGACTCCCAAGCAATTCCTGGAAGACCCCTGCCCAACAGGAGCAGCATACCAAGGTGCGTTCTGAGCTGCAGCACATGGTGGGAAGTGGGGGGATTCACTTCTGTGGCTAGAAATCTTTCCGTCCATAGAAATTTTAGGCTGGGTCCAAGCAGTTGCAGAGTGAACAGGGCAGAACCTTCTGCTTTCTAGGATCTAACCTCCAATCTGGTGCTGGCAATTATTCTTTTAATTGTTTCTGTTATCATTGCTAACATTGGATTTTTAAATTTCTATATAACTGCCTTGAAGAACGCTGTGGGAAAATGGTGGCTGGAGATCTCCTGGGATTACAACTGAAC
Organism: Lepidodactylus listeri; assembly: GCA_029233225.1. Classification (NCBI taxonomy): domain Eukaryota; kingdom Metazoa; phylum Chordata; class Lepidosauria; order Squamata; family Gekkonidae; genus Lepidodactylus; species Lepidodactylus listeri. The sequence continues at coordinate 42,123,910 of JARCFY010000013.1, forward strand.
TTCAGGTGACAGAGATTAATTCACCTGGAGAAAATGGCCACTTTGGAGGGTGGACTCAATGGCATTATATCCAGGGCTCATTTTGTAGCAGTAGCGCCTTTGCATATTAGGCGACACACCCCTAATGTAGCCAATCCTCCAAGAGCTTACAGAGCTCTTCTTACAGGGACATCATCACGCTGGGCAGTCCCCGGATGGCCCTGGGAGGGAGGGAGGGAGGGAGTGGGTTCAGGGAAGCCGGCCAGTCGGACCAGAGTGGTGGTGGGGAGGCTCTTGTGGCGGCAGCAGCAGCAGGGACATTGTCCCAGCACGTGTGTGCACTGTGCACATGCACACAAGCCCTCCCCCCCGGGAAGTCAGAAACTCTATGCCCGTGGGGAAAAGGAGAAAAGTGACAGTGGTAGCTGTGGAATGCTTCAAAATAACCCTTCACGAGACATTCCAAGAAGAGAGCTTTGCATAAACCGACCTACTTGAAGTTTTTAGCAGACAGGCTGGAGATTTCCTGAACCAGTTCAGGAGAACTGCCACAAATATTTTCTTTCACTTACTGTTGGTTTTCATTCTGCAAAGACCCCTGTGTTTGCATTTGGTCACTGGTGACCCTAGAGACAAGTGGCCTCATTTCAAGGTCCTGCCAGCATTAGAAACATAAATGGTTCTGTACCATCATCCTGTGCTTAGCATGTGCGGTGGAATGCCTTTATGACCATCAGCCCTCAGCCTTTCAAGATCAAGTGTCAAAAGGTCAAGCTTTTAGAGCTCAAAGTCCCATTCACCTATGCCCAAGTGGTACAGGCTACCCTTTAGAAGGTCATTCCAGTGTTGGTGATTCCATTTATTTATATCTCAGTGTTATGGCAATGGCAACTGAGGGGTAAATAAGTAAGCATCGTCCCCGAGGGAACTGAAGATTTGGGAGGTATGCACAACTTTCTCCTTGTATCTTCCAGTATCTCCATCTTCCCAGAGCCTGCCCCAGCTAACAGGACATAATACTTTTGCAGTACAGAGTCACCTCACCATTGATTGCTGGCTGCTGCTTATTGTCCACAATTGGCTAAATTGTACATCACATTTCCCCCACTCAAAAAACACATCTATCTCTCTAAGCAGTATAATGTTGCTCTGAATCACAGTGCATTATGTGCACAACTGGATTAATTCTGCACAATCTCACACCTCCAGGTGTTGCTCCCTCCGCTCGTTTTTTTGTGTGTGTGTGTGGATCTGGTGATGTTACCTGCTGCCTGTTTGGGGCATTTATCTGCAAAAACTGAATAGACAGTATTTGCTCTGGTAGCAGAAATTCACAAATACTTAGGTCTCAGGCTCCCTCCAAGCTCTGGAGTCTTGTGAGCAAAAATTCTACTTTGTGAGCTACTGGCATTAAAGAGTTGTAAGAGAGCAATTTGGCTGCTGCATAAATTAGTTTGCTCTGGAGCCATCTTTCCTGAGCTAAGACAAAAATGTGTGAGCCGGAGGCTAAAAAACTGTGAGCTAGCTCACACTGACTCAGCTTAGAGGGAACACTGGGTCATACGTCAGTTATTTCCACTCCTCCTTGACTCTTCCCAGTCCATATATATTGCCACCATATTTGTACCGCCCCTTCCCTTTTATTGCCATTCTCATGAACCTCGTAAAACAAGGAGAGATGGTTTTTACAGTCACCGACAAACCATTAACTGTAATGACAAAAATAGTTGATCCAATTAATATATTATGGTCTCAGTCACATGAGCGAGATAATCCGGAGGGGGGTGTGTGTGAGGCTATTTGCTCTGGAGTAATTTGACCTGCAGTTACGGAATCACACAGTTCTGTGAAGCTGCGGGCACAGCCCGCCACTGCATGATCAAACGCAATCACGGATGAGGGTTTTTTTTTTGCCATTTTCCCCCGATGTACTTAAACAGGAGATCGATGAATCGCATCTCCACCCTGAGGGCTTCCTATGGCAGTATGCGATGATGCGCATACTGAGAAGGGGGGGAAATGGCATGGCATTGGGATAGCCTGATCAGACGATCCCCGACGCCATGAGTGCACGCTGGAGCAATCACACGGGGAAAGTCCATCTGTGGTCTGTAGCAAACCTGTTTGATACTGAACTTTCCCTAGTATCTTTTAACTCCATTTCTTCGGCAGAGAGAAACGGGTTAACGACGGCTGTGGGACACTTGCCAGATGTTCTGGTGTGATCACACCCTTAAAATCCACATGGCATTCATGCCTATTGAGTTGCTAATTCTGTGTGTGATCGGGGCCTATGAGGACCTGAAAGAAAACAGGATTCCCCCAGCATCTCCCGGGTTTTTAAAATACCTTTATTTCCAAACTGTTTCACTGTGCACTTTGGCCAACATATTTTCTCTCTTCCAAATTTTTCCAGTAATCAAATTCAGTCATATTACTCATAGACTTAAAGCAGCTACAGAACAGTAGGGTGTCCCAGTTGCTGATTAAAATACTGGCAAAATGGATTGTTTTGTTTTGTACAATGTTTGATTTCGGAGATTAGTGTTTTCTTTAGCTGAATTACTTTCAATGTAACCCCTTCCCAATTAAAAAAAATGTTAAAAACTAGCAAAATACCCATCATTATGATGACTGGAATATGTACAGAGTGAATGCTCCACTGTTGCAAGAGACGGCACAACTTGGGAGGTACAATTTTCCCCAAGACCTTTGCCAGCAAGGGCCAGACCAACCTCTAGGGATTGGGGGGGGGGGAGTTTTGCCTTCATACCAACATTCTCCCCAAGTGTAGCACATGGAAATAAATGGCAACCATTCACTTATATATGGAAGAGAACAACCTTCCTCTAGTGGAGAAGCCCAGCAAATTAGAGTGTCCCAAATCAGGCAAAGAAAGGGCTGCAGGGAGATAGTGTGGGTGGTTGATTCTCAGTGTTGCAGGACCAATAACCATGCAGACGGAAGAGGGTGGACAGGATGATTTTACTCCCTTCCCCTGCAACCCCCCCCCCCCCCCGGTAGTTATTAGCAGTTATTAGTCCACACAGATCTTGCAACCTTTGGAATCAACTTTCTCTGGTTTAGTCAGGACTGATGAAGATGATGCACACTGGGACAAAAAATCCCAGCTTCATGTACGGGCTACTGGGGTATGAACTTGCTGAGACTGAGAGGGGAAGAGATCATGGGGTCACAGTGGATAGTTCAGTGGAAATATGTCAACACAGAGTGCTGCAGTGGTGAAAAAGGCCAATTCTTATGTTAGGGATTATTAGGAAAGGGATTGAGAATAAAATGGTTGATATTGCAATGCCCCTGTATAGATCTATGGTGTGACCTCATATGGAATAATGTGTCCAGTTCTGATCACTGTATCTCAAACAGGACATTGCAGAGCTGGAAAAAGTACAGAAGTGGGCAACCAAGATGATTAGTGGTTGGAGCACCTTCCCTATGAGGAAAGGCTGAAGAGTCTGGGACTTTTCAGTTTAGAAAAGAGACGACTAAGGGAGGACATGATAGAGGTTTATAAAATTATGCATGGGGTGGAGAGAGTTGACAAAGAGGCATTTTTCCCCCTCTCCCAAAATAACAGAACTTGAGGGCATCCAGTGAAACTGATGGGCAGTAGGTTCAGGATGGGCAAAAGGAAATACTACTTTACACAGAGAGTGATTAAAATGTTGAATTCGCTGCCAGAGGATATAGTGATGGCTATAGGAATAAGCAGCTTTAAAGGGGGAGTAGATAGATTCATGGAGGATGTCTATCAGTAGCTACTACCCATGGTGACTGAGGGGAATCTCCAGATTCAGAGTCACTAAGCCTCTGAATCCCAGAACCAGGAGACAACCACAGGGGAAGGCCTTGGCCTCTATGCCCCATTGTTGGCTGTCTAGAGGAACTGATTGGTCACTGTGTGAGACAGGATGCTGGACTAGATCGACCATTGGTCTGATCCAATAGGGCTCTTCTTATGTTCTTATGTCCACAACTGTCCGTGCCTTCCACTGATGGACTGTGGGGCCCAACCTTATGTTTGGTTAAGCAGCATATAAATGTCTGAAACAAACAAACAAATAAAAGGTACACCATCACTGATTGCAAAGGAAGAAGGAAAGTGTAAGGAGCAAATGTGCCTTTCAAAAAGATCCCCGGAAGAGGAAGATCAGCAGTGGTCTTTTATCTTTCTAGAAAGTATGTGAGAATGTAGCCAATAGCAACGCTTCCAAATTTCTTCCCTGATAAGAATTTCCCCTGTAATATGCCATTCCAACCCAAGTTGTCTATGTCACGGAATGGAATTGCATGCCTTTTCTTTTCATTCATTTGCTACTGACATTCCTCACTATTGGGGTGTACATCTTTGGATACTTATGATCATTACAGAAGTATAATCTGCAGCATGCATCAATTACACATGAAACAAAAATAAAATACGTGTGCACTGGCTGGCTGTCCACACAAGTTAATAGAAATTTACACAGTGGAAGAATACCCAACAATGCAACACCATCATAGAACATTTGTCCAGTCTTGCTATACAAGGAAATGTATACAGCACACATATCTACCTATCACATTTCTATCCCAGCCAAGGAGCACAGGATGACACATATGGTTCTCCATACCCCACACATGGAACTCTATGGCTTCTCTTCCTTACAGGTAACTGTTGTGTACTAGTCACGAAATGGCGACCACCATGCAATCAGGGCACATGGCCTGATTCTACCTGAGCTTCAGCCAGGTAGAACAATAGACAGTCGGATCCAAAACGACCACCAATAGCCAGCCTAGGTCTTCCGCGGGGGACCTATGAACTACAACTTAAGACTTAAGGCCCTATCAGAACTATGCGCATATGCTAAGCCTCTATCAGGTATTTTGGGTGCGGCCAGAGGTGTGGCTCCGGCCGGCATATAAGCAGGGCCCTGGAGCCCTGGCAGCATGCTTGATCTGACCATCTCCGGAACATGCTGATTCACTTAATAAAGTCTTTGCTATGATCATCCTACAACTCGCCTCCCGACTCCAGTACTTTCCATAACATTGTGAATGATTTTTAAGGTCACAGTCAGCATTTCGTGGGGTTGCTGACATAGCAGATAAGATTGCTTTGGAGAGGGGGCTTGGTTTGGTCCATTGTCCAAAAGTTACCTACTCCTGGGCTGTTTTGTTTTACTTCCTGCATGTCTTACAAGCACGCAAGCTAAGAATTTAAGGAATTGAGATTTGCATAAAATATTTCAAACACCACCTTTGAACTGTGTTCGAACCATCTATGAAGCATATACATACACACAGCAGAAGAATGTTGCTTGTTCCATCTGCTTCTTTCCTTCCAAGCTCTTTTTCAAGATTACCTACCCCATATAAATATTTCTCTTTAACTCCCCAGTTTGGTATAGAACCACTAGACAGTCGGTTTGCTTCACTGAACACAAGTAACAATTGGGAAAGATCAAAAGCAATCCCATTTTTGGAGACAGGGAAGAGAAAGACAACATTCCAGTTGAAAGTATCTTATATAATCCCCACCAGACATGACAAGTAAATAAATTGGCTGATCCTGAACTGATACGTAGCTGAATAGAGCCACACTAAGGGCCTTGCACCACATTACAAAGTCCTTGTGTTTGTTGGTGGACAACACAAGGAACTTGTATCAGATGGGCAATGGGAGTTTTGTGCTTTCTAGACATGCACCAGCCCTTTCCCATATGCGAACACAACATAAAGGCACGTGTGAACTCACTCCATATTCCATAGTCCATCTCTGTGCAAATAATTTTGCACCCACACAAAGAAGGTTTTCAAGCATGAGGTAAGACCTGTTCTATTTGCTCTGACTTTGAGCGGCCTTTAAATGGAGAAACCAAACACTTGCTGCTACTAGTCCTTACAAGTGCTTTTAGGTGATTTTGCTTCTCCTGTTTTACTGCCACAGTTGAAACAGAAGGGAAAAACTAAAGTAAGGTTTTAAAGGTCTGACCAGTAAAACGATTTAATGTTTGGCAGTCCTAAAAAAAACATCCATGCTTCCCTGAATGGGCCCACCCCGCACCTTGAGAACAATTACATCAAATCCTTATCATCTATTAACATCTACCTCCTTCTCTCCTCAAAGTTAAGAGCATGCTAAAAATGGAAGCCGATTCCAATTTGGACTCAAAGCTTTTAAGAAAACTTTTGCTCCAACAGACTTTTGAGTGCACCACAAATAGCACTGCTTGCTTGCTTGTTAGGCACTCATTATATCATTTCTGACATTTATCTTCAATCAGTTTCCTACATTCCATTTAGAGGTTTTTTTAAAAAGAAGGGAGAGGGAGGAGATTGTGAAAGGAGGCATGAATTGCACCAAAGAGCATTTATCAAAACGGGCTATTAACTCATTTAAAATTGTTGATAGCTAATGCGGGCCAAGGCGGTGGTGGCCCGCCTTGACTCTAACGGCCGCTCTCAATAGTTGTTCACATCTGTTTTGCTGCTAAAATACAAGGAATAAAACACACCTGGGGAATTGCTGCCACTACAACGTAGTGCTCTTTAAAAAGTTCCCCCAGAGGAACCTAATGGCAACCATTCTCTTCTGCAAGAAAATGTAAAAAAACTACACTCAGAGATGCTACTGGGATAAAAACAAAGCCTGTCTCTGGCGACTGCCAGGTTGGGATGTGTCAGGACTGTGGTCAGTTGTTCCTGGAGGCAGGATGCTAAGTCAAGCTGGCAGTGCCGACGGACTTCAAGCAGGGCTCCAAGCAGTCTGTGGGCAGCTCCTCCTGTGCCATGATGTTATTCAGGGTAAGGAGCCAAGTCAGCAAATGGCCAGAAGGGAAGACCCCACTGGCTTCTCAAACCACCTGATTCCTTCTGCACTGAAAGCTGTAGCATACCCTTTCTACCCACAACAGTGGTCGCAGAATTCAGGAAAGCAGTTCCCTCTGTTTGCCAGCTGCCTGCCTGGGCCTGAGAGAAATGCACCCAGGACCTGCTGCCAGAGTCCCCAGTTCAAGATACGTGTCCATGCGCACACACACTCAAGTGCTTAACAACTGCAAGACAATTATTTTATCCTATAGAACTCAACTGGAAATAAGTCAGCTCCTACATGCTTCGTTCGTTCATCGGGTGACTCATAGTGGCTAAGAGACTGAATTGTAAATCAGAAGGTCCCTGGCTCAGAGATTTCCTCTGACATACAGTAATCTACCTTTAGGCAAACCACTCTCTCTTAGTCTCCATTCCCCATCTGCCACATGGGGGTGATGCTGGTACTAACCTCACAGTTATTTTAAGAACAAGAGATTGCATATGATATATATTGAACACTATACAAATTATTGTTATTCATCTGGGATGTGCTTGCAGCCTGGCTCCATTATTAATCTGCATGTGCCTGCTCTAGGTTCTGTTTCTTGGTGTGGAGGTAGGGCTTTCCAACATTGCATTGATGAAAACAGAGGAACATATTGTAACATTCTTCTCACACTAAGGAACCCTATGTGCCGCAGCCCCCACCCTGCTCACAAAAATACCCTTCCCTTGATGTTACTTCCTGGCACAATAAAATAGAAGGCTTGCTTAGAAAAGCTGAGACTTGTTAATACAGAAAAGCAGGGCTTTCTTTGTAGAAAAAGCCCAGCAGGAATTTATTAGCGTAATAGGCCACACCCAACAGCAGAAACACATTGGCATATTAGGCCATACCCCTGTCAGAACTGATCCTTTCCAGGATTGGCTTTCCCAGGTGCCCTGTGGTTTGCAGGGCTCATGGGGAACCCGAGGGAAGGAAGTCCATTTCTGGATCGGCTTCCCCAGGTGGGGGGAGGCAGTTTAAACTGCCTTCCCTCCCTGGATCAGCTTGGATTCCCCAGGCGCCCGCAACTTGCGAGGTGCCTGGGGAACCCGGGGGGGGGGGGGGAGGCTGTAGGCGCGGCCAACTCAGAAGCCAGCTGGAACTCCGTTCCTGTGTGTTCCTGCCCAAAAATAGCCCTGCAGAAAAGCCATACTTGACTGTGTTCCATTTTCACTATACTGGATGCATAGTTAAGAAGAAAAGCCACACTAAGACACACTGAAGAAGATAGCCAGTTCCTTTGGCTTTGATTACAAATCCTTTGTCTTTTCTTCGTTTTCTGCATTGACTTCCCTGGTCAGGTTCTGCAAACATTTCATGGAACAAGCCAGCTTTTCAGGCAAAGTGGGAGCCAGTTTGGTGTAGTAAACAGTCGTGGACCCTAATCTGCAGAACTGGGGTTGATTCACCACTCCTCCACATGAAGCCAGCTGGGTGGTGTTGGGTCAGTCATAGGTTCTTCCAGAGCTCTCTTAGCCCCACCTATCTCACAAGTTATCTCTTGTGGGGAGAGGAAGGGAAGGTGATTGTAAACTGCTCTGAGATTCCTTCGGGTAGTGAAAAGCAGGGTTCAAAACCCAACTCTTCTTCTTCTTCTTCTTCTTCTTCTTCTTCTATATATGTACTATATACAGTTGGCTTGAAACTCAGCATCAAAAAAATTAAGATCATGGCATCCAGCCCCATCACTCTTTGGCAAATAGAAGGGGAAGTCATGGAAGCAGTGACAGACTTCACGTTCCTGGGATCCAAGATCACTGCAGATGGTGACTCCAGCCATGAAATTAAAAGACGCCTGCTCCTTGGGAGGAAAGCGATGGCAAACCTAGATGGCATAATAAAAAGGAGAGCTATCACCCTGCCAACAAAAGTCCATATGGTCAAAGCAATGGTATTTCTAGCAGTAATGTATGGCTGCGAGGGTTGGACTATAAGGAAGGCCGAGCACAGAAGATGCTTTCGAATTATGGTGCTGGAGAAGACTCTAGAGAGTCCCTTGAGTGTATGCCAATAAAGGTTGTGTATTGTATTGATGAAGAGTCCCTTGGACTATAAGGAGATCAAATCAGTCAACCCTAAAAGAAATCAACCCTGACCATTCCCTGGAAGGCCAGATACTGAAGCTCAAATACTTTGGCCAGCAAATGAGAAGAGAGCACTCACTGGAGAAGACCCTGACGCTGGGCAAGATTGAAGGTAAAAGAAGAAGGGGACAGCAAAGGATGAGATGGTTAGACAGCAACGATGCAATGAACATGAAATTGAGCAAACTCAGGAGCACAACGGAAGACAGGAGGGCCTGGGATGATGTAGTCCATGGGGTCGCAAAGAGTTGGACTCGACTGTGCAACTGAACAATGACAACAACAACAACTATATACAGTAATTTTAATGGCAATTTTCATTGGCATCTGATGTTATTCTATGTTTATATACCCCCTCCTACTGTTATGCATCATGGCAAACATGACAGGGGATTATAAGAACAGATTTAATTTGTGTTGAGGGGTTTGGAACATGATGGATTGAGGCCAGGATGAAAGGGGGATGATGAACTAAGGCAACAGGAAGTCTTTGAGGTGCAAAGGTGGGAGAGTGGATTTTGAAATGTTTCTGAGAGAAGCCTAAAACTGGAAATCCATGGGAGCTGCTCTCCCATATTGTGAACTGCCAGGGCTATGTGTCAAGACCATTCCTAAAACCACCACTCCCAGAGGATACTGCCTGTCAGGCATATGGTACCCTGTTTTGCATATTCCCAACTCCTAAATTAATTTGAGTGGCAACTAAAGACAGGGCCTTTCCAGTGGTGGTGCCTTGGCTGTTGAATGCCCTCCCTTACAGTAGTTCACCTGGCACCTAGTTTTTAAGTTTTAGGTGTCAAATGAAATTTCCTTCCACTTGCCCAGATAGCCTCTTAAATGCTTTGTAGTGTTGTGCCTTCCTTTGAATACTTTGAGAGTTTATTAATTGCCTTGTGCTGAATCATGTTATCATATTTTTATCTTGTTGGGGATAATTGCCTGCCTTTATTTCGGAAGTTTCTATATCGGGCTGTTGTTACAACATCTTTTACCCTGCTGCTTTCATTCTGTTGGTTACGACTTCACTGGCTTTAGTCATCATTTTTATGGCTTATGTTCTGGTTTTGCTATCTGTAAATGGCTTCATGTATTTTTGGAAAATGCAGCCAAATAAAATAGTTCACAGCCCAGGGCTACACATCAGTCCTGCCCACTAAGGCCTGCCATTGGCTCCCTCTGACCTGGAAGGATTATTAAAAGAATCCAGGCAGGAGTGGACATCAGATGCAGCTCCTGATGTATGGCTCTTGTTTGGCAGCTGCCCAAGGTCCAGACAGACATAGGAAAGAAGATCAACTGTTGAAAGTCTTATTCTGTGGCAACTTGGCTGGGTCTAGAGCAACAATACTTCTAAGAAGAAAGCACTGGACTGAGTGGAAAGAAATGGGAAGCAGTGGGTGGTGCCTTTGATGCTGTTATTTCTTCTTGCTTCTAATTTTAAGTATCTGTTGTGTATATTTAAAGGTATTTAACCCACTTAGAACATCTGGAATTGGGCAGTTTAAACATCCAAATAAACAACTACAATTTTATTAATTAAAATATATATACCCCACTTTTTCTTACGGTTCAAGGCAGTTCAGTTATGTGACTGAAAATGTCATTGTTTGGAATACACCAGTGATTTGGGGAGGAAAGGAATAAATATTACACCAAAATCCTTAAACACATAAATATATGACATTGCCTTATGCTGAATCAGACCACTGGCCCACCTAGCTCAGAGATGTCTACTCCGACTGGTCATGGCTCTCCAGGACCCCCAAAAGACAAGGATCATTCTTCCATCCTTTATGACCTGAGATCCTTTATGGAGATCTACTGAATGCAAAGCCTGGGCTCTAGCCACTCAGCTATGACCCTGCTCCATTTCTCATTTCAGAACTATTGTATGGATTGAGTTTTGAAAAACTGGGGGGGAGCTTTTTGTACCTAACGCATTGCAAGCACCATCATTCTCAGTGAGAGTTTACCCCTCGTATTTGCTTCAGTAGTGTATACAATAAAGAGACAGACAACACATTTCTTATTGGTTCATCATGCTACTGCTTGTATATGCAAATTAGTATGTCCCTCACCTACAGAACTGTGATCAAAATGAGATATCTACCTGGCTCTTCCTGGCTACAATCACTCTTATCCAGATGAGACACCAGATCTCCATTGTTTCTGGAAGGAAAGTTCCATTATCTCATAGCAATCTGAACACAGAGTTTTAAAGTCCATTTCCAGTTTCTGGAGTTGGTGGAGATTTCTGTCTAAGATCTACTTCTGGCTGGATCTGGGAATTTGCCTGTAGATTTGGGGGAGAAGGGCAGAACTCATTAGATTTTGGGAAAGCCCATCATCTCCATTCTTTTAAATTTTGGTTCTGACACTACAGCATGCCTCAGTGTGGAGGAGGGCATCATTTGGCTTCTGTCTGGGTCAAGATTTGGGGGACTCCATGAGCTACTGGTAACTTTTAAGCATACTGGCAGGCGGGTTTTGTTTTTGTTTTTTAAATACAGACAATATAAAGAAATTGTGCTGCAGTGAAAAATAGAAACTTTTTTGTTTTTAGGGGAAAAGTCAAACATCTTTTGTAAAGTGCACAGTTTCTTCAGCATCTTTGGATTCACCTGAATTTATGAGCAAACAAGCCTTTAAAAAGATTAGGCTGGTTGTATATTCCCATCTGCCTATAAAAATGTATATTAAGCTCTCCTTTAAATTATTTAAAGGAAAGGTGACTCAGAGGATGAACCACTACAAGGAATGCACATTTCTCACTGTACAAACAAAACCTATTTTATTGGCATAAGAAGGATAAAAAAGCAGACTATTTTAAAGAAATGCAACCTAATCGCAAAGTAACGCCAGGAATTTAGAGCAAGATTCGAGTCCAGTAGCAACCTTAGAGACAAACAAGATTTTGGAGGTATATGTTTTCAGTTTTCAAGAGTCAAGCTTTCAAGATCAGCTCTTTTCATGTAAGCCTCCTGTATTATTCTAAAATTTCTTTTAACAGCTTTGCCAGTTTAGTGGTTAAAGGTACTATCCCAAGAAGTGATTCCCAAATTGTGGGTCATCAGAGTATCAATGTGCCATAATAAATAATATGGTTAAATAATTAAAGGTTCCTATAAGCCTAAAGGTACTTACCGACCAACAAAAGAGGCTTCCTACTGCAAATTTTCAGTCTCTGTGCTGTTGGTAAGCAGTTCTGTCATGTCTTTGTATAGAGGCACATAACAGAACTGCTCACCCACAGAAGAGGATGCCTACTGAGTCTCTGTATGAGTTCTGGCTGGCTTATGTTAATCACAGACACATTTTGGAAGGGCTCCACTCAATTCTTATTTATACATCATCATTAAGTACATTTTCCAGGTGCAAGAACGAAGCATGCCTCCAGTTTTAATTCAGGGGGGAATTCTAGTATTAAAGTCAGAGAAACTGTCCTTCAGAGTTCAGTGTAGACATACGTACCCTATTAACTGCTTATGAGAGGAGATTCTGGCTTGGATCCAGCCAAGCATTTACATGGGAAGAAGGATTTCTGACCATGAAGAAGAGAAGAGATTGGATTTATACCCCGCCCTTCACTTGTAGTCTCAGAGTAGCTTACAAACTCCTTTCCCTTCCCCTCCCTACAACAGACACCCTGTGAGGTAGGTGGGGCTGAGAGAGCTCTGAGACAACTGTCCTTGAGAGAACAGCTGGTACAGAGTTATGGCTTGCCCAAGGTCATCCAGCAGGTGCAAGTGAAGGAGTGGGGACTCAAACCCCGTTCTCCCAGATCAGAGTCCACGCACTTAACCACTACACCAAACTGGCAACTTCCTTGCCTTCTCCTGCCCATTGCAGTGCAGCATATGGTTGCCAACCTCCAAGTGGCACCTGGAGATCTCCTCCTATTACAATTGATCTTCAGATGACCAAGATCCATTCCCCTGGAGAAAATAGCTGCTTTGGAGGATGGACTCTATGGCACTATAACTTGCTGAGGCTCCTCTCCTTCCCACACCACACCATCCCCAGGCTCCACCCCCCAAATCTCCGTTATTTCCTAACCCAGAGCTGGCAACCCTAGCTGCAGCAGGAGCATGGGAGCCATTTGGGGCTGCCACGGGATTGGGGAAGCTATAAAGCCTCTTGGCTCGATTCAAGCCACTGTCACCAGCTCTGAATTTCCCAGGCTTTCAAACCCTGCATAAGACTGAGAAGAAATGACAAATTAGTATCTGTGGCTCACTAAACTGGCAAAGCTGTTAAAATACATTTTAGCATACATGAGGCTTAAATAAAAGAGCTAGTTTAGACACCTAAACGTTGGTCTTGGGAGGGGGAAAATCCTTGTTCAGTTTTGAAAAGTGCCCTTCTCAAAGTTAGATACTATTGCTTCAGCCTCAGCCCCCCCCCCCCCCCATGACACAGCTGCTGCCGCTCACACGGGCCTGTTTCACATGGATATTGCAAGCATTACTCTTGCAAAATGCACTTGAAGCGCGGTCTAAATATTATCGTCTTCATCATCATCTGGTTGGGCACAGAACGCTGGACTCGAAAAAGCCTAGCCTAATCCAGCAAAGCAGTTCATAGGCTTCATTCTTAGCCAGGTGCCTCAGTGATAAAAGCAGCTGTTCTAAACCTGATCCAACTGGAACACAGCAAGTTAAACTAACAAGAGCGGCTGACTTGACCTCCCTTCTGTAGCTTAAGAGAACAGCTTAATCAATGCAAGAAAAAGAACTGCGCGCTAGTAGCGGCTTTCTTGTACCACTTTAATGTGACTTAAATTGGTATTAGAGGCCACTGTAAGAGCGCGCCTGAGGCAGCGACTCCTTTCCAGTGCTCCTGATTAAATTAACAGACGACAAATTTACCATGAATATCAGCAAAAGCAGTACTGACAACGCAATTGCTTAAAGTTGGAAATGCCTATATCATCTCAGGGGGAGTCCAGGAGACTCTAGGTCAGCTACAGCTGTACTGGAAAGTACAAATGCCGGTGTGGTGGAGAAAGTCTGGATTTGGCAGGGATATAGAATAAATCTATCTGGTGCCATTTTTGTATTTAGCACCCAAATAACACTAGTTCTTCAGTGCAGGGTTTTGCTCCACTCCTACTTAAGCAGCCACCATCGTATAACTACATAAAAAAGACATACCCAAGTGTGGGGAAAAATAAATTTCTCAGCTTTCCAGGGTGAGCCAGGATAGCCATAGTTAATGGCTCTACGCTGAGCCCATGCTCTGCAAGGAAAAGATCTTTAGTTGAACCCCTGGCAATTCCCACTTGAAGAAGGATCTCAGGCAGGCGTTTTGGGGGAAGACCTCTCTCTGCCTCAGATCCTGGAGAGCCACTGCCAGTCCGAACAGAGTCAATGAACAATGGTCTGACCCAGTATACAATGCCGTCATAGGAACATTCACATATGGGAGAAAATGCCTATCTGGCCTTAAACATTGAATGGCTAGGAAGATCATGGTCTCATGCAACCCATTTGGGGAACAAACTGGAACTAATTGGAACATTTAGCTAAAACACACCCTATGTTCTTGACATCCAAAAGACACACCAGAAGTCAGAATCCACTGTCTTCAGGCTGTTGCCGTAAAAGCTGGATGACTCTTTATAGAGTGATATGGGCTTTTTTCATACCAGCTTTGCCAAAGAAAATTTTCGAAGCCAGCTAAGATTGGACTTTAGAAGAATTGACAGCTATATCTGAAGTTAAGCCACGAGGGACGGCTTCAGATGAAGAAACTACACACGTCCATCTTAATTGTATTTTTGTCTTCAGAATAGTTAGTTATGTACCCAGGAGGGCAATGAGATGTACAAGTATCTTTACATTCATTTAAGCTATGTTTCATTGTTTATTCTATAACAATAGAGAATCTTTGACATAAGTTAGCACAGTGTGGCTCATTTTTGTTTTACACAATCTTTCCTGTGTGCTCTTTTGGTTTACCCAACCTCCAGGTGGTGGCTGGCGATTTCCTGCTATTATAACAGATCTCCAGGCGACAGTTCCCTTGGAAAAAATGGCCACTTTGGAAGGTGGAGTCCATGTCATTATACCTTACTCCCTCCACTCCTCAAACCCTGCCCTCTTCAGGCTCCACCCCCCACATCTCCAGGTGTTTCCCAACCCAGAGCTGGCAACCCTATGTCCACTCAAAATTAAATTTCCCAGAATTCCTGGGAAGTGGGAATGGCTATTAGACCAATTTAAGCCTGCTAAGTAGATTTGAACTAGGACTGTTGCACAATTACATACTGTGATTTGTTACGATAACGTAGTCCAACACCTGAAACCTGATAGACTGGACAGCAGGCCTTGATGTGGGAGGACTGATGGCTCCCTCTTTAAAAAACAGTGTCTTGCCAGACTTCAGCCAAAATAGCAGTGCACACTTGATATTTTGAAGGGAGCATGGAATAGGCAACTGGCCACCAAGCTAATTAAATATTCCAAATTCTTATTGCAGATGACTGTCCCCTATTTAATGGCTCATTGATTTTAGAAGCCAAACCAATTTCCTCTTTCATTTTCATTGGGATAGTTACGGTAATGACATGCTGTAAAAATTAGACAACATGCTGAAACGTGATTTAAAAACATCTGTGCATTCAATGGCTGCATATTTTGGACTGAAATAGAGGCTGGCACCAAGACACAAGTTTCCCTTTGTCCCACTTGGCATCTGAAAAACAACACACACAGCTTAGGTGTAGGAATCAGGCTACAGGAGAAAGAGACAGAGCACATGCAATCTTAAGTAGGTCTACTCAGACGAAAGTCCCATTTTATTCAACAGAGTTTTCTGCAATCTCTTAAGATTCTAGCCAGCAAAGGGGTTTGAATCCTGAAGGAGCTAATTGTGCCAGTGATTCATTTTTGGCACCCAATACACGACTTGGCAGATTACCCTAACTAAGGAGTTGACCTATTTATTTATTTATTTATATCGGGGTTCAACTGGTTTACAACAATAGCTAAAAATATTTTCAGTTAAAACCAAAAATAAAATAGCAAAAACCCCAATTCTCTTCCCCACTCTGCCCCTTAAAAGGTGCCTGCTACTCAAACCCCCTCAAAAAGCTCTGGCAAACAGGCAGGCCTTGCAGCACCTCCTGGAGATCTCCAAGAGGGGGCAGGGGCTCACCTCTTCAGGGAGCCCACTGCATAGAGCCAAGGCTAGGGCTGCCAAGTCCCCCGGTTGAGCGGGGGAAACACCGATTTTTAAAGCTTTCCCCCGCTTTTCCAAAATTGGCCACCGGGGGGACAAAATGGCTGCCAGCAGGGGAACCTCGGAGCCTGCCCTGCTGGCCTCTTGAACTTCTTAAAAGGGAAATTTCCCCTTTAAGAGCTGATCGAGCAAGACAGCCCCGCCCAGAGATTAAGGAGGGACTAAACTCTTTCTACTGGAGGGCTTCCGTGCAAGGTTGCTACTGAGTAAACTGCTGGGGTAAGTTGGTGTCTGCGAGCTCTTTTCCTTCTCTGTCTCTCCCCCTCTTTCTTTTTTCTGTCTGTCTGTCCACTGTGGTTTTGTCAAAGGAATAAACTGTCACTTCCAAAGAGGTAAACATCACAAGGAGAGGTTGCCTGTAGAAGGTCTGGGAGTGGGATTGTTTAAAATGTCTTGTCGTGGCTGTTTGGGTCCCCCCAATCCTCATTTCCCTTCTGCAAATAAAAGTTGGGATTCCTCATTTTTATGCCAATTTGCTGTTTCTTTCAACCATGTTCCCCCCCCCCCCTCCAGCAGTAAAAATCTGCATTTTTAAAAGCATTTGTACATCAAGTAACCGGTATTTTAAGTTAGGGATGGATCCAACTAGCTTTTCTGCTGGCGAAAAGGGAAGGACAAAGGTCCTCTTTAGCCACCAAAAAGCCTATGCTGGGGGGGGGGGGGGAGAAGTTATGGGACTTACATGGACAACAGCTGGGTGAAACAAGGGCCAGAAATAAAGCCTGGGAATTGGGCAAGAGTAAGTGAAAAAGCTGTCTGTCTGTCTCTCTCTCTCTGTCCCCATCCAGCAGAGGTCTATCAGTGGCTATTATAGCCACAAGGTCTAAATGGAACCCTTTGTCTGGGGCAGTGATGCTCTGAATTCTTGGTGCTTGGGGGGCAACAGTGGGAGGGCTTCTGGAGTTCTGGCCCCGCTGCTGGACCTCCTGAGGGCACCTGGTATTTTTGGCCACTGTTGTGACACAGAGTGTTGTACTGGATGGGCTGTACTGGATGGGCCGATCCACTGTGGCTTCTCTCCTGTTCTTATGATATGAAAATCATATTTAGCACTTGTGTAGCACTTAGGGCTTCATATTCTGCCGAGATGAGGAAGGATTCAGTAGGGCCGTTGCTCAGTGATAGAGCATCTGCTTGACATGCAGGAGGTATCAGCCTCTTCAGCTAAAAAAGGATCAGGTAATAGGTGACATTAAAGATCTCAGCCTGAGACCCTGGAGAGCCACTACCAGTCTGAGTAGTCAATACTGACCTTGATGGACCAATGGCCTGATTCAGTATTAGGAAACTTCATGAGTTCATGTGGAAGCATGTGGAAGCAACATCACAGGATGTGACATCACAAAATGATGTCACTTCCTTTCTCCTGGCTCCACCCCCAAAGTCTCCTGGCTCCACCCCCAAAGTCCCCAGATATTTCCCAAGTTGGACTTGGCAGCCCTAGCCAAGGCCACGTTGGGAAAGGCCAGGGCTCTGGTCAATGGCATACAGACCACCCTAGATGGTGCAGTTGCCATATGGCTGCCTGACAACTGTAGCTGGCACACAAGGGCAAACGGGTACAAAGAGTAAAAATGGCAATCTGCAAAAAAAAACCCATCTCTTCAAAGCAGCCATCTTTATTCCTTCTTTCCTTTCATTGTAGAACCAAGAAGTTCCCCTGCACAAGCCCCACTGAATTATCTGGAAGATGGGAATGACTGTGTATCAGTATCTGCTCTGCTATTTTGCATCCAGTTTCCATGGTGCCAGAAGGTTTCAAACACTGCTCATACAAATTCCTACTTCCCTCCATAAGGTATCATTCTACAGACACAGTAGCCTACCACCAACTTGGTTCTTCTACATGCATAGACTTGGGCTGTGATCACACACACTAAATAATCCACTTTCAATGCACTTTCAGCGTACTTTCCAACTGGATTGTACTGTGTAAACTGGCAAAATGTAGCTGGAAAGTGCATTGAAACTGGATTATTTAGTGTGTGTGATCATAGCCATGGTCAGGACTGGAATTTCACATGGAGTGTGATCTCACATGTCCTAAAAGAACCTAAAGTTTCACCAAGCAGGAGTGTTTGAACTACAGAGCAATGCAGAGAAACAGAAAGGAAGTAACACATCTAGCAAGCTCACAGAAGACAAAAACTGACAAAGGAAAAAAAATCACCCCCACCCACCAATCAGTCAGTAAACTATTCTCAAAAAGAGTCCAAAGGAAACATACCGTAACAGAAGCACACTGCTTTCTTCATTACTGATGTAATCAAATAAATCAATGTGTTATTAGGGAAGTCAACATCAAATTGTCATTATTAATACAAAACAATAAACAACTCTTCATATGTGGAAGCAGGAGACACCAGTGACTACAGCAGACGTATCTTACATTCTTCTAGTCTCGAAGGACTGTCACCAACATAAGCCATGATGATAGACTTTCTGAAGCAATCATGAATCCTTTTCTACCAGCTGCTACTTTATTAATACTTCACATCTTCTTCCAAAGCTCACAAGGAACCCAAGCCAATGAGTACTTGCATTTACCCTACTTGCAGCTTTTTTAAGAAAAACAAACAAAAAAGCTCAGATTTTTCAAGAAAATTCACATCTTGTGAAATGTTCATATTTGATATTTCAATGACAGCAATCGACTAATATATCCTTGCTGACGTTCGATACCTGCTAGCCAAGAAATTCTGCACAATAACCTCTGAACTAATTACTGCCACACTCAGGACTGGTGTATATTGTGGCCACAATCTTTCTCTTCATATGCAGAAAGCATAGAGGTGCCACATACAGGCAAGCCAGTGAGGACCGAGAGATAGATTCCATAGAATCCGCTCACAGTGATGTAGGTACGGAGTGCTCAAGTTGGAGATCTTTCAGTCTTGAACTCCACCCCAAGCAGAGATGGAAGAGCAGGCCATCTTGAAGGAAAGGACTTAACATCTGACTGTGTTGCTGATACTATTCCTCTCAGATCCTTCAAAGAAGGAACCTACGTTGCCTGGTCTGCCAGCCCTCCCATTGACCCTCAGCGCCTATAAGAATTGCTGTACCTGAGGGCACCAAAGTTCTCCATGCCAGAGCATTGTTCCTTTATAAATTCCAGAATTTATACTGTATCAACAGACCATTTCCACATTTTAGGAGCATGCCTGGAGTCCTGCTTTGGTGAAATACCTGTGTTCCCTGAGAGTTCTTCAAGGTCCTGTGGGCCCCGCTATCTGATGGCATGTAGTCTAATTCCTGATCACCTGATCCCGACCCTGGTCCATTACCCCCAAACAATTCTGTGGGGCTCTGCCAAACTAGTATAGGACACCACATCCCTTTCCTTTTTCAGAACTGAAATCTATATACAAAGAAAACAAAGTCAGCTTGCTGTATCTAAGTGACAAACACTAATCAAAAATTGCTTTCATGATATCAGAGGATTATTAGAGAAAGAACCGCCTGAGAAGTGTCTTGGAACGGTTGGGAGAAGGGGGAAATTTATAAAGGACACAGCTTTAAGGAAAATGGTGTGAATTCAGCTGTTACCTAGTAAATTTTATGAGAAATTGTACATATCTGACAAACTAGGTCAGGGGGGGAAGTGTATGAAATGCTTCGTTTTACTTTAGAATTCCTTGATAGTTTCCTGAAACTGCATTAACAGAGTGGCTGGTTTTTTTTTTAAAAAAAAATCTGTGCTAAGTGCTCTCAAAAAATGTGCAAACTGTAAGAGGAAAATGACTGCTAATACTGGGGGCAATGTGTCACAAATGCCATTACCAAGACATACCAATTGAATGTTGTTTTACTATTATCTTCTGCTTTTACAGGACTGTTAAGCAGAAACCATGGTGAGCATCATCCTTGACTCAGGAAAACATCTCTGAATAAACTGGGAAATCTCAGAGTCTTGGGGTGAATTCGACCCACATGTTTTTTTCCCCACCACTCATAAAATCTCATTTAGGCAGCACGAATCACACGAATTGGCAATATGTCCGGCAGGTGCTGCATGACTTAAAATTCGTACCAGGCCAGGCACGAAGCTCACTGCACCACTGGGACAGCTGGTCAGGGAGGAACTGCACAGGACCAAAAGCAGTTCCCAAATTCTGCTAGAGGCAGGGGACGACAAAGCAGCCAATCAGCTCCTCCATCCTGCTATGCAGCCTCAAGTTCTGCTTCAGAGCCCCTGCCTCAGCTTGGCTGAGCCACAGCTACAGCTGCTTCTTTGATTGCTTTCCTCAGCTTCTGCGTCGACCTATCATTCTACGCATCACACATACCCTGGCTGCTTCCCTCCCCTTCTGCTGGCTTCCCTCTTTCTTGCCCTTTTGTCCTACCCTTCCGACTGCTTCCCTAATTTAAGACCTCTTGTCTATTTACAAGGGCTTCATGGGCAGGAAGGGTTGCATCAGAGCTTAGTTCTTGTGGCCCTTTCTTACATGCCCAGGGAAATGCTGATTGCCATGTTGGGGTCAGGAAGCAATTTTTCTCCAGGCCAATTTGGCTGGAGATCCTGGAGGGTTTTTTTGTCATCTTCTGGGCATGGAACAGCATTCAGTGGAGGTGGGGGGGAGGTAGTTGTGAATTTCCTGCATTGTGCAGGGGGCTGGGCTAGATGACTCTGGAGGGTCCCTTACAACTCTATGACTCTATCCCACCTTTCACATTTTCATCCTACCTTCCTTCAGGGAACTCAGGGGATCATTTAAGGTTCTTGACTCCTCTATTTTATCCTCATAACACCCCTGTGAAGTGGGCACTGTGAACAGAAGGTGACTGGCACAAGGTCAGCCAGGAAATTTCATGGCAAGGGGGGGAGATCTGAACCTGGGTCTCCCCAGGACTAGTCCAACACTCAGACTACTTCATTCTCATTGGACTCTACTGGTAAATAGGCTATGGGGGGCACAACTATTGCTGCCTGGTCCTGGTCCCAACACTGTCCATCTGTCTTGGTTCCATGGGAGCACAGAACAGCACAGAATCAGCCAACAAGAGACCAACAAAACCATCCGCAATACACAAACCACCATACACAGCCAGTCTGGTGTAGTGGTTAAGTATGCTGACTCTAATCTGGGAGAACCAGGTTTGATTCCCCACTCCTCCACTTGCACCTGCTGGATGACCTTGGGCAAGCCATAGTTCTGGCACAGCTGTTCTTGAAAAACAGCAGTTTCTGTCAGAGCCCTCTCAGCCCCACCTACCTCACAGGCTGTCTGTTATGGGGAGGGGAAGAGAAAGGAGTTTGTAAGCTGCTCTGAGACTCCCTTGGGTAGTGAAGGGTGGAGTATAAATCCAATCTCCTCCTCTTCTTCTTCATAAGCACCACTATTTTGTAGTCAGTCCGCCTACTGAACTGCAATACCCAATGGCTGATAAGATGTCCTCTGGTCAGAAATGCTATTCATAACTCCTTGCTCCTTTTCATAACTACCAGACACAAAAGTAATATTGACACACCATACAAATTGCTTAATGTGCACATGTCCATGAAAGCTTATACCCAGAACTGAACTTTCTTGGTCTAAACGTACCACTGGACTCAAACTTTGTTCTCTTGCTTCATACCAACATGGCTACCCCCTGAATCTATAGTTAGCACCAGTTAAAGAATTCCACCTTTTGTTGTCACAGAATTTGGACTACTTTGAGTGTGTGTGTGTGTGTAAAACACAATACAATTTACTGTACATATTTGTGTATATAAATAACCCTGGTCTGATACTAACTAGTGATATACTTGAACACTGCCATTGTTGGAAAGCTTGCTTTTGAACCCCACTGTCTTTCCCAGACTCCCTGATATCTAAGCTGCAGTAGCAGACCATGTTATGATAGTAAGGTCAAGGAATTAAGACTCCTATATGAGGAAGTAACCTAGTTTCCATGGGTACCCTGAATTACCCTGTTCAATGAGTCCATCCTCTTAGGCTCATCAGCTGCTGGCTACAGGTAATGATCAGGGCTTGCAAGACATATCCTTCTGGGCTAATGAAAAAACGCTCCCTTACAAAAGAATTTCCTCAAGAAACTCATCTACTGGATCTTACATATCTGGAAATGTAGTCAAATGCATATATAGGACCAACTACCTGTCTTCTGGCCCATTAACACTTACTGGACCTGGTTACCTCATCTAGGCTCCTCATTAGCATCTCACATAAAGAAAAATTCAAATCTTTCTGACAGATTAAATGCCAACATTTTTCCCAATGGGGAAAATTTAAAATGCACGCTCAGACAGCAACATCTGTCTCCCATTCCCCAGTTGTCAGCACCCCATTCTCAACAGTCTTTGAATTGGAGTTATTTGAAGAAGAAGAAGAAGAAGAAGAAGACACCTGAAGAAGAAGAAGTCCATTCCTTCCTGGTGTCAGTGGTCTCACCCCACATCTCCAGATCAATCCATTGCTCTCTCAAGCCATTTGAGAATTCTGAACTTTCCCTTCTGGTTTGGGGCGCTTTTTTTTGGAGACAGTGAGGTGCACATAACTGCATATTCACACCATGACTATAAAGCGCCGTATGTGTGTTTCTTTTTGACAGATATTTTACAGACATATCTCTCTCTCATGCTGTCTCTCTCACAGGAGCTTCTCAAAACTGTGTTTTTGTTCTAAAAACTTCCAAAGCTCAGTTTCAAAAACACTACCCCCACACTGTACTACATATCCCAGCAGCTTCTTTCAGCAATCCACTGGCCACCAGCCACTGCCATCCTGTCAGGAGTTTGAAGTGCTGCTTCCAATACATGCTTATGCACATGCTCAAAAGACAAATAATTTAAAAAGCTGCCCTACCGCCCCACTCCACAGCTGCCATGTCGATCAACCACGGGGTGAACACATAGGGAAGCAGGTTAAGGGTAAGATGTCTGATCAAAACTCTCAGTTACAAAAAACAAACACCCTGGATTAATTAGAGGTGGGACTAGATACCACTAAGCCTGTCATCTGATTGCCGCCATGGAAAACTAGACTCTTACCTGGGAACTAGGGGGGTTGTCTGAAGGCGAAAGATGTGCCCCCCAGATTCCCAAGGTAACACCAGTGACCTTGTATCTGAGAGGGTTAAGTGAATGAGCCCAAGGTCCTTTTTTTATATTTGTTCATGTTTTCCCCAACTCTGTCAGTTCTCCACCCTTTTGCAGTCGGTTTTCGAGATCTGTGTGTACTGTATGTAAGACTGTTCTATGGATTTCATATTCAGTTTAGGCACTATTTATATATAATGTATATCATTTTTACACATAATATATTATAATGTTTATTTTTGACCCAAATAGCACTGCAAAAAAATATGCACAGGATTTGGTGAGAAGAAACTGAAAATAGCACAGAAATAAGGAATCACAAGTTCAATTTGCACAAGGAAGAAGAAAAAGCAAAATCGTTGGGAAACAGCCAGACCTAAAAACCCTGGAAAAAAAACTGGGGGAAAGTGCTATATAATCTATAAACAGTAATACAGAAAGGAGCCATTGTGCTCATGTTGTTTGTTTCTTTATATAACCTGAGCCCTTTTGCCTTGTCTCTGCCCCTGCTTTTCTACCATGTGGCCAACCAGCAAAATGCTTCAACCTTGCAAAGCTGGGACAGGCTTTTAAGTTGCCACCTCAGCAGTTTTGATGGCAGCTGTCAATTCAGAAAAAGTTAATCAGAAGCGAGAGATGACAGGGAAATGCTGAGCTGATGTGACAGTGATGTCAAAAATTCGTTAAGGCACACTTCCCTGAAGGAAACAATTCTGCACCCTAGCAGATGGCTAGTGGTCACGGGGAAGGTTTTTAATGTATCAAAATTTAGAAAACTGATTAACCCTTGTGATACATACATAAATATATTTTGTCATGATTTCAAAACAAAACAAAACAAAACAAAACACATTCTATAACCAGCTCTGCTTTTACCTCATCTCTACCCAATCATTTCCTGCATCACGAAGGGGGCAAAAGCAGCTATCTTTTCCTGATGAACAAAATATGAAAAAAGGTAGCAAGTTCAATGAATTTGTTTACTCAGCACTGTTGGAGCATGAGAGGATACATCCCCCCTGGAAGTTTTAGGTCTCAGCCATGACAGAGCAAGCAGCAGAGTCCCAACAAGGAATGACATAACTTCTGGCACAGTCAATGCTGAATGAATATCACGGACAGGAACACCACACTGGGGTAATATGCAAATAAAGGTAATGAGGAGAAAGGTATTTTTTTTAAAAAAGGAAGTGGACAGCAGGGGACACCAAAAAGAGGGAAGATAGATATGGATCTGGGAAAAAATAAAATAAGACAAGTAGACATTGCCGGGTAAAAGTAAAAAAGGAGGCACACTGGGGGCGCAAAGCAAGCACCACTAAGATAGTTTCGGCAGGGATTAAACCAGCTGGGCTTGATCACCAAGGATAATCAAGAAAGAGAGAATGTCTGAGAATACCTCTGGTGGGTATTCTTGGGCTACTTCTCACTCCCCAGCTCCTCCCAAGTCCTAATCCATACACAGTCAGGACGACAGAGAGACTGGGGAAAGCAAGACGGTAGCGTCTCAGTCATGGAAACTGCCCATGTGCCATAGTGTCCAAGAATTTAGGTTGCATCATAGGGTATCAGCTCTCTTCCTGGAAGGGGGATTCTTCCTGCATGATGGACTCCTGTGAAACAAAACATATTCCTCCCAATAGAGTCTTAAAACTCTAATATTATATGGGCAAAATATATGTGAGATACTTAACCTCATTAGGCAATCAGATGTGCAACGGCTACTAAAACTGTCTCTCTTAATTCCGCTCCAGTTTACTTTGACCCCCAGGATGAAGGGAATGATCGGCTATGTGGCTCTTTCAAGCAGCCAGCTTTTATTAAATCATAGCCATTTTAACCTTTTGAAAAAATCTGACTCTAACTACAGGTACATAGAAGTTTGAAGCTAAGTTCAGGGGTTTTTTAAAAAAAAAAGTTAATTTAATGTCAAATCAATTTCATCCTACCAAAGTGCTTCATGTTGTTAAAGTGTTTACTTAAAAAAAATACCCCCCAACTCTCTCCAATGATTTGTGCTTCCCAGATGCAAAAATCAAAGTTACTTTTCTTTGATAATCGTAATTCAAGCTGACTGCTTTGCACAGATCTTCTTCTTGTTGTTATTTGGCAAAGCTCTCATGCAGAAGCATTTAGATGAAGCTGGCAGAGCCATTAATTGGCTCCCTTAATCTTCGGATCTTTTGTAATGTTCAGTCAATTAGTTTCTGATCACTTTTTACTTATAGCAGGATGGATATTAATTCTGTTTCTTAGCTCATAGCAAAATGGCTGTCGCTATAATGGGTATGTTGATGGAGGGACTAAATATTGCAGGGTTTCCCCAAATGGTTTTATGTTATCTTGACGGAAGCCACTGAAAATCAAGCCAGCTCCTATCTGCAAAGCCCTGCCCTGGATTCTGTGTTTTTTTGGTCACAGTAGAGCACAGGTTCCCAAAGTGGCACCCATGGGTGCCAGGGCACCTACCGAGATCTTTCCTGGCACCCACCAAGTGTTTTTTTTTAAGTGGGTAGGGCCCAGTAGTGCTTTTGCCCAGAAGGGCTTCTGATTGGCCACAGAAGAATCAATTTGCCATGCAGATTTTTTAAAAGAAAAGTTAATAAGGAGGCAATTGCCAATACAATGCAAGGATCTTCACTATGTGACTGAAGGTAAGCTGCGTGTATCAAAAAAAAATTTTTTTAAGCCATTCTAAGGAACAGAGCATCTGCCTGAAAAGTTGAAGAGTTTGTGTTAGAGTAATGCTTAATCTCATGCTCACTATCCTGGGTCAGAATTCCAAAGGTGCCTGTAGGCTCAAAAAGGTCCAGGACCCCTGCACTAGACTGTTGAGACTGAGAGCTGGAATACTTGGAACTGGCTTTTATGCAGTAAGTGCAAAGATGATCAAGCTCAGAGAGTTAAGGAAATGTGCCTTTTACCTGTAGGACTGCCAGCTCTGGGTTGGGAAATACCCGGAGATTTTGGGAGTGTAGTTTGAGGAAGGTGGGGTTTGGGAAGTGGAGGGACTTCAGTATAGGTATAATGTCACAGAGTCTACCTTCCAAAGTGGCCGTTTTCTCCAGGTGAACTAATATCTGTCGCCTGGAGATCAGTTGTAATAGCAGGAGATCTCCAGCTACCACCTGGAGGTTGGCAGCATAGTTACTTAACTACCATAAATTTCAGCCTATGGAGAAGTACAGTGAATCTCCACAAGGGAATAATTAATCCCCCAGGTCAGAGGGAAATAAGGTATACCCTCATCTTTGTCCTTTAATTCTGGGGATCCTTACTTGTCATGACATCCAGGTAAACACAGCAGTCAAGAGCTTCTCATGCTAACTCTACCTTGCAGAGAGGGCTACGATATTTTCTGTCTGATGAAGACTTGGTGACTGCCACTTTCCCATCATATCAAGACTAGACTACTGCTGTGTGCTTGACATGGGGTTGGCCTTGAAAACACTTTGGAAGATCTTGTGCCTTCTTGTGGTTAAAAATTAACTAAAAAAAACCCACTACCTAATTAATCAGTGATGCATTTATAGCAAATCCAAATGTTTTAAAAACTGATTAATCTAATTGATTAACTGAATACACACTGCCTATTTTTTTCAAATTTATTCTGTTCATTGTTTAATTGGTAACCTGCTCCCCTCCCACCAATGGGGAAGGCTCTAAATCTGAAATGAACAAAACAGAATATCCTACTTTAATTGATTTTCAGGGTTGAAAAGCAATTGAGGGAGGTTATTATTCAGATGAATTGCTCCACTGAGTTGCTTAACTTTTCATCATCCTGACTTCCTAAACTTCATCCCATAAATAAACAAGCAGGCATCTACCTTTTCGACAGACGTAGTCATTACAGCCGACAGCCGTGAGAGGGTTTTACATGTTTCTGTAATAAACCTATCTGTCCCTATTAAATATTAATGTGCCATCCTTCCACGTTACCTATTATGTCATCAGTCACGTCAGATGCGGCAAGAAGGTCAGCAATAACAAGATAACAAGACTGTCTGTTTTTGTAAGACAGACCCCAAAAAAACACCTCCACGTAAGCTTACAATGGTTACAGCAGCTAATAAAACTGCTGCTGAGAGAAACACTATTTATTAGCATAATAGATATACAAGCGAGCAAAATGCATAAATAGACCACTATCCTGCTTTAAATTTGTTTATCTACCTTATAAATATTTCAGACAAGCTGTATATTTCAGTCCACCAAAACATCACCTACGGTGAAAAAGGGTGTCTGGTGACCTCACTGATGTGGATTCTATTTCTTCATCACTAAATCTGAACCTCCCTCGGGTGCCACTACGCTAGTGGTTAACCCACAGCTATAGAAATGATGCTTTCCTTTAGTGTGATTCCACAATTGCGGGGGCTCATCACATAGACTTTTCCCACCTGACTATTGTTCTGTCTCCTGGCAAGGCAATGATGGTCAGGGGAGAAAGAATCACATTATGTGTCCTACCCACATGCTTGCAGTGTACACACACACACATCACAGCCATGGAGGACTATGTGCCTAACACATATTTGAACCCTACTGGGTAGGGTTGCCAGGTCTGGGTTGGAAAATACCTGGAGACTTTGGGGGTGGATCCAGGAGAGGATGGGGTTTGAGAAGGTAAGGGGCCTCAGCATGATACAATGCCACATAGCCCTCCCTTCAAAGCAGCCATTTTCTCCAGGGGAGCTGATCTCTGTCAGCTGGAGATCAGTTATAAAAGCAGATCTCCAGGCCCCACCTGGAGTTTGGCAACCCTACCACTGGGTGAAAAAAACCAAAGCGTGTTGGGGGGGGATGATTTATGGCAGTGAACTATAGGCCAGAAAAGGATTACACTCTCCCTACACTCTGCTCCACTGTAGATTTTCCCTCTTGCTGCTTTTCTTTTTAAAAACACAGCATTGGGTCGCTCTTTGACATACACTTGCAGATCACAACCCTTAAAGGATACAAAAACAGTAACAGCTTGGCCTTTGTAGATCCCAGCCTGCATTACTGTGTGAACTGCGCTTTTGGGCAGGCCTCCTCTGAGGCCTGGTAATTGTTATGAGCCTCAGAACTGGCATGGATAAGACAATCAACTCCCAGTAGGAGACCCAGGGCACAATCAAGTCACCTCCAACAGTGGCTGCTCAAAAAGAACCAAAGTGAGGGCAATAAACCATGAAACAATGCAATGCGAAGTACCTTAGGGGCTTCTAAGAAATATCAGTTCTTTCATTTATTTCTTACAGTACCTAAGCAGTTCTCCTGAAGCCCAGAACTTACACCACAATTAAATTGGTATCCTTTAAGAAGCCACAGGACTCTGCTACTTTTGCCTCTAACATGGTGTAGTGCATAGAGTGTTGAACAAGGATCTGGAAGACACAGGTGTGAATCCTCACTTTACCATGGAGGCTTGCTGGGTAAATTTCGGCCTGCCTCTGACTCACTCTCAGCCTAACCTACCTCATAACTATTTAGGGTTGCCAACCTCCAGGTGGGGCCTGGGGATCCCCTGCTTTTACAACTGATATCCAGCTGACAGAGATCAGTTCCCCTGGAGAAAATGGCTGCTTTGAAGGGTGGCCTCTATGGTATTGTACCATGCTGAGGGCCCTCCCCTACCCAAACCCCGCCCTCTCCTGGCTTCACCCCCAAAGTCCCCAGGTATTTTCCAACCCAGACTTGGCAACCCTATAACTGTTGCCAGGATAAAATGTATTGGAAATGTATGAATTGCAAGGTCCAGATTCCAGTCATTATAGAGTTAATCTGTTTACCTTCGGTGCTATTGTTTAGAAGGAAGGAAACCTGGCAGACAGCCAATGCAAGAAAAGCCTGTGAATGTAAAGGAGTATTAATTGGTTAATGTATTCAGGTGATTTCCTTCTAGGGGTCAAGAAGAAGCAGATTCTCCATCGTTGTTGTGTGACCATGTATCTCTAGCAGTAGCAAGCAAGATGTAGCTTAGATATGTTTGTTTGTATGTTTCCTGTGTACCTTTACCCTTAGAAATAAAGCATTTTAAACAGAAAGAAATGTCTCCTCTCCAGTGAAGCAAAGATCCATTGCAAACTCTGAGTATTTAGGTATTTTTGACTATTTTTCCCCAACAAAATGGAGGGAGGTAGAATGGTGATGTACCTCTGCTTTGGGTGCCGATTGGGAGAAAAGTGGGCTATAACTTAATTAATTAATCAGTCTACCCCACTGGAGTGCATTGCTGTGAGTAGCCTCTGTCCTTCCAATGACTGAACAAGCATTAACCAATCTATTTCCCAAGTGCTGTGATTTTTATTCATCTGTATGAGATCCACCACCTCCAAGAAACCAAATTTGAATGGCTGCTGGGCACACATTAATACAGGAGAGGGGAAAGCAGCCAACAAGGTACTTTTTACTATGGTCAGCTCTCCTTATCTCCTTTCCCACTACGAGTCTCCCCCCCCCCCCAACACACACACACAACCACAGCCTTTTAACTTGGTGTACAAAAATCTAGCTCAGTGCAACTCCACCTGCAGCTTTGAAATTATCAGTCAACTTGAGTGCCCTTTCAAAGCCAGGATGGCAGGGTGTAATATTACCTTGCTTAATGAGGAAACAGTGTACTAATCAGCACCAAAGTGTGATCCTTATTAATGTAATTAGAATGCACTAAATCGTGGCATTAAGCACCACAGCCCCAAAAGGCAAATGCAGATCAAGAACTCCAGTGCAGATCCTCAGAAGGAAAACTCTGCTCCTAGGAGCCAGGGTCACAGCCAGCCTTTTCTACTGCACCTCTTCTTGACAGGGTCAGACACAAAGGCTGAGGACACATTGGGGACCTGAAACGGAACGGCAGCGAGGCAAAAAGCCCCGGGGCAAAGTGGCCCAGGGCTGGCCGTTCACACTGGCCAGACTCCTGCAGGAGCGTTCCAGGGAGGAGGCACAATGACGCGTACACACTGCTGCGGAGCAGTCCCTGGCGGGCCGGCCTCCGTGGCTCATGGAGGGGCCATTTCGGCAACAGGCGCATGGGCGCCTATGTGCATAGGTACACGGGTTCAGCAGCAATTTGGCCATGATCCAGTGGCACACAGAGCACATATGCGCATCGCTCCACGGCAGCACGTTCACACCACCGCCTCCATTTGAATCCCGCTTCTTCCCGTCCACACAGCCAGGAAGCGGGATTCAAGCGGAGGAAGTCCCCTGGACACCACTTTCTGCCGGTGTCCAACTGAGGCGCCATGAAGCGCTTCAGAAACGGGTGAGTACAGACTTCCGGAAGAGATGCACTCAATGGCAGACGCCTCTCTCTGCTCATGCAGGAGAGGCGATCCCTACCCGGCAGGGTGAAGGGGTTCTGGACAGGTGCAGAAACGGGTGAGTACAGAAGGGAGACGGAGGACAGCTGTGGCTGTCTGAACTGCCTCCCTTCCCCGCTTCTAAAGGCCGGGCCACATTGCCAGTCTGTCCTCAGCCACACACACACATCCCATCCCCAATCCATTTGCATGAGATGGGAGGGACGGACTAGTAACAGCATGGCTGGGGATGATCGGGCTTCCAAACTAGGCTACTTGATCATCCCTACTGTAAATTATCCCTTGTCCTGATGTACCTTGCCTATACTCTAAGGCATAGTAGAAGAGGAGAGACTTTTTTTTTAAAGTTTTTTCCCCAAAGACTTTGTTCTTTAAATGACAACTGCTGTGTTACAAATGACGAGCCTGTTTTTGAACAAGTCTTTTAGTCATGTGACACATGGCACTGGGGATCCATAACTGAATCTCCAGATATCTTCGCATGAAGATAGCATGAGATAAACAAATGAAGCTGCCTCACACTGAATCTGGCCCTTGGTCCATCCAGGTCTGTATTGTCTACTCAGACTGGCAGTCTCTGAAGTCTCAGGTGGAGGTCTTTCACATCACTTACTACCTCATCCTTTAAATTAGAGATCTTGGGGGTTGAACCGGGGACCTTCGGCATGCCAAACAGATGCTCCATCACTGAGACAGTGTCTCATTTGGCTCACAGTGTTAGGGAAAGAGGGATTAATTCTTCCCATCATGATATTTCCCTAACTGAAAATGCCCCCCTTGGGCTTCATTAAGACCTTATAGAAGGGGATATAAAGAATAGATGCATCGTGATACACCTTAAAACAGCCTGGGTAAAAATAGCATGGGGGCGGGGAGAATTAATCTTCCTCTTCCCTCAGCACTGCAGCCCTGATCCTGTTCTCTTCCTCTTCACCTACTTTTTGCCGCTTACTGTACCCCTAGGGATATGAATACAGATCTTTTGGAGCATTATGTGTATTTTATGGGTAATTTCAAATGGGGCAAAACAGGGCTCCGGGAGGCACAGTATACGCACTGATCTATGCTGGGTACTGTCATGGGTTGTGAATTTAGCAAGAATTCTTGTGAAACATTAGTTGGAAGGGTTATGCATATGCAGCATTTGTACGGTTAGCCATGTGTGTGGGTGTGGGGGAATCCTGCAGATACTCAAGCAAATAACTTTACAAGACGGCCAGGGTGTTTTGCCAAAGCAGCAGATTTAAAGACAAAGCTAATTTGTTAACGTGCACACATGTATGCATGGCATGAAACTGTTCTTTATCTCTGCTCACCAAACTGCACCACTGGGAAAAGAGTGGAAACATCCATAGGCAGTTGGCTTCCAGTCACTGATATGCCCATTTCTGGCAAACCATTCAAAACGCAGAGAAAACCAAGTAAAAACATTCCCAACTCCAGTGCTTATGTTTTACTCTGTGCTTGGGTTTCTATCCTATCCTGAAGGCTCAGGGGGGATAAACAGTGCACAACAAAAAGTCTGTGTGGAGTCACAAATGAACATATGAGTACATGAAGCTGCCTTATTCTAGCCCTGTTCACATGTTACAGGGAGTGTACTTATAACCTGCCTGTATTTGTTTACCTGTTTGTAAGAAAGAACCATCCCATGCTCACTTTACAAATGAAATCTGGGACCAGTACCTGGAGGTATCTATCTATCTATCTATCTATCTATCTATCTATCTATCTATCTATCTATCATCTATCTATCTATCATTCAGATCACATGTTCAGCTGTACATTGACTAACATTAAAATTACTCAGTGCCCACATAAAGAAAAATCAAGTGTACAATGTACACATAAAGTATGTGCGTTCACTGTAATCTGTGAACAGGGCTTCCATGTATAGTGTACACTTGCTTTTTCTTAGAGTAACTCTCATGTTACATTCAGTTACATGTCATTTAAACTCCACCTTTATCCCACTACTTGTCCTAGGTTTCATTTATCAAGTGAACACGTGTTGGCTCTTTCTTACAAACAGACATACACATGCATATGCAGGGTATACATGTGTTCACTGTGACACTGTAACAAAATGGCTATTGAATCTGACCATTGGTCTATAAGGTTCAGTGCTATTTACTCCAACAGGCACAATTCTCCAAAGTCTCAGGCAGAGGTCTTTCCCATCACCTGATCCTTTTAATTGGAGATGCTGGAGATTGAACTTCGGGTGTTCTACCACTGAGCCATAGCCCTTCACCACAGTTAGGATGGGTGTCCAACAGAGATTAAACAAGCTGATCTTCTAAAGAACAAACTCAAGAATTAAAAAAGTTGACCCCACAGCTTGAGAGCAATCATTTATTTAACCATGGTGCTTTCTGCATGAAGAATCCATTATGGAAGAGCAATATCTATAATCCTGCAACTAATCTAAATTGCTGATTGCCCTCTCCTCAGTTTCCCCCCAAATCTGAAATGTCTTGCAAATAAAGACCTCTTGGGGAAGAAATGGACAAAAGCATGAAACAGATTAATCAAGCAACTCCATCATTTTACTATGGTATTTGCCTCCCCCTGATGAAATTTTGCCCTCAACAACGTAGACTCCTAGCTCTATTAATAGCTTAATGCAGAATAAATAATACATTATTCAGAATAGCTTGTACTTTCACATTCGGTACGATATTCACAAGCTGTTGGCACCAGCTTACACATGATTGCAAGTGACACCTCAAAGGCTTTCCAAGGAAAACTTATTCCACCATGTTTGGAAACAGGAGCTCCATCTGCCTCACAGCATGCTCAGCTATGAATACAGGAAGCAGCCTTATATGGAGTCAGGCTATTGGTCCATCTAGTTTATGATTGTTCACTTTGATTGGCAGCCACACTCCAGGGACTCAGACAGAGAAAGGACTTCCCCAGCTCCCAGTGTTTTTAACTGCTATATCAGGGATTGCACCTGGGCCTTTCTGTAGGTAAAACAATGCTGCAGAGCCACAGCCCCACCCTGGCAAGCATCATTCAATTGCATTCATGTTTCATAACATATTTTTTAAAGAGATGGCTCGGAGAAACAAACAGCACCAAATCCAAATTTCTGCACCTCACTATGCGAGCAGATTACCACTGTGAAAAAAAAGATGAAAGCAGTCCAGCAATTATCTGCTGTTTGCTGGAAGTGTTTTAAAGAATACAGGACTAAACAGACCTTAGTCTAATCCAGCAAGGCATTCAAGAGCCCAGTCCTATGCAGGTTCACTCAGAACTGAATCTCACTATCGTTAAGTGGACTTATTCCCAGGTAAGCATTTACAGGATTGCATCCTTACAGACTCAAGCAAGAGTATGTGCTCAGGATTAAACACAGGTACGTTATGCCTTAACTAATAAGATTTGGTTCCCATGGGGTTTCTAGTTTTTTTTAAAAAAGTAGACCATCTAAGACTGAAGTGGTCAACATTCATAAACCTAAAGCTGTTTCTCTTTACAGAGAAAATGGAGAGAACGCTAATGCAACAGCAGCCCTTCCCAGCCAAAGCCCAACACAGAGACACCGTGGGGGGTAGTGCCTCTATCTGTTCAACTATATACCATATCCTGAGGCTGCCAAGTAGTGTTGCCAACCTCCAGGTGGTGGCTGGAGCTCTCCTGGGATTACAATTGCTCTCTAGATGACAATTCGCCTGGAGAAAATGGCCACTTTGGAGGGTGGATTCTATACACTATTGAAGTTCGTAACGGAGCTTGAAAAACCCGAAAGTTGTTTTTCCTTCCCTGTCTCATTTAAGGAGGGTTTCTGTTCCCAGCTGTACCCTTGATAGGCTTGAATGTCACAGAAATGAATTTAAATTTGGAACAACTGGAGACAATTTAGTATGTGTGATACTCTCCTAACTTAGGCTCGCTGTGCAATCTATCATAAAATAAATTAAAGTTTTCCACTTACACCATCGAAGTCCCTCCCCTCCCCAAATCCCACCCTCCTCAGGCTTTATCCACAAAATCTCCAGATGTTTGCTAACCCAGAGCTGGCACCCCTGGTGCCAAGCCTTACTCACATTGATTGCACAAGGTGTAGCTATATTAGTGGTCAAGTGTCTTCTCCTATGGGAGCAAAATTGCAAGTATCCACTTTTGCTAGAAAAACAAAGCAATGCATTTGGGGACTGAAGCTGCAATGGTGGGACGGGGAAAAGCACAACTTGCCCAACTCTGGATTTATGTCCTCTGTCAACAGGAACCTCAGTGGGGTGTATGAAGTAGACAAAGACACATGGCAAGCCCACCCCCCCACCCCCCGTGACCTTGCAGAATCCAAGCCTTCCCTCCACATCCAGGCTGCCATGCCTGACATTTTGCTAGTTCAGCAGGGATAGTTTTGGTCTGCCACAGGAGTAGAAGACCTCCAGGCAAAAGGCTACAAAGATTTCAAAAAGCTAAAGAGCTTTGCTCCGCCATGGAGATCAAGAAAAGAGCCAGCAGACCAAGGAGCACCTGCTTAGCTTTCCTTTCATTTACAAATGCCTTCCACATGAAAGAGCAACAATTCAGAGGATCAAAGAGGAGGAGAAGTATCTATGCAAAATAAGACAGTCATGCCAATGACACTGATCAATTCCTTAGCTTCTCCCTTGCTACCATTTAGCTGTTGCTATGGGGATGCAAGGGGAGGGGCGGGTGAATGTGGCTATCCCCTCCATTATTCAGAGAGAATCATGCAAATTCTAGGTGTGAAACAATATCATTTGTCTCCAATCTATAATTTTCCTTTCCAAACTGTGAGGAATGGTAAACAACGTTAAGGGGCTATTCAAAAACATCCCACTCTGCCTCCTATCTATTCTGCAGAACATTTACAAAGAAGTAAAAGCGCAAAAACTAATATTGGAAGTTAGCCAACAGAATATGGACAGCAGATATAGTAACCAACAGAGCCACACAGTGGACCTTTTGCTGGATTGTAAACATATTCAGGGGGAGAGAATGGTATGCTTGAATGGTACCCTGTCGAGAGAGCCAGTGTGGTACAGTGGTTAGAGTGTCAGTCTGGGAGACCCAGATTCATGGGGCTCATCATTTCCCGGCACACCTGGAGGGTTAGATGGGTGCAGCAGACTTGGAAGAGGGGAGGGTTCTGTGCTGCCAAGTAGCAAAAACCGGTTTCCTCTGCTGGACACCCCCCCACACCCCAGAATGCTGCACCACCACCCTTAATGCCTGCTGCAGCATATGACCCCACCCCATGGGCCTCATTCTCAAGCTGCACAGGAGCCGCTCCGCAGGTCTTCTCATCCCCAGGGCCATGCCCTCCCTACCTAGGGCAGCTGAGGCCAATATCCAGCGCTGGCCTGCTGAGCACATGTTGGACCAGACTCACCCAACTGGGATGTCTAGTCCCATTAACCTCTGCCACAGTCTCTCATTCCATGTGCCTTCTGGGTGACCTGGCCTCCCTTATCCAGTCCCCTTGTCACATCCTGGTTTGGATCCCCACTCTGCCATGGAAGCTTGCCAGGTGACCTTGCACCAGCCACACACTCTCAGCTAGGGTTGCCAGCTATGGGGTGGGAAATACCTAGAGATTCGGGGGGTAGAACCTGGGGAGGGCAGGGTTTGGGAGAGGGACCTCAGCAAGGTACAGTGCCATAGATTCCACTCTCCAAAGCTGCCATTTGCTCCAGAGGATCTTATCCTCCTCAACTTGGAGATCAATTGTAATAAACAGGAGATCTCTAAGTCCCATCTGGACATTGGCAACCCTACTCTCCAGGCTAACCTGCCTTACAGGGTTATTGTGAAGATATAATAGAGAAAAAGAGAACAATGTATGCTGCTTTGGCTCCCTGCTGGGGCGAAAGGTGGAGTACAAATGAAGAAAGTAAATAAAGGGAAACCCGCACAAACTAGCATTTCTAGGGGAAAGGTGTAACTGAGTGTTGGATTAGGTCTAAAGTAGGGTTGCCAGCCTCCAGGTGAGGTCTGGAAATCTCCCGCTTTTACAACTGATCTCCAGTTGACAAAGATCAGCTCCCCTGGAGAAAATGGCTGCTTCGAAGGGTGGACTCTATGGCATTGCACCATGCTATGGCCCCTCCCCTCCCCAAACCCCGCCCTCTCATGGATCCGCCCCCAAAGTATCCAGGGATTTTCCAACCCAGACCTGGCAACCCTAGTCTGAAGAGACCCACATTCAAATGTCTATTCAGCCATGAAGCTCATTTGCCAACTTTGGGCCCGTCCCTCTCTCAGCTTCAGAGCGTTACTGTAAGGATCAAATGGAGGAAGGAAGTACCAAAAGACTGATTGTTCTAGGCTAGCCTTTTTTCTCTGATATACTATCTTTCTGTGTGAAAGAAGTTGGTGTTGATGGCTGGCAGGGGAGGATGCATTCAGCAGGAACAGCCCAGTGCTTTTCATGTGGACTAAATACCCATAGCAACTACAGAAAATGGGATGAAAAACTACTCACTGCACACATTTTGGAATCTGTAAAGAGTGAAATTACATAATTCATCAACTGATAAACACTAAACAGCACTGTTTCTGCAGCATCCAGAAAAATATGTGCAGAACATAGATGCATTTCATTTCCCTAGGAAGTTTTGACACCTAGGGCATGGCTTGCAAAATCCATATAATACAATTTGTTTCTGTATTTTTAATGCATTTGTACAGTGCCTCTCTCAGTCGCACCTCTTCCATGGTGAATTTTTTCTCTTATCACTGCTTTCAAAATAACTCAAATCTGAACATAAGAAAAGTCTAACCTTTGCAAGACCTTCAGATATCCAGAGAGGAAAGCAGTCAAAGCAGAACAGCAGAGGATCAAGATGTTGACCTGAACACATGCTCCTCTCCTTCTCCCTCTCCCTCTCTCTCTCTCTCTCCCCCCCCATCAGTAGGATTGCCAAGTCTTGAAAATCAAAAATTCTGGCACCAGAAGGGAGAGCTAAGGGCTGGAGCCCAGTGGTTTGTGGGGGGGGGGGGGGGGGGGAGGGAGGTTGGGAGCACAGAACGGCACAGAAGCTGTCTGTTCACATCAGGTTTACAGCTTCAAACACAGCTGAGAAGGAACATATGGTCTTGGCCCTTGATTTTCAGACAACTGGCCCCAAAACAAAAATAATATATTTCTTCTCCTCCAGACTCTGCCCATCAGAGTCAGGCTAGGACCCTAAATTTCCCTGTACTGTTTTTTCTGCTGGTCACTGCTACAACAAAAGATTTCAAGCAAGGCCACGCAGCAGCAGAAAAGCAATGTATGAACAGCAGGCGGATGAACACGTGACATTGGGCTGATGCTGAGTCAGACCTTTGGTGCATGTAGCTCACTACTGCCCATTCTGGCTGCCCAGCAATTTACCACAGGTCTCTCCTAGTGAACAGGATCTTTTTAACTGGGCATGTTAGTGTTTGAACGTGGAGCTATCTGTATGCAAAGAATGTGCCCCATCACTGAATATATTCAGCTACTTTATAACAAGAAATATTATTGGTCCATCTAATTACTGGCAGTTGGTTTCCAGGACCTC
The DNA here is from genome assembly GCA_029233225.1 of Lepidodactylus listeri. Lineage (NCBI taxonomy): Eukaryota > Metazoa > Chordata > Lepidosauria > Squamata > Gekkonidae > Lepidodactylus > Lepidodactylus listeri. The sequence continues at coordinate 42,161,967 of JARCFY010000013.1, forward strand.
AAGCAGAGACTGACATTTTGGCTGCCAAAGATCTTTTAACCAGAGATGATAAGTATTGCGTTTGGGAACTTCTGTGAGCAAAGCAGCTATTGTGACACCAAGCTGTACTGACCAGTCAAAAGGGTTGGATCCTGGTATTTATACCATGCTTCATGGCACTTGGGTCAATAACAGGAGCATATAATTTTTCTCTTCTTTGCTGGAAGAAGGTCCTACAGCCAAAGTGCATACAGTTCCCAGAAGTTCACTTGGCTGGGTGCCTGGCCTTAGACCATTTAGTTCCTGGTACAATTTTGAGTCTCCACATACGTTTTGGTGCACAGTAACTTCAAAAGTAACTTTAAGCACCAAATAAAAATGTAACCTTTGGTAGACATTTCGTTATCTGAAGTATAAATGACCAACAATGAAAGATCAGAGTGTTGATTTGGAGACGATCAAGCTAATTATATAGTTTCCCATGTACACTAACATAGAAGAAGGATGTTAGACAAGTACTTTGAAGTCCCAGTGATTTCAGCGAGAGAATAAAGCATGTTCCTATGTTAGACAAACTAACATAGGAGCATGCTTCAATCTCTCGCTGAAATCACTGGGACTTCAAAGTACTTGGTTACTGCTAGCTTGTGCCTTATACCTAAGTGCTCATTGGAAGTTTCTTTCTTTCGTTAAGCAAATCCTCTCTTCAGAACAATGAACAAAACAGAAAGCTCACAGATTTTCCAATTTTCACATATCCATAATATATGTATTAATTTCCTATCTATCATTTGTAAAAGATCCTAGGAGGATGGCAAGATAGCTCCTTGAAAAATCTCCAGGACGACAACTTGAATAGGAGCCGTGCCCACCAACACCTTCCCTGCTGCCCACCATGTGTTTTTAGAAAGTGGGCAAGCCAGACAGGGCTTTTGACCAAAGGGGCTTTTGATTGGCCAGTGGAGATCTGATTGGCTGTGCAGAATCTTTTTTTAAAAAAAAAAGTTGCTTCAGCAGACACAAAACGCACGGCACAAAGCCTTTCACTGTGTAACTGAAAGTAAGCTGTGTCTATTACATGAGAAAATATTTTCAAACAAATACGTTCACAAAATATTTTCAAACAAATACGTTCACAAAAGATGTCCAGCCGAGCAAAGCTTCTACCTGAAGTGCTGAAGAGTTGCTATTAAAATTATGCGCGACCTCAACCCCTGACATTTTGCAGCTGTCTCCTCCTCTGATGGCAGTCATTTTGTGGTTACACTTCCCACCCAGCATCAGAATTCCGAAAGGTGCCCACCGGCTCAGAAAGACTAGGGAGTGGGGATGTGAAGCAAAAGTCCCTGTAGAGGGTTAACTTGTCTAACAACTGAGTTATCCTCCGTTCAACACAGCTGGCCGTCTGCTCAAGGTCAGGCAGAGCCACTAATTAACAACAAAGTGCAGCTGAGGTTGTTGGGTGTTATTCTCAAAATAGGGGCGTTTCTAGTAGTTAAAAGGGAGGAAAGGGCTTCCAACCTGGCAAGTTCTCAGAGTCATACAACTTTCCTCGGTCTAGATCTATTTTCAAGCCATCTAGGAGCTGTGCCAACTTAAAGGTAGAATTATTTGTTTTTTTCTGTGCTTCTGCAGTGTGTTACTGGATTTTAGGTTTAATTTTAAAACCTCTTTTGCAATTAAAACTTTGATTTTAAAACTTAAAATTTAGTCTGTATGTGATTTGATTCCTGGTGAACTCACGAGGGCGCCTCGCTATCTTGACATGGTGGCAGCGGTGGGATCCGTCACAGCCCATAATACAGCAAAGGCTTTGATGGAATTTAGTTCTACCTTTGGATGGCCTGAGGTTATCACTTCAGACATGGGGACTAATTTCACCTCTAGGCTTGTGCAAAAGGTTTGTGAATTGGCTGGGGTGAGACATGCCCCTGTATTAGCTCACCATCAAAGTGCGAATGGATTAGTAGAGAGATATGTGCAAACACTGAGTAAAATGTTGAAAGCTTATGCTCAAGAATACTCGAGGGGTTGGGATGAGGCTTTACCTTTCTTGGTGTTTGCCATTAGAGATGCACCCACCGCTAGTTTGGGATGGTATACACCAAATGAGTTAATTTTTGGAAGAAAAATTGCGGGGCCTCTGCAGCTGTTGAGAACTGGTTGGGAAGGTGGTAATATAGAGGAGAATGGGTTAGAGGCCTCTGAATACCTAGCAAAGCTAAAGCAAACTCTAGAGCAGGCTAGGATTACAGCTGGAGAATTTTTAGAACAAATCCAATTTAAACAGAAGGAATATTATGACCAGAAAGCTCGACCTCGAAGTTTAGCTGTAAGAGATAAGGTGTTGCTGTTAAAGCCTGCTCACATAACTAAACTAGAGTCTGCTTGGGTTGGCCCTTTTCTTGTGTTGCAAAGGTTGGAAAGAGATAACTATTTGATACAAGAACTGGAAGGTAAAGGTACTCAGGTCGTTCATATTAATCGTTTAAAATTGTTCAGGGAACGGCCTTGTTGCACATACTCAGTACAAGCCCTGGAGGAGGACTTTGACATGCCAGAGTGGACAAGTGAGGTTGGAGAGAGGAGGGCATTGGAAGAAATACCTACGAATCCATCGTTATCAGAGCAGCAACTGGCAGAGTTGAAGGAAGTGTTGAGATGTTTTCAGCCATTATTCACTAACAAGCCCGGTCAAACTAATTTAATTGAACATCATATAGAGACGGGGAGTCAGGCACCCATAAGGTCCAGACCTTACCCTCTAAATGGCCCAATGAGGGAGATAGTTGCAGCCGAAATACAACAGATGTTGAAATGGGGGGTGATCAAAAGTTCACATTCAGATTGGGGGGCCCCAATAGTTATGGTGCCAAAAAAGAAAATAAAGGAAGATGCACCCCTTGAATATCGCCTATGTGTGGACTACCGAAAACTTAATAAATTGACCACTGTAGATCCCTATCCCACTCCAAGAGTAGAAGGCTTGATAGAGGATTTGGCTGGAGCTGTTTATATTAGTACCCTAGATTTGGCCTCTGGATATTGGCAAGTTCCACTAAGTAAGGAGGCTTCAGACAAGACGGCATTTGTGTCTCCTTTGGGCCATTATCAATTTATAAAAATGCCATTTGGACTAAATGGGGCCAGCAAGACCTTCCAAAGACTCATGGATCGAGTTTTGCAAGGCTTGCCTTTTGCAGCAGCTTATCAAGATGATGTTGCTATTTATAGTGCTTCATGGGGGGAACATTTGGGACACATACGTCAGGTCCTACAAAGAATACAGCAAGCCGGACTTACAATAAAGGCTGCTAAATGTCAATTGGGATGCAATCGAGTGATGTATTTAGGACACCTAGTGGGGTCAAGGAGTATGAAACCTCAGGAAGCCAAAGTTGCTAGTATTAGGAAATGGCCTCAACCTCGCACCAAGAAGGAGGTGCAGTCATTTCTTGGGCTAGTCAACTTTTACAGAAGATATATTGAGGGGTTCAGCACATTGGCTTCTCCCTTGACTGATCTATGCAGGAAGAAGGCTCCCTTTAACGTGGCCTGGACCCTTGAATGCCAACAGGCGTTCAGTGCATTAAAGGAGCGTTTGGTTCAGGCTCCTGTCATGATTCCCCCTGACTACACAAAACCTTTTGTAGTAAGGACAGATGCCTCTGAAAGAGGTCTTGGAGCAGCCCTGCTTCAAAAGGATGAAGACGGGGAGTTTCATCCTATTGTGTACTTAAGTCGCAAGCTTTTGTCTCGGGAGCAAGCGTATTCCACCATAGAAAAGGAAGGTTTGGCCTTGGTATGGGCTCTTACAAAATTGAAACCGTATTTAAGTGGAGTTAAGTTTGTGGTTGAAACCGATCATAATCCATTGTCATTCATTCACAGGATGAAGGGGAATAATGCCCGGATTTTAAGATGGGCATTAAGCCTGCAAGATCTTGAGTTTCAGGTGGTCCACATCCCTGGGAGTCAAAACGTCTTGGCTGACAGTCTGTCTCGACAGGGAGGGGAATGAAAGTATCAAATAGGATGTATGATGTCAATATGATCTGTATTATAATTATTGTGTTAAGGCTTCCTTTTGCTTATGAATTGTAATAGCTTCAACTATGGCTTGTCCCATAAGTCTTAGCTTTTCGGGGGGCATGTGAAGCAAAAGTCCCTGTAGAGGGTTAACTTGTCTAACAACTGAGTTATCCTCCGTTCAACACAGCTGGCCGTCTGCTCAAGGTCAGGCAGAGCCACTAATTAACAACAAAGTGCAGCTGAGGTTGTTGGGTGTTATTCTCAAAATAGGGGCGTTTCTAGTAGTTAAAAGGGAGGAAAGGGCTTCCAACCTGGCAAGTTCTCAGAGTCATACAACTTTCCTCGGTCTAGATCTATTTTCAAGCCATCTAGGAGCTGTGCCAACTTAAAGGTAGAATTATTTGTTTTTTTCTGTGCTTCTGCAGTGTGTTACTGGATTTTAGGTTTAATTTTAAAACCTCTTTTGCAATTAAAACTTTGATTTTAAAACTTAAAATTTAGTCTGTATGTGATTTGATTCCTGGTGAACTCACGAGGGCGCCTCGCTATCTTGACAGGGGACCCTTGCATTGTAGGCTTGTTATGAGGAGGAAGGATAAGACAAACTCCTCCCTGGTAGAAGCTGTGATAGATAGATCTCCCCCACTCCATTTCTGCTCTGTCAACAGGGAACAGCAGTGCCCCTGGCTGGAGGAATGGAGAGTGCTTCTTATAGGGGGTTAGAAATCAAATATCCATCCAAGGCTCACTCTTTCTTAATGTATAAACCATTGCATGTGAATACATCTCTGACTAGAAATCATCATGCATACACATCCTTGCTTGGAGAGGTGTTGTTCCAGAGCTGCACATGCTGGTGGATTCCTATGCTTCATTTACCATTACACTCGTCTTTGTTACCAGTCATCATATGCTACCATATTAAACATTTATATCACAATTCCATCTGGAGGAAAACCAGGTCAAGGCCCAACTGTATTAAGGGTTGGCAGCCAGGACTGTATGCATTATGTATCTCTGCAAAGAAAACACGTTTGCTGGAGAATAATCTATTTGATCCTCCTCTTTCTGGTCAAGCATTGTAAGCCCAAGTTCACAGATAAAACATGCATTCAGGTCATGCATTTTAAAGTGGAAAGCAGCTCTAGGGAGTTTACATTGATTCATCCTGCAAGCCGTTTGGAATTCTGGGTTCAAGATAGGTTGCTGTTGTGAGACACATGAGATAGCATCTCATGCAGGAAAAGGGGCTGGGTGAAACTGATGATCAAGTAATTTTAATCACTTTGTGTGAACTGATTTGGTTGGGCTGCTAAGCTCCTGGTGGGAGTGGGGAATCCCTCACCCAGAGCTCCTGTTGCTCACCACCACTCCAAGCAGCAGCGGGGGTGGGGGAGACCTGGTGGCATTGCTGGCATGATGTTGTCATTTCTGGGGAAAACCTGACAGTGGCAGTGGATAGCTCTAGGAATTGCCAAAAACTCTATGGTTTTACATGGAAGTGATGCTGGGTGGCTCTAGGAATCACTGGAAACTCTATGGTTTTTATCATAGAGTTACTGGTGTTTCCTAGAGCTACCCATCGCGACTTCTGGGTTTTCCCCAGAAATGACACTGTCATGCTGGCACTGGCACCACCCCATGTCCCCACTCCTAACCCTCCTGCTGACTGCCAGGCTCAATCTGGAAACCTTGCCATTGGGAGAGGAGTATGCTATGCCAGTCATCCTCCATTAATTTGCAGGGCACCTCACAAAATGTCCACCATGGGGGCTGGGGTCAATCTCAAAATGCTCTCAGGTTCCACACCAAGTATCTTCCTACAACAGAGGCAGCTAGTTCTAGGTATGTCTAGAATGCAGCACGTGGGTGGTCCAGATTTGTAATCTTACATATTGTGCAGCGCCAGCCTAGCAGTGCAGGCTCAAGAGTCAAATTTGTGCAGTTCAAGCATTAGGAATGAAGCACAAAACACATTCCAAAGACAGACCTTGATAACAAATTTGCAATTTACTGTAGTCAAGCTCCCCCCCCCCCCCAAAGTAATGGGGCTTACCAACTAGCAAATTGCTGCGCAATGCAGCCTCAGAGTTAAGAACAACTACTGAAGAACATTAAGGGGAAAAAAGTGTCATTGCAGCCAGATCCTCTTACTGCAGCTACAACTTCACATACACCTACAAGGCCAGCAACGGTAGTTTTGTGTGCCACCAGGAAAGACTGTCCAAATGGGGAGAGAGAGAGAAGCCCCTGACAGTTTTTAGAATGTGTGAAGAAAAAACTTGCCTCTGACTGGCTGGGGCTGCCAGGCCAAACCAGCGGGAGGGTTGGGGGCAGGGTCATGGAGGCAGGGGGGCAACATCAGTGACATTACTATGCCACTTACAGGGGAAACTCTAAGAAAGGAAAAAATCTCCCACACCCCCAGCTCCAAGTTAGTTCCTAAAAAACACAACACAGGTTCATGGGAAATAATCTGCAGTTCCCTGGGATATCTTTTTTTTTTAAAGCCTTTAACAGTATATATAATATTTATGAATTCACGGCAAAGGATCACAGCTCTGCGAGAGAATGCGTTTTAATGGATGTTTGAATTCTCCTTATAAACAAAGAGGAGTTTAGCAGTGAGCCAGCTTCCATAAATTCTGTTCCTTATTGACCAAAGAGAATGCTGCATATTCACAGTAACTGGTGGAGCAACTTGATTCATCTCAGGATGTAAACAAAAACGTAGTAAATGCGATGTTGGGCGAGCTCAGATTTCTTACCCACGTAGCATTATGCCACATTGCTGGCTCCATATTTAAACCAGGCCCTCAGCCACTACACATGTAGCATTCACATCCGAGGGATTTGCAATTGTGCAATTGTGGCAGATGTCTCACTAGTACACTAATAGGATAGGTACAGCAGCCAAGAGCCCAATTTAAACACAAAGCTGGCTGCATGGAACCTGGCACTGTTAAACAATTTTAGCCCGTCCAGTATTGTGTTTAAAATCAGGCTTCACTTTCTCAGCCAGTCTCCCACTTTCATTAAAATACTATTCAGTTGGCTGGAATAAACAAAAGGAATTTAAGAGCTCCCTTGTTTCTAGTTAAAACCTTGGCCCACTCTGCAGAGCCATTTAATTAGTAGTTCAGAAGGCGTTCCTTTATTTACCTGAGTGAAACGAACATTTGCTCTTAATGAACATGCTGGCTAGAGCTCAAGGAATCAAAAAGTTAAAAGCTGATAAGCAAATGGCAACTGAAAGACAATCTGCTGTGCAGCTTGGCCTAGGGAATTGGGTTTACGCAAGCAGAGTTCTGCATATTCTCCAACTGTTCCTATTCACCAAAGACAGTCCCCATTTCCCAGTCCTGGTAAGTCACTGCCCCATTATTATTCCTGTTCGGGTGGATATTTCAGAAGACGTTTGTTACTGTGAGTTGATACAACAACTGCTATTCTGTAACTTGCAGTCTCTACTTTAGTGTCTTAGTTTGCCTTCAGTGTCTGCCCATCAATCCAGTTACAGCAATCACTTCTTGAATAGATGATGCTCTGCACAGGCGGAAAATGTAGGTGGCGCCATCTATCCAATGTCAGTCATTTATAAGAATGCGGCTATTGAGTACACAGGGCACAAAAAGGAGATGACCTGCAAGTGATTCTAAGCTTTACAATAAAAGTTGGTCAGTTTTGTAATCTAACCTGTGGGATTCTTCCTCCACTATGGAAAATGAGGCTATTTCATTCTTGTATTGTGCAAATGCAACTGCAACCTGCAATGACCTGGCCATGTAGCACAAACAGCTACTGTGCCGGCACAAAGCTGCCCAGCATGGTGCTATACTCAAGATGAGCTTTGCTAGGGAACAACAGGTTGATCCAATAAGGAGCTTACCTCACACATAACTGAGGAAGTTCAAGCAAAGTGAATTTGCCTGGCAATTGTGTTCATCCTGAAGCTTGATGCCCCAAAAGCAATACAGTTAAAAATGCTTGAAAATGTGTAGCTTATCAAGACTTCTTTAAAAAACTTTTTATTTAATAAGTTTAAATGTCGCTTATTAAGACTTGATCCCACTACAACCATAAAACATATAACCCAATCATCCATTACTTAGCAGAGACAGTCCCTAATTTTCTGGCCTCTACCAAAACACTGTCTTTATTTTTGCCTTTCAGGTGATGCCTTATTCAAATATATAGTGTGAATTCCTAGAATTGTTGTTCTTCAGGGTCCAACTCCCTCCCCCAGAAATTAAATCTCTTTGTGTCAATGCGCTTGAACATTAAAGCATCATACTATTTACACTGCTTGCTATTTCACATTTGGCAGCTCCGCTTGAACTTTTTGTTAACATATTGTGGAACTACTATATATTTTTTCTAGAATATCCTCACTCAACCAAAGAAAAGCAAGACCTTCTGGCTTTTAAATCATTGGAAAGACCCTGATCACAGAGTAAATGAACATAGCAGCAACTACAGTAGAGTCTATAGCAGGGGTGGCCAAACTTGCTTAACGTAAGAGCCACATAGAATAAACATCAGATGTTTGAGAGCCACAAGACATGAACAAATATTACACACATGTGTTTTATTGAAAAATATGCAAATTTTCTTGTTATTAACATTAAACAAGACTGCCAAAAATAAAAACAAAAGGAGTAAAAACAGATACTGATATTCATTTATTCAATGATATTTGTAGGCTATGCATTTATAGTTAAAGTTGCTCTCTTTCTCTGCTCCCCCTACCTTAAACTAGGGTTGCCAGGTCTGGGTTGGAAAATACCTGGAGACTTTGGGGATGGATCTGGGAGAGGGCAGGGTTTGGGGAGGGGAGGAGCCTCAGCATGATACAATGCCACAGAGTCCACCCTTCGAAGCAGCCATTTTCTCCAGGGGAGCTGATCTCTGTCAGCTGGGGATCAGTTGTAAAAGCAGGGGATCCCCAGGCCCCACCTGGAAGCTGGCAACCCTACCTTAAACCTACCCAGGGAGGAGAACACTAGCTGGGGAAGGGAAGACCGATCAGGGAGGCATACCTTCCCTTTGCTTCCCCAGCCACCCTGCCAGGAGCCACACAATATGTGTGAAAGAGCCAGAGTTTGGCTACCTTCCAAAGTGGCCATTTTCTCCTGGTGAACTGATCTCTGTCACCTGGAGATTACTTGTCATAGTGGGAGATCTCCAGCCACCACCTGGATGTTGGCAACCCTACTGTTTAGGCTTATGAAATGTTGGAGGGTATGCTGTTGACTTAAGAGAGAGGAGCTTAGTGTATGCACCACCACCTACCTGTGGAGGTACAGAAGGGAAAAGTGCAGAAAACAATTCTCCTTGTCCAAGGAAGCCTTCCTGCACCGATCGGCCAAAGCCGGTCAAATGACGCTCCCTAAAACCTATAAGGCGCTCAGTCTTCAGAGCAACTAAGACTTGACTTTACTGCCTGCAGATTCAGCTTTGCCTAACACTCTCAAAACTTTGTTAGGTGGCACAAATCATAAATCTGAAATAAAGGCCTCTGGTTAGCATAGTCCATGTATCCTGCAATAGTGAAGCATAGTCTCAGGCCTATAGTTGAAGAAGATCTCCGCTAGCTTCTAGTCTCCTGAGCCTTATCATAAATACAGTTTTTTTGACCCCTCCAGCCAGGTGATGATGACATTCAATCCCAATGCATCCCCTGGAGAAATCTCTGGAAGATTGCATCACTGCTCCTGATCTTGCCCCTCCCATCACTAAACACGCATTCTCATGGGAAGCTAATTGCCCCCTTCCATCCTGGCCTTGAAGGAGATAAGGTGCCCAGCAGCCCGAGAATCCAACTAGCAAACACCTGCAGGGAAGGCCAGACCCGTTACTTTGCACAATAGGGTTGCCAAGTCTGGGTTGGAAAATACCTGGAGACTTTAGGGGTTGATCAAAGAGAGGGGAAGATTTGGGGAGGGAGGGCCTCAGCATGGTACAGTGCCATAAAGTCCACCCTTCAAAGCAGCCATTTTCTCCAGGGGAGCTGATCTCTGTCAGCTGGAGATCAGTAGTAAAAGCGGGAGATCTCCAGGCCCCACCTGAAGGCTGGCAACCCTAATGCACATTAACCCTTGAGGGAAGGCAAGAATGGCACTTTGCCGCACACAGGCCTTTGCCATGCTGCAACATCCTTGACTACGGAGGAGAGTCTAACTATAATATCCAGTGATGCTGCTTTTACAGCATTGGCCTCAGCTAGGGAACACCCCAGAAGCACAGACATGAGAGCAGTTCTGCTGAGAGCTCTTCAGTGTTATTAACAAATGTTTCAGGATGTTATGGAGGTTTTTATTGCTAATTAAGGGGGGGGGCAGTGGAAGGCAGGCACTAAGCGTTCCGTTCACTTTACAGAAATAGCGCCCTTCAGTTGCCGTGATGACAAAGCAAGAACTGCATTTGCTACCTGCTTTTACCAGCAAGGACAAAGTACTTGGGTAGCTCGCTATTTACCTACAGCAAATTGAGATCTCATTAGGACTCTCAAACAAACCGTTAGCTCTTCTGAGGCTACAAACATACGCATACAAACACTTGCATATTAAGTGCACCACTCATCTACACCACTAAAGCACCTGAACGTAGGGTTGCCAAGTCTGGGTTGGGAAATACCTGGAGACTTTGGGGGTGGAGCCAGGAGAGGGTGGGGTTTGGGGAGGGGAGGTATGGTATGTGCCATATGGTATGTACCATGTGCCATGGTACAGTGCCATAAAGTCCACCCTTCAAAGCAGCCATTTTCTCCAGGGGAGCTGGTTTCTGTCAGCTGGAGATCAGTTGTAAAAGCGGGAGATCCCCAGGCCCCACCTGGAGCCTGGCAACCCTACCTGAATGAGAGACAAGCCATGCTAAGTTACTATTGGGCTCAACCACTTCCAGAATGGGGGAGGGGGAGGAAGGGGTGGATGATTCCTTTAAAGGAGATCACATTTTGTAACCGTCTGTTTCCTAGCAATGGAGCTGAGCAAATGGCCCTTGTTTCATTTCTTGTTATATCCACTTATACTTTTGTCTGCAGCCTTTAATTTTCCCCTTTTCCCTTTTGGTTTTTTCCATTCTGTTTGTATTGTGCATGTATGCTGCATATTTTTCATAAGCAACGTATACAAACTCAGTATGGCATTTAGACATGAAATGTACTATTGCTGAATTACCCAGGCATCCTGGGGAACACTGGGGTTCCTTGTAGGTTATCAGGGGAACCCTCCACAAGAAGATCAACTGCGGTCCACAAGAGTTCTTGAAATAATGTTGCTTTAAAAACTGATATAACACCCAAGGAATAAAGGTCTCTTCCAAAACAACATGGTTTCTCAGCAACAACAAGGTAAACAGCTTTTGTTTTCAGCCCTGGCATTTGTGATTATAGTTTTTCTCACTTCCTTGTAAACATTCATTCATAAATAGATCTTATTTTGCCTGAATCACTAAAACTCTGGTACAATGATTTATGCAGAGTATGCCCCCTGCATTAATGATTTGGCCACTGTGCTGTTCAGCTATCAGAGACAAAGTAATCTGTTGCTGCAAAATGAGGAGGCAATGAAAATCTGCATTGCTTGAATGCTTTCAGTTTAATATGACTCCATATATAAACTGGGCAACAAATTTAAGATGCTATTGAGACTGTAATCAGACACTGTACAAAATTTTGTACACAGTACAAAATGAGGAAGGAATGGTGGACAGCAATTTATAGCTTGAATAAATGTAATGTATGTAATGGTGGTGGCCACATGGCCCCGCAGAGCACATGGCCCGGTTAAGCCCTGAGCTTGGGGCCAGAAAACAATAGTACACTAGGATCCTAATTGTCCCCCTATCAGAGGCTTAGGATATTCAAATAGTCCTGTGATAGCCTCTGGCGGGAAACAGTAGTTGCTCGTGACAGAAACCAATATGGAAACATTCCACAATGGAAAAAGATTTAGAGGCCATTGCTCCAGTCCAGAAGAACATATTCATGGCATGTTAATTCCAGAGGAGTGCTATTATTTATTACCACGGAGCAAAACTGTTTAATTGAGTGGGAGGGCAAAATAGTAATCTTTCTGTGGGGAAAATTATCACAAAGACAAGCAGGAAAAAAAGGCACATCTTATTTGCACAGGGGAGTAAGGTGCATGGCAGCTTACAACATTCACAAAGAGATTCCGTAAATCCTGTCTTAGTGAAAATTGATGAAAATGTCTGATAGGACTGCTAGAATGGATGAGAAAATTGCTGCCCAAACAACCCATGCCAGTTAATCTGCCAGAGAGATAAAAAAAATAAAAATAAAACCTTACCTGAGGTCAAGACAGATAAAAAAACAAAAGGTGAAACACCAACAGCAATAAAAATAGTAATGAGAAATGTTTGCCCTGAAAACACAAGAGAGTTGGGTTATAATACAAAGAGAGAGGGAATGGAAGAGGGATAAATGTCTCCTCTAATCCTCCTTTATTATCTGAGCCTTGGGCCTGTGGTGTCTTCCAGAGAGTCCTCCATCTTCACCATGTGAAGATGCCATGAAAGTAAACAATTTTTATTACCACCCACTATATAAATCCACAGAGTCTGACTGCACTGAAGGCCCAGATCATAATGACTTTTGGACACATGCATCCACAACAAATACCGGAAAACTTGCAGGTTTCACATACAACCAACCACATATGCCTGCAAAGGCTGTAGACTGGCTGGAGTATTTTTAGCTGTTCTATCATCTACTTTAAACTGATAACCCACACATAGTGAATCCATTAGTTAATGTTAAGTTATGGGGAGAGAGGCACAGACTTTTCATACCCTGAAAATGTTCAAGTAAAACCCAAACCCTGAAAAACCAATGTGGTGTAACACATGGGCTGCTGGGGAGACCCAGACTGAATCCAATCATTGCTGGATATTGCACTATTGTGGCACTATAATAATAACAATTGGGAACCCACAAGGACTTGTAGAAGGCATCTCATTTGCTCCTCCCCCACTATTTCCTCTTTTGCTTACCTGAAAGCCCCTTTACCTGCTTCCTTCTCTCCTTCCAAGGTTGCCAACCTCCAGGTGGGGCCTGAATGCCTTCTGGAATCACAACAGATCTCCCAACTATAGAGATTTGTTCCCACTCCAGGTTGGAGAATTTCTGGAGATTTGGGGGTGGAACCTTGTGAGTGTGAGGTTTGGGGAGAGAAGTGACCTCAGCAGAGTATAATGCCATAGATTCCACCCTTCAAAGCAGCCATTTTCTCCATAGGAAATGATGAACTCTGTTATCCGGAGAGCAGTTCTAATTCCAGAAATCTCCACCCTCCACCTGGAAGTTGGCAATTCTAGCTTCTCTGCAGGAAATGTTCACTGGAGGGTGGAATCTCTGGCATTAGACCCCTCTGAGGGCCCTCCCTTCCTCAACCCCCCCCCCATCTCTAGGAATTTCCTAACCTGGAGTTGGCAACCCTGTCTCTTTTACACCCAACCTACCTTTATCTGCCCCTCTGTCTTAAGCTTTCTCTCTCCCTCTTCTCCCCACTGCAGCCTCTCCCTAGAAAAACTTGCCCAGGTGCATGGTGCCAGCCACTGGGCCAGTCCCATTTGCATGGTAGGCAAGCCTCTGGGACTTGTCAGCTGGTACCTCACTTTCCCCAGTAGTCCCCTCCCCACACTATTTCCTCTTTCCCTCCTCCCGGTAACCCCCATATCCTCTCCCCTTTACCTGCCTCATTCTCTCCTTTTCAGCCATTCACCAAGCTACCTTTTATCTGCCTCCCATCCTCATCTATATTTATTATTTCATTTATAGCTTTCTCCACAGTGGGGACCAAAGCAGCTTACATTATTATCCTTCCTTCATTTTACCTGCACAACAAACCTGTGAGGTAGAGCCAGTTTGGCGTAGGGGTTAAGAGCACAGGCTGTAATCTGAGAGGACTGGATTTGATTCCCCACTCTTCCACATGTAGCTGCTGAAGTGACCTTGGGTCAGTCATAAGTTCTTTCAGAGGTGATCTCTCAAGGGCAGTTCTCAAGAGGGCTCTCTCAGCCCCACCTACCTCACAGGGTGTCTGTTGTTGGGAAAGGAAGGTAAAGGGATTGTAAACTACTCTGAGACTCCTTTGGGTAGTGAAGGGTGGGGTGTAAATCCAATCTCCTCCTCCTCCTCCTTCATTAGCTGAAAGTACGTGGCTGGTCCAAAGTCACCCAGTGAGCTTCCACGCCACGATGGGGATTCAAACCTGGGTCTCCCAGATTCTCAGCTATTCACCAATCTACCTTTTATCTGCCTTCCATCTTCAGCTATAATTATTATTTATTTACTCGTTTACACCTTTCTCCACAGTGGAAACCAGAGCAGCTTACATTATACCACACTAGCTATCATAGGGTGGCTGCTGTTGAACAGTAGCAAGCAGCTGGGCCTAGTTGAGTCATACAAGCTGGGTGGTATCAAGTCACCCAGGGGTTGCTTCCAGGCCTTTTGTTGCCAACCTCCAGATGGGGCCTGGAGAGCTACTAGAATTATAGCTGAATTCCAGATGACAGAAATCTCTCCCCCTGGAGAAAATTGCTGCTTTGGAGGGTGGACTCTATGGCATTATATGAAATATCATCTTTTCAAGATAGTTTGTAATTGCTGACAGTTTTTTTTTAAGGCTTGGACTGTTCCCCCTTCTCTCTCTGCCTCAACTCACAGCCTTCAAGATCAACATGAATTCATTACTATTTAACAATTTAATCATTTTCACAAGAGTCCTGGAAACACACATACATATACTCCTAAATTTAAAACAACGATTCCATTTTCAAAGTACATATGGTTTAAAGGCCTTTTTGATGAACCACTCCATGACCTTCTACCACCAAAGCAAAGACGCCTGAATTGCATTATACTATTTACAAGATAAAATTATTAACTCTGCAGAAGAATGTTTTCCAATCAAACTTGGCTCTAGGGCAACATCTGCCCCATCAGCTTATGAACAAAAAGAGATTGCTTGGTTGAGTTAGAGTCTGTCACCTTGATGCATACCTGCATGCATTTAGACCTGTGAGAGAACTATTCACACATGTTTGGATTGACTCTGACACTAAGTTTAGAATTCTTCCATTTCATCCAATTATCATGTTGTTAAATAATCAAGGATCTGACCTTTTAAAAATAGGTACTTAAAAACAAGGAGTTGGAACGTTTTAATGAAAGAAGTTCAGAATGGTCTATAAATCGGCCAAAACAAGTTCCAGGCTCCACAGGGAGCCATTGATTTATCCAAGGAAGACGCCACGTTTTGTGACATCTTTTGGTCTCAATTCCCTACACACCCAATTAAGCATCTACTTCCAGGGGAAAAAATTGAGATACGGTTTCTTAATTTTTCTCTCTCGTGAAGAAATACCCTTCCCTCCTTGAAATTAATTCTGGATGCCATTTATAAAACAATATCTTTAGGACAACTTAACTGCATCAGTTTTAAGAAACACAGGTGGAGTTTGCAGAAAACCACTGGTCACATTTTGAGGGCTGGGGTAAGAATAATTTTGACAGCGGTGTCAGATAAATTATTTTTAGTAATAAAAACTGATGGGAAATAATATGTTTCCTACTATTGACTTCAGCCAACAGTTGGGGAGCTTTGCCCCTCCCCTTCTTTCTCTTCTGTAAGTGGGGCTGTCAACCTCAAGGTGTGGCCCGGAGTTCTCCTAGAGTTACAGCTGATCTCCAGACTACAGAGATCAGTTCCCCTGGAGGAAATGGCAACTTCAGAGAACAGACTCAGCACCATCACATTTCTGCTGAGTTCCACAGCCTTTGCAGGCACCACTCCCAAATCTTTCTGAAGTTGGCAACCATATTTGCAGGAGTAAAACCTGAATCATCCAGTGAAACTGATGGTGATAAGCAGGGGTCATTTCGAGCAGGAGCTCGGGGGAGCGCAGCTCTGGGAGTTTGTGCAAGCCCCCCCCCCCCGCAGGGGAATGCCTGCTTGTGTCATGGCTGCAGCAAAATGACCCCGTCCCCTGGAAAGGTCCTTGTTCCACCGACCAGCCTTCTGAAGGCTTCAGCCACCACGGAAGCTATCCTCCCAGAATAGTGGTATTTCTGAGGCTTGGATTAGTAGCTGTCCCCTCTCTGCCAGTTCTTTCTTTCTCTCTTTCTCTCTCTCTTCTTTTTTTCTTGTCTTCTGACATACTTCCAGTGATGTCAGGTGGTGTAGCATATGCAAATAAGTTATGCTAATGAGTTATTCTAATGAGCTCCTGCACCTCTTTTTCTACAAAATGACCCCTGGTGATAAGTTCAGGGCATACTAGAGATAGTATCTTAACACATCACTAATTTATGAAATCCATGGCATGGCAATGGTCCATAGTTCATTTTGGGTTTTTTTTAATGATGGGACAAACTCACGAAGTACAGATCTGTAAGGGAGCAATCTTAAGTAGGTCTACTAAGCATTCTTTGGATTGAAGCCTAATGCCTGTTAGCCATAACACAGTTACACATGCCTTAGTAAATTCCAGCTCAGAATGTGCTCCATGTGGAACTGTCTCTGAAGAGTGTTCAGAAACTGTGGCTAGTCCAAAACACAGCAGACAGATTTTTAGTAGGGGGAGGGAACCAGGAATGTGCTTGTTCTAAGGACCAGCTACACTGAGTATTGGTTAGTTTCCAGGGCAATTCAAAGGGCCATTTTGGACCTTTAAAGCACTAAGTAGTCTGGGTCCAGAGTATCTTATAGACCACATTCTCCCTTACAGACCTACCCGTACAATGAGGTCATCTTCAGAGGTTCACCCTCTGAAGTGTGATGGATGGTGACAACAGAGAGAACCTTTCCAATAGTGGCACCATGACTAAGGAAGGCTCACCTGGTCGGTCCCTTGCCAGACATGTTAAGAGAACTTTTGGAACTTACTGAACCACAGTTTGTCTCATTAGTAACTTGGCTGATGACTGAATTAAATGCCACTGACCTGACTTTTTGCAGCACCATTTTTGTTGCTGTTCTTGATAATGAAGTAAGCTTACCTGGGGGATCCCGTGTGGGATGAAATGGTGCGACAGGTCTATTTTTATTGAATAAAATGATAACTACAGCTAAAACCAGATTCAGGGGAGAGACAACAATGGAAGGCCTTTACTATAAAGGTATTTCTCTGGGGCAAGTGATGCTCTGTATTCTGGGTGCTTGTGGGGCAACAGTGGGAGGCCTTCTAGTGTCCTGGCCCCACTGGTGGACTTCCTGATGGCACCTGGTATTTTTGGGTATTGTGTGACAGAGTGTTGGACTGGATGGGCCATTGGCCTGCTCCAACATTGGCTTTTCTTATGTTCTTATGTTCTTAATGTCCTTGAAGCTTTTAACTGGCCCCTGCTGAAAAGAGGATCATAGAATAGAATCATAGAATCATAAGAGTTGGAAGGAACCACCAGGGTAATCTAGTACAACCCCCTGCACAATGTAGGGAATTCACGACTACCTCCCCTCCACACCCCCAGTGATCTGGAATAAGTGGGCATTTAGTCTGACCTGGTAAGTTAGCTCAGTTCCCCCAGATCTCTACACTCCCAAAGACCTCCTTGTTACTCAACCCTGTATTGGCTCTGTACTGATTCCCAGTATTGACCAATAGCAAACTGCTATTATCAGGCTTTTAGGCAGCTGGAGGAACATGCACTCCCTGACAACTGTTTGACCTTACAGACTCTACTAGCTTTATTGCTACTTATATCTCCCCCTGCTGTTTTTGAAGCATTTCTGCTGTGCATTCATTTTATCACTAGGTTTATTAGTGGCTGGGTTTTTGTGACTGCCGTACTACTGTGCTGCTTTTCATTGTTGGCTACTGCTATTTCACTTACTTGTTGTTCCTTCTTATTGCATTTTCTTTCAGTTCTGTAAGCAACACTAAGTACTGTTTTAGTAGAAAGGTGAGATAAAAACTCCTCTCAAATACATAAATAATGGAGTCCTAATTGAATCATTGCCCCCACCACACACTGGTAACATCCCCAAACCAGTAGTTACCCAGACTGACTCTCCTGCAATTTGAATATTGGCAGTTCTTGCAGATCCCTACTGTCAGGCCTCAAACTCTTACCTCACTCACACATGCTCCTTTTTGTGGCTTTGTATGACTTCCATTCAGATTCTCCTTAGACTACTCTGGAAACACCAAAAGCAATTATCAACTGTTTAACTAATGAGAGCAGACTAATTAGTCTGTTACCCGCTGCTTCCATCAGATACCAGTTCTGTGTCTGCTGATACATAAACATTCAGCGTCTGTCCATTCCCCACCAAATGAAATGGCAAACTCCTCCTAGCTATATAGGGTTTGGGGTTTTTTTAAAGATGACTTTTTAAAAATTACCAGGCTTATAAGCATCACGATTACCAGGAAATACAAGGTTTTATTTAAATAGACCGTTCTACCCAGCATCCTCAATGGTAGCCAATTCTCCTTCAGGGTTACAAGTTTCCCCATAACAGGGTGGTTTCAAAGCATAATTAAATAGAGGAGACAAGTGGGAGCTGAAAAGGGCACAGCTGATTAGCGGGGTCAGGCTATTGCAGGGAAGCAAAGAACCCTGATTCAATACCGGAAAAGCAAAGCTCTTTCCCAAGATACAGATCATTCCAATGAGAGTGGATAGCATTTATTGCAGCTAACTCAAAGCGACGGAAGGTCCCGCCAGCAGTTGGAAGAATATTAGGCTCTGTGTCTTTGCAGAGCTGCATCCAGCCTACAACCTCTTCCTTGTGCATCCACAGATCCGGACAATTATGAGTGCTGGCCCCTTCAGCATTGTGGAGAGACAAGCATGGTGCACAATAGATGTCTCCTGAACCTGGATCCTGAAGCATGGCAGGACTTCCTTCCTGTGTGTTTTCCTGGTAACATCCTTCCCATCCCTCTGTTGTCTTCCCACTATTAAAAACTGAACTGCAAACTTCTCTCCCATATGCTGCTGTGTGCTGTAGCATTCCAGCTGGTCTCAGTTCCATTCTCCCCTCGTCACAAATTGGAGAAAGGTACAGACAGGTTAAACCCAGGATTTAAAACACATGGACCAGAATCTTTCTGATATGTGAGCTGGACGATACCAGAGGACCCTATGACTCTGTCTGCTGTATTGTATCTAGGCTTGCAGATTCCTCACATCGGGATAACATATAGGTAGAAAAAGGTCACACAACAACCCCTTGCTCCACTTCCAGACTGTTTCCTTACCTTGTTCCTAGCCTGCCCCCCACATCTGTCTCCTGGTCACTTTTTTGCCCTGGTCACCAATCCTAGAAATTGTTTTGGTTTCCTCCACACACACACACAGAGCCAACAGCAAATCCTTAATGGGATGCAAAGAGCAGTCTAATGGAAAAGTAGGCACACTCAAGTATTCACCAGTTCAGTGGGTTACGAAGGCAATAGTTCAGCAAGCTTTTCAGATATGTCCAAATAAATTTGCACATGTCCATTTTCAAGATTGCACTACTTCTTCACACATTTACAGTCCAGCCCTGTAAAATGAGTGGCTACTGTGCAGGTACAAAACCAGTTTGGTGTAGTGGTTAAGTGCGCGGACTCTAATCTGGGAGGACCGGGTTTGATTCCCCACTCCTCCACTTGCACCTGGCTGGATGACCTTGGGCAAACCATAGCTCTGTACCAGCTGTTCTCTCAAGGACAGCTTGGGAAAAAGCTCTCTCAGCCCCACCTACCTCACAGGGTGTCTGTTGTGGGGAGGGGAAGGGAAAGGAGTTTGTAAGCCGCTCTGAGACTCCAAGTGAGTGAAGGGCGGGGTATAAATCTAATCTCCTTCTTCTTCTTCAAAACTACTCAAGACAAACTTTGACAACAGCTGTTGAGACAATCCAATCAGGATCATGTTCTGAGTATAACTGCAAGCTGGGGGCAAGTCTCCTGCTACAATAACAGACCTTCCAGTCATTTCCCCTGGGTCCCACCAGCACTTCCCAGGTTGGGGAAGAGGAAATAAGGAGAAGAGATGGGGTTGTGCCTACGTCATGCAGGTGTGTGATGTCACTTCTGGCAAATAAACAGAAGTGATGTCATGACATCAGGGGCAATGCTCTACAATTCAGCCAAACTCTGTTGTTTAACCACAGAGCTCTCAGACAATCCTATAGTATCACCCCCTGACATCATGCTCTCACTTCCAGTTTTTCACCAGAAGTGCTGTTGTGCACCAGTGTGATGTAGTATGCCTGTCCCTGCTCCCAAAATCCTCTCAGCAGATTGCCAGCTGGAAACAGCAAAGTAAGGTAAGTACACCTGGCAAATGTGTTTATGTCAAAGTTCATATGATGCCTGTGGGAAAGCTAGCCTTGGGCAATTATAAGTCAAAGGCAATTAAGTAGCTAATACCAGTCAATATGCATACTCCAAAGGGGAATTGTTGCTTCCTGGCTCTCACCGTTTCCTTATGATTGCCAGGAACATTAAGGCTCCATTAACAGTAGACATGACATCTAGAAGAGTTCCCCTTCTATATAACTTCTAAAAATACTTCTGTACACTCAAGCCATAGAGTCTATATCTGGCAACCCTATGTTTCTTTACTCCTGGTCCTCAACCCTCCAGACTTCCTTTGTCTATTCTTGTTCATCCCTTACCTATCCTTGTTTCAATACCCTATCAGCCACCCTGTCTTCATAATCCCGATTTTGTCTACTCTGTGTTATCTTTTCTGCCACCTTGATTCTGGACTTCCCAACCTCCTTAGCCTGGAATGGTTCCAACTTTCAGCCTGTTCTACAAGCGATGTCTTTCTCTACAGCCTATGAGACGGCGAATCCCAGCCAAACTGACAACTTTTTCTTCCCTCATAGACATCAGACCACAAATTCCACTAGTAGTCTTGCGTCATAACCACAAGCACGGCATTATTTAGACTATTATATACATGCAAGTAATTTCAACTTACAAGCACATATTTATTATCTTCTCTTCTGACATTTCTAATGGCTGATGCAAAAGACATTACCTTCACCAGAGAAATCAGCGTGAGCATCATAGCTTTGTTTGAAAGCAGACATTGTCCCCTAACAATATACTACAGTAGAGAGGCAGCACAGATCTTGCTCCAAGCTTGCATCTTTCTCTATCCCCGCTAGATCTCTCATCCAAAATCCAGGGGCACGACAAAGCAATTGCTAATCAGTAGTGACCTTCTGAATTGACAGTCCCCACTTGTGGGGATTAAAATTGATTTTTTTCCCCTTCCCTCATCCTATAAATATAAAAAACTGGTGACCTGCTTTCACGTCACTATTTGGGAGTATGCAGTGACACCCAGAGTAGAAGAGCTGAAATCAGCCATTCCTTTTGCACTAGAAACTACAACATCAAGGCAAACAGAAAGAAGAACAGGCTTTGAAACCTGAGAAACTTGTCCTTAGAAAGTGATCAGTTTTTGTGCAGTCCAAATCGACAAAGCAGCCCATCCTTTAAATGAACTGTAATCCATCACACAGACTGAAAGAGATTCATTTCTCCCAATCCAGAATACAGGATTGTCTACAACAGAGATGATCAACTAGAGATAGTTATGTCCTGGGTGTACAATAGGGGAGACATCCCTTAGGTGAGTCCTGGAGATCTCCCAGCATTACAAGTGATTTCTAGACTATAGAGAATAGTTCCCCTAAGGAAAATGGCAGCTTTGGAGGGTGGTCTCTATGGAAGTGTTTCCCACCCTGTGGGTTAGGATCCACAGGTGAGTCATGAAGCCTCTGAAAATGGGTCATGGGCCAGCCCTCTGCATCATTCTTTCTCCTCCTCCTCCTCCTTGTCAAAGACTCACATTCTCCTTTCTACCTCCCTTTGTGACAATAAGGAAGAAAAATTGTCTAGCAACAAGTAACTTTACAATAGCAGCTGGACAGAGGGGGAAATAAAATGCCACTTGCTTTGGGGGCAGCTAGGGCTGCCAAGTCTTGACGGGGGGCGTCAACACAATCCCCCACTACAGGGGTCCCCAATCCACTGGCCCGAATTCAGCCAGCGGGGGGAACCCAACCCCTGAAGTCGTCCAATCAGGACGACTGCCCCAGCATGATGACATCACCCGGAAGTGATGTCATCACGCCGGGCACGTTGCCAGGGTGACGCTCTAGCAATCGCCCCCAACACTCTATGGTACCATAGAGTTTTGGGGGGATTGCCAGAGCATCGCCCTGGCAACGTGCCCAGTATGATGATGTCACTTCCAGGTGATGTCATCATGGTGTGCACATGAGAGGGCTCCAGACTGGGGCCGGGACTCTCCCTCTGGGAAGGGTGAGTATACTTGGTAACCCTAGGGGCAGCTGTGTCCTTTGTATGATGTTTGTGGGTTTCTCAGCAATATCTGGTCTGCCACTGTAGAATATGGCAGTGCTGGACTAGATGGGCAACAAGGTCATAGTTCACCTCAGGTGCCAAAAAACCTGAGGCTGGCCCTGGATGGGCCACCATACCAAGTAAATTTGTACTTGTGGGTCACTATACCAAAAAGGTATGCTCTATAGTAGACCATAGATTCTACGTAAAACTCCTCAAACTCCACCTTCTACTGGCATCGCCCCCAAATCTCCAGGAATTTCCTGGGCCAGAGTTGGCAGCCCTAGGGACCTCTCTCCATGTCATGGCTCCCTTCATTTTCCCTCCCCTGACTCACAGGTGTTCCACCAGAGAGGAAATTTTCCATTTCCTGTTGCAATAAGTGCCCGAAGGAGGCTGCAAAACATGGCTCTTTTGCACCATAGTCTCCTTTGCAAACAAATACTTCCACTATTAGGAGGTGAGTCAAGCATCACAGATGGGGTCCTTATTAGGGTTGCCAACCTTCAGGTGGAGCCTGGAGTTCTCCTGGAATAGGGTTGCCAGCCCCAGTATGGGAGATACCTGGATATTTATGGGGAGGAACCTGGGAAACACAGGGTTTGAGGATGGGAAGGACCTCATCAGGGTATGATGCTCTGTCATATGGAGATCAGTTGTAATCCTGAGATAGGGTCACAAACCTTCAAGTGGCACCTGGAGATCTCCAACTATTACAGCTGATGACCAAGACCAGTTCCCTTGGAGAAAGTGGCTGCTTTGGAGGGTGGAATCTATGGGGAGATATCTCCCCTCCTCAAACCCCACCCTCTCCAGGCTCCACCCCCAAAATCTCTGGGAATTTCCCAACAGAGTTGGCAACCTTGGGCCCTATGCCGGAATTGGGCCTTGAGAGACTGATGTGACTTATGGTTAACCAGCAGGCTAAAGGATTCAGTTTGTTTCTTAAGTTGTACGAGATACAGTGTTGTGGGTTTTCAGGAAAAAGTAGAATTGAAACATTTTCCACAGCCCTAAATAAAGCATGATCTGATCTAGCTTGTTTTCACTTACATTTAATAAAATGTTTTAAGCACTGCATGTTAATAATTTTATGTCCCAATAGCAATAAATACTGGGACTGAAATACCTGATCAGGAACAAAATCAATGCTGACCTTTAATCCCTAGAAATATTTCACCAAACCCTTGCTACCCTTCCAAATTGTAGCAAGGAATGGGTTAATAAGTTTGTCCAAGATCTCATTCAGAAGGAAAATCAGTGTTTTCAGAGATGGAAAGGTTCTACACTTCGGTGCTACATGCTTCATTGAAGTCCACATGCTAAAGTTCCAGCTATAACATACATAACAGTGAAGTCCAAGTGGCTGGATGATGCTAACGTTGCTTTGTAATCTGATTGTCCTCGAGGTAGTCAGCTTTTGTGACAAACTACATTTGGAGACACTGTACTATCATCTGGAGAACTAGATTGCTCCTAACAATATTTAAGTTGGCTATCTCTAGTCTAAAGCATGGATTTTTAAAAAAAAATCCCTGTGAAATTCACTTTACACATTTAAGAGTTCCTAAAACTGAATATATAACAGAGTTCATTTGCTTATGTAATTTAACCAGCGGCAAAAAGATAAAAACCCATTGTGTGAAGTGAAAAATCTTTCTGTTCTGCTAGTGGAAAATAAATTGAAGTTACACTTTTAAAAGCAGAACGAAGTAGAAAAAAGAAGGAAGACGGCAGATAGCATTTACTGGATGTTCCTGATAATCTCTTCTCCAAGCTCATGGTACATTTATGTCAGCTTAATTGTAAGAACTCTAAAGAATTCTGGGAAAGGTAGTGTCGTAAAGGTGCTAAGAACTATGTTGAGATCCTTACTCTCTGTCAGGGGTCATTTCGAGCAGGAGCTCGGGGGAGCTCAGCTCCGGGAGTTGGTGCCAGCCCCCCCTCCCACAGGGGAATGCCTGCTTGTGTCGTGGCTGCAGCAAAATGACCCTGTCCCCTGGAAAGGTCCTTGTTCCTCTGACCAGCCTTCTGAAGGCTTCAGCCACCACTGAAGCTATCCTCCCAGAATAGTGGTATTTCTGAAGCTTGGATTAGTAAATGTCTCCTTTCTTTCTTTCTTTCTTTCTTTCTTTCTTTCTTTCTTTTTCTTTCTTTCTTTCTTTCTTTCTTTCTTTCTTCTTCCTTCCTTCCTTCCTTTCTTCCTTTCTTTCTTCCTTTCTTTCCGTCTTTCTCTCTCTCTCTCTCTCTCTCTCTTTCTTGCCTTCTGACATACTTCCAGTGATGTCAGGTGGTTTAGCATATGCAAATAAGTTATGCTAATGAGTTATGCTAATGAGCTCCTGTACCTCTTTTTCTACGAAATGACCCCTGCTCTCTGTTATAGAATTACCATTTCCCAGAGCTTCTTGTGTAGAGTCACATCTATTTAAAAAGAGGAACTTCTATCATGAAAGGTCTATCAACAATATGCTAATCAGAACTTCCATGTTTAGAGGCAGTATACCTCTGAATAGCAAACACCTACTGACCTGTTCATAAGCACCTTAGAAACATTTGGCTGACCACTGCTGGGACAGAATGCTGGAGTAGACAGTGCTTGATTTGATTTGGGAGGACAGCTGTATTTATTTACTTATTTAGAATACTTCTATGCTGCTTGTTCAGAGTACATTTACTGAAGCTGAAGCTCAAATACTTTGGCCACCAAATGAGAAGGGAGCACTCACTGGAGAAGACTCTGATGCTGGCAAAGATTGAAGGTGAAAGAAGAAGGGGATGAGAAGGCTAGACAGTGTTATTGATGTGATGAGCATGGAGTTGAGCAAGCTCCGGAGAGCGGTGGAGGACAGGAGGGCCTGGCATGATGTGGTCCACAGGGTCACAAAGAGTTGGACTTGACTGTGCGAATGAACAACAGCAACAGCAGTACAGATAGTGCTACAGTGCTACTTCACATTCAGAACTTGTGTGGGTTTGATGCTATCGGATATTCTTCATCTTTGGATTTTTTTTATACCACCTGGTAGTACTTGGTAGGACCAAAGCCTCTACTATGTGCATTGAAGGAAAAAAACAAATGTTTCCTGCGACATCACACGTTATGATGCATAGACTGAACAACCAAAGAGGCATGTGATTGAGTTTCATAACACCAATACTATTTTCCCATAATGCCGAGCAGATTTGACATCCGAGATAAATCTGATATGAGTTACTCAAGAAGATTTCAGATCATATATTTGTCAATGAACATATAAGCGGACTGAAGATTAGTGCAATTTCAAATGCTTATGGAAATGCTTTATCCTTTACTGTCAGACAAGTATTCAAACCCATCATGTAACACAGTTCATGCTTTCCAAGGAAGCTTGTAATTTTGGTTACACACTATTTGCTTACTGGATTCTTACGAGTTTTTCCACTGGCACAAGAGGAGGGTTTCTGATCTTGCCCAGTTTCCCTCCTCACCCCAGCCCCGTCTTGCACAGTTCTTTTTGTCCACATGGGTCCCACAATCTTTGGCATAGCCTTTTCAGGGATATATATATACATATATATTGACTCTGATCTGCACAATAAACTCAGTCAACAACAAGAAGAAGAGTTGGGTTTTATACCCTGCTTTTCTCTACCCTAAGGAGTCTCAAAGCAGTTTACAATCACCTTTCCTTCCTCTTCCCTTAACACTCACCTTGTAAGGTAAGTGGGCCTAAGAGAGCTCTGAGAGAACTGTGACTGGCCTAAGGTCACCCAGCAGGCTGCATGTGGAGGAATAGGGAATCAAACCCTGGTCTCCAGATTAGAGTCCACGGCTCATAACCACTAAACCATGCTGCCTCTTGTACCTCTTAAAAGGTACAAATTAATCTTAAGGAGAGGAGATAATACATAAGGTTGATATAATGCTTTCAGTTGCCAAAGTGCTTTACATACATTACTACAGTGAACCTTAAAACAGCCCTGCAGATTAGGCTAATATTATTATTCCTATGTGGCAGATTGATAGTGTTGCCAGGTGGTGACTGAGGATCTCCTGGAATTACATCTAATCTCCAGGCTACAGAGATCAGTTCACCTACAGAAAATGGCCATTTCAAAGGATGGACTCTATGGTATTATACCTGGCTGAGGTCCCTCCCCTCCCAAACCCTCCCCTCCCCAGGCTCCACCCCCAGGTATTTCCCAAACCAGAACTAGAAACCATACAGATAGAGTACTGAGGCAGAGAGAATGGCTTATCTAAGACCACCAAAAGTGCTTGTGGCTGAGATGTGATTTGAACTGTGTTTTTTCCACATCCACCATCTTTACATATACCAACCACCACCCAGTGACACAATTAAAAAAAAGGAGAATACAGAATAGTCAGGCAGGCACTGTTCCATCAAGCATGGATACATTTTCACTCAAGAGATACCTTTCCAGCAGCTTCCGACTGCCATGGACAAAGCCAGCCGAGGAAAAGCAAGAGGAACCACCACCACCCCCAGAAGGAACAGTTACTGCATTTCAATGCCATCTGAATTGCTTCTTATTTTTGTGAGTAGCTTTGGGAGCCTGTTTTGGAAAGGGAGAGAGTTTGGTTG
Source organism: Lepidodactylus listeri (assembly GCA_029233225.1). Classification (NCBI taxonomy): domain Eukaryota; kingdom Metazoa; phylum Chordata; class Lepidosauria; order Squamata; family Gekkonidae; genus Lepidodactylus; species Lepidodactylus listeri. The sequence continues at coordinate 42,188,912 of JARCFY010000013.1, forward strand.
GATCATCTGGGAAAGCAAGTAGCACCTCAAAACCTGCATCCTGCATGCTGAAAGCAATGGTTAATGCCCAGGACAGTAGGAGAAACATTCTCCTCTTATTTAGATCTAAAGAAAGATTTAAGGGCTGCTAAATGTTTACACATTACCCCTGCAAATATATATATTCCCCAACCCCCTTTACAGTCAACTTTCAGCTCTGGTTCAGTGAAGGAAGGATGGACTTCTAAGAGCCATACTTAATGATGCCAACTCCGGATTTGAAACTACCTGGAAATTTGAGGGGGAGCTTGGGATAGTGGGGTTTAGTAAGAAGAAGGACCTTGGTAGAGTACAATGTCATGCCGTCCACCTTCCAAAGCAGCCATTTGTCTCCAGGAGAAGTGGAATAAGTGTTTTACATAAATAAGTAATAAATAAATACTTTATGTAGTCTGGAGATCTGTTGTAATTCTAGGAGCTCTTCAGCCCCATCTCAAGATTTGCAACACTAGACAGGGCTCCAGCATTTTTAGGAAATGTGTACATATTTTGTGTGTCTGTGTCCACGGTTCAACTGCTGTTGGTAGTCACAGAACCAAGTCCTATACCAACTAAATTAGTACAGATGATGGGGAAGAGATGGGATGGCCTGCTCTAAAAGGATTACATCAACATCACAAACTCACACAAACATGAGGCACTCTTGTATTACCCAGAGAGCCTTGTTGAAACGTTATCATTGATCCATCTTCAGTCAATATAGGCCACAATAGAAAGAGATGCAATTAATATGCCAGCACTACCTTCAAGAAGAGATAAGGATTCCCCAATTCCTTTTCTACCAGTGTTGTTGAAGTAACTAAGGTAACAAACTAAGGTAATAAAAGGGTTGTATCAGAAGTTACCCATTACACATTGGGCGATACACCATTGTGCAACCTAACCTAGTAAGGTTGGGCTTCCCTAACAGATTTCGTAATGATAAAAAGCATTGAAACTTATATGTTAAAACTGTTTATTTTCTGCTTTTTAGCTAACTTGGAAGGGGGGGGGGGTTACATTTCAGTTAAAAATACCCTTGACATCACATTAAACGCCACCAACTTTTGTTCATTAAACAAGTCTTGTAATGCTCTTCTAAAAAATTGTATGTTCAGCAGTACAAAAGAAACCCAATTCAGCAAAAAAAAACCTGAGAAAACCACACAGTTTGAGGTTTCTGCCCAACCTCCTTGACACATTTACCCACGCCAAGGCAGAAGGGCTTGGAGAATTTCTAGTGGAACAAAGTAGTCTGCTTAAGCCAGCAGTGTCAAACATAAGGCCCAGGGGCCAAAACCGGCCCATCCAGGGCTTTTATGCAGCCTGCAAGCAACTGATGCTAGGGAGGTAGTGCTGGGGGGGGGGGGGGGGGAGTGGGTGGAGCCACTCCATTGTGGCTTCAACATGGCAGAGCAACCTCCTCTGCAGCAGTCAAACATCATGGGAGCATCTGCCCAGTGCTGCATTGCTGCCTCTCCAGTCCGCCTCTGTGGGTTTTCCTCTGCACCCCCCTATCAGCCCATGGGGCCTTGTGGTGAGGAGCTTACCAACTGCTGTCCTTTATACAGTTTCTATTTCCGGTACCTGACATTATGTTTTATGGCACACATGGCCCAGCCCGACAAAGTGACATTTATGTCAGATCCAGCCCTCATAACAAATGAGTCTGACACCTCTGGCTTAAGCCATTCACCAGCATGAGGGGAATCTTGGCTGTCCTCTGCTAGGCAAATGGGGCATTTGTGATGAGCATTGGCCAGGCCTCAAGGCAGAAAGCAGGCTGACGGCGAGGTGGGAAGGTGATGGGAGCTCAAGACGAGCAAAGTGCCCTCCACGGCTCCAGTAGTGCTCTCATTCTTACTTTGCACAGGTGCTCAGCAACAGTATGAGAGAATGTTCAGTTTGCACAAACTTCTAAGTTGAGACAACACTGACTGTGTGTTTCCCTCCCCACACACCAAAAATGTCCTAAAGCCAATCCCACCAGGCAGAAGGGATGCATACTGTCTGTGCTGTCTCTGCACAATGAGGACTGTAGCTCAGTATTATTCATTCATTCATTCCCAGCTAGGGTTCCCAAGTCCCCCTGGGGGCAGGGAAACCCCTGCTTCTTGAGGGAACAGTTCTGACAGAACTATGGCTTGCCCAAGGTCATCCAGCAGCTGCGAGTGGAGGAGTGGGGAATCAAACGCGGTTCTCCCAGATGAGAGTCTGCGCACTTAACCACTACACCAAACTGGCTCTCAATACCCCAGGAAGCTCCAATGCCCAAATAGTGTTGTCTAAAGCAGCAGGGCACTGGGAAGGGGCCATGAACAGGGGAAGGTGGAATGGCTGAACATCCACCACCTCAACCAAAAGCCTGGCAGAACAGCTCTGTTTTACAGGCCCTGTGAAAGTGTATTCAGTCCTGCAGGACCCTGATCTCAGGTGGCAGCATGTTCCACTCAGTTGGGGCAAGGGGTGAAAAAGCCCTTGCCCTGGTTGAGGCTAAGCGGACATCCCTTGGGCCAGGGATCACCAAGAGGTGCTGATTGGAGGAGCCTAAAGCTCTCCGGGGCTCATATGGGAAGAAGCAGTCCTGCCGGTATGATGGTCATGTACATTTTTCAGTGTCCAAAGTTCTAGGCTCAATACCTGGCACCTCCACATCTCCACTACACTGGTAGGAAACATCTCTACCCAAGTACGTGGAGAGATGCTGCCAATCAAGATTAGAAAACTCTGGATGAGATGCGCCAACGTATAACTTACTATACCGCCACTATAATTTTAATAGCTATGAAACCACTGAGTGCTGGGTTGCATAATATTCAGAAATTGGACTTTTAATTTTCTTTGTGGTGAGACTTTCAGTAATTGATTTAATTTTTTCTCACATGACCTGGATCGGATTTCCCCACCCTCAACAATACTTAATGACAGAGGAGCCTGGGATTTCTTTAATCAAAAGCTATTGCACTTTCTCCTCGGAACATTACTTTGGCCACTGACATTTAATGCAGCACACACTTTAATTTTTTAAAACCTCTTTGGTAACGCAGACCGTGGGCCCATTCTTTATGTTTAATTTTTAAACATCACTTTAGCCCACGACTTTACCGCTTTATTTAACTTTACTGTATGGCCTTTCAAGAAGGTTCCTGCAATTCTAGGCAGGCAGAATACTCCCGTTCTCATCAACTCGATACAAACAAGATGCCAGTTGGAAACTACCACTCAAGGGAGTAATTTGGTTTTCAACAATAGGTTCTGCAGGGAGAGCTGCGATGTGGGTGTACGCATTGTTTGCTTTGTTTCTAGATAACGGCATACAAAAATCTGTTTGAAGTGGACAAACTAAAAAGGTAATGTATCCTAGAGAAAATATAACAGGATTCTGTAATACGTTGAGCCATGGCTCCTCAAGGTTAAAGATAGGGTTGCCAGGTCTGGGTTGGAAAACACCTGGAGATTTTGGGGGTGGATCCAGGAGAGGGCGGGGCTTGGAGAGGAAAGGGCCCTCAGCATGGCAGAATGCCATAGAGTCCACCCTTCAAAGCAGCCATTTTCTCCAGGGGAGCTGATCTCTGTCAGCTGGAGATCAGTTGCAAAAGCTGGCAACCCTAGTTAAAGACAAAGGGTTGGATCCAGCCAGCTTTTCTGCTGGTGAAAAAGGGAGGAAGAGCCCATCTGACCTCCAAAAAGGCTATGCTGGGAATCATGGGACCTGCATAGGAAAAAAACCATGTAGGAGGGGGGCTGCAGTAAGGAAGGGGATTAGATGAGATGAAGTGAAAAGGCTGGATCCAGCCATAAGTTCCTCTTTATACCTCGAGCAAATGAGGGGCAGCTGTATCCCGCTTTCCTCTACCTTAAAGAGTCTCACAGTGGCTTGCAATCACTTTCCCTTCCTTTCTCCACAACAGGCACCTTGTGGGGTAAGTGGGGCTGAGAGAGTTCTCAGAGGAGGAGAAGGAGAAGACTGGATTTATACCTCACCCTTCGCTACCTGAAGGAGTCTCAGAGCAGCTTACAATCATGTTCCCTTCCCCTCCCCACAACAGACACCCTGTCAGGTAGGCGGGGCTGAGAGAGCTCTCTCGAGAACTGCCCTTGAGAGAACTGCTATGAAAGAACTTATGACTGGCCTAGGGTCACCTAGCAGGCTTCATGTGGAGGAGTGAGGAATCAAACCCGGTTCTCCAGATTAGAGTCTGCACTCTTAACTACTACACCACACAGGCTGTCCCCACATGATTACATGTCCTCATACTGCCCCAAGCAAGAATCCAGGTGACTTTTTAAAAAGTTACTATTTTGCCCCTGTTGCTTAAGTCACTGTTATTCAGTTAAATTATTTACATTTTTAAAAGAAATTTCCTATGAACACCCGGCAATTAACTGCTCTTAGCAGCACTGTTAACTAAAAACCTTGAACCAAATGTTGATTAGAGTCAATGGTTTGTACCAGCAGTTTTTAAGGAGTCCCACCCTCAAGGAACCCTTCCTAGATCACATCCTGAGTTCATGCTGGCCTCCAGCCTCTGTACTGGTTCTTGTTCAATGGTCTTATAGTGTCACCTGCTGTGGCATACTGCAGCAGCAGAACAATCTTGGAGGGGAAGTTCTCTTTCAGAGATGCTTTTCATCCATCAGTGATTTTCAAACCTGCAGATATACTACAGGATTCCTACCAACAACCATTTCAAAAGCATAGATGTACTGCGTGCACTCATTTAGGACCACCAATGTCCTACACCAGAGCACCAGCAATTTTAAAGCAAACTTTCCTTGGCCACGGAAGAAGCTCTTTGACCTAGCTTGCTGGATGCACAGAATTATTGTTTATCCCACAATGAGTGCTGTCTAAAGTTCAGAAACCAGAAATTGTCTTGCTTGATACAATTTGAAGGCTAACAACAGTAATATGTGGGAAAGCAGGGATCGAGAACTTTTCCAATTATTGCCTAATCAAGTGAGCCAGAAAAGTTCTTCACCAGCCAAGAAATCATTTTTGGGTTTTGTTTGTTCCAACCAACATGACTGAGCGAAGAGATGGAGAGAAAGTCAGAAGTTAACATCCAGATTCCCTCTGTTTGCCACTGACTCACTGTGTGAATCTAACTTATCTGTGTGATGAGAAGGGCTTCCTGTCAGAATGAAGCAAGCTGGGTAAGGGAAGACGCCTGGGGAAATGGGTTAAGAGCAGCTGAGTATGGATCACAGAGCAAAGACTATGCCCTGTGCAGTTTTCTTTGCTGTCCTACATAGGAAACACTACCCAGGGCTTCAAGAAGAAGCATTCTGCTAACTATGTCCATTACCACAAGCAAACAGAAGTGTGCATGAGTGGATTCATCAGCATGTTTCAACTTATGCTGCTATCCTTCGCTGTGAAGGGTGTGGAATGAAAAACCACCCAGCACAAGCTCTGTTTAGTGGCAGAAGCAGCAACATGGAAAAGTTGAACAGCAACTCCCGGCTCTCAAGAATGGGAAACCAGCTACAACAAACACCCAGGTTGCTGTGTAAGCAAATGGGAACACAAATGAATAGAGATGGCCATTTTCCAATTGGTAGCTTATGATAGTCTTCACATATAACCCATTGCTAAGACTGTAGCCCATATGATATTGCCAATCCAGAAAGAGAATTTTATATGTATAAACATGCATAAAATACCAATTCTTATATATGCTGGAAGCAATGCTTCCTCTAAGCTGTGGAGTCCTGTGAGCAAAAATTCTACTTTGTGTGCTACTGGCATTAAAACTGTGGGTGAGCGATTTGGCTACTGCATAAATTAGTTTGCTCTGGAGCCATCCTTCCCGAGCGAAGACAAAAATATGTGAGCCAGAAGCTAAAAAACTGTGAGCTAGCTCACACTAATTCAGCTTAGCAGGAACACTGGTTGGAAGCAAACAGAAGCCATGCAGCTGCAAGATCTTCAAACAGGTTTGGAACAGTGCTGTACCTGTGGGGTTCCACAGCTTACTCATCATCACAGAGTAGCCCAGCCATGATCCACAGGGACACTGGGGTGTGTATTCTTACTCCCTCATGTGAAAACTGTCTTCTGGGTTGCATGGAAGGGGAAATCTCTACCACATTCATCAAAACTGATGGGCCTTTACCTAGCCTTGAACATCAAAACTACCCCTTGAGTGTGCAGTATTAAGAAGATACGCAGCCACTGACTAAGAAAAACATCCACCTGCATAAAAATATTCAGGCCCAGTAAACCCCTGTGTTAAATAAATACTTGTGGAGCTTATAACAAAATTACAGACGAGCAATTTGAGTTCTCTCAAGGGCCTTCTGTACTTCAAGGAAAACATCTTCCAATTATCATAAAAACCGGTCTCCAATTTTCACAGTTCATCTATAATATGCTGATTGAGAATGTAAAATGGAAGACTCAGGTATTTCCATATAACCTGCTGTAACCGTATCCTCATGAGCAATGACAGTCAATTGGAATACGAAGACTGATACTTGGCTGTTTAAATTCAGATTGCCGGTTGTTTATTTTAGAATCCCCAGAAGAAGAGAAGCCAAATATTTGAAAAAACAAACAAGTATCCTTAGCATTAATCTTGCATTTAAGAGAGAAAGAGAGAGACTTAGCAACTGAGACAAGTTAATCAGCAAACAGAGATACCATGTAACATTCTCCGTTAGGTTTTCAATGGTAATCAGCTGTCCTTTGCACACTGGGGAAGCGAACACAGCATTTCAGTTCAGATATGCAGAAATAAAAAAACCAGAAACTTTCAACCCTACGGTCACAAAAATAACAAAGCAACGTTTGTTTGCTGTGTAGTCATGCAGACCTCAGAGATTCCGTCAGCTGCTGTGTCGGAGCGCAAATTTATGTAGAAGCGTGATATGGGCAAATGAAAAAAAGCCAGTTTAGGCATGCAAAGGGATTTTCTAGGTTTCAGACCAACTCTGTAATAATTGAAGGGACAGATCTGCAGTGCCATGCAATCATTAGAGCGGACTTTCCCACACTCCAAAATAGCTGCGGCACCCTCCCCCCCCCCCCCCCCCCCGCGCTCCTGTTACTACTACTTAGCATTTGTGTACTGCCTTCAGTCTTCAAAGCATTCCACAGCCATTACCTTTTGTGGATCCTTATGCCAGTCTTGTAAGTCAAGTCAGCATTATGACCTCTATATTCCAAATGGGGGATCATGAATACCGAGAAGGAGGCAAGCCCAGAGCAGTGAGTCAAGCAGACACCCAGCAGGCAGCCTCCTCTGAAGATGGCTAATTCTTCTGTTGTGTAGGTCTCAGTAGTAAATGAATAATCATATCTGATGCAGAGGCAGGGCCAGCAGAAGTAGACTGGGGGGACGTGTTATCCACATCATGCAGAGATGAAACAGGCAGTTTCCTGAGTGTGTGGGAACTTAGGACTCACGGGATCTTTTAGCTAGTTAGTCAGTTATTTCTTGCAGCACGCTCCAGCAGGGTTTATAGTATTAGATCTAGGATGTTATCCAGTAGTTGACAGTTCTGGGTAATTCTACTGCGATATACATTTCTATTAGACTCAGGCCACCTGTTGCATATTCTGGGAATGTGGGCCTGCAAGTATATGCAATGGTGCTTTAGAATGTCAGTTTGCAAACTGTGATCCAGGAAACCATAGGGTTCCCTTGGGAGCTTATTAGAGGTTCTTCAGGGAAGACATCAGTAGAGAGGACTACCTTCCAAAAAGGACGCCCACTGAGTTTGCCCACTGAGACCAGAATTTTTCTTTGCAGTGCCCAGCCATGGGAGAGCATGTGTTCTAGGCTGCACTTTGTTACTGTAGGTGATGCTGGTGACGAACAATTCTGCTCGATAGCCTGTTAGAACAGAATGCATGCCCTGAAGGAGGTCAAGAATTCTCTACTCATGCACAGACATTTCATGCCTCGTGTCCTAAGATTCCTCAGGAGCAGATATCCACGCTGGAAAGTGATATTAAAAACCACTATGTTGAAATTCTGACATCGATAAATTAATATTTCTGCTGCCAGACGCAGACCCTACAGTTTCCTATAGGGGAGCACTCTTCGCCTTAGCAGCTAGTAAAATCAGGGCCAAAAACACAGAAATATGAAATTGAACTGTAAAATGGCAATGTTTGAGGCTGTGTATGTGTTTCTGGAGATGGGTATCTATATTTAAGATTTTAATGAATTTAAATACTGAATGTGCAGATTTTTAGAGGTTGTTATAATTTAAATCTAATTCAAATTCCAGTGCTGTAAGTTGTCTAATTGGTACATTGTTTTATATTGTAATGGCTAATGGCTACACAGTAAATTTTCCTATCTATCACTGTGTTAGAAGACCTATATGTCAAATGCTGCCTGTATCCTTTAAATGCACAGTGTTTAAAAACACAGAGTACCTGTTATCCTAATAAAACAAAAAGACTAAAATATCCATTTAACATGGGGGGATCGCTATATGCTAAAATTATCCCATACTGAGCCCATTCGCGGGGAGGGCGGCGTATAAAACTGAAAAAATGGGAATAAGGACATAAGCACAGCTTTATTTGAGGCCCCCCATAGGAGATGAAGACACTGTTCAGTCTGAAATGTGGCTTGCCTGTTCGGGAGTAGGGACTCTTGCAAGAAGCATTCCAAGGAAGCCTCTTTCTGGCACTGACAACATGCATTTGGATGGCAACCCAAGAGTGGCTAGGCTTTACACTTTTTTTTCAAATGGAAACCAACTAGATTTCTCTGGAAGCTCACAAGTAAAGCCTTAACAGCATTCCCGTCTCTTGTTCCAACATATGCTATTTGGAGATATACACACTCTATACATGAAAGTCTGATGTGGAATGGTATATTATAGCCTGATCTCGTCAGATCTTGGAAGCTAAGCACCGCAGGTAGTTGGAGGAGAGATCACCAAGGAAGACCCTGCAGAGGAAGGCAATGGCAAACCACCGCAGCTTAATCACTTGCCTTGAAAAGTCTTTGGGGTCACCATAAGTCAGTGGCAACTTAATGGCAACTTTTTATTTATTTATTTGATTTATATTTCCGCAAGTGGGCTTAGGATGGTTTACATCAATATCATAAACAATAGTTTAATAACAGGTTAAAACAACATAAAATCACAGATCATAAAATCACAACTACCATGTAATAGATCCTGCAGGGCCCTGATCTCATATGGGAGCTCATTCCACCAGGCAGGGGCCAGGGCCGAAAAATGTTGATTCAGGGACCTCAGTGTCCTACAGGGCTCATATGGTCTTGAAGGTATGCTGGCCCCTGGCCGTATAGGGCTTTAAAGGTAAGCACCAGCACCTTGAAATGGATCCAGAATTCAATAGGCAGCCAGTGCAGTTTGCACAGCACTGGGTGGATGTGAGCTTGCACAAGCATCGCCGTCAACACCCGTGCTGCTGCGTTCCACACTAGCTGCAATTTCCAGAGCAGAGTCAAGGGCAGCCCCACGTAGAGAGAGTTACAATAGTCCAGTCTGGAAGTTACTATTGCATGAGTCACTGTAGCTAGGTCCCAGGGGTCAGGATATGGGGCCAACTGCCTGATCTGCCTCAGATGGAAAAGGACAGACCTGGTAGTGGCGGTGACCTGGGCCTCTACACACATACATGGAAGTTCCATGTAGCTGTTGACAGACAAAATGCAAGGGCGTGGGAAAGAATATGTCCAACAATCCTCAAAGATATTCTCATCGAGCACATCTTGTTCTCAATAGTTGCCTAGGAAATAGCTGATCTTGGAGAAAATCGCATCCCTGCATGCAAATAATGGCTTTTATAGAAGAAGTGCATTTTCTTAATGGTATCTCCAGGGTTACGTAGCAGAAAAACATACCTGGGTGCGAACAGGTATCATGTAAAAAATGAAAACACGTCATTGTAAATTAAATATCTAAAAAGGCTTTGCTCTTCAGCACTTTGACAGATGATTCTGTGAGCACAGATCTGCCTTTCATACGTAAATCAACCAGAAAGCAAAAGCATTCATACTCTATGAAAAGGTAAGGAGAGGAAGTAGTCTTAAGAGTGGGGTTTTCCCCACAGCAGTGAAAACCTAATGACAAGAATAATAAGGCGTTGGGAAACAAGAGAGAAATTCCAAAGTATAAGTTAAAATGCTAGGTATTTGAGCTCTGCATAATGGTTTTCAGTTCAGGAAGGGTAAATCTTGGCCCAATCCAAAACCAATCCCAATTTCAATTTATTTCATATGGCCAATGGCCGTTACAAATACGGTACAATACAATAGAAGCTATAAAATACCAAATAAAATCTGCATTAAAACACAGAGATTAAAAATGTGTGTCAAGCATAAAACTGGCTATATTCTTAAAATAATGTGAGATTTTAAAAACTCTTGTAAGGGCCTTATATACCTTAACATAGCCCTGGCGATTTAGCAGGCAAAGATTCAGTCAACTTGATTTGAATTTTCTTTGCCGCTAGGGCAAAAAGTGCGACCTTGTACAAATATTCTGGCTCCACTTCTGCAAGTAAAGTTATAACTTTTCCAGATGTGGAGCAGGGGCCCAATTTATCTAAGATTGTGCCAAGAAACTTCTTTCTTGGGGATGAACAGAGTGGACAATCAAGCAGATAATGACACAGATCTTCAGGGTCTGAGCCACCACATATGCAAAGGTGCTCAGTTGCTATCCAATCCAAAACATACAAACACATTTCCACTACTGGCCAAACAGGTGCCTTTGGAAACTAAGACTGAGAAATGAGGAAATGAAGACAAACACCCGCCCCCATTGTGTGAAGACTGCAGTCCTCACTACAGCATCATGATGTCACCACAAGCACAATGCCATGTCTAGCTAGGGGTTACCAGACATCACTTCCCCCGGAAGACATGACAGGTTTGGAGGGTGGACTTTTTGATGTCACATCCCTGTGGAGCTCCCTCTCCACCCCAAATGCCACCCTCCCCAACACCATCCCTAAAATCTCCAGGAATTTCCCAAGCCAGCATTGACACACCTAGTCATCACATTTGGACATTGTCTACATTTCAGTTTGAGGTTGTAATGAGTCAATAGTTAGGCAACAGTAATATGAAACAGCTTTTCATTAAACAACTCTGCTTGTAACTCCAGAACTCTCTAGCTTTGAGCTCACCATTCTGGTGTGGGTTCATACAACACACAGTGAGGAAGAGCACACATGAGCATGCTGGCACTACCATGTATGGTGGAAGGATGTGTGTATATGCTCCCTCCCCATTATCAGGAATGTTCTGAAAGCAGCATCCCAAACACAGGGAGAGAGTGTGCATGTGTGTACCTTCTCCTCATGTACATCCAGTGCTGACAAGCTGGTGATTACACCCAGGGGACAGGCTGTGGCTCAGTGGTAGAGCTTCTGCTTTGCATGCAGTAGGTCCCAGGTTCAGTCCCCAGCATCTCCAGTGTAAAAAAGGAACAGGCAGTAGGTGATGAGAAAGACCTCTGCCTGAGATACTGGAGAGTTGCTGCCAGTCTGGGTAGACAATACTGACTTTGATGGACCAAGGGTCTGATTCAGGATAAGGCAGCATCGTGTGTGCTCATATGCCAAGGCAGGGGGCAAGGCCAGCACACTCATGCCTGCTGTCCTTCTCAACATATTGACTGAACATGCAGAGGAGTTGTATGCCCGGGGCTTTCTAGCTCTCTCCACTGAGTCACTTCCGGTAAATGTTCCCTCATGTTTTATCTTTCCTTGTGTCCTACACTTTTCCCCCGTCTACTTTTCTGCCTGTCTTAGTTCCACATACATTGATACAGTCTGCAGGAAAAAGGTTCAGGTAAACAACAGAAGTGTGAATTTATTCAACTCAATAGAGAGAAAGCTCAGCTGTGAGACACACAGACAACCAATTTGTAGGTTGTAGCCAAGGAATTGGTTTGTAGATGGAGCAGAGTGCAGGGCCCATGAGAGAGAACAAAGCTAAGCTCAACCTCTGGTTCACAATTAGCAGGAGCTGAAAGCATGGAGTCTGGAAATCAATGTTTATCCTCAGTCTGACCAGCCACCGTTTCTCTTTCTGGGGAATTATTGGAGCTGCCAACTGGTAGCCCAGAAGAGGCTTCCAACATGCTTCAAGTGACTCATAAGTAACTTTGCCCATGCAAAACAGAAAAAAAGAAAGACCATATAAAAGGACACCTAGTTGCTTTGGGGGGCGGGGAGCCTTCATGAACTTCGCTGGGTGACGTTACTGGATTCATCTCCCAGATTTCAGTTCCTGGTGACGTTTTAGCTACTTTAGCATGTCTGGTCCTCACTCCTGGTAAACCACAATCTCTAGTTTGTTCCTATTTTTGCCTTTTGGGGTATGCCTCACTCAGTGTTTTTGTGCATGATATTAGACTTGTTCATCTAGGTTCAACTTGATTGCCCAAAGTCTCCAAAAGTTAAATCTCTTGGTGGGGAACAGATGCATAATCTGTAATGTCAATGCATGCACCTTAACACTAAGGCATCATGCAGTGCACCGTTTATCATTTCATACAGGACAGCTGTCGAGGTTATAGTTTGGACTTTTGTGATAGCTTACACACCAGAATGTAGGACTATTGTCTGTCCACAGCCAAAAGAACAAAAAACCCTCCTGGCTTTAGACCGGTGACCGCAAATCAAATGAATGCAGCATACAGCAGGCAGAATGGAGAATACAGGTGTGAACAACATGGGATTCAGGCTGTGACCCTCAATATCAGAACTGGATATGACAAGCCTGTCTCTATTTGTCACTGAAGTGCTGGAGGGTATGCTTTGCCCCTTTGGTTCCCCACTACTTTCATCTTTTTCAAAGAAGAAATTGTCAGTGTTGTTCCCGCCAACAGGAAGTATCATCAGAATCAGCCCCTCAATTTGAAGTTTACTGATTTTAGGTTCTGCTTAACATTCATCATATGCCATCTCTCTTTCATGATTCAATTCAGTATCCATTATACATCCTATGGTTGCTGGAGCCAACACCTGCGTAAAGGTAAGAGTGCACTAGAGGTAAGAGTGCTATTTTGATACAATATCTATCTGGACGCTCCTGAAAGAAAAGTGGCAAATAACCTTGGCAGCAGCAAAGGAATCCACAGTTGTGATCAGCTCAAGTGTAGATAACGAGTTTGAAGGAGATGACCTTATAATCTCCCTTCCAAGTTTCCAATGATTTGACAGCATTGTTTTGTTTTCTGAAGCTACTTAGGATTCACTGAGAATCTGGCTCAGTAACATCTGAGGAGTCAAATTCATTCAATAAGACTATGGTAGGCCTGCAAAGGATTATTGAACTGCTAATATTTTTTTCAAAAGTAATTTCACACCCAATGAATCTTGCCACGGATTATCCCCAAACACAGGGAGCCTATGACAAATTCTGTGAATTGTGAACTCCCCAAGAACACAGTGGAGCAGGAGTTTGATCCACAATTAGGCTTGCCAGACTGGGAAACTCCTGGGGATTTGGGGTGGTGCCTGGGGAGCGCAGAGTTTAGGAAGGGAGCTCAGCCGAAGCTGCCATTTACTCCAGGGAAACTAACATACATAGTCTAGAAGTCAGCTGTGAGTAGAGCCTGCCAAGCAAATCAAAGATGTCACTAGGGTATTTCTGCAGTTAAAAAGGTTGTGTGGAGCAGTGGTCGTGAGAAGGGGCCCAGCACTAAGGCAGAATAAGCAACCACAAATTCATGCCCACCCAAAAATGATCCAATTATATTTTCTCAGATTCTTAATGGCTACATGGGCATTAATAACAGAGCAATTGCTATTGGGAGGTTTTAAAACAGCTTTAACATTCAATAACCACTCTCCATTTTTCTGTTAGATTTGTAGGGCCTCTTTCTTATATGACTGCAGCAGCACAGGACCCAGTTCCCATGCCTACTTCCCTTGCTTTGACTCCAGAGCCTGGAAAGTGGGTTCTGCAAACCAAGATTTCCAAAGTCAGTAGCAAGAACTACAATCTGAGTTTGAGCTTTACACAGAAACAGAGTTAAGAGGTGGATATGCAGAAGGGTGCCATCTAGGGTTGCCAGGTCCCTTTCACCCACTGGCAGGGAGATGGGGGCCCTCCAAAAGTGGGAAGTGACGTCCCCCATCCCCCCATCCCCCTGAAACAGTGATGTCACATGCAATATGCCTGCATTGCCCAGAAGTGATGTCAGCACATTGGTGACATCAGGGGCGATTCTCTGGATTTGGGGCAAAACTCTATGGTAAAATTAGCACCAAACCATAGAGTTCTTCCAAAAATCCAGAGCATCACCCCCTGACATAGATGACATGTTGCTATCACTTCCAGGTGATGCAGGCATGTCGCATACAACATTGCTGTTGGGGGGGGGGGGATTTCCTCCCACTGGCCAGGAGCCTGCAAAATTGGTGGATCCCCTGCCCCCACCAGACAAATGGCAACCCTAGTGCCATCTGTTTGATCAGACAAGGGCACAGTGCTAGGTCCTTAGGCATTTATACTAGGCCTAGCCAATCCAGAGCCTTTGGGGGCGGAGGATAAAGTTGCAGCCTACTTATGGCAACCCCATAGGATTTTCAAGGCAAGAGACATTCAGAGGGGGTTTGCCATTGCCTGCCTCTGTGTAGCGACCCTGGTAAGGTGGTCTCCCAGTCAAATACTGACCAGGGTCAACCCTGCTTAGTGTCCAAGATCTGATGAGATCGGGCTAGCCTGGGTGATCCAGGACAGGTCAGAACCTTCATACTTCATACTGCTGTCCAACCACAAGTGTCAGTATTATGTGCCTCATTTCCCTTCTGTGACTGAAGAGAGCTCTGACACAGTGTCCTACTTGGCTAGGACTCAACCCAAGATAGGTTTTCCAGGCCTAGCCTGACATGGGGGCCAGACATTAACAGTGGTGTGATGTAACAAGAAAATCCAGAAGTGATGATATACCTCTTTAGGAATCACTGGAAACTCTATGCTGAAACCATAGTCACAGCAGGAAATACCAGCTGGGACTGTCTTGAAACAGCTGCACTAGCTGCTGATTGAGTTCCAGATCAAATTCAAGTTGTTGGGGCTTGGGTTCCCCAATTTTTGGGGCTTCTCAGCCCCAAACACCACTTGGAAGTGACATCATCACACTGAGGACGCTGTGGTTTAAGGGCAGAACTCTGCTGTTTTAATCAGGTTTTACCATAGAGTTCTGCCCTTAAACCAGAGCATCCCTGCATGACATTCCTAGTGTGATGTAGGGCTGCCAAGTCCCCCGGTAGAGCGGGGGAAACACCGATTTTTAAAGCTTCCCCCAGCTTTTCCAAAATTGGCCACCGGGGGGACAAAATGGCTGCCAGCAGGGGAACCTCGGAGCCTGCCCTGGCCTCTTGAACTTCTTAAAAGGGAAATTTCCCCTTTAAGAGCTGAGCAAGCAAGAGAGCCCCGCCCAGAGATTGAGGAGGGACTAAGCTCTTTCTACTGAAGGGCTTGCGTGCAAGGTTGCTGCTGAGTAAACTGCTGGGGTAAGCTGCTGGGGTCTGCGAGCTCTTTTCCTTCTCTGTCTCTCCCCCTCCCCCTCTTTCTTTTTTCTGTCTGTCTGTCCACTGTGGTTTTGTCAAAGGAATAAACTGTCACTTCCAAAGAGGTAAACATCACAAGGAGAGGTTGCCTGTAGAAGGTCTGGGAGTGGGATTGTTTAAAATGTCTTGTCGTGGCTGTTTGGGTCCCCCCAATCCTCATTTCCCTTCTGCAAATAAAAGTTGGGGTTCCTCATTTTTATGCCAATTTTCTGTTTCTTTCAACCGTGTCCCCCCCCCCCCCCGGCAGTAAAAATCTGCATTTTAAAAAGCATTTGTACATCAAGTAACCGGTATTTTAAGTTAGGGATGGATCCAACTAGCTTTTCTGCTGGCGAAAAGGGGAAGACAAAGGTCCTCTTTAGCCACCAAAAAGCCTATGCTGGGGGTGGGGGAGAAGTTATGGGACTTACATGGACAACACCTGGGTGAAACAAGGGCCAGAAATAAAGCCTGGGAATTGGGCAAGAGTAAGTGAAAAAGCTGGCTGTCTGTCTCTCTCTCTCTCTCTTTCTGTCCCCATCCAGCAGAGGTCTATCAGTGGCTATTATTAGCCACAAGGTCTAAATGGAACCCTTTGTCTGGGGCAGTGATGCTCTGCATTCTTGGTGCTTGGGGGGCAACAGTGGGAGGGCTTCTGGAGTTCTGGCCCCGCTGCTGGACCTCCTGAGGGCACCTGGTATTTTTGGCCACTGTGTGACACAGAGTGTTGTACTGGATGGGCTGTTGGCCCGATCCACTGTGGCTTCTCTCCTGTTCTTATGATATGAAAATCATATTTAGCACTTGTGTAGCACTTAGTGCTTCATATTCTGCCGAGATGAGGAAGGATTCAGTAGGGCCGTTGCTCAGTGATAGAGCATCTGCTTGACATGCAGGAGGTATCAGCCTCTTCAGCTAAAAAAGGATCAGGTAATAGGTGACATTAAAGATCTCAGCCTGAGACCCTGGAGAGCCACTACCAGTCTGAGTAGTCAATACTGACCTTGATGGACCAATGGCCTGATTCAGTATTAGGATACTTCATGAGTTCATGTGTCAGCATGTGGAAGCAACATCACAGGATGTGACATCACAAAATGATGTCATTTCCTTTCTCCTGGCTCCACCCCCAAAGTCTCCTGGCTCCACCCCCAAAGTCCCCAGATATTTCCCAAGTTGGACTTGGCAGCCCTAGTGTGATGACATCACTTCGGGGTGATGTCATCACATCAGGGACATCCCAGAATGCCCCCCCAATCCCTTTAAAGCCCTAAATGGCCTAGGACCTTCATATCTGTCAGACCGTCTCTTCCAACATGTTCCCCTCTCCCCAAAATTTGCATTTTTCAACCTGCAACCTGCTTGTGGTACCTGGCCTCTGGGATGTTCGCCTGGCATCTACCAGAATGAGGGCCTTCTTTGGGGTGGCCCAGTCCTGGTGGAACCAGTTGTCACATGGTACATGGGCCCTGCAAGAGGTATCTAAGTTCCACAGGGCCTGCAATGCAGAGCACTTCCATTTAGCTTTTCATTAGTTGAGTCTGTTTATATAAGCTGCCTTTAAGTTTTATTTGTATTATATTTTTAATTGATGTCTGTTAATATTTTAGCTGTTGTTAGCTACCTTGAGACTGCTTTGGGGTGAAAAGCATCATATAAATTTAATAATAATAATAAAATGATAATAATAATATCTCTTGCACTCTTGGAGGGGACTGGCACCCAAACCCAAGACCTTGAGGCTCCAGGTTCTAACCCCAGATGCCATCAGATGTGTAACTGGGCCACATTGTGTTCCACTACAGTCAGATTCTATTCCATTTCTGAAATAAATGGCCAGTTTGATTCATACAAACAACTATATTAATGCACGGCACAGGCAAAGTTAAACCACAAAGCTAGCAGGGGCTGTGGAACTTATTTCTCTTTGTCCCATACATGTGAGCATTAATCCAATAGCTCTTTAAAAAATGGAGCATAACTTGTATAATCAGATAAATTATTAGAAGGCCTATAAATCATTACCCCCTAATATGACTGCAAGCAGAGTCAATGCAATTTGCAGATAAATATGAGAAATGACTACTACTTTTTACTGAATTAAAACTGGCAAAAATTCTCAAATGACAAACGATTAAAGAAACCTTACATTTATTTGCAGAGTAAAAGGGGAGGGACAGGAGGCTGAAGATAGGAATATATCTCTCTCTCTCTTTCTGCAATTTTTCCCCAAAACAAATATTAATAATAAATTGAGAAACCTTGATATTAATTAAAAGTTTCGTTAGAAGCAAAATGCTCTGTAAGCTTTGGCATTTTTAAACACAATATTTGAAGAATGAAATGCCAATTATACAAAATTTTGAATACAATGCCAGTGCAAGCTAAACAGCAGCCTACAAAGAGAAAGGCAGGTAAGAATGTATCAAATCAGCCTCCCTCTGCAGCAGGTCAGTAGGATCTTTCATTTACAAAGGGGTTGACTGCTGGTGGTCAGCCGGCAATGCCCCCAGGTAATTCATGACCTTACACAACATGGATCATCCCAGCTATACTGCAAAAGTATTTTAGAGAAGAAACACCGACAAAAAATGCAAGTTGCACAGACAGAAAATGCAAGTTGAGAGCCAGTTTGGTGTAGTGGTTAAGTACGCGGACTCTAATCTGGGAGAACTGGGTTTGATTCCCTACTCCTCCACTTGCACCTGCTGGATGACCTTGGGCAAGCCATAGTTCTGTATCAGCTGTTCTCTCAAGGACAGTTTTCTCAGAGCTCTCTCAGCCCCACCTACCTCACAGGGTGTCTGTTGTGGGGAGGGGAAGGGAAAGGAGTTTGTAAACCACTCTGAGACTACAAGTGAAGGGCGGGGTATAAATCTAATCTCTTCTTCTTCTATGTTTAATAACACAAATAACAGATATAAGTTCTTAAAACAAAAATGAGACTGAAAAATAAGGAGCTTTGACCAGCTCATTCTTGTTACGAACACAAATATTTCAGCCTTAATCCCCTTTTTTCTCATTAAGGCACATGTTGTTCCCAAAATCCTGCACTACTTCAGGATTTGTTGGATTCTCTCTTCCAAAATGTTTTTATTTTGGCAAACATCTTAATTGCTGCTGCTGTAGGGACAGAAGGAAGAACAGGTATCATATAAATAACCCAGAGGGTGGTGTACCTTTAAGAAAGAAAGAGCATCTCTGGATCAGATTTAGGGTCTAATCCTGCTGTTCCCTGTCCATATCATCTGACACTCATCTACTGACTTTGAACATGGAGGTTACTTTTAGTCAGTGCTTATTTTGTAAAAAGAAAACATGTTAATACTCATATATAGAGTCACACTGATTACTACTAATTCCCCCTGAGGGCCAGGAAAGACTCCCCAAAATGGCTGGATACTCTGTACCAGTAGGGTTGCCCAGGGGTCCTTTCATAAAAAAAGAGGTGCAGGAGCTCATTAGCATAACTTATTTGCATATGTCACACCCCCTGACATCACCGGAAGTGTGTCGGAAGGAAGGAAGGAAGGAAGAAAAAAAGAAAGGAAGGAAGGAACAGGAAGGTAGGTAGGTAGGTGGGGGAGAGAGAGAGAAGAAAGGAAAGAAGAGAGAGAGAGAGAGAGAGAGAGAGAGAGAGAGAAAGAAAGAAAGAAAGAAAGAAAGAAAGAAAGAAAGAAAGAAAGAAAGAAAGAAAGAAAGAAAGAAAGAAAGAAAGAAGAGAGAGAGAGGGGTAGAGGGGGAGGGGGAAGGAAGGAAAGGAAGGTAGGTAGGTGGGGGGAGAGAGAGAAGAAAAAGAGAGAGGGAGGGAGGGAGGGAGGGAGGGAGGGAGGGAGGGAAGGAAGGAAGGAAGGAAGGAAGGAAGGAAGGAAGAGACAGACAGACAGACAAGGCGCTTCTCTCCCCCCCCCTCTCGGGCCGAGTGGCTGTCAGCCACTCGGCCTGGTGTTTCCCTCCCTTCCCCCCCTCTTGCTTGGGCACTGGGGCCCAGCTTTTCCCTCCCTCCCTCCCGCCCAGGAATGGTGAGCAGGGAGGGATGAGGGCTTCTCCCCGGGCCGGCGGCCTGCCGCAGCCCGGGAATAGCAAGAGGGGGGAGG
The DNA here is from genome assembly GCA_029233225.1 of Lepidodactylus listeri. Lineage (NCBI taxonomy): Eukaryota > Metazoa > Chordata > Lepidosauria > Squamata > Gekkonidae > Lepidodactylus > Lepidodactylus listeri. Next base: position 42,208,538 of record JARCFY010000013.1, read on the forward strand.
GATGGGGGCTTCTCCCTGGGCCGGCAGCCTGCCGCAGCCCAGGAAGGGTGAGCAGGGGGGAGGCTTTCCTCTGGCTCCGCGCCAAAGCGCGGGCCAGGGAGAGCGAGGAGCGGGGGTGGAGGCTTTCCTCCAGCTCCGTGCCGAAGCACAGGCCGGGGAGAGCGAGGAGGGGGGGGGGAGGCTTTCCTTTGGCTCCGCGCCGAAGCACAGGCTGGGGAGAGTGAGCTGTGGGGGGGGGGGCGGGGAGGCTTTCCTCCAGCTCCGTGCCGAAGCGCAGGCCAGGGAAAGCTGGGGGCGGGGCTTGGCTATGTGCCCGCCCCCTGGCCTCCTCTCTCCTGGAGCGGCGCCCCGGTGCGCCCCGGCCCCAACGGAGCTCTGGGGTTGCCAATCTCCACGTGGCACCTGGAGATTTCCCACTATTACAATTGATCTCCATGTGACAGAGATTAATTCCTCTGGAGAAAATGGCTGCTTTGGACTCCATAGCATTGTACCCCATTGAGATCTCTTCCTCCCCAAACCCCATCCTCCCCAGGCTCCACTCTCAAAATCTCTAGGTATTTCCCAATCCAGAGCTGGCAACCCTACGTACCTTCACAACAACCCTACGATGCAGGTGAGGCTCACAAATAGGGACAGGCACAAGGTTACCTAGTGAGTTTCATGGCATGGTGGGATTTTCACGGGTTTCAGCCTTATATGAGAATATCTATTCAGTTCAGTTTATTATTAGCCAAAGGCTATTAATTCTTAGTAATAATTCAGAATCACAGAAATCGAACAGCCAGGCACACAAGCAATATAAAAAACAAACAATGAGCCAACTACATATTGCAGAGTGATTATGTACAAATAGCTATTCATTTTCTCCATCCTGTGCTTCAAAGTATAAGCCTCAACACACTTTAGTCCTCTTTTTCTTAAACTAAATGATTCCATCTTCCCTCACAATAATTTTAATGTCATGCCTTACCATACACTTTCAACAAATCAATACATGCAACAATTAAAATACTAAAAATATTTATATTAATACAGCACTCTAAACAATTGACTCTCAAGAATAAATATACCATCAACCATAACAAAACTGTAGAGAACTTGCAGACAAGCACAATTTCATGGAGCCTCCTGAAGGCTGTTAAGGAAGGTACCTTGTGTATACTTCTACTCCCAAAGGACTGGTGTGCCTGTAGAGAAAGCTTGAAATTTTGCCAACAAACCTGGCAAATGGAAGGCAGAGTTGACAGGGCCTATTACCAACACCAATGAGCCTGTGCTCAATTTGGCTATTCTCTTCTGGAGCTATCACAGGTCTAGGATACTCTTTGTTGGGGTGATCAGAAGTACAGTATTCAACAAGTAGACACAAACACATCAGAGGTCCAGCAGTGGCTATTAGCCACAAGGTATAGATAGGAACTCTCAGTCTGGGGCAAGTGATGCTCTGTATTCTTGGTGCTTGAGGGAGGGGACAACAGTGGGAGGGCTTCTTGTGTCCTGGCCCCAGTACTGGACCTCCTGAGGGCACCTGGTATTTTTTGCCACTGTGTGACAGTGTTGGACTGGATGGGCCACTGGCCTGATCCAACATTGGCTTCTCTTATGTTCTGATGTTTATGTTCTTATCATAAAAGTTACTTTATATAGCTAAAGTCCTTCAGCAAGGAAGATAACTGAATTTGGGTTGCCGTCAGGAGGTGGGGTCTGGAGTTCTCCCACTATTAGAACTGATCTTCAGATAAGACAGATCAGTTGCCCTGGACAAAATGGCTCCTTTGGAGGGTGGACTTTATGGTATTGTACCCTGCTGAGGTCCTTCCCTCCTCAAACCCAACCTTCCTCAAGCTCTGCCCCCCAAATCTCCAGATAGTTCCCAGCCCAGAGCTGGCAACCCTAATTTGGGTACTGGTGTAAAACTATTTTTATATCAGGTCGTAATTTTACTTTGTTGTAATTTGGCTGTGATTCTACTTTGATTGTAATGTGTTTTGCTGAATATTTTGTAAACTGCCTTGGGGAACATTGAATCCAATTGTGGTCTACAAGCAGCAAGAGGAGATGAAATCTCTGAACTCTTCTTGAAAGTAGTATTAAGGCAGACACAGGTTGAAAGCAGCCATTTTATTGTGTTAAACTGGAAGGCCAAAATAATAACCCTTGCACTATAATCCTTCTGTTGCATTCAGTCGGGGCCAGGCGTCAACCCCATGCAGACAATGAGGCAAGCATGGATATTTGCATTAAAATTAAATACCTCATCTCCTGTATCTCCAGTTCAGCGACAAAGTATTAGCCATAAGGCCTGCAGCAATCTCAGAAACAAAGAGACAGTACAGAAGATATCAGAAGGACTGAGAAGATATAAGCAAGGAGCCTAAATAAAGTCAAAAGCCACACTTTGCTTCTATATATAGTGTATTAACATCATCTGCAATTTGTGAATCTTTGGGTCCTTCCATGTGTAACTTTGCAGCATGAATCTCTGCAATCTATCTACATCCTGCACTGCTTTAATAAAGTCTACACTCACATGGGAGGAGCCCAGGGTCATAACGCTGCTTCTACATCCATAAAGGAGACAGAAGTTGTTAAAACCTTACAGATTCCACCAGGAGCAGCAGGGGAAGACATGCTCTAGGTGTCTAATCATTTGGAGACAAAATTGACTTCTTATAAAAGAACATGGATTTTTATAACAGCAGTCTGAATACTTTGGAATTCCCATCCTTGGGCAATTTCTTTTGACTTCATTCTTGCTGGATTTCCACAGATCGGGAAACTCATATCTATTAGACCTCAAAAAATGGCAATTGTATGCCCTTGATACTGGTAGCCTCTTTCCTTAACTGTTTGTGTGTCCCATTTCTTAGCTTCTTTACATTAATATAGTTTGTATATGATACTTTAAGTTGTTTAATTTAAAAAAGACTCATTTGGTATTTTCGAAACCACTCTGAAATTTTCTGATGAAAAATGGGAAAGTAAACACACTGTAGCCTTGACCTAGATTGTTACTATTTGGATGGGAGACCACCAAGGAAGTCCAGGATTGTTATGCAGAGGCAGGCAATGGCAAATCACCTCTGAACGTCTTTTGCCTTGAAACCCTCATTGGGTTTTGTCTGTGACTCTAGGGCACTTTACACACACAAACGCACTGTAAATGCACAGAGAGAGATACCAGTTTTAGGAAACATTAAGAACAACAACTGCCTTGTGGTTTCCACTAAAGGACCTACCTAGCTTTCTGTTTCTAGTAGCTGCCATCCAGATACATTTGGAAAGTTCTATTTTTATGTTTTACCACACATATGAGGATATGCTACACATGACCTTCCTGACATGCATACTCACCATTTTGTCAGAAAGGGAAAACGTGTATTTTCAGCTTCGGTACACACATACTGGAACCCTGGGTTCCGGTTCATGTTTACTGAAGCTGAAAATACATGTGACCCCATTCAGAGAAAATGGCAGTCACACATATTTGGGAGGTTCATGAGTAGCATGTCCTCATGTATGTGGTTAAATGTAATGACTGAAAAGTACTAAGGAGGATGTGGAGACAGAAAGCTTTACTCTGTTAATACAAGCATAGTATCTGAATTCAGGGTTAGTCTGCTTCTCCTGGGGGAAGTTCCATTTAGCAGTTATTACCAATGGCAATTAACTGATGAACACCTTACCCTTTTTCAAAGCCATATGAGCCTGGGTAAAGATCCTTGTATGAAAATGGGATTGAAGAAAAGTATTAGCAATAGAAGATAAAGTAAGATTACAGGAAAAAACAAGTGTGGGCCTGCAAGACTTGTGGAGGGGAATCCCACCCCCCACCCCACCCCCACACACACTTTGTCGCCGAGCATACCACAGCTCCCAGGCTCTCCTGCAACCACCAACAACTGTGCTAGTGGAAGGTGAGATCTTTTATTTGGGGGGGAATTTTAAGATGTATTTTTTAAGATGTTCAATTTTTCCGTGAACCTGGAGGGTCACCCAAGTTTGCAGGAAAATTTGTTTAGTAACAGTGTGACCTCAATCCACAGATTTAGATATCCGCAGATGAGGGCCACACTGGAGAAATAGATATATAAATAACAAATACATCACTGTCAACTGTCTAGTAGAATAGAACATGTACTTTAGACTGATTTCAGACCATTGGCGTCACTAGGTTAGTACTGTATACTCATAACTGCAGCTCTCTGGCCGAGACAGTCTTATACAGCAATTGAAAACCAATATTCTGTAGCTGGAGATCCCAGGGATTGAACCTTCAGCCTTGTGTTCTGCCGCTGAGCCACAGCCCCTCCCCTCATTCAGTCCAGAGACAGATAATTTGGGTACAGGGGAAAGCATACACCCTCTTCAGTGCCTAAGCTCTCACACCAGCTGAAGGGTTTCTACTTAGTAACAGTTTTCCTCATAGATTAACAGCAAGTACACTGTTTATGTATGCATGCAGCTGTATGGAAATTTCTATTGCTGTTGCAAATACATTTTAGCTGCTTAAAAGAGCAGATAAATAATATTTATGAGTGGCTGTATGGCACTGCAGTGCAACATCCTCTCCTGATGTCGGGTCACCTAGTTCTTCCTCTCATTTCCATTTGCTGCTTGCAGTAAACATGTCATCTAACATGGAGAAATGTCCTAGAAGCCAGGAATGAGTGACTATGATGTGAAAGAAAAAAAACAGACTGAAAGTAGACAATCCTAGAGCACATAGCTGCTGATAAAAATGGAAGCCCTGCATTTTCTCCGCTTTTCCCTAGTAAAACCAATTCAAAAGATGTGATGCAGTGTCAGCATGCTTGGGGTTTTGTTGCCACCAGAAAGTGCCACCAATGAAGTGGAGAAGGGTGAGGAAATTCATGGCTGAAAAAGATCGCGTCACCCATTTTGTTTTACTAAGCCTTACGAAGAGACCAAGAAGAGGTTGGAAACACAGAATGGCACTTTTTGGTGGTAGCCATACATTTTTTTCATTCCAGCCCATGTCAAGCTGATCTTGGGAGAAGTCTGAGCTTCAGGAGCTGAAAGATGCATTTATGGCTGCATCACCCAACTGATACATGAGAAGTTGCAGGACTGATTTTTCCCTCCAACTTCGCCCTCATGGTGTTTCTTTCCCCAGGAGTTGCATATCAGTCTGGTACATTTTGGACCCTGGATTAGGCCAGTTCCAGCCTTCACCTTCAAATAAATGGATTTCAGATCGTGTTTCTGTGTAGTTTGCTGTAAGAAATTGTGACTTCTGCCGGGACTGCAACAATACAGCAGCAGATTATTGTTTTCATTCCATGAGGAACATATAATTAGCTGTAAACCCTGGAAAAGCACAATGATATTGAGAGATAACTTTCATTTCAGCTTGCCTAACATTTGTCCAAATGGAGTTTTACAACATGAGACCCCTTCCACTAGACGACCTCAACTGTTTTTGACCATACATGTTGTTATAGATTGCTGGAATAAGTTTGCACAGTTCCAAACATAACAGTGTGTCCCCCCCCCCCCCCCCCACAATTGCTTGTACACACAATCATGCTATAAAGGAGCTCTTTACCCCAAGCTGATACTCCTCATTAGAAGTCCCCAGAAGGCACTGCTGATTTCTGAGAGAGCTAAAAAGTCCCCAGGATGAAAGTGCACACCTGCAGATCTCACAAACAAGATGACTAGTCCCATGATCAATAAGAAGAGTTCTGTTTGGGTTAACTGGACAGTGTTATATGGGTATGGGGTTTTCCTTTTTCCTGAGTGCCAAAGGAAACAATGAATGAGGGGGAAATTAAGTCCATGCCTCTGTCTCCACCTCAGAGGAGCACACCACCACCATGGCCAATGTAATGTAGAAAAGTCCAGGGGGGACGGTCCTGGGAGCATCCTTTTCTTTTGGAGCCAGTAGTAGCCTTTGTCGGTTAAGGATCCACTTGTTTTGAGGACAGCCTTGATGCCTCCAAAGGCCTCCCTGCCCTCCTCACCTCCTAATTCTGGGGAGTCGGAGGGCTGAGAGACCCGGTAGCCTGCAAGGGTCCAACTGAAGACAGGGATGCCAGACCACCCAGTGGGACAGGGTTCCCCCGGTTTTGGGCACTCCTCTCTGCCCCCTCAATTACCCCGCCCACCCTCCAAACATGAAAGAAGCTGGAAATAAATGTGACGTGTCTACGTTACCTGGAAATGACTTTCTTTGATCTGCCAGTTCTGTCAGACCAGCTGCTGGAGGATGGGGTGAACTTACCAGGAACCAGGAGGGAAGTGATGTAGGCACATTGAGGACTTCGGGGGCAATGCTCTGGAAGAATTACCTTCGACCCATCACCAACATGCCTACATCACTTCCAGGTGATGCAGGCATGTTTTGTTTATTTCCAGCTTCTTCCCTGTTTGGGGGGGGGGGGGCATAAGTGAGGGGGTGGAGAGGAGTGCCCAAAACCAGGGGACCCCTGCCCCCACCGGTGGTCTGGCATTCCTGTCCTCAGGTAGGTAGCTATGAGCTGCATCAGCTTGCTTAACAGGAAACTGAACTATAAATAGAAAGGCGGCAGGGTGGTAGGACAGCCATTAACGGTTTAACATTCAGACTAGCTAACATGCATTAGACTTGCTCTCATGTTTGCAATTTTTTATTTCAAGTATATTCATAACGTCTAGCAGTTTATGGCTCATATCTGTACTATCTAGTATGTCCTTTACTGAGGACTGGTTTAGAGCTTTGTTATAGACCTGTGTTTTATTTGTTGTTCATGCTTACTGACGCCTGTTTATGTATCCCATATTTTCAGTAGCCATATACTTCTCTCTGATGGTTTTGTATCCACGCCTTTTCATGGATTCATGTATCATGCATCTGATTCAGTTTACAGTTTGCTTCAGCAGTGTATTGTGCAATAGTGTCTCCCAACAAACCACTTAATTTGTATAAGTAACACTGGAATCTGTGTCTTCTTCCTGTGGACAATCACATGACCACTGAGATTACAAAAACCTTTAGGAACAGAGGCCTCCTGCTAAAAGGGACTAAATTAACACATCTTGAAGGCATTTTGGGATGCAGCAGAAACAGGGAAGCAAGGAAGTCATATCCTGTGGATAGAAATCCTTTCTATCTGTAGAAATTCGCCATGGGATCCAAACTATTATTTTGAAACAATAGATTCCCAAATACTGCACACCGTTCAATATTTTTCTGTGGTATGATTTTTTCACGCACTTTAAAAATCTCTCTAGATTTTATTGTTTTCATTAATAAAAATTTGTATTAATATTCTGACACAGAGGACCTTAAACACTCAACCTGTTTTTTAAATATCCTGCTGCCTTTTACAGTGTTATAACCCAGAGGAGTTTTTTCGTTGTTGTTGCACAAAATTGTGCAGGTCGTAGTTCAATAAAATACATTGGTGATATAAATATGATTATAATCTGTGCTAGGAAAAGTCAGGAATAATTAATGCCTCGAGTGACGATCCTTTTGTAATTGAGGTCTTGTTCAGTCTCTCCCCCCCCCCCAAAAAAAATAATTCCCTAAACCAACTTATTTATTCCTCCCTCCATTCTTTGAATCATTTGAGATCAGATGATGGACACAGTTTCACATTGCTTAGACATTTGGCGTGCCTGCTCATTTTTATTCATTATACAATTATGCAATAAAACACTCCATCTCTTCCTGTGGAGGTTTTTCTTCCTTGATAAATGGCTAGCTGTGCTGGCTTTTCTGTGTGGCAGTTCTTAGTCCCGATAGCTTGACTTAATTAATCTGTTTAATTTATTGATCCAGCCCATAGCAAAAGAGCATTCTCTTTTGAACAGGCGCTTCATCATCTTGAGCTATGGGACTAAATGCCTTTTTTCCCTCCAAATCCAAAATTTACTTAGAAGAGGACACGATGCCCGTCTGAGATGCTCCCTGAGAAAAAGATGTAAAATCAAGATTAAATACGACTTGGTGGCTTTAAGTAATGACCAAGAGGTCAAGTCATGAAGTGACCTATTTTCCTGCTGTCTGTTTCACTCAGGGTGCCTTTTGAAGCAAATATATCCTGGTGCTCAGACCCAAAGCAAAAAGAAGGAATGCAGAAATAGGGCTTGATCAAGATTCTTTTTATAGTTTCCGAGTGTCTTCTCTCTTTTTTTTTCTTATCTTGGATGATTTGGATTGCTGAATCCTTAGAATATTTAGAACTGGGCTGCTAAATCCTTAACGTTTCTGGATTCTTTGAGACTGGTTATACTGAACAGTCATTTAAGTTTCCGAGTGTTCAACACAACCAGTAATCAAACAAGGATCTGGAAATCCAGGTCATTGAAAAATAAATATTTGAATTTCTTATGTAAGGAATTAATACTGTTACTAAGGGTTGGTTTTCATCAGAACTTTCCATTGTCGTAGCTCTTGGTTCAGAATGCCCAGATGGGCACCATGGCATAGGCTTAGATTCAAGTTGTGAATTAGTTATGAAGTTTACTGGGTAACACTCACTGAGCATAGCCTACCTTCAGTGGAGATTCCAGGATTTTGGAAGACTGTTGGGCAGGGCACAGACAACTAAAAGCATACTGCCCTCTTACCTTCTTGGCTGGTATGTGCAAAAATGGCAAACTATTGCTTTCCCATCTTGGGGTCCCAACAATAATATTAATGATTATTATTATTTTATTATTATTATTTTGTTAATCGACCAAGCCTGCAAACAGGCTCTCGGTGATTTACAACTTTAAATAGATAAAATATTATCAGCATAATAAAACTTTCACAAAACATTAGTAAAACAACCAATTCAGATGGTGATCAACCCCTTTTGCCAGCTGCAGTGCTCTCTGCACAGCAGAGCAGGGAAGGGGATGCAGGGGCCATAAGAGGGAAAGGAGGGTGCCAGTGATAACCGTTGCTGCCCTCAACTAAAAGCCCAGTGGAACATCTCTGCCTTACAGGCCCTGCAGAATTGTATAAGATCCCACAGGGCCCTGATGTTGTTGGGCAGAGAGTTCCACCAGGTCGGGACCATGACTGAAAAGGCCCTGGTCCAAGTCGAGGACAGTCAGATCCCCCTAAAGCTGGGGATCACCAGTAAGTTGTTTTCCATTGATCTCAGTGCTCTTCTGGAGACGTATTGGAGGAAGCAGTCTTGAAGGTGCATGGGTCCCTGACTTCTCAAGGCCAGGGCTATTTTGGGGCAGGAACACACGGGAACAGAGTTCTAGCTGGCTTCCGAGTTGGCCATGCCTACAGCCTCCCCCCCCCTCAGGTTCCCCAGGTGCCTCGCAAGTCACAGGGCACTTGGGGAAGCCAAGCCAATCCAGGGAGGGAAAGCAGTTTAAACTGCCTCCCCTCCTCGGGTTCCCCATGTGCCCTGCAAGGCGCGGGGCACTTGGGGAAGCCAATCCTGGGAGGGAGCTGCACTGTCCGGGGTGTGGCCTAATATGCTAATGAGTTTATGCTGTTGGGTGTGGCATATTATGCTAATGAGTTCCTGCTGGGCTTTTTCTACAAAAAAAAGCCCTGCTCAAGGCCTTAAAAGTCAACACTAATACCTTGAACCTGACTCGGTATTCCACCAGTAACCAGTGTAGCTGGTGCAGTACAGGTGGTATATGTGTTGTCCGTGGCATTCCCGCCAGGAGTTGTGCCGCCACATTCTGGACCAGTGGGAGCTTCCGGGTCAGTCTCAAGGACAGGCCAGCATAGAGCGAGTTAACAGTAGTCCAATCTGGAGGTGACTGTTGCATGGATTGCCATGCCTACCTCACACAGCTATTGTGAAGATAAATGGGAAAAACATGTTCCTTGGAGGAAGCAGAATCCAGATGTGATAGAGCTGGATCCAAAGGCACCCTTCCATTCACAGAAGGGCTCTGGATCTGATAGAATAAATAATTTCATGTCAGTTTCAAACACAGATACAAAGGAAGGACAAACCAGATACTCAAATTGGGCTGATTTTGTTCTACAACCATCCAAAGACTGAGAAGCTATACTAACGGATTTTAATTGCAGGTAAAACTGAATCAGCACCAAAAGCCACTTCATATATTAACAGGGATGTGTGAAAGCTATTTCTATAGGGCTTGACCCCAGTAGCATTTGTAAGGAGCACGCATATGGCTTGGGTGAGATTATGCTATTTCTCCCCATGTCTTCAGCATCCATTCTTGGAGCAATGTAGGTTCCAATCCCATGTAAGTGATTCTCAACCGTGCAGATAATGCAGGGATTGGCCCAAACATTCTAAAAAGGTAGATTTCTGGAAGCAAGCAAGTATTACCTTGTTCCCACCATCACACTGTCTGCCTTTTCATTCTTAGAAGAATCTAAGCATTCTGAACCAAGATCTAGATCAACCTGCTGTTCCTTCCTCGTCAATATAAGCTTGGACCCAACTCCTCCAGAACATACTAGGAACCAAGCCTTGCTGGTTCTCTGCAGGAAAGGGGTTCCACCCTGACACTCAAAAGGAGATCTGTTGTTACTGTTTTAGCATGGTGTACTGCTCACCATACATACTTTTGAGGACACTGTTAGCAAATTTAATTTTATAGCCATTAGTACCCACCTCAGGCTACAACCCCTCACTGAAGATGGAACAATGCTCTCAAGCCAAGGGAGACTGTGAACTGCAGTCCTTGTGGCTTAGTAACAAGAACATGCCACTTTGGTCTAAACCCGCTCCAGCAAGTATATGACCACAGGTTAGATCAATAATTTTCTTTGTCCTATTATGGTCAAGGTTAATAACTGGTGGTAAGTAGTAACTGATACAAAAAGCTGGCATCTCCTGAGACAGGGAGAAATACAGTCATTAATACTTTTTAATAGTTTTGTATACGAGTCTCAAACAAACAAGTTTAAAATATTACTAAGTTAACAATATATAGAGTATACCTAAAGAAAGAGAGAGAGTTTAAAATGTTACTTTTAAATCATTATCCTAAATTGCTCATAATTAGATATGCTTTGGTTTAATTTTAAAAAGAAAAAGTACATTGATATACTGAGAAATTATTGTAATTGAGTTGAGAAAAATATCCTACTCTAGTTCTATGTATTAAATATCAGAATTGTGTCTTCAACAAAGGTAAAATGTAAAAATTGATGATGATTAATGACTTTTTAATTTCTTGACACCCCCCTTTTTCTTTTCTGTACCCTTTCACATACATACATATATACATACATACAGATATGGATATGGATAGATATTTCTATAAAATTTTCTTTGTCCAGATGCTAATAGAGAAGGCTGCTGGCATTTTATTGGTGCCCAGGAATTTATCAGCACCAGCTAGATTTTTTTTTTAAGTCCAAGTGTAGCTTTGCCAATGATGGATGCGGAGTTCAACCTGCCTCCCCATCGCAATATTCAGTCATCCTTCTTCAAAGGTTACTGTTCAATCTGTAGATGCCCAGTTGTAGGTTGCTATCATGGGCCATATAGCATATATTTCATGCTGGCCCAGACCACCACATGTAATTGGGGAAAATAAGCAACAATGATTTCATTTACACTCTCAAGAAGGTTATGATCTAGCAGAGCAATCCAATCCAGATGGAGGAAAAGCAAAAACATCCTATTTTTATCCCCTCCTCTGAGTCTTGTCTGCAACCAACAGACAACGAAGGCTAACACATTTCAAATGATTAATTCTTCCAGTGAATAGTAACCAACTGTTAATCTGCAGAGACATCCTGTATGCAAGGCTGTATGTACAACAAATCTTGGACCATAATGGTGGAATTTATTGTATCAGAGGATTCAGGTGTTCAAAGAGTCTGGAATATGGTCAGCAATGCCTGGGATGGCAAAGGGCAGAGGGATATAAGGAGCAGGAACAGCAAAGAAACACTAAATAGAAGACTTGGCTGGAGGGATTCAACATGAAAAATAGAATTGTTGTTTTAATGACTGGATCGTTTAGACAGTTTTTCCTTTAATTTTGTTTATGCATGATACCAGTGTTATTTCCTTGTCCTATGATTTTATAATCCAGTTTTACTCCACAGTTTGTTGTCTACATTATAAGCAGTGTTCACAAACTCCAGAACTGCCATGAACTTTCATGAATTTTGATGCAGTGCCTGGTGGTTCGTGACAGCTCATGAAGACCAGAAAGCAGGAGTCTAAGCCCCTGCTTTCTGGCCTTCATGAAAAACAGCTGGGGCTGGCTGCCCAAGAAAGCCCCTTTAAACAGCTGAGCTGTGGGAACAGCCTGCTCCCACAGATCAGCTGTTTAGAGACCGAAACAACTGAGCCACTGGAGCAGGCTGCCCTCTCCGGTCAGCTGTTTCAGGGACAGCCCTCACAAACCCAGTTCGGTTTGTATACAAGCCAACTGGGTTCACAGGGTTTGTGGTTAAGTTCATGGTTTGCCCACAAACCAAACTGCATTTTTGTGGTTTGTGCCCATCCCTAATCCAAAAACCCCGGTGATGCAGTACTGATCCTGAATCACTGCCTGGCTGCTGTGGTAAACTGGCTAAGAATGAATAAATTGAAACTAAACCCTGATAAGTCAGAGGTAATGCTGGTTGGAGGGCAGAAATCTTGTGCTCCCTACTTTTGATGGAGTTCAGCTGACCCTTGTTGACTCAAGGGCCTTGGGGTTATCCTAGACCCAACATTATTACTGCAGAAGGAAGTTAATGCAGTTGCAAAAAAGGCTTCCATCCAATTTAGCCCAGCCCAAAAGATAGCCCCTTATCTTGATATGGCTGATCTGGCCACCTGGATCCAAACCCCAGTAGCACTGAGCCTAAAGTACTGCAGGTACTTCACTGGCTGCCCATCAGTTACTGGGCTCAATTTAAGGTATTAGCTATCACATACAAAGCCCTTCATGGCCTTGGACCCTCATATCCACAAAACTACCTCTCTCCTATGCTCCACCACAACAGATTAGCTCATCAAAGCAGCGTCTTCTGCAGGTACAACCTGCAAATGGGCAAAAACAACAGCTGACCATCCACGTGCCTTCTCCATTGTGGCCCCCACCTTGTAGAATGGCCTACCTGAGGAGGTCAGGAAGGCTCCCACTCTCCTGGCTTTCCACAAACCATGCAAAACTGAATTATTCAAGAGGGATTTTCTGCACGGGCAATTCAGCCCACTGTATTAAATGATTCACAAAGTTACTTGGATAAATTATTAGGGCCTGTGGTCTACTACTGTGTACAGCTTGCTGTCCTGTCTTGTCAGGTGAGCTTTCCAAGAAGTCCGGTTCATTTCATTTATTTATCAATTACTTTGCCTTTCAGTCCTAATCCCCAAGCCATTAAGGCAGCTTCCAGTTAAAAGGCAATTTGGCATAAATGCCTTGGGCATAAATGAGCTCCCTGAAAATGGGAGCCATAAAGAATGCAGACCCATTAACAAAAGAAACCAACAGTCCAAGAATAACCAGCAACAGTTGCATAAAATAATGTCAAAGCCTCCAATAAAATCATTGAAAGTTGTTCCAATTTTAGCATATGTGCTGCCAAAAGCAGGCAAAATAGTTGAAAGTGGCCAGCCAACCCAAAATGCTTTGAGCAATAACAAGGCCCCAAGGGCCTTCCTAAAAGCATACAGAGTACAAGGATCTAAGCAGTCTCTGTTGGAAGGCAGTTCCACAGGGAAGGCACCACCACAGCAAATGTGGGGTCCCTTGCTACCACCCCGCTGTGCCTCAAAAAGCCAAGCTCTGACAGAAAAGACCCACTGTATGATCTAAACAAACAGGAGGGGTAGGAAGAAGAAAGAGGGGAAGGAGAGATCATAGGGAAGGAAGCCTGCCTTGAGATAGTTGGGCTCAGAGACTTCAGAGCTGGGTTCACTAGGTCTGGATGGTATGTACAAATCTGTTCCATGAACCAAGAATGGCTCGGTGTCAAGTGCAGTGGGTTACAAAGTGGAATTCAAGTTACAAGAAATGGAAACAGTGCACTGAACCATTAAAATAAACTTCTGAGGGCCTCGAATTTGAATAAACCATCATGAAAACAGGAGCAGCAAAGAATAGACAGAACATCTGGGAAAATGAATGCAAAAGACATTGGGTTGTTTGGTACTTTGTACCAAAGTACAAAGATTTTGGACAAGATATTACAATTTGCCCCCCAAAAATCCCCTTTTATTTGTGACAAAAAGGCATTCTCAAAGAAGAGCAGAAGTTTGGTTTAGTTTGGAAGGGTGGTAGAAGTTGACAAGAGACTCAAATTAGTGACTGGTAGCCAGCCCTGGCAGCCTGATTCTATCCACCAATATGGAAGTTTTCCAGAAGAGGAAATCACAGCCCTGTTAGGGCATCACCAGTGCAGATGGTCAGACAGAGGTACTGCAAGTTGTGAGATGATGCTAGGGGCCAACACAGTTTCAACAGACCCAATAAAACTTTTGAGTGTGGTCTGGCTCTTCAGCCTGAGCAACCCACCTCTTGAATAAAGATCAGGTTGCAATGTGCCGGTGCCACTTTTCTGCTTGCCTTTTTAAATGTTTGCCCACTTGCCTTATCATTACCTGCCTGGTGCCTCCTTTGCTTTCCCTTCTCTCGCTCCACCCCACCCCCCAAGCCCCATCAGTAATATGGAGAGGACAGGTCTGCTACCTGCCTAATGTTGGCCACTTCCTTATTGTCATTTTTGTCACTTGTTTGTCCCTATCGCTTCAGGGTTCCCCCCCCCAATGTATTTTGCTCTCTCTAGTAGTCCCAGAGGGAGCAAAACACATGTGGGAAAGGGGAGGACCTTCATCTCATAAGCCCTAAAGTGGGGATCTATCACAAGGGGTTCCACAAACCAGAGCATTCCTTTATTCAGCATATCTGGAGAACACAGTGGCTTGAATCCACTGGAGCATTTCTGTGGATGGAGGTATTTCTGTTCCCCAGGAGCAATACTTCAGGGGGATATTTTCAGCTGCAACCGGGGGGGGGGGGGGGGGGGAGGCAAGAAAGTTACACTCCATAAGTAGAAATCTCTTTGTCTTTGGAACAACTCGGCAGATCCAAGGCTATTTGTTTTTCCACTGACACTGTTAACAAATACAGAGAAAGAGTCCTTCCTTTGTGGAGTTCTTTCTTCAGTTTAAAAGGGCATCACATGGTACTTGCCAGTGTTTTGTAAAAGACATGTGCTTCAGCAAGAAAGAAAGCCACCAAGTCTTTGTTTCAAAGGAAATTACACAAAAGGTCTGATCAGAAAGAAATAAACACATATACACAAAAAAGAAAAGAAACGTTGGGTATATCGCTCAGAATCCAAAGGGCTGCAGCTGTTTTTGAAAACAAAGGATTATGGTAAACTACCGGCTCATGTTCTAGAAATCCTTGGCTTTTCCCTGCTGCATTGGAGTCATGACCACTCACCGGCAAGTACAGAAAAAAGATGCTTCCTCGCTGGTCTCTCTCTCCATTATGGTTATCATTCATTCATTCTTTCAATAATCCAGAAGGTGTTCCTCCTAAATTAGTGCAGCTCTTTCATTTCACCAGTGTCATCCTGGTTGGTGGCAATGATAGCAGAAGCCTTCCATATGAGCATGAATAAAAACCTCCCTTCCATTGACCAGCCACATAAGAGCCAGGGTGGTGTAGCAGTTTGTTTATTAGACTGGTATTGAGGAGACTGGAGTTTAAAACCCTTCTTAGTCAAGGGGCTCAATGGATGGCCTTGGGCCAATCATTCCCTCTCAGCCTAACCTATCTCACAGGGGTACTGGGAGGAGGGGAGAACCAAGCAGCGGGAGATTAGTAGGGGAGAAAGCATATCAGAAAAGGAACCCAATCCTAGTCCACTTTGTCACCCCCTCACCACAGGAAGGAGGGAGCATCCGCTTGGCCAGACCTAAGAAGGAGGTGCCTGACCAAGCTGGGCAGCCAAGTAGTCAAGTCAGATAGGCCTGGCCTGTCCCTCCCCGGGCAAGATGAGGCTGGGCAAATCAGTTCATCACCACAGTGAAGCTACTCTGGACAGGTATGTCCACAGCAAGGGTGAGCTGGGATTCAGCATCCCTTGCTGCAATGAGTCCTCCTTTCTTTGTGGTTCCAGCTTGCATCTGCCCTCTCTTTGGGCTGGCAGGCCTTGGGGGAAGAGTGGCCACCCCCCTTACTGGCCACTCTGCCCCTGGAACCATGGATGGTGCTCTGTGCTCCTCAAGAGGAGGGTGGGATACAAGTATCATAGATACATGTGGTTACACCATGCATGTAACCCTGGCTTTCTACACGGTTTGCTTACTGTCATCCATTTTATCAGTCCCCCCATCTCTCTCCATTCTCTGTCAAGGAAGGAGAGATTCTTCCATTTCACTGCTTCCTTGTCAACTGGTTTTTTACTACTGGACCCACACCATTAGTGTGCAAACAGCAAAAGACCCCATTCCTTCCTTGGAGCAGCAGCAGAATGTTCCCCACCTGCCACCATTCCTGCCACTGCTGAGGCACAGGTGTGCCTGCTTGTTTTTAACTGAAAGGGGAAGGAGACATTTTGTTTTTTGAATTAATAAAGGAAGCGTGCAGCAATAGTGCTGGCAAATCAGCTTTCTATGAAGAGGCAGAGCTCCAGAACTGTCTTCCATTGAAGATGGACTGGCAATAAAGAAGTGGGACTCTTTATTGAGTTTCTAGCTTTCTCGACAGGGGGAAAATATGCATGGAAAAAAGTGGACAATTTGTGGTGAAACTTAAGAAGCCAAAAGAGATGCCAGAATAAAGGTTCTGGTGACTGAGGAATGGGGCTTCATTGTCCGACATAGTTCCTCTCCCTACCCAATGCCAAAGAACTCCAGAATAGGTCGTGGGAAATTCAGAAAAACTGTCTCAGTGCAACTTGCAAAAAATGTGTCAAGACTGCAGAACTGAGCATTCCCAGCTGATGAACTTGGGCACACTCAGTTTTTAGGTGTACGCTGGTTTTGAGCTTCAGCTACGTCCAGTGCTGGTTTAAATTTGGGAGAATTTTAAAATGGCTTTCGTTGTCCTTGCTGTGTCATTACTCCTTATCTTTCCCATACCTATACTAAGATGTAGGTCCCATTACCAAGCTTCAGCCCTGATTTGCATTCTGCTGGGATAACTTGGAAGGCTGAGAGATCCGTTCGTACCCAAAGGGCAATTGTTCAGTGGTGCAGCACATGCTTTGTACACAGAAAGTCACAAATTCAATCTAGGGTTGCTAACTCAATTTTGGGAAATTCCCTGATTTTTGAGCATGGTATATCTGGGGAGGGCAGGAGTGGGGAGAAGCTCAGCAGGGTAGTGATGCCAAAGACATCCCCCCCAAAAAAACTGCCATTTCCTCCGGGGGAACTGATGTCTGTGTAAATCTGGAGATAATCTTTAATATCAGGAGAAGTCCAGGTTCCACCTTGAGGTTGCTAGCACTAGTTCAATCCCCACCATCATAAGTTTGAAAAAAAAATGATCCCAGAGAAAGATCTCTGTCCAAGACCCTGGAGAGCTGCTGCTCATGAAGATAGACAGTTCAGGGCTATGTGAACCAATATCTTAAAACCATATAAGGCAGATTAATATAAGACTCAGCCTTGAATAAGCAGCAAAAAGTTCTAAGAGACTGCTCTGTAACCACAACCTTTATTTTAAAGCCAGACATATACTCTATTTTTCTTAGATTGCCTTGTAAATCTCAAGAGGGTGCATAGTATATTTCAATTATTTAAGGATCCATGAGCATTACAACAAACCTCCCACCAGCCACCTCTTTCCACTCTGAATTCACAGCACTGTATATATATATCTTGTATATTCTTATTAGAGCAAAAAAAAAATACACTAAAGCGTGCAAGCAGGCAGAAGAAGGAAGAGTCCATTTTTCTCTAAGCGACAGAAAACGCCCAGCCTAAAATGGTTGCATGAATAAATTTCACATTGTTTGGGGGGGGGGGTGTTGGGGGGGATTAGCGATGTCAGAATTGCAGTGCTCAAAATACAGTCTGGGCTCCTTGAGAGACACTTTAATAATGCAGGACCTTCCAAGGTCACGGAGAAAACTACCTATGTATTTCTTTCTTCTTTGAAATGCAAGCCATCTTCCCTCCCTAACATATGTACATATATTTTGAAGGTTATACCGGGTTAATACATCGCTTCAAGGTTGACAGCTTATTGTGGCAAAGTCAAATTTGTTGGGAATGGGTCACCACAAGACCATCTTTTTCAGACCGGCAGGTCCACGTGTGGAAATGTCAGATGTATAGACTGGGCAGAAGCAAATCAATGGACAAGCAAGTACCACTCCCTTATGCCTGGAGGTATATCCCTTTATAACATCCTCCTCAATCCCATCTGGCTGTAGAAATTATTTATATCTTGCTTTTTCCCACAACAGGGACCCAAAGCAGACTACAATGATCTCCCCTTCTTCCATTTCATCCTCACAACAGAAACTTTGTGAAGTAGGTTAGACTGAGACAGAGTGACTGGCCAATGACAGCCAGCAAGTTTCAGTGGCAGAGTGAGGATCTGAACCAAGGTCTCCTAGCCCCTAACCACACCTGGATAGCCCAGGCTAGCCTGATCTCATCAGATCTTGGTAGCTAAGCAGGGTCTGTCCTGGTAAGTATTTGGATGGGAGACCTCCAAAGAATACCAGGGTTGTGACATGGAGGCAGGCAATGGCAAACCAACTCTGAACGTCTCTTGCCTTGAAAACCCCCTGGGATCACCATGAGTCAGCTGTGACTCGACGGCACTTTCCACCACCTACCAGATCCTAGTCTGACAAGCTGAGCACCCCACCACACTGGTGTAAACTCACTAGAGTCCCTGCTTTTTGGCTCCAGCCTCCCACTAGCTCTTTAAGAAGAAAGCAGGGAGAGACTATCGGAAGACTCCTGGTTAGAACTCCTCATCCATTCTTTGCTTTTGACTGCTGACTATTTTGCTTTGTTCTGCTCCAACAGTCCTTGCTTGCACTGCTTGCTTGTGGACTCATACTTAAGCTTTTATCCAGATCTAAAGAGGCTAAGCCCGCCCCTGATCATTTCCTTGCTGCACGTCCAATCTTCCCATGAATCTTCATGGATTCCACAGCCTTGCCAAATTATTTGCTTCAGACTATCTACCCAACACCCTAAAAGCTCACATGATACATTATAAGGTTCTCGTGCTTTTTTAGTGGATAACATGAGGACTTTTGTATCAAATGTGTGACTGGAGTTTTGTACTTCCCAGATGCACGATGGCTCTTCTTCTTTGAAATGCAAGCCACCTTCCCTCCCTGGCTTCAGCCACCCCTGCTCCCATTTTTGCATCTTCAAACTGCCCCATGGAGTCATGATTAGCTCTGCTGTAAAGTCACATGGCTACACCAGCCCACCCAGAGTCTGCATCAATCCAGAACTCACCCAGATTATCAGCACTTCTAATATGACTTGTCAACAGGCTGCCTTCATAAAAAATTGGGTTGCCACCTTAGCATCTATATATCTAATAGCGAAGACGCCCCCTGCATGCGGATATCTAAATCCGCACGTGGGGGCACCTGGGGGCAGGGCGATTTTTCTGCACATGTAGGAGATCAGCAACCCTAGAGAAAATGGCTGCTTTGAAGGGTGGACTCTATGGCATTGTATCATGCTGAGGCCCCTCCCCTCCCCAAACCCCACCTTCTCCTGGCTCCACCCCCAAAGTCCCCAGGTATTTTCCAACCTGGACTTGATAACCCTAGGGGGTGGGGGAGAAATTGGTGAGGCCTGGTGGCTCTGTGCCGCGCAGGCCTCGCCGGGGCAACCAGGTGTGGGAGAGAGGAGAGGTCAGCGAGGCATGGTGGCTCTGTGCCACGCGGGCCTCGCTGGGGCAACCGGAGGCGGGGGGGAGAGGAAGCCTTACCTTGGGTTGCCTCTCTACTGGAGCTCCTTCTCTCCTCCCCCCTCCCCGCGGGTCCCGCCTCTTGTTCTTTATGAAAGGGAACAGCTGGATTTGCACCTTAAGAGACCAACATTTTGTGGCAGTAGAAAAGAGCAAGAGTCCAGTAGCACCTTAAAGACTAACAAAATATGTGGCAGGATTTGAGCATTCATGAGTCACTGCTCACTTCTTCAGATACAGCTGTATCTAATGAAATGAGCAGTGCCAGTGTTCCCTCTAAGCTGCGTGTGAGCTAGCTCACAGTTTTTTAGCCTCCGGCTCACATATTTTTGTCTTCTCTCAGGAAGGATGGCTCCAGAGCAAGTTAATGTATGCAGTAGCCAAATCACTCACTCACAACTTTAATGCCAGTAGCTCACAAAATAGAATTTTTGCTCACAAGACTCCACAGCTTAGAGGGAACATTGGCAGTGACTCATGAAAGCTCCTACCCTGCCACATATTTTGTTAGCCTTTAAGGTGCTACTGGACTCTTGCTCTTTTCTACTGCTACAGACAGAC
This sequence comes from Lepidodactylus listeri, assembly GCA_029233225.1. Classification (NCBI taxonomy): domain Eukaryota; kingdom Metazoa; phylum Chordata; class Lepidosauria; order Squamata; family Gekkonidae; genus Lepidodactylus; species Lepidodactylus listeri. The sequence goes on from JARCFY010000013.1 coordinate 42,228,911, forward strand.
TAACATGGCTACCCATTGTGATCTAACATTTTGTGGGTATAAGCTTTCGAGAATCAAAGCTCCCTTTGCCATATATGAGTTGGGATGGAGGTTTCACAAGTCCAACTATGCCAGGTCAGAAAGTGGGAGGGGGGAGTTACAAAGAAGGAACACAGGATGCAAAGGTACAATGTGCATACATAATTAGCTTGATTAGAGCAGTGCAGAAATGCCTGGGGGCAGAAAAGCAGCATCTGTTTTGTTTTGTATCGTTGTTTTTTCGAAGTAAGCCATTGGAGGTAAGCAGCCCTCACCTGGATGACCCAGGCTAGCTTGATTTTATCAGATCTTGGAAACTAAGCAGGAGTGGTCCTGGTTAGTATTTGGATGGGAGACCACCAAGGAAGTCCAGAGGCAGCCAATGGCAAACCACCTCTGAATGCTTCTTGCCTTGAAAACCCTATGGGGGTTGCTGTAAGTGATTTGATGCTGCTTCCCACCACTAAGCAGAGTAAGAGGGAAGCTAAGCACATTACAGCTGTACAAACATAGTATTCCTGCTGAAATACTGATTGCCTTTCTAAGCAGCCTTGGGCTTTGTGACAGAGGCGTCACTGTTATGTGGGTGTGATTTTATATTGTGGTTAACATGACAGTCCTCCCATGCTCCAAGAGTCCACTGTCTCTTTCTGCTGAGTAATGAAATACTGACACTTAAGAGAGTGGGGAGGGGGAAACCCTCAAACCTCCAGCAGCACAGCCCAAATAGATCACACATCTTAGCCGAGTGCAAAACTCCTTCATGTTCTCTCTCAGACCAATTGAAGTGGTAAATGAGATCAGGTCAAAAGGTGCAGGGGAGGCAAATTTTCATTTCTGAGCTATCGCAGTGGATGCGCTAACTCAAAGAAAACCTCATTTTCTGGTAGGTACAACATGGTGCTTTGTCGTCATTCCAGGTAAGAGATCTGATTGACAGAAAATAGATTGTGCTGGGGTGGGGGGAACTAGAAAGTCTCCTTGGGCATTGTTAATCCAGTTCTCTCTGCATTGTGGCCCTTTTGCCTTGAGGGGTATGGATTTGTTTTTTAATGTATGCAAAACAGTCATTCTCAACAGAGTCTTTATGTCTATTAGCAACAGCTACAGCTTAGATTCTGCAAACATGAGTACATGCTACTGGAAGCATTCTTCATTCAGGAATGAGAAGCAATGTAAGCTGTAGCGGTTATAGTGTTGGACTAGAAACAGAAGTGGGGTTTGGGGAAATCCCCACATCCTTGAAACTCATTGGATGACTTTGGGCCAGTCATTCTCTCTCATCCTAAAGAGCATTACAGGTTGTGATGGTAACAATATGAAGGAAGTGAGATGCCTTATACAGAAAGACAGAATAAAAATGTATATAAAGAGACAGAAGCTCCACAGTCTAATGTTCTATCCCCTGCATGGCTTGGCTTGCTCTATGGGGGAACCTTGGCCCCTGTAATGAAACAGATCCTACATCCCCCGTTAAAAGTGTTCCAGACTCATCAGTGCACCCTGGGACACATTTGTACCAGATCAGCTTTCTGCATATTGTAGTAACACCCTTTTAAATTAATTTACTTCAGTGGATGAAGAAGGGTGTAAATCTATTAAGGACTGCACTGTCAGTCTCTTACCCATTATGCTACACTAGCTCTCAGCTTCAGGTTTCTTTTTATAGGGAGAACGTTTCCAATGTGCCCCTTTACCAGTTTACTGGTAATCATTAAATCTTTATGCATCAGCATTTCACTTGTGGATAGTCTGGAAGTTTGGAAGTACCATAAACACGGGAGAGATTTACACTAACAGTTTCGGGGGGGGGGGGGATTTGCCTGCACCTCCCTGTTAGACTTCACGAGTCAGAGTGTCTTAGAGCAAAACTACACGAGATGGCAGCCCTGGTTTTATCCTGGGAATGGGATGCACCTTCAAAGCAGCCATTTTCTCCAGGGGGACTGATTTCTGTTGTCTGAAGATCAGTTGTAACTTCAGAAGATCTCAATGTCCTGCCTGGCGCTGGGCAATCTTACTCTGTGTGTTGCCAGCTGCCAGGCCAGGATTTGCTGTGCAGAGTAGAACCTACAAAGACTTGTGTTGGGCACCTCATTTTCCTGTATCCCCTTCCCCACTATTTCTTCTTTCCCTCCTGCTGGCAACCCACATCATAAAGTTTCCCTGCTTCCTTCCCACCCACCTACTTACCTTTTATCTGCCTCCAATTTCCAGCTATATTTATTATTTATTTGATTCATCTATACCTTGCCTTTCTCCATTATGGGGACCCAAAGTAGTTTACATCATTCTCCTCTCCTCCATTTTATCCTCACAACAACTTTGTGAAGTTGGTTGGACTGAGAATGTGTGACTGGCCCAAGGTCACCCAGCGAGCTTCTATGGCAGAAAGGTTCTCCCACAGCCTATTCTGAAACTCAGCACTCTAACCACTATACTACACTGGTTTTCAAAAGGTAGCTGCTATTGAACAGCAGCAAGCAGCCAGGCCTGGGTCAGTCAGGGAAGTCAAGTGGTATCAACTCACCCCATAGTTACTGCTGGCCCTGGCCTAATGAGTCCTCCCGCAATGGCCAAAACTGCCATGAAAAGGGCCCTGCCCTCTCGCCCTGCCTTTAGCTGGAAATCAAGGCTGGAAGGCTGACAGTGCTGTTGTGGTTACCTATTTGTTTGTTTGTTTATTTGTTTGTTTGTTTATTTAGATTTATATCCCACCTAGCCAGCGAACCTAGCAGTGGCCACTGAGGGCATTTGTTTCTTAAAGCTACTGGCACTGCTTCTTTTATTTGTGGGGTTAACCCCCTCCCTTTAATTTTTTTTATTTCAGAATTTTCAGTAAACCTGGGATTTTTCTCAGATTTGTGGAAAGATCCACCTTGTCTGTCCAAGGCTCAGATCTTCAGATTTAAGTATCCAAAGATGGGGCCACATTGAGAATGAAGTGTATTAATGTGTATATGTCTCATTCTTTTCCCATAAGACTGCGAAGTTCTTTGCAAACTATGGGGAAAGTCTCAATTAATAGTGAGGGTAAAGCAGTAAAAAGTATCAGGTCTGCCCCAAAGCTATGTTAAATTAATAAGCAATGTCATTACTAAAGGAGCATCTGGCACAATCAGTGTTCATTAGGAAAAAAATAATAGGGACTATTAGACAGCAATCAGCATTAAAAAGTCATTATTTACCTACAATTAGCACTCCCTGGGACTGCTGGTGTTGCAACTCTTTCTGTGTATGCAAATACATATTACCAGACACTAAATGCCCTTGTTAGCCAACTGTAGGTTCTGCACCAACATCTGCATGCAGTTCATTAGTATTTACAAGCACTGGGTTCAAGAAAACATTTTAGAACTTCTTGACACCACATACACAGCTAGGTACAAGCCATAAAAAAAAAATGGCTCCTGCAATCAAAAGAGTGGGAAAACTCATTGCATGGGGAACAGGAATCACATGGACAGTTCCACTAAATACTTCTACTGCCCACTGTAGACATCTTGCCCTTGAGAGGCTGAACTTCAAAACAAATATAGGTGAGAGTGTGTGTGTGTGTGTTTAGAAAAGTTATATGCCACCTCCCTGAAGACTGTTTGAGGCAGCTCACAAAGTAAAATAAAATAATAAAAATGGCAGCATAAAAATTAACAACATAGTCTTTAGGCTAGAAGCAGCCAATAAAATCAGCTTTAAAAAAGATGTGAAACTATCACAGTTAATGGCCATGGTTGTGTGTTCCCCCTCTCCATGCAGAGTGGAATGCAACTGAAAACTTCCTGGTTTTGGAAATCTTCAATTTCTTCAATTTCTTAATCAAAAGTAAAGGTTTTGGCTGGCACCTAAAAGACCATAAATTAGGTGCCAGGATAACCACAAGGGGGAGGGCATTCCAAAGATGAAGTGACACCACTGAAAAAGCCCTGTCTCTGGCCATCACCTGCCTTACCTCCACAGGCGGGGGCAAAGAGAAGAGGATCTGAACTGGTGGGTAGTAAAATACAAAACGAGGTGGTCCTTCAAGTAGCCCAGCTCCAAGCCACTTGCAGCATTTAAAGACAAGAACCAGAACTTTGAATTGTGCCCAGAAACAGACAGGAAGCCACTGCAAATCTTTCACTTCACGTACGATATAATCCCTGTATCAAGCCCTTGACAATAGCCCAGCGGCTGCATTTCAGACCAAACAAAGTTTTCTAAACAGTTTTTAAAGGCAGACCCACATATTACAGTTATCTAGCCTTGCTGTGAGCAGAGCATGGATCACCATAGCCAGATCACACATTTCAGATGACAGCTATAAGCTGACATACCAGCCAAAACAGCTGCAAAGTGCTGTGGGCTGCAAAGGGAATGAGCCTCCACCTACAGGCCAGGATCTAGAAGTACCTTCAGGCTATGAAACTGGCCCTTCAGGGAGAAGGCAACCCCCTACAGGACAGGCTGACTCCTCAGTCCTTGAGTGACTTTGTCTCTGAAAACCTCCATCACCTAGCTTCAGATGGTAGCCAGGTCCACAGTAGAATAGCTAGATTTGAGTCCAGTAGCCCCCTTAGAGACCAACAAGATGGCCCCAAAGAATCCCAGCTGGGTTTTTATTGCCCAAATTCTTGTATCTGGCCCTCAGCTAGGGCTAGAGCTTTTAGTGCTCTGGCCCCAACCTGGTGGAACTCTGCCAAGCAGTACAATACAAATAAACTTTTGAGAATTAACTAAAGATTCCTTTGTCATATACTCTCCAAGCCCATCCCTTCAATATGTCTCTATCTGTAGATACTCAAATCTTACTCCCTACGATTTGGGTAAGAAAAATACAGAAGAAATTAGAGAGAGCAACTGAAGCTTTTAGAAATTTCCACTGTTATAAGTCATCTTTTTGGACTTAATTCTTATTGAAAATGCAGAGGGCAGGACATTTTCTTCACCTTTTCAAAAGAACTGAAAGACTGTGCTGTGTGTGAACTTTCTGGTGCCTTAAAAAAATAGTAGGTACCGATTAAGAGAAATGAAGCCTAAGCATTTTTGCAGCAATAAATTACTTTGAGGAAGATCAGATTTTCTATGAACTGGTTCGCGCCTCTTTAAAATGGCCTCTTTCAAATGAACACATCATTCCCATGTGCTGCACCCCTGGCAGAGAAAAGAGTCCTCCAGATATTTCGAAAATTCAGGTCTCAAATGGAAATGGTTGTACAGTTGCTCATAAAAGGGGGGAAATGATGGAAACGTCAAGGGAGTCAAATTAACCTTTTTTTGATTGATGACTGGTCTAGCAGGACAGATGTGCATTTGAAGTTGTGAAGCCTATGGAGCTACACCAGCCACCAAGGCCAAAATCAATAAGGGGTGAAAATGAAGTGTTGGTGTATGCTGAGACTTGACAGTGCTCCCCCATGTTATTTATGCATATGGCTCTGTAAAAGAAATCTGTCTGTAAGGATGGGACAGCAGCTTGAAGAGATGGATGGTTTGGACCCGGGGGAAACCAAAGACAAATCACACCATTAACATGAGTGTTCACAGAGGTCTCGGGAATACAAATACTATTCTTGTGGATGCCCTTTACCTGTTCCTAAGTATTCACATACCCCAGCATCATCATGGCCTGCCCAAAAATATTTTCCTATGTAAGATTCTCCAGGATTAATCCAGGAAGCAAGCATTTACACAACAGGTGTTTTTTTTAATGTGTATTTTTGCATGGTTTCATGCACAAATCAACCACTGAAGTGAGTTGTGAAGCCCTTTCACATTCATCAGACCATTACTTTATGCAGCATCAAGACTATAGAACCCACAATGCAATGTCCATGAGAAGAAACATACTATAGTTAGTACTATTTAATTGATTTATAAATGATCTGGAACTAGGGGTGAGTGTAGTGACCAAGTTTGCAGATGACACAAAATTATTCAGGATAATGAAAACCAAGGCTGACTGTAAAGAGCATCAAGAGGACCTCCACAAACCGGTTCAGGAGGCAACAATGTGGCAAATGAAGTCCAGTGCTGGTGTCCTCCTCTGTACTCTTCCCAGCTCTGAGATAGAGAAGCACCTTCTCTATGAGGAAAGGCTGAAGAGTCTGAGACTTTTCAGTTTAGAAAAGAAATGACTAAGGGGGGGACATGATAAAGGTCTATGAAATTAAGCATAGGGTAGAGACAAAGATAATTTTTGCTTCCTCTCCCAAAATACAAGAACTTGAGGACATTCAACGAAGCTGATGGTCACTAGGTTCAGGATGGACAAAAGGAAATACTACTTTACACAGGGAGTGATTAAAATGTGGAATTCGCTGCCAGAGGATGTAGGGATGGCCACAGGAATAAACAGCTTTAAAAGGGGATTAGGCAGATTCATGGTGGATAAGTCTATCAATGGTACTAGTCATGGTGACTGAGGGGAACCTCCACATTCAGAATCCCAGAGCCAGGAGGCAACCTCAGGAGAAGGCCTTGGCCTCTATGTCCTGTTGTTAGCTGTTCAGAGGAACTGGTTGGCCACTGTCTGAGACTAGATGCCAGACTAGATGGACCATTGGTCTGATCCAGCAGGGCTCTTCTTTTGTTCGTAACTATGGGGAGTGCAAATGGGATTGGCCAAAAAAGAAAAACAGGCAGATGCATTTTGTACCAAAAATTGTTGCTTGGTGACAAGCAGGCAAAACTGATAACTGAATCCCACTTGCAGGTTTTGTGCACACATGCAATATAAAATTACAGACATTCGTAGACTGTTTAATTACTGACCGAAGATTCTCACTTCCTGATTTTGTTTGACTTCCATTAGTAAAGGTAAAGGTTTCCCTTGCTCGAAAGCCAGTCAAATCCATAGGCGTCAACTACGGGGGGGCTCAAGGGCTTGAGCCACCCCTGAAATTTCCGGGGGGGTACTGAGCCCCCCCGGCAAAATGGAGCACCCGCTGCTGCGCCTCCCCGCTGTGCCTCCCCAGGCCCTTCCTAGGCCCGCCCGCTGCCACCTCTCCCCCCTCTGCCTGGACACTCCTGCCTCCTTTCCTTTCCCTCCCTCCGTTTCTCCCTCCCTCCATCTGGGGGCCAGCTGTATGTGCACCAGAAGATTCTGGGAGCTGGGCCGAAGCCCGCTGCTGGGACCCAGGTAAGACCTGGCAACCCTAGCTATATTCTGTTGCATTTAGTGATGCCGACCACATGACTACAGAAAAGTCATGCCAGCCACATGACCACCGAGATGAACACTGCCCCCTAGAGTTGGATTTCCAGGGGCATTGAGTTTTAAAATCCGGGGGGGGGGCTCTTGTGTGCAAGTGTGCACGCTGGAACCATGTCCCTGCCGCCGCCACCACCACCGCCACCGCTCCTCCCTGCCTGGCCACTCCTGCCTCCCTCCCTCCTTCTGGGGGCTAGCCCAGAAGTGATGCCATCACGCTGGGCATGTTGCGGGGCGATGCTCTAGCAATCACCCTAAAACTCTATGGCACCATAGAGTTTTGGGGTGATTGCCAGAGTGTCACCCTGGCAATTCAGTAAGAATAATGCACAGAAACATGTTCTTAGGATTGCAGCCATGGGGCTCAGTGGATTCAGAGGGTAACAGGATTTAACCTCTAAGGGGAGAACTGTGAAGGTAACCTAGATTCCTATTGCTTGCTTTGCAGGTGATATCTTTTTTTAGTTTTAGTGGAGGCCTTGGGGGATTATTATTCTTACTATTTCTATTTTAATTCATGAAATTTCAGTTATTTTTACCTGCTACTTTCTTACATCTGCCTGCAGGTCTGTTGCATTAGTTTTAAACTGCACACTACTTTGATACTGTGAGAGCTAGACTATAAGGAAGGCCGAATGCCAAAGAATAGATGCTTTTGAATTATGGTGCTGGAGAGTCCCTTGGACTGCAAGGAGATCAAATCAGTCAACCCTAAAAAAAAACCCAAACCAGACTGTTCATTGGAAAGCCAGATAGTAAAGCTCAAATACTTTGGCCACCAAGTGAGAAGCGAGCACTCACTGGAGAAGACCCTGATGCTGGGAAAGATTGAAGGTAAAAGAAGAAGGGAACAGCAAAGGACAAGATGGTTAGACAGTGTTATTGATGCAACGAACATGAAGTTGAGCAGACTCCAAAACACGATGGAAGACAGGAGGGCCTGGCCTGATTTGGTCCATGAGGTCGCAAAGAGTCAGACTCGACTGTGAAACTGAACAACAACAGCAACTTTGATACTCAGAGAAAGGTGGTATTGTTATTGTTACAAAGGAATGAGGTGAACAAAGAAGGAATGTTATTTTAAGTTGGGAGTTAAGGTAGGGTTTCCAGCCTCCAGGACTTCCACTATTACAATTGATCTCTAGATGACCAATATCAGAGCCCCTGGAGAAAATAGCTGCTTTGGCGGATGGATTCTATGCCGTTATATCCTGCTGAGGCCCCTCCCCAGACTCCACCCCCAAAATCTCCAGGTATTTCCCAACCCAGAGCTGGCAACCCTAAAAGGTGTATTTCCAAAAAATTGAAGATATTGATAGGCTAATAACCACAATTATAAGAATGAAGGTAAGAACAAAGATTTTGAAAACATTTATGATTAAATATTAATCAGTTACATTGAGGAAACATTGACATCAAAATTAAAGATACATAGCATTCAAATGACCATTAATCTAAACAGGGGGGAAATCCATAATTTTGATTATGCTTTAAGGTAAAGGGCTGAGATTCAGTCAATATAACTTTATTGGTTGTAACAGGAAACTTGAACAAACTCTAACTCAGGGTCCACTAACTTTTATGACTGCAAGAGCCAAACGACACCAAAATTTAGAGCAGCAGATGAACAAAGAGCCAGTGTAAGAAAGCCTATTTGCGTAACTGAAAACAGTTACTGATAACTGGCATGTTGATTAACAATTCTTAAAATTTTGGAACCCAAACGCTTGTTGTTGTGAGTCCGTTACTCAGGAGTGGCAGACACGAGGTCTCAAAGTAAGTCAATATACACAGGAACACCTCTCATGACTGTTTCAGTGCACTGATATAAATCTGCACATGATTCACACTTAGGGTTGCCAAGTCTGAGTTGGGAAATACCTGGAGACTTTGGGGGTGGAGCCAGGAGAGGGTGGGGTTTGGGAAGGGGAGGGGCCTCAGCATAGTACAATGCCATAGAGTCTACCCTTCAAAGCAGCTGTTTTCTCCAGGGGAGCTGCTCTCTGTCAGCTGGAGATCAGTTGTAAAAGCAGGAGATCCCCAGGCCCCACCTGGAGGCTGACAACCCTATTCACACTTGGCTAACTGGCAGCTGCTCACCTGCATCATTTCCCTTTTGGTGAAACATCTCCCTTTAGTTCCATAAAAATCTTTTCCTGCAATTCCCTTTGCATACAAGTTATTCTAGCATTCTAACTACCCCTCCAATATATCATAACTCAACAATTTCAATTTTTTATCAGCCATATTTGGTTCCATACTAAGCCACATTTGACTCTAGTCAACAGTTGCAGACCCCTGTTCTAAATCATATCAGTAGTCCTCACCATCTTGACAAACACAGGTCACAATGCAGCAAGAGCAAGACACTTTTTCTGATTTTTTTTTTAAAAATCAAATTAAGAATAGCCAGAGCAGATCCTCTTGTAATTATTCTGTCCGAGTTTTAAGCTTCTGTTTACCTTGGAAATTCACATAGGTGTTGTACTATTAATTATTTTCCAAAGGCAGTACAGTGTAATCGGTGGTCAGTAGAACTGATGAGTGTGTTAAAAAAAATAGAGTGAGAAAAGCTAATTGGGGATCTAGGGACCTTATTAAAGTCTGTTCATTTCCCAAAAGTTGCTTGACTTCTTTAACTGCTAAACTTCTTTCAAAGAGCTAACACTGTGCTATCGTTTCAGGAGAAACATTTGGAGGGAGAACCTCAAAGAACTCAAAGAACTGACAACTGCAAATGTATTTGTAGGGAAACTGACAATATTCGAAGGGGGGGGAAAAGATTAATAAGACTGAAAACCCATCTCTAGTGTTAAGATGGGGTTTCTCTCTCTCTCTCTCTCTCTCTTTTAGTCTTGTATTCCTTAGAGCCAAAATTCTTATCAAAGTGTCATTGTTCAAAAGCAGCTCTCTGGAGGGAGGCACAGTTCAGAAGGCGGAACCTCTTCTTGAAGTCTGAAACCTAATAGGATAATGAGAGCATACGTGCTTACAAAATAATTTTCCAGCCTTTCTTCAAGATCCTCTGCTCACAGAAACTAAATTGCCCTGAGTTGAGCTGGGCCACAAGAAGTAGGGTCTACTTGCCGCAGGAAGGCCATGGGCTGAATCTGACCCCTTTAACAGTACACAATTAACTTATAGGATTCACTGCCATATGGCACAGTAAAGGCGTGGGATAAATTGAACAGCAGATAAGCAATGAGACTTTTTATCCTCACTCAGCCCTGAAGCTTTCTGTGTGATGGTCTATGGGTCACTCACACTCAGCCTAACAATTTTTATTTTAGACTATTTATAGTCAGCCTCTCTCACTGAGACTCAAGGTGGATTATACAATGTAAATCAACGCAATCAATAGAATGATGCATCTAATAAGCAATGTGATAGGACTAGGATTGCAGAAATTGGAAACAAAGCTTTTGTCTGAATAAAGCATAAGTATTAAACGTGACATATTAAACAATGCAGAACATGTTGGGTTGCCAGCTCTGAGTTGGGAATACCTGGAGATTTTGGGGGTGGAGCCTGAGGAAGGTGGGGTTTGGGGAGGGAGGGACTTCAATGGGGTATAATGCTAAACAGTCCAAACAGTGGCCATTTTCTCTAGGTGAACTAATCTCTGTTGCCTGGAGATCAGTTGTAATAGTGGGAGATCTTCAGCCACAACTGCAAGTTGGCAACCCTAAGAACACGGTATTACTTAAGTAAAAACACAATGCCTTTACCTGGAGCAATCTGTTATGATGTAGCCTTATTCCCTTTATAAATCTGCCCTCCTGAACAATTATGTTTTACTTAGTTTGTGGAATGTCAGCAGGGGCGTAGTCAGAAAATTTTGGTTGGTGGAGCGTGGGGAAATCTGGGGAGACACCCCAGCTGCACCTGCTGCTCCTCTTGCAGCAGCAGCAAAAGCAGCTCCAGCTCCACTGCAATCTCTAGTCCTCCTCTAGTCCTTTTGATTAGAGAGACTCAATTCCGGCTGCTTTTCTGTGTAAACTGGGGGGGGGGGGGGTAACCAACTCTCCCTATTTTGCAATTTTATTTTATTGCATTTTTTAAAACCTATTTTTTTTTTGGCCTGGAAAGAGAAAGAGAAAGAGACAGAGACAGAGAGAGAGACAGAGAGGAATTCCATGGATGGAAGAGCATTGCCCCCAAATGCCCCCCACCTATGGGCCTGGATGTCAGACACATGGGAGCCTTCCTGACCTCCTCAAGCTGGCCATTCCACAGGGTGGGGGCCAGTTAAAAAGAAGGCATGTGTACAAGCAGTTGTTGGTCTTGCCCATCTGAAGGGTAGCACTTGCAGAAGGTTCTACCTCACATGTTGGGGCTTAGATGTTTACTACCTGAAAATACAGGTGATTGGCCATCTCTGGCCCCCCTCACAACTACAAATATCCCACCACTCTTCTAATCTCAGCTGAAAGTTTTGTACCTCATGCTCCTAAATGGCTGCTGTCTTATGCTTTGGGTAGGCCTACAAACTTAAGGGCCATCAAAAGTGTAGTCTTATTTCCAAACGCTTTGCAGTTAGCAGTGGAATTAAGCCTTCAAAAGACATGAGTAGATTAGACTATCTTGCACCACATGAAGGACTTCAAATGGAGTGACATTCTTGGTTTATAGCAAAATTCTGAAACTCCCCATGTAGCAATTAACACTCACATCACTACCCATAACCGGCAATATCCTTTTAAAGTAACATGCTACAATTTAAATTCCAGTCAATGGACTCTGGTCTTTTTCATTCAGATATAGATGTTGACTTTGAATGAAATTTATAGCAACGGAAGGAGTTTTCATGAAATTATCATAAATTTCTAAATCAAATCAGATCATAGTTTAAAGAACAGAGACTGTCAACTGAGTAATCCCCTGTGCCTCACCCCAGGGAACACATCCTATCATAAAGACCAGTTTTCCAATAGAAAAATATAAAATCAATGCTTTACTTCAAAACATTTGGCCTTCTTCATATTTGTTTATTATATTTCTGTACTGTTTTCCTTGCTGTTCAAAGCAATTTACAATAAAAACCTGACATATTAAAACATTAAATCCAATTACACCCAAATCTGGAAAAAGCCCAAACAATACTGCCTTACACTGCTGACTAAATTGGATGAGAGAAGGGCTATAGAGGTAGTATTTTAAAAACATCATATTCTTTTATTAGCCCATGGCATGCAACCCCTTTTGCATTTTAAAACAATGAGCAAAGAATGCTTGCACAGTTCCTCCTAACATGATACCTGGAGAAAGCCAGATTACACGGGAAAGAAAAATATACAAAAGGTACCAAAGTTCAGACCTGGCATAAACAGATGTCAAGGTCGGGGCTGGGAAAGAGTCTGTGCATGAGATTTTGGGGAGGGGAGGCCCATGGATTAGGAGTACAGCCCCTGCTTTGCATGCAGAAGGTCCCCGTTTCAATCCTTAGCACCTCCAGTTTAAGAGAGCAGGTCATGTGAAAAGTCATGTGAAAACCCTCTCCTTGAGACCCTGGGTCAGCTGCTGCCAATCATAGACAATACTGACCTTGAGAGACCAATGGCCTCACTCAGCTTAAGGCAGCTTTCCGTAAGGGGAGGGTTCATGGCTCACTGGCGGAGCATCAGCTTTGCATGCAGAAGTTCCCAGGTTGAATCTATAGCGTTTACAGTTTAAAACGAAAAATTTAAAGTCCAGTGGCACTTTTAAGACCAACAAACAAACCTTTGTTGGTCTTAAAGGCGCCACTGGACTCTAAATTTGTTCTACTGCTTCAGACCAACACAGCAGACCACCTGGAACAGTTTAAAAGAATGGGTGTACTGATGTGAAAGGGCAGGTGATGTGAAAGACCTCTACCTGAGACACTGAACAGCCACTGCCAGTCAGAGCAGACGATACTTACCTTGAGAAATGAATGTTCTGACTCAGTAGAAAGCAGATTCGTGTATTTCTGGGTTAAGAAAGAAGGAAAACCAAGCAGCATGATCTGTGTTGTATAAACAAGTTACTCTAAAAGTGAGATTTTGGAGACAGGCAGCCCAGGATGGCAGCTGTGGGAAAGAACTCTCAAGGTCTCTGATTTAGCAGTAGCCAAGAAGAAGGGGGGCAAATAGCCGCTAGGGAAAGGAGGCACAGCTGCAGGAGCCTCTTCCCCCTCAGGGTCTCTGCAAGCCCCAGTAACTGGAACGCTCCTAGAGCATCTGCAGCAGAGCCCAGAGGAAGTAAAGACCAGCAGCAGCAGCAAGGGGACTTTAAAAAAAAAAAGACAGAGTGTCAAAACAATAAAGGGCAGCGAGGCAGCCGGTTCTTCCACAGCGAGCCAGGATGAATTTAAAGTTGGGGCCACTGTCAAGAGTAAGAGCTTGACCTTAAGAGGGGAAGGGGTTGGAATTTCAATCTCCAATATGTCATTTGTTCATCTCCAATAGATTTCCAGAATAGGTAGCTTTTTGCTCACGCTGAAATGGCATTGCAACTCAACTACCATCTTGGACAAAGAGTTCAGTTTTAATCTCTGCCGCCCCCCCCAACTGCCATTCCATTACTCTGAGAAAGCTATAGCCCCTGTCTGCATTCAGTATTCTTCTCCTCCTCTACCAATTTTAGAGTTTTCTCGAGAATACAAACGAGTTTTACAAAATCTTGCCCAAAAAAGTGGACCTGATTGGTTACATTGCTGTGTGCTGACCAATTAGTTTTGTTTTATTTGGTTTTTTTAAGCTCTTGCTGATTTTCCAGTATTGTTGCAAATTAGTGTTAGGACATTTATTGGTCTTTCTTGTTATTTTTAGGCCAGGGCTGAGAAACAGGAAATATCCCTTAAAGGAACAGAAACACTTTTCTATATAATTATTCCAGACACCACAATGCCTTCCATAATGGCTAGATTTCTTGGTTTGACTATTTCAAAGGTAAATGAATTAGAAAGCCAAAATGACGGACACTCCTCATTTGGGTTGTAAACTGCTGACGGGTTGGCATTAGGGTCCCCCCGTCCAGTGCTGGCAACCAGCGAGAGGCTGGGGGGAAGGGGGCTGTGCAAGCTTACTAACCTCAAGGTGGAACCTGGAGTTCTGTCAGAATTACAATTTATGTTCAGACTACAGAGGTCAGTTCCCCTGTAGAAAAGGGCACCTCTGGAGGGTAGACTCCGCAGTCTGCCATAGTGTGTCAGAGAAAAAGAAGGGACATGGGAAAGCCAACAGGAGATGAGAAATCTCTGGTTCAGGATGGTTCATCTCAAGGAGATGAAGGGGTAGCTGTTACTTTCCTACAAGGAAATGGATTAGAATTGTCTACTGAGACTGTGGCTAATGATAGGGACTGCCTGGCAAGGTCTCGAGGCAGCAAGAGGAAGGTTGTGAGCTTAACACGTATGGGAAACTATAGATGTTTATATACTCATGCTAGAAGTGTCCGAGGTAGAATCGGGGAGTTGGAATGCTTGATGTTGGGGGAAAACATAGACATTGTGGGTATTTCAGAAACTTGGTGGGATGAGGAAAATCACTGGGATACGGTGATTCCTGGTTATAAATTATATCAGAAGGATTGGGGGGGGGGAGTTGGAGGTGGGGTGGCTCTGTATGTCAGAGAGGGTATACAGTCCAGTAAGACTGAGAGGATAAGAGAATTGGATTTGCTTCTGGAAATGCTGTGGGTTGAATTAGTGGATCCAAAAAGAAACTTAACATTGGGAGTTTGTTACCGCCTACCAGATCAAAAGATAGAGGAGAATTATAAAACGATGAATGAATTAAAGATAGCGGCTAGATGAAATAACTGTGTTGTAATAGGTGACTTT
Source organism: Lepidodactylus listeri (assembly GCA_029233225.1). Classification (NCBI taxonomy): domain Eukaryota; kingdom Metazoa; phylum Chordata; class Lepidosauria; order Squamata; family Gekkonidae; genus Lepidodactylus; species Lepidodactylus listeri. Next base: position 42,243,922 of record JARCFY010000013.1, read on the forward strand.
AACTACCCACACATTGATTGGGTCAATATGTGTTCAAGTCAGGAAAAAGAGACTGAGTTTCTCAATGACTGTGCTATGGAGCAGATGGTCACGGAACCTACCATGGAAGAGGCAATCCTGGATTTGGTCCTAAGTAATGCCCAAGACCTGGTGAGAGACGTAAAAGTGATTGCACCTCTTAGGAACAGTGACCATAATGTTATTGAGTTCAACATTTGTATAAGTAGGGAGTTGCCCAAAAAGACTGACACAACCACTTTTAACTTTAAAAGGGGTAACTTCTCTGATATGAGGGGACATGTGAGAAGAAAACTGAAAGGAAAAGTAGAAAGGGTCCAAAAAAAAAACATTGGGGAAGCTTAGAGACTATTTAAAATTAGAATCCTAGAGGCTCAGAAAAAATATATACCACAGGTTAGGAAAGGCACTAATAGGTATAGAAACAAGCCTGCATGGTTAACAAACTAAGTAATGGAAGCTGTAAAAGGTAATAAGGATTCCTTTAAGCAGTGGAAAGCTAGTCTCAGTGAGGCTGATAAAAGGGAACACAGGCTGAGGCAAATAAAATGCAAGTCTGCAATCAAGCAGGCAAAAAGGGAATATGAGGAGCATATCACAAAAAACATAAAGACCAACAATAAAACTTTCTTCAAATGCATTAGAAGTAGGAAACCAGCCAGGGAAGCAATGGGGCCCTTGGATGACCAAGGGGTAAAAGGTGTACTGAAGGATGATAGGGAAATGGCTGAGAAGCTGAATGCATTTTTTGCCTTTGCCTTCACTGTGGAAGATGAGAAGTGCTTGCCCACTCCAGAACCACTGATTTCAGGAGGGGTGTTGAAAGACCTGAGTCAGACTGAGGTGAGGAGAGAGGAGGTCCTACGACTGATTGACAACTTAAAAACAAATAAATCACCAGACCCGGATGGCATACATCCAAGAGTTCTGAAAGAACTCAAATGTGAACTTGTGGATCTCCTGACAAAAATATGTAATATTTCCTTAAAATCTGCCTTCGTTCCTGAGGACTGGAAGGTAGCAAATGTCACTCCTATCTTTAAAAAGGGTTCCAGAGGAGATCCAGGAAATTACAGGCCAGTCAGTCTGATGTCGATACCAGGTAAATTGGTGGAAACCGTTATTAAGGAAAAAATTAGTAGGGACATTGATGAACAAAATCTCTTGAGGAAGACTCAGCATGGGTTCTGTAAGGGAAGATCTTGTCTCACTAACCTGTTAGTGTTCTTTGAGGGAATGAACAAACATGTGGACAAGGGGGACCCAATAGATGTTGTTTACCTTGATTTCCAGAAAGCTTTTGATAAAGTTCCTCATCAAAGGCTCCTAAGTAAGCTCAATAGTCATGGGATAAAAGGACAAGTCCTTTTGTGGATCAAAAACTGGCTAATCAAAAGGAAACAGAGAGTGAGTATAAATGGGCAATTTTCTCAGTGGAGGGATGTAAGCAGTGAGGTACTGCAGGGATCAGTACTCGGTCCAATGCTTTTTAACTTGTTTGTTAATTATTTGGAGTTGGGAGTAAGCAGTGAGGTGGCTAAATTTGCAGATGACATGAAGTCGTTCAAGGTGGTGAGAACCAGGGAGGATTCTGAGGCACTCCAAAGGGATCTGTCGAGGATGGGCGAGTGGGCATCAACATGGCAAATGGGGTTCAGTGTGGACAAGTGCAAAGTGATGCACATTGGAGCCAAAAATCCTAACTATATATACACGTTGATGGGGTCCAAACTAGTGGAGACTGACCAAGGGAGAGATCTTGGAGTCGTAGTAGATAACTCAATGAAAATGTTGAGACAGTGTGTGACTGCAATGAAAAAGGCCAACACTATGCTGGGGGTTATTAGGAAGGGAATTGAAAACAAATCAGCCAGTATCATAATGCCCCTGTATAAATCAATGGTGTGACCTCATTTGGAGTACTGTGTACAGTTCTGGTCACCGCACCTCAAAAAAGATATTATAGCATTAGAAAAAGTGCAGAAAAGGGCAACTAGAATGATAAAAGGGTTGGAACACTTTCCCTATGAAGAAAGGTTGAAGCGCTTGGGGCTCTTTAGCTTGGAGAAATGATGGCTGAGGGGTGACATGATCGAGGTTTATAAGATTATGCATGGGATAGAGCCAGTCAGGGGTCCGTTGGGGCTGGAGTGAGGCGGAGCAAAGCTCCGCCAGCTCAGGAGTGGCCACTAGAGCAGCCATGGGCTGAATCAGATTCTCTGATCTGATTCAGCCTGCTGCCGAATTGCCGCCGAAATTCGGCGGCAACTTTAAAAGCGACTGGAGGGGAGGTGGTTTGAGGAAGAGGCTCCAAACTTGCAGGGTAGCTGCTGGGACCTCTCCCCCAAATACCCACCAAGTTTCAAGAAGATTGGACCAGGGGGTCCAATTCTACAGGCCCCCAAACAGGTTGCCCCCATTCCCTCCATTGTTCTCTATGGTAGGAAAAAAGGTAACATTTCTTCTTGAAACTTGGTGGGTATTTCGAGGAGAGGCCCCACCAGCTACCCTGCAAGTTTGGAGCCTCTCCCTCAAATCCCCTTTCCTCCAGCCCCTCATATACCCTATGAGTTTTTGCCATTGATTTCAATGGCCCATAGGGTATAATGGGGCTGAAACTGACATTCCCTTTCTGACACATTTCCAGTGATGTCAAGGGATGTAGCATATGCTAATGAGTTATGCTAATGAGTTATGCTAATGAGCTCCTGCAGCTCTTTTTCTACAAAAGGACCCCTGGAGCAGGTAGAGAAAGAAGTACTTTTCTCCCTTTCTCACAATACAAGAACTTGTGGGCACGCCATAAAATTGCTGGGCAGTCGGGTTAGAACAGGTAAAAGGAAGTCCTTCTTCACCCAAAGAGTGATTAATATGTGGAATTCACTGCCACAGGAGGTGGTGGTGGCTGCAAGCATGGACGGCTTCAAGAGGGAATTAGATAAACTTATGGAGCAGAGGTCTATCAGTGGCTTTTAACCACAAGGTATAGATAGGAACTCTCAGTCTGGGGCAAGTGATGCTCTGTATTCTTGGTGCTTGAGGGGGGGCAACAGTGGGAGGGCTTCTAGTGTCCTGGTCCCACTGCTGGGCCTCCTGATGGCACCTGGTGTTTTTGGCCACTGTGTGACAGAGTGTTGGACTGGATGGGCCACTGGCCTGATCCAACATTGGCTTCTCTTATGTTCTCTTATGTTCTTATGACATCATAGCCACACTTGATTTCCACTGCCTCCTGTAGGCATCATCCACAAATATCCAGGAGCTGGTAATCCTGGGGGCTAGGGAGAGGTGGTGAGATGGCATTATGAAACACTGCAACATCACTTCTGGCCACATAGCCAGAAGTTTCATCACGGCAATGCTCCAGGAGACCCCATAAACTATGAGAAAAACCACAGAAATCAAGGAAATTCCTAGAGTATCATCACATGATCCCCACTCCTAGCAGGCATCTGACATTAGCTGGCAGCCATAAATAATGTATGAATAACTAAAGCATATATGGTATTCCATTATGAAGGCTCAGGTCTTTATTGAAGTGGGAGGAAAATTCAATTGCATTCTGCCCAAAAAGCAGTTTATCTGTCATTGTTGCCCATCAATAGTTCCCCAATACTCAAACCAGCAACTGACAGAACTGGCAGGACAGGTATCTTATGTAAAGCTGCTATTTTTTCCTAGATAATGTAAGACCATGGTCTTTTTTAATTTTATTTTTTATAGAATTAACAAATAGAAATTATAACCTTATGGTAAGACCATGGTTTTTCAAACTATCCAGTGCCACAATACAAAATGAATACAACTGGGGTGGGATAATGGTGCACAACATACTTCTGCTTGGAAACCACACCTGGAACATGACTGATGGGGATTTCTGACTTTCTAAAATTTGAAAATGAGGCAGCGCTACTGATATCTGCAGACCCACTACTCGCATGATGAGAAAAAAAACAGGTAGAAACCAGAGTTGGGAGAATGGGCCTGTACCACTTAAGGTGGGAAAGGACATTTTGGAAAGTTCACCCATTGTTAAAAAAAATTCTCTGCAAATATAACCACCAACACAATTACCAAAGAGAGGGGTAGAACCTGTCTCTCTGTTGTGCTAGTTTCCAGTTCAAAGGAAGTTTTTTTTATGCAAAGATGGAATCCGCCATCGGCAGTCTGACACTGGATGCTCCATTCTACCACCTCAAAATTCTAGCACATCATCTAGCACAAGACTACTCCTTGGCCAACCTCACATCATTCAGGGGTTTGGCCTAGTGTGGCACAAGCAGGGATTGGCACCATCACTGGCTGAGTACAGATGACCTTTGACAAGTGGTAAGTTACCATGCAAGCATTTGACACTTTTAGCCACCTGTGGCATCTGCACACAAAGCGAGATGAACTTTCTCAGATTTCTGAATGGGTACACAAGTAGTTGACGGTGTCATCCAGTCATCATATGTGAGAAATGGCCCATCCTGCCCCCTCCCCTGAAAAAAGAAACACCGTATGCCCCCTGAGATAAAATTTCCAGTCAGCAAAGTTTCTGTCTTCACTCATCAAATCTGCAGGTTTCACACATGAGAAATCCTCTGTCTAGTGCAATATTATAAAAATAGAGATGGGGGGGGCAGGTAAGACTGAGGAGGAAGGAAGAGTCTCTGCAGCTAAATTCCTAGGCCAGAGCAAAATAGGTTAATCAAAGACTGACAGCCCTTTCAGTACCCAGGAGTGGGCAACACCATGACCACAACCACGACCACCACCCCCAGAAAGAAACTGCAAATCGATGGGAGGCTAATTCATGTGTTATTCTACAATTGCAACAGACGGTGACAGTGATCTATGGCTGAGCCTCAAGAGCTCTCTTTTTCCCCTCAGCCTGTCAGTGTCCCTCTATTGACTCACCTTCTCTTTGGCTCATATGAGGTTGCAAGATCTCCTATTATTTTTGTATAGGGTCACTGAAGTGTCCAATGCTGCAGAAGGCAAGATGAGAAGTTCCTTTCCTCAAAGAGTAACATCTGACAGGGAGAGGAAGTTAGGATAAACAAGGGAAGAACAGGTATGGTCCCTTCAATGGCATGTCCTTAAGCTAAGTTTCAATGAGGGAGTGGGTCCTTAAGGTATTGTGCCAAAATCTTCTTTGAAAAGATGGATTGTGAGGTGGGATTTGAAGGAAATGACTTTAATTAATCTATTCATGATGTGGGGAGAATGACTTCATTTAAATATATACCCTGCTTTTCTCACAGACAGGCTCAGAGCTGCTCACTCATTACAGATAAGAGATTTCTGATGAAAACTGATATTTCACCTCTTCCTGTCAGCGCTCCGTTTAATGCCTCTGCTTTCTGCTACTTTGCTAGCTGCTTCCTAAGCTTTAGCTGGCATGCCGCCAGGGATGATTGGGCCTAACTACACAGTACGTTTCCCCCCAAGGGTATCCCCGAGTTCGTTTGGGAGATGCGTTCCGGAGTTTCACACTTCCCAGACACATGCGGACCCGATTCACCAGATGGCCAGTGAATAGAGACATGAAGATACAGAGATCCGGAGAATGGCCAAGCAGACAGACTAGAGACAACAGCTGCTGGGAGCAATGATCACCTCTATTGTAAGCTGATAGGGGTGTGAACAGATGGCAGCTTCCTGTATTCTGGTATCAGCATTTGTGTGCTAAGGGAGGAGGGAGAAGCAGCTACCTTTTACTCAAGGCTGAACTTCTCCTGGGCCAACTGCAAAGCTGTAAACAACCACACATGGCTATATAATCACTGCCAAAGATGTGGACCAGGTGGATAAGCAGGAACAGCAACACAAAATGGAGTCAGAGGCGCTCATTGAATACAGCAGTTGCATGGGCACTGCCAGAAACATGAATCTGCTCTATAGGTGATATCTGCATGCAGCCAATGGATCTATATATATTTATTTATTCAATTCACTTATACCCCGTCTTTCTCCCCAATGGGGATCCAAAGCAGCTTACATTATTCTCCTCTCTTCCATTTTCTCCTCACAACAATCCTGTGAGGTGGGTTAGGGTGGCCCAAGGTCATCCAGTGAGCTTTCACAGTACAAGTGGGGCTTTGAGCCTGGGTCCCCCCAGATAATTGTCCAACATTCTTAACCACTAAACCAAACTAGCTCAAGAAAGAGTTCAACCAACATTTCCTCCCAAGGATGGGAACTCACAGCAGCTCATAAGGATTTAACCCAAAACTGTGTGACCTTAAAAACCACAATACTGTAAACCCATCATCATATTGCCAAACTGTTTCACTAAAACAATAAAGATAATACAAAAACAGTTCACTGAGGAGCTTGCTGGAACAGTAAGGACATCATTCTCTTCCTCAAAACTGGAGACTTGGACCTGGTATTAAAGACTAATAAGACAATCTTATGTAGAGTTAATCCAGTCTAAACCCATGGAAGTCGATGAGTTCAGATTGAAGTAACAATGACCTATTATGCATGGGTGTTTTCCCTCACTTTCACCATTCATATCCATTGGGTTTTCTTTGTCATTCTGCATTGATTTTCTTCCCTTCAGCGCTCAGTTCACTTTCTGGTTACTGTTTCCCCATGTTTTCTGAGAGTGCTTGTATGCCAATTTTCCCCTTGTTTTGCTTCCAAGCTGAAGGTAATTCAAAAGCGTACAGATTCTCTTGGATTCCCCCCCCCCCGCCCTTTTGCTGCCCCTCAGAAGTTATCCTCCTGCCCACAACAATATAGGTGGGTTCCGCCCATTCTGCACCTCCTACCATCCATTGTCCCCTTGTTTTTAATTTTTTTTACAAGCAGCATGAGTCTAGCAAGATAAGATTATCGCTAGTCTCAGACTGCTGAATTTAAAAAATTAAAATGACAGGGGAAGTTTAAAAGGAACTGTGTGAGGTCTAGTTCCCTGCTGGGGGATCAGACAGAAGGCAAATGGCCGTGTCCCCAGTGGGGAAAAAAAGGATGTCAGTGCTGCATGCAAATAAAATAAGGGGGGGATTGTCAGCGCAGAATGAAATTGACATGAGATGTAAAGAGAGACTGACACTGGGATGGCAAGCTTAATGCTTTGAAAACATTTTTCCCTTTCAATCTTTAGTGAACAGGTTTTTTGGGGAGGAAACCCTTTTGGCAGTCTCCAGAAGTCTGTCATTAAAATGGCAGCTGAGCCACGTGGACCCTCTGCAAACTACTGAATTTAAGAGTTGCTTGGGATCCATCCATTTGGAGGACAAAGTGCAATCCACACAGGACAGACTTTAAAAACTGCCAAGATCACAAATAGTGTGCACGATCAAATTAGAGAATCACAAAGATAAAACCATGCAAATTTGCAAGGAAGGGCATGAAATTACTGTTATTATGCAACTGCGCTAGGACATCGGCGAAAATAACCTGCCTCAATACACCAGAGAAAAAAGAATTGAGCATAAGGTGAGCACAGAATCTGAAGTCAAGATTAAAGGCTTTCTGTTCTGAAATCTGCAGTAAGATGCATGTGCATAATGCACCTGTGTATCAGATTGGACTGTAAGTGATCACTCAAATTTTGCTGAATGTCTTACATGATTTCCTATCCTACTGCTTCCTATCCATGTGCTTAGCTACTGCACATGCTACTGTGCAAAGTACAACATGCTTAAATTTGGAGTTTTAATTGCTGGAGTTTAAATTGCCATCAATTTAAGGAAGTACCACAGTGAGTTGTGCATTGGGGTGCATGAACAACCAAATATAGAATTAACTGCTGCAAGGAAAAATGTTCAAGCACAGCTTCAGTGGCTGATAGAGGTGTAAACTCCTCTCATTGTAGAGGACAGGTGCATCTTCCAAATAAATTATGTGGAATAAGCGATTGCAGCACCAGAACATTTCACGTCCACACAGCAATGCCTGCAAGAGGTCATCACACAAAGGGCTCAGTAATCCAATCAGAGGAGTAACTGCAGCTTTGACAGAGCCCTTCAGTCACTGTATCATCTCACAATCCAACTGCAGTGTGAGCACCATTAATCTCCAGAAAGCCATTATTTTGCAAATTGTCTCCTAAAAATGCACAAATATCTACTACCCTTCCATTCAAGTGCAATCATACGAATACTGCCGAATACCTATTTTATAGCTTAAGCCATGTGCACAACCAGGCATAAAACCAGTTCGTGCTGGGGAAGCCTGCCGGGCTAATCAGTACCTCCATTTACCTTATCCTTAATGGAAAAATTGCTTGCACACATACACAAATTGAAAGGAAAGCAAAAAAATAATAAAAATGATGTCATTCAGGATGAAAAGGAGTCAAAAGCAGGTAGCCCTCATTTGAGCCAGCCAAAGCAGCTCCCTTACACCTAAAAGGATTTAATCTATTTACCTTAAATCTGGCCTATTGATTAGGCTGTCACAAGCAGGGCTGGCAGTGTCTTTTGCCACGAGATTCCACCAGAGTACAGAAAAGCTGTAGAACGTGGAACTGGGTGCAAAAGGCAACTTCCCCAGAATCTCTGCTACCTTTTAAAAGGAACTAATCCATTTAAAAGAAAGGAACCCATGCCAAGAAAACATTTTAAAACATTTACCCATTTAATAAAATGTCTTCTTGAAGCAGCTCACAACAATAAAAAAGCCCAGCAAAAACAATCAATACTATAAAACGCAAGCTGTACTAAGTTGGAACTACAGTCATCTTGGGAGCAAGAGGAGACACTGAATAAGTGGCTGGCAGAGGAAATTCAGTGCCCTGCTCTTCTTTTTAACTTTTACGATGACTACCAAACACTAAATAAACAGAGTAAAGAGTAACAACTGAAAAATTGGGGAAGGGAGTCCTGTCTCTGCATACAGAAAAGCAGCGTACTAGCACTTGAGGTTCAGCATAATCTTATTTATTGTATTTATTTAAGACATTTGTATACCACCTTTCTGCCCACAAAGACCCATAGAAGCTCACAAGGAGCAAATACCAACCACAATCAATTGGAACAGATAAATACAAGTGGGGACCCACAAGAAACTTGTGAGAGCAGCTATCACATTCCCCCCACCTCTGAATCTTCCCCTCTCCCCCTACTTTTCTCACACTCCCTCCTGCCACCCCTTTTCTTACTCTCTCTCTTCCTTCCATGTCCATCACTTCCTTCCCCATCACTCTTTCTGCCCCTGTCCTGCGACAGCAGCTGCTCTCCAGGAAACACAATGGATTGCACAAATACAGAGATCAGTTCCTCTTATGGTTGCGAGCTCCATGTTGGGAAATTCCTGGAGATTTGGGGGTGAAGCATTGAGAAGATGAGGTTTGAGCTTGGAAGTGACCTCAGCATGGTATAGTACCATAAACTCCCCCCTTCAAAGCAGCCATTTTCTCCAGGGGAACTGGTCTCTGGAGATCAGTTGTAATTCCAGGAGATCTCCTGTCCTCACCTGGATGCTGGCAACATTAGTTCCCCTGGAGGAAAGGACTGCTTTGGAGGGTGGAGTCTATGGCCTTATATCTGTTTGAAGTTCCCACCCGCCTCAATCCCCACCATCCCCAGGCTCCACCCCTCCAATATCCAGAGATTTCCTAACCTGGAGTTGGCATCCCTATCTCCTTCCCACCCAACAGCCAGCCTACCTTCATCTGCCCTGTCTTCAGCTTTCTATCTCCTTTCCCCCTGCAGCTTCTACTAAGGAAAACTATGGTCTTTCTCCACAGTGGAGACAAAAGCAGTTGACATTCTCTCCTCCTTTTTATCCACACAACAACCCTATGAGGCAGGTTAGGCTGAAAGTATGTGACTGGTCCAAAATCACCCAGTCAGCTTCCACAGCAAGACGGGGATCTAAACTTGGGTTTCGCAAACCCTTCTCTTAAGCTCTGACCATTATACTACACTGACTTTCATTGGGTAGCAAGCAACCAGGCCTAGATGAATCATGCAATTCAGGGGTATCAAGTCAGCCTGAGGGTGCTGCTAGGCCTAGGTTTGCCAGCCTCCAGGTAGGACCTGGAGGTCCCCCAGAATTACAACTGAACTCCAAACAGAGATCTGTCCCCCTGGAGAAAATGGGTGGACTCTGTGGCATTATATCCAACCAAGGCTTCTCCCCTCAACAAACTCTGCACTCCTCAGACTTCACCACAGAATCTCCAGGAATTTCCCAACCTGGAGCAGGCAATTCTAGTCCCAGGCCTGGCTCCAAACTCCCTGCTATTCAGCCATTCATATTGCAGGAGGAATCCTCCCCAATCTCAGATCCAGTTCTGCTATTGCTTCCTCCCCTCTCTATATCTGTCTGTCTCTCTCTCTCTCTGGCTATCAGTCAGTCTATCTCTTACTGTTGATTCAGTGGGGCCTGGAGTAGATCCCTATGGTGGCGATTTCAAGCCTCCCCAAGGTTTTATTTTACCAAGGTTGGGTTTTTCTGCAGACCCACGGAATCCCCTGAGTCTGCAGAAACACCTGTTGGGAAGAGTATGCCCCCTATCTGTGGAAATACATATCCACACATAGGGGACTGTTGGGAATTAGATATACAGGTAATAAACAAAACAAAACAAACACACCCTGGGCTGCTTCTGATGGATGACACTGGCTAGCCAGTGTGGTGTAACGGTATAGAGCGGCGAGCTCTAATCTGGAGAACTGGGTTTGATTCCCCACTCCTCCACATTAAGCCTGCAGTGTGACCTTGGGCCAGTCACTGTTCTCTCAGAACACTCTCAGCCCCAACTATCTCACAAGGTGCCTGTTATGGGGAGAGGAAGGGAAGGCCATTGTAAGCCACTTTGAGAGTCCTCAAGGTAGCGAAAAGCAGGGTATAAAAACCTACTCTTCTTCTTCTAGCACAGGCCCTAGGCTGCGAACCCTGGGGCTCAGATCCAAGGGCCCTTTGACTCCTGCCCTCCTGGTCCCCCGGGGCTTGCCCTTCCACCCCATCCAGACTTTGAATACTTACAAGGAAAAAAGCAAACAAACTTAGCCCAGATGCTACCCAGCTGCTGCTAGAAAGCTATCAAGATGTTCCTCATTTTCTTTCCTTGCCAGTCTTCTCTCGGGTTGCCAGCACTGGGTTGGGAAATACCTAGAGATTTTGGGGGCAGAACTTGGGGAGGGGAAGGACCTCAAAAGGGTATAACACCATAAAGTCCACCCTCCAAAGCAGGCATTTTCTCCAGGGGAGCTAATCTTGGTTGTCTGGGGATCAATGGTAATAATGGGAGCTCTTCAGATGAGAACCAGTCGAGTATAGTGGTTAAGTCCCAGTTCTAACCTGGGAGAACTGGGTTTGATTCCTCACTCCTCCACTTGCAGCTGCTGGATAATCTTGGGCAAGCCATAGTTCTGTCAGAGCTGTACGAGCTTTCTCAGCCCCACCTACCTCACAGGGTGTCTGTTGTGGGGAGGGAAAGGGAAAGGAGTTTGTAAGCTGCTCTGAGACTCTGAGTGAAGGGCGGGGTATAAATGAAATCTCTTCTTCTACTACTACTACTACTTGGAAGCTGGCAACCCTAGTCTTCTCTCTGACATGCTACTATTCTGAATGCAGGGAGTTCCCCCCCCCTCTCATGCAGTTAAGCACACTACTTACCACCTGCAATCCAAAATGGTGAAGTCCAGAAACAACCTCAGCACACAGTTCTGCTGCACTCCCCCCCCCCCCTTGTGCTCTGCGGCTACAGTCTAGACAAAAGCCCTGTTCACATATTACAGTGAGCACATCTGCATGTATACTTCTGTAAGAAAGACCCAAGACATCTTCACGTTACAAATGAAACCAAGTGCCAGTGCCTGCATAAATGTGGGTTTGAATCCAACATTCAGCTGTTGAATGTGACATAAAAATTACTCAAGTGCACAAACAACACAAACTGAACGTGCATGCATTGTAACTTGTAAACAGGGCTGAAGAGGAAGAGAGCAGGAAAAAGGCCAAAGAGCTTGGAGACTTGAAACAAAAGGAGGCCAAAAAAAAAAAAGGAAGGAAGAAAGGAAGCCATGCTTCCTTCTGATGTTATGACTAATTTATTTCTCATTCAGACCAGCATTTGAGGAGGCTCCTGACACCTTATCCATTACAGGGGAGGCACGGCAGAGATGGGAATAAAGAAAGCTCATTGCGGTGCCCTTGGCATAGGCATCTCTTGATGTATTTGTTCAGCTCTGCCAGTTTCAGTCGCTTCTTTGTTGTCTTGACCGTGAAAAGCTTAAGGGGGGGGGGGCAGCGGGAATAACAAAGACGGCTCACTTGTAGGGGAATGTACACCTCGCTTCCTCTCAGTTGCTTAATTGCTATTATTTGGTACATGAAGCAGCTGCGCAGAGTAGGTGGGAGGACTGCATTATTTCTGTCAAGTTATCCCCCCTGTTAAGAGATTTTTAAGGTCATAAACAAAACAGGAATCTCTAGGCATGAGTCCCGTGCAGTGCCTCTCCTGTTCTCTAGTAAAACTGGAGAGACAGGGAGATCCAGCATCACGTAGGTGTTCCAGTGTCGGGTTAGAAGTTCTGGGTTCAAATCTGCATTCTCAGCCATGAAGCTCACTGGCTGCTCTTGAATGTCAGTTGCTCTCAGGCTGAGGCTAAAGGAGAGGAGAAACACACACACACACACACTACTGAGCTTTTTGGGAAAGGAGCAGAATAAAAGATTGGACAGAACAACAAAATAGAACCCCCAAACCTACTATTATGTGTTGTGATAGAAACAAATAACTACTTACTTCATGGTATAATTGGCTCAGAACTGACCCAGGGGCAGCTCTAAGTGTTCTCTCCTTGGGGGAAAAAAACTGAAGCAAGCATCGCTTTATATAACCATTCAGAAATCCAGGTAGGTAGAGGACAGAAGACTGCTTCACATATGTTTGCTGATTTTACATGGCAAGTGACAACTTAAATTGGCAACGGCCCATTCGCACATACAACAGCCTCAGACAGAACGTTCTCCTCCCAGCACATCCAATTCAATGATTTTCAGCGGAGGCAGCTCCGGAGAAATCAAAATGATGAATATTCATGCGTGAAACAAGCCATATTAAGGCACGGCTTATCGCATAGCGGGAGCTACCAACAACCATCTCTCCCCACACTTGGGGCATCTCTAGCACTCTGTTTTAAGTGAAAAGACTGGAACCCACTGCAAAATTAAATAGCAGTTTGCTGAAAGCCCAACTATCTCTCTAAAATTACTGGAACCACTGCCAACACTTTTTGTTCCTAGGCCTCTCCTGGGGGGGGGGGGGAATGATTCAGACAGACAGCATGCTTAAGGATATGGAAAACTACTAAAGGTCCACGTGAATCATCTTAAGTTTGGAAAATTCCTGGAGATGTGGAGGTGGACCTTGAAGAAGGTGAGTTTGGGGAGAGGAGGGACCTCAGCAGCAATGTGAGGCCACAGAGTCCATCCTCTGAAGCTGCCATTTCATCCAGGGGAACTGTTTTCTCAAGTCTGGAGATCAGTTGTAATTTCAGGAGAACTCCAGGTTCCACCTGCAGCTTGGCAATCCTAGGTATACTCCTTGTGGTCATTTTTTTCTGGCACAGGTGAAACACAAGGGAATCCAAGGTAGTTTCTCCCCAAAACTAGGTCAGAAAACTGATGGTGGATCTATGTAATCAGTCTCATCCCATGTAACTCACTGTTCCTCCCTTTAAAAAAATTGGAGATACTGTCACTCTTTTAACACCTTACCCAGAAATCAAATGCTGGAAATTATGCAAGAATTGTTCAAATCAGTATGAGCTAAGGAGGCACTTTAAAATTTATTTATCTAAAGACTTCTGAATATACATGCTACCTCTCCAGAGTCCTAATTGAACGAGCAGTCTCACTAAGAATAAAGGTGTGGGCAGGGGCGCAGAGTTTTGGAAATCCCGGGGGGGGGGGGGCTCCTTAGCGTGCGTGCACCCCCCTCCAGGAAACCGCCCTGCCTCCCCGGGCCCTTCCAAAGCCCACCAGCCACTGCTGCCGGTGCCTCTCTCCCCCCCCCCCCCCGCCACCCCTTCCCTCTCCCTCTCCAGCAGCTGCCGCCGGGCCTCGGAAGGAGTGGCGCACTTTGCAAACTTTGCTGCCAACTGACCGACCGACCGACGCCAAGGCTGTTCCTGGAAGGCACAAGAAAGCGAGGCAGAAGAAACAGCAGAAGTCCAAGTCAGCTCTCGCCTTTCCCCTAATGAATAATTCCTCCCCCCGATGGCTGCCAGGAGCCGGCTCAGCTGGGCAGAACACACAATGCGCTCTCTCTGCCGCAGCTCCCAGGCGCCTCTTCCGCCCCTTCCACACGCCCCCCCCAGGCAAAGCGGCGAGCGGCAGAAGACGGTGCAGTTCTGCAGCCAGCCACCAGCCGGTTCGCCTTCCCAGCCTCATTTACTAGTCCTGGCCGGGAGCCCCTGCCCAGACGGAAGCTCTGCAGCGGAGGGAGATGCCCCCACTGAACAAGGTGGGGAGCAGGAGAGAACCGGTCTGGCATGTTTCTGCACCTTTAACTGCAACAATCCGGCACCGGAGGGCTGTTGAAAGTAGACAGGGTTCAGTACAGGGCCGGATTAAGGCGCTTGGGGCGCTGGATAGACGAGGGTGCCTCCCCGGGGAGGCGCAGCAGCAGGCACTCTGTTTTCCCGGGGGTGGCTGAGCCCCCCCCCCGGGAAATTTTGGGGGTGGCTCAAGCCCTCGAGCCCCCCCGTACTCTACGCCTATGGCTGTGGGTAAGACTAGACCCATACCAAGCAATATCAAGCATATTTGGAAACAACTTAGTACATAATTCAAGAGAAGACCTTCCTTCTTTCACTGTTATATGCAGCTCAAATAGGACTAGGTAAGCACTGGAAAGGTGTAACTGGTAACTTCAAGCATCAGAAGAACAGCAGAGCTAACTTTTCAAAGGAGTTTTAGTTGAAGGTTTGGTACACGGTGGTAGCTTCTGGGTCAAAGGGCACCTATTTATAAACAGCACTGAAAAAGTCTCTGCTAACTTGCAACCACCTAATAAATATTCATCCTTTCTGGGTTTGTTAGATGTGTTAACCTTGAAGTGGTGCATTATGTACCTTAATTCTCTCATCAAAACATCCTGAACATGCTAGAAGAACAGCTGTTACTTAAGCTTTCTTATATTTTTATGTGCTACTTCGTTCTGGATTTCTACGACGCATGTTGTTCATGCTTATAATACAAACAAAAAGTTTACAAAGATTAAATGGTTTTGTTTTGTTTTTAAAGAGTGATCTTACTGTGGCCTGTTTTAATGCTATGGGGACCATTCCCTCCCTTAAGAAGCCATTTAATGTCATAAAACCCAGCCATCTGGCTGATCAAATTAGCCAAGAGGAGTGCAGGTCAATGATTCT
Organism: Lepidodactylus listeri; assembly: GCA_029233225.1. Lineage (NCBI taxonomy): Eukaryota > Metazoa > Chordata > Lepidosauria > Squamata > Gekkonidae > Lepidodactylus > Lepidodactylus listeri. Next base: position 42,259,269 of record JARCFY010000013.1, read on the forward strand.
CTGGTGGCAAGCATCACAGCAACATTCTCAGGTTGCATAAATTAAAAGTATCCATCATAACAGAATAAACCAGAGTCCCAGGTACAGCCACCACACTAACTATAGAAAGCACAGCATCCAAGTTAGAGTGGATGAAAGTAATTTTACCCACAAAATGTGAAATAAATGGCTTACAGCATCAAGCCAAGGTTCCTCTCCCACTTCCCACCTGGACATGAATGTAACAGGCCCTGACCACTCAGAAGAGCTTCATGGAAAGGCAGGGAGAAGAATGATAGTCGAGAAATAAACTGCTTCCTGCAGCTATTACCACTACAAATTATACTCCAAGAGGAGTTCTAACCATTAGTCAAGAGTTCAGTCAGAGTCATCACAAGAGTTATCCACCCATGCCCAAGCTAGGTGGAATTTGTTTATAAGTTGTCCGGAACTGGGGGTGAGCAGTGGCCAGGTTTGCATATCATACCAGATTATTCAGGACAAAAAGAAGAGTTCCAAGAAGGGTTGGTAGGCAACAAGACAGCAGATGAAGGTCAGTGTCGATAAGTGTAATAACTGTAACTTTAATTACATGCTGATGGAATCTGAACTGAGAAGAAAAGAGATTTTAGGGTTGCAATGGGCAGCTAAATGAAAATGTCAACTTCAGGCTTAATGACATGCTACAAAATACTGTGATGGCAAGTCCTCAAGGAGACCCCTACATAACCAAAGGGGACTTGCAAGCCCCTACTGAGAATTCAATTCCCAGGCAACACAGGGGCACTATTCAGATCAGGACTATGGTGTGAAAAGAGGGAGTCTATGCCTCCCCACCACCAATGTTGTCCCAATCTGAAATAGCCCCAAGGGTGCTATTTGTCATTTCAGGTTGGCAAAATGGTGCCAGGGAAGACATAAGCTCCTCCCCATGCTCTGTGGTCCCAATCTAAGCCGTGCCCTTGTGCACTTCGTTCCCAGGGAATTCACAACTCATGCCTGATCGCAAGTCCTTGCGGTGAACCCAGACACAACCCAAGGATTTTGTATCCTGCAGTTAGGCACAGGTTCCAGTGCTCAGCAACAGCAGAGGGCGGGAAAGGCAAACTGCAGAAAAATCTAACAGAGCCAGCAGAAAACCAATAGCTTTCAAAGGCAAACCAGCCTAACAGGTCCCCTCCAACTCTGCAAATTGCAGAAATCCTGTGAGGTTGAATCTTATTAGGCAACAATCTGTTCATGCCAAGAGAGTTACATTATCCCCCCCAATACATATGTCTGGATCACGAGCCTTCAGACCTGAAAAGAAACAAAGTCAAGCATGTGTGTCCTCCAAAATGCATAGGGACAGATATAAACTGTAGATCATGGCTGCCATGAAATCTTGAGCCACACAAACCTGGGGCAGTAAGCCTGGGAGTATTCAACACCATCCTTAAGATCACCTTCACTAGCCTCTAGTTTGTTTCATGAGCCTGTTACCAAAAACACACTCTTGAAATATTTAGAATGTACCACTGGATAGCTGGTAAAGGGGTTAGGGGCCATCTGGACCAGAAAGAGCCCCTCTCTCTGCCCTTTGAAGCAGCAGCGGGCTTGAGACTCCTGGGCCGACAGAGTTCAGCTAACTTTACTTCACTCCATCCGCTGCCAACTAGGTTTTGGTACTACTGGACCCACTGGGAAGGGACCATAGTGTGCTAAGACAGAGGTGGCAGTATTGTTTTGTGGATTAATTCGGAATTAGTAGCCTTTTATTCTTTTATTACGTCCTGCCCCGTAAACATCAGGAAAAAATCACCCATTTTGAAATCAAATCCTCTAAATCCTATATGAATAAACACGTGGGGGCAGGGGGAGCTACAGGATGGTTAATGGACAAATTTAAGATTTGCTCTCCCTTTGCTCCTTCGGTGCTTGCAGATTTTGCTGAAGCAAATTGTGTTCTTCTCCCTCCATTGTGAAATAGATCAATTTACAGCAGCCGAGCAGCAATATATTAAAAGTGATAGTTACTGTAATAATATTTCTTGAGATGAATACAATGGTTGGTATTTGAAATCACAGGAGTATTATTATTTACTCCCCTTTATTGAGTACTGATCTGGAGGCTTAGCAAACAGAATGCGGCTTAATTAAGTGATTTTTATCTCAGGGAACCATGATTTAATAATAAGAGGCGGTTTAAATATCGGTTGGCATTTTCCTCATTCAATCATTTCTTTCCTAGTCATTACTAACAAAAGAACCGATGTGATTGCAATAATAATTTCTCAAGTCAGTGGTAAGTACTTTTAAATACATACTCCTAGTAGCACCGTTTCCAAGATCTTATTCTAATCTTGTATGTTCCGCAATCGGAAATTGTGGCTCTTCAACAAAGATAAGCCTCTTTTTATTGCATACAATGGTGGCCATTTCTGCAAAGACAGCCCCCCTAACGGTATGTAAACTGGTGTCTCTCAGAAACATTGTTATCCTATCCCCTTGAGGTTAATCTAGATGAAACAGAGGCAAGCTATATTTATTTAATCATGTGCCTGCCCTGTTCACATACACAGCAAGGCTGGGGAAGGGATATATATTTTAAAAATCAAAGAAGCTGCATGAACAAGATCTGAGGCTGCATCTTTCTGCATTCCATCACCCCAGGCATTTTCTCCCACCTGCTCAGACAAGAGACAAGCCAGGCAGTGAGGAAAGTGCCTGGTACAATGGAAAGAGATGTCCAAGAGGGAGGATTCGGCTCCTTTCACTCACAAGACCTTTTTGTCGTTAAAGAGAGACTCCCCTTCCCCTTACACCTAAAAGCAGACACATCAACAAACAAGTGTGACTACCGCAATCCCATGTAGATGTAAATGTAAAGGTTTCCCTTGCTTGAAAGCCAGTTGAATCCGACTCTAGGGGGTGGTGCTTGTCTCTGTTTCCAAGCTGAACAGGCAGCACTGTCCGAAGACTTTTTCTGTGGTCATGTGGCCAGCATGACTAGAGGCCAAGGCACATGGAATGCTGTTACCTTCCTACTGAAGCAGTACCTATTTATCTACTTGCAATTTCTTGCTTTTGAACTGCTAGGTTGGTAGGAACTGGGGACCGAGATGGGAGCTCACTCCGTCACGCGGTACTCGGGTCTCGAACTGCCCAGCTACTGACCTTCTGGTCTGCAGCTCAGCATCTTAACCTCTGAGCTACCATGACCCCTTTCAGATGTAAAGGTAAAGGCTTCCCTTGCTTGAAAGCCATTTCATCCTACTCTTCCCCCAAGGCACTCGGAGCATTTTGCATCTTACATGGTTCTCTCTTGCTTTTTTGCTGGAAAGGTTGGACGGAGTGTAACTGGCCCTAAAGTTGCCAACTCCAGTTTGGAAAATCCCTGGACATTTGCAGGCAGTGCCTGGGATGATGGAGTTTAGTGGGGGGGGGGGAGGTCAACCAGGACAAGATGCCATATAGTCCACCCTCTGAAATTGCCACTTCTGCCAGGAGAACAGATCTCTGTAGCCTGACGATTAACTGTAATTCCAGGAGAACTCTAGATCTCACCTGGAGATTGACAACCCTACTTCAGCATGTTTCATGGCAAACTGGGGGTTTCAACACTGGTCTGCCAGGCCCTAGTCTGATACCCTAACCACTATACCACACTGACCAAGACTGACCTTAAAGGATTGGTATAAAAACATTTATTTACTTTATTTGTACCTTACCTTACTCCCCAATGGGCACTCAAAGCAGCTTACATGAGATTCTCTGCTCCTCCATTTTATCTTCAACAACCTCTGCTATTTTGACATATTTATTACTTTACAACCTTATAACCTTAGCTTGTTATTGGAGAGCCAGTTTGGTGTAGTGGTTAAGTGTGCAGACTCTAATCTGGGAGAACAGGGTTTGATTCCCCACTCCTCCACTTGCACCTGGCTGGATGACCTTGGGCAAGCCATAGCTCTGTGCCAGCTGTTCTCTCAAGGACAGTTGTCTCTGAGCTCTCTCAGTCCCACCTACCTCACAGGGTGTCTGTTGTGGGGAGGGAAGGGAAAGGACTTTGTAAGCCGCTCTGAGACTCCAAGTGAGTGAAGGGCAGGGTATAAATCCAATCTCTTCTTCTTCTTCTTCTTGAGTTCTGGCTTTGCATATCTTAAACATCATCATGTTACAAGTTAATTTGCTGTTAAGTCCCTGTTGAACCTTACCTACCATTCCAATGTATTTGAAAAAGTATGTCTTGCATGCGAAAGCTCATACCTTGAATAAACCTTTGTTGGTTTTAAAGGTGCCACTGGACTCTAAATTTGTTGACCTGAGAGTGATCCAAGATCACCCAGCAAGCTTCTATAGCAGAGAAGGAATTTCCAACCTGGGTCTCCCAGATCCTAGTCAGACAGTCTAACCTGATGTCCTGATGTCCCTCCTCTCATACAGGAGATATACCTATGTTAACAGGGCTGTAAGGGCACACATTTCCAGAAACATCTGAACAGCTTCAAGGAAAATAAACAAAAATTTTAGTGAGATCACTCAAGTTTTTCAAACGGTTCCATGCACTGGCATTAGGTTTCACAAAAATCAAAGAAAATTTGAAATCCCTGAGGCAAAAAAAATCCTGAGGAATTTTAAGAGAAATCACAAGCAGTTAGTAAAATTCAAGACTTTTGACATTTGGAGTGAGGGAGAGAAGACAGGAGCTGCTTCTCCCGAGATGAGGAAAGAAATGTAGGAATGCTAAGTTTATGACATTTTCACTCCCTCCTGAAGCCAGTTATGAGGCAGCTGACCAGGGCTTTAAAAGACTGACTGACTGCAGTTGGAAGAAAGTGACTGACGCTTAGAATGAAAACCAAGAAAATTTTACTCTAGTCAACTCAGAACTTAAAAAGCAATGAGTTCTGGAGTGGGGGGGGGGGAGTAATTTGCCTAGAGCAGCAGAAAAACAAACACAAGTACCCGGGTCTGGCCTTGATTGTGAAAGTAAAATGAGAAAGGTTGGGATACTAATATAATTGCATAAATAAAAGGGCAAAATGCCCTTTTTGAGCTGCTGAGAAGGAACGGGGTTCCTTCCTAAAGAGGAAGCCTTTTTCACCTCCCTCTTTTTTCCTGCCCTCTCATTTTGCATTTACTTGTTTATTAGAAATTTTATAACCGTCCTCTTCACTTGTGTGAGGCTTAGAATATCAAGGTTAAACCTACAATAAAGATAAAACCTCTGAACAGCAAACACACAGTAAAGTATCCAAGCAGCATAATCCTTTCAGGGGGTGGGGGAAATCACCTTGAATCACCATTATTCCAGAAATGTTCTAAATAAAATAGCAGCTTTGTATATTTTGCCCAACCCCCCCCCCCCCCTCTGATAACAATGTCACAAAAACTGGTCCACAGTCTTAGCACCACAAGTGTGAATGAAGAATGGTCTGTGGAGAACCAAACTTGCCACATTGATGGTACCACCAGAAGTACCTGGCCAAAAGATTTGAGGTAGTATGTGAGCTGATAGAGGGAGAGCTGCTCCCTCAGATATACAGGTCTCGGGTCGTATATACATTTCCTCCACAAGTCCCAATATTTCTTTTCAGGGCCAAGCAGACTGGAGTACATAAGAAGGAAGGCCCAGCAGTTCATACTTTAAGAGGAAAAATGTTCCAGGGCAAAATCTACAATAATATTTCATTTCATGTGAAAGGAAAGAAGGATTAATGCATAAGGGAGTGAAGGGGAGAAGATGGACACAGGGCTTCACAGAGATGAATGGGTGCACTATAGACACTTTTGCGTAAGAGGATAATGGGTAGATGGAGAGGAATGGCAGAATGAATGGATAGCAAGATGACTGGGAGCGCATCTCCGGAGAGACAGATGGGGGAATGGGCTGATGAAAGGTATTGGGAGGACTGGATGTATAGCTGTACATCACAAAGGATGCATGAGCAAACCTTGCAGCACTAGAAGGATAGCTCTCAAGTGTCCCTCAACACAAGGGATATTTTAAAGGCAACCCCACGTCCCTTATATCCACTCCCAACACTTAAACTACAGGTGGCTCTTTGCAAGATACGGAATGTCAATCACAACACAGGATGCTCAGAAGATATGTGCAGTACATACACACAGGTGGAGATGGGTCCAGGAAACTTCAAAGGTCTTTCCATTTTTCACATCAGTAATAAGGAAAAAATACCCAAGCATAGTCTGTACACATACTCCTGCCTCGTTTCTAAGATGGAAGCAACCTTGACTTTTGGGGGAGTTCAGCCAGGACAAGATGCCATATAGTCCATCCTAACTGAACTCACAGTACAAGGAAAGCAGATAGACTAGAGTACTTTGTCCCCTCCACACTCCCTTATTATACACCAGCAAGCTGTGATATTTCTATACCAGTGGCTGCAAGCAACAGAATTGGAAACGCTACTGGCTGGGAGTTGCAATATGGCAGTACAGGAAACAGGAAGTAGCCAGGAAGAGATCTGGCCAGAGCCTAAACTCAGAGAGCAATCCTAAACAGGTCTACTCAGAATCCTACTCAGGTCTTTTCGATGGGGTTTACTCCCACAAAAGTATTCGTAAGATTTCACTGTCAGTTGCCTGACAAAACTGAAATATGGGGCACATTTGCCTTACTAAGAATTAGGGTTGACATCCCGCCGATGGGGGTGGAGGAATCCCCCATTTTCAGGGGCCCCAATCTGCCACCCCCCAAAAAACCCATCCTGCCCACCATGCCCAGCATGATGACATCACCGGGCACATTGCATGGGGGAATGCTCTAGCATTTGGGGTGGACTCTATGGTGACCATAGAGTTTTCCCCCAAAATGCTAGAGCATCCCCTGCTCGATATGCCCAGTGTGATGACATCATTGTGGTCTTTGCACACACCAGAAGACTCTGAGACCAAGACTGGGGCCCCCTGCCAGCAGCAAGGTAAAACTTGGCAACCCTACTTAGGATTGCCAACTCCAGTTTGGGAAATTTCAGGAGATTTTGGAGGTTTAACCTGGGGAGGGTGGGATTTGGGGAGGGAAGGGACCTCAGCAGTTTATAATGCCATAATATAATGCTACCCTCCAAAGCAGATTCAGTTGAGTAGCCAATAGCCATGTTGTTCTGAAGCAACAAAACAAAGTTTGAGTCCAGTGGCACCTTTAATACCAACAAAGTTTTATTCTGAGTATAAGCTTTTATGAGCATGCACACGATCTGAAGCAGCATCCACACTCCAAAGCAGTCAATTTTTCCAAGGGAACTGATCTCATCACCTAGATAGGGATGGCAGCCTCTAGGTGGGACCTGGGGATCCCCCAGAATTACAGCTCATCTCCAGACTACAGAGATCAGTTCCCTTGGATAAAATGAATGCTTTGGAGTGTACCCCACTGAGGTCCCTGTCCTTCCCAGGGTCTGTGCTCATATCTCCAGGAGTTTCCCAACCTAGAGCTGGCAAACCTACACCTGAAGATTCCGGGAGACCTCCAGGCCCCAGCTGGAGACAGGCAACCCTACATGGATTTTTCTCAGTGTGCTTTTGAGCAGCTGTTTCTCAAGTTTTGCAGCTCAGTGAGAGACGCACTGCTTTCAGGCAGTAGCCAGTTGCTGTGTTCTTTTAAGATAAAAGATACTGCGAAGACAAGCTTTGTTGTTTGACTTCAGCAAGCTTTGTTCTGAATCTTCCAGATAACTGGGAACTATTTATTTACAAGAGTTAAGCAGAGAAGCATCTCAAATTGTGTCTGTTGTTTTGACAAGGCAATAGGTTAGTCGCTTTTCTCTCTCACCACAGGGGTGGGGAAAAGAGAGAGCACAGAAACTTCATCTCCACCGAAAGCTTTCCTACGGAAATGAATATGGAAATCAAGGCCAACCTTACCACTAGGCAAGGTGGAGCAGCCTGCCTCACCTCAGGTGGCAAAATTGGGGGGGGGGTACTACAAAAGGAAACCAACATGCCCATTACATAGCTTCTATAATGTGACATATACATCTGGAGTTCACTCACTACTTTGCCGAACTTTGATTTCCTGTCCCCTCTCCGGTGTCTGCTCACAGCGGCCCCAATGACAACGTTATTGGATGTATTAAACCTGTGAAATACTGCATTCTGTGTTACAGGGATATTTTTGGTAGGTGGCCTGATAAGTACTCAAAATTATATAGAAACAGCCTGGCTGAGCAAAGCGTACATGAGCAGAAAGCTGTCGCAGAGGCTTCGAAGTGAGAATTTAGCGCGCACCCCCCCCCCCCTCATGTTAAGGAGAGCTATTCTGCATGTCAAACATATACATAAATGCATAGCCATATGGGGCTTTTCTGTGTGCATTAAGCAACGCTGGCAATCCTTCTGCTGTATTCAAAGGTCAGGAAGGATTGCAGTTTTCCAAAAGGCCTACAAACCCCATAAAAGACTTCAGCTAAGCAGGATTACTTTCCAGCAATGTGTGGCTACAAAATGTAAGCTGATTAGGAATTTCATAACCTACATCTGTACACGAAGAAAAGCCACTGCATTTTTTGACTACCTCACCTCCCTTTTCTCACCAAAGATTACAAAATCAATCTGTATACTTTCTGGCGGTGAGTTCAGCCATTGTGCTTTTCCAGTTTTTTGTTTCTATTTTGCTTCTCCCTTGTGCAAACTGAACCAAACTTTAAAAAAAATTCCATGCCATTTTCCATTTCTTCACACCAGTTTTTTCCTCTAAAACATATGTACGTTTTGTGTCAATGAACTGGCATTATATATTATGTGTATATTGTGCATCCAAATTATGTATGCAATATACAAACATCTTAAAAGTTGTGCATAAAAGCTGTACAGCACACCTACAAAATATAAACAGATCTACAAAACCAGAACAGCAGATAAAATATATATTAGACTGTGACTTTAAATGGCTTAGGGGTTTCAAAGTGTCTTGACTATAGTAGTGTTTTGGAGTTGTATTATGATCATGAAACATGAAACTCTCTTACATAAACTACTTTGGTTTGGTCCTGAACAAAGAACGGTGGTATAGAAGTAATTGGATTAAACATATACAGTGAAACAAATCAACAAATCTTTGTTCGTTCCTTCTTTGGCCAGTGTGGTGTAGTGGTTAGAATGTCACAGACTAGGATTTGGGAGACCCAGGTTTGAATCCTCACTCTGCCATGTAAGTTTATGGGGCGAACTGGGGCCAGTCACTCAGTCTAACCTAACTCACAGGGTTGTCATTGTGAAGATAAAATGGAGGAGGAGGAGGAGATTGGATCTATACCCTGCCTTTCACTTGGAATCTCAGAGCGGCTTACTATCTCCTTTCCCTTCCCCTCCCCAGAACAGACACCCTGTGAGGTAAGTGAGGCTGAGAGAGCTCTTTCAATGACTGCTCTTGAGAGAACAGCTCTGAGAGAACTTGTGACTGACCCAAGGTCATACCAGCAGCTGCATGTGGTGGGGTGGAGAATCAAACCCTTTTCTCCCAGAGTAAACACCGTGCTCCTAACCACTACACCAAACTAGCATTGTAAGCCACTTTTTTTGGTGGGGAGGTGCACATTTCTAAATATATATATATATATATATATATATATATATATACATATATATATATATATATATATATATATATGTACATTCATGACTCCCATAAGGAGAAAGCCTTAAGCTTCTGCTTGTATTCTTTCCTCAGTGTGTAGCCCAAGCACATTGTCTACCAATGTCCTACCTCCATTCCGCCTGGTCTCCATAGCCCAGGCAGCCTTTCCTTCTTTCCCCTGCTGAAGGGAGGGGGGCAAATGTAGCCCAGGCTGAGCATCTACTTCTATTACTCTTCCTCTGCTTTACTTCTTCCATGTGCAGATGAAGTTTTGGTTCCCACTGAGGGGGCAGCAGACACAGTCCCAGAGAATGAAATAGTTCACACAAACTTCACCCAGACTCATACAAAATCATGGCCCTACCAAAGCCAGAGTTATGGGTCAGTTACTGACAAAAAAGTGGCAATCTGTGCACAAAAATGCCAGTTGGGAGAATCCTGGCTGGTGGGAACAGGGGCTGACTGTTACAGTTGGATGGTGTCCTTGTCAGGCACTGCTGACTCACTTTCCTCTCTTGCTGCCCTGAAAAATGTACCTAGAGAACAAAAAATCAAGGTAAGTCGTGGATAGGAAGGCTCCTGACCACTCCCAAATGTCCAAAATAGTTTGGTCTGAAGAGCGCTTACACAATTCATGGATTAGTTTGGTTTGGATCAGACCTTTAGTAAAGTTCTAGTTGCATTTTTCCAAGTCACAATTCTTCTGAAGTGAACCAGACTCACGAAGGAAACTGATATTGGACAAAAAAATTATGCTTCCCAGAAATCTTGGTTTCCATTTTTTAAAAAACAGCATGTGCAGGTTTCTACTCCTCAGGGTTGTGAAGATCTGCTCAGAAGGTTGGGGACAGCACCTGCTGACATTCTCGATCACAGGAGAGGCTGAATACGGTTCCTAGCAGTTGGGAAAGGAGACCTCACTGCCCTTGTGTCACCCACGATTACCAAGACGTGAATTATGCAAAACAAATGCAAAATAAATTATGGAAAACTAGAGAACACACACAAATCTGTAGAGCTGATAACAGCAGGTCCCAGAATTCAGCTCTTTTTCTGGCACAGAAGTTGGATTGTCTGGGTACAGAATGTTAATATTTGTAACAGAGAACATAAAGCCCTGGCAACGGCAGTGTAAATGAATATCCAATACCGTCAGCCGAGATGAAAATGCAGCAACGTTATGCCGGGGGACCCAAGTAACGATCCTCAGGCAAGGAGAGCAGTGCTTTAAGCAAACAAGAAGGTCCCTCTATTTCCATCTGTGAAATATTGAAGGATGCGAGATAAGAGGCACGAGTACAGCGCTTCAACAAGGCAGAAGTGCTGAGCAAAAGAAAGTGCCCAGATGTAAAGTCAACAGCATTCAAAGCACTAACAGCAGGGATCAATCTGGGAGGGGGAGGAAGAGAGAGAGAAGGTAGTCAGAAGTGCGAATCTGGAGGGAGATACAAGGTCAGAAACGGCAGGTGCGGAAAAGCGGAGCAGCAGAACAAAAGTAAGCCATTCGCATTCCGAGCACATCGTCCCTGCCGCAGAGTTTGCGATGCTTCCGATACCCTTTTACCCTGCACCAGGCTTGCTTACAGCCTAGAAAGCCACCTTCTGAACTATGCTAATCACACCTAGCATGCATGCACGCACACACGCAAATATGGAAAATTACATTATGCAACAACTCTGGCCAAATTCTGCACAGAGAATAAAACATATAGATCTGTATCAACTTCCTTCGTTTTGAATAATGCCCAACTGTCCTGGTGGCATTTTATATTTACAACAATTAGGGTATTGAAAGAAAAAGAAGGGGGGTGACCACAGAAAGGGCATTTCAAAGGAGGACAGAGTGGTAAGGGCTAGCAGGAAACCATGGGAGGTTGCCAAAAAAATATTTATGCTGATTTATAAGCCACACTGTCCCAAAGGCTCAGAAGGGGTGACTGCGATTATTCAAATGAAAGGTGGGCCAGTTTAATGCTCCATTATTGTTTCTTCCTCTTTGTCCTATGAGACATTTAAGCGTCAATGGCAAATTTTCATCTTTCCTTGTTTTTACATTGTATTTTATTATTGCACTTTTGTTTTCATGTTTGCAAGCATTTTGGACTGAAGCCTGAGATAAAAACACTGTAGTGTGGTGTAGTGGTTAGAGTGTCAGACTAGGATTGGGAATACCCAGGTTCGAATCCTCGCTCTGCCACAGAAGCTTGCTGAATGACCTTGGGCCAGTCACACACACCCAGCTTTACTTCCCTTACAAGTTGGGGGGGGGGGGGGGGGATGAGGATGAATGAAGGGAAAAGCAACGTTCTACACCACTTTCGGTCCCCTTTGAGGAGACAAGCAGGGTATAAATATCAGACAGACCCTGGTTCACCTTGTTTTGGGATCCAACCTACTCTGGAGTCCATTCAGATCCTTGTGGCAAACTGGCTGTAACAGAGTTGTCTCTGCTGACTCACAGTTTTGCAACTGCTGCCAAACTGTCACAACATAGCTGTGCAAGACACAATACTGGTTGACTCTGTGGGGCATCTTGTAAGGGTTACTGAGACCTTGTGCAATGCTTTGCCCACTTAGGGGAAAGGGTTACAGTAGAACAGTGGTACCCACTCTGTGGCTTGCCACATCTGCAATTATCATGTATCAAAAGAGCCATGTGGCTCCTGCGTGCCCTGACACCACCCCACCAAGTGCTGCAGAAGAAGGAGATTGGATTTATACCCCGCCCTTCACTTGGAGTCTCAGAGTGGCTTACTATTTCCTTCCCTTCCTCTCCCCACAACAGACACCCTGTGAGGTAGGTGGGGCTGAGAGAGCTCCTTTGAGAACTGCTCTTGAGAGAACAGCTCTAAGAGAACTTGTGACCGACCCAAAGTTGCACCAGCAGCTGCATGTGGAGGAGTGGGGAACCAAACCCAGTTCTCCCAGATTAGAGTCTGTGCTCCTAACCACTATACCAAACTGGCTCTACACCAAAACATAACTATGAATATTAAATATATGACTATAACCTTTTGAATTACCAGAGTACCTCGAAGCATGCAGGGCTGTCTCTCCTCACCACTGTTGAACAACTGTGACCTTCACATCCCTCGCTGTCTTCTTGCTCCCTCCCTGACATGAGGCTCCCGGCTCAGGTGAGAGCAAGATGGCCAAGGCTACCCCGCCTCATGCCAGGAAGAGAGTGTGAAGCCAGCGAGCAAAGGGTGCTCAGGCTTCCTGCTGCAAAAGCGTACTCTGAACCAGACCAAAATGCTGTGAAATTTTTCTTTGCAAGAGACGGATGTAAAGTGCTCTCTCCTAGCATGAGGCACAGCAGTTCAATGTGATTGCCAAGGTGTCCTGAAAGCAGAAAGATGGTCCTGGAGAAAGTGGAGTAATCCCCTACCATTGTCATCTTGCTCTTTGCCTGGGTAGCTGCCATGGTGGTGGTGGTTTTACTGTCTTCTCTGCAGCCAGCTTACACTCCCCTTAGCAGCTGCCCAGGTGCTGGGATGAAAGTGCAGGGGTGGTAGAGAAGGGCAGGGGGAGTGCTGGAGAGGATAGAACCTTAGTTTGTCCTGGCATGCCTCAGGGTGACTTACAGTTTACCCATTCTCCAGCCCTTCCAGAGGTGGCTGTTTCAATGAAGGAACCACCTGCCAACCAGAAGCCTCACCAGACAATGGCCTTGCCCACTTTCCCAAAGCATGGGGCAGATGCCACATCAGGGAATGGTGCTCACTATAGCCACAGGTGGCCCCAAGCCACTGAATACCATTGCAGTAGAAGAAATTATTAATAGTAAACCAGATTTCTCTGCCATGAACTCAGTGATTCTCAGTATCTCCAGCCAGTTTCATCAACCACCCGTTCTACAGCAAGGTGGGCTAAGATCTTTGCACGCAGTTGTGTATATACAGTCTGCTGCGTGCAAAGGTAGGTGGACTAGACCACTGAACCAAACACAGGCATCAGAAAGCAGAATGGAAAACAGAAACACAGTCCTCCTAAAACCCCACATGCATAGTGCCAACAATGTTCTTGTATGACCACGTTTACAGGTAGACCACTCAGCACAGCCAGTTCCATCACCCACGATACTGAGCCAGCAGGCAGAGATTGACGGATTTCAGATCTCAACATCTCTTGTAGTCTTAACCACATTACCACTGCAAGTTTTCTGGCATACCATGAACATCGGCAGCCTGGTTAGCCCCCGGCCCACATAGGAAAACACCATTTGAAAACTGCAGCAGCTTGTTCCCGATCAGAAGGAACTAGCAGTGACTCACGCAAGCTCATACCATGCCACAAATTTCATTAGTCTTGAAGGTTCTACTGGACACCCAAATCGACAGAAGTCCTCTTCCCACTTTACAGTGCATGCACGCACAGCCTGCCTGTATGCATGTACATCTGTTCATCAGAAAGAGCCAACATATGTTCACTTTACAAATGAAATCAGGGACCAGAGCCTGGATAAATGTGAGGTTTGTATCACATGTTCAAGGTGGACCTATGTTGACTGTAATATGAGAATCACTCAACGTGCATGCAAAGGACAATCGAGTGTACATTGTACATGGATTGTACAGCCATTCATTGTAACTTCTGAATGGAGCTACTGTTCGCTGGATACTCAACCAGGAAGAATGAAAACACTACAACCAGGATTTGTAGGGTTAACATCTGATGCTCCAAACTTGCCTAGTATTCACATATTTCTAATGCAATTGTACAACCTTGCCAAAAACATTCTAGCACTGAAGGCAAAGGATAAAATGTGCTGCTCGTAGCAGGTTTTTTTTTTCTCCTTCTCTTTCTCTGACCAGATTAAGAGCTGTTCAATAGAGGTATAATAGAATCTGTAAATCTACTACAACTCAGGAGCACTGGAGCTGACATTGAAGATACAGAGCTGTCATATTGGAGATACCCAGCACACTGAACAGTTACCATCTAGGTACAGATAATATATCATCTGGCAATGGTAAAGTGAGGATACTAAAAAAGAAGAAAAGATAGTTTCAGCCAAAAGAAAAGTTAAAACACCATGCTGCAACGCAAAACAGCCAGACATTTCATACGGAATACAGATCAAGAGCTTTTTAAACACAAGAGCAAAGAAAGAGGTTGGCATTATAAAAGTTTTACACCTGCAGAACGCTCTACAGTCATGTTATTAGCGGCTTGTGGACTTCCTGGAAGTTATTTGACAGCCACCACTGGAAAGAGGACACTGGACTAGTCTGACCTTTGGTGTGCTCCAACAAAGCTCTTCTTATATTCTTCTGTACACTTCACTTTCCCCCAATATATCAGAGGGCTTACCTTATTAAAAATTGACCTCTCTTTACAAGAATGGGTCTCCGGACTTCATCTGGCAATTAGATCTGCCATGGGTGCATCAGTGTTTCTTGCGGCAAGCCTTTGGAGTGCACTCAGAGGTCACAAACTCAGTTTTGTTCAGGATGAGAATAAGTTTGGTCCACACGCTCAAGCTTGCTAACTTCTTCCCCCCTTCCATTGTCTGTTCACATACATGGCCAAGATCAACATCTGCCTCATTTTATTGTGACATCCTAGTTGGATATCTTAAAAAACTGTAGCTTATTTCAGGCCCACAGGCTGGGATTCTTAGTCTCACCTTCCAAAATGGAGAGCTTTTTTTAGAAAGAGCTTCCACACAGCATCATGCTATACTTGCTCTCTGTTTCTGGTTTTTCCCTATCCCAGGTCTGTAGCTACAGTGGGGCATTTTGGGGCCCAGCCCCTCGACTTTCTGCCAGAGCCCCCCAACTTATTTCTTGGCTTGCCACCACCAATGGCGGCAGCAAGCCTCACACCATCCTTTCTCCCCCCCCCCCCCCCGCAGCTCTCTGTATGTCTCCTCAGCAACTTGTTTTAAATGGGAGAAGTGGGAAGAGCCTAGCATACACCTGCGCTCCAAGCTGCGGATTTGCAGTGCATGGTCCTGCTTGTTCCCCAAAGAATTTAAAGGGACCCTTTAAATGTTTTGAGGAAGAAAAAGGGCCACACAAGAATTTCAGTGCCCCCCCCACACTTTTTAAAAGGCCCCCAAATTTTAAAAAATCCTGGCTCCAGGCCTGCCCTATCCTCAGTACAATCTTTCCCAAACCTGCTTTAAACTCTGATCTTTTTAGAAAGAAGGCAGTCCATGTGCATTACCACATGGAAGGAACCATTTGCATTTCCCTGTTTTGCAAAGGTTCTACCCACTTTGGCACCATTTTCTTGCTGTCAGTCTCCTGCGACCTCCATTTTCCCAGAACACCTGCCATACCACCAGGGGGCTTTTTTGAGGGCTTTTCAGATGATTGAGAATTGCCATAGCATAATAACGATCTATTGCCATCTATCTATCTCAAATTTTATTACAGCTATTATAACATTATAGCACACGCATGAAGAAAAAAGAAAGAAAAAAGTAGCTAGTTGCCACAGCAACCTTGATGACCACACTCCTGAGAGCCAATGCAGAGTATGCTCTGAAGAGAGAAGTCAAGAAAGCGCACAGAAAACTCCCACAAGTGGAAGCTCCATTACCAACACACGCATGCCTCTGCATTTACAGCAATGATGAAAATGACATGGCGAATCCTCACTTTCTGGAAGCAGCCCAGAACTGAACTGTATCACACTTTGTAGGACAGAAGCAAGAAAAAAACAAAACAAAACCCATTTGTAAAAGCTCAGTACACCAGTTTGGATGTTACAAGCAACTTGGGGATAGATTGAAGGCTCGCACATTTTCAGTCTTGGCTTCAAGAATAAGCCAGGTTCATTCTTGTTATGAACAAACTAGAATTATTCCATGACATCCCAATCCATCAAAAGGTTTGAACAGGAAAAAAAAATGTGTCTCCTGAAACACACACACATAAACACCTAGGAGCCCAACCTGACATGCGTCAATGATGCTCCATGGGTCTGTTGCAGGGATTATCAGTGTCAAATCAGCAATGCCCCTGCACAGCTGCTGTGAAAAGCTCAGAGCCACTCTACAGAGGGCATGCAGTGGAACAAAGTTCATGCAAGTTTTGAATGCAAGGCAACTTAAATGACTTTTCATTTGTTTTGCCTTTTAGTCCTGTGTTTGAACTCCACTCTGGTTTGCTCCACTGCAATCTTCCTTCTCTCACACAATACATACATATATATGAAAAGATGCTGTTGGCTTCTGAACAGATAAACCCAGAAATAATAGACGATCATAAATTATTGAAAATGCAAAGAGCTCTGATATAAAGCACAGTCATTCCCCTCAGCCAAGTTCAGCAGAAAGAGAAAATTAACCACTAAGGCCCTTGGCAACCTCTAGGCTAGACTACTGCAATGCACTCTGTGTGTGCCTGGCTTTTGATCATTGTTTGGGGCTTCAGGACTGACATGCCCCTGTTTTAGAGGTCAAGACAAATAACACTGCATTGTTCTTAAAAACCTGTGGGAAATGAGTGTAGAGTCTTGGCAGACACAGACTCAGTTAAGAACATAAGAACATAAAAAAGCCATGCTGGACCAGGCCAATAGTCCATCCAGTCCAACACTGTGTCACACAGTGGCCAAAAACTAGGTGCCATCAGGAGGTCCACCAGTGGGGCTAGAACTCTAGAATCCCTCCCACTGTTGCCCTCCAAGCACCCAAAATACAGAGCATCACTGCCCCAGACATAGTGCTGCATCTATACCTTCCGGCTAATAGCCACTGGTGGACCTCTGCTCTAGTTGACAAACACAGATACCCGTTGGCCTTTTTGTGTGTGTGTAGGAGAATCCACTGTGCAGCTATGATCACAGCCTGCTCTTTCTCTCTTTGGCTAGGGGCATTGGGGACCCCCTGGAAGGCCTGGGCCTGCTCACAAGGAAGTCCTCATGGCTGATGCAAGGACTTAGTATCAAACATTGTGATGGAGGTCCAATGCCTTCTAGACATACACAAACCTGATTCTGACTGCTGCACACATAGAAAGGGGACTTCAGCCTCCTTCCACACTCTCAATTTCCACACCTTGAACTGCCCTGGGAAAGTACTATCTGTTCCACACTGCAGCTCCCCTGGGCCATTTCAGGATGTGAAAAACAGCACGGGGTGGAGACTGAAGCACCTTCTCCATATAAACTGTGGTCACATAATTAGAGCTCGGCCTGCAGGCATCTGGGAGCACAGAAGTCCCACCGCATGCCTGATATTCGTAACATGTGAATTGACCCATGTAACAGCCATTCTCAAGAGGGACCTGCTAGCTAGGGTCTTTAGGGTTAGCCTCCCAAACCTGGGACTTGCCCTGGTCTGGTTCAGGAACCTCTTCCAGTCTGGAATCAGATCTCCCAATTGGTTGTGTCCCCCAAAGTATTTTAAATAAGTTGCATTCTCTGATCTGAAATATTTGCTCTGAGTAGGGATTGTTTGATTTTGTTTTGGCCATTCCCCAGGGCAACGAGGAAGAAAGATGCATGCATTTAAGAACTGCAGAGCCACTTGGAATGCTGAATGATTGGTGCACAGAGAAATCTCTACAGAAAGAAAATAGAGTGAGGCTTGCATCACCATGCATAAACATACAAAGCTCCTCTGTACAGGAACAGACCGCTGATTCCCCCAGCCCAGTATTATCTCCCCTGTCAGGCAACATCTCTCTCCTGCATCTCAGACAGATGTCTATCCCAGCTCTTTCTCCCAATATCCTTTTAACTAGAAATGTCAAGGACTGAACCTGAGTCCTTACAAAGCACACACTCCACCAGCAAGCTATGGCTCTCCACCGTGCCAAAAACAAAAAAAATGCATTTAGAGAGGTCAAGTCCTTGCCATTCAAATCTAAATGTGGGGTTATTCGGGTTTTAGAGATGACTTGAAAGCATTAATTTTAACTCCTTTTCTATTCAAGAGAATCATTAAGCAGACCTTTAAATGAAATAGCTGGAGAATGCAAGCAAAATTCAATAAGGGACTGAGTTGTTTTTTTAAAAAAAATCTTTTTATCCTAGTAGGTTTCCATGAAATTCAGAAAAAGCACAGCAAGGGGTTTATCCTATTTTATCCTTACAATAACCTTGAGAGACAGGCTAGCAACTTGATCCAAGGCGAAGTTCCCGAACTGAGTCAGAACCCCAAGTTAGATCCAGTATGGTTAGTGGTTAGAGTGTTAAGACTAGAATATGGGAGACTCCCAGGTTCAAATCCCCACTTTCTCATGAAGCTTGCTGGGCACAAACAGCCTAATCTACACCTCAAGGTTGTGCGAAGAGAAAATGTGGAGGGGACAATGATGTATGTTGCTTCAAGCTCCTTGGAAGAAGGGCAGAACAAAGGCATATGAGACAGACAAACAGATCACAGCAGTTCAAGTCTAACATTCTATCCACCCAGCTTCTCCACAGATAAGAATCATAAATCTTGCACTAAAAGAAACAAGACTTCTGTAATCTTGGTCCTATTACATTACTTATTAGATGCCTCATCCTGTGAATTGCCTTTACTTACACTGTGTAATATGCCTTGCATCTCAGTGAGAAAGGAAAAGTACAGTAAATAAATAAGACCCATGCAGAAGTATTATAATATGCTGGAAAAATCACTCATACAATCCAAATAATATAGCGTAGGACAGGGGTGGCCAACCTTGCTTAACGTAAGAGCCACATAGAATAAATGTAAGAGCCACATAGAGATGTCTGAGAGCCGCAAGACAGGAACAAATATCACACACACGTTTTTATTTTTAAAAATATGCAAATTTGCTTTTTATTAACGTTAAATGGGACTGCCAAAAATAAAAACAAACGAGGAAAACCGGTTATTGATAATGATATTACTTGTCTGCTAATGATATTGAAAGAGAGAGAGAAAAAGAGAGAGATGGAAAGAAAGAATTAAAGAAGTGGAAAGAAAGAGAGAGAGAAAAACTAGGAAAGCAAATAGATGGGAAGGAGGAGGGAAGGAAGGAAGGAAGGGAGAAAGAGAGAAAAAGCATGCCTCCCCTTTGCTTCCCCAGCCACCCTGCCAGGAGCCGCACAATATGTGTGAAAGAGCCGCATGTGGCTCCCGAGCCACAGGTTGGCCACCCCTGGCGTAGGAACTAAAACTAAAACCTAGGATTGCCTCCTTGTAATACTTGGGGAAGGCTTGCCCACACTCCAGCTGCAGGGTCTGGCAAGCTGAGATATCAGAGTGACAAACTCCTGGGAGAACTACAGAAGGATGATTACCGAGGCACTGGCAAGCCTGCAGCACTTACAGAATCAGTGTC
This sequence comes from Lepidodactylus listeri, assembly GCA_029233225.1. Classification (NCBI taxonomy): domain Eukaryota; kingdom Metazoa; phylum Chordata; class Lepidosauria; order Squamata; family Gekkonidae; genus Lepidodactylus; species Lepidodactylus listeri. The sequence goes on from JARCFY010000013.1 coordinate 42,279,081, forward strand.
AACATGTCAGGATTAGCCAGGGTGCTAATTGGCAACTGTAAGGCCAGATGAATGGGCAGAGAGAAGATCTAGGTCAAAACAGAACACTCAGCTAATTTCAAGGTGTAAAGCTGACAATTTCAACCAAGGCCACTTTGTCACATTACAAAAAGACATACATACTCCACACACACCCCCCAAAGACGTACATATCCCACCCCCCAAAAAAATTGCTCTCTTCAAAATTTCTAAAACTTTTTTACCATTATTGCCTCCCCCCAATTCCTGCTTAGCTGATTCTATCACCTGTTGGTTAACTGCACTTCAGAAAGGCTCCAGCCCACATTCGGAAATGCTCATCACACATATATCCACAGGAAAAAGGGAAGCTTAAAAGCAAAAAAAAACCCAAAACCACACACACCATTCCTCATGTAGAAATCCACTCCCCACCTGCTATTCTAATTTGTCTGGAATTTGCCAGAGAAGATCTCTGTAGTAACCGATACCCTCCTTGGGAATTCCATCCCAACTGAATGGGGGGAAATTACCTCCAGAAATGTGTTTCTCATTGGAAACCCAAGGGAAACAGGGGGGGGAACCTGAATACCTAAACCTCGCAGTTTTATTACCAAATGTAATGAAACAGAGTCAGGTATTTTAAAGAGGAGGGGGAGGGGGAGATGACTGGATGTATACCCTGCCCTTCACTACCTGAAGGAGTCTCAGAGTGGCTTACAATCTCCTGTCCCTTCCCCTCCCCACAGAAGACACCCTGTGAGGTAGATGAGACTGAGAGAGCTCTCTCAAGAACTACCCTTGAGACCAGCTCTGAGAGAACTTATGACTGACCCAAGGTCACACTAGCAGCTGCATGTGAAGGAGTGGAGAATCAAACCCGGTTCTCCCAGATTAGAGCCCACGCTCCTAACCACTACACCAAACTGGCAAAGAAACCAAGAAACTAAAGCATCACGATAAATGTATCTATCGATTGCTGGCTCTCCACCATATCGATCTTCTCAAAAGAGAGGCAGGCAGCCCAAGTGTCTAACTTTGGGAGCCACTAAAAGGAAGCAGAGTAGAAGACAAAGGAGACCTGATTCATGGGCTGCGATCCAGCTGGAGGTTCACCTGCTCCAGTGTTCCCTCTAAGCTGAGTTCGTGTGAGCTAGCTCACAGTTTTTTAGCCTCCAGCTCACACATTTTTGCCTTAGCTCAGGAAGGAGGGCTCCAGAGCAAACTAATTTATACAGTAGCCAAATTGCTTGCTCACAACTTTAATGCCAGTAACTCACAAAGCAGAACTTTTGCTCACAAGACTCCACAGCTTAGAGGGAACTCTAAACTCCTGTGGAACTCTCATTCATCAGTGCAGGAGAATTTCCAGGTGGATTCTGCCATCCCTGAATGGCAATTCCCTTTTAAGGTTTCTGCCTTGGCTAATCGTATCTCAAGGGCCAGCCCTGCCTCCAACATCCAGTCCACATTCTTCTGAAGAACCTCAAGTCATGATGGCCAAGAGCTGGGGCTCACTCACCACAAGGAGACCATTTTCAGTGGCATCCCTCTGGCAAACACAATGCGTGTTCCAGCCCTCACGTTGTTCAGTCACGTCTTCAGCCTTGTGAAGCAAGGCTAGAGCAGCCCGCTTTCTCTCAGAGCAGATACAGAAGTTCTGCACATTAATCCTTCAGACACTGACAGAAAGAAAGCCGGAGAGGGGGGAAAACACCCAGCCTTTTCAAACGTCTCTCCATTTGACGAAGCAGCAAAAGCGGGAAAAGGGGGGGAGGGAGGTAATGTATTGCTGAAGGCTTCATGTGAAGAGTTTCCCAGTTTTCAGCTTCTGCAGAGAGGCTTCATTTTGGTTCCTCTCGAGTGAACTTCTAAACTCTATCATAGACGCTTGAGATTATGTTGTCATAACTACATCTTTGTGTCTGAAATGAAGTGTGGGCTCTTAGGCGCTGCTCTTTTTATTAGATAAAAATCCTTTCAAAATTGGTAAATTAATGGCTGTGTACCAGACTTAGAGCCGCAGAGATAAAAGAGGAAAGCAGGTGGAGAAGAAGGCTCCTAAAAGTGCTCACTCTAAACAACCTTTGCTAGCAATAACTATTTCAGGGCTGCAGATTGAAACAAGAACTGGGGGGGTATTTCTAGCATGCGTGGATGTGGATTTTTAAATTTTTATTAATTTTTATTATTATTCTTGTTTTCTAATAAAAATATGAAATTTAATGACAGGCAAAGGTCTTACAAACACCTTTCCTACCAGCAAAGTAACAACTTTCTCCCCCCCCCCCCAAAATGGGAACATTTTAAGACTTTCAGAGTTAACTGCTGAAGATCTTTCACAGGATTTTCTTCAGCATGCTTTAAAGCTAAATTGCAGCCACACAGAGCAAAGAGGTGGTGGAAAGTGCCATCAAATCACAGCTGAATTATGGCCATCCCCATAGGGTTTTCAAGACAAGACATTCAGAGGTGTTTTGCCATTGCGTGCCACAACCCTCAACTTCCTTGGTGGTCTCCCATACAAATACTAACCAGGGTCAACCCTGCTTAGCTTCTGAGATCTGACAAGATCCAGTTAGGCTATCTAGGTCCCAGGATAGCAAAGTGACCACATGTTTAAACCTTCCACACAACATGATTATACCTATGAAAACCTCCCTCTCCAAGCTGCTCCTTCCCTTGGAAGGAAACAGAATGGTTTCCATCTTTTGCCTGTCTTTTTTTTCACCCTGAGGCCAACAGCTGTTTCAACAGGCAACAGTAAATAAAAGGGTGGAGGGATTGAGCCCCCATCCTTTCTTGTACCTGCAGGCCCAATCAAAGGCTCAGACAAGACGTGACAGAGTCCATGGCTCTCTGTTGTTAGCCCTTTAAAGGAAATATGACTGGCACCCATATTTGTCTTTTCTTTAAGAGAGCCAATTCTGAGTTGTAAAATCCCGTGAAAGTATAAGGGATTAACCCTTCCGCTTCTCACAGAACTCTGAATCAGCACCCAATGCAGCTACAGAACAGGAGTATCTTTCCTGTTCAGGCCTTTCTTGCAGCAATGTCACACCACAGTCAATCACAAGATTATCTGTAGCAATAAAAGGGTAGGTTCCTCACATACCTCCTGAGTCACATTTACACATGAAATATCCATGGTTGCTACCAAAAGTCCTTCCTTCCACCAGTGGTCCCTATGGCACTGACATTAAATTGCTTTGTCGCACATATCAATCTAAATGCTTGGACACCATTAGAGTGTCCGTGTCATTTACCCCCAAGAATAATGCCATTTGGACCAACCCATGCATTCACTGGATATTCGAGGAAGGCTCTCCTGAATACGGGTTGCAAAATCTGTTGAATAACCTTTTGCCTTAAACTAGTTACAGCACCTAGAGTATCATGAATGTTTGTCATGTGGGGCGAGGGGGGGGGAGCAGCTATTCCAGAAAGCAAATACAATTTTTTTTCAACCAGACAGATACTTCGGGAAATATGTCTCCGTAGCTCTCAGCTAACATCTGCCTTCAGACAGTTAGATTGTAATGTGGGCTGGTGAGTGTCAATTATTAGTGAAACAAGGAAGGCACCATAAATGGGCAATTATTTGGTAAACTGCACCTTTCACTCTAAGTAGGGTTTTTTCCCCACCTCTTCAGAAAAGCAATGCATTTTTTAACAGAAAATTAGCATCACTCTGCTACACAAAAGTTTTCTTCGGAAGAAATGGATAAAAGGGAAGGAGGAAGAGGCTGGAGGATTCCACTCACATCCCACTTTTCAGATGACCCGTTCAGCAAGATCCAACATTTAGAGAACACTAACAGCAAAATCCTAGTTCCAGGTAGTCAGCCTCTTGGTCTGAGGCAGTAGATCAAATTTAGAGTCCAATGGCACCTTTAAGACCAACAAAGGTTTATTCAAGGTATGAGCTTTCATGTGCATGCACACTTTTCCAAATATATTGGAATGGAAGGTATCTGTTTATCTACCTTCCATTCCAATGTACCTGGGAAAGTGTGCATGCACACGAAAGCTCATACCTTGAATAAATCTTCATTGGTCTCAAATGTGCCATTGGACTCTTAAGCAAAATCCTATGCAGAGTTACTCCAGACCATTGGTTTCAGGGAGCTTTGACTGCAGCAAATTGGCATAGGACTGCACTGTGAGTAACTGGGCACGCATTTGGCCTGTGCTCTAGTACCTCCAGTGGGTGGTCTTCACCCTCTAACCACACTCTGTTTACTTTGTCACACCTCACTGTTTGAGGCTTTACAAAAAAGCCAGTAACTGCAAGCTTGCTATAACTTTATACCAGTCTACAGCAACCTCTACTACTCTAAAATGCTTCAGTTGAGGCTATCCTGTCTACAAGACTTAGGGCCACTCTATTCCTACACACACACATATCCATAAGAGACTTCAGGTGTAACTGATGATGGGTAACCCAAGCCACAAAAAAGCAGAGGCAGACCAGGATTCATGGTTCCATCAGATGGTGAGCCTGCTGATACTGCCTGGCACCCAGGGAGAGACGATGCTGCTCCTACTGGAAAATCTGAGCAGAGCTGGCCACACTGGTGCCCCACCAGTTTGCACCCATGCCCAGGATCAAATCACCACTCTTCCATGGAACTTGATGGGTGACCTCAGGTGAGTCATCCTCTCTCTGGGCCAAATTATACATTGCCTCGGCTTGGTTGCTGGGAGTTCCACACTTAGAACTCAGTTCCCAGGCACAGATTCTGAAGGATAATTGATTGGCTGATTCAGAATCGGACCCAAGTGTGCAGGAGGGAGGGAGGGGCTTGACAAAGGGATCCAAGGAGCTTCTATTTGTCCCAACCCTAGGGCCATTTAAGGTTGAGAAAACTGTACAGGGGGGATGCTTAAGACCCGTCTCCCTGTATGCTGTGGTCCTGATCCAGATTTGGGCCCCTACATGCCTGGGAATTGATTTCCACCAACAGAACTCACAGCACATCTGATGGAAAATCCTCAAGGCAGACCTGGGATAGTCATCAGGAAATGTACTTGAGGCCCTTATCATAACCTATCTTCCAGTATTATTGTTGAGGTTACAAGGGAGAAGAAAGAAACATGTACACTGCCTTGAACTCCTTTGGAGAAATAAAAATGTACTAGATAAACGGATACTTCTCAAAGATGGTCATCTCTTCTGTCTCATTACTCTCGTTGGGCAAACCTGCACTACAGAAATATAATCAAATGCATGCCAGTTAACTGAGAACTGTAGTTTACTGAAGGATGCCGGGAATTGTCTCAGAGATCCCTGATTCTTCTGACAGAGATTCCCAAGGACCCAAGGGAAAAGGGAAGAACTATTAGATCGATTTAAATTTGTGGTGTCAACAGATCTCTGAATGATGCTTGCCTGTACATCAAATTTACAAGGGCCCCACTGATGGGCCTCCTGATGGCACCTGGTGTTTTTGGCCACTGTGTGGCCTGATCCAACACTGGCTTCTCTTACGTTCTTAAGGGCAGGCAGCAGCCATCTGTCTCCAACTGTGAAATGCCAGCCCCCTGGAGTGCCAACAAATGTATATGCCAGAACTTTCCTCCCACGGTGCTGCAAGTATGTACTTGAGCTGGATGTGGTGTCCAGGTTATTCTGGTGGAGCATTAAGTACACCTGCCCTTCAGATGATACACTCTTATCCAGAGTCAACGCTAAGATTCACTATTGTAAAGTAACTAAACCCTAGGATTCACTAGTGTGATATAATTTCATCAAACCTTTACCATGCACATGGGCAAAACCAAACTCAACTTGATTAATACAAGTAACATCAAAATATGTATTCCAGTCATAATGGGGAGCAAGCATTTTGCCAAGCAGGTACCCAGTGTTTCATTAATTCCCTTGCTTTGTGTTAAGTCATCTCCAAGATAATTGCCTACTTGAAATTTTAAATTATAAAACACGTAAACATGTTAATTGAGTCTGCTGTCCTCAAAAGACTGTGCTGGAAGACAATTATCACATACATTTTACAGTCCGCAACAATCGAATATCCAGTTGCGGGAGAAGGTTCCTTTCTGGCGGTGCGTCAGCCAAATGGGCTTAGTTCTTTCCTTCACACAGTCAGTAGCCAAAGCCAGCACGTCTACCAAAGCAACAGGGAAGTTAACACACAACAAAAAAGCTGGTGTGTTTAAGAAAAGTAAAAAAATTAATGGACTTTTCTAAAGTACACAGGGGGAAAGAGGAAGATGCTTTTGTCAAGACATCAAAGGAGAGAAGAGAAATACTTTGTATCACTGACAGCTAGGCCTGGATTAGGCAAAGTTTAGAGCAGCAAATCCCAAATTGCATGACATGAGAGAACTCCTAGTGTGTGCCAGGAGAGAGAAAATTAAAGGCTTCCAAGAAGCCCAAAATACCCTGCCACAGGAGAGGATGCACATTGATTGTCTGGCCTTGCATCTCCATCTAATCAACCTTCATTGGCGGAGGAGTTAACTCGGTCCCACATTAGATTCAATTAGCTCATTCAACCAATCCCAATGTAAGGACACAGAAGAATTACCCACTTTCAGAGAAGGATGCACATTGCATCTCTGCATGAGTCACTGCTCTGGGCTCATGCAAAAAACTTGCATGGTGAGGCTCCACTAAGGATGGGTAATTCTAAAAGTAAAGTGGGGAGGAGAGGATAAGAGAAAAGCATGCCTCCAATTTTAATTTACGGCTACAAAAGCAGACTTCATTCACAAGAAACACTACTTTGAACAAACTGCCAGACGAAGGCTAGGTACCCCTTTCCCCAGAGGCTGAAATAAGAGCAGAGGACACCTTTCTGTAAGGGAGAAGCTACAAATGACCCCACCATATCTAATACTTGATATTTTTAAGCAGTTCAGAGTTCAGTTTGCTAAATAAGAGAATACTGATTTCAAGACTTTGATAGCCTCATGGTTGCAGTCAGCTAAGCAAATTCTTTAGCTAAAAGCCAGTTTGACCCATGGAAGCAAGGAGTGGCAAGCTAAGTTTACAAGGGAAGAGCTCACTTAAGCAAGTAATCTTGGCAGCCTTACAGGGAAGAAATCATTGCTTGCACTGAATATCTTTTCATAACAATAATGATATTTGAAGGCCTGGTTCACGTACACATGAGAATGAGGTAAGAGAATGGACTGCACCACTTCATTCGGCAAGCCCTATATCCCAGCTCTGAGTCTTCTAAAGTTTATTTAGGTTTACTAGCCCATAGGCCATACAACATAAACAAAAATTAAGAGTTTAAAAAAACAGTAAAACAAAAAATTGCCACATCCATGATGCAAGTTTGGCAGAGGCTGCTCAGAAGTACTCTTAGTCTTGTTGCATCAGGAATGTTCTTTTGCACAACAACCTCCATGCAAATAGAAAATGTGCATGCCATGGAGAAGCACCATAGCTCTTCCAGCAAGCAGAAAAACAGCACCACCGGGAAAGAGAAGCAGAAAGTATTGCCCTGATATATCAGTTTTCTACTTTTGTGGAGTTCTAGGGGAAGATTCTCCCCCTGCACCCTGAAGCGGTAAAGTCCACTTCTGCATCATAACACGGCACATACAAGTCATGTTACCTATTTTGTTGTTTTAATGTTGTTTTAATTGTATTATATTTTATACTGTCGGAACCCGCCCTGTGCCCATTAAGGGGAGGGTGAGATATAAATCCAAATAAATAAATATTCACTTCCTTACATTTAAAAAAAAAAAAACTGGCCCTCTGCTTTTAACATAGCACTTCAGGATTTTCTTCCTTACAGTGATCCTCTCCGGTAGGCCTGTATCGGCTCCCGCGCACAGAGCCGGTCACACGCTCGATATGATTTCGCGGCGGGGGTTATGGTGGACCGAATTATGACCAAGGTCTACCATGGTTGGACCATCATGCCCTGAAGGGCCGGGTGAACATGTCACTTCAACCCCGTTTGGGTGGCGAGCAGATTTTAGCCCGCCCACGAAGCCTAATGGATCCAATGTGATTCCAGGCAGCTTTGCAGGATCCGATGCCCCCTGGTGGCTCGTTAGATGAGCTAGTCAAGGACTGGCAAAACCGGCTCTCGGCAGCCATCGACGAGATTGCTCCCTGGCACCCTCTGCGCCCGTGCTCATGACTCACCCCATGGTATATAGGGAAGTTGAGGATGATGAAGCAGGGACTCAGACGGCTAGAGAGAAAGTGGTGTCATGCTCCTGACGAGGTGGCAAGAACATCTTATAGGATGTTTATGAAATCCTACGAGATGGTGGTCAAGGCTGCAAAAAAAGCATTTTATGCAGCCACAATCACGTCTGCGAATTCCCACCCAGCCCAATTATTTAGAACTATTCGGACTTTGACGACATTACCGCAATGCGGACCAAACGATAGGGAATTGGAGATTGGCTGTGAGGCTTTTGGGAACTATTTCACAGATAAAATCTTATCGCTCCACCAGGACCTCCCTGCCACAGTTGATACAGTAATGAAACTTGAGGCTCCACACATGTCTTCTGGTCACATTCTGGATTATTTTGATCCACTCTGCCTAGAGGAGGTTGACAGGTTGCTCCTTTCGGTCTGTCCAACCACCTGTAGTCTCGATCCGTACCCATCGTGGCTGGTTAAGGCCAGTTGGGATGGGTTATGAGGGGCTCTAATGGAAGTCATCAACACATCCCTCATAAAGGGGGTGTTTCCTAGTGCCCTAAAGGAGGCAGTTGTACGGCCCCTTTTGAAAAAGACATCGCTGGATCCAGCCGAATTGGCCAACTATCGGTCGGTATCCAATCTACCCTATTTGGGCAAGTTAATCGAGAAGGTGGTGGCGGACCAGCTGCAGGGCTTCTTGGATGACGCCTCCATATTAGACCCCTTCCAGTCCGGCTTCTGACCAGGCCATGGGACAGAGACAGTGCTGGTCACCCTCACAGATGATCTCCGGAGACATCTGGATCGAGGCGGTACAGCGGTGTTGGTGTTGTTAGACCTGCCTGCGGTGTTCAACACGGTTGACCACCAACTACTGGCCCACCGCCTCGCCGACATTGGGATTCAGGGGCTGGCCTTACAGTGGCTTTCCTCGTTTCTCCAAGACCAGGGACAGAGGGTGGTGATTGGGGAGCAACTGTCCCAAAGAAACCCGTTAGTATGCGGTGTGCCGCAAGGTGCAGTACTCTCCCCAATGCTGTTTAATATCTTCATGCGCCCTCTTGCCCAGATTGCCTGGAGGCATGGGCTGGGTTGTTATCAATATGCTGATGATACCCAGCTCTATCTGTTGTTGGGCAGCCAGTCAGACTCTAGTCCAGGAGATCTGGACCTGGCATTGAAAGCCATGGCTGGTTGGCTTAGACAGAGCAGATGGAAATTGAATCCAATGAAGACGAGGTCTTATGCCTGAGTCGGAGTGGCCCGAGGTTAAGGATCCCTCTCCCAATTTTCGATGGGGCACTGCTGGTGCCAGCGCCAGAGGTTAGGAGCTTGGGAGTACTCCTGGACTCTTCATTAATGATGGAGGCCCAGGTAGCAGCCACTGCAAGATCAGCCTTTTATCATCTACAGCTGATTAAGCAGCTGGTTCCCTTCCTTAAATGCAACAACCTGGCTATGGTGATCCATGCATTGGTCACCTCAAGACTGGATTACTGTAACGCTCTCTACATGGGGCTGCCCTTGTCCCAAATCCGGAAGCTGCAGCTAGTGCAGAATGCAGTGGCAAGGCTGATGTTGGGTCTCCCTATGCAGGAACACATTCAGCCCGCCCTAAAGGCACTGCACTGGCTGCCTACAGCATACCGGATTTGGTTCAAGGTGCTGACCTATAAAGCCCTATATGGCCAGGGACCTGTTTACCTGAGGGACCATCTCTCCCCGTATGTACCCCAGCGAGCACTTCGATTGGGTTCTCAGAACTGCCTGGCTTTTCCAGAGCCCAGGGAGGCCCAGCTGGCAGCAATGAGGGCCAGGGCCTTTTTGGTGGCCGCCCTGCACTGGTGGAACGAGCTCCCAGAGAACATCTGGGCCCTGCGGGACCTTTTGCAGTTCTGCAGGGCCTGGAAGATGGAGCTCTTCCATCAGGCTTACAGGTAGAGGCCGCCACAATTTTACAGCCCTGGCCCGACTATTGAAGATCACCGCCCAGACCATCAGCACCAAGTGGGAACTCAGTAGAGTGCCTGTTGACACCGCCCAGATGGGGGTGATGAAGCGCCATCTTGCACTGAAATTGTATGATGTATGCTGGATGTTTTATATTGTTTTTACTGAATTTTATTATGTATGAAATTTGTTGATAGTTGCCCTGAGCCTGCCATGAGGCGGGGAGGGCGGGATAGAAATCCAATAAATAAATAAATAAATAAATAAATTAGCCTCCTATTACAAACAGGGTTTTCTAAGGCTTGAAAACTTGAGGCCAAGCTACCAAGTTTTTCATGAAGAAAGATTTGAAGCAGGGAATTTCAGGTTTTCCAAAGGAAGTTAAAATAATCTCAGAATGATTCACAACATTTCCCTACAGGGCCTCCCATACACTGCTTGTTTATACAACGACTCAGTAAATTTAAACATCTCTGTCCCTTTGGTAAATGGAAAGTGCAACTCTGCACAATAAAGCAGGGCCAGCCCCAGACAATTCAGTACCTGACGCAGAAAATCTAACTTGCAGAGAGAGTCACAATTCAACAGGAAATCCTCTTGTGCCAGACCCGCCACAATGACACAAGAGCAGAAATGGAGGAAATGAGTAGGAGGAACATCTTTGCCGGGTGGATAACATCTCTGCAGATGATTGTTTTTCCTCCTCTTCTTTCAGGTACTTTATAAAGCATGGGCCAGATCAGGAGTACGAATGGAAGGGTAAGAGACAAAGGTCTTAGGACAAGCCAGCCAATGACTCCGATGACCAGCTTGAGACACAGTTGTCTTTTGTTTCGTTTCATTTGTTTGCTGTTTATAGTTTTATTTACGGGGGTGGGGTTCTGGTGTAAGCTTCTTTGGGACTTTTCAGGAATAAAAGCATGATACAAATACTTAAATAAAACACATAAGAGCACAGACCTGTTTTTAATCCACCAACTAATCTTGCCTCACAGTAGAGTCATCGGCTAACACCACCCAGGCTCCACTTTTTCATCAATTATGGCTGTAACTTCCGATCCCTTCCATCATCAATCCAAACCTTAATCCATCCATGCCTTCTCTTCCCAAGCATTTCAAGCTCCAAGAAACCACAAGGGTTCTAGACTTCTTGGAAACTCAATTCTGCCATACATGATTCTCTTGGGTGAGCTTAGCCACTCAGCTAACTCATCTAGGGGAAAGCACAAGAGTTCACAAAATATTTCTTCTCAGTTTTCAGTGAGTAACTCCGAACAAACAGAGCTGATTAATTTTGCTGTTGGCTTAATGTTTACACACAGATCATACTGTTCTCTAATTTATTCATTACTCAATTATGCAAGCATTTTGTCAGCATCGACCGCTTGTACAGCAAATCTGTCGAACTGCAAACAGTGACTATTATATTCAGATGGAAAGAATGCAGTTTGTACTACAATATGCAAATCAGTTTTGCAGACTTGCTAATTTGTGCAATACACACAACTGACCTACTTCATTAGCACTGGAAGGATTACCAGCTATTAGTGATGTTTATCACATTCTCCCATGTCACATAAAATAAAGGTGATGTGAAAGAAAAGGGCACCACTTGTGCAAATGAAATGAAGGATGGTTCACATCCTTCCAATATCAAGTGAGGAGCTGAATGTGTGAATGAGCCACTGCAGATCTCTATCACCACAGATTCTCTCTTTTTAGTAACAGTAAAGGTTTCCTTTGCTCGAAAACCAGTCAAATCTGACTCTAGGGGGTGGTGCTCATCTCCGTTTCCAAGCTGAAGAGCCAGTGCTGTCTGAAGACTTTTCCATGGTTAATGTGACCAGCATGACTAAACGCTGAGGCACACGGTATGCAGTTACCTTTCCACTGAAGCAGTACCTATTTATCTACTTGCAATTTCTTGCTTTTTACATCACCTCAAATAATGCTTTCAAAGAAAGTAAATCCATACAGTCAGTTGCTGGGTTATCATGTATAGTCAATGATCTCCGACATGGTACCTATCAATAGGTTACCTGGTGTCCACTTGCTTCTTTGCAAAACAGCCAGTTCAGGACTTTACACTTTTAAAGAATAGGAAGTACTTCAAAAGAAGCAAGGCAGTTTTACCTTTGTGTCTTCAGGGAGCACCCATTCAGGAGCAGTATGAGAATGCTTGGCTTGAAGCCTCCCAACATTTTGTGGCTGGCCCAGGCCCCTATAGCAGCCACACTGTGATTAGCCTCAGCCCCAGAGCAGCCATTGAGTGGGGATGCCTAGTCCACATTCTCAGATTCTCACCATGGAGTCTTCCAGTGTACAGAAATACAGTAATGTGTGTCTTAAGCTCTTTGGTAACCATAGAACTGAATGCTGCAATCAATGCTTTGCTCAACCTAATGGGAAAACGTGTACGTCAACAATGTCCAAAAATTGGATCAAAATCCAACTCACAGTGAATTAAAGGAGGCCTTATCAGTGTTTCCTCACACTTCAGAATGGGCCTCATCACAAGTGTCCGATGAGAGCAACACGCAAGATAAATGTCTACTGCTACGCTGACTTGATAAATATTTGAGAACCACCATCACAGAACTTGCCCATAAGGTTTGCACAAAATCAGCATGTGAAAACAGGGTCTTTTCTCACTCATCCTTTATCTGCCAGCAGCTCATGCAAGCTGACAAATCATCTTTCAAATACTCAGGCAGACATTAGTCCTTGTCAGGTGAAGAATAAACTCCTGAAAAGGGGGGGGGGAGCGTAGCTCTCAAAATATTTCCCTTTTATAGAAAGCGATAGGCAGAAGTCACTGTTTCAGCCCCACTGAAGTGAACAGACCTCAACACAAGGAAAACCTTCCATTCTCATCAATGGGATGTGGACAGAACATTCACAGAGGAATGGAAAAGCTGTAATCTTTTGCATGGGCAGTACTGGAGCTGCACATACCTAACATCAGCAGGTTCTACCTTTGACAGATTTTGCTCTTGCTGAGGCAAAAGAAACTTGTTGGTACAATTATGACTGAAATATTCCAGCAGGGGAAAACCAGTTGGGCTATGGCTGTTCATCAGGGATGCCATTTGGAGATCCATCCTAAGCAGTTATACCCTTTAAGCCAGGGATGGCCAAACTGTGGCTCAGGAGCCACATGCAACTCTTTCATACATATTGTGCGGCTCCTGCTAGGGTGGTTGGGGAGGCATGCCTCCCCAATCGGTCTTCCCTTCCCCAGCCAGTGCAGAGAAAGAAAGCATTTCAAATGCATTCTCAAAGCCACCCCCACCACCAGCCAGCTTGGAGAAGGCATTTGTCTCTTTAAATCCCTTCTCCAAGCCAAGCTAGCCAGCATGGGGGCAGAGGAGGCTTGGAGGACGCATTTAAAGTTAAAGTTGCTTTCTTTCCACCTCTCCCTCCCTCTCTCCCCCATCTATTTTATCTCCCCCCCTCCCCTCCCCTCCCTCCCCATCTAAAGTTATCAATTTAATATTAATAAAAAGCAGATTTTCATATTTTCCAATGAAAAGCTGTGTGTGATATTTGTTCTTGTCTTGTGGCTCTCAAACATCTGACGTTTATTCTACGTGGCTCTTAGTTAAGCAAGTTTGGCCACCCCTGTTCTAAAGCCCTTTACTTCAATAGACTTGCATCCTGTTAACTCTGCTCCCACATCTGTACAATTAGAACCCACTTGCAATTTCCCTTTGACAACGCCTATCACATAGAATTTTATATGAACAATTAAGCAGATCTAGAAACTAAGTGTTCGTGTCAAAAACACAAATCCCTTGCTTTAAAGGAGGAGGAGTGCGGAGGGGGGGGGCTAACTGGTGTGAAGGCTTTCCTGGCTAATAAGTGGCACATCCCTTCTAAGGCTCAACAAATACCTAAAAATTGGTCTATTAAAGATTAATGCATTTAGATGGGGCAAAGTTATTGATGGTTTGTAGATAGTGTAGATAAGACAGATTTAAGCTTTGCAAACCCACCTGAGATATCATTTGTTTCATGTTTATTCATGACTGAGAATTTTATAATGATGGTGTTGTTAGACAGATGACATTTCCTTCCATCTCCTTCTGTATAACAACTTCCAGGAACATCAGATTCATTGGCTCTGTAAATTATGGCTCATAAGATCATCATTAATTTCCCCTGTCTTTTTTATTTATTGTTTCTTTTCTTTGGTAAGCAGTTGTCTGTGTTTTGTATTGATCTGCAGTTTTAAATGGTAAGAAAAGGTGGGGTGAGAAATGGGTGACTGTGATCATACTGCTGCTTTAATTTGGATAAAGTACTAAAAAAAAGTAACACTGCAAATACTCTTTCAAACACACTACTTGTCTTGTAATCAATCAAATCTTGAATACTGATGAACTGAACCTTTAAACTTTATTGAGTATCTCACCTCCACCCCCAGTGCTTCTTTGCCCCCCTCGTTATTAATTCTTCAAAACTGTCTTGCTTCTCTAATTCTAAAATAGGAGCAAGAATCAGGTCATTTCTAAATTGATAGCAAGGTCTATAGGAAGCTTTCCATCCTTTTACTTCAGATTGAAAATCTCTCTGATTTAAGGAAACTAAGCTCAATTTGCTGCTCCACAGCAACTGTGCAACAGCAATTTGAACAGTCTTCCTACACACACCTTCCATTGTCATTTATATAGAATCTGAGAGGTGAAAAAAACACAATTCGCAATCTTTTATCTTGCTCAGATTGCTTTGAGCATTTCCTTCCATTCTGGAAGGAAAACACTCAGGAGCAAGACCTGTTAACACACCAACAGGCAAATCTGGATTTCAACTGAACAGCTTCATGACACACAGTATCCATTGAACCGCTCTGCTCCCTTGTTTTTAATCAAAGCTATGACAGCTGCTAAAATAATCCCTTCCCCATTTTTCCAGCTCGTAAAAAGTAGCTTTGCAAACAAAGGCTGGCGGCCCTTGCAGAGTTTCCCCGTATCCTCCTTGCCTATACTTTTTTATAGCCACATGCAGCACATTGAGAGTCAAGGGGAAAACCCCAGTTGCCTCCAGGTTCACAGACATGCCCGGTGAGCAGACACCCAGACGATGACCAATCTTGTTAAGAAAGCATTGCTTGCTATGAATTTCTTTTCACCGGACAGCCTCTGATAAACGTTTTCCCAGCCTAAGTCACCAAAATATTAGCAATATTTTTATACATTGCAATTAGAGGCCTCGCAAATCGATTGAGGCAAAAAACAGCCCCTGTGCAGCTCATTAATGCTTTTGATTTTATTGTAGGACCAGCAATAAAGTTTTGCGCTAAGGGCCGGCCTTGGTGGCAGAAAGCACATACTCTGAGGGTTTTTAAAAAGGATCGGGGAAAGTAGGCAAAATTAAGTGTTTATCTGGCATATCCTTATTTGCTCACACCCGTAATGAATATTTCTTTCCACGGTTTCCCAGTAATTGGCTGACCGGCCCAAGGCATTCAGATGTTGAATTGTAAGCACAATTCTCTTTTGGTGGGAAAATCAAGACAGAAAACCCCTCCAATAGGCCTATAGTCAATTTTCAATGCCAGTGTCTCTCTTCTTACTGGAAGAAGAAATAGAGACAGACAGACCTTGGTAACACTTAATCACGGCCCAATAAGGCATTAATTGCACTTTGCAGAGAATTCTACATCTTCTGTAAACAATGTGTGGAAGAAATGCCTACACCCCCGCACACAACACACACTGCAGTGGTTTTAACACCAATTTCTCTGCATCAAGATCTACAAAAATAACAGATGCTCCAGTGTTAGAGAGAGAAAGATTATAATTCTCCTGGGGGGGTGTATTAATATAGTACTACACGATCTCCACTTCTGTGGGCAACAAGAAGACGTTCTCGGGGTAACACTTCCTCGGTTAGGTTTCCTTTTGATAAGAAAACCCTACAGACTTTAAGTAAGGCATCTCTACATTTGGCTTTACTCACTAATGTACCAGCCAGAGTTTATGTGAAAGCAAAGAGCTGGTTCACACATTCCAAAGCCCATGCACACCCCCAAGTAGACTTTCAAACATACATGCACTGGGAGTTTCCTGCTGAGAACTTGGATTCCCAAGGGCATGGGGGCCCAATTCAAACAGGGGCCATGACATGTGGGGAGCAGAGACTTAAGCCTTCCCCTCTGTGCCACTTCCATGATCAGAAACAGGTGCCACAGAGCTGCTGTTTTCTCCCTTGGGGGAACTAGGGTTGCCAGTCCCCAGGTACAGGCTGGGGCTCCCCACTTCTGGGGGCTCAAACCCATCATCAGCCAGCTGGCAGGTGGGAGAAGCCCTGCCCCCAAGCCCCACCCCCAAGCCACAGCCACGACTCTCCCTCCCCTCTTGCAGAGATTTCAGCTAACTGGCGGGAAGCACATGGTCCACTGATCAGCTGAGGCCCAAGAGCCCTTTAAACCTTTCAGCAGGGAGGGAGAGGGGCTGTCACCCGCCGCAGCTCCACTTGCAAAAAAAAAAAAACCTTTAAAGTTCAGGCTGCAGCATGCAGCTGATCTCCCAGCAGCAATTTGCCACTTGGTATTTAGGGCCACACCGCTGCCCTGCTCACTGTGGGGCCCACCCCCAAAATGCCCCCCAATCCCCCCGCTGGAGTGACAAGGGGACCTGACTACCCCTGGGGGAACTAACACATACTGCCTCCCCAGAACCATTTCATGTTGGGAAAACACTGAGGGGAAGCATGAGCTCTTTCTTCTCATGTGATACAATGGGGATTGAGTTTGCAGCTTGGAATGGCAGGCGTACATCTGATTCAAAGTCCCCGTGGCAGCCATATGTCCGCCATGCAGATTCTCTAACATGTGAATTGGGCCAGACAGCTGAGCAGGAGACCTGCAGAAAAATACCTTTTATGCCCTGTATCACAAGCAGTTTCATTTGCAGAGAACTCACAATGGTCTGCCTGCTATTGCTGTGCCCTCCAAAATTCATCCCCTCGCCCTTAGCTGAGAGGATCTTTTCCAAACTCTGAGGGGGTCACTGAACAAGAGAGCAATTTGGTGAAGAAGAAGAAGAGATTGGATTTATATCCCGCCCTTCACTCATTTAAGAGTCTCAGAGCGGTTTACAAACTCCTTTTCCCTTCCCCTCCCCACAACAGACACCCTGTGAGGTAGGTGGGGCTGAGAGAGCTCTTTCCCAAGCTGTCCTTGAGGGAACAGCTGGTACAGAGCTATGGCTTGCCCAAGGTCATCCAGCCAGGTGCAAGTGGAGGAGTGGGGAATCAAACCCGGTTCTCCCAGATTAGAGTCTGCGCACTTAACCACTACACCAAACTGGCTCTCTAGTGACTGTCTAATGATAATGACCTCCCACTGAGGAAACATCTAGATCAAGATGTGTTAGCTGTGTTAGTCTTTCTATAGCAGTAGAAAAGAACAAGAGTCTAGTAGCACCTTAAAGACTACAAAAATATGTGGCAGTGAATGAGCTTTCTTGAGTTATTGCTCACTTCTTCAGATACCTTGGGAACATCTGTTAAAGAGCATCAACATCCTCTTGCCACAACCCCATGTCACTCCTTTTCACAATAATCAGGCAGCAATTCCCCAACAAGACTGACAGAATTGCCTTGTGGAATCATTATAGAAGTCTAATCAATTACTAATTTAAACAGACTGAAGCTACAAGGAATTAAAACTTTTAAGTCTCCAATTCCCTAAACCAGTCTATGAAGAATTTTTTTAAAAAAACAAAAACAAATGGGCCTTCAAGCCTCTCCCATTGTTTACAATGGGAAATCCTGTCATTCCTTTTAATACACACACCCCCTCCAAGTTGTGTGCAGATTGGCTTTGGGGGAGGGAAAAGATGCCTCCCTAGGGTCCGATGTGCAAAGGATGGAGGAGTGTGTCAATTGCCCCACCACCACCACCACCCGGGCAAGCTAAAAGAGTCAAAATAGAGGCAGAAATAGGGAAGGGGGACTGGGCAGAGATGACTAAAGCCGCATCAAATAGTCTGCTTATTAGTCCCTCAGAATTGGAAGCTGAAGAGCAAAACAGTCTGGGGAGAGACCACTTTCAGATAACCCGGGCAACGCCATGATGACTGCGAAGTCACCTCCGAATGGCCTCACAGGGTGTCTGTTGTGGGGAGGGGAAGGGAAAGGAGATTGTAAGCCGCTCTGAGACTCCAAGTGAGTGAAGGGCGGGGTATAAATCTAATCTCTTCTTCTTCTTCTTCTTCTTCATAATACAATGCAGAGTCTGGAAAGAGCGGTGATGCAGGAAGAAAGTGAGAGCAGGACGCAATGCTTCCGACATGGCCATGGACAAACAGCGGGGGAACAGACGAGTGCAGAGAGGCCCTACAGTTTAGAGCGAGTCAAGGTTGGTGGTGGCTGATGTATTGTTGCATAAGTCACCCACAGAGTGCGTGTCCTCTGTTGCCTGGGCTAACACGGGGATCCAGGCAACAGTGCCTTCCCTACCAGAATCCATCCAGAGCCCCACAGCACAGCACACTGATCATACCTCAGAACGGGGAAGATCTGTAAGCAGTTCACTTGTCCAAAAAAAAAATCCGCAAAGTAAATTCACACCTTCCCCCGCCCTTCTTAAAAACCTGAGTCATTTCTCCTCACAGACCATTTCTCCTCAGACGGAAGCAGCCATCTGCTCTCCCGGGGATTCTCAATCCGTCATTCTCCTCATAGTCTGCCAGGGGATGTTTAACAAGAGCCCCATCAGATGCCCCATCAGGAACCTAACAAACCATATATTTTTTGTTCCTTACACTTCCCCCTCCCCCCCCCCCAAGCCTTTAACCTCCAGTCCTTCCATTCTTTCTGAACAAGCCTGCAATCCTTACCACAAGGGCCTTTGCACCTCCCAGTTTGTGATGATCAAGGTCATTAGAGCTGCAAAAACAGTTTCCCCTCTGCAAGTACCACTCTTCTTCACGTTTGAAGAGAAAGCCTGGCTGCAGCCTCAAATGCCCACTGACCTACCTGCCACTCCGTAATGGAGGCAATCATCTCCCATTTGCCCTTTTCATACCCTCCAGCCGTCTCAGTTCATTAGCATACCGCTAAACATTTCTGCTCTGGCAGGGAGAAATGTCCTGTTCTCTCACCTCGTAGGTAGCTGCTCTCCATTCAACGCCCATCATTTTTTAATCAATGCTAATTTCATTGCACTGTGAACTTCCTCTTGAAACAGCCACAAATGCTAAAAGGATTTTTCAAAAATCACAGCAAGTACAATTGATGAAAACTTTTTTCTCTCCACCATGCTCTGGAAGGCAATATGGTAAGCATAAAATGCAGCATCTGTGCCAGGGCTCTCTAAGGCCTGGGAGGCAACCAGAGTTCCAAGTAGAGAAAACTGCCCCTTCATTCTGGAGCATACAGTGTTAACAGTATTAAACCCAGAGGTTTTTTCTTGGTCAGCTTTTGTGTTGTGGCAGGGGTGGGCAAACTTGCTTAACGTAAGAGCCACATAGAATAAACATCAGATGTTTGAGAGCTACAAGACATGAACAAATATGACCTGCTTTTATTGGAAAACAAGCAAATTTTCTTTTTATTAACATTAAATGAGACTGCCAAAAATAATAACAAAAGGGGTAAAAGCAGATATTGATAATGATATTAATTTGTCCAATGATATTTGTTTGCTAACGATATTTAGCTTCCCCAGCTGCCCTGCCGGGAGCCACATAATATATGTGAAAGAGCCGCATGCGGCTCTTGAGCCACAGTTTGCCCACCCCTGTGTTATGGGATCAACGCGGGTGCTGCTCTCCCCATGGCTCCATCCCATGCCACACTGCCATTTACGGCACTTAGCAGGTTTTGTACAATCACTAGGATTGCCAGTTCCCAGGTCCCAGTGGGGATTTTCTGGGTTCTTGGGGTGTCTGCCCAGCACTGGCCAGCTAGCTGGTGAGGGAAACCCCACCCCCAAACAGCAACATCACTGCGCAATATGTTGGAGATGTCACACAATGATGCTCTGGTTTGAGGACAAAACTATGGTTTGAAGCTGGTTTCACCATAGAGTTTTGCCCCAAAACACGAACATCACCATGTGATGTCCCCAACATGATGAAATCACTTCTGGGTGACATCATCACATCAGGGACATCCCAGAACAGCCCCCAAACCCTCCACTAGCGTGACAAGGGGACCTGGCAAGTCTAACAATTGCCCATGGGCAGGAGAGCCTCATGTGCCTGCTGCCACTTTAGATCTGTCCTAGGCAGGCTTCAGAGAAAGGCTATTTGTGTGCAACACAACTTAAATCCTGCCCAGGAAGGGGGAGGATATGGGAGGAGGTTTCTGGAGACAGCCCACAAGAGGGCACAGGAGTCACCCATCACAGATAGTTGGAAAGCACCAGTTATATGAACCATCTTATCTGCATAAGGGAAAGGCCAACTATGGTTTTGCTATTATAATACCAGAACAGCAAGAGATGGAATCATGGGGCAATGTCAGTCCCAGTACTCCTGTAACTTTCCAGGACCTTCTGGAGTTGATCTCCAAATTGTGCAACTGAATCCCAAGAGGGAGAAACCAGGGACTGTCAGGAGAAAGAGAGCATAGGACACATGTGCAGCAAGCAATGTATCTATGCACAAATGATCCTTTTAAAAAGTATTTTTCCAAAAGAGAAGAGCACAAATACTCTCTGTCTTTAGGGAAGATCTGTCTATAAGAACTGGGATCTTTTAAATGTAATCAAGCTTTTAAAAATAAGAACTCTTAATTCTAGCATCCATTCACAAAGTCACATCTCTCTCTGCATATGTCACTGACCAAACAGAACCTGTGGACTCCATTTCTGCCCCCTGCACCAGAGATGCAGAGAATCAGAAACTGGAGTCTGGCTATCAAGGTTCCTGTCTGGAGAGCCACGCCACCTTACAGAACCACCATTCATGCTCTGTCCAAGTAGAACAATAAAAGCCTTATTAATGAAAAAAATAAAAGGCATGCACAATACTAAGAATTATCAGGCATCAACGTTGCTCTACGACAAGCGCCTCCTCATTTTTTGAAATGTACTTCTGGTGGTCAAGACGCAGGGGATTCAAATTCTAGGGACACAACTTAAAAACAATAGTAGACAGCTTCATTTTTACGGGGGTGGGGGGAAGGTTCAAGACCCTGGGATGAGAGGTATTGTATACAGTTATTATTACGATGACTCGGGCCACAATGCTGGTGTCACAATGAGCATGCATAATGAGGCAAAAATACTGGTTGTGTATAAATTTCCTTTGCTCCTTCAATTATCAAGCCAAGAGGCCACTGGGCAATTAGCTTTAAATTACTCTGCTAAATTACTACCTGTACTGTCTTTATGAAAGCCAGTGTCTACTACCTTGCTGCACCTCTGTTTGAGATGAACTTTCCAAAAACCCCAAATTTCATACACAAATTCCAAACTACCATCTCCATGATGCCTTTTGTAGTGATGCCAGCCTCCAGGTGGGGCCAGGAGATCTTCTGGAATTACAACTGATCTCCAGACGACAGAGCTCTGTTCCCCTGGAGAAAATGGCTGGTTTAGAGAGTGAACTCTATGGTATTATATCCCATTGAGGTACCTCTGCTCCCCAAACTCTGCCCTCCCCAGGCTCCACCCCCACATCTACAGGAATTTCCCAACACAGAGTTGGCACTTCAACACCTCTGTGAAAGTCTACCCCCCCCCCCCCCCCACTAAGAGTTTCAAAGACTCCCTTCATTTAACGCAAGTGCCAAAGGAGCAAATGCAGGCCAGCCTTCTAATAGCCATACTAATTCTGTGAGTTGAAAAGGTGACTTGGAAAAAATTAAATTTAACCTTCACAGTAAACCTTCACCAAACAAAACAGACACAGGAATCCTCAGTGGATCCATACATGGCTTTTAAGTGAGCAGATAGCAACTATAAGCTGGATCCTTATTGACTTTTCTGCTCAATCTCGTCTAACTCCTTTTGTTGGTGTGGTCCCCACAATCGCTTGTGTAGCTATTTTGGACGTCAGAAGGGGCCCTCCTGCCTCCTTTTTCCAAGAAAAAAGCTGGTAGAACTCAGCTCAACAGCTCTTAAAAGTGCAGGAATGTACTGTACTGAGAGAGCCTGGTGTGGGTCACAACTTGGGTTCCCAACCTCTAGGTGGTACCTGGAGATCTTCTGAAATTACAACTTACCTCCAGACTACAGAGATCAGTTCCCCTGGATGAAAGGGCTGCTTTGGAGGGTGGATTCTATGGCATTATATCCTGCTGAAGTCCCTCCCCTCCCCAAACCCCACCCTCCCCCGGCTCCTCCACCAAAATCTCTGGGAATTTCCCGGCTTGGAGTTGGCAATTCTAGCCACAATAGATCTCCAAAAACTCCTGCCACAGAACCCGCAGGAAGTTTTCACTACCCATTGGCTTAAATGTGTCTCAGAACAAATCTAGCCACTTCCCCACCACACACACATACACACAGAGAGTGTTTTCCCACCCCTGCAAAGCCTTCCCCCCACTGGCCACACTGCAGGCCCACTGTTGATAATAAAGCCATACAGATCAATGTGCATGTAAACTGCACCCTTAACATTTTAAGAAGGATTAATCATTTCTTTCTCAACTTCAACATTTTTGGGAAACATTACTATCAGTTAGGCTTGCCAAGTCCAGGTTAGGGAATTCTGGGAGATTTGGTGAGTGCATCCTGGGGAAGGCAAAATTTAGGAAGGGGGGGACATCAGTAGGATATAATATCATAGAGGCCACCCTCCAAAGCAACCATTTTCTCCAGGAGATCTCTGTTGTCTGGAGGATCAGTTGTAATTCTCCAGGTCCCACCTGGAGGTTGACAACTCTACTATCCTACAAATGGGTCTTTGCATAACATTAAGATTATATATCCAGATCCCTGAAACACAGTCATTCAGATGTGAATTTGAATCCATATGGTGTAACATAGGGTTGCGAGCTCTGGTTTGGGAAATCCATGGAGATTTGGGAGGTGGAGCCTGGAAAAAGTGTTTGGGGAGGGGCAGGACCTCAGTGGGGTATGATGCCATAGAGTTCCCCTTCTAACGCAGCTATTTTCTATAAGGAAACTGATCTCTGCAACCTGGAGACCAGCAGTAATTCCAGGGGATTTCCAGCCACCACCTGAAGGTCCCGGTCACACAATCCGGGGGGGAAGTGAGGCTATTTGCTCCAGAGTAATTTGATCCACAGTTGCGCGATCACACAGTTCTGTGCAGCTGCAGGCACAGCCGCCACTGCATGATCAGAGGTAATCACGAGTGAGTCGGGGTTGTTGGGTTTTTTGCTGTTTTTTCCGATGCACTTAATGAATCGCTTAATGAATCGATGAATCGCGTCTCCACCCTGAGGGCTTCCTATGGCAATATGCAATGATGTGCATCCTGAGAAGGGGAAAAAAACAATGGCATGGCATAGGGATAGCCTGATCAGACTATCCCCAAGAGTGCACGCTGGAGAGATCACATGGGGAAAGTCCATCCATGACCCGTAGCAAACCTGTTTGATAGCAGACTTTCCCTAGTATCTTTTAACTCCGCTTCTTCGGCAGAGAGAAATGGGTTGCCGACGGGTGTGGGATGCTTGCCAGATGTTCTGGTGTGATCATGCCCTTCAAATCCGCATGGGGCATTTGTGCCTATCACGCGGCTAATTCTGAATGTGATTGGGGCCGAAGACTGGCAAACCAATGTAGTAACTGTAACTGACCCTGCCCCCTGGGCATCCATTTTGCAGCTGGCACTGGCTGGCAGCTCCCAGAGCTGTTGTGAAACTTCCAAGCTTGAGGTCTGCCCACCCATGCCTTTAATAAAAACCCCAAAAGCTTGCATCTTCATTTTATATACGCTCATATTTGCATCAAACATTTTGGTGTCTCCCTCCCACCCGCTTCACTGTTATCATAGTGGATTTGTTTATACTGTGTGCATAAGCTGTACCATTTATACACCATTTAAATGCCATTTACATGCATAACGTACACGTAACAGATTGCACCGATTTACTGATGCACAAATAACGTTGGAAAGGATTTTATGGGGAGATTTCGGTGCAAAGAAACCAAGCGTGGAAAAGAAGCAGAGGTCTGATTTGCACAAGGGAGAAGCAAAAATCAAAATGAAATTTCTAGAGACAAGTAAAAATTCAAACTGTGTGGGATGCGTACAAAGCAGTTATGAGAGGATTATTGATATCATTGAACGCTAAAGACAATAAAAAGAAAAGAGAACAATATGAAAACATTGTACAAGCCATTAAAATAAAAGAAAAGGAACTGAAGAACAGACCAGGAAAAAAGAAACTGCAAAAGGAAATTTGGATGTTACAAGACCAAGCAAAAGCTATTTTGAATCAAGAGACTTACTGGAACCTGAAAAAATTGCAACAAAAAGCATTTGAAGGTGCAAATAAACCTGGAAAGTACTTAGCATGGCAATTAAAGAAAAAACGTGAAAATAAATTTATTACTAAAGTGATACGGGACAATATTGAGATAATAGACAATAAGGGAATAAAAAGAGAATTTTTTAAATATTATGCAAAGCTTTTTAAGAAGGAAAATAAAGACAGAAGAAGGATTAAAGAATACCTACAGTCATTAAAATTACCAAAACCAACGGAGAAAATCAAAGAACTACTTAACTGCCCAATGTCACTACAAGAGATTAAAAATGCAATAAATGATTCAAAATTAGGGAAAGCACCTGGATCAGATGGATTTACAGCTAAGTTTTATAAATCACTACAGGACTCAATCTCACCAGTGTTATTGCTATTAATGAATGACATAGCAGTGACAGGTGAGGTCCCGGAGACTTGGAAAGAGGCAACCATTTCACTCATTCCGAAAGAAGGTCAAGATTTAACCAATGTTAAAAATTATAGACCAATTTCTTTGTTAAACAATGACTATAAGATTTTTGCCAAGATAATAGCTGATAGGCTTAAGGAACATCTTAAAGAGACTATACAGACAGAACAAGCAGGATTTTTACCTAATCGCCAAATAAGAGACAATATAAGAGTAGTAGTGGATGCTATAGAGTACTATGATAAACATCCGGAGAAGGAAGTGGGCTTTCTTTTTTTAGACGCGGAAAAAGCATTTGACAATTTAAATTGGGATTTTATGTTCGAAGTGTTGGAACATCTTGAAATTGGAGACTATATGCTTAATCTTATTAAGTCAATATATAGAGAACAGAAATCCTCTTTAATAATTAATACTGAAAAAACGGATTACTTTAAAGTGGAAAAAGGAACACGACAAGGATGCCCACTCTCGCCGTTGCTATTTATTTGGATTTTGGAAGTCTTGTCACTAAATTTGAAAGAAGATAAAGAAATTAAAGGCTTAACAATAAAAGGTTTCTCTTTTAAATATAGAGCCTTTGCAGACGATGTGATGTTTATAGCTGAAGACCCTATGACTACACTACCATATTTGTTGCAGAAAGTAAGAGAGTTTGGTGATTTGGCTGGGTTTTATGTAAATAAGAACAAATCGAAAGTGATGTGTAAAAATATGCCAAATAATAAGCAAATTGAATTACAAAATCTTATAGAATGTGAAGTGGTGAAAAAGACAAAATATCTAGGTGTAAACCTAACAATGAAAAACATTGATTTGTATAAGAATAATTATGAGAAATTATGGCAGCAAGTTATGCAAGATATTAAAAGGTGGAATGTATTAAATTTGTCACTGCTGGGTAGAATTGCAGTGGTTAAAATGAATGTGTTACCAAGAATAATGTTTCTGTTTCAAACTATTCCAATTGTGAAAGATGTAAAAACATTCAAATGCTGGCAGAAGGAATTGACTAAGTTTGTGTGGGGAGGGAAAAAACCAAGAATTAAGATGAAAATAATGTGTGATGCTAAAGAGAGAGGTGGGTTTCAGTTACCAAACTTAAGGCTATATCATGATGCAGTATGTTTGACTTGGATAGGGACATGGACTATGTTACAAGACAGAAAGTTATTGTCCCTGGAAGGTCATGACTGTAGGTTTGGGTGGCACGCATATCTGTATTATGGTAAAACAAAAATGGACAATATGTTTAAGCATCATTATTTGAGAAGAACATTAATCGATACGTGGGCAAGATATAAAAACTTTTTTTCAGAAGAAATACCTATGTGGATTGTACCTGCAGAAGTTTTAAATCCATCATCTCACTACAAAGGACAAGACTGGTAAAGACTTTAAATTGAAGGAGCAGCAGCAGATGGACTTTGATTATGGCTGGTTAAGGTACAGACAAATATATGATATGTACAGAAGTGATAAAAAATCTGGTTTTAGAGAAAAAAGCAATGAAATAGAACAAATTTGGGAGGAAGATGGGGAAAAAATGATTTCTAAAATGTATAAAGTATTAAACCATTAAAATGGTTTAATGCTGATGAAATGGTAAAGGAACAAATGATAAAATGGGCGATAAACCTAAACAAAGACATTGAAATGGAATCTTGGGAATTTTTATGGAAAAATGCAATGAGTATTTCTACATGTTATAATCTAAAAGAGAACTGTTTTAAAATGATGTACAGATGGTATATGACACCAAAAAAAATTGCAAATATTAGTCAAAATATGTCTAACAAATGTTGGAAATGTAAAAAGAAAGAAGGTTCTTTCTATCATATGTGGTGGACTTGTGATAAAGCGAAGACTTATTGGTCTATAATACATGCAGAAATGGAAAAAATTTTGAAATGTACATTTAAGAAGTTGCCTGAAATGTTACTGCTTGGACTTAAACTAGAAGAGATAAATGTAAAGAAAAGGACAATAATATGGTATATGATTACAACAGCAAGAATGGTGTATGCACAAAATTGGAAAAATGAAAAAATACCAGAAGTGTGGGAATGGTTGAAAAAATTGTTATATATGGCTGAAATGGATAAATGGACTAGAAAGTTGAATAATCTGTACTCAGAGACTTTTTTAGAAGATTGGGAGGATTTGAAAGAATATGTTGAAAAATATTGGGATATGAAAAACTACATTTATACATGGTTATAATAGCATAAAGGAATAGAAATTGAGTATATGAATGTACTAAGGATAATTAGATAATGAACTTGTTTTTTAGAATTATATAAGAATATAGAAAATAAGAATTGGTATATAAGTATTTTAAAGATATATAACCGTTACCAGAAATGTAAACACAGAGATAAATATTACTATTTTGGATAAAGTGGAAAATGTGTTATGCTTCAGATGTGGTGGGAAACCACCAATACAAGATAAAAGCAAGACTATACAAATAGAACAAAATGTTATATAATATGGAAAAAAGGATTTGTATAAAACAAATGTATTAATTTTAATGTTTTGAAAAATAAAAACTTTCTTACAAAAAAAAAGAAATTTCTAGAGACAAACAAACAAGGATGAGTTCAAACAATGGATTGTCTAACTAGGGCTGAGGACAGACTGGCAATCTAAAGCGGGGCAGGCACGCTTCGCAAACGGAGGAAAGGAGCATGTTCAGACATGCGCATCTGTCCGTCGGCTCCGTTGCGTACTTACCCGTCTCCCAGTCGCTTTCCTTCCGCTTTACCCGGACACCGGTTTTTCCCGGTGTTCAGGGGCCTTCCTCCGCATGCCTCCCGCTTCCAAACAGTGTGAACTGGAAGAAGCGGGAGGCATCCGGAGGAAGTGTGAATGCACCGGCAAAAAGTTTTGTGCATATGCGCATATGCGAATATGCGCATATGTGCATGTACGCATATGCGAAAAACATCAAAGAAAAACAAAAAAAGTGCAGCGGCACGCGTGAGCCGCGCGCGCTGGCTATGCGGCAGTCTGAACTCTCCGTGGCAGTCTGAATGCTCCGTATCGCCGCTGATCCGCATTGCTCTGGCCAGTGTGAACGGCCAGCTCCGTGGGTTTTTTCCCCCGCTCCAGTTCCCTCCGCTTTGCCTCTGCTTCAGATTGCCAGTCTGTCCTTAGCCTAGATCTACCACTAGCTTGTAATTTCTGTGCCTTTCACCTTCATCGCACACCGAAATGAAACTTTGGTTCAGTTATAACAGGAAACCATGATTTATTTGTAAATATGGTTAGTTTGTCAAACAGGATTTGGCCTGGAGATGATAATTCAGTCCTGTTTTGCCTGGACAGATGCCAGTTTCAATGCGTTCACCTGTAGCCAGGGATCAAACTAGAATTAAGGCAGGATGTCTGCATTCATGCAAAACGATAGTTGTGATTAGCTGTGGTTAATACAACCAAATCCTGGTTTCAGATCATGGCTGTATGGGCCCAACTAACCATGGCTGGCAGAGTGGCCCCAGGGCAAGGAGGAGGAGGAGGAGAAGGAGAAGAAGAAGGAGAAGGAGAAGGAGAAGAGATTGAATTTATACCCTGCCCTTCACTACCCAAAGGGTTCTCAGAGCAGTTTACAAATTCCTTTCCCTTCTCCTTCTCACCACAGACACCCTGTGAGGTAGGTGGGGCTGAGAGAGCTCTGACAGAAACTGCTCTTTTTCAAGAACAGCTGTGCCAGAACTATGGCTTGCCCAAGGTCATCCAGCAGGTGGAGGAGTGGGGAATCAAACCCGGTTCTCCCAGATTAGAGTCCATGCGCTTAACCACTACACCAAACTGGTTAAGACATGCTGAGACCCTAAGCTATGTCAAGAGGTACCATAGCATTATCCAACAAAATATAAAACTTGAAATTTAATAAGCACAAGAAGAGTAAGCACAAACAACCTTCTTTAGCAGATCATTTTGGGGGGGAAAACAGCTGTTTTCGTCCAATGGCTTTCTAAACTCTTTGGCAACCTCCCCAATGCAATGGTGTTCCGACACACAGGAGGATTCAGTTGGCCCACACCATAAAACACAGATATCAAAATACAGCCCTGTTACTGTTGGAATTGATTCTTCAACCACAGTAACTGATGACAAGGCTTCATCTCTTGCATTTAGATTCAGACATGGCACTGCAATGCATCCAGTGCTGGGAGATTGCTAAGGAACATGTCACAGTGAATTATGAAGGTAGGCATTTGAAATGGAATATCAGGGGCCAGATTTCCCAGCAGAAATGCAAATATCAATTTTGCAGGCTTGATATTTGACCCCTGAAATTGGTATCTGACCTTTGAAATCAGACATCAGATTTTAATATACCTCTCCAGAGAAAATGGGATTATTAGCAAGTCCACCCACCTCTCCACACACACACATACACATAAACAAAAAGAGGAAGACATTTTTTAAAATGTCTGCAAAAATTTACAGGTTTGGCCTCATTCTAACTGTTCTTTATTTTAAACACTATATTCTGCCTTAAAATCCACAATAAGGCCTCGTCAGCTTCGACACCTGCCTTTCATCCAAGAAGCTCACAGTAATAATATACATGTGATTTATTTCATATTTTATTCACAATAACCCTGGAAGGTAGGATAGACTGAACAAGTGAAAAGCTAGTCCAAGGTCAACCAGTGACTGGGGATCTGAACCCAGTTCTGCCAAATCTAAGCCCAACAACACTCAATATATTACACCATACTGGTGACAACCAGTTAAATACAAAACCAAACCCCACAAAACAGAATCAGCCAAAACCCATTCATTAAAACGGCCGCTTGACCAAAGTAACCATAGCCCTGCAAGTGCCATTCTAAACAGAACCATTTTCCACCAGCTGTTTGAGCCCACCACCAGATCGTGAATATGGAAGCAAAACCCATAAGAAGGCCCCCCACTACTGACTGAGAATAACCTGATCCCAAGTAAACATTCACCTAAACTCAGAAGGAGAGAACACTAGGGTTGCTGACCTCCAGGTAGGGCCTGGAAATCTCCAGTTCTCCTGGACAAAATGGCTGTTCTGTAGGGTGGACTCAATGGAATTAGACCACACTGAGATCCCTCTCCAGGGTCCACCCCCAAATCTCCATGGAATTCCCAATCCAGGGGTGTTAACCCTAGGGGACACTGTGAAAAATGGATGCAGAGCGGGGGGGGGGGGGGAATATACACAGCAGGCAACATTCCTTTATAAATACTCCCATCTCAGATCATGATAAGCCTATAGAAGGTCAAATACAGCACTTCCCTTCCTGCCCAGAAAGTAATGGATTCTCACTTTGTTATCTGAATGCAGACAGACCCCAATCTCTTTCGCTTTCAATCTGAACTGCAGCCAAATTTTAAGGTTGGATAACCCCTTTGGGTCTCATTCCCCTCTAGTCCCCTCACCTCTCTGTCTTCTCTTCCCCCCACCCCCTATTATCCCTTTCACATGGTAAGCTCCTTAGAGGAAAGGACCCGCCTGTTTTAGACTGTGAAATTCTGATGGCTCTGCAAAACATGACCAACGAAGCTACCATGCACTATTCAAGAGGAATGGTATTAGCACCATGCCACGTTGGGTTGCTTAGGTGTGGTATGTACTCACCCTGTACCTGGAACAACCTTTGAAAGACAACAGGTCAGTCCATGTGCAACATGAAGCCATGGCGTATTTCAACTGTAGCTAGGGTTCAGCTTGCAGACAATCACTCGGTCCTCATTTATTCTGACAAATCCCAGCTTCAGTGCCTCCACCTGCTTGTTGACCAAGACCCAGTTACTATCTCAGCCCACACTGCAACAGCAGCCAAAAGGACCATGTATGTTTGAAGGACCATCTCCTTCCATATGTTCATGGGCACCAACTATAGTCATCAGACAGCCATCTGTTGGCTATTTCACCACTTAGGGTGGCCAGTTTGGCATCAACCAGAGCACGGGCCCTTTCCGCTCAGGTTCTGGCTCTGTGGAATGGGATCCCTGAGGAGGTGGGGGGGGGGGGGGCTCCCTGTAGATCTTCAGATGTTGTAAGGCCTGCCAGTTTTGTGTACTGGTTAGGAGCACGGACTTTAATCTGGGAAAACCAGACTCTAATCTGGGAGAACAGGGTTTGATTCCCCACTTCTCCACATGCAGTTGCTGGTGTGACCTTGAGTCAGTCACAAGTTCTCTCAGAGCTGTTCTCTCATGAGCAGTTCAAAAAAGAAGAGGAGGAGATTGGATTTATACCTTGCCCTTCACTTGAAGTCTCAGAGAGGCTTACAAACTCCTTTCCCTTCCCCTCCCCACAACAGACACCCTATGAGGTAGGTGGGGCTGAGAGAGCTCTTTCCAGAACTGTCCTTGACAGAACAGCTCTGTCAGAACTATGGTTTTCCCAAGGTCATCCAGCAGCTGTAAGTGGAGGAGTGGGAGTCCATGCACTTAACCACTACACCAAACTGGCTCTCCAATCCAAACTGGCTCTCTCAGCCCCACCTACCTCACAGGGTGTCTGTGGTGGGGAGGGGAAGGGAAAGGAGATTGTAAGCCGCTCTGAGATTCCTTCAGGTAGTGAAGGGCAGAGTATAAATCCAATCTCCTTCTCCTCCTCTTCTGTTTGCCATCATGACACTGTGATGATTCAGTAGGATTTGCCCAAAACTTTATGGTTAAGCCCCTGGTATCATGACTTCCCTTCAGGGTTTTTGCTGGAAGTGGTCCACCATCTGGCATGCCTCCCCCATTTCCTCTTGCCAGCCTTTAAAGTGCCATTGGTGAAGGGGAGCATTGCCAGGAGATCTCCAGCTACAGCAGGAGACCTGATCCCCCTGTTGCCAGCTAGCAGGGTCTTTCCCGCTTCACACCCTAACAAGGAGTCATTTCCTTACACCAAATTGTAAGAATACAACCAAATATACACACAGTCAACCAACCATTAATATGTCCAACAGACATCTCCCCCATCAAGTTTAATCCCAGAGTTACGAACCTCATTCTACATTGCACCACAGGGGGTCAAACTTGCATGTCAGTAGCCGTGACGGAGGAGGCATGCACCAGTCCTGCCTTACCACCACCCTGAGTGGTGAAACCAGTAACTCTCCCTTTGATTTCTGCATATAAAGATGGGGCATGCCAGCATTCCTTTGCCTTTGAGGTAGGAAAGAGTCCTTACTTGGACAGGGAGATTATTAGCAAGAGTCAGTAAAAGGTGAGTGTGGTTCTGACGGCTTAACAGTTTGTCAGGCATCTCTGTAGCCCAGGAAGCCTGAGAGACAGACAGCCAGGATGCCCTGTTTGTACATCGTATGAAACCATAGTTCAGCTTCAGGCCCTGGCTTGAGGTAGCTAAACTGACTATAGCTAATGGGTAGGACTGAACTGAGATGGCCACCTGGCCACAGTTTGGATCACTAAACCATGGCTTCCTCTCATATCTCAACTGAGCCAAAGTATTTTCAGTTGCAGCGGCCAAGGTATAATCACATGGCTAGGTAGCAGCTGGCTACCCAACTCGCAACCACTGTCACCTCCACTTAGTTATAGCCAGTGCTGTTTAACAAGGGGACAAGCTTTTCAACTTTGCTGGCTCCTACGAGCCACCGCTGACCTCCAGTGCGCTAGAAAAGGAGCCATTTGTCTTCCTGCAGCAAAAGTTGGTGCCAGCAGCTTAGCAGTTCATCTTCACTTTGTTTCCAAGAACCCTGGGGAAGATTGAGTGGCCTTGTCCTTGACTTACAGAAGATCGGTAGGACGAAGCTGGAGGACTATTGAGTGGAGACAGACCAGAGACTAGACGCTGAAGTTCTGCCCCCAACCAACCCGCCAGCAAGCCCGCTAACTCTACAACACATGAAGTCCTTGGCAGACTTGTAATTCGTAAACCTATAAACAGAGACCAAAATACATACATCTACACAGAGCCCTTCCATTTGTGTTTAAAACAGCAAGAAAATGACCAAGTGACAAGATCTCGGAGAGGGATGGGGGCTAGGATTCTATTCTGAGCTGCCATCATGGTCTCATCCATTTTGTCCCATTCATTAGCTTTTACAGACTGTCAGCTCTCCCGTTTGACATTCTTGGATGTTGTCAGCTGGTGCCACGGTGTTAAGTAGTTTTGATTATTTGGTGTCAACTCATTTTTAGGTAACAAGCGACACTGGCATTTACATTTTGTTATCGAAGGAGGCACTGCCTCACTCTGAACAATACTTATTAATATGGATCTCGGGTTCATTTTTAGTACTGACCTCCTCCAGTATGCCTCAGTAATGGTGTTTTGGACAACAGGGCGTGAGATTGGGTGTCAATACTATTTCCCACAGACTGGTGCCTACTGAAGCAGGAACTGTAGCGGCAGTTGGTTGAAATTGCTCACAGGAGGGGGGGAAACCTTCCATTACAAAATAAATATTGATTGAAGTGGGGGGGGGGGAATCCTCCAGGGTGGGGTTAGTATGCAGGACCTGCACTTTAAAAAAATCATTAAAAATATATTTTACATCTTTTCAAATTAATAATTTGCAATATGCTTTAATGTTCTGTACAAGACCATTATGAAAAGCCTGTTCCCTTAATAACTAACTGTGTTCTCCCATGCTGCTAGTTACACTTAGAGCTCCTTTCCCTAAACCTCAGTGTAGTACCCCCTTGCTCTCACAAGAGTGATCTTGGGTCAGTCACAGTTCTCTCAGAACTCTCTCAGCCCCACCTACCTCACAGGGTGTCTGCTGTGGGGAGAGGAAGGGAAGGTGATTGTAAGCCACTCTGAGAGTTCTTTGGGTAGTGAAGAGCAGGGTATGAAACAACTCTTCTTCAGGTCCCTCTCAGAAGCCCACATGAAGCATTTGGCTAAATCCCTGCATGCTCACACCGAGCTTTAGCCCAGTTTAATAAACAGACTGCATGTTCTCACATTCAGCCCCTTCTGTCCTCCTCTCTGTTCTTCTCCCTTCCCTTTTGTGGTTGTCTCCAGTTGTTGTGAGGATCTATATAGACCTAAGTACATTGATTGTGCCACATAAGAAATCTGTCCTTATTATATAATTTCATTTTCGTCTGGCAACATTCTATGCTTGCCAAAATCAGTTGGCTGCCTATGTGTCACTCAAGCTGTTCCTGTCCACTGGCTGTGTTGCCTGAGTCTCACCACCAAAATTCTAAAGTTTGCTGTTCCACTCCCCCCAATAACCAGTCGGAACACAGAGGTTATTTGCATATGCGGCCTGATTGGCTTTTGCCTCTAACATTCAAATCAGTTTGCTGTTGCTGTTGGGTCATTGAATGTGGTCCTGAGGTAAAATACATCTCCCAGTCTTCGCTTAAACCATCACTGGAGTTGCTAAAATACATCTCCCAATCTTCCCTTAAATGGTCACTGGAGTTGCCAGTCATCCTGAGGGACCTGGCGATCTCCCAGAAATCACCGTGTTCCACAGCCACAGCACATCCCTACTGAGGTCCCTCTGCACCCCAAACCCTGCCTTCCCCAGGCTCTGCCCCTCAACTCTACAGGTCTGGCCCTCCCCTTAGAATTGCCAGCCTCCAGGCAGCACCTAGAGATTTCCAAGATCAGTTCTCCTGGAGAGAATGGCTACTTTGGGCAATGGACTCTATGGAATTATACCCTGCTGAGGTCCGTCCACACCCCAAACCCTGCCCTTCCTAGGCTCTACCCCTCAAATCTACATGTCTGGCCCTCCTCTTAGTATTGCCAGCCTCCAGGCAGCTCCTGGAGATCTCCAAGATCAGTTCTCCTGGAGAGAAAGGCTGCTTTGGGCAATGGACTCTATGGAATTATAGAGGCTCTACCCCTCAAATTTACAGGTATTTCCCAACCCAGAGTTGGCAACCCTGTAACTGGCTATGGAACCGCTTTCCAGACCCTTGGAACCCAGAAGACATCACGTAGGAGGAGGTGGTTTTCTGCCTTAGCTGCCGTTGCATAACCCCAATTCAACATAAGTCAGGGGTGGAGGGAACCATGCCTGTTACCATGAGGCTGTCATCCCATACTACCCACTTGGGGCAGCAAAATGGCTTGAGACAGCCCTGCCTTCTAGCTAAGCAGAAGGAAATCAACATGGCTTGCCTCCCTCTATTTTCCCCTTCCCTCTGCTGCCCCACCAGCCACAGCTGGGACACTCACCTGGAGCTTCTTTCTAGAGCCTATTGTATTTTTCCCCACAATGGGCCTTAATTCTAGTAAAATAATAAAAAGTATGTCTTTTCCCTGTTCTTTCTATACAATCTGAGTTTCAGTCATGGAGAAAGGGGAGCTGAAATGCTCTGACTAAATAAATAGATATAATTTAGTTATTTTGTAAAAAAAACTATGCTGCCTATCTACCCAGCTTAGGGTCCTCCAGACAGTGAATCAATCA
Organism: Lepidodactylus listeri; assembly: GCA_029233225.1. Taxonomy (NCBI): domain Eukaryota; kingdom Metazoa; phylum Chordata; class Lepidosauria; order Squamata; family Gekkonidae; genus Lepidodactylus; species Lepidodactylus listeri. The sequence continues at coordinate 42,314,386 of JARCFY010000013.1, forward strand.
AAACCATTAAAGTAAACTGTTGAAATGCATGTTTTTACCCAGAAGTTATTTCCACTCAACTGGGCTTACACCTTAGTAAGTATTCTTACAATTGCAGCCCCAGTCATCAAATTCATTAGGAATACATAGGCACTTATGCAAAACAAGACCACTAAGACATCATATTATTTCTATTGGTTTTGCTCATTTCAACAGTAGGATTTCCTTCAATAATTGTGAAATAGCTGGTACTGGTTTTCAAACCTTGGCCCATGACAATGTCTGCTATCACTGAAAGGTTACTCAAGATATAAAACTTGAGTTGCAAAGCCAATGGCTGCTTCAAACATTACTCTTTCTTTTTTACTTGTTTCAAATCATTCAAGCCAACCACAGGGATCACATGAACAAATGGATCTGGTGAGCTACATAACAATGTTTGTAGTCGGTGCAAATCGCCATGATCTTGAGAACTGGAAACCATAGCTTTAAGATCACAAAAGCTGATACCAGGCAATAATCAGTAGTATGTGATGTTTTCTCAGATGAGCATGCATTTGGAAATGGCCCCCACTACCCGGGTGCCTAGAAAAATTTATGGTATCTTCTTGCAAATTCCATTCAAATCAGTGAGGCTTACAGCCACTCTACTATAAACAGGGCTCATTTCATAGCAGGAGCTCCTCTGCATATTAGGCCACACATCCCTGGTGTAGCCAATCCTCCAAGAGTTTACAGTAGCCCCTGTAAGAAGAGCTCTGTAAGCTCTTGGAGGATTGGCTACATTAGGGGTGTGTGGCCTAATATGCAAAGGAGCTCCTGCTATGAAATGAGCCCTGACTGTAAAGCCATCTCAGTCTATTCTACTGTACATCCCGGACCCTAAATAGCCTTTCATTCATTACATCTGGGGGTATCCAACCACACATACCAGCAGCACACATAACCTGCAGTTCCCCCAGTATGCTTGGGGCACTGCACATATTCTCAGTTTCAGTATAGATCTCATGTCCTGAAGCAGAAAACAGTTGTATTGCTGTATTATTGTAATCATGGAGGAAAAAGAATGCAACACTCTGACCTCTGCTAATGAGAACTGATTGAGACTGTAATACTGTACACCGAAGACTGGCACCTCAGTGGCAAGCATCCTATATAACCACTATCAACACGTTATCCAGAACCACCCGCCATACAAGTGGGAGCCATCATCCTGAGACTTCTCTTCCTTCCCACTTGTGAATGCAATTTCTGTGGCTCACAGGCAGGAAAACCTAAAATAGTTTTTACCCATAGAGTAAGTCATTGTAAGTGACATAAAGGCAGGAATGGGGGGACAACTTGCCAGGAAAATACCAATCCCATGTTACTGCCCACTTGCATTGTCATTAGATACACCTGACAAATGGAGGTTCCAAAGTTTGTACAACAATAAATGCACTAAGTCTGTAAGGTAAAGGTAAAGGTTTCCCTTGCTCAAAAGCCAGTCAAATCCAACTCTGGGGGGGCGGTGCTCATCTCCATTTCCAAGCTGAAGAGCCAGCGTTGACCAAAGACTTTTCCCGTGGTCATGTGGCTGGCATGACTAAACACCGGTCTGCAGCGCAGCATCTTAACCTCTGTAAGGTGCCACAATACTCTTCATTGATCAGTTGCACAAGACTGACTGTGACCGCCAGCATTAAATATCCACTGGTGGGGTCTGAACTGGCTGAGACTGAGACTGAAAGAGATCTTGGGGTTGTAGTAGAAGGCTAGATGAAAATGTCAGCCCAGTGTGTGGCAGAGGTGAAAAGGGCAAACTCCATTCTAAGAAAAAATAGCAAAAATATTGAAAATAAAATGTCCAGTACTGTAATATCCTTGTAGAGAGAGCTAAGGTATCGGCTCATTTGGAACACAGTGTGCAGTTCTCATCATTGCATCTCAAAAAGGACATTACAGAACAGTGGGAAAAGTATGAAGGAAGGCAACCAAGATGATTAAGGGACTGGAGGAAAGGCTAGAGGGTCTGGCTGAGGCTTTTCAGTCTGAAAAAAATATGGCTAAGAGGAGGCACAATAAAATTATATCAAATAATGTATGAGGTGGAGAAAGTGGATAGACAGCACCTCTTCACTCTCTTCCATAATACCTGAACCTGGGGGCACCCAATGAAGTTGTTGGGAAATACGTTCAAGGCAGACAAAATGAAAGATTTCTTTATTCAATAAGGAGTTTAAACTGTGGACTTCACTGTCAGTGGAGGCAGTGATGGTCATATGCATAGATAGCCACAGCTTCATGGAGGAGAGGTCCATCACTGGCTAATAGCCATGGTGACTGAAGAAAGCCTTCAAATACAGAGGCAACAAAGGTCTGCTTACTAGTGCTGGCAGGGGAGGGTCTCGGCATCTATGCCCTCTTTGTTTGGCCCTCCAGGGCAACTATTTGACTGCTGTGTGAAACAGTATGCTGGACTAAATTGTCAGAATCTATGGATTCTAACAAGTGTTTTCTGGGCTATATGCTATATTGTGTAGCTATATTGTGTAACCTATCCCTGTATCTGCTATGTAACCATTTGTGATGCTTGCCTGCTATGTAACCATTTGCTTGTTTGTTTGAACCTTGCAATCCACCATACAATGTCCCTTGCCTCTGCTCTTTTATGACCCGAGATTTATGGCCCTGACCTGGCCTGGCTAATGTAACATCTGTCCGGGAGGGTGGCGACTCCAAACCCTGAGAACAATCGGTCTCTCATCCTCCTGCCTCCGCATTCCTTTCCTCCCTGGCGGGGAAGACGAGGACTACTTTCTTATCAACGTGTGAAGGCCTTGGAGAGAGCCATTTGTTATGTGAAAGATGGTTACATCTAAGGGGTCTGGTTTAAGAAGGGAAATTTACTGCTTCACACCTAACCTTTTTCCTGTGGGAAGCAAACGGTCAAAGGACCTTTTAGCCCGCGGTTTTCCCCCCATGTTGATTGGTTACCTATGGGCAATTCAAATTGTGCTGGAGGGTATATTAATCCTGCTTCTATTGTGTGCTTGATCTCTGACAATAATCCGAGGACCTGTAACGACCTGTAATGTAACGATTGGAAATAAAGAACTGTGTTTCATCAACAAAGATCTGATCCTTGACTACACTGAGCAGAAGCCTCACATAAATGGACCACTGATCTACAGTCTCCTGTTCTTATCCTTATGGTGAGTCCCATAGTCCCTATGTTGAGTTTTATATGTACAAGCCAGCTCTTATTTCCAATTTCTAGCCATCTAAGTTTAGAGGCACTCATGAGAAGACAACCTACATCTTTATCTTAAAGCTAACTATCTGTCATATCTGCTGGGATTTCCCCCATCCCCCACAGCATGAGAAAGACCACCTAGCAGGAAATAATTAAAGAACAGGAAAGAAAAGTTTTGCACATATGCAAGAACATCTGGGGAAGTTGCATCATTTCTTTCAGAAAGCACTTCATTCAGTTACTTCTCATTAAATTCAGTCAAACTTCACAGAGTTCTACACTTGGTTAAACTTTATTCTGCCCATTAATAATCTGCACCCGATGAAACTTCAGTACAGGTGCACACGGGTTAGTAATCACACTGTTCTGTTTCACATGCAGATTAGTCTCATGCAAATCTGCATAAATTTGTTATGCATCACAGCAGAAATGAATGCTCAAGCAACTTTTATTTTTATCTAATCAAGAAACTCCTTAATGAAAAAAAGAACAACGGAGTTCATCAGATGCATCAAGGCGGACTCGGGGGACTTTTCCACTCAGCAGGACAATGAACAAGCCTCTTCAGCCTTGAATTTCAAGTGCTGGAAAAAGGATCATTTTAATGGACAAAGCAATTCCTGCCCTTTTATTCCTAGACATACGCACAGCCAAGGACTTCATCCAACATCTAGTCACAAAAGGAAAAAAAACAAAGCTGCACCCACCTGTATTCAAGCAGCTCCCTATGCAGTCACATAACCAGGATCGGAACTCATGTGCATCAGATCATCAAAACCTCTAGGAGGTGGAACATTAGCCTCAGCCTGACTAATGTTTGCTTCAGACACGGGGTAAAGCCAGCTCCTCACCTGGCTCAGTTCCTCCCCTCTCCTGCAGAAGAGCCACAACATTACTTGGAAGTCCAATTCAGTGCAGAAGATAGGCAGATTCCATCACTGCATGGAGAGTCACTTGCGCTTGATTGACACGTTGCTGGATCACATCATTTCAGGCTACACATGAGGGATTCACTTCTTAGAATGTTCCCCAAGGTTAAAAATTCTCTGATAATAGCAGAGTAAGCAAGGAGAAGTGGTAGAAGCATTATCCTTGTTGCGCCAGTTTTCCATCCTCATGGAGTTTTAACGCAAATGAGCATTCAGATCTGGAATTAACCACCCACAGCAGTGCCATCCATTTCACCTCTTCAGTGCTCTACCATCTCATTCAACCCACGTGTATAAATCAGGATAACAGTAGAATAGGCTGTTTAGTGTAGTGGTTAAGAGTGGCGGACTCTAATCTGGAGAAATGGGTTTGATTCCCCACTCTTCTACATGCAGCCAGCTGGGTGACCTTGGGTCAGCCACAGTTCTATCAGAGATGTTCTCACAGGAGCAGTTCTCAAAGAGTTCTCTTGGCCCCACCTACCTCACAAGGTGTCTACTGTGGGGAGAGGAAAGGAAGGTGATTGAAAGCCACTCTGAGACTCCAAGTGAAGGGTGGGGTATAAATCCAACTCTTGTTGTTGTTGTTGTTGTTGTTAATAGGTCAATGTTTTCTCCTTCATGTCCTTTGTGTAACCCCACCACTAGAAGACTGTGGAACTCCCCTGACACAGGAAGTAGAGGCTGAATCAAGATGTTCTGCAACCCTTTTTGGGCCATACCAGGTTCCACCATCAAATCAGTGTCCACAGCTGACAATGCACAACAAACCTTGAAGAAGGAAAACCGCCATTTCCAGCAAGCCTCTTCTGCTAACATGACCCATCTTGGGTTGCTTCCAGACAGTTTGTTCTGCCCTGGCTCTCACAAGGCAGCAGGATGCATCAGAGCATCCACATCACATCCTCATCCTCATCCTCCTGCGGTTTCCTCTCCTTTGCTCCAATGTTCCCAGCAACCTTGGAGTCAAACCAAGTTAAGCCACCTGTAGGATTTCTGAACCTCCCTGCCTTCATCCAGCTCCATTTCCCATCCCTATCGCTTCATGGCTCCAGTTCCCACCATCACCACCAGAGGGCTTTTTGGTGACTTTTTTAAAAAACACAACCCAGTAGTAGGAATATCTCTGTGTAACACTACTGAAAGCTAGCAGAGAAGCCCTCTGGTGGTTCTGGTGGTGCAGGGTTAGGGAATGGCAGAAATTAGAGGACGTGGAGGGAAAGCCACAGAAACACCCCATGTGGGTGCTCCATTGCAGCTGCAAGTAGCTCTGCATTCACAACAGAGATTTCACAATGGGGATTTTTTTAAAAATTTCCCCAATGGGGACCCAAAAAGGCTTACAGAGTTCTCCTGTCTGCCACGTTACCCTCACAACCACCCTGTGAGGTAGGTTAGGTTGAGAGAGTGTGACTGGCTCAAGCAAACTTCCATGGCACGAGTGGGGATTTGAATTTGGGTCTCCCAGATAGCAGTCCAGACACTCTTCTTAACCACTACACCACACTGTGTATCATCCCCACATGGAATCAAACTTAGTGGAGCAGACAGTATTTAAACTCCAATAGAATGTGGGCTTTCAACAGAGATTGCTGCCATCGTAACACAGATGAATAGCAGAAATTGGCCAGCTACTGAAAAGAAACCCTAAGCCCTTTACTTTCCCCTTTGAATGAGAGAAAGGGGTATGCTTTCTGAATAGAGCAATTCAGTACAGGTAGAATTTATGTACTGTACAGATAGGGCACATTCTCTGTCATAAAAAGGGTGTGGAAAGGAAATGGAGGGGAGGGGGGTATACTGTCACGTGAAGCCAGTTTGGTGTAGTGGTTAAGTGCGCAGACTCTAATCTGAGAGAACTGGGTTTGATTCCCCACTTCTCCACTTGCACCTACTGGATGACCTTGGGCAAGCCATAGCTCTGTACCAGCTGTTCTCTCAAGGACAGTTGTCTCAGAGCTCTCTCAGCCCCACCTACCTCACAAGGTGTCTGTTGTGGGGAGGGGAAGGGAAAGGAGTTTGTAAGCCGCTCTGAGACTCCAAGTGAGTGAAGGGCGGGATATAAATCCAGTCTCTTCTTCTTCTCCTCTTCTTCTTCTTCCATTTTAGTTCTTTTTAAAAAAAAATAATAACCCTCCATGCTATGGTTGCAAAACTATCTCAGCTCTGAGCCCATATGAGCTACAGGTGACATCTCAGCCTACTCAGGTCACCAATATTTCTGGAGGCACTACCACCGATGCAATTTTTAAAGGAAAGTGAAGCCAGGGAACAAGCAGCTAACAGCTCAAACAGCTAGCCTCCGTCATTAGTTGTGAAAGAATCAAAGACAGGCTACGCTGAAGCAACAGGTCCTTAACAGGAGGGAATCTGTACATTCACCCCCTTTGAGAAACTGTTTCAGGGAGTGGGGGAGAACAAAATAGCCATCCACTTGTGTCTGACATGGAGATGGCAAGATGAACTTTGATAGAAGAATGTGCCAGAGCACTATGTAATCTCAGGAGATCACAGAAGACAAACTGCAGCCGACAAGCAGCAGCTGCCACAAATTCCCTTTAGACTAAAACCTAAAGAATCGTCCTGATTTACATCCATAGTTCATGCGTGAAGACAGATAGCTTCCTGGACAGGGAAACCTTTCCTGCCAACCAGGACATGCCAAGCCGGTCAGCCGTGCTTTGAGAAAGAAAAACTAGGAGATCTTGAAAGGGAGAGTCCTCCATGGTTCTGAAATAGAAGGGCTGGAACCAGGGGTAGGTGCATTACTCAGGCAGACACATGCAACGTTGAGATGATGAGTATGCAATGCAGCCTGCTTTCAGCCAGCCATGTTAACAACTTTGCAATTAACAGGAGAAGCCCAGAGCCATATAGCAGATGGTTTGACCACTGGACAGGGCTGAGTCCAGGTTTCGGCAGCCCTCAACAGGATGCCGTCCAGCAGTCCTCCCAAGCACTTCTGTGACAGAGAGAGCAGGCCAGCAAACAGCAGTCACTGCTCCTCACTGCCATTGGGTCTCCCTTGACCACTAGAATTTCATTTTAGTTATGGTTTTGTATTGCATTTTGATTGCTGTAAGCCATGTTGGGAGCCCATGTTCAAAGAAAAGTGAGATAATATGTATAAGAATATTTCAAATGAGTGTACGACCAAAACATCCTGGGTGATTTGTTTAGAATCAGTTCTCCCGACAATAGCCCTGAGATAAAAATTTCACAAAGATTTTTCAAACAAACCCCCCACCACCACCACCACCAAGCTGAGCGGTGCAAACTGCAATTCAATCTTGGAGATCAAAAGCTGCACTCCTGGACACAAAGAGATGCTGACATCCCTGCAGAAGCAGGCAGCCATTTTTACAAGGATGCTTATCCATTCCAGATGTTAAGAATCACACTCTGTAGACTGCATTTTTCCCCACAGCTCTTGGTAGATTTCCAGGTTCAGTGAGCCATCTCCTCCTGCACATGCCTAAAATGTAATTGCAGCCCAACGCGGGGGGGGGGGGGGGGGGAATTGGCAGTGTTCTATTGGGTGCAACCCCCTGCAGGCCTGCCCAACAATAAGCTAGGTGCTCTTCTAATTTCAAGGACAGCGCTGGTTCACTGCCAACAGTTGTTTCTCTTTAAACAACACACGCTTTCTAGTGCAGTAGGCTCATTCCACAAAAGGGATTACAAGGAGTGCAAATGATATTGTCAATTTAACATTTGAGGATTAGAAGGCATGTGTGTGAATTTGCATCTAATTGGGAAAGTTGTTTTCTCTAGTCAGTCATGCTAATTCCCTGAGCAAACTTTTGACCCATTCTGCAATCCCAGAAAGGACAGCAGCACGCATGTATCCTCACCTGCCATGGGCAACTTAATAGCATTTGTGGCAGCTAAAGCAATTCCTTGTCCGTGGTGCTGAACGTTGGAGGGCCATGCACAAGGGCATTCAGCTGGACACGGTTGCTTAATAACCCCGGGGTCACAATTGCAGATGTCTACATTAGCCAAAGATTTCAGAGGGCAGCAGATGGTTAGAAAGCCCATACTGAGAAGGCTCTAATGATTTCCAAAAAGGTAAAAACAGCAAGCAGCTTTTTTCCCCCAATGTTTAAACGATGTTCAACATATGGTAAGCCTGATTGAATATTGGAGACAATAATCAAATTATTACAGTGAGATTGGAGAAAACCAAAAAACCAATTAAAAAATACAAGCAAGCTTTATGATAAATAATGGAACTGGAACTCACTCGCAGGAAATAATGCCAGAGCTGCCTGAAAGAGAAGCCAGATGAGAGAGACAAATGAGCATTTTGTCAGTGGGTAGATACAAATCCCACTACAATTTAAAACTTGCAACTTTGGAAGTGCACCTGATGAGTGACATTTCAGAAATTTGTTCAAAATTAAAACCAGTGCCCTGAATACAAAAAAAATGCAAGACACCAATGTTCACTTAATAAAAACAGGACTACATACTGTAAAATTTCAAGGATCATGAGCAATCATGGCACAGTTATATGGCAGAACTCTTCATGGACCTTTCTACTTCAGGCAATAAGTCAAGGGCTTGCAGATCTGCACACTCTCCATGGTAGAGCTACTGAATATGAAACTCCTGCACATGAAAAATAAGTCTGTAAATTGTGATGGCAAAAGGTAGACACCTGTCTCCCCAAGATGCTACTTTACCATTTACATTGAGTTGCATGTAGGAATGTTCAGAACATAAATATTCACCACCTTGCCTGCAGCCTGAAATAGTACAGTCCAGGTAAAGCCAGACCTTCTTGACTGGACCTTAGAAGGCACCATCAGGCTGTGGCCACACGGCTCTTTAAATCTGGGAGCCCTCCCAGTCTTAAAGGGGCTGCAATTTTTTAGTTCAGGTTGGGATGTTTATACATCCCAACCCCCGGCGGCAGGCAGCAGCTGGCGGAGGAGGCAGCAGCGGCGGGTGGCGTGGGTGGGTGTAGGAGTCCCAGAGGAGGTGGCAGAGGAGGCAGCAGCAGAAGCGTGCAGCAGCAGCAGAAGCATGCAGCGGTGGCGGCGGCATACAGTACTACAGTGTACGGCATACACTGCTACAGTGGTGGCGGCGGAGGTCGTTGGCAGCGGCTTTTTGCAGTGGAGGTGGCTGGCAGCGGCGGCACCCTTCCCCAAGCCCCGCTGACCGCATGGTCGAATCCAACTCTAGGGGACGGTGCTCATCTCTGTTTCCAAGCCGAAGAACCAGCACTGTCCCAAGAAGTCTCCTTGGTCATATGGCCGGCATGACTAGACACACGGGCCTGTCAAATGATATCAGCTGCTTTGGGTCTCCATTGGTGAGAAAGGCAGGGTATAAATTAACCTGAAATCAGCATAAGTATGGTATAACGGTTAGAGTGTCAGACTAGGATCTAGGAGACTCAGGTTTGAATCCCCACTCTGTCAAGGAAGCTCGCTGGATGATCTTAGACGAAGAAAAAAAATGGGCTGCACCTTGAGCCAGTCACATAAATTCAGCCTAACCTACCAAACAGGATAGTTATGAGAATAAAATGGAGAACAGGGGAATGACGTAAGCTGCTTCAGGTCCCCATGGAGGAGGAAGGTAGAGTATAAATGGAGTAAACAAATAAATGCTTTGCCAGAAAGTCAGGTAAAATGTATCTTACTTAGGATCAACACCCCAAAAAGTCCCATCGGCTGTCCCCAGCAGCCTTAATTGAGATAGTATCGTCTGGCACACATTTCAGTCTAGCAAGCATCGACAGGTTGCTGCCATTAGACTTCATGTGACCCATTGCCAGGCCCATAGGCCCATTTCATCGGGGCCATTTAACTCCCTTAGGGGGCAGGTAAGTTAAGTTAATTAAAGTTAATTTATGTATAGTCAATTGAGTTAAGGTTAAAAACAAGGTTACACAAACAAATGGCTAATCAGGCACCAGGGCAGCAGGCAAGCGAGTGGCTGGTTGCGGCAAGCCCGGCTCTGGCCACTCGCCAATGAAGAGCAGCACCCACCTTCATGGGGCCCAGCCCACAGCACAGTGACAGCTCCAGCAGCAGCTTCAGCCACTTGATCAAAAAGTCAACCATGTCCACCATACTGCCCCGGAAGACAGGGGCGCTGGGCCTGAAGATGCTGTGAGGGCTCTGCTGCAGCAGCAGCAGCACTTGGTAGTGAAAGGACGAGGAGGCACTGGGCCAACACCCCCAGCCATCACAAGCACTGTGGTGGCCTCACACCAATGCCGCAACTGCGAGTTCATCCCGGCTAAGTCATTGACCTGCTACCAGTGGGAAGGTGAATCCGAGGCTGGGCACATGGCCTTCTCCACAGCCACGCCCAAAGGCCATTCCCACCACCACCCAGTGGCCTTGTATTCTGGGGTAAATGGACAGGCAGGGGGGAGGAGGTGGAGATGACGGCCTATGAAGGAAAAGCAGGAGGAGGAGGAAAAGGGACCACAGGTGGGTTAACGTGAGGTGCCAGAGCACACAACTACCAGCCCTCCTGGTATGACTTAATAAATATTTGTTAAGAATGCTTTCTGGTGTGGCTTTTTGTGGGGTGTGGCTTTTAATTAAGGGGGTGTGGCCCTGAAATGCCCCACTGTGGCTACGGGCCTGCCTGTTGCTGTAGTCCATGGCAGTTTTTCTATCAATGAGAACAAAGCCCGAGAGGACAAACAAATTGCATTTTAGCCATCACTGAAAAGGATATTCATGAAGTCACAGGTGGTGTAAGGAAGCAGCATCATGGTCCTGTCAGTCCACCCATCTACACCCATTTAGCACCACCCTCAGTAATCTCTGGCCATTCTCAAACTTAAGAGAAAAAGATCTTCAGTAATAGTATTTCAGAACACATACGGAGTGCCTTTACTTCTCACACTTGGAATGACAGCCCCCTCCCAAATCACTGAAGCTATTTGAAGCCAATAGGACAATCCCAGGCTTGCAAAGCCTCGCCAGCCAAAACTACAGCAGCAAAGAAAGTCAGCAGCTCTTAAGGAGCAGACAGTGGGCCAGAAGAAGCTTTCAGGAGGATGCTATTATGGCGCTGAATATTTACCATCTGCTCCAGTCGAGGATAAAGGGACTCAAGCCTCAAAGCTCTTTCAGCTGCCTGCCCCTAGAAGTTTTTTAGCAATGCCAATAATGACATGTGGCGTGAGTCAGGTTATATCACAGGAGGCCACAGCGTTTGATTAAACTTCCACTGACAAGAGAAAACGACAAGGGCTGTCTTGGATCACTTGCAACATTTAAAGGAAACCTGCTCTTTTATTCTTTGCAACAAGTAGCAAGATTGAAGTATATAGGAGCTGATGTTCTAAGGCACCCTTAAGAGTCTTTGATCTGGAAAGTAATTTTGTTTTGCCATAAAAACATATGGATATTACATACTGGGAATAATACATACCCATTAATCCACAGTGTGCATTAGCACATATTATTATAATACCAGTGATTATACAAATGTGGGTATGTCTGTGTGTGTATATAAGACTATTTGCTATGGTCAGTTACCAGCTGTCATTACACCAAATCCAGCTATGACAGAATAGTCCCTTGGACTTGCTAAAAGGAAACAACCAGTAGTAAGGGAGATAACAGAGCATTCAACTAAGCCCAGGGGACACCACAGGTTTATTGAAGTCCCATATTCATTTTACATTGGATTATTGTAATGTGCTATACTTTGGGATGGATATGAAGACAAGCAGGCAGAAATTACAGCTGGTTCAGAATGTGGCAACCAGATTGTTGTCAGGGGCTGGCCAAATGGGAACACAGCTGTCCGTTTGCTTCCAAGTTCAATTTAAGGTGCTGATTATGACCTTTGTGCTTCAGGGTCCACAGATCTGAAGGACTTTGTCTCACCCACACCTCTGAGAGCCTGTTGCCACTTGCTTATGTCCCCCCCCCCCCTTAGGCATCAGCAAGAGTCCGTACCTTTTCTAATGTGGTTCCCACTGTATGGAAAGGGGTCCCTGAGGAGGTGAGCAGGGCACCATCACTAGAAATCTTCAGGCAGTGTTTCAAGGACATTCTATTCACCAGAGCCCTTAATGGGATATAGACCACAGCCAGTTATCTTTTTTTTGGGGGGGGGTAATTTGGAGTTTGATTTTATTCTGCATGTTTTAAATTTTGATTCACCACCTTGACCCGCATGGAATGGCTGGATATAAGCATTTTACTAAACAAAATAATAACTCTGATCGGCAATATCACAGACTTGGAAAGATAACTGAGCCCTTGCCTGGATCACTATAATTGCTGCAACTCCCCAACCTGCTTTGATCTTAGATACCTTAATGCAATGGTGAGAAATTCTCATTGTGTTGATCAAACAGCAAGTGGCCATAATATGCCCAGTTATTCATCCCATGGATAACCTGCATGAAGTTGTGCTCAAAATTTGTGCCCTTGGTTAAAACAGCAGACATCAGCAATGTTTGTTTAAAGAGAACACCAACCCCATAACAGATTGGCATTGTTCCTGTGGTGATAAAGCCTCCAGTACCAGCTGTCCTAGGGTATTCATAAATGTCCTGAAGTAGTCAAGGAACAAAATTCTCAGAATGTATGGTGTCTAGCATGAGGGAAGGGACAGTTGTAATTTTGCCTGGGATCACAATTTCATATGGGTCCTACACACAGGAATAGCTTGGATTCACAAAGCCAAGGCCAAGAAGTAGGACCGTAAGACAAGGATCAATGAAGAGGAAAATGGCAGAGCTGATAGGAAACTAAGTGGGGAGCAGGAACCCAATTTCATATATTGATTTGAGCTACTCAACCAAATCTTTTGCTGCAGGATTCTACATCCTTTCAGTTTGCATGATGGCAACAGAAGATGGCAGCATTGCAAATGTTTGCAGAGCTTTATGATCTTCATCTCATACCATTTCTCAGCACCCAACATAAGTTAAGGTATTGTTCTCAGCTTACAAATGTAGCACAGAGTTAACAAGGGCAACTTGCAAGAACAAACCTCTAAACTGATAGATCTCAAACCCAGAACCCAGCACACGTCCTCACTGTATAGCATATGTATTCATTCTACTATTAATGAATGCTGCACAAATGTTAACTATAGTGCTTTATACCATGACAAGAAGATGAATAAAGTGGGGCGATCATGATGAAAAGATTCTAAGTAATCATCTCTCGTGTTATATGTTTCAAGTGTTCCAAGTGCTTTACATTCATCTCCTTGCAACATAATTCATTAAAATTTTACCCCATCTTTCCTTCAAAGACCTCAGGAAGTAGCACACTTGGCAAGTTTCTCCACTCACTCCCACTTTACCTTCAAAACAATGGAAAGGGATTCTTCATTTGGCATTCATTGCCATTGTGCATGCACAGGAGATGTGCAGAAGCTGAGCTAAGCCTATGAGAATTCTGATTTGCCAAAGGCTACCTAAGAAGATCCTGACTGAAGCAAAGATTTGAAACAGAAAAACACGAAGCTGCCCCATATGGTCCACCCAGCTCAGCATTGTCTCCTCTCCCTGGCAACATCTCCCAGCTCTCAGGATGGGAAAGGTCTTTGCCGACACTTGCTTTCTTGAGATTCTATAACTGGGAGCACCCTGAACCTAGGACCTTGTATGTCCAGAGCACATGCACTGCCATGGCTCCTGCTGGAAATTCCCAGCCTATACAGATTGCCATCTTGGTCCATGCTCTCTCAGTTTTTAATGAATTTGCCCACTGGAAAAATCATGAACATTTATGAGATTGCTGTATGTAAATTAAGGAAGCACTTTGGTTTCTAAAAACTGATCTCGCGCTCTGTAGCTCCAAAAGCATGACAGTATGTTCTAGCTTGCTGTATCTATGGAAATTTAATTCAGAGCAAAGGTTAAGATTAAAGCATCCACAGCATCAAAGCCACATCAACTGCTGCCTTCAGCCCCTGTTTTGACAAGCCGTCTGAATGGGTATGCCAATGAGCCCAGTTTGCTAGATAGCTAGATACCAACGGGGTTGCTGGGTGTGTGTGCACGTTTTTACACATTAATTAAATGTGCAGGTGGTTAAGACTGGCAAGTTCTACAGTAAGTGCCAGCTCCCTTTCAGAGCCATTTTAAGTGATGGAGTATCACCAACCAGCCTGTCACTCTTCAGAAAAATGCAACACTTGGATGACAGTTGTCTCAAGCAATAGCAGATGGAGTTCTGATGAACTGGGTTCTTTGCAAAGAAGTTTTTCTCCTCGTGGATTCAAGGAATCTTTGAGAATACAAGAATCGAGAAGTGCAGATAAAGGGTTCACTTAATTCAGTGCTATGTTTCTAATAGCCAGCCAGCAAGATTGCCCCCCCACCCCAGGCAGGCATGAAGCTAATGGCTTCCCTCTGTCTGACTCCAGCAACCAGAGGTTCCCTGCTCTTGGAAGTTCCTTTCTCCTCGGCATCCCAGAACCCAAAGAGAGCAATAACAATATAAAAACAATTTGATGGAACATTAAAACAGATATAAAAGTACATTAAGAGCCAAACTAAAAGCACTGTAAGCCCCCACTAGCAAGGTAATTTCCCCTTTGCCCAAGCTGTCTTAAAAGCTCTTCAGAATAGCTCTTAATGCCTCGGTGGAAAGTCAGGAGGGTGAGAGCCCCTTAATGTCTTCTGGGAACCCAGTTCCAGAGGCACTGGGCAGGCACTGGAAAAGCCTGAGCCTGAACATGGCAGAACGTACTTTAGACAATGGGAGTAATGATAAAAGACTCTGCTGGAAGAGCAAAATTGCCATATGGGAACATGCAGAGAAAGTACGTGAGCTAGCACATTGCAGGGGAAATGGAGGGGGAGGCACCATTACACTTTGCAGCTTCTTTAGCAAACAAACCATTGCAGTCTTCACCTAGATTGTGCCGGAAGTGGTCCTGTGAAATAACTCAACCCATTCCAAATCCCAGTGCTCCAGTGGGAAGGAACTCCTGTACAAAAGGCTCAAGTATGTGGGCCCCTAGTCACAAGGATGAGCATCGACACCTTGAATTAGACCCAGAAACTAATCAGTAGCCAGTGAAATGACCTCAGAATAGGGCTGACATGGTCCCACTGACTAGCTTCGGATAACAAGTGGTCTGCCACATTTTGCATCAGCTGCAGCTTGCAGACCATCTTCAAGAGCAGCTCTGTGCTCATAGTGTTACACTAATCTATCCTTTAGGTTCCTGAAGCATGCATAGATGAGGGTGGCCATTTAGCAATCATGGGTAATAGTCCTGGATAGTTTAGATGGCTAATAGAAACTGCACCCATGGCAGGAAAAAGGGTTGAGTTTCATCCCACGCAGATCAAAACCAGTCCTTCCCCATACACTCCCTCTAAGCTGTGGAGTCTTATGAGCAAAAATTCTACTTTGTGAGCTACTGGCATTAAAGTTGTGAGCGAGCAATTTGGCTATTGCATAAATTAGTTTGCTCTGGAGCCATCCTTCCTGAGCTAAGAAAAAATTGTGTGAGCCAGAAGCTAAAAAACTAGCTCACACTAGCTCACACTAACTCAGCTTAGAGGGAACACCAGTTATTAGCCCTCAAAGGGAAAAAAGATGGGCCAAAGATGTGTGCCGGTCTTTCTCCCCTTCTGGGGCTAATAGCAGTGCAGGGAGCAGGGTTTCAACAGGTGGACATGGAGCAGCCCAGACTGAATGAGGGCCATACAGGCCTGAAAAGAACTTTTTCTAAAAAGGCATTGGGAAATCCATGATATCTGCCTCGCTTCGTTTGACCCACAGAGAGCAGCAAGCACAGCCTTCAGCAATGTGCAATGGCGGGGAGAGGAATACTAAAAGTGTCCCTCTTTTCTCGTGTGAATGGATGGAGAGTATACAAACTCCTGGAAACAGGATCACCCCTTATTTGGCCACAGATGGGAAAATCTGTCATACAGATATGGGAATGTGGAGGGGTAATTCCCTCATTCCAAACCAAAGGCTTTGCTATCACTCACATCCTGCCTCTTTATAAATCTGGTAAAGGTAAAGGTTTGCCTTGTGCAAAAGCCAGTCAAATCTGACTCTAGGGGGTGGTGCTCATCTCCATTTCCAAGCCAAAGAGCCAGCGCTGTCCGAAGAGGTCATGTGGCCATTATGATTAAATGCTGAGGCACACGGGATGCTGTTACCTTCCCACCAAAGCGGTACCTATTTATCTTCTTGCAATTTCTTCCTTTCAAACTGCTAGGTTGGCAGGAGCTGGGCCGGAGATGAGAGCTCACTCTGTCACACAGCATGCAGGTCTCGAACTGCCGATCTTCTGGTCTGTAGTTCAGCATCTTAACCACTGAGCCACCACAGCCCCTGGATTTGGTACCTGCATTTATTTAGCTCCTCTTCCCCTTCCCCATCTACCAAGGAGGGATGTTGAAGGAACAAGAAGCCAGTATGAACACTCAGCAACCCCTTAAAATATACAGAAATTTTAAACCAGCTATGAAGCTTAGTTTTGTAATGCCTGGGAGGCACAAGACTCTTGAGAACCTAATTTAAAACCAGCCAGGTGACAAACATATCTGACAGCACTGCAAGGGAGAGGGGGTGGAACTCGACCAGCCTCAGGATTGGAGCAATCATCATACAAGACCCTTTATTCATCTTCTAACCTGGGAGAGGCAGGGGCTTTAGACCTTCTTGGGCAATCAGTGCAAAGTGAGAATGGGCCATGAGTCTCGCACTTCTTCTCCTTGCTTGCAACTCTAAGCGTCTCTGACAGTGTTAGTGCTGCAAGGGTATGGGTAAGCTAGGTGGGCTGGCAGTGGCTACTGAAGACTTGTTTACTGCTTCAGAGCTACAAGGTTTTGGCTTGGCCTTTAGTGGTTGTGGCATTTGGACAAATGCCCAGCTGTGCCACTGTGCCCAGCTTTGGGTGGGTAAGAAAGCAGGCACATGAAACAAATTCTGCTAACAAACTAGAAACTACATCTGTTGACTGATTTTATTTTTTCCCCAGTCCTCAAAATAAGACACACTTTAAAAAACTACAAGGAAACCAAATTAAATCAAAACCAACCTCTTAAAACTAATTCCAAACACTCAAAAGCCAGACATATTTTTAGCTGATTAACTATCAGCTTTTCTACTAATTAAATTTAAACACACTTGTATAGAACCCAAAACCTTAATACTTACCTCTCTGTAAGGTAACAGAGGAAGGAGATTTTTGTAAGTTACCGTTTCTCTTTAGAAGGAAAAGCCAGCACTGAGATTTCTTTTCGTTTGATGGGGAGTCAGAAGAGCCTCTCCCTGTGACCTTAATGCCCTGGCAAGGACATATGGAAGAAGATGGTTCTTCAGGCAGTCCAGGCCTAAGCCAGGTAGGGCTTTAAAGGTCAAAATCAACACCTTGAACTGAGCTCTGGCGTGGATCAGTAGCCAGCATAATTGCTGTACGATCAGGGTCACATGCTCCCAATAGCTGGCCCCAACCAGCCGTCTAGCCACAGCATTCTGCACTAGCTGCAGCCTCTGAACATTCTATCCCACTGTTGCCCCCCCCAAGCACCAAGAATACAGAGCATCACTTGCCCCAGACTGAGAGTTCCTATCTACACCTTGTGACTAATAGCCACTGATGGATCTCTGCTCCATATGTTTATCTAATTCCCTCTTGAAGCCGTCCATGCTTGTAGCCGCCACCACCACCTGTGGCAGTGAATTCCACATGTTAATCACTCTTTGGGTGAAGAAGGACTTTCTTTTATCTGTTCTAACCCGACTGCTCAGCAATTTCATGGAGTGTCCACGAGTTCTTTTATTGTGAGAAAGGGAGAAAAGTACTTCTTTTTCTACCTGCTCTATCCCATGCATAATCTTATAAACCTCGTCATCCCTCAGCCATCATTTCTCCAAGCTAAAAAGCCCCAAGAGCTTCAACCTTTCTTCATAGGGAAAGTGTTCCAACCCTTTTATCATTCTCGTTGCCCTTTTCTGCACTTTTTCCATTGCTATAATATCTTTTTTGAGGTGTGGCGACCAGAACTGTACACAGATTTATACAGGGGCATTATGATACTGGCTGATTTGTTTTCAATTCCCTTCCTAATAACCCCCTGCATAGTGTTGGCCTTTTTCATTGCAGTCGCACACTGTCTCGACATTTTCATTGAGTTACCTATTATGACTCCAAGATCTCTCTCTTGGTCAGTCTCTACCAGTTCGGACCCCATCAATGTGTATTTATAGTTGGGATTTTTGGCTCCAATATACATCACTTTGCACTTGGCCACATCAAACCCCATTTGCCATGCTGATGCCCACTCGCCCATCCTCAACAGATCCCTTTGGAGTGCCTCACAATCCTCCCTGGTTCTCACCACCCTGAACAACTTCATGTCATCTGCAAATTTAGCCACTTCACTGCTTACTCCCAACTCCAAATCATTAATAAACAAGTTAAAAAGCTTGGACTGAGTACTGATCCCTGTAGTACCCCACTGCTTACCTCCCTCCACTGAGAAAACTGCCCATTAATACTCACTCTCTGTTTCCTTTTAATTAGCCAGTTTTTGATCCACAAAAGGACTTGTCCTTTTATCCCATGACCATTGAGCTTACTTAGGAGTCTTTGATGAGGAACTTTATCAAAAGCTTTCTGGATGTCAATGTAAACAACATCTATTGGGTCCCCCTTGTCCACATGTTTGTTTACTCCCTCAAAGAACACTAACAGGTTAGTGAGACAAGATCTTCCCTTACAGAACCCATGCTGAGTCTTCCTCAAGAGATTTTGTTCATCAATGTACCTACTAATTTTTTCCTTAATAATGGTTTCCACCAACTTACCTGGTATCGGCATCAGACTGACTGGCCTGTAATTTCCCAGATCTCCTCTGGAACCCTTTTTAAAGATAGGAGTGACATTCACTACCTTCCAGTCCTCAGGAATGAAAGCAGATTTTAATGAAAGATTACATATTTTTGTCAGGAGATCCACAAGTTCACATTTGAGTTCTTTCAGAACTCTCAGATGTATGCCATTCGGGCCTGGTGATTTATTTGTTTTTAAGTTGTCTATCAGTCGTAGGACCTCCTCTTTCATCACCTCAGTCTGACTCAGGTCTCTCGACACCCCTCCCAAAATCAGTGGTTCTGGAGTGGGCAAGCACTCCTCATCTTCTACAGTGAAGGCAGAGGCAAAAAATGCATTCAGCTTCTCAGCCATTTCCCTATCATCCTTCACTCCACCTTTTACCCCTTGGTCATCCAAGGGCCCCACTGCTTCCCTGGCTGGTTTCCTACTTCTAATGTATTTGAGGAAAGTTTTATTGTTGGTCTTTATGTTTTTTGTTATATGCTCCTCATATTCCCTTCTAAGTGTTATAGCATCTAAGTGTTATAGCAGACACACCCCAAGTTGTACCACATAATTTTTGGAGAAAGTTGTTTCACATGTGTATTTTCACTGCTACATTGGTAAGATGGAGTTTATAGCTCAAGGTTCTGACCAGGGTAATCCCAAGGTACTTAAATGTATGGTTGTGTGTAAGTCGGGTGCCATTAAGGTGGACATTCAGTTCATGGTTGGCCACACTGTTACTGAGATGGAAACAGGAACACATTGTTTTTCCTGGACTTGGGATAAGCTGCCATTTATAGTAGTAGTTAGCCAGAATTTCAAGGTCCCTAGTCAATATTTCCTCAGTCCTTGCCACTGATTTATGCCTTACTACAATTGCCATGTCACTGACATAAGCAAACTTCCTGGATATCATCTCAGAAACATCGGGGCAAGGACTGAGCCTTGGGGTAGACCATTATTCAGTTTCTTTTGCTTGCTGATTGACTGACCCATAATTACTTAGAAAGTTCCATCACTCAGCACGTTATACAGGAGTCAAAATAATGTTCGGCAGGGGGAAACTTATAAAAACTTGTACAGCAGACCATCCCTCAAACATGTGTCATAAATGGCAGTCAGATCAACAAAAACTGCTCATGTCAAGACACTTCTGATACCTTTCCTCAATGAAAGAGCTGAGAACCTGGTCTTCACAGCTACAAGGAGGGTCTAAATCCTGCTTACTCTACAGGGATATATTTGTTAATTTTGTCACTGATTCTGTTCAGGATTAGCCGATCAAGGAATTTGTAACAGGAGCTCAGAAGGGAAATAGGTCTAACTTTCCACCAGATGTTTTGGTTTTCCAGGTTTCAGAATAGCAACTATCTTTGCTTTCTTGAATCCCCGAGGAGTCTTTTTGTTCTCGTGATGTTGGAGAGAAATTTTGCAAGCCATTTCTTAGTGAACGTGCCACTGTTGATCAGGAATTTATGATGGATGCAGTCAAAGCCTGGTGCCTTTCTGCTCTTGATGTCCTTCAGTGCCTTGAAAATCTCATCAGCCCTGAAACCCCCTGACAGCTCACAGTCTTCATGGCAGGTGCATTTCAAAATCTGGAGTTCTTTTTTTTTTTAATCCTGATTGTAAAATCCCAATCCTTTGGAGTGGCTCTACAAAGAAATCAGAATACTGTGGGTATTGGTTGTTCTTCAGTTCTTCAGTCCACCCTTCTGATCCCTGCAAGGATTCCGTTAGTAGCACAATTGGAGATCTCTACAGGAGCATGCCACTGTGCCCAAAACAATACTTTAAAACAAAGAGCATTTTTGGAGGGGAAAAGACAGCTCCAATTAAAGAGGCAGCTCAGGATGCCAGAGACTCTGACCCTGCCTTGACTTTTGCTCTTTTCATTTTGCAAAGAATGCCTCCCCTAATCTTTTGTCTTTCTGCCCATGCTTTCAAGCTCAGTAATTGCTTTAGCAACCGCTCTGCCGTGCATCCTCACTGGTTGCCTTATATTGGCAGTATCCTTCTCTTCTTTGGCCTCAGAGTCTGTGACTTTCTATCGGTTCTTATTTGGGAGGACATATCGAGCAGAAGAACACGCTGTTTTGCATCCAACTTTCAGGTCTGGTGCCCAGCAATTCCTCCAGCTATATGGGAATTGGAGCAGCAGTCCAAGGGTGTATAGTCTGTGTAGGAGCTATTTTGATTCCATCTAGGCCAGGCCAATGGACCAACAATGATTCATTCCCTGGAGACAACAACACAGGCTTTACCTAAACCGCAATTGTTTCCATTGACAGAGTGGAGTCAGCATTCACAAGCAAAGGCAGACAAAGCCACAGAACTGAGGAAGTGGGTTCGCAACATAGGCCTCCTCCGTAAGACAGTGAGTGCCTCCCCTATTCAACAGGGATACACCAGCTGCAACCAGTGCTGAACTTCTAAAACGCCCGCTGCAGTCACAGTGTCTGAAATTAGAGCTCTTCCCCATCCCCAATGCATTGGGGCTTGCTAGTTGGGAATAACTAAGAGGCACTTTGCACATGATCAATATCCCAGTACTAGGGTTCAGGCCTGGTGCCAAAAATAGAATTGGGGGCAACGTTTCTCATATAATTAAGCCTCAAAGTCTCCTATCAGCCAATCCCCTTGTGGTGGATGAGACCCACATTAGGCTTCAAGATCAAGATATTGAGCTGCTTCATACGTTACATAGCAGGTGGGTCTCTCCAGAGTCTTCTGGTCAAAGCAGACAACAGCACTGATCTTGCCATATTGTTTAAAGTTTAAATTGGAGCTGCCTGCAGCTGTAATTCAGCCTGGGGTCCATTCAGGAAGGGGAAAGGGAGGTTGACACTGTCATCCATGCTTTGCTTAGCAACACCTCCAACTCACACAGACAGAGATAACCCTACTAGAGCCTTGGGGGGGGGGGAGAGATGTGCAAGGGGAAAACACATAGGTTTGGAAATATTAGAAGCGCTTGTCTCTTCTCATACAGCCCTGATTCACACTTATAAGGTGTGTTTGTGTGTGGGTGTTCTTAAATGGTCCCTTGAGTTGATGCAAACAACCATTCAAGCACATTTTCACCCAACATAAAGGGAAATGGATGCTGTGGACCATGTCTTCTTTCTCTATCAACTTTTATGGCCTTGCTTACCCCTATTACATCCCGTTATGACATCCCAGAATTTTCCAAAACAGATCAGATAAAAAAGTAGTTAACTGTTTAGTCAGTTTTGACTGACTTCATTCGTGAGACAACACGGATTTGATGGGCTACCCAAGGGCCTGCCAAAGCTAAGTACTTGCAAGCAGAGGAGAAACAAACTCAACTCATAGGATACTCTGCTAGCAGGATGTTCCCTACTTCCTCCCTTGCCGAATTCATCCTAAATTACTATCCCTTTTGTGTCCAGGCATCCTGAAAGCAAAGTATCTAAAGACAAAGTGTACACATAACATTCCTAATCTCATAGCCATGGTTAAAGAAATCATCAGCAGGCCACAGACTTGAACACTCTCATCACCTCCTCCCTTTTTCCTCCCTGACACTCAGCATAATGTTATGTGAGCAGAGTCATTAAGCAAGGTTAATCCTAGCCACAACAAATCTTAATCAGAATGTGCAAACCAGGTACAAACCCTAGGTTAAAAGCTAGCCGTGGTCAGCAGTAGTACAGATTTAGTATTGCATCAAAGTTAATCCTGGGAAGGTGAAATAAGCGAGATATATAACCAAAAGGGAAGCTGGTGGGCAACTGCTCTTGATTTTTAACCATGGTTATATCTACATATGTGCCCCTTCACTTCTTGTCCCTGCTGTTCTCCTGCTGGCTAGAAACACAGGTGGTATCCTCTTCAGAGTCACCATAAACTCAGCTGGTAAGTATGGAACACTTTATTTCTTCTCTCCGAGGAGCCCACAACAATGTATCTTAAAGTGAAAGGGCTTCACTAATTTAAGATTAACACAGGGAAGAGATTAGCCCAGCAACACAGCGACATAGCTGAGAAGCTTTGTTAATTTGCAAGATTACATTTGGCATATGATGCACCCCTCTCGAGATACTCTTTAGCACTTCCCTCTGCAGTGGGATTTAATTACTTTAACAGCTCATGAATGAATATTTAACCAATCACTAGCTATTGCATACTCTAAAAGAGTGGCAAGAAGAGGAGGAGGACTTGAGTTTTATCGCTGGGCTATGGAAAACTGCTGGAAATTCATTGCTTTAATATTAAATTGTGCATCAGAGGATTTCTTTATTTTCTGTAGCCACCAAAAGAAAAATCAAATAATGATAGGAGGCTGCTTTGAAAATGGAAATTAGCAGTCTACTCAGCCCTGTTTTGGCTAGAGGTGGAGAGGGGGAAATGTAATGGAATTTTACAGTACCAGTCAAAAGCCTTCTTTTTAAAAAATTGGAGATAAATTGGATCCCCTAGTTAACCTTTGTGAAACAAAGAAGGTGAACATGTAAGGGGAGGGCTTCTCTTTAAAGCAGTGACACAGAGGTTCTGTTCTGATGCAATGCTTCCTGGCCACAGTTCAGAGACAAACAGTAGTACCTTGTGGGATTGTGAGCCCTTTCCCCCCATATCAATTAGTTCTTCAATATTAGTCACCACAGTATAATTGCATCTGTAGAAGCTAATGCTAGCTGTGATTCACTTTAACCCAGCATTTTAATCTAGATTGCAAACTGCGCTTTACTGATGGCATACAGACGTCATCTAGATGGGATGCAGGGTTTTCATAATAATTACTAAGGATCTGCTATCCTTCAGTCCCCACATTCACCAGCAAGTATGACAAGTGGTTTCCTGCCAGCCCTACCTGCCAAGGATTATCTCTCTGTGACCTTCTTCCAGGCTAGTAGTAATAACAGAATGCCTGTAAACACATACACATCCTCGGAGAAAGTGGGGTTTCTATCATGGTGGGACCCATGTTCTTTGACAATTGCTGTCTTGCATTTCTGCTTACTCAAGAGCTCAAGTGCAAGCAGAAATTCTGCACTTGATCCAACCCACTGAATGGATCTCGAAACTAGCAGACATATTTGGGCTCCTTAGTGACCTGAATTTGCAGAGGCAAGGTCCGTTAACCTTCTGCCTTGCAACTAAGATAAAGGGTTTAATAAATAACTTAGTTGTCTGGAAGAAAAGAGTTGAGAGTATATTTGATATGTTTCCTTGCTTTTTGTTGTTTATATTTTAAAGCCATAGCAATTTACTTTCAATAATGCTGCTGCAACTTTCTATGTCTTCAAAACTTACTGTAAATTATAACTATAATAACAGAATATCTATAAACATATAAATATCCTTCTAGGGAAAAGTGGGCTTTTTGTTTCTATCATGATGGACCCAGCTTTTTAAACAGAGTGATTGATGGGATATAAAACACGAAAGGCTGAGAATCAATGGTTTAAAATATAACCAGGGTTAGCATTAGCCCTGCTGTAAATGTAAATGACTACTGCTGAACTGGTAAAAGGGGAAGAAAAGTACTTAAGAGAAATTCCTATTTTCTTCACCAAGGACAAGAGATCGGGGTGGGCAGGAAATGTGATCAGGTTCTTATTTTAACATCACTTCATGATGAAATAAGTTTACTTTTTTGAAACAGTTGTTTAAAACCTCATGTTCAAAGAGCAAAACCCACCAGATTCCACTCCAATACAATTCCCTCACATAAGCATGTGATAAAGTAACTTCCAGTAAACAGAAGTATTTCTCAGTTGAACTTGTTCTTTGTAATCAGCCAGCATGGAAGAAAAGCAGAAATTTAAGCAGATAATTGTCCCCAAGCAAGCTCAAGTCCTCTAAATCTATAGCCATGCATTCTCACCCTTGTTTGCTATTCCACGCATTAATTTACTCTCTACCTAGGCACATTTCAGCAATACTTTAATTCACAGGCTGCCGATTCTCTTTAAGTCATTATTACTTTCTCAGAATTGTTCCCTCCACAGCTACCGCCAAGCAAGTGTGCCTATGAAAAGATATTTAACACTAGCAGTGATTCAAAGGCAAAGAAAATCCCACCGTGAGCCAGAGAAGCCAAATGAGGGGATCATAATTAGAAAAGAACTGTTCCTCTTCCAATAAACCTTGTTCAGAGGGGAATGGAACTTTACCATAGGACACTGGGTTACACAGCAATTAACTGTTGCATAATTCGGATCAGTGGTAATTTCAGAGCCTGAAATTTAACAGCAACCCAGTTCAACAAAATGTAAGCAAACACGTAATTACCAAAAAGTTGTCCAGTGTCAAATTAGCTGCTGCTTTTAATGCCTTTACTCTCAAGCAAGGTAGACCAATAATTAGATTGGCTTATATAAGCTTTACCAGCAAGGGCCATTAAGGAGCCATATTATCAAATGCTATTAGAACTGTATAGTTTAACTAGGTTTTGTTCACCAAGACCCCAAAAATTTCTTTGTGTTTCAAACCCACATGTACTCTTCTGGGTAGGAGCTGGTGGCAAGTCATTTCCACCAGAGGTGCACGAGGTTCTATGATTGGGAGGCACATCTTTTGAATGGTGAGCCTTGCCTGATACAAAGGATTCAGTTACCAAGTTGTGTTAGGAATTAAATCTGCACTCTTTTTCCAATATCAGCTCCACTGAGTCAACATGCAAGTCACTGTCTCTGGATGTTTTGCACTACCTCAAGTTCTGTGCAACCTGCCACCAATCATCTGGTCTAACATGTCAACGGGGTCAAGCTGGTGTACAGGAAACTTCAGCACTTACTCAGAGAAGCCTTGGTGTTTATTGGCACATTGTAGGCTCTCTGAAGTTCCAGTGTCAGAATACTTCTGTATCCATCATAGACTGCATTTGCACAATGTTGCGACCCAGATATGACCTTTCTGGCAAATTACACTGGTGACTGATCCAGTCTGCTAGGTGCAACCAACTCCTCAGACAGGACTATCATCTATACAGGAGGCCTCAAGGCACTCAGGTTGCTGAATCTGGGTCATTGCTCAGTGCTAGAGCATCTGCTTAATATGCATGATAAGGTCCCCAATTCAATCCCTGGCATCTCCAGTTAAAAGATCTGTCAGTAGAAGAAGAGATTGGATTTATACCCCGCCCTTCACTTGTAGTCTCAGAGCGGCTTACAAACTCCTTTCCCTTCCCCTCCTCACAACAGACACCATGTGAAGTAGGTGGGGCTGAGAAAGCTCTGAGACAACTGTCCTTGAGAGAACAGCCAGTACCGAACTATGGCTTGCCCAAGCTGCAAGTGGAGGAGCGGGGAATCAAACCCAGTTCTCCCAGATTTGACTCTGTACACTTAACCACTACACCAAACTGGTGATGTGCAAGACCTCTGCTTGAGACCCTGGAGAGTCACTGTCAGTCTGAGTAGACAATACTGACTTTGATGGACCAATGGTCTGATTCACTATGTTAATTCATGTACTCATGTGAAGGTTTGAAAGAGTACTCTAGAAAGGGAAAAGTCATTACCAAACTCCCGACCACATCAAGCACACAGAACTTTTAAAAGTCAAAATCTGTCCAGCTGCTACACATGATGGTTTGCCTTTTTCAGTGGGACTCCTGGAGGAGCACAAACAAAAGCCATTGCATAACACTACAATGCATTGCTCCAGCCCAGATGTCCACTTTGTTACGACCCTCTATGGCTCAAAAGGTAGAACTCTGGCAGTCATCGGGTCCTTTTGGGGGAATCTCAAAGCTCAGTTTATTTATTTGAATGTTGGGTCAACATCTACATTTCTCAAGGAGCTCTCCCCGGTCCTGAAAAGCCTTTACAGAGCTTACAGCCTGAGCAAAAGACAATGCAAAATTCAGCAGCTCCGCTAGAATTCAAGGTCATTAGCTGATATAAGCAATTGTTTGTTCAAATACTGCAGATCTTCAGAGAAGTAATGCTTTCTTATAGAACTGTTAACCCAAAAGTCATCTCCACAGCTGCACAATATATACCTTTATGCAATTTCTGCAAAGTAGCCCATTAAAGTGACTTTAAGCCCTAGTGGATGTCAAAATCCGTCTATAGTAGAAGGGGAAAATCTAGGTTATTCGTTTGCTTAAAAAAAGACAAATATTTACTTGAAGATATTTTACATTTTTGTGCAGCATAAGAGTATCTGGTTTTGGTTGTCAGACCAATCTCTCCCTAGGAGCACTAAGGTATAATATACTTGTAAAAGTCAGGTCTCCTTTAAGGGTCTTATTGTGTGCGTGAATGTTGTGCATTATTACTGGTGTAATTATGGGAATAATTTAGTACTCGTGCTGTGCCTTCCAACAGGGAGCTCTAAAAGGTAATTTTCAACTACTTAAATTTTGTTTAGGTTGTTAGGAAATATTTTTAGACCTAGAAGAGGGAATTTTATTTTTGCATAAACTAATAGCCCCTTAAGGATGTGCTCTTAAAAACATCATCAATCTGGTCTGGGATGATGCAAGAAGAAAGCAAACTAAGCCATGATTCTCTTTAATGGTGACTAATTTAGAGGGTTATTAGGCTTCGTGACTAGAATCTTAACCAAACATTTACTGTCCAGTCTAGGATACCAAAGCCCAGAATGAAGCTAATTTGCAAAAACTATAGGCAACATACTTGATTTTATTTTAAAAAAGCGAAAGCTTGTACATTTGTTAGACAAAACAGGAAGATTTGCAGTTACATTGATCTGGCAGTCTCAGTGTCAGGCACAACAGCTGCATGGAGAGTCAGTTGAGTTGGTATGGCATGAGGTCTTCCTACATACTAGAGGGCCACATTGCACAACAAGGGATGGAGAAGAGGCAACAATAACTAAGGGCTTATTCAAGATTAAAAAGGTAAAGGTTTCCCTTGCTCGAAAGCCAGTCGAATCCAATTCTAAGGGGTGGTGCTCATTTCTGTGGTCATGTGGCCGGCATGACTGAACGCCAAGGCACCCAGAATGCTGTTACCTTCCCACCAAAGTGGTCCCTATTTATCTACTTGCAGTTTCTTGTGTTCTGTGTAGGGCTGCCACTGAAGAGTTACCACAAAGGTTTCAGAGTGCAACCTAGAATGCTTGAAGCATGTAACACCAATTTCAATGCTACCCAGTTTACTTTCAGGCCCAATTCGAAGTGGCAATTTTGAAGACCTAAATGGTCTGAATCTTGTCCTTAATGATCGCCTGTTACATATGTTCTTCCATACATCCCCATCACCTGAAATATGGTGGCTGGGCTCCTTGGGATGAAAACTATGGACCTACCTGAACACATGAAGCTGCCTTATACCAGCTCAGACTACTGCTCTGTGCAAGTCAGTATCATCTACTGACAGCAGCTTTCCAGGGTCTCAGGTAGAGGTCTTTCACATCACCTGCTGCCTGATCCTTATAACTGGAGAAGCTGGGGACTGAACCAGGGACCTTCTGTATGCCAAGCTGTAGCTCTACCACTGACCCACAGCCCCTTGCTCCAAGGATGCTTACATCACACCTTCCCTGTAAGTTTTTAGGAGGCAAGTCAAGGCAGCTCTTGGAGGTTTTTAAACTTTTTGGGCTGCCTTGACTGCCTTTTTATGAGTCGATGCTCTTGTTCATCTCCAACAGACAACTGCTGCTTTCGCTTGTTGTTCAAGGCAATTTGAGTTTGTGTTTCAATCTTGATGAACTGTGCCAGCCATCTTGAAGATTTTAATCATAGATGGGAGATTTCATATATATAAATAATTTATGGCTTGCTTATCAGATTTTCCAGGGAGTTTTAAACATCTGCGTTCCTCTTCAGGGAAAGCAATAAAACATCTACTTAACCCCAGTTGGAAAAAAAAACCACACTAGGATAATTTAGCAAAACTGCTACTGAATATACAAGTGCTGAAGAGTTAGCTATTACCCTCAAAAAAGTTACTTCCTTCATGTTCAATAATCTCTTCCTAGCCAAATTTGCATGCAGAATGCTTTGATCAGGTCAGGCAGCAACTGGAAACAACATAAGAGAAATAAAAACAGCCGCATAGCACTTCCAGATGTTCAGGGCTCTTTGCTTGCAGTAGGTTGTCATAATCCTTTGTCATAATTCTCATACAGCCTGGGGAGGTAGTTCTTACTGTACCCATGTTGCGGATGAAAGACTGTGGCTGGCCTACGGACACTAGTAGGGGCATGGCAGAGGTGAGATTAGCATTGGAGACTTCCCAATTCATGGCATGGTAGCAAAGGACTAAGCCACACCTGACCCTCACTACACCTGCTTTCTTCCAAACTGCTTTGCACAGCAGAAAAATACATGTTCTCACCACACCTGCTCAATCCTATACTGCAGCTACCTGAAAAAAAAGCTTGATGGCTGAACAGGGACTTGATTCCTGGCCTTCCATGCCTATCCATTACAAGACTCTGGCTTGCTCCTAAGGTGCCATTCTGTCAGTGCTATACCAGTTCTTCCAGTGGAACAGAATTTCCATTTGCATAGGAAAGGAGAGTGATTTTTGCCTCCTCCTGCTGCAGACTCCCAGTTTGCCCCTTGGACTGTTCCTGGGGTCCACCAACCCAAAGGAGCTGAATTTTCAGGAAACAGAGAAGGCTACAGGGGTGGTGGAGAGTTGCCTTCCTTAAGCATGATTCTGCTTGCGCTGCTTCAAATCCAAGCCACTGGCTGTAAGCAGCCTTGATGACAGCTAAATCCAGAGGGCAGTTTAATAGTTGGACCTGAACATCCACAGGGAAAAAAGAGAACAAGCAGAATAGGAATGAGCAGATTTAATCACTCAGGCCCTAAAGCAAGAGCATAAGTCTGTGGCTAATGGGTTGCCAAGTCATTGTTAATAAGAGTTCTGTTGACCTACATAAAACCTTCAGGTTTTTTTTTTTCTCCAACCAAACTGAGAAATTCCACTCTGGAGGGGGAATTCCCATTTATGGGCTTAGATCTGCATACTATTATCACTGTCAGTTTGACTGGCAATGCTACGCTCCTAATACAGTTGTTGATTTCCCACATTCAGTCTAGTTCCAGTTTGTGGTTCCTGGGATTCCCTTGAAGGATACAGTCAAATTGTCTTAATCTTTTGGGTTTTTTTCTTCTGACCTGTGAAACTGGACCGAAGCATATTTCAAGGTCAAAGGATCTGCCAGAAGTAATGCTTCATTGCACACCAGGCCTTGGAGCACTCAAGGGCCTCCTAGTGGCAATGCGAGGCACAGGTTTCTCTAAACAGCCAGCGCCAGCGAGGCTTCGAGGAGACACGATCGCTCCAGAGCATTTCCCAGAAGTCAAACCCACAAGATCCATTTTTTGCCAAAGTCAAACAGAGCAACAGAAATGTACCATAGGTTACTTAGTATATATGCCACTTTTCTCCTTCAAGGGACACAAAGAAGCTTACAACATTAACAAAAATACAGTAGAAAACAACATACTTTAAAAAAATATCTAAGCTGCCAGCTATAGTTTGGGCTGGTCTTGGCTCCAATGCTCCAGCTCACTCAAGGGCACAAGCCATGTCCTAAGAGCCAAGGAACAACAGCCCTCGGCCCTTTGATTTAGACCCACCAAGAAGAGAAGCAAAACAGCACAGCTTAGGTGTTGCAGCTGATGTTCCTCTCACTCTGCCCTCCCTTTTCCTTTTTATTTATTTAGCAATAGTGTCCTGTTGGACCTGTTGTAAAGAACAGGAATTTTAAAACAGACCAGTTATGGAAGTACATAATTAATTTTTCAGCTGATTTACCAAATAGCCCTTACCCATGATCTGGGGAAGCCATAATTATGATACTGTTCTATTAACCCTTGAAATAGAATTACATTTCAGATTTGAAAATAGTCATGTCATGAGGTCTGGAAGTCACAGCAGCTCTTAATCAAGCGAACTGAAGGGTTTCGGCATTTCTGCCATCACCCAAGTGGGGCCAAACAATGGAATTTCAAGAAGGGTTCTTGCATTAAACATGTCTGAGTGGGTTAAGTTATATCCCCCCAACCCTGTACAAAAAAAAGCAGTGATAAATGTGTTTGCTGCTCTGAGCTAATGGGAGGACTGCTCTTGCCGAACATAGACAATCTTCCTTTAAATCTGCCCCATCTTCAGTTGCAGAGGAGCTAAACATCATCATGGCCTTGCAGCCCCCATACCATTAACACTAACAGGCATTTATATAGGGCTTTACCTGAATGTTCTCAGCATTTCACATTTATTAGTGGCCATTACAACAACCCTGTCAGGTAAACCAATAGTAATTGATCTAGGCACAGCGATTCATCCTACAGTGACAATCAAACTGCACAAACACCGCTAAGCTGCTTGTGAGAAGTGCTGGGAAACTACTGTTGGTTCAAACTATGGCCAGCAGAATGTTGACCCAACATTCCATGTGGCAAGCCCATAACGACAATTTTACAACAACATCTGCTTGGTTTCTGGTCCCAATTCAAAAGTCTAGTGATGACTTTTAAAGCCCTAAATTCTCGGGGTCCAGGACACAGGCTGCCTTCTACATGTAAGGCTACCCAGCTTTTAAAGATCTTCCTGAAATGTAGCTTGGAAATGCGTTTTCCTCACTGACCAAGGTGGAACAAGTGGTTTAGATGCTTGGCAAAAGCTGACTTATTCAGACATAACTAAGTAATGTGCATATTGAATAAATATATAGCAATGGTGGCCAGGAGTGCCTTTCACAGACTTTGGCTAGTGAGTCACCTGTGGCCCTTCCAGGGGGTAGGGGAGATCTTGCCATGGTGGTGCATGCCCTAATAACATCTAGATTAGACTACTGCAATGCACTCTACATAAGACTGCCCAGAACTACAGTTGGTTACAGAATGCTGCTGCCATAAATAAATAATAAATATTTGCAGTGGTCTCTTGTTAAGGTTTCTGCTGCTAAAGCCCCAAGGTTGTGTTTGCTATCCATATTCCTTATTTAAGGCATCCTGACCTTTTAACCAAGGCTACATTGGATTGTGTGCTATAACAATCTTGCAAAGTCAACTTTTCCTATGTGGACAAGACGATCCAGTTATAAGTCCCTGCTGTAGTGCAAAGACAGAACAATATAGATAAGTGGATGCAGACTAAGGTTCACAAGGTCATTTATAAATGACTAACAAAAACCGGGGGGGGGGGGGGATCCAATAAAAATTCACAATCTAAGATCAACACAATTATAAACTTCCTAACAATAAAGGCAAGAAGGGCAATAAATATTAACTGTGTAGTTGCAGAAGACAAGCACAGCAGCATAACACCAGCACAGGGGACACAAAGCTAGCCACTTCACCCAGAACCTAAAACTCAGCAAACTTGGTGCCAAGCAAAGGGTGTGGAGAGCCAGATATGAGGTACCATCACAGAAAGCCAGTGCAGTACAGAGTTCAGAGTGTCAGACTAAACCAAGGAGGTCCATGCTCAAATCCCTACTGAGCCATAAAAGTGTACTGGTGATCTTGAGCCAACCACTCTCACCTGAACCAAATCACAGGGCATGTGTGAAGCCCCTGTAAGTGACCCTTGAAGAAAAGGTGGTGCAAAAAAAATGATGAGTCTACAGATAAAGAAAACCTTGATTCTGGAATCCATCAGAGATTATCAAGCTCAGATACCAGCACTATAAACCATCTCTAGAAAGAAACTGGCATTCAGTGCAGTTATTCCATTGCCGATGAGAGATTTCCCCTTCCCTGCCCGGTTATTGTAGGGGTTGGGGGATGTTAATCAACAATTTTTAAAATTGCATTCAACATGTTTAATTGATATTTTTATTTGACTGAAATTTTCTTTTTTCAAGAGGCAGGACATAAATACTCTTAACTAAACATTTCTTGCTGAATCTGTATATATTATTTATTTTAAAAAACATTTTATGTCACCTTCCCACCCAGTTTAGGGTTCTCAAGGCAGCAGCAGCAGAAGCAGAGGCAGCAGTAGGAGTAGGAGTAATAAGACAGTCTTCTCTCAGCCTGAGGCCACCAAGTCAATTTATTACCAAGAAAACATTTGAATCCAGGATGTTCCAGCTCACAGATTATAGTTTTTGCTTGCATTTTAGCAGTTCTCACTACAAATGGTTGCTGTACCCCTTTGTTGTGTATAGGGTTGCCAGTTTGGGGTTGGGAAATATTTGGGGGGTGGAACCTGGGGACAGTGGGGTTTGGGGAGGGGAGAGATCTCAGCAGAGTGTTATGGCATAGAGTCCACCTTCCAGGGGAGCCATTTTCTCCAGGGGAACTAATCTTGTTCATCTGGAGATCAACTGTAATTGCGGGAGAAGGTGCCACCCATAGGTTGGCAACTTTAGCCATGTAGAAATGGCCCTGCTTTTTTTTTTAATACTTAACAGCACTGATGCAATACCAATGATTTAATTCAGACACAAGTTTTGCCAACAACTGTATGAAGCTATAATATGGTGACTGTACACGCTGGTGCCTGTGTTGAGGGCAGGGGCAGGTTCAAGGACTACTTTACTGTGCTATAAAAAAAAAGACCCAAGAGTGTCCTTGTTGATTAAAATACAACAACCTAACCTTATGGCTATAATAGTAAAGGCCAGTGTTTTCAGATCCAAAGGTCACCAGTTCAGTTCCAGCTGGCAACTCAACCACAGCCCAAATAGGACAGGTGACATTTGTCAAACCTTTGCAGAGCGTTTACAGTCCTAAGGTAGGATCTCACAGAATAAGAGTTTTTTGTATTTGAAATACAGCATACCTGGAGGCATCAAGCCCTACCGAGGTTAAACTGTGTTAGCGATGAGACAGGACGAGTGAGGAAGCAGTGTTTACTTTGTATGAGGAAATAAAGGCCCAGATCCGCATTTAATCAGAAATCCACAAGAGCTCAAGCTTGAGTTGTTCTACTTTGTTGACTCCTGGGATTTTTACCCTGGACACCTAGAAAGTATGGTTAAATTCCAATAAACATTTTTAATTCTTTATCCAGGAACCCAGAATGGCTTTTAAGACGTTTACCAGCCCCAGGAGTGAATCAAACATACTTTATAGCCTTAAAAAGGAAGGGTTTCCTGTCTCCCACTGTTAAATCCCAGACGAGCTTTAATGTGTTACAGCTGGTACACATTTAAAAACAAAAGTCACACAACATTCACAGCAAAGACTTTAAAAGGCAAGAAGCCGCAGGCAGGCTGGCATGCAAAAGCCCAATTTTGCTTGTCGTGGATAAATCTCGTTCCATTTTTTCATAAGTGGAGAAAAGTCCAGCCCATTCATTGGACAATTCGGGCCATTTTGCAAATATTTGGTATTTGCCTGCCAGGTATACAGGCATATTGGAACCATTGTTAAGCAGCAAACCATGACCTTTGCGTATCTGATGTTTCTATAAATACTGATTAAAGGCTTCCTTCATGGGTCAAAAGGATTCTCCTTCACTACTGGGGATATTCACATACGGTTTACACCAGTGCTGCATTTGAACTGAATAGGTCGTATGGATAAATACACCCAAGTGATTTGGGTCATAATCCCACACATGAGCCAGCAAGTCAGCCACATGAAGTCAAAGGCCTCCCTTGCTACTTTCCATTTCCAGCAGCTTTACTCCAGTTTTACCTGGATTTTCCTGAGCATCTTCTGAATGCATGTTGTTTTAGTACATTTTATACGCCAGAGGCTCCACACTGTAGCCTGGGCAAAGGGTAGCAAAGTCAGCTGACTGCCGAGGTGGAAGGAAAGGGTGGTCAATCACCTGCCTGTAGAGTGGGAGAGGCTGCAGCGGGGAAAGGGGAGTGTACTGCTCTTCCTCTACCCAGCCCTGTCCATCCTCCTTCAGCAAGTTAATTTGTTTTATTTCCTTTATGCATACCCCACCTTTATTCCCAATAGGGACCCCAAAGCACCTCCATTGTTCTCCTGTCCTCCATTTTCTCCTCACACCAACCCTGTGAGGCAACTTAGGCTGAAAGTGTGTGACTGGCACAAGGCTACCTAGCAAGATTCCATGGTGGAGGGCTAGTGGGTGTAGTGGTTAGAGAGTTGGACTAGGACCTGGGACAACTGGGTTCAATTCCCTCACTCAACCATGGAAACCTGCCAGGTGGCCCTGGGCCCATCCCAATCTCTCAGTCTAACCCACCCTCACAAGGGTATTATTGTGAAGATTAAGCAGAGGAGGGGAGAAAGATGTGAAAGGCTGCTTCGAGTCCTGATCAGCTCAGGCTAGCCCAATCCCATCAAATCTTGGAAGCTAAGCAGGGTCTGACCTGGTAGGTATTTGGATCTCACCACCTAGTGGTGCATAACACTAAAGAGCTAGAACTTCTGACTGCCAGACAATCTTAGGATCTCCTGGCTATTGTAATCATACAATAGTTATTATTATAAAGTCCTGGTCAAGGGGGAAAGTGAGATATAAATAAAAATTAAGCAAACAAATAAGTACAACGGAGATTCAGATCTGAGTCCCCCAGATCCTGGTCTAACATTCTAACCATGACACCACACTGACACACCAGGAGCCATATCACAGGGCTAGATGTTTAGGCTGGGGAGGTTGAAGAGATGCTTCTAAGGGAGAGAGTCTGGGAAAGAATCGACTGTCTGTAGGGTGGGTAGAGACTGCAGCTGGGAACAAAGCATGTGTGTGTGTTGCTCCCTGTCTGCCCCTCATCCTGAGCAAACATCTTGAAGGGTTTCTCTTTACTAGTGTGAGTAAAGTGAAATGGAAAAGGGTACAGATAAAGAAGAACCAAAGGGGGGAGCTAAACAGAACAGGGTGTGGTTAGGGAAAAGGGGCTGTATCAAAGGGGGAAGGGGGCCCAGCTGTTCCCCCATTGCCCAGGGCCCAAGGAAACCTGGAACCAGCCCTACTTCATATACATTTTAAAACATGAAATACAATTTTTAAAAAATTCCACTAGAACAACCTAAGTAAGATAAATAAGATAACCAGCAGGAAGTTAATCCACTTAATTTATCCCAGCCTTGCCGGCAGTTCAAACCATTCAAGCCGTCAATTGATGTACAAGCCACAATAGCTATAAAAATCAGAACTGAAATATCTGCCTTCTGTTCTTTAGAAACATGAACTCCTCTGAACTGTGGTGGTGAATAGCCCTTGGGAGGAAACATATACAACTTTATTTTCCTTCATATTTTGGGGAAACAATAGACACTTGTCCTGGGCTGCTTGCGTAGATCACGTAGGCA
Organism: Lepidodactylus listeri; assembly: GCA_029233225.1. Taxonomy (NCBI): domain Eukaryota; kingdom Metazoa; phylum Chordata; class Lepidosauria; order Squamata; family Gekkonidae; genus Lepidodactylus; species Lepidodactylus listeri. The sequence goes on from JARCFY010000013.1 coordinate 42,350,474, forward strand.
CCCAAGAAAGACGACGCTGTTCCCTACTTTTACCCTTCGTCGACAAAGACTGCTTTTAGAATCAACCTCTTTCTTGTGACAAAATACTAGCAAAGCACCCTGCCATGTTCCGGTGAAGTCATTCATTTATTTGCTGTAGCTGGTTGGATGCTGCCAATAATATCATGGCTGTACACCATTTTCAACGTTTTTGGCAGCACATGGGTTACCGGATATTTGGTACATTTGGCTCCAGATTTCCCAAGCGAAAAGACATTCCAGAAACAGCACTACTGGGTTTGGTTCTCCAGCACAGGACTCCTATGGTATCCTTGTAATAGGGTTTTCATTCACAAATACACAAGTATAGCACAAGTGGAGAGAAACAGACTTCGCTACAAAGCAGTGGCTCCATTACCACGTATCAGATCCTGGACACCAAGGAGATTCACCTTCAGACAACTTGCAGCTGTCTGCTCCAAACTCAGACTGGTCCTTTGAACCTTGTAGTTCCAAGTGGCTCAGCATTCCAAGCTTAAAAACATTCAAAAAATACAGTAAACCCTCATTTATTCCCTCCTCAAGAAAAACCCTTTCAGCTTAAACTATATTATAGACCCTCACAAATAAAAGTCTTACAACAACTCCTAAAAACTTCTAAAGATATTGCCTCCCACCTCTTCAGAAAGCCCATCCCACAAGGTGGAGGCCTCTACAGAGAAGGAACAGGTTCTAATAGCTGCCATGCAGGCCACCTTAAACGGAAAAGAAACTAGAAGGTGCCAGCCATAAGAGCACAGCTGATAAATAAGGACATCGGGGGTGAGAGGGTACTTCAGATGCATGGGTCCTAGGGGGCTAGCACCCTGAACTGAACCATGAATTGAACTCTTCCTTCTTTCACTAACAGGCATATGCCTCTTCCCCTCAACTGGAGTACCCCCTTCTTCAGGGATACTTGAACGGAGCAATAGGGGGAATCATCTCTTAACAGTTCGGAACATTAACAGTCCTTTGTCAAAGGGCCTGGATACTGCCAGGTGCTTCACTTCAGGCCAAGCCATGTGTAGTGTGAAATCCTTTCAAAGTACTCAGGCAACAATGCTGATAACATACCACTATGTGTACATGGAATCATTTTTAAGCCACTGTAGCCCCAGCATCCCCGTACTCACCAGAGAGGAAGGGGAGAAGGCCAGCTTCACACAGCCTACATATGGCAGAATTTGGCTGCACCCCTGCTGGTTGCACACCAGCTGGGCTTGCCCTGGAAGCCAGCAGCACCCACAACCCAGCAGAGCCAGGCAAGGAATGAACAGACACTGCATGGGCAGCCCTGGCCCTTAATGTTCCAGCACCGGCTGGTAGAGGGGAAGGTGGGGCAGCCATTTTAAGGGAGGTGGAGGGTGAAGCTGGACTGGCCCAGTCATACCCAGTTGGCAATAGCTCTTGCCAAACCACCCAGGAGAGTGAGGCAACCCTCAGGGAGGCAGGCAGAGGAAGGGTCAGATATACCTCAGGGAGTCTCCCTCATCAGGGTCAATAACTAGGGTTGCCAACTCTGGCTGGGAAATTCCTGGAGATTTGGAGTGGGGCCTCAAGAGGAAGGGTTAGAGGGACTTCAGCAAGGTACAATGCCGTAGAGACTGCTCTTCAAAGCAGGCATTTTCTCCAGGGAAACTGATCCCTGTCATCTGTCAGTGGTGATCTTCTGGCCTAGGGCTGCCAAGTCCCCCGGTAGGGCGGGGGAAACACCGATTTTTCATGCTTCCCCCCCGCTTTTTCAAAACTGGCCACCGGGGGGAGGCAATGGCTGCCAACAGGAGGGGAACGTCGGAGCCTGCCCGGCCCTCTCCCTTCCAGGCCTCTTAAAGGGAAATGTCTGAAGAGCCTGCAGTGAAAAGCCTCACCAGACATTTCCCCTTTAAGAGTTAGCAAGAGAGCCCCGCCCAGAGATTAACGAGGGACTAAGCTCTTACTGAAGGGCCTGCTTTTGCATGCGGCTGGTGTAAGATTGAAAGGTTGCTGCTGGGCCTGGGGTAAGTGCCTGTGCCAGCTCTTTTCCTGCTCTCTCTCTCCCCCTCCCCCTTTCTTTCTTTTTTCTGTCTCTCTCTCTCTCTCTGTCCCCATCCAGCAGAGGTCTATCAGTGGCTATTATTAGCCACAAGGTCTAAATGGAAGTAAGTGCCTGTGCCAGCTCTTTTCCTTCTCTCTCTCTCCTTCTTTCTTTTTTCTGTCTGTCTGTCTGTCTGTCTCTCTCTCTCTGTCCCCATCCAGCAGAGGTCTGTCAGTGGCTATTATTAGCCACAAGGTCTAAATGGAACCCTTTGTCTGGGGCAGTGATGCTCTGCATTCTTGGTGCTTGGGGGGCAACAGTGGGAGGGCTTCTGGAGTTCTGGCCCCGCTGCTGGACCTCCTGAGGGCACCTGGTATTTTTGGCCACTGTTGTGACACAGAGTGTTGTACTGGATGGGCTGTTGGCCCGATCCACTGTGGCTTCTCTCCTGTTCTTATGATATGAAAATCATATTTAGCACTTGTGTAGCAGTGCTTCATATTATGCCGAGATGAGGAAGGATTCAGTAGGGCCGTTGCTCAGTGCTAGAGCATCTGCTTGACATGCAGGAGGTATCAGCCTCTTCAGCTAAAAAAGGATCAGGTAATAGGTGACATTAAAGATCTCAGCCTGAGACCCTGGAGAGCCACTACCAGTCTGAGTAGTCAATACTGACCTTGATGGACTAATGGCCTGATTCAGTATTAGGAAACTTCATGAGTTCATGTGTCAGCATGTGGAAGGAACATCACAGGATGTGACATCACAAAATGATGTCACTTCCTTTCTCCTGGCTCCACCCCCAAAGTCTCCTGGCTCCACCCCCAAAGTCCCCAGATATTTCCCAAGTTGGACTTGGCAGCCCTATTCTGGCCCCATGTGGAGGTTGGTAAGCCTACCAGGGACAGGCCTGGGAGGACATGCTGGCCCTCCTGCCAGCTCAGTGTCTATAGGGGAGGACAGTAGAAAGAGAGGAGGAAGGCCTAGGGTGCTGTTTTACCATCTCTAATTTGCGACCTATCGAGGCTGCATCCCACCCAACCATGACAGTGTGGCATAGGGCTGCCAGATCCCTACCTGTTGTCCAGCGGGGGGGGGGGGGGGAGAAGCTCTGTGTCTGAACACTCTAGCATTCAGCTTATAAACTGTATGATACAATGGAGTTTTCGGGTCGAATGCTAGAGTGTCTTCCAGTGACGTGCCCCGTGCAATGACATCACCTCTGGGTCATCCCAATACAGGCACTTTGGGGGTGGAATTCCCCCTGCCAGCCGGATCCGGATCAGCAGGCCAAGGGCCTCTAGAGTGGGTAAACCCCCGTTTCCCCCCCTCAGGGGAACTGGCAGCCCTAGTGTAGCAGATGCTCACAGCCACCATCTTCCCATCATGCCAAGTACTTCAACCAGATTTCTGCACCTGATCAGAAACCCCAGACAATTGTAAAATTCTTCTGATCATTTAACAAAAGAACTATCAACAGAAAGCTGAGCAGGGGAAGTAAATAGCCTAGATTTGGGGAACTTTTGCTTTTCACAACGCCCTATGCATAGCAGTATAGAAAGGGTTCTCTTAGCATAGCACTATCAGCAGCCCTCAGACCTATCATTTCTTTTGACCTTCTCCCTCAGCTGCACGTCTGAAAAACCCAAGCTCAAAGTGGCAAGCTGTGCTGTGCTGCAAACATCAAACATTCCTAAGATCTGGTGGGCATCTTGCTAGCAAACAGAGCTTCAGATCGAAAACTAAAGTGGTTAGATAAATTAAGGCCTGTAAAGGCTTATCCCTAGACCAGGGGAAGCAATCAATTCCAACTTCTTAGCTTGCAGCACAAAATCGTACTCTTCGAACACTTTTCTGAATGTTCTCCTCTCTTCAAGACAAGCCTCAACATGGCACATGAGAGCTAATTCTCCCCATGTGTGCCAGCGAGCAGTTTGAAGACAGGTCTCCATGCGTGTGATCCTTTTCCGAAAAGGACACAGACATTAGTTATGCTTCAGGCACCAGTCTTAAAACCAGGAAACATAGAAAATCCATTTAACACATGACATTATGGAAAGAAACATCAATAGCTTTGCTTCAGTAGCAACATTTTTTAAAAGGTTCCCAGGAAGTGTACACTGATCAATGGATCCAAGATGTCACCGGCTGAGCATATGAAAGTAAAAACTTTCCGGGACAGAAAAACAACAGCATGCCAGCCTGGAAATATATATATGAAGTGTTATCTCTTTCAACCCACATTGGAGAAATTCAAAGGCAACACGGGAGAAAAACATCATTTACTCTCCTGTGTTTTGCAATGGGCAGATCAATGCTTTGAAAAGGTGCATGTCTAAAAGAGTTAAAATTATGTCAGCAACCAAACTGTGGCAGTCTTCTCAGGACTGGTTTAAAAGATTGGTCATCTCAAATGGACTGGGGGAAGGAGGTCTGTGACAGACCAGTAGCAGCACTTTGACCATACTGCAAGTAACTGAGAACGCAATCTAAAGCAAAATTAAAGGTAAAGGTTTCCCTTGCTCGAAAGCCAATCACATCTGAGTCTAGGGGGTGGTGCTCTTCCAAGCCGAAGAACCAGTGCTGTCTGAAGCCTTTTTTCCATGGCCATGTGGACAGCATGACTAAATGCCGTGGTGCACGGAAAGCTGTTACCTTCTCACCATAGCGGTACCTATTCATCCACTTGCAATTTCTTGCTTTCAAACTGCTAGGTTGGCAGGAGATGGGCCAGAGATGGGAGCTCACTCTTGTCACGCAGCACTAGGGTTTCCCCAACAATGGAGGCACCAAATTCAGGAAGGGAAACGGGAAATATTTCACAGAAGAGATACCTAGCAACAGTTTTCCTTACCATATTTGGCATATTGCCTGCACAGATACTGACCCAAATCAACTCACAGGGACTGGCATAAACTCCATATGGATCCGCCATGCCCAAAAGTCACAAATCTCTTGTCAGAATCATCCTCATCAAACACGTTAACAGTCACAAGAGATAAACTCTTAAGTCTACAGTGTGTTTATAGTATTCATTGAGGAACTTCCCATATTCTATTGGACATGAACCAATTTTTCTCTTGCCCACTTGAAGATGCTTTTTCTTTAAAAAAGGAAGCGCTTCCAAAGAATCCAAGTCCCAATTAGCAAAGCTTTGTAAAAAGGGTCTGTGTATAAAAGACTTAACAGAGACCAGAACAGAAGGCCCTTCTTTGAAATGAAAATAAGTTTTAGCAGATCTGAGATCTGTCATTAAACTTTAGACTAGTATTGAGCAATCTGAAATCTCAGCACTTCATTGCTGTCATCACTATTTCAGACTTTTGAATACCACCTTAGAATCCGTGACAGATTGGCAGAAGGGCTTAAACAGAAGATGGAAGAACGTATTTCTGAAACTTACCTGAATTTCTCTTTGACACTAGCTTCACGTTGGTGCTGAATACGGTGCAGCTCACAAGGATTAAGAAGATGTGGAGCTTCATCTCCGACTCCTTTAGGCAGCTGGAATGCAAAGACAGCACAACTAAGTCCAAATCCCAGTTTTCTTGATGACAACCTGATTATTGTTACGTCTGAACATTTCCACAAAGCATCTTTATCCAGTACAAAGGCCTAAGGTAGTAACTTCTGGGTTTATGATTCTGCAGGAGCAAAACCACAAAGCAAAACTCAATATAATACATCTGGTGATTTCAGACCAAAAAAACAGAGGAGTTCCTCAAAACAATGCACTGTACTTTGCATTTTGCATCATATATTCCAAACACATCAACTATGTGTCCAAAATTAAATGCCAGTTAGATATACCTGCAGCATTAAGAAACAGAGGATGTCTGTTCTAACTGAAGTCCAATACCAGTTTCAGCTGATACAAGATGCTAGGATGTGTTGTTAAGTCGAACTTTCAGTGCTGAATTGCAAAAGACTAGATGTGCTCAATTACTCCTCCTCCCCTAAGAAACTTATTTCCTTTTCGATTTGTAAAGGTAACCCTTGGGGAGCTGTGGGAAACAAAGCGAAAGACAAATGGGAAACCACAAGGATGAGAAAAACCTTTAATATATTAAAGGAAGCAGTTCCAGCTGGAAATGCATCAAGAGAAATTCTTCTTCAGGGGATACACAAAAATGACTGGGTTGGACCCAGCTCTCCCCCCACTCCCACCCCCATCATTTCAACTCTCACCCAAGGCAATTTCCAAGGACTTCCCTGTTCCCCCTGCAGCTTCTGGGACATAATCCATCCCATCCCACAACAATTTGGATTGGCCTCGTAGGAGTGGGAAGCAATTGTCTGATCCACAACTAGAGCCCTGCTTGCAGTGCTTTGGATCCAAGAAGTGTCCAGAGCTACTGTGTAAGGGGAGGGGGTGTAAGTCATATTTTAATGTCATCACTGATTAATGCAAAATCTTAATGAATCTAATCATGGCAAAAAGTTTACATTTCATGTCATAGCCCACTTAAAATGACATTAGTAGAATGGCCATCGTGTTACAGGGGTAGGAAACCTCCAACACAGGTGCCGACAGCAGCACAGCAGACCATTTTGCCTGGCATCCGGGGCCAGATCTCCACCCGAACAACTCTGGCTGCGATCACACGGACGTTTATTGCGGGCCTCGCGGCTGTTCCCCATCACAATTAAAGGGGCTGACTAGACGGGCCGCATCTGTCTCCCGTCTCGAAGCCGCCCCCCCTCCCGCACTCGAGCCCGCTTTTCCAACCACCAGGAAAAACAAGTACCTATCGCGCTTGAAAGAGCAGCGCGGGAGAACCCGGGTTTAAATGCCCGTGTGATCGCACCCTAAGTTATAGAAGCTGTGTAGGCCTGGGAGGTGATGACGGGCATAAGACATGTGTGTTGCTTTCTTCTGCATAGCTGCCGGGGCTTGGCTTGCACAAAGCATGTCTGGCCAAGTACAACACTCCTCATCTCTCTCCCCACCCCCATTTTGTTTGCTACCACATCTACCATCATCATGGGCATCACAGGCATTTGGGACAAAAAAAAGATCACCTACCCTTGAACAATTATCCCAGTACCTCCTTAGCCCTGGCTATTAAACTCCATCTCAGACAAGATGTCTGCAGCTTTGGAACAATGAGGGAAGGCATTCCGCCAGAATGGGGAAACAACTGAGAACATCACTTTTCTTTACAGACAAAAAACTATGAACAAACAAAAAAGAAAAAAGTAAGGAAACTGTTCACGAAAGACACTGTAGAATCTATTCAGGGAGATTACATTGTGCTATGTTTGTTTGTTCTCAGCTTCACAGACTTAGCCCTTGGAATTTCAGATTGTCCAGCCACAGGCGCCTGCATGCCAGAGGAAAGGAGAGTCTAAAAATCCAGAAGAATTCATTGTCATGTTGGCTGAACCCTTGATCTAGCCCCACCCATGAAGTTGCCTTAAACCAGTTAGACCCATTGGGTTGTCAAGGTCAGAATTGTCTACTCTGATGGGCAGCAGCTCTCCAAGGTCTTCTGTGGAGATCTTTCCCAGGATCTGCTGCCTGATCCTTTCCAATGAAGATGTCAGGGATGGAAACTCGGACCTTCTGAATGCAAAGCCACTGAGCCATGGCCAACCCAAAGACCTAGTAAAGGCTATGAAGAGTGTCTGCATCAAGATAACAATAAGTCTGCTTGTGCAGGCAAGGCAGGATATAAATTGAAATAAATAAATAAGTATCTTCAATGCAGATAAGAATGTCCACACGACTCTGCACTCTCATCAGCTATACATGCAGAAGGTTGCTTCCAGTTTTACAGATCTTCCTTGATGGATCACAGCCAATGAAATTAAGGTCAAATCTACATCTGACTTTCTTGCTGGAATCATTCTAGTTTAAAAAAAAATCTATACCTGTTTCTAGTTTCAAACCATACTTGTTCTAGTTTAAAAATTACTGTTTACATTGGTTAATTGCCCTCCTGTGGTCAAGCTAGCATTATACTGCTTTAAACAAATCCTGTTGCTTACTACTCTTCAGAGCCAGAGAGTGAAATTTGAAACCAGCGTGAAATGAGCGTAGGAAAAGACAGCAGTCAAACTACTTCAGAGGGGAGGTGTAAATTGGGCCTAAGAGGTTCATAATGCTCTCCTTTTCCTTTTAGAGAACTCATAGTGACTACATGGGACTCCTACCCAGTCTTTGGCCATATCCACACTTCTTTAGCTTCAATTTTGCTACAGCATCAGGTGATTCCACTCAATCATCTCTTGGAGAGAACATTCAGAACTCATAAAAGGGAGGGATGCACACTGAAACTATCTGGACTCCCAACATTGCAAACCAGAGTTATATTTTTATTTACTTAGAATACTTATATCCTACCTCTCCAGAATGTGCTTGAGGCAGCTTACTACAAAACCAAGTGGAAAATCTTCAATTAAAAACTGCACTCAAAAGCAGATAGCCATTACAATATAATACTTAAAGGAGATTCAGAATCACTCAACACTGGTCAGAACAGGTACATCTTTTGTTGGCTCTGAAGGGAGACCAGGGAACAGAACTTAGGCACCTAAGAGGGGTGGTCGGTACACAGATGGGGGTAACAGCAGATCAAGAGGCTCTTCTTTGTGGCAACCCTCCTCATCTCACTCAGAAGGGGGACATCACATTATACAGTCACTTCTCACCCTTAGCAGCCTTGGTACCAGCCCATTGTTTGGCCAGAGAGACTGTAAGGGACCACATTATCATCTCTGACAGTCCACTGCTCATTCAGTTATTTCAGATTACAACATATCCTTTTAAGGTTCTTTCATCCCCAATATATTACAGCCTATAAATATGTAGAGCTTTGTACTCCTAAAAATTCTTTATTCCCTTGAGCGCTTTGAATTTTCTGAATTCCCTTGGGTCAGAGCATTCAAAAGCCAAAGGGGACCCTCAAAAACTGAGAAATGGAGGCTGTCCTTCCATGTTTAATAAATGACTTGGCATGCAGAGGGTTTTTAAAAAAAAAAAAAAAAAACCTCTCCTCAGGGAATCAAATCCTAGCAGAAGTAGGGACACCTTGACAAAAGGGTTTTTTTAAAAAAAAAATGTAACTGAACTAAATCTTTTGACAGATAATTGTAATAATGATGTTACGCCAGGATGATTTGCAAGTGTAACTTGGCAAATTACTTTCACCACTTTGTGCTCTTCAGCTATTACGGTAAGAACAGGTAACTCAGATCCTTGTTCCATGGTGCATTAGTCTCTCCCACCCCACCCCCCATCCCCAAAAGGAACTTAATTGCAGAAAATAGACTCATTTCAAAAGCCAGAACTGGTTTCTAGCAACTACTCCAGCAAGCCTTCCTATCTGAAGAGAGTCACAGTTGCGCAGCCAAAACTGCCACCTGAAAGAGACAAGAAATCACAAGACAGAAAGCTGTTTCACACACTATACAGTAGCAAACCCAGGTCCTCCCTCAAACACCAGTACATCTGGTGGTGTGAACAAATTGTGCAGTATCATCGTACCAAATGTGCATTCCACAGACAGACTCCTGACAAGTCTTCCCATATGATATGTCTGCCATATGCCCACAACATTTGTTTTAGGTGTATGTATAAAATATCCTTTCTTCATGAGGGATGAAGAAATCCGAACACAACATTCCGAGTAACTTTTCTCAGTACCAGTGTCAGTGAAAAAGTAATTGAAGCAATTGGAACAGTTAACAGTGCTGTATAAAAACTAAAAATTATCTGTCTTTTGATGCTACAGCATATGGCATCAACTATTTATTCCACCATTAGATGTTGAATTTTAAAGCCACAGGCATCCCAGTAGGAACTGGATGGTCTAAATGGGTCTAGTGCCTGGTGTGCCATAGAGCCACAACATTTTAGACATGCAGAAGATATTTAGCTAATTCAGGGGCTGTTTTTAGGTGCCCTGGGGTGCCCTGGGAAAGACTTCCAGTTCTTCCCTTTCACCATACCTTTCCTTCCTCCTGTCCATTTATTCTTCTCTCTCTCTCTCTCTGTCGCACACACACACACCTGCCTCCCTCTGTATTGCATTTCCCAAAAGGAAACTGCTCCAGAAACTGCTGCTGTTCCCCTGCTATTAAAACACCCAGAAAACTGTGGAAATAAGCTGAGATCAGACTAGTTGGTTCCTTGCCTTCCACATTAGTGCTGACTCACTACAGAAATGGTTTCACTGGGCCATAGAGAAGAATCTGATGCAAGTCAACCCGCCTCTTGGGACTGTTACGCAGAAAGACTATTTTACTATTGACAAGCTAATAAGATTGAACAGGCAGAACAAAGGAGTGAAATTTTATTGACTGTCTGTGGAGCAAAACCTTTTGCTGCTGTCCATCCTCGGACGGCACCTGCTGTACTAACTACAAAAACTTATGATGAACTGATAGCTCTTTGGAAGACCCATTTTTGCCCACCGTCATCTGTTAACTCTACAGAGGTTCTATTTTTTAAGTGTGATCAGCAAGCCAGTGGAATATAGCAGAATACATTGCAGAGCTCGTCACCTCACTGAACCTTGTGAATTTGGGGGCCTCTGGAAGGCTTGTTACGAGGTCTGCAGAGTTAAGGATGAGGCCCTCCAGCAGCTCCTCCTTTCTGAACAGAATCTTGACTTTTGCTGCAGCACAGCAACAAGCATTAGCAGCTGAAGCCACTTCATGTAATGTCACAGAAATTCATCACAGGCACCCCACTGACGCCCACATTCTCCAACAAACCCAGGAATCAGATGAGGAGCAAGTACAGAGGCTCACACCTACATCAGTGGGATTATATAAATCAAGTAATGCATCTATATGTTTAAACTGTGGAGGGCAACATAAAGTGGATGCACTTGACCAAAAAAGGGGCCCCAGTCAAGGCTTAATCCCAAAATTAACCCCCCAAAAGGGTTAATCTCAGGAAACAAAGAGAGAGGGGAGAAAGGTTCCTGATTTCAAACTGCCCATAATTTGGAGGGTTTCCATGAGAAAGAAGTACAAACATTAAACTCCAACCTATTCATGCTGTCGAGGGGCAATGCCCAGAAATGATTGCCACTGTAGAGATAAATGGTCAGAAGTGCGAATTGGAAGCTGACTCTGGGGCCAGATCCACCACCATAGACAGTGTAAGCCGGCAAGGTGCTTTTGCACTCTTATGAATGATAAATTCATAAGTGATAAATGGACTGTTGCTAATTGTGTGAGAGGAACTATGAGGAATAACCAAGGAGAAAAACCAGCTACAAATGACTCCAGCAAATGCTTGAGACAGCAGTTCCCGAGGTTGCCAACCCCAGGAGGCTTCTCTTAACACACAAAGACACTTACACAGGAAATGGCCATCTTGTCATTTTGGCTAAAGACATATGCTCACAGACTCCATTACAATACATGTTCTCTACACATCGCAGGCTGCAACCCCCCAACATTCCTTGACCAGTGAAACAATGGACTTGACCAGCTAAAAACCGGTTTGGCTGCCCAGAGAGGTTAATCCCATCTACAAGACGATGCTCCTAGCCGATGATGTCAGCTTCCGGCCCCAGGTATTCCTCTGACCATGCTAGGTAGAATCTAACATTGCCCAACCCCCCTTCTCCTACTGGACAAGAGCTAGCGGGTGGACCAGCAAGGGGTGGTCTCAGGACAGGCATCTAGCCAAGCCTGCCCCCAGAGACCACCCCCCAATAAAAGAAAGCTCCCAGCAGCCAGCTAGCTCTCTTGCTTCGATGATCTCCTGCCCTCCCTTACCTTCAAGACTCTTGATCTGTGCAGCCAAGAGCCTACACGTACTGCTGCTGGTTCAGCACATGTGTTTCCCCCCTCCCATCTTTCTCCCAGCCTATCATTAATTTTTCCAGCGGGATCACACCAGAACTCTGGAGAGGTAAATATTGCCTTCTACAGGAAACTAACAATCTTCTGCTCATGCAAATGTCTCTTACTCTCTCTGATTTCCTAGTTCTTGTATAAAAGTGTGTGCGCATCTGTATTGTTTGAATGAGATATAATTTTCTTAGTAAAGAAACACTGTTTTATCATTTACATCAGTCTCCTTGTCTGTTCTCTAGTTTGTCTGGAAGGGGCTCAACCTCTGTATACACAGGTGATGATCCATTTTTGCCTATTGCCAGTTTATTTAAAGTTCATAATTCCTCAGTATTAATAACTAATTAAGGCAATTGGGCTAACAAGCAGCACATTTTCACAGCTATTCCAGGACCATTCTCCCAGATTACACAGATCAAAATGTCATATTCGTTATTACAATGGACAGATTGTTCAGATCCTTGGAAGCTGTGAGGTAGATGTTCACTGATGGACCTTTAAAACAGGACCTTTGAAAAGATGGACCTTTGAAAAGATGGACCTTTAAAACAGACATTACCCTTGCGGATTACAAAAATTCACAAAAAGATCCCATCTTGGCATGCATTCTCAAGCAGATATGGAGAGGTTGGCCCACAGAAAAACTGGCTGAAGTATTCAGGCTGTTTTCATCCCATCACTATAAACTGTCAGCTCACAAGGGTTGTCTATTATGGGGAAACAGGATGGTCATTCCAGAAGCAGGATGCCAAATCATACTAAGAATTCTACATGCAGCACACACAGGTATGGTGCAAACGAAGGCACTGGCCAGAAGTTATGTGTGGTGGCCTGGACTAGACGCTGATACTGAAAGGGTCCTGAGTGAATGCAACATATGTCCAGCTATGCACCACAATCCACCAAAAGCTCCAGTTTTCCCTTGGAAAGTGACAAAGAAGCCTTGGTCTCATCTCCACATAGACTATATTGGCCCCTTCCAGGGCAAACCTATCCTAATTATTGGGGATTCATTTTCAAAATGGGCTGAAGTAGCCATCACCCCAGCTGTAACCTTGAATGCTGTCATAACAGTTCTCTGTCAACTTTTTGCAGCTTTTTGCAGCAGAGTGCGCCAGACACAGGCCACGGTCACATGGCCCTTTAATGCGGGAGGAAGTGCTGTTTCCTCCCGCATTTAAAGGGACTGATCAGACGGGCTGCAGCTAGCCCCGCACCAAAGCGGGCTCAATTGCAGGTTCCTCCCGCATTTTCTGACCCTGGGAAAATCAAGTATTTTCCCGGTGGTCATGAGAGAAACCCGCAATTGAGCCTATCTGGACAGCCCTCTCTCACAATCATTGTGAGAGAGGGCTGTTCAGATCACCCCTCCCGGTTTCCTCCCCCTTTTTTGCACTTGGGTGCTTGGGCACTCAAGCGCCCAAGTGCAAAAGGGGGGGAACGCCAAACTTACCAGGTGGCCGGCGGGCCTCGGGGAAGGGTGCCTCCCCCAGCCACCGCCGCTGCCACTGCCCACCTCCTCCGCCATTGCTGCTGCCTGCCACCACCCGCCACTGCCACCCGCCGCCTCCTCCTCTGTCACCGCTGCCGGCCTCCTCCTCCTCCACTAGCTGCCGCCACCAGGGTTGGTATGTGTAAACATCCCAACCCGAAATAAAAAACCCCAGTCCCTTTAAATCCGGGAGGGCTCCCGGATTTAAAGGGCAGTGTGACCGCGGCCACAGTCATTTCAGATAATGGTGCTGCTTTCATTTCTGCAATTTTCCAAGACTTTGCTAATAAAAATTTCATTCGGGCTACCACAGGGGCACCACGTAGACCCCAGGCAAATGAGCAAGCTGAGCTAATAGTACTACAGACTACAAAAGATGTGCTGAATAGGATAGTTTCTGGCAACTGGAAAACCAGATTGGCAAGATTCCTGCTGTCCCAACATGTTACACCCTGCCCTTCAACTGGGTCCAGCCCATTTGAGTTGCTTATGGGATGTTGTCTCAGAACATGCCTACGTCATGTCCACCCTGATATTGCAAGTCACTTGCAGTCTAACAAAGAACAGCAGCTGTACTCTGCTTTGACATCTAGGAATCTGAGTACCATCCTTCTCAGGAACCAGTATGGGCTTGGAACTATGGAAACAGTTCACAGTGCTTTCCATCTAAAATTGTGGAAGTCACAGGGCTGGTCTCATATGGGGTATTTTATGGAGACATCACGTGGACCAACTGCATGATCACACTGGTACTCCTAATCCTTCAACAGAACCTTCTAAGGAAATTGACCCACCAACATCAGGTTCAGAATTAATTGAAGGAGACCATCCTGATCCTGCTTATAAGGATCACCCTCCTTCATAGCAAGGAAGTGATGATCTTGTTACTGAGTCACCTCTGCTGAGACTGCAGTCCCATCAAGCCAAAGGGGAAGACCAGAGTGGCTGCAAAAATGGTGGGGTGGTGGGAATTGGACTGGGGCTACAGAACAGGGACAAGTGGATTTGAACTTTTCCACCCTGCCCTATTTCCCAAAAAGAAACTGCACACACCCAATCTGCTGTCAGCAAGGGGGTGTGTGTGTGTGTGTGTGTGTGTGTGTGTGTGTGTGTGTGGAGAACAGGTACCGCATTGTACCTATTGTTTTTTTCCTACCAGGTCTAATGGCAGCTTGTGAGTAGTTAGAAGATGCCCTTCTTTAGAAGAAACAGAGCAGTGGAAATGGGCTTTAAAAACCCATTTTTTAAATAACCCTTCTCAAATGTTTCCCCTTGATGGGTTTCAGAATTGCCATGTGTGTGCGCGCATGTATTAACATATATTCTTAATGGACTGTTGTAATTTGTAGAAATATTAGCCATGACAGTCGAATTAAAGTTCAATATAATTTCTCCCTAACAGAAAGATAACTTTATTCAAATCAGTGCTGGAGGGGGGGAAACTAAAAATTTGACTTCTATCTGCTATGAGTGCTCTGTAAATGCTAAATATTCAACAAAGGAAAACGAATAAGGGTTAAATAAGTAAGAAGAATTTTCACTAGAAATGTGTATGAAAATATTAAATCCTACACACTTACCTACCAGAATTTCTTGTTGGAGGAATAAAGGTCTGTTGTAGTTTTTTTTCCCCTAGTAAAGTTTCCAAGTGTAATTTTTTCCAGAAAGAAATGATAGACAAGCTTTAGCGAGGGTGGACCATTCCATCATCTGATCAGTCAAATATTAGTCCCATAATGCTGAAGTATTTTTACAGCATTCTTAGAACAACAGGAAAGTACTTTAATCATTAGCAGATTTGAAACCCATGACTCATTACAAAAATAAATTTAGTTAACTTTTACTGCAAAACAATGAAATTAATTTTTGGAAGTTATAATGAATAACTTTCAACATCATTAGGCATGGTTTCTATAAATGCAAAAGATTCACGGAAGACTTCTTCCCTTTAGCTTTTATCATGAACACTTCAGTTAGCCTACCACTAGACTGTTCTATTTTAAAAATGATATTAAAACTATTAAAATAAAGGCAGTGTGGTATGGTGGTTAAGAGCAGCGGACTCTAAGCTGGAGAACCAGGCTTGATCCCCCACTCCTCCGCATGAAGCCTGCTGAGTGACCGTGGGCCAGTCACCATTCTCTCAGAACTCTCTCAGTCTCACCTACTGCACACGGTGCCTGTGGTGGGGAGAGGAAGGGAAGGCGACTGTAAGCTGCTTCAAGACTCCTTAAGGTAGAGGAAAGTGGGGTATAAAAACCAACTCTTCTCCTAAGGGCAGTTGAGCCAAGTTCACAGGATGCTACAGAGCAGATGAACAGGTCACATGGAGGGGGCTTTTCCGGGCAACCAAGATGTTCCATACAGTGGCAATCCTAGACAGTGAGTTTTTGCCACTGACAGCCATTTCTATTCGAGCATGGAGATGCTTAAAAGTAGGAGCACCATAGCTATGATGCTATGATGTCCCTAACTCCTGCATGTCTCAGGGCAAGCAACCACCCATTCTTGCCTTTGCTAACCAATGATACCAGAATGGAAAAAAGGGTAAGCTGCCACCCACACAGTGGAGTTCTTGCTTGGAAAGCCAATGTGGTTTTTAGGGTAAAAATGCTGGACTAGGACTGGGAAGACTCAAACCTCCATTCTGGCAGCCAGGAAGACATGTTAACTAGGGTTGCCAACTCCAGGTGGCACCTGGAGATCTCCTGCTGTTACAATTTCCATCAAGATGACCAAGATCAGTTACCCTGGAGAAAATGGCTGCTTTGGAGGGTGGACTCTATGGCATTATGCTCTGCCGAGGTCCCTCCCCTCCCCAAGCCCCCTGCAGGCTCCACCACCCAAATCTCCAGGTATTTCCCAACCCAGAACTGGCATCCCTATGACATTACAGTGTATGCAGGTTAGGTATGGGGTCCCCACCCTGCTCCATCTTTCAAACTTGCAAAGGTCCATGGGGCAATGTGTTCCCCAGGATTTGAGTCGCCAGCTCTGGGTTGGGAAATTCCTGGATATTTGGGGGTGGAACCTGGGGGGGATGGGGTTAGAGGAGGGGAGAGACCTCAGCAGGGTATAATGCCAATAGAGCCCACCCTTCAAATCAGTTATTTTTTCCAGGCGATAGCTGTAGTCTGGAGATTGCCAGGCCCCACCTGGAGGTTGGCAATCTTTCCTGAGATCCACACAGGTTTCCCTAGCAGGCTAGATAAACCCCTCAGGGCCATTTCAGGCTGTGAAATCGCATGGAGAAGTTGGCTCAAGTCTCTTCTCCACATGCACTACAGACCTTGACCCTTATCAGGCACTAGAAAAGAGCAAGAGTCCAGTAGCACCTTAAAGACTAACAAAATACGTGGCAGGGTATGAGCTTTCGTGGGTCACTGCTCACTTCTTCAGATAGAGCTAGAGGTGCTACTGGACTCTTGCTCTTTTGTTCTGCTACAGACAGACTAACATGGCCAGTGTTCCCTCTAAGCTGAGTTAGTGTGAGCTAGCTCAGTTTTTTAGCCACCGGCTCACACATTTTTGTCTTGGCTCAGAAAGGATGGTTCCAAGGCAAACTAATTTATGCAGTAGCCAAATCGCTCACTCACACCTTTAAGGCTAGTAGCTCCCAAAGTAGAATTTTTGCTCACAAAACTCCACAGCTTAGAGGGAGCGTTGAACACAGCTACCCATCTTGACCCTTATCAGGCACTGCATGCATGGGAAAGGAAAGAACCCATGATTTATGTGTGATTGTGTAATGTCTGACAATAAGCTGGACACCCTAGACCCAGCCTGTGTACTAGGCCAGCCACACCCTCCCATCCATCTCACAGGATTGTTGGGAGAATAAAAGAATGTGGTCCCTTGACCACTTTCAAAGAAAGGCAGGATAAGAAATGCACTAGATAGATTCATGGATTATTTGCCAGTATTTGACTGTATTCCAGTGGTCAGCTATCTAGCATGCCAAATCTACTCTCTGCCCCCACCCCCAAAAAAGTGGAGGGAGGAATGTTTAAATGGATTTTTACCAGAATCCAAAATTGGGTTCACTTCCCTCTCAAAAGTCCCAAAGCAAAGCAAAGCAAAAGGTATTTATTCTACCTTTCCCTTCCTGAAAATCTCATTGTCATTTTTAACAGCTGGTTTCCATAAATGCAATAAAAACCCGACAATCTTGGTGTGCCACCAGGAACCTGATTTGGGAACGCTGGCACCGACATCCCTTCTCCCTCTCCGACAAGCCTGACATTTAAGTATACTTGCTGTAATAACATTAACAAATAATGTGGGTTGATGTTTAGCAACATTGACACGTACCTGTAATTAAGGCTACCCATTATAATGTGATGGAGATTAATTTATTGGATGCAACAGATTTCACTGTCAGTTTGCTGCAGCTGAGGAATCTCGAAACCTGCGCAACAACAGAATCACAGCAAGTGCAGTCTCTGGCTACCTGGGGCTCAATCACATGCCTTGAGGGTGCAATCCAGATCTATTAAACTCTATGGAAACTTTGCCATTGACTTTAGTAGAAGCTGGCATGTAACTTTTACACAGTGAAAGCTGAGGGCTGAACTAGATCAGATAACAATGGTGATCCTCCTTTCAGATTCCCTCACCTTTTCCCCTATATGGGCTGCTTCCACGTGCCAAGTTTTCCCCATGTTGCTATCACTGCTGCTGCAAATACAGAGGTATTCCTAATGTTAATAGAACATCCATTCTTGCCCCGCTCCATCCATCTTGCCACTTCCAAACCCCATTCCTTGCCAGGCCAGTATGGAAGCAAATACAGAGCAAAACATCAACATGGAAGCAGCCACAAAGAGAGACTGTGAATCAAAGAAAACAGATCAATTTTTTGGTTCCCTGCAAGGCTGGTTAATGCTGCAAGTCCAGCATCTGAAAGAGCTCTGAAGCCCCAGTTAGAAGAGAAAAGATCATACACAGCTTCTGTCCATGTGCAGAATGTTGCTCTGGTCCTACAGCAAGGCAAAGTGTCTTCCATTAGGCTAAATGAGCTGCGGGAAGTTGAATTAGGGAACACGGCAAATCCCTCCCCCCAAAAAATTCTCATTAAAATGATTGCCATTTTGACAGCGTCATTTCTGGCTTTCACAGCATAGTTAACATCACCGCAAAGAACTTGTAATTCAAAGCGTGATTTCATGCAAAGTATTTCCATATCATTTTGGTATAAAACAGTAATAGGTCCATTTTTAGTTCATCTATAAAAATAGGGTAGGGAGAAGGAAGACAATTTGTCACGCTTAAAACAAAAAAAGGAAACACCTGATCCAACTTCCCACACAACTTTTAGTTAATACAGAGAGCTTATCAGTGCAAGTTTGACATGTGAGAAAGTGGTCCAAATAATGGCAGAATTTTCAAAACATCTATTCCCCTAATATTCTCCTTCTTGCCCCCTACACCCAAGCCAGCAAAAAAAAACCAATTACAATTCCTGCAGACCAAGGGAAAACGAATCCATCAATATGTTAAAAGATAGCTAAGCAGAACCTGCAGGATTAAAAGATGCGTAGCCAGTTTGGTGTAGTGGTTAAGTGCATGGACTCTAATCTGGGAGAACCGGGTTTGATTCCCCACTCCTCCACTTGAAGTCAGCTGGGTGACCTTGGGCAAGCCATAGTTCTGGCACAGCTGTTCTTGAAAAAGAGCAGTTTCTGTCAGAGCTCTCTTAGCCCCCCCTACCTCACAGGTTGTCTGTTGTGGGGAGGAGAAGGGAAAGGACTTTGTAAGCCGCTCTGAGACTCCCTTGGGTAGTGAAGGGCGGGGTATAAATCCAATCTCTTCTCTTCTTCAATGAGACTAGGGATGCCAACTAGCCAGTCTTCCATTGGCAAAACTCCCCTCTCCTTTCTGATGGATGGAGAGATGGATAAATGGGAGGTTAGTTTTTACCTGCTTTAGTGCCTTTAGTGCTATGTCTTTAAGACCTTTGCAGTACTGCCAGCCAAAGAAACACTAGTAGGTCTTCAGCCAATTTACATTTTCAGCAAAAGTGCCTCAAAAGTTGCTTCAGTAAACACTGTAGCTGTCTTGGACTGTTTTTTCTATTCCCCTTTCCCTCCTCAGATACAGCAAGAGCGCTATATAGCTTAGATCGGGGGTGGGCAAACTTGCTCAGCGTAAGAGCCACCTAGAACAGGGGTGGCCAGACTTGCTTAACGTAAGAGCCACATAGAATAAACATCAGATGTTTGAGAGTCACAAGACATGAACAAATATTACCTGCTTTTATTGGAAAATAAGCAAATTTGCTTTTTATTAACATTAAATGAGACTGCCAAAAATAATAACAAAAAGGGGTAAAAGCAGATATTGATAATGATATTAATTTGTCCAATGTTATTTGTTTGCTAATGGTATTTAGCTTCCCCAGCCGCCCTGCCAGGAGCCACATAATATATGTGAAAGAGCCGCATGCGGCTCCTGAGCCACAGTTTGCCCACCCCTGGCTTAGATGAATTAGCATTTTCTGTGAGCTCCGTATTAATCCCTTCACTCTGCTGTCAGTTATGTACATGGGCACAAGAGCCCCACTCCTTAATTGCTCTGAAATCCTGCCTCACTTATCACAGTCCCTTATCCTCTTCATCCCCCACCCCCATAAGCCCCAATTCACACACCACACCCAGGAGACATTATTAATGTCAGAGGAGGAGATTCACATAGAGATCATCTGATATCACATCTCTATAGAATATAACTATAGAATGCAATAAAGAAAGACCCACTCACTTTAGCACCTCTCCATTAGGGTTGCCAGCCTCCAGGTGGGGCTTGGAGTTCTCCCAGAATCACATCTGATCTCCAGGTCAGTTCCCTGGGAGAAAAACAGCAGCTTCAGAGGGGGAATTCTATAGTATCACACCCCTGCTTAGCTCCCCCAGGCCCCCAGATCTCCAGGAATTTCCCAAGCCAGAATTGGCAACTCTACTCCCCACTGCTAATTTTCTCTTATCAAAAACCAGGAAATGGAAAGCAACATTTTCTCACACCAACATTTAAATCTGCACCATGAATGCTTTTTGTACCATTTTCTGTTGGGTTGCCAACACTGGGTTTGGAAATTCCTGGAGATTTGGGATTAGAGAGCCTGGGGAGGGCAAGATTTTGGGAGGGGAGGGACCTCATCAGGGTATATTGCAACACAGTCCAGCCTCCAAAGCAGCCCTTTCCTCCAGGAGAACTGAACTCTTTTAGCCAGCAAACAGCTGTAATTCGGGGGGGGGGGGGATCTCCAGGTCCCACATGGAGGCTGGCAACCCTAATATATTGACACTCCAGAAAGTGATTACTCTTACTCTGTCAGATTACTCTGTTTGTAAGGAGGGCTCTTATCATCAAATCTTCCCTCTTGCTTTTCACCCCAAGATTTAAAAAACAGGAACTTTTTTAAAGTCCTGCCTGTAAATCTTGGGTTCCTAATGTCGTACTTGCCTTTCCAATATGCCCCCGTGCAGACTTCAGGTCCCAGGCCACACTTAGCAAACATCTGAAGCTTGCCAACATCATGAAACACAACCCAGATTATGAAAGGACGTGCATCTACACATTACAGTAATAGATCATCAGCTTGGCTTCCTCTGATTCAGGAAGAGGCTCTTCAGCCCCCTGAGGAATAAGGTTTTACTTTGGCTTAACTCCCCAGGCACTGGGGGGCCTCCTAGGGTTGCCTAGGAGTAACAGGTAGCAATTCCTGGAGATTCATGGATGTAGCCCAGGGATGGAGCTCCAACACAGCCTCCAGGGGAACTGATCTCTGTCACCTGAAGATCAGTTTTAATTCCAGGAGCTCTCTGGCCCCTGCCTGGAGGTTTGCCTCTTAGTTCCTTCACAATCTCTGACATTACCCTGCGTTTCAAACTAGGTTCTATCATATACAGAACAAACCTGGTGCACGGAGCAGGACTTCAGGCTATTCGGGAAAACCCTCCAGAAGGAACAACAGTTCTCTATAGGGTTGCCAGGTCTGGGTTGGAAAATACCTGGAGACTTTGGGGGTGGAGCCAGGAGAGGACAGGGTTTGGGGAGGGGCATCAGCATGGTCCAATGCCATAGAGCAGGGGTGTCAAACATGAGGCCCAGGGGCTCGATGATGCCCCCAGAGGGCTTCTATCAGGCCCGCCCTGGAACTGGCCATCTCCTACTTCCAGTTCTGTTGCTGCTGCTGCATCATAGCTTGCTTCACCAGACTCTCTCAATTGCTCAGCCATTTCATGTTTTCCCCTGGGTCCTAGACTCAGAACTCTGAGCATGAGATTTCTGTGGTGAATGTCAATAAATCTAAAGTAGGTTTGTGGCTTACAGATACACACCTGAACAGCATACTCAAGATTACAACAGCACAGACAGTTTGATGCAATAATTCAGAGCAAGAGGGGTCAGTTATCAGATACTGTTAAATAAACAAAATATTGCAAGAGTGCTAATGTTTTAAGCATGTTTTTATTTTAAGGTTAAAAAAATCTTTGTGTTTGTGTCCTTTATAAAATTTATATCTCCGCTACCTGGCATTACATTTTAGGACACACATGGTCCAGCCCAACAAGGTCTCATTTATGACAGATCTGGCCTTTATAACAAATGAGTTCAACACCCTTGCCATAGAGTCTACCCTTCAAAGCAACCATTATCTCCAGGGGGACTGATCTCTGTCAGCCGGAAATCAGTTGTAAAAGCAGGAGATCACCAGGCCCCACCTGGAGGCTGGGAACCCTAGCACTAGGGTTGCCAGGTCTGGGTTGGAAAATACATGGAGAATTTGGGGGTAGGTCCAAGAGAAGGTGGGGTTTGGGGAGGGGAGGGGGCCTCAGCATGGTACAATGCTATAGAGTCCATCCTTCAAAGCAGCCATTTTCTCCAAGGGAGCTGTTCTCTGTCAGTGGGAGGTAAAAGCAGGAGATCTCCAGGCCCCACCTGGAGGCTGGGAACCCTAAACTGCACCCACCACACAGTGTCAGAATTCCAAGGGCGCCCACAGGCTCAAAAAGGTTAAGGATCATCTTCTCCACCCCTCCCCTTCAGTTTTCCCACTGGCCCAAAAGCAAGGGCAGATAGGAGGGACCATTCGCCGGGAAACTGCCCACCCAGTGAAGCCAAATCAGCCCAATGCAAGGGCTTTCAAAAAGATGGCAGGTGTTGCTTTAGAAGAGGCATCTCTCTTTTCTGCCACACGGGAAGGAATGCCTCTTCTAAGCTGGGGCCTGCTGCAGTTTGTCAAGACATCACCCAAAAATAAAAAGGAATATTTGTCCCTCAGGACAGTTTCTTCATATGCAGGTTTAATGAATCAGCGAAGATATTAGCTGACAACCCTAGTCAGCCAGCCCAGGTTTTTTTAACCCCCGCTCCTTTCAGTGTTTCCTTTCACTGTATGGTACCAGAGAATAAGGAGATGAAGCCATTAACACCCTCAAGGGAGAAATGCAACCTCCCCACTGCCGCACACTGGAAGGCTGGAGGGATGGGAAGAAGCATTTATTCTTGGCCACAAAACAGCTTGAACTGATCCCGACAGTAGAGCACCTTTGCGTTTCTCCCACTTGCCCTGGAAACTGCCTCTCCGAACTTATAAGATCTGGACAGAGATTACAATTTCCATCGATGTATGAGCACTTCCCTGTTTCAATGGTGGGATTGTTCCTCACATAGCCCTGTTTAGAGGCCATTTTTTTCACCTGGTCCACACAGCTGTTGCATGTCTAACTCATTAATCTCAGTGTAATTTAAAAAAAAAAAAACCACTCCAGCCACTTGCTCATTATGTATATATAGTTTTGCTCTCCAGCAAGGAGCTAGCTGAATTCATGGAATAGTGCCCAGTTGGGGATGCCGGAGGGTCAGCATTTGTGCAGGCTTGTCAGGGAAAGCACCCTACAGCTTAGAATACTGGTAAACAGTCTTTCCCAGGACTGCATGGCTTTCCTCACCCAGCCTCCAAAGTAAATCGGTGTGAATCCTGAGGCACCAGCTGTCTGCCTCCCCCTCGCAAACAAACTCAGAGATCTGTTACAGAAAAACAGAAAAGACAAGCCTGTCCCACCATTAACAAAAAAAAAAAACCCCAAACCGTCATCCTTGTATTCGTAGCCACCTTGTCAGACACCTCAACAGCTTGCAGAGAGAGAGAGTCTGCTGAAAGCAAGATCATACAGCCAGCCGTGGTTCACTGGGAGAGCACACGCTTTGCATACAGGAGTTCCCAGGTAGCTCCAGTTCAAAAAATTTATCACAAGGAACAAAGAGTTGGCGTCAGTCGAGGAAGACGGTACCAGTCAAAGTAGATTAACAGCCTGACATGTACAAGGCAACTCCTTGCAACTTAAGTATTGTTTCTTTTATTTACAACACTTACACCCTACCTTTCTGCCCTTAAGAGGGCCACCAGGGTGGCTAGCAGTTAAAAACATACATGATAAGATACATTATGAAACCATTAAAATAAACTCCTCCCCCAAACATACCTCATTCAAACAATTTTAAAAGAGCTTAAAAATAGTTCAAATACATAGAAAACAGGTAAAGTACATAAAAAACATAAAAGCATTGGTTAGTGTTATGTACGCTGACCACCACTAGGGTCCAGCGGCAGACACCTGGAGCTTGACTCCTAGAACAATAGGAGCCAAGGATCCTAGACCACCACTAGTCTACCAATAAGATCTCTGGCAGGAAATTCAAACCCACCAATAGGACTTTTGGGTGTGTTCCAGGTTGTGTATAAAGTTGGCCATCTCAGCCGGTATTTTATCTCAAGTTGGGTACTAATAAACTAGCTGTTCGCTACATCGTCATCTGCCTCTTCAATGCTAAGAACCCAGTACACAATAGTTAGGAAGGAGGAATTATTGAGGGAACACCAAATGAAAACAAAAAAAACCATCTTCACCCACTGGTAGAAGACAGCAACAGAAGGGGACAGATAAATCTCCCTGGGGAAAGAGTTCCAGATCTTTGATTCCATGACCAAGAAGGTCCTCTCCTGGGTTGCCACCTACCTAATCTCAGAATGCAGGGACACCAAGAATGACCATAACAGTCCAGTGGGTTCATAAGGGATTAGGTAGTCCTTCAGGTATGTTGGTCCCACACCATAGGGCTTTGAAGGTCAAGACCAGCACCTTGAATTGTGCCCAGGAACAAACTGGAAGCTACCGTAGATAGGCCAAAATTGGAATGATATGTCTCACTCTGGTCAACATTCTGGCTGCAGCATTCTGTACCAACTGAAGTTTCCAAACACTTTTCAAGGGCAGCCCCACATGGAGCACACTGCAGTAATCTAATCTAGATGTAATAGTATTGCCACTTCCAGGTTGGAAGATACCTAGAGATTTGGTGGATGGAGCCTGGGGAAGGCAGGGTTTGGGGAGGGGAGGGACATCAGTGGGGTATAATATCACGGAGTCCACTTTCCAAAGTGGCCATTTTCTCCAGGTGAACTAAATATCTGTTGCCTGGAGATCAACTGTAATCTCAGGAGATCTCCAGCTACACCCCTACCCCAGAGGCTGGCAACCTAAGATGTAACCAGGGCATGCACCACAGTGGCCAACTGGCAAAAGGCACTCTTGGCCACAGCTGTCACCTGCTTATTCAGCAGAAAGCCTTGGTCCAAGAGCACCCCCAGACCACAAGGGGAGAGCAACCCCATTCAGAACAGGTGACACCTTAAATCCTGGGTTAGACCTTCCTCCCACCAGAAGTACTTTCATCTTGTTGGGATTAAGCTTCAGTTTATTAGCCCACATTCATTCTAAAGCTGCCTCAAGGTAGGTTCGTGGTTTCCACAGCTTCCCTGGGATCAGCTGGAAGTGTGAGATAGAGCTGAGTGTCATCAGCCTATTGGTAACAATCCAACCCAGATCTCCAGATAACCTCACCCAGTGGTTTCATGTACATATTAAGGAGCATAGGGGACAAGATGGAACCCATCTTGTGAGACCCCGTAGGTCAAAAGGTTGAGCAGCAGCCCTCAGCACCACCTTCTGAAACCTACCCTCCACGTAGGAGCAGAATCAATGCAGAATGGTGCTGCCCAGTCGTAGCCCAGATAGGCAGTCCAGAAGAATACTGTGATCAATTGTACTGAAAGTTGCTGAGAGGTCCAGGAGAATTAACAGAATTGCACTCCCTCGGTCTGTCACTGTGCAAGTCATCCACCAAGGCGACCAATGGTGTTTCAGTCCAACCAGGCCTGAAAACAGATTGGAAGGGATCTAAACAATTTGCCTCATCCAGGAAAACTTGGAGTTGTCCAGATGATGCCCACTTTACCACAGGTAGCCAAAGCTGCTGTATGAAAAGTTACCAACCATGCAAATTCACCTCCCTAACCCAAAGACTCCTGTCCAGCACAAGTAAACTGCAACAGCTGGAGAGATGCCTCCAGGAAGCCCAGAAGCAAGACATGGGGGCAACCATCTGTGAATGTGGAGGTTACCATAAGGGCTAACCACCACTGTTACACTGATCCCCCATGATCTCTCTTTTTCAAAACCATCTATGGGCAGCATTACCTCTGGTGGCATAATTAAACACTGAGTGAAATAAAAATACTCCCTTTTTTATGTCTGAACTTACTGCCAATTGATTTCATTCACTGACCACAAATCCAGTTGCTATGAGTGAGGTTCTATTCAACTTCCCACATCATTCATGCTTTTATAAGTACATCTTCCAATAGCAGCATACTTCAGATATTCAAAAATTCACACAAACAGCTTCAAGCCAACACCTCAACACCCCAACACCTCAAACTAAAATAGGCCAAAGGAGGAGGAAATGTAGAAAACAGACTCAGAAAACAGGTAAATTCAGGTTGCTTGGGTTGTGTACATATCCGTCTATGTTGTGTTTTTCACTTCATGTAACATCTGGGTCACACCTGAAGATGGACTGTTGAGGCCATTTAGCATTGGAAATCGATCCTGTGAGATCATCACTCACAACAAGCAAGTAGTTAATTGGCCAGTAATTGGTAGTTTGCTGTTACTGGTCAATTAACAGCAAACTACCAACAGAGAAAGTAGCATATAATCTACATCAAGGACACCGAAAGGCGGTTACAGCATGCAAGACCAGCTTCAGTAAAATAACTCGGGGCAACGAAAAGTGTGGAATTTAAAGCTTTCATGGCTGGCCTGTCAAGTCAGGGGGGAAAACTGAGCCCTAGGATAAGTTGAAAAGGCTCCAGATCCCAACACACAAGAACAACTGGGGTTGAGACAGCCAGAGTGGGTTTCTAATCTTTATGGTTACCCACCACGCAAGAAGTTGCAGTGAGACTTCCAGTCCACCTGGGATAAGCACAGGCGTCCTATATGTGAAGCAGTCTGTGATTTAGAAGAGGAAGCTACAAGTACTAATTGACAGAGCAGGGTGGCTACAAATCCCTACCCATTCATCATCTACAAAAAGAGCAGAACTGGAAACTGCAGAATCTGGATGCCTTCCAGCTCTGAGACTGCCCTTCTAAACTCTGGTCCAGCAGCCTAAAGAAAAGAATCTCAGCCCCTTTAAAAGGCTTAATGGGCTATTATGTTACCAGGTGATTTTATCTATCTCCATGCCTTGAAAATCTTCATCTGGCCCTTTCCACTCATGAAGCTTCTGTTAAAGGAGTGGGACACCCTTTTTTTCCTCCAAGGTGTTGGCAACCCAGCCAGCAGCTGAACCTAGCAGGACTCATTCTATCCAACACCTCAGACACAGAGGGCTTTCCTCCGCTCACAGGGAGTAAGATCAATTTCCTCCTGCCCGTCCAAACCAGAGAGGAGAAGCAGCCATCACTGCTCCAAAAGTCATATTGTTCGACTACCAGTATCTTTCCTTTCCTTTTATCCAATAAAAACTCTATGATACATCGGTCTCGAGCAATGGACAGTTGTACTATCAGTATCTGTCACATTTTCATCCCACCCTTCCTCTAAATTGCTTGGAGTGGTTTATATTGTTCTTTTCTCCTCTCTTTTATCCTGACAACCCCGTGAGGCACATTAGGCTGAGAAACCGGGGCGATTCTGCTTTGGCTTTTCCCTCCATTGTTTTACCAAACCCATCTTGGAACTGAAATTCCCCTCTGCACTGCATGCTGCTTTCACTTTCTTCAATCATCTGATTTTATGGTACCCTCTACACTGCATGCCACTTTCACTTTCTTTGATCATTGGGTTTTATGATACCTTCTATATAGATTTATGGCCCTTCAGGGGTGACTTTGCCATCAGTATGGCATTGCCCTGGGGTATTTGAATGTGGGTTTGAGCTGCACCTTTTCCACACTGTTGAAAAAATGTGGAGCGAATGCCAGATGCAGAATTGCCCAGTGACTGGCCAAGGGCACACAATAGGCTTCATGATTGGGGCAGCTGGATTTGAAAACGGGTCTCCCCAGTCCTAGCCAAAATACTCCAAGCACTGGGAAGAATACCAACAATGGCATCCTAAGCAGAATTACACTCACAGAAGTCAATGAATTTATAAGGGAATAACTCTACTTAACGGCAGCACAGTTATTTTGGCCTGCCATGACTGCTCTTAAAAGACACTTTAATATATGTTAATGATTTAGTGTCCCTCAGTATGTTTAAACCTTAACTCCAGAGAGATTGCTTAAAGCCCACATTCAGTCCACCGCAGAAAGCCCTATGCATTATGAATACCGTATTTGTGTGAAACGCCAAGCAATGCCTTTTTCATACAAGACCTCCCTCTACACAGGGAAAGGCTTCGATGGAAAAGAAGTCCTTCTCTGCCAAACTACCCTTCCTCTTATGCAGTCCAAGGTGGAAATAAATGCATTCAACCTTAAAAAGGCTTTGAGACATTTCTGGACACCTTGACATGGAAACCCAAAGAGATTTATGGATACATTTAGGCAATCCATATAAAATTTATCTGTGGAACTTTAGAGACATAAACAGACAGGTCTCTGTCCCCCAAAAGCATACATTCTAAATTGAGGATGGGGGGGACCAAGGATGTCAGGCTTCCACCTGACACTCCCTGGAGCTCTAAAGGGGCAAACGTGTCATGAACATGTTGTGCAATATCATTTCTGCCCCCCCCCAGTAGAGGTGGAAGGGCCAAACAGCTGGGAGATCACCTGCCTGAAGAAGGGCAAAAGGCATGTCTGGGGGAGACACACAAATGCAACTAAGTGTCATTACATATACCTAGGCTTCTTTACACCTGGGGCTTATTTTAATTATTTCTATCCCACCATCTGGAGAGGTGTTTTAAAAATACTACAAGCTCGTATTAAAAATCAGACAAGCCAAAGGTTAACTCTAACCAACAGAAGGCAGCCCCAAAACGCATCCAATTTAATTTGAGGATTGGTGCCCTGCTTTCTCTTTTTTGCTCAAAGCAGCTCATGGGGGTCGCTCAAAAAGAAATTTAAAACAGAAATACACAAAATGTCACAGGAGAACGGGATGCCGTAAAGCAGAGAGTGATACAAACAGCATAAAGACTGAAAAGCAGTTTTAGGTCCCACTAAAAGGCACCGGCCAAACAAGCACAGGGAGGCGGCTTCATAGACTAAGCAGAGAATGCCAACCACTTCCCTCCCAGAGGGGAAAAAACACGCAAGGCAAGGCTTCTAAGGAAGACCTGAACATCCAAGCAGCTCTGAAAGGAAAACAGGGTGCCTTGCCATTCCTGGTCTGGGACTAAAGTAAGAATCCGCACTTTGAACTGTGCCCTATAAGGAAGTGGCAGCCAGTGTATTAGCGGCATGTTGCTGTTCACCTTCACCCATCAACAGTCTTTTAAATTAACCAATTATAGCTTCCAAACAGCCTTCAAAGGCAGTCCTATTAGAGTAGGATAAAAAGTCTACCCTGAATGTAGCCAGGTGCTGGATAACTGTGGATCAGACCCCCAGGAGGGAGGGGCTGTAGCTAACTGGTAGAGCATCTGCTCGGCATGCAGAAGGTCTCTGGTTCAATTCCCTGGCAGTTCCAGCTAGTTGGATCCAGTTGTCCGTGATGTGAAAGACCTCCACCTGAGACCCTGGAGAGCTGTTGCAGTCTGGGTAGACAGTTCTGACCTTGACGGACCAAGGGATCTTCACACGCTCACGTCTAAAGGGTTAAGTCAGCAGCTATAATGATGCTGCTGACTTAACCCTTTAGACATGAACACATGACGATGCCTTTGTAAAACCACTGGTCTCTCAAGGTCAGTATTGTCTACTCAGATGGCAGCAGGGCAGAGATTGGGAGGAAGAGAGAGGCAGTCCCACATAGGAGATGGTTCTCAGGTACAAGGGAGAACAGCTGCATTCACTATATCCCCTCCCACAAAAGACCCCCCCACCCCGGCCATCTCCAGTCCATGCCACACATTCTGAGAATGACTCAGGAGTTCAAGGAATAGGCTGCATAAAGTGACTTACAGAAACCATCATGCCATCTACATATTGACGCCTGGAGACTTTCTGCAAGCTTAGCCTTCCCCAGACCTGTGAAAACAGCCTAAACTTTAACCCTTGGAATCAGGCTGCAGTTACAGATCACTTCATAATGCATCACTTCATAATACAACAGCTCTATAAGGTAAGTAATGTCAGTGTTCTTATGTTGCAGGTGGGAGGGACAGCCCCTCCCTAAGGCCATCTCAGCAAGTTCATGGTGGACAGATCAAACCTGCTTAGAATCATAGAGTTGAAAGGGACCTCTGGGGTCATCTAGTCCAACTCCCTGCATAATGCAGGAAATTCACAAATACCTCCCCTCATACACATACAAAGTGACCCCTGTTCCATGCCCAGGGACCTTTAGTCTCAGTCTTAGCCAGTGTGTTGATCCCACCTCTTCTAAGTGAATATTTGAGGGAGGATTTCTCATCCAAAGCAACTTCTGGTACACACACCAATGGCAGCAACTAGTTACATACATTGCAGCACAATCAAAAATTATATTTTTATACCGCTTTTCCTTCAGGGGGCTCAAGGTGGCAAGCATGGTCTGACCTCTCCCCTTGTGACCCTTGTGGGATAAGGGACTCTCTAGCTCAAGAACTATTACCTACTTTATTTATGTTCATTACAGTTTGCCTCTCTGCCTGAGACTGAAGGTGGATTATACAGTGTCATTCAATACAATCAACAGGATGAGACATCCAATAAACAATGCAACAGGGATTTCGATTGCTGAGAACGGAAAACAAGCAAAAATCTGAAAGAGAGCCAAAACCAAGCAGAAACCATTACATGATTTTCATGGCTGATAAGGACTGTTGTTTTAGGGAGGGGCTCTCTACGGAAAACCTCTCAGTTGCCCCGCCCACAAGGCATCTGCAGCCAGTCCCACTGAATTTCAAGAGATGCACTCCTCCGGAAACAAGATGAGGACTGCAGTTTTGCACCAGCTACTGGGAATAAATGTTACTGATTCAATGAGATTTACTGCAGGAAGGACTCAAGGAAAGTTAACAGTAACCTGCAAACGACTGGAGCCACCAGCAGGACAGAACTCGTCCCAAATTTGTCCTCTGGCCAGAAGGCTTCTTCTGCAAGTAGTATGACGGTAAAGTGGGGTATTAAACCTGGGCCTCCTTCAGCAACGTCCAGCCTTCTGTCCACGACACCACGCTCGACCGTTCAAGTGCCCTCCCTTCCCATTCCTTCATGTAATTTTCAACATGGGATCAAATAGGCTGATCATAACAGCCGGGAAAGAAGGGGGGGAGGAGCAGGTAAAACACTGCCAAAGAACAAGCTCTCGGTACAGATGTTCCTCCAGATGTTGCGCCCTCCCTTTGCCTGACTCCTCGCCTCCCAGAGGGACCAGGAGCAAGAGTCGCAACTGGCCCTTTTGGAGCAGGGGCGTCTGCAGCCAGGCTCCTAATCAAAGGAGTTATCACAGGGCAGAAATCGATCTTCTCGCACAAGGCTGCCATCCCCTGGGCGAGAGTTTCATCGACAACACTAATGACCAGTTTACTTAACTTCGCTGTTGACACAGCCTCGGTTTGTTCCTTGGAACGGAGGGAGGAAGGGAGGGAGGGAAGGAAGGAAGGAGAGCGGCAGCCAGGATCCCGCAAGCGAGCTTCTCTTGAGAACACCTGAAGACCAACAGATCCCAAGCCGAAATTTAGGAAGAGGAGTTAAATCCTTTCCACTCCAGACCTCGATGTTTCCCACCTGAAATAGTATTTTCAACCCCTATAGAAAGCTGGATACAGCTGGCAGAAGATGCCGCTTGGCTGAGGTGGTTGTCAGGGCCAATAAAGGACACGTCGAACGGGAGGGAAAGATCTCGAGAGGTCATCGAGTCCATCCCCGTTCTTTGTGTCCCGGGAATCCATAGCATTGGTCCCCAGGAGACCTGAGCATGGCCAAGTGAACATTTCGAAAGCAAATACAGGGCGGGGGGGATTTCCCTGACCTTCTATAAGCTTGCAAAAACATTTGAACTACATGCTCGAGGCCGCGCAGAGCAGAAATGTCACCGCTTTAAAAACCAGCCCCGGTTTCATTGAAAGAGTGTAAAAGAGACGCTCAAGCAAGGGAGAGGCGCCGGGAATCGGTCCGGGGAGCAGGTTCAAGGCTCGAAAACCTTTCCCGGAAGATTTCAGGGCCAGCCAGAAGGTGTCACAGCATCGGGGCTTCTGCTGTTGGATTTCGAACCCCGTTAGGAGAGCCCCAGCCAGGGTCTTCCTGCCAGGACGCCGAGGGCTTCGGGCAGAGGCAGAAATCCAGCCGGTGAAGCCTTGCCCGGTCTGCCAACACGCCTCGCCCCATCACCGCATCTACATATCGAGGAAAGCGTCACGGGCAGGATTTCTGCCTGTCACGCAGCTATTAAAACGGCCCCCTGCTTTTTTAAAAAGGGGAAGCCCTCCCTTCCACTGCATGCTGCAATTTGCAAAACCCACCCGGCAAAGCCCCTCTGGTAACCGGCGAGATCTGGGGTCGCTGTCAGAGCTCCCGACACTTCCCGAGAAAGTTTTAAATAAAAGTTTTCCTGCTTTGTCGCTCAGGAAGGCCACCAGGGCTCCCGGCGTGCCTGAACGTCACTCCCCTGCCTGGGGGTTAATCGGCGGGGGGGGGACTAACACTCTGCACACCCCCAGAGGCTGGACGCTTCAGCCCAAAGCCCCGAGAGCGGGCTGCGGCGCGGAGGTCTGCCGTCGAAGCCCTCAAGTCGCGCACCCCCGGCGCCCGAGGAAGCGCCTCCACCGAGAGCGCAAGCAAGCCAGCGTCGCCCCTTACCTCCAGCCAGACCACCGGGAGCTCACGAACCCGGGCGGGCCATGCCGGTTCCCCTCGCGACCATCCGAGGAGGGGGCAAGGGGGCCGCCCCGTCGAAAATCCAGGCTCGCCTCCCCCAGCCGTCGAGGGGGAGAAGCCGCTCCAGGCGGACCGGCGGGTTCCTTTGGCGGCTGGATGCGGGTGGGGGAGGCAGCGATTTCCTTCAGCAGACCCAGGCGTCCTGGTGAAGCCTCGCCGAGTCCTCCTCGCCTTCACCTGGGCAAACTCGGGGGGCCGCGGTCACACGCCCTCCGCTTGGCCTTCCTTCCCCCCCATCAGCGCCTCCGAGGGACTCCGTTGCCCGGGCTCAGCAGCCCCTCACCTCCCCCCCATTTGCGGGACGCTCAGGCTGCAGAGCGGGGCAGCTTCCTTCCCGGGGCCAAATCCAGCACACCTGGCAGGGGTCGGGGCAGGCGCCGGGAGGCGCGCCTCCTTAGGAGACCGGTTCCGAAGGACTGAAGCGAGCCGGAGAGAGAGAGAGAGTTTGTCTCCACTCTCGTTCTCTGCCTGGTGGCTCGACGCACTTCAGCTTCCTGCAATCTCTCCACAAGTACTCCAAACCCAGAAGGACTTCCAATTCCTCCTGCAAACTCTTGGGGTCTTCCCCCTCCCTCCCCCCCCCCGCCACGGTCTGGGAGCTGGCAGAAAAGAGAGAGACTGATAGGCAGCCCCCGCACGTTCGCCAGGCTCGCCCCCTTTTCATTGGCGGGATCAGGTGGCGGGAGGGAGGAGAGCGTCCTGTTTAGAGATTTTTTGTGTAATCCTGCCTGCCTGCCTCCTCCCCCCCCCCCCCCCCCCTTCGCCAGCCAAAAATGTCATTTCGCTTACTTACCTTTCAGGGATATGGAGCTTGCGACGTTGCAGCGCCGTCTAGCGGCCATGGCTAAAGTCGGCTCTGGGACTAGGCGGAAGTTTTCCAGATTTAAGAAGCTTTTGCGTTAATTTTACTTTAAACCAAATCTGGAGCTTGCATATCAAAGGACAACATTGAAGATGGGGCATCCCCCCTTTTTTTTTTGTAGGAGCACTGCGAGCAGAGACCAGAATAACAACCCCACGGTGTAGCCACCCAAGCTGCTTTTTATAAAGGAATCCGTTTGCAAGACCTGGGAATGGCTTCAGGATAGGACATTCTGGAGGACATTAATTCATAGGGTCACAATAAGTCAGAAGCAACTTGAGGGCAGGTACCATACACACACACGTGACCTTCCTGTCTAGGCACACATGAAGCCACTTGTTTAGTGGGGCTTCCTTCAAAGTGAGTTTGTTTAGGATTGCAACCTCACAGTTCAAACATGTTTTTTTACTCGGAAGTAATGCCACTGAGTACAATGAGGCTTACTCTCAAGTAAGCATGCATGGAATTAGACTGACTCACTCTATTGCTGGATGGGGAGACATCAGTCTCATGCAGGAGACCATGACCGATTTCCCACAAACAGCTGAGCCGCGGTTGCTCTTCCATTTGCCCCAGTTGCATCAGAGAATTTCACACTGTTCGCCCCTTGATGCATTTTGACCCTCAGCTCCCCCCAATTCCCCCCGCACTTTGACCCCCCTGTCCAAAAAAACAGGATTGAGAAGACAGGGGGGAATCAAGGGGAGTTGTGGGTCAAAATGCAGCCATGGGGCAAATAATGTGAAATTGACCAATGCAACCAGGGCAAATGGAAGAATGACAACTGCACTGCTGCTTGAGGGAAATCGGTCCATAACTTTTCAACTTTGGTTCAGGTTTATTACATTGAGGCGAGGTGGTGCCTTTTGGACTGTTTTTTTTAAAAAACTTCTAGCCCTCAGGGAGACAGTGAACTGAACCTTCCACTTCCCCACTGCACACATGAATCCTCTGTTAAAGAAACAGGACATTTCTCTCCAGGCCTATAGCAACCTTATCTCCAACACTGTTGAGCCTCTGAGCACCACTGAGATTATGAGAAGGGGTAATGGGCACAACCACAAAATGGCTGCTATGGAGTGGGTAGAAGAACCAATCACAAAATGGCTGCCATGGGGACATGGGCCAATGACAAAATGTTGGGAGGTTCCAAGACCAACATTGGCTCTTAGCTTTAGGGAAGAAGGAAGTGGGCACCAGCTGGGAGAAGGGTCACTGGGCACACAAGCTAACGAGTGGTCCATGCATACCTACCTGCAGGATCTAATGATTTGCATGTAGAAATGAGCAATCCCAAATCAGACATCATAACACTTTCATATTACCTCATCTAAAAGAGGATGTTTAAGGAATGGTTCTCACTTGCAGTGCCTCCAGCAACAGTGTAGCTACCAGGTTCTTAGTGGGGCATAACCTATATCAGTACAACACTATGCATACTTACTTGAACTCATTGGGGCTTATTTCTGAGTAAACATGCATGGGAATCGGCCATTGGATCATGGAATGGCTGGATTGCAAAGGATACCAGCTAAATGGCTTTGAACTTATGAACTGGCAAGTCTTCATCTGGCACCTGTGCAACTAGAAGTCTAACTGGGAAGAGTGGTAGAGCATGTGTTAATTTGTACTCAGAAGCTCCTAGGTTCAATCTTTGCATCAGCAGCCAAATGATCTCAAGCAGAAGATGCTGGGAAAGGCCTGGCGAGCCAGAGCAGACAAATTAACGTCTTCATCATGTTACACAATAATTTGCTGTTCAGCCCCTGTCTATAAGTTCAACCCTTACCTACCATTCCAATGTACTTGAAAAAGTGTGTTTGCATACAGAAGCTCATACCTTGAATAAAACTTTGTTGGTCTTAAAGGTGCCACTGGACTCTAAATTTGTTTCACCTCTGTTATACTTGACCTGTAAATCTGTCATATTTCACTTTTTTTTAAAAAAAAAAAGTAGACTGCAAGAATCCCCCCCCCCCCCAAAAATGCTGGTATGTTTTCTAAGGTTCAGCACAGGGTGACGGTTCGAGGCCAGTTCTGCCAGTATAGTGGAAAGGGGAGGGTAGACCTCTTCTCCAGAGGCCTAGTCTACCCCCCATAGAGGACAACATCTTCTATAATGAAATTTGACTTGATTCTGTTTTCTCTTATAATGTTTAAATTATTCTTAAAATACAGTTTAAAGAATTCATTCTGATACTCAAACAAGGTTATGGAAATAATCTTCTAAGAAACTAATTTATGCAATAGTCAAGTGTAGACTCGCTCACAACTTTAATGCTACTAGCTTTTTTTTTTTGCTCACAAGGTAGAATTTTTGCTCACAGCACTTGTGGAGCTTAGAGGGAACACTGGAGAGAGGTATGGTTCAGCTTTAGAGAAGGTTCCAGGTTCAGTCCTAGGCTTTTTGAAAAAAAGAAATCTGGTATAGTAGGTGATGTGAAAGACTTCTGCTTGAGACCCTGGAGAGCTTTCTAGGAGTCTAAAGAGACTACACTGACCTTGATAGCCTCAGGAGAAGGAATCTTCATGTGTGTTCAGAGACACAGTAAGGCTCCTGTAGTCTCTTGTCCAAAGGAAACCAGACCCAAGCACATTGCCCCAGACCTTCTCACAGCTGGAATTAGTGCTGAGTGCTTAACATAACTTGACCAGCACATTTTCTCATTGATTCCAGGTGTGGATCTTATTGGGCAGCAGGAGTTTCCATTCAAAATGCCTTTTAGCCAGCACCTGTACAACAAAGGAGAAGCCTTGGTATTTTAAATTTAGATGAGCTAAAGAGCATGAAAAATATAGATTTTCTTCTTTTTAGCCTTTAGCAATTCCAGGAATGTCACATCTGTGATCACAGAGAGATTCTCTGGTCTACAGCAAATGAGCAAAAATTATTGTCGAACCGGAGTGAGACAAAAGGGAGAAAAAAATCAATAAAACAGCCAATGTTCAGTATCTGTATAAATCTTTCAACTAATTAGAAAGGCCTTGTGAGCTGCCCATCTTTTCCTCAACTTCTTGCTGGGACGCTGGCAGTTTCAGCAACCGTGTATAATCTCTCTGATGATCCAACTGGACATTCATTTCTCATGGCTCGATTATGCCCAAAAAGTGATGCTTTTACATCATTTATCAAGTCACATTAAAAGTCACTTTTTAGCTGAATTAAGAGATTAGGTGCCCTGGAATGGTACATCCCCTGGACTTCAAATGCACAGTAAAACGAAATTATATTTAATGATTCTTTTGATTTATATTTTAACTTTCAATGACCAGATAAAGCACAATCAGGCAGACTTTAACTTTTTCTAATAAATCAAAAAAATACTTCTGTGATTCTACTTTGCAGTAAAGAGACACCTACATTATTCATGAAAAGAGAGATGTGCTACCACAGATGGATTTTTTTTAAAAGAAGGAAACTAGCTTGCCTTTTTGTTCACTTCAAAATTAAGCTACAAAATATGGACACATGAATCAGGAGTCACCTCCAGAGTAATTTTGGATTACCAGGGCGAGGGAAGATAAGGTATTTGGGTTGCTGAGAGCAGCAACTCACTTTGACCTGGGGGTATTTTTCAACATTATAAGCATATTCCAAGAGTTTATATATTGAAATAGCCGGAGGGGCAGCAGTGTTAGTCTGATGTAACAAAATGACACAGGAGTTCTGCAGCACCTTAAAAGACTAACAAATTTTATTTCAGCATAATATTTCATGAGTTACAGCTCACTTCATCAGATGCATCCACCCCCAAAGAGTTGTATTTATACTTCAAGTGGCAGGAAAGGAATGGGGAGAAGTTACAGGGAGAGGCCAAAGATGTTAGGACTTTTGTCCAATAATCAGAAAAATCAGAGTAATGAATCTTGCTTTTCTGGAAAGAAGAGATTGCTTCTTTTGGTTTAAAAGAAGTTTATTACTAAAGGGAAAAGGTAAACGGGATTAGCTACAAATAAACAAAACATGCTTTCTAAGGAGCTGCATTGTGCTCCCGTCTTCACACTAAGACATACTGATAGAGAGTGAGAGATTGTAATGGAGGATCTCTCCTTCTTCTTGACCCCTGAAAGGAAACACCTGATATCACTGACCAATTAGCAAGACAGTACACCTTTAGTTTTCCCGGGTTTACAGATAATTGGCCAGCTGCCAGGTATCACTTCCAGGCTAACATAGGTAAACAAACAAGTTGCATAGTTAACCCTATAATGACTGAATTTCTCAGGCCTTGCATTACATGCTCATTTCTCCAACACCCCTTCTCAAGACCTGAAATGCAAGTCATTATACATGCATACACAAACATTATTCAACATTAGCATCAAGCATATTCAACATTTCACGAAGTCTTTCAAACTTGTCTTTGGTCAGTGGCTTAGTCAGAATATCAGCCACCATCTCTTCTGTACGACAATGCTTAATCTCTATCAACCTTTTCTGGTCCAAATCTTTAACTAATGCACATTTAATACCAATAGATCTACTTCTAGCAGTCGTGCTCTCTTCCTTACATATAGTTATACAAGCTTGATTATCCTCTAACATAAGTATAGGTACAGGTTCAATTATTCCAAAATCTTTCAACATCTCAAAGATCCATTCAAGTCTGCTGCAGGCACTTGCTGCTGAAATGCACTCAGCTTCTGCTGTGGATTGCGCTACAACAGTCTGCTTTCTACTAGTCCAGTCTATCAGTCCATCTCCATAAAAGAATAGGTATCCACTGGTAGACTTGTAGTTGTTCATCTCTTCTCCCCAACTGGCATCCATGTAGCCAACTAGTCTTGGTTGTTCAGTTGGTGCAATTTTTAGTTTTAAGTCCATTGTTCCTCTTAGGTAACGTGCCATCTTCTTTATTGCACTCCAATCATGATGATTTGGTGAACTTACTTTTCTGCTTAGAAATCCAACTGCCACTGTAATATCTGGACGCGTTGATTTGCTCAGGTACAAGAGCTTTCCGACAGCCTCTCTGTATCCTCCTATGTCCTTTAGTGGTGTGCCGTCCTTCTCCTTCAGATATCCAGGTTCAAGTGGGATTGTTGAAGCTTTGCAGTTCTTCATGCCAACAGATTCAATAAAGTCCATAATCTTTCTTTTCTGGCATAAAAGAAAAGTTCCATCCTCGAGTCTCTCAATTTGCATTCCGAGGTATTGTTGAACATCTCCTAGCTGTTTGACTTCCACTTCCTTATTCAGTCCATCAGCTATTGCTTTGATGTCTCCTCTGTTTTGACAAGCCACGATCAAGTCATCAACGTAAACAAGAACATACTGGTATTGTCCATTTCTGATTCTAGTGTACAGACAAGGTTCAGCTTTCCCTTGCTTGAAGCCTTGCTTCTTTAAAAGTTCAGTAAGTTTGTCATACCAGGCCTTTGCGCCTTGCTTTAGGCCATAGAGTCCTTTATTAAGTTTGTAGACGTAGTTTTCTTGACCTTTGACCTTGAAACCTTCAGGTTGTTCCATGTAGATCTCCTCAGATAGTTCTCCATTGAGAAAAGCAGTCTTTACATCAAGATGCTCTACTAT
Source organism: Lepidodactylus listeri (assembly GCA_029233225.1). Classification (NCBI taxonomy): domain Eukaryota; kingdom Metazoa; phylum Chordata; class Lepidosauria; order Squamata; family Gekkonidae; genus Lepidodactylus; species Lepidodactylus listeri. Next base: position 42,389,536 of record JARCFY010000013.1, read on the forward strand.
CATGTTCCTAGATGCTGCAACACTTAGAAGTGTTCTGAATGTTGCTTGGTCAGTAACTGGAGCAAAAGTTTCAAAATAGTCAGTCCCATATTGCTGTGAGTAGCCTTTAGCTACTAGGCGTGCTTTGTATAGCTCCACAGTTCCATCTTCCTTGTGCTTTATTTTGAAGACCCATTTACATCCAACAGGGTTTCTGCCTTGAGGTAGTTGAGTGAGGGTCCAGGCCTCTTTTTCACTAATGGATAGCAGCTCTTGTTCCATTGCTTCAAGCCATCTGCCTCTTTCACTCGCAGGTAAGTTGCAAACTTCCTTCCAGTTCTTGGGTTCCTTTGCAGGTTGCACAAGTTCACAAAATCCATACTTCATTGGAGGTTGTCCCTTAGTGCTCCTTTCTGATCGCCTCACACTGGGTGTGGGTGCTGCTGTGGGTTCTGCCGTGGGTTGAGCCGCTTCCTCTGGTGTGGCCCCTGCTTCCCCTTCTGTTTCAGTAGTTTCCTCAGAAGGTGGACCTGCTGCTTCACTTGCCAGTTCCCCGGCCAGTTCACCAGCAGTCACTACAGGTAGCCAAGCAACGAACTCATCAGGTGCAGTCCCAGGCATCTTTGGATCAGCTGCAGTGGAAACACTAGGCAATACAGTCTCATCAATAAAAACAACATTGCGTTCTTCTACTGTGTGGGTTTGGGGATTGTATATCCTGTACCCTTTCCCACCAACAGGATAGCCTACAATAAGTCCAGTTTCAGTTCTGGAATCAAGCTTTCCCCTCTTTTCCTTTGGTATGTGTGCATACCCTTTTGCGCCAAAAGCTTTGATATGCCTTAGACCAGGCTGTCTTCCAAACCAAGCCTGAAAAGGGGAGGTTCCAATAATCTTTGAGGGTAATCTGTTGTGTAAGTACACTGCTGTGTTCAGGGCTTCTGCCCATAAACCGTTTGGCAGTCCAGAATGCATCAGCATAGCTCTGCACATCCCCTGCAGTGTTCTATTTAATCTCTCAGAAGCTCCATTTTGCTGGGGTGAATAAGCAATGGATACTTTATGTTGAATTCCTTGCTCTTGTAGAAATTGTTTGAATTCAGCATTACAATATTCACCACCTCCATCTGTGAGTAAGCTTTGAGGTGCTTTGCCAAATTTATTTTTAACAATAGCCACATAATTTTTAAATCTACGCAGTGTTTCATCCTTACTTCTCAGCATATACACATAAGTGTATTTTGTTTTATTCTCTGTGAAAGTCACAAAATATTTGTTCCCACCTAGGGATGCAGGTAAAGGCCCAACAAGATCACTGTATACAGTTTCCAAAAATTCTTGATTTTGCGCTGGAGTTTTCCCAGAATAACTTGGGGCATCTCCCTTTGCTCTGAGGCATGTCTCACATCTAGTTTCACTCTTTTCACAATGCACAACAGGTATTCCACATTGCTTTAACAACTGCTCAACAGATTTCAAATTTCTATGTCCCATTTTAATATGCCACGAAAATAAACATTTTTCATGTTTACAAGCATCATCACAAGCATCCTTAGTCTGGCAAATCTGTTCCTTATTAACAGTCTCAATTTCCTCATCAGGATCAACATCAAAAGTTTCTGTTTCCTCATCATCACAAGCTACAAAGTAATGAAAGCCATTTTTCTCTTCCACTTTAAATTCAAGCTCTCCATCCTTGGTAGAGACCTTGCTTCCTTGCTCTGGTTTGAGCAGGACATGATGTCCTGTGTTCATGAGACTTTTTGTTGAAATTAAGTTCTCAACAGCTTCAGGCACATAAGCTGTATTTCGCAATTCAACTTCAATTAATTGATTATCTGTAGTGGACAATCGCAATTTTACAGTCCCAACGCCTTGTACATTCAATAATTGCCTGTTAGCTTGGTAAATTCTTGGTTTGTTTTCAACATCTATGTTACTAAACCAGGCTTTTTCTCTACACACATGTGTGCAAGCGCCAGAATCGATTAAAAATATTTTCTTATCATCTGTGTTAAAATCATCAGTGATCCTAAAAGCATTGCCTTTGCTCTGTGTCTGTGCTGCAAACTTCTTTCCTCTGTGCTGTGTGTGTGAAACGTGACCTCTGCTCCTCCCATAATGGCTTCCCCTTCCACTGGCTGGTTCTTTGTTACTGGAACCATGTGCTCCTGTGGCTCTTTGTTCTTGGGGCTCATCATTAAACACATACTTAGAAGAGCAGTACTTTGCAAGATGATTTTTCCCACATATAAAACACTCTATTTTCCTTTTAAATCTCTGTCCATGCTTTAGACTCAAAACAGACATCTCATCAGACAAACTTTCTTTCAAATTTCTAGAATCATATTCCTCAGTTAGTGCAGACAAAAGACCTTCTAAAGTCAGATCATCTTTCAGTCTAATCATACTGGTTACAGACTTATAGGAACCAGGCAGACCCTTGAGAATTGAAGAAATCATATCTGTATCAGAGGGTGCTTCATTCAGGTCTTTAAGCTGTGTGTAAATGCCCATTAATTTGTCCATCTCTTTGGGAAGGCAGTCTCCCTCCTTCATCCTGAAATCAAAAATCTTTCCCTTGAGGGAATAGATTTTACTCTTGCTGTGTTTATCAAATTTGTCTTTTAACTTTTGAAGCATCAATCTGGACGTGGCTAGCCCTCTTAATTCTGGTACCTCTGCGTAGGGAATACTCCCTAAAATCAGGGCTTTAGCAAAACCATCCATCATAAGGAATTGTGTCTTATCAGGGTCAGTTTCTGGAGGATTTTCAGTTGTTAATACTTGAAGGGCATTGTGAGTCTGCAGGCGACTCTTCAAATACTCCTCCCACCACTGATAGTTAGCCTTTGTAAGTCTGAGGTTTGGCATTTCTTGGGATGGGGCATTAAAAGCCATTTTCTTTTTTTACTCACGTCCCTTTGGATTTGAGGTAGAAGCACAGGTTCTGGCTCAGTCATCTACTTCTCCAGGAGCTGGCAGGGTTAATCTTTCCTTTCTCTGCAGCAGCAGCGCGAAGTTCAAAAGCTCCTTTGCCTCGCCTTCCTTTGTTCTCCCAGCAGCAGCGTCTCTTCAGTGCTCCAAGGCTCAGCTCCACTTACAGCAGGCAAAAATTAATCCAGTCAAAAAAGATCCTTTGCTCCTGGCAAACTACAATCCAGCATAGGTTTTCCCCTGATCAGCAAGGAAACAGGGTTGGGCCTTTCTGGCTGCAAGATTGCTCTGAGAGCAGGAAGGAAAAAAAGTGGTCGTTTTAAAAATCCAAGCCTCTAGTTCTTATTCCCTATTTCTCTTTCTCAATCAATCCAGAAAGCTTTTAGAAGAACCATGTTTTAAGAACCATGCTCTCTGCTACCAATTGTTAGGACTTTTGTCCAATAATCAGAAAAATCAGAGTAATGAATCTTGCTTTTCTGGAAAGAAGAGATTGCTTCTTTTGGTTTAAAAGAAGTTTATTACTAAAGGGAAAAGGTAAACGGGATTAGCTACAAATAAACAAAACATGCTTTCTAAGGAGCTGCATTGTGCTCCCGTCTTCACACTAAGACATACTGATAGAGAGTGAGAGATTGTAATGGAGGATCTCTCCTTCTTCTTGACCCCTGAAAGGAAACACCTGATATCACTGACCAATTAGCAAGACAGTACACCTTTAGTTTTCCCGGGTTTACAGATAATTGGCCAGCTGCCAGGTATCACTTCCAGGCTAACATAGGTAAACAAACAAGTTGCATAGTTAACCCTATAATGACTGAATTTCTCAGGCCTTGCATTACATGCTCATTTCTCCAACAAAAGAGTCATTTGTTCCTACAGAATGGGTGAGAACCACTCCCAGCTGTTGATGGGCAGACAGGGTAGGATTAACAAAAAGTCTGATTAAGGAAAATACAGCAGCAGACCTGTTAAGCAGATTCAGTAAGATACTAGAAAGACCGTATAAAGATACAGCCAAATTAACTAACATCTGTAAAGTATGTATCATGCCAATACATTAGCATCTATAGTGAATGAAAAAAACCCAAGGATCTTATGCAAGGGTGTTGATGAATTCTAATTCAGTACTTTCATGGTGCGTTCTCCCTTTGAAATTCTTTTGAAGGAAACCAATAACTTCTAGATCCGCAACAGTATGTCTTTAAAGTTTTTGAACATCACAATTTTTAATGTCAGATTTGTGTTCATTTATTCTTTTGAAGAAGAGGTGATTGGATTTATACCCCGCCCTTCACTACCCAAAGGAGTCTCAGAGTGGCTTATAATCTCCTTTACCTTCCCCTCCCCACAACAGACACCCTGTGAGGTAGGGGGGGCTGAGAGACCTCTTTCAAGATCTGCTCTGAAAGAACTTGTAACTAACCCAAGGTCACACCAGCAGGTGCATGTGGAGGAGTGGGGAATCAAACCCAGTTCTCCCAGGTTAGAGTCCATGCTCCTAACCACTACACCAAACTGGCAAACTGGCTTGAGTAGGGACTTTCCTGTTTGTTCATTGTAGAGAGCAGGAAGTCATTGTTGACACATCATGGCATGTATTAAATTGGAGGATAATGCAATAGCTAAGAGACAGAACTGTGAATAACAAAGTCTTGGGTTCAAGTTTTTCTGGCAAAAACTCTCCAAGTGGCCTTGGGCAAAAGTCAGCCTCTGCTTCAGTTTCTCAGCTACATGAGTGACAGTACTCCTCTACCTTCACAATGTTGTTGTAAACATTACTAAAATAATGCATGTGAAATGATTTGAATGTAAAGCACGATATAAACGTTGTGTTTCTTTTCTTTTATTATTGCCTGGCTGTCAGTATGTGAATGCTGGAAGGGTCCAGGCCCAACAGCTGGTGGAAACCCACACTTGGGCCTGATTTAAATATGATGCCGACAAGGCAAACAAACTTTCCTGTGCACTTTTTCATGCACAAAGCCTTTAAATTGGTCTGCTTTCTGTCTGTACAAAGCAGCCTTGCAAGCTCAGTGAGCATACCAGCGCAACACCCACACAAATCTCTGTTGTGCTAAATAAAGACACAAAGACACATGCATATGACACTGCCTTCTACGGAATCAGACCATCGGTCCATCAGGGTCAGTATTGTCTATTCAGACAGAAGCAGCTCTCCAGCGTCTCAGGCAGAGATCTTCCACATCACCTATCACTTGGTCCTCTTAAGTGGAGATGCCAGGGATTAAACTTGGGACATTCTGCGTGCAAAGCAGAAACTCTTCCACAGAGCCACAGGCTCTCCCCCACAATGTATAGCTGCTTCACAGGTCGCAGTCCAGCTGTTTACCGGAGACACTGGGCTTTTATGCAAGGCTGACTGCAAACAGGGTGCCGTCTTAGTCTATTGTAGCAAAACGAAACTGAAGTTACGAGTGGCGGTCTTAAGTACTCAAGGTGCCACTGGACTTTTGTTTTATTTCATCATCAAGTTTCCAGTGTCACATTGAAATCAGACATTGGTCTACAGAAGGAATAAGAAACACCAAGAGTTGATTTTAATGTCATTTTTTCCCTCCTGCTGTAATGACCCCTACTTCTCCCTCTGATGATTGCACCATTGAAATCAATGGGCCCAATCAAATCAAGCTGGGAGTGTTTCAGACTTTCTGTCTTTCATTATCAAGGATATATATTTAAAAAAATAGCTGCAAAGAATGCTGTTCATATATGCTATGATTTAATCTTGAATCTGTATCCACAAGCAGGCCTTGGAGTCTTCCTGGGAATTGCGCTTCAACTCCACCCTGTACAGTCTTTGCATCCCTTCTGCATACCCAAATCAGGTGTTACTGCTGGGCAGCCAACACTAACAGGGCTTGTGAAGAAGCAGAATTGAATAGGGAGTGTATCTATAGCATAGAGGCAGAGCATCTGTTATACATGCAGAAGGTTCTGGGTTCAATTCCCAGCATTTGCAGTTATAACAATTGATTTATTTCTGTTCACATGACCAAAAGTCTCAAAAGCTTATTTAAGCAGATTACATGTGCACATCAATCAATTAGTTATACATAAAATTTCCAAATTATACAAACTATTTAATAAAAATAAAATTTAAAACTATAAAACATTTCAGTTGGGTTCCGATGTGGGACTTAAAAGGAATCTGGATTTAAATTAAACGGTTGTGGATCCAGGAAACTAAATAAAACTTCTCCTTTATAACTATTATTTACGTTTCATTGCTATTATAATTGCCAAGTATTTCGCTACTAGGACACTAATTTCAGGGTCAATACCCACCAATAAGCAAGAGGTCACCCATGGCTCCAATGGAAGGTGATGTTTGGATAAGACTGGATCTATCCAGTAGGACCTAAAAGCTGAGGACAAAACAAAAGGAGGTGCATCAGGGTCTCATTCTCCCCAGATGCACAGGCACAAAGCCTGTCTGACTAGGGAATTTGTGCAAAACATCCCATTAATTCTGCAGACAACAGGACGTTTAGTCTTGCAAGAGTAAAAGCAAACCTATGAGAAGGGATGGTAAGATAGATTAACTATGCAGGAGGAGTCCATGAAGGAGGGATTCCTAGAGCTTGACATCTCCCGTTATAAATGGTCAGGTGCCAGGTGATGTGAAAGATCTCAGCTTGAGACCCTGAAGAGTCGTTGCCAATCACAGCAGACAATACGGACCTAGATAGACCAAGGGTCTCACCCAGTCTGTGAAAGACAGCTTCATGCAAGCTTGTTGACAATATCAGCTTCTCTGATGGAAAGATGAAGGTGCTGAGTACAAAGCAACAAGGCAGGCTAGTGAAGCTAAATCCCCCACCCCAATATCCTTAATCTAATCTTTGTCATAAAAGCTGTCAGCGTCTTCCACAGTGTGAATGCAATTAATGCCACCAAAGGGAAATACCACTTGGAAGAAATCTGAGCTAATCAGGGGCAGGGCAGGGCAGGGGGGGGGGGAAGCCTCTTGATTTCACCTTGGATTTAAGATGATATATTTAAAACACAGCAGTTACAGCTGCCAAAGGGTCACACCAGAAATGATGTCTGGAGATCTGTGAACACCACTGGGGCTGTGGTGAGGAGGGAGTTTAACCCTTCATTCCCTGTCTGGCTACACCCCCTGAAACATTCACCTACCCACACAGGCTTGAGTTGCGAACAGGCCTGGAGAACAATGTCCTGTCCCTTTAATAGAGGCTTGATAGGATGTCATTTACCAGGTGATCTTATTTGCCTCTCCGCTTCTGGTGCTGCCCAGAATTGGATAGCCCAGGCAAGCCTGATCTTGTCAGATGTCTGAAGCTAAGCAGGGTTGACTCTGGGAAGTACTTGGATGGGAGACCTCCTTGAAATACTAGAGGAAGGCAGGCATAGTCAGTCACCAGGGGTCACCATGACTTTCAGATGCCCCCCCACACACACACACACACAGGCACATATAGGGGGAAACCAAAAAAATACCCCCAAAAATGCTTCTGGTGCCCATTTGTACACACTAGCCTCTTTTAAAAGAGACAGGACATTTCCCCCCGGGCCTGTTGGCAACCTCAGTATTCAGTTATGATCTCTGGACGGGAAAAATAGATAGCACCCATTCTTTCTGAATGAACAGCTATAGACATTCCTGGATGAGACAGACCTGGGCATAGCTCTAGGTATGAGTCTCAGAACTTCAGAATGAGATCAGGGGCACTCCCTCAGGGAGGATATTTGGTCATCTCACAGTTCTGACAGGCCCTGGAGTCCTTTTCCCTCCATGATCTCTTGAAGGGGTTTGTGAAGCAAGTTCTTCCCGTGTCTTTGGGGCCCTCCACTGAGCTGTGACACCATGAGAACCCATGACTAGGGATCAATAATGAAATAGAAACTTTATACACAGATTAACAAGAATCATTCAGATTCTCACAACATACTCTTTTCCCCACAACACAGCCCTAGCATCCCTTTTTTGAAGCTCAGACAAGTCTGTATAAAACAATTCATGTAAAAAAGCAGTCTCTGAAACCAGAGCTTTTCTTTTACAGAAGAGGGAAGACATCCCTTTTATCATCTTACATTCAGTCTTGAAACATACTTTGAAATCCTTGGCTGTCATTTCAGCGGTGGTAGTTCTCACCTCAGATCTGTCCCCCAATTCAAGATAAAATGTGATCTATAATAATACTCCATATCCCCCCGCCCCTTTGTACCAAAACTAAAAGGATTTTCAGATCCAGGTCACTGTGAACTTGGGTCCCCAATTAAGAAGAAAGTTCTCAAGGCTTTTCCTTTTGTGTATTTATGGTCCCCTTTCATCAAAACACACAATGGAGAATTGTTCTAAATGATACCTGTGTAGTATACCTTGACACTTTAGTCATCTTTATGTGGTTACCTTCAGGATTCTTCACTTTCTAAATGACCCTTGGTCCACTTCAGGATGATCAATGTAGCTGTTCAAAAAAATGGGTGAAGGGGGGAAGCAGGTGTGAGATTAACTGCGTGCTTAGCAGAAGAAAAAGTGTGCATTGGTCTGTCATTGCAGGGTGGCAAGAAATGCCAGCAGCAGGTACATTCTTCAAGCCGCACACCCAATCATTTCTATTGGTATAAAAGTACCTATCTGAGGATCCAACCCTGTGCTTTTGTATGAGTTACTGTTCCTGGCCTGCCTCTCTGTTGCATCTCTTTATTATTATGAATGATCAACGATACAGTCCTATGAATTACTCCAGTGTGAGCCCACTGAAATCAACGGGTGTAGATTACAGAAACCCTGCATAGGTTTACACAATGAATGATCCAATCACACCTCAGGCAGACGCATAACACAATTACCTGTCCTTCCAACAGAACTTCAGTGGAAGGCGGCAAAGCCAGAGCAGTAGGTCATACAGTCACACAGTGGGCAACCCTCCTTGTGGGTGTGTAGTTTGGCCTCGAATTGTTTATTTAATTCTCGCATCACATCATTGGAGTTGCAAATTATGAAAGAAACAATTTCCCTCCTAATAATAAATAGGTGTCTGTTTGGACAAACTATCCTACAGGATATTTCCCTTATATCTAAAAAAAGAATATACTTCCATGTGTACATTTGTTTCTTTTTAAAACTGCTTTCCACAAATAATCCAGTCTTGTACAATGGTGAGAGCCAGTTTGATGTAGTGGTTAGAAGTGTGGACTCTAATCTGGGAGAACCGGGTTTGAGTCTCCACTCCTCCACTTGCAGCTGCTGGTGTGACCTTGGGTCAGTCACAAGTTCTCTCAGAGATGTTCTCTCAAGAGCAGTCCTCGAAAGAGCTCTTTCAGCCCCACCTACCTCACAGGGTGTCAGTTGTGGGGAAGGGAAAGAAGACTGTAAGACATTCTGAGACTCCTTCAGGTAGTGAAGGGTGGGGTATAAATCCAATCTCTTCTTCTTAAAGGTGCTCAAAATACATACATAAATAATTTGCAGTTCTACTGATGAGTATTCTATAGGAAATCTGTGAAAAAGGATGTTCACCAGCTAAGAAATGTTGTAAATAGAAGGTTGGGTCACTCCCACGGTTGAATTTTTCTGAAATGTTTGACTGAGGATTCTTGATACATATCAAATGGTGAATATCAAAACTGCTGATGTGTTTGGCATTTGGAAGCGCTCTGGAGGTTTTCACATTATACGCACCAACAATATTCTCAATAAACTTGGTGACTGCTGTTTTCTGCATTTTTATTTTATTTATGCTTGATGAATACTCATTTCTTTACCTTTTTGTTGTTGACATTTTTATTCTTTTTCTCATAACACATCCATCATAACATTTCCCCTGTTCTACTCAGTTTATCACACATGTGGATACATACATGCTCTGGACATTTTCTTCTCTTTGCTTTTGGCATTTTCCTGCCTTTTAGAATAGTTTTTTGCCTTCAGATTAGAAATACAATTTATTTTTTCCCACTCCGATTGTTTTTGTTTCTTGTTGACTAGAAGCCTGAAACATACCAACAAGAAAAATATAACAAATTTTGAATAATTCCGAATGGGACCATGGCATGAGGTCTGGTGCTACCCAGACTGGGATACTCCCCTCCCCCTGAATGGAAACATCTCCCTGGTGATCCACTATTTGCCCTACTGGAGAAATGTATGGCTGCGGTCACACACACTAAATAATCCGCTTTCAATCCACTATCAATGCACTTTCCAACTGGATTTTTACTGTGTGAACGGGCAAAATCCAATTCGAAAGAGCATTGAAAATGGATTGAAAGTGCATTATTTAGTGTGTGTGACTGCAGCCTATATGAGTACATATATGGGTATTTGTATGTTTACCCCAAAAAGTGGCTTCCCAAAATGCCTTTGATTTTTCAAGAAGAAAATACAGGGACTTCCAATTCGTAGAACTCCTGGCGTCCTGTGTAGGTGATCTTTATTCTTCCCATACAGCAGACATAGTGGAGAGGGAGGACTGAGACTGAAAGAAATACAGTTATTAAATCGGTCTCGGTCTGCAATATACTTTGCCCTTAGCACGCTAGCATTCTGGTATTTTCTAACAATGTTAAGAGGTCCTTGGGAATTCAGATTTCTACATATGCTAATGAGATTCCAAAGGTAATTCCCTTGAGGAGAGTCAATGACCTGGAGAATTTCGAGCAGATTTTTATAACGGCATTTCCCCCTTATCCCTGCAGATTTCTTCGCATTTTCTTTTCCTATTGTCATGCCGGAAGCCTATGGCTGAACGCTGACTAGACAGAATTTGGTGGATACCCAGGTGGTGGTTGTCAGATATAATAATAGCTAGTGGTTCACAGAAAGTTCATTAGTTAAATCCCACAGGCATACTGGCATGCAAATCATGAAGAGTCGCTGACTTAGAAAAATTCACACTTTCCTGTAAATAACTCACTTGTCCGCTTACTTCTATGTTTAATTAGCAGCTAAATTGACAGAAAAGTCATTCTTGCTTTTTGCTCATACATTTTTTCCTTATAATCCTGCTCCGCAGTCAAGGAGATCAAACCCGTCACAGGGCAGGAACTAATTGGGGGTGGGGAGAACATGGGACTGCGCTGCCGCCAAAAATGGTACCCCTACCTCTGTTTCTTTAATCCAATCTTAAATGTCTCTTCTTTCCAAAATTCAAGTGAGTATACGGGGTGGGGGAATGCAAACTGGAATTGATAGGGTGTATACACAAACAGCCAGAGTAGCCTTTGGCCATATTTTCATTGATTTCTTGAAGGCTGATGACTATTAACTGTGTCCATCCTTTTCAAATTCTGCAGTATTATCCAGTCTGCCACTGCAAAAGTGATAAAATGCACAATATCTGGAGTTGTGGCTTAGGGACCAACAGCTCCCTTTTTAACAAACTGTTTGTGACTGAAAGCCTGCAGGCAGGAACCCATTTGTTTCAGGGTTGTCCTATTAACATATACAAACACTGCAGTAAGTGGATTGTTGACTGCCTCTGAAGAGCACAAGTATCCCATGCAGAACCCACTCCCATAGTCAAGCACCTGGCATCCCTGGCTAAAAGGATCTCAGAGAGCAGAGATCGTCATACTACGCTGGGGGGACCATGGGGAAGGAGGGCAGCATGTTATGGCCCGATCTTGCAAGCTAAGCGGGGTCAGTACTTGGAAGGGAGAGCACCGAGGAAGACTCTGCAGAGCAAGGCAATGGCAAAACACAAGCTTCTTGCTTGTTTTGAACGCTCTTGCTGGGGTTGCCGTAAGTTGGCTGCAACTTGAATGCACTTTACAGAGAGAGGGAGGGAGGGAGAGAGAGAAAGACAGAATTGGACCATGTAATACAAGGCATGTTTATTGCTTTATTAATTTAGTACATTTCTATCTCACCCTATCCCCAAGGGGGGCAGTGCACATCCTTACTGCACCCTTGTTGGTGCACAGACCTGTTCTGAAGAGGCAGAGGTGCCAGCTTTAACCATATCTAATAAAGGTGGCACATGCAAAATCGAGCAACTAAAAGAATGAGAACTGTGACATATGAGATAGATTAGGCCAGAGGTCAACCAGCAGGCTTCAAGCAAGAGTGGGGATTTGAACTCAAACCAGCATCAACATCCTAATCCCCATACCACGCTGACTCAGAGTTTGTTAAATCCAAAAATACCTGCTGTAGTGTGGCTCTGCTCAGAGTGTGCTGGTTCCTATGTATATAATTCAAGTTTACATAGGAAGTAAGGAGGTAAGTGAATCTTGCACCTCTAGGAGAAAGGCCATAGCTCCGTTGTAGAGAATGTATCCTAGCAGACTCTTCTGGGCTGGCTCACAGAAAGGCAGCTTTGTATGTTCAAAACAATACACTATAATCCCTTAGGCAAAAAAAAAACAAAAAACCACCCCTTAGTTGTCTCCTGATATACTGACTGATAGCATTATTACCAGTGTTCCCTCTAAGCTGAGTTAGGCTGTGGTTTTCTATTTTGGGCTGGAATGTTTACACATCCCAACCCCGGCGGGAGGAGGCTTGTGGTGGTGGAGGAGGAGGATTGCGGCGGAGGAGGAGGATTGCGGCAGCGGTGGAGGTGGCAAAGGAGGCTTGTGGTGGTGGTGGCAGCAGCGGCTGGGGGCACTCTTCCCTGAGCCCCCCCCCCCGGCCACCTGGTAAGGTTTTTTTCCCCTTTTTGTACTTGCCCAAGTGCAAAAGGGAGAGGAAACCGGAGGGACAATCTGGACACCCTCTCTCGCAGGCCTTGGTCACACGGCCCTTTAAATCCGGGAACCCTCCCGGATTTAAAGGGGCCGTGTTTTTTTACCTCGGGTTGGGATGTACACACATCCCAACCCCAGCGGTGGCATGAGGTGGTGGGTGGAGGAGGAGGTGGCGGAGGTGGAAGAAGCGGCGGTGGCATTTGGCGGCGGCAGAGGCAGCTGGAGGCGGCTTTTTTTGCATGGCTGGCGGCGGCGGTGGCCAGGGGAGGCACCCTTCCCTGAGCCCCACCGGCTGCCTGGTAAGTTGGGGGGGGTTCTCCTTTTACATTTGGGCGCTTGATTGCCCAAGTATAAAAGGGGGGGGGGAATGGAGGACGGGACTATCTGGACAGCCCTCTCTCACAATGATTGCGAGAGAGGGCTGCCCAGATGGCTCAAATGCTGGCTCCTCGTGTGACCATTGGGAAAAAACTCGATTTTCCCGGGGTTGGAAAATGCAGGAGGAACCTGATTTGAGCCCACTTTGGCACGGGATTTGTCCCGGCCCTTTGTGGATGGTCCCTTTAAATGCTGGAGGAAACAGCAGTTCCTCCCACTTTAAAGGGCCGTGTGACCCCAGCCTTAGTGTGAGCTAGCCCACAGTTTTTTACTCTCCAGCTCACACATTTTTGTCTTAGCTTAGGAAGGATGGCTCCAGAGCAAATTAATGTATGCAGTAGCCAAATTGCTTGCTCACAACTTTAATGCCAATAGCTCACAAAGTAGAATTTTTGCTCACAAGACTCCACAGCTTAGAGGGAGCATTGAACTGTTATCAACAACATTTTTATTCTGGTTTTTCCAGGTTTTCTTCAAGGAAGAGGAAAGAGGGAGAAAAGAAGAGAACACAGTTCTTCCAGAAGATTCCATTAAAGGGCCCAGAAGGTACTGCATAGGCTCAAACACAATGCAACTGAAGTGAAGTTTATAACTTTGAATTTTAGAAACTATTTGCCCAAACCCAGAAAAGGTACTATTTTCAGCAAATGAGTACCACTCTGTCTTTCAGCCATCTGTAAACAACATTTACCTGAAGCATCTGTAGATAATTATATGACTTCCTTCTGTGTATATTGCATCTACCCATCTGTCTAGAGAGCAACTAACTTTAGGATCATAAACAGAAATCACTTTGAAATCATGATCATGAAGAAAGTAATGAATGTGCTTCTTCTCTCCTCACTTCCCCAAGGGAGATGAAATTCCAGAACAATAATACAAATGAAGAGGGAGTCCTGAATACTTATGGTGTATTCATATGGTTTGCCTCTTTAAAAATATGTAGGTTGAGTCGGTGGAAATCAAACAGGTACACAGATAAATGAGGTTAACCTCAGATGAACATCAGTGCAGCACCCCAAGATCCTAAAAAAACTTTCAAGAAACCTTTTTCTGTACATCTACAACACTTAAGCATCTTCTCTTTTCAGTGAAATTTAAATCTGCATAAATCATTCCTTTCTGCCCTCACCTTGCACATAGGTATGGCTTCAGTATCTGCAGCATTGCTGGAGCTTCTCAGATAAAGACGACACTGATGGACTTTTAAAAGAAGAAGAAGAGTTGGTTTTTATACCCCCATTTTCACTACCCAAAGGAGTCTCAGAGTGGCTTACAATCGCCATCCCTTCCTTTCCCCACAACAGACATCTGAGGTGGGTGGAGCTGAGAGAGCTCTGAGAGAGCTGTGACTAACCCAAGGTCACCCAGCTGGCTTCATGTGGAAGCTTCATTAGGGTTTATTAAAGCAAGGGCAGTTGTTCTCCATCAACTAGAAGGCTGTAGGCACAAGACAGGCAAATCTCCTGAGCTCAAATCAGAAAGAGCCCAGCTCTCTATGAGTGACAGTGAAGAACTCTGGGAGATTTGAGAGCAGTGCTGGGGAGGGTGGAGTTTGGGGAGGGGAGGAAGCAAAGCAGAGGGGTGTTCCCATTCAGCCCACCCTCCCAAACCTGCCGTTTTCTCCAGTGGGCCTGATCTCTGCAGTTGGGCGATCAGATGTAGTTCCAGGAGAACTTCAGGCTCCACCTGGAAGTCGGTAACCATACATCTGGCCAGTAGGGCTGCCAAGTCAGCCCGGGGGGCGGAGGATCCCCCACTATAGGGGTTCCCGATCCGCCGGCCGGCATTCGGCCGGCGGGGGGAACCCCGCCCCAGAAGTCGTCCGGTGAGCATGACTTCCCCCGTGTAATGACGTCACCCGGAGGTGACATTACGTCGCCGTGGCGCGCGCGCAAAGTGCACGCGCCAGAAGAGCTCCCGGGGGGAGAACAACTCCCCCCCGCCGGTAAGTCGCCGGTACTTGGCAGCCCTACTGGCCAGCTAACCAGTGCTACTAACCTGACTCAGCAGCTGCAGAAGTGGTAGCTCAGCAAATATGGCTGGGGAGGGGAAGAAAAAGGAGGGTTCTTCTGTTTTAATTAAACAATCTGAGCCAAAAAAAGAGAGAATTAAATCTGTTTGCCTTCAGAAGCCAAAGTGGGTCTGTATGAAAGGGTCAGGACCTAACAGAAAATGGCTTGTCGAAGGCCCCTTCATGAGTTTTTCTCCATAGCTCAGCCACTATGCCAGCAGGAGATTCGAACTCCTGCTGATGGGCATCTCAGTCAGTTCTTGTTCCTATTTCCAGACTCCTCTCTTTGGCCTTTACCTCTTCCCTGCAGGCCTCTTCCAAATGTACACGTTTCCTTGGCCCGCTGCATTATTAAGGCCCTGCCTCCCCTTTCTGTATTGATTTGTTTAAAAGATTTATATCCCACCTTAGCTCCTTCAGCCACAGGGAGGCTATCAAAACATCAACAAGTTGCAAGCCCACAAACAGTATCAAGGCCCAACAAGATTTAAGAAAGCCACGTAAAGTAAAAACACAGCCAGATCTATCAAAAAAGTTTACCCTGCACTAAATGCTCTCTGAAATAAACTGTTTCACACATCTTTTTGAATAGCAAAAGCGAAGACACCCTCCACATCCACTCGGGAAAGCCATTCCAGAGGACTGGACCAACTGGAGAAAAACTCTGCAATCTGACCATTGCCAAATGGATGATCCTAAGAGGAGGCTTCCCAAGAAAAAGGTTACCTGAACTGCACAGCTGGTGAATGAGAATCTATTGGAGATACAGTTTAGTAAGGATGAGGACAAGGGGTGCCAGATCCGGGTTGGGAAATACCTGGAGAACTGGGGGGTGGAGCCTGAGGAGGGTGGGATTGGGGAGGGGAGGGGAGGAACTTCAGTGGGGTATAATGCCATAGAATCCACCTTCCAAAGCAGCTATTTCCTCTAGGTGAACTGATCTCTATCACCTGGAGATCAGTTGTAATCCCAGGAGATCTCCAGCTGCCACCTGGAGGTTGGCAATTCTAATGGGGACCCCAGCCCATAAAGAGCTTTTAAAAGTGAATTTGAGCTGGACCTGGAAGCAAACAGGGAACTAGACCTGTGTTTCTCCTCTCTCCCCTTTCATCCTGCCGTTCCCTTTCTGCAAAGGTAAACGGTTAATACATTCACAACTGGAAACACTCCAATCAGTCAGTAGTCACCAGAGGTTTCAATGTCAGCACTGCTAAATCCCTGTTAGTGCATCACAGTGCAGTTTATAGAACCATTTCTTAAATTCCTCTGAGACTAAGCTCCAGCTTCCCTTAGGTGACAGAAGGAAAAGGTATTGTAGGACCCCCCCAAAAAAGCAGAGTTACTACCCTCTTAGTACTTTAATAGGCTTGTGTAAATATTTAAGCTACTGCAAAAGAGCCAGAGAGCCATTCTGTAGTATAATAAGGAAAGAGAAATTGTTGTATTTGCCGCTATGGAAAGTTTCACGTATTTGTATGCATGGATAATAGAGCCAAACATCTCTTGCTAGAACAGATAAAACCAGGTGATTGAATATATATGTATATTCAAATGAAGAAGAATGGAGAGAGATTTTTCCAATTAAAAGCTAGGTACTGTATTTCTTTACTTTAAAGGAAGAAAAGAGAGTATGAAACATGCTTTTTTAAAGAAAGTGCAGCAGCAGTGCAATCCTAAGCAGAATTACCTTTTCCTAAGTCTACTGAAGTACTTGGGTTTGGAAAGATGTGACTCTGCTCAGGACTGCAGTGTAAGTAACCTAACTCTGAACTAACAGAATGGTTTGGCTCACAGAAGAGTCTTTCCCTTCCTCTAAGGACTCTGGGTGACATAGATGAGGGTTTCCCCTTGTATCCTCATAACAACCCTATGAGGTAGGTCAGGCTAAGACTAACCAGGAAGACAGAGAGACAGGTCTCACTCTTCCTATTTGTATGAAACTGTTTTTAATAACTTCAAAAGCTGTGTTGTACTGATAGAAAGACAGAGCAAAAATGCTCTGACCAAAACCCACAAATACATACAAGTATTCTGAGTTTATTAAAGTTAAATTACACTCATGGACATTTAGCATTAACTTGGAATTGTTTGGAAACTCCCAGAGGCAGTAGAGCTCTAAAAGACAACATCAGAGGAAGGCCTTATCCCTATATCCTACTTGTGAGTCCTCCAGGGCAGCTGTTTGACCACTGCATATAACAGGATGCTGTAGCAGATGGACCATGGGTCTCATCTAGCAGGGCACCTCTTCTTAAGTTATTAAGCAAACCATTTTGCCATTCTGTTTTACCCGCACCACAATTTCACTGGGGGGAAAAACTTGGGAGGACAAATTCCAGAGCAAGGAGTGGTATTTGTCTGTTGCCACAAAAACAACAAACGATAGATATTCTTATCTTAAAGGTGAAAAATGTTAGTTTGTGTGGGCTATATCTGTCAGTATAGACTTATCAAATGATAAAAAGTACATAGCTAGCATTAGATCTTAACCGTGAACCAATTCTATTCATCCCTCTCCTTTGACCTCGGACTACAAAGCTGTTTCATCCTTTCTGCAACTTGATTCTTAGGGAATGCCTGAACCTGCAAAGGTCTATACTCAAGGATTCTGAATGTGCCCAATGCAGCAGTTGTCAGCCTCCAAGTCTTGCCTGGAGTTCTCCCAGAATTATGATTGATCCCCAGACTACAGAGATCAATTCCCTAGAGAAAATGACAACTTCAAAATGTGGCCTGAATGGTATCACATCCTGTTGAGGTCCTTCCCCTCCCAACCTCTGCCCTCCCCAAACTACACTGCCAAATCTCCACAAATCTCCCCACCCAAAGTTGGCAATCCTACTGTGAACATACAGGAAGCTGCCCTACACAAAAACAAACCATTAGTCTATTCCAATTAGCAGCAGCTTTCGAGAATCTCAAGCAGAGAAAGTTTTCCCTGAACTGCAGTTTGCCTTGAACTGCAGATGCCAGGAATTGAACCCAGGATCTTTTGCTATATGCTTTTCCAGACCTCTCTCAGATTTGTTGAAATTGGTTTCAGTGAGTTTTGGCCTCCTAGTTAATCCAAATCCAAAGCAACCATATCAGAATAAATTACCTCAAAGTAATGGAAATCAAAATGTAATCCATAGAGTATTTAAAAAAACAACTGAACCACAAAAAAGAAAAAAAACGATCTAGTTTTCCTTGGTGGTTAAATTGTTTTTATATCACCATCTTTCATTTAGGTCTTCCTGTATTTTGTCATATTAAACACTTACACTCTTCAGTTCTCTTAGGCTTTTGAGCTGTCAAGAGTGACACTATGCTATGGGATACTGACTAAATTTTATGCATGGATGAAATCCCTAAAGATTATGTCAAGCATGGGAAAAGATTTAATCAGTGTTGAAAATATCTAAATTAAAAGGCAAAGCTAAATCTATAGCTTCCTCCCCACCCACGACTCCGAAAGATAACAAAAAAGACACTACATGGCTTTGATACTCCCGAATCTTTTTATTTGTGCTGAAAGGAACTCACTTTTGTTACACTTGTTTCAATGTCAAGTTTGTTTTCTGGCAGAGAGAAAGATTTTTGTTAAAACAAATATAGCGACAAGAAATTCTCCTCTGTTTATTTGAGCTTGTGCTTCACTATATACTTACTCAGCATATTAATTCACCACTGTGCTATCTGAAAGGGCCCAAAGAGTTAATACATACAAGGAAAACACAATAGGAAAGAAACACAAATAAAACAGGCAGAAAGCAACCAACTATAACTTGGGCTGGTGTTTAATCCAATGATCCAGTTCATTCAAGGTTGGGACCCACATGGGTGAAGACCCAAGGGTCTTCTGGCCATGCCCAAGTTTGTAGCTGGAGACAGGAAGAGCAAAAGAAAAGTACAGCTTAGACGTTGCAGCTGGTAGCAGTGATGGCCCTCCTACTCTTCCCTCCCTTTTCACAGAGCCTCTGGTCATGCCCAGGTTTATCACTAAGCATATCATCATTTAAGCCTGATGAATTCCACACATTCAGAACAGCCAAATTCAATGCTAAGACTCTTTAGGGCAGGGATATAAAACTACAATGGTCATCATCTGAAATCTGAGGTAGGCAGGTCTTTCTTTGAAGTACAGCAAGATACAATACCCAGACAAAAGCAGAGAAAGTTGCAGTCTTCTGAATTACAGCATTGGTCCATCTAGTGCAGTACTGTCTACTTAGGAATGTTTACACTGATGGAGATGGAGATAAATATCTCAAAATAAATACAATATTCTTTCTGGCAGTGGTCCTCCAGGGTCTCATATACAAGGGCAAGGATACCAAGAGAGGAGGAGCACTATGTGGACAAAAGGGGTCTTGGTCACACTTGGGGAGGGCCCATGAAGCTGCAAGAAGTCATGTCATTTTCTTTCAAATGATATTTGCTATGCATCTGGGTGGTGTTAGGGGAGCCAAGAGGGAAACCTTTGTCTAGGAACTTGTGTTGTTTTTTCTCAGCAGCCCTGGGAAAGAATCTTTCCTAGACATAGTATACTTTTAACTGCAGTTGCTGGAAACTGAACATGGGATTTTCTGCACGCAAATCATGTGCACCCGCTCAGGGGTACAGTCCCATCATCCCCCATGTTGGAAGTGTCCTGACAAGAATCTTAGCCAAGGGGAAAGGAAGTAAAGATATCTCATCTGGAGTCTTCCACAGAGGGCAGCTGATGTCCTGCCCACCAAAAAAGGCCTTACAGAGACACCAAGATTCAGTATTTATCCGCAAAGGAATTCACCATTGAGATGCACTTCCTTCAGGCTCTTTTGTTTCTTCTAGTGGTTCTTGAGTAATCCCTCCTTCCTGCTCTGTTTTAATTGTTGTTTTTAGAAGAGAAGAAGAACAGTAGTTTGGATTTATACCACGCCTCTGACTTGGGAGTCTTAGAGAGGCTTACAAACTCCTTTCTCTTTCAAGAACTGCTCTTTCAAGAACAGCTCTGAGAGAACTATGGCTTGCCCAAGGTCATCCAGTAGCTGCAAGTGGAGGAGTGATTCTCCCAGATTAAAAACCGGTTCTCCCAGATTAAAAGCCAATACAACCACTACACCAAACTGGTGTTTTGTGTGTATTTTAGTTTAGCTTTAATAGTTTTAATGATGTGTTTTTGTTTGGGTTTAATGGGGCTTTTTAAAGACATATGTTTATGATGTCTGTTTTTGATCTGTTAGCCTCCTTGGTTGCCCAGATGAGGGCAGAAAGGTAGGGGATACATTTTGTAAGTAAATAAAATAAATGGGTAATTGTGGCAGAATCTTCCAGAACCATGCATTTCTATTCTACCCAATATTTCTGAAATATTCTGTAACAGGTACTCTTGCTCTAAGACATTACAGTTTTGTCAACATTACATATGGAACAGCCTTACCTCAAGTCTCATCTGCTTTTATATTCTGCACTCTGTCTACAGTTTGGATCGCTTATGGTTTTGAAAAAGCCAGTTTGCAGCCTTACATTGGAAAATCTGGGAATGGTTGCTAGGAAGGGAGATTTAACTTTTTTCTTATGCCTCTACCATGATTTAAAATGGGGGGGTCTTCAATTAGCTTCAGGGAAGGGGAAAAGGCAGGTACAGCATTTGCATCTCCTCCCCCCCCCCCCCCCCCCAAGCTAACTGCAGCTTTGGAAGTGAGATTTAACTTGTTGAAGAGTCGTGGGAGGAAAGGGTTAAACAGCTCCCTTATTCAGCAACATATTTCTGTCTCACAGTATAGCACAGTAGCATCCGTGCATTGTAAATCTGTCACAGTATCAACCACAGAGTTTTTAATTTCTTTCTTCCTCTGAGCATTGTTGTTAGCAAGATAATTCTTCCTCAAATATCCTGGACCTAATATAAACCTATTTTGCTAGGGCATTGTGCCAAATGTTCTTACGGTCACTGGATAATCACAGTTGATGTCAAATTGGTTCTCTGATGTGTCCTGAAAATCCCTTTTTATGCAGTTTTAGGCACCGATTGCTTCATGACCAATGCAGTCAAAAAAAGCTTTTGCATATTTTATGAACAAAAGAAACCTGTCTTCTCCCTGGCTGCTCTGTCTAGTGCACACGTGAAAAATCACACACACATGGAAAACATTCACCACCCAATTCAAATTCCATTGTAGACCTTCTGCGGCAAAACCTGGGTTTCAAAACTCCAGTCTGTTTCCACAAAAAAATCACAGAGCAGAGGGAAATTTTTTGGCAGCAGTTGAAGGCTACATTCATTTTCATCTGATTTCACTTTTGGTGTGTCTTTGTTTTCACAGTTCAAATTATTTTTTTCTCCACTCACTCGATTACTAATTCAACTACTTATTAAAAATGCCTCATAAATTTTGAGGTATTTTCCAAAGATGAGTGAATTTATTTATATTTTTTCAATGGTACATTAAGGTACACAGTACTTGGATGTCCAAGAAGTCTTCTGTGGAGGGACTGACCAGCCCCATACTTGATTAACTTCTGCAGGGCTGCTATTATCAAGCATCCCCAACTGTTTCTTGGAGTCCATTCCTTTCCAAGAAATACCCTCAGCATACAGTACATGAAATGCATTACCACAAGGTATAGCAGCATCCTTTAACTTAATAGAATATTAGGCAAGTCAGGAAGGATTGGCCTGATACAAACCTGCCTTCTCCTGAGGTAGAACACTGGTCTCTCAAGGTCAGGACTGTCCACTCTGACAGTGACTGTCCAAAGTCTCAGGTCAAGGTCTTCCACATTGTATGTTACTTGATCCCTCTAACTGGGAATTGATGGAGATACTGGGAACTAAACCTGGGACCTAGTACATGCCAAGCAGATGCTCTACCATGGATCCATAGCCTTGCCCCACATAATTATCATTGGAACCGCCATGCTCAGAGGTAGCATGCCTCTTAGTACCATATGATGTGGACAAGGAAGGTATAAAAGACCTGCCCAAGTTCTGCAGACCCTTGCCAAGAGGGGGCACTGTATATGCTACCACAGGCCTCAGACTGGGAGGGGGGGGTTGCTTCCTTCTTGCTCTCCACCCGTTTCTTGACCCTTCTCTACCTGAAGAGAAAGAGAGTCAGCATGGCTGATTTTCCTTATGAAAGGCCTGGCTCATCCTGGGGCCAGCCCCCTTGGAGGCTCCACCCCCTGGAACTTCCATGGAAAGCAGCTGCTGCCCCCACTGCCCAGCTGTAACTCATCTTCTTGTTTCCCACCCCTGGCTCAAAGCTGCCTTCCAGCTGATTGTCAGGCAGTGGGCTGTTAAAGAGGCGGTCCAAGTTAAACAAGGGAGCAGCAGGCTTTGCCTTAAAGACACCACAGTTTCTGTCAGTTTTGTGAGTGGCTGCAGAGGGTGGGCCCCTGAAGAGTTGGGGAGCCTGGGAGTTGCTTGTGTCCCCGACAGAGGGGTAGACTATTTATCACATTCCCATCCTACTCTTCCTTCAAGGAGCTCTGGGTGGCACAAACGGTTCTTTCTTTCTCCACTCATTTTCACATTCTGTTTTGCAAGGCTTTTAGGAGTATCTGGCTGATTATTATTGTAACAAGACTTCTGGTTTACATGGATTCCGGTCTGCCCTAACAAGGGCATTCCTTAGTGTTGCATTCATAAATTCTCACACTTTGATAAACGGGGGAGGGGGGTTACAATGGAAAGTAGCTGGTGTACAGCTATACCTGAACTTTTCAGTGCCAAACCTGGAACTCCCTGGTCATCTTTAGCCAAACTCCATAATGCTTTTGAAGCCATCCTCTGCTGTTGCTTTCCAAAGTTGCCCTGCCCATCCCTGCAAGTCTTCTATGTTTCATTCCATGAACTAAGTCTGTTCCCGTCTTTTATCTTTTAGTGAAAGGGTATCCATAACTGCCTGACCTAGGGGGCCGGGGGGGCTGCTCTTGTCAGATCTCAGAAGCTAAGCAGGGTTATCAGTTAATATTTGAACAGGAGACCAGACCACCAAGGAAGTCCAGGGTGTCTACACAGAGGCAGGCAATGGCAAACCACTTCTGTTAGTCTCTTGCCTTGAAAACCCTATGGGATCACAATAAATCACAATAAATAATGGCACTTTACACACACACGCACAACTAATACAAAACCTCAGCTTGACTTTCAGCCATTAATGCCTTTAGCTGATACAACATACCATTTCTCATCATGTTGTGACCCACCTTGTCACATTTATTCAAGACAGTTGCTGTAGTCATTCTTTATAATCAGCAGAAGTGATTCTTATGTTTAAAAAACAAGTCCGGAGCGACTTTCAGATCACTGCCCGACACATTCCCTTAATGTATGCTGTTTCATCTTGTTCAAAGACCCACCCAACTTCTCTTTTTAGTGGGTCATAAGCCATTCAGTTCACTCAAATATGAACAACTTTTGTTTTAACCTTCCTTATTTTTTTTCTCCAAGGTCTTTTGTTGTTCCTGACACCCAAGGCTACCCCTATTGCCTTTCTTGCAATATAATGCAACTTTCAGCCACATTCCTGAAGTGTTTGTTTAATAACTCACCATAACTCATGGACATGCTATTTCTAGTAATACTGGATATACCTTTTAAACCTTGATGCAAAAGACCTTGAGCAGGTTTAGAAAGTTCTGTGACTCTCATCTTTAATAAAACAACAACCCACCACCTGTCCCATAACATACATTATAATGTTCCTTTACCTCAACAGTAACATAATACTTTTATCTGGTTATGCTGATCTATGCTATTGTACCCTTGAGGCTAGACTACTGTGATACAATTTAGGTAGGGCTGCCTTTGAAAACCAATCAGAAACTTCAATTAGGACAGAATGCAACTGCCCATTTGCTGAGAGGAGCTTGCAAATTCAGCAACATTACTGGGATCTGCTTTTTTTGTCTCCAATTCAAATTGCTGGGTTTTAACTTAAAACTCTCAACAGCCTGGGATCTCCCTACTTCCTAGACTACCTCTTCCTGTGCGAGCCCTCCAGAGAGCCTTGTTCCCCAAAGAAGAGACTACTTACAGTCCCAGTGTCAACAGAGGTCTGGAAAGTTTCAACTCATACTTGGGCTTTCTCAGTGGCAACCCCAGTCATTTGTAGTGGGCTGCCTAGAGAAGGATGGTAATGTAATCTCTGGCAATCTAGGGAAAAATACAAGGCTGAGTTGCTTAAAAGCATCTTTGGAAATTGACCAATGGTTGTGCTGATGGTCTGAATTTACTGTTGATCGTATTTGCTTGTTTGTTTAGATATTTATACCCTGGATTTTCTCCCCAATGGCGATCCAGACAGGTTTACGACTTCAGTTCTTTCCTCCTGCACTTTATTTTCACAACCACCACCCTGCGAGGTAGGTTAGGCTGAGGAAAAAAATTAACAGCTCTTAATTTACTGGATACCCAACACTCTTCTCTGTGCCGGTCTGTTTGTTCCAACTGTTGTAAAGCCACATGAGGGAAAAGACATCCATTTTGCCACTCAGCCAAGACATTTGGAACCATCTACTTGTCCCCCAATTCCCCCCCTCAGGCAATGGCTTTGTGCCCTTGCCTTCCCTCTCTCCAGCTGTCCAAGAAGCACATTAATACATCTGAAATAGCCGCACGACATCCTAATGCAATTCCATAAATGGGCAGTTAAGTTCATGTTCATAACCACATCATGTTTAATAATGGAAAGGCCATAATAGGCTTTAAAACAATTATCTTACTATAAAGTTAGCCTTGGATATAAGTTTCCAGTTGGCATAATTAAAAGAGAAGCAAAGGTTGATTTACAAGACATTATGAAATGGGCCATAAACTTTAAAAATTGGCTATATATTTTGGAAATGTACTTAAATCTTGAGAGACTTGAGGCAGAATTTGCTCTTCAGGAAAAGATCGTTGAAAGAATTATCAGTGGACAGTAGGGCAAATCCCGTACCAAGAGTAAGGGGAGCGAGAGAACTTCATTCTCCATTAGGCTGATTCCGTAAAGCATTTATCACACAAAAATGTTAGTTTAATACAGAAATTAAAATCAGTTTTCCTCTTCGGAAATGGAAACGGGTTATATTCACAGAAAGTCATTGAAGCTCCCCTAATTTCAATGTCATTATTCCTTTGCTCATATCACAGGAGTCATTATATTTCAATTCATTAAATTACATTGCCGAACGTATTTCCCCCCCCTCCCCCCCTGACACAAGTCTTCAGTATGCTATTTTGCAAACCTTTGTACAGGACATGAAATTTTCATTTCCAAAAAATGAAGAACTCTTAATGAATGTCTCCTTTCCAAACGAGGATGGGGGAAGGTCACCTTGAAGTAATAAGCCCTAATGAAGTGCTCACTTTTTTAATCACTTTCTAACACAGCTGGGTTCCGTAGGCAAATGGCACTGTTCAGAAGCTTTGGCTGGTGCAGAATGTAGCTGTGTGCCTATCTTCCAGGGGTGGACCGGCTCTTGAACTCGCTGGGAAAGACCCTGGTGGACTGTTGCCCTGGAAAGCCACTGAGAGCCAGAAACAAGCAGAGCCACATGGCCCTTTACAGTACTCACAGTCAATGTTCCCTCTAAGCTGTGGAGTCTTGTGAGCAAAAATTCTACTTTGTGAGCTACTGGCATTAAAGTTGTAAGCGAGCAATTTGCCTGCTGCATAAATTAGTTTGCTCGAGAGCCATCCTTCCTGAGCTAAGACAGAAACGTGTGAGCCGGAGGCTAAAAAACTGTGAGCTAGCTCACACTAACTCAGCTTAGAGGGAACAGTGCTCACAGTACAGCTCAGGCTATGACAACAGTGGTGATGGGTGTCGGCATGACTTGGATCCGATCTTAGCAGCTCAAACAGCACCGCAGGGGCCACTTGGCTCAGTTTGTTTCTGGCCTGTTTTAAGGCCCCATGTATGTCCCTGAGGCCTTCTGGCCAGGAAATCAGCAGCAGCAACCTAGCATCTAGCAGTTGGAAATCTAGCTTCTCCCAGTACTCCTGGAACTATTTTCCCAGGTGATTCAGTTGCTGCTGTTTCTCATGCCTCAGGAAGCATTCCATACCAGAAGGCACTGTTGATCATGGACAGACCCTATCTTCCAGTTCCTATCCCAGGAAAATCGTTGCCCCCGTTTTGTCCCTTTTTTTTTGCTTTGTGCAGATGCCTTGTTAAAATTTCATCAGTGCACATCACTAGAGTTGTAAGTTTTCAGGGTTCAGTTCCATTCCCAAAAGCCTCCAGAGAGGAATGATGCACCTTGCTTTAAATGTGCATGTGTGTTAATGTATGCACATGAACCTTACATCACTGCAACGTGCATAGCCTGCCATTTCACACACTATAGTTGCTGGGGAATATATCTACACTCCACTACAGATTGAACTAGACAGATTATGATTCACTGCCCCAGAGAACCCTGGGAACTATAGTTCAGCGAAGCAGGGGACACTTGCACAGAATTCTCATCACCTCTCCTACCTACAATTCCAAGAATTCTGGAGAGAAGAGACATGACATTTCAAAGCAGCATAAAACCAACAGGTGAGTAGCACCTCTGGTGCTCTAAAATAAATGTGTGTGTGTGTGTGTGTGTGTGTGTCAGGTTATTTCTATATGGGGAGGGGAAACTTCCACTGTTTTATCCCAAGAACATATAATAATGCATGCCTAGCAGGGAGGAAAGAACTCTCACTGGTGTCTCCCAACAGAAACATTTTTGTAAACCCTCTTTGACATGGAAGATATAATTATTCACAAAGGAGATTATTGGTTGAATTCCCTTGACAGGAAGATACACTTTCAAGAAAAGGGGGGAAAGGAGAACCTTGGGCAATTCTGGAACTGAAAGCTTGCACATTTCTTTTCATTAGTATAGGGACAGAACTGTGCTTTGTTAGAGAAAAAAGTATCGGAAGTGCCTGGAGTGTAAATAGCAGAGGGAATGAAGTGCACCAACGCCTTCTTACTGGAGTTTATTTAGAATCACAGGAGCTGCCAGCTATTCAGAAACAAAGTTCAGGGATCTGAGGCCCTGAGAAGAGTG
Source organism: Lepidodactylus listeri (assembly GCA_029233225.1). Classification (NCBI taxonomy): domain Eukaryota; kingdom Metazoa; phylum Chordata; class Lepidosauria; order Squamata; family Gekkonidae; genus Lepidodactylus; species Lepidodactylus listeri. The sequence goes on from JARCFY010000013.1 coordinate 42,416,531, forward strand.
GCTGGTTAAGAGGAGGTTCTGTTCTACATTTAATACACAAACACATATATAAAATGAAACCTTGCTGCATTTCCAGCCACTGCTTGGGATTTCAAGGACTCCAGCTTGGTAGGCAATCTTTGCCAGTACTGCTTTGGTAGAAAATGCTATAGCAGGAACGATGGATCCCGGCAAATTCTACAACTTCCCTGAAGCTAAAGGTTAAGTGAATATTACATGCAAAATGGTAACTTAGAGTGTTGGATAGGGCTCAACCACACATTTATGCAGCAAACCAAACCTGCTGAGGGGACCTTAGGTGAGAGCTACCTGGAATTTCTAGGGTCAAGGCATTGGCTAGGAGACTTCAAGTGCATCTTCTCTTTTTTTCTAATGAGAAATTGGGGGGGGGGGACAGTCAGGAAAGTGGTAGTGTTCTAGTTGGCAAATGAAGTCAGACTGAAGGTCCATCTAGTCCAACATCCCAGCCAGATGCCCCAGAGAAGCCCACAAGCCAGTCAGGAAAGTCATAGCCTTTCCCTGCTTGTTGGTCTTCAGCAACATGAACTCTGTGGCATCCTGCCTCTGATCAAGGAGGTTCCCTTAAGCCATCATGACTAACAGCCATTTAAATATACCCTTCATGAATGACTGCTAGCCATCAGGACTAAATGAAACCTCCATGTTCAGTAGTAACACACCTCTGAATATCAGTTGCAGGGGTGGCAAAAAGGTTAAGAGTCATTGGCCTCTTTAGCAGGCTTCCCAGGTGCATTTCATTGACAATGGTGTGAAACGGGATGCTGATGGACCTTTGGTCTGATCCAGGAGGGCTGCACTTATATTCTTAATTAGCCTAACCCCTATTTAAAGCCATCTACAGTAATGGCTATCAACAAATCTTGCAGCAGCACATTCTACTTTTGCCTACTGTGGATCTACTAAAGATTAATGTTCATTGGGTGACCCTGAATGCAGTCTCTCTCTCCACTTTTCTCCATACCATGCCATCCCCCGTCCTTGCAGAGGAGAGGCTCCAACCCTTGGATCATTTTGTGAGTCTCCTTGCTCAAGCATTCAGAATCAGAACCACTATAGTCCCACATCAAGTCCTCTTCTTCTAAATGGCCTGCAGAGCACTCTTCTGAACTTGGTCTAGAACCCATCTGGCAACTGCAGAATTCATGAGACAGAGGCCTACTTGCCTCATAGCCCTAGAGGCCTCCTCAGCCTTTGAATCCCAAGTCATCTGATGCTTGGGACATGAAAAACCTTTGGCTCTTCCCAGGGTGTATTATGTGAAAAACAGTTTGTGTGAATACATTGTCAAGATTTTGTCTTTGATCAGCCACATAAAAGACAGATCTAGAGCTTCAATTCACAACCCTTTGAGATAGCAGAGGAAGGATAATCATGGGGAAAAAATGGAATCCAACCACAGTGAAATTCACATGCTTTTTTTTAAATAATGAGATTTACTTCAATTGGGCCAGAATAATCTGAGGTCCAGACTACATGTGACTGGAAATCCATGATCAGATTTTGTGCTTCAGGCTCAGAAATGAGCTTCAATGGGCCCCCAATATGAAGTGGGGCTATAACACAGAGGAAGGATGTGTTTTTTTTAAACTCTCCTCTAAAGTTTTCCCCCAAAATGAATATATCACAAAGCCCCTGGGGCTGTATTCAGCCATGGCAGAAGAAAGGGACTTGGATATTTTGCCTCCTGGGCTACAAGCAACTGGGCAACAATTTCGCTGGGGAAATTGAAGGGGTGAATTAAATTCTCCTTCCCAATACCATGGCTCTGAACCATATAGACACCTTAAAAATGCGTCTGGGATTTTTAGATTAAATTACTGGTTGGAGATGTGATCATGGATCCCATATTTCACATCAGGTTTGGCCCTGAGAGGATCAAAACTTATTCTTCCTCATACGATGACGGCGGTACAACACCTAATCAATATTGTGATTGGGCAAATCTACCCCATTCTCAAGAGTGTCTGCAAAATATCCACTAGCATCGGGATCTAAAAAAATGGTTGTCGTAGAAACCCAATCATCACATATGGCGAAATGATGTCTCCCCACTCCACTAGATTATTTACACCTTTGATTCCTGCTAACATTCATGTCAAATGAGCTTAGATTTATGATTTTAATTATGCTAGGCTTGGAGAGATCTAAACATCTGTTATAGGTGTTCAATAAGTATTAGAACAGCAATCAATTTTACCCTTAAACACAGCCGAGATTTATGGCGATCTGTGAATAGCTAAACCCGCTGTTGACAACAGCAAAGTTATTTTTGAAAGGGAGGCAGGAGGGCTTTTTAATTAGCTCATAATTAATTCTATTTAGGATTACTTAGATGAAACATAACAGCATTACAAAACGCTAAGTCACTTAATTACAGAATTCTGTGTGCCATTATCAGATCCCCCAGTGCTGGCAAAACAGCTCCCTCCCTTTGTAGCATGTTAGGAGTGATTTATGGATTACCTATACTTCTTGTCTTGTTTTTCTTTAACACAAAGATTTATCACCTTTGTCTAAAAGAGCATTAGCACCAAATCAGAAAATGGCAGCCCAGTTCAAACTTGGTTCAGTGCTCTCCAAATCTTTTTGCTCCTCAAATCACTCTGGGGAAAAAAACAAGTTACTATTCCTCATGAAGTTCCTTATGATGAGATTTGTGCAAGGTCCTAAGGAGAACCTAGCAACTAGCACAACAACTTAGTGGTTAGTTATCAAGATCCAGTTTCTACTCCAGTCATGATCCCTATGATAATGACTACATCTAGCCAAGATAATGGCTAAGTTTACTCACACTGGCTAAGTTATTTCAGCTCCCAAATGGAAATTGAATATATTAGTGGGAACATCCAACAGAACAATGGTATGGAACCAGACTAAATTTTCCACTAACAGAAGGGAAGGGTTTTTTCCCCCTTTCCTCTTGCAGATCCCCAATTCACCCCAGTGTGATGTAGTGGTTAAGAGCGGCATCCTCTAATCTCAAGAACCAGGTTTGATTCTTCACTCCTTGTCCGCATGAAGCCTGCTGGGTGACCTTGGGCCAGAAGGAGGAGGAGATTGGATTTATACCCCGCCCTTCACTCAGAGTCTCAGAGCGGCTTACAAACTCCTTTCCCTTCCCCTCCCCACATCAGACACCCTATGAGGTAGGTGAGGCTGAGAGAGCTCTTTCCAGAACTGCCCTTGAGAGAACAGCTCTGAAAGAACTATGGCTTGCCCAAGGTTATCCAGCAGCTGCAAATGGAGGAGTGGGGAATCAAACCTGATTCTCCCAGATTAGAGTCCACACACTTAACTACTACACCAAACTGCCTCTACCTCACAAGGTGACTGTTGTGGAGAGAGAAAGGGAAGGAGATTATAAACCACTTTGTGGTTCTTTAGGGTAGAGAAAAAAGAGGTATAAAAACCAACTCTTGGTCTTTTCTTCCCCTCATGCCATTTCTGAAGGTCCCCTGTCCCTCAAAAGCAACATTTCAGCCAGTGGGGTGAGGAGGAATGGGGTGGCAGGAAAGTTCTGTTCTGCTGATGGAGTACCTTCATTTAGCGGAAAATATAGTCTGGTTATAGCCCTCTGTGAGGACGACAATATGTTACCAGATTCCAATCCTGGCAGTTCCAGGCCTTTGTGTGGGGAAACCACCAACCATTTACTGTCTGTCAGAGAAGATGTCATTTGAGACCATTCGGTGTCATCACTGATTCACAGCTCCCAGTCATCACCCTTTGTGACGAGATTCAAGGGACAGGGCTCTGGCTGAACTCAGTTTTGTTTGAGGAACAGAATAACGCTTTGGGCTTCACCTGCCATTACTGGGAGCTTCCAAACCTGCAACAAATTGGCCTGGAGAGTTTTCTGGTCCCTACTAACTGAACCTGGATACTTCATGTTCTCAGACCTCATCCAGTGCACTGCAAGCTCACAGACCAGTTGGAACAAGACAAATTCTCTTGCTAAACCATACCGCATGATCTCATGCCTCCTAATGTCAACCAAGGAGCATTATTCCACTGGAGCGCCAAGGACCTCATGACAAGACCACTATTACATAAGTTATTCCTCTTATTCAATTTCCTTTTTAAAAAATCCAGCTGAAATAAATCTTAAAAGCAGACAGAGAACTCCTTGACATTTACTCATCTATGTCAGAAAAAACTGCCTGAGTTAATTCTCCTCAGCTTTGTACAGCGAAAGTTCATTCAGGTTGTGGCATAACACCTCTGACTAAAGTGTTCTTGTTTAAAGATACCACAAAAGAGAGAACCAAACAATTTAGACAGTGTGAGGAAGTTTTGACACCTCAGGAGCTGAAATCTCTGTATTACAGAAACCGCACAGAACAGTGCTTTCTTCCTTGCACCGCTCTTTAAAGAGAGATCACTACACGCTGAGCAGGCAAGACCTTGAAGAGAGGCCTTCCCACCAAATCTTCCCACAGAAGACTTGTGATACTTACTAAAAAGCAGGCTTTGGACTAGGTAATATGAAAAATAAATCACAAGGGAACAACTGTGACTGAGGCACCTCAAGCAGATCCGGTGAGGTGGCATACAAATTTTTCAAAATAAACAGAACTAGTAAGGATACAACTGAATTTCATGAATAAATGCTGTATAAATACAAAACAACCAAACCAGGAACACCACCAGTGAGAATGGGAAAAACCAAAAAGGTTTTCTCCTCTATAACAGCACATGAAAACAAAAAGAAACGGACAGGCATATTCATACATCCTGGGCAACTACACAAGATCTCTTTCAACAGCCTCCATTTAAAAGCAGCTGCAGCCATTCTCCCAAAGCTACTATTCCCCTCATTGAGACAACTATACAGGAGCAGGCCAGTGAGAGAGGCCAACGTTATCTTTCCACTCTATTCTGCAGGGTCTGTGTCACAAACTGTTGGAGCAGAGATCTTTTTAGAAAGGAGGAGGAAAACTATTCCCCTGTCTGCTCCTCTTCTGGCAAATTGACCCAAATACAGGAACACAGAAACCTGGCTTCTGAGTCAGATCACTGGTCTATCAAGGTCAGTATTGTTTATTCTGGCTGGCAGCAGCTCTTCAGGGTCTCAGGGTTTTCACATCACCTACTATCTGATTTTTTTAAACTGGAAGTGTTGGGGGCTGAACCCAGGACCTTCTGCATACAAAGCAGATGCTCTACCATTGAGCCACAGCTCCTCCCTGGCTGGGGCCAGGCTGGTCTTCTCCTTGACATGGAGTTCTTCCTAGGAGCCATGCAACCTCCTAAAGACCCTTAGTCCTCTGACTGAGCAACCAGTTCGGAAACAAACTCTGCCCAAGCTGAATCATCAATGGAAAGCCAAACCCATTTCCCTTTCATGGATCTTCAGATCACATTCTTCCTACCACACACACACACAACCCAACACTGGCTTCAGTCCCACTCTGGCCGATGTGTGCCCTGGCTGCAGCAGCAACCACAACCATCATGGGCCACTGAAGAAGCATCTTCCAGCCATTCATGTCCATTGAAAAACAGTCCGCTGATCATCACTGAGGGTTAGCATGAAGTCCAATGTATAAAAGGATCGCCACTTAACCACAGTTGTAATACTTACCCAGAGGTGACTGCCGGCCATTGCATTTTTTTCAAGCAGCACTCCTTGTTATCTGCAGTGATCTCCTACATATCAGCAGCATTTCAGTAGATGATGGCATAAAGGGATCATGCTGCTATATCAAGGATATTGATCCTGCAGTTAGAACAGGACCAAATAAAATCGAGCGAGTCAATCAAGTATATAAGCCAGGCCACTTGAGTTTGTGTGTGTCTCAGTGTCCATTCTGAACTTTCATAAACATGCACACTCAATACACACCACTTTGAAACTCTCAGATCTGTCTGTGTCAATTTCCTAGACTTCACCGAACCCAACTCCCCATTAGCAACCACCATGTTAATTAGTCAGATTGTTAGAGTTCATGATCTATTTCATTGCTGCGTTGCATCATTTGCAAGCATCACTGTTTGAAGGTGCTCTTCGCAGCTCCGTTTCCCACTTCAGGGGTACAAAAAGGATGACAGTACAGCCCTGCAAGTGCCATCCTAAGCAGTTACACCCATCTAAGCCCTTTGACTTCAATGGCTTTAAAGGGTGCAACTCTGCCAAGGATTCCCGTTAGCTAATTAGCCCGGTCTAATAGAGAAACTCATGACGAGAATTTAAAATGCAAAAAAGGGCACCCATGCCTTTGGGTTTCCAAAATCCTTCCTCAAAACCTACCTTTCCCATAAAGCCTTAGATACAACCCATCTTCCCTACTGAAATGAACTGGCATGAACACATAATTCCCCCGTTTATCTCCAATTTTCTTGGTCATGTCCCCATGTCACCTTTCAGAATGAATGCTCCTCAAGGCAAGGGCATGTCTTTCTGCACTCTGAAACAAGCATATACATACAAGGCCCCATTTAAAGATATGAAACCTGTCCTGTGTAAAATCAGGCCACCTTGCTCCTGATCTGTAATTTGAACATTATACATTAAAAGTGCAGATGGCTCTCCCCAGTGATTCTGGAGCTTTTGAAATTTGCTCCTGCTGCACTTTTTAGGACAGGTGAGCTCACTGCAGAGCACAGGACAAGGTACAAAACACAGCTCAACTCGTTTGCTACTTTGATATTCTATCAGTGTTCTTTTCCCTAAAGCACAAGGAGGAGACATGGGGAGCGACTTGTCAGGAGCATATGGCGCTTAAATAGCAACTCGAGCAGTCTTTAGAAGCTTCTGACAGTGGTAACAGATCCATTATTGCCCCATAAATATTAAAAGATTCCTCCAGCCTATTGTCAGCATAAATGGGTATTTAAACAAGAGTGACTCTCCTTAATAGCAACCTTGCCTTCCATGCAGAGAGTCATGTTTTCATGTGTGAAGCTAAAGTGAATATTTGCAGTTGCTGCCATTGAGGTTCCAGGGGTTAAATTGGAGCCTGGCGCTAACAGGGGACTCATTCCTACAGGCAATCGAATATGACCCAGTGGCCCTTTGATCTGTGCTTAAAGTGGAACACAGAAGAACTGCCACAGTCCTCTGAACAGACTCATGCACAGTGCAAACAAAGAAAGTGATTCCAAGCAACAGAACCTTTCTTTGAGGTTTTGCTCCAGTAAAGGTTTGACCTGCTGGCACCTTTGGCTTGTGGCCATTGTGCCAACTCCAAGAGAATCCATAAATGGTTTTTTTTAATCTTCAAAGCTTTCCTTGCATTGCAGTCCTGACTTTTGATATCTCCACACCACATTCTGTATCTTTGACATACTTGCCTTTCATCCATAGGCAGAGAGTCAGAAGGTACCTTGCATTACAAAGCAGATAATGGGAGAAGTTAAGCAGCTGCTAATAGCAGGATCAAATGCCACAAGACTAAGAGGCCTTTCTTGTTGAGCTACCCATTTTTTTTTTAAAAAAAAGGTGAGATTCCATTCTGATTGGTAGCACAGCAATGAACTGAAGTGCCCACGGCTGCTGCCACACTGCAAAGATACTGGTCCAATCTGCATCTAGCATCTGCTCTGCTGTTTTACCAAACCAACACTGGAACAGAAATTCCCCTCTGCATTGCATGCCACTTTCACTTTCTTTGATTGTCGGATTTTATGGCAGTGTCCAGATTGCATGCTGCTTTGATTTCATTTGATCTTTCGGTTTTATGGAACTGTCTGTGTAAAGTACTGGGTCCAGAGACGCATTGAGTGATCAAAGCTCATAGTTTATTTAGAGGTCAAGATAAGGATACAGAGCTGGACCCAAGGGTCCATTTATATTCCCATCCCAAACCACACCTATGTCACACCCCACTCCTGTGATAGGCTATTTACAGTATGAACCCTTTCCATAGGTCCCTTTCAGGATCCAGTCCCCTCAATTGGTCCCAATCTGGATCCGCTGGTCTATTGTTCTTTGTGCACGAAGCTCAGGCGCTTTGCCCGGCCACGTGTCCATTTCGACCATGTGGTCAACTTCCCAGTAGGAACACAACACGCTGCATAGATTTATGGCTGTTTTATGGCCATTCAGGGGTGACTCTGCAGTCAGTATGGCATTGGCCTGGGGTATTTGAATGCAGTTTTGAGTCACATCTTTTTCTGTTTCAGTGTGGGTTTGGTAAAACAATGGAGCAAATGCATTGTGTGTTCCTTCTGGTGGCATTTCAAATGCAGAGGCCTTTACAGCAGCAGTGCAGCACCCACACAGCAGTTTGCCCTACTCAGTGCTGGACTAATACCATTTCTTCCCCACAGCCACCAGAAGTTTTCTTTTTTTAAAAAAAAAGGTATTATATTTCCCCAATTTTATTAGTAAAATTTTTAATTTTTAATAAAATTTTCTGCTGATTTTTAATAAAACCCTCCAGTGGGTGGGGTGGGAACAGAGGCTGCTGGGGTCCACTGCAAGATGAATGGCACCAGTGCGGGCAGGAGCTGCAAACTGCACAGCTTCCCATCCGAACAGCATCCAATGGAGCTCTTAGTGCAAAAAGTCATTTTTTTTGTTCTGCTTCCATGTTTTCTCCCACTTTGCAGTAAGGTTTAGGAAAGATCACCACAAAGCAGGAGAAAACAGAAAACTGGAACAAAGCAAAGCTGTGTGGATGCTCCTGGAAACAGCACTGTAGTAAGAAAGGTAAGGCAAAGCAAAATATCTGTGAGGAAGCAGCCTGTGTCTGATGTCTTACAGATATCATGGGAAGGCCCCAGTGATTTCTCTGGATCTGTGTAATAAGGCAGTCACATTGCATCAAGGCAGTCTTAAAGTAAAGGTAAAGGTTTCCCTTGCTCGAAAGCCAGTCGAATCTGACTCTAGGGAGCAGTGCTCATCTCCGTTTCCAAGCCGAAGAGCCAGCGCTGTCCAAAGACATTTCCATGGTCATGTGACCGGCATGACTAGACGCCAAGAATCTTATTCAGTTGCAAGAAACTTAAAGTTTGTAACAATATGAGAGCCAGTACAATAAAGCAGAAAGAGTGTTGAACTGTACCCAGAGATGCCTGGCTTCAAATCTCCATTTGTCCATATAGCTATTCTCTACATTTTGTCCCAAAATGCAAGGAGGTCACTACAGTGAGAAGCTTGTACGCCCGAACCCTATCAGACTGTAATAAGCTGGCAACTGTGCTGCCACTAAGATGGCATCTCACCCCCACTCCCGCTACACAGCAGGAAGCAACAACCCAATTCCCAATCAGCATTAGAGGGCCACCCTGATTATCACTGTTCCCCCTGCTGCCCCCTCTTCCACTACTCCCATTGCACCTGAAGTGCCAGAAACATTGATCATTGCAAGGATGGCACAGAAACTGGCTGACAAAACTGCCTCAGCCACCTCTTCCAACCTGAATGGAAATCCAAGGTGGTTCATGTGATGGTCTATCACCTATCGCCTTCCTGTTCCCAGGACCATTGTTGGCACCTCACATGCACAAGCAACCTTCTCTGCAGGGCCTTGTTACCACCTGCTGGGCTGAAGCAACCAAGCACTTAATCATGGGCAACAACAAGAATTCCCCTTCTACTGCTGTGACTACAAAGACTGCTCTTCCCTCCCAGAAGCCACTTGTATCTTTGGACACAGAACAACCCATCTCCATGGAACTGAATGTTAATCTAGTTGACAACTAGAGAAACACCCTAGGCAGTGTTATGTACTCCACAGTGGATGGAAAGGGGACATTCCAGGTGTCTGCTAAGCAAGCTTCTCTGAATATTTGTGAACTGGTGGTAGGGAGTACAGTTGGAGGAAGAGTCTTTCATACCACTGCGCCCCTTGATTGTTCTGGACACCCTACTCTTTGGCAGACACTCCATGGATCTCCTTGAAGAGCTCTGTGAGGTAGCAGGCCCAGCTCCAGTGACAAAGTGTCTTGAACAAGGGAATAAACAGGCAAGTTTAGCAGAAGAGCAAGGAGAGGGTAAGTGGCATTTTTAGTATTTATATATACCTAAGTTTTAATATAAAGTTCTGTTTAGATAGGCTGAAAAGGGTTAAAATAGTAAGGAGGGAAAATAGTTAACAAAAAATACCTTTAGATACCAACATTTTGTAGCTTCTCAGTATTGTAGCTGTTCAGATGCAGCTAATTTTAGTTCTGTTCTAATTTTCTGATCTAGTTCTTTGTCCCCCCAATCAGAAAAAAGAGACGGACACAAAGTTGGATTCAAACAAGGGCCACTTTATTAACTATTTATTTTCAACCAAAACTGGCGAAGGGTTGTAAACTGTCCTGAGGAACATGACAGGTGTCAAACTCCAGACCACCTTCATTTCCTATTGGGCGATGCACCTGCCCTGATTTCAAGCCTTTCACCGAAGCTCTTGACCAGCAGCTCAGCAACTTTATTAGAACCCCTGGCTGACCACCCCGAAGCCTCAAGGCCTGCTAAGATAGACGGGCCAGGTTGTTCAAAATGCAGCTCCCCCTTTCCCGGCCTTGAGCCACAAAGGCCCAAAAGCTGTTCTTGGATGACCGCATAATTATTTAGTAACAATGCCTAGGTGCTTGTTTTAATTTACCGATCACTCTACCCCACCAACGACAAAGTGACCATCCTGATTAAAGTGAATGGCCCCCAAGTGAATTACCTCCAATCACACCGCCGTCTTCGAGGACCCCGCTGCCGCCGATTGCACCACCAAAACTGCTGCCATCACCTCTAGGAACATCGCCGTCGCTGGAATGCCGCCGCAGCAGGCAAAGACGCCTCCAGAAGGACCACATGGCCAAAAACCACCACCTCACACTGCTGCTTCTCAGGCCTCAGCCTACTGAAGTAGCAGCCACAGTCCTTGTGCTCACTGCAGCTGAGCATGCCAAAGGACTGTGCAGCAGAGGGCAGGAGCCAAGCCTAAAAGGCTGGCTCTGCCCCCTGCCTGGAGCTGTGCAAAGCACAGCGCCAGCGCCATCTCTTTTGCCTCGTGCAGAGGCAAATCAGCACACACACCCCTTGCCAGCACAGGCTCAGCGAGGGTTGGGGCTCACAAACTATTCAGGTGTAGCTAATTTTAGTTCTAAACAGACTCAGAGGTTCTTGGCTAGTTTTACTGCATATAGGAAGGGTTAAACAGAGGGTCAAACAAAGGACAAGGATTAAAGTACTAATATATGAGGCTAGGGATAGTGAGTTCACAGATAAAACTAAAACTTAGGCAGGTGTTCATAATAGAAAAAGGAAAACAAAAAATAAAACTGCAGTTAGGGTTTAAAAACTTGGGGTCCAATTTTAAACTAAATTTAAAATTTTAAGCTAATTCTCAGATTCTTTAAAGAAAGGTTTTTTTCCAATAAGAAAACAAGCAAGTAGATACCTCCTGTAACTGCTGAGGCTATTCAGCTAAAGTCCCCTTTAATCCAAACCTAAAAGGGCTAAATTAACCTTTAAAATTAATTAGCCTGGGAAGGAGAGGAGCTCTTGTCTGAGCAGCTACCTTTCAGCAATACCTATTGTTAATCAACCAGAGGCTGACTCAGTCATCCTCCTTTACAGGTTAGCTCCCAGTCAGTGTGACTGGCTTTCAGTGGGGTATGGAGTTTGACCTCAGCTATTTATTTAGGGCTCCTATTACCAGACCCAGTTATAAAGTACTTATTAAAAAGAAAATGTTCACAAGCAGACTTTTAGGCACAGCACCAGACTGAGCATAGAATTCAAAAGAAATGGGTAAAATGCAAATCCTCTGTCCCTCTCTCTATACATGCTCTATCAGATGTTAACACATAGGACAGGCTTCTTAGCTTTAGGAAATTACAGCTCGATACAGAGTTCCATTACCTTGAAGCATTTTTCAGCTGTCTAGGCCACCACATGGTCAATGGCCACCTCCTCCAGATCTCAGCTAAGAGTTCTGTCTACTCTGATGGATCCAGCACAAAAGAGACCTTCTTCCTTGCTCCCCTGGAGTTTTATGTTCTCCCTTTCCTCTCCCACTGACCAGGTCAGGTCAGAAAAGCTCTTCCTGAAGTTTCTCTCATATTTAATTCCACCAATTCTCTGTTCCCTGCTTGGGGGGGAGCTTGACCATCCCCATTGTCTGGACATATTAGTATTTGTATGAAGGTGAACTGAGATAAGTCTGGAAAGCAACTGAACTGACTTCCCCTCTCCCGGCCCATTCTCTGCCCAGAGAGAGAGATAAACTTTTAAAACTCAGAGGGAAGGTTTTGCTCATTTCAAACCTTCAAAGAAAAAGTGCACTTCTTCACAAAAGCACTAAAAGCCATTTGTTTCCCCTGGACTAGTTGGTAAATATGGATGTGCTTCTGGGGAGAACGGTTAGGAAGAAGAAGAAATTCATGCCCATGGAAGGATGCCTAGCATGGAGTGGCATGCAGTGAGGGAGAAGAGTGGTTTGTTTGTTTCTGGCATTTGTATGCCACTTTTCTCCACATAGGGACCCCAAACACCTGCCAAAATACAACAGCTTAAAGAATACAATAAGACACCAAAAACAAGCAGGCATATCCTTGGCTGGTCCTGACTGATAAGGCTGCCTAACTGGCTATGAGCCATGGGCTAAGAACCAACAGACTTTTGGCTCTTGCCCTTCACCTCATGCTCAAAGGTTTGGCCTGGTGGAACATGCTCCATTTGAAATCAGGGCCCTGTGGGATTTATTACAGTTCCTCAGGGCCTGTAAAATGGAGCTGTTCCATCAGGCCTTTGGCTGAAGCAGCAGACTTCTAATCCAGGCCCATAGACAGGATTTTTTAATTGGGGGGGGGCTTTAAATAAGTCAGGGGACACCCGCACACACATCTGCACACATCCCCAAGGGAGCACCTGGGCTGGATGGGAAGTCGGGGGGGCCTTGGCAATAAGTCAGGGGGCAAGGCCCCGAGATGCCCCACTGTAGCTACAGTCCTGGTCTAATCCATCTCGGCCTCCCCTGCTCACACGTTGTGCACTGCTTGCAGTACTCATCGTGCCCATTGTGATGTGACTTGCCCTGCTCAAAATGATGAACTGAGCATTGTCATTATGAACTACCATGAAATTAGCATCTTCCAGGAAGGGCTAAGTACTGTCAGCATAATTACCAACTTGTTTTGATCTGATTGTAACTCTGTTTTTATATGTTATTCTATTTTAACTTGGTTAAATTATCATTTGTTTTTAATGCTTACTTCTATTTTGTGCTAATTGATACATTGTGACCCACCCTGAGCATGCTTGTGGAGGAGGGCAGGATATAAATCAAATAAATAAATAAACAGATCTACCCAAGATTAAAAACTTAGTCCAGAGGTACCTCAGCAAGCTCTTCTACCCTTCCCTCCCTGTCAGTGATGCTGTGAGGGAAGAGTCTGCAGAAGGTGAATGGTGTGACAGTGTTGAGGTGACATGCAGACATGTCCCCAGAGGAGTTCCTGCATTGGCACAAACATCAGAAACGGTTGAGAACAAGAAAGGCTTTGGAAGGAAGCCCATGGAGACACCATTCTCAGATACCCAGTAGGAAGCACAGCTGTACAGCCAGAGAAAAGTTGGCTGGCCACAGCTGGCCAAAGAGCTGGTGACCAAGACAGCATTGCTTAGGGACTGGATCCTGCCAACTTCTGAAAGACAGATGTCTCAGAAAAGCAGAGGCAGCCAGATGACTGTCAGGTGCCATGGCATACATCCAGATACTTATCCAAGTTTACATCTCTAAAAACATAACAGCATCCAGTATAAGATACGCACTGCAATGAGGAAATATAATGATAAGTTCAAAAAAGTCATGGCTCAGAATACAGGCCAGGTACTAGCCAATTATCTACAGAGACACATCCCAGCACTAAGTAGGGTGACACACCCTGTTTCTTCTGGAAGCTGCAAAGTCTCTCAACAAAAGGCTAAGTTCAAGGGAGGAGTTAGAAGTCTGTTAGCAGAACCAACATGGGAAATGACGCCAGCTCCCAGGCTTTCCCAGCAGTTCCCTTTTCCCTATAGAGCTCCTTAGCTTTATGACCCCTTCTGAACCACTCAGTGACTCTTACTCAGAATTGTTAGGGGAAAAGCCAGGGTCAGTGACTGAGGAGAAATGCACGGACCAGCAAGAACCCAGGACTGCAGAACAGCCCACGGACAATGCCTCCTCAGTGCCAGAGGCCGCCCTGCCAGAGCCTGCAAAGGAAACTTCACCTTGTTTACAGAATCCTGGCTGGTGTACAGAGTCACCTCAGGAACTCCAGCATCTGTTGGCAATGCAGCGGGGCCCAATTACCTCCCAGTCTACTTAAGCTGAGGCCTCGGAAGACAGCCTTTCTGGATCAACCAGTTCACAAGACAGCCAGCATGGTGTAGTGGTTAAGGGCAGCAGCCTCTAATTTGGAGAAGCAGGTTTGATTCCCCACTCCTCCACATGAAGCCTGCCGGGTGACCATAAGCTAGCCACAGTTCTCTCAGAACTCTCTCAGCCCCACCTACTTCACAAGATGCCTGTTGTGGGGAGAGGAAGGGAAAGGTGATTGTATGCTGCTTTGAGACTCCCTATGGTAGAAGATTATGATGATGAAGACAACGAAGGCAACAACAAAGAAGATGAAGAGTTGGTTTTTATACCATGCTTTTCTCTACCTTCAGGATTCTCAAAGAGGTTTATAGTCACCTTCTCTTCCCACAACAGGCACCTTGTGGGGGGGGGGGGCCCTGAGACAATTCTGAGAGAAAAGCAGGGTATAAAAGCTTACTCTTCTTCTTCCTCTTCTGCAAGGCCACAACCCTTACCTGCTGCTGTACTCCATACCCAGCTTAGTGATCTCTCTGCAGCTTAAGTCCTGGCTGTCGAGGAGACCAGCAGAAGCCCAAGGCCAGAACATTGCCCTTCCGAGAGCAGCTGAGGATTCTGAGTGTAGCGTCCCTTCCCTCATATCATCACAAGTTGGTTGGTGACATGGCGAGGCTTTGCCAGCCAAGTTGTTGGCTAGGAGGCAGGAGAATGAGCAGGGCTAGCCCATCCATTAGGAGCACCTAGGTGACTGCCTAGGGTGTCAGAAGTGCAAGAGTGCCAAAAGGAACCCTGTTGCTGCCCAGCCAGCCCACCTCCAGCATCAGGGTATGCCATGGCAAGTGGCAGCCTCAGGTGGTGCCCCCAGCTCCAATGGGTGGCCTCCAGCAAGACTGCTCGTTTCCTCCCTCCATTACAGTGGCAAATCCACTTCCTTCTCCTTTGCCCCTCCATCAAAGTGATCATGGGCAGGCTGGAGGGCCTTTACAATCGCCACTTTGGCCTCCCAGTCCATAGGTAGGCATGTCACTGTGGCAAGCCACTGCCCTGGCACCAGTGAGGGTGCCATGAAAGGGGACACCTTCCCCATAGTATGAGGAGAAGGAGGATGTTGGCAGCTTTCCCACAGTGTAGGGTGGGGGACAATGCAGTTATTCACCTAAAGTGTCAAAAATCCTTGGCCAGCCCTAAGAATGCACAGCCCAGGATCCAATGATCTTGCATTAGTTGATTCCTAGATATCAAACACAGTCTTGCATCACGTCTGAACCAAGCCAAGGTGTTCAATGGCCCTCAGGCATCAATCTGGCCAGCACGGGCTGAGATGCACCAAGCTGAACTCCGGCTGCCAGCCGGGTACAGCAACCGAAGTGCTAAGCCTGTTTCTGCCGCCTCCCCAAAACAGCAAAATCAACAGGGCTGTCGAGCATCTGGCAGTCCTCAAGATATGGCTGGTGGTGCTTCTGGCACAATCCCCTGCTGGGCCCGAGGTAATAGAATTAATCGAGCAAAACCAAATGTTGCTTAGCTGCTGTTTTATTGGTTCCCCCCCTTCACGATCAATCCATTCTAATTCAAAGGAAGAAAGGCATTTATTTAGTTTCCAAGCAGATTGCTTGATTGATTTATGATCTCACCTGTCTACCTAATTTGCGTTTCATAACTTCCCCTCTCTGACACATTAGCAACCTTATTTAGGCAGGATCAATAAAACACCAGGATTCCTCAAGCACCCACAGCAATGATGCCAGAGCAAGTGACTCAAAATCAAAAGTGCAGTCAAGGATGAGTGGCAAATGAATTCAAGCGCTCTCTGCCAGCTGACGCTGTTATATGGCACCAGGCTATCAGGTCCCTATTGAGCATAAGAAAACTGAAAAGCATTTCTTGGTGGTCATGTATTATCATAAAGCTGAGTGAGGAAGAGGATTCTGCCCACTCTTCAGAAAGTTAATCCTTGTCTGGACTCAGTGACACCTCTTCCAGGTGTGCAAAGCCATAAAATACTGCAAACTAGGGGATTAAGTAGCAGGAACAAACACCTTATTCTCTGGACTGGCAAAGCATCTGCTAGCTCGATCCCTGCTGTACTACAGCACCAGAACGGGATCTGGCAGCGGGATGGTATGTGTGCATGTGTGTAAAGTGCCATCAAGTCACAAGGGACTTTTTCAAGGAAAGTGAGAAGCCAGGGTGGTTTGCTGTTGCCTTCCTCCGCAGAGCCTTGCTTGTCTCCCTTCCAGGTACTGACCCTGCAGAGCTTCTTAGATCTGACAAGATCGGGCTACACCAGGCCACCTTCCCTCCACAGGGTGGTATAGCATCTGCCAATTTAATAGGGACTGAATATTACAAGGGGCTTGTAGCATTCTCTGCCTGGTCCCATAAATCAACTGTCTGTGGTGTGGCTCTTCAGTATGAGCAAACTGTCACTTGGGCACAGGCTGAACTGCTCCTGGACTGTCCTTCCCAGCTTGCCACTAGACCAGACGAATGGATTTCCCTACACAAGGCTGGGCAAAAAAGCTTGCTCGAAAAATGGGCCCCATGTATGCATAAATCAGTGCAGGATTTCTCTGTGTATACCCCATCCTTCACTCCGAGTCTCAAAGCACCTTACAATCTCCTTCCCTTCTTCTCCGCACAACAGACACCCTGTGAGGTAGATGAGGCTGAGAGAGCTTTTTCCAGAACTGCCCTTGAGAGAACAGCTCTGAGAGAATGGTGACTGACCCACAGTCACCCAGCTGGCTGCATGAGGAGGAATGGGGAATCAAGCCGGTTCTCCAGATTAGAGTTTATCCCTCTTAACCACTACACCAAACTGCCTCTCAGGGGGTGATTTTTTTAAAAAAATCTTGATTTTATAGACTATTTTTAGCCTGAGAAATGCTTAAATCCCATTATAAGCTGCCCCATACGTTATGTTTTAGCTGTGTTTTTGAATGCTGAGTTCTAATAACTTTTATGATGTTTTATATCATGTTTTATTTTGTAAGCCACCTGAAGCAGGTTCTCTGGAGAGGCAGCACAGAAATTTCCCAGGTAACAGAACAAGGAAAGGCTCTATCACCCCTTGAGGATTAGCTAGAGTCCTCTGGACTGACCAAGCTTGGTACCAAAGCCTGGCCTTCTTCTGCTTCTGGTCCAGCAAAGCAGTATCTCTTGCCTGCTGTGCTCCAGGGCTCTGGTCTTGATTCTAACACCAGACCCAGCTTCGGTCATTTCCTGAGAAAACCGCTAGCTCTGATTCCAGGTGTGGTCACCCAAGACCCCAGCCTAGCTCTGACCAAATCAGTGAACCTCACCTATCACTCTCATTTCAGGTTAAAGGTTCCTGGTACCCAGAGGACAAAGTTGCAGACTTTTCTGATCTCCCTCCTTCTGTATGCATTCCATCTTTAAAGGCCAAGCTCCCAAACTACACCATTAGTTCTGCATTTTGTTGTTGTTGTTGTTGTTCAGTTGCACAGTCGAGTACAACTTTTATGACCCTATGGACCACATCACGCCCGGACCTCCTGTCCTCCACCATCCTCCAGAGTTCACCCAAATTCATGTTTGTTACACTGTCTAACCATCTCATCCTTTGCTGTCCCCTTCTTCTTTTACCTTCAATCTTTCCCAGCATCAGGGTCTTCTCCAGTGAGTGCTCCCTTCTCATTTGGTGGCCAAAGTATTTGAGGTTTTCCTTCAGTATCTGGCCTTCCAGGGAACAGTCAGGGTTGGTTTCCTTTAGGATTGAACCAAGAGTGTCTTTCCCTTCTAGAACACAAGGAACCTCACCAAATCAAGTTATGATATGGCTTCATGTGTGTCTCCTATTCAAAGAAAAGGCCAAGAATCCCACTGGGCATGCTCAAGCAGACTTTCAGACCCTAGTTTCCAAAGGTGCTCCCCTCACTCCTGCAGAAGATTATTACAAACAGGCGGCCATACACTGGACTGCTCCCCAGTATGAAGAATCGTCGGATAACAGAACATCGAACAAATCTTTTCGCAACTTCCGCATCATAATGTTAAATAGTTTCTTTTTTGTGCTTGTTTTGTCTCTTCCACAGTAGACTCTCAATGAAATCATATGCCGGGTTGCCTTCTACTGAGTCCATGGAAGTCAATTGGCTTAGAAAAGTGTAATCTCCTTTTAGGATTTTATTCTCCATGCTTTATATAGACCACCAGTGATAATGACTTAAAACCTAATAATGATTCTCAAGGAGTATTTAACAGCATAGATTACAGTCTAATAAATGTGTTCCTTTGAGGGTTTAGATGACACTTCTGTGATCTGTCTTCATAATGCATGCAAGTTTTCTGGGCGATTCTGGAAATATCAATTGGTACATGAGTATTAAATCTTTCTACTGAAAGAATTCTCTTAGAATTAAATTCTAACCTTGGATATTAAATTTCTTAAGATCACATCCTCAGGGACTATCTATTAAGCTCCTGAACAGTAGGTGTTTTAGATTTGCAATGTCTTTTATGCCAGACAGTATTAATTCTCCTTCAGCATCATTAAGGAAATTGAACTATTAAATAATCTTCAAATGCATTAACTAAATATACATCAAAGCCCATAGCCAGAAATTCTGCAAAGAGGGAAGCCAGTAAGAAGGTCTGATGAATCAACGCAGAACGGCCTAAATATAAATGTAATCTAGTGCCATTATGTTATTTAATTTACTCAATAACGGTAACAACATTTCAATTTTTATGTTGAATTAATTAAATTCCATAAAATATCAGTTGGCCTGCACACAGGAAGGTGGGAGCAGGTTTGCTTCCCAATGAACTAGTGGGTGGAATAGTATCTGTAGACTTTTCCTTAGAAACAAAAGGGCTAGGAACTTGCATTTTCATTTTAAATGAAAGCCAAAAATGCAGCGGACAGGCTTAGACTATTGTGATAGGGGGAAAACCAGCTGGGTGAGGCTGTGGCTAGGGATTTATATATGATTTAGAACACGGGAACATTTTATACCTGACAAAAACCAGATTCCCAGTCCTGTTTTTGCCAAATAGTATGAATGTATAGATAGGATCTCTCAGTCTGGGGGGCAAGTGATGCTCTGTATTCTTGGTGCTTGGGGGGGGGGGCAATAGTGGAAGGGCTTCTAGTGTCCTGGCCCCACTGGTGGACCTCCTGAGGGCACCTGGTGTTTTTGGCCACTGTATGACAGAGTGTTGGACTGGATGGGCCTGATCCAACATTGGCTTCTCTTACGTTCTTATGTAGAGGTTGACAGGAATTTGCTGGATTGAAGAAAAGGGTAGGAGAGGAGAGGCTTTGATTTCCACCTACAAACCCTCTCCAAAGGCCTTTTCCCCTCCATGGCTTGCTTCAGGAGTCTGAGCCCAGCTGCCAAAACACTTAAAGAAAGCAACTGGGGAGGAGAAGTGTAGAGAGACAGCAGCGCTAAGCACTCCCCCTTCTATGCACCATTTCTTCCCTGCAAAGATCCCCCCTCCCCCACATTCACATGAGCCTGCAAATGCAGGGGTGGGAACTCCATCTTGTCCAATGTACCATGCCACTCCAGCCTCACGTTTTCAGTTCCAGAATGACTTCCTCAGTTTCAGTTACAGATGCATGGCACATAAAACCAGGCATTCTGCACCAGCCTTCCAGGCCCCCTAGCCACTGTTACATGTTGATTGCTACAGAAGAAGGAAAAAACCCTCCACTTATTACTTAGCATCTGTCAGAACCCTAAAGATTAATGAATTGGGTGCTGACTAGCATGTCCAAACATCACAAGGCTTGGCTCATGTTTTGATCACCAAGCAAGAGAGCTCTTAAGCAGCATCTCCCTAAGAGCTAGAGGGTGGGAAATAATCACATTTGAGAGGGGGTGGGGAGTCTGAATTCGCTTGACTAGTAATGAAAGCGTGCGGCATATTGATTCAGAGGGCTAATAAGTGCAGAAGTTCAAAGCAAGTACTGGCAGGCATATGTTCTCTCTCTCAATTCCTTCCAACAAATAAAACAAAACATATTACCACCACAAGGCAGGATTTGACTTCCTTCTAAATATTAAGGATTAGAGAACAGTCATCTTAAAATCCAGTTTTGTTCGCTGACCTCTTTAAAGCTGACAACTTCACCCCTGTAATCTAAAGTGATTTATAGCCTAACTAAAATAAAATAAGGCTTGAGTGGTTTTCTTTTTGTCTGCCCCATCAATTTTCACAGAATATTACAGCAAAATTAACATATGAAGCTGTCTTAGATGGAGTCGTAATGCTTGTCTGTCTGGCCCACATCTTGTCTGATGTGACGAGCAGCAGCTCTCCAGCGTCTGAGCAGAGAAAAGCTTTTCCCACACCAGATGCAAAGGGGGCATTTCGGGGCATTTTGCATGCAAAGCGCATGTTCTACCACTCAGCTGGAGCTCCTATGGGGACTCCAAACTATTGAAAAGAAAGCCCAAGGATACAGAGGCTGGGGTGGTGTGAGATCAGGAACCAACTCCAGAAAGAAACCCATAGAGATTCCCACCCACCCCTCCCCAAAACCCAGAGATTCCTCCATATTCTGCTCCAGAGGAGGTAGCCCTTCCCTCGCCACGGCCGCTCTCAGCTGACCCTCAGACCAGCCTGAAGCTTAGGTGGCAACTTCTCCACTTTCCCACCAAACCCCAAAGCATCTCAGCCCCATTGGTACAAAAACTTCCAGAAGGGAGCATAGCCCTTTTAATGGTGGAAACCTCCTGTATGTACTTCATTTTCATCTCCCCTTTCTCCCCAGTGGGGACTCAAAGCAACTTAGCATCATTCTCCTTTCTTCTGTTTTTATCTTCACAACAGCCTAGTGAGGTAGGTTAAGCTGAGCATGTGTGACTGGCTCAAGGTTACCCAGCAAGCTTCCATGGAAGAGTGAGGATTCAAACCTGGGTCTCCTACATCCTAGTCCAACACTGGCCCATTCTGCATCTAGCATTCGCTCTGCTGTTTTACCAAACCCACACTGGAACAGAAATTCTCCTCTACATTGCATGCCACTTTCACTGTCTTTGATTATCGGATTTTATGGTAGCCTCTACACTGCATGCCGGTTTCACTTCCTTTAATCTTTCGGTTTTATGGTACCGTCTGCATAGATTTATGGCCGTTTTATGGCCCTTCAGGGTGACTCTGCAGTCAGTACGGCATTGGCCTAGCCCTAGGGTATTTGAATGTGGTTTTGGGCTGCATCTTTTTCTGTTCCGGTGTGGGTTTAGTAAAGGAGCGAATGCTAGATGCAGAATGGGCCACTGTATGCAATGCCGGCTCACTCTTCATCTAGTCCCAGTGAGCTATCCATGGTACTGATTTCCTCCTAAGTTTCCAGGCTTCTGCTGCACACCAGCCTGAAACAGGAGAGCCCTCTCCAAGGCATGTGGAGAAAGACATCTAAACCACCACAGCAGAAAGATCAGTGAAGGTGCAGCCCAGGTTGGTGGATGAGTTTTGTGACCACTCCAATGGCTGTCCCTGCTGCTTTGTTTTCCCCCACGAGAACAAAGGACAGCCAGGGGATAGGCCAAAGCTCATAGGCGAAGTATCTGCTTTGCACATAGAAGCTACCGAGTTCAATGTGCAGTTAAAAGGGCCAGGTAGTAGGTGACATATCAGAGCTCAGTCTGAGAGCTGCTGCCAGTCAGAATCGACAACACTGACCAATAGGCCAACAGTGCAAGTCAGTATAAGGCAGATTCATGTGTTCATGCATGTTCATTTAAGGGAGGCAAGAGGTGCTCTCTAGGACATGATTGAAATACAAGCTAAACCTGACCCTGGTGATGCTAGAACTTGGGCTGAGGCTTTGCCCTTTCTCAAATGAGTCCCTGTTTGCAGCCCAATTTGTCCCCCTATTGCCCCTCTCAGTAGTCTTCTAGTGTAAAACAAGGTAGCACAAAAGCTTAGTAAATATCAGCAGAATAGATTCCACTGTCCTAGACTGGCTACATTCTAGGACATAAAACCCACTCCAGAGCACCAGGCCAGTTGTCACAAGCGGCACCACTGCTGGCTCTTTGGCAACCATGTGCACCATTTAACCACTGCTCCCCCTTGCATACACAATACACCCCAAAAAGAAAGGGAGAGAGTGAATGGAGGCAGATGAACCCATCCAGAAAAGCTCCTCTCCCTCTGGGCAAGCAGAAGAGGAAACCATAGTGGTTAACACAAGAATAAAGAGCATGTAGTAGTATCTCTTATTAAGAACGACCAAAGTAGTGCACAAGCTTTCAAGTTTTCTTTTCCCAGAAGCCATTTCTGTTTAACTTCCAGACTCCCCAGCTGGAAAGAGACTGCATGTCAGGGACTGTGTGTCTACATATTTTATCCCATCTTTCTTTCAAATAACTCATGGCAATATAAACTGTTCTCTCTTTCGATCTTCCCTCACACACACACACTAATTTCAGCCTCAAAGCAGTCCTGCAGGAAAGGGGATGACTGTCCCAAATTAAGTTTCATGGCTGAGCAAGGATTTTGAATGTTCGTCTGCCCAGTCCTACTCAAAAACTCTGAATGCTACACCACACTGTCTTTCTGGGGCAGCAGCGCTTTCCCTCCTGGCCTGGAAGGCAAAGGGCACAGGTGATTAACACAGTGTCAGGACGGGGCCCTGTTGGTTTCTGCTAGCCTTCTTCCAGGACACAGCACCCTTTTTTCTCTTTTAGGAGCCCCAGAGCACTGCAGGCCATAGCCCCTATTTGCCAGATAATGAAGACAAATTGCCAAAAACGAGCTGCTGAAAAGTCCATTCACTGAAGCATAATCAGACAATTACACTGTATATTTTCCCCTGCACTGGGGCTTAAGTATTTACAGAGAACATCTTAATGAACAAATGGGAGCTTGAAAGCCTCTTCTTCTCCACAACCACCTCTGCCAGGAGAGAGATCTTCTGCATTAACAATTGTCACTCATTTCATTTCCTGTCCAACACACAAAAAGAGAGAGAGAGGAATGGTTGGAAATGGAGAATGACTCACCTGATTCTTATCAGATGTCTCAAGCCAACCGTTTCAGAAGACACTGACCCCTGAGATGTTTTGGAAAACTTTCCTAACTGGCCCTGCTTTTGTGGCAGGAACCAGCTTGCCTTCTCCACTTTAAAAATCTACATCTTCATCTCAGCATGAAGCTCGTTACAGCTGTCATTAGATGGACTTTGATCTCTAGGGAAGAAACGGGACAGCTGAAAATATTCAAGCTTGTCATTAAATCATCACTGCCAAGCGTTTCTCTCAGGATGAGGTCAAAAGAGCTCCATTTTTATTCAGCCAACAGATTTTTTTAAAGCATTATTCATAATTCCACAGCCCAAGTGTACAAACGCTTGCCAATCTCATCTCAGTCAGTTTCACCAGAATAGGCCAATTAGCACCCCCATGTTATAAACACAAAAGTCACCAGGACTTTCAACCTGGATTCTCTGCCTGGAAGTCTTGACTTAAACATGATGCTGGTGGGAAAGAAGAACTTAACCTGTGTGGTATACCTAGTATTGCATTTCAATTGATCACCATCATATAGCAACAATGCTACACATGCAATGCCAACAGTCAGCCAGGCTGTGCATCATCTCTGACAAGCTCACATTCCACTCGCAGTGGTTGAGAGACCAGTTTAAACAAGATATTCAGCACAGCAATGCCACACTACTGAAGTCTGCCATAAGGCATCACATTTCAATTGGTAATGGAAAGTGCCATCAAGTCACAGCTGACTTATGGCAACCCCATGGGGTTTTCAAGGCAAGAGGCGTTTCAGAGGGGGGGCTCATTGGGGGGCTCATTTCTCTAATCTTAGCATTTAGCTGCCATCTTTTAAAAATGGCAGCCATCACTAATGAGATGAATCATTCCCTTCAATCCGTTTCAACAAAAGGTGCTCCAATTGTTCTTTGAACAAATGGCCCACACACAAAATTGATTCCTCTCAAATTCTTCATCAATTTCCAAGATGACATTTGTGACAAGTGGCCATTTTCAATTTTCCTCTGTCTCAATATGGCATCGATCCTTTGGGTGCTCTCTTTCAATCTCAATGCTTTCTTTAGTAAAACGTCTGCATTGCTATGAGATGTGTCTTTTGGTGCCAACAATAAGCTAAGCAAGATAGGAGATACTAAAATATATCAAGCCAAGAGGATATATAACACTTTTTCTGCCTTCTGACTATCTAACCCAAAATCTGGTGTGCAAAACTCTGAACACGACGGCTTTACGAACTATAAATAACATGAATAAATAGAGGAAAGTAAACTCCCCTATATACTATGTCTTCATCTCCATTCCTATATCCCTTATGATTACATAACGTGAAAACAACTAATTATTTAGTAACCGGAATATTACAGCTACCCCATGTTAACTCACATAAGAATGATAGAATGGGGATGTTTTTACTTTAGTGTTGATGCCCAAAAATCACCCAATAGTCACAAACCAGATAACATTCTGGTGCAGTCTGAAAATAGAAAAAACTTCTTAAGAATTGTGTGACTTCTACAACATTAGCAACTGCCTATGTCTCCATGTGTACACACAACACTAGTTTTGTAACAGATTATTTTAAAAATATTACTTAACTGCATGTCTTTTGATTAATTGGCCTGCCTAAGTTTGAGCTCACTTCCTCGTCTTACTTGTCCACCAGCAGAAATTGGGGGGGGCAATATCCTGAAGATTTTGCTTGCAAGATACATTTCCTTAAGTTTTTTTTTTTTAAAAACCTCTCCTCTTTACACTTCTGCAGTTTCCTTGCTACTGTGTGACTGCTCCATCTGCTAACTCCCTTCCTGTATAACCCGTAGAGCAACATTCTTTGCAAAATAGTCTCTAGAAACAGATAATGCAGCAATCCATAACGCAGAGGTAGCGTCTGTTCTCCTTCACTAATGCATTTCTCAAGAGCATACCAATATGCAGGGCACAGTGTATGCCATGCTTCCACACAAGCACCCCAAAGAACTCTCAGTGTTTGTTTTCAAACAAATGCCAAGTTTCTAGCCTTACTGCTGCAAATATATGAAGATATGTTTGGAAGTATTTTGGCAAAAAATTGGAAGATGCTGGGGTGGTTCAATAAGGTTTCTAGAAGTCAGGGGTGGAGCTTCAATGCTCCCTCCCATTGAGTTACAAAGGCAGAATTAATTACACAAAAAGCACGAAGTTATAGTATTGTTTATTTGATTTGTTAATCACCCTATCCCAGCTTACACTGGGCTCTGGGCGATGTACAAGGGGCATAATGCCATAAAACAAAGATACAAATTTTAAAATTTCCATATACAGTTTGATAAGAACTAAAACCAGAGTATTTGCCAAGAAAACCAGCCCTCCATTTCCGTTATATGTCTATTAATTTGTTCATAAATGGACATCTGTACAGTGGCAGAAGCTGTTTGAAAACACCCTAATCACATTCAGTGACAATGCACATTTTTCTTTCTTGGGACAACTTCTGAAGAAAAACCCGCTCTACAGTTTTTGTTTAAGTTTGAATAGAGAAAAGCGAGCTGAGAACAGCACTGATTGGCTAATGCCTGAAACTTCACCAGCGAATAGCACCACGTTTACATGTTTGCATCATGTAAAATGGAGGAGAGACAAATGCATATGTTCATATGCTTCATGTAGCATGAGAAGAGGACCAAGACTGACAGCTAAAGCAGAACTCTGTTCTTCAATATCATTCTGTTTATTTATGCAGTACATTTTTATGACACCAGTCCTCCAAAGAGCTCAGGATGGCATACATCAGTCTCCTCTCCTTCATTTTACCCTCACAACAACCCAGTGAGGTAGGTTAGGCAGAGAGTGACTGACCCAACATCACCCCACAGGCTTTATGGCACAGAGAAATTTGATCCTGGGTCTCTCAGAGCCCAGTCTGACACATTAACTAATGCACCAAACTGGATGGTGTGTACATATCCATGCAAGAGAAAGAAGTCAGGTCTGCACTCCAGGCGAAGAACCCACCAAGACCACAGTTAAAATGCTATTTGACTCACCCAGATAAGTCCTAACATTAAGCAAATGAGGACATACAAAGCCTCCCTAGCAGAATGAAGGGTAACACATGGGATGTCTTTAACTCACCCACAGGCAAATTATGTGAGCATTTGTTTCTGGCAGTCATTTTAAGACTGATAGACAATTATCTCAGCTGCTTCACCCTCCTGTGCTGCTCGCACAGGGACCTAAAAAAGGAGGAACTAACATGACATTTGGCTTGTTTTCTCATCCTTAAAATCTGTAGACCAAGCCATTTTTTTCTGGGGGAGAAAAAGAATCATATTTTGTGAGAGAGACTTTGTAGTGTGTGTAAGGGGGATGGAATCTGGTTTATTTTTACAAATGCCCAAGTCTGTCCCTCAGGGTGATCTGGGCAAAAGACAGTGGGCAAACCCAAAGGAGAAACATGACGGATTTGCACATGGAGGGCCTTACCCTAGCCTTCACCTCTTGTATAAAAACATACGTTGCCTTGTTTGAATCCAACAACCCAGCAAACTCGTCATGTTCCATATGCACTGTGGTTAACTCAACAATTATCCCTAGATATCTAAGATGTAAGCAACTGTTCAATGAAGAAAAAGAAAAGAAAATTGGGAAAAAATTACACAGAGAAAAGGTACCTGTTTCCATGTGGATTTGGTGCTGACACTCCTCCTACCCAGTCAGGACTCAGCAAATGTGACCCTGTCTGAATTTAGAGATGAGAAGCTGGAAGAAGCAACCAAAGGTGCAAGAAGTAGTCTACTGTTAGCCATGCAAAATGCCAAAGGCCAAGCTCCTAATATTTATCCTAAGCCAAGCCAGTCACAAAGACCAGTGTTGCATATTATTTTTTTCTTCCTTCTTCTTCCTTAAAAAGGATTCTAGCACTTGAGCAACCAGTCTCAGGTAGTTCATCAAAACTGGTTACTAGTCTCAAGACTGGGAATTCCATTTGAATCAGCTAGAATATTTGGATAACCTATGCCATCACATCTTGGTGTAGAGGCCCATATAATTCCCACTAACTGTTACAACAGTCTCAACCTATTTTTTGAAAAGTAAAAGCAGAAAGAGGGGAAGAGGCAGGACAAGAGGCTGCAGGTTTTTCCACAGATTTTCCTTGATGCAGAAATTACTATTTCCATAATGCCTGTGACCTGTCCATGTAACTCAAATGACTCTGAACATCAAAAATTTTAAAATGACCTCAGATTGATTAGAGCAACCTGGTTTCTACACACAGCTGCCATCAAGAGACAACGTATGGCCCAGTTGGGTTGCAAAACCATACTGTTTTCCATTAACCTGAGCACACTGATTCACTGCTTCCACTTCAGAGAAGAATGTCTGTTGTAAGAATTCCACAGATAGAATGCCCCCACTATTTTTAAAAACTTCAGAACATCTTTAATATTGTCAGCAATGTTATGCAATAAGCAAGTAAGCTATGTAGGTGCCTTCCAAAGTCATTCCAGGTCCTTTCTCAACTTCCTCAGTATCAACTCCATGTCATTCTACTGCAGGCCTTGAGGGGGGCCTTGGCAGTGTTCACAGCTGCCCAAACTGTTATGGATCATTTCTGGGCTCCATTACAACTTTCCCCTTTCTCTCTAAATATTTGCTTTCACCTCCCCTGGCATTGCCAGAAGACCCTGGTTCATCTCATAAACAACCTTAGACCTTCAAAGTCCCACATGAGCTGAAGCACCAGCAGGGTGTCATTACCAATCACTGCCAAAAGACTGATAGGTTGGTGGTAGTTATGTGGATCCATTTTATCACCATCTTAATAGATCAATGTAATAAATGAAATTTTCCACAGATCTAGGATGATTCCTTCCTAATTAATTAACGTGGATAGAGATGCTGGCATTGATGCCCGCCACATGGGGTTCATTTTCTTCTTTTTTTTCTTTTTTTCAAATATGTTTTATTAAATGTTAACATCAAAAAACAAACAAACTCCAACCATAACATAAAAAAAACTTTAGCATCTAACCTTATCAAAAAATAGACACTTTCAATAAAATGAATACTTACATTGCCTTGCATAACTTAACAACAGTTCAAACAGATATTATTTTATCAATATCCTCTGGTACTTCATCTTGTTGACGTAAGTAATCCAAAATAGGTGTCCAAATAGTATACAATAAACCAGACTTTTCTATACTGTTAATTTTTATAGACTATGTAACCTTTTCCATTAAATATATGTACCATAGTTTACTTTGCCAGGCACTTAAAGATGGTGTTTTCTCAGATTTCCAATACATTTATGTATTTATTTGTTTGTTTGTTTGGTTGGTTGGTTGGTTGGTTGGATTTGTATCCCACCTAACCGGAATAGCAATAACTGTTTTGGCTGCATACAGTAAAAAGGCTGTACGCATTTTATTTGCATTATACATAATAATGTCATCTCTATTATTCAGTAATATTGTTTCAGGAAGAAAGGGAACAGTGACATCAGTAATAAACTTAACTTGTTCTAATATTTCTTCCCAAAAAACTAAGATTTTTGGACAATACATCCAACAATGTAAGTAGGTTCCTTTAAGTCTACATTGTCTCCAACAGTTTGGATTTGAATGCTTGACATGAGCTAACTGCACAGGAATGAAATATCAAAAAGACATAATCTTGAAAGTCTGAAGCTGAATAGCAATAATTGATGAAGAAAATTCAAAAGATTTCCAGATACGTTCCCATGAACCTGCATCAAGTTGTGAGGAGGTTAATTTATTCCATCTATTCTGATATGATAGCATTTTATTATCTTCATGCTGTTAATATTTGAACTATCATAGAAATATTACCTTTCTTAGTGCTATTAATCAATTTAAGCATAGTTTCAAACCCTGTTAATGGTTGTCTATCCAGATTTTCTAATTGGATCATAACACACATGTGTCTTATTTGATGATACTGAAACCAAGATATTGATTATCCAATTTTTTTCCAAGTCCTCTTTGTTTATTTTTTTATGATTGAATAATAAGTCTTTTAATTTGTTTATATTTGCTAAACACCATTGTAAATATGCTTTATTAGATAAACCAGGGGGGTACCATTGTTGACCTAAAAAGGTCATATATCTTGAGTATTAAGGAACCAATATTTTTCTAAACATGTCCCACACTTTTAAAGCGGGGGCCATAAATTTATTTTGAAAGGTTTCAAAATGTCTATCTTTGTTTTGCCAAATTGTTTCCGTTACATTATACGGGGAGGTGCATTCAGAATATGTCAGTAGCTAATCTGGTATAGGATTTTCTTGTGTCATTGCTAAAATTCCGTTCAAATATGTTGCCTTGTAATAATCTTTCAGATTTGGTCATTGAAGGTCTCCTTTTTACAATGTCGAAATAATGTAGGGGCATTAATTCTAGCTTTTGTATTGTTCCACAAAAAATTAAGTAACCTATCTTGCCATTGCTTAAGCATATTTAATGCTATTTTTATAGGTATCGCATGAAAAAGAAA
This sequence comes from Lepidodactylus listeri, assembly GCA_029233225.1. Taxonomy (NCBI): domain Eukaryota; kingdom Metazoa; phylum Chordata; class Lepidosauria; order Squamata; family Gekkonidae; genus Lepidodactylus; species Lepidodactylus listeri. Next base: position 42,446,277 of record JARCFY010000013.1, read on the forward strand.
CTTTGGAAGCAAGAATGGTTTAATCAAATTGTATCGATCCAGTAGTGAAGGTGAGTATCTATCCCAATTTTTTATTTTCTTGATTATTTCTTTTTGTAATTCATCATGATTATACTTAATAATATGGTCTAAATTTGCCAGAAGCTGAATCCCTAAATAAGAAAACTTATCATTGGACCATTGATAGCTATACTGAATTTGAATTTTCTCTTGCTCCTGACTAGGAAGATTAAAAGGCATTATTTTTTATTTGGAAACATTTATATTTAATCCTGATATCTCTCCATAAATTTGCAAAATAGAATTTAGACGTTGTATAGAATGTACTAGGTTTGTAAAAAAAAAAAAAAAACAATAACATGTTGTTTGCAAAAAGCGTAATTTTAAATTCCTTCTTTCCAATACGGACCCCTGATATATTTTTTGAGTTTCTGATTGTCTGAGCTAAACAAAAGTGGTGAAAGGGGGCACCCCTGACGGGTACCCCTTTGTAAAGCAAAGGTATTGGATAATGTTCCATTAATACATACTGAAGATTGTGGAGATTCATACATAGCATCAATAGCGTGTAGAAATTTTGAGCCAAATTTCACTTTTTCTAATAAAGTTTTGAGAAATGAATGCTCCAAAGAATCAAATGCCATCTCTACATCGAGAGAAAGCACAGCCATTTCTAAATTAGTTTTTTGAGCTATTTGTATAATATTGAGAGCCCTATGGGTGTTGTCAACTAGATCCCTGCCTGGTATAAAACCAGCTTGGTCTTGTGCTATATATTCCAGGATAATCTTTTTGCCAAAACTGAAGTAAAAATCTTAACATCAACATTCAATAAGGAAATAGGATGCTAGGAGGACGGTAGAGTAGAGTATTGTCCTTCTGAGGTTTCGGGATCACTACCATCGTTGATTGTGACCATGACAAAGGTAGTTGTCCTGTTTGTAAAATATAATTACAAGCGTTTAAGAAAGGATCTAAAAGAATTGATGAAAAGCTTTTATAATAGAAAGCATTGAAACCATCCAGTCCAGGAGCTTTATCTACTTTCATTCTTTTAATGGCATCTAAAACTTCTTGTTTTGAATAGTCCTTATCTAAAAAAGCTTTGTGCTCATCTTTCAGTACAGTTGGCATATGGTTATTAAAAAAAACTCATCTATAGTGGATTGGGAACTTTTTGAGAGGCATATAACCTTATATAATAATCCACAAATACTTTAAGAATTTGGTCCATCCTAGTTTGTAGCTTGCCTTTTTTTGTCTTTAATTACATGAATCAGTCTATTTTTTTCTTATTTACCCTTTTACTCAAAATTTTTAAATCTTTAGAATTATATTGCCATGTTTCTTATTTAAGAAACACAAGTCCCTCTTTATTTTATTGGTGTCCAATGTTTCCAATTTTTTTCGTTCCATCAGGAGTTGTTTATAAATCTTTTTATTACAGGTAAGTTTGTGCTGCTTTTCTAATTCAGTTATTTTGATAGCAATGTTTTGTCTAATTTTTTTGTTCATTTTCCTTCTATAAGCAGATTTCGCAATCATGATCCCTCAATAACTGGCATCATTGCATCCCAGAGAATCAGTGGAGAAGATACCTCTACAGAGTTTTCCTTAAAATACAATTTGATTTGGTGTTCCAGCTCTTCCGTAGGGACTTGATCTTCAACTAAACTATCGTCCATTCTCCAACTAGAAGGGGTTTTCCTAGTGTCTGTCCTTTCCCATATACCCTCCACCCAGGCATGATCTGACCACAATTTATCTCCGATCTGTGTAGATTTGAATTGCGATTGTAATGTCTGTGAAACCAATAGATAATCTAATCCGTTGTGAATGTCATATTGGGATGAATAGAACGAATAATCTCTTTCTTTTGGATGTTGAAACCTCCAGATATCCAATAAAGCATGTTCCTGAAAAAGATTGTTTAGGTCATGTTTATTCTCCTTCTTACCTTTAGACTTTTTGGTTTTCTTTTTAGGATGAGATCTGTCTAGATCTTGGTCGGCTATAAGATTTAAATCTCCACCTAAGATAATGTCTCCATCTTTGAATCGATCTAATCGTTGGAAAACATCAGTTAAAAAATTCATTCAATTATAATTTGGGGCATAAATAGATCCCAGTGTCATTTTTTTCTCCTCCATCTCCCCTTCTATAAAAAGAAATCTACCACTGGCATCTTGAAGAACATAAATTACCTTAAATCTAACATTTCTTGACAACATTATTGCAACTCCTTTAGCCTTAGAGTTTTCACATGCTTGCAGATGGTATGTGAACCAGTTACTACCAAAGATTTTTCTATCTGGGTTTTTTTGATGAGTCTCTTGCAATAGCAAAATGTCAGTTTTCAGCCTTAAAAGATTGTTATAGACTCTTTTTTTAAATTCTGTTATTAACACCTCTTACATTCAGAGAGATAACTTTTAGTGTCACCATTAGTGCCAAAAACAAAAGCTAATTTTATACTAGACTATCCTCTACTACAATATGTAATCTAAATACTATCCTAGCTAGCTTAACAGTCTATTATCTATACTTAACACTATTTCTATAAAACACATGCCTTAGCTATTAATACTAACTCTAACTTTGACTAACTATACTATTGAACTTTTAAACTAAAATAAAATAGAAAGTAAATATAGAAAAACCTTCTATTGACCTATTTCAACTTTAAATACCTAATACTAAAACTATACCTAGAAAAAGCCTGCAGCAATTTCCTGCTACCAACTAAGGTAAATTCCTTTAAAGCAGGTACTTACAAAAAAATTACCTCCCTTCTACCAAAATCTTTATATCCTGTATAAAATGGAGCTTAGCAACTGAATATAAAATTCTGGAGCCTCCAGAGATTGTAAAATTTGTTCCATCACAACATTTCAATAAAAACAATTAAAATATACAACAAGCAACTTATAATTTTCCTTTTTGATCAGAGACATTTGTTTTAAGTCTTCTCAGCGTTCCGAGAAATTTCTTGCATTGGAAACCAGAATTTTACTGTCTCTGGGTGGAGTTGTGTTGAACATTAGCTTTCTCTTGAAGAGCTTTTTGTTGGAGTCTTCAGATGGTTTCAGTCCTAATCTTCCCAGAAGAATTAAACCTTTTTCCAGATTTGTTGCCAACAGCCTTTCTCCTTTATAAATAACTTGCAAGGTGGCAGAGCCAAACCATTTATATTTAATCCTGTTGTCTTGAAGCTGCGAGGTGACTGGTTTCAATTCTCTACTAATGGCCTCTGGGGGGAGATCTGGAAAAACTTCAATATTATGTCCCTGATAGTCAAAAGCTCCCTTTTCCCTGGCCTCTGATAATATTCTTTTGCAGACTCTATACTCTAATGCAGTAATTACGCTATCTCTGGGGTCTTTCCTTTGAAGATTTTTTGGAGATCCACTATGATAGGCTTTCACGATAATTGGAACAAGGTTTTCTTCAGGGTTTTATATTTCAGCTAACCAGTTTGCCATAAATACATGAAGTTCTTCTGAAGAGTTAAGCTGCTCAGGAAAGCCCCGAAATTTAATATTATTCTTACAAAGATCCATGTCTAAATTAAGTATTTTAATATTCAGAGATTCATTTTCTTTTTGCAGCATGCACGTTTTGTCCTGCACAGTCTCTGCCAAAGTAAACGTACTTTCTGCTTTTGCTTGATTTTCAGAAATGGATTTTTTAATTTCAGATAATTGGGCTTGAACTGGTTGCATTAGCACAGTCATTTTGGCCAAAAGCCTATCTTCCATTTCCATCAAGTCCAATATTGATTTTGGTGAGAGGATTTCTTCGTCCTCTATGCTTTCTTCCACAAAGCCCTCCACCATTTTAACAGCGCCGCAACTCCCACCCCAGTGAAGTCTTTGCAGTAAAAAATAACAAAAAGAGCAAGCTTACCAGCCAGGAATCTACAGCAGTACGATTCCAAGTGTATTATGGATGATTTGGTAGGTTTTGGAGGCAAACAATTTCCTAAATCTAGTGATTTTCTAGATGCTAGTGGTAGTTGGGAAGAGCCTTGGGCTCAGGCATCCATCTTAACTTTCTCGATGCCATGACCCCTGGGGTTCATTTTCAACAGTTCAGCAGGGAGACCATCATGGCCTGGAAATTTCCCTGTTTTCAGCTCCTTAAATCAGTTCAACTACTTCCTTGTGGGTTATGGGTTTCCACTGTGGTGTAGTGGTTAGGGTGTTGGACTAGGATCTGGGAGACCTAGGGTTTGAATCCCCACTGAGAGCCAGTAGTGGTTAAGTGCACGGACTCTAATCTGGGAGGACAGGGTTTGATTCCCCACTCCTCCATTTGCAGCTTAGGCAAGCCATAGTTCTCTCAGAGCTGTTCTGGAAAGAGCAGTTCTGGAAAGAGCTCTTTCAGCCCCACCTACCTCACAGGGTATCTGTTGTGGGGAGGGGAAGGGAAAGGAGATTGTAAGCCTCTCTGAGACTCCTTTGGGTAGTGAAGGGTGGGGTATAAATCCAATCTCTTCTTCTTCTTCTTCTTCATTCTGCCATGGAAGTTTGCTGGGTGACTTTGGGCCAATTGCACACATTCAGCCTAACCCAAGTCACAAGGCTGTTGTGGAGATAAAATGGAAGAGAATGTTGTTATCCACTTTGGGTTCCCAGTTGGGTGAAAAGGGGGGTATACATGCAGTAAAATTAATAAAAACAACATAGGTGCAGTCCTAAGATGATCCTGTTGTTCTTGCATAGTAAGCAGTCGAAAGGACTTGGAGAACTCAGGAACAGCTGGGAAAATGTAAGATTCCTGTGGGACTGTGTTTTGAATAAGCATTTTATTGCCATCAGTGTCTTTCACTGTTTGCTAAGGATTCTGAAGGAGCCAGCAGAAAAGGGAGAATGGATTAGAAAATACCATGCCCAAAGCACTGCTGTATAATTACCCGAAGAAATACTTGCAGCAGAAACCCCTGATTTTAATGTAAAGATTTTTTTTTAGTTAAAAAGAAAACAGCTTGGCATTAACACCTGGGTCTCATTAATATGCATGCCAACCTGTTTCCAAGATAAAGGAATTCGGGTAACCCTGAAAGCCATCACACAGAGACACACGCTAACCAATTCACACTGAGATTTTAATTTAACTTTAGACTATAATTTGAAGTCTTTAAATTAAGTGTTCTCTCCCCACCCCCTTCCCAAACCCATGAAGCATTCATTTTATTTTGTCTAGGACCTTGTAAACACTGCTTACACAGCCCATGAAAAGCCAGCCATATCTCACCACCTGACCTACAGGATATTTAGAAAGGTTCCTCAAGCAGCAAAAGACACACTCTTATGCCTTTATGCCTCTGAGAAAATGTCAGGGTTTCTGTAAGATTATGAGCACATACAGGCCAAGAAGGACTGTCCACTGTGAACACATACAACTCCCCAGTTTATCCATCGCCTCCTTTATTATGTCATATCTTACAATGTAATCTCCTCAGGTCAGAGACCTACTCTAGAAAGTGTGATATAATAGAGCCATGAAATTCAAAGTGAAAGCTTCAATTAGCACTGTATTAGTCAGAAGTGGGGGGGGGGGTGTCTGCATTAAATGAGGGTTTTTTGATGGGGTAGAACGTTTCCTTGAAAAACACCCCCCCATTTCAGTTTGATCTCATCTCTGGCTGCTACTTATGTGGCATCATATCCCATTATCCATCCTCTCTACACCAGCATTACTTCCACCTTGTATGGGTTCAGTTTCCATTGTTCACTCTCAACCATTTAGCCACAGCAGTCAGGCAGTGACTTAACGCCTTAACCTCATCCCCAGGGGTTTTGAATAGACAGATATAGAGCTGGGTATCAGCATTTTGATAACATCCAGTTCCAAAGCTACTAATGATTTCTCCTAATGGTTTTGCATAGAAGTTGAATAATATGGGAGGTAAGGTTGTGTCCTGTGGAACGACTATCCCAGAGGACAGCTCCCATTCTGAAGATAACTGATCTCCAATGGCAACCCTTTGAGTCCAATCTATTGAGGTTAACTGGTTTGGTTAGACCAGTCACCATTAGTTAGCAGAGTGCTTAAATAAAGCTACAAATGCAGGAGTGTCACTTTACCAGGTTACAAAGCTACACAGAATCACATTGCAAGTTTAGAAGAGAAATACTACTCTATTTGAGAAATACACTTTGGATAGGAAAGAGGAGAGACTGCTAAAATTATTAGCAAATTTCAGATCGTGTAACTTATTCTGAACAAATCCTGAACATGGCTAGCTTAATACAGAGTCTTATATCAGACAGTATGATGTAGTGGTTGGAGTGTTATACTGGGTTCTGGGAGACCCAGGTTTGAATCCCCACTCTGCCATGGAAGCTTGTTGGGTTATTTATTATTGTTGTTATCATTATTACTTACTATTATTTTGATTTACTATAGATTTTTGGCCAAAATGCTAGTGCATCGCTTCATGAAGTGCCTGGTGTGATGACATCATCACACCAATGATGCCAACACAGGAGGGGGCTGTTTGGGGGTGGGGCTTCCCCCACTGACCAGCATGGAGCCCCCGAAATTAGGGAAACCTCCACCCTGACTGGAGATCTGGCAACCCTACCACAAGGCCTGCACCCACCGTGAGTGGCTACCAGCTATGGTAACTAAAGGGAACCTTCACATTCTCTGAATCCCAGTGCCAGGAGGCAACTTCAAGGGAAGGCCTCAGCCTCTATGCTCTGTGGGTGGACCTCCAGAGGAACTGGTTGGCCACACTGTAAAACCAGATGCTGGATTAGATGGACCACTGGTCTGATCCAGCAAGGCTCTTCTTACATTCCATTAAAATCAACTTTACTTCTAGGTATTTGTGTTTAGGATCAGAGTGCAAAGATACCGGGATTTATTTACAAAATTCCAAGTTTAGCTTAAAAATAAAATTGCTGTCTGATGCTGTGGTGCTCATTCTTTTCTATCAGTTATAGGTCTGTGCCATATTTTCTCTGGGGAAATTTTTGGGAGGTGGAGAGGGAGTTCATAGCAGGACACACTCTTGGAAGTATTTAATATGAAAACTTTAAAAATGCATAAGGCCACTTCTTGCAGCAACTTTTTACAAACCTCCTCATGAGGTAACATCTTGCAGGGCCAATTGCTGAAGTCTATTCCAAAATTGAACTGTATGTATGTATGGACAGACCAGGACATGATCCCGTCCTTCACGGTTCTTCCATTCAATTCCAAAAAGGGCTTGCCTAGCTCTAACCACAAATTGCCAAAGCCACTGGCTACCCCAGGGCACAAGTGAGCTGGGTTGAGGGGGCAGTGGGACCAGAAAGACACCCCCCCATTAGACTGCCTCCACCGTGACTGGCCATGGCTTGCCTGATCCATCCATGCTCACCGCTTGTGCCCTCTGTTCTGCCAGTCAAGGCCTGGGTGAGCTTTTTAGCGTCTCGTGGTGTGCTTCCAGTCAGGTGAGGCTCAACAAAAACTCCCTCATCCTCCTTGCTGCAGGGTTCGCTTCTACCATGCACACATTGACGCCACATGCCTCCTTGCCTGCTCGCTCCCCCCCCCGCCCCATGTTGAGCCAATAATCTCTGCACTAAGGGCTGAAAAATTATGCGCCAGCACATACTAGCACAGTTTAGCAGGAATACTGTACCCCTAGCAGCAGCGGGGGGAATATGACAACTTATAAAAAGTCTTTGGGAGATAGAAATCAAATTGTGTCCCTTTCTTCCCTTCCTTAAAGACTGGCCTGTATGCAAATGGGTAGAAAGGCAGGGTATAAATTTTGTAAAATAAAAATGAATGAATAAAAAAATAACCTGCGTTACAAGGTATTGTAAGGATAAAATGGAGAATGGTGTTGTAAGCAGCTGTGAGACCCCACTGGGGAAAAAACAGGGTAAAAACATCTAAACAAAACACTGTCTCACTAAAAACACTTGTAGGATAGACACCAAATTTTGTTATCGGGTTGAATTTTGGGGTCTCCATCTGGTAGCCCATTGTTGCTGGTGAGAAGCTCTTTCACATGGGGGAGGTTTCTGAAAGCAGGCCTACTACCCAAGGCCTAAGAGGCTGAACGACCATCTTCCAGGAATGGCTGTGGATCCTTATTGATGCTGTGGTAAAATGTCTTGCACCCCAGAATTTGCATATCCCAAAATCTCTGTCAACTTTTATTACTTTGCACTCTGTATTGGGCTTTGTCATGGATCAGCCAGAGTGCAGCCAGTCCCAAAGAGGCAGAGGTCTCTGGGGAAGAACAGACAGGTAAAGAGGGTCCCAGCTCACAGTTAGTTGAGGACGACCTGCTGCAGAAAGCTACTGCAACCTTGCCAAGCAGCGACTCGCAGTCTGACAGTAGCTTCTTAGCTGTTCAAGCCAATGGCTCAGAACCAGAAAGCGCTCCACCTTCCACCACACTTCCCTCATCTCCAGAGCCATTAGAGCGTAGGCAAAAGAGGGTCCATCATGAGATGCAGGAAAGGAGGCCGAGTATGCAATTAAAAGCCCAGAGACTCCTGGGTCTAGATTGTAAGGAGGAGGGCCCACACACCTTCATAATGCAACCCAGCTGCGAGACAGGCATCTCTCCTATAAAAGGTGGAGAGACAGGTTGTGGAAACAATGTGTTTAATTACTCCTAACCTTGCTGCCACTGATTTTGCCTCCAGACCATGATTCAGACTCCTGAACTGTAACTGGCCCTTGACGCTTAGATTTGCCCTGAACCTGTTTCTGGCACTGACTCTGTGTATGACCTAGGGACTGGACTCTGACCACACTACACCAGATTATGCCTGCACCTTAGCTGCGCGACTCCACTCTATGCGCCATCTGCTCCGGGACAGGCTTAGCAGTTAAAAAGTGTCTTTTGCTGGTTGGCAGGGTGGGGAGAGAGGAAGAGGAGTGGGTATGTCATGGGTATGTCAGTGCCACAGAAATGCAAGTGGCTCTAGCCAGGAGAAGGACAATAGGCAGGTCCCACCACAACTACAAAGCCACAGAAGGACAAAATAAAGAAGAGGAAAGAGGAAGAGAAGGAAAATGCAGGAGGCAGGCAGAAAGGGAGCTGATAAAACTCCCGAACATGAAAGAGAGACTCTCTTAAGCAACTATTCACCATGAAGCGCTCCTTGGTCTTTTTAACATGAGGAATTTCCTTTCTGTATCTTGCGCACACGTTGCTGAGACCACAAAAGGGGGAGCCCTAAACTGCTGGAACAAGGCAATGGATGGTTTCTAAATGCTTGCAACTCCAAGAATCTGTAGCCTGTCCTAATTTTCCATTGTTAGGGGTCCATTGTTAAGCTTTGTAAGAGTCAAGGTAGTTTAAATTCCCTTTTCTTTTCTTGTTGATCAGACAGTTGTTTTTACTTATGATGTGCACGCTTTTTATTTTCTTATTAAACTTCTTATCACACAAACACAGGAAGCTGGCTTATCCTGAATCAGACCATTGGTCCATCATGCTCAGTATTCTCTACTCAGACCGGCAGCAGCCCTCCAAGGTCTCAGGTGAAGGGCTTTCACCTCCCCTCCTACTTGATCCTTTTACCGGGAGAGGCCGGAGATTGAAGCTGGGATCATCTGCATGCCAAGCAGATGTTCTACCACTGAGCCATAGCACCCCCCCCCCAATCATTTTGAATGCAGATAGTCTGATTTCTTTGATCCATGTTAAATTCTGTTCTGTCATGCATAGCAAGAGTTGAAAGGGGAGGAGGCAGCAGTTGATCCTCCCACGCTTAGAGTTCACAACTAAAGGTGCTGGTCTCCTCAGAGATAGACACAAAAGGCTGAGCTGTTCCTTTTGTGGCAAAGCAAAAGAGGGCTCCTCAGGTCTGAGTGCTAGTTCTCAGGAGGACTGTGCTGTGCCCTAATATTAAGGGTGATTCTGCATTGGCTTTTCCCTCCATTGTTATACCAAACCCACAATGGAACAGAAATTCCCCTCTGCATTGCATGCTGCTGTCACTTTCTTCTATCATCGGTTTTTACGGTGCCTTCTGCATAGATTTATGGCCATTCAGGGGTGACTTTGCAGTGGGTATGCCGTTGCCTCGGGGTATTTGAATGTGGTTTTGAGCTGCACCTTTTCTGTTCCATCGTGGGTTTGGTAAAACAACAGAGGGAAAAGCCAGTGCGGAATCAGCCTAAGTTACTAGGTGATGACGGCAGTACGACAGACTAACTGCAGGAATAAAGAGAGGCCTCAAATAAGTAGGAGATTCAGGACTGCTGTATAGCTCTTTCACACCCACATGGGCAGAAATGGGGCTCGCAAGTCTTGTTTCCCCACAGATGCACTGGACAAGAGGTATGAACTGAGAGCTATAAGTGATGATAAGACAGCAGTGTGTTCTTTTTTTTTTCCCCACCTGGCCTGAAAAACCACCCAATGTCTGAACCTTATTTTCTCACTTTTTAAAAATAAAATGAACTCTGCCACATTTTGAACAATTGGCTAACAGATGCTCTAGCTGGACTTTGAAACAACATTCCTGTTTTCCCCTACAAAAATTATTTAAGCCATTCACTTTCTGTATATTAATTAACTTGATTCTCAAAGCTTTTTTATGTAAAGTAACACAGAATTAATGACTTGTGAACTCACATTCTGCTTAATCGTACTGTGCCTCCACAGCCTCTGCCTCCATTTTGCCATCCTTTATGTCTGCCCTAAAATGCTTCTCTCCAGCTGAAATTGCTCACCAAATGACTGCATTGCACATAACCCAAGTAATAAAGAGCTGGCAGACGTCACCCGCTCATTAGAGTGACCAGCCACCTCATTGGCATTTGTTTAGTAATGATTGATAGGATATTATTAGAAAGTCTGGCCATAGGTTGGGGCATTGCCAGCGATTTGGCCCATTTCTGTTCATTGCTTATAGGCATCGAACTGGGAGGGAAAATAGCTATTGAGCCCATCTTTCTGCAAAAATACAAACGTGCTCATTAATGCAAAGAAGTCAATGGAATTCCAGAATGAGCAATCAGCAGAGAAAATGCCTGCCTTTGGAAGCACACACGGAAATGTTTGCATATGCAAGAGAAATCGTTTAAAAATATTAATTTCTCCCCAAGGACGGATTGTATTTCATTGCATTCCCAAACTCCTCATTTACAGATTGCCCGGTTGCAGTAAGATGTGCTCTGTTATACCACTGGGGAGGAAAAAACAGCTCAATTAATAGAAGTTAGTTCAGCAAGGGTAGAAGAAAGATTGTTTTTAAATAGCCAGGAGGTCCCAAGATATTATGCCTCCAGAAACGGGAGAGGAAGGAATGGGGGCTAAGATCAAAACTGCAAGAATCAGTCAACAGTTTGCATTAGGGCACTGAGAGGGGTTTCTTTGTTGGGTTCGTAGAAGCCCAGTGGCCAGAGAAGAAAAGAAATCTAGTTGCAGTCACTAGCCAGAGGACCAAGGGCTGATGGGAAGTTGTATGTCTCCTCTCCTGGCCATGCCAACAAAGAGAAGATATTAGCTTGGTCCCAGCCACTTGGGGAATCCAGTTCTGCCTTCCTTCCTTGCCTCTTCACTCCTGCATTCACAGTCGGATCACCTTCCTCTAAATTTTTCCTACATTCATTTTCCATATCTTGGGACCAAAACAGCCTTCTAACAGGAGATTCTCACACACATAAACCTTGTTACCCCGCACATCCAATCTCATGGTTCGTGAAAGAAAAAACAAGAATGTGGTCATGGGATTGTAATTCAGGCCAGACCTCTTGGACCTCTAGGTCCACATAAATTGTATCTGTTGCTCCTACCCAATTTAGGTCCCATCCCATCCCAATTCAACTAAAGCTGAATCTCAATGGAACAAGCTTAGTGGCAATTCATGTTTTCCAGGGCATTTAGGCAAGGCTAATTTAAACAGGATTAACATTTTAGATTATAAACCCAAGGATTTATTTTATGTTCAGTAGTAGTTAACTGCAAGGAAAATGAAACTCAGATGAAATGCATCTTTTAGTGGATTCTAGTGAAGAACAACCTTCAAGGTCAGCCATAGTGATTTTGGGCCCTAGGCAAAGCTCCAGGAGGGGGCCCCAGAATCACTCACAGAGTACAGGGGGGAGGGCAATCAGCTATACAGTGGGGGGAACTCCCAGCATCCTACAATGTGGTGTCGTGGTTAAGTGCGCAGACTCTAATCTAGGAGAACCGAATTTGATTCCCCACTCCTCCACTTGCACCTGCTAGGTGACCTTGGGTAAGCCATAGTTCTGGCACAGCTGTTCTTGAAAAAGACCAGTTTCTGTCAGAGCTCTCTCAGCCCCACCTACCTCACAGGGTGTCTGTTGTGGGGAGGGGAAGGGACGGGAAATTGTAAGCCGCACAGAGACTCCTTTGGGTAGTGAAGGGTGGGGTATAAATCCAATCTCTTCTCTTCTTCTTCTTCTACAGCTGATCACTCCTCCCTTCACATGAGTCTCAGGATGGGGGATCGGCAGCAACTCCATGGTGGCTGGGGCAGCTGGCTGCAGGGTGGTGGGGTTCCCAGTGCACCTCCCCCCAGTGCAGGACCTGAGGCAACTGCCCTGAAATGCCCCATGGCTAAGATCTCCCTTGACAACCACCACCACCACAGCACAATATCCTCCAGGCCCCCAGTAGAGGTCAGTCACCAGAGGTCACCATGACTTCCAGGTGCACACAGACACACACGAAAAATACTAAAAAATACCAAAAAAAACCCCACCATTGTTCTCTCCTCCTCCATTTTAAACTCACAGCAACAACCTGTGAGGCAGGTTAGGCTTAGAGAAAGCGACTGGCCAAGGGTCACCCTGTGAGCTTCCATGGCAGATTAAGGATTCAAACCTGGATCTCCAGGATCCTAGTCTGACACTTTAACTACTACACCATGCTGGCTGCAACCCATGTTACATTCCATGGGTCAGCATGGGAGGATGGAGCCTGGGCTGGGAAACCATCCTGAGCCACCCCCAGCCATGTCATTATTCTTGATCAACTGAGTTAGATAGAATCCATTTTTAAAAGCCAGGTGTAAGACATCACTAACCTCCTCCAAGGCCTGTCCTGCTAATCAACTGCAGTCCTCCAGTTCACTACACTGACTTGCTCTGTTCTCAAGAGTTTTGTGGTCAATAAACAATGGCCAATGGCATCCTACCAACTTGCAGTGAACAGCAGAGCAACGTCTTCCTTCCTACTGTTTCCCCTCCAACTTTCAGAGCTCTTAAAGCATCATCCGCTCATGAAGCTCGTATGAGCCCATTTCAACTTTGAACGCTACAGTGCATGCACAAGAAATGGTCCCTGAAAAACCAGAAATTAGGTGGCACAATTCCACACCAACATTGCTGTTTCTACCCTGTGGACTTCACCCACCAGGCAGGCTATGCAATGGGGGCACTTTGGTCTGCGATAACCATATGTAAAAATACGAACCTACCTTATACTAGGTTGAGGCACTGAGTCTAGCTAAGTATTGTATATTGTGACAGTGGCTCTCCAAAGTCTCTTTTAACCAGAAATCCCAAGGCGTCCCCAGGGATCTCATGCACCAAAGCATTTCTTCTATGTAGTCTCTGAACTACATTGCATTTATCCATTTGTATGGGACTTGTATGGGATTTGAACATAAGATTTCTTGCATACAATGTAAAAATCACATTTCAAGCCTGCCATAATGCCATTTTCTAAGCACCCCTCCTGGCCCTGAAAACTATGGGATATGAATTCACAATCCCCGGGGTGCAAAGCAAGCAAGCCCCAGCCATTGAGAAATAGTATCTAGATCAAAATAACTTAAGAAGAGCCCTGTTGCATCAGACCTATGGTCCATCTAGATGAGCATCTTCTTTCCAGAAGGCCCAGAGCAAGAGCACAGAGGCCAAAGCCACTGCCACCTGCTCCCCACCCTACTCCCGGCAGCAGTTTAGCTGCTCATTGCACAGGTTGTACATGGTTGCAATACAAGCTAAGCATGAGCCAGCAGACAGGATGTACATCCAGTCCCTGAGAACCAGCCTGCCAGGGATCCATGCCCCACCGTGCATAAAAACAGCATCTCCTAACATCTCATCAGTCTCTGCTAATAAAACAACAAGAGCGGGTTCCTGATCACACTCAGTGCCTTTATTACATTTTGCTCATTTCCAAAACCACCAGCACCAGCTTATTCGCTCTGCCTCCTGGCCAAGAACCATCCAGGCAAGTGTGATATGTTAGCTAAACAGTGCACTTTTTGAAGTCTACATTTAAAAAAAGAAAATTATGGAAATCCAATTACGCAGGCAAGCCAAAATGTTATTCAATGATGAAGGCTCTTGCTTTCATCAGCGAGGCCATTCCTGGAGCTCATTTGTGGTTCGCTCAGTACGTGGTCTCAGCGTTGCCACTGCTGTCACTTTAAAACAGTGATACTCAGTGGCTCAGGAACCCACATGGCTCCTTGCCATGCCACCTGTGGCTCTTCTGAGCACCATTCCCCAATGTGGGACTGCCTCCATGTTTCAGCAAAGTGGGCAAGTCCCATGCGTGGCACAGCTTGTAGTTGGAGGCGGTTCCCAACTTGAAGCCGCCATCACCAGAGGAACTGATCAACTGTAAGCTTCACTGAAGTACAAGCCTCATTCCAGAAACTGAAGTAAATGTGGCTCTTTTGGTTGATGGCAACTGCAAATGCAGCTCTCTGCAAGCCACGGACTTAGTTCCACTGCTCTAAACATATGGTCTGAACTGGTTCAGCATCCATCATCAGAACAAGAGTGGCCACCAGATTGTTTCTAACAGAACTACCTCTGCATAATAAAATTTCCAAAGAAATAGTCAAAGGAAAGCACTTCAGTGTCTTCAGACATTATGTTGAAATCGGCAAAGCAAGCACTCATGCATAAGCTGAACTTTTACTGTTATTGTTATGTTCAAAGGGAGAAGTTCCCCTAAGGAAATGCATGAGATGTCCTCACATCTGTGTCAGCAAGATGCATCACTTCTTGCGTAGGCCCGATGCATGAATAGTACACCAGGAAAAGTGAAGTTATAGTCCTTTTCAGGCATTATGATTGCACATACCAGGAGCCTACCAACTGCATGCAGAACCTCCTGGTCTCCATGATCAACCATGGTGTGTGAACAGGGGCAACACTTGTGTCTACCATGCACATATAGCTTTGGTATGCGTAAACTGACTGCTGGATTTTTCAGGATTTGCATTCACATTTACTAAGACACAGTAAATATGCATGCTGCATCTATTCATGCAAAGTGGTGACCATGCATATTGGGAGGGGTGCAAGTAGCATGTGTTGCTGACACATGCAGTTGGTAGGCTCCAGGTATGCGCTACTGGAACATCTGAAAAGGGCTTGTGGTAAAAGACTTTCTTGTACATCTAGTGTTCCCTCCTCTAAATAACATCCCACTTCACCCTGTTTATACAAGCTATGCATATGAGAGTGGCTTCTGATTTGGTGCCACTTCTAGGGAATTTGTTTCTGAACCATCCACTTTTGCTCTGATAATTTTCAAAGTCTTGGTGTGCACGCATTCTCACACGTTGATTAAGTGGCAACTGCATCTCCTTTAGGTAACTACAGGCCAAAACAGGAGGGCTAACAAGTCCATACTTCATTGCATCCCAGCAGTATGAAAGGGCCAAAGGATAGCACCATGCAAGCACACCAGGATTCGTGCTAATTTTGCTACAGTACAAGAGACCCCATGTACCAGATAGCCACAGGCAGAAGTCCAACCAAATCACAGAGGCTGCAGGGACGCTTTCAAAAGTTGCTTAGGACAGTTCTTCTTCCCTGCACCATTCAGCAAGTGCTGCTTTCAATTATCACCCACTGGGCTGCTCTTACTGTTTTAAAACCTTCAGCTCATATTCTAGAGGGTTGTGGGTTTTTTACATACGACTAAGCAGGTGGTGCATCAAATGGACCCACGCTGTCTCATTCTTTGGTTTCGTTTGCCATGTCTGTCCCACCCACCTGTTGTCTCTTGGCTCAGATGTTGCTTTGTTAATTCTTCCAGAACAAGAACACAGATTTTGTTATTTTAAGGGCCTAGGGAACAAGTCTCATCAAGATCTGGATCGTCAGACTTCTTGGGGATCCTCTGAGCTATCAACCTGCTTTGGGGGCCCAATGTTTGAGAACCACTGACTTTGGGAATTCACAGCTCTGAAGCACGGTGACGGCGTTAAAAAGGGATTAGATCAATCTGAGGAAAGTAACTCCACTCATTCACTGTTTTCCCACAGCATTTGATATTTAGAGATATACTGCCTTTGGCCACAGAAATTCTTTGATCACAGTTGATAACCATGGATACAGTATTTATGCAAATGCAAGATGGATTATTTTTATCAGATATGTCATAAAAAAGTGGGGGTCATCTTACATTCATGTACAAGTTATGTGCTTTAAAATTGGAGAGTGTATAACTTTTGGGGAGCTGTCTTACATTCAGGGCCACCTTTCTTTCATGTAAATATGGTAGATCTCTTTCCCACAAAGTTTTCTAATCCTTTTGTAATGCCATCACCTCACTCTACATCATCACACTTAGACGACTCCTCCAAAAAACTTACCATTTCCCTGGAAACAGCCAGGCTTCCTGATGCCACCTCCTTTGGGTCCAATCCAAGATGCTGCCCTTGAACACATGAGGCTGCCTTATACTGAAACAGTCCATCAAGGTCAGTATTTTCTACTCAAACTGGCAGCAGCTTTCCAGGGTTTCAGACAGAGATCTTTCACATCACCTCCTACCAGATCCTTTTAACTGGAGATGCCGGGGATTGAACCTGGGACCTTCTGCATGCCAGCCAGATGCTCTAGCCGTGGCCCCTCCCACCTCCCACCTGACCTGGTGGCATGAGGCTTATCAAACACAGGCTGCAGTCCTTATTGCATTTACTTGGAAGTAATCTCCATAGAATCATCTTACTTACTCCAGAATAAACATGCAGAGGTTTAAGCTAAAAATTCTGAACAGCATAAAAACCAGTCTTATTTGCATGGTTCTGATGCACAAAATTAGACTGAATGTTTAAGTTCTGCATTTGGATCTCCCAATGTGTTTTTGGCCTGAAAAGGCCACTGTGGTGGTTGTCCGTATAATATAGACAAGCAATAAGGAAGGGGAGTTTAACTCTTTCACTTCCCCACGACCTTTCGATTAACTACCTACCTCCAAGCTGCTTTATGGCACAATTTGGGTCTTTTTCTGGGACTTATTTTCAGTTGACTTATTTTCTGGGACTTATTTTCAGTTGAATGATCAGTGTGGTTAAGGGAACAATTAACCTCCCCTCAGCCGTAATCCAGACCACACATGCAGCCCAAGTGATTTTTGAGAGTCAAGAACACATCAGAAGTCCTAGTCACAGAACTTCAGCATCACACGTGGTTCAGCCCTGACTTGTGTGAGCAGTTTAACCTTCGTTAAGAAGGACCCTTATGGATCAGATAAATCTAATTAAGCATCTGGTTTCCAACAAGGACCAGTCAAATGTCTCTGAAAGGTGACAAGATGGAAGTAAAAGTAATCGCCACCTTTACCATTTGCTCCGCAGTATTCATCAATATGCTCCCTTTGGCCATGGAAGTTGTATTCCCCACTGTTGATAGCCACTGATAGACCTATGTCTCCAATCCCTTTTTAATGCCATGTATTGTGGCAGCAAATCCCATAAGTCGGTGATTCTCAAACGATGGGTCCTAAAAGTGAGCTGCAGCCTTCTTGCAGAACATCATGAGGCTTGAATTCCGGAGATGGAATAAGAGGCTCTAGGCTCCCTTCCTCCCAGCAGTGGGAAAAGGAGAAGAGAGAGCAAAGCTGCTAAATTCTATCCTTTGCCCTTTCCTCTGCCCTATGGCCCCATTCAGCCCCCAAAGCTCAGCTCACTCCCAGAAGGATGAGTACAGTCTATGTCCATTGCCTCCCAGTCTATTATCCTTAGCAACCCGTGGTGCTGCAGCAGCAGGAACCCAAAAGCCATTTGTAAGTGAGTCCCACTTCAAGAACTTTGAGAACCACTGCCCATAAGTTCATGATACGCTGAGTGAAGAAGCATCCTTGTTTTGAGTCCAGTCTCACAGAAAGGCAAGCTGAAAATGCTCTAAAGAAACACAAATGGTCTAAAAGTGGAGTTTGTGTTGGGGCAAATTGGGGAGCTTCAGGATATTCCATGATTTCTCCTTGGCTGTTCTCAGGGCTTTTTTTGTAGAAAAAGCCCAGCAGGAACTCATTAGCATAACAGGCTACACCCAACAGCAGAAATTCATTAGCATATTAAGCCACACCCCTGACAGCGCAGCTCCCTCCCAGGATCAGCTTCCTCAGGTGCCCCACGGCTTGCAAGGCACACGGGGGACCTGAGGGAAAGCAGTTTCTGGATCTGCCTTCCCTCCCTGGATTGGCTTAGCTTCCCCAGGTGCCCCACAGCTTGCGAGGTGCCTGGGGAACCCGAGTTGGGGGGAGGCTATAAGCGTGGCCAACTTGGAAGCTAGCCGGAACTCCATTCCTGTGTGTTCCTGCCCAAAAATAGCCCTGGCTGTTCTCCTTGGAGCAATGAAACACACAGACCTGGTAAAACCATGAAAGAAAAGCTTTCCCAGGCACAAAAGAGGCATGCTACCATGAAGAGGAGGGGGAAGAATTGTAGGCTCACCAAGAAGAGACACTGGCTGCAGACAAACTGGAAGAGAAAGGCTAAAAAAAAACATATAACATATAACTCAAGATGTTCCAACAAATAATAATAAAAAATTCAGGTCCCAAAGATGCAGGAGGCACAGCAGGAAGAGCAAGCTGCAAGGCTCGGCGAGATGCTGCAGCCAAGCTAATTTATCGGCATAGCAAAATGACATTTTCTAAAACAAGCTAAATGAATTACTCGCCTTGACACTCCCAAAGGGAGAAAAGGGAAGCTGACAGAAAATGACATATCGCAGCCTTCCCAGCATGCTACGAATGAGCAACTCTGACAGAGATGCAGGATGTGGGCCTTTCAGAAGCCTGGCCACGTGACCGGTCCAAATGGCAATCGGGGAGGGAAATTTCACTTGGGACTCCGAGGCAGTCAACAGCCTCCACCACCGTCTGTTTTGGAAGGTTTAAGCAAGGGCCAAAGGAGGGCCAAGAAACTTGTTTGGAGTAAAACTGGGGGGGGGGGGTGTTGGGTAGCTTAACAGCTGCAGTATGTCCTTTTTTAATTTAAAAAAGGAAGCAAGTTGCCCAGGCATTCATCAAAAATGCTTCACAATGAACCATACTCACAGGAGAGGACACTGGACTGAAGCCATGATTTCCAGTAATGGAAAGCTTCAGGGAATCTCTTTCAGGATTGACTCAGCAGCCAAGGAATCTTTCCACATCTACCATGAAACCCAGGGCATTGCCAAAGATTCTGCAGCATGTTGCAGGATCATACATAGGTCCTATGGAACTCTAGTACTGAGGACTCAAACTCCTATAGGCCCCCTACAGTGGTAGAAAGATAATAAATTTGCTGTCTTCCCTAAGACCTGACCCACTGAGGCAGACTGACTGTCTCAGTGTTCCTAATGATAAAGCCATCATTGGATATTTCGGCCTGTTGGACCTTACTGTTGTCCTTGTGTGATGGGGGAGGCTCACCCACTTTCTTGCTGCTACACAATGCGTGGAAAACACCAAGGTGGTGGGAAAGATATTTTCTAAAGAAACACATCCAGTATTACTGACCTTCTCATTGATAACATTCAAAGGAACACTGAGGTTCCCCAGAACACAGTCTGAAAAGCACCAGCAGCCAAACTACACCTTATTTTTGGCCAGTTGTTTTCCCTGCAACCATGCAGCAGCTGCGGAGAATGACATTTAAAAAATCATCAGGAGCCCAATTTGGCTCAGGACTTCAGAATGGGGGAAAAGGCTCCTGCCTCCCCCCTATGTGCTAGGGAAAACAGCACAGAGGGGAATGCAGGAGCACCTACACACAACACCATTCCGAGCCAAATCAGGTTCCTGCCGATTTTTAAAATAACATTCCTCACAGCTGCTGTGTGGCTGTGGGGAAAATGAAAAGCAGTGAAGAAGAGGAGAGGCCTCTGTCAGAAGCCACACAATATACCGAGTACATGAGGTCGCAAAAAGAAAGGAAGAAAGCAATTGTCCTTGATTGTGTAAAGACAATTTTTCGTTTATACAGTACAAACAATTCCTGTGTACAGTGCAAACAATATCAGTAGAATATAACAATTTCTGAATAAGTTTTTTGGGTTTTTTACTCGCCAAAAAACATATTGTGCAGTTTGGCCAGAAGAGAGCAATCCTAATCAGGTCTATTCAAAAGCCTACCCAGATCTATTCAGTGGAACTTGCGCCCAAGAAAACATTCATAGGATTGCACTGCAATCTAGATGATGCACATTTGGTAACTATGGAAAGCATTGCATACATGAACAATGCAATGGCACTCAAAGGTTCCTTACAGAGAGAGGAGGCAAAATCTCGAGCCAGCATGCTCATCACTACCCTCCCAATTGCAAATTGGAGAGAGGTTCTCTAGCTCCGCATTTGGGAAAATGGTGGGGGCAGGAGAGGAAGTACAGTCGAGAAGTATGAGTTCTTGCCACGTTATGTTTCCTTACATTTTATTACCCAAACTGGATCCAAAGAAGGGGGAATTAGCTTTAAAAAGGGTTCCAGAAAGGAATAACGCTAGACCTTGTAACCTCTGTATACCAGGGTGGATCTCAGTAGAGAGCATCCCAAAATAACATTATGAAAAAAGAGAAAGGGATTATAAACACAAATAACTTTATTGCATACAAAACCAAATAAAAGAATAAAAATGTAAAGAATCTACACTAAGCATTTGAGGATTGATTCACTAAGCACATGCACACATGCCAACAAGAGGATGCATTTGTAAAAAGGAGAGGGGAAACTGGGAAGTTTTAGGGAAGGGGCATACTACCTTAAATCTGGGGCTTGAGGTCTGGAGAGGCTCTGGGGTAAACACAGCAGGGGTCTGAGGTGGCTGAGTATTAAGGAGGAAAAGGGGAGCCTACAAAGCAATCTCCCAGGTAGTGGGAGAACATGGCACACTTTCCACTGAATTGGGATGGTCTTTTTATGGGAAAGAGTCCCATAGCTAGACATGGGAACCCACTTGCCTAGGAACATGATTGGTCCAAAATATGACATGTGAATTTGACTGGGCCATTTGAAGGTAACTGCTGTAAAAATCTTGCGAGATTAGTAGGAAAATACTTGACATTCCAAAGCAGGTCAGTCATTGGACAGTTTTAGCCCACTGACAAAGTACCAGGTGTGAATGATGGGTTTAAATGTCCTCTTGATGGCTCATCCTGGGTGAATCGAATGTTCAGCTGCCTTTAACAACAGCTTCAGGATTGTCCAGTGGTTTATCGCTGGACATTGTTTACATTGCCTTGATAAGGTATGCCTTGGAGCAAGGGATATGATTGTATTAGGCATAGCTTGGAACTGGGCAGACACCTCTGGGGTATGTCAGGATATTGGGTGATGTTCTTAGCACTGAAAGTTTTTTGCTCTTAAGCAAGATATGCCATGGGGCGGGGGGGGGGGGTTGCACTTAATCCTTTTTTAATTCCAGCTCACCCTGGGATTTTCCAATGTCATGGCTGAACCCAATTGCCTTTATGAGACTCCGCAAGTTTCAGGTCCCCTTAACACTTAGGCTCTAAAAGGGAATGCCTATTAAAACAACTAAGTCTAAAATAAAAGGGGGACCCTACTATCAAAGGGGGTCTCAGCTGGAGGAGGGGGGTCTTCAAAATTTGTTAAAGTGTACACCTGAAATCATAACTCATGAGATAAATATGTGCCTGGAAACATGGCTATCAGGCAAGTAGGCAGAGAGCAAGAGCTGGCCAGAGATCCATCAAGTGTATACTTGGTTGCAAACCTGGGCTTAATGACACATATTGCATGAAATGGTAATTGAATGCAAATCCCTTATTAATTGGATTTTTACTCCACTCAAATTCCTTTTGACCAACAGGCAGCTACGAGCCCTAACAGTAGTTTCCCAATGCACCTACATAAGTGTTTGATAATATACCTCTGTCATTTTTCGTGTTAGCTGCAGGAAATTTTGGCATACATCCAGCAAACACAACTGATGTGTAAAATGCGGAGATGGTGCTCAGAGCCTCTGGAATTCTACCTACAACATTTGGAGCATAGCGGCTCCTGTCAGTCACTGTGATGACCAAACATTGCATGTATTAGTTAAGGATTAATTCATATTTTCCATGTTCAGTAAGATGTATCTGTCATCAGAATGGATTCCAAAAGGACTCTATAGACAGCAAAGCGCAGTTCTGACTGAAACCAGCAGAATGAAGCCAGATTTGATGACCTTGGGAAAAAAATCCCTCCCCAAAGCAGCTCTTAACAAGACATTTGCCAAATATAACTCCTTGGACCAGAGAACCCAAATCCCAGGTGACAGAAGAAAACAGCTCAGCACACATTCCAAAATCAAATGAGAGATTCTTCAAGCAAAGTTAATTCAAGATCAACACCACGGAGTTTCCAAAGCTAGATAAGACAGTTCACCAACCCCTATTAAACAATGTGAGTTGTATTAATGCCAGCAGCTGGTTTAACATTCCCTTGAGCTAGCTGAATAAAAGGGGGGGAAGGCATTAAGGTCTTATTATTGTTTCAATGGATTTTTTAATTTTACTCAAGAGCAACAGGATGATGATTCACAGTGATATCCTAAGCACAGGATGCAACTCTGCTTTGCATTGCACTGTTAGTTTGCAGTATGAGATTATGGCATAGTGGTCTGCCTCAGTGGGTTTGATTCAGACTGCACTGTTCACTAATGGAAGAGGAGGTGTGATTTCTGCCAATTCCCTCTTTCTGCTGCAGACCACCAAACTGCCCCTCCAGCCATTCCTGACGGTCCCCTGTGCCTCAGAAACAGAATTTCAGGGGGATCAGTGGGCTGCAGTAGGAAGGGAAGAGGCAGGAAAGTTCAGTTCAGTTATGGCTAAAACTGCATGAATGCGATTGGTAAGACCTGTGAATAGCAGCAAATTAGCATACATAATTTGTAGTTTACAAATAGATGTGAGAACTAAATGACATTAGCATGTGCAGTGAGATAAGAAACCAATGTCTCTGTTAAACCCTGGGGGCTCCATTGTCCTGAGTGTTGTGATAACTTGAAACTCAGCAATCTCCCATTCTAGTCTGTTCCTGAAGTTCCTTTGCAATAAAACAGCTACTTTGAGGTCACTCACTGAATGTTCTGGAAGGCTGATGTGTTCTCCTACAGGTTTCTCAGTTTTGTGATTCTTGATGTCAGATTTATGTCCATTTAAGGAGTGAGGAGTTGTTTGAGATGGGGGGCTGTCTGTGGGCAAGAAAAGGTTTGCCCTCCAGTACTTGTGAAAGAGAACTGTCATTATCCAGTAGAGGCTATAAGTCGCTGATGAGGCGTTGAACTGTTTTGAGTTGAGAGCTATATATGACCACTAGTGGTGTTCTCTTATTGTCTCTTTGGGGCCTGTCTTGCAACACGTTTTCTCTGAGTAACATTCTGGCTTTGTCAATCTGTTTCTTGACTTTGTCAGGCGGATATTTTAGTTCCAAAAAGATTTGCTGAAAGGTACATCCCTCCCTCCCTCCTCCTCCTCCTTGTTTTTGGGCTTGGCATTTGGTCAAACATCAGGTTCCCCTGGCACATTATGTTGATCTTCCCCCTTGGTACAGATTTGTCTTCTATAAATTTACATCTCATAAAACTCGCTTTAAACCAACAGGGTAAAGATTTGGAAGTGTGCAGTTTTGTAGCAAATCCGTCCTTAAATACTAGCGCTCTCTCATGCTTATCCACAGAACAAATACAGAAAACCAGTGACATCTTGTGGAGAAGCTCAGCATCATTCCTCAAAACTGACAGGGTTGTTCTGTGCACTTGTTTCAGTCCGGAAGAACAAGGAAAGAGTCTGCTGGTTGTCAACATTTAAATAATGGGCTCACCATTAAGATTAGGATGTACATCACACAAGGACCATTTCCCCCCCCACACCCATAGGTGCCAAGGAATACGGACACTCAGTAGACAGAGTGTTGTATTAGGACTAAGGAGGCCCAAGTTCAAATCTCCACTTAGCCTTAAAGCTTACTGGGTGACCTTGAGCTAGTCACTCAGCTGAATGTGCAAGGATTTGTTTGTCGGGAGAACCAATTTTGCAGGCTACCAGGCAGGATTGTGCTTGGAGGAACAAATAGGTTGGCTCTCAGTCATGCCCTGGGAGCCACCTCCCCACTAGAACATCCCATCGGCTACCAGTCTGCCAAGGACTAGCCAACATGCAGAGGTCTCACTGTAAGAACTTAGATCATTTACAAAAGTCAGTTCCAAAGATTAACAATCACCCTTCAGTCAGGCTAGTTCCCAGTCATCGCCTCCCCCCAGGCTCCAGGACTGCTTTTCCCATATGGGTCCTTCCCCACACCCTTTTAGCTCCTGCCCCAGCTGTTGCTATCACTGCCCTCTTGGCCAGGAGGCTTGATTCTTTCCTCCAGGCTGTAGAAACCCCAAGCCTGAGGGGCTACTTTCTTCCCAAGCTTCCTGCCATCAGGCTGGTGTTTCTTTCCTCACCTCTTTCAGCT
Organism: Lepidodactylus listeri; assembly: GCA_029233225.1. NCBI lineage: Eukaryota > Metazoa > Chordata > Lepidosauria > Squamata > Gekkonidae > Lepidodactylus > Lepidodactylus listeri. The sequence continues at coordinate 42,470,920 of JARCFY010000013.1, forward strand.
GGGAACTCTTATCTAGGGTTGCAGGTCTGGATTGGGAAATACATGGAGATTTTAGGAGTGGAGCCCAGGGAGAGTGGGCTTGGGAGGGACCCCAGTGGGGTAGGGAGGGACCCCAGGAGGGACCCCAGTGGGATAGAATGCCATTTAGTCCACCTTCCAAACCACCATTTTCTCCAGGGGAACTGATCTCTGTCATCTGAAGGCCAGCTGTAATTCCGGGAGATCTCCAGCCACCACCTGGAGGTTGGCAGACCTCCTCCCCCTTCCCCTGGCCACTCCTACCTCCTGCCTCCTTGTGCTTATTCTTGAGTAGGCCTCTTCTCTCCAGGAGACCTTTACCCTAGAGGAGGTCTTTGTTCCACAGGGTGTTAGTACTGGTTGTCCTTTCTCCTGTCTTCTCCTCAGAGTTATGATGCCCAGGGATATGGCACCTCCTCATGTGTGAAAACTAAGGCTTCACATTGTGCCCGGGGTTGCCAGCCCCCAGGCCTGGGTAGGGGTTCCCGCACTTCTGGGGGCTTCAATCTACCCCTGGCCAGCTGGCTGGTGGGGGAAGCCCTGCCCCCAGCCCTGCCCCCAAGAGCGACTACCTGCCTGGCCACCCCTCCCCTCCTGCCCAATTTAAAGGGCTTCAGTTGATCAGCAGGGACCACATGGCAGGAGGAGAGGGAGAGGGGTGGCTGGGCAGATGGTCTCTCTTGGGGTAGGGGCTTCAGGGCACCCCCATCCACCACCACCCAAATCCCCCTGCTGGAGTGATGAGGGGACCTGGCAACCCTAATTGTGCCTGAGGTAACTGTTAATACATTACATAATCCATTTCCTTCCATTCTCAATACATTTAGTCTGGGAAACAGCAAGTTTTCACCATATCTGGGCCTATAAGCCTACTTGTACAAAGTCGTATCAGTTTACAACTGAAATAACTAGCACAGGCCTTTGAGGCTTGCCTGGCATTTAGGCATCAGGCCTTTAGGCATCCAGGTTTTTAATTAGGGGGTTTTATCTTACCAGTTTTTTTATTGGTCTGCTTCTATTTTATGGATAGTTTTTATGCTGTTTGTGTCCAGTAGCTTGTTTATATATTGTTGTATAATTGTAAGTCTCCTTGAGCGGGATTCTGAAGAGGTGACATAGAAATAGCCTAAATAAATAAATAATATGACATATGACACCGCACTGTAAAAAAGAGAAAAGACTGACCCTGAGCATGAGTAGAGTTCATTTCTCTCAGCAACCACTTCCCTCCATCGGGCACCGGGGGCCAGAGCTCCCAGGGATGAAAATTAATCATGTTCTCACGCCAACATTCAAACCTTCCACACACCAGATTGCATGCTGAAGCATCCTGTGAGAAAACTGAAAGTATGCCCTGGGATTGGGAAATACATTAATTAGTAAAAAGTCCTGGGAGAGGAAAGTATCCACACACAGAGTCTGTCCCACATCTCTTTGCATGATTCACTGGATGCTTTCACCTCACCTCCTTCCATCCGGCCCGTTGAGAGTTTTGCTGTGTACCCACACTTGCTGAAATTCTGTTGCTTCTGAGGTAAAGACACTGTGGAAAAATCCATTTGCAGAGAATGCTGCTCATTGCATCTCTGCACGAGTCACTGCTCAGGGCCAGTCTCCTTCATTAGGAGACCTTTTGAGAATGGTGGCTCGTGTAGAAGCACAAGTGTGGCATCTTCTGAGAACAGCTACTTCTAACTGCACATACCCCAAAAGGTTTAATTTCAAAGCATGCTTCTCATTTTAACTTGGGGGGAGAGCCACCAATAGGCTGGATCCAAACCAATTCCCTCTTCCAGTTTCAGACCCCTTATTTGCCCCTCATACAATTTTTGAGGGTCCCCGGTCCTCAAGATGCAGCATTTTGGGGAGATCAGTCGGCTGTGGCGGGAGAGGCAGGAAAGTTCTTTCTGCTGATGGAAGTGCCTCCTATTAGCAGAAAATTTAGTTTGGATCCAACCCAGAAGTTTGTGAAGTGCTGTCTCTCTCTCACACATACACACTTCTAGCCACTGTGGATGTTTCTGCACATTTAATGTCAACCCACTCAAGGTTTTGTGGAGTGTCACATTGGTTAAGGGGCGAAAAAGAGTCCCAGATTAGCTCTGACAAGAGGGTTATACAATTAAGGCTTCAAATTGCAGAGAGCTGTTAAAAAATATTGTCTTTGATTTATTACCCCCTTGATTCTCTGCCAGCCCCGCAAATGACCCTATTAATCAAGAATATGCTTATTCAGTCTGACAATATCCCTTCCACAGTCTCTCCTTGTATGCAAGTTATTAAATTCTCCCTTTGAAATGGCTGTGCATTTCACAACCCTCCACCAGCTGAAGAGCTCGGTCTTCTAGGTCTCCTAACCACTTATGTCAGGTTCCAAAGCCTGACGGTCCAAAGGACCCCTTCTTACTCTTGCCCACATGCTAAGTTTCCCCGTAGGAGATATACTTTTCATCATACATGTTCTTCTTTTCTTTCCCCGATGCCTGGCAAGCACAGTTTTTATCAGAGCCCCAGCAACACAGACTCCCCAAAGTCCACCATTCTCTCACCTAGAGGCTGCGGACAGATAAGACATTGAAGAAGAGCTAAATAGTACAGTTTTTGGTTTAATTTATTTGGTGAATTAAGCATGCTATTTATGGGAAATGATATCAGGCAGAGCCATCAGCCAACACATTTCATTCTTTCATCCCACTATTTTTTTTCCAGCCAAAACACAATCTTGAAGCACCAGGAGGAAGAAAATCCTGCAAATTCAGTAATTGCTGAGGACACAAACCAGCTCTTTTATACCACCATAAAGACATATTTATTTGTAAGAACAGTAGTGGGGCAGAGCTTGCTCAGTAGGGCCCAGACAGCAGCTACTGGACTGGCCCAGATCCCAGGGGATTGAATGTAGCCACTGTTCGGAAGGTGCACCTTACCAGTCCCACTTTTCACTAGGCTTAATGGCAGGTCAACGGGAACCACATTGTGGAATACTGGCATTTGGGTCCCATTGGCCAGGAAGCTACATACTAACTAATTTGCAACAGCTTGTTCCAACAGCCTAAATGAGGTAGCTGCTAGTCTCCCTTCCCCCGCCCCCAATGCTGTCATGTGTCAGAGGTTTGCTGGGCTATGCTGCATTTCTGTCAGTAAAGCTGTGGCCTTGTTTAACCCAAGTCAGGTATCCCATGTTCCTTCTCAGGTTCAATGGAAACGATTGCCAAGGATGTACACCCTGGACACCAACTGCTCTTTCATACCACCTTCAGTTTCCCACAAGGATTACTGTTGTGTCTTCAGCCTCCAGTCCTATAGCACAACATTTTGGCACCTGAGGCACAACATCCAAATGGTCTTCCTTGTCTGCTTCTGCATGATCTGCAGCACTGATCCCCCGCTAAGTACCTCAGAAACAAACGGCCAAAAAAAAAACCTCACCCGCAGCTGTGTCTGATCACACAGTGGCAGGCTGTGCCCGCAGCTTCAAAAGACTGTGTGTGATTGCGCAACTGCAGGTCAACTTCTGCCAGAGGAAATAGCCTCTCCCCCCACCCCGCTTTATCTTGCACGTGTGACCACAACCTCTATATACTTTGTATCAATTGCTCTAATGTTGGTTTTTATCTTGTACTCAGATTTATTACACTCCATATCACTTTACTTGCCTTGGGTCCTGAGTTGCTCAGAAGAAAGGCAGGGCAGCATACACATAATTTGAATTTCTTCATTAACAAGAGGCACAATCCATTTGGTGGACAAAGCTGAATTTTGTTCCCAGATCCTCATTCATACTTCTTATTCCCTTATTTGCAGATCCAACCACAAAAGTGAAGAATACTTCAAAAGCTCTGCACCCCAAAATAAGCTTTGTACCATCACATATCATATCCTTCTATATTCACCATAGTTCTGCAAGGCCTGTAAAATGGAGCTGTTCTGCCAGGCCTTCGCGTGAGGTGGTGGGCATCCATCTCAGTTGGCCTCGCTGCCGTAGTTCCCAATTTACTGAAGTCCCCATTGATTCCATCTGCGTGGCCCTAACAGGTTTTCTATGAAATTGCTGATACCGCTTGAATTTTACTGTTTTAATTATTTTAAATGTAATGTAATTTTATTGTAACGAGTCTTTGACTCTGTTTTGTTGTGATCCTCCCTGAGCCTGCTTTGGGGAGGGTGGAATAAAAATCCGAAAGATAAATAAAATAAATTCAGGGACTCTGCTCTCCAAGTGGGTCAATGCTGTTTCCTGGGAGGGGAGCCCAGTTCTTCTGCCAACTGCTCCAAAGCAGGGTGCCCTCAAGACAAATATGCAAGCATAAACTGGAAGAAAGCTGTATCCCGTAATCTTTAGACCACTGCAAATCACACATCCCTCGACTCCAGAGACTCTCCCCTACAAGAGGACATGCTCCAGTGCCCAGTCCAGTGCCCAGTCTGCCATCAGGAGCTTCTCTTTGGGTTGCCTCCAAGAAGCTTGTATTGGAAAGTAAGTTTAAAGAAGGAACCCGAATGGCTGCAGGCCCTCTGCACCCCCCAAAATAAGCTTTGTGCCACAATATATCATCTACTCTCACATCCAGCAGATTCTGCCTTCCCAGTGGATTAATGCTGTGTTCTGATGCAAAACCCAATTCCTGTGCTGACTGCTCCAAAGCAGATGCAGAAACTGGGGGGAGGAGGGAATTTGCAAATAAGACAAAACCCAAATAAGGAACTGGAAACCAAGAACTTATGCTTTCTGTTCGTTGTCCTGCACATACTTAACTGAAATGAATGGGAGATGTACACAAGAGCTCAGACATGCTCCCACTGATTTCCACAGGACTGAATCCATTGGGGAGGAAACTAGCATGGGAAAAATTGTCAGTAGAAAAATACCTGATTGGGAAATAGTTAATCACATCCCCACATCCCCACCTCTCCTCTTCTGGAAATTGCAATCACCCAAAGCTGCTTTTCATTTTTAGAAAGCTGTCAAGACTTTGATTAGCTACTTTGTACAACATCTTTCAGCAACATATGGACAGATGTATCCTATGATAAACAACCAAGACATCTAAAAAAATAAGCTTCAGAAGGTCCCTGAAAAAATGGCATAGAAACACACTCATTCACTCATTCAGTACATACATACAGAAATAGGGAGCATTGCCCCAAATTTCCTCACTGTTGTTTGTAGAAGGTTCATTGTTGTTCTGTTTGTAACTGTATGCTCAAAGGGGGGGGGGGGGGGGGACTGTATTCTGCAATAGGAAGGAAATTCCTGGCAGAATTCTGATTCACACCATCCTTGAAAGTTCCAGTAGAAAAGAGTCCAGTAGCACCTTAAAGATAAACAAAAATTGCGGTAGGGTATGAGCTTTCGGGAATCACTGCTCCCTCCCCACACCACTTCTTGTAAGGGTATGAGCTTTCATGAGTTTCACTTCTTCAAATACTGAAGCAGTGACTCACGAAAGCTCATAACCTACCACAAATTTTGTTAGTCTTCAGGGTGCTACTGGACTTTTTTCTACTGCTACAGACAGAGTAACATGGCTACCCATTTTCATCTGTCTCCATAAAGGTTTTTTAAAGGCATTAGTACATTTTATCCCACCTTTGTTCCACTGTGGAACTCAAGGACGTCTAATGGTGTAATGCACAGAGTGTTGGACTAGCACCTGGAAAATCCAGGCTCAGCTCCGCCCTCCATTATGGAAGCTCTCTGGGTAACCCTGGACCAGCCATGCAGTCTTACCCTAATCTACTTCTCAGGGGTGTTGTGAAGATAAAATGGAGAACAGAAACTTGTTAGCCACTTTGGGTCCCCCGTCAGGGGGAAAGGTGGAGTATAAATGAAGTAAATAAAATTTATAATTACAGATGGTTTATATCGTGTTACCTGTCCCTCCATCCCAGGCACTGCTCAGCTTCAGTGGGGTTGCCAAACCACATGCCCTCCAAACACATCCTGAGATCTTGCTGTGGTCAATACTTTCCCTAAGTTCCCATCCAGGGCAAATCCCTATTTCCCTTAAATGCAAAGGAATTTTAATTTTACAAAAAAAAATTAGTGGTAATAGGTATTTTGCTATAGTGTGACGCTTTCATGGATCAGTCATAGCTCAGCGAGACCTCCTCAGGAGACAAGGAGCCATGCGTAGCCAGTTCTGAGTCAGACTCAGCAGAAGCCAGCAAGCAGGAAGAAGAACCGCAGGCTTCTCAGGATTCACAGCCAACAGCAAGTGCAGAGCCACTGACAGTCTCCAGCCCTGAGTCAACAGGTGAAACTAAGTTAATTGTTCCCAGCCCTCCAGTATCACCCACACCCTTTGAGCACTGCAGACAGAGGCTACAAGCAGAACTACATGAGAGGCGACTAAGTGCTCGCCTCCTGGCTCGACACCACCTGCTTGAGTAGCTGCAGAATTACTTCCAAGCAGCTGGATACAAGTTTGACCATTAGGTACATGCCTATAAAAAACAGCCAAGGGAGGCTGTTAGGTGTGGATACAGTAAGTTGTTCTGTTGCTGATTCTGTGACCACTGCATCAGACCCTGCCTCGCTCATGTGACTCCAGCCCAGCTCCTGACCTCATCTCTTGGCTCTGTGATCCCTGCTCATGAGGAACCTTTGGGCTGCCTGACTACGCCTTTCAAACAGCCCCTTGGTAACGTCTTTCTTGGCTCTGAAACTGGACTCTTGACTTGGCTTCTTGTACCTGGACTCTCGCTACCCATAAGAACATGCATAGCTCCACCCACCCCATGACAGACACTACAGCAATCTAGCAACTACCAATCTTTTTTAAAACCCAGAAAAAAGCCCTGGGGGAAGAGGAAAAGGAAATGGTATTGTATGTGGATGGAGAGGTGTGGAAATCCACATTTTCTCCAAACCTGCTTTTGGGGAAGCAGGTTTGAAGCAATAGAGAAGCTAGGGAAAACCCAGAAGGTAAGACAGAAGCATGATGATGTTGTCTGGATGGCACAACAAAAAAACACTTGGATCAGGGGAGGGGGAAAAGCCTAGGAATGGATCACCATAACCTTGGCCAACCCTGACAAGAAAAAACTAATTCATATTAAACATTCAGAAAGATGGAGCTCTGCTGGATCAAACCAGTGGTCCATCTAGTCCAATGACCTGTTTCACACAGTAGCCAACCAGTAGCTCTAACTAACAGGGCATAAGAGGCTAAGGCCCTCCCCTGCTGCTGCCTTCCAGCACTGGTATGCCGAGGTTTGCTGCCTCTGTAGATGGAGGCTCCCTTCAGTTGGAGGCTCCCTTCATTGATGGACCACTCCTCCATGGATTTGTCTAACCCCTTTTTAAAGCTATCTATGCTCACAGCCCTCAGTACTTCCAATTGAATTACTCATTGGATAAAGAAGTATTTCCTTTTGTTTATACTGAACCTATTTCCCAACAACTTAATTAGACTGAAAAGGTGAAAAGGCTCGCTCTAGCCACTTTCTCTATCTGGGGTTGCCAAGCTCCAGGTGGCACTTGCAGATTTTCTGCTATTACAATTGATCTCCAGACAATCAAAATCAGTTACCTTGGAGAAAATGGCTACTTTGGAGGGTGGACTCTATGGCATTGTACCCTACTAAGGTTCCTCCCCTCTCCAAACCCCGCTCCAACCCCCAAAATCACCAGGTATTTCCCAACCCAGAGTAGGCCACCCTATCTCTACCCCGTGCCTGATTGTAGAAATCATCTTTGCCTTTCTAGGCCTTGCACCTCTCCTGCCTTTAACACTGAAATTTAGCTGGTGAATATTTTCTCTACATCCCTTCATTACCATACCATTTAACATCTGGCTGCTCTTAAAAGCACAAAATCAGAACCCTAAAACCACACAGTGTTCTGACCTGTCTGTTAAGCCAGGAACAAAATATAAATTCAACTGTTTTTACTTTCCAAAACAATACAAAATAATTTCCTCCCATTTAGGCACTGACTATTTTAAGAAGGAAACATCCCCCCAAACACACATACACACCATTCATTCAAAGCCAGGCTGGCTTTTTAAAATTGAACATCTTTCCACTTATTTCTGTTCAAAGCAACATAACTGCCACTACAGCCTGACAAATTGGTAGACATGCCCTGGAGGCAGCCGTAGTTGGGGATTTATAGTGCCTACAAGCCATTAAATGACATTCTGCTGCATTCAGAACAGCAGCTTTTTCAGAGGAATAAAATGAAGCCTTCATGCACTTATAAATTGCTGCAGCCATTGCCTGAGTGCAAGAGACAAACTTAGCTTGTAATGTATACAGGAACAGACACTGGGCTTTCATACGGGAGAGAGGGCTACCTCAGCAGCAAATGTTGCACTCCTCAGTATGAATTATACTAGGAAAATTATTGAGAATGTTTGCAGAGTTCCCACACTGATTGCTGCTCACCTTTGCAATGCCCCAGACGCTCTCATACTTAGTCCTCTGCTTCTAGGTCTGTAAGCACCAACAAGCTTTGCCTTTTTCTTTAGTACAAAGGAAGTTGGTAGCCGGACATGTAAATAAACCTGAGAGGAGAGGGAAGATTGGTGTAAATGTTGCTGGTGTCATAGAGGCACTGATGGCTCTTTCTAGCAGCTGTATTCCACTACGCCAATCCTAAGGGACATTTATATTTGGGGGCTTGTCTCTCAGATGAAAGTTTGCCACACAGAATCTATTATCTTCCCTTGCCTCTTCCACCCGTCTCAGTTTTGCACCTCAGGAAGAAGATGTGGAAAGTATTATTTAAAAAGACACAGCATGATACAGAAATCCCTAAAACCAACACCTCCAGGTTTTATTTATTTAATCAGAAAAGTTCTATGCTGCCTCTCCAGAGACCTCTCGTGGCAGCTCACAAGTAAAAGATACAATAAAATCATAAGACAGCAGCATAAAAACAAGCCAGGAGATAAAATCCGATGTAAAGCAACCCTGTTTCTACTTGCCAGTGATTGACCCAAAAGGCATCCCTGATTTATCAGACTTGTAATATAGGTTCAGGGAAGCAGGTTTGAGAAAAGGACCTTAATAAGTGGGCTGGATGGTACAGAAAGAGGCGGTCTTTCTACTAGTTCTTTGGAGGAAGTCACAGAAGTTAAACTAGTTTCAAACAGAATTAAATACATAGCAGAGTGGTGCCCAGAGGCTAGAGCTAACCCATTAAAGATAAGCAAGGATCTCTCAAAAGCTGAGGCAGATAGCGACTAGCCCCCCTCCATAATGTGAGCACAGACACTTGCTCTCTAACAATGAGTTTCCGCTCAGCAGAGGTCAAGAGAATGATGACCTTTCTCCCCAGGCTGTCTGGCCAAACATCCTTCAGTCTGGCCCTGCCACAAAAACCCCCACACCATTTTGACCAGGAGCTTATTTGTCCGTCCATATTAGGCTAATGCTGTGCATCATTTTGAGGGAGGATCCCATTTCAGCCGGCAAATCACAGCAGCTTTAATTGCCTAACTTGACAGCTTATTACAGTTGGAGGCAATACAAACTATAATAGATGCTAATAATCTGGTGGCACTTGGACATTTGACACGCGAGGCTCTTGGGGAAAAAAGGGGGGGGGGAACCTGCATATGCAATGCATTTTGAATGGCCATTGATTAAATTGCTTCATATCTTACTTAACAATCCCATCAATATGATGAAGTGACAAGCCGGCAAGGCAGTTGAGGAACCGAAGCAAAGGAAGTTGCTGCTAACAAGGAGATATTTACAATGTTTACATGCAAAATTAACATACAAATCAAAAATTCTTTCAGTGGAAACTCTGATCTACAATATTGTCTTTGGGGAAGGCTTTTCTGATAAGCCAACCATTTTACAGTTGATTGTAACAATGTGCACAGTGTGTCAAAGATGTTTTGGAGTCATGCAAAATTGGGTTTAAAAATGAAAGCAGATGACAACCAAGGATTACCATCAACCTCAACCTACCTCACGTCAGGGCCCATCCATCAATTGCTTGCAGGTTGATTCAGGAAGAGCTGCAGCCCAAAGTCTAGAGGCAGCAGTGGTGCTATCCCAACATAAGCTGGAGCCTGGAATTGGAATAAATTATACCAAAGTAGCTTTGTGCAAACCAGCATAATTTATTTCAGACATAGAATTTGGGTTAACCATGCACAAAGAACCCAGTATAGCCAACCAAACACACAGTCATGCTTATGTAAAGTACCTAGTTAACAGTTGGACATATATATATATATATATGAATCGATGAAGCTGCCATAATGCCAAGTCAGATCAGAGGCCCATCTGCCCCAGAACTGGCAACTGCCTTCCCCAGTACTTGCAGCAACCCGAGATCCTTTTAACTGAAGATGAGAAGAACTGAACCTGGGATGTTCTGCATGCCAGGCATATGATGACAGAAAAAAGATCACAACTAATAATGTAATCCTGTATCACAAATTTAGAAAATGTTCCATTCCTTGTGAACTTGCAGAACAGCTTCTGTAATAAGCTGTAGTAAATGATGAGCATCTAGATGTAAGGCTGCTTCATAGCTGATCTTCTTCAGAGGTTATTCTTAGATCTCTCTCAAAAATTATCTCCCTCATATTTACAACTCAGCTTTTACACACGAAGCAAACTAGACCATTAGCCTTTCCTTAGTCAGGTACAAAGCCTTCTGCTCTAATACTTGCCGGCAAAACACTCTCTGAGGAAGATCTGCTAAGAATAACTTCTGAGGAAGAGCAACTACGAAACATTATTAGTTGTGTGATATTTTCCTGTCATCTATGTAATATGTAAGGACCATATGCATTTTTATTAAGTATAAAACACAGTAGCCATAGACATTGCTCCCAGTCCAAACTGGGCCTCCCCGCACAGTGATTTCCCCCACACGGGGTTCAAAAGGCGTTTTCCTATACTTTGAATTGTAGGGAGGGAGCAGCTGTGAGAGGAAAGGAAAGGGTTAAGCCACCAACTGTATCTGCACTGAAAATTCATTGCCCACTTGAAAGGAAACCCTATCTTGCTCTGTCACACACACTGAAATGTAGAATGGAGTTAAATTCCTCAGCAAAAGAGGTGCCAACTTTTCATCTACAGAGACGATGAGATTGCTGCATTTTCAAGAGCACCTGGGTCTGCAGTGTCTGATACCAGTGATGATATTTATTCTGTGCTGGGGAAAAGATTTACTTGCAGATTTCTACACATCAAGCTGCTAAAGGCACAAGAGCAGACCAAGCAACTTGTTTTTTTTCCTCCAAGGAAGCCAGCAAACCCACTTCTGAGCTTACAGAGGAGCTCTGCTGGGAGCCACATCATCCAATAAAGCCAGTGTCAGAGTCCCCAAAAGAAAAAACATTACACATACTTCCTGAAGGCAAAGAAGCATTTCAGAGTACTGATAAAACAGCAAAGATATTTTGTCCACGTGAGAATGGTGAAGAAATTAGTTGAAGGAGCTTTAGCTCTCAGTAACAGAAGTGGGGTTAAAATGCTCTAAATTAAATTAAACTCAGCTGTTTGTATAAAGAACATGCTGCGTTTCTAGTTTCTCCTCAAACAGCACAGAATAAACTCAAGCTAAGCAGGGTTGGCCCTGTTCAGTATTTGGAAGGGAGACCACCAAGGAATAACAAGGTCACCACACAGAGGCAAGCAATGGGAAACATCTCTTGCCTTGAAAACCCCACAGGGTTGCCATAAGTCAGCTGTGACTTGACGACAAAAAAAACGACATATATAAAAACACACACAAATAAAACAAGCAGAGCAACAGAGCTGATCAACTAAAAGGCATCAGAACAGCAGAAACATCTATCCATTCTGAAAGAAGATCCAGGTCTTACGCCAGCACCAAAATGAGAACAACCTAAGCAGCTCATGAACCCAACATTAGAGTACTTTAAATAAAATGGGGTGTCACCACTGGAAAGGCCCTGTCTCCAGTTTCTACCCCTCTGGCTTCTGAAAACAGAGAGCCCCCAGAGAAGGTCTTCCAGTGCAGATCTTAATAGACCTTGCAGGTCCATAAGGAAAAAGACAAGCCTCCAAGTATAGTCTTGCAACAACCACCAAGTTTGGGAGCTGATGCCTCACAATGCTGGAGCAATCAATGAGGGTAAAATCTCTTAAAGCTCTTACCTAAAGTTGGAAATTTTTCAACTGACTTCCGGAGCTGTGTTTTTCACTGCAACTTGATCCACAGTAATTAGGGGAGGGAAAAACATTTACTGCCGTGACAGGAAAGTTTCACTAACTGGTTCCTGTAAAATGAAAGACTCGTGCCAGAACTCCCAGGACCAGGGGTCCGTTGGAGCAGGAGCGCACAGGAGCACAGCTCCGGGAGTGAGGAGCCCAGGGGGCAGGCACATGACCAAGCCCCGCCCCCTCCTCGGCTTCCCCGAGCAGTGCAGAGGCACAGCGCCCCGGGGAAAGCCCTGCTAGGGTCTTTATTGTTTTTAATGTTTTGTTTTAATATTGATAATTTTATCACTGTTCCTTTTATGACTGTGTGCTGCTTTTCCAGAGACTTGCTCAAGGTGGCATATAAATTTTCTAAGTATACCATTTTTTATCTGGGCACACGGCACATAAGTACTGGAGAAATTTCACCAACCCTTCAGCAGCTTCCACCCCATCAGTTTGGTGTAGTGATCAGGAGTTGGACTCTAATCTGGGAGAACCAGGTTTGATTCCCCACTCCTCCACATGCAGCTGCTGGTGTGACCTTGGGCCAGTCACAAGTTCTCTCAGAGCTGTTCTCTCATGAGCAGTTCTCAAAAGACCTCTCTCAGCCCCACCTACCTCACAGGGTGTCTTGTTGTGGGGAGGGGAAGGGGAAGGGATGGGTGGTGCACATGTCCTGGGTATCTCAAGTCTACTTGAAACCTCGTGGTTTCAAGGGAGCAGGAAGAGAATGAGGGTGTGTTCTATACACTTATTTTTATTGCACAAAGTATTGGATGGGGAAGGGAATGGAGGAAGAGCAGATCAGTTTCACTCACCTGTGGAGTGGAGCCTGAGGGGTGGGTGTTGCCTTCTGACACACTTCCGGTATGTTAGGGGGTGTGGCATATGCAAATGAGTTATGCTAATGAGCTCCTGCACCTCTTTTTCTACGAAATGACCCCTGCCCAGGACAACTTGTTTGAGCAGATGCAAGGAAGAATAGTTACTGCAAATGTGTCTTGTAAGAGTAGTCTTAGTCAGGGGTCATTTGAGGCTGGAGCTAGGGCACTAGGGCAGTCATGGGCCAAATCAGATTCTCTGATCTGATTCGGCCCGCCGCCAAATTGCCACCGAAATTTGGCAGTGGTTTAAAAAGCGGCTGGAGGGGAGGGGGTTGAGGGAGAGGCTCCAAACTTGCAGGGTAGCTGCTGGAGCCTCTCCCCCAAATACCCACCTAGTTTCAAGAAGATTGGACCAGGGGGTCCAATTCTACAGGCCCCTAAACAGGTTGCTCCTATTCCCTCCATTGTTCTCTATGGTGGGAAAAAGTAATCTTTTTTCCCACCATAGAGAACAATGGAGGGGATGGGGCAACCTGTTTGGGGGCCCGTAGAATTGGACCCCGTGGTCCAATCTTCTTGAAACGGGGTGGGTATTTCGGGGAGAGGCCCCAGCAGCTACCCTGCAAGTTTGGAGCCTCTCCCTCAAACCCCCTCTCCTCCAGCCCCTCATATACCCTATGAGTTTTTGCCATTGACTTCAATGGCCCATAGGATATAATGGGGCTGAAACTGACATTCGGCTGGACAGCTGGGGAAGGGGAGGGGAGGCTTTTGAATCCCCCCCCCTTTTGCTTCCCTTTCTTCACTTCCGGTGATGTCAGGGGGTGTGGCATATGCTAATGAGTTATGCTAGTAGGTATGCTAATGAGCTCCTGCACCTCTTTTTCTACGAAATGACCCCTGGTCTTAGTGATTTGGGTCTGGGGGGGGGGGGAATCAAAGATGACACCTCAGAATCTCTGCATGAAGTAGGTGGGGTGGCTTCAGGACAATGGCCTGCAGTCAGTGGGAGGATGGCTGGGGGCCCCCACCACCTCACAGCTGATTGCCTGCTACTGTCTGAGTAAAGTCACTGGGCAGTCAGGGTTCCCCAGCACAGGTGGCCCCATGGCTAAGATTGCCCCTGTAGCCTGATTGCCAGCCTCTTCTGTGCCCAGACAATGGTACTCTGACAATGCAATGTCTCCGTGCAATGTCTTGCGAGGCCCTACAGCTAAGGAAGCTGGCTGAAAGCTTAGTAACACTCCTCTTAAAAGGGCACAAAAGAGGAGATTTAAAAGACCCACAGTTAGATTTCACTTATTTTGCAGTCATGGGACAGCCCAATATGGATCAAGGTCATAGAGCTAGGAATGGGGAAAGTTTACACTTACTCCCTTCTGAACCATTTCCCAGGTCAGAGGTGGCCCTAGCTGTTTTGCACAGGGAAGTGAAAGGAAGGTACGAGCCCCTCTCCTTTCCCCTGCCCATGGCTTAAAGCAGCCATGGCCAGTGTTCCCTCTAAGCTGAGTTAGGGTGATCTAGCTAACAGTTTTTGAGCCTCCAGCTCACACATTTAGGAAGGATGGCTCCAGAGCAAACTAATTTATGCAGTAGCCAAATTGCTCGCTCACAACTTTAATGCCTGTAACTGACAAAGTAGAATTTTTGCTCACAAGACTCCACAACTTAGAGGGAGCATCAGTCATGACATAGGGAAGCACTTCCATTTAGGGAAACACCACAGGGAAAAAGTTCCCCAGCACCCTAGCTTCAATCCCTGACTCCCTCCACCCACTCACAGCTCCTGTTTGCAGCTCAGTTACATAATCATTGATCCCCAGAATCACAGTTAGTTTGGGCCTCAATTTTAGAAAGTCTCCTAACTAAAGCAGAATTAAGGAGGGATTAAACAGTGTATGGAAAGAATTTCTGCAATGATAAAGGAATGAAATGCAGCCACAGGGCTGTGATTTGGATCATCATGGCCCAGGCACTGAGGAAGTTAACCTTTTCCCTGCATGTTGTTTCCTTGATCAAAATTCCCTTCCCCCTCCGAGAGAATGGCTACTGACCCAGGAAGGGAAGTAGAAACATTCCACCTTTGCTGAAGAAGCAAGTCTCCGAGTTTGTATTTCCATTGAGTGTTAGCACTGTTTTTCCTTCCAATATAATTTCCCTTTCCCCCCAAAATTATCCTTTTTAAACTGAAGGATTTTATCTGATTTAAATTTAACAACACTATCTGTATTTCCCACCAGAGGGAGCACAGCATTCATTTTCCTTGCAGTTTTGTTCACTGAAAATCTCAGAGAATAATCTGTTGCAACAAAAGTAAACTGGAGTCCAGAAGCATTTTGAAGAATGACAAAAGTTATTCCTGCATAAACTTTCATGAGTCACAGCTCACCATCAGATGAGGAGAAGGTCCAAGGAGTGGCCAGTGTAAACAAGGCAAATCAAAAGGCCATCACTTAATTTAGAGTAAATGAGAACCACTCCCAACTGCTGATAGATAGGCTAAATAGGATTAACATATAATCTAGCAGTCTTTCCCTGAGGGAAAAAGCTCCTAGTAAAGGGGAGTGTCCTCTATCAAGTGTCAAAAAAGAAAAGTTGAGGCTTGTGTATATGTTTCTGCCTTCCCAAACTTAAGTACTTATGAGATAAAGAGGATGATGCTTGTTTATTTAAGTAGTGACTGCCAAGTGACCTCTCCCCATAGTTTTAAAGACCCATCTGTAGAACCAAACAGTTCTGAGACTGGGCTAGCACATTAACCATTCACTGTCAGCTATGGCAGCTGAGTTCATCTGTAAAAGGTAGCTCACACTGAGACATTAGTGCCCATAGCAGAAGAAGAAACAAAGTTGTGTGGAGGGGAAATAAGTATTAAGTTATGAATTCTAATTCAATCCTTTCATGGATTCTCCCCTGAAGTCCATCTGAAGGAGAACAAGTTGAGAGTGGATATCATGATGGCGTTGACAGCTGTTCCTTCCCATGACATGTCTCTTGGAATACATTCAAGACAGCCAGTTGTACGTCTTTATGAACTAGCTTGTTGTCCTGGCCACCAGTCCCTAAAATCACAGGGTCTCACTGCAGGGTTCTCTGGTCATAGCCCAGAGTCTAAATCCAGGGTCAGATAATGCAATCCAAAAGCGTGTCAGAGGGCAGTCCAAGATCAGTTCATGCATTCCAGAGGCACAGTCCAAGGGTCAGGTGGGGTCATCAGCAATGTCCTCAAGTTGAGTCCACACTGACTGCAGCCTTATATAGGGAGTTTCCCTACAGGTGCTCCTGGATCCCACCTTAGGCTCTTCCCCACAAGCTGAGTCAGCTCCTCTACTCATGAAGAGTACCAGAGCCAAATCCTGTAGTGACATCAGTCTCTCATACTATTTCCTTAGCACCGGAGAGGTCTCGGGGTGCCAGGCATATACTCCTGTGCCTGGTCCATGCCTCAGCCCTAGCCCTTCACCTCCTCTCCTCCTGGGGTGCTTTGGTTTCATACTGGGGCCTTCAGTCCTGAGGAGCCTGCTGGCTCAGGGGATGGTGATGGAAATGGCTCAGGGTCCCTTTAGGGAGGCCCTGAGACAATGGGCTCAGATGTTCTGCCAAGACAGGGCTTAGGGACAGGCTGTCCTCTTCCAATAAGGAATCACCCTCCCATGCTACATCAAAGCTGTCCATTACACTTGTCTAGCAGCATACTGAAATCCTGTGGATGTTTTGTTATTGCATTTATTACCTTTATAAAAATTATGTGCCACATTTTTGTCCCAACAGGAGTGTACGAGAGACCTTGCAATATTCAAACATACATATATACATATCGCAAACTCTCATGTATATACACACAATATAAACATATAAAGAAATGTTAAGCAACAGAAAAGCAGCATCAAGAAGACCAAAATAAACAATTACCATGGCATGGGGAGGGGGACAACTTAACCACCAGGACTGGCACAACACTGCCTTATACTGAATCAGTGTGGTCCATCAAGGCCAATGTTGTCAGACTGGCAGCAGCCTCCCAGGGTCTCAGGCAGAGGTCTTTCACATCACCTACTGCCTGCCTTGCAACTGGAGATGCCAGGGACTGAACTCGGAACCTTCTGCATGCAAAACAGAGGTCCTGCTGCTGAGCCACAGCCCCTCCCCTCTGGTACCTCAAATGTTGCTGATTTTGGTCAACACCCTTGTGAAATTAATTTTTATTTTTTTTAAAAATGTGCTTCTTAATCGTTAGTGTGTTGTAAGCCACCAGTAAAAGGACAGGGTACAAATGTTATAAATAAATGGACAATAAAGACCGTGCCAGCCGAACATCCATTGGAAAAGAATTCCAGAGTTTCAGATTACAAGGCAGGGACCCTCAGGGTCAAGAAAGAGGGCAGGATCAGTTTACCCCACTTTCAAAGGGCAGGAGCTTACAAATCTGCAGCTACCTACAGGCCCTTGATTTCCAAATCACCTCAGAGCCCTGGTCAGAAGGCACACTAAATGGTTGCTTAGACCCAACAGCTCAGCCCTAGAAACACAAACTGGCTGGAAAACACCAAGGTGGTACAGTCCTAATACAGTCATCATTGTTACGTCAAGTACAAAACCAAACTATTTTCACTCTATTTTTCCAATTCAAAGGGCTTCAGGAGAAACGAGAGAGATACCACTCTATATCCATAGCTAATGGCAGTTTGACTGAATACCAAAAGTTCTGATTTTATGTGATGCTGGTCTTGCTCTGTTTCTTTGAGCAGTTCTGTCTGTCCCCTTTCCACCGGTGTTCAGCCAGCTTCTGGCTAGATGTTATGAACCAATAAGGAAGTTTTTTTGCTGCCTCCAATGCAAAGTCCCTTCCAATCAAGGGGTGCAAATGATTAGGACTTGGGAAGGCCATGAATGTACAGCCCAAACATATTACCTCAGGTTGCTTTTTAAAATGTAGTGGATTTGGCTCTTGTGGGATTGACTTGATGATGGGTTCACTATTTCAAATCCCACTGAAACTGGGAGTCAGTGTTGTATAGCAGTTAGAGTCCTGGACTATGACTGGGAGATCTTTACTGAAATCCCCACTCAGCCTCACTGCGGGACCATGGGCCAGCCAGTCTCTCTCAGCTCAATCCACCACATCAGGGTGCAGACAAAATGCTGTTGTACAGATAAAATGGAGGACAGGACGCTGCCTGGAGCTCTTTGAAGCAAGGGAAGGATTTTTTAAAACCTAATGAATGAAGACTTTGCAAGACTCAGGCCAGAATATTTAAAGCTTTTAGAATAGCTTTAGAATACTAAAACCGAAAAAATAAACTTAAGTACAATATACAAGTAAGAGGGAGGGAGGACTCATTTACACTCTAGACACTCCTAGCAGCACACAACACATGGAAAATCTGTGGAACAGAAAAAAGAAAGGAAAAAAGAAGCTTGAAAAGAAGCAGCAAGTGAATAAGGACACCTGTTGCTGCTTTATTAGTAGCCATCAATTCTGCCTCTTTCTCATGCCTAAGGAACAAACAAACAAAGCTTAGTGCTGATTGTTTTGACTTCTTGCTTCATGAAGATTGCCAGAACACCTGTGTAGCATGATTGGGGTCCTCTTTATCTTGGGCAATGCTCAAATTTTTCAGTCCTAGAGAACAGTCAGAATATGTGTAGTGCTAGCATATTTTGAAAGCTAAGCAGATCATAGCTGGGTCAGTGGCCTAGGAAAGCTACAGAAGCCATGCTGAAGATTTAAGGCAAGTGAAACGAGTAAAATATCCATAGCTGCATATAAAGTACTGGGTCCAGAGACGCGTTGCAGTGAAATAGCTCATAAGTGTACTGATGGTACAAATCACGACTGGAGAACAGGACTCGGGGGGGTCTGCTTAAATGTCCATCTAAACCACACCCCCAGCCTCGCCCAATCTCTCTGATAGGGTTAGTTACAGGTGACCCTACAGCATAGGTCCCCTGGTGGATCTTGGGTGGCTCATTGGTCTGATTTACAATCCGCCCAGGCTATTGTCTCCCAAAGCGAAGCTCCGGTAGCCAGCCCGGCCACGTGCGTTTCTCTGACTGTGTGTGCGGTCGCCATTAGGACATAACACTGCACATGGCACAGGACTTTCATAGTCCCTAAATGTCAATAAGCCCCGTTCAACTTGATATATTTAAGTGTATTAATCTATCTAAAATATTTGTATCCCACCTCATCTCCTTAGGCTTAGTGCAACTACCAGAGCAGTTATCTATAGAATATAGATGGTGATTTTGTCTTGAGCCCTAAATGTTGCAAAATTCCCAGCATTCCACACCCTAAAATGTAAGGGAAGGATCTGATGGTGTCATGTGACAAGGCCTGATGATGCCATACCTTCACAATATGGCCAGCTTAGTTCTAGTCAAGGCTGATTCTGCTTTTTTAGATGCACATCCCTGAGCTACAGCCTCTCTGAGAAGATTATTAAAAAGTGGAATTCATTGCCAGAGGTATAGTGATGATGGCCACTGTGTGAGAAAGGATGCTGGACTAGGTGGACCACTGGTCTGATCCAGCTGAGGTTTTTTGTTCTTATGAACCATTCCTCTCTAAGGACTTAAGGGGAGAAAGCCCATAATTAGGCTCAGCCAAAGACTGCCATGACGAATGGCAAATGCGGATCTGACAGGATCAGATGCCCGGGGGGGGGGGGTGCCTAGCTAGAAACAGTAATTATGCCACAGCACACTGCTTATCTTTAAAAATTCATCCCCAGTTGGGAAGGGTCCACACACCTATGCTGATCGAATTGTTTAGTCCTTTGGCTAAACGTGGTTCACATTTGTGCCATACTTAGTCATGTCACACACCTATTTCTTAGACTGCTGGGGCTTCAGGCCTCGCTGCGTAATAAACAGCCCCACGCCCCACATCTGCTTGTAGCCATGGATGTACATTCTATGAACACTAAAGGTAATGCTCCAGGCATCTTTGGAGTTCTGCCTCACAAAAGCAGGTGCCACAGTAAATTTGTTAGTCTTTTAAGATGCCACAAGAATATCTCTTTTTTTTGTTCCTAACATACATGCCATAGAATTACGTAAGTGGGAGGAAGGGAGGGGGAGGGAGGGAGATTTGAACCATAGAGAGGGAGACAAGGAACATAGGAGGAGGTAAATGCAAGTGCAATTCCACAGCCTTGGACTTTGAGACCTGTATTCCATCCATCCCATCCCACCCTTTGTGGGGAGAGAAGAGCTTCCAAACCTTCAATACCCACACGCTGATATATACAGAGCCTCCCCCACCCTCCCCTTGTAAGGGACAGATGTCTGGACTCTAGGGCATGGAACTTTTGCTCCATGTGTTGTTTGGCCCTCCCTATAAAATCTTATGTCTCTAAGGGTACCAGTGATCACGGGCCGGGGGGCAGACACCAGTGATCACGGGGCAGGGGAGATATAGTGGTGGGCGTAGGTGTTCTTCCTTTAACTGGAATGGAAGAAATCAGATATGGAAATGCTCCGACTTCTTCCCATCTATGTCCTATCCCAAAGAATGTTGGTTGTGGGGCTAGGAAAATTTACCCTTCTCCAACACTGGTATTATTCAATGCCAGGTCTATCAATAATAAGATTGATGTGCTCCATGATTATTTCATGGAGTCACGGGTAGACCTGGCCTGTGTGACTGAGACCTGGGTGAGGGATGGCGAAACTGTCGCCTTGAACCAGCTTGCCCCACCAGGGCTCTCAGTCTTTCACCAGTCACAGTCCTATGGGGGGGGGGGGGATGGCTCTGCTTATCTGTGAATTTTGTTCCTTCAGGTCATTTCCCAGCCCAGTCATTGAAGAGCCTGGGAGTAATGCTGGATAGCTCCTATCTTGGAGGCCCAGGTTGCTGCAGGCGCCAGATCTGCATTTTTCCATCTTAGGCAGATCAGGCGACTGAAGCCCTATTTTCCCCCCAGGACTTAGCTACGGTGACCCATGCAATGATCACTTCCAGGCTTGATTACTGTAATTCGCTCTACGCAGGCTTACCCTTAAAACTGACCCGGAAATTACAGCTGGTACAAAATGCAGCAGCGCACCTGCTGATGTCAACGCCTGTGCAGGCTCACATTCGGCATGTGCTTTGTCAGCTGCACTGGTTGCCAGTTGAGTACCAGATCCACTTCAAGGTGTTGGTAATTACTTTCAAAGCCTTATACAGCCTGGGACCAACATGCCTAAGGGACCGCCTCTTCCCATATACAACTCGGAGAGCGTTACACTCTGAAAGTCAACATCTCCTGGTGATCCCTGGCCCAAAGGATGTCCACCTAGCCTCGACCAGGGCCAGGGCCTTTTCTGCCCTGGCCCCCGCTTGGTGGAACATGCTCCCTGCTGAGATCAGGGCCCTGCAGCATCTTATTCAATTCCACAGGGCCTGCAAGATGGAGCTGTTCCGCCAGGCCTTTGGTTGAGGCAGCGGGCATCCACATATGGCACCCTCCCCCAAGGTTGTGGTCTCCTACCCACTGATAACCGGCCATACCTAGCTACATCAATGGGCCAGATTCTCCCTACAGCAAGCATGATTATTGATTTCATATGTTTCCACGTATTAAATGTTATTGTAAGTCAATTTATTATTATTGTATTTATCGAACTGTTGTAACCTGCCCTGAGGCCGTTCATGGGATGGGTGGGATATAAATGCAATAAATAAATAAAATTAGTCTTATGTCTCCTATGCAGAGTCAGGGATGTACAAATTCATTGCAGTCCACAGGCTTCGTTTTGCCTAGCTTAGCCTTTCTGAGAAGAAAGTGGATGTGTCATAAGAGGAAGCAGAGGAAAGATTTTCCTGTGGTGGTGGAGAAACTTTTTGGAATCACTGCATCTGCCTCATTGTGCATTTGGGGGGGGGGGGGTTCCGAGGATCTCCTTTACAGCCATTTCCTCAACAGGAAGTGTCAATCTGGCACCGGTCCTGGGCTAAGAAGCAATGCTGTTGAAACTCATCTGCTGGGAGGGAGGCGGCATCTTCAGCGAGGATGGTGACTCCGCCAGCCGCTTCAATTATTCAATTCGACTTCCCTACAAACACGCACGCACACAGAGACGCCACGTTCCAACTCCTAGGGGAGGCGCCAGTCCTCCTGTCAAGGGAAAGGGGCTCCCAGCTTTTCCCAACAGGCGGCGGCGTTGGAAAAGTGTCTGCCCCGGGACCTGCTGCCCTGCCCTCTCGCCAGATGCTAACGAGAGGCGCTGCCTGCGCCAATAAAACCCGGCGCCAAGCAAAGGGCTGCCAGCAACCATGCAGAGCGGCAGCCCCACTCCCCCGGCTCTACACCTGCTGACGTCCTACTTCATCGACAGCATCCTGGGCAGCCGAAGCGCCGCTGCGGGCCACCACGGTGAGTGGCAGCGGGAGGGGACGTGGGCGCCAGGGAAGTGGCGGGGGGACGGGAGAAGGGACTGGCACCTCGAGAACGCCCCGTCCAACAGGGAAACCCGAATTCTACGGGGGAATTGGCGGGAAGTTTCCAACCCAGCAGTAACTCACTGTTCCGCGCTGAGAACTGCGGCGCAGCCCATTCCTAGCTTCCCAAACGCGCGGGGGGAGAGAGCGCAGGAACTCTGTCTTCGGTGGTTGGGATTTTTCCCCCCGAGTGTTCTATCCTGTGGTCTTGATACGGGGAGAGGGGGCTCTGACTCCCCGTCCGAAAAGATCCGTTGCATATCCACCACCAACCTTCCCAGAGTGTGTCTTATTTAAACCGCGGCTTGGATTACGAGGGTGGCGCTTTGCCCCACCGGCTCAACCCCTCGCACGTCACCCCACCCACCCCGGCTCTAAAATAGGCCGCTGCTCCGAGGGGGCTAATGTTCCGTTGTACCGAATGAGGCTTCATTGCAGAGAGTTCTACAGCCCCATCCTGGGCGCAGTAACTTCTGCAGGGGCCTTACGCTCGAGTAAGGAGCGCAGCTCGCGTCCCTTTCCTGGATGCGATGCCGACGCACGTTTTCCATCCTCCGGCAAGCCCACCTTGAGGCTCGACGGCGGGGAAGCCATCCGATTGCCACCCTTCCCTCCCTTCCTTCGCACCTCACTAGGCGGGGACCCGGCAGAACCAAGGGAGCCCTCCCAAGGCCGGCTGCTGGCGGAGGAGAAGCCTGTCCTTCCGACCGACGAAGAAGAGGCAACGGGCGAGGGCGACAGCGACTGCCCGGAGGAACGACGCGTCTCCGATCCGAGCGCGGCGGGAACCGCAGCCGCCGTCGAGGCTGCAGGGCCGGGGCAGCTGAAGAGGAAGCAGCGCCGCTACCGCACCACCTTCAGCAATTTACAGCTAGAGGAGCTGGAGCGCGCCTTCCGCAAGTCCCACTACCCCGATGTCTTCACCAGGTAATAGCCCGACCCCCGGGGCGGGGGGGTGGTAGGGCCGTGTAGGGCGCGGAATCAAGCTGGCCAAGAAACACCTCCTGGCAAGCTCCAGACTGGGCCGGGGCGGGCCGGGCGCGGGTGGAGGCGGCTATAGGATAGAGGGACCGCGCGCGGCCCACTGCCTTTAGCCAAAGAAACGGATCGCCTGAGCGCTTACTCAGAAGTAAGCCCTGTCGAGTGAAACAGGCGCGTTTGCTCAGAAGTAAACCCTGTCCAGAACAATACGATTTACTCCCTAGTACACGAGATTGGGATTGAGGTGCACCTGGAGGAGAATTACACTCCCCCCCCCCCCAAAAAAAAAGAACCTCTTTGGTTGCTTCCCCATGGCTCGGACAGGCCATGGGGCACTTTCTCACACAGTAAATAATGCAGTTTCAATTCACTCCAGCAATCATTTGCAAGTGGCTTTTGTCATCTCACACAGTAAAATCCACTTGCAAAGCCTAGTGAAAGTGGACCGAAAGTGTGTTATTTAGTGTGTGTGAAAGCACCCCATTTTGGTCTTACCACTGTGGTCAGTGCAGAGATTTCTGCCCTGGCAGGGGAACTTCCGTGGAGTTGAGGGTGGTCTGCAGCAGTATACCAGGAAACTGGTGGCGCAAGGTGCAGAGGGCAGAAAAATGGTACCAATATGTCTAGGATTTTGAAAATACACACCCTTCCCTTTCAGGTGGTGCAATAGCACATTTGAACAGCATTCTTTCCAAAGAAAATATTGTAATAAAGCAAGTTTGGGACAGAGTGTACTGAGGTTGAGGAAAGCCTGAAAAGATGACAATAGAACAACCACCAAGATGACAGTTAGAACAGCCATCATGTGTCTGTGTTTTTTTTTTTTTGAAAAAAAGCATTTTACTTTGGAAGCAAAGACTAAGGGGAAAACCTCTGAATGGAAACAACTTTTGTTAAGAAACAACCCTGAAGAATTGGATAAAAGTCCAGAATTCTGTTTCCCACAGTAGGATAGCTAGACGGGACCTTTTGTTGTTGTTACCAAATAGGACAACATAAAAATGCAACATTTTCTCATGTTGATGTGCCGGCAAACAAAATGGGGGTGGGATGGTGTTTCAACTTGACCAGACATACTTGTCAATCCCCATTCCCTGGTGAGCATCCCAAAGAATGGCCATGGATTCAGCTGTTGGTGGTGCAGATCTCAGAAGGGGTGACGGGCATAAGCTGTGCCTGTTGGCCCCCAGCAGTGCTGTCAGTAGCTTGGGTGGGAAAATGACCCTGAGGGCCAAGCAAAATGTGTCACTGTCATTATAAATGCCTGGGAGGTTCCCTACCCCGATCTAAGTGCTCGGGAGCAGATAAGGAAGGTAATGGCTCTTCTGTGTGCCCCCTTACACCTGGCAGTCAGAGGTATACCACCTCTGACCAATGGGGGGGGGGAATTAGGTAGCTGTGTCAGTCCATGGAAGGGAAAATCCACATTTTCAGTTGTTGTTTGGATCAACCAAAATACTGAGCACAAGCTTTTGAGTTCCCCAGCTGGACATTAGCAAGACTGGAAAGGGGATAGGGGAAAAGATTGTAAGAATGTGGTATAAGAGGCCAAAAGTTTGTGGTTTGTAGCTTTCTTTAAAATGGGAAGGAGGAACTGAACCTTCAACCCAATTGGGGTTCAACAAACTATGGGAATACCTGATTATGGACAGAATTTCGGACCCTATATATTGAATTGCTTTGACTGTTTACTTGTTCATTTTTACTGTATCTTTGAATGTTGATTATTATTACTAATTTTATTGTTTGTTCATGTATATTTTGATATATCAATAAAATGTGTATTAAAAAAAA
Organism: Lepidodactylus listeri; assembly: GCA_029233225.1. Lineage (NCBI taxonomy): Eukaryota > Metazoa > Chordata > Lepidosauria > Squamata > Gekkonidae > Lepidodactylus > Lepidodactylus listeri. The sequence goes on from JARCFY010000013.1 coordinate 42,496,105, forward strand.
CCCAGGATGGATGCAAGGGAGATGCTAAAGTCCAACCTTGTCCAGAGCCTTCTTCAGTGGCCTAACATCTCTGTGTATGCTAATGTTGCAGACTTGGCCAGAGACAGAATAACTGGTGAGAGACATTGCCTTCTTTGTGGGTTGACTCAGAATTATATACAGGCCTGATTTTCACATGGAGTCTCCCCTTACATTGCAAGACTACAAACCTACTTGGCCCTTAATTGTTGTAAATGCTTTTAAGTGTGTGCTGTTTGTTTTTAGGCCACTGAAGAAGGCGCTGTGAGCCGAAACACTTCTGGTCCAGTGGCTTTTAATGAGATATTTACATATATCATTCATGGTCAGTTGAAGTGCAAGTTCTATAGGTTGGATTTTGACATTTCTTTCGTATCTATCTTGTTTTTAATTGATAATTGTTTACACTGTGTAATAAATACTTTGCTGTATTTTTGAGTTTGTTATACTCAACCTTCTGAGTACCCACCTTGTAGCTGTGGTTGGGTTTCTTCCCCTTTTGCTTTTTCTGCAAAATAATAAAGTCACTTCACAGTTTAAAAGAATGGGAAGGAGGAAGGGTGGCAGAAAGACGTACAGTGCAGTCCTAGACCAAATTACTCCTGCCTATTGATTTCAAAGAGCATGGAGCAAATCTGCATAGGATTGCACTGTTAGATGGCCTGGTATTGGGTGCAAACAGATTTCAGGATGCAGCAGAGGCTACTAGGATAGAAAAGGGCAGGGAGTGGGGTTTTTTCCCCTTTGATAATTTAAAATATAGAGCCAGACAGATCCAGATATTCCATCTTTTGCACAACCAGTTGGTATACAGGAGCCCTCTTCGCCTTTGCTTTTGGTGAGCCCGCATAATCTGTTCTGAGGACCTCTAGATTGAGGCTGGGGCCCAAATCTGGTCTGGGACTCCTCATACCTCCTCTCTCCATCCGAGACGTGGTGGTGGCTTGACAGTGCAAGTACAGGTAGTTTTTTGTACCTCACAGTTTGTGATGTGACAGCACCTGAGCCGAAGTTCTGCCTTAGTGTGAAGATCAATGTCCCAAGTCCTGGTTGGAACGAAAGTGAACTATCTCTTTTTCACTGTGATTTTCAAACACTTTTTTGCATGTGTGGTCAGTCCAGAACACAATTGATCTTGGTGGCTTTTGCGTATCAGCCACTGAGAATAAGCAATCCAGTTACCCAGAGCTCCAGAAAACTTACTTTGAAATATATCATTTCACCATCACTTATGACAGCCTGGCCCATAAACTGTCAGGGTTGGGACATATGAGCACAGATGTATGCTGCCTGGCTTAAACCCTGGGTCACAGACTTACAGCCCCATCCTAGGTCTTTCAAGCCAGGGGCAATTTTACTCAATGATTTTGTCTTACAAGCAAAGTCTTAAAGGAGACCGGAGGATGCCTGCATTCCTCCAAGTGAATCAAACTTTTCTAAAGATCCCCAGTTTGCATTTTCATATATATAAACATTTCTTGGAGAGGCTCAAAGTCAAGGTAGGTATGAAGTGATTCTATACATGGATCTGCTCCTAAATATATAAAGCAACAGAAAGGGAAATGATTGAAAATGCAACTTGGGGACCCATGCTTCTCCCTCGGTATTTAAAACTATTATATGGGAGTGATCATAAGTAGGTCTAGTCAGATGCAGTGTTCCCTCTAAGCTGAGTTAGTGTGAGCTAGCTCACCGTTTTTTAGCCTCCGGCTCACACATTTTTACCTTAACTCAGAAAGGATGGCTCTAAAGTAAACTAATTTATGCAGGAGCTGAATTGCTTGCTCGCAGCTTTATTGCCAGTAGCTCACAAAGCAGAATGTTTGCTCACAAGACCCCACAGCTTAGAGGGAGCATTCAGAATTGAATCCCATGTTATTCAGTGGGGCTTACTTCCAGGGAAACTTTTTAACCATGTTCACCTTGGTGGCAGAATATATGCAGAAGTAAAGCCCGCAAGAAGGTTCTAAAAGCAATTAGGGTCAAGGCTTCTTTCCCCTTTTCCTATGCTTTTCTGTTTTATAAGGCATCGCCAGGACCAGAGTTAGATCCTGACACCATCATGCCTCATTGTGTCTTTCAGACTGTAGAACTCCCACTGGATGGGGAGAAAAGTATAGAATCTGCAAACACACCAGCACGATACAGGCTAATATTTAGGGTAGTGAGTTTGGAGTGGGGGGTGGGTTTAAGCCGGTGACAGTGAAATTTTTTCAGCTGAAGTCTGTACTTTTATTTTTAAAATAACTGGTTCAGCTTCCAATATAAGGGAAAACGGGCTTTCTATTTGCAGGGAGGAACTTGCAATGCGGCTAGACCTCACAGAAGCCCGAGTTCAAGTAAGTGATGGCCTCTTTACTATTTAATGGGGATACTACTCTAGGTATATCTTTGTCCACTTTTGAACTGCAGAAAGCAGAAAATGAAACATCCCAAACTAAACACAGTATAAATCCACACACACACACTTCAGATGGAATTGTGGAGAGAGCTAAAGAAGTATTTAAGTAGGTACAACAAACATTCATCCATCCCTTTAAATCTGTTAATCCTTATTTCCTGTTATATCATTATCCATGAGGCTTTCCTTCTCCAGTTCTCACTCAGTGGTGCCAGGAAATCTCCTGTTCTCTAAAATGACTGCCCTCGTTTTCCCTTATACCTGAAACCCCTTTCCTGAATAGCTCTATAGTACTGCCTCTACTTTCCTTAATATCCCTATGCAAAACCCATCTTTTCCAGCTTAACTTTCCCATTCTCTTTTTCCAATTAAAACTACACCTAAATCCAAATGTAGTCCATATGATTGAATTTCTGCATTTGTCCCATTTTGTCTCCCCTCTTGTCTAGACATTAGATTGTACAGTTCATGAAATAAGCAGCTCTTTTATTGATGAAGTCATTCTGTGAAGCAACATGTAGTACTGATTCAGTTATTCCACTTAAGTTTGTCTCTCACTGTTTCAGTACTATCTTTGCACATTTCTCTCTATATAAGCCTGTGAGCTAAAATAATGCCATGATATAATACTGCATAACTCAGTACATTTAATGCCACAACCCAAAGAAACAGCAGAGAAATGCTAGGTTCTGGGATTGTAAAAAAAAAATATATAGTATTTCTGCTATGGCAAGGTGTCTGTTGTGACTATCTGAAACCCATGGATTCCACTTTGCATTGATCAGAGCATTAAGGAGGGACAGAGTATGTTTGTAGGTAGCATGAGAAACTCCAGTCTGTAGTATATCAAAGGGGCAAAGAGAAAGAGCTGTGATTTGGAAGACTCCTGATTCAGACCTTGCTTTTGCGATGAGCTTGCTAGGTGGCCTTACGCAAGCTATGCACTTCTGCAGTCTCTCTTAGCCTCAGCCCCCATTCATTTGCAATACAGGGATAATAATACAGACCTACCTTATAAGGCCGATGTAAGCATTACAATGTGATAAATGTGTGTGAAGTATTTTGAACATGAAAAGCACCATGGAAATGCTAAATTATTTCTGCAAGCATCTTAAAATTTCTCAGGCTGTTAAAAATGCAGAAGTTTTAGAAAGTTGCATTTGAAAATCTAGTGCCGATGCATTTGTGATAACATAGAATTATAAGAAGAGCAGCTAGGAAATAGGTGGATAAAAGACCCAGTGATAGTGGCTGGAAAGAACACAGGAAACACTTCTATATATACTAGAAAACTCATATCTTAATTGGGTACTAGCTTTCAAAATGGGGGGGGGGGAGGGGGGACCTGATTGGCACACTGTGGCATTTTTATTTTTGAAGTGGGTTGCAACCTGAACTGACATGGGTTTCATCACTTGTATCATGACAGTCTTTCAGAGACTGAAAAGCAGGAAGGAAAAACAATAGATCTTTTAAACAAGTGGATAAGTAAAAGTAATACAAATGCAGTGTTCATTAGTTCAGTCACAAAATTGAGCTCTAGGAGAGAAGCCCATTTTAAAATATAATTAATGGGGTTTAATCCATGATAAAGCTTTCATAAGAGGAACAGTAACTTGTCTTGTGAATTTCACAAGGCTGTATGGGCGACTGCTAGCTTAATGTAGCATGATGTATTTTCAGCATTCTACGTTCCGCTCTGTAGACTTCAGAAGAATGGTCTATCATTATTAAGCTTTCCCCATTTTTCCCCAACCTTTTTTTTTTTTAAGGTTTGGTTTCAGAACCGAAGGGCGAAGTGGAGGAAGCGAGAGAAAACGGAACTCTTAGGCAGCATGCCCGGGATCTCCCTGACGCATCCTTTGGGCCTGTACTTGGATGTTCCGCTGAGTCAGACTCCTCTCTTGGACCCCACATGGCGATCCATGCCAATTTCCACCATGGCTGTGCCATCAATGGCACCAGCCTTCAGCCCTACAGCAATGACACCGTTCGGGCTTGGCAGCCTAACCTGGACATCCCTTTTCCGAAATCCAGTTTTAAGCCCTCAGCTTGGAAGGTAAATACAAAGACTGTGTATTGAGTTATAACACAAGGACACATGTTTTATCAACCTAATTCTATGCATATAAGTGTATAAGTCCCTTGATTTTAATGGGCATCCAGCTGTGCTTAGAATGGGACTTGTTGGTTTTTCTTATTGATCTGCTGTCTGGAATCAATTGGTTGGCTCCAGCAGAAAATTTCTGCTGACAGAAAGGGAGGCAATTTTCACCAGTTTCCCCCTTCTTGTTATTTGTGCTGGTCCTCTGAGCTTTAGGAGCAGCAGAGGAGTCTCACTGTGCTAACAGAAATCCCTTCCATCAGCTGGTGGGAGAGTAAGTACACAACAAGGAAAATAAGTATATTATGAAAACACCCCTTCAGAATTTCTGTTCATCATTAAAGGGAAGATCATTTACACTCTAAAGAGCTAGCTCCTGGTCAGTCCTAATGCTTGACTACTCAAGAGTAAGTTCCATTGTGCTCGGTGGGCTTGCAGCTGTATACTCATGCTGTATGGTGAACTACTTTGAAACTCCCCTTGGTATTAAAAGTAGTTTGCTATGCAACTTGCTGTTACAGCCAGAAGCCCTGTTGAGTTCACATCACTGGTTTTATCCTTCTTTGGACTGTGTCTCTAATTTGTTAATTAATAAAAGCTTTGGGTATGAAGCAGTCAAAGGATAAGCACTTGAAAGTCCCATTGAGAGCTAAATCTCTCCTAGTGAAACTTAGCAGGGCAATCCTATGCAGAGTTAGTACAGCCATGATTTCGATGGGCTTAGATTGGAGTCACTCTGCATAGGATTGCAGTGGAAAAGGGTTGCAGATGTGCATCTATGGTAAATTGTTTAATCAAAAGGCACAATCAGCCTTGTGTTGTTTTCCCTTGGGGCATTTCTTCTTCTCTTGCAATGGAAGAAAAAGAGAAAATAAGATGCATAATTAAGGTGACACTCTCCTTCTTAAGACAAGGAGGATTTGGCCTTAAGAGTAACTGCAAATGTTTTATGTAGCTGTAACCAATTATTCAAGCAAAACATGTTTGAGTGTTGGATGCAACTCAGATATTAAAAGCCAAATAGATCATAACAAATCACTTAACACCTTTGGAATTGGCCACTAGTTTGGTTGTCACATCCTGTGGTGTTGTGTGACCTGTGTTCACTTTGCGTTACTGGGGTCAAGCAGCTTGTGTGCATTTGTGCTGCTGTTTTTGGCTCTGTTTGTGTGGATATGAGGGTTGGGTAAAACAGCTTTCACTTCCTGATGGTGACATGGTGTGTTGTGGGTGGGTATAAAGCAATTGTGCATTATATTATACCTGAACATGGGGTGTTGGGAGGTTTGGGTTGAAGGGGTGTTATGTTTCATGATGCTCAGAAGAAAGGTGGGCATATAAATATTTTAAATTAAAATAGAATGTTAGAGGCCTGGACTGTAACTTAACTGAGACTGCAGTCCTAAGAATATTTTCCTGGGAGTAAGCCCTATTTAATAAAATGGGGCTTACTCCTTAGTAGACCCATAATAAAGCCTCCTTCTTACTGTTGCAATATGAGGACTGCTATCAAAGTACCCACTGAGTGAGGTGGTTTGGAAGAAGAGATCAACCAGCATGGAGCACTTAAGGAAAGTGGGGATGGAAGCAGACACAACTTGTGTTTGATGAGCAGAGGTGCTTGGGAGAATCCAAAGCAAGCCCCATTCCCAACCATGTTTTAGGATTTTTTGTTTGTTTTATCATGTGCAGCATCCACACATCATAGGATACTGCACTGTTCATTGCACTATAGCAGTTGTTTGTAACTGGATTCTGTTGTATGGACAGCAAGGCAGCCCAGTTGCAAACGATTGCTGTAGCTTAATAGCAGTGAAATCCAGTGACACGTGGATGCAGGTCTGGTTTCATATTCCATTTATTTACCTGAAATTGGATTTTGTTCATTTACTGTAAGCTGGCTCCCAGAGCACCTCACAAAATCATTTAGGGGGGAAACTAAAATATTAATAAAACTTAAAATATTTCCTAAACAAACACAATAATTTTTAAAAACTATACCTAGAAATAGTAAAACTAGTTCTTAGCATCAAGAAAACATCAAAACTATCAATCACAGTCATTAAAGCTAACAAATCCACAGCATTAAGACAGAAATAAAACCAGAAATGGTAACTGAATAAAAGAACATTCCAAGGGGTTTGTTGGGGGGAGTGAAGAAGTGCAGAGAAAAGGAAATCTTACCTAAAAGCCTGTAAGACTAAGTCCTCACCTGACCGAGGAAGGATAGCAAACCTGGAGCCAGGCAGGATCTGGGGGAGGGAATACCAGTGCTGGGGTGCCACAACTGAAAAGGCTGTACTCCTAGTTATCGTATGCCTCACCTCCACAAGAGAAAGGAGATGGGCCTCAGAAGATTGTCTGTGGCCGAGCAGGAATGTATGTAAGTAGATGGTAGAGTAGATCTCTTGATATCCTAGCCCCTTAAGACATTTAATTATTTAGGACTTTACAATTAATAACCAGCACTTTGAATTGAGCCAGGAGGAAAATGGGCAGGAGTCTACAATTACATGTAACCTTGTTTAGTCGTCATTTATGAGGCAAGTATACATTGGTCTGCTACAGCAGATTGAAGGGGTGTTTTTAAAGAGGAGTTAGAAAGCAGTGTGCTTTCAACCAGACCCAAATGGGGAAGCCATCTTCTGCTGGAAAAGCTGGGAAATTAGAAGAAGAGGAGGAGGAGAAATTGGATTTATACCCTGCTCTTCACTTGGAGTCTCGGAGTGGCTTACAAACTCCTCTCCCTTCCCCTCCCAACAACAGACACCCTGTGAGGTAGGCAGGGCTGAGAGAGCTCTGAGAGAGCTGCTTGTGAGAGAACAGCTCTGACTTGCCCAAGGTCATGCAGTAGCTGCATGTGGAGGAGTAAGGAATTAAACCTGGTTCTCCCAGATTAGAGTCCATGCACTTAAGCACTACACCAAACTGGCTCTTTAAACAGTATATCAAAATATATCAAATATATGCCCAATGTCACAAGACTAAACCTTACTTAACTCTATCTTCTGTCTCTGTTTACATTTTCTAAGGGCAGGGTCCTGGCTCTGGCACTGTATAAGCCATTAGACATGACTATCATCATGTTGGTGGTAATAGTTAAAACTGTTGTGGCAAAGTAAGATATCTAATGAAAAGATATTCGTAGTAGTAACAAATGTCAAGCCCCAAAGCAGCCCGGTACCCTCTGCCTCAGAGTACCTTTCCTTAAATGAACTCTCTGGCCTGTTAAAGTTCAGCAGGAAGGGTCTTTCTCAAATTCTGTTGGTGAACAAGATGTGCTTGGCAGTAGGAAGTCATGAAGGGCCTTGTTTGTTTTAGCCCCTAAGGGAGCTGCATCTCTGCCTTAACTAAGATCTAGTAACCACTGTCAAGTAGGGCTGCCAGGGACTGAGGGGCATAGGGTTGCCAGCTCCAAGTTGGGAAGCTCCTAGAGATTTGGAGGTACAGCCTGGGGAGAACAGGAACCTCAAAGGGGCACAATGCCAGAGAGTCCGCCCTCCAATGCATCCATTTTCTCCAGGGGAACTGATCTCTGTAGTCTGGAGATGAGCTGTGATTCCAGGGGATCCCCAGGTCCCACCTGGAGGCTGGCATCTCTATGTGTAAAAAAACAAACTAGGATCACAATGTAAAAGCCTAATAACACATAATCACTGTGTTAATGAAAATACAAATGGCCCTTGCAATATTACAACTAATTATGTGATGCTGTATCACAAAAAATCCCATCCTTGTGATACTGTAGAACAGCTTCTGTAAGTAAGTTATGATACGTTGACGAGCATCTAGATGTAAGCATGTTTCATAGTTGATCTTCCTCAGAATTTATTCATAGTAGAAATCATCTACCTAAAATTAACCATAATCATTTTAACACAAAGGACACCATGCAGCTAGATGGAATAAAGGAGCATACGCATATGCGTTATAAAGGAGCATACGCATATTTAAACTTGCCTCTTTTTTACAACTCGGCTTTTACACAAGAAACAAGCCAGTCCAGGAACGGCTTCTGTAGGGTCACTTTGTAATGTATCTATATCGCATTTGTGATAGGCTGCATTTTAAGATATTGTTATATTGGATTATTAAGAGTCCCATTTAAAATGTATTATTTGAGATAATGCTATAGGCACTGTGTTTTATTAGCTTTACAATAACGTTGATCGTGGTTATAATTGTGATCTGTGCATTCAAGGATATGGTAATTTCACACGCAGCTGCATGGAATTATCAGAGATAGTTTTTCTTAAGATGGATATGTTGCCACTTGCCAGCATGTTTAGAGAGCATTTTGCAGGTGGGTATTAGAGCAGAAGGCTTTGCGCCTCATTGTTAATGGACTGGCTTGCTTCGTGTGTAAAAGTTGAGTTGTAAATAAGAGGTAAGTTTAAATAACACAGTATATGCTCCTTTATAACACCAGGATTCCATTTAGCTGCATGGTGTCCTTTGTGTTATAATGATCATGGTTAATTTTAGGGAGATAACTTCTGAGGAAGATCTACTATGAATAACTTCTGAGGAAGATCAGCTACGAAACAGGTTTACATCTAGATGCTCATCAGCTTACTACAACTTATTACTGAAGCTGTTCTACAGTATCACAAGGATGGGACTTTTCTTTATTTGGTGATACAGCATCACATCGTTAGTTGTGATATTTTCCTGTTATCTATGTAATATGTAAGGACCGTCTGTATTTTCAGTAACTGTAAAATACAGTTGCCATAAATCACAGTGATTGTTTATTAGACTCCTACTATAAAGCCATTCTTTTTAAACATGTTTCTGAAGAGTGAGGTGCCAAGGGGATTGACCGCTTTTATCAGTTAACTGGCTTAGATTCAGATTGTATCTCTGCCAGGAACTCTTTAGGAGACCATAGGAAGGCTATTTGTTCATATTGGAGAGGGGGGAATAATATTGGCCTGTCCTGCAGCAATAGGATGTATATGAAGGAATTTGGACCTAGAATGCCAGATTGCAATCTTAATGTTACTGCTGATGAGTGCTGATTTCTTACATTTAGTTCATTTAGATTCACCGACCGTATGATAGTTACTCCTCCCCCTAGATAAGGGGCATCATCTTATGCTCTCTGTCATGTGCTGTCGTGTGGAATTGAAAATAGTATTGCAAGAGTTGTTTTAATAGTTTTAAATGATGAATATTGTTGTCTGCTCTTAGCCCTGTTGTATAGGGAAGGGTGGGCTATAAATATGATAAATGAATTTGTTCTAACTTGATATATTAGTTTTTAAAATTTTGTTTGTGAGCTACCTCTAGAGGGCTGTGATAGAAATCCTTTTAAGGAGAAGAAGAAGAAGAAAACATGGAGCAAGTCCTGACTCTTCTCTTCTTTGTCTCACGAGGAAGCAAATATTGTTCCCTGAAGTAATTGATCTTGACCTTCCTTTTCTCTCACAATGAATATAGGTTCCTCAGCGCTCTAAACCCTCTTGTGACAACCACTTCCGTCCTAATGAAAGCTCCTGGCCCCTCAGCAGACCCCATTGCGACGGCCTTCGCTGACCCAGTAGCAGCTGAAAGGAAAACCTCTAGTATTGCAGACCTGAGACTTAAAGCAAAAGAACATTCTGCACAGATCCCTCAGCTGAACCGTGTAGCCACTCTAACAAGTGCTAGTAAAGATCTTTAACCATTTCTCTATATGGGGGGTGCAGGAAGAGACCTGAGAAGTAATATCTCCCATAAATGGACGCAACTGCAGAGGATGCTAAGAAAACAGAAAAGCAGACTGCCAAACTGAGTGCCCTCCTCGGCAGAGGAGTGCTGAAGTTTTGTACAAGCATATACACTTCATCTGTTTCCATATCCTATATGTGTGTATCTGTGTGTGAAACATTCTGTGTTTTTAAAAAATGACAGCTATATCAACAGGTAAGCTTGTAGCAATGGGGATGTTTTATGGGGAGGGCTTTTATTGAAAGTTTCAGAGTTTCTGTAAGCAGCCATGAAACTGCACCTACATAGCAGAGGGAACCAGTGTTCCTTCTAAGCTGAGTTAGTGTGAGCTAGCTCATAGTTTTTTAGCCTCTGGCTCAGACATTTTTGTCTTGGCTCAGGAAGGATGGGCTCCAGAGCAAACTAATTTATGCAGTCTCCAAATTGCTCGCTCACAACTTTAATGCCAGTAGCTCTCACAAAGTAGAATTTTTGCTCACAAGACTCCTCAGCTTAGAGGGAGCATTGGAGGGGACTGAGGCACCCTTGCTGGAAAAGAAATTCCACTGAACTTAACATATGAAGCTGCCTTGAACTGAATCAAGACCGTTGCTTCATCTAGCTCAGTATTGTCAGCTTTGCAGCATCTCGGTCAGAGAGCAAACATGGATAGGGGTTATGTTGTGAGCTGTATCTCAGGGTTCCCAGTTCATCTGTCATGTGCTGTCAACTCACCGGGTAGCCCCTCTTTTTTGAACCTCAGACTCTGGCCCCATCTGGGGAAAGGAGAGACCATGGCTCAGTGGCAGAACATCTGCTCTGAATACAGAAGTTCCCAGTTTCAATTCTTCAAAAGGTTCAGGTAACAGGCATCATCAAGCAAAAGGTAGGCTGTGACCAAGAAATCTGAAGGAGATGGGGACTGGAAAGGGCAGCCATGGAGAAGCTAGAAAAGATTCCTAAGTGTAAGGATGTGTCACTGGTGACCAAGATTAAGTTAATTCATGCCATAGTAATCTCCATTACTATGCATGGGTGTGAAAGTTGGGCAATGAAGAAAGCTGAAATGAAGAAAATGGATTCATCTGAAATCCAATGTTGGAGGAGAGTTTTACGGATACGGTGGACTGCCAAAAAGACAAATAAGTGGCTTCTAGGTCAAATCAAGTTTGAACTCTGTAGATGCTAAAATGCCTAAACTGAGGGTATCGTAGTTTGGTCACATTATGAGAAGACAACAGTCACAGGAAATAATGCTAGAAAAAGTTGAAAGCACCAGGAAAAGACCCATCGTGAGAAGAGCTGACCCCAAGGAAACCATGGCCCTTAGTTTTCAAGACCTGAGCAAGGCAGATCATGAGAGGGAGGGCAGGAAAGGTGGTATCGGTGCTTAGTTCTTGTGGCCCTTTTTTTACACGCCCAGGGAAATGCTGATTGCCACTTTGGGGTCAGAAAGTAATTTTTCTCCAGGCCATTTTGGCCGGGGATCCTGGAGGTTTTTTGTCATCTGGGCATGAAACAGGGATCGCTGCGGGTGCGGGGGGGGAGGTATTTGTGAATTTCCTGCATTGTGCAGGTGGTTGGACTAGATGACTCTTGAGGCCCCTTCCAATTCTATGATTCTAAGGCTGCTAAAGATAGGACGTTCTGAGGGTCATTACTTCAGAGTCACCGTAAGTCAGAGGCGATTGACAGCACTTTTCATTTAACACGCATACAATATTTGATGTGCAAGACCACGGCCCTGGAGAACTGCCAGTCTCAGTCGACAGTGGTGAACTTGATGGATCAGTGATCTGATTCAGTATAAGGCAGCATCTCATGTTCGTCAGCTGAATAATCCCAGCCTGCTTTACAGATCCATTGCAAGAATTCCTAAAATGATGTGAAGCACTTTCTGTATTCAAAGTGCTATAAAAGTATTTCTGTTACAGGAATTCAGAATGGTTTGCTTGATGGTCAGGTTCATACTGGAATGCCAGGAAACCTTCACTAAGTCTTAAGGAGGCCGTGGCTGTACCGCTCTTGAAAAAACCATCGTTGGATCCTTTGGATCCAGCCAATTAGTGCCCAGTTTCAAACTTATCATTTCTGGGTAAGATGACTGAGAGAGCGGTAGCTGAGCAGCTCCAGGGTTTCCTGGATGACACATCAGCATTAGATGTTTCAGTCTGGCTTCCATCCCAGCCATGGGGTGGAGACTGCTGGTCACCCTGACAGATGATCTCCATAGACCAGGGGTGGGCAAATAGCGGCCCGAGGGCCACATGCGGCCCGCCACAGAGTTTTTTGCGGCCCGCCAAGACAGTCAGCCACGAGGTTTCTCAACAAGCAATCTCACTCCTGATTTCAAAAAAATTGTAGAAAAGTGTGATAGGGTACATTTGTCTCATTAAACTGATTCTAAAATTAAATGTGCTTGCAGCTATAGATGATATGAAATTAGCACAATAAAAGTAAATTGAATAAAATTACCACTATTTTATTTAATTTATATTTATTGATTTTTATGATACAATTTATACCTTTTCTGAAATGCAAAGTTAACTAATGAATGCAATCATGTTAAAAGGTGCGGCCCTCCGCTAACCTCCGCTCCCACAAAGTGGCCCCCGAGCCAAAACAATTGCCCACCCCTGCCATAGACAGCTGGATCAAGGCGGTTCAGCGCTGCTGCTGTTGCTTGATCTCACAGCAGCGTTTGACACAGTGAATTATGATCTTCTGACTCGCCCCAATGTTATTTAACATCTATATGCATGCCCTTGCTCAGCTGGCAAGGAGTTTTGGGCTTGGGTGTCATCAGTATGCCGGTAACACCCAGCTGTATCTGTTGCTGGATGGATGGACGGCCAGTGCCCCATAAAATCTGGCTGAGGGATTGGAGGCCATGGTGGGATGGCTAAAAAAGAGGTTTAGACTGAATCCGTCGAAGATGGAAGTACTGTGCCGGGTGGGGGGCTTCAGGTTTGGAGTGCAGGCTTCCTACTCTTGATGGGGCACCACTGACACCGGTGCCGTCCTTCAAGAGCTTGGGCATGACTTTAGATACCTCCTTGTCAATGGAGGTCCAAGTCATGTATGTTACCAGGCTGGCGGTTTTCCCCCTTTGCCAAGCTTGGCAACTGGCTCCTTTCTTTGTCACGCCCTGACCTAGCCACAGTAATCCATGCAACAGTTATCTCCAGATTAGACTACTGTAACTCACTCTATGCTGGCCCACCCTTGAGACTGATCCAAAAACTTGAGCTGATCCAGAATGAGGTGGCATGAGTCTGACCTTTAAGTCCTTAAGTGGGACCAATGTATCTGCAGGACCGCTTCCTCTACTATGTCCCTGGGAGAGCTTTGTGCTCCGCTGATAACAACTTGATGGTGATTGCCCTAGGAGTGTCTGGCTGTCCTTGACCAGGGCCAGGGTCTTTTCGGTCCTCCTGACCCCAACCTGGTGGAACTCTCTGCCAAATGACACCTAGTGCAGCTCCGCAGGGCCTGTAAGGCAGAGATGTTCCACCAGGCTTTTGGTTGAGGGCAGCAACGGTTGTTCGCATTGCAGTTGCCACCATGGATCTTTTTATTTTGGTTTTCGTTCTCATCAAACTGTATATGAAAATTTTTAAATTTGTATCTTTTATGGCATTATGCCCCTTGTACATCTCCCAGAGCCCAGTACAAGCTGGGATAGGGTGATTAACAAATCAAATAAATAAACTGGCTGAGGAGTCTGGACCAGAAGTGTGATAAACTTTGAACTTAAGGTTTTTACTTCAAGATCCAGTTTTGTACAAAATGTATCATATTTCAGACCCAAAATAAATGTTTGCTTCCTGAGTTAATGAGAGTAAAAAAACCTCAAGGCTTCAGCCATCAACTGCTTTGCAAACTAATCTCTCCGTCATTTAAGAGTAAATGCGTTTAATCCAAGAACTATTGTCAATGTGATCGTTCCACCCAGAGCAGACAGATGGGCTGTTTAATGAGTCTTGGTGATCATCAAAGCTTGTAAATAGTTACGTGTCTGGGGCAAACAGAAATTGCTAATTGGGCAACCAGGAAAAAAAAACTTTACAAGGGTCGGGTGTGTTTGGCTTTTTCTTTGGGGTTTTTTAAACCATTTGCAGCAGATAAAAGGTTTTGTGGACTTATGTATTTTGGGAATTTATTTGCAAGGCTGGAAGCAGAAGGTGGGTCTTCATTTATTCTCAGTTGTCCACTTCCTCTTCGGAGGGTGAGAGACCCTTGGATACTGGTAAAAAGGGAATCTGTGTGACACTGCTGTATGGAAATGCTCCATTGTGTCCAATAACGTCTCCCTAGCCATGAGATGGCTTGTCAGTGCTTTTTAGCATAGACCAGTGCTGGAGCACCTACATGTGATCCTTTAAATAACAGATACTGGTTATGGAACCAGTACCCCTGGGACTTCTATGTGTTGGAGAAATGAGCATGTAATGCAAGGCCTGAGAAATTCAGTCATTATAGGGTTAACTATGCAACTTGTTTGTTTACCTATGTTAGCCTGGAAGCAATACCTGGCAGCTGGCCAATTAACTGTAGACCCGGGAAAACTGAAGGTGTACTGTCTTGCTAATTGGTCAGTGATATCAGGTGTTTCCTTTCAGGGGTCAAGAAGAAGGAGAGATCCTCCATTGCAATCACTCACTCTCTAGCAGTATGTCTTAGTGTGAAGACGGAGCACAATGCAGCTCCTTAGAAAGCATGTTTTGTTTATTTGTAGCTAATCCCGTTTACCTTTTCCCTTTAGTAATAAACTTCTTTTAAACTAAAAGAAGCAATCTCTTCTTTCCAGAAAAGCAAGATTCATTACTCTGATTTTTCTGATTATTGGACAAAAGTCCTAACACTATGGACACATCCTGAGCTTTACCACTAAGCTTCCACCCTTCATCACAGACTCCAGTCCTTTTGGTGCAAGATGACAGACAATGTTCATTACAGTGTTCTCAAATTCACTATTGCCATGCTGGAAAAAATCCATTCTATTTGATTGCCCAGATACTTTTTCCCAAAAAGGATGATGCTACTGAATTTAAATACAAATGCTTTCCTATATGTTTGAAACATTCTTTAAGTCAGGAGAAGCTAGACGGAGGTAAAATAGGGGAGAGGGTTTTATTATTTAATATTATTTAGATCGCTACAGGTAGTTTCTGCGCACTACAGGCAGAACAACACTGGGTTATTGCGTGGGCACCACATCATCAAATACCTGTTTAAGAAGGTAATGATGTCAAAGCTTCATGTTTGAGAAAAGGGGATAATCTCAAAACTCCTGGTATAAATAGGACTATTTGGATCCCACCCCCAGCTTGAAAGTAAGGTTATAAACCTCCAGGTGATGCCTGGTGTTCTCCTGGAATTCCAACTGCTCTCTGGAGATTAATTCCCCTGGAGAACAGAACCACTTTGGAGGCCAGTCTCTATGGCATCACGACCCCACTGAGCTCCCTCAAGTACCACCTCCAAATTGCTAAAGAATTTTCCAAGCTGGCATTGGCAGCCCTATTTGGAAGCACCCAATTATTGCCCAGGGACAACAGATAATAATGACAATAGATACCTGTTCTTCATTTTGTGATGTAGCTAGACCCACACTAGTCTACAAACAACTCTAATAAGTAAACAGGCCATGCAAATGTTATGCCCACTGTATGGAAATCTTGCAAAACCATTCCATGTGGCAGCAGCCTTCATGGAGTCAACTGTTAAGCATTACCATATGTAGTAGCAAATAGATCCATGTAACAACAAGGTCTCAGTTAATTACCCTTAGTTCTCCACAATTAAGGATACAGTTACACATCTGTCTCCAATTTTAACATATTGATTTGCTTCTCTGTTCCCCCCCCCAAATTAAATCCAAACAATGATGACCTTATAAACTTAGCTTGTTATTCCTGTTTGCATCTGTTAAAACTTCTTCATTACGTTGTATGCTAATTTGCTATTCAACCTCTGTATTATATGTATAAACTAATAAATTCCATTTCATTGTATTTGAGGAAGTGTGTTTGCTCATGAAAGCTCATACCTTGAGTAAAATTTTGTTGGTCTTAAAGGTGCCACTAGACTCTATAGTAGCAAATACTGAAAGGGGAAATATACGGAGCACTGCTTCAAGGGTGCTTTTTGTTGTTGTTTAGCCTTCACAGCTGTAATCCTCTACCTGGTTGGTGCCCTCATTTTTAAAGTCACTGGGCAGTGAGTCTTGACACTGGTCCTTCTATGGACTCCATCTTGGGATATTCACAACAAAACTCAACAAGCCATTCAAAAACAAGCCAGGACATAAACACAGCGTAAAAAACCACTGATCAGCCTAAAATTATATTCATAAAATGGCCCTAAAACTAGAAGCAGACCACAGAACAGCTAAAAAAAAAAGTTGGGAAGTCCCTTGGGAGGAGCTAAGCAAGCCTCAAGAGGAAATGCACTCCAAAGGTGAGGTGCTACCACTGAAGAAGCCCTGTCTCCGGTTGCCACCCACCTTATTTCTGTAGGCAAGGACACAAAATGCAAGCCTCAAGCAGAGGACCTTAACCAGTACACTGGACAGTGAGGAAAGAAGGAATCCTTCAAGTCCTTTTCTGCATCCTTCATGGCCTTTCAGTGTTTGTGAATAGACAAGTTGTGATGATCCTCTCTGTGCAGAAAGCTTACCTCCCAGACATAGCTATCACATGACCCAGTTTAGAAACCAGCCTGTGTATACTCACTGTAACTTGGCACACAGAGACATATTTCAACATTTGTTCAGTGACTCATTATGGATGTTTATGAGAAGGCGCTCAGCTCATCACGAAGATGCTAGCCTGGGTAACGATTTCAGCCTCCCATGCACCCTGCATAAGCACAAGGTTAAAAAGACCTTTTAAAAAGCAATTATGGAGTGCTTTAAGAACTCTTCCTTCCAAAGGGCAAATCCACTTCAGGATTAGAATTTCCTTTCATTTTGACAGCACCTGCAGATGGAAAATGGCCAATGGTACACAAAAGTCATAACATTCATTTAGGTATTGCTATGCCACTTTTCTTCTCAATAAAGACCCCAAAGTGGCTTCAAACACTGTTCTTACCTTCTCCATTTTACCTTCAGTACAACCCTCCTGTGAGGTCAATTAGGTTGAGAAAAAACATTTGGCCCAATGTTACCCAGCAAACTTCCATGGCTGAGTGAAGATTTGAACCTGGGTCTCCTAGAGCCTAGGATGGCAAGCTAACCACGACACCATGCCGGCTAGGTATTTCTGTGCTCAGTACAGAGATAACAATGTTTTCCCAACCCCTTTTTTACACACACGAGAGACTGAGAAGAAGAAATGGGCTGAGCCTTCTTTTGGAAAACCAACAAATGTTGATCTGGATTCTCTTTTCCTCTTCTATCATTTCCTAAAAAGGGCAGAGAGTTTTAAGTTTCTATCCTTAATTCAGATATCTTCTTGAGACTGTTCCAACCCTGAGGCCTGTGCACAATGTAAGAGTGCTGCTTGAACTACCTAGATATGCCTCCGTATAAAGCCTTGGAAAGCTGGAAAGTCAAGCCCGAGTAGTTGAGTTCAGACAAACTTTGCAAACACAGGCAAAGATGGGGCTCTCCCCCCACTACTAATGCTCCTGCAACTTAAGGTGACCTATGGGACTGAGTGATCAATACAATTAAAAATCAATTCCCCATGGAAGCGTGTTACCACCCATTGATTGTAGAAATGGGGCCACAGCTCAGTGGCATAGCAGCTGCTTGGTATGCAGCAGGCGCCACTATTCAGTCCTCAGCAACTCCAGTTAAAAGAATCAGATAGAAGGGGATGTGAAAGATGTTTGCCTGAGACCCTGGAGAGCTGCTGCCAGTCAAGAGCAGGTAATACTGAGTTTGATGGTCTATCAAGGTCAGTTTTGTCTTGGTCTGACAGTATAAGACAACTTAATGTGTAAAGGAAACATCACAGATCAATCTACTTTCATACTTCCCAATATCAGTACACAACACAACACTGTCCAATACAGTCAGTCCACACATTTGACGGGGAGTCCCATGAAGCACTGAGTAACCAAATTATGTGCACAAGTGTGTGAAACTGGCTCTTGCGACTGACATTTTGAAAACAAAGCTTTAAATATATTGCCTGAATAAAGACTTCAAAAGAGCACGTGATTTGCATGTACGGGTTGCAGAAAGTATTGAGAACTATTTTTCCTCTCAGGAACAGCCAATGAAGTTGATGAGCAGTAGATTTTAGATGCACAAAAGGAAGTACTACGCTTAAACAGTGATGAAATTTTGAAATTCATTGTCAGCAGGTGCCATGATGGTCACAAGCATGGATGGGACTAAAAGGGGACTGGACGGATTCATAAAGGGTAGGTCCATCAATGGCCGCTAACCATGATGACTAAAGGGAGTCTTCAGATCTAGAGATCACTCAACACCAGTGCTAGGAAGCAATATCAGAAGCCTTGACTTCTGTGCCCCATTTGTTGGCCCTCCAGGGCAACCTGTTGGCCACTGTGTGAAGCAGGACGCTGGACAAGATAGACCACTGTACTGATTCAGCAGAGTTCTTGGACAGTTCCAGGATCTTGGTTAGTTCACTAGGGGAAAGCCCTTTCTCTGCTGATCCCTGCCTCCAGCCAGAGCAGAATAGCCTGACAGTAAAAGATTTCCCGGATCAACCAGCACACCAAGCTTAAATGTTCACAACGTGGTTCTTTGCAGTTCAGAATGTGACTCTTGAGACTGAGCTGAAATTTGCTTAGCTTATTTTCAAACTTATTTTCTAACACAAATTCAATCAATTTTTCAGCACAGTTTTATTTCCAAAAGTTATACTGTGCAAACAAGAGATGTACGGAAAGAGAGATTGCGGGGGGGGGGGGAGTGTGTGCGTGTGTTTTTGAATAATAAGCCAGGTGTTTGAAGAAAAGACAAAAGCAGCAGCACAGTAGGGTGTTCTGACTCACAAATCTGTATTGAGAAAGAAGTATTCATGAAGAAAATTAATTTAAGAAGTATGTAGCTCGGGTTCTGAGCCCGTTAAGTCCTTTTAAAAAACAGATTAGTGATTCAAACTTTTTTTTTTATTCTAGCAATCTCTTAAACAATTAGTGCAGTAATTGGAAAAGGGACTCCAAGATTCAGATACAGATGGAGATAAAAGAGTTCTCCCCAGAGCTTTCTCTCCTTTTTTTTTTTTTTTTTTTTTGGTGGGCTGCAGAGACGCACCTGCCTTTACAATCCATGGGGCCGAAGCGCTGGAGGAGGACACTGAATAGGGACACAAGCGCACCCAAGAGTAATACCAGACAAATTACTTAATTCATGTAAAGCAGCCGTAATTGTATTGATCAGGAATGCGTGAGCAATCCTTTTAGTGCATGTGGCTGTTACATGTAAAGCGACCACCTTGCAGATTGCTTGGTCCAGATTGCATTATCTGTGGAAAAAGAACTGCCTGTGCTCTTAGTTAATAAAGTTTTAGACTCTCAGCTCTTTCAGCTGATACGTAGCCTGGTGTGATCTAGCACAAAGATGGCCAAGCGGTAGATTCACAGATTTGGATGGTGAAGCAAAATCCTTTATTTTTACCCGCACACACACACACACACACACACACACACACACACACACACACCCCTTCTAGACTCTGAGACTTGAAATGTAGCCTCCATATCAAAGCAACACTTTGCAGATGAAAATCAGGACACTTCTGTAACACTTGCCTTCTCGCACCAGTCTTCCACCTCCAATAAAGTTTCTCTGCCTGCCTGCTGTATTCATTGCTCTGCCATAACTGCCTCACCCTAATTTAAAAACAACAATTAGCAATTGTTCTTTGGACTAAAAATATATTAGAAAGACATAATTGTTCCATGATGCATTATCTAATGACAATTCAAAATGCACTGTTATGGCGCAATGGCAGGCTGCATTACATGCTGCCCTAGTGTTGGGAATGCCAGCCTCCAGGTGAGACCTGGGGAGCCCCCAGAATGATAGCTCATATCCAGACTACAGAGATCAGTTCCCCTGGAGAAAAGGGATGGTTCAGAGGGTGGACTCCATAGCACTGTACTCCAGGGAGGAGTTGTACTCCTGACTGTATTTCTACAACAAAAATTCCACATCCTACAGATGGCTTATACCAGAGTTCTTATACCAGAAGGCCTCACCTTCAAATACAAAGATAAGAAAATCAGAATAGACTCTGTTGCAAAAGCTAAAGCATTTTTGGAGCAACTACAGGAAATTGAGAAGCCGGAAGGCCCAGCAGAGGACAACAAGTCAACAGACCATAGTGACATGGGAAGCAAAAAAAAGACTCATCATCTGAATCCAATGGAGAAGAATCAGAATCTGAACTTGGGGTGGCTGCCCCCAAAACTCCCAAGACCAAAGATACCCTCTCAGAAATAAGAAATACTAATTTTAAGCTAGACATTTTTATGTTGTGATCTTTAGTAAATGAAACTGAACTCTTGGACACTCTTTTTGGTTAAAATACCTGCTTTACTACAATATTAATACAGCATAAGGTTTGCTTCATTGTATTTAGGATAACGTAACTGAAACAATAGCTTAAGCAAATGTTTACGTATATGACCATGCTACTTGGGATTTTAGTGGTTTTCTTTTCTTTCTCCCATAGATTTAATATCCTCTCCCTTTTGATTTCTGTAGATTTTAGAATAAAAGCAATAAAAAATTAAAAAATGGTCCTCTGTATCCACCCTCTGTGGCTGTTGGTAGGTTCCTTACATCACAGAAAGATGCATAACTCACTATAGGCCTCAGAGGTTTGTCTGCTACCTCTCCAGATAACCAGAGTTCTTATGGACATCTTTCTCCCTACAGTGTCTTAAGGTTTTCTTCCATTGGGACAATGGAACATATGGGGTAATTGTGAACACATGGGATAATAAATCTTTTCCACCTAAACTACGCCTCATGTACAACCCTAACTTAGCTATTCTAAGCATATGTAGTGAATTGTGGCACCAAGCAGAATCATGACTTATTTATCATGCTTACTTTTTATTCACATCCCACTTTTCTCCCTCACAGAGACCCGAAGTTGCTTATTCCATCGTTCTCCCCATCTCGACTTCATCCACACTACAACCACCCAGTGAGATAGGTTAGGCTGTGACAGGCCTGAGCTCACCCAGAGAAAGGACTGCCAACCTTCAGATGGGGGCTGGAGATCTCCCAGAATTACAACTGATCTCTAGATGACAGATCAGTTCCTGTGGAGAAAATGACTGCTTTGGAAGTTGGTCTCTCATTATAGCCTGCTGAAGTCCACCCCTCCCCAGGCTCCACCCCCAAAATCTCCAGGCATTTCCCAACCCAGAGATGGCAACCCTACAGCTGGAGAGCTTCCCTAGCAGAGCAGGGATTCAAACCTGGTTGTGACAGGTCCTGGTCCACCGCTGTAAACACTAAGCACCATGCCAGCATCAAACTCTGCCACAGTCTATGAACATTTATCATAACATGAGCATAAAGATGATATGTACATAGCTTTTTCCTATGTGATCACCTGTAGGCTCCATGTAATGAATGTCCAGACGCAATGGGTAGGGCTTGCCACCATGATTCCATACTTAGAACACCTAAAAGGGTTCTTTTGACAACAATATTAGATCTTGGAGTGCTTAACTTTGGATGGATTAAATTCCATTGATTTGAATAGGAAAGGGTATAAGTCTCTTCCCTATTAAAAACTGATAGGACTTAAAAGTGCTTAACTTTAGCTGTGCCATGCCCTTGTTTTCTGGCAAGACAGAACTGCCACAGTGCCTCAGGGTGGCATAGTGGTTAGACTAAGATCCAGGAGACCTGATTTCCAATTTCTTGGTGAGAGTGGGCCAATCACTCTTTCAGCCTAACCTAGATGATTGAGTTGTTGTTGAGGACAAAACAGAGAAAGAACCACAGGTGCCACTCCAAGCTCTTCAGAGGAAGTGTGGGAGGAAAATGTACTAAATCAGTTCTACAACTAGACTTCCATGAAATAGCAAGCCTTGCTTTGAGAACTTCTTGAGGCCCTTTTCTGTCAGTTTTTTAACCCATCAGTTCACAAACTCTGATGCACAAAAGACATGGATGGAAACAAGATAGTCAGTACCATACTCTTGGGTTGTTAGTGAACAAAAAATCCACACAGCACAACAGGTATTAAAATGACAATCCTGTCCTGCAAAGTGACATGGACCCATAGCCAAAGCTTGGGCATCAGAAATACACAAACACATACACACACAAACACACACTGAATGTAAGCCAGAAAAAGAAATACTTTAGAAGTTGCCTTAACAATAAACGGACCTTAGAAAATGGAGCCAAAATACTTGACATAGCTGATACAGACTTGAGAGGGTGAGAGACAACTTAACAGTCTTTGGACTGAATAGCCCAATGAGATTATTGTGAACTAAAGCAGAAGACAGCAAGACAGCTTGAATTACAGTTTCATCTTGTTCACACAAAAAAAGGTTTTCTGGTAAAAATGTATTTAGGTGATCTGCTAAAGAAAAGAAATATATTGCATTTTGTAAGCACCCAGTCACAGCAAGAGATTTTTGACAAAAGTTGACTTTCACACACAATTAAACAAAATAATTTCAGTTTTCTAGTTTCACTGAAGCTGATCCAGACAGTGTCTTATCGGCAGGCTTATTTCATGCTGATCAAAAATCACAGGATTAATGTTTGTGGAAGAAGACAAGAAAGGACGGAATTATTCTAGCCTTATTGTCAAGATGTGGAGAATGGGAAATGGAAGCCTGCTGCCAAAGGCAAGGTGCCATGTTGATGTATGAAATTGCTTCAAACAAGCTCATCATCAAGTGGTCAGACAAAAACCTCCCTCACCTCTGTGGACTCTGATGAGAAATTAAAGAAACAAGAAAGTTCCTGCAGTTGTACAAACCTCAGTCACCTTGGCAGACAAACAGCTGTAAAGGTGTTAAGAAAAAAATCAGAGTGGTTTGGACATTGGATGCCAAAGATCTGTATTCCGGGAATGATCCCACAAAAAGTGTTCCACAGTGAGAAAATCAGTACCAGTAGACAACAATGCCTGAAAAACTATTTGGCCACCACTTTCACTCTTCCCTGCAAGGTACAGCCTCAGGAGAGTATTGGATGAGTCTTAAGCTCATGGGGTACCATAGTGAAGCCAAACAGGCCTCATCAGTGCTTTGCCGGAACTGACTGTGCACCCTGAAATGTGTCCCAGGACTGTTTCCACATGGTGACAATTCTCCATTGTACATTCACTTACATCTGCATTTGCATCAGCAACAGAGCATCCACAGGGACATTTTCCCTGGGCTTTCCCCACGTCACCAGTCAGCAGCTGCTATAACGCAACTATATAGTAGTTGTGATGCAAACAAAAGCTGTCTCATGATGGGGGGGGGGGGAAGCTATGAGGGATGATGGTTGTTGTAGAATGAAGCCAAGGTTCAAAAATCCACATGTTCCTGTCTACACAATGTGTAAACCTACTTTGATTCTGATCCTTCCAGAAAAAGTGTACCTAAGCAGATTTGGAAGATCACAGCAAAGCAGGGGAAAAGCCAGAAAGTTGTGTTGATGGGTTGATGTTGTTGGGTTTAGCAAGTTAAAACACTCCGGTAATTATAGAAAAAAAAAAGAAAGAAAAGATGGGTAATTTAAGATAATAGAAGGACTAAGCTGGCAATGTTATGAGAAAAATGTCTAAATCCAGATAGGTATGCAAATGAAATTTTATTAGATTGCTCCAGCTAATGCTTTCTTTTGAACTGATGCTACTGTTTGTGTCTTTCCATGTGTCCTTCCTTCCAGTTTCTATTTTTGGCTCGAACAAAAGGTTCAACAGGAGACTCTGGAATGAGGCTGGGGAGTTGAAACTCATTGTTAGTCAACAGGAAGTCACATGTGTTTATTGTAACCAATCTGTTATCAGATGAGAAAAGCCCACAAATCTTGTAGGAGATCTTAGTGAAATGACCTGAACTTTAGCATTGTGATTGGGAATCGATGTATATTGGCTATTTTGCATATTGGGGTCTCTTCTGGCCTTTGTTTGCTTGGAGAAGAAGAGACGCCATTCTTTGTAATAGTCTTCTAGCAGTAAACATGTAGGATTTAGACTCTGTTGTTTTAAGTCCAGTTTACCGTTTCCCTGTTAGTTCAAGCAAAGCCATTTTATTTTTCAAACATACATATGGACTTTTTCTCATTGCTCTGCTGTTACAATCTCTGCTAAAGAATATTTTCCCAAGAATACCTTTCATGTGTTGATGTTCTGAAAAAGAATGCTCCGGTTTGGGAGCCAAAGTGAACTAGAACATGGTTCATGGAAGCAGCCATAGAATCCCCTGCAGTTAGGCCTCCAGTTAGAGTTACAGTTTGGAGAAAAAGGCAGCATCAGAGCGTGGACTCAATGGCATTATACCCTGATGAGGTCCCTCCCCTCTCCAATCCCCGCCCTCCCCAGGATCCACCCCCAAATATCCAGGAATTTCCCAACCCGGAGTTGGCAATCCTACTTATCATGTGTTCCATGGCAGACAGAGTTTCTGATTATTCATAAAATTTGAAGATCAATAGGCTATGGCAAACAACATTTTCTTTTTCGGACCTGCCCAGTCATGTGACAAACTGCACCAGACATTATTGGGCCTAAACTGGCTGTATTTAGATTCACAAAAGTATGGCAGAAAGCCCTTTTGTTCACTTGCTCCTTCCATGCTTCCTCCCATCCAGGGCCACATCAAAACCGAAGACTTGGTGGGTTAGAATTAATGGCAATTTGTTGTTATGCCTGAAATTTAGGCAGTTTAACAAATGGCATCTTTCCTATAAACTGCAATTCAAAACTAATTTTTAATCCTGATTTGAAATCTTGATTTCTGGGCAAGAAACAAGCCACAGTTAGTTGCACAGCCTGAATGACAACAAAGCACAGTTAGTTTTTAAAGCAGGGGGCCCTCCATCATTCTTAGCATGTGAGAACAGAAGAAAGGAATGAGGGGCATGGAGAGCCTGAGGACTTCCTGCTCATTCTCTGCACAAACTGTAGTTTGTTCGTGACCTCTGAATACAAACATAGGTCAGTTCCACAAACTTTCAGGTGCCAAATGAACTGGATCAGTTTGTGAGGATCATGACATGGGAGAACAGCCCCCTGGCATGCTAGAGACATCAAACTTGCAGGGGATCTCCAGCTGACTTTCATCTACCTGTCTTCCAAGTTTGGTGATAAACTATGCCCCTCCCCCAAAGAAGATGCCCCCAGGAAAGTGCTTTGGGGGAGAATGTCAGGTTCAGGTTCAAAAGTGTATAGAATGGACCCCCAACAAGCTACACACCAAACACACAGAGAACCTCGCCCTGCCACCTGTTCTTGCTTTGAAGTTTGGTAAACGTTTTGATTGAGCAGAGACACTCTGTCTGGAAATGTATCCATTCACCAACCGCACAAACTGTTTGAATGTTCACGGAAAGTTCGTGCCAATTGATCTGCCATGAACGTCAGTTTGCAAACTACAAACTGGCCAAAGTTCATCACAAACTTTAGTTCGTGAGCCAGTTCGTGCCCATCTCTACACACAGCATTTAATGCAAGCGCTAAAAACCTGTTGAAAATCTGGTAGCATTCACCCCCTGGATAAGTTCCTACTATTATGTCTACTTGGAAGTAAGCCATGTTCAGTAAAAATCCGGCTTCTCATACATTTGCCCCTTTAAAAACTTACTTCCCACCTGGTTCTTTTGCTCCACGCTTAATTAAGAAACCATTGCTGTGTGCAGGAAGTAATCAGTTCCTTTTTCCGGGGGAGGACCTTAATTACGCCTTTCTTCCCCTTTGCAGCAACAGTGATTGTTCATTTTTTATCATAATCACACAATTATGAAATTACAATAATGATTTTTTTAACGAGCACACTTCGCAGCTAAGAGAAATGCAGTAATTAAAACCTTCTCCCCTTCCCCCGGAAAAGGAATAGATTGGAAATACAATCATGTATGCTGGGGCACCAGAGTGAACAGGAAGTAAGTAATTAAGCACAAGGAAACTTGGATGCTGCTTTAAAACAGAGGTGAGGAGGATAAAAATGGATGGAGTGGAGCTGCAAAATATGCTAATTTATTTAATTTTTCATTATTGTAATTGTGCAATTATTTTTTTCTTATTAGACAGAACAATCACACTTGCAGCAAAGGAAAAGAAAAGGAGTTGTTAAAGCCTCTTCCTCATTCCCCTCTAGAAAGAAACCCATTCTGGAAGGTAGGGTCACCAGCACCGCCAGCAAAGAAGTTATCACAGAACTGGGTGTAGGGATTCCAGCCTCCATGTGGGACCTGGGGATCCCCTGGAATTACAGCTCATCTCCAGACTATAGAGATCAGTTCCCCTGGAGAAAATGAATGCTTATAGGGTGGTCTCTATGGCATTGTACCCCACTGTGGTCCCTGTTCTCCCCAGGCTCCATCCCCAAATCTCCAGGACTTTCCTAACCTGGATCTGGCAACTTTACCCGCCCCCCCCATTCCCCACCAGTTCCCCGGGGGGACCTGGCAACCCTAACTGGACACATTGCAAAGCAGAAGCAACAACAGAGGCCTCAAAAGGGACAGTAGCCCTGAAATTCCTCAGTAATATTTTGTCAGTCCATATGTGGTTGGCTGGCACTGCAACCACATTTTTATGAAGGAGGTGAAGCCACCAAAAATCCAGCCTGCAAAAAGGCATGGGAAAAGCCAACATGCAAGAAACTGGAATGGAACCTTTTGACTTCTACTTTGTCTAAATCCACTGTAAAAAACATGGCAGCTCCAGAAAAACCGTTGTATGGAACCAACTATAGTCTCAAATACAGATTTGTTTTCTCAGGGGTTTGTTTGTTTTAATAAATATCACCGTCTAGGAGTTTTCAGGAGTCTAATATAACTGTATGGCTACATTTAGGGAAGGGATTATAGAAAATAATCTCTAAAGAGCCTTACACAGAAGCAAGGGGAAAGTTTTATATAGCAGGTACAGATTCACAGACCCCTGGAAAACACCAAGCCTTCAGACTATCATTTGAACAAACAGAAGGCTTTAAAAAAGAGGGAAAATAGATACACCAAGCAATCTAAACAAATTTTAAAATAATTTCACGAATGGTTTCCCTTTGGGGAGGATAAAGAACCCAGGCTACTCTAGAAGTCACTTTCGACTGATAGCTCCCTTATTAGACAAAAATTAGCACCCAATCGACCATGAAAAAGGCAAACCATTATACGTTAGGAGATCCATCAAGCTGACATGGGCTACTGTACATCTTGACACTTACTACATAATCAAAGTAAACTTTACTCTTCGGTGGCAGATCTAATGTAGCTGTCAGTTTATCACCTTCCTGGCTCAAATGGACCCACGGTGTCACCTAGGCAGGGACGGCAAACCAAATAAATAAATTGCAATGTTATCTCTTGGAGCTGCTCAGGTACAGCAAACAGGACGAGAGCAGCATTTAGCATGCTGTAATGGAGTTAGGAGTAATTTGCTGAAAGATAATTTCTTTTGGACCTAAAAGTGTCCTGCCTCCCGTCGAGCGGACAAATAGAAGTATCTGACAGGAAATGGGGCATGATAATACTGCTCTTAAAGAGAGCCACAAAATGGAAATTCAATAGGCATGCATTACAAAATATACAACGACCCGTTATCCAAACCTTTGATGTTTTTTTCATAGCTGTTCACAGCACAAAGAATGTTATATTAGATCTTGGAGCCCATTTTGAATACAAAGGAAGCTTAATATGCATGCATTTTGTTTGCGGTTTGTTGAGGTTTAAAAGGTCTTCCTTGGGAAGTTACAGTGCAGTCGTAAACAAAGGCATGCCCTTCTCAGTACACTGAAGTCAATGGATTTAGGACTGCACTGTTCATTATTAGTTTAGGCTCTAGACAGAAAAAAGCTGGAAATTTAAAAGGTGGGATCTATATTTTGAAATAGCAAAGAATTAAACCCACACACAGTAAGTGATATGTGGGATGACTAGGCTGGTCCAGATCAGCAGGCAGTAGAAACAGCTGCTTGAAGCTGTTGTCCGGTTTTTCTCACCTATAAAACACAGTGAAGGTAGTCATGGAGGCTTCTTTACTTACTTTGGGATCTGCCGGCCATAACAATAAGTGCACCTGAGACCACACAAGGAAGCATGCAGACCCATTCAGCAGAAGCAATTCCCCCCCCCTCCTCAGAAAATATTTCCCTAATACCTGTGTTAACAATAATATAAACAATATAACCGGAGCAGAAAACTCTTTATTCAATATGAATTCCATTATTTGGACTCATCCCTGTCTTTGTTTAGTAACATGACCCAGGGTGGTGTAGCAACCTAGAGAAATCCAGGTTCAAATTCTACCTTAGCCAGGAAGCTCACTGGGAGAACTTAGAGTAACCACAATCTTTCATAGCCTCATTTCCCAGTGTTGTTGTAAGAGACAAAATAGGAACACAGCTCAGAGTTCCTTGGAGGAAGAGGTGGGGTTAGAACTACAATAAATAATTTGGTTCACTGACCAGGATCCCATAGTTTTGGCGGGCCTTTTTGATTAGGTGTGTACCATGAGGACATGGTCCATAAAGGTCCCACGTTTCCAAACTACAACCCAGAACATATTTTCTCTACTGTGTTTAATATTAGTGCTCCATTCCCTGGAAAGCCAGTGTGGTCAAACTACGCCTGGTGAGATCTTGGTGCAGGTCCACATTTCTTCCTGAAACTTTCAGATTAAAATGTAACATGATTTTATTGTCCTAACTGCCTCACTGTGCATGATTTTGTATCTGTGCTGTTGATGGTCTTTGGGGATATTTATCCTATGCTGTGGTTAAAGCTGTTGTAGGGTTAGGGGGACTGTTTATTTTACTGTTTTTATTACAGTTTTAATGAGATGTTATTTAAAATGTTTTATGCTGTTTTATGATTTTACCACATTTTACTTTATGAGCCAATCTCAAGTAGGTTCTCTGGAGAGGTGACATATACATTTTCCAAATACATAAAAATAGTTACCATATTTGTTACACATTCTCACTATTCGTGCTGTAAGCCACCATGAGAATCAACACAGCAGAAAGTGTGGGATAAAATAAATTCTCCAAATAAACAAAGCAGAGCAGAGAGGGGGAAAAAAGACTAGAATTACACAAAGCCTGGATTACCACACTAAACTGAAAGTCTCCATCAGCCAGACTTTCTCTGGATGAAGAAAGGGGTGCTGTTCTGTCTTGTCATCTCTATAGTAAAAGCCATCTATGTCAGCCATTGCCAGAGTCCCAACTAATTCAAAGTAGAACACTGGAATTGCTACTAAGTACAGCTCCGGGACCACAACCCTGTGGCTCAAGTTCTTGGATCACAGTCAATGGGCATTTGTTGCTCGTGTTCCATCCCCCTGCCAGGGCCTTATTAAAAGAAAGATCCAGCCAGATGAAATCTTAAATAAGAAGTGTTTGGTATGAATGTTTTATATTGCAGTGGTCCATCAGGAGCTATTAGCCTCAAGGTATAGATAGGAACTCTCAGTCTGGGGCAAGTGATGCTCTGTATTCTTGGTGCTTGAGGGGGAGCAATAGTGGGAGGGCTTCTAGTGTCCTGGCTCCACTAGTGGACCTCAGGGCACCTGGTGTTTTTGGCCACTGTGTGGCAGAGTGTTGGACTGGATGGGCTACTGGCCTGATCCAACATTGGCTTCTCTTATGTTCTTATTGCATTCTAAGATATATTTTTTTAAAATAAGCAGGACATAGCCACATTAAAGTTCAAAGTTTCATCCTCATCACTATCTCCTCAATTGTCCAGGGCAGAATCCAAACACAGAATTTATGTGCAGTACATGGAATAAACTCCCAGCTGGCTTACTTTGCAACCCTATTCTATTGCTTTTCTAGTTAATTTGCATAAAAAGATAATCATAGTTCATTCTTTGTTGCTGTTGATCTGAGATAATTTCTCTCTGAACCACCATATAATTATTGCCTAACCCATTCAGGACTCCTTTTGTCCCAAATTGATCAGTACTTCCAGAGGTCCCAAAGAGTTACCTGAGGCATACCCAAGGGCTTGTGTAAAGCCGGTAGGATCTTGGACTTGTTTTTCTCTGTGAACCACAATCCCCCAAATTACTTTTGAACATTCCCTTCCTTTTGCCATGTGGTGTTGAGAACTGATGTTCAAGAAATGCAAGGCCACCCCCCACCCCCCCTTGGGCAGACGGAACTAGTTGTGTGGTTCTTTCAATCCCGGCTTTTGTTTTTAAGTGAAAGGATGGAGATTGTTTCAGCAGAATCTATTTGATGGAACTTAAGTACTTTCTCCCCTGAAAACAAATTACTAAAATTTAGAAAGGGGAGGGGGGAGGATGGACATAAAGAGTTACTGAACCAAAAAGATTGGCATTAGTTTTAAAGCTGTTGGGATTTCTCCCCCCTCCCTTCGTATTGACTCTAAACAGAATAAATCCGTAAATGGTAAAAGAGTTCAATTTAAATTACTTACAGCAAGTGCCGCTTTTCAGCTCTTGTCAGACAATCTTGCAGTCCTTTCAGCTCCATTTTGTTCGGCCAAAGCAAATTAATGTGGATAAAACATTTGTAATTCAAGGCCAGTTTCTAAGACTCCGGTTTTATGTGGCACTCTAACACGGAGGTTCCAGTTTCAGTCGTGCAGCAGCTCTGTCTTTGGCCTAACTACAGCCTTAAACTATTGTGTAAGAAAAGCTTGCCCAACAGACAAGAACTAAAGCATGATTAGATAAAAAATCCTATTGTAAAAATAACATAAATAATTATATACGAAATGCAATAAAACCTGTAACTAAATATATTTATTTACCCAATGGGGACCCAAAGTAGCTTTCAGTGGCATTGTCCTTTTGGGGGTACATTGGCTTCCTCTTTTCCATTTTATCCTTAGAACAGCCCTGTGAGGTAAATTAGACTGAGAGTAAATGACTGGCTTCAATGGCACAATGGGGGACCTGGATCTTCCAGACACTCTAACCACCACACAACACTCAGGATAACTCCATATATAGGAATAAAGCTATATGTCTACACTGTTAAAAAACAATGACAATGACACTGATCCAGGCTATTATGGGCTCTTGAAAGCCTAGAATCCAGTTTCAAGGGTTGGCTGGTACAAAAAGCCATTTCAGTTTCTTCGTAGGGCTCAGTTAGACAACATAAGGGCAACACAGAATCCCCAACCCTTTGTTTACTTCATCATGTTAACTAGGGTTGCCAGGGTGTCCACTATAGTGGGCAACCTCTTGCTTGATCAGCTGAGCTCCTGCCGCCACTCCATGGACCTGCAGGAGTGTGGGGGGGAGGAGTTGCCATCAGCAATGCTGTGATGTCACTTCCGGTTTTGGAGCCAGAAGTGATGTCGCTGCATCACCAATGCCAATTCTGAAGCCTCCAGTCCTATTTGCTCCTGGGGACTGCTAGTCAAGGGCTGACAGCCATAATAGTAATCCATAGGCATTTGCAGGGCAGAATCATTGATTGAGGAGATAGCACTTAGCATGTCACTGGCCCACTGATAAGATTGCCAACTCCATCTTCCTGGATATTTGAAGCACCTGTGTGGGAGGGAAATGTGACCCATGTTACATCCAGGTCAAATATCAGCTCCTCCAATTCCTCCTCTTCCTGTGACATTCAATTCCTTCCATAAAAATTGAAACTTTAAATTTCCCATCTGATATCACTTCCCCTTTCCTCCTACCTTACACCACTTACAGGCTTCTGTATGTTTGTGTTCTCTATGTTATACTAACCCTTTAATCCTAAATATTTCTGCTAATATAACTGTTTGCTATCCAAGTTATGTTCCACTCAACCTAAAAAATATTTTTTAAAATCCTCTTCAGGTTTTTCTACGTGTTAAGTAGAAAAATCCACCCTGAAAATCCATTGGAGAATGCCAGCAGTCCCACTCTCTGTCAATCCCAAACCAGGCTTTAGAGTTTAGTACCTGTATAAGTGACAATCAGTTTGTCATAGTCTCTATAGAATGCCATAGGAAAAATTTAAGTCCTAGAGCATCTACACTCTGTAGCCACTCTATGATTTCTCTTAGACTCTATGGAGTATACCATAGAGGCAGACCCTCCAAAGCTATTGTTTCCTCCACACAAGCTAATCTGTATAGTCTAGACAGCAACTGCAATTCTGAGAAAACTCCATGCCCCACCATGAGGTTGGCAAACCTACCCATTGATTTTTTTCCCCCCAGCACCTTACTCCTGCTACGGACAGTTTAATTTCCCCCAATAGGAAAACGACCACAGGAGAACAATTGAAGAAGGAATATTGGCAAACACAGGAGAGGTCAACAGTGCAATACTAAACAGAGTTGCACCCATCTAAGCCCACTGGACTTCGAAGAGTATAACTCTGCTTAAGATTGCACTGTAAGCCCCTTTCATCCAGTTCTCTGTAAGTGTCTCCCAAACCTGTTTTATCAGTAAATGCAGGTTGTGGACCATGCATTTGTTGACAAAACGAGTTGTTTGACCCTTAGTTATGGACCAATTTGTCACTGCTGATCAAACACAATTTATGGGTGTGTGGTTCAGGCTGTTGATTGTATAAATAAACCAGATTCATGTCTTGCAGAGCCAAGCATCATTTCTTCTTGCTATTAGATTTGTCTTTTTAGTAAGTTGTTCAGAAGATAAGTTATTACTAAATTCACTTATAGCACACTTGTCTCACTGAGGCTCAAGAAAGATTACAAACTATGAAAGACAGTTCAGTTAGAAAGCAAAGACCTCTAATAAACAACATAGTGGTACTAGGATTGCAGAACTAAAAACAGTGTAGCAGAAAACTGTCTAAAGCAAAAAAAAACTGTGAAAGGAAGAGAGAAATGACTGTTTGCCACATGTGGATAGGTATGGGCACGAACCAGGAAAATGTGGTTCGGTTTGTGGTTCATGGTGTACTTGGTTAGCAAACCACAAGCCATCACAAACTTTTAGGAACCAAACAAACTGGTTCAATTCATGAGGTTTATGGCATGGTAGAAAGGTGCTAAAGACACCAAACTCACAAGGGATCTCCAGCTGACTCTTTTCTACCTCCCTTCCAACTTTGATGAGGATTGGATTTATGAGGTCCAAGTTATGGCCCCCCCAAAGAAGGTCCCCCCAGGAAAGTGCTTTCTGGGGAAATGACAGGTGCAGGTTCAGAAGTGTATAAAATAGTCCCTGTGCAAGCTCGGGACATCAAACTCACAGGGGACTTCCCCCTAACGCTCCTCTACATGCCCTCCAAGTTATGTGCAAATTGGACTTAGGGAGTCCAAGTTATCCCCCCTCCAAGAAGATGCCCCCAGGAAAGTGCTTGGGGGGGAATATAAGGCACAGGTTCAAAAATGCAAGCTAACACACAGGGAACCTATTGATGTTTCCAAGCCTAGAGAATTCGGCCCCCCTTGTTGCTTTGACGTTGCTTTGAAGTTTGGTAAACATTTTGTTTGAGTGGAGAAAGTCTGTCTGGAAATGTATCCATTCATGAACTGTACAAACCGCCACAAAGTGCTTGAAAGTTTGTGGAAAGTTCGTGCTGGTTGACCTGCCATAAACTTCAGTTCGTGAATCACGAACCCGCCAAAATTCATCATGAACTTTAGTTTGTGGGCTGGTTTATGCCATCCCTACTTGTGGGATAAGCCTTTTCATCTTTAGTTTTGTTTTAATACTTCCACAAGTGTCCTAAATGCAGAGGCAAAAAAAACAATTTTGTTGGGAAGAAGGAGAAGAAGAGTTGGCTTTTATATCCCTCCTTTTCTCTTTCCTAAGGAGTCTCAGAAAGTAGCTTACAATCACCTTCCCTTCCTCTGTCCACAACAGGCACCTTGAGAGGTAGGTGGAGCTGAGAGAGTTCTGAGAGAACTGTGACTGGCCCAAGGACCCAGTTCTCCAGATTAGAATCTGCTGCTCTCAGGCCGAGGACAGACTAGCAATCTGCCCCAGGAGAGCTCCGCTTGGGAAGCGGGGGAAGGGAGCCCGTTCAGACATCCGCAGCTGTCCCTCGGCTCCCTTCCGCACTTATGCGTTTTGCAGCCGGTTTCCTTTCGCTTTAGGAGGACACCGGGAGAAACTGGTGTCCAGGGGCTGTCTTCCGCATGCCTCCCGCTTTCAGGCAGTGTGAACTGAAAGAAGGCGGGATTCAAGCGGAGGCAGCTGTGTGAACGTGCCATTTCAGCAATTTGAGCACATACTCACATTGCCGAAACAGCCCTGCCACAAGCTGCGGAGGCCGGCCCACCTGGGGCCACTTCACAGCAGTCTGAACTCTCTGTAACAGCAGCCTTGCGCAATACACTGGCCAGTGTGAACGGCCAGCCCCGGGGAATTTTTCTCCCGCAGCTTTTGCCTCCGGATTCCTCCCGCTCCAGATTGCCAGTCTGTCCTCGGCCTTAACCACTATAGCACACTAGCAGCTTTATCAGCACTCAGTTGATAGATTCTCTCTCTGCTGCTGATCAGGCATTGTTCGTTTACTTTAAGCAAGTTCACATATCTTAGTTTTTGACTGTAATTGCTTTTTGAGGGAAAACTTTTTAGATTGTTTTTTCTGCAGTGAATTCATCTTTCTTCATCACAGTAATCCATTATCATTTTTGTCTAACAATCTTGACTGTCTGGAATCTGGTTGCTTTTTTGAAATCAGGGATTAAGGTAAAGGGAGAAAGAGAAAAAAAATACCACCACAGTTTAAAGTATGCATACTAGAGGCTGATATGGCAGATAAATATGGCAGATAAAAGATCAAGGAATTTGGCAGATAAAAGATCAAGAAAACACACAATTCACCTCACATTTCCCTTGAATATGTATTTGTTATCTTGGGTTGTACTTTTTCCACTACAAAGGGGCAGCGGGCAACACTATGTTATCTGGCAACATGCCTATTTTAGAATGTTTGGACAATTGTTACATCCAATTTTATCGTCAGCTCAACACAAAATCAACCAACATGGCTGACAACAGAAAATTTGAAGTATTTTGAGAGAAAATTAACTTGTCATAGTATAGATACATTGTTTTCTAGTATTAAAAAAACTCAAGAAAAGAAAGCAGCAAAAATAGATTCAAAGCACTTTGGTCGTATTAAAATAACGACAGACTAGTCCCATGTACCAAGGCCCTCCCCTCCCTTCAGTAAACCAGAAACTCCTCAGAAGTAATTAACAAACATGACTTAAACAGGAACAGCTTCTAGTTGGGGAATCTTATTTAAAAAAAATATCTACCATCTTGAAGAAAACTGTAGCATGATCTAATTCCCATCACTCCCTAAACAAATAAAAACCCTCCACCCTCACCAGCTAGCTAAGATGATCTATCCAAAGAGAATGCAAAGAAACTCTGTAAGGGAGCTATATGCTGATTGCCAAACAATACCTCACAGAGGTTACTCTAGGAAACTTCTCTCAAAAGGTCCATTCATGAGTCATAACTAAAAATCATCATTTGGTCCAAGTCTGCGTTAGATATCCTACATATCCTGCCTTTCCTCGAACAATCTCCAGGTTTCATCCCATCTTATCATCACCAAAAACCCTGTTGGTTCTCTTTCACAACCTCCCTCCTCTCCGGAGAGAAATCCATTGGGTTAAGTGCTGTTTGTGATCTCTGGTGGAAGGAGAAAGGTAATGGATGTTTAATCTTCAGAGAAAAACCTGAAGATGTGCATTTGGGGATGGGATGTATTTACTAGAGAGATTTTACTAACTTAAACCAAGTTAAAATTACAGACTGTCATTTTTCTGAAAACCTTCCATTTAGGGAAAAAGCAAATAAAAACAGTAAGTATCTTTGCCCTTCACCTCTTGGCTAGAAGCCGAACGGATGTTGATGCTGTAACAAAAAGGCATTAGTATTTAACTACTTGAAGAATTTGAGATTACTACATTGTCTTCTAAATTGCTGCAATCATGTTCGCTACATAGGTTGCTCTTAGCAACTGTAAACTTTAACATTATTGGTCTGAATTGTTAAGAGATGGCCATTGTACAAAACTCCTTGGCTCAGCATCTACTTTATGATACTGAAGAGACTTGGAAGTTCGTTGCTTGTAAAAAGCTTCATTTTTTGTTTCAAGAAAGATAACTCTAGTTATTGCATTTTTTAAAAGACTGTTCAAATATCCACAATTGTAAAAAACAATCCCAAATTTTAAAATATAAAGCTTTTAATGATTTCAGATTTTAAAAAATGCCAAACAACACAAAGCACTGGATTAGAAATGTACATTAAAAACAAGTGTATAGGTTAGGAATGTTGATTATCTTATAAAACTGACTTCCTATGTAAGAGGGGAAAGAGCCCATGGAAAAATTCACGGAGAGATTGTTATTTATTTAAAAATTTAATGAGAAAAGTGAGGACATGGTGCAACTATATTATTTTCTTTGATCTATGCAACATGGTGATTGCAATTATTTTGTAAGATATTTGGTAAAAAATAGTGTACCTATTATTTTATGCAAAAATATATAAATTAGCTATAATTTGGAACCCAGGCGTACATACATGAGTCCACCAAGATGGCTGTTAACTAGCATTTTTTTGGAATGTGCTACCTGACCACCTTACAGCTTGGACACCTTTCACAGGATCACTTCATCATGTTAAAGCAACCAACTACCAGCACCAGCTTCCCGTCTCAGACACATGGACCAGTCCTTCACTATCTACAGTTTTGTAGATCTCATAACCATCATTCCCATTCTCAGACACTGAACAATGTCCAAATGAATTAAGCTGTAAAAATCCTTAAACAACCATATATTATGTATGTGTCATATAAATCAAGCTCTAAGATTATAATGCAAACCAATATTTGGGTTCTCTTCCAAACTCTAATGGACCTGTAGGATGCAGCATATAAGTAGGGTTGTCAGGTCTAGGTTAGGAAATACCTGGAGGTTTGGGGGGGGGGGGACCTGAGGAGGGTGAAGATTGAGGAGGATATGGACTTTGAGGAGGAGTGGAGTATGATGCCATAGAGTCCACCTTCCAAAGCAGCCATTTTCTCTACGTGAACTGATCTCTGTTGCCTGGAGAACAGTTTTAAACCCAGGATATCTTTAGCTACAACCTGGAGGTTAGCAATCCTATTTATAGGGCTTATAAGACATTCTAGTATGTTAAAGTAAATGAACATAATCTTGATACCAGTTAACTTGAAGTATACCACTTGGCCCAATGCAGACCTAATAATGTTGATATCTTAACCATGGTTAAAAGTTCAGCTTCTGATTTCCCTCTCATTTAAGAAGATCTCCATCACTTCCCTTTGATTGAGCTGCCATATTTACAACCATAACATCTGAGCCTTGCCCTAGAAGTCATCCAATGCTGGGGCCGGATGGTCGTCTGTAACTACTCTGCCCAGACACCTGTATGGTTAATGTTTTAAAGCTATGTTTTGTCGTTTTGTTTGTAATGTTTGCGTAGCACTTTAAAACTGTGTTTAGGATTTTAATTTGTTTTGGAAAATTTTAATGGAAGCCGCCCTGAGCCTGCCTTGGTGGGAAGGGTGGGTTACAAATTTAATAAATAAATAAATAAATTCCCTTATTCACTTTGACCAGTTCCCCATATCTCATAAAGGTCCCTGTATCTCAAAAAGAACATTGCAGAGCTGGGGAAAGTGCAGAGGAGGGCAACCAAGATGATTAGGAGATTGGAGCACTTTCTCTGTGAGGAAAGGCTGAAGAGTCTGGGACTTTTCAACTTAGAAAAGAGATTACTAAGGGGGGAACATGAGAGGTTTATAAAATTACGCATGGGGTGGAGAAAGTTGACAAAGATAATTCCCCCCCTCTCAAAATACTAGAACTCAAGGGCATCCAATGAAACTGATGGGCCATAGGTTTAGGACAGACAAAAGGAAATACTACTTTATACACAGAGTGATTAAAATGTGGAATTCACTGCCAGAGAGTGTAGTGATGGCCACATAAATAAACAGCTTTAAAAGTGGATTAGATAGATTCATGGAGGATAAGTCTATAAATGGCTACTAGTCATGGTGACTGGGGAGAACCTCCAATTTCAGAGGCACTGAGCCTCTGAATCCCAGAGCCAGGAGGCAACCTCAGGAGAAGGCCTCGGCCTCTATGCCCTCTTGCTAACCGTTCAGAGGAACTAGTTGGCCACCAGGTGTGACAGGATGCTGTACTAGATGGACCACTGGTCTGATCCAGCAGGGCTCTTCTTATGTTCTTATGTCTAGTGCTGGCCATGCTTTAATACTAACCATGGCCCCTTCCCCAGGCTGACCTTAAAGTAAAAGGTAAAGGTTTCCCTTTCTCGAAAGCTAGTCGAATCTGACTCTGGGGGGCAGTGCTCATCTCCGTTTCCAAGCCGAAGAGCCAGCACTGTCCAAAGACTTCCCTGTGGTCATGTGGCCAGCATGACTAAATACTGAGGTGCACAGAACGCTGTTACCATCCCACCAAAGTGGGAGCTGGGGCCAGAGATGGGAGCTCATTCTGTCATGTGGCACTAGGGTCTCGAGCTGCCGAGCTACCTACCTTCTGGTCTGCAACTCAGCGTCTTAACCTCTGAGCCACCATGGTTTACCTTAGCCATGCTTAATACTAATCAGGTTTCATGAAACTGCTTCATACTGTACTCTAAAATCCTAGTATATGAAAGCTCTGGTAAGTATCAACATGCTTCACTCTGATGCAGGCATAACAGTAAACCATGGTTCAGGCAAACAAGGAAAATACAGTGCAGAAGCCCACAAACCACTCCAGATTAGTGGCATTATGTCTAGACTGTATTATTGCAGTTGAAGAAATGGAAGGCACCCGTGGGAGACCTGGGTTTGAAAATTGCTATCCTATGGCTGCTTCAACAAAAGCATCTCTTTTCACAGCTATGGAGCCAAAACACATTCAGTCCAATATTGGCAAGGCAATTCTCTGAATGGGCATAA
This sequence comes from Lepidodactylus listeri, assembly GCA_029233225.1. Lineage (NCBI taxonomy): Eukaryota > Metazoa > Chordata > Lepidosauria > Squamata > Gekkonidae > Lepidodactylus > Lepidodactylus listeri. The sequence continues at coordinate 42,535,362 of JARCFY010000013.1, forward strand.
GATAAATGGACTTAATGCCACTAAGCAAACATGACATTTTTACTGCACTGTGATCACAGATGAGTCATTAAGTAAAATGATTAATCACAAATCAATGTTACTAAGCTTCTTTAGAGATGATGCTCCCCATGCCATGCGAGTAGACGCTCTAAATTTATGGGCTAATGCATTTATTCTAGCTCTGAGTCCCTTGTTATTGGTCTTCCACAAGAGAGTCTGCCGGAAATTTGTGTGCAATTAAGCTCAAGTGATGACCTCCTTATACACATTTTGGCACTTTTTATCTGAAGGCTTGTTGTGCAAATATATAAATGAATTCAAGCATTATATGGAATTGCATTAACCGTAATTTCCAGGCAGACAGATATATTCCTGAATTTTAATACATGCACCAACAAGGTATTTAGTCCCATAAATTACTCATTTTATCAGTCTGCAAATAGATGTATCAGCCATTTGATGGATTTATTCTAAGGCATTAAAACTGTGCCCTTGTTGAACTAAACACACTGCTGATGTCTTGCAACAGTTTTGCCAATCTAACCTTTTGGAGGACGAGTGCCGATTTATTTTAGGAACATTTAGTAAGCCAAATTGCCAATATTGCATATTTTATATTTTGATAATATTAATATTTGATAATATTAAGTGTTAATATTATTTAGGGGGGGGGAAGGGGACTGGTGCACACTCTTGCAAAGTAAGAATGTGGTGAGCATGTAAGCATGGTTTGGCCCCAACGCAGAAGTCTGTCACCACAAGTCGTACACCTGTGCTAACTCCAAGTGAAGTTGCAATTTAGGCAAGTTGCAAAGAGAAATCCCCATGCATCTGAAGATGTCGGCCTTTAGGAAAGAGCCCTTGAATTGCCAAAGCAGACAATGGAATATAGTAGTTATCCCAAGACATTATGGACATTATGGGAAGTAAGACACAATGCTGAGCTAAAGGAATTCCAGCACTGCTTCAGCCACCACAAACGCCACACTCTTCAGTACCAGAAATGCAAACACTCTCCCTCCCGCGAGGAGGGCATCATCTCAGCTGCTGGAATGGTCCAAATAACCTCTCCAATGCCTTTTGGTCACAGGGGTCAGCAAGCTTTTACAATGAAAGAGCCAAACCACATCAAAATTCAGAGCAAGAGATCAGCAAAAAGCCAGTGTAAGATAGCCCATTTACAGAAAAGAGGCAGCTTAACATTACTGATTTTGACATATTAATAACCCATGAAAGTTTCTTCATCCTATACACTGGTTGCTTAGAGCAGTGTTTTTCAACCACTGTGCCGTGGCACACTGGTGTGCCGCGAGATATTGTCAGGTGTGCCGCGGGATTTTTTCAATGAAAGAAATGTGCCTTTCGGGCTGACCTTCCGGGACGCGTTTGCGCATGCGAGAAAGAACAGTGGCGAGCTCTCGCTGATTCCGCTCGCACGCTCTGTGGCCGACCTGAGGTAGGAGGGAGCTGCCGTTGAGGCGCAGTTCCCCTTGGCCTTGTGAGGAGTTGAGGGAGGGAGGGAGAGTGCCGAGGGGCTCTGTCTGTTCGCCCACCCAACCTGCCAGCGCCACGACGGAAGCAGCAGCCATGAGCGACCGGGAGCAGCTGCTGCAGCGAGCCTGCCTGGCCAAGCAGGCAGAGAGATACGACGACATGGCCACGGCCATGAAAGCGGTGAGTGGCTGGGGGGGGGAGGAGGAGAAGGGGGGTCCTCCTCAGGAGACGCATGGCGCCCCCCACGGGCCCCGCTGTCACAGCCTCCGCTTGGCCGCAATGGAGCCAACGCCCTGGCTCGTCTGTGCCGCCCCCCCCCCACGAGCCTCGGAGGGGGCAGCTGAGCCTTTCCAGGTGAGGGCTGTCTTCTTCTGCGTGGCCTCTCAGCCCGGAAGGTGGAGGTGGGCCTCCGCGGGTCCCACTTCATGGCTGCTCTTTTTCCGTCTCTGGCCCTGGCGCTGATGTTGGCCGCCTCCAAGCCGTGTGTCGGCGGCGGCAGTTGGGTGATGCCCGCCTGCGTGTTGGAGAATGAGCAGGGCGAGGCAGCGGACTCAAGTGGCATCCAGTTCGTGGGGGCCGGAGGCAGGCTTGCGCATGGCAGATGGTTTTAAATGAATGAGGAGGACTCATGTGCTGAATCAGAGTCATGCTAGACCTGTGGATGTTAATACAGAGGACAGGAACATTCGGTACCAAGGGCATTCACTCCTCCAGCAGAGTAAGCTGGTTTCTTCCAGTGCCTGGCTCCTGGGTTGTGTGTGTGTGTGTGGGGTGGTTTGCACCAAGACATTCCAGTAAACATGAATATGTTTGATGGTAACAGCTAGCTGTTTCTGTCAGGGTGGGGTTCAAATCAGTAACTGTCCCTCAGCGAAGAATGGGTGTACTGTGTTTCTCTTCAAATCACTTATGGTCAGCGGAATGCCGTTCACATAAGAGTAAGAGTTTAAACTCTCTATTTGAAAAACTTTAGCAGAATCGCAGTATTAAAATACATCCACATTATATTTCTTCTGAAACTCAGGTCAATGTTATGGGAAGGAGCCATTACACTTTGGATCTGTAACTTACGATTTCAAGTTGAGTGGCTATTACGTGTATTTGTAATACTGTCATAGTTAATACTTGAGCTGAGGCAACTAATGACCCATTTATCTTGTATTTCAGTGTTTTTCAACCAATGTGCCGTGAGATATTGTCAGGTGTGCCGCGGGATTTTTTCAATGAAAGAAATGTGCCTTAGCTCGAAAAAGGTTGAAAAACACTGGCTTAGAGTCATTTATTAGGAGGTGGCACACACAAGGTCTCACAGCACACATAAATTCACAAAGGAGCATCTCGTGTCATTGTTTCTAATGCACTGGCATAAATCTGTGCGTGATTTGCACTTGGATTACTGGCAAGTGTCCACCTCTACATTTCTCTTTCTGTAAAGGATCTCCAAGAAGCCCTTTAGTCTCATAAAAATCTTCACCAGTGATTCTATTTTCATACTAATTATCCCAGCATCCCACCTACTCTTCCAACAGAAGGTAAAGGTTTCCCTTGCTCAAAAGCCAGTCGAATATGACTCTAGGATGCGGTGCTCATCTCCGTTTCCAAGCTGTTCAAAGACTTTTTTCCGTGGTCATGTGGCAGGCATGACTAAATGCCAAGGCGCATGGAACACTGTTACCTTCCCACTGAAGTGGTACCTATTTATCTACTTGTAATTTCTTGCTTTCGAACTGCTAGGCTGGCAGGAGCTGGGGCCAGAGCCGGGAGCTCACTCCATCACGCAGCACTCGAGTCTCAAACTGCAGAGCTACTGACCTTCCAGTCTGCAGCTCAGTGTCTCAGCCTCTGAGTCACCATGGCCCCACTCTTCCAGTATACCTCACCCTCAGGATTTCATTTTCTGTTTTAAAGAGCCATATTTGGTTACACACAAGCTTCATTTGGCTCTGGAGACTCACTTGAGTACATACTACCACAGCTGCAAAGGTCAACAGTCTAGGGGGTATTTGTTAAATTTGTCTCCCACTTTTCTGACTCTTTCCTCCCAAAGCACCTTACATAACTACAGAGACATGTTCACGTTTATTCATTGCGATACTTATGGGCGCTGATTGATGGCCTGGCTCACACAAGCATATCCATTACCTGATAATGTGCCATTAACTAAAAATGCCACTAAGCTCCTTTAGAAATGATGCTCCCCTTGCCATGCAACTGGATGTTCTAAATGTTTGGGTTAACACTGTCAGTTTCTTGTCTGCTGAAATGAGCCCTCAAGTGCATTATCTTCTCCTGAGGTGAATTTTACATTAACCTGCTTGAAATACGTAAGTGAACCAGAAGGGGCTGTAGAATTTCCAAATGTCTGTTTCCGACTGATTTTACAGAACCATTGTGCCTATTAAAGACCAAATACCCATTCTCAGTATTTTTCAAAACAGGCAGATAATACAAGTAACGCACTCCCCCTAGTGGAAAGCTCAGTTCCTCAGAAATCCATATAAAGCTGGATGTTAAAAAACAGAAGTGGGGTGGGGGAACAAGGCCTATTCTGACCCTGATCTCAGGCCTTGTCTCTCTGCCTCTTGAGTAGAACATCTTGCAGACTCGATTAGATGGAGTTTAGCGGAAGTGGTAATTGTGCCTTAACCCTCTGGGAAAACAGAAAAAAAATGGGCAGCTTCCAGTTCGAAAATTGTTGATAAGATGTCTCTGTGGCATCAAATGCAACATGAAAAGCCTCTTAGAAGGAGAGCCCAGGTAAAATGTGGCAACTGCCATATAAACAAAACAGATTTAAATCAGGAGTCTCCCATCATTGTTGAACCCGTGGGCACTCTGGGGATTTTGATAACAGATAGTAGTTGCCACAACAAAACAGCAATCATGCCGGGGGGGGGGGGGGGGGGAGGACCAATCATCATATGGTGGCCACGGTGGCCATTTCCAAATGGGTGTTTCCCACAGAGACAGAGATGATGCCTTCTGAAGCACACATGAAGCTGCCTTATACAGAATCAACACTTGGTCCATCACAATCAGTATCAGCTACTAAGACTGCAATGGCTCTCCATGGTCTCAGAGAACTTTCACATCACCTCCTAACCGAACCTTTAACTGGAGATGCTGGGGATTGACTTTGGGACTTTCTGGATGCCAAGCAGATGCTCTGCCACTGAGCCACAGCCCCTTCCTCTCCACACAGCCCCTCCTCCAGTGATGTGGAAGAAAGCCAGGAATAGTTCTTTGCTTTAGGAAGAAGAGGGCAACAGGAAATACATTAATATACCAGGAAAGCAACCAACCGTGTAGGGGAGCATTGATTTCAATGAAGTAAGAGTCAACAGAAACCAAATGGGATGGTGACAAACAGACCCACAATAAAAGTCCAGAGGCACCTTAGTGATCAAAATTTCAATATGATCTTACATGAGTCACGGCCCTCTTCATCAAATAGATGTCAAGGAAAATCATACTGGAAACTATTATGGGGAGGCTAGGGGTGAGGAGTCAAGGCTTGGTGTAAATTACACCTTGAGTCTTTCACCTGTAAATCTTAGTGTAAGAGGAAAAGGGAGGAGCTGATACAGAAAGGCTAGGTGTAATTTCCCAGCACAATTTTCACGTATCTATCTGATGAATTTGGCTGTGACTCACAAAATCTCATACTGAAATAAATGGTAGTCTGTAAGGTGCCACTGGACCTGCTTTATTTTGCTATGACTTCAGATTTTTGCACGGCTGAAGGAGTTGACTAAATCATCCAACTTAATGCAGTATGTATTAGTCATGGGATCTAAATAGTTGCGTGAAATCACAGTGCATTTAGTCAGATCCTTCAGCCTAAACCCACCAATTCAAAATAGTCGTAGACACTTCCCTAATAATACTACTGATCCATCTAGCCCAATACAGAGCACAGACCACTCCCTAAGGTTGCATTTAGAGATCTGTGTCAGTTACGCACCCACAGACCCTCTTAACTAGAGACAAATGTTCTGTACAGCCACATTTAGGGTACTGTGTACTGTTCTGATCTTCCCCATTTTGAGAAGGCTATCAGAGTTGGAAAAGGCAGAGAAAAATGATCAAGCAGTTAGAAATCATTTCCTTTGGAAAGAACACTGAAGTATTTGAAGTTCTTTAGTTTCACAAAGACAGGGCAAGGTGGAGGAGAGATCACATAGGTAGACATGACAGAAGTGTATAAAATTATGCATATGGACAAAATGGGTAGAAATGTTTTTCTTCCTTCCTCATAATCTTAGAACTTGGAATCGCCCAGTGAAATTGATTGCTGTCCTTGTGAGCTGTTAAAAACAGCATGCCAGACCGGATGGCCTTTTGATCTGATCAGCAGGGTTCTTGAAGACTTCAACTTCTTACAACTTCGAGGCTTAAATATGAGACCCAATCCACTAAGGTGCAAGACCCACCAGAATATGACAATATACACATTTGGTTTCATCAGCATGTCTCTTTTTTTAATACTGTCCCATACTACCATATTCATGTGACTACTTTAAAATACAGTTAAGAGTTTAAGGGAAACAAATAAGACAGTCCCCAGTATTTTATACCTCTGTTAAATTCTTCACAACAGCCAAGAAACAAGATTTTCTATAAACGTTGTAGCAAGTTGATACAGAATGTACAGTGAAGAGTTTTGTGTCTATATATATATATATATATATATATATATATATATTTTCACAAGTGCATTTCAGCACACAATACATTTTAGCAGAAATCCTGGAAAAATAGTCTAGATTTAAAACCTTCTGAAGCATATTCTCCAAAGCTAGACACCATCCTTCTTGTTTTGGTAATGAACTGTATATACTCAGGATACCAGTATCACTGGCCATGATAAATCAACTCTTAAGCATATCACAGAACATATTTAAATGCTATCAGCATATCTCCAGTCTCCTCCTTCACAGCAATAAACATACATGAATTCATCTCGGCTGAAGTTGTTAGTGGCTCTCTATGGCACATATTTTGCCCCATTTGCCAAATCATCATCCAAGATAGTGTAGAAGCACTGATCCAATAAAAGAGAACATGAAAGTTTGGGGATAATTACCAAGGAACCAGAACATGTTAATGCTTGAAAGGCTGATGAATCAACTACTGTTGAATCAACCACCCGGGGGGGGGGGGAGTTGAGAACGATTAAGTCATTTATATCAGCATTAATAAGGAATTTGGCTAATGTACTATAAGAGTTTCTACAAGTATTGTACACCACCCTTAAAAGGGCTCAAAATTCATATATTTACATGTTTTTATGCCGTGTCTGGCCAGAGAAGCCTTACACATTTCCTTTGACCAACATGTACAAAAATAAAAATATTTACTGTGAACCAAGAGATCAGGTGCTGGGACTACCAACTTCTTAAGCAAGCATTCTGTACATACCCAGAGTGATGCAGCCTTTATTCGGTTTCCCACTTAAGTTTTCAAAGATTTCTAGTTGAAGAGGAAACTGGACACAGACACACACACACATGCAAAGTATGAACAAGCAAGTCATGTGATCTCTTCCTATGCAATCAGACTAAAGAGAAGAGTGGCCCTTTCCAAGCAGGTCTTCAGTGCTCCTTCTAAGCCTTGTAGAGAAGTCATTCCCAAGGATACAACTGAACTGTTTGCTTCCTTATACTGTTTAAATTAAATATGTATGCAGCTTGTACGGAGCTCAAGGTAAACATGACACAAACAGAGCTACCAAGCAGGCCCTCTCTACTAGAACATGGCTTCCTAAGCATAAAAAGTATCCACTATAGAATTTTTAAAAATACTGTATATTGCCACTCAGAAGACTGTCCATCAAAAAGCAGTTTGCTCCGTTTCAGAATTAACAGCACTGGCTGGGCTCAAGGTAGGATGATGTTCAATTCAGACAGACGACCTAGCTTTAAAAAAGCACACAGTGTGCTCAGATCAAAGGCAAGGTGGCTTAGGAAGAAACAGACACAGCACGATGGCAAAGTGTTGCAACCAATTCAATTGTAAAATAGAGTTCTGTCTCCCCTCCTAAAAAGGACGCTCACTGGTCTGTTTTAACACTGCATTTTAGTCTGCCAAGCTGCATCTCTCCAAAGTACTCTGCCTGTAACTAGTGAAATACTTTGTAACAAAGTGATTGGATCCAAAAGGCAGAGTCCTGTTCTCTATCTCTGCATCCACCTCCAACATCTCCTGTCACTGGAAGGGAGTGTCTGCCTGAGGGGCACAGGACTCCAAGCTTCAGTCAAAGCCTGAGTTACCACAAGGACTGAACGCTGACTTGAAATACAAGGGAAAATGAGTGTTTCCCAAAACATAAACATAAAAATCCAGTGTTCAATGAATTTATGTTTATCAATGCACCATGCACTCCTAAACGACAGATTTATACGTTACAGAAGTTGAGCAATGTAGAGGTAGCTCCACTGAAAATGTACAAGTGTTCTTTCAAAGAAATCTGCTTAAGTGGTTTACACGTTGCACTGCCACAGGGTATTTCTAAAAACTCAATCAATATTATCCAAATTAGATCAATGTAGCCATTATAGCAGAATAGTGGGCATTTTTATTTAAAAAGCACTCAGACACAGGGTCAAGATGAAACTCTCAACTTTTCACTTAGAAATTCAGATTTTAACAGGATTACAGTGGGTAACAGTTAACTTCTTAAAAGCTTGATGGGTTCAGAGGGTGAATGTCAATGGAAGTAAGCCAGAACACGAAACTTCTATTTCAGCTTTGCAATTTTCTCCCTATATCCCTAATACTTTAAACAGGAGGTCTCTACTTTTAAGGCACATGATGCTATGGATTAGGAACGTGTAAAGAAACATGCGTCTACAGGCGGCTGGGGGAAGAATTACCTTTTCGCAGACTGTCCCGTCGCTTTATAAAGCTTGATTTAAACCTGACACTGGATGTGGGGGAAAAACACTCACACATTAGACTGGCACTCACACACACAATGTCTCCTATAAACTGAACTGCTATACAAGCAAAACAGCCATGCGCACCGCACAGTTCCTTTGCACAAGTAGCAACCCAATTTAAACAAGATGTTGTGTGAGAGTTTCTGCCTTGGCCAGCATCCCACTTAAACCAAGTCTAAATGACAGACCTGCATAACTTGCCACCCATTGTGCTGACAGCAAACTGCTATCCACAGATTGTGGTTTGTCAGCCACTTGACAACAGCCCTCGCCTGGGTCACATTAGTTCATAGGGCTGGCCATACAAACAGGGTAGCCCTGAACAGAATGAAATCACAGCAACAGTTTTGGGAAATCTAGAATTATGATTTGCTATAACTGCAGCAGCAAGACAAGGAGAAAAATTCTAGAAGCTATTTTTACACAAAGTATCAAAGAGTTGAGAATAGATTGTTGCTGATGAAAAAGACTTCAACCACTCTGTGACTTTTAGTGGAATTTAGGAAGAAATGTAACTTTTTTCAGTGGCATGCTAAGGCAAATTAAATGTTACTCTATTTTTTTTTTAAAGGATACCTTCTTGGTTTCTTATCACCTGCAAAATTATATTTCTGAAATATATGGATGAGTGCCATACAACAGAGGACGGTGAGCCGCGCATCTAACCACAGTTTTGGTAGAAGGGTATGTATGTAAACAATGAGATGTGCTTAAGGCTTAGAAAGAACACTGACAAGTTCGTCTCTGTCACATCAAGACATCCACATCTCCTTCATGGTCCTCCTCTGTCACTTTTAAAGAAAGAACCTCTTCATTAAGAAACAAGCCACTCAGCCTCTCCTTCCGAGCCTGCCTCTGCTCTTTCAGTTGTCTCTTTCGCAAAGCCTTTTGCTGCAGCTTGCGCTGTTTAGAACGTTTCTGCCAAAAATAAAAGAAATCACCAGTCAACTCCTTGCAGAAGAACAGTGCAACATGCAGCTCTGATTTATTTCCATGTAAGCTTTTAACAATACAAGTTCCTCTCTCTCTCTCTCCGCACAGCTGGGGTAATTAACAATTTGAAGGGCCACCTCCTTAAACAAGGTTGGATGAAAAAGACAGCTTAAATATGTTTCTTTCCATGCCATCTAGAAGCCACATGGGTGAGGGGAGGAATGAAAGAAAAGTACACCAGCTCTGAAGAACTGGGACAGCTGACAAAAGTTATGCTAAAACTGTCAACACACCCACTAAACCTGAATCTTCCACAATACTGATGACTGTAGAGTTTGTTCAACTTTGAAGCCATTTGGACTGAGGTGAGTAACTAACAGGGATAATCTCATTATTTGAAAATTTAATGAAAAACAAAAGATCCTTGCATTGATGAATGGCAGACAGCATTAAATAGTAAGCTGTCTTATATTTAAGTGACCTAGGTCCCCACCCTCAAAAAAAGGCATTAAGTTTTTGCAACACAGAGAATGTAGTCCTTATTCAACTGATTAAAGAGGTAGTTGGGCAGCCCAAATAAAATCCTATTTGGTATGAAAAGTCTCTTATACACAGGACCACAAAACCAGAAACTTTACTTTTGAGTCCCGAATTCGCTCTGCAGCACTTGTAGATAAGTTGCTATCACTGTGCGCCCGACTCATGTTTGCACTGGAGTTCGAACCAGAGTTGCCGACACTGGAACCACTACTGCTTGCTGAGCTGACCATGCTGGCACTGCTACTGCTGGCGCTGGCACCGCTCACACCGCTGGCACTCCCACAGCTGTAGCCAGTTCGCTTCCAGTTCTCTCTTGCAGATCGTTGCCGAGGACCATGCTCCTTGATATAGTTTCTGACCTAAAGGTAGGAAATGGAGGGCAGGAAAGATAGAAATTACATCTGTTATCCAGACTGCTTTTAAAATGGAACACAGAACCTGATGAGACAAACAGCTGAAATTCAGGAGGCACACAAGGGAGGCAACTCCAGCGTAACTGGACGACTGATTTATTTTCAATTCATGTATTCATTAAAATATCCATTGCCTTTCCTCTTGCGTATTCCCAGTCTCTAGCTACCTGAAAATGTGAGCTCTATGAAGTACTGCTATTTAGTTTTGCAGAAGGACAATCCACAGATGCCCCCTGAAACCAGGAAAGTTACAAAGGCAACACCCTGGAAAAGCTGATTACTAGTTGTTAGGCATTCCCAGGAACAAGCAGCAACACCCTGCATACCAGAAGACAGATGCTTATGATTAAAGAATGCTCACACAATTGTAATGTACCTGTTTCAGCTTTTCATCAGTGAGGCAATTTAATTCTATAATGAACTCATTATCTGTAGGTGAAATCTGAGCAGTGGGATCAATAATTTTAATAATATCCAGTTGCTCTCGAAGCCCCATTTCAGTGCTGACTTTGCGACTCAGATATTCAATATATTCAACCTAAGGAAAACAGAGCGGCACGTAGTTAGTAAACTATTTCAAAAACAAACCTCTCAGTATGCAGGTCCCCAAAAATCACACTCAGACTATCAAAGGATACATTGTATCTAAACATTAAGATGGGGGGAAACCCAAATGCAAAATTTAATTTCTTCTATAGAACTCAGAAACAATTAGCTCTAGTTACTGCTTATATATGCAATAGAAAAATTAACGTATTTGTGAAGATCCAGTCCCTGCCCCTCAGGTCTTCTGGAGTCCCCCAACACCAAGGTTCCTACCTGCTCATCATTAGTCATTGCACTCCACGGCAGCTCATCAAGATTCCTGTGCTTGTTCTTCTTTTTTGGAAGCAGGCAAGGAGAGCTTGGAATACTAGGTATGATGTCAGAGAGCACGTCACTTCCACTTGCAATGTCACTGCCAGGCAACTTACAAAAGCACACAAAGAAAAGTGAGACCAAGACTTCCGGCTATAGCGCTACAGTCTAAAGCTTCACTAATGATACCAACCTATGGAACACCAACGAACATATAAAAGTGCCTTACTGTTCAAAAAATTGGTCCACCTAACTCAGTGCTGCTTGTTCTGACTAGCTACTGGCTTCCCCAACAGCTATAACCCTAAATCCTTCAACAGGAGACGTCGGGGACTGGACTGGGGATCTTCTGCATGCAGCCACAACCTTTGCTCTAGAAAGATGCATGGATACATGAATTTGCCTTATAATTAGGTCATCTAGTCTCACTCGCATATTCTTATTCCATCTTTTCTCTAAGGAACTCAGGGTGACAGTACATGGTTCTCTTTTCCTTACAAACCAACATGGGTTGGGATGAGACAGAACGACTGGTGCAAGCATACTTTGACGGCAGCTCCCAAAGAGTTTGGGACAGAGATCCTTCCCTGCACCTACAACCAAATTTCCTTTTCGATTGAGATACAAAGCACTGAACAGCCTGCACATAAAACATGAGGACTATTACTGAGCTATGGCCCCTCTTCAAGAATGAATAGCTGTTATTCATTTCTGAAGTGGAAAAAAACTCCTTTACAAACTGTTAATGTGGGAATCCCAGTTTTCCACCCCATGGTGCACAAACCACAGAAATATTTTTACCTGCCATTCAAATTCACTGTCTGACCAGTCCCAATATGTGCTAATAGAAGAAGAGACATCACTGCAGACACTACCCTCAGGGAACAAATCAAATGATGTCAACTCTTGGTCATCCAACAGAGAGTAACAGTCATCCTGGTCACCAACAGACACAGAAGAAAACAGTTCCTCACTGCACTCTGAGCTGGCTACGCTTGTTCCACAAGAAGTCAAGTTCCACCTGAAAAACAGAAAAATATTAACTTTAACCTCAGTCTTTTGAAAACTTCCAAGGCTGAAGTTCTAAGGCAGGTTACTGGCATTCAGGAGATAATCTGCACAAACTTTAGGGGTATACACCAATTAACAGAAACCTCCTCAAAATCACTGCACAGAATGGCTCTCCATATGCATTAAGCAGGCTGCATCCCAAGACTGAGCTTCATATAAATTTTTCTCAATATGGACCAGCGCTGGGATAGCAAAATAGCATTTCTGGGTGTGATGGGGCCTGCTCAATACTGCAGGAGATCCAGAACACACAAAGAGAATTTTTTACACAATGCATGGTTAGCTTGTAGAATTCAGTGCCGCAGGACATCATGCTAGCAATGATGGTTTTTAAAAGGAACTATATAAATTCATTCAGGAGAGATCCATGAGTAGTTATTAAATTGTAATGGCTAAATGGAACCTCCATTTTCAGAGATAATGCACATCTTTATGGCAGTTGCAGGGAGATAACTACAGTGGGAGAATTCCATCTCTGTGTGTCAGCCTTCTGGGGCATCTGGTTGGCTCCTATGAGATGCTGGATTAGATGGACCACTGGTCTGAGCCAGTAGTGCATCATAGAGCAGCCTCAGTGGGACACTGATCTGTGTGGCCATCAGTGTAATGTACTTTCCTATAAGGCCATTTTCAGTAGTATCAGTAGCATCTCATTCACAGGGCTCATTCCTTGCTAGCCTTTGCAAAACAAACAAGAACTGTAAAACACAAGCCCTCTTCTCACTATTCTGCTGTCCATAAGACTTTAAACAACTGTAAGTTTAGTACTTATTAATGCCTAACATTAAACATTTATCGTGTCAAACCAATTTAAAAAGCAAACATCTATTCTCACATTTATACTCTACACCAGTCAGAGCAGTTAACAATCAAAGCCAGTAAAAACAGCAAGCCTCCAACATAAAAAGAGAGAGAGAACAGCCAAAACCACCAGGCATAAGCTGTGGTTCATACATTTCACCAAACATGAGATTGATATGATAAAGCAAGTGCATGAGGCCCGCAGGCTTAGAAGGAGCTATAAACTGGTCAAAGAAACTGCACCCTACCATCAACAGCCAGCATTCTAAAACCTTATCCCCTTCTCTACCCGGCAATCCCCTTCCCACATCTCATCCTCACAACAACCTTGTAAGGGAGAGCAAGGTGAGTGATGGGGCCAAGGTCACCCCGTGAGTTTCAGGCGAAGCAGGGACCTAAACCCAGGGCTACCTGCTGCCCCGCCGTAAACACCACCACAGGCTGCTTCTCCGCACGTGCGACCCAGGCCCTCAAAGCCTCGCGGGAACACTCGCGCAGGCCCCCCCCCGACCCCCCCCCCCCGGGGCTCCGCAGCCTCCGGCCAGCTTGCCTGTGGGCGTGAAGGCGGCGCAGCGGGTCGGTGCGGTGGCAGGAGGAGAGATGGCACCCGAAGTCGCTGACGTCCAGGCAGGCGGGGCCTTCGTCGCCCAGGCTCAGGCTGCCCGGAGCGCGGAGCGGCGGCGAGAGGAGGGCGCCGGGCTCGTCGGGGGCCAAGAACTTCTCGTGCGGCTCGTCTGCCATGGCGGGAGGGAGGGAGGGAGGGGGGGAGAAAAGGGGGCGTGCCGAAGCCCGCGCCGCCCTGAAGCGCCTACCGGGGCGGGGAGAGGGAAGCCTTAACCGCCCGCCATGGGGGAGGAAGAGGGGGGAGGCGCCCGTCCCCTCCCTCGCCGGCTCGGGAGAATCCTCCCCAGAAAGCAGCCGCTGAGATTCCCCTCCACTGCAACCGGAACTACGAGAACCGCTTCCTGTTGCGTCGGTGACAAGCGAGATTCCGGAGCAAGAGAGGCGCCTCCCTTCCCCTAGCAACTGCGCCCCCTGCAGCATCGGCGGCGAAGGGAAGCGCCCCCCCCCCCCCCCCCGCGGGGTGAAGGAATTGACGGTGGCCCAGGCGAGCCTCAGCCCGTCAGATCTAGGAAGCTGGATCTTCGCTGGGCTTCGTCTTTGGATGGGGAGACCGGCAAGGATTTCCAGGGCCGCTGTGCAGAACGAGGCAATGGCAAACCATCTCTCTTAGTTGCTTGCCAGAAGTCAGCTGCGACTCAAGGGCACTTCACACACTCACCGATTCTGCACTGATTTTTGTCCCTATTGCTTTGCACGCCCCGCCCTTTCCCACATGTGTTTTGCTTCCTTTGGGACTACTAGAGAAAGCAAAACTCTTGGGGGGGGGGGGCAGGGAACCCTGAAGCAATAGAGACAAACGAGTGACAAAAATGACAGTGTGGAAGTGGTCTCACACACACACATACAAGCAGCTGTTATTCCTCTGGTCGAGTGTGTGTGTTTACGCCTCTTTCTAATGTAATACATATTTGCAGGCCCGACTTCCTTACTGAATTCATAGCCGCACACCAAACATATATTAGCCCCACCTAGAAGTGAGGAAATGTTTAATTTGAGCCAGCGCCAGCATCTGTTCCCACACAGGCAGTCATACTAAAAAAGGCTGATTCACACATGTGTGTAGTATCTTTGTGTGCAACTCACGTGGCGACAAAAACGTTGAGTGTATAAGGTGATCCCATGAAAGAAAAGGCTTGTCTGTGAAGTTCTGGCAGTAGCATTCAGTCCAGGATGGCCCATTCACACGTGGAATGATGGGAGCCATGCTATCTATTGATGCCAGAGTTACGGAGTCATGAACATGCCACGTGTGACCATGAGAAAAGGGCCTGCAGTATCACCTCCAAAAGCCTCCTAGCCCCGTGTCCTCTTTCCAGGGATCAGCCATGTTGGTGAGAGGGTACAAGTCTCTCTCGCTGTGGCTCCCCAGCACCTGAGAATCAGAGAGATGCTTCCTCTGAGCATGGAGGTGCCATTTATCCATCCTGGCCGATGGCCAGCCATTCTTAGACCTTTCTTCCAGGATTTGGCCTAACCTGCATTTAAAGCCATGTCAACCAGTGGCCATTCTGGCAGTGAGGTCCATATTATATGCTCAAGAATCATTTCCTCTCGTTTGTCCTGAATCTACTGCCCAGCAATTTCCCTGGGCGACTCTGGATGCTAAGGCTATGAGAAACGAAAGGGCTGGTGTCTCTTTCTCCATACATGCATGGCTTCTTCTTATACATTTCTCTCATGTCCACAACTGTCCCTCCCGACCCCCAAAGCGCTTTCAGCCTTTCCCTCCCGGAGAAACGTGTCCTTGAGCATGAGCAGGAAACGCCTTTCGCGGCTGCGGCGAAGAGCGCTTCCTCGCACGTGTGCCTTTTGGACGCTAGGGGGCGCGCGCGGGAAGCGGAACGTGATCCGGGAATGATAGAATCGCTGGAGACCTCTCTGCGCTCTGCGGAGCTTTGTCGGGCGGGGGCTGCGCGATGGCGGCTGCGGGGAAGGCCGTCTCCCCTCCCTACCCGCACCCGGGGGTAGCCGTGGAGAGCAGCTTGAGCCGAGTCAGCTTTCTGGGGGCTCGGTTGCCCCCGGAGGTGGACGCGATGGCCAAGAGCGTTCGGGAGCTGGGCAAAGAAACCTTCCGGAAACTACTGAAAGGTACATGTTGTTGGGCAAGAAGGGACTTGGGTTGGTGGAGGACGTTAAGGCTGCAATCCCCTGCACGTTTACTCGGGAGCAAACTCTGCTGAACGCAATGGGGCTTCTGCATAAGCATGCGTAGGGTAGCGTGGGAGCCTTTTCACCACCCTTCAGTTTAGTTTCCCTCTTGTGGGCCTGCGAGGCTCTACTTGGCTGGCTGAAGGTCCCATAAAAGCGTCAGAGGAACCGCTGTGGATCAGACCGGCGGACAAGGTGCACCTAGTCCAGTATCCGGCTGTGCCCAGGAGCGAGCTGGGTGCCCTGGAGGGCCTCAAGGGGCGCATGGAGGCCAAAGCCTTCGCCTGGAGCTGCTTCCTAGCTGGTATGCAGAGGCTTGCTTCCTCTGACCGTAGTGATTCCCTGTAGTCCCTCGCCCTGCCCCCTTATGGGCCATGGTGTGTATCCCACCCTCCTCCCGGTGCTTGAACTGAAGGCGTTACAGTTGCTTCCAGGGACAGGATGATGGGACTGCAGGAGTGTGAAACCTACATTCTTAGTCAGTGTACTTGTTGTCCTTCACTTTCGGACCCAGCTCAGAGAAAACTGCTCTGTGATGTCTCAGTGGCCCAATCTACATCTAGCATTTGCTCCACTGTCTTACCAAACCCCTGTTGGAACAGAAATTCCCCTCTGCATTGCATGCCACTTTCACTTTGTTTGATTTCTCATTTTATGATCGCTGTCTGCATAGATTCATGACTGTTTTATAGCCATTCAGGGGTGACTCTGCAGTCAGTACCCGTGGCCTGGGGTATCTGAATGTGGTCTTGAGCCGCATCTTTTTCCGTTTCAGTGTGGGTTTGGTAACACAATGGAACAAATGCTAGATGCAGAATGGGTCAATGCCTTTCTTCCTTCAGCAGCACTCGGACTCTTAGGGCACTGGCTTCCCTCTTAACGTTAAAAGGAATCAAAGGCCCGTTCATTTGATTATTATATGTGTGTGTGGGACATGGAGAAGGTTGATGGCTCCATCTGCGTTGGAATTGCTGGAGAGTATGTGCATAATATTGAAATGGTGGTGGGAATCTGGATTTACCATCCAGTGACTGTTGTTTGTGTGCTTGCGGTCACAGCTTTTGTCTTAGCAAATTGATTTCCTCTGCAGGGGGAGCAAATAGAACTTTGATCCCCAACTGCTAGGTCCCCAGGAGGAGCGCACTCATCATTTTTTTATAAAGAGAAGGAAAAGAGATGGCAGAGTGGAATGAGGAGGAAGCATGGATTATCAGAAACAGAGGGATGCATGTATGTAAGAGGGTGAGGGAAGCAGAGGGAATGATAAAAAGTAACAAGTGGATGCCAGTCAGCAGGCTGGGATCAAAGATGGGTCCGGCATCTGGAAAGTTTCAACACTACTACACAGATGTTCACTAAATGTTTTACCAGTTGAATACCACAGAATACTTATTTATTTATTTATTTATTTATTTATTTATTTATTTGGATTTATACGGGAGGGCATTGAATAAGCTGCCCGTTGCTTACAAGAATCAGATCTTTAAGATCCCAACCAGTGAGTGCAATCCACTAGATTCTACCCTTCCACAATCTCTATTCATTACATTTATGCTTATGTAAAGGGAAACTATATTGAAGAGCCTGTAACTTGCCAGTGAGGAAAGAATGTATGCTGGCTTATGGAATCCTAATTGGTTGGTTTCTCTAAACAGTCACCGTTAGTGCGTTAGAAGGAAGAGACTGCAGAGATTCTGTGAAGATGATTGCGGAGAGCACCGATCTCTCAGATGAGCAGCTCGCAATCCTCATCTCTGGCATGTATACCCTCCTCAGAGAGGCCTTGAGGCTTCCGGCTTCCTCTCTGAAAGAAGATGTAAGTAGAGAGCATGCATGTTCCTCAGGAAGTGAAAGCCAAACTATATGTTACCTTTTTCATGTGTTTTCCACAGGCATGCAGCGGCTGTGGGGAACTGCTTCTGCGTCTTTTTTTTTTTAAGAAGAACTCAAATGGGCTTGGAACAGCACTGTGGGGAGAGGAAGGGATCCTGCCCTCCCCCTCAGCAGTTTTATTGCATGAAAACAGCATCACGAGGAATTATTTTGATGATTCACTGCTCCATGGGCACAGATAAGCCATGCAGAGCAGCAAAATCAGCTAAATAATCCCCCCCAATGCCATTTTGCACAAGAAAACTGCGGGGGGGGGGGGAACCCTTCATTCCCCCATGGCACCATTCCAAGCCCAACTGGGCTCTCTTGTCTGTCTGTCTGTCTGTCTGTCGCCGTTCCCCATGACTGCAGGGAACACTTGAAAGTGCATGAAAAGTAATGCATAGTTTGGCTCTGAGGCAAACTGCCTGACTGGCGGAAGTGCTCATTTGAAACAGATACATATCTGTGTGCCATGATGTAATTTGGTTAACAAAGCTCCCATGAAGACCTCAGAGCTAGGGCACTTCCCCAGCTAAAGAAGTCTTAGTGTATGGGTCGTAATAGATTAATTTGTAGATTATAATTGATTAAAAGTTACACATGAATAAAGCAGTAGTTCTGAAGGAGGGGAAGAAAGACATCCTTTGGTATACGTCTGTGTGGTGCAGTGATCTGACTGTCAGGCAAGGATCTAGGAGACCCAGGTTCGAGTATCCACCCTGCCACGGGAGCCTGCCAGGTGACACTTGGGCCCATCACACGCACTCTTAGCTTAGCCTACCTTACTGTTGTGAGGGTAAGATACAGGAGGAGAGAAGGATGTTGTAAGCCATCTTTTTTTTGCGGAGAAAAAGCGTATTTAGATCTCTAAACCTTAGAAGAGAGATTTTTCCAGGTAAGAGTGAACTGGGAGCACGTCTTCTAAGTAAGGGCTGCCAATCTTCCTTTTTCTATCAGTAACATTTTTGTCTTATCTGCAAAACATTTACCTGATTAATCAGGGATGCATTTTTGGTCAATCATAAGGTGTTTAATCTCTTACTCAGACTAATGGTGTCATCCTAAGCAAAGTTAACACCTTTCTAAGCTCATTGACTAAAATGGGCTTAGAAGGGTGCACCTTCAATGGGGACTGCTTTGTAAAGGCGTCATCCCTACTAAAGGCACCTCTGTGTGTTTGGAAGGCAAGTAAAACTCTTCTGAAGTGCTCATGGCTAGAGGCACGGGCTCAGTGCTCTCCACTCCAAGGAGACAGTCAGTCTAGTATTCGCAAGCAAAAAGCCCCATCCCCCTCTGAAAATCATTTCCTATACTCTGCCAATAAGTCCAGGTTCCTTGGGAATAAATCTGATTCCAGGGCTAGGAAATGCCCTGGGGTTCAGGCAGTCTCTGTCTCCTCATTGCATGGGATGGAGCCAATTGCTATAAGCATCTCTCAGCCGAGTTTTTCAGCTTCATAGAAGGTTAGGGTGCTGCTGCTCTAAGTGTCTGCCTTCCATATTAAATTATAGACCTTTCTTTTTATAGCTTGATATCAGGGTGGTTTATTCCCCAGTGTTTTTTGGGTGGGTCTGTACTGTTCAATATTCATATTATGAAGTGATTGAGTTATATATACCCAGACAAACACTTTGGCAGGCATGTGCAGAGTGTGATTTTTTGTGTCTCCTAGGCAGGTTGAAATGCCTCCAGAATCCTGACTTTTGCAGGGCATTTATTAAGGTGGGAGGGGGGGAATTCAGCTGTGTGGACTGAGGTCTTGCTCGCAGAAATGTTAGACTGGATCCAAGCCATTGTATGTGTGTGTTACAAATTGTCTTGAGGACATTTGAATGGAAAGGTAATCTAAGAATGTGTTAAATCTTGCCGGAACTACAGAACAATCTCTTTCTTGTTGATAGGTTTTTAAAGAAGATTTGAAGGAGCTTAGGTATGTCTATTATTATTTTAGTCAATTGAATCCTTGAAATCCTTTATAAGATGCCCCTGTGATGGATGCCTGGGGCCCTGTGTAGACCTCCATGACCAACTGCTCCAATGCACAGTAATTTATTATGTCTGGAAACCTTGTTTCTATATCATGACTCGAGAACGCATTTGCCAAGTCAGTGTGAGAGCAGTTAAAGTCACCCAGTATTACAATATTTTCCTCCTAGTCACCTCATTTATTTCCCTCTCCATCTTGAGATCTGCCTCCTGGTTTTGCTTGGGGGGTGGGGAAGTGATAGCCCCCACTTTTTACATAACCCTTATGGCCCAGTGTCTCCACCCATAGCATTTCTGTAGGGGAGTTTCTTCCTCTAATGTTTTCTAGCTTACTTCATGTTTTCCTTGACATACAAAGCAGCACCCTTTCCAACACATCCCTCCCTGTCCTGTCTGTAGAGTTTATATCCAAGGATGACCATACCTCTTTGATTTTTCCCCATTTCCCTCCTGTTTCTGAAACACCCACTAAATCTAAATTGTCGTTTAGCTCTGAGCTCTCCAGCTACCCTGACTTGGCTTGGAGGCTTCTAGCACCAGCACTTAGGCACCTCAGTTTCCCTCTCTAAACATCCCCACCTCCCTCACCCATAGTTTTCCCCACACAACCCTCCTTTGTTGCACTACTCTTATTCTCAAGTTCTAGCCCACTCCCACTGATATTTTCCCAAGAGATTTCCATGCCATCTCTTTAGGATGGGTCATCCTGTACAGGAAACTTCTCATTCCTGTTGGTTTCCCCCCAGGAGTTAATGTCAAAGCTGCTCTGCCACCTCTTTGATATTAAGTGGGAGTGGCCTGTCTCTGCCTATCTCTTACAAGATAATGTAATGAAGCACTTCGAACACCGGGAAGTGCAATATAAATGCTAATGATTATAGCCACAGAGGGGTGTGCTTTTTGCATCAGGAAGCCTCTTCCTGTAGCATCCACTCACCAAGAGCTGAATAGACCATTCCGTGGCCTTCCCAGCACCATGGTAATGTAACCCCCAACATAAGAGTGTTCTTATCATAAGAAGCAACACAAGAGGTGTCCCTGGTACATGGCAGGTTCATTCTTTAGACTGTAAACTCCTTGGTCAGGGATCCCTCTCTTTCTGTGCTCTTAAATCACCTGTCCAGTGATGACATTACATAAACAGTGGCCACACCCTTATTTACTTAGGTGTTTTCTGTGCTGCCACTGTGCTGTCCTGCTCCAGGTGGCTTACTGTTAAAATAATGTAACAATATAAAATAAGAAGCCATGAGACAGAAACAGCATGAAAACAATCCGTAAAACAGACCTCAGAGCAGAAGCAGGCCAGTAAAAAAGCTGGTAAGATTTTTTAAAAGAGATGTGTTTTGGCCTGATGCCTGAAAGAAAGTAAAGTAGGCTCCAGGTGAGCCTCAAGGGGGAGGGGTGTTCCAAAGGGAAGGGGCCACCACAGAAAACGCCCTGTCTCTGGTCGCCACCTGCCTCACCTCTGCAGGCAAGGTCACAGAGAGGAGGGCTTGAGAGGCAGATCTTAGCTGGCGGGCTGGGTAGTGTGGGAGGAGATGGTTCTTCAAGTACCCTGGCCCCAAGTTGTTTAGGGCCTTGGTGGTAAGAAACAACACTTTGCATTGTACCCGATAACAGACGGGGAACCAGTGCAGATCTTTCAGCACAGGGGTGATGCAATGTACATCACCAGCCTCTAACAGTAGCCTGGAGGCTGCAATTTGAACCGATTAAAGTTTCTGAATGAGTTTCAAAGGCAGCCCTATGAAGAGCACATTACAGTAATCTAATGTGACCAGAGCATGGATCTCTGTGGCCAGATGACACTTTTTGAGGAACAGCTGTTGCCGACGAACCAGCTGGCATGGATAAAAAGTGCTGCGTGCCACAGAGGAGACCTGAGCTTCCAACCAGAGGCCCAGGACCAAGTAGCACCCCCAAGCCAGGGCACTCCTCCTTCAGCGGGGGGAGTGCAACTCCTTCTCGGACAGGCTGCCTCCCCAGTCCCCCAGCAGGTTCTCCACTGACCAAAAGCAGCTCAGTCTTTTCTGGGCTGAGATTCAGTTCATTGCCCCTCATCCGTCCCATTCACTTCTCCAGGCACCTGTTGAGGTCTTCCACAGAGCCACCCAACTTAGCTGTTAAGGAGAATTAGAGCTGGCTGCCACTTGGATAACTGATGACTCTCTGCAGAAGTGCTCAGAGCAACTTAAGTGTTCTGTGGTGGTTGGTGGGAAGAGATGGTGACCTGAGCAGTCACGAATAATCCAGACACCGTCAGCTGCTGCTGCTGCTTTTAAACAATATTTTCACTTCTACAGCCAGTAGGAGGTGTGGATGAAGATGAGAAAGTGGAGGCTATGGATTCTGATTATTTATGATTTTGCAATAGATCCCAGATGAGTTCATACCAGACACTAAAGGTGATTTGCACTCTCATAACAGGGAGGAGAACCTGCATCTGCTACCTGCTAATTTTTAGTGCAGCGTTCTCTTGCCAGAGCTTAGAAAAGACCAAGAGTCCCGTAGCACCTTTAAAGCTACCAAGATTTGCAGTAGGGTGTGAGCTTTCGTGAGTCACTGTGAGCTCATCATGATTCATGAAAGCTCAAACCCTGCCACAGATTTTGTTAGTCTTTAAGGTGCTTCTGAACTCTTGCTCTTTTCTGCTGCCACAGGCAGACTTAACAGGGCCACCCGCCTTGATCCTGCTTGCCAGACATGGTTGGTGATTTGTTTATACATAAGTGTTCTGTGGATCTGCAGAGTGCAGAAATGGCTTAACAAAAGCCTGCCACAAAAAAGATGACAAGCAGTCACTTCCTCCCCCCCACAACAAAAATCTCAGCTTTTGTAACATGATAACTGCGGTCCCATTTGGATGTAATCCTCATGCAATACTTTGTTAATGAGGTCACAGGAAGCTAGTTGTATAACGGGGCATTTGATTCAATGCTGACCGCAGAGCCCGTCTTTAATTGGACGGCGGCATCATGCATCGCAGTATCTTCCTTTACCACCTGGACCCAAGTAGCCATTGATCCCTTTTGGATGACAAGGCAATCTGGTTTAGAAAAACAGATGCTGTCCCACTTCAAAATGTCTCCTTTGTTCTTCTGAGGCCAGTGATGTAACACTAGAGCAATCTGCCTGTATTGTCTGGGTGTGATCACTTGTGCTAATTAGCCAGCGAAACACCATGTCTGTGACATGGACTTAGTTGAAATCTCCACTGGGTGGCTCGGAGGGGGAGCTCAGGATGAAACTGGAGTCACCACAAGCCTCCATTTAAAGCCTCCTGTTACAGCATTGTGCAGTATCACGACACTGCAAAATGTGCAAGGGCCAGAGGCCTCCAGGCAAAGAACCGGCTCTTTTGTTTCTTAATTTGCCGGTTAAAGTTTGCACCCCAAAACAGTTCCCTTGTGTGTAGGTCGCATGGCATTGTGTGTGTTGTGCTGCTGTCTGTGTTTGGTCATTAAATGGAATGTTTTCTATTTGCAAGCATTTGCTGTGTGTCTCAGTCTGTACTCTACTCTCTTGAAGGATCCCGGAAGAATTCATCATGGACTTTGCTACCGTAGCCTTTGGAAATAGGTTGGTAAACTTTATACGTCGATTGTGTTCTCTTTCTTTAGAGTGGTATCATTTTCTGAGCCATATTTCAGTCAGCAGTGCCTTGAAGATAAGTGGGGAAGTTGTATACATACATGCACGTTCAGTCTGGAGAAGAGGAGGTTGAAGGGGGGGCATGATTTCCCTCTTAAGTCTTTGAAGGGCTGTCACTTAGAGGAGGGCAGGGAGCTGTTCCTGTTGGCAGCAGAGGATAGGACTCGCAATAATGGGTTTAAATTAAGGGCGGGAAGGTACCGGCTGGATATTAGGGAAAACATTTTTACAGTAAGAGTTGTTCAGCAGTGGAATCAGCTCCCTAGGGAGGTGGTGAGCTCCCCATCACTAGCAGTCTTTAAGCAGTAGCTGGACCAACATTTGTCAGGGATGCTCTAGGCTGATCTTGCATTGAGCAAGGGGTTGGACTAGATGGCCTGTAGGGCCCCTTCCAGCTCTGTGATTCTGTGATGCTATGCATGCATCATGTATGGATGCATAAATATCCCAACTTCCTAATTCTTTCACCCTCATATAGTCCTAGATGTTATAGACTGGGCAGACAAGGGTTTTTCTTAAAGCAATTGTTAGCCATGAGCAAGGATCCCTTATGGCTTGGGACAAACATATCTTAGGGACACCTTCTGCCATATGAACCTACCTGTACATGCCAGCTGTCTTCTGAGGCCCTGCTTTGGTTGCCCCTGTCATCTGAAGCTGGTGGCACCCCAAGAAAGGGCCTTCTCCATTGTGGCACCAAAACTTCGAAACTCCCTCCCCTGGAAGATTTGTTTCACTCTCTCTCTATCGTTGTCTTCCACCAGTGGGCAGACATTTTTATTTCATTTGGCCCTCCTCCCTGGTTCGGCAGTTGTTTGTTTGTGTGTTTTTATTTAATTATTTCATAATTTTAAATGTCTTTAATTATTCAAATGTTTATGTTCACCACCGGGGGGACCCTGATCAAAGGCAGCATAAAAATGGTTTAAATGAAATAAACAATAAATGGCTGCTAGGCTGCGTTATTCCAGGAATGGGGTGCGTTACTCCAGGAATGGGCATATTTTGACACAGTTCTTTTGTTAGATGTGAAGGGTATAGTCTTACATTTTAAACAAAATTAAGTTTCTGGTCCTCAGTGCTGCAGAAGGTGAGCTCAAAGACCTGACTGGAGAAAGTAAAAGAGAGAGAAAGAGAGAGAGGGGGCTTTTGTCAGTAGAAGACAGTGAGTGCAGCTTTAGCCTTCTTCTGGTTGTTGCATTGCAGACTTTGTTGCTAGCCACGGGGAGGGCTTCCTGAGACTGCCTGGAAGCTTTTGGGTCAATCTATAGTGCAAAATCCTCTTTGGAATTCAAACCCAGTGCTGACTGTTGGGTGTCCTCCTGTCGAGCTTCATTTACATCATATCAGATTAATGTGCTGCATTAAATCCAGGTGGATGTCTTTATTTTATTTTATTTTTTTTACCTTCTGGGTCCTTCAGGACACTCAGGATCCTCTAGAATGAGCCCTTTCATCGAAATGTACACGATATTGAGTCAGCTTCTCTCAGGCCAGGCTGTGCGATAGGCTTTGGAGGCCGTTGGCTAATATGGAGCAGCCTCAGCTTAGATCAGCATCCAGGGCTGACTAATGACCTTCTCAAGGCTGTCACTTCCCAGGGTTACACCCAGCCTAACTGACCTACTTTTTAGGCTGAGGAAGGCAGCTGGTTGAATGTCTTTTCTCTTGGGTGTGTCTGCGCAGTCAGAGGGGAGGCCACACCTTGAAAGAGAAATGAAACCTGAATTTAATTCCTTGATTTTTTAAGAAAAAAACCCTTTTTTTGGCAAGAAGGCACCATTTGATAGGGGCACATAAATATTTTAATTGTCTGTGTAGAACTTCCCATCCCGGGAGCTTCTGGGCTGGTAACATACTAGTCATTCTTCCCTATTCCTGCCTATGAAATCCCAGATTGAATTTTAAAACTCTGGAAGTTGTTTCAGCTCAAGCTTTGCCAAGTCTCCATGAAAAGAGAATTCTAAGGTTTAAGGGGACACTATAGCACATGGATCCTGCCAACCTAGCAATTCGAAAGCAAGAAATTGCAAGTAGATAAATAGGTGGGAAGGTAACAGCGTTCCGTGCGCCTTGGCGTCTACTCATGCCGGCCACATGACCATGGAAAAGTCTTCAGACATCACTGGCTCTTCGGCTTGGAAACAGAGATGAGCACCACCTCCTAGAGTTGGATTCGACTGGCTTTCAAGCAAGGGAAACCTTTACCTTTTCATAGCATATGGAAGCCTGCATGCCTTTGAGGACTGTTCTCTATGCACAGATGACTGACTAGGTTGTGGTGAAACACAGGGGCAGGGAGAGTCTCCTTGCTTATTTCTGCAGTCCACAGATTTTTTTCCCCTTTATTTAGAAAATGTGTATGTTGGTGCTCCAAAACCTGCTCAAGGGGACTGACAACTGAAAGGGTTAGCAGCAAATAAATGAAAAACAATAACAAGTCAAACCATAAAAACATACCAGGGCACAAAGGCAGGATCAACAAAGCAGAGCGGTCTAATATTATATTGACCAAACAGTCCTCAAGCTTGGAGCAGACCAGAGCCCCTTAGAAAGGTAGATTACCTTAGTTTTTTAAAAAATGAATTAACGGGAGCACATAAATTAGGCCATTTAGTACCACCTTGTTGGGCCTGTCTGCATTTCACTTGCATATATGCTGCAGCTGCAGTGGCTCTCGTTGGCTGTTCCTTGAAACATAAATTGGCATAAAACTGAAAAGTTTAGTATAGATGCAATCTCAGATTTCACACTTACTGAATAGACCCCTATGGTACTCTGGTCTGACTAATGCAGAGCAGGTGCAGAAAAGGAATTCCCCAGGTGTGTAGAAGAACTGCATGCGGTCAAGGAAAGGAGTGGCATAAAACTTAGTTGGGGACAGGGGAGATAGATGTAATTTGTATGCAGCTGTGGAACTGGTCTGGAAGTACCTTTGGTGCATTCAGTCCAAAGGTACTTTTTGTTCTCCAGAGTCAAGCTCTTGAAACAGGAGCCTCCCATGCAGTGTGCTGATTGGCTAGTCTTCTGTGTTGTCACCAAACAACCTCCTTCCCTGTATAGCCCAGGCCAGCCCAGTCTCGTCAAATCTTGGAAGCTAAGCAGGGTCGGCCCTGGTTAGTATTTGGATGGGAGATCATAAAGGAAATCGAGGGTTGCTATGCAGAGGCAGGCAATGGCAACCCACCTCTGAAATCTCTTCCCTTGATAAATCCCTATGAGATTGGCAGGAGCAACTTGACAGCACTTTCCACCAACAACAACCTCCTTCCTAAATTCCTGGAGCATTTTTATATTTAAAAAATGTTCCATTTGGTTACTAATAAAGCATTAAATAAATGGAAAAACATAATGGTGCTTGAAGAGAGAGAAGGCTGTCCACTTTAACTGTGGGGAAGGGGCAAAACTGAGTTTCAATTTGCCGCAGTGCATCTTCATCTCTTCTGTTGGGATGCCAGAAGGAGATCAATGGAGATGCGCTGCTAGCTTTTTCCTTTTGTTACGTCTGTCTGGACCCTGTGTTTATGCTGACCATTCTTGTACCTGGAATGAAAGCATCTCATTCCCTCCCTGACTAGATCTAGATTATCAAGAGCCCTTTTGAAACAAATTATTATCCACAGCCGCAAAGAAGAGGCTATAGTGACCTCATCCACTTCCTCGGGAAAGTAGCTTTAAAATATTCTGTAGATCCATCCCAGGCATGTGGTGACAGTCAGCAAGTAAGAGACCTAGTTTAAGCTAGACCTCTAGGAGGCCCTTCTGCATGGACAGGGTGCCGTAATAGTTAAAAGTAGAGAGACTGCAGGATCTGGCTGCAGATCCCTACCTGGCCATGGACTTCACTGCATGGACTTTGTCCTCTCTTAACCCAGTCACCTCTTACCACCTTGGTGGAAGTGTGAGATTAAAAATGTGCTGGATGGATAATCCAGCTGTCAGATTTGCCCATTGCCAAACACTGCAGGAGGGGCGCCCGCCTTTTTCAGTTTGCAAAGGGCTGCTTTGTTTTTTAAAAAATCAGCAGATTGTTAATTTCCTTATTTATTTTTAATTAACTGTGAGAACAATTCCCAGGAAGGGGAGTTTGTGATATCTCAGACACCAGCCAGTCAGCACTATGTGCTGCCGATGGTTTGTTTTGCAGGGCCGTTTCCCCTGAGCTCAGCTCTGGAGACAATGAGGAGCGTTTGACAAGAACACAATGAATGTGCTGCTAGAGTGCAAGTGACTCCTCGTTTTACGTATGCTTGTACGCACTTTGGTGCAAATGGTGTGCTGCTTCTTGTAAATATCTTTTATTATATGCAGTGAGTTCCATTCCTGCTGCCAGGCAGAATACATAAGAAGGCTCTGAAGCTCTCATGTGTTAAATTAGGCAAATGGTAGAAAAGAGATCTCACGTATTACATAAGGAACTTAAATCTTCTCTCTGAACTCGTAACAAGATGACATTTGGCTGTGTGCCAGGGGCTGTGATGGCTGATGTTATTTTGAAATGAAGTGGATGTTGACAATTGAGGGGATGATTCTGGCAATGTTTCCCCTCCCCCTCCTCTCTCTTGGCACAGAAATGCATGCAAAACACCATTATTTTTTAAAAAAAGATTTGGAGTGGCTTTTGTTAATGTTTAACTCGCCACTGGGAAATGTGAGTTGGATTCGGTCAGGGTTTTTTTGTTTGATCTCACCCAAACCACCTCCTTCCTACATCCTCTATTCTATTTCATGTTGCTTTTGTCCATGCAGTTCCCGTGACCCCATCGTAGTCTTTTCTGTGTTCGAAGGGTCTTTTTTTCCAGAAGTGAAAAAATTAGTTGGATCTGTAACACGCTTGTTAAGGAACCTGCTTTTTAAGGAACCTGCTTTTAATAAAAGGTTTCCCAGTGGTCTGCAACACAGATCTTAAAACAGTTACAATTTGCACTTTTTCTGTAAGAAGGAAAGGTAGGTAGATAGGTAGGTGCTGGTATTGATATATAACATTGTGCTGATTTCTCCCAATTCCCCCATCGTACTTGGAAGAGGGCCCCCCAAAAGGTGCTGTTACCTAGCAGTGTTTCCTCTAAGCTGTTAGTGTGAGCTAGCTTTTTAGCCTCCGGCTCACACATTTTATCTTACCTTGGGAAGGACGGCTCCAGAGCAAACTCATTTATGCAGTAGCCAAATCGCTCGCTCACAACTGTAATGCCAGTGGCTCACAAAGGAGATTTTTTGCTCACAAATCTCCACAGCTTAGAGGGAGAATTGTTACCTAGTACTGGTACCACAACAAAAAAGGCCCTGGTTGCAACAGGTAAATAATCAACACCCTCCAGAACCCAGAATTACAGTTAGAACCAACCCAGACCCTTGGATGTTCAGCAGCACCATCCACTAGTAAAGATGATTATATATAACCATTACAGATCCAAACCTGTGATTTCAAGGGGACACTTTCACCTTTTTTTGTTGTTCCCTGGCTGGAGTTTTTTAGATAGGGCAGGCTAAGGAATGAAAGACATATCGGCATGTGTCTTTGCAAAGCAGGACTTTCCCACTTTTGCTTCGGGCTGCTCAGTCCCCTGAAAATTTGTTCCTAGGAGGGGCCAGTATCAGATCAGGGAGAAAAGTAGATGCCTGCTGGGGAGGAGAAGTAGTAGAAACCTCCACCCTCTCTTCCACGAATGGAAATGCCATTGTGCTAGAGGCTGGTGGCTGGACGTATGCCAGTAATACTTGGTTTTTATTTTACTTGCTTGTTTATTTGAAACCCTGCTTCTCTCCTATCAGACAGCTTCCGGCAAGGTGACCAAGAAGCAGTTTTTCAAAAAAAAAAAAAGATCTGTAGCTACCAACTGCTAAAGCCAGCATTTCAGCGAGTAAACACATAGTAGGAATGATAAGAGCACTGAAATCAATATTAGAAAATATGTGGCCACAATGGTAACACCCAGATGTGCAAGAAAGATGCTTCAGTGTATGATCAGTCCTAATAGCACTGCAAAGTAGGCCCAAATTACCATCCCCCGTGTTACAGATGGCAAGGGGAGTTTGAAGCAAGTGAGTTGTGTAACTCCCCTTACAGCATTCACGGCCTTTTGAACTGGAGATCTCCCAGACTACAGCTAATTCTCATTTTGTAGGAAAAGAGGTACAGGAGCTCATTAGCATAACTCATTAGCATAACTCATTAGCATATGCCACACACCCTGACATTACCAAAAGTGTGTCAGTAGGCAACACCCACCACTCAGGCTCCACCCCAAAAATCTCCAGGTATTTCCAAACTCAGAGCTGGTGAGCCAGCTTTACACTTTGACTAAAGACTCTTTAGGTTTCCTTTGCTCTTGCAGGGAAGCTACCCTACAATAAACATGAAAATATAGATCAAGTTAGTATGCTTTTGCTTTTTTCCACAGCACATCACCATATGTGCCCACTCCTGGGCTTGTTACTACCGGAACGGCGTTCCTGTGCGTTCCTGCTTGAAATTACCCCTGCTGACACCTTACTTCTTGATTGTTCTTGTAAACTATCCTGTCTGTCCAGTTTATTGCCACTGAGACTTGCCTTCCATTTTCTCACATTTTGTTTTCACTATCAGGCGACCCATTCTTGAAGCCACAATTCAGAGTCAAGCCAACAAGCTGCCTAGGGTCGAAGAGTTCAAGTGGAGAGTGGATGTGGCTATTTCTACCAGGTAAAGATGAATAAGATGTCCATATATCTTCACGGGGAGGGGGTCCTGTGGTTAAGTCATCTGGGGCTGCCACTTTTTTGTTAAACAGAGGTGATTTTGTATACAACATTGGATGATAAACTGGGGGCAGGAAGTAAGAAGTCAACCAGATCCTCCTGTGAAAGCTAGGTTGGCATTTTCCAGTCTTCTGAATTGCATTAAGAATTACCCAACCTTGGAAAAGCCCATCCCCCTGTATTCTGGGCATCCCTCCAAATCGGAAAGATACTAATCCAGAGCAGTGACTCATGCAGAGACTGCATGGGCAACCTCTTCTGAGGGCAAGTAATTGGGAGAGATTGAATGATCCATTCACACCCAATGTGGAGACATAGTAGAATTACTTGCCTGCATCAGAGTCTGACTGGAAGGAGGAAAGGCCAAAATGAGCTAGCCCTGCAGAGGAAACCCGGCCAAAATATGTCAAAGGGGAAACAGCAAACGAAGAAGGAGGCGGAGGAGATTGGATTTGTACCCCGCCCTTCACTTGGAGTCTCAGAGCAGCTTACAGTCTCCTTTCCCTTCCCCTCCCCACAACAGACACCCTGTGAGGTAGGTGGGGCTGAGAGAGCTCTGACAGAAACAGCTGTGCCATAACTATGGCTTGCCCAAGGTCATCCAGCAGGTGCAAGTGGAGGAGTGGGGAATCAAACCTGGTTCTCTCAGATTAGAGTCCATGCACTTAACCACTACACCAAACTGGCTCTCACCCAAACTGGCCAAGGTGGAGCCAAGGATATGCAGGCAAGGAACAGCTGGTCAATCCACTGAATCAAATTTAAGACTTCATTTGGATGGGGGAGAGGGACTAAAGGTTGGTGCCAGCAGATTGACAGAAAAGGTGGGTTTTGAAGGAAGCAAGAGAGGTGGCATTATACAGGTGTTTGGGGAGGCAGTTTCAGGCCTCTGGGGACAGTCAGGGAGAAAGGGCAGAATCCACTGAAGGAACGGAAAACTTTTGCATGGTGTGTGCTCCTTTGAGGCGTTCAGCTTCAGTCCTCACCCAGAGGCTGCAGTTTCAAAGACTGTCTGTTAGACTTGAACTCCATTTCCATCCTCCCAACTACTAGGCCTTTTTTTAAAATTCGCCTGTTGGTGGTTTGCCAAGCAGTAGCTCTGGGCTGCAGAGGCAGGGAGCCGATCTGCTGATGGGGGGGTGTGGAGCTGCTTGGCTGGTTGATCTGACCCCGTTGAGCAATCCCTTCCCACCAGCAATATGAAGAGAACTGGCTGCCCCTGTTGGCCTAGAGTACCCTTGGTATGCTGACCAAACAATATTCCATGCTGAAGAGAGACGGAAAAATCTGGAGCTAAATATTCTTCACCCCAGTTGCTTTGGGAGGTACAAACACACCTTTGTGACATGGACCCTGAGACAGCCTGGGCTCCATTTTTGGATCCTCTCTTCTCTGGTTTTCCATTCACCACAGGCTTCCTCTGGGACTTCCTGTTTACCGTCTGGCAGCCATCTCTACTTAGAGTGCCATCTTCGTTTCCTGTCTGACAGTTCCTGGCCTAGGTTTGGCAGGCAGAATCGGCACCCACAGTGACTCATTTCCCACTCCACTGATCACTGGCTGGAGAGCTGCAGAAATAAAATAACACTGCCGGTTAGATGGGCTTTCTGCCCAGCCAAGAGGGTAAGAGGTCTTTGCAGAGAGACAGATGACTGTCTTCCAGTGACTGGCCTGCCACCCGAACAAGAAATGGGATACTTGTAACATTTACAGAAACGAAGCAAGAAAAGAGCAGTTATCTGCAGCAGAAGAAGCAGCATTGCATAAAATAGGGAGTGACATCAGGAGAGGAAGAGGTTGGTCATCCTAATATGGCTACAACAGTGTTATAGGATGGGTTTATTTTTTTAACTTTATTTTTTTTAAACTATATATACAAAATAACATACAACCTCTAGACAGTCACCAAAATATCATTTTCACATGTACTGATTATCTACAAATAAACCAGAGATCTGTTAAAGAAATAACATATCTTGATACAATGTATTTTTTGGAAGTAATATCTTTTTCAGTTATATATTGAACTATAGGAAACCATATTTCAACAAATTTAGTGGTGAAATTATTTCCTTTGGTATAATCAACTCTATCTGAGATTTTACTCATGATAAAGTAGTCCCAAATAGGAGTGTGCAGGGGGGGCGAAAATCATTTTTTTCCGGATTTGGATATATTGAACTCGAAAATTTTTGGGAATTCTGAAAATCCCCAAATACCA
Organism: Lepidodactylus listeri; assembly: GCA_029233225.1. Classification (NCBI taxonomy): domain Eukaryota; kingdom Metazoa; phylum Chordata; class Lepidosauria; order Squamata; family Gekkonidae; genus Lepidodactylus; species Lepidodactylus listeri. Next base: position 42,567,659 of record JARCFY010000013.1, read on the forward strand.
ATACTGGTATTGTATAAATATCTGAAAATGTTCGGGATTCCCAAAAATTTTCAGTTCCATTATATCCTATGAGGCCATTTTAGTCAATGGCAAAAATCTTCTAACAACTTTTCTGGGGGGTGGGGGTTGAGGTAGAGGCACCAAAGTTGCTTGATGGTAGGTATTTTCTTCTCTTTCCACGTAGCTGCCAGTGTGATTCTGGCTATAGCTGTTGGTGGTCTTGTGAATTAATACAGTTGTACTGGAAAGATATCGTTCAACAAATTAAACAAACAAATTATGATTTACCTGTAATACTACAGCGGTTTCTACTTGATTTTTGAAGGCAACCTTTAAATGATAAAATGATTAAAATGATAAAGGTTAAAATGATTAAAATGATAAATGATAAAATGATTAAAATGATAAATGATAAAATGAAATTAGGATGGGTTTCTGATGTACACTTCTTGTTGGGTCTCTGTGGGTTCTGTGAACGTCCAAGGGAAGAGCTTTCCAGAGGGGTGAGTCAGCCATTATAGCCCTGTATGTCCATCAGTGTCCTAAGTGGGTTCACCGGAGGGAAAGAAGATGGCCTCGCTCCAAGCTCTTCTGGCCATTAGCAGCCAGTTGCCTGCCAAGGCACAAATGCATCCTCCTGAAAATATAGGTGGATTTCTGCTGGCTCTGTGTGGGAAGCTTAAATGTCCGTGTCTTCATGGCCATCCAGGTGTGTGTTTGGCTCTAATGGCAGGACTATAAATCTTTTCCAGCTCCTTGGCTCGTGCTTTGCAGCCATCCATCTTGATGCAGATGAAGCTTTCGGATGGGACAGCTCATCGCTTTGAAGTGAGTTCTCGTTCTTCTAAACAGATTCAAGGGAAGCAACCAGTTTTAATTCTTTGTAGGAATTGTGACTTTTCTTTTCGGCAGGTTACTCTGTGCTTGCTTCCTTGCTTGAACTGGCCGTTTGCACTAAGGATCTTGTTGTCCATTTCTCCCTCTTAATCACCATTTTCCCCCTAAAGATTTTGAGCTGGGTCTTGCAGGGTTGTGCCTCCTTCCATTTCTCTCTAATTGTCTACTATACCTTTGGTGACTGGTGTTTGTGCCTGGGTGTGAACTGACTCCATGGGCCAATATTGCCTGTGAAGCAGTACAGAAGTCCTGTTGGTGATGTTGGTCTGCAAGGGCCCATTTGGCATGAGCATATCATTACCTGATGGTGCAGTTATCAGGTAGCAAACGTGCATTAGTCCACTGCTCTGGGAATGCTTTTAAAAGGGGTAGTGGCTGATGTCACATAAGCAGAAAAGAGCTGTGAGGCTGCTAGCACAATTCTCACCTTAGTCCCTGACTCTCTAGGTAGCCTTCAGGCAAGTTTTTCTCAGTCTCCTATGTACAATATGAGAACAATAATCCTGGCCTGCCTTGAAGGGTGGTTGTAGGGATTACTGCAGTAATGTGAGTGAAGCTCACTAGATGCTGAAAGTGCCATATAAATATTAAATGTTACTATTAATTCTAAAAACTCCTGTTGCTGTGTATAGCTTAAGTTGTATCTTTAACTTTACATCTTTGATTTTTGGTTGTTGTTGTGGGGGGGTTGTATTTTGTGTGTGTGTGTCTGTCTGTCTGTCTGTCTCTCTGTGCCTGGAAGCCATGGCAACCTCTGGCGACTCCTGAGGCATGGAAGATGTACAGAGAAGTGGCTTGACAGCTTGCCTCTGGCCTCCTGGCCCTTGAATTCTCTGGAGGTCTCCCATCCAAATACTTAGCCCTGCTTAGCCTCCGAGATCTGACAAGACTGAGCTTGCCTGGGCTATCCAGGTCAGGGCTTGTTGTTTTGTTTTTTTTATAGCGGTGTTGCTGCACTTTTCTTTTGCTTTTTTTTAAAAAAAGAAAGCAAATTATCCCCAGAACTCCTGACTGCAGGAGGATGCATAAGAACATACTGGGAATAAGTCTGAAATGCTCAGACTTCGATGGGTTGTTTTGAGCTTTCAGCGTTTCCTTGAATAGCTGAGATGCTTGTCAGCAAGTAGGAAGGAACTTTCCATTGGTACGTGCCAGGAGTCGTTGTATAAAAGCATGCTACCCCAAAGTGACATTCGGAGTGAGATTGCTGTTTACGCCGCCTGGCCTGACATCTGCCCTAGTCGAGCAGGTTTTATGTAAACTGGCAGCGTAAACATGCAGATTATTTATGACCTTTGAGCTCATGATACACTTCTGTGGTGCTAAATAAGTCGCCCTTCCTGTGCTGATACTTGACTTAGTGGAATGGCACTGTATGACTGATGCTTGCTGCTCTAGTCATTTTGGAGCCACTGCAGTTGTGGAAATTATGGGACCACTTAGGCAGCATCCCAGGGGAAGTGCACATCTGCTCAGACGGCCACACAAGCATGGCCCAGCCAGAAATCCAGCAGTGGCTCCCACCCATTTAGAGAGCAGTTGCCTCCCTGTATGTGAGCAAACCCATCATTTAATAACTATGAGCACGAAGTTGGGTTGTAACAGTGTCATTCTGCTTTAATTTAATGTACAATGACAAAGATTATGCAGTCTTGCAGATGTGAAGCAGTCCTCTGAACAGCAAGCTACGTGTCGCCTAATTTTTGTCATTTGGAAATCCAGCGTGGCCACCTTTTGCATGTGGGAACTGTGCCCCTCAAGAACCTTAAATTTAAAGTATGCTGTAAGGGAGGCAGATTGTTACTTTACAGTAGAGATCAGTAGCCATTTCTACAGCTTAGCTCTAATCCTGTTCATGAATCTAAGGAAGGGATTAGATACAGGGAGGTAAACAACCCTTTGACTTGGCAGGCAGGCTGAAAGAGAAATTGATTCTTGGAGATCGCATTTTATAAGGCCACACGCTCGTGTGTTAAGTGGCTGGGATCACGTAACTTTATTTGGCCTTGGCTATCTGGAAGACCAATACCAGGAAAGGTGGAACTTTCAACAGTTTTTTCAGTCTGTAGCTTTATATTTTTTAAAAGTTATGCATCCAGGTTCTGATTTAAAATATATAAATAAAATATATAAAAGACATAAATAAAATATATAAAGATCACAATCTGGATGCATTCAGCAGTCTGTATATAAAATATTACTTGGGTGCATTTAGAATGCCAAAAAGATTCGATATTCCTGAAACTATTGTTAGTAGCAGGCATGTAAATAGTCAGTCAGCTATGGGGAGTGACATTAACCTCCAGGTGATCAGGCAAGGTAACACTTGAAAATCTGGGTTAATGTCACACAGTCATATGAGGCCTGAAAGACTACTAAACATTTGGGCTGATGCGTTTTGTAGATTTATACACGATCACAGGTCATAGTCTAAAGGCACATGATTGCAGTCATCTTGCTAAAACTAAGCAGCTCTGGGGTTCATGGTGGCTGGATGAGAAGACATTGAGGAATCCTTTTGCTATAGAAGAAAGGCAAAATATAAATGTATTAACAGTCTGACTTCTCTGGAGATACATCACCTGAATTTATTACCCCTTGTGTAGAGTCAGACCACTGGTACATATAACTCAGTATTGTCTGACTAATGGCAGCTTTCCAGGATTTCATCAGCTATTGGGAAAGACCCTCTTTCACAATATTTGTGATCTTTTTAATCTAAGATGCCAGGGATTTTTATGATTTGATTATTTATTTAGCATTTTTAGCCCCTAGAGCAGTGGTGGCAAACCTATGGCACGCGTGCCAGAGGTGGCACTCAGAGCCCTCTCTGTGGGCACACACGGCATCGCCCCAGCACAGAGTTTGCAAGATTGGACAGCAAAAATCACATTAATTGTTCAAAAGCATGCCAAATGCAAACTTTTACCTTTCAATAAAAAGTTGTTTGTATCATGGAAAGCTCTGTTATTGTGTTTTTCTTTTAAGACCAAAGATGTTAATGTATGAGTTGTTTTTTCTAAAACGAAAACCTCAGTATTCAGGTTAAATTGCTGTGTTGGCACTTTGTGATAAATAAGTGGGTTTTGTGTTGCAGTTTGGGCACTTGGTCTCTAAAAGGTTCACCATCACTGCCCTAGAGGGTTCCAAACCAGTTTAGGAAGAGAAGGCAGCTCCAGATTACAATGAACAAAGAGATCTGGGCTGGTAAGATGATTTCCACAGGCCCCAGGTTGCAAACCCAGACTAGGCACCAAGGGCAACAATGTTTTGGCTCCTGTCCAGGTGTTTGTGTCTATGGCCTTGCCCGGGTTAAATACTTGCAGGAAGAGGCGGGTAAAGGTCAGGTTAGATTGACCTCAGCGGCTGCGAGCACACTGCAGTGAGCCAGCAGGATCTTCCTCAGTGCTCTCACTTGCTAGCCTCCTCTGTGCATGCCAAGCATGTGCTCTGCTATTGAGCCATGGTACCCACCTGTTATCCAATCCATTGGCTGCAGGGTTGGGCACTTAAGAGTTTCCCCCTATCCCCATGTGCTTTTTGAAAGGATCAGAGCAACCAGCTCTGCAAAGCAGACTTGAGATAGAAAGTTTTCTGTCTGTTGTTACTATTGTTGTTACTATAATTATGAACAGCAGTCTAGTTCATGCCTTTTTGATTGACCATAACTGTCTTCCTGATCTGCTGCAATTTTTCCCTGTTGCATCTGGTGCCTGTCCTAATCCTTGGCATTCTCCATCCTTTGCAAAGATGCTAGTAGCCTGACTGTCCATGCCAGTCTCTTGTGGTGTAACAGGAGAAACAATATTTTTATAAAAGCTTTCTGGTCTGGTTACCTGGATGCAGTTATAGCTCACCATAGATGATTAAGTGAACAGCTGTTTGCAAGCCCAAATCACTGTTCTATAATTCCATGAAGTTGGAGGGACACTTTCAAGGGAGATCAACTGCGAGCAGCAGGAATTCTACCTAAGTGTCTGTTGGGGATGCTGAGGAAAGCCAGAGTAGGGTAGCAGCTAGGAGCCTAGGTTTGGGGAAACCTGGGTTTAGAAGAGAAGAAGAGAAGAGAGATTGGATTTATACCCCACCCTTCACTACCCAAGAGAGTCTCAGAGCGTCTTACAAACTCCTTTCCCTTCCCCTCCCCACAACAGACACCCTGTGGGGTAGCTGGGGCTGAGAGAGCTCTGACAGAAACTGCTCTTTTTCAAGAACAGCAGTGCCAGAACTATGGCTTGCCCAACGTCATCCGGCAAGTGCAAGTGGATGAGTGGGGAATCAAACCCGGTTCTCCCAGATTAGAGTCTGTGCACTTAACCATTACACCAAACTTTAAATCCTTACTCATCCATAAGTTCACTGGGTGGCCTCGGCTACTCTCTCCAAGTCTAAACTGACTTTATAGGATTGTTGTGAGGGTGAAATGGAGGAAGGACCACACGAGTTCTTGGTAGAATAACAAAATGTGATCACATGTTGGAATACGGCTGGACTAGACCTAGAGTCCATCCACCTGTTTTCTCTTCCTCTTTGCATCAAGTGCAGTTGAAACTAAATTGTCAAGGTTTCCGGTTCTGCAGGATTCCATTCACCTCATTAGACACAAGAGCCAACGGTGCTGGTCTGCTTGTAGTCCAGCATCCCATGTTATGCAGTGGCCAACTAGATGCCCCCACAGGGGCATGTAAGGAATGCACAATTCCCCTGGAGGAAAACAGCTGCTTTGGAGGGTGGACTGTATGGCATTATTCCTCATTGAGGGCCTTCCCAGTCCTAAACCCCACCTTCTCTAGGCTTCACCCCAAATCCCCAGGAAATTCCCAGCCCTGAATTGGCAAACCTAACCATATCTGTATAATTCCTTGATCAAGATGGGTAGCCATGTTAATTGCCTTTAGCAGTAGTATCTGAAGCAGTGAGCAGTGACTCAGGAAAGCAGGCCTGTAGAAGGAATTAAATTATTAACAGCAGGAAGCTATTAGTCATGGTTAACTTGCATGTCGATATATCATACCTTGTCCAATCACAATTTATTTTTTTTCCTGTGTTCTAGGTACCCCTTGCAAAGTTTCAAGAACTAAGATACAATGTTGCCTTGATCCTGAAGGACATGAATGACCTGGAGAAAAGGAGCATTCTAAAGATTCAGGACTGAACATTCTCTGATAATTTATTGGTACTTAAAGTCAAGGGAGCCACAGAAAGCATAAAATCAGGAGTTCTTGTTTTGTAATTAACGTGTATTGTACTATAACCTTTTTGAAACCTGCTGTAAAAAATTTTTTCTCATTTCATGTGTTGAAAGCTGCTGCTGGGTTGTTTTCTTTGTTATTTTTCTTCTGGTCCTACATATAAATGAACATGGCATTACCCCTGCTGATCAGCACTTCTGTATGATTCAGCAAAACGGTTTTATAAATAACCCTCTCTATAGATGCTAAGAAGCCCTTTCCGAATGAGCTATGATTCATCTCCTTAATTATTTTAGAGAGTTTGCAAATGATTTGCTCAGTCAACATGCAGCATAAGAAGAGATGGGGGGGAGCAGTTTGCAGCCTTCCAAAGGACGGAAAGGGAAGGGAGGAAGCAGCACAAACCAAGAGGCATGGGATTCAGTTTGATCCGTATAAAATCTGCTGGCCTGTGGAATTCACAGGGGCAAGTTTTTCATGCTGCAATAAACGATGTAGAGAGAACCCAGTGCTGAATGAGTTGTGACAGACGTTTCTGCTGGGGCTGTTCTTCATCAGTCTCTCAGGATCAGTAGTCTTCAACCTTCCTAGAACCAGGATCCTGTGAGCTGCAAGGATGTGATATCAGAGTCATGTGACAGGAAGAGTGGGAGCTGGATCGTAAGCAGCAGACCCAAAGGGCCAAGGACAAGGAACAAAAACCAGTTGTCAAGAGGTTTATTTTAGTGATAAATGAACCAATGGTTGGCACCCCAGAGGATTCCTCTTGCTGCTGAGTGACCTGACCCTGCCATCCTGGTCTTCTTCAAGTGCATCCAAAGAGAAGTAAGAGCCATGGCTCCCTTGCTATGTCTATACATGTGTGCTAGCAGCAGGGACTTCCAAATGGCTGGAGGGGGAGCTTATAATCCAACAGGTGACTCTGTCTGCCACCCAACCCCTAGGTTGAAGACCACAACTCTAGATCATTGGGTTTGGGGCAAAAATTAGCAGATGTGATTTCATTGTTGTTCTGGATCCAGACTTGTCAACATTATTTATTTCAAAATGGATAACCTGCTTTTCCTCTCTGAAAGTGGAAGGCTGCCAGTCAAACAGAAAAGAAACACTAAAAGCACCACAGCCATCAATGCCAAAGAGAATAAAAATGTATTGACCTGGTATCCCCCCCCCCCCTTTTACCTGACATGGGTTGTTCGTTTGCTTTCTGAGTAAGAATCTGTTAAAGGAAAGAAACTGTCCAAATGAATATGCGTATAAAACAAAGAACAAAGATGTGGGATTTTAAGATTTGTACTAAAAAATATGCCATGCACTTAATATCTCACGCTTGTATTTAAACACAGAGTGCAGAAAATATGTCCTGACCTGGATAGCTCAAGCTAGCCCACTCTAGTCAGATGGCGGAAGCTAAGCAGGGTCAGCCCCAGCTTGTATTTGGATGGGAGACCTTGAAGAATACAAGGGTTCAGCCAATCGATACAAAGGTATCAATACACAGAGGCAGGCAATGACAAACCACCTCTGAAGGTCTCTTGCCTTGAAAACCCTAACAGGGTTGCCATAAGTCAGCTGTTGACAGAAAAAAACAAAAACATTGAACAAAGATTGGATTCTAATTTGAAGCCCTTTCTCTAAAGCCGTGGTATTTGATCTTTTCCAGACCTGGGACTCTTTTCTTTTTCTTTTCCTTCCTTCCATCAAGATACTTGTCTACTGCCTTTTGGGTTGCTCAGATCTTAGCGCCCCCCCCCCCCCAATACACGTAGGAACCACAGAGGTAGAAGCACATGAGAAGAATGCAAAGGTCAGGGGAAGGGGAGAATCAGGGTTATGACCTCCATGGTGTCAAGGCCAGTGCTGTGCGGGCAGCAGACCAAGTGCCAAAGAGTCCAGGAACACAAACCTAACAATAGTGAAGAACTAGCTGAGGATCATAGCCAAGGAGGAATCAGCTTAAGTGACCTTTCCCTACTGTCCTGCTGCACCTCTCATGGAGTGCAGGTGCTCTTGCTCTCTCTGCATGCACAGCAGGGTCAGGTCTTTCCAAAAAGCCACAGAAAAAACATGGCTGGTCTATTACAGGCTCTCACAGGGAAGTCTGGTGAGACAGATGGTCAATCCCTGCCCAGCCATGCTGCCTCCCATGGCAACACCACCACTGATCAGGCTGTGCTCCTCCACAATCTGGTATGTTGCCATTCCTCTCCCACCATGGTCTCACTGATGTGCCACCAGAGGGGCGGTTGCTCAGCTTCTCTCCACACACTGACCAAGAAGTCTTATCGGGCCAACTGCAGAACAGGGATAAAATCACATGAGACAGGTTATTGCCACCGTCTCCTTAAAGTTATGGCTTAGGTGGAGAACAATAACCTGTTGTTCATGAGATATTTACCCACATCTCTCTTCCACTTCTGCCTGGCTTTATGCAGTTGGGTGTGAGAGCCCCTTCTCCAGACCCTTCTTTCAACTATATCTGACTAGATAATAACTAATCCTGGAAATGTGTTTAATTGCCTCCATGCAGTCATGTGTGGCTGTTTTCTGTGGACAAGACAGCGGCAGGAAAATACCCATTCTTAAGAATCTGAACATCTGTCAGGAGCCACCCAGAACTTTTATAACAAAACACAGCAGTGTGTGTGAAATGCAGCCAATAGCCACTGTCAAAGATGCACCACAGCTCTTTCTTGTGTCTGCTGCCAGCAAAAATAATTTCTGAAGGATATTTCCTTTCTGATGGTATCTCTACACTGTTGGTAGCCATGATTCACTCACTAATGTTTTCATTATGAATTTGCTTCTGCGTAGTTGTGCAATCATCATAGGCAACAGCTACAGACTACTTATGAGACCCCTACCACCAAGCAACAAGGCTCTTCCTGTCAGTTGGGTGGGGGTAGGAGAAAATGGGTGGAAGTATAGTGTTAAAGAGGACTTACTTTCATGAACACAGACCAATGATCCCCAACGTGCTGCCCATTAATGTGTTTTCTGGCACCCACTTCCTCTCCAGTGCAAGGAGACAATCATGGCTTTCCTCCACATCACTGGAGCAAGATGTGCTTCAGATGAGCCCAGCAGGCATCATCTTTGTGCCTTCAAGGAGCATCCATCTGGAAAGAGCTGCCATCATCACGGGGATGCTTGGCTTAAAACCTCCTCACATTTTGTGGAATCTCCCAATGTTAATTAAATTAAGACCTCATGGCGGCCATTTTGTGATTAACTTCTACCCATTGTAGCCATTTTGTTGTGGCCCCCATTACCCTTCCTCAAAATTCCAAAAGCATCTAACACAGACCATTGGTCTTCTCTGCTGGCTGGCTCAAAATGTCTCACTCTTGCTATTTATTAACTTCATGTATACCCCACTGTTCCCCCCACTGGTGACCCAAACAGGCTTACATCATTCTCCTGTCTTCCATTTTATCCTCTCAACTCCTGCCGTGAGCTGGGTTAGGCTAAGAGCACCCAGGGTTAGGCTAAGAGCCTAAGGTCACCCAGCAAATTTCCATGGCAGAGTGGGGATTCAAACTGGGGTCTCCCAGATCCTAGTCTAATACTCTGCCCCTTACACCACACGGGCATTAGCAAGTAACCACAACTTCCTCATTTTGCTTTTTGTTTCAGCCTGCCATAATTGCCAGGAATTCACAACCAAATTCTTTTCTCTCCTTGGTTCTAGTGGCTTTCTGACTTACAGGGACCCTTGAATGTTTACAGGATTATTTATAATTATGTGTGAAGTAGTTTGCACCTCCCTCCCATACACACACACACACACACACACACAAGCAAGGAGAAGAACTGGATTTACCAGCTGAGAATGCTTGGCCCTTTTTCATCTTTGTACAAATAAACAGTTTTCCTCCCAGCAACTCCTTCCAGTCCAAGGACACCTGTTGCTAGGCTCAATATTCCTCCATCATAATGGTGTTTCCACTGTGAGAGGCTATAAGGTCTTTGATCTGTGAATGGAGATGCAGCTCCGACAGTGACACATTTCTGCAGTTTGTTTTGAAAGCTGAACCTTAGCCTCTGAAAAAGTGCCTCTCCTAGCTGTCTGAGTCATGATTCACTGAATGATAACCCTACATTTAAAGAAATAGACCAGCTCTGATGCAAGCTATTGTGTATATTGTGTACACATGCTGTATAAATGCTTTGGGTAGTTATCTATGGTATAATGCGCATGTAACAGTGAAGCCTTTGATAACCATTTAGCAGAGCTGGCATTATGGCATGGAATGTGAACAAACAGTCAAACTTCTCAGACAACAAATCAGTCAGAATGTTTCTTAAATAGTTGCTAGGAGGAAAAAGAAAGTTGCCAGTTTGGCTGGGACTAAAACCTCACATATAACCTGTCCCAAAGGAGGGGTGAGGTTTTTCTTGGAAAAGGCAGGATAAGGACTCAGAGGTGGCCCCAGGAACCAGAGAAACTCAGTAATCTGTAGACTAAAAGAAAAATGCAAAATGGCAACAAGAGCCAAGAAACAGAAGGATGTGGGTGCTGAATTTCACATCTTGATCTGAAGCAACCTGCCAGTTCTTTGGCTGTAGGAGTCTCTTTGTTCTCAGATGCATCCGAGTCCTTCAGTAGTCCTTGTGGAAGATGCTAGACTTATCAAGAAGCATTATACAACACAAAAAGTGCTATAGAATAAGCATTAAATCTGACAGGTCTGTCCCCCCCAAAAAAAAAATTCCAAAAGATAGGCAAGCATTAACTGTAGTGTCTTGTAACGTTTAGGCCATCAACAATTCTCGAGGGTTGCTATAAGAGCATCCCTTTTAACAATCAATCAAGTCCTTGTGGTGCAGGGGTGATAAAGACTGTATCCCATGGGTTGAGGTCTTGCAATTATTATAAGGGATTTAGAGAAGATGTAATGGCTTTATTTTTGGCTATGATACCAGACCATTTAGCTATTTACCCCTTTCGCTTGTGAGGGAGAATATACACAGGGGTCATTTCGAGCAGGAGCTTGGGGGAGCTCAGCTCCAGGAGTTGGTGCCAGCCCCCCCCCCTTGTGGGGGAATGCCTGCTTGTGTCATGGCTGCAGCAAAATGACCCCATCCTCTGGAAAGGTCCTTGTTCCTCCAACCAGCTTTCTGAAGGCTTCAGCCACCACTGAAGCTATCCTCCCAGAATAGTGGTATTTCTGAGGCTTGAATTAATAGCTGTCCCCTCTCTTCCAGCTCTTCCTGCCTTCCTTCCTTTCTTTTCTTTCTCTCTCTTCTTTCTTTTTTGCCTTCTTACACACTTCCAGTGATGTCAGGGGGTGTGGCATATGCAAATAAGTTATGCTAATAAGTTATGCTAATGAGCTCCTGCACCTCTTTTCTATGAAATGACCCCTGAATATACACATCACTGGAAAAGTGGCCATGTTTTTCAAAGTAGCCACTGAGATAAGGTCCTGGACAGTGAAATAACTCTGTTAACCAAATTTTAATAATTGCTGTGTTCTAACTCTTGTATCTTAAAAGTCTCTTGACTGTGTATTAAACTTGTTGCTGATTCATTCAGGTCAGCCTGACCTCCTGCATTTAGACTTTTTAAAAAATGACTGCATCTGAAGTATCCAGAAATATTTTAGGAGATGATCCAGTTAAAATGTTAAAATCAATGGGATTAGCAACACACAACAGGACTTTAAAAATGTTAAAAGTTGGGAGAAGGTTCAGAAATTTTAGTTGGTTCAGAATGGGGCAACCAGTGTTTTTTTTGGGGGGGGTGGCGGGGAGACCTCATGAAAGCAGTTTTGTCTTCTGCACTGCCTTCCCATTTGTCTCTGGCTCATACCAAAGTGCTGATTTTGGCCTCAGTGGCTTGGGCCCAGAGTACATTCCTCCACATTGGCCATAGGTCAACCCAAGGCTGAGCATGAAGCCTTCCTCTGGGAGCAGGCTTTGACGGACTTTGGGTCAACTGGAACCCAGGGGAGGGCCAACTCAGATGCCACTTCCCCCCCTCCCATATGTGGAACTCCCTCCCTTAAGGGGTGAAAGTGGACCCCTCTTTGAAGATAGTCCCATCTGATTTGAAGACTTTCCTTTTCAGGAGGAATTTGTTTGAGCTAGAATGACTGATAGTGCTATAGGTTTTAGTTTGTTTGCTTTAATGGTGGTTTTGCTGACATATGTTCCTTTCACTTATTTCTTATATGTATACTATGCTAATGTTTATCTACATTTATGATCTGTGATTTATTTTATTGTACTGTAAACTGCTTTGTGGTGCCTGTTGGTCAAGGTCAATCTAAAAATAAACCAAGTGACTAAATAGGGATACAGAATGTGAAGCAATCTCAATATTTATTTATGTTATTTTATTTCCCTCTATCAAGTAATTCCAGAGTAACAAACCAACGGGGGGGGGGGGGGGGTTCAAGTTTCAAATCTCAAATCAAGCCGAAATTTCCCATCATCTCACTGGCAACGCACCCTGATGTGATGGGTCATTACAGGGCGTTCAATAATAAGGCACAATGTTTGAAGACAACATTCCAAGAATCTCATTAGCTGATCTGTAAACGAGAAAAGGCATCCACACAAGCAGGAAATCCTGAAGGTTAGCAGGGTCAGTTGCTCTTTAGTAGAAGCATTCCCTGCAGGTGGGGCGACTAGTGCCCATACATAGAAGCTGATTAGAATTTGACCACCGCCTGCTGAATCCGACTGTGTCGAATCTGACAGCTAGGAAGTGAATTCCTGCCCTGAGCTGGCTGGCCCAGATCTTGGAAGCTAAGCAGGGTCGGCCCTGGTTAGTGATTGGATGGGAGACCACCAAGGAATTGCATGGGCGCTACTCAAAGGAAGGCAAAAGCAAAGCATCCCTCTTCCTCTCTTGCCTTCAAAACCCTGCGGGGTCACCATAGGTCAGCTGCGACTCGACGGCACTTTCCACCACCAACTAAATTCCCAGCTCTGCTCAACAGCTCCATCCAGGTCTGCCTGCCTGTTTCCAGAAAGATCCGGCGAGGCGAACAGTCATCGGTTCCTGCCAGTAACTTCATCCCTTCCTAGCAGCACAGAGCATCTGCATTCCTTTGTCCTTAACCTCGTACCTGCCTTTCCCCCCACCCTTTGTTCAGAAGCAGCTACATCGGATCGGTCGCTCGGCTACAACCACGTTCCACTGGTTATGCTTCATCGGGCACCGGCAACCTTCAGACTCACAAACTTTTTTGCGCTGCACCTTCCGGAGGTCTCCTGAGTCCGGAGGCCCCTTTTCCAAACCAGCCTTTCTGTCCTCACCTTCGCCCACCACTCTTATTTGATTTATGAGTCGCTTTTCAGCAAACAAGTTCCAAAAGCGACCAACAAAACAACCTCCAGGATTTCCTACGCCCCTGCCCACGATCAGACGGACGGATAGCAGCCAACCCGCCCCCCCCGACCCCCCCCCCCGACCCCCCCCCCCCCGACGCCCAGACGTCTCTCCCAAACACGGCGTCACCAAGCCTCCAGCCGAGGCGACGCAGCCGTGCAAGCGAGAAGGCGAGGCGGTGGGGCAAAGAAGCCCCGTCGTCGTTTTCCAAAGGTCGGGGGGTCAGCCGAGGGCAGGCAGGGGTCGCTTTCGTGAACCTTGCTACAAAACGGGTTCCTCCAGTGCGGTGTTCCTGAAAGTCCTGCAGGGATGGTACAATTTGCCTTCCAACCCTGACCCCGGGTGGCCCCAGCGGCAGCAATTCCCCGGGAGTGGGGTGCTATGAAGCCCTGCAGGAAGAGGAATGGATGGATGAATGGCGCCACAGAGGGGTCAGCCCGGGCCAGGCGGCCAGTTCGACCCTGTCGCTATTTTTCGCGTCCGAAGGCAGCGCTTTGGCGACCCCGACGCAGTTCTTGCCCGCCCCCCAATCGCAGTACAGCGATGGGCCGGGAGCGCTTCCGAGGTGAAGGGAAGGCAGGGCATCCAGCTCATCCCTCACTCTCTCTGGCGAAATATGGGGGGGGGGGGGGGATCAAGAAACCCACCAGCCTCCCCCGGCCCTTCGTTGGGTCGCGTGCCGGGCCTCCGCCCTCCCCACCTGAAGTTGCAACAGCCGGTTACAAAACTCGCTGGGTTTTGTAACCAGCCAGCCGGGCGCTGCCCAATGAGCGGCCGCGGCGGGGGGGATCACATGGCCCGCTTTTATATAACTCTTTTTGCCGAGCGAGCGGCGCTGCCTGGCGGAGGAGGGGTGTGCGTTCGGCTGGAGGCGCCGGCCGGGATGGGGCTGCCGCGGCGGGTGTGGCGCAGCAGCGTGGCGGCGGCCGAGACCGAGACGCGGTGGGGTTCCTCGCAGCCAACCTGGCCGGGCTGGTCCAGCAACTTCCGCGGCGTCTCCGCCCTCTAGAGGCCATGAGCTCGCCGCGGTGGCGGCAGCAGCAGGAGCAGCAGCAGGGGGAGGAGCCGCCGCCTAGCGCGCTGGTGTTGAGGCGCGCCGCCCGGGCTCTCCAAGCGCCCCGCTCGTTGCCGGCATTCAGGATGCGGCCGCCCGAGTGGCAGGGGCTGCTCCAGCGGGCCGACGCGCTGGCCCACGGCGGGAAGCTGCCCGAGGCGCTGCGACTCTACCAGCTGGCTTCCCGCCACCGGCAGCTGCGGGCCGAGCAACTGGGCGAGCTGGTGGCCTGCCTGGCGCGCAACGTGCGCAGCAAGGAGGGCGCCGCCGCCTGGCCCCCGCCGACTCTTCGCCGGGACTGGGAGGTCTTCGGGTGCCACAAGTGCCAGGGCTTCCTTTACGAGCCCGTCTCGCTGCTCTGCGGCCACACGTTCTGCAAGCGCTGCCTGGAGCGGGACTACGAGACGACCGCGGCGGCAGTGTGCGGCTTGTGCCGGGAGCGGGAGGGCGACGGCGGGGCGCAGCGGCTGCGGGTCAATGTCATCCTGAGCAACTTGTTGGCCAAGTGGTTCCCTCGCCAGGCGAAGGTGTCGCAGCTCCGCCACGAAGGAAATCGCTTGTATAAGGAGAAGAAACCACAAGCGGCCCTTCAGAAATACAACGAAGCCGTCAGCTTAGGTAACTTTTATTACTCCCCAGTCACCAAAGCGCAGCCTAATTCGGGGCAGCACCAAATGATTGCTGGGCGCCTCCGCCACCGGCGCGCCAGGGATCCGGCGGTTCACAAGCGCAGAGTCTCTTTCTCTCCCAGTTTCCGGACTTGGAGAAAAATTGGTGCTTTTCTCTGTGGCCAAAAGAAGGAAAACTTTTTAGACTTTTCCAAACCACGCAGAGATAAACGTTGCTATTTTGTCTTCGCTGTTTGTCTTCTAAGGTGCAGAAACTTTTCAGGTGACATTTTGCTGTTTGGCAGATGCTACTTCATCTTGTTTTTTAAGAGGCGGGGGTGAGACTTTACAGTGGGGCAGCTGAATTAAAAGGTCTGGCACATACTAAACAAGAGTCTTGCGGCATCTTGTTTGGTGGATTGATTCATGGTAGAATAAAAATATGTTCGTTTTTAATGAGCCACAAGATTCCTGGGTCGTTTGTCACAGGCAGCGAGAAATCTTGTACAGGTGGGATGGCAATTGCACTGCACCTTTTTGCATCTAGTATGAAGTAAAGCTGCTTGTAAAATGGCTTGTTTGATCATTTATTATTTTATGGCATTAATTTTTATTCCTAAACTGCCTGAAGCGGGATGCTGGAAATGCAGCATATAAACACCCTACATATTCAATAGCTGGGAAAAGACACTTTCCTCGCTCCTTGGCTTTTCAACTAGTCCCTGATGGTCTGTATTATCTTGGGCAGTCAAGCTAGTTGCAAGTTTGGTTGTCTATAGGGGCTGGTTGTTTCTTCGGTTAGTAAAGACTTTAAAAAGTGCTCGTGTTGCTGGGATGCTGGCCAGATGAATGGACCTGATGGATTTCCATCCATGGGTTCATTTTGTTGGTTTCCAGCAACCTTGGATTGATAGCCAACCGCTGTATCAGCAGCTAGACCCACACACCTGCCCTTTGTTTATTAGTGAGGTAAATGAGCCAGTGAAGTGATTAATCCATCTTTTTCCCAGCTATGAAACGTGTGCCCCTTTTCTTGAACTTTCATGAAAATCTGTTTGTTTTAGTCCAAAGTGAAAGTAGGTCAGGAGAACAGTATAGTTGCATAAGCGTGATAGCTTGGACTCAGATCCCTCCCCCCCCCCCCCCCGCCATGGTTGTGTAACGAGGGAAATGACAGAGAAATGGGTTGTGTTTCTGAAAGTGTTCCTACTGGAGGGCTTGATCTTATGTAGCCCAACTGCCAGTGACTCACTGTTCTGATTAGGTATACTTTTTATTTCTGGAAATGAAATTTGCCTGCAAAGAGAGTTCGTCCTCTCCTCTTCATGAGGAAGGGCAAATCCTGTAACTCCAAGCAGCCTGCGACCAATAGTTAGTGGACATTTATGAGATGAATGCAGAGATCTGGCGGGGGGGGGGCATGCCTCTAACCTATGCTCCCTCTAAGCTGTGGAGTCTTGTGAGCAAAAGTTCTACTTTGTGAGTTACTGGCATTAAAGTTGTGAGCAAGCGATTTGGCTGCTGCCTAAATTAGTTTACTCTGGAGCCATCCTTCCTGAGCAAAGACAAAAACGTGTGAGCCGGAGGCTAAGAAACTGTGAGCTCACTCACACTAACTCAGCTTAGAGGGAACACTGTCTCTAACCCAGTCTGGCAAACGGATGGTTCCACCTTCCTGATTTCTCTTAAGCTGTGTTTTTCTTTTCTTAGCAGTAGACAGGACAAAGATACTGATACCCATTTCACCAGACTGGGGCAGTACAGTAGCATAAAAACTTTCAGTAAAGCTCACTAGTTAGCTTCCTGCTGCTGTACTGCGATGTGGAAACATGGGTTGTCTGATTTCTGGATTGTAACTTGCTTTTAAAGTTTGCCAATCATTGCTGCAGAATTCTATTTATTAAAAAGTCAGACACAAAAAGCAGTTCTAAAACAAGGGTACTAGTTTTGCTACAGATTTGTGACCACCCAGGGGAGAATTGTACTGTTCAGACATGGTTAGGTGGAGGTGATCTGTTTCATAAACCTTCTAAATATATCTGTTTTTGAATTGGTTATAAGAAAATTGATCTATGGAAGCGGTTCATATTGCATGATGCTTACATACGAAGCTGTTTTTTAAAGTGGGTTGGGTTTTGTGTGTGTGCACACTAGGAGTTCCTGGTCTAACTGTCAAGCTCCCCTATTTATCTCTCCCCAACCCCCCCCCCCCCCCCCCCCGTGCAGTTCCAAAAATCCTTGAATGTTTTCCACCAATTTCCAGGAACAGGATGCTCTTGTGATCTGACAGTTGCTGCTCTCTGTGTTTTATGCAACACTTGGAAGTGCTTGTGTAAGACGAATACGATGGCACTCTCAATGGCAGCTCCCCAGACAGAGTGCAGTAGCTAATTTTAAACTTAAATAATGGATGTTCCCAAGACATTTGAGTAAGGAGGTGATTCTGAAGGATACAAGCATACATCAATAGTTTTAATTAATGGTTGTACTGAGTCACTGTTTCCATTACTTACAGCACCCAATGATCATTTGTTATATAGCAACCGGTCCCAGATTAATTCTACTTTGAAATGTTGCGAAGAAGCCTTGCATGATGCAGAAATGGCCTGCAGACTCCAGCCTTATTGGTTGAAGGTGAGTTCTTGGGGGTGTGGTTGTAAATTAAGCAGCAGCAAGAGCTCCTCTGATCATGGGCAAAGTGCCTTTCTGAGTTTATGGCTCCTGCCGTTTGTATTTCAGGACTAAGCCTTGGCATTCAAATTTATTTGTTTACTTCATTTATACCCTGCCTTTCTCCCCAACCGAGGTCCCCAAGTGGCTTGCATTGTTTTTCTGTCTTCCATTTTATCCTCAAAACTGTCCTGAGGGGTAGATAGGCTGAGGGAGTCTGACTGGTCCAAGGTCACCAAAGAAGCTTCAGTGGTCACCCAGATCCTAGAACAGCACTGACCACTCCAGTACTCTGGCTCTCGTGGTGGGTTTTGGGGTTAACAGATAGCCCAGAACCTAAATGCTTAAAATGCACTTTGGCTTTTAAAGTCATGTCTGTAGCACTCTTCTGTGAACAGTTTCTATCAAACCATCCCACCTTTCCAAAATAAATGAAAACCCGAGGTGGAAGCCCTACAGAAAGCATCCTACTGTGGAAGTATGATCATATTTAGCCTAATTTCCAATGACCCATTGTCACAGTCTCTCACTCAGTTGAATTGGTTTTTATTTCTGGATATGTATGGCTGTGCTTTTGTTTACAAGGAGGCTGCTCCCTCTTTATGAGGAGGAAAAATTCTGTAACTTACAGTGACATCCTAAGCACAGGGGTTTTTTTTCCCCTAAGGCAATTGACTTTAGGTGTAACTCTGCTTAGGATAAAGTTTGAGTCCAGTGTCACCTTTAAGACCAATCAAGTTTTATTCAAAGTATGAGCTTTTGTGTGCGCGCATACTTCCTCAGACATCTTCATTATGTTGTATGCTAATTTGCTGTTCTCCCTCTGTCTATATGTATGGACTGTTAACTTCCATTTCAATGTATCTGAGGAAGTGTGCATGCGCACAGAAGATCATACCTTGAACAAACTTGGTTGGTCTTAAAGGTTCCACTGGACTCAAACTTTGTTCTACTGCTTCAGACCAACATGGCTGCCCACCTGGATCTGTCTGCTTAGGATGACACTGTTAAAGTACTTTGTGCTCACCACGGCCCCTACAAGGGAAGCTGGGCTGGGGATGCTGCTGTTTACCCAAGACCACCCACTGAGAGCCAGCCGAGTGGCAGTTTCGACCAAGGTCTCCCATGTTCAAACTTGAACATTCGGCTTGCTGTGTCATATTGTCGTCCCTTCCACTTCAGCCCAAATTGCTGAGATTTGGTAGGAGTGCCTAGCAAATTGAGTGGTGCCTCTTTTCTTCCTCTTGCAGGGTCACTTACGGAAGGGGCAAGCCCTAGCTAATCTTGGGAAGACTGAAGAGGCTTTGCATGAGTTCTTGTTTTGCCTTGCTGTGGATGTCGGGAATAGAACAGCCAAATCGGAGGCTCAGCGGGTGAGTTATTTGTCTCCCGATCTCTGAATGTAACATTGCCTCCCTCTCTAGGATCCATGGGTCTGGAGTTACCAAGTCATGAGGCTGAGTGGCTAGCATGGCTGCACTTCGGAAAGAGCACTCTGAATGGCATCCAGCATCCTACTTTTTAGGCAAAATGGATGTCACCTTTAAAAAAGAGATGATTTTTTTTTTTAACTGTGATGTGAGTTTGGCTTCTTTTTCGCTTCAGAAGCTTGCATGACAGACTCCTGTATCCAGGGGTTCCGCTCTGTCAGAGTTGCACTTCCCCCACTGCCAGCAAGCTCAGCTGCTTAACTTTTGGCATTTTCATGTATTATTTGTTTATGGCCGATTGGTCATTAATTAATTGAATGGGAAAATGTATATTTTCTATCTATATTTTCATCCTTAAGAAAACATGGTTTTTAACTGTTCTGGGGATCAGATTGGGGGCATATCTTGGTGGCATGGGTTCTAGCCAATGGCTTTTTAGCTATAGTCTCAACTTGCTTATCACAATCACATTAAAGGTTGCAAGAGCGGTAGACATGACTTGATGTAATCACCACTGCTCTTGAATATGTATACATACACACATTTCTTTCTGTCTTGGGCTGAACCTTGAGAAACTGGCTCAGCAAGTTTTGGAATGATTCAGTGTATATCAGGAGAACTGGCTGTAGGGGATGCCTATTGGCTAGTGCTTGTGACATCACCAACAGGTCTCTCCCTCCTTCCTTTTGCCAACCCTTACAGTAGTTGTGCAACTTATTCTATAAGGTTTGGTCAGGGACAAGCTGTTCTTGGTAATGTGGAAGATAAAAGCACATGTGACTTAACAAACATGTGCTGTTCTCATTTGCTGGCATGTTCTACATTCCCTCTCTCCACTTTACTGTCACCTGTGGTCTTGTGCCATCAGTGTGTCATGCATCATATCGTCTTGGTGTGTTGGTGCTTCTGATGTGCCTGAGCATGAACTTGCATATGAATTGTTTCTGCAGTCTTAGAAATGGAACAGTGCATTATTTGGAGGTGGTTATTTGTCGTGAGAAAAGAGTGCTTCTTGCGAGCGGAATTACTGTGCAAGCATCTGGGCTGCTGACCTTGCATATAAAATACAATCAATTTGATTGATTGATTCTGGCCCAGGCTGTTTGCGCACTGTTGCCAGAGCCTGTGCTTTTGTGGAGCATTCCAAATGCAAACTTGCTGATGTGCTCGTCATGGCCCAGTGCTTAGCACAAATTGCTGTTGGCTTGGGAGGTTCCGATGCTGGTGCCACAGATGGATCCAGCATGAAAAGTTTGTGAAAGAGGTTGGGGGAAAGAAAAGCACTAAGCTGTCACTTGGGAGATGGTGCAGAGCAGGGGTTGGCCATGGAAGGCCCAGGGGTTCAGTCCTGCTTCTGTGGTCTTCCAGTTTGGCCCCCACAAATCCCTGATCCCAAAGTCTGCTTCCTTATTACGAATCTTGTCCCCTTTCTGCCATGTGAGCCAAGGCTGGGAGACAAAGAGAAAGGCCCTGGTTTGGGTTGCCAGGTCCCCCTTGGCCACCAGCGGAGGATGGGGGTGGGAAGGGTTGCCAGATCCAAGTTGGGAAACTCCTAGAGAGTTGGGTATGGAGCCTGGGGAGGACAGGGACCTCAGTGGGGTAGAATACCATAGAATCCACACTCCAAAGCATCTGTTTTCTCCCGGGGAACTGATCTCTGTAGCCTGGAGATGAGCTTTAATTCCAGGAGATCCCCACAGTTCAGTGGAAGAGCATTCGGTTTCCATGCCACCAACTCCAGTTAAAGGATCTTGGCCTGTGATCCTGGGGAACTGCTGAGCCGTGGCGAGACCAACATTGTGTTTGTGAAGTGGCTAGCGGTTAATAGTTTTCAGTTGGTAGCATTGGCCCAATGGTTGCCGTGTCTTTGTAATCCTCCTGGTTGGGATCTGCTGGAGGCACTGGGGATTGACCTGGGGATCTTGTGTGTGCCAAGCACATGCTCTGTCACTGACTTGTGGACGTTTCCTGCCCCCTCTTCTCTCCCCCAAACGATTGCAAAGGAAGAACCAAGTAGTGAAGTATTCCTATTTGTTTTATGTCGCAGCTTCTCCTTAGTTTATTTTCGCATATCCCGGGGGATGCTCAGGAACATTTGCCCGATATCCTGCAGTTGTTATCCTGTCACTCTAGATTAAAAGGGAACCTTTTAAATTCAAAGGGATCTGGAGGCAGCAGCCAGAGCCTGCAAAGGTTGCTCAAGGTAAAGCTCATCTTTTGATCTGTGGTTCTTTGATCTATGGTTCTTAATAGTGAATGTATTTTAAGTGCAATTTTTTGAGGGGTGGCCAGTTCATTTTTGGGGGAGGGGGAGAGACCAGCCTCTTATATGTGTGTGTATCACTCTTTTTAAAAAATGAAACTAATTACGGCATTATTTGGAGGACTGTGAGGTCCCCTGGCCGTTACAGTATGTGGTCTAAAGACATTGGCTTAGAAGTTGAGACTGAAGAGGGTGCAAGGGGTGAGTCTGAAAGAGTGGTTAAGAGAATGTGGTGAGATCTGGAAAGGTGTTTTCAACTTCGTCTCTGCCACAGACTTACTTGGTGACCTTTGGCAAGTCACACCTTTCCAGCCTCAGTCTTCCCATCTACATTATGGGAATTATACTGGCATACACAACAGAACTATTGTGAGGGTGAATATATGTGAAGGACTTTAAATACTGCAAGCCGTTACATAACAGATGCTGATTCTGGTCTTCTCAAGTGTGGAAGAAATATTGTTATTTGAGATTTCAGAGCAGGCCTTGTTTGAATCTCTTTGGCTGTAAGAATAACTTTGCCAGCCCTGAGTAGGAAAGTATATGCCCTTTGATGTGAGGGGTGTCGCTGTGGAGTCCATTATTTACATCCTGGGGGAGAGTGGTGTGGTTTTTAAAAAATCCCTTTCTGTGTTATGAAAATAACCCCTTCTTTTTTTCCTCCAATATGGCCACTTATAACAGTGTCTTTACAATCTATCTTAAGTTGCTCTTGGAATGCAACTTGATGCTGCTTGATTTACTAAACGTCTTATACCAAGACAGGCTGTTATCCCATGGGGAGCATTGTCTGTTCTGACTGGTAGTGGCTGTTGAAAGCCTTGAGGAAGAGACCCCTCTAAACTGAAGTTTTGGGGATTTATTTATTTTGTTGCCATCAAGTCAGAGCTGACTTATGGCAACCCCCTGGGGCTTTCAAGGCAAGTGATGTTCAGAGGTGGTTTGCCACTGCCTGCCTCCAGATCACAACCCTCGTATTCCTTGGTGGTCTCCCATCCAAATGCTAACCGGGGCTGACCCTGCTTAGCTTCTGAGATCTGACGAGATCGAGAAAGCCTGGGCTATCCAAGTCATGGCCGCTACAGGGGATCAAAACTGAGTCCTGATGTGTGAGGCATGAGTGTCATTACTGGACTATGGCTCTTCCCCAGGAAGGCGGGCAATCTTGTCACTCGTTGCCCATCCCCCTTGCCATTTCCCTGGTCAGAAATGCCAGCCCTCGGCTGCCTCTGTTGGGCCAGTCAGATTGCCCCCCACCCCGGTTTCCAAGACTAAAAGCCCTCCTTGGGGCATTACTGATCAGGGGGAAAGTGTGAGGTAAAAGGTTAAGCAATCCATTCCCTGGTGCCACAGCCCTGATCTACATGCTCCCCACATCTGGTTTCTACAGCTAAGATACCGGATGAGGGGTCAGATGCCCACCCTCATTCCTGATCTTGCTTCCAATATGTGGCATTTTGAACTGTGAAAGGACAGCCAAGATCTCACAAACAGCAGAGAACTGTCAAACCTGTTTCTTGTCTATAACC
Source organism: Lepidodactylus listeri (assembly GCA_029233225.1). NCBI lineage: Eukaryota > Metazoa > Chordata > Lepidosauria > Squamata > Gekkonidae > Lepidodactylus > Lepidodactylus listeri. The sequence continues at coordinate 42,590,644 of JARCFY010000013.1, forward strand.
TCAACGGGGCACTCACATGACAGAGTGATCCTCCAGACCTCCCTGTATGCAGAATACTAGTGTGTCAGGGGAAAGGGGGGCAGGTTCTAGTCCTATCTTCTCCTGGAATTCTATCTTTCTGTGTGCAGGGTTCTGTTTTTGTTTTAATGGAGGAGCATTCAAGTGTGTGAGCTCCAACCAGCAGCCTCAATAGGTATAAAACAGGTGTGGGTCTAGTGCCTGTCCTTCTGTTTGTGAGACCTTAAATCTCTGAATTGCTGGGTGTTCTATGAAGTACTGGCTCCTGCTTGCTTAGGATGACCAGGAACAGACTTTTGCTTCACATCAAGGCAATCCGCCAACAAAGCTGACAATCACTGCTCTGGAGGCTAGCGGCACTAAAATCAGACGGTTGGAAGGGACCTCCAGGGTCATCTAGCCCAACCCCCTGCACAATGCAGGAAATTCACAACTACTTCCCCCCCATCCCCAGTGACCCCTGCCCTGTGCCCAGAAGATGGCAAAAAAAAAATACCCTCCAGGATCCCTGGCCAAACTGGCCTGGAGAAATGTGCTTCCTGACTCCAAAGTTGTGATTGGCATTCCCTTGGGCATGAAAGAAAGAGCCATGAGAACTAAACACTGATGCAACCCTTCCTGCCCTCCCTCTTGTGATCTACCTAACTTCACAGAATCAGCATTGCTGTCAGATGGCAATCTAGCCTCTGCTTAAAAACCTCCAAAAAAGGAGAGTTCACCACCGCCCGAGGAAGTCTGTTCCACTGAGGAACTGCTCTTTCAGGACATTCTAATGTTTAGACAAAAACTCTTTTGATTTAATTTCAACCCATTGGTTCTGGTCTGACTTTCTGGGGCAATAGAAAACAACTCTGCACCATCCTAGTAATTGACATTAATGATAAAGATACTGTTTCATCATATGTATGGATATGTGTCACCATAATGATTAGAGATGGAAATCGTGTGGTGCACAGGCTGCATTCCGAGACTGTGAGCAAACTTCAGTTTTGTTGTCATGAATGAGTCAGAATTTCCAGGCTTGCCCCATTCACTTTCTTCTTCACCCTCTGCAATGGACTGTACCAAGATGAAAGACTTCCCAATTTAGAACTAACCCAATTCAGAATTAGCTGCTTGTGCAAGCTGAGGTTTGTTTCTTGCCTGCAAACCAACCACTGCATGCAAACTGTGACCTGCAAAGTCCCTGGGTCATATCTCACCCTTAGCAATGAACATGGTAGATCACTCTCTTTCAGCCTACTGGGACTATTTCCTGTTGGCCTTAACAGCCAGTCTGCCTCAGGGGAGTGGATATATAGGGAGGAAGGCTTGTATTTGCAGGGGGGGGGGGTCAGAGCCCCTGTAATTAATGGCTGTGCCATCCATAGTCAGGACTAGAAGGAGAGATTAGCCTCCCTGTGCTAGTGTTCCCAAGTGGCAAGTAGACTCAAACAAAGCATTTTATTTCTTCCCCAAGCTGTGAATGAGAGCCATTTCCTAAAGGGGAAATAAGAAGGGGTGAACTTAACACCAAACCTGCTCCAGTGACCCCAGCCATTGGGCATTGAGTTTGATGGGCAGTAGGTTCAGGATGGACAAAAGAAAATACTACTTGACACAGAGAGTGATTAAAATATGGAATTTGCTGCCAGAGGAACTGATTGGCCACTGTGTGAGACAAGATGCTGGACTGGTCTGATCCAGCAGGGCTCTTCTTATGGCCAGTCTGCATAATTCCATCCCTTCATTTGCATAGCCCCATTCTAGACTCTGCTTCTTGGTTACATAATGCCAAACTGGGATCTGGGTGTGGGGTGAGCGGCTAAATGGTATAGCGACAGTGACCCAAAAACAGTGGCTGTGTGGTGCCCCTTATTAAGACCAAACACAACATCACAAAGTAGTGAACTGGGGCAAGGGGGTGTTCCCATTGTGAAGAATGTCCTTATTGAAAACCTACAGCTTTGAAAGAAAGTCTTTCTTTTTCATGCAGGTCAATGTAGAACAGAACAAGAGTCTTGCTGAGGATCGGAAAGAAGTCGATTGCGGCAGTGTGGGAAAATCTGCCCCATTGACGGAGAGTGAAAAAGACACTGTGGGTGACAAGGACAAGCATTCCTCAGTGCCGGAACCCACCCAGAAGTGTCGACTCTTAAAGAGGAAGTGTTACTCTGAGGAGCCCCAAGATGCCCACGTGCCTAGCAAAATTGTGAAAAGGGGTAAGGTATTTAATTCTTTTTGGGGCACGTCCAGTTCTTTTCCTCTGAACATTTGAGTATTAAAAAATGCCATAATGGATGCTTTCTTTCAAGAGTGTTTTTGCAAGAATAAATCTTTGTGTGGGCTTTCAGGTGGCCCCTCGTGGTTACTGTTGCTGAGTGTTCCCTTCTGCGAAGGCCTTGAGTTTGCCTGGGAAAATGCAGCACCATTTACCAAAAGCAGTTAAATTCATAATGGGGTTGAAATGGGGGAAAGAGATTTAGAGCCAGTCTTCACAGAGCATAGGACAAAGTGGTATACCATCCCACTTCAGATTACAGGTAGAGGGGAAGGGTTGGCATTTCTGTGCTCATCCTCTCTTGCCAAAAAGAAACCCCTTTCTTAATGCCTCACAGGGAGATTTGGGATAGTGCAAGTTTACTACATGCAGGAAAGTGGTTTTTTTTACAGGGGGCAGTAAAAATATGAACCCTGCCCTGCGGTCTGAAGTAGTGCAGTTCAGAATGCTACCCCTCCCCACTGTAATGTGTTGATTAACTCTTGGATTAAATTCCCTCATGGACGTCACGTGACATTAACGGATAAAATAAAACAACAAAATGATACCATTTTGCATCTCCAGCCATGTCTTTTCTTTTCCAAAATATGAAATAGGCATTTTTGTTGAGACTCCTGAATGCTGAGTCACTGGCTGTGACACAGTGGACAGTATTTGGAAATAATGTTCACTCTTTCTGGTTCTGTGACTTAAATTGTGTGTGTCACTGTCTTTTTGAACAGACCCGAATGAAGAAAATGGACCCAGAGCTGGGAACTGTGTTCTCTTTGAATTTGTGGACTCTTCTGACCTGGAGTGTTCACTGTGCATGAGGTATCCATTATTTTTGCATAGGTGGGCAAGTAAAGATGTGGTACTCCCCAGCCTGAAAACCTGTGATGTGACCATGGTTTAAAATGCAACCCTGGTAATCGTTAGCTGTGGTTAACAGAGGTGCCAGAGGAATTTGGAGGGGCAGAACTGAGAGGAGAGGGAAATCTGCGACTTGCTAGGCTGTGATAAATTATTTAGTACACGGAAGACTGTATTTCTGAACATCTGTGCATTGATGTGACATGAACATAAACCTTTTAACTTCTGGCACTGGTTTGTATTTATACTAACTAGGGAAAGGAGCTGTGGGTCAACAGTAGAGCTTCTGTTTTGCATGCAGAAGGTACCAAATTCTACTCCCAACATCTCTAGTTAAAAAGCTCAGGTGGCAGGTGATGGGAAAGACATCTAGCGTAGACTGTGAGGAACTGCTGCCACTCAGAGTAAACAATTCTGTTCTTGATAGACCGAGGGTCTGGTTCTACATAAAGCAGCTTCATGATTCATTGTTGTTGCCTGTTACGTAATGCAGAGATGCCCCACAGATTGGTAACCTTGAACTGATAACCCAGTGACCTGCCCGCTAATTAACAGAAGCTGTTATTAACCTATTTTTGTCTGCCCAAGTGACAAATATAGCTGACCTACATCCAGTTAGTGAATGAGTGGGAAATGCTAATGCCCGCAAAATATCCTGTGGTGACCAAGGAGTGTTTTTTGTGAACACTTTTTAGCAACAGCTATCTATTCCGTCTCCTGAGTTTTCCCTGTGAACCTGTGTGGTCTTGTCCTCTGGCCTGCCAGGAGTGTCTGCAGCCTTGTCAATCTTGGTGTTTGGGTGGCATAGCTGAAGAGACTCAAGTTCCACAGTGTACCCATACCCCCTAGCACACACCAAGCTCTTACCAAAGGCAGTACTACTAAATACAACGGGACCACGGAGATGCTGGGTACAGTAACAAAAGCAAAATACACCATGGAGAGCACAAATTACTCAAGATCAGATAACATTTAAGTGCTGCTTAAAGGCATATGTCTCAAATACAGTTAATGAAAAAATCATGCATAGAGATTAAAATGTAAATTCTTTAACATGATCCACATATACTTATTGCTTATTAAAGCACTGTGGCTTTGAGATAAATTGCACAAGTGTAAATATACACAAAGAAACCTCCCTAGAGCAAGACCAATAAATGGGCTGTGTGCAGTCCTTGTAAACGGCTGTTATCATTTTACTGCGTCTTACTTTCCAAACTTTCGGGTCTGCAGAGAGGCTAAGAAAACTGGCTGACGTCTCTTGTCGTCCGCAAAAGTTTAGATTTGTGCTCCCCACAGTGAATTGGTTTTGTTACTGTGCTTACCAAAGGCAGCAGCTGGGGCATGTGACCATGTGTTAATATCTGGGCCCAGGGAGCCATTGGGGCCATCTTGGCAAATGTAATGTGTCTCAAACACCAGGAGGCTCAGAGTCCTATCTCACTCCTCCATCCTCGCCTTCACACGTGAAGAAGACTGGGGAGTGAGCTGGGGAGGGACAAGCCAACAGGGTGAATAAACTACTTGTAATTTGCTTAAAATGCACACTACTGTACTATTTCTACTTTCCAAGATTAACAAACTACCTATTGGGAAGGGGACACTCACATTGTACCCATTTGTAAGATCCTTGTCTGTGGGAGGTGGCCCACCAGAGCGGGGGCTCCCTCACTGCTAGGGTTTCCAGCTCTGGGTGGAAAAGTCCCAGAGAATTGGGGGAAGTGGAGCCTTGGGAGGGCAGGGTTTGGGAAGGGGAGTGGCCTCAGTGGGATAGAATGCCATAGAGTCCACCTTCCAAAGCGGCCATTTTCTCCAAGGGAAGACTGGCAACCTTCTCACTGCAACAATGTCCCCCTTAACTCTTACTTTCCCCCAACAACTGAATGGTTGCAAGTAACTTATGTGGGAGAAAGTAAATGAGTGTAATGGAGGAGGGAGTTTAACCTGCTACCTGCACCAAATCCAAATGGCTGTGGTCACACACACTAAATAATCCACTTTCAATGCATTTTCCAACTGGATTTTGCCAGGTCACACAGTAAAAATCCAGTTTGAAAGTAAATTATTTAGTGTGTTTGACCGCAGCCGTTGACACAATCAGACTATAGAAATTGGATTAATTCGCCAGGCAGGCATGTTTCTCCTGGGTTCTGTTCCTTGGTCACAAAAGAGCATGACAGAATGTTCAGAACCAGCTTCTGCTCAGATAACTGGATGACTAATTAAACTAATGGATCATCTCGGTACATTGTCAAGGCCATCCTCTGCAAATTATAATGCTAGTGTTGGGGGGATGTTTTGAACTTCTCCATGCAGATAAGGGAGACTGTTATTTTACAAGTGGAAGTTGCAATGAATTCCCAGTTTATCCATTACTCTTGCTACAAGATAGTATCACCTTTCCCCCCCCCTCACCCATTTCCTCTATTCCAGGCTCTTCTATGAACCCATCACCACCCCCTGTGGACACACTTTCTGCCTGAAATGCCTTGAAAGATGCCTAGATCACAACCCAAAATGCCCCCTGTGCAAGGAAGGTCTCTCTGAGGTAAAGCTGGGGTTTGTTTGTTTTTCAGGCATCCACATGAGCCTTTGGTTGTTGAGGGAGGTATGTGAGAATGATGAGGGAAACCTCCTTTCTCTGGTGCAGTAGAGTGAGCTTCCTGTCTTTACCCACGCAAGGGCTTGGAGGGCTTCACACTTTGCTGAGCATTCCAAATCCATTTTTATTCTTCATGAGGGTAAAAGTCAGCATAATTTAGTCATACATGGGTTTGTTAATCTTCTACAGCCATGAGAGCTGGAAACTTGGTTTTGCGTTCTTAAAAAAAAACCCACTGATGTTCTTAGGGACAAACTGGGAAAATGGTGGAAACTTTTGATTGGTAAATAACAACCATAGAGTTTCCTCAGAGGCTTTCCCAACTTCTAATGACTCCTTTGAGTTACGTATTTGGCCTTTGAGAAAAACACTCAGGTTGCCAACATACTACCTAAATTATGTTTCCCCCACCTTGGTATAGTCACGAAAGCCAGATATGAGCCCCCCTTTGTTCTTTGTTATAAATGCAGCGTTTGATCCAGTGGCCAAAGTCAGGGTGGGTAATGTGAGGGTGGAGTTTGGCCTGGCAGGTCCATTTTGCCCCCAAACAATTGACTCCCAGGTGAATCATAACATCTCAGCCTCGGGGGCTATGACCTGAGACTCAGAAGGGCGTTGAATTGCCAACTGCAGAGGCCTTTCAGTGATCTGGTAGTTATGAGGACATAACACAAAGTTGAAGTTTTGTTTTTTATGGGGGGAACCTTCCATAGCTGAATCTGTGCCTGAGAAAGATCTCATTTGTTCTTCAGTGTTTGGCGATGAGGAAGCACTGTAAGAATGTGCTGATGGAAGAGTTAATTGCAAAATACCTCCCTGATGAACTCACCGAACGGAGAAAACTTCATGAAGAGGAAATTGCTGAACTTTCCAAGTACGTTCTTGCCTTGAGATGGTTCCCCCCTCTCTCCACTCCATTGCTGTTTAACTCTTCAACCTTTTAAAGAGATAAGGAAAGAGTCTGTCATTACAGCATCGACCCTGCATAGTTCAGGAAGGGCAGAGGTCTTCAGGGTTGGCTTTGAGGAAGCTTTGCCCTTAGATTCAGTGCTGGAGGGGACTTGCTGAGAATATAGCGCCATGGTTGAGTGATGTTCCCTCTGTAACCAGCCCCTTCTTCAAGCAAAGACCACCTGCTGTCAGGAGAAGGGGAGGTAGTGAAGCCATTCTTGCATGGCATCCTGTGTGGGGAAGATAAGCTGCTTATGTTAATGAGTTTTTATTAATGAGGACAGCAAAAGGAATTTCCAGAAGAACAGAGGTGTTAGTATGCCGCAGCCAAAATTAGAGGCTTGTAGCATTTCAAAGACAAATGGGCTTACTGGGGCATAAGCATTCATAGGCCAGAGCCTACATCAACAGATGCATGAAGTGTCTTTAGCTGGCAGACATGGGCATTGGGAAAGCCGTGAACTCTGGAGTCAGAAGGCCATGGCATGCAGTCCTCCTCCCCTTACCTGCATTTGTAAAAGCGATTGTGTAGTGTTCAGAGTTTAACATGACATGTTTTTTCTCCAGTTTGAACAAGAATGTTCCCATATTTGTTTGCACAATGGCCTATCCCACTGTCCCGTGCCCACTGTACATCTTTGAGCCGTGCTATCGACTGATGATTCGGAGATGCATGGAGACAGGCACCAAGCAATTTGGAATGTGCATTGGAGACCCTGTCAAAGGGTGAGTGCTATGAAGGGTTGATCATCAGGATCTGGAAGCAGTATAGCTGTCTGTTGCCTCAGATCTTCCCCCCCTCTTGTGGTCTGTAATACCTCTGGTGCCCTGGGCTTCCATAACTTTGACAGCCAGCATCCCAAAGGGTTCTAAATCTTCCCTGGGACCTTCCAAGCCTTATACGTTTTGATGATGAAGTCTGTTTACATAGCCCACAAGGAGTTTTAACACTACATCAATACTCCTTGCTGCAAAATTATGTGTACAGAATTCAGGGATTTTTTTTAATGGCTTAGCTACAAACGCATATGGTGTTGTCACCTAGATCATAGATTCTGAGGATGTGTTGTGACAGATGCTATGTTGCTAGACGTCTCGAACATGTAAACACTTAGTTTGCCCAACACCATCCATTCAGAGGCTTTTTAAAATGCAGATTGTAGATGCTGAACATGACTTGACAGTTTTCAATGTCATTTTTAGGACAACATCCCAAATATACTTTTACAACAAAAGCCAATACTCTTTTTTAAAAATCTGCTTTGAATTCCTGTATGTTGTGCTTCTAGCCTCCTAGCAATTGTAGCTGTTGTCTGAAAACTGATTCATGCAGACCACTTCTATTGAAAAGGGAGTGTATAAAGAGAATACATAGTAAAATTAAGATATAGAGCAAATAGAATTACTATTATACACAAACCCAGTGATCCAATGTGTTGTTGTGTGGTTTAGTTTGTTCTTATATCATATGTAAAATAATATATGAGAATATTCTGTATGTATAATGTTGATTGAATATTATTCTCAATAAAATGTTTATTAAAAAAAAGAAAAGAAAAGGGAGCCTAATAGATAAAGCGCTCAGTTTGAAGTCTGAGCCATACAACCATTCTTACATACAGAAGCTTTCCTTTACCATACCATTAGGTAGAGTTCACGCAGTTTCTGTGGGCTGTATAGCATGTACAATATATAAACCAAGATTCCAGTGCAATCTAGGGCAAAATTTCCATTGGAATTAAAATGTTGTCCAAGCGCAAGCACTCTGTTTTGCATACAGTTTTCCTGTGGACTTTTATTTGTTTTTATATGGAATTGGATCCTGCCTACAATTTCCGTGGGTGGAAGGCGTGACTTCCTTTCCTCCCTCTGCGGTCCAAAATGCCTGCTGAAATGCTGCTCCTGGGGAAGGGGAGGGCAAGGATAGCTGAGGGGGATTAGTCACTATGAACCAACCCATAAAGTATCTAGTCACCCTGGAGTGTTTGGTGGGTTTGTCATAGTTTGACATAAAGCAAGGAAAAAACCAAAGCAGATGGGTCCTCCAGAAGCAATACTTTGTTTTTTTTTTGGGGGGGGGGGGGAAGTTAAAATGGAACACTGGTTTAACTGAACTCAGAGTTTCAGCCTGATCACTTTGCAGTGGTGATCCTGAAGTTCTCCTTTTATAAGCCACTGATAGGTAACTGGCAGCCGGCCCGCAGAAAAAGTAATCCAGGTTTACAGATAGCCATAACTGACCCTGTGAGATGTTTTTGTGATGGAATGGCTCTGCCATTGGCCTTGAGAATGGCTACTAGAAAGAACATAAATCATGTTGCTGTTCCCTTGGTTCTGGTAAACAGATTCGCAGATTACGGCTGTATGCTGGAGATAAGAAATGTGGAGTTCTTTGTCGACGGCCGCTCTGTCGTTGACAGTATCGGGAAGAGGAGGTTCAAAGTGATACAGCACAGTCAACGTGATGGATACAACACAGCTGATATTGAGTACATTGAAGATCAAACGGTGAGTATTTATGGGATGGAAGGCAGTTTGGTCAGCAGGAAGCTTAGAAATCAGAGAATGGAGCTCTGGAGCTAGCTTGAATGTTATTCATTCTGGGGCTGGTGTAATATAGTGCTAACAGAGAGATCTGGGAGGTTGCTGGTTTGAATCCGGCATCAGGCACAAACTCTCTAGATGGCTTTG